>CM042688.1:101879678-106679678 GCA_023614405.1 Avena insularis | reverse complement strand
ACAGTCTTTCATATGTGTGCTAAACTCGTAACTAAGATACTCTCCTCCACGGTCGGACCGTAGAAATTTGATCTTTCTGTTATGATGATTTTCCACTTCATTCTGAAATTCTTTGAACTTTTCAAAAGTTTCAGACTTGTGTTTCATCAAATAGATATACCCATATCTACTCAAATCATCTGTGAAAGTAACAAAATAACGATATCCACCTCGCGCCGACACACTCATTGGTCCACACACATCAGTATGTATGGTTTCCAATAAATCCGCCTGCTCCATTGAACCGGAAAACGGCGTTCTAGTCATCTTGCCCATAAGGCATGGCTCACATGTATCAAATGATTCAAAATCAAGTGATTCCAAAAGTCCATCAGAATGGAGTTTCTCCATGCGTTTAACGCCAATATGACCTAGACGGCAGTGCCACATATATGTAGATATATCATTATCAAGTTTAATTCTTTTAGCATCAATATTATGAATATGCGTAATACTACTATCGAGATCCAATAGAAATAAACCATTCAACATAGGTGCATGACCATAAAAGATATTATTCATATAAATCGAACAACCATTGTTTTCAGACTTAAATGAATAACCACTTTGCATCAAACACGATCCGGATACAATGTTCATGCTCAGTGTAGGCACCAAATAACAATTATTCAGGTTTATAACTAATCCCGACGGCATATGGAGAGGCAGCGTTCCGACGGCGATCACATCAACTCTTGATCCATTGCCAATTCAAGATCGTGACCTCATCCCTTGCTAGTTGTCGCTTGTTCCGCAACCCTGAACCGAGTTACATATATTAGCAACCGATCCCGTATCAAATACCGGTGCTACTGCAGTACTAGTCAAGTACACATCAATAACATGTATATCACATATACCTTTGTTTGCCTTTGACTTCTTGTCCGCCAAATACTTGGGGTAGTTAAGCTTCAATGGCGATCCCCTTGCAATAGTAGCACTCGGTGTCGACTTAGGGCCAGCGGGGTTTCTTTTCAGGTGTGGCAACAGACTTGCCACCCTTCTTTCCCTTGTGCTTGCCTTTCTTGTCCTTCTTGAAACCGGTGGTCCTATTGATCATCAACACTTGATGTTCTTTCCTAATCTCCACTTCTGCAGTCTTAAGCATTGACAAAAGCTCAGGAAGAGACTTCTTCATGCCCTGCATATTATAGTTCATCACGAAGCTCTTGTAGCTAGGTGGCGAGATTGGAGAACACGATGTATGCCTAAGTCAATGGGAATCGTTATTCCCAAGGACACAAGCTTATCGGCGTACCGAGACATTTTGAGTACGTGCTCACTAACAGAGTTGTTTTCCTCCATCATGCAGCTAAAGAACTTTTCTGTAGCATTATAACTCTCTACGGCAGCATGGGTATCGAAAATCATTTTCAATTCTCCCATGGTATCAAAGGCATTGCCATTTTCGAAACGCTTTTGAAGTTCTGGCTCTAGCCCATACAAGATGCCGCAAATGAACTGTTGTGGTCCTCTGACGAGTTATATAGATGTTCTTTTCCTCGTCAGGCATCAGAGCTGGTGGGGGGCCTAGCGCATCTAGCACATATTGCTTTTGTGCAAAGTGAGGAGAATCCTCAAATTCATAGCCCAGTTGGTGAAGTTGCTACCATTCGCAGCAAGTTTCTCTTTCTCCATGAACACATTGAAATTAAAAGCAGGTGGTGCCATCTACAACAGAATTTGTAAAGTATATTCAGACTAAGTTTATGATAGATTGAGTTCAACTAATCCAAATTACTGATGAACTCCCACTCAAAAACGACATCCCTCGTGTACTTTTGGTGATTACATAAACCAAATCCACTACACCAAGTCCGATCATCACGTGAGTCGGTGTAGCTTCAAAGGCGAGCATCTATATGGGCATCATATCAACTATATGACTCATGCTTAACCTTTCGGTCCGTGTTCCGAGGCCATGTCTGTACATGCTAGGCTCGTCAAGTAAGAACCTTAGTATTTGCGTGTGTAAAACTGTCTTACACCCGTTGTATGAAAGCGTAGAGTCAAGAACACCCGATCATCACGTGATGCCTCAAAACACGATCCACAAAATGGTGCATACTTAAGGAAGAACACATTTTATCTTAATATCTAAATGAGGGATCATCTTATAATGCTACCAAAAGCGCCAAACTAGCAATATAAGATGCTAACATCTAATGTGTGAAGTGAGGTGATATGGTCCATGCATTTGATCTCTATCATTTGCATCGTGGTATGATCTCTATCATTCCTTTGTGTGTAAGGCCAAGGTCTATGGAACTTACACGTTAAGTGAGTTGTAAGAGTATCTATTATACATCTACTTACAACAATACCATATCAAAACACTAGCCCAAAGAACGATCTAAACTAGACGCCTAATTTATCAATTGCAAGTTTTAGGTGGCTTAGGGCTTTGGAGATAGAACTGTCTAACTCATTTAACATGAACCACAACGAGGATAACTAAGTTATTAGCAACTCGTTGTAAATTAGATATTGACTATAGTAGGAGAGACAGACACCCGCCAGCCACTTATGCAAAACAAGTTGCATGTCAGTCGTGGAACCGGTCTCATGTACGATGACATGTAAGGTTGGTCCGGGCCGCTTCATCCCATTATGCCACCAGTATCCAAAGTACATAGAAGATGCAATAACATGATCATCATTGCCCACATATAAACATATGTGTACTACCCGTGCAAAGCACCTACGCATAGATCAGGCTCTGATACCACTGTTGGGTCCACAGCATAGAAAACAAAAACTTTCCTACGATGAGAACTACATGCCAAGATCTATCTACTAGATACAGAGCAAACAGGTGGACATACATCCATGGAGAACTTATCCTCGAATACAACGAACTTTGTTAACGAGTAGGAACTCGTGGTTGATGTAGTCGTACACTTGACGATCTCAAGACCGTGAGGAAGTCCGAGCGCCGCAACTCAGCAGCGCATCCGCACTCGCACACACGTTCAAGCCACCGGACAACCTCCACCTCCTCGCTCCAGCGATCCAGCGGAAGCAGCAACTCCTTCAGCATTTAAAATGCCACCGGGAACATGTATCTCGCTAATCCGAGACCATGGGGGAATAATTCTAGAGGGGGAGAGAGATCCTTCACAAGGAGGTGTCAGGATGAAGGAGGGAATGGGTGGCCTTTTATAGGAGGAGGGGGGTGCCCCCTCTCTCCATGGCCAGCGCATGGGGGGGTGACCCCTCACCTCCCCCATTCATGTGGTGGTAACCCCTCCACATTAAAATGCCTCTTCACATTCCCTTTTAAAGTCTCCACTTTAAATGCATTAAATTTCTCCAAATTTAATGCTCTCTCATTTAATCAAACTCTTTTTATTAAATTTATTCAGAATTTTGTTAATTGCTTTAATTAACAAACATTCACATATAGCCCCTTGCAATATTTCAATATCACATGCAGAACCACCTTCTGCAATTTCAACCGAAACAATTTCCGGTTTCTACTAAAACAATTCTTGCGCTTTGCAATTCTTTCGTCTGAAACATATGTGGTCCAAAATGGTGTCCGGTAACTCTTAAGTGTGCCACCCTACGGTTCGCGAATAATGCAGACATGATCGAGACCCATCTCCGATCAATAATCAGCGGGACACGGAGATCCGTCATCGACTCCTACATTCAACGATGACTCCTGTGATCGTGAGAACCTTTAACGCTTGTAACTAAATCCCTTTGTCTCTCGATATATTACATGTCCGAGATTCGATCATCGGTATCTCCATACCTAGTTTGATCTCGTTACCGACATGCACTCTTTTCTCGTTCCCATGATATAACATTCTAGTGATCACATCACTTGCTTGCAAGCTATCCTAATGTGATATCACCGAGAGGGCCCAGAGTATATCTATCCGTCATCTGGATTGACAAATTCCACTCTTGATCCATGAGCGTCAACATAACACCTTCGTAGCACTGAACCCACCTTTATAGTCACCCTGTTACGGTGTGACGTTTGATGTTATCAAGATACTCTTCTGGTGTTAGCAATTAACATGATCTCATGGTATAAGGACTAAGATTACTTCGTATGATGTTATAGCAATATAAACATAATGAATTTGATCGTAATGCTATACTTCGGATGAATGTTCATCACATCATTTCACAAATGTTGTGACCTCGTTAGTAACAACATCCAATGTCCATGATCAGGAAACCTTGATCATCTTGTTAATCAACAAGCTAGTCTATAAGAGAGGCATGACTAGGAACCCTTTTTGTTTATTCAACACACATGTATTGATGTTTCCTATCAATACAATTATAGCATGCAAAATAAACATCTATCATATACAAGGAATATATAATAACAACTTTATTATTGCCTCTCAGGGCATATTTCCTTCACAAACATGGTTACATTATCATAAAGTATGGTACCACATATGGCCTTGACATTGGCCATCTAGTTTTTGAAAGCCATGAATGTTCAAACATGGTACGCCATCCATATTGTGAAACGAGTTTTTCAAGAGTTATCAAATTTTATATATTTTCATGGAAACTAGCCAATGCACACGGTGAGACACCAACGGAGAAACGAATGGTTGTATTTCCTTTTATATTTTGTTTCTTTATTTTTTTTAAAATGACCCAAATTTGGTGTCATTACTATTCATATCAAAAAAATTTAAATCTTGCGAAACTCTCGGTGGTTCTCCAATATTTAACTAATTCATTACCTTTAAACTATTTTTTTAAAGTCAAGAGCAAGCTATATCACACACTTTGTAGTTCGTAAATATACTTACTTTCAATCATCAAAAAGTTATCTAATTTCAGCATCTTTAGCTAGGAAGTTTGGAAACTCATGAAAGTAGGGCATTATCCATCAAATCTGGAATCTCCTTTGTAAACAATTACTTGAAATTCCAAGGTGCACCAATCTACCAAATATGGCCAGGTTTGTAAGCTTGGTTAGCGAAGATGCTTCAATGTACGGTGTATTACTAGTACAAAAGATGAAAAAGGTATAGAAACTATGGATGTGACCTTTACTTTTCTTGCCCCTAATAAACTTGAACCATTGTGTCATCTATGTTGTATATGCTTGCACTTATATGTTGGGGATTAGCAGAACCATGCTTTCATGGGGAACGCTTTCAACATTACACTTGTACTTTGTACCTAGTTGATATCATGCTCTTTTGTCTATGGATGTCGTCGATGTGAAATGAAAGGGGAGGTTGTAAGTCCATGGAGTTATGTATGTGTGTTAGAGAAACACCTGGGCCGCTGGTCTAGTCCATGCCTAATCATGGTGGAAACCTGCAGCGTAACCATAATGAGCAATCTATGAAGCATTCTTCTTATAAAAAAGAGATAGAGATTGAGAAAAAGAGAAAAAGAGAAAAAAAGAGATGAGAAAAGAGGAAAGAGAGAAAAAACACCATTTTCCCATGGTAAATAAGAAGATTGCTGAGATGCTTGTTGTCTGCTTGCCTTGTTATTTTGATATGGGAATTCTTCCGTGTTGGGGATATACTTTTCGGGTATCCTCACAGTTCCTCACTGACCAGGGTGGCCTACTTCGGGTTAGAGCTTTGCTTCACGGGCGGCCCAGTCAGGGAGAAGAGACGGAGTCCAATCCGGCTACGGGAAGGCCTAGAAGACTTACTGACTAGGCCCATAGTGTTACTTGTAGTTCAAGATGTACTCTGTAACCGAATCTTAGTCGTAGCCGGACAGATCTCTCCTGTAAACCCTAGGCCGGATATCTATATAAGCCGTCCTAGGTAGAGCCTTTAGGGCACCCTCAGTAGTCTACAATCTCAACTCGCACATGCAAACCCTTGTAACCCATATTTCTCTCAGACATCGGATTGCTAGCAGGAGTAGGATCCGTCCAAAGCCGGCGGATTCGAAGCTTGGTAAACTTGTGTGCTCACCGTCCCGGAACACCGTACATCTCACACCCCTCTCTTCCGCACGCCTCGAGGACCCCCTCATGGCGTACTTGTCATCAATCCGACGATAGTTGGCGCCCACCGTGGGGCAAGTGAGCTTCGGATCTACGCTCCGAGCGGAATCTGCAAGAATCAGAATCGGCGAGACTATCGCCGTCGACCGCATCCTCTATGCCAGCGACATCCCTCTCATCGTTCTCGACGAGACCTGGATTCCGGCTAGGGAGGCTGTGACTGCCTACACAATCATGTCTTTCGGCGAGATCGATCTTTACATCGGCTTTGCTGAACCTGTCCCACCCACCCCAGTGGTGATCATAGAGGCAGGGGAAATTTCTGGATCCCCTTTGTCCGTGGAGGCAGCAGAGTTCTGGATCTCAAAAAACCCTAATCCCACCCAGCCCGCACCAGTTGCGGAGATAGTGGAGAAATCTGTGCCTGAAGCAGACCTAGCGGTCCAGGTCGAATCTGGAGTGGATCTCCTTGGAGAGGCCGAATCCTAGATCGACCCACCTGCTGAAGTCGAAATCCAGGAGGAGCATATTAACGACACTGATTCCGGCTCTGATGATGCCGGGACAGACAGGCCTTTCCTGAGGTACACGCTGAGACGTATGATAATGCAAAACTCAGGCGTAGATGCAATTCTCGAGACCATCAAAAGTTTCGATGAAGCTGATCGCGAGAGCCGCAGGTTCCTCAAGAAGCACGTGTCGCACTTTGTCAGATATGTGGGATCCGGATCTGGCTCTGCCGATGGTGGAGACAACACTGACTCTGTGCTAGAGGCAATTGGAACAAACGCCGACATACCCGCATCCTCAGATGAGTCGATGACATCAGCAGATTTCCGAAAGTTCTCCATGGAATATGAAGAGGAGTATAACTCCAAAACTGCAGAGGAAGGAGAAGCCATGGATGAAGGATCCGGGGAACACTCTCCCAAAGCACAGGATGACATGGAAATCGGAGATAATCCTGAGATCCAGAGGTCCAAAAGTACCGATCAAAGCTTGACTCCGGGAAACAGACCCAAAGCCGTGTTTGCTACCGGCGCTGCCAAGAAGGCAAAGAAGAAGAACAAGACCCCAACAAAAGACCCTCTTGCAGAAGGGGTGATTGCCGAGGAATATGAGGAAGACTCGGATGGAGCGCTTATCCCAGACGAGCCCAAAAAAGAAGAACCGGTGGATGGACACGTGATCACTGAAGGTGCGCGTAAATTCATCGATGCTGCATTAACCACACCTATTCCTACATCGCTGAAGAACTGGACGAGAGGGCACAGGCCCTAGAAGCGCGTCGTCAAGTACTCCTCGATGAAGCCAAAAACATTGAGGAGGAAAAGAAACACATAGCATCCGTGGAGAAGTACAACTCCAGGCAACACCAGAAAACCAGGAAGCGTCATACTAATGACAACCAATTCCCGCGGATTCACGCTGTCCTTTTCGGAGAAGAAATGGGGAAGCCTCGGAAAGATAGCGAAGGGGATTGGGTATATCCAACCCCAGTACAGAATACCATGGCAGCCCGAGAAATTCTATCGGCTAATCCACGCCTTGAGGAGATCCGGTTGGGAATCAAACTACTCAACAAGGGACTGGAGCAGCAAAAGGTCGCCATGTCCGGAAGCCAAAAACTAGTCTCTAATTATGACCAATGTCACACAGATCTGGCATGGGCTGACGTAAGACCCCAGCGGGTTCTGGAGCAGGGAGGCAATGGAGGGCGTCGTGGTGGAGGAGGTGGTGGTAGAATCCGAAGTCCGGCTCCAAGGCACCACAGCCACAGCCGACACTCGGGACGGTCTCTATCCCCGAATGACGCTAGGCACAGGATCAATTACAACATAGAGGCGTGACACTACGAAAATGATGATATCTACGTGGGCCCAAAATGCTTCGGACCATGCATAAGAGCCACAAGATTCCCGGAAGGATTTGCTATCTCAAGACATATCCAAGCCTACGACGGCATTGCTCGGCCAGATACCTGGCTATAGGATTTCTTTCAAGCTTGTTGCATCGCCAAAGGCGGAAATAGCCTGGTCGCAACCCGATATCTCCCACTCATGTTGCGGAAGATGGCAAGATCATGGCTCAATGAACTTCTGGAGAACACCATCCATAACTGGTATGACATGCAAAGTGCGTTCTTTCGGAATTTCGAAGGCACATACCGGAGGCCCTGTACGGTCGGAGACCTACAACGTTGCACCCAAAAAGCTGGAGAAACATGCCGGGATTACCTCGGATGATGGATCGACACCAAGAACTCCTGTGAAGGAGTAAATGATCAAACTGCGATTGAAGCTTTCTTTGCAGGTCTCCCAATTGGTTTGCTACGTCATCACTTGAAGTGCGACAAAGTCACTGATTTGGGAGAGATGATAGAAACAGCGAGCAAGTATGCAGATGCTGACGATGATGCAGAGGGATTACTCAACACCCTAGATGTGCCACAGTCGGCAAAACAACCAAAGCAACAAGCTCAGAAGCGCAAAAATACCTCGGAAGAGAAACCTAACACGGAAATGGCAGTGGTTACTGCTACTTTCGGGTCTGGAGGACGAGGAGGACGCGGCGGAGGCCGTGGGCATGGCCGTGGGACTTCGAGAGTTCAAGGTAGAGGAGACCAGCAACCAGGCAAAACCTACACTTGGACCGACATTGCCAATAACCCATGTGTGCATCACTTAGACGCCAATGGGGGCTCGTCCCACACAAACACCGAGTGTCGTTTCAATGACGACATTTAAAGAGATGATACCGCTGGCTACAGAGCTAAGCAGAAGAAGGGAAAGAAGAATCCCGAAAAGGATAAAGAGACCAAGGAAGATTTCGACATGGAGGAAGCCGATGCTTCAAATCCCAAGCCGGAAGGGAAGAAAAAATTTCCGACCAAAAAAGACACTTATGTCACCTTCCTCGGATCTCATCCAGCAAAGGTCAAGAAAGCAGTTCTACATGAGCTCAATGCAACAGTTCCGGCTGTCCCCCAATACCTGGACTGGTCGGAAGTGGCAATCACATTTGACCACGCTGATCATCCGCCTAAGCTACATAGGCGAGGAAAATATGCCTTAATCGTTAATCCACTTATTGACGGTTATGGTTTCTCCCAGACCCTCATGGACGGTGGCAGTAGTATCAATATTCGCTATGTCGAAACGCTACGCCGGATGAAGATCTCAGAAACCCAGCTGAACCATAGCTCTGTGATTTTTCACGGAGTTGTCCCAGGAAGACAAGCTAATTCCCTGGGAGAAATCACTTTGGATGTTACCTTTGGAACTCCAAAGAACTATCGGACGGAGGCACTTTCCTTCGAAGTGGTCCCATTCAAGAGCGCGTACCACGCTATATTCGGGCGTCCGGCTTATTGGGATTTTATGGCTCGTCCATGTTACATTTACAATATGATGAAAATTCCAGGTCCCAACGGCGTAATCACCATCAGGGGAGACCGAATAAAGCGCGAGAGTGCAGGGATGGAAATGCCGCCTTTGCTGAAGCCGTGCTGCACGCCCATGAGTACTAGGAGATCAAGAAGAGCATAGATCTGTCCGAGATGCCCGCAACAAAGAAGGAGGTGACCAAGCCATCAGAAGAGACGAAGAAGACGCCGTTGAAGGATGATGACCCCTCCAAGGTGACCCAGATAGGCGTAGGCCTAGATAGCGCATAGGAAAGCGCGCTCATCAAATACCTCAAAGCAAATCAAGATATCTTTGCATGGCAGCCATCTGACATGACTGGAGTACCTAGGGAACTTGCCGAGCACTCTTTAAATGTAAACCCGAATGCTAAACCTGTCAAACAGTCCTTACGATGTTTCGGCGATAAAAAGCGTAAGGAAATAGCTAAGGAACTAGCGCGGCTCGAGTTAGCCGGATTCATAGAAGAGGTTATCCACACTGAGTGGTCGGCCAATCCTGTAATGGTCCCTAAAAAGGACACCACTGATTTAAGGATGTGTGTTGATTATACTGCCTTGAACAAGGCTTGTCCAAAAGATCCGTTCGCTTTGCTAGGATTGATCAAGTTATCGATTCTATGGCAGGCTCAGAACTCCTCTGTTTTCTCGACGTATATTCCGGTTATCACCAAATCCGGATGAAGGAATCTGACAAAGTCAAAACCTCATTCATAACCCCTTTCGGAACCTTCTGTTTTGTTATGATGCCTTTTGGGTTGAAGAACGCAGGAGCTACCTACCAGCGCACGATGCAGCGTTGCCTCCACGACCAACTCGGACGCAATGTACATGCATACGTGGATGACATTGCGGTGATGTCTAAAAAGAAGGAAACGCTGATTTCCGACTTGGAGGAAACGTTCGCCAATCTACGAAAATACAACATCATGCTTAATCCGAAGAAATGCTTCTTTGGAATCCCAGCCAGAAAATTGTTAGGTTTCATCGTGTCTCAAAGAGGCATAGAGGTGAACCGGGACAAAATCAAGGCTATACTCAATATTTCTAGGCCAACTCGCCTGAAGGACGTACAAAGACTAACTGGTTGCATCGCTGCAGTCACTCGGTTTGTAAGCCGGCTCGGTGAAAGAGCCGTACCATTATACAAACTCTTGAAAAAGACCAAGGATTTTTTGTGGACCGATGAAGCTGAAGCTGCACTACAAGACCTGAAGAAAGTACTCTCATCTGCTCCTATCCTTGCTGCACCGGAACCACAGGAACCGATGTTGATTTATCTTGCTGCGACGAACAAAGTAGTTAGTATCGTTATGGTGGTGCAGAGACCGGAGGAAAATCAGGAACACTTGGTGCAGAGTCCGATGTACATTGTCAGCGAGGTCCTGACATAATCAAAACAGTGGTATCCGCACTATCAAAAACTGGCTTACGGTGTTTTCCTAGCATCTCGTAAGTTACGACACTATTTTCAGGAGCATCCAATTACCGTGGTGAGCATAGCTCCCATGAGAGATATAATCAACAACAGTGATGCCACATGACACGTCACCAAATGGGGCATAGAGCTCTCAGCTTTCAATATTGAGTATAAACCCCGGACAGCAATCAAATCCCAAATCCTTGTCGACTTTTTGCTGATTGGACAGAGACGAAGGAGAATATGACCCTCCCTGAGTCGGAATATTGGACCCTATACTTTGATGGGTCTGAGGCTCGAGGGGGCTCGGGGGGCTGGCATGGTGCTCAAATCACCCCAAGGAGATAAACTTCTATATGTGTTGCAGATCCACTTCACAGCGACAAACAATATTGCCGAGTATGAAGCACTGCTACACGGGATCCGGATTGCTAAGGATATCGGCATCCGACGTTTGATGTGTTATGGAGATTCGGATCTTGTTGCTCAGCAAGTGTCGGATATTTGTAATGCAAATAAACACATGGCAACATATAAGGCTGTCGTGGATGATTTATCTAAATCGTTCGAAGGGTTTGAGGTTCAACACATCCCTCGAGCAAAAAAGAGGAAGCAGATGCACTATCTCGGATAGGCTCTGCACGGAAAGAGGTCCCGGATGGCGCTTTTTAAAGCACCTCAAAGTTCACTCAATAAAGGGAGTGGATGAGGAATATCCGACCAAATATGACTCACCTCTAATAGCAGTCCTGGCTGTAATTCCCAGTTGGACCCAACCCTACCTTGATTATCTGGTAGATGGCAAATTACCCGAAGACGAGGTTCTGAGCCGGCAGATCGTCCGACGAGCGAAAGCCTATACTATAAATAAAGGTGAGCTCCATAAGCAGAGTGTTTCTGGGGGTTTTCAGCGCTGTGTATCTCTAGAAGAAGGAGTGGAGATCCTAAGAGAAATCCACGAAGGCGAGTGTGGTCACCATGCTGTAGCCAAATCTTTAGTGGCAAAAGCTTTCAGACACGGATTTTTCTGGCTTACAGCTCAGGCAGATGTCGAACGGCTAGTCAAGACGTGCAAAGGCTGCCAAAAGTACGCCAAGCAAGCTCACGTTCCAGCTGATCAGCTGCGAACAATACCTATAACATGGCCTTTTGCGGTCTGGGGGTTTGATATGGTAGGACCGTTTACACGTGCTCCAAGTGGATTTACTCACCTCTTAGTGATGGTGGATAAATTCACCAAATGGATTGAGGCTAAACCTGTCACTAGTTGTGATGGAGCAACAGCCAAAAGATTTGTCGAGGATGTTATAATCCGGTATGGTTATCCGCATAGCATTATCACAAACAACGGGAGTAATTTCTCTATGGGAGAATTGGCTGAATTCTGCAATGAACAAAATATCCGGCTTGACATTGCATCAGTCGCGCATCCACAGGCTAACGGACAAGTTGAAAGGGCAAATGGTTTAATCCTACAAGGCCTAAAACTGAGACTCGAAGCACCACTACGACGTGATGCAGGGGCTTGGGCAGAGGAATTACCATCGGTAATATGGAGTTTACGAACAACTCTGAATAGGTCAACCGGATACACACCTTTTTTCTTGGTCTATGGCGTAGAAGCAGTTCTTCCTAGTGATCTAATTCACACTTCTAGAGTGGCCGTGTATATCGAAGAAGATGCCAAGATTTCTCTACAAAATGATCTCGACTTAGTCGAAGAAGTTCGTGTCGTTGCTGAAATGAGATCAACAGCTTATCAGCAGAAGTTACGCAAGTATCATAGCAGAGATTCAGAAATAGATCTTTTAATAAAGGTGATTTGGTTCTCCAGCTTGTGCAACAAAGAAAGCACAAACTTTCCCCGGTATGGGAAGGGCCCTTTTTAGTTAGTCGAGTATTGCACAATGGTTCGTACTACTTAACTGACATGAGGCCAGTCAAAGAAAGACCTGCTACTAAGAAGAGAAAGAGAGCTGGAGGCAGTACAAATCCGGATGAGTTAGACAGACCATGGAATATTGTTCAGCAACGTCCCTTTTATTCTTAGTTTATCCTTCTTTGTAATCATACATATGTACGTTTTCTATGAGAAATAAAACTCTTGGTTGCCTCAAGTTTTTTCTGAGAAGTTTTTACCATCTTATTTCCGAATGATCATGTCATATTCGAAAAACCCAGAATACTTGAAAGTACTTTATGCTCATGTTTGTTTTGGTTTAGATTTCTGATTCTAAAAAATGCTACCTTCGGGTATAACTCTAAAGTTTCTAGTCTATACTTTGGTTATTTGTCTGATTACCAGATGCGGGTATTTTCCGAGTAATGAATTGTTGGTACCGGAAGCCGGATTTGTTTCTGAGTTTAAACTGGTTTAGCAATTGAGCTCTGTTTCTCGGCAAAGTTTCCGTGCAGAAGGTTTAGCCGTCTCGCGAAAGGGATGAGGCGGAATGCCAGATAAACGATAAGTATAGACGAAAAAGTATAAGTGCTTATGTAAACATTTCAGGCACACAAACATTTAAAGCCAAAAGTGCTGAATATATCAAAAGCTTAGCACTAGCAAAGGTTATAGTACTGCATATTTTATAGACCCATAATGTTTCTCGGAATAATACAATTGTTTCTGGTAATCTATAGTGCAGGAGAAGAGGTAGGCGCTGCCGGCTCGCTGGATGCATCCGCCTCGGTTTGATAACGATCTGAGATGTTCAAATCCGATATAGTTTGTTCATCGTCGAAAAGTTCAGCTGCTTCTTCCGGAGGCAGGGGCGGTGTATCCACACGAGGGAAGAAGGGAGTGTCGTAGCTGGTTAAGTCAGCCACGCGACACCCATATCCGCCGCAGGAGTCCATGATGGCACTGATATCTTGCTCCTGGCCATCTTCATCCACCTTGCAGTACCCTCTGGTCACTTGCCATATCTCCATGTTTCAATGGTGGATCATGACCATGGTGAGAGCGTTCTGCGCCGCGAATCGCGCGTAGGACATGTTCCAGTCCCGGGAGAGCTGTGGCATCTCCTTCGCCGAGTCTCGCACCTGAAAGTCTGACATGCTATGCATGTCCAAAACCCTGAGAGCTTCGCCAATATCCTCGATGGATTGGCGGAAGTCATGAAGTAAATCACCGACTTGAGTAAGTCGGTGGGTGCGAGGCTCGGTGGAGGCAGAGTCCGTCAAGTTAAGAGAACCTATACATATAACAAAAAAATGGTTAATAAAATCCGACATCAAAAGAGTCGAAGAATATAGACAAGTCAGAAATATGGAAACATACCGAAGATGACATCGTCAACTTTGGTCTTCTCTTCTCGAAGACTCCGGAGTTCAGCCCGGAGCGCCTCAGAAAGGTCCTTCTCTCTACAAAGCTCGTTGTTGAGATCGAAGATCCTCTGATCTTGACCTGCAATCTTACAATCACGCTCATCAGTAGCCATGGAGGAGGATTCAAGAACTTGAGCAATGCCCTTCTCATGATCCGCCTTGAGCTTATCCACCTCTTGGCGAAGTTCTTTGTTCTCCACCACCAAGGTTTTGAGGTTCTCGGCCTCTTCAATCATAGCGCAGGACTGTTTTACTAGTGCTGTAAGTCAAAAAGAACAATAGTTCAGTAAAAAATATTCGACTATGAAAACACAAAGACAAGATTTGAGTCTCGGAATGTTTACCTTCGGCCTCATCCTTGGAGACCTTCAGCTCAGCATTTTCAAGTCGGAGAGCTCTTATCTCTCTCCGCCTGTTGCAGATGTTCTTCAACAAATCCTGGTTATATGAATTAACTTTCTGTAAGTCAGAATACCCAGAGTCAGAAGTCTACTAAAGACTTGGGCTAATATTGTTACTAATATCAGCACGAGCCTTGGGGGCTACACTAGTTCATTCTTTGGCATCCTAAGGAAGCATAAACCCGGATTGTATATCCTACTTCATGATTTGGGGCTAGAGGATATGATATAGAGTGAAATAAGGAAAATCGTGAGTTAGAATTCCGACTTACATGATGTTCATGTGTGAGCTTGCTCAGACACATGTTCACCTCGGTGGTAACCTTCTCGGTGAGGGTGAGTGGAATAATCGGAGGTGGTGGAAGCACACCAGCTCTAAGTCCCTCATCGCGAAGGCGAACTTGTTCAAAAGGTCGGAGTATTTGATGTCCTCCGCCTCTTGTGCTTATTCTTCGGCATAGAGATTTCTCTTCTCCAGGCATTGCCGGGCCAGAAGCTGGATTTCTTCTACAGATTTCCGAGACAACCCAAATTTGGCAAGTCCCGGATTATTCAGGAGGTTTTCGGCAAAGGTCTCTGCCGAGGGATCATTACCCGAAAAGGGTTCACCCTTATCTAAACCTGAGCCACCCGTGGTGGCATCAGTTTGCGATTCAAGGATCGCTGGCCCCATTGAAGGAGCCGGATCTTCTGCGACTACCGGCGACGGAGTAATCACCGATGTTGCAGAGGGTTGTGGGGCAGGAGTCGGAGGAGCTACAACAGGAGAAGCGATAGTCAGCTTTGTCTGCCGCAAAGGCTTCGAAGGAATTCCCTTCCCCTTGCCCTTAATGATCTTCTTAGCTCTGGGAATGTAATAGAGTAAAAAACATTACATCTCGGAAGCAGAATTCGAGTAAGGTACAAAGACGGAAGTTGCATTGAAAGTTACCTCTTCACGACTGGCACCTCCTTTGTGTCGACGGCCACTGTCGAAGCCTTGAGCTTCCTGGGCACAATGTCCGGTAGTGGGACTAGTTCCGCCTCCTGAGAAAACTCTGGAGGATATCCCTCGAGTGGAGCAAATTCCGACTCGGGGAGGTCGACAAGCTGAAAAGAAAAAAGATATATCAGCATTGCAAAATAATTTAAAGGGTGAAACACATAAAGGGATTAATCATTGAAGCTTACCGGAACCACAGGGTCTTCCACTGTATGCATGTCCAGAGACAAGTCCGGAATCTTCCTTTCAATCCGCTCCTTGATCAGCCATTTAATCTGGCTTATGTAATCTTGTGGCTTTAAAGCCTTAGGACTGATGCGGAGGGAATCATTCTTTGACGCCGTGATGGAGTGCATCTGACGGTCACCATGATGTTGGAGAGGCTGGATCCGGCGTGCGACCCTGCATTGGACTAGGTCGGATCCTTTCAAGCTCTTGTGTTTTATCAGATATTCGATCCGCCTCTTGGCAAGGATCAGATTGTCACTGAGAGCCGGAGGAGCCTCGTCCCAAGACGGTTGGGCCGTGGCGGCTCCGTCGATGAAAGCCGGCAAAGCAGTAGCTTTGCCGAGAGCAGGAATATCCTTATGGTAGAAAAAAGTGGCCGGCCATTGTTTGACTGAGTCACTAGCAGAAATACAAGGATAACTATGCTCGCGTCTAATAGAAAGGCTAATAGTGCTGGTAACATAAGGATTAGCGGCAGTGATGGAGTTTCTACGGACATGGAAGTAGAAACGAAACAAAGTGAGACTCGGCCTAATGCCGAGATACCCCTCGCACAAAGCTGCGTAAGAACTCATATCTAAGAGGGAGTTCGGGGGAAGATGGTGGAGCTGTACGCCGTAATGATCAATCACCTCGGAAAAGAATTCCGAGGGAGGAAAGGACAAACCTCTATCGAGGTGGGTGCCGAAGTGGACCTGCTCGTCAGCGCGCGGGTGGGGGATGGTTTCGCCGAAACAGCTTCGCCAGTCGCCGGCGCGGAGGAGACCTTCATTCTCCACACCTTGGAGTTTCTCGTTGTCGAGCAGGCACGGGATCCAGACTCCCCGGTTGCTCTCCTTCTCTGCCGCAGCCGTCGCCGCCGCCGCCGCCAAGCCGGAAGAGGAAGAGGAAGCCATTTCTCTGGTGCGATGGTGACCTTAGATGGGCGGCGCTAGGAAATCTGGGAGGAGGGAGAACTCTGTGCGCTGGGGAGATGTGGAGGAGAAGAAACGACAAAGGGAACAGGTGAAGAGAGGAGAAGGGAAATCCTCACCCCTTATAACCACCTACCTGCGCCAAGATTCGTGCAAACAGCACTGTGTAAACGCCACGCATCGTGGAAGGAACTGGGAAGGACCCACGTGATGATTACGTCGCCTCGATCTCCACGTACGCATTGAAACGACGCCTCAGTTCCGCGAACGGTGCCAATGGTCGTGCTAACAGGATGTTTGTCAGATGACGTGACTTGACCATGACGAGTGTCAGATGACGTCAGAGACCAAGTTCCGGCTTAGTTTGAAATCAAGCTAGAAACTCTGAGTAACATGTTGATAGGTCCGACTTATTTTTAAGACCCGGATCGTATTTTTTGTTGTGAAGTTTCAGGAACCCTTCAAGATTCTGCAAGCCAAAGATCAAACTAGACGATGATGAATCGGACATTGGATCTTGGAGACTTTGGATCAAATTGGATACTTTGGATCAAATTGGTTGGACCCCCTCTTTCATGCAGTGGTTTTCAAATAGTTTGGTTTGGATTGGAAAAGAGTAGGAAAGTTCATGCTTAAGTGGTAAAGAGAGCTTGTTTTTGACTGTGGCCTATGCTTTGTCATGCCATGCTTGATATTGTTTTGGCTTTATGCTTAGTGATCTTTGCTGTAGCATGACATGTTATAAACAATTGAGATTGCTTAATGTGCCTTTGAAGAATCATGCGTTGTTTTAGCATATTAAAGCATAGTATTGTGGTATTCTCCTTTGATGCTTTATTTGGGTTGACTGCATGCTCACACCATGTTATGACTATCACAAGTCACCATAAGCCTTTATGATCCTTTAGTTTTCAACTTGTAGTATCACTTTATGCTTTGATTAATGATGTTTTGTCGCTCTGCATGATTATGGCATTATTGCTCTCTTAGTCGGTCGCTCCCAGTCTTTTGCTAGCCTCCATACCAAGTATGAGTTCCACTCATGCATCCAACTCCAAATAAAACCAAGTTATTCCAAAGAGTCCACCATATCTATGTATTAGCATTTGCTATTCCAAGTATATTCATGTTTTTATCTACCTTCCGAATTAAACTTGTTATGTGAAAATTAGTGATTAAAGCTCTCACAAGCTTGATGGCACACTTTACTTTTCTTGCCCCTAATAAACTTGAACCATTGTGTCATCTATGTTGTATATGCTTGCACTTATATGTTGGGGATTAGCTGTTGTGGTGGTGTCACGGCAGATGCCATGGATAGGCTAAAGGTGGGGACTAATATGCGCTAGGGGAATCCAGGGAGGGCTAGTAGAGTGATTCTCTACACAGAAGTTTGTATTGCGATATCTCCAAGATTACAAGTGCTCCTTGAGCTGTATTGGCGAGAGGAGGAAGAAGGTGCTCTCCTACACTTGCCTTCTATCTAGCCCAAGAACCCTAGATCTACTAGTGCTCAACCAACGAGAATTCTGCCAACCCCCTCTACCAGAACCCCAACCCCCCTTATGTAGAGGTGGTTCGGTCCTGGCCTAGGTCATACGTGGAGGCATATTCCTAAGAATATGCCCCTCCCAAAGTAGTAACCCGACAGGGGTGCTTTTCCCCCGCGTCACACTTGCTTTAGCGACGTAAGCCGACGTGAGCGTCGTCACCCTTGTCGGCCACGACCCGGTGGTCCTGCCCTTGCTTTATTCGCTCATCCAGTACGTACAGGACCTTCTTTTTTGACCAGAGAGATTCCTTCCTTCTCCTAGAAGCTAAGCGAGGATCCGGATCATAGTAGATCCGGCCACACCTGTTCCTGCATATAAGTTAGACAAGCATTTCCGACATACTCCTTAAGTCGGATGAGACAACGTTAGGCGACCCCTCCTGGTCCGGGTTACTCCGTGATCCGGCCTGCCTTGAGGTGACTCGGCCAGCATCTGCTTTGACCTTGCCGAACCTCGGCTAACTCGGCCTTTATACCCCGGAGTGACCCTACCCGGGGGTATCCCCCCAACATTAGTCCCCGAAGCTGGTGCGGTCTTAGCTGCCTCGGCCGCTAAGGCCACATCAGGTTCATTTACGTCCGAGCCTCAGACGTTCAATTCCGGGTTAGCTCCTTATCTCGGATTATATGGATTTACGTTCCCTTCGCACGTTCCAAGTTTTCACTTGCCGGCTAGGTCACCACTTTGGCTCGGATCCCATGGTTACCATGGTTTGATCCGAGCCCTGTTTCCTTCTCTCATACGCCAACCCACGTGGAGGCTAATCATTACCTTGTCTTATTTTAAGGGCCTGCACAGTAACCGCCGCAGTAATTGTCAGTTTTACTGTGCGCGGGTTACGTCACGCCTGTCTCCTCGTTTACCGCAACAGCACGTCGCGTCATGGGATCTCGTCTACTCTGTGGCCCCCTGTGTGGATTTTCTGTGATTGGCCGATACAAGTAATACACGGCCACATCGCGTGGCTCGTGCGCACAGCACGATCCCACTCACCCATCTCTGGGGGTGGTTAAGTAGCGGAGAGGCGTGTCCCTTAGCATTTTTCACCTCTGCGCCCCTCTGCCCGTTCCTCTTCTTCTCCTTCGTCTTCCTCGCGACCGCACCGCCGCCAGTGCTCGTAGCAGCAGCGCCGCCGCCGCACCTTCTCCATGCCTCTGCACCGCAGCTCCTGCTGCGTAGCTTCTCCGCCACGGGTCCACGCCAATCTAGGCCACAGATCCCCGTCGCCGCTAGCTCTAGCAAGGACAGCGGATACGAGATGACTGAGGAAGAGCTTGTCGTCGTCGAGCAGGAGATGGAGGAGGACGCCGCCGCGGCGGATCACGGCGCGTGGGCCGGATCATGGGTTTGTCAAGATGATCTTGACTGGCTCTACCGGACCCGGCGGATTCCTCCCGGCGTTGCCGCTCGTCTCCCCTCCTCGGAATTGGCCCCCTCACCCAATCCGGGTGAGTTCGTTGTATTCTTGTCCCATTTCCAGCGGGGATTTGGTCTTCCAGTGAGCGACTTCTTCCGAGATTTGGTTAGGACATACCACCTGCAGCCGCACCATCTCCCAGCAAACGCTATCACCTCCCTTTCCGCCTTCGCCTCTATGATCAAGGGCTACACCGGGCTATGGCCCATGAAGGAGCTATGGATTCGGTTCTTCGGCCTGCGTCGCAACATCGTCCCCAACATCCACGTTGAGTCGGAGGACAAGAAGCTCACCTAGTTCGGAGCTGCCTCCATCTTGCCCTGGAGATTTTCCGTCTTTCCCCAGGTCACCGGGCTTGACTCCTGCAAAGGGTGGGCCCGGACCTTCTTCTACGTCCGGAACGAGGGTACCGAAGATTTGATTCGGTTGCTGCCCTATGCTCCGGGTCTACCCGACACGGATTTCTAGGAGGAGGTCCCCAAGAAGCCTACCGCTCTGGCCAACCAAGTCAACAAGAGGTTCGCGGAGCTGAAGAAACTCGGATTGCGCAACGAGGATGCCATGATCACGTTCGTGCGTAACCGAATCTCTCCCCTCCAGAAGCGCACCCATAAGTTGTGCCACATGAGCTTCAGCCGCGACCCCAACCGAACCTCCTCCTTTGAATTGAGCAACACAGAGATCTTCCGCCGGGTCAAGGCTCCGTTCACCACTCACAAGGATTTCTCCACCGAATGGACGTGGGGAATCGAGCATTACTGCCATGACAGGCTCCCTCCCGCAGTAAGCTTCGCGGGGTAAACTTATTTCAGATCAAGCATGTGTCGGTTTTTGTCATATTTTTGACTCTGTTCTTCATGTTTTTTCTCAGCTGTTCCTTCAGCAAACTCTCGAGGATGGTACGGATCCGACCCTTAAGTGGGCGTCGGACCGTGAAATCCTGGATGAGGAGGAGCCAGACCAGGAGATGTTCCTCCCTATGACCAACGCCACCAAACGACCCAGCGGTAAATTCTCTTCTCTTAGAGATTGGCCCGATGATGAGGATGACTCGGATATCGACGTGATTGAACCCGTTGAGGCTGTCCCTCTTTCTTTTGCCTTTCCGGCATCAGCTAACCCCAGTGGACATATCCACGAGGATCCTCCACTTGCCACGGGCGAGCCGGTTCCGGTGGCGTCAAAGAAGAAACGTGGATTTGCATCAAGTTCTTCCTCCGAACCTTCTCAGCCTACCAAAAGGCAAAAGAAGGCCGGAGACAAGGCTGCCTCCAAGCGAGCAGGCAAAGCCCCGGCACGGAGGGCCCGGAAACCCAAGGAGGCCGAGACCTCGGATGCGTAAGTCATTTTTCACCGCGCAACTCACTTCTCCTTGCACCGGGGTAATTTCACTCCTGACATCATTTTCTTGTGCAGGCCTCCTGTGGAGGTCCCTCAGAGCGGATCAAGCATCTCTTCTCCCCTTTGGTTTGGTCCTTCCCCTCCTCGTGACAACGAGTCACGCCCGCTGAGCCCTATTCCGGAGGGCTCTGCGGCTGCTCTGGGTTCCGCAGTACCTCATCAAGAGGAACGCGACCTCGGATCGGGAGGGGTCAGTCCGGCCGAGGCAACGACGTCCACCACTTCGGCACTGCCGCAACCAGCAACCACCAAGTCTACCGCAGCCCCAGCACCAACAGCAGCTCCAGTACCAGCTTCCGAACCAGCACCTGTCCCGGCAGCCAGGAAACCCACAGCAGCTCCAGTACCAAGTTCCTCTGCCTCTTCCGAGTCATCTCAGCCCCGGCGAGGAACCATTCCAGCAGCTTCCAAAGGGAAATCCGTCGTGGTTACTTCTTCCCAGCAAGCTAAAGGCAAGAAAGCTCCGGATGCTGCCAGGTCTACATCCGTCGAGGCCGGGCAGCGAACCTTGTCGTCAATGCTTCCGAAGAAATCACCAGCAGCGACGGATCCTCCTGCCGAGCCAACCGATGCGCAGCAGATGGTTCTTCACACCAGCCCAGCTCTTGCCCTAATTGAGAGGAAGGAAGCTCATGCAAAGGGCTTGGTGGCACCCCACATGCCCACTGGCGAACGGTACCCTCCGAGCCTTATCGAGTTCGTCATGAACTGGAATAAGGCGGAGTTCGTCTACAACGACGATCTCCCGGAAAAGTTCGGCCCCGCAGAATTTTCTGCCTAGATGAATACTGCCGCCAAGGCAATTAACCTCGTGGGGCGAATGATGGAGGTATGTCGTTTCTCCTTTACATGCTGTAGGTAATAACCATTAGTCCCCGAGCCTCCAGCGGAGTAACTTGTTACTCGGTCGGATGCTCATTAGAAAATCAACGTAGTTGCATGTAAACTTAAAATAAGCACACACCTAGAGCCGGGTTAAGTTCCACTTGGCCCGGATCTGGCACACTTCGACTATGCATACATCTAGAGCCGGGTTAAGTTCCACTTGACCCAGATCTTGTACACTTCAAATATGCAAACACCTAGAGCCGGGTTAAGTTCCACTTGGCCGGGATCTTGCACACTTCGAATATGCACACACCTAGAGCCGGGTTAAGTTCCACTTGGCCCGGATCTTGCACACTTCGAATATGCACACACCTAGAGCCGGGTTAAGTTCTACTTGGCCCGGATTTCGCACACTTCGAATATGCACACACCTAGAGCCGGGTTAAGTTCCACTTGGCCCAGATTTCGCACACTTCGAATATGCACACACCTAGAGCCGGGTTAAGTTCCACTTGGCCCGGATCTTGCACACTTCGAATATGCACACACCTAGAGCCGGGTTAAGTTCCACTTGGCCCGGATCTTGCACACTTCGAATATGCACACACCTAGAGCCGGGTTAAGTTCCACTTGGCCCGGATCTTGCACACTTCGAATATGCACACACCTAGAGCCGGGTTAAGTTCCACTTGGCCCGGATCTTGCACACTTCGAATATGCACCAAACTAATTTTACACTTCTGTACCTCTTTCAGGTAACTACCAATCGCCGGAGCGCCGAATTTCAACGCCTGCTTGATACCCACAAGATCCTACGTGCAAAACATGTTGCACTTGGCGCAGAGCATGAAAAGAGGGGTAATTTTCTCCTTCAGCACTTCTCCGTTTTTCTTCACTCGTTTCCGCCGGACTAATCTCCTCATTCAGTTTTCGCAGCTGGGGTGGAGGCTGAGAACAAAATTATGCGGAATAATTTGGAGGAAATCCGGGGTATGTCCTCCTTAGTTCGACCTTTCAGTGTTTTCCATTTCTTCTTCTCCTTGGCTCGGCAAACATTCACTCCTCGGCTCTGCCGGGTCAACATATCATTTCAGCATCGCTTGAGGATAGTGTGCTCGTGCCTGATATGATGCTGCATTTTCTCGAACAAGCAGGGCAGCATCAAGCTGAGCTGAAGAAGAAGAATGATGAGCTCGCCCTCCTCCGGACCAAGGATGACGAGATAGCCAAGCTCAAGGATGAAATGGAGAAGATGAAGGCCCAACATAAAACCGAGCTCCAAAAAGTTGGCCAAGAACTTCACCGAAGAGCGTGAGCACCTTACTCTCCAAATCTCCAAGGACCAGGACCTGCTTAAAGAATCCGAGGTCCAGCTTGGGTCGGCGATCGCTGAGCTTGAACAACTTCGCCAGAGACATGACAATTGCATCAAGGAGTTGACCCGGATCCACCGCCATATCTCACGTAAGTTTATTTCCCTTATCCGACATAATTTTCTGGCTCAGCGCATATGTGTTTGCTTCAGCATCTTCCTTTTACTTGTTCCCAGACCACTTTCCTGAGGGTACTCCCATTGCCAGTGCTGCTGTTGCCAAATTCCGCCGAGAAAGGGGTACTCCCATTGCTCCTGATGGTGAGAGCATTCCCTTGGACATGGAGGACCTATTGGTCAGCGTGTCAGATCGTGTGGAAACCATCAAGAACTATGGGAAAGATCTCCTCGACGTTGCGGTCCGGATCTACAACACCTTCTAGCCAAGCGAGAGCGCTCCGGAGAGGATCACACTCCTTGCTGAAAAGCTGTTGGAAATTGAGACCCAGCTTGACCTCTAGAGAGAGTCTACTGGTCGCGCTGCAGCTGATACCATCCTTCATCATATTCTCACGTGGTACGAGAAGATCGACCTCAGCCTCCTCACACGCCTACGCACCAGATCCAGATGGACCGATGATCCTGAGTGGGTAGCTCGGCGCTAGGCTTGCGCCTACAGCCTCGTCGAATATTCTCCTATCCATGACTGGATTGAAGGGCCGAGCTTCCTGGAGTCCGCTGGGGACGAGCAGAATGAGAATGTTGAAGATGGGTCGGATGAGGACGGGGAAGATGATGCTTCAGATATTGAAGACATCGACGACGACGCCGAACCTGCTCCTCCTGCTGCTCCTTAGTTCTAAAAAACTTGAAAGTTTATCAGATCCTCGGTATGCCGGGCGCAATTGTATGCTGGATAAGTGATATTTTGCTACTACGTTTTTATGCCGGATTAACTTGGGCGTAGTCCCCGAGTTTCATTTTCTTGTTCGTCCAATTCCTTGGCTCGGTCCGTGTCTACCTTGATTCGGTTTTACGACTTATGAATCCGAGCTTCAAAAATTGTCTTAACAATACTTAGAAACTTTGAGGCTTGGCTCAAAATGATTCAGCATAATAACTTGAAAATAAAAACAGGGTTAGTCCGAAAAAACAAACGTTAACTCGAATAACTTTGTTTCCTTAGCCGTTTTTCATGTGCTACGCAATTCCAAACTTGTTCCCTTGCTTGCCATGAAGCCAATTCTTGTTGGACAGCAGCAAGTCGAAGGGTTGGGTTTTTGGTGCTCACACATTACTAATCCGAGTTAAGCAGAACAACTTATTCTAGCTAACGCACAAAAGACAACAAATATTATTGAGGCAGTCCCCGAGTTACTGCTCGAGGTGCCAACACTTCATTGATAAGCTCATTGCCGACATACATACCGACCCATGAGAAGACTCGGATACATACACTTCTTTGCTAAGTGTAAAAAGGACGAAGTAGAGCTACATTCCACGGTCGCTTTGACTCCTCTCCGGACCTGTCCGCCTTGTTCTTTTCCTGTGGCTTTGCATCTATAAGATAGTAAGAATCATTGTGCAATGCTTTGCTCACAATGAATGGCCCTTCCCATGGGGGGGATAATTTATGCATACCAGTAGTACGTTGTACCAACCGAGCAGTGTCGCCTTCCGGAAGACTGGGGCACACTTTCCGCTATGATAGCGTCGAGATTTTGCTCGATATATGGCAGATCTAGGCGTGCAGTTCTATCGCTTCTTCCAGCAGATCAACATCATTTTGTCGGGCTTCTTGCACTTCGGCTTCTGTGTATTGGGTGACCCTAGGCGAATCATGCTCTATGTCGGCTGGTAATACAACTTCTGCCCCATATACCAGAAAAAATGGCGTATAGCCTGTTGATCTATTCGGAGTTGTTCTTAAGCTCCACAGTACCGCTGGTAGTTCTTCTATCCAGCACCCCGCTGATCTTTGCAGCGGCTCAATGAGTCGGGGTTTTATCCCGGATAACACTAATCCGTTGGATCTTTCCACCTGTCCGTTCGATGCGGGGTGGGCTACCGAGGCGACATCGAGTCGGATCTTCTTATCTCGGCAGAAGTGCGCAAATGCTCCTTCCGCACAATTTGTTCCATTATCGGTTATAATACTGTGTGGATAACCGTATCTCAAGATGATGTCTTTGAAAAATGTCACGGCCGTAGGTCCATCACATTTTCTTATAGGTTTAACTTCAATCCATTTTGTAAACTTGTCCACCATGACCAGAATGTGTGTCATGTTTCCTCTCGCTGGTTTGAACGGGCCAACCATATCCAAGCACCATACCGCAAATGGCCACGTAATTGGTATGGTCTTGAGTTCTGACATAGTCATATGTGTCTTGGTGGCGTACCTTTGACAACCATTGCATTTTCTCACCAGATCTTCTGCTTGTTCCAAGGCACTTGGCCAGTAGAATCCATGTCGGAACGCTTTTGCCACCAAGGCTCGGGATGAAGCATGATACCCGCATTCTCCTTGGTGTATATCTCGGAAGATGTCAAGCCCTTCTTCCGGGTCAACACATCGTTGGAGGACATTAGTTACACTCCGTTTGTACAACTCGGAATTGATGATCGTGTATGCTTTTGCTCTCCTCTGAGTTTGCCTGGCTAACACCTCCTCAGCGGGTAATGTTCCGTCTTTCAGGAATTGGAATATAGGCAGTGCCCAATCTGGTATGGCTCGTGGAGGGAATATCTCCTCATCAATTTCCATCTGATCCACCGGCATAACTTCAGCCGGATCATGCTGAGCAGTCCCCGGGTTTGCCGAGGTAGTCCCCGGGTTTGCCGAGGCAGTCCCCGGGTCTCGCGTACCACCTCCCATGTCAATGTCCATGGGCTCAGCTCCGGATTTCGTATTTTCCGGGACATAGATCGAGTCGGTTCCTGGGGACGTCCTGATAGATGGTTTTCTGAGGTGTTCCAATGCTACGCCCGGTGGAATTTCCTGTCTGGTCGATCCGAGCTTCGATAACATGTCGGCAGCCTCGTTTTCCGCCCGGGGTACATGGTGAAATTCACACCCCTCGAAGTAACCAGATATCTTCTGCACATGAAATTTGTATAGTGCCATGTTTGGATCCAGGGCGTCCCACACTCCGGACACCTGCTGCACCACCAGGTCCGAGTTGCCGAAGCATATTATCCGACGTATGCCAATCTCCTTTGTCACTTTGAGCCCGTGCACAAGAGCCTCATACTCAGTGACATTGTTCGATGCCGCGAAATGGATCTGCAATATGTACTTTAGCTAGTCCTTCTTTGGCTAGGTGAGCACAACTCCGGCGCCTAACCCGGTTTTGGTTTTCAACCCGTCAAAATGCATCCTCCAGTAGTTCGGATCCGGTGGCGGTGGTTCATATTGTACCTCGGCTCAATCTACAAAAAAGTCCGCCACAGCCTGAGATTTGATCGCTTCTCTTCTATCGTATTGTGGCGCATATGGGGCTAGCTCAATTGCCCATTTTGCGATTCTGCCACTCGCATCCTTGTTACCCATTATCTCGGATATGGGAGCTTCACATATTACTTTGATGGGGTGCTCCTCAAAGTAATGCTTTAACTTCTTTGCCGCCATATAGACACCGTATGCCACCTTTTGAAAATGCGAGTAGTTCTGTTTTGAGGCAGACAATACCTCGCTAAGGTAATATACTGGCCTCTGCACCGACTTACCCTCTTCATTGCGTTCCACTACGATTACTGCACTTACAACTCGGTTGGTTGCGGATACGTAGAGCAACATTGGCTCCTTTGATAGTGGAGAGGCTAACACTGGCGCAGTGGCCAACATCTTTTTCAAGTGGGCAAAAGCTTCATCGGCTTGTGGCGTCCAAATGAATTTATCCGACTTTTTCATGAGTTGGTAGAGAGGCAGTGCCTTTTCTCCCAACCGGCATACGAACCGACTCAACGATGCTAGGCATCCAGTGAACTTCTGGACATCATTGAGACACTTCGGCAACTCCATCCGTTCGATGGCTCGGATCTTAGTTGGATTAACCTCGATACCTCGGTTGGAGACGAGAAATCCGAGTAACTTTCCAGCCGGGACACCCAAGGTACATTTTTCCGGGTTAAGCTTCATCCGGAACCTTCTCAAGTTCGCGAATGTTTGTCTTATGTCGTCAACGAGCGTTGTGCTTTCCTTGGTCTTGATAACCACATCATCCACGTATACTTGTACGTTTTGACCTATTTGGTCGTGCAAACACTTTTGCATACATCTTTGATGCGCTTTGTGTTACGTAAACCAAACAGCATAGTGCGATAGCGATAAGCTCTGACGGGTAATAAACGCCGTTTTTATTTGATCATCTGGGTTCAGAGGTATCTGGTGGAAGCCAGAATATGCATCAATGAATGACAACAGTTCGCATCCTGCGGTTGAGTCTATGACCTGATCTATCCTCGGCAGTGGAAATGGGTCTTTTGGACATGCCTTGTTCAGGTTCGTGTAATCGATACACATACGCCAGACCACTGCCACGTTCAGATCGTCCTTCTTCTTCTCCACAGCACCGGATTAGAGAGCCAATCCGGATATAGTACCTCCATGATGAATCCTGCTGCTAGTAACCGAGCTATCTTGTCTCCAATGACTTTTCTCCTATCCTCGGCGAAGCGGCGGAGAGGTTGCTTCACCGGCCTTGCTCCGGGTCTTAAATTCAAAGAGTGCTCGGCCAACTCCCTCGGAACACCTTGCAAGTCCTATGTAGACCAAGCAAAAATATCCCGATTCTCACGGAGGAAGTTGACGAGCTCGCTTTCCTATTTGTTAGTTAACCCGGCACCAATCGTTACGGTGCGCTCCGGAAACACGTTATCGACTGGAATCTTCTTGGTGTCCTTTGCGGCTTGAAATGAAACGCTGCCATGCGGGTTACTTAATGCCGGCATATATTGCTGTGTGGACTGAGCTAATGCTGCCACCTCTTGGATTTTTCTTTTCCATTGCGCAATCACGAGTGACTCGGCTAGGTTGGACCCGGCTGAAGCACACTCCATGGAACGTCGGAAATCTCCAGCAATGGTAATCGCTCCATTTGGCCCGGGCAACTTCATCTTCAGATAACTGATGTGATAGCTTGCCATGAATTTGTTCAATGTTGGTCTTCCGAGTAATGCATCATATGCACTTTCCAAGTTCACTACTTCAAACTCCAGATTTTCAGTTCGGCAGTTATCCCTTGTTCCGAATAGCACGTCGACCCGGACTTTGCCTATGGGCTCGCACGAAATGCCTAGTACAATGCCATGGAAAGTTGTTCTCGTAGCCTGGAGCATGTTCTCCGAGATGCCTAACTTGCGCATCGTGTCCGCATACATGATGTTAATGCTACTGCCATTATCAATCAAAACCTTGGAGAACCTCACGTTGATGTTCGGTCCAATGAATGTCGGATCTAGTACTAGCGCATACGAACCTGGACTAGGCATAAGTTTAGGATGATCTTTGATGTTCCAGGTGATTTCCTGGTCTGACCAAGGCATGTACCTTGTCACCGTTGGCATGACCGCATTGACCTCCATATGTCGGTGCTGCAAGCTCTTTCTATCTGTTTCCTCAGTCGTGAACACACAATAACTCTGGTGATGTTCCCTGTACTCATTCCTTCCCTCGTTTCCGGGGTACCTCTGATCCGGTTGTTGCTGATTTTCCACCTGATGCACTGCATCCCTTCTTTCATTGTTGTCATACCTCGGCGGAGGGGAAGGCAACATTAGCTGCTGCGTGTTTGCTCCAGAGAGCAATTGCTGCCGGGGTAACTCCTGTCGAGGTTGATCGTTCCGGGGTGCCTGAGCATTCCCCAAGCCACCTTGCTCTATCTTTCGCATCCACTCACATTGCCTCGTCGTGTGACCCGCCGGGCTATTCGGATTCGGCGTGTGAAACTTACACGGTTGGTCTAGCATCGACTCATAGGTATACCTCGGACGGTCTTTCTTTTCCTGCCACTGTTTCTTCTGCTCTGGAGTCCATGTTTTCTTGCCATCATTTCTTGGAGTCCATTGCCCTCCAGTTCTCTGGCGTTGGTTGCTTCCTCCTCCGGGTTGATCTTGATTCACTGCTGCAACTTGTTGCGAGCCATAACGATGGTCCGGTCTGTCATCTCTCCTTTTTCCCCTGTAATCGTTCCTCCGGGATGACCCGGCTCCATCTCTCTGATAGTATTCCTCGTTTGAGTCATTTGATGGGAGCCTAGGTTGAGTTGGATCGCCCAAAGCATACGAATCAGCAATCCGGATCATCTCCGCCAACAGAATCGCATTTTCCTTTGCAGCTTCATCCATAGCTCGCTGCCGTATCTGCACCCTTGCGCAAACCACGCTATGGCCTGTGACTCTATGACGCCCTCACATGAGTTTCTCACGGTACACCACCGGGTTAAGAATTCACGATCCATCTCGTTGGGTCTTTGCTTGCACATTGCCAGGGTCTGCGGTCTATTCGCCTGCACGCATTTCTGAGAAGTTGCTGATAAACATTTCTTCAAAATCTATCCAGTAGTTGATGCTTCCGGGCGGCAAGTTATTCAGCCATACTCTGGCCAGGCCTTCCAACATCTGGGGCACGTAACGCACAGCCCATCTCAAGTTGCCAGTCGCAATTTTCACCGTCGTAGCATAGTTTATCAACCAATCCTCCGGCTTAGTACTGCCGTCATACGTCTGCGTGCCCCTGGGTAATTGGAAGTTGGGTACCGGTGGTTCCTTCATGATCCGGGGTCCAAAGCACGCTGGACCCGGAGGGCCTTGACATTCGATCTGTTTCGACCTATACAGGCGATCCAGTTTTAACCTGGCGTCATCCGACATCAAATCCCTGCTCCCCAACCTAGACCCTATCACATGATAGTCCGGTCTGGGGTACCCTGCGTTCACCATCTCTGAATCACCGTCATTGTATCGGTTTTTCTCTCGTCGCACGTCTTTTTGCTGCATACCCCGGCCGGTGCTTTGCTCTTGCCTCGGTATATTCCGCTGCTGCGGTTGTCCCGCCTCGCTGGAGTCGCTTGTCCGCATTGCCGCTAAGCATTCCCTTGACCGGCATTGCCTTGTTCGTGGTTACCTCGGCCAGCTTCACCTCGGCTCACACTCCGTCGATCATCATTTTTCCGCATCTCTTTTTCTTTTCCCGCACGCGTTGGGTCATACGGGACGATCTGTTTGTTCCGTCTAGCCGAGGTTACTACTTCTTCTCTCCGTGGACCGCCATGAGGCGATGATGCGGCTCCAGCGGATTTCTCCGGGTTACCCATCACCGAATGAACGATCTTGGAAGCCCCAGCTCTCTCCGGGTTAACTCTCAGCAGCTCCTCGTTCTGCCTGTTCGCGATCCGAACCAGCTTGTTAACCCTATCTTGCTGTCTTTGACGAGCCTCACCCGTCAGTCCCTCTAACTCGGACGCAGCCGCATCTGCTGCTCTGAGGTTCTTCGCCGGGGTGCTATACCTCGGCAACCCCACAGATAGGTAGTTTTCCGACCCTTCTGCTCCATCATCACCTTCTCTGTTCATCTCGCTTATGAGTTTTCTCCCCTTCACTTTCACCACATCAACTTTGATTGCCTTTGCATACTCCCGCAGCGTCATGTTCAGCGACTGTTGAGCCGTGGCTATTTTCTTTGCACCCTCAAGTATCTTCTGCCGAGTTTCCTCTAGCTCGGCTTGCGCCTGAGCCGGATCTACCACTGCTGCTACCGGGTTAGCCAAGCTATCCATAGCTTCCCTCAGCACGTTCTCAGGCCTCTCCAGTGGAGGTCCTCTACCTTTTTTTGGTGCCTTAGGTGTTACCTCCGGGTCTGGCACTGGGTCTTTGCTTGCCCCTGCACCTGGCGCAGTCATCATCACCTCCGCATGGTCTGGGGAGCGAGCGATACGCGCCCCGCGAGCCACAGTGAGGGGTGGTTCCCCCGCATCGACGACACGGCGCGGATGAACGCAATACGTCCACAGCAACGTAGACCTTGTGCGCGCCGAGCTTGACGAGGAGGCCGTTGTGCAGAAGCGGGCGCGTGCCAAAGCAACCAGCGTTGTCACTGACGAAATCCAATGCTCCAAAGCGTTGAACGAGCCCGGAGACGATGCGCTCGCCGGTGCCGATGAAGTTTCCTGTCCGGATCTTTACCCCTGCTAGCGCCGCTAGCCCCACGGTGGGCGCCAACTGTCGTGGTGGTGTCACGGCAGATGCCATGGATAGGCTAAAGGTGCGGACTAATATGCGCTAGGGGAATCCAGGGAGGATAGTAGAGTGATTCTCTACACAGAAGTTTGTCTTGTGATATATCCAAGATTACAAGTGCTCCTTGAGCTGTATTGGCGAGAGGAGGAAGAAGGTGCTCTCCTACACTTGCCTTCTATCTAGCCCAAGAACCCTAGATCTACTAGTGCTCAACCAACTAGAATTCTGCCAACCCCCTCTACCAGAACCCCAACCCCCCTTATATAGAGGTGGTTCGGTCCTGGCCTAGGTCATACGTGGAGGCATATTCCTAAGAATATGCCCCCTCCCAAAGTAGTAACCCGACAGGGGTGCTTTTCCCCCGCGTCACACTTGCTTTAGCGACGTAAGCTGATGTGAGCGTCGTCACCCTTGTCGGCCACGACCCGGTGGTCCTGCCCTTGCTTTATTCGCTCATCCAGTACATACCGGACCTTCTTTTTTGACCAGAGAGATTCCTTCCTTCTCCTAGAAGCTAAGCGAGGATCCGGATCATAGTAGATACGGCCACACCTGTTCCTGCATATAAGTTAGACAAGCATTTCCGACATACTCCTTAAGTCGGATGAGACAACGTTAGGCGACCCCTCCTAGTCCGGGTTACTCCGTGATCCGGCCTGCCTTGAGGTGACTCGGCTAGCATCCGCTTTGACCTTGCCGAATCTCGGCTAACTCGGCCCGTATACCCCGGAGTGACCCTACCCGGGGGTATCTCCCAACATTAGCAGAACCATGCTGTCATGGATAACGCTTTCAACATTACACTTGTACTTTGTACTTAGTTGATATCATGCTCTTTTGTCTATGGATGTCGTCGGTGTGAAATGAAATGGGAGCTTGTAAGTCCATGGAGTTATGTATGTGTGTTAGATAAACGCCTGGGCCACTGGTCTAGTCCATGCCTAATCATGGTGGAAACCTGCAGCGTAACCATAATGAGAAATCTATAAAGCATTCTTCTTATAAAAAAGAGATAGAGATTGAGAAAAGGAGAAAAAGAGAAAAAAAGAGATGAGAAAAGAGGAAAGAGAGAAAAAAGCACCATTTTCCCATGGTAAATAAGAAGATTGCTGAGATGCTTGTTGTCTACTTGCCTTGTTATTTTGATATGGGGATTCTTCCGTGTTGGGGATATACTTTCCGGGTATCCTCACAGTTCCTCACTAACCAGGGTGGCCCACTTCGGGTTAGAGCTTTGCTTCACGGGTGACCCAGTCAGGGAGAAGAGACGGAGTCCAATCCGGCTATGGGAAGGCCCAGAAGACTTACTGACTAGGCCCATAGTGTTACTTGTAGTTCAAGATGTACTCTGTAACCGACTCTTAGTCGTACCTGGACAGATCTCTCCTGTAAACCCTAGGCCGGATATCTATATAAGCCATGCTAGGTAGAGCCTTTAGGGAACCCTCAGTAGTCTACAATCTCAACTCGCACAGGCGAACCCTTGTAACCCATATTCCGGCTTTGTCAGACATCGATTGCTAGCGTGAGTAGGATCCGCCCAAAGCTGGCGGATTGAACACTGGTAAACTTGTGCTCACCGTCCCGGAACACCGTACGTATCACACCCCTCTCTTCCGCACGCCTCGAGGACCCCCTCATAGCGTACTTGTCATCAATCCGATGACATTCCGTATCATCGGGCAAGGGGTACCCCGTTGGCGGTTCTCTATGATACACATGTACTTACTATGACAAGAACTTACCGGTAACTAAACTTGAGTAGCATGAGGAGCGGCCCTCGTATTCAAGGGACATGAGATTTCCAACTTATACTTTGTCAAGCATATACTCCATAGTTTGTTCACTTTAACCTTAATCACTTCAAGATGCTTATGATAGGGGCTATGAGAGATGAAAGCTAATAACTACCATAATTTTTGGAAGCTCTTTATGAAACTTGAATCCCTGCTTCCTTCTATGAAGGCCTTTCTTTTACTTTTATGTTGAGTCTCCACCTTCTATCTTTATGCACCTATTTTGAGAGCATAGTGGCCATTCTTAGTTTAATGTGCATTGTCCCAAGACTTATTGATTGATGCATAACTTTGATATTGCTTGTTCTTAAACTATTTGTATCTAGTCACCCTTATGAACTTTGAAGGTGTCCTATGCATTTATGTTTGCTACTCTATGAGGGACAAGCTGAATGCCACTATGCTATGTTTCCTTTATGTGAAACAAACAAACGTCTTGCAAAGCACTGTTATTCATGAATCTTTTGTTTGTGCCTTTTCATGTTACAACATAGTTGCTATGTCTTATTGTTAGAACTTTAACTTTCATGCTATGTTGAAGTACTATGATCCCAGCTTTGAATGTTTTACAAATACTTTGATCAAGTTTATGATGGTGCATGTCACCTCAAAAATTATTCTTTCTTTTTATCACTTACCTACTCGAGGACGAGCAGGAGTTAAGCTTGGGGATGTTGATACGTTGCTAATGTATCTATAATTTTTGATGTTCCATGCTTGGTTTTTATCTACTTTCTTATGTTTTGTCCACACTTTGGAGTATTTTTATACACTTTCTTGGACTAACCTATTAACAAGATGCCATAGTGCCAGTTGCCTGTTTTCTGCTATTTTTGGTTCCAGGAAAGTCAGAAAATGAATATTCTCAGAATTGGACCGGACAAAACCTAAAGTCGATATTTTACCGGAAGACTCACGGAGCCAGAAGAAGAGACTGAGAGGGGCCACAGGGTGGCCACACCCCCTTGGCGCGGGCAACAATAGGCCACGCCAGGGCATGGTGTGGCCCCCTGGCCGCCCACCGAACTTGCCTCTTCGCCTATAAGACGTCTCCCGATGCAAAAACCTAAATCATCCAACCTCCACCCACGAATTTGCAGCCACCAAAGCCACGTTTTTGCCTCCCCCATGGATCCCATCTCCATGGGGAAGGGCCCCCAAGAAGCCATGAAGTAAGGGTGCTAAGGGGCGGTGCTCCCCTGTGATACCAACGACGGGGAAGGAGTCCTCCGTGCCTCCGCCGACGCCTCCGTTGTCTCCTCTTCACGATCTTCACCATCATCACTATCTTCACTGCCATCTCCATCGCCGTTGCTGATTTCCATGATGATGAGGGAGTAGTTCTTCCTCGAGGCTATGGGTTCTACCGATAGCTATGTGTTCATCTCTCTCTCTATGCATGATCATATTGTGATCATGAGCTTTGTAATCAAGTAGATCTACTTTGCTACTCAAGTGCTTTAATAGATCAATGCTCTCCCCATGTGTGTGAAAGTGACAGCGTGCACACCATGGTGGCACTTAGGCTAGAGATTACAAATACTTGTTATGAGTTATATTTTGAGTTGGATGTTTCTATGAAATTGTGGTGTTTGTTGGAACCATCTAGTGCTCAAGGTGATAGTGTGGGGTTATCTAGATGGGAAAGGCGAACTTTGAGGTGTGCTGTTATAGCCCTACCATGGATTAGAGTGTCCAACCGGAGAGTAGTTCAGAGTAGTATCATGAAGAGAAGATATTTATATGAGAGTGTTCACTAGTGAAAGTATGATCCCTAGGCCTTGTTTCTAAACATTGAAACACCGTTTGCAATTAGAACTGTTACATGTCTGCTTGCTTCCATCTTTATTTCAGTTTGCCTTTAGTCTCTTCCACACCATCAAGCTATTTTCTGGCACCGTTGTCTTATATCCATACCACTTGTATTTCACTATCTCTTCGCTGAACTAGTGCACCTATACACCTGACAAGTGTATTGGGTTTGTTGGGGACACAAGAGACTTCTTGTATCTTGATTGCAGGGTTGCTTGAGAAGGAATACCTTTGACCACTTCCTCCCTGAGTTCGATAAACCTTGGGTAATCCACTTAAGGGAAACTTGCTGCTGTTCTGCAAACCTCTACACTTGGAGGCCCAACAACTGTCTACAAGAATAGAAGTGCGTAGACATCAGTACCCTTATCTATTATTATAAATGTATTCATCGAAACACTAGTGCACTCTGTGCAAATTTTGATGTTTTGTTCACCTTGCTTCCTACTTGACTCTAATTGGTATTTATAGGAGTTTCCAACATATTCCCTTATAACATAACCCTTTATGTTTTAAGATATGTCATCCTTTATGTATTTGGAAAATATGTCTACAGTTCTCTAACAGACACTGTGGACAAACTTAGCTCAGTGTTTCATGATTCAAACTTAATCACTTTTTAAACGTTCCTTATTGGATCATATATTATGTTAAGTTATCATCATGGTTTTCTAAGATAGAACCTATGTCTCAACATAGTGGATGATGATCATCCTTTTCTTTCTTTCAACCATTGATGTTAAACTTAATACTATTCCTAACTTGTGTTATTAAGGACCAGTCCCTTAATTAACTTCTATTCTGAAACCCTTTTCAGAATCCCTTAAGGAATACTACATAATATCATAATACACTTATTGTCAACTTATATAGCTTATAAATCATTATTTATCGATACTTGCGCTTTTATTATTAACGCACTTAAGAATTACTCTATAAGCTCCCACTCAAAATATGTTCCTAACATATTTGGGTATGAGTCACTACTCTTACTCAAACTATGTTCCTACATATTTGAATTTGAGACTTACATTAATCCCACTCAAAAATATGTCATTCACATATTGATTTAGGAAGACTTTCATAGCTCCCACTCAATTTCATACAAATTGCATATCCACTCACTATTTTGAACAACTTCAAAATCCTTTGATCAAATATCAAACTTGGAGTTTTACTATGAGATACTAGTACTTTTACTAGTTTTAAATCCACTAGACATTCAGCACATTTGAATCAAATTCATTTGAATTCGTCCAATACTTGACAAATTGTGCTTTTGTCATTCACCCCCTTTTCCACTATGGCTTTGCAGTCATTTGGGAAAATTCAAGTAACCCCTTTTACTTGCGAGATTCAGCAACAAATTGCTTTCCAATCTCAAGGGAATTTTGCTTCTAGGATTTCTCATAATTCTAGTTTACCATTATTTCCTTAGTAGTTCGTAGGTACGTCATATTCCAAGAATCATGACAAATGATTCACAAATGTCTCCATACAAGATATGGAATACATTTTGAATCCTACTTTATGTAGTGAAAACACTAGTGGGGAAAACACAAGTGGGGAAACACAATGATCATTATCATTGATTCTTTCCTTTGTGAAGAGAATCGTTCAGGAACGTTTTCCGTTGCGCTTCTCAACACTCTGATGCAGGGTTTTGAATCCTCATCGTGTTTTTCACTATCTTCCATTTGCTCTATAATCGAGAAATATCACTGAATGCAAACTCTCTCGAAAATGTACCAAAATACAAGCAATACAAGTTTTGCTTTCCTTTTGGTTTCAGCTATGGATTTCGTATTCAAAGTTTTCAATGAATACTCTACAAGGACTTATTCTCTATTGTTTTGGTTATATCGAATAACCCTAAAACTTTTACGATGATCCATACCATATATGGAGCCGCTCTCACGAATTTAGATGGTTCACTGTATATTCTAATTGAGTGCCAACTATTTCTAACTAATGGTCTCTACATCTACACTACAATGATTTATTTGCCGCCATATATTCACCCACTTTGATATCTAATATCATATTATGATGCTTTGCATTTTGACATTTCAAAACACTCTACACTCCACAATTTCTTTATGCCATTCTTATAAAGTTGAATTTCATTACTATTGATCAAATCATAGTAATTAGATTCTTATTTATCTTTATACCCTTTGTTGATGAAACACTTTGATCAAATCAAATAGTTTCATACCAATGTTTCCTTTGGTAAACTTCTTTACACATTTAAACAATCATATAATGATAATTACCATTTTGTTAAAACATAATACATCGAATATGTATTTACTTTTAACAATTCATTAAAAAACTTTGTATTCAAGTAATACATGGTGTTTAAGTTATTTTGTCGAACTTAGGCATGATTCATATGTGACAAGAAATCGAATGTCTTTCACATATTATCATTATAACTTTGAATTTAAACAATGGTTTCATTCATTAATGAACATATCATTAAGTTGGGTATTTTAGGCATTTCAATATTTTACAAATGTTCATGCATTATCAATTAGTTTCAAACAACCAGGATAATTCACATATAATCAAACAAGATATGAACGTGAGTAGAGATCATTCATAAAAGTGGAACAACTGTTTATTACAAGCTCATATGAATAACCGTCTCACAAAGTGTGAGACACACTAAAGAAATTCACAATATTTTTGATTACAATAATCATCCTAAAACATAAACTAAGTGGTAAATGTTGAGGGAGAGTGTCATTGGCCATCATCATCATGCTCGCCATCAACACGCAACGTCACCTCCTCTCCAGCAAGCACCTCTCATGCAGAAGGACCTGTTTTCAGTAAAACAGAACAAGTATCAAATATACTTAACACTACAAATGTGTTTGCAAGATTATAACATTTATAAAATTGTGTATCAAATATATACCTTTGTCATTGATGACCTAACCGGTGATTGGTTCAACCTTTATGTTCCTGAAATGTAATATGAACTCTTGGAAATCCAATGTTTCCGTATCACCACTCATGATGCTACTCCGGACATGTCCTTCGTAGCTAGGAGGCAACGATCGAAGCAGCACGCCTATCGCAAACGGATCATCCATCCAGTAGTCCATGAAGTGAACCAGTCTCATGTGTGCATCAAGCATGCGCTCTAGGTGACATTTTAGACATGTGTGCTCCTCCATCTGTATGGAAAGGAACTCTCCAAGCATCTCGTGCTTCCACATGCGCACATGGCTTATGAACTCTGCTCTCAGCTGATCCACCATCGAATATGGATCAAGATCACCCATGAGCGGATGGAGTTCATCCACCATCCCGTAACGCATTATTATCTGAATGTAGGTGGACATATCTTGACGGTAGTAGCGGTCTGCCAGCTCTTGTGGGGTCTCATAGTGGTCTGGCTCGGTCAAATCCATCGTGCGGCATATGTAGTCTACCACATGATTCCTAGTAAGGAGATCATTCAGGCGCACAAGCCAACTAGGGAAGTTGGATCCATCAAGTCTAGGTTTCTCACCCATTACCCATTCCTCAATGACAAAGTAAGCTTCACGGTGAGCCATCTCTACGTTTATAATTGCAAAAGGAATTTAGACTAAGTTTATAATTAAATGAGTTAATAATAACTCCACTCATAAACACATATCCCATGAAGGGTTCCTAGTGATAACACGACCCCTTTTCCCCACATCTCCCCTGATCATCACATCCATCAATGTGGGTTCAAGGGTGGACGCTAAACATCGGTCACATCATTCATGCGAATCGTGCTCGATCTTTCAACCATCCGTGTTCCGAGGCCACGTCTCTGTAATTGTGCTAGGCTCGCCAACTCAACTTTAGTGTATTCGCTGGGCAACATGGCTTCACCCACTGTATGCGAACGTAGATATGTCTGACACCCACTCACCGTGGGTCGCCTCATACCGAAGAACTTTCTTGGTGGTGCACACTAAGAGGGAACACAATCATTGGTAATTTTAACAGGGATCATCTTATTAGGCTACCGTCGAGTATCTAATACTAGCACACAATAAGATATACAAACAATAACATTGAATGTAAATGCGATGTGATATGGTCCTTCACATCATGGTCTCCATCCATCGTCATCGGATTCCGGCGGAAGGGTTCCGGCACCGTAGACACCAGGGTACCGGTGTCTTTCCGGCTGGGTAGTCCGTCACCTCCGTGACTATCTACTACTATGTAACATAAGGTAATCACTTTACCTTTGCCACAACCATATCACAAAGCAACGCCCCCCTGCAAAACAAAGTTAGACGCCTCTAATTTATCTTTGCATGTTTTACATGGCTGAATGGGCTTTCGCACAAGAACCGTTCTTACCTATGAACTTTCAGCACAACGCTGATCAAGTAGTTGTCTCTACTACACCCCTTTCGGGGCCCTCCATTACAAATGGCATACCAACTAATGCGAGAGAGACAGACACCCCCCTAAGCCACTTTATACGGTACAGCCCGTATGTCAAGCGTGGACCAGTCTCGCGAATGAACGCGTAAAGTCGGTTGGGGGCGCTTCATCAAGCATTACTGCGGTATACACAAGTACATGTGGGAGGGTAACAACTAAAAGATCAACGCCCACATGCTACATCTCGTGTGTTCTACATGTACTAGCATTACTACGCATAGATCTAGCTCTGATACCACTTTAGGGGTTCCGCGTATGAAAACAATAATTTTTACCCTATGCCCCTGAACCCCTGATGCTGCCAGGACCTATCTATTAGTAATACAGTAACGGGAGGGGCTTTTCACGAACTTACCCTTGAAGACCGAAAAGCGTTGTCAACGCTCAGGAGAGCGTGGTTGATGTAGACGAGCCGAAGTCGACATCAAGGTCGTGATGAAGTCCTTGCGCTCTAGCAGCTCCAACGACTTGAGTTTCTCAAGTGTGACACCTCGGGGGGAGTTACACATGTCCGGTGACTGACGATGACTCCCGCTTTCCTGATCCAGCAGCAGTTGCGGGAGTAGAGCTCCTGGATCCGAATCCCACAGCGCGATGGCACTCCACGGTGAAGATGTCTCTCGTTCGCACAGTCCGAACTTGGGACCACGGTCACGAGAGAGAGAGAGAATATCAATTGGAGGTCTTCTCAAAAGTGAGAAGACCTTTATTGAATACTGTGTGTATTTATCTGGCCAAATACCCCCACTATATATAGGGGGAGGGGAGGTACTACCTCCCTCAAAGTCCCAAGGTGGGACTGAAGGAGAGGGAGAGGTGGGGGGAGGCACCTCCGGCCACCCCTCCATGGGCCTCACGTGGGGGTCTGGCCCAATAGGGCTGCTGGCCACCCCCTTGGCCCCTCCTAGGGGTTCGGCCCCCTCTTGGACCCTTTCCCATCCGGGAATTGGCCCATTAAGCCCTTTGAACATTTAATTGATTTTCTCTTTTATTAAATAATTATGAATAAATGATTAAATCAATATTTAACATTCATTCACATATTATTCAATCTCTGTGGTTATGGAACACCTTCCACCTCCACTCCGGACATCCTCCGTACTTACCGAAACCCTTCCAGCTTTTCTCTCTACTATTCTTTGGCGATTCTTCTAATCCTATAAACACTCTCTAAGCATCATCAAACCCTTAAGCGTGATACCCTACGGTTCGGGAACACTCCAGATATGGTCGGGACACTCCTGGCCCAATGATTGATAGAGGGACTTGGATAGCCATGTGACCTGTTGACTCGTGTACTAACGAGCTCATTGGGGAACCTGTAGCATCCCAATTGTCTAACAATTGCAATGCTACTAGCCTAGTCTATATAATGCTACCTTAATATATATAGAGTTGTTGCATCATCATTATATCATGCTCATGTCATCATGCCTCCTTGCATTTGAGCATCATATAAAACCCTTTTGTTTTGGTTCTTCTCTCATGTGCATTGTAAATTGTATTTGCCTCTTGATATTGTATTTGGTTCTTGATATATTGTTTAAATGCCCAAGTTGAGTTGGGGGCATATCTCTTATTAACTCCACCACCTTTTCTTTCACCACCTTATAATTCCACCATCCAACTAAATATGAACTTGGCACTTATTGGTTTTACCTCTAGCTCATGTGGGTTGGGATGGATCCAATTCTCTTTCCACATGCTCTCATCTTAGCATCATGTTGTTTTCACAATATTGAAACATGAGAGCCACATGGCCACCTTTGCATGCCTTGTGAGTGGAACCTTTTTCCTAGCTTCCATATGTGTGTTTTTGGGGTTATCAGCATGTTGGGATATTTTTGTGGGCTTATTAAATACCTAGTGGCATATACACACTAGCAAGTCCCAAATATAATCCAATGTGATCATATCCATATACTTCACTTGGAATTCTTTCTAAATTCCTTTGCTTGGGCCTTACTCCAATTTGGGGATGCATCATAATAATGCCATGTATTAATTTTGTCTTCACAAGAATCAACATGGCATTAAATAGTTGCATGGGCCATGCAAGTACATCTTTTGCTTGTCTTTTGGTTTCTACTTGTTTTGGATGGATCATGCCATCTCTCATCTATCTCTTCCTCCTTTTAGCTTGATCTTAATTTGATCTAGCTTAAACCCTATCATCACATCCCTCTCTCTTTTCTTGTCTTGTTTTTGTTTGAGCTTGGTTAGTCTTGGCTTGTCCTTGTCCATAGCAAACCCTAGCTACAAATCTCTCCATCTCCTCTAATCTACCATACCCATAACCCATCTAACCTTAACCCCCAAACCCCTCCCCCTCTCTCTAACCCTCCTACCACTCCTGGTGCTTGTTCATGTGGTGCCATTATCATGTGCTTAAACATGGGCACACCTTCCCTCTCATCTCACCTCTCCCTTTAACCCTAAACCCGAGCCCCTCTATCCAAACCCTAAACCTTGTCTCTTGTTCTCTCTTGCCTCCCCTCATGGTCAAACCTCTGCTCCATTTTTTCCCTGAAAAGTGCAGCAGATTTTGAATTTAGGACCTGGTTTAAATTTGCTTTGGAATAAAACAAGCAAAACAAATATGAAACAATAAAGAGGAGAAAACAAACTGGCAAAGAACCTTGGGCCCAGCCTAGCAGCCACTGGCCTGCTTCTCGCCTCCCTCTTGGGCCGGCCAGTAGCCCACCCCCTGGCCCAATACTGTCATGCCGCCGCTCGCTCATTCTTCTTATCGCCTCGACGCTGCTCACCACCTCGGCAGCAGACAGAAAGAAGCGGAGCGAGCAGGTGGGCGTCGACCTCCGTCAGCCGCGTCATCCACCCGCCCCCTTCTTATCCCCAAGCCACGGAGGCCCCCTCGAACCCTAGCTGCCTCTTCCCTCCTCTCCGCCGCCATTCCCTTTTTTCCCACATCTCCGTCCTCCCATGAGCAGAAGAAGCGTGAGCAACACCGCTGACGCCTTGGTCGCCGGTGAGCACCGCTGGCCGGGATCACACGCCTGTCTGGCCACTGCTGTTTGGGGTCCTCGAGAGGCCAGACGCCCAGAGCCTCTGCTTCCTTCTTCCTGCCAAGCACAGAGCAGCACCGCTGCCGCCGCTGCCTTCATCTCCGACCTCCCCATCCTTGTTTCCTCAGAATCGCCGAGGTGAGCACCACCTCCTGTTCCCCTTCCTTTTCCTCCGCTTCTGCATCATGCCGCCGACCATCGCTGCCTCCTCCAGCCTCGCCATGCCACAAGCCAGAGAGCCCGCAGCGGCAGAAGTGGCATCGAGCAAAGAATGGCACTGCAGCCTAAACCGCCTGTTCCGCTCTGCTTCCTGCCAGAGTCCTCTGTGGTGAAGCTCCAAACACGGAACTTGTAGCCGGTACATCCTCTTCATTTTGGTTTTTACGGTTTTGCGAGATTCGCATCCTTTGCTCGCCAAATTCGTTTGAAAATCGAGTTCAGCTAGCAGTTTTGCAAAGAAACGATTTCAGATTCGTACCAACCTCCGGAAGGTTTTACAAAAGACCCTATACTTTTGCCACTCAACCCAGTCCCCTTAGCCCCACCGGCGTCAGATGCATATTTGTAAAAGGCTCCGTGTTTTCTTGGAAACAACTCATGGTCCGAGGTTGCTTACGCAGCACGCCTCGTGGCGCCACAAGTTCAAGGGTACCAGTGACCCCACTGGTCAAGGTCGTGGGTAGGATCTGGCTGGGTGACAAAAGTCCAGACCCTTTTCCGAATTCAAATCCAAATGTTTTTAATCTGTTAACATATGAATTAAATCATAACTTTCAAATGGTTTGTAATTTGAATTCAAACTTAATATGAAAAATGTTTAGTTTTTAAATGTTAATTCAAATCTTTAATCAAATAATTTCATGAATAAGTTAATTAGTCAACCGTTGACATTGACCCTAATTAATAATTTTGACTATAAAATAAATTTAAATTCATAATTCCAAATAATACAAATATTATATGTTTTCAAATCAGAAAAATGTGAGGATTTCAAATATGCCATTCAAAATATTATTTGGACACTTTAAATTTTCATGTTGAATTAAATTACAACAAAATGCCCCTCACCTTATTTAATTAGTAACTTTTGTTGTATAACTCCGAATTGGACAAATGATATGTCTAAAATGATCAGCTCGATGAGACCTTTCTGTTTATGCTATCCATAACTTCATTTGCAGCATGCATCATATAAATATATAGTATACAGCAACTAATATGACAATAAAATGTGACCAAAACCCAATAAAAATGTTATTTCTTATATTCTACACCTCACCCATGCCATGCTACATTATTGCCATGCAACTTGTGCATCATTCATCATGGCATGATTGTTTGCTTGACGCATTTTATTACTATGCTTGTGCACTTTATTTATGTTGGCCCTTGTTTGTTTGGTTCTTCTTCGATTAGACACTGAGCAGGGGATTTATCAAGAGAACCAGGAGCACTACCCAGATCCGTCTCTCGCTTCAACTGAGTTGCCAGGCAAGCACTACCACATGCTTGCATACATATAGTACCTATTTGCCTCTATCTTATTCTTGCATCATTGAGTCGCGATTGCATTAAATAGAATCCCAAGTATTGCATAGCCTTTACATTTAAACCCCACCGAAGCTTGTTCCTCCATCCCATGAGCCATTACTACAGGAATTGTTTGAGCCATGCGAGTCGTAGAACAGCATGTGTAGGGTATGTGGGTGTCTGTTGGATAATGAGGTACTTAAACAACTTAACCTGAGTAGTAATGGGATAACTAATGAAAGTGGCACCGGTGAGCAATATCTGTTATTTGGTTTTTATGCTCACTTGTGTCCCGTAAGACCCCGAGTACTTGATTCCTGTTCCAAGAATATTCGCGCTATCCACATCCGGGAGGCCTTATGGACCCTCCTGAGCCAGAGCTTGATTCATTCTTATTTCTTGTGGCCACAAACTAGTTTGAGGTTTTATTTACTATCCTGTACTTATGCCATGCTTTACTGCTTTATTTAATTTGTGCGAGGAGCACACTGTACAGTTTAGGATCGTGGCCCGATTTCAGATCGACAAGCCCAGCCACACTTTCGGGTTCCAAATGCGTTTTAGCCTCCACAACCTTAAGCCTGTTTGAGCCGGCCGCTTGCTATGGGATCTACTTAAAGGGGTGGCCCCCTGAAATATTTCTGAATCCTGTAATTGCTTTGTCGTGACTGTCTCGTTGGGTTTTGATTTGGTTTTTCCGAGGCATATCGAGTGTGTGTTGCTATTTGTGCACCCCTGCAGGGTAAAAACTTTCTGAAAGCCGTGTCCGCGGTTATGGACGACTTGGAGCACAGTTTCTCGATCATAGACAAGCATAACTAAAGTACCGCTTTTAATCTGACTAGACTAGGTACCTGACTAGTAAATAGTGCAATACTCACGGAATGGATAATAAAACTACCAACGGATGGGGGTTGTTCGTCCGCTTCCTCGTCGGTAAGCGAGGAGGAGGATGGATCTGTGGATATTACCATTATTACTGTTATAACTGTTGTTAATAATTCACGGACATCCGTCTATCTCTGGTTAGGCGGATGGTTAGCGAGTTTCTATAGAATTGCTAGGGTTTCTCTTTTGCTGCAATTGCGTCACCCCAGGTTGTGTCCCCTTTAGAGGCATAAAGACTTGTTGAGTACCCCTAGGGTCTCACACGATAAATTATTGGTTCAGATGAACAGGTACACTCGCAAGATGGATACTGGGTGGAAGAGACGGACGATGTGGGCAACGATCATTTGGTGTAGAGATTCCGGGAACGGGGATCCGTGAGATCTGTATGGATGTGCTTATTTATGGGGCATCTTATGCCGATTTGCTTCTTATCCGTACTCGGATTTTGTCTTCCGCTTCCGCTTGATACTCTGTTGATTGATGTATGAGGAGATATCCTAAACTATTATATCTATCTAGGAGATTTGGATCTTGCCGTATGGCGTTGCAATATTTCCTTTCTTTTTAGGTGGGATGACTCTGATGTACTGTTGTATGGTGGCTTGCATACATACTCATTTGTGTATGTAGTTGATCCCTTCGCCTGCCGATTACGCCGCCCGTTCTTGTCCCGATGTTTGGAAATGGTTGGGACGGCCGAAAGGTCTACCTGTGAGTGGCATTTGGGCCCCACCGTACTATTTCAACCATTTCTGATCATCCAGGCTTGTACTAGGAGCGTAATTCACCGAGGTAGTTACAATTGGTATCAGAGCCATCCCGACCTTCAGGGTCTCAGCCAAATGGTCGTTGTCTGTCTAGCAAATATTTTTGGTAGTTATGTATACTAGGGAAAAACAAAACGTGAGAGTAGGACTGCTTCCCTTTTTCTTCTTACCCACCCACCACCCTTTTCTGGTAAGGAAGTGAAACGTTTTCAATCCTCTTCTTAAAATTCAAACTAGGATTCACGTGTTCTGGGTTCCGTAGTACCATAGAAAGTGTGTGTGTGTGTGTGTAATTCCTTGTCTATCTGTTGCATCCAACATGTTATCTTTATCTGCCTTTGGTTATCAACTGTTGGTACATTCCATACTGACAGGCTTTTGCAAACCGGTGCGATCTATCTGACTCCTTGTTAACCGGTGCCATCTTCTTAAGGGTGTCCTTCCTTCCAGCAACTCCACTTTCGGTGCAAAATCACTTATCAGGTAGAGAGGTAGAGTCCCTAATCTTGAGTCGTTATCTGATTTTGCGCATCTATTGGTATTTTAATGCCGAAAAATGCGGAAAATTTTTCTTTGATACCTCTGTGTTTCCACACTCCTTTTCAGTCGTGTGTGAAACATTATCTATCTTCTTTTTATCAGCATGTCCATGCTAACTCATTCTTTTGTCACCGGCGCTTAATCCTGGGGTTTCTTCCATCTTCTTTTCTCTTGGGCTAATTACATAACATGTGTCGATCCGATGCTGGTGATTGTAATTTGGTTCTAAGCAAAGCTATATCATCGGTTCTTATCCTAGATATCTTTATCTTTGTAACCGGCGATCCGATCGACAATGTGAACCAGGTGACATATCTTTCCCTTCCGAAGGACCAGATAATCTATTCTTCCAGTGCATCTTCTTCAACACGGACCCGTGCTCTTAATAATGATCTTTCAAAGAGCGTTGAGCTCAGAAGGTGTTTCGAGCATTTGTTCGTTTCTCTCGCCTTTTGAACTTGATATTCTGGGAATATCTTGTTAATCCTTGGTGGTATATGTTGATAATATGCTTGGCTATTCTATATCAATGGAAGGACATGGAAGATCATCTATGTCTTTCTCTCAAGCTTTGAGAACACTGCCTGTGTGCAAAGTCTCAAAGTGAGAACTCAGACTCTTTCAAGTCACCTATCTCGGCCACGTCCTTCTGCTAAATATATCACTTCAATTCTGGAATTGGCAATCCATTGTTAATTCCATCCTCCATCTCCAACCAATCCGGAGTTGTTCCTTGTTGGCAAGTTATCATCGTCGTTCCGCCGAAGTTTCCTCAAGTCTGCTAAATCTTTCTCAAACATTTCAAGAAGAACATGGAGTTCTTTCACCTCATTCTCGTCAAGTAATCTTTTGAAACCCTCTCGTTCTATCATCTATGCTCAATCCACCGGAGGCCATGAAGACTTTTCAGATCTTTCGTAATCCTTCTGTTCAAGTTGGTGTTATCTTTTCGGTAGTTGTTGAATCTTGCAGTTGTCTCCATGATCTTCCTTCATATCTTTCTGGTGGCTTGTTACATCAGGTATGACGACAACATCATCACCCTTATCTATCTTGGATCCGGGAATCGTTTGCATCTAACCTCGTTTTCTAACGGAGATCCATGAGCTCTTCTTGTCAATACCTTCAGTCTGTTTCGGTAGTTGGGTTGCATGGTTTTTCCTTATTCATGTGCGGAGTAATGCTTTGAGTGCGGGATGGAGTAGCTATCATACCACTACTCTTATCATTCACTCTTGTACATTGAATTGGGGAATTTATGTGATTTCACTCATTCCACGGAAGTTAGAAGTGGCCTTTATCCCTTGATACTTTTACTTCCGTCCTTGTTTTCCGGAGTGCTCTCTCGAAGAAAGTAATCAATAACCTCTTGTTGGTGATCTCGTCCTTTCTACATGGAGCAAAACCCTCAATTATCTGGTGGAAACAAACGCAAACTCTTTTCTATCCTCGTCTTTCTACCGGTGCTCTACATCCCCAAACAAGATGGAAGGAAACTATCTCTCTTTGTTTCATCAATTATTTTTCGGTGGTAAAGCCATTTATGGTCGATGCCATCAGCCGCGAATCTATTGCGTTAGCCTCAAGGCTAAAGAAAGCAATAAGTATCTCTACAATAAACTCCAGATCCTCCATATTCTTTGCTTCTCGGGATTCCACCATGATCTGGCTTCACATCCGTATCTAGAAGTTATATCCGCGCACCTCAACTGCGTGATCCTTTGGTTCTTACCGACGCAACAAGAATCTAATCCGACGATGTCTATCTAAATCTTTCTGTTGATATCAAGGGACTCTATTGTTTGAAGGCAATATTGTTTCCGTACTTCATTTCTTTAATCCGAGAGAGAATACGATGCTATTGTCATAGTGCTTCAAAACCTCTCCAATCTAGCTCTTTTCTTCCGGCGAGACAAAGATTCATCCTCTCTAGTATCGGTAAATCTTTAATCTTATCGGTGTGCCTTTCTTTATCCATGGTACATCATCTTTTCCTTTCTTTCACAAGTGGTTCTTTTCTGTTATCATGTTTCTCGAGAAGACCGGAGCTATGTCCATCATATCCTTATTGTCTCACGACCATCCTTCAACTCTTCTACCCGTCGTTTCTCTAGTGAAACGCAAGACTCGCAACAAGTCTAGCAAGTTTTGCAAGGTGTAGTGGTCGCACCATTCAGTTCTTCATCACCTTGGGAACGTGAGGGTCACCTTCGTTCGGACACCCGTCTCTCCTTGTGTTGTTTTCTTTTCCTAGGAATCTCGGGGCGAGATTCTTGTTTAGTGGGGGAGAGTTGTAGCATCCCAATTGTCTAACAATTGCAATGCTACTAGCCTAGTCTATATAATGCTACCTTAATATATATAGAGTTGTTGCATCATCATTATATCATGCTCATGTCATCATGCCTCCTTGCATTTGAGCATCATATAAAACCCTTTTGTTTTGGTTCTTCTCTCATGTGCATTGTAAATTGTATTTGCCTCTTGATATTGTATTTGGTTCTTGATATATTGTTTAAATGCCCAAGTTGAGTTGGGGGCATATCTCTTATTAACTCCACCACCTTTTCTTTCACCACCTTATAATTCCACCATCCAACTAAATATGAACTTGGCACTTATTGGTTTTACCTCTAGCTCATGTGGGTTGGGATGGATCCAATTCTCTTTCCACATGCTCTCATCTTAGCATCATGTTGTTTTCACAATATTGAAACATGAGAGCCACATGGCCACCTTTGCATGCCTTGTGAGTGGAACCTTTTTCCTAGCTTCCATATGTGTGTTTTTGGGGTTATCAGCATGTTGGGATATTTTTGTGGGCTTATTAAATACCTAGTGGCATATACACACTAGCAAGTCCCAAATATAATCCAATGTGATCATCTCCATATACTTCACTTGGAATTCTTTCTAAATTCCTTTGCTTGGGCCTTACTCCAATTTTGGGGATGCATCATAATAATGCCATGTATTAATTTTGTCTTCACAAGAATCAACATGGCATTAAATAGTTGCATGGGCCATGCAAGTACATCTTTTGCTTGTCTTTTGGTTTCTACTTGTTTTGGATGGATCATGCCATCTCTCATCTATCTCTTCCTCCTTTTAGCTTGATCTTAATTTGATCTAGCTTAAACCCTATCATCACATCCCTCTCTCTTTTCTTGTCTTGTTTTTGTTTGAGCTTGGTTAGTCTTGGCTTGTCCTTGTCCATAGCAAACCCTAGCTACAAATCTCTCCATCTCCTCTAATCTACCATACCCATAACCCATCTAACCTTAACCCCCAAACCCCTCCCCCTCTCTCTAACCCTCCTACCACTCCTGGTGCTTGTTCATGTGGTGCCATTATCATGTGCTTAAACATGGGCACACCTTCCCTCTCATCTCACCTCTCCCTTTAACCCTAAACCCGAGCCCCTCTATCCAAACCCTAAACCTTGTCTCTTGTTCTCTCTTGCCTCCCCTCATGGTCAAACCCTCTGTTCCATTTTTTCCCTGAAAAAGTGCAGCAGATTTTGAATTTAGGAGCTGGTTTAAATTTGCTTTGGAATAAAAACAAGCAAAACAAATATGAAACAATAAAGAGGAGAAAAACAAACCTGGCAGCAACCTTGGGCCCAGCCTAGCAGCCACCTGGCCTGTTTCCTCGCCCTCCCTCTTGGGCCGGCCGTAGCAGCCCACCCCCCTGGCCCAGTACCGCTTCGTCGCCGTCGCTCGCTCCTGTTCTTCTTCCTGCCTCTGACGCCGTTCGGCCGCTCACCCTCGGCAGCAGACGGAAAGCAGCGGAGCGAGCAGGTGGGCGTCGACCTCCGTCAGCCGCGTCATCCACCCGCCCCCTTCTTATCCCCAAGCCACGGAGGCCCCCTCGAACCCTAGCGTTCCTCTTCCCTCCTCTCCGCCGCCATTCCCTTTTTCCCCTGTCCTCCGTCCTCCCATGAAAGCAAAGCAAAGCAACACACCGCTCGACGCTTGAGTCGGTGAGCACCGCTGAAGCCGGGATCACACGCCTTCGTCCAGCCAGCTGTTTGGGGTCCTCGAGAGGAGTCAGACGCCCAGAGCCTCTGCTTCCTCTTCTTCCTGGCCAAGTACAGGAGCAGCACCGCCGTCGCCGTCTTCATCTCCGACCTCCCCCATCCTCGTTTCCTCGGGAATCGGCCGAGGTGAGCACCACCTCCTGTTCCCCCTTCCCTTTTCCCCTCCGTTCTGCATCATGCCGCCGATCATCGCCGCCCTCCCGCGCAGCCTCGCCATGCCGCCAGCCACTTGGCCATCAGAGAAACCAGCGGCAGCATGTATCGGCAGCAGCGGCCGCGTCTAAACCGCCTCTGTTCGCTCCTGTTTCCTGGCGTAAGAGTCCTCTGTTGGTGAAGCTCCAAACACGGAACTTGTAGCCGGTACATCCCTCTTCATTTTTGGTTTTTACGGTTTTGCGAGATTCGCATCCTTTTGCTCGCCAAATTCGTTTGAAAATCGAGTTCAGCTAGCAGTTTTGCAAAGAAACGATTTCAGATTCGTCAGTCAACCTCCGAAAGGTTTTACAAAAGACCCTATACTTTTGCCACTCAACCCGCGGTCCCCTTAGCCCCACCGTCGGCGTCAGATGCATATTTGTAAAAGGCTCCGTGTTTTCTTGGAAACAACCCAAGGTTGCCCGAGGTCGCCCCACGTGGCACGCCTCATATGCGATGGTGACAATCCCAATTGGTCATCGTGGGTAGATCCTTGGGTGACAAAAGTCCGCACCTTTTCCAATTCAAATCCAAATGTTTTTAATCTGTTAACATATGAATTAAATCATAACTTTCAAATGGTTTGTAATTTGAATTCAAACTTAATATGAAAAATGTTTAGTTTTTAAATGTTAATTCAAATCTTTAATCAAATAATTTCATAAATAAGTTAATTAGTCAACCGTTGACATTGACCCTAATTAATAATTTTGACTATAAAATAAATTTAAATTCATAATTCCAAATAATACAAATATTATATGTTTTCAAATCAGAAAAATGTGAGGATTTCAAATATGCCATTCAAAATATTATTTGGACACTTTAAATTTTCAAGTTGAATTAAATTACAACAAAATGCCCCTCACCTTATTTAATTAGTAACTTTTGTTGTATAACTCCGAATTGGACAAATGATATGTCTAAAATGATCAGCTCGACGAGACCTTTCTGTTTATGCTATCCATAACTTCATTTGCAGCATGCATCATATAAATATATAGTATACAGCAACTAATATGACAATAAAATGTGACCAAAACCCAATAAAAATGTTATTTCTTGTATTCTACACCTCACCCATGCCATGCTACATTATTGCCATGCAACTTGTGCATCATTCATCATGGCATGATTGTTTGCTTGACGCATTTTATTACTATGCTTGTGCACTTTATTTATGTTGGCCCTTGTTTGTTTGGTTCTTCTTCGATTAGACACTGAGCAGGGGATTTATCAAGAGAACCAGGAGCACTACCCAGATCCGTCTCGCTTCAATCGAGTTGCTGTGCAAGCACTACCACATGCTTGCATACATATAGTACCTATTTGCCTCTATCTTATTCTTGCATCATTGAGTCGCGATTGCATTAAATAGAATCCCATGTATTGCATAGCCTTTACATTTAAACCCCACCGAAGCTTGTTCCTCCATCCCATGAGCCATTACTACAGGAATTGTTTGAGCCATGCGAGTCGTAGAACAGCATGTGTAGGGTATGTGGGTGTCTGTTGGATAATGAGGTACTTAAACAACTTAACCTGAGTAGTAATGGGATAACTAATGAAAGTGGCACCGGTGAGCAATATCTGTTATTTGGTTTTTATGCTCACTTGTGTCCCGTAAGACCCCGAGTACTTGATTCCTGTTCCAAGAATATTCGCGCTATCCACATCCGGGAGGCCTTATGGACCCCCCTGAGCCAGAGCTTGATTCATTCTTATTTCTTGGGGCCACAAACTAGTTTGAGGTTTTATTTACTATCCTGTACTTATGCCATGCTTTACTGCTTTATTTAATTTGTGCGAGGAGCACACTGTACAGTTTAGGATCGTGGCCCGATTTCGCTGTATCGACAAGCCCAGCCACACTTTCGGGTTCCCAGTCGTTTACAGCCGCCTCCACAACCTTAAGCCCGTTTGAGGCCGGCCGTTGCGGGATCTACTTAAAGGTGGCCTGAAATATTTCAGAAACCTGTAATGGCATTGTCGTCACTGTCTAGTTGGGTGGTGAGTTGGTTTATCAGAGGCATATCGAGTGTGTGTTGCTATTTGTGCACCCTAGGTAAAACTTTCTCAAAGCCGTGTCATGGTTATGGACGACTTGGAGCACAGTTTCTCGATCATAGACAAGCATAACTAAAGTACCGCTTTTAATCTGACTAGACTAGGTACCTGACTAGTAAATAGTGCAATACTCACGGAATGGATAATAAAACTACCAACGGATGGGGGTTGTTCGTCCGCTTCCTCGTCGGTAAGCGAGGAGGAGGATGGATCTGTGGATATTACCATTATTACTGTTATAACTGTTGTTAATAATTCACGGACATTCGTCTATCTCTGGTTAGGCGGATGGTTAGCGAGTTTCTATAGAATTGCTAGGGTTTCTCTTTTGCTGCAATTGCGTCACCCTGTTGTGTCCCTTTAGAGGCATAAAGACTTGTTGAGTACCCTAGGGTCTCACGATAAATTATTGGTTTAGATGAACAGGTACACTCGCAAGATGGATACTGGGTGGAAGAGACGGACGATGTGGGCAACGATCATTCGGTGTAGAGATTCCGGGAACGGGGATCCGTGAGATCTGTGGGCGGGATGTGCTTATTTATGGGGCATCTTATGCCGATTTGCTTCTTATCCGTACTCGGATTTTGTCTTCCGCTTCCGCTTGATACTCTGTTGATTGATGTATGAGGAGATATCCTAAACTATTATATCTATCTAGGAGATTTGGATCTTGCCGTATGGCGTTGCAATATTTCCTTTCTTTTTAGGTGGGATGACTCTGATGTACTGTTGTATGGTGGCTTGCATACATACTCATTTGTGTATGTAGTTGATCCCTTCGCCTGCCGATTACGCCGCCCGTTCTTGTCCCGATGTTTGGAAATGGTTGGGACGGCCGAAAGGTCTACCTGTGAGTGGCATTTGGGCCCCACCGTACTATTTCAACCATTTCTGATCATCCAGGCTTGTACTAGGAGCGTAATTCACCGAGGTAGTTACAGAACCCCAAGAGGAAGGTATGATGAGCACAGCAGTAAGTTTCCCTCAGTTATGAAACCAAGGTTATCAATCTAGTAGGAGCAAGGAAACACCCCAAATGTGTAGCTAGCTGAACTTTGGCAGGATGCACTACCGGTGCCAGCAGCAACGTGGAGACCTGCACAACACAACCACAAAACTGTGTCCCCAACTTGCGATGAGGTTGTCAATCTCACCGGTTTTGCTGAAAACAAAGGATTAAACGTATCGAATGGAAGAAAGTAATAATTTGCAGAAAGTAAACACAAAGCAGTAAACAGTTGTAGATTGATGATAAACGAAAGAACCAGGGTCCATAGTTCACTAGTGGTGGCTCTCCTTAAGATAGATGACATGTTGGGTGAACAAATTACAGCGGGGCAATTGACAAACATCGAGAAAGCATACAAGCATATACTACTTATCTTGACTCCTTTGAGATTCGATTGGGCATTACAACATTATACATAGACCGCCATCCAACAATATCTATGACTAATAATCCACCTTGAGGTTATCATCCGAACCCCCTCCAGTATTAAGTTGCAAGCAACGGATAATTGCATTACGAATTGCGTGTAAAGTAAACAATACGATTGTTCTATGAACAAAGGATTGTTGTTTTCTCCCTAATGTAACAAAGACATCTAGTACCTTAGAGATTTCTGTCACTTCCCCAGATTACCAGAGGCATGAACCCACTATTGAGCATAAATACTAACTCTTGGAGTCGCTAGCATCTACTTGGCCAAGATAGCTACTAACAACGGAAAGCATGCAAGATCACAAATAACAAAGACATGATAGAATCAATAATCAATCTAAAATAGCATCTCAATATCCATCGGATCCCCGCAAACACAACATGTAGAATTACAAATAGATGATCTTGATCATGAACAGAGCTCACAAGATCTAAACAAGATAGCACAAAGGAGGAGAATCATCCATCTAGCTACTACATGGACCCGTAGTCTAGAGATGAACTACTCACGCATCACACCGGAGGCTTGCATGATGATAAAGAAGGACTCCAAGTTGAATTCACCTCTCCGGTAGGGTACCGGGAAGAGCTTCAGATCCCTCCTGATATAGAGATGGAGATGATGGCGGCTACAAACTCTTTTGTGGATTTTTTGATCGGGTGCTTAGGGTTTTCGTATCAGAGGCAACTTATAGGAGGAAGGAGAGGCCGAGGGGGTTCCTAGGGCGGCCAGACCACCCCCTGGCACGGGTCAGGCCTGGCCGCGCGCCCAGGTGGTGTGGCCGGGCCCCAACCCCTCTCCGTCTCGTATTCTGGCTCCAGGTGTCCCTCGGTGAAAAACTGACTTTGACTTTTGTCCCGTCCAATTCCGAGAATATTCATTTTTTGACTTTCCTGGAACCAAAAACACAGAAAATAGGCAGCTGGCATTGTGGCTCTTGTTAATAGGTTAGTCCAAGAAATCATATGAAAAGCACTCCAAAGTGTGGACAAAACATAAGAAAGTACATAAAACCAAGCATGGAACATCAAAAATTATGGATATGTTTGCAACGTATCAACATCCCCAAGCTTAACTCCTGCTCGTCCTCGAGTATGTAAGTGATAAAAAGAAAGAATAATTTTTGAGGTGACATGCACCATCATAAACTTGATCAAAGTATTTGTAAAACATTCAAAGCTGGGATCATAGTACTTCAATCATAACATGAAAGACAAAGTTCTAGCAATAAGACAAAGAAACTATGTTGCAACATGAAAAGGCACAAACAAAAGATTCATGAATAACAATGCTTTGCAAGACATTTGTTTGTTTCACATAAAGAACACATAGCATAGTGGCATTCAGCTTGTCCCTCATAGAGTAGAAAACATAAATGCATAGGACACCTTCAAAGTTCATAAGAGTGACTAGATACAAATAGTTTAAAACAAGCAATATCAAAGCTATGCATCAATCAACAAGTCTTGGGACAATGCACATAGAACTAAGAATGGCCACTATGCTCTCAAAGTAGGTGCATAAAGGTAGAAGGTGGAGACTCAACATAAAAGTAAAAGAAAGGCCTTCATAGAATGAAGTAGGGATTCAAGTCTCATAAAGAGCTTCCAAAAATTATGGTACTTATTAGCTTTCAGCTCTCATTGCCCCTATCATAAGCATCTTGAAGGTGATTAAGGTTAAAGTAACACAACTAAGAGGATATGCTTGACAAGTTATAAACCGAAATCTCATGCCCCTTACTTACGAAGACCAAACTTCATGCTAATCAACTTTAGTCACAAGTAAGCTCTTTTCATTGTAAGTACATATGTATCATAGAGAACTGCCAACAGGGTACCCCTTGCACATGATACAGGAGCTATCCCATAATCAAAATGATAAGGCAAGCAGACAATGAGCATCTTAGCGATCTTTTTATTTGCTATTTGCATAGGTTTTATTGAGGATGCTTCATAGAGTGCTCATTATGGTTATGCTACAAGTTTCCACCATGATTAGGCATGGATTAGGCTAGCGGCCTAGGCGTTTCTCTCACACAAATACAAACTCCATGATCTTACGAGTTCCCCTTTTATTTCACACCGCCGGGATCCATAAGCAAAAGAACATGATATCAACGGGGTACAAAGTACAGGTGCAATGTTGAAAGCGTTCCCCATGATACATGGTTCTGATAATTTCAACTTAGAAAGCGCAAGCATATACGCAACAAAGATGGACGCAAAGGTTCAAGTTTATTAAATGCAAGAAAGTAAAGTGTGCCATCAAGTTTGTGAGAGCTTTAATCACTAGTTTTCTCATAACAAGTTTAATTTGGAAGGTAGACAAAAACATGAATATACTTGGAATAGCATAAGCTAGTAGGTAGGTATGGTGGACTCTTTGGAATAACTTGGTTTTAGGAGTTGGATGCATGAGTGGAACTCATACTTGGTTGTGGAGGCTAGCAAAAGACTGGGAGCGACAAACTAAGAGAGCAATAATGGCCATAATCATGCAGAGCGACAAAACATCATTGATCAAAGCATAAAGTGATACTACAAGTTGAAAACTAAAGGATCATAAAGGCTTATGGTGACTTGGGATAGTCATAAGATGGTGTGAGCATGTGCCAAGTCAACCCAAATAAAGCATCAAAGGAGAATACCACAATACTATGCTTTAATATGCTAAAACAATGCATGATTCTTCAAAGGCACATTAAACAATCTCAATTGTTTATAACAATTCATGCTACAGCGAAGAATACTAAGCATAAAGCTAAAACAATATCAAGCATGGCATGACAAAGCATAGGCCACAGTCAAAAACAAGCTCTCTTTACCACTTAAGCATGAACTTTTCCTACTCTTTTCCAATCCAAACCAAACTATTTGAAAACCCATGTATGAAAGAGGGGGTCCAACCAATTTATTCAGCAAACTAAGCAAACAAAGCAAACGAAAAACCAAAATGAAAACGAAAAATAAGACGCTCCAAGAACAACACAGCTGTGCATGAAACAATAAAAATGAAGCATTTAGGAGAAACCTGGGATTTTTATTGATGAAGAGGGGGATGCCTTGGGCATCCCCAAGCTTTGATGCTTGTACTTCTTGGATATTTCTTGGGGTGACATGCGTGGCATCCCCAAGCTTGAGATTTAGTCCATTCTTCATCTCATTACTCATTCCTTCCATACACCTGAAATTTTTCCTTCATACAAAACTTCACACAATCTTTATTAGCAACATTAGTGCACTCAAGATAATAGGTCTTTAGGTTCAGTTCTAACACCAATAACACTTCCATTATAACACTAGCTACTGTACTACTTCCCTTAAAAAGCTCAATTCCCCAAAAGAACTCAAAAAGGAACCAGCAAGAAGCAAATGCAGAAAATGGCAGAAATCTGTCAAAACAGACCCAGAAGGTAAAGACTAAATTTTTAGAAGACCTTCTGTTGCTCAAATCAAAAAGTGTTGAACTAACGAAAGTTAGAAAACAACCTGGGGCAGAATCACAAAAATTCACGCATCAAAAGGACGTACAGAGATTTTACACGAATTTTTACGGTAAAGCACAGAAATCTGTTTCGGGACAGCAATTTTCCCAATCATTACTTCTCTCTCATTAGAGCTTACTCTTGGCACAAAAAGCAAATAAAAAGGATAAGGAGCGGTTATTATTGAAGTAATAACTTCCAAGACTCATCTAAAACTTTTGGGTTATCTCCCAATAAGTACCTTTTTTAACGCATTTAAGTTAGGCATAAGAAGCAAGAAAAAGAATCAAGTGTTCTCAAATGAAGAAGCATTAAGAGCAAACTTTGTTTTCATAGGAGAGGCAAAAGAAATCTTCTCTCTCTTCTTAGGGAAGTGTTCTATACCTTTCTTGAGTGGGAGTTAATATTTAATGGTGCCTTCTTTCATATCAATAATGGCACCAACAGTTCTAAGAAAAGGTCTTCCCAAAGTAATAGGACAAGAAACATTGCATTCAACATCCAAAACATAGAAATCAACGGGGACATAAGCATTCTTAACCATAATAAGGACATCATTAATACTCCCCATGAGTTTCTTTTTAGCATTATCATCAAGTGGTACATTCAAATAACAATCTTCAAGTGGTGGCAAATCAAGCATATCATAAATCCTTCTAGGCATAATAGAAACACTACTATCAAGATCACATAAAGCTTTGAAATCAAAATCATTCACTTTCATATTGATGATGGGTTCCCAACCATCTTCTTGTTTTATAGGAATAGAAGCTTTATGTTTCATCTTTTCTTCTTTAATCTTTATGAGAGCATCATTAATGTGTTTTCTAAAGGCCATGTTCATAGCACTAGCATTAGGAATTTTAGCAAGCTTTTGTAGGAACTTAATAACTTCAGAGTATTGCAACCATCAAGATCAAAATCATAATTATCATCTAAAGTAGTAGAGCCATTACTAGCCTCAACACTAGTGGTAGTGATAGTAGAAACACTAATGTTTCTAGCAATTTCATCTTCTGTTTCCCACTTAGCATGCAATTCAGCTAATAGTCTAACATTTTCATCAATTCTTACTTGTATGGAATTAGTAGCTGCAAAGGGATTATCATTAGTCTCGGGTTTAGCAGCCATTTTATTCAAATAAGATTGAGCTTCAGCCATAGATGATATATTTCTTTCAGCATTAGAAAGTTTCAATTGCAAATTAGGAATTTACCTATTTAAACTCTCAAGTTGATGACTAATGTTCTTCAAAATGGTAGATTGTTCCTCCATAGTTTTAGTAAATAGTTTATTTTGTTCATATTGCATTTGCATGAAATTTTTAGGGGCTCTTTCAACTTATAAAATTCTTCCTTCACTCGGTATTCAGATTTGCCATTATAACCATAAGTATTATTAGGAGGGTAGGGCCTATAATTGTTATTACCATAAGCATTGTTGCCAAAATTATTATTCCTTATAAAGTTCACATCAACTTGCTCTTCTTGAGCAACCAAAGAGGCTAAGGGAACATGATTTGGATCAATATGGGCTTTCCCATTAACAAGCATAGACATAATAACATCAATCTTATCACTCAAGGAGGAGGTTTCCTCAACAGAATTAGCCTTCTTGCCTTGTGGAGATCTTTTAGTATGCCATTCAGAGTAGTTAACCATCATACTATCTAGAAGCTTTGTTGCAGCACCCAAAGTTACCTTCAGCAGCAGAATCCAATAGGTTCCTTGAAGAATAGTTCAATCCTGCACAAAGGGTTTGGATGATCATCCAAGCAGTCAGTCCATGAGTGGGATAATTCTTTACCAAAGATTTCATTCTTTCCCAAGTTGAGCAACATGTTCGTTATTAGATTGTTTAAACTTCATTATTTCACTTCTCATAGATATAATCTTAGCAGGAGGATAGTATTTTCCAATGAAAGCATCTTTGCATTTAGTCCAAGAATCAATACTATTCCTAGTTAAGGAATTCAACCATTCTTTACCTTTTCCTCTCAAAGAGAAAGGAAAAAATTTAAGCTTAATAATATCTCCATATATATCCCTATGCTTTTGCATCTCATAAAGTTCAACAACGTTATTTAGATGGGCTGCAACATCTTCATTACCAATACCAGAAAATTGTTCTCTCATAACAAGATTGAGTAATGCATGTTTTATCTCAAAGAAAGTAGCTTCAGGAATAGGTGGAGCAATAGGTGTGCTCATAAAATCATTGTTGTTGGTGCTAGTGAAGTCACACAACTTAGTGTTTTTAAGAGTAGTCATTTTTTTTGTGTTTTTAATAAAGAAAGCAAATTTGTAAAACTATTTTTTTGTGTTTTTGATAAAGAAACAAGCAAACAAAGCAAAACAAAAATAACAAAGTAAAGAGATTGGTTATGAGGGACTTCCCTTGTGAAGATGTCCTTAACTCCCCAGCAACGGCGCTAGAAAAATACTTGCTGACTCGTGTACTAATAAGCTCGTTGGGGAACCCCAAGAGGAAGGTATTATGAGCACAACAGTAAGTTTCCCTCAGTTATGAAACCAAGGTTATCATTCCAGTAGGAGCAAGGAAACACCCTAAAGGTGTAGCTAGCTGAACTTTGGCAGGGCGCACTACCGGTGCCAGTAGCAACGTGGAGACCTGCACAACACAACCACAGAACTCTGTCCCCAACTTGCAATGAGGTTGTCAATCTCACCAGTTTTGCTGAAAACAAAGGATTAAACGTATCGAATGGAAGAAAGTAATAGTTTGTAGAAAGTAAACAGAAAGCAGTAAACAGTTGTATATTGATGATAAAAGAAAGGACCGGGGTCCATAGTTCACTAGTGGTGGCTCTCCTTAAGATAGATGACATGTTGGGTGAACAAATTACATTGGGGCAATTGACAAACATCGAGAAAGCATACAATCATATACTACTCATCTTGACTCCTTTGAGATTCGACTGGGCATTACAACATTATACATAGACCGCCATCCAACTTCATCTATGACTAATAATCCACCTTCAGGTTATCATCCGAACCCCCTCCAGTATTAAGTTGCAAGCAACAGATAATTGCATTACGAATTTCGTGTAAAGTAAACAATATGATTGTTCTATGAACAAAGGATTGTTGTTTTCTCCCTAGTACCAATAGCACATCTAGTACCTTAGAGATTTCTGTCACTTCCCCAGATTACTAGAGGCATGAACCCACTATCGAGCATAAATACTAACTCTTGGAGTTGCTAGCATCTACTTGGCCAAGATAGCTACTAACAACGGAAATCATGCAAGATCACAAATAACAAAGACTTGATAGAATCAATAATCAATCTGAAATAGCATCTCAATATCCACCGGATCCCCGCAAACACAACATGCAGAATTACAAATAGATGATCATGAACGAAGGTTACAAGATCTAAAGATGATAGCAGAAAGGAGGAGAACCAGCCATCTAGCTACTACATGGACCCGTAGTCTAGAGATGAACTACTCACGCATCACACCGGAGGCTTGAATGATGATGAAGAAGGCATCCAGGGTGAATTCCCCTCTCTGGCAGGGTGCCGGGAAGAGCTTCAGATCCCTCCCGATCTAGGGATGGAGATGATGGCGGCTACAGAATCTTTCGTGTATTTTTGATCGGGTGCTTAGGGTTTCCATATCAGAGGCAACTTATAGGAGGAAGGAGAGGCCGAGGGGGTTCCTGGGGCGGCCAGACCACCCCCTGGCGCGGGCTGATACGTCCAGAACGTATCTACTTTCCTGAACACTTTTGCTATTGTTTTGTCCTCTAAACTTGTGTGATATGGATGCAACTAACACAGACTGACGCTGTTTTCAGCAGAATTGCCTTGGTGTTTAGTTTTTGTGCAAAAAATCAACTATCAGGAAAAATCCCAGAAAATATGCCAAAAATCCTATTTCTCCAGAAGACTCCCGGAGCCAGAATACGAGACGGAGGGGGCTGGGCCCAGGCCACACCACTGCCGCTGGCTAGCCAGCCACGCCTGGCCCTGCCGCCTGCACACCCTCGGTCTCCCTCTTCACCTATAAGATGCCTTCTGACCTAAAAACTCAGGGGGTCGACGTTTTTCCAGAAAGAGTTCCGCTCCGCCGCCACCACCAGATTCCACGAAACAACACGAGAAACTCCATTCTGGCACCCTGTCGGGACGGGAAATTGGAGGAGATCATCGCCATCATCATCACCATCGCTTCTCCATCGACCATCCATGTTTCCCCCATCTATGAGTGAGTAATCCCCCGCTATAGGCTATGGGGATGGTAGGGATTGGATGAGATCGTTCATGTAATGGCATCAGATTGTTAGGGCATGATGCCTAGTATCTTCTATAAGTGCTTTATGACTTTGTTGCGACTTGTTATGCTTAATGCTTGTCACTAGGGCCCGAGTGCCATGATTTCAGATCTGAACATGTTATTGATTCATTATGATAGTATTGTTTATGGTCTTACCTGCAAGTTGTATACACACGTTGTTGTCCGGAACCAATGGCCCCGAAGTGACAGAAATCGGGATAACCAGAGGGAATGGCTTTGATGTGAGGATCACATGTGTTCACGGAGTGTTAATGCTTTGCTCCGGTGCTCTATTAAAAGGAGCACCTTAATTGCCAGTAGTTCCCTTGAGGCCCCGCTGCAAACGGGCTGGCAGGACAAAAGATGTTGTGCAAGTTCTCATTACGAGCACGTATGAGTATATATGGAACACATGCCTAGGATTATCTAGTACTTGGATGCTTTATCTTATTTATCTGCAATTGCCCTATGTTCTGATTGCCATGTGAATTGTCTTGTCCATGCAACGCCCGTCCATCCATCCCTATGCCTACCGCACTCGAATCCTACTGTTTACTGCAATTGTTACTACTGTCTTTACTTTTACTACTGCTGTTACTTTACTATTCCTACTACAAAACTGTTGCTACTGATAAACTGCTGTGAGCAAGATTGTTTCCAGGTGTAGCTGAATTGACAACTCAGTTGTTAAGGCTTATAAATATTGTTTGGCTCCCCTTGTGTCGAATCAATAAATTGGGTTTCACTTCCCTCGAAAATACTGCGATACACCCCCTATACTTGTGGGTCATCCAGACTATTTTCTAGCACCGTTGCTGGGGAGCATACCTTTATTTATCAAGTTCACTTGGATTCTCTATTGTTCGCTGATGTCTACGCACTTCTATTCTTGTAGACAGTTGTTGGGCCTCCAAGTGCAGAGGTTTGTAGAACTGCAGCAAGTTTTCCCTTAAGTGGATCACCCAAGGTTTATCGAACTTAGGAAGGAAGTGGTCAAAGGTATCCCCTCTCAAGCAACCCTGCAATCAAGACACAATAAGTCTCTTGTGTCCCCAACACACCCAATACACTTGTCAGGTGTATAGGTGCACTAGTTCGGCGAAGAGATAGTGAAATACAAGTGGTATAGATAATTATAAGTGGTAACGATGATAGAAAATAGCTTGATGGCGTGGAAAAGACTAAAGTAAAACTGAAATAAAGATGGAAGCAAGCATGTAACAGATCTAATAGCAAACGGTGTTTCAGTGCTTAGAAACAAGGCCTAGGGATCATACTTTCACTAGTGAACACTCTCATATAAATATCTTCTCTTTATGATACTACTCTTAACTACTCTCCGGTTGAACACTCTAATCGATGGTAGGGCTATAACAGCACACCTCAAAGTAAGTATTTCCCATCTAGAAAACCCCACACTGTCACCTTGAGCACTAGATGGTTCCAACAAACACCACAATTTCATAAAGACATCCAACTCCAAATATAACTCATAACAAGTATTTGTAATCTCTATCCTAAGTGCCACCATGGTGTGCACGTTGTCACTTTCACACACATGGGGAGAGCAGAGATCTAATAAAGCACTTGAGTAGCAAGGTAGATCTATAGATTACAAGCTCACGATCTCAATAAGATCATGCATAGAGAGAGAGATGAACACATAGCTACCAGTAGAACCCCTAGCCTTGAAAGAGAACTACTCCCTCCTCATCATGGGAATCAGCAATGGTGATGGAGATGGTGGTGGAGATCGATGGAGATGGCTCCGGGGGCACTTCCCCGTCTCGGCAGGGTGCCAGAACAGAGACTTTCTGTCCCCCGAATCTCCCCTTCGGTGGTGGCAGCGCAGCGGAACTTTTCATGGATTTCTGATTGACGACCTAGGGTTTTGGTATCGGGAGGCTTCTTATAGGCGAAGAGGCAAGGTCGGTGGGCAGACAGGGGGCCCACGCCACCTGGTGGCGCGGCCAGGGCTAGCCCGCGCCACCACATGGTGTGGCCACCCTGTGGCCCCTCTCCGTCTCGTCTTCTGGCTCCGTGAGTCTTCTGGTAAAATAGGAACTTTGGCTTTTGTCCTGTCTAATTCTGAGAATATTCATTTTCTGACTTTCCTGGAACCAAAAACAGCAGAAAACATGCAACTGGCACTATGTCACTTGTTAATAGGTTAGTCCAAGAAATCATATGAAAAGTACTCCAAAGTGTGGACAAAACACAAGAAAGTAGATAAAACCAAGCATGGAACATCAAAAATTATAGATACATTTGCAATGTATCAACATCCGCAAGCTTAACTCCTGCTCATCCTCGAGTAGGTAAGTGATAAAAAGAAAGAATAATTTTTGAGGTGACATGCACCATCAAAGACTTGATCAAAGTATTTGTAAAACTTTCAAAGCTAGGATCATAATACTTCAATCATAACATGAAATACAAGGCTCTAGAAATAAGACAAAGAAACTATGATGCAACATGAAAAGGCACAAACAAAAGATTCATGAATAACAATGCTTTGCAAGACGTTTGTTTGTTTCACATAAAGAAAACATAGCATAATAGTATTCAGCTTGTCCCTCATAGAGTAGCAAATATAAATGCATAGGACACCTTCAAAGTTCATAAGAGTAACTAGATACAAATAGTTTAAAACAAGCAATATCAAGTTATGCATCAATCAACTAGTCTTGGGACAATGCACATAGAACTAAGAATGGCCACTATGCTCTCAAAGTAGGTGCATAAAGGTAGAAGGTGGAGACTCAATATAATGGTGGAAGCAAGGCCTTCATAGAAGGAAGCAGAGATTCAAGTTTCATAAAGAGCTTACAAACATTATGGTACTTATAGCTTTCAGCTCTCATTGCCCCTATCATAAGAATCTTGAAGTGATTAAAGTTAAAGTGAATAAACTATGAAGTATATGCTTGATGAAGTATAAGTTAGAAATCTCATGTCCCTTGAATACGAGGGCCGCTCCTCATGCTACTCAAGTTTAGTCACAGGTAAGTTCTTGTCATCGTAAGTACATGTGTATCATCTGAGAACGCCAACTGGTACCTTGCCCGATGATACGGAAGAATCCCCATATCAAAATGACATGGCAAGCAGACAACGAGCATCTTAGCAATCTTCTTATTTACCATGGGAATATGGTGCTTTTTTCTCTCTTTCCTCTTTTCATAATCTCTTTTTTTTCTTTTTCTCCTTTTTCTCAATATAGGACTCTTTTTTTATAAGAAGAATGCTTCATAGACAGCTCATTATGGTTACGCTGCAGGTTTCCACCATGTCAGCCTGGATTAGACCAGCGGCCCAGGCATTTCTCTAACACATATACATAGCTCCATGGACTTAGAAGCTCCCCTTTCATTTCACATTGACGACATCCTTAGACAAAAGAGCATGATATCAACTAGGTACAAAGTACCCGTGTAATGTTGAAACCGTTCCCCATGACAGCATGGTTCTGCTAATCCCCAATAAATAAGTGCAAGCATATACAACATAGACGACACAATGGTTCAAGTTTATTAAGGGCAAGAAAAGTAAAGTGTGCCATCAAGTTCGTGAGAGCTTTAATCACTAGTTTTCTCATAACAAGTTTAATTTGGAAGGTAAACAAAAACATGAATATACTTGGAATAGCATATTCTAGTAGGTAGGTATGGTGGACTCTTTGGAATAACTTGGTTTAGGGAGTTGGATGCATGAGTGGAACTCATACTTGGTTATGGAGGCTAGCAAAAGACTGGGAGCGACAAACTAAGAGAGCAATAATGGCCATAATCATGCAGAGCGACAAAACATCATTGATCAAAGCATAAAGTGATACTACAAGTTGAAAACTAAAGGATCATAAAGGCTATAGTGACTTTGGATAGTCATAACATGGTGTGAGCATGCGCCAAGTCAACCCAAATAAAGCATCAAAGGAGAATACCACTATACCATGCTTTAATATGCTAAAACAACGCATGATTCATCTAAGGCACATTAAGCAATCTCAATTGTTTATAACAAGTCATGCTACAGCAAATAATACTAAGCATAAAGCCAAAACAATATCAAGCATGGCATGGCAAAGCATAGGCCATAGTAAAAAACAAGCTCTCTTTACCACTTAAGCATGAACTTTCCTACTCTTTTCCAATCCAAACCAAACTATTTGAAAACCCATGTATGAAAGAGGGGGTCCAACCAATTTATTCAGCAAACTAAGCAAACCAAGCAAACGAAAAACCAAAATGAAAACGAAAAAGAAGACGCTCCAAGAACAACACAACTGTGCATGAAACAATAAAAATGAAGTGTTTGGAAGAAACCTGGGAGTTTTATTGATGAAGAGGTGGATGCCTTAGGCATCCCCAAGCTTTGACGCTTTTACTTCTTGGATATTTCTTGGGGTGACATGCGTGGCATCCCCAAGCTTGAGATTTAGTCCATTCTTCATCTCATTACTCATTCCTTCCATACACCTGAAATTTTTCCTTCATACAAAACTTCACACAATCTTTATTAGCAACATTAGTGCACTCAAGATAATAGGTCTTTAGGTTCAGTTCTAACACCAATAAAACTTCCATTATAACACTAGATACTGTAGCACTTCCCTTAAAAAGCTCAATTCCCCAAAAGAACTCAAAAAGGAACCAACAAGAAGCAAATGCAGAAAATGGCAGAAATCTGTCAAAACAGACCCAGAAGGTAAAGACGGATTTTTTAGAAGACCTTCTGTTGTCAAAAAGTGTTGAACTAACGAAAGTTAGAAAACAACCTGGGGCAGAATCGCAAAAATTCACGCCTCAAAAGGACATACAGAGATTTTACACGAATTTTACGGTGAAGCACAGAAATCTGTTTCGGGATAGCAACTTTCCCAATCATTACTTGTCTCTCATGAGAGGTTACTCTTGGCACAAAAAGCAAATAAAAAGGATAAGGAGCGGTTATTACTGAAGTAATAACTTCCAAGACTCATCTAAAACTTTTGGGTTATCTCCCAATAAGTACTTCTCTTTAATGCCTTTAAGTTAGGCTTGATAGTTTGAGAAGATGCTCACATAAGAAATATGAATTGAAGTAAAAGAGAGCATCAAGAAGCAAATTCAAAGCACATTTAAGTCTAACCCACTTCCTATGCATAGGAATCTTGTAAAGAAACAAGTCATGAAAGCACAAAGCAACAAGCATAGTAAAGCAAAACAAGTGCAACTTCAAGACTTTCAACATAAAGAGGGGAAACTTAATATTATTGAGATGCATAAAACCATGTTTCCCTCTCTCATAATAACTTTCAGTAGCATCATGAATAAAATTAACAATATAACTATCACATAAAAAATTCTTATCATGAGCCACATCCATATAATAATTATTACTCTCCACATAAGCATAGTCATTCTTATTAATTATAGTGGGAGCAAATTCAACAAAATAGCTATCATTATTATTCTTATCACCATAATCATCAAATATAGGAGGCATATTGTAATCATAATTAATTTTCTCCTCAATAGTAGGTGGACTGAAAATATCATATTCATCGTTGTAATCATCATATGTTGGAGGTTTGGTATCATCATAAGCAATAGAATAGCTATCTTCCAAAGCTGGGGAACTAAAAAGATCATTTTCATAAAAACTAGCTTCCCCAAGCTTAGACTTTTCCATAGCATTAGCAATAAGGGTGTCCAAAGAATTCATACTAACAACATTGCTATTAGCATGCAAATAAAGTTCCATAGGTTTTTTAATTTTCTCTTCAAACACTTCATGTCCTAACTCAAGATAAATACTATAAAGCTCTCTATTTTTTTTTTGTTTTACATTAAGCCTAACTAGTGAAAAAAAGAAACAAAAAGACAAAATTGCAGAATCTAAAGGAAATAACTTCGAGCACTCACACCGGAGGATGTGAGTACCTTTTACCTTACCTCCCCGGCAACGGCGCCAGGAAATAGGCGTTTGCCGTGGGAGGTTCTTATTCTTTAATCCTCCAGTGTGAATACCTTTTACCTTACCTCCCCGGCAACAGCGCCAGAAAATAGCTTGATGTCTACGCACTTCTATTCTTGTAGACAGTTGTTGGGCCTCCAAGTGTAGAGGTTTGTAGAACTACAGCAAGTTTTCCCTTAAGTGGATCACCCAAGGTTTATCGAACTCAGGGAGGAAGTGGTCAAAGGTATCCCCTCTCAAGCAACCCTGCAATCAAGATACAAGAAGTCTCTTGTGTGCCAAACACACCCAATACACTTGTCAGGTGTATAGGTGCACAAGTTTGGCAAAGAGATAGTGAAATACAAGTGGTATAGATAATTATAAGTGGTAACGATGATAGAAAATAGCTTGATGGCATGGAAAAGACTAAAGTAAAACTGAAATAAAGATGGAAGCAAGCAAACATGTAACAGATCTAATAGCAAACGGTGTTTCAGTGCTTAGAAACAAGGCCTAGGGATCATACTTTCAGTAGTGAACACTCTCATATAAATATATTCTCTTTATGATACTACTCTTAACTACTCTCCGGTTGAACACTCTAATCGATGGTAGGGCTATAACAGCACACCTCAAAGTAAGTCTTTCCCATCTAGAAAACCCCACACTGTCACCTTGAGCACTAGATGGTTCCAACAAACACCACAATTTCATAAAGACATCCAACTCCAAATATAACTCATAACAAGTATTTGTAATCTCTAGCCTAAGTGCCACCATGGTGTGCATGCTATTACTTTCACACACATGGGGAGAGCAGAGATATAATAAAGCACTTGAGTAGCAAGGTAGATCTATAGATTACAAGCTCATGATCTCAATAAGATCATGCATAGAGAGAGAGATGAACACATAGCTACCGGTAGAACCCCTAGCCTCGAGGGAGAACTACTCCCTCCTCGTCATGGGAATCAGCAATGGTGATGGAGATGGTGGTGGAGATCGATGGAGATGGCTCCGGGGGCACTTCCCTGTCCCGACAGGGTGCCGGAAAAAAAGCCTTTCTGTCTCCTGAATCTCCCCTCCGGTGGTGGCGGCGCAGCGGAACTTTTTGTGGATTTCTGATTGACGACCTAGGGTTTTGGTATCGGGAGGCTTCTTATAGGAGAAGAGGCAAGGTCGGTGGGCGACCAGGGGTCCCACACCACCTGGTGGCGTGGCCAGGGCTAGCCCGCGCCACCACATGGTGTGGCCACCCTCTGGCCCCTCTCTGTCTCGTCTTCAGGCTCCGTGAGTCTTCCGGTAAAATAGGAACTTTGGCTTTTGTCCCGTCCAATTCTGAGAATATTCATTTTCTGACTTTCCTGGAACCAAAAACAGCAGAAAACATGCAACTGGCACTGTGGCACTTGTTAATAGGTTAGTCCAAGAAATCATATGAAAAGTACTCCAAAGTGTGGACAAAACATAAGAAAGTAGATAAAACCAAGCATGGAACATCAAAAATTATAGATACATTTGCAATGTATCATTCGCTGCCATCCATCCATCATGGGTAAGTCTTGTGATGGCAAGGTTCCTATTTTACCATCCACTACAAGAAGAGGTACGGTTCTGAACACCTCTGTTGCTCTTGATTCACCATCTGTTATGAGTAACCTCGTTACACCACCACATACACATGGTACACACACTGCTACTACTGCTGAATCTGAAACTTCTGATACTTATGATGTTGCTTCTACTATGCTTGATAAGAGTGGTTCATTAGGTCCTTTCCTAGATGGTACGATTGCTAGAACTATAGCTGGAAATACTGAAACTCCTAATGAAGACACTACTACACCTGTTAGTTCACCTGAGTCTAGTGAGAGCTATGATATTGAAGACGGTTATGTTGAGATGACCGATGAATTTATTAAAGAATGTAAAAACACCCATGATAGGAGCGCTGCTAAGAGTCTCCTTGAGAGGCGTACTATTATACCCAAATTGTCCCCTATTGCTAAATTTGCTGCTTCTCCCATAAACATTAAAGATAAAGATTATGATTTCTCTCTCGATCTATCCTACATAGCTATTATTGAGAAAGAACCTTTTTGTGGGACTAAGAATGAAAGTGCGGTAGCACATATGAATGGACTTTCTACCATGAGTGGCTTGTTTTCTGATGATATTAAGATGCGTACTTACTTTGTTGCTAAGATTTCCCCCTTTTCACTAAAAGGAGAAGCTAAAACTTGGTTTAGTAATTTACCTCCTGGATCTATTGATAGCCCTGATTGCTTGATTAGTACTTTCCTGCAGAAATATTTTCCTCCTAGTGCTAGACATGCTATTTTGCAGGAACTTTTTGATTTTAAACAGGGAGAAAAAGAGATATTGCTCGAATCATGGGAAAGGTTTTGTGCTTTGATTCATGCATAGGCTGGAAGTCCATTACCTAAGAATGAGCTTCTTGATATATTTTATAATGGACTAACTGAAGAATCTAGGACATACCTAGATAGTTGTGTTGATTGTGTTTTCAGGAATAGGATTCCCAAGGAAGCTGAGGAATTAATGGATAAAATAAGCAAGAATTATGAAGACTGGACTCCTCCAGAACCAGCTATACCTGAAGTGATTATACCTGAACCAACTATTCCAGTGCCTATTCCAACATCAAAGAAGAGGGGAGTTATTGAATTAAATGATGAAGTGATGAAGGAAGCTAAGAAATGTCTTAAGGAGAAGGGAATTAAAGCTGCATATGTCAATAATTTACCTCCTATAGAAGAATTATGTAAGCCTATCCCCTACTCATCCACTATTGAGGTACACTCTCTCCAACACATTGATGAAGGTGATATCCATTACTCTAAACCTCCTGATCAATGCTTAGAAGAATTCGATATCTTTATTGTTAAGCAAGATAATTTTAATAAAAGGGTGCAAAATCATCTAATGGAAAACACTAGAGCTATTGTTGAATTGAAAGATATTGTGGAAAGAACCTATAATGATGTTAAAATGATTGTTAAACACTTTCAAATGGTTCAAACTCAAATAGATCAACTCATTAAAGTGCAAAAAGACTTGCTAATTAACGCTGCTAAAGAAAAACATGCTTATGAAATTAGAACTAGAAGTGGTGCTGCTACCCAGGATCCTCTATATCCCGAGGGGCATCCCAAAAAAATTGAGCAGGATTCTCAACAAGCTGAAAATAGTGGCTCTACTAGTAAGAAAAGGAAAAAGAAACATAAAACTGTTGTAGAACCCTCTGAACCTGCTATAGATCCCAATAGTATATCTGTCTCTGATGCTGAAACTGAAAGTGGTAATGAAGAAAATGAAGCTCCAAATGAAGAAAAAGTAGAAGAAGAACCTAAAAAGCACATTAAGAATACTAAATACACTAAAGAAGATTTTATTGCTAAGAAACATGGTAGTGAAAGAGAGCCTTGGATCCAAAAACCTATGCCTTTCCCTGATAAGAAACACAAGTCAAAGGAAGATGAACACTATAATAAGTTTTGTGAGTGGATGAAACCTTTATTCCTGCAAATTCCTTTGACTGATGCTATTAAATTGCCTCCTTACTCAAAGTATATGAAGGATATTGTCTCGAATAAAAGGAAGATCCCTAATGAAGAAATTTCTACTTTGCTTGCTAATTATTCCTTTAGTGGTAAGGTTCCTAAGAAACTTGGAGACCCAGGGATTCCAACTATCCCTTGCTCTATTAGGAATAGTTATGTTAGAGCTGCTTTGTGTGATTTGGGAGCTGGAGTTAGTGTTATGCCTTTCTCTCTCTATAAGAGACTTCAACTTGAAAAACTAATACCAACTGATATATCTTTGCAAATGGCTGATAAATCTACCACTATTCCTATTGGTATATGTGAGGATGTACCTGTTCAAGTGGATCATAATTGCTTGATATTAACTGATTTTGTTGTGCTTGAAATGCCTGAAGATGATAATATGTCTATTATTCTTGGGAGACCTTTTCTTAATACTGCAGGAGTTGTTACTAATTGTAATCAAGGAAAGGTGACCTTTAATGTTTACGACAAGGAACATACCGTCTATTTCCCCAAGAAGATTAAAAGGACTTACGGTTTGAATTCAATTGAACATGTTGAGGGCATTCAAGTTGGAGAAATATATTGTCCCATACCAAGAGAAAAATTTGAAACTATTATGATTGGGACCATTGATATCAAAGTAGAGTTAACATAATCATTAGTGGAATACAAAGTTTTGTTTCATATAAAATTGTTTTGGTAACAAGACCTGATCAACCTTGTTAACAAAAGGATTTCATTAAACAAAACAATGATTTCACCATGATTATCTCTATTTACTTTTATTCTTCCTTTTAGTTTTTGTTTTCGTTTAGTTTTATTTTCTGTTGTTAAGTTGCTTGCATATTAGAGTGTCTTAGAACTCCTGTAGTTCTAGCTTTGTTTTGTCATTTCATCATTTCCAAAAAAAAATCTGTCTGTCAGAAAATCATTCTTCTATGCCTGAAAATTGCCCAAAAATAAAGTGTCTCGAAAAATTCCAGAAAATTCATATTAAATTTTTACGTGAAAAAGGGGCAGAGGAGTGCCTAGAAGGTACCAAGGGGACCCACTAGGCAGGCTCACCACCTGGTGGCGCGGCCTGCCCTGGGTGGCGCCATGCCATGGTGTGGGCCACCCCTGGCCCTCCACTAACTCTCTCACCTACCACTTTCTTCTCACTCCCGAGCAAACTCCAGTTCATTGCTCAAAATCGCGTTCTTGCTGTGCTTGCTCTCGATTTTTTCGATCTCCTTGCTCAGCCCATCTTTGTTGCTAAAATTTGGAGCACTTGTTCTCTGGTATGTGACTCCTCCCCTTGTCCAAGTAGATTTGTGTTTAGTGGATTATATCTCGAGTATTTTGCTGCTATAGGTGACAGGTTATGAGAGCTTGTAAGCTTGTTTGATGCTTAGAGATATAGTTTTGATGCATGTTTAGGCCTCTTACAAGTCCATATGAGTAGTACCCTTCATTATATTCACTTTGCAATCATTTGTTTAATAGGTGTTTAAATTTCAGATTAGAAGATGAATGAGCATTAACTAAACCAGCATGAACTATGGGTGCCTGAGGTCATGAAGGTTCACCGGGAGGAGGAAGTTTTTCCTTCCATTTACCCATGTTCTGAATTCATGAGAGCCGCAGGAATTCTCCAGGATTTCCACACTTTGGTTTCTAATGCAGGGTTGGAGCACTTTTTGGAAGATGAACCTTGTCAGTTTGTGAAGATAACCATGTCTGTGGTGCAGGACTTTCAATTTAGTTACTCTTTTCCTAACCCCATGGTCCACTACAAAATTTACAATATTGCTGTCGACCTTTCTCTCGATGACTTTTGTGCAGCTATTAAGGTACCTCAGTGGGGATCATGTGGAAGGATTAAAGAGCGACCTGCACCACTCATGGATTTATACGCAGAAATTTGCCAAGGGAGCAGCTTCTCAAAGGAGAGTGGAAAAATCCGTAACATTCATCTCCCCTCCATTCGCTACTTTGCCTACTTTATTGCCAAGTGTGTTCTTGCTAGGAAAACTGCCAATAAGTTATCTTCATATGATCTAGCATTTATCTATGCTGCTCTTAAATGAGATAGGTCTTACAACTTGGGTGCTTTGATAGCTTTCCGTCTTGCTGCTAACCGCGAGAAAGGTGGAATTTGTGGAGGCCTCATTGCTTCTCATTTATTAGCATTGCAAAGTTTAGTGCCTCATCATCTAGACCTACAGTTCCCCATAGAAAGACTTGATCTTAATTCCATGATACAGCATAAATTTGTTTCTTCGTGGGCTAGTTTGAGTGAGTTGTCTTATGAAATAACCTTTCTCAAAGCTGGTTGGAGAAAGAGCAAATCCGAGCGTTTTGCTCTTTTGCCTGCACCTGTTTTGTTTAACCTTGATAACAGGGTAGGATGGTCCCTCACTGAGGAGGAGCTTGACACGTACTTGGCAGAGCTCTCCCAACAGGAGCAGGATACTAGAAGGGAGGTCACAGATGATTCAGTCTAGCCCTCGAATGAGGGGGAGTCTTCATATCAGCAGCCTATCTATGATTGGGGAGCTTCTTCTTCCTCCCAAGGTCCCAACTACGACCATTCTTATCATGATCCTCCTGCTTGGAACCCTTACTCGTATCTGGATTGATACCCACTTAGGCCAAAAGCCTAAGCTTGGGGGGAGGTACGCCGACACCACACTCATCTCCTTATCATGTTGCGTCAGTACTTTGTGTATTCATGTTTCGTTCTCCTTTTAGTTTTCGTTCTTTCTTTGCTTTCGCTTTCTAAAACACAAAAAGACCAAAAATATTTCTGTTGTTTCTCTTTGTTTGCTTCTTCTTTTTTGCCTTGGTTTGTTTTTCCCTTCTTGCTTTGTTTGAACTATTCGAAAAACCCAAAAAGATTTTTCTTTGCTTGCTTTTCCTTTTTGGTTCTCGCTTTAAAAAAATCAAAAACACCAAAAGTATTTGTTGTTCTTCTTTGGCTTTGTGAGTTTGTTGCAGGGTTCAGCAGTCCTCAGTGAATATTGGTTTCATATTATTATTAAAGCCACACAAGTGAAGAGAAATAATGAGGATTAATGACAACTTGAGGTGTGGTAAGAAGCTGGTAGCGAACTCTATTTGTTTTCATTTTTGTACATATACTCATCATTGTGGGCATGCTTGGTCTGTTCATGTAGGGTGTATGTTATCTTTGGATGCTTAGTAGTTCTTGCTTTCATATGATTAGTTCCAGCTTGCTAATAGTTTGTAGCATGTCTTATGAATGTTTGCTTGCATTACTCTATTCATAACTTGGTATGACACTATGGTATCCTCCTCTGAATGTTTCATTTGAATTGACTTGGCACATGCTCACGCATGCATATGACTAAAATAATCAGTTAAGCCTCGATGAATTATTTTGCCTTGAGGGTCTTGAATCACTTTCATGCCATGATTAGTCCTGTTTTGTTGCAAGCATGATTATGACAGCTATTGCTCTCTCGTTTGTCGCTCCCTTACTATTGCTAGCCTTCACTTTCACTGAGTATTTTACTCATGTTTCCAACTCCCTAAAACCAAATATTGCCAAAGTGTCCACCATACCTACCTATTAGCATCATTTGCTATCTCCGTGCATATTCAATATGCCTTGTTTTCTTCCGAATAAAATGTTTGCTTGTTATGAGAAAGTTAGTTGGTAAAGCTCTCACGAACTTGATGGCACACTTTATTTTCTTGCACTTAATAAACCTGAACCATTGCATCCTTCTTTGTTGCGTATATGCTTGCGCTTTATAAGTTGAAGTTAGCAGAACCATGTATCATAGGGAACACTTTCAACATTGCACTGGTACTTAGTACCTCGTTGATATCATGATTCTTTTTGCTTATGGATCCTGACGGTGTGAAATAAAAGGGGAACTTGTGAGATCATGGAGTTTGTATATGTGTTAGGGAAACGCCTGGGTCGCTAGCCAACGCCATGCCTAATCATGGTGGAAACTTGCAGCATAACCATAATGAGAATTCTATGAAGCATCCTTAATAAAAATATATGCACATAGTAAATAAAAAGATCGCTGAGATGCTCATTGTCTGCTTGCCTTGTCATTTTGATTATGGGATAGCTCCTGTATCATGTGCAAGGGGTACCCCGTTGGCGGTTCTCTATGATACATATGTACTTAAAATGACAAGAGCTTACTTGTGACTGAAGTTGAGTAGCATGAGGTCCCAAATTTTCGTGAGTAAGGGGCATGAGACTTCAGTTTATAACTTGTCAAGCATATCCTCTTAGTTGTGTCACTTTCACCTTAACCATATTAAAGATGCTTATGATAGGGGCAATGAGAGCTCAAAGCTAATGAGTACCATACTTTCAGCATTTGGAAGCCTTTCAAACTATTCAAAACCTTTTCATTTCCTTGTTGAGTCTCCACTTATTCTATGAGCACCTTCTTGAGAGCATGGTTGTCATTCTTAGTGTAATGTGCTTGTCTCAAAACTTGATTATTTGTGTTATGACTTTGATGCTTGTATCTTTGACATATTTACTTCTAGTCTTCACCTGAACTTCAGAGGTGCCTTGGCATTCACATTAAAAAGGCAAGCAAGATACCACTCTATCATACCTTGTTATGAGCATTGTAATGTTGCTTATGTTTATGTTTCTTACTACTTATTATTTTTAAGTTGGAATCTCTTCATAGCTTGCAATGCCTATTAAGTAAACTTAGTTGCATACTCCTTATTATGAATTGTCTAAGTAGTTGATCACATGCTGAGAATATATACATCTTATGAAGCAAATGTGTTCGTGAAAGTTCTTTTATTGCACTCAGTTTTCAACTAAATTGCTTGAGGACAAGCAATAAGCTAAGCTTGGGGGGCGTTGATACGTCCAAAACGTATCTACTTTCCCGAACACTTTTGCTATTGTTTCTCCTCTAAACTTGTGTGATTTGGATGCAACTAACACGGACTAACGCTGTTTTCAGCAGAATTGCCTTGGTGTTTAGTTTTTGTGCAGAAAATCAACTATCAGGAAAAATCCCAGAAAATATGCCAAAAATCCTGTTTCACCAGAAGACTCTCGGAGCCAAAATACAAGACGGAGGGGGGCCCAGGCCACAACACCTGGCCGCGCGGGCTAGGCCTGGCCGCGCCAGGGGGTGGTCTGGCCACCCCAAACACCCCCTCGGTCCCCCTCTTCGCCTATAAGATGCCTTCTGACCTAAAAACTCAGGGGGGTCGATGTTTTTCCAGAAGGAGTTCCGCTCCGCCACCACCACCAGATTCCACGAAACAGCACCAGAAACTTCGTTCTGGCACCCTGCGGGATGGGGAATTGGAGGAGATCATCGCCATCATCATCACCATCGCTTCTCCATCGACCATCCATGTTTCCCCCATCTATGAGTGAGTAATCCCCCGCTGTAGGCTATGGGGATGGTAGGGATTGGATGAGATCGTTCATGTAATGGCATCAGATTGTTAGGGCGTGGTGCCTAGTATCTTCTATAAGTGCTTTATGACTTTGTTGCGACTTGTTATGCTTAATGCTTGTCACTAGGGCCCGAATGCCATGATTTCAGATCTGAACATGTTATTGATTCATTATGATAGTATTGTTTATGGTCTTACCTGCAAGTTGTATACCAACGTTGTTGTCCGGAACCAATGGCCCCGAAGTGACAGAAATCGGGATAACCGGAGGGAATGGCTTTGATGTGAGGATCACATGTGTTCACAGAGTGTTAATGCTTTGCTCCCGTGCTCTATTAAAAGGAGCACCTTAATTGCCAGTAGTTCCCTTGAGGCCCCGCTGCAAATAGGCTGCAGGATAAAAGATGTTGTGCAAGTTCTCATTACGAGCATGTATGACTATATATGGAACACATGCCTAGGATTATCTAGTACTTGGATGCTTTATCTTATTTATCTGCAATTGCCCTATGTTCTGATTGCCATGTGAATTGTCTTGTCCATGCAACTCCTGTCCATCCATCCCTATGCCTACCTTTTCGAATCCTCTTTCATCGCAATTGTTACTACTGTCTTTACTTTTACTACTGTTGTTACTTTACTATTCCTACTACAAAACTGTTGCTACTGATAAACTGCTACGAGAAAGATTGTTTCCAGGTGCAGCTGAATTGACAACTCAGTTGTTAAGGCTTATAAATTTTCTTTGGCTCCCCTTGTGTCGAATCAATAAATTGGGTTTCACTTCCCTCGAAAATACTGCGATACACCCCCTATACTTGTGGGTCATCACGGGCCAGGCCTGGCCGCATGGCCAGGTGGTGTGGTCGGGCCTCAGCCCCTCTCCGTCTCGTATTCTGGCTCTAGGTGTCCCTCGGTGAAAAACTGACTTTGGCTTTTGTCCCGTTCAATTCCGAGAATATTCATTTTCTGACTTTCCTGGAACCAAAAACAGCAGAAAACAGGCAGCTGGCACTGTGTCTCATGTTAATAGGTTAGTCCAAGAAATCATATGAAAAGCACTCCAAAGTGTGGACAAAACATAAGAAAGTAGATAAAGCCAAGCATGGAACATCAAAAATTATGGATACGTTTGCAACGTATCATGACCCATGTGCGTTCCATGATGGAGGTGATGAAAAATGGATGAACAATGGTGTGGATCTCCTTTAGTGGTGTTGTGATGTAATCTGAGAATGGCAGCTCTCTGGCCAGCTGTTGGAGCCTCAAAATATATAGTCGCCTTCACTAAATTCGTAGGGTTTGACGAGATGAAGCCAACGCCACCTAGTACGGGCGGCCGGTACAGGCGGTCCCTACCCGTACCAGTGGTCGTTAAGCATGCTGACGCCCTAGAATGGCTTCCCAATTACTTGGCCATGTAGACTTCCTCAAAAACCTTCATTATGACTCCTGATTTCGCATTAAAAACCGTGATTTCCTGCACAACACAATTCAAAGAAAGGTTTTGCATATCTTTGAATTATTAGTCATTAGTGGCAAGGATTGAGAGTTTCTTGTCAATTGCTTGACCAAAAACAATGTTTAAACGCGGTGGAAGATGGCTAATTTTTGAGCCAACAACTTCCCCAAAGCTCAAACCTTGATCGCCCTCGAGCAAGAAGAAACAAAAGAACTATAAGGAATTCAGCGTTTAAACTTGAAACAACGAGAATAAGAATTCACTTACCGTTGGTAGCCATATGCGCTCAGCACTTCATTCATTTGTGAGGCTTATCAAAGTTAGAGAGATGACAAGAGTACTATACAAGCTTTGGTAAGTCAAGACAATCAAAGTAAAGTTTAATATAAGTATAAGTAACTAGAAGTGTAGCAATCAATCCAATTCTTCTATTTAAGTCTCAGCTTGCCAAGGAACACTAGGATGTTTAATTAGCATAATTGAGTAAGAGAGTTCCATGTCCTAAGTAGTATAACAATGAAGTGTCTTATTTACACCCACATCAATAAATCAAGTCTATCAAAAACACTTCTAATCCAATCATTGCTTTTCAAGAAAAATTTGTAGAGTAGTAATGAGACCATGCCAAGGACTTTTTATGTGGATCCTCATAGATATCTTTTTCTTTTATTCTTTCAAGGATCACTGAATGTTTCTTTTGCAAGTGTTTGCACAACCTTTGAGAGTACCAATACTTCTGCCCATATATTGGCATGTATGCCACTCATGTCATCAAATCATAGCCGAAATCCGAGGTTATACCATAGATCATTCAAAAGCTAGCGGAGTTGTTGGCATCCCAAAGGTGTGCATTAGAGACATAAAACAAAATTTGTCTCACTTCTTTCCTCTTTTTTTTTGAACTAGTACCGCGGTTTGATCCACAAGGTTAGCTTTGGCATGCATCACAATTACCACCAGACTTTATTTTAATCAAACAACTCCTTTCATGAGTGCCGCCAAAACAATCAAAATATCTATGGGGTTAAGTATATTCAAGGGTATACTCTCAAGACAATCAGTCATCAAACAAGTCATAAATTTCAGACTTTTTCTTATTGTACTTGTTTGGCAATATTATTTCCAAGGCAAGACTCGGTTAACTAAAGGAACTAGAGCAAGAGCTTCATCAACTAATCATCATACTAATAAAAAGCTTTACTCTAACCATATTAAATTACTTCCCACTAGCATGGCATCTTAGCAAATCAACCAACTAAGATAAACAACTCAAACTTCATAACTCGGAGACATAGGACATACCTCTCATAATGACTTCATGATTCTCTTCCTTATAGGGACATGTTCCTTCAAAGCTCAAACACGATTATTCGGGTAGTGGCTCTATAGGGTAGACTTGATTGGGTTTGTAGGGTAAACCTGATTTTCTCTTACCATGTTTAAATTTTGGTCGATCGAAATGTGACCTTCGGGTAGTGGCTCTATATCTGCTATTTTCAGCTAGGTGAATTCCGTTTCCATCCTAAAAGATTCGGATATTTTGTTGAATTCCCGATCGCAGTTATCGGAGCGGGTGAAGCTTCCTCTCACAGTTATGATTCCGTTGGGTGCTGGCATTTTTAATACCAAATATGCATAGTGAGGTACTGTCATAAATCTTGTGAAAGCTGGGCGTCCCAGGATCACGTGGTATTGCGATGGCCAGTCCATGACTTCAAACTCAAGCTTTTCACGCCTGAAATTGTTCATTGATCTGAAAACTACATCGAGCTAGACTTTGCCTAGAGGAATCTTAGCTTTGCTTGGGACTTTGACATGGAAGGTTGTGTTTGTTGGTGCCAGGTTTTTCAAGGACCAATTCATTGCTCGCAGGGTTTTGGCATAAATTAGATTGGTGCTGCTGCCTACGTCCAAGAAAACTTTGCTCATGTCGAACCCGCCAATTTGGGCTTCCACATTTAGAGCCGAATGACCCGGTCGTGGGACTCGAAGTGGATGATCGGCCTTGCTAAATGTGATTTATTGCTCTCACCAATGAAGGTATTCGGGTGTGGGTGGTGGCACTGTTTCCTCCATGTTAACTTGTCGTGTGATCAGCTTCTGGATCCTGTTGGATGGGTGCCCTTTCTGGATCATTGACATTGCGCCCCTAGACCTTGGATATTCCTCCTCCTGGGTTCTATTTCTTGCGGGTTGTGGTTGCCCAACTGGTGGTTGTATTGGAGGTGGCGGCGGTGCACCAAGAGCTAGGGTTCCAGGTGCGGTGTCGTATCCTTGGTTTGCTGCTTTGGCTACCTTTGCATTGCATACCTCCTACATTTTTAGGAAAGTGCAGCAATCCTTCATGAGATGGTTCGATCGCCTCCTTCCTGCGGAGTCGACCTAAAATGCATATTGCAGGGTCCTTCCAACATTTGTAGTGGAGACATTGGGGGGCTCCCGAGCCCTTGGCTGGTAGCGCTGTGCAGATTGGCTTCCACCAGCGTCATCTCTATTGCTACGGTATTTGCTGCTACGGTCATTGTTTCTTCGATTCTCCTCTCCTAAAAAGCCAGTAGCAACATAGCTCGGCCCGCTGTATCCATCATTGCTACATCTTATCCTGTCATTATTGCATCTGTCTTGATCTTCTTCAAGTGAGCGCCCTCGCTTGTTGTTTACTACATATTCACCATATGTCCAGCGATTTTCCATGTCCATTAATTGCGAGATTGTTTTAGGCTTGACTCGCCGCAGCTCCTCAATGAATTCTCTTCGGCGGAGGCCGTTGTTGAATGTGTTAATTGCCCTTTCATCAAATATAGCTTCGGCTGAATTCACGATGATGTTCCACCGCTGGATAAATGCTCGTATTGGTTCTCCAGATTTCTGCTTGCACGCCCGTAACTGCTCCAGGGATGTGGGTCGCTTGAACGTGAATGTGAAGTTTCAGATGAACTTAACTTTGAGGTCATTCCAACTGCTGATGGATTCTTTGGGTAGCTGCCTGAGCCATGAGTGGGCATTGCCGCTTAAGTGAAACTACAAGCTTTGCATTGCGGTAGCTTTGGAGCCACCCTGAAGTTTAACGGTTTCCAGGTAATCTACCAGCCAAGCCTCAGGTTCCTAGAGACCGTCATACTTTTGGCGATCGTGAGAAAGTTTGAAGTCCTTGGGTATTAGGGTCTTGCGAACCCGCTAGGTAAAGCAACAAGCCCCGCATAATTCATACTCATCCTCGCTTTCGCCATCATAGTATCTTCAACTGCTATTCTCTTCCCTTGACCTATCAACCCTACATTATGTAATGTCGTTTCTTGCATCGTATCGTGGTTCAGAGTTTGTAAACTGCACCCAATGTGGCGACCATGATCGTCGAGTGTGTCCCACATGCCGAGGGCTATTGCGACGGCGTGGCGGTTTACCAAGTTTCCTTGAAGTTCCTTGTCTCCCTGTGCGAGGGATGCCCCCACCATGCCGAGGTTTATGAGAACGGGGCGATGAAGAGCCACCCGTCGGGTGTGGGTTGAGTTGTCAGTAAGTAAGTCTGGGTGGCGACAATTGTGGCTTGCGCTGTTTTTGCTTTGATGTACCCTGTCGGATCTACTGACATGAAGGATAGGTCCAGATCTCGAGTAAGCTCATTTCTTTAGGCCTCTAGGATATTCTAGAACTACGAGGTTCCTCTCTGTGGTGCGCCTCTAGTTACGCTGCTAGATCCGTGGGTGGAGCTTAACTGTGCCTGCCATATGCTAGATTCATCGGCTAACCTTTTTTCATCAAGTTGTCTCTACATCCTTAACATGTCCCTCTTTTTGTGGTGAAGCAAGTACTAGTATGACATCAAATCCTCGCGCGTGGCTTCCGCCGTCATGGGGTATGCACCCGAGACTGTGTCCCTTGCTTTTTTCCATGTTTCTACCGAGAGCCGAAGGGTCAACCGTTTGCCATCACGTGCTCATTCTCTTCCTTATACAACATGATTGCTGGGTGGATCTCCTTCATTTCCGTGGTTTTCTATATCATCACCTGATAAAAATATCATTAGGGTCGAGAAGTGGGTTACCGTTGGAGTCGCGCGATGTTGTTGGTTATCTACTCCATCAAAATTCTGTGAGAAACGTGGAATCCAACAATAAAAGGTGAAGATTGATGATGAAAGGTATAAACATTCAACAACTTCTCCCCACTTGCATTCCTTTGTGAACTACACTATCTTTGCGACCAACAAACACTTATTGAGACTAGTTCCTCATATGAGTGCTTGGGCTTTGCACATTCGATACCTTGTAGAATTCTGAGAAAAAGTTGTGAGTGTTGCCTCATATTGTTATCGTGTATAGTTGTTGGCACAAGGAAGAGGCAAGTGAAAAAGAAAAGAAAAATAAAGAAAAAGAGTGGAAGAAAAAGAAAAAGAAAGAAACAAGTGCCTCATAGTATAGTAAGTGCAAGATCGATGAACATCATTTAGGTGTGACATGATGGCTCAATGCACGGCGCCCAGAAAAGTGTTGATGGCTCGTGGTTGATGTAAAGCTCGTTGGGAACCCCAAGAGGAAGGTATGATGAGCACAACAACAAGTTTCCCTTAGTTATGAAACCAAGGTTTAATCGAACCAGTAGGAGCAAGGAAACACCCCAAAGGTGTTACTAGCTAAGCTTTGGCAGGGCGCACTACCGGTCCTAGTAGCAACGTGGAGACCTGCATAACACAACCACAGAACTTTGTCCCCAATTTGCGATGAGGTTGTCAATCTCACCGTGTTTTGCGGAAAACAAAGGATTAAACGTATCGAATGGAAAGAAGTAAAAGTTTGTAGAAAGTAAACACAAAGCAGTAAAAGATTGTAGATTGTATGTAAAGAAAAAGGACCGGGATCCATAGTTCACTAGAGGTGGCTCTCCTTAGATAGATAACATGCTGGGTGAACAAATTACAACGGGGCAATTGACAAACACCGAGAAAGCAATACATGCATATACTAATCATCTTGACTCCTTTGAGACTTGATTGGGCATTACAACATAATACATAGACCGCCATCCAACTGCATCTATGACTAATAATCCACCTTCAGGTTATCATCCGAACCCCCTCCAGTATTAAGTTGCAAGCAACAGATTATTGCTTTACGAACTGCGTGTAAAGTAAACAATACCATTGTTCTATGAACAAAGGATTGTTGTTTTCTCCCTAGTAGCAACAGCACATCTAGTACCTTAGAGATTTCATCACTTCCCAGTTACGGAGGCATGAACCCACTATCGAGCATAAATACTAACTCTTGGAGTTGCTAGCATCTACTTGGCCAAGATAGCTACTAACAACGGAAAGCATGCAAGATCTCCAATAACAAAGACATGATAGAATCAATAATCAATCTGAAATAGCATCTCAATATCCATCGGATCCCCGCAAACACAACATGTATGAATTACAAATAGATGATCTTGATCATGAACGAAGCTCACAAGATCTAAACATGAAAGCACAAAGGAGGAGAACCAGCCATCTAGCTACTACATGGATCCGTAGTCCAAGGATGAACTACTCACGCATCACATCGGAGGCTTGCATGGTGATGAAGAAGGCCTCCAGGGTGAATTCCCCTCTCTGGCAGGGTGCCAGGAAGAGCTTCAGATCCCTCCCGATCTAGGGATGGAGATGAGGGTGGCTACAGACTCTTTCATGAATTTTTGATCGGGCACTTAGGGTTTTCGTCCCGAGGGTAATATATAGGCGGAAGGAGAAGCCGAGGGGGTGCCTGGGCTGGCCACACCACCCCCTGGCACGGGCCAGGCCTGGCCGCGCCGGCCAGGTGGTGTGGCCGCCCTCTAGCCCTTCTCCGTCTCGTATTCTGGCACTTGACCCCTTCCAAAAAAATAGGCACTTTGGCTTTTGTCCCGTCCAATTCCGAGAATATTCATTTTCTGACTTTCCTGGAACCAAAAACAGCAGAAAACAGGCAGGCCTTTGTGGCTCTTGTTAATAGGTTAGTCCAAGAAATCATATGAAAAGTACTCCAAAGTTGGAACAAAACACAAGAAAGTGGATAAAACCAAGCATGGAACATCAAAAATTATAGATACATTTGCAATGTATCATGGCACTTTGTGCAAATCTTGTAGCCCACCATTATACGCAATCTAACTGGCGTATCTCCTTACACTTGTGCAACATGAGCTTATAGTCTTTGCTAGGTAATCATTTGGTTTTTAGCTCAATTTCTCCATCGCACAAGTACTATTTATCCCACCGTGAGCGTTTCCTTGAACATAATTCCTACATCTTGTGGATTGACTTGTTTTGCTCTGTGATCATTGTGGTTCTTTACTTTCCATTACAATATCTTGATTTCGGATTGTTGCCTTGACATGCCGCTTTTCATACCTATCCACCATAAGACTTTTGTGTGTGTTGTGTAGTTGGGTTTAGGTTGCTTTGTCACTTCACTTTGCTTGGGTTTTTTGCTCTCAGGTGTGGCCACTTGCACGATACTATCTTCCAAGGTAAAGTAAGGTTTGATGTTGTTTCCCTAACACCCGCTACCACTTCCATATACACCACTTGGTCTTGTGAATCATGTCTAGGAACTCTGGAAGCAATGATGAGATATATGAAGAATCCATGATGAGCCACCATGACTATGACTCCACAAGCATGGAGCACTACACCGGCAATGGCTCCACGTGTTTGGGTGATATGGAGTACTACAACAACAATGACTCCCCAAGAATGGACGACTTCAAGAACACCAACGATAATCTCCTCAAGTCGCGTCGACCACGAGGGAGCTTCAAGTTCCACCATCCAATGGACACATTGGAAAGCACCCTTGATAAGTTCAAGAAGGACATGGATGAAAAATTCGCCAAGACCATGAGCCTACTCGCCAAAGTTAACGAGTCAACCTCAATAAGGCGCCACAATCATAAATAGAGTGCCAAGGCAAATGATCATCGTCGCGAGCATCATGTGGATGACCAGGTGCTTCACCAACATAAAACTTTGGTAAGGCAAGTCAATGACCCCCGTCAACACAATCACCATATAGCACCTTCCACTACTAGTGCCACCTCCAAAATGGCCACAAGAGCAAGCTCAAGATACAACCATACTCATCAACATGTGGTATCTCCTTCTAGTGTCACCACCCCTATGGCACCCCAAGTACAAAATTAAAAGCTCCTATGCTACAAGTGCAATGACCAAGGTCACTACCCATGGGCATGTCCAACCATCATATGTGGAAAGTGTCAACATCAAGGTCATACATTTTGGGAGTGCACCACAACACAAGCCAAGGTGGTCACGAAAGATGATGATAAAGCTAAAAGTGAAGAGTCTACACTTCAAGGTGGAGGAAGACAAGGCTGAGTATGCAAGGAAGTCGATCTGAGTACCACTCTCGACAACAACAACATGATCCTACTTCCACCTCTACTTCAAGATGGTGACAAGATGGCCGAGCATGGGATTTTCCCTTTGACCATGGAGACGAGAAAGGATGCAACTCTCACTTTGGACGGTAATCCAAGTGAAGAAGCTAAGTATGGGATGTTCCCTTCAGTTAAGGAGACGATTGAAGATACTCCCTACTATGGCATCCAGTTTTGAAGGTGACAAGGTTGATAATGGTGAGCATGGGAATTTCCCTTCACCAAAGAGGCACATGGAGTTGAGCAAACCGAGTCTATCCCTATATGCTTGAGTGATGATCGGGTACCAATCCTATGTGAGTATGAGAGCCACTTAGCCCACTTGACTAAAAGAAAGAGTGAGATGAGTGACTCCACCATACGTGATAATGAGTGCTTGCACTTGAAAGGCATGAGTGCTACACCGAGTGAGTTGAGAGTGGTAGTTGACAGGTCAAGTGAGACCATTTTTATTTCTAACGACTTACCCTTTACCTCTAGTGTGTTTTCTCATGATGTTCTAGGTTACAAGAACCAAGAATCCATAAGGTGGTTCACTAATCCATTATTTGGAGATGATGGAGATGATGTTACTCCATGGATACTTCAAGAATATGAAGTCACCAACATGGAGTCCACTACTACCACAACACCTACTTCATATGAGATGTATGAAGAAGGTAAAAATAAGGGTGTTCGTGATGCTATGATCCCACTAGTGGACATGATGACTTGTGGCGGTTGGCATTCTATGGATAATATTTGTGACATTACATATGGTTCATTCATATTTCCATGTGATACCTTGCCTTTGCATAATGTTGTGCATGTGAAATTATTTGATCATAATGATGTTGCCATAGACATGACATGCTATAAATTTGTTGCAACAAACTTGATAAACAATTTCTCTTTCCCTATGTTTGTAGGCAACCATGTTATTGCTTCAGATATGATTTTTCATGATCCTTATTCAATTTCTCTCGTTGCTTGCAATAACTTGAACAATTTATCGTTTGCTTGTTTTGCTCGCAACAATACTTATCACATGGTTTATAATGAGATTGCCCCCATAGCTTTCTCAAGTTTTGGAAATTTTGGTAAAGGTCATGATAATCATGTTCCCCGCTTGCATATTCACCATGCATCTACTTTACACTTGATTGATACTAATGGTGATGTGCACAAGAAAAGATACATCATGATGGATGATGTGTTTATTTACCATACACACACGATCTTCCTTTTATTTATGTTGTGTGCAGGTACTCAAACAATAGTGTCAACCTCGGTTGAGCACGAGTTGCAAACAGAGCTCTAGAGAGAATCCCCATGTAAGTTCAAGACCGAACCCGACTCTAAAACATTTTGCATGCTTTTCATCTTTCATGTTGACAATCTGCACTTTCCTATGGTTTGCTTGTAAGCGTGTTGATGGTATTCTTTCACCTTGTGACAATCATGTTTTTTTGCTATTGAATATTGATGCATTGTGTGTTGCAACAAAAATGTTGAACAATTTCTCTTTCCGATGTTTTATGTGCAACCATAATGTCATTATGAGCATGTCAAGCTTCCTAGCATCTCGTATTGTTGTTGCAACAAACATAAGGAACATTTGCTCTTTCCTATGGTTTGTTAGCATGTTGTTTTTTGGTTCCGCTTGTGATACTCATATTCTCATGATCTTCACTTTTTTTATGATTTGTGTGTGGAATCCAACATATTGAACAATGTATCTTTCCAATGGTTGGCTTGCACACATAATGATGATGTTTTGGATATCATTCCTCATATGTTTTGTCAAATCTCCTATTCTTGCATCGAAGTTGTTGATCAAAAATTTGGTCCAATGCTTTGAATGCCATATTAAGATGTGGTATGGTGTTTTTGAGTTCCCACATTTGGATGATGTTAAAACAAATTCCATAGACATTGACCTTGCATATGCATTCCATTTGCTATACTTGCATTGTGATAATGGTCTTGTGAACAAGAATGAATATGCCACAAAATGAAATGCTCCTCTATCACGCACAAAAATATTTTGCTTGGTATTTGTTGTGTGAAGGTACAAATTCATACACGTCAACCTCTACTAACCATGAGTTGACAACATGAAATGTAGAGAGTTACGTAGGGATGCCCTTCAATGAGCTATCTCTACACCCTAAGGTGATTTCCTTCTACTTAAGGACTCATGTTATAATCTTCATGAATTGGCTACACTTTGAGTGTTGCTTCGCTTTTGTTGGGAGCTTTGTAGGCTTCATGGAAAGTGAAGGAATATTGAAGAATTTCCACATCAAGCTTCTCAAGGATGCCTACATGGCGAACCCTAGGATCAAGAATGTATATCGACTGCCTCTACATGGTGATGAGCATATAGAGTCGAGGACGGCTCTTTTCAAAGGGGAGTTGATGTAGCCCGTCCTACAGATGCTACTACATTTACAATGCCAAGTCCCCCAAGTGGACCAATGACCCCAAGCTCATCCCCAAGTCACCCAAGAAGATGAGAGAAGCCAAGTATAGGACCAGAGTCTCTGTCGCCCTGACCGGAGTCTCCGCCGCCCAAGGCCTGGAGTCTTCGGCCTCCCTCTGCTCAAAGCCCGGCTTCAAGCCATTGGAATCCATCCAGAATCTCCGCCAAGAATCTAGAGTCTCTGCCAAAACCTGGAGTCTCCGCCCGCACGTGCCTGGAGTCTCCGATCCGACCCAGCTGCCCATGTCCGCAAGCTCTTGGTCTGCATCCAAAGTCTCTGACCGCTCAATTGGAGTCTCCGCCCTGAATACACCGGAGTCTCCAGCCTAAGTGAGAAGCCTGTGCGCAAAAAGGCTAGCACACGGCCCATGTACCCCTATTTTCCTTACAAACCTAGTTTTATCCCCAAACTACCCCTTGTTAAGTGGCTGGCCTATATGTAGAGCTTTCACCCCTTATTGTAACCCTAGGCATAGATGATAGACTAGAAGACAACCCTCTTTGTGGAATCTCTCTAGTTTTACATCATCCCCTTACGAGGGGACCGACTATTGTCACCAACCTCTTGGGTTTTTTCATAGTGACGTTCAAGTTGTACAAGGCCTACATTTGTGAGTGCGTGAGCGTGGATTTCAAGATACTCTCCAAGGTGTTCTTCCCTCTTCGATGTGGATTGATGGGAGCATGTTGACCACTCTTTCTTTGCGAGGATTCTATCAAACTGGTAGCCGCCGAATGGATCAATAGGCCTTGTATTGTGTTGTGTTGGTTCATGTTCATCGTGTTCTTTGCTAGGTGTGTGTTCGCTTCTGCTACCTTCTCCCTTTCCCTCGCATTCTCCCTTGATTTGACCAAGAGATCCATGAAGATCGGAACCCTAAGGGGTCATCCCTAACAGAAAAGGTGTGCACAGAGAGACACTAGTACATATTGGGCTTATTAAGTCCTCCAGCCGCACACGAAAATCCCTTTCTGTGTGCAGCGCGTGCGGCATGTTAGATCACTGACTAGGAAAAATTCGACCGTCTTCCCGCGGTTCAGGCAGGGTCGTGTGCAGGGACATTGCACACGCAGGTCACATTAAGGGTGCAATAGAAACTTTGCAAACAAAGCACATTTCTTCATACAAGTGTATCTCTTACCACTGGTCCACCCCAAACCATGTGTCATTTTTTCGCGACGTTTCATCTATATTAAATCGTTTCATTTTATGTGTCCTTTCTCAAATAGTGAATCATAAATCATAGTGTGTTAAACATATTCTCGAATTCCTTCAATGTGTTGGGGATGATGCAACTTCTCAGAAACGCATCATAAAGCGTTGCACCGCCTCCCTCTAGGCACACACCATTGTATGGTGGAAAAACTTTGATATGGCTCGTAGTAAGAAGACCACTCTCCTTTCTTGCTTCTGGTAGTGCCCGCCGGCATAGCATTGCCATGTTAAGCAGGCCTCTCCGATGGTGGAAGTGGGGGAGGAGCAAGCATCTCTGGTTGGGGTGGAGGATCACCCCCTCCCACCGTCAGACCACGATGGAGTCTCCTCCCCCACGTATTCTAGTTGATTTTCCTCGGAAGAGGAGTACGAGGACGCAGCGGCCGGATGACCTAGCGGAGCAGATCGAGAAGCATATGGTGGCGGAGTAGTATTACGAGTCTCTCCGTGAGGACCAGTTGCCCACCAAGAAGAAGGAGGTGGAACACGTAGAGGCTTCCCCTTGTGGTCCTATCCACACATTGTTGCCCGTCTTGAGCGCCTTGCGCGCTCAAGAACAAGCAAGGGATGAGCGCTTTGTTGCTAAAGCGGATACGTTTTCTTGCTGGGGAAGGCTAGTTTGATCGAGGATTGGAGAGGAGGGAGAGGTGAGTTCCCTATCAACAGGATCATCGAGATAGCGAATATTTGGAAAGTTTCCGCGACAAGGCACAAGGTGTGAGAAGACGGGGCGTCAGGGTCCAGGAAGGGCGGAGCCACGGATGTCGCCGGTGCCATCGTCTTCTCCTTGGACAGCAAGGACATTTAATGTTTAGTGAGTACTTATTAATTAGTTAGCTAGTGTGTACTGATTAATTAGTTATTATGAACTATTTAATGTAATTTTTAAGTTAGCGATCTTTTGTAACTAATAGCTAGGACAACCTTGTTTGATTGAAGCCCTTTTGGACTAAATATGTACAACTGTTATGAACTAGTTCTTTGGTTATTGCCTAGGTAGAGAGTTGTGTGTAGACATCCAAAACGAAAAAAAGCATGTGGGATAAACTTAGACATATATGATATATGGACAAGATTTGATATGTGATTTGAATGTTAACACACAATCATAGACAGAAAACCCGTGTGTGAAGTGAACTCTCGTTAACGGTTTTTAGTGTAGCGACTGCTTGCGACATATAACATCACACATGAATTTTTGAATATAACCATGTGGGAATTTGTGGCTAATTAGGTCCCATCAGACATAACCCACACAGATTTTTGAATATAACCATGTGGAAATGTGTGTCATATTAGGGTCCATCAAACGTAACCCTACCAACTACATCCTATATATGTGGACCAGCAGTGAGTCCACTCCACTCCATTCCACAACCACCCCATATCTTTAGGACCACATTACACATCTCCTCTATTTGGAAATCTCACCTGGTCGGTGAGACGAAAGCAAGAGCTAGTTGCTGGAGGCAATAGGCCAATGCCACAATGTCAATATCCTCAACGGTGGACTTTACACCATCAGTTCGTTCTTATCCCGTCAACCCACCTCATCCTCGCCCACCACGGTGGCCAACGCCAGTCCTAGTCACCCTCCACAAGGTATTTATAGTACATATCTACAAAGTTAGCAAGACCAGATGCGTTTGATTATGCTAAGGCCATGATATTTTGTAGTCATTATCCCACATATGTTCGAAAAGATTTATGACTTTGCTCCAATATGTTTATGCGTTCGACCAGATCTATGATTTTTCTCCAATATCTTAATTTGTTATACCTGTTCTATGACTTTTCTCTAGTATCTTAATGCATTCAACCAAATCTATGTGTTAGATATACTCACTATGTATGGATGGATTGGATATGTATGGACCAAATCTATGTGATAGAAAATTCCTACTTGTAACCATATATGTGCAAGGCATCTTAAGTTGTACTTCCTCCATTTCACAAAAGCTAAAACATCTTATATTTTCAAATGGAGGGAGTACAACTTAATGTGTTTACTTATGTGGTATTACAACTTGTTATTTCTTATTATCTATTGTTGCCACATGCTTTCTTATATGGTACAATTAATGTGCTTCCTTATGTGCTTGCATCATGTTATTTCTCATGACTTATTGTTGCCACAACCAGATATGACATTACTACTTTTGTATAACAAGGATACTATTTTGATGACACTGCATTGGAAGTTGATTATTCATCCACATGAGGAGTTCGTGTTAAAATAAGATTGGGTACACTAAGGGATATAGCTTATTCCTTAGGAGGTCACGAAGAGAAAGACAATGACGCAACTAAGAAAACTAGATCATCTAGTTTATGTATCTATCTCATTTCTATAGCTAGCCTTGAATCTATGTAAAAATGCATGTATATGAGGTGTATGAATTATCCAAACAAATATCACTGATATCATGCTATTATATGTTGCTGCATAATCTAGGGCTTATATCTGTAGGGTGAAATCGTGTACAATAGTACCAATTAGTATACAAATGTGTATTTAAGTGTTTGTGATAATAGTCAAACACATATAAGAAAACAACACAACTCGCTTGTGATCATACACAATCGCACACCAATCGCTTCGGAAAGGCGTATGCGAAATCCCAAACATTCGCACATGGTTGGGTTTTGTGAATCGTGTGCTTCTTCGCACATGATTCCTGGAATCATCAGCGTAGTAGGGGCTCATCGTCTACCCTCGTATAGCGAAGGTTCGATTCACCATATGTGAAGAGCGATTTTCATCGTGTGTGAATGCTCGATATGTACTAGTGAGAGCTACATGGGGAAGAAAGATGGCAGAGAGAGTGCATCAGGCGAGAAAAAGTTGCGGCGGTGGGTCTTATGGGGTGCAGTTTGCGCTGGAAGCCTATGATTTTGGTGGATGCCTCACATGTTTTTACCTATGTTGATTCATGGGCAGGAGCATGCATATTCCCCCATAAATTATGCCCTAACATCTTCAAGGCATCACCTGAGCCTGGCTTGGACCATCTGAACCAAGTTAGAGATGTGAGGCAGTACCCCTAGGGCTACATGTTGGCCATGTCCTTTGACTTGTGTGTGCCTCCCACCATATGCATCATCTATGATTTACTCGGTAATCTATTTCATACGGGCATGGTCTGTTGCCATGGTGAATGACACACCAACAATATTGTAAGCCCCAAAAAATATTCTCAATTATAATTTTCTTATTATTTTTATTTTGTGCATCATCATGACATCATGCATATTTTTTCCTCTAAAACAATATTTTATTAAAACCCTATTTTGTTTCACATTATTACCCTCCTTTATTCAAAATAAAACTTAATTGTTCTGCTTATTTTGTTTGTATGAAAAATAATTTAAAAAGGGTTTTAAAACAAAAATAAATAAATAATAATAATTAAATATTATAGGGTAGGTAGACGGCCAGGCCAAAAGGCCCAACCTGCCAGCCTACTACCCCAGCTAACCAAAATTTAATCCTACAGCGACCCAACCCATCACACACACCACATCTGTCACGAGCCACACACGCACACGACATGGGTGACCCCAACCAAGCACATGACACGGGAGACCCCAACCAAGAAAGCACACACACAAGACACAACACACCCCTACTGCACCACACACACACGACGCCACCATGCACCCAACACGTCGCCACCAACCAAAGCCTCGGTGAACACACACACACCACACACGCCTCTAGAGTCTAGATCGATCCCCTCTCTTCCTGCTCGCAGCTGCCTCATCTCTGCCCCGAGCACCGCTATCGGCCTTGTTAACCTCCATGGCACCGTCATCACAGTCGAGTCCCTGAGCTCCCACCTTGTGACATGGGTATGATACCCGGGTTATTATGGTTAGTTACCCTGGTTATATAAAGGCTTACAGCCCGCAAGGCCCAAGAAGGAACTAAGGAAGGCCCAAGAAGCATCTGACGGAAGGCATGTCTTAATAGATAAGGAAAGGGTAGGAACTGACGTTATACTAGTGTTGTAATTGTAACTTGTAACCTATCCGTATATGGCCTCGGGACCCAGCCTATTATATAAAGGCTAGGAGGAGCCAACGGAGAGGTACTAGAAAAAAGCCTTGAGCGATCTGTAATCGATTTGTTCCTAGGCAATCAGACGACTTCGACTCCCTTGTTTGTCTAATCAGCCGACAAAATTTCCAGCATTTTCTTTTCCACGAAACCCTAAGTCCATAACCATGGACATTGCAGAGGTTACCCCTCATCAACTTGCGCCGTCCGTGGGAAATCTGGATGTTGGAATCATGGATTCGACAACCCCCTCTTCACCAAGCAAAAGCTCGACAACAGTAGATCCACGCCCACCCACCCCTATTTCAGTTCTCGACACCTTCAACGGCGGATCCGATCTCATCATCGGAAGCTTCCACTTTCAGGTGGAGGAACCCAAAAATCTCTGCCCACCAAACCCGATTTCTTTGGGTCCATCGGTCATAACAGCAGCGCCTACAGTAATACCTGCATCTCCTGTCGGCTCATCTAAATAAGTCGCGCCCCAGCCGGTAAATGGCGAAGAAAATTCAGGAAACTCCACGGATCTAGGGATCTAGACGATCTATATGATGGTCTCTCCTTCGGGTCAGACCCTGTAACATCCCAGCATTAGGATCCAACGAAGGGTAGAAATAGGATTATAAGTTTGTGCATGCATGCATCTGTAAAATCTGGATAAATTTTTCGCCAAACAAAACACTAAAGGGATCAGAGTTTCTTTCACTAACTGGAGGTAGGAATAGCTCTTGTTAGTGATTGCTATGAATCCTGACATGATCTTTAGGCAGTATTAAGTAATTGGGGGAGTTATTTGGAATTTAAATTTGAAATTTCAAATCAATTTGAAATTATTTAGAGATTAGAAGTTATTAATATTGAAGAGTTTTCCAAAATAAACCCTTATTAACATTGTTTGATTTTAAGAAAGGAATAGTAATCAACAATAAGATTTAATGACAAGGAAAAAGAATTAAATAAGAAATAATGCTTATTTCTCTATTTTTTTTATAATGAGGTCACAAATGATGACAAATACATCAAAGGTATAAGATTACATAGAACAGAAAATAACTTTATTAAACTTGTAATAACATCTTTATAGGATCCTTTACAAAAGAATCACAAAGAAGGTTACAAGTAGAACCTATACTAACTATCTATCCTATACTAATCTTGTGAGTCCAGATCTTGTTCCTGCAAATAAGAAAAACAACTAGAAAGGAAAATTAGGGATTAGTAAGGTAATTTTACTCTTAGTGTTGAATAGTGAAGTGCACTATTCATGGTACATCATTGAGTACACGGAAGGGTAAGTTTCACCAACAGTGAAGTATTTGTTCTTCTCAGTTAATAGCAAAGATTACAGTAAAAGACAAGTGGCTAAAAAATAGGTTTCACCAGGCTGACAAATAGTAAACAGGTAAGAGTAACAACCAAGTTACTTGAGCTTATCCACATGCACAGCACACACACACACATTTTAGTCGACTAACTGCATGGGGTGTGCTGTCAATCTACTAGTAGCAGTACAAGGTACCATATAGAGCCTCAGTCGAAGGGGAAACACAGGAGTTAGTTCTTCTTTTCAGACACACACGCACAGCTAAAGAACTTGTTGAAACCATAGCCCATTTCTCCACCAAATTACCAAATCAATCATCAGATCTCTACCTGATGGTAACATAAGGAGGGGGTGGAGCAGATGGAAAGAGAGGCCAAGCATCAAGTTACAGGAGCAGCACCAGGTGGTGTAGAGCAAGATCAAGTAGCAAGCTACATCACAACATCAGCAATTAACAAGCAATCTGGTAAGTTCAAATCGCATCATCACAAAACCAGATCATCATAAAATCATATGAGCATATGATATTTTTACCTAATCTTCTCAGAAAAACACCCAAGTGGGGTATAGATTCATCCCAGAAGCATTTAAATGAAAGCCAATAACAAATCCTTACAAGCAAATCCAAGATCTCAACCTTTGCATCATAGATCTTGGATATATACATAAATATCCACATTTATAAATAAGCAGCAGTCTTAGAACTAGATTCAGGGCACATCTCCTATGGAGTAGCACCTCTGTAATCTCAGGATCTTAAGGATCAATATTTGATAGTGAGGAGATCAATCATTTTCGTAAAAGGATTCAAGAATCATTAGCTGATACATGCATCAGAGCATATATTTGGGAAATAGCTAGAAACACCTTAGTATTTCCTAGTCATGCCTCAGACCAACATCATAGGCTAATAGGCTATAGCAGATTAGGATAATAAAGCCAGTAGAAGCTTTTCAGGCATTTAACCAGTCAAACTTGGTGATAGGAATATTTAGACAATAGAAGTATGGGCATTTGTGTACCATTCTAAAGAAGGTGTCACAAATGTCACATCTAAAAACCAAGCCAATGCTTTACTGATATTTGATCAGTTAGCTTAAAGAAAGATAACTAATCACTTTCCTGGAATAAATATTCAGGAATCATACTCATGGTTGCATTTCTATAATCAGGGAAGCATAGGAGTATCATTCTCACTCCAATGTAAAAGATCAACATAAACCAGTGTATAAAGATCAACTGAACATTACTGACAGAACCATTGTCAGTACTAGGATCATGAAACCCTAGTGAAATCCACATCACTAGCATAAGAGGGTAAACATCCAGGATAGTATAACCACTACAATCAGTCCTAATAGAATCATCATGCTCAGGCCACAGGGATGAACCCTAAACGAACCATGAAATCAATTAGGGATTTACCACTAAAGGCACACAGAGGGTATCGAGCAAGGCAGAGTGGAGCACAGAAGAGGAGTAGCCAATCTTACTCAAGGGCCTCGCAAAAAGAACCGAAGAGGAAGCAGAGGTTGACCGGCGGCAAAGCAGGAACGGCGGCATGGGGAGCACCCCGAAGGGGCGCTGCAACCCGCACCCAACCTCGCGTTTGATCCACCGGAGAAGAGCGGCGAACGCAATGAAGAACCAGCACACCATCGTCGATGCTCCAGAGCGGCAAACCCTAACCCGAGCCTAGGGCAGAGGTCGGCATGGCTAGGAGAAAGCACCCACTGCGGATCTGCTTGGACAAGATGAAACAGCGTCATCGACTGAGTCACCCTGCACCGTGGCGACGGCAATAGCGGCCGGATTCGGCCGGAATCGTGCGTGGCGGCAGCGACAGACGGAGGAGATGGTCGTGTGCGCGAGAGAGTGAGAGAGGGGAGAAGAGTGTGTGTGTGAGGGGGTACTGGGCCTGTGAGCAGCCCAGTACCACTCTAGTGAGTGTAACCAGGCCAGGTGGGTCGGGTTAAGTTGGGCCGGGCCAGCCCAGTGGTCCAGGCCCGTATCTTAATAGGGTTATTTAAAAACAGTATAATTACCAATATACCCTTGAGATAAAAATGGCTCTAGATAAATAAATAAAAATCTTAAAAATACAAATAATATATCTATAAATTCACAAAAATATTTTCTATTGAATAAAAATAATCAATAGAATTTTTTGGCAATTAAAATTTAGAGCTAATAATAATTGGATGCTAATCACTTTTGAATTTTTACAAAAATATGGGAAACACCTAAAATTGAATAAAATTCACTTTTAAGATCCTAAATGAATATACTATTGTAGAAAAATACTAATTTGTATTTTTGCAAAGTGAATTTGGTGTGATGAAAATAAATCCTATTTCCTTAAAAGAATTTCATAAAATATTCAAAGGAAATAAATTCATAGAATGATATTGTCTTTTATTGATTAAATAAAATAATAAGCTTTTACTAAAAGGGTAAGACATGCAGGGAAGCAAATAATAAATTATTACATGACATTACTATGCATGCCAGATTGCTTCTTTAAATATTGTCCTTATCGGGCAATAATGGTTCTTTGTAGAAATCAGAGCTCAAGGTCAGGTGGAAGCATCCGACTTCACTACCTTATAGTCACAAGGCAAGTTCATAACTTGCTCATGTCCTTTGAAGAGTCTTTATCAAAGAGATTGCAAATTGTGTGTTATCATCTATGATTTGGAAACAGAAAATGATATCTTCTCTAATAAATAAGATGTAGTATCATCCTAAGTGATGATAAAGATCAGCAATGGAACTTAGGGATTCCAATTGCGTAAGTCACATAGGCTTAATAACCCATGACATCAGTGATTCTAGCGCCGTATATTACGCGTTAACCATGAGATTTGGAATGGGACAGAGAAGTCAGTTGTATCTTCTTCCTTCCATATGGAGGCAAGATGACCTTATCGTGACGTTGGGATTCCTGGTATGGATCCAACATATGGGTGGGTACCCTTAGGCCCCACGATTTTGGTGTCTGGATTATTTATGAGTGGTTGTCGGAGGTATAGTCGGTCCTTTTAGGGAGCTTACCAGGGGCATCACCACTTCATAGAGTCTTCGGGAACTCACCAGGGTTATAGCTTGCTCTAGTTGGAGGCTTAACGGAGGTGTAGTCAGCCCCAGAGGATCGTGCAGACATATGGGGTCGCGGAGAGGGCAGTGATTAGCTTGGATCACCTACTGGGCCCCACATCATGGAATTGTGGACGAGAAAGTACGCCCGGTTGTGCAAAAAGGAGTTGGTCTCTCATGGGTAAAGCAACACACCTCTGCATAGTGTAAGAATTGTGACATGTTACTCCCTGTTCTAGGAAGGAGCTACAAACGCAGCAGGAAAGGAACTCCATGAAGTTCTGGTCAACCTGTGAAGGCTGATGGACATAGCTTTCGATAATAAAATCAATCTTTGAAGAAATGTTTACGAAAAATGCATAGTACCAAGGACGTATTGTCTGAGGTGGTAGATAGAGCATCAAACTTCCCACATTGCATATAATGAACTTCATGGGTAACGTTGTTACTCACTCTTTCCTTTGAACCCCTGCTTAGACTCTGAGAATCCAGAAGACACTTTGATGTATGTAGCTGATGGGCAAGAGGACGTCTGCTACGAAGAACCCGACCTGTCTAGAGGAGTTGAAGGGGTGTACAACGAGATACGCTATGGAGTGGAGGGCAATGAGTCCGAGTAGTTGCCTTAGTTATTAGTAAACCAATTGAGCCGAGCAGCGGGAACTATATAGAATAAGTTGTTGAGCTCAATTCAGAGTATGAGTTTAGTTTTTAATATCTTCCGCTGAAACTACTTAAGTTTGGTTTGTACTTTAATAATATTTGAAGTGGGAGAACTCTCGGTTTCTAATAATAAAGTGTGTATGTTTGTAATATGGACCCGCAATGTTTCTGTTGTACCACTCTGAGGGGTGTGATATTTACGGAACGGTGTTCTGTGAGTGTCATATCAACGGCTATAGTGTACTACACATGCAGTGGTATGCTGGGTCACCGCATACCCCTAGCTAACTCCACCACATGGCTCAACTTCAGCAAGTATTGAACCTGAGGAAAGCGGCAAAGGCATCGACTTCGGAATCAGGATGGCTGAAATATATCTAGAGCAGAACCCGCGGGATCTCACAGATAGTGTCTCTTGCGGGTCCAATAACTTGGATGATGATGTAGATCTTCTTCTCCTCTTCAAAACGAGTAGAAGAACACCAAATTCGAGTTCGAATGCAAAGTTATGCTCAAAACGGTGAGGAAGCTCAAAGTAGTTTTCTGCTGGAATTCTGGTGGAAGCCCTTGGGGTGGACTACGGGATACACTATGGAGCTGAAGACAACGAGTCAGAGTAGTTGTCAGGCCGTAATGTAGTTACCTAGGTTAAGCCGAGTAGTACGAATCCTATAGAATAAGATGTTGAGCGCATGTCTTTATTACCGTTGTGTGTTTTCGTTCTTCCATTGAACTTATTAAATAAGTTATATGGTTTGTAAGTTTGAATCACTTGAAGTCTCGAACTTCTGGTATTGTAATAATAGTGGATTGTGTATGTCTGTATTATGGACCCGCAATGTTTCTGTTGTACCACTCTGAGGGGTGTGATATTTACGGAACGGTGTTCTGTGAGTGTCATATCAACGACTATAGTGTACTACACATGCGATGGTATCTTTGGGTCACCGCGGTAGTATCGAGCAATTGCTTTGACCTTAGGTTGGAAACCTAGTAAAGGGAAATAACTGTAGGAGTCTAGGAGCAACGGTAAAGAGTTCTCTAGATTATATGATGAATATTCAATTGGGAATATTTCGTTATATTTTTTAGTGCGATAATTCTTTATTATGATGCATCATTATAATTAATGGATACTAATTATATTTATATATATACAGTGAAATGGCACCAAAGTTTCCAAAACAGACCTTGGCAAGGAAAAAAGAGACTCTCGATGATTATCAGGGGGCTTTAACTGAATAGCTTCGAGAACTTCTGAGGGTTTTTGGTTCCACAACTAATATCCTAGTCAATACCATTACCTATCATGATGGGCGAACGTTAGCCAAATATAGTGTTAGCATCCAACTACTAAGGAAGCTTGGGTTATATCACAACTTACCTATGGGAGAAGGTAGAAGTCACCTAGCAGCATATCATGTTGCTATTGTGGAGGCAATAGCCAATGTTCGGGAACATAAAGCAGAAGAGTTAACTAGAAGCACATATTCTGTGATTCCTCATGACTCTATAGACGAAGAACCGGAACCAGATCATCTTACTTTAGTAAGGAAGCATCCAAAACTAGCCTCTAAGTTTATGGATATGTATCGATTGATGGTTGGGTCTTTGTATAAGACACATCAGGTGATTGTAGAAGATCAGGTTGATATGCTAGAGGATTTAACGAATCCGGAAAGAAGGGAGAAGTTAGCATCTAAGCTGGAAAATGAAGCAGTGGATAGGGTTAACCCAGTTTTCAAGGATATACCTATAGATCCAGCATCTTTTACACCATATCCCTATTCACCTATACCAGAACCTATTAGATATCCTGATGAGGGCACTAGTCATCCAGTACCACAGAGTTCTTGGGGAACTGAGGACTCGGAATTACCTATTGGGAATTCTGAAGGATGGAGGTACAGATCAATGGATGGATCTGCCGGGAATCCTATTCCTATGGAAGATTTAGTTGGATATATCGGATAGACGAGTCGCATGGGCGTAAGATCTTATTCCGTTGATGGAAGAGATGTCCACATGGAAGATGTAGAGTCCAAGGAGGAAGATCCTGAAGAAAGGGTGTTCGAGGATTATCCTACTCCAGATAATGTGCATTATCCAGTCATAGCTGAGGACTATCGTACCTAGCAGAGTACTTGGGGGCACCAGAAGGGGAATATTCTGTTGATTCCTCCAGAATCGGGATGCGGGAGATGGATGAAGAAGAAAGTGATGAAGATGATTCCGTAGATACTTCAGATGAGTTGGAAGGTATGGATACACTTCAGCTGAATGATGTGTCAAGTCTGGAGACTTCTGATACTGAATATTGTCCGTCGAAAAGGCAAGTTGTTTCATAGTCGGTGCATCGTACTTCACGACAACACGGTTGTACTCCGGGTATGTATGATGAACGACGCAACTTCTGGGGAGTGTGACTTTGATTAGGAGCATTTCCGCAGAAAATGAGAGTTGGAGTTGAAGGACTTGATGTAAATAAATGAGTGTGATAGTACCACATGAGCTTGTAATGTTTAATGAGTAAGGGCTTGTAATCACATTGTATAAATTATATTGTTTGTAATGTAGAATATGTGTGTAATGCATATTTGGTTCTTATTTGGATCTTGTTTTCCATTGTGTGACTAGTTCTGTGCATGAAGTTGAGCTCAGAACACATATGCATGATGTAATTATGAGTATTAAACACATTACGGGACTAGGGGGTATGGAAGCAGTGTGAAAAGCGAGGCTGAACAATGACGCATGGGCTTGAAAGCTAAAGAAAAGGCGGATGAAGACGCTAGAATGCAAGTGAACTTGCCACCACCACCAATGAGGCCATTGATAGAGCAAAACTTTATGCAGTACATGAAAATGATGCAAGAGTCCCAGAATAAGTTCATGGAGGGGTTAGTAGACCGTGTGGGACAGCCAAGGGCACCTCAAGGATGTGGTGTTAGTATTTCGGATTTCCAGGATACCAGGCCTTTACCTTTGCATCCGCTCCTGAACCAATGGATGCGATGGGTAGTTATGATACCGAAAGAAAGTTGAGAAGCTGGGATGCAATGAGGAAGAGAAGTTGAGGTATGCAACACATTTATTGACAGGACCCGCAGCGTCATGGTGGGAGAGTCAGCTAGCAATGCAACCTCCAGGAAGAGAGTACAATTGGGAGGAGTTTAAACAAAGATTTCGTGAATATCATGTTCCAGAGAGTATCATAGAGTTCAAGGCGTAGGGAGTTTGAAGAACTGCAACAAGGATACTCCAGTGTCATGAAGTATATTCAGGAGTTTAGTGATTTATCTCGTTATGCTGCTAAAGAAGTTAGCACGGAGGCGAGTAGGAAGAAGAGGTTCATGCATGGACTAAATCCATTTGTGAAGATGCAGTTGAGGCTTGCCAACACTCAAACTTTTCAACAGTTGCTTGATGTAGCTATCACCTTTGAAGATGATTATAAAAATGTCCAAGAGGACCGTAGGAAGAGAGCAAAGAAGGAAACGGAGAGGATTCAGGCAAGTAAACCCAAAACTAATCTAGAGTTTCAACCTAGAAACAGACCCTACAACAACAACAACAACAACAACAACAATAGGAGTAGCAATAACACTGGCGGACAATTCAATCCTCGAAGGAATGTTATATGTCATAATTGCAAGCTTCCGGGACATATCAGCAAGGATTGCCAGAAACCAGTGATTATTTGTTATGGATGTGGATTAAAGGGTCATATTAAGCCTGATTGCCCAAACAAACCACCCGGTGATTGGCCCACAAAGGGTGGAGGACAAGCCACTAGAGACGGAGGTGGACAGTCTAACAGAGGTGGAAGTCATGCCAAAAATAATAATGGCAAGAGGGGTAGACCTACGGGAAAGCTGAATTGCGCAACCCTGGAGGAGGTGGATAACTCAAATCAGACGGTGATAGGTACGCTCAATATTCTCACAAATCCTGGAAAATTTTATTTGATACTGGTGCAACTACTTCTTTCATATCTGAAGAGTTTTGTGATAAATCCGGGATTAGAAGGGCACCGTTAGAAAAACCTATGGCCGTAGTTACCACCGGAGGGGTTGTGGTAGTTAGACATATTAAACTAAACCAAGTCATCTCAATCTGTGGCCAAACCTATTATGCGGATCTTTATGTGATCCCATTAAAAGGAATAGCAGTAGTGCTAGGAATGGATTGGATGACAGACTATGGAGCTCAGATCAATTGTGAAGAGAAAACCGTTTCAATCAGATCTCCAAGTGGAGGAAGGATAGTTTATCAGGCGGATAAACATAGTTATATCATGGTAGATCTGTAGTTGAACTCAATTAAGGAGGCCAAAATAGAAGATATTCCAGTGGTGAAGGAGTTTCAAGATGTTTTTCTAGCATAATTACTAGGAATGCCACGGGATCGGGAGATAGAATTCACTATTGACCTGATACCCGGTACAACACCAATATCTCAAGCACCATATAAGATGGGCCCCAAGGAATTAAAAGAGCTTAAAGAGCAAATTGATGAATTAGCCCGGAAAGGATTCATACAGGAAAGTGTATCTCCATGGGGAACTCCTGTGATCTTTGTGGATAAACGAGATGGTGGACGGAGAATGTGTGGGGATTACAGAAATCTCAACAATGTCACTATCAAGAACAAGTATCCATTACCAAGAATACAAGATTTATTTGACCAAGTCAAGAGAGCAGCAGTATTCTCCAAAATTGATCTAAGATCAGGATACCACCAGATAAAAATTAAACCTGAAGATGTTCCTAAAACAGCATTTGTGTCAAGGTATGGACATCATGAGTATTTAGTCATACCTTTTGGTATGACTAATGCACCAGTAATATTCATGAATTTGATGAACAAAATCTTCATGCCGTATTTGGACAAGTTTGTCATAGTATTCATCGATGATATTCTGATATATTCCAAAGATACAGAAGAGCATGCAGAACATTTGAGAGTAGCATTACAAATCTTAAGAGAACATAAGCTTTATGCTAAGTTCAGTAAGTGTGAATTTTGGTTGGACAAAGTAGAGTTTCTTGGTCATGTGATCAGTAAGGATGGAATTGCTGTAAATCCGTCCAAAGTTCAATTAGTACTGGATTGGAAGGCACCAATCAATGTGAAGCAAATCCGAGGGTTTTTAGGTATGGCCGGTTATTATCAAAGATTCATAGAAGGATTTTCCAATATAGCTGGACCAATGACCAAATTATTAAGAAAGAATATACCTTTCATATGGGATGAGAAGTGCGAGGCAAGTTTTCAGGAGTTGAAAACCAGATTAACTACAGCACCAATCCTAGCAATTCCAGAACCAGGAAAAGATTACACAGTATATTGTGATGCATCCAAGGAAGGATTAGGTTGTGTGCTTATGCAAGATCGTAAGGTAAAAGCTTATGGATCTAGGCAATTGAAACCACATGAAGTGAACTATCCAACCCATGATTTAGAATTAGCAGCAGTAGTGTTTGCCTTAAAAGGATGGAGACATTTTCTCTATGGGGCAAGATGTGAGTTATATACTGACCACAAAAGTCTCAAGTATTTCTTCACTCAAAAGGAATTGAATATGAGATAGAAGCGTTGGCTGGAGTTGATTAAAGATTATGATCTAACAATCAATTACACTCCTGGAAAAGCAAATGTTGTGGCAGATGCTTTAAGTCGAAAAAGCACAGATATACAACCATTGAATAAAGAACTGCCAAAAGAACTACAGATGGATTTGGAAAGGATGGAATTACAATTTATAAGTACAGCAGTTCTTGGAGGATTAGCAACCATGCGAGTGATTGAAGAACAGAGTAGTGATCTTCAACATGAAATTTATAGACATCAAGGTGAGGATCATTTCATTACTAAAGAAGTTCGAAGAATCTCTCAAGGTCAAACCTTAGTTTTTCACCTAGGATATTATGGATATTTATGGTTTCAAAACCGTCTTTGTGTACCAGATGTGACAGAGATTCGAGAAGTGATACTTCGGGAAGCTCATGAAACACCATATTCCATACATCCGGGTAGTATAGAGATGTACATGGATTTAAAAGAGTTGTTCTGGTGGAATAATATGAAGAGGGATATTGCAAAATATGTATCAGAATGCCATACTTGACAAAAGGGTTAAAGCAGAACATCAAAGTAAAGCAGGACAATAACAGCCTTTGGAAATTCTAGAATGGAAGTGGGAAGAAAGTGGTATGGATTTTATCACAGGGCTACCCATGACACCGAAACGGAAGGATATGGTATGGGTGATTGTCGATAGACTCACACAAAGTGCTCATTTTATTCCAGTGAATCAAAAGGATAATGCTGAGAAATTAGTGGAAATTTATGTCAAAGAGATTGTGAGTAAACACGGGGTACCCAAGAAAATTGTGTCCGATAGAGGATCTGTGTTTACATCATCATTTTGGAAACAATTACATGCAGCACTGGGTTCAAAGTTGGATTTTATCACAGCTTATCATCCAGAAACTAGAGGCCAAACAGAGAGGACCAATCAAATCTTAGAAGACATGCTTAGAGCTTGTGCATTATATTTTGGAGGTTCGTGGGAAGATCATTTACCATTGGCAGAATTTTCTTATAACAATAGCTATCAGAGTAGCTTGAAGGCAGCACCTTATCAGGCATTATATGGAAGAAGGTGTAGATCACCAATATGCTGGTATGAACCTGGTAGTAGCAAAGAATTTGCACCAGATTATATCAAGGAAAGGCAAGATATCATAGATATCATTAGAGATCGGTTGAAGATAACTCAGAGTCGACAAAAGTGTTATGCTGATCAAAGTTGTAGATCGTGGCATCCAGAAGTAGGAGATATGGTATATCTCAAAGTAAGTCCGATGAAGGGAATGAAAAGGTTCGGAGTCAAAGGAAAATTAAGTCCAAGGTACATTGGACCATTCAAGATATTAAGTCAAAACAGAACAATAGCTTATGCTCTGGAGTTACCAAAGAGGTTAGCTCAGGTTCACAATGTGTTCCATGTTTCACAACTTCGGAAATGTCTGAAAGTTCCCGATGATGCTATCACTCATCAAGAGATTGAGTTACAAGCGGATTTGACTTATGTTGAGAAACCCTGTAAGATTTTGGAAGAAAACTGGAAAAGGTTGAGAAACAGGGCAATCAAGTATTGCAAGGTACAGTGGGAACATCACCCAGAATGAGAATCTACCTGGGCGAAAGAAGATGATTTGAGGGAAGCATATCGAGAGTTGTTCAGGTACCATCCGCAAACTTCGGGACGAAGTTTAATCTAAGGGGGGAAGTCTGTAACATCCCAGCATTAGGATCCAACGAAGGGTAGAAATAGGATTATAAGTTTGTGCATGCATGCATCTGTAAAATCTGGATAAATTTTTCGCCAAACAAAACACTAAAGGGATCAGAGTTTCTTTCACTAACTGGAGGTAGGAATAGCTCTTGTTAGTGATTGCTATGAATTCTGATATGATCATTTAGACATTATTAAGTAATTGGGGGAGTTATTTGGAATTTAAATTTGAAATTTCAAATCAATTTGAAATTATTTAGATATTAGAAGTTATTAATATTGAAGAGTTTTCCCAAATAAACCCTTATTAACATTGTTTGATTTTAAGAAAGGAATAGTAATCAACAATAAGATTTAATGAAAAGGAAAAAGAATTAAATAAGAAATAATGCTTATTTATCTATTTTTTTATAATGAGGTCACAAATGATGACAAATACATCAAAGGTATAAGATTACACAGAACAGAAATTAACTTTATTAAACTTGTAATAACATCTTTACAGGATCCTTTACAAAAGAATTACAAAGAAGGTTACAAGTAGAACCTATACTAACTATCTATCCTATACTAATCTTGTGAGTCCAGATCTTGTTCCTGCAAATAAGAAAAACAACTAGAAAGGAAAATTAGGGATTAGTAAGGTAATTTTACTCTCAGTGTTGAATAGTGAAGTGCACTATTCATGGTACATCATTGAGTACACAGAAGGGTAAGTTTCACCAACAGTGAAGTATCTGTTCTTCTCAGTTAATAACAAAGATTATAGTAAAAGACAAGTGGCTAAAAAATAGGTTTCACCAGGCTGACAAATAGTAAACAGGTAAGAGTAACAACCAAGTTACTTGAGCTGATCCACATGCACAACACACACACACACACAGCTTAGTCGACTAACTGCATGGGGTGTGCTGTCAAGCTACCAGTAGCAGTAAAAAGGTACCATACAGAGCACCAGTCAAAGGGGAAACACAGGAGTTAGTTCTTCTTTTCAGGCACACACGCACAGCTAAAGAACTTGCTGAAACCATAGCCCATTTCTCCACCAAATTACCAAATCAATCATCAGATCTCTACATGATGGTAACATAAGGAGGGGGTGGAGCAGATGGAAAGAGAGGTCAAGCATCAAGTTATAGGAGCAGCACCAGGTGGTGCAGAGCAAGATCAAGTAGCAAGCTACATCACAACATCAGCAATTAACAAGCAATCTGGTGAGTTCAAATCCCATCACCACAGAATCAAATCATCATAAAATCATATGAGCATATGATATTTTTACCTAATCTTCTCAGAAAAACACCCAAGTGGGGTGTAGATTCATCCTAGAAGCATTTAAATGAAAGCCAATAACAAATCCTTACAAAAAATCCAAGATCTCAGCCTTTGCATCATAGATCTTGGATATATACTTAAATCTGCACATTTATAAATAAGCAGCAGTCTTAGACCTAGATTCAGGGCACATCTCCTATGGAGTAGCACCTCTGTAATCTCAGGATCTTAAGGATCAATATTTGATAGTGAGGAGATCAATCATTTTCTTAAAAGGATTCAAGAATCATTAGCCGATACATGCATCAGAGCATATATTTGGGAAACAGCTAGAAACACCTTAGTATTTCCTAGTCATGCCTCAGACCAACATCATAGGCTAATAGGCTATAGCAGATTAGGATAATAAAGCCATCAGAAGCTTTTCAGGCATTTAACCAGTCAAACTTGGAGACAGGAAGATTTAGACAATAGAAGTATGGGCATTTGTGTACCATTCTAAAGAAGGTGTCACAAATGTTACATCTAAAAACCAAGCCAATGCTTTATTGATATTTGATCAGTTAGCTTATAGAAAGATAACTAATCACTTTCCTAGAATAAATATTTAGGAATCATACTCATGGTTGCATTTCTATAATCAGGGAAGCATAGGAGTATCATTCTCACTCCAGTGTAAAAGATCAACATAAACCAGTGTATAAAGATCAACTGAACATTACTGACATAACCATTGTCAGTACTAGGATCATGAAACCACAATGAAATCCAAATCACTAGCATAAGGGGGTAAACATCCAGGACAATATAACCACTACAATCAGTCCTAAAGAATCATCATGCTCAGGCCAGAGGGATGAACCCTAAACGAACCATGAAATCAATTAGGTATTTACCACTAAAGGCACACAGAGGGTATCGAGCAAGGCAGAGTGGAGCACAGAAGAGGAGTAGCCAATCTTACTCAAGGGCCTTGCAAAAAGAACCGAAGAGGAAGCAGAGGTTGACCGGCGGCGGAGCAGGAACGGCGGCACGGGGAGCACCCCGAAGGGGCGCTCCAACCTGCACCCAACCTGATGGGTTCGTAGCATGGAAAACAAAAATTTTCTACCGCAAGAACGAACAAAACCCAGATCTAATCTAGATAAAAGCCAAGATCTAATCTATTAGACATGTGCAACGAGATAGATCTGTACTAACCCTCGTAGAACCGAAAGCGTTACGAGATTAGATCTCGGGGTTGATGTAGTCGATCACTTGCCGATCTCAAGATCGTGTGGACGATCCTTCGCCAAGGCGTTCCGGTCAGATCACGATCCTGCGAGTCGAAGAAGACCTTCCTCTCCCATTCCATGAGCGGAGGTAGTAGATATTCTCCATGGAATCCCAGCTGACGGTGTGGTGGTGGTGGTGGAGAGAATTCTGCGAGGCTTCGCCTAAGCCGAGCGAAGGAAGGAAGGAGAGAGGCGGCTAGGTTTTTTTATGGGAGAGATCTAGGGGGTGGCGTCCCCTCCCCTCTATTTAAAGGAGGGAGGCACTCCATGGGAGGGGGAGTCCTAGTAGGACTCCCCTCCCTCCTTGGCCGGCGGGTTAGGAAGGGGGGAGGAGTCCTCCTCCCCCACGAATCCATGTCTTGCCCCACAAGGTTTCCTTGACCCTTTCTTGGTTTTCAAGCAAACTCCAAGAAATCTTCTAGAACCTTCCAGAACATTCTGAAACCTTCTAGAATCTCCATACAAACACTCCGGAACATTTCCTAACTTAGAAAATGATCCCCAATATATGAATCTTATTCTCCGGACAATTCTGGATCTCCTAGTGATGTCTCGGATCCAATCCGAGACTCCGAACAACATTTGGTCTCCAATGCATATTCCATATCTACTTAAAACAACTTCGAACCTTAAGTGTGTCACCCTACGGTTCGTGAATATGCAGACATGATAGAGACACCTCTCCGATCAATAACCATCAGCGGGATCTGGAGATCCATAATGGCTCCCACATACTCAACGATGACTTCATGATCGATAGAACCATTAACATACAAAACCAATTCCCTTTGTCACGCGATATTCTACTTATCCGAGGTTTGATCGTCGGTATCTTCATACCTAGTTCTACCTCGTTACTGATAAGTACTCTTTACTCATTCCATGTTATGTCATCCCTTGTGACCTAGTCACATGCTTGCAAGCTAACTAGATGACATTCCACCGAGAGGGCCCAGAGCATATCTATCCGTCATATGGATGGACAAATCCCAATCTTGGTCCATGCGCTTCAACACATACTTTCAGAATACCCAATGACACCTTTATAACCACCTAGTTACGAAGCGGTGTTTGATGTCATCAAAGTACCCATCCGGTGATGGTGATTAACATAACTTCATGGTCGAAGGATTAGGTTACTATGCATTTGAAAGCTTACAGCAATATGAACTTAATGACTTGATCTTATGCTACGCTTACTATGGGTGTGTGTCCATCACATCATTCTCCTAATGATATAACCTTGTTCTTAATGACATCCAATGTCCATGATCAGGAAACCATGATCATCATTTAATCAACAAGCTAGTTCCACAAGAGGCTTACTAGGGACTCTTTTATGTTTACAAAACACACATGTATCAGTGTTTCCTTATAATACAATTATAGCATGGGATGTAAACATTCATCATAAACACAAAGATATAATAATAACCACTTTTATTATTGCCTCTTGGGCATATCTCCAACAGTCTCCCACTTGCACTAGAGTCAATAATCTAGATTACATGGTAATATACCTAACACCCATGGCGTTCTGGTGTTGTTCATGCTTTGCTCTAGGGAGAGGTTTAGTCAATGGATCTGCCACATTCAGATCAGTGTGTACTTTGCAAATCTTTATGTCACCATCTCGGACATACTCGCGAATAGCATGGAAATGTAGCTTGATGTGCTTCAGCTTGCTATGTGACCTTGGCTCCTGTGCATTAGCTATGGCACCTGTGTTGTCACAGTAGATGGCCATCGGGTCCGACGCACTAGGAACCACGCCAAGTTCAGTAATGAACTCCTTCATCCATATGGCTTCTTGTGCAGCCTCCGAAGCAGCTATGTATTCCGATTCAGTTGAAGATTTCGCCACAACGCTTTGCTTGGCACTCCTCCAGCTCACTGCAGCACCATTCAAAATAAATACGTATCTAGACTGTGACTTTGAGTCATCTGGATCGGTGTTCCAACTAGCATCAGTGTAACCGTTTACAACAAGCTGTTCATCAACTCCATAAGAAAGAACCATATCCTTAGTCCTATTCAGGTACTTTAGGATATTCTTGATCATTGTCCGATGTTCCATTCAGGATCACTTTGATATATGCTAGTCAAACTAACGATGTGCTATATTCGGTCTTGTACACAGCATGGCATACATGATAGAACCTATGGCCGAGGCATAGGGAATATTATTCATCTTTTCTCTATCTTCTGCCGTAGCCGGACTTTGAGTCTTACTCAAGGTCTTACCTGAAAACATGGGCACGAACCCTTTCTTGCTCTCTTCCATTCTAAACTTCTTTAGAACTTTGTCTAAGTATGTACTTTGTGAAAGCGCTATTAGGCGTCTTGATCTATCTCTATAAATCTTGATGCCTAGAATATATGCCGCTTCGCCAAGATCCTTCATTGAAAAACTATTATTCAAATAGGTTTTGACGCTATTAAGAAGTTCTATATCATTCCTAATCAACAATATGTCATCTACATATAGTACTAGGAATGCTCTGAGCTCCACTCACTTTCTTGTAAATACAAGCTTCTCCATAAGTTTGTATAAATCCAAAGTTTTTGATTACTTTATCAAAACGTTGATTCCAACTCCGGGATGCTTGCTTTAGTCCATAAATGGAGCGCTGAAGTTTGCATACCTTGTCAGCATCTTTAGGATCGACAAAACCCTTGGGTTGTACCATATACAACTATTCCTCAATGTCTCCATTAAGGAACGCCGTTTTGACATCCATCTGCCAAATCTCACAATCGAAATATGCAGCGATTGCTAACAAAATCCTCACAGACTTTAGCTTCGCTACTGGTGAGAAAGTCTCATCGTAGTCAACTCCTTGAATTTGTCGGAACCCTTTCGCGACAAGTCGAGCTTTATAGACGGTAACATTACCATCAGCATCTGTTTTTCTTTTGAAAATCCATTTGTTCTCGACAGCCTTACGGCCATCCGGTAAGTCCACCAAAGTCCATACTTGGTTTTCGTACATGGATCCCATTTCGGATTTCATGGCTTCTAGCCATTTGTCGGAATCTGAGCTCACCATAGCTTCTTCATACGTCGCAGGGTCATCAGTGTTGTCCACCAACATGACGTTCAAGGCAGAGTCATACCACTCAGGAGTGGTACGAACCCTTGTTGACCTGCGAGGTTCAGCAGTAACTTCGTTCGAAGTTTCATGATCACCATCATTAGCTTCCTCTCCAGTTGGTGCAGGCGGCACAAAAACATCTTCCGGTGCTGCGCTACTCTCAACTCCGAGAGAAGGTTCAATAACCTCGTCGAGTTCTACTTTCCTTCCAGTCACTTCTTTCGAGAGAAACTCCTTCTCAAGAAAGGATCCATTCTTGGCAACGAAAACTTTGCCTTCGGATCTATGATAGAAGGTATACCCAATTGTTTCTTTCGGGTATCCTATGAAGACGCATTTCTCCGCTTTGGGTTCAAGTTTATCAGGTTGTAACTTCTTTACATACGCTTCGCAACCCCAAACTTTAAGGAACGACAACTTAGGTTTCTTATCGAACCACAATTCGTACGGTGTCGTTTCAACGGATTTAGATGGTGCCCTATTTAAAGTGAATGCGGCTGTCTCTAATGCATAGCCCCAAAATGATAGTGGTAAATCTGTAAGAGACATCATAGACCGAACCATATCTAAGAGAGTTCGATTACGACGTTCGGACACACCATTACGCTGTGGTGTTCCCGGCGGTGTCAACTGTGAAAGTATTCCACATTTATTTAAATGCATGCCAAACTCATAACTTAGATATTCACCTCTGCGGTCAGAACACAGAAACTTAATCTTCTTGTTACGATGATTTTCCACTTCACTTTGAAATTCCTTAAAGTTCTCGAAAGTTTCGGACTTATGTTTCATAAAGTAGACATACCCATATCTACTTAAGTCATCCGTGAAAGTGAGAACATAACGATATCCACCACGCGATGCTACACTCATTGGACCGCACACATCGGTATGTATTATTTCCAATAAGTCGGTAGCTCGCTCCATTATTCCAGAGAATGGAGTCTTAGTCATTTTTCCCATTAGACATGCTTCACATCTTTCAAGTGATTCAAAATCAAGTGATTCAAGAAGTCCATCAGAATGGAGTTTCTTCATACGCTTCACTCCAATGTGACCAAGACGACAGTGCCACATGTATGTAGAATTATCATTCAATTTTATTCGTTTAGCATCTATGTTGTGAACATGTGTATCACTACTATCGAGATTCAATAAGAATAAACCATTCATCTCAGGTGCATTACCATAAAATATATTACTCATGTAAATCAAACAACCTTTATTCTCAGACTTAAAAGAGTAACCGTCTCGCAATAAACAAGATCCAGATATAATGTTCATGCTTAACGCAGGCACCAAATAACAATTATTTAAATTTAAAACTAATCCTGAAGGTAGATGTAGAGGGAGCGTGCCGACGGCGATCACATCAACCTTGGAGCCATTTCCAACACGCATCGTCACCTCGTCTCTTGCCAGTCTTCGTTTATTCCAGACTCTGCTTGAGTTACAAATATGAGCAACCGAACCAGTATCAAATACTCAGACACTACTACGACTACTAGTAAGATACACATCAATAACATGTATATCGAATATACCTTTCTTATTGATGTTGCCGTTCTTCAGATCTGCCAGGTACTTGGGGCAGTTACGCTTCCAGTGACCAGCACCCTTGCGAGAAGCACTCGTTTGCCAGCTTAGGACCAGCCTTGGGCTTCTTAGCAAAAGCGGCTTTCTTGTCGTCCTTCTTGAAGTTGCCCTTTTTCTTAGGCTTGCCATGTTTCTTGAAATTGGTGGTCTTATTGACCATCAACACTTGGTGCTCCTTCTTGATCTCCACTTCAGCAGTTTTCATCATGGACGATAGTTCGAGCAGCGTCTTGTTCATGCAAAGGCATATTGTAGTTCATCACAAAGTTCTTATAACTCGTTGGCGGTGATTGGAGGACACGGTGAATCCCTAACTCATTAGGAATCGTTATCCCCAACTCTTGGAGCTTGTTTGCGTGCCTGGACATGGTGAGCACGTGCTTCGCTAACGGAGCTTCCTCTTCCATCTTGCGTAAAGAACTTTTGAGGCCTCATAGCTCTCCAGGCCGCATGAGTCTCAAAAATGAGCTTGAGCTCCTTAATGATCTCGAGCGGGTCATTGGTGCTCAAAACGCTCGAGCTCCGTTTCTAAACCGTCTGTGATGGCACACCGAAGCGTGGAGTAATGATTTTTCGAGTGGCGTAAACATTCTTTACGTCATCGGTGGCATCATCTGCAGTGGGTCACCTAGCGGTGCTTGAGCACATAGGTCATCGACCAGCCACGAGGATAATCTTCGGACCACGGAGCCGGTCCGTGAAGTTGCTTCCATTGTTCTTAAGCTTTTTCTCTAGGAACGCATTGAAATTGATGGAGAGATTCGCCATAATCTACAACAAATTTGCAAGTAGTTTAGACTAAGTTTATGATAAATTGAGTTCTACTTTAATTCTTAAATTAACTAGGTGAACTCCCACTCAAAACAACATCCCTCACATTGTCGTAGTGATTACACGAACCAAGTCCACTACACCAAGTCCGATCTTCACGAGAAGATGTAGTTTCATCAGCGAACAATCTTCATGTTCATCATATCACTTATATGATTCATGCTCTACCTTTCATATTCCGTGTTCCGAGACCATGTCTGTACATGCTAGGCTCGTCAAGATTAACCTTAGTTTCCGCATGTGCAAATCTGGCTTGCACCCGTTGTATGCACACGTAGAATCTATCACATCCGATCATCACAAGATGCTTCGAGACGCATTTAGTCTTAGCAACGGTGCCAACTAAGTCTAACACTTTATTACTTGAAATTTAGTGAGAGGATCATCTTATAATGCTATCGGCGATCTAAGCAATACAAGATGCATAAAGGATTAACATCATAGGCAATTCATAATTAGTGTGATATGATATGGCCCTTTCTTCTTATGCCTTTGATCTCCATCTCCAAAGCACGGACATGATCTCCATCATCACCAGCATTAAGGTCAAGGTCGCCGCTTCATGGTTGTCCATCATCACCAGCAACTATTATAACTACTTGGAATAAAGCTATTACAAGATGAACAGACACGCAGGTCTTAACAGAATTAAAGACAACCATTAGGCTCCTGTCGGTTGCCATATTACAACAAGGATCATTGCATACATCAAATATAATCACAATCACATGATGGCCATATCACATCAAAAAAAACCTGCAAAAACAAGTTAGACGCCTCTAATTTTCTTTGCAAGTTTTACGTGGTTTGGGGCTTTCGAATAAGAACGGATCTTACCTACGAAACTGAACCACAACGTTGATACAAGTGCTATCAAGTGCAAAGTGTAGATTGGATCTATACTATGATGGGAGAGACAGACACCCGCAAAGCCACTTTGCAAAGCAAGTTACACGTCAAGCGTGGAGCAAGTCTCATGTGCAATGACATGTAAGGTTAGCCCGAGCCGCTTCATCTCACCATACTGCAAGATGCAAAGTACACAAAGCAAAAGATGGCACGAGCACCAACGCCCACAACATCATTGTGTTCTACTCGTGTAACAGATCTACGCATAGACAAGGCTCTGATACCACTGATGGGTTCGTAGCATGGAAAACAAAAAATTTCTACCGCAAGAACGAACAAAACCCAGATCTAATCTAGATAAAAGCAAAGATCTAATCTATTAGACATGTGCAACGAGATAGATCTGTACTAACCCTCGTAGAACCGAAAGCGTTACGAGATTAGATCTCGGGGTTGATGTAGTCGATCACTTGCCGATCTCAAGATCGTGTGGACGATCCTTGCCAGCGTTCAGCTTCATGATCGATCCTGCGTGCGAGTCAGGCGGACCTTCCTCTCCCCATTCCAGCGAGCAGCGGAGGTAGTAGATATTCTCCATGGAATCCCAGCAGCACGACGGTGTGGTGGTGGTGGTGGAGGAGAGAATTCTGCAGGGCTTCGCCTAAGCCGGAGCAGAGCGAAGGAAGAGGAGAGAGGCGGCGGCTAGGGTTTTTTATGGGAGAGATCTAGGGGGTGGCGTCCCCTCCCCTCTATTTAAAGGAGGGAGGCACTCCATGGGAGGGGGAGTCCTAGTAGGACTCCCCTCCCTCCTTGGCCGGCGGGTTAGGAAGGGGGGAGGAGTCCTCCTCCCCCACGAATCCATGTCTTGCCCCACAAGGTTTCCTTGACCCTTTCTTGGTTTTCAAGCAAACTCCAAGAAATCTTCTAGAACCTTCTAGAACATTCTGAAACCTTCTAGAATCTCCATACAAACACTCCGGAACATTTCCTAACTTAGAAAATGATCCCCAATATATGAATCTTATTCTCCGGACAATTCCGGATCTCCTAGTGATGTCTCGGATCCAATCCGAGACTCCGAACAACATTTGGTCTCCAATGCATATTCCATATCTACTTAAAACAACTTCGAACCTTAAGTGTGTCACCCTACGGTTCGTGAATATGCAGACATGATAGAGACACCTCTCCGATCAATAACCATCAGCGGGATCTGGAGATCCATAACGGCTCCCACATACTCAACGATGACTTCGTGATCGATAGAACCATTAACATACGAAACCAATTCCCTTTGTCACGTGATATTCTACTTATTCAAGGTTTGATCGTCGGTATCTTCATACCTAGTTCTACCTCGTTACTGATAAGTACTCTTTACTCGTTCCATGTTATGTCATCCCTTGTGACCTAGTCACATGCTTGCAAGCTAACTAGATGACATTCCACCGAGAGGGCCCAGAGCATATCTATCCGTCATATGGATGCACAAATCCCAATCTTGGTCCATGCGCTTCAACACATACTTTCAGAATACCCAACGACACCTTTATAACCACCTAGTTATGAAGCGGTGTTTGATGTCATCAAAGTACCCATCCGGTGATGGTGATTAACATAACCTCATGGTCGAAGGATTAGGTTACTATGCATTTGAAAGCTTACAACAATACAAACTTAATGACTTGATCTTATGCTACGCTTACTATGGGTGTGTGTCCATCACATCATTCTCCTAATGATATAACCTTGTTATTAATGACATCCAATGTCCATGATCAGGAAACCATGATCATCATTTAATCAACAAGCTAGTTCCACAAGAGGCTTACTAGGGACTCTTTTATGTTTACAAAACACACATGTATCAGTGTTTCCTTATAATACAATTATAGCATGGGATGTAAACATTCATCATAAACACAAAGATATAATAATAACCACTTTTATTATTGCCTCTTGGGCATATCTCCAACACAACCGCGCGTTTGATCCACCAGAGAAGAGCGGCGAACGCAGTGAAGAACCGGTGCACCATCACTGATGCTCTAGAGCGGCAAACCCTAACCCTAGCCTAGGGCAGAGGTCAGCACGGCCAGGAGAAAGCACCCACCACGGATCTGCTTGGACAAGATGAAACAGCGTCATCTACTGAGTCACCCTGCACCATGGCGATGGCAATATCGGCTGGATTCGGCCGGAATCGTGTGCAGCGGTGGCGGCAGACGGAGGAGATGGTCGTGTGCGCGAGAGAGTGAGAGAGGGGAGAAGAGTGTGCGTGCGAGGGGGGTACTGGGCCTATAGGCAGCCCAGTACCACTCTGGTGAGTGTAACCAGGCCAGGTGGCCAGGTTAAGTTGGGCCGGGCCAGCCTAGTGGGCCAGGCCCGTATCTTAATAGGGTTATTTAAAAAGAGTATAATTACCAAGATACCCCTGAAATAAAAATGGCTCTAGATAAAAAAATAAAAATCTTGAAAATACATATAATATATCTATAAATTCACAAAAATATTTTCTATTGAATAAAAATAATCAATAGAATTTTTGGCAATTAAAATTTAGAGCTAATAATAATTGGATGCTAATCACTTTTGAATTTTTACAAAAATATGGGAAACACCTAAAATTGAATAAAATTTACTTTTAAGATCCTAAATGAATATACTATTGTAGAAAAATACTAATTTGTATTTTTGCAAAGTGAATTTGGTGTGATGAAAATAAATCCTATTTCCTTAAAAGAATTTCATAAAATATTCAAAGGAAATAAATTCATAGAATGATATTGTCTTTTATTGATTAAATAAAATAATAAGCTTTTACTAAAAGGGTAAGACATGCAGGGAAGCAAATAATAAATTATTACATGACATTACTATGCATGCCAGATTGCTTCTTTAAATATTGTCCTTATCGGGCAATAATGGTTCTTTGTAGAAATCAGAGCTCAAGGTCAGGTGGAAGCATCCGACTTCACTACCTTGCAGTCACAAGGCAAGTTCATAACTTGCTCATGTCCTTTGAAGAGTCTTTATCAAAGAGATTGCAAATTGTGTGTTATCATCTATGATTTGGAATTACAAAATGATATCTTCTCTAATAAATAAGATGTAGTATCATCCTAAGTGATGATAAAGATCAGCAATGGAACTTAGGGATTCCAATTGCGTAAGTCACATAGGCTTAACAACCCATGACATCAGTGATTCTAGCACCGTATATTACGCGTTAACCATGAGATTTGGAATGGGACAGAGAAGTCAGTTGTATCTTCTTCCTTTCATATGGAGGCAAGATGACCTTATTGTGACGTTGGGATTCCTGGTATGGATCCAACATATGGGTGGGCATCCTTTGGCCCCATGATTTTGGTGTCTAGATTATTTATGAGTGGCTGCCGGAGGTATAGTCGGGCCTTTTAGGGAGCTTACCAGGGGCATCACCACTTCATAGAGTCTTCGGGAACTCACCAGGGTTATAGCTTGCCCTAGTTGGAGGCTTAACGGAGGTGTAGTCAGCCCCGGAGGATCGTGCAGACATATGGGGTCGCGGATAGGGCAGTGATTAGCTTGGATCACCTACTGGGACCCACAACATGGAATTGTGGACGGGAAAGTACGCCCGGTTGTGCAACAAGGAGTTGGTCTCTCATGGGTAAAGCAACGCACCTCTGCAGAGTGTAAGAATTGTGACATGTTACTCCCTGTTCTGGGAAGGAGCTACGAACACGGCAGGAAAGGAACTCCATGAAGTTCTGGTCAACCTATGAAGGTTGATGGGCATAGTTTTTGATAATAAAATCAATCTTTGAAGAAATGTTCACGAAAAATGCATAGTACCAAGGACGTATTGTCCGAGGTGGTAGATAGAGCATCAAACTTCCCACATTGCATATAACGAACTTGCTGGGTAACGTTGTTACTCACTCTTTCCTTTGAACCCCTGCTTAGACTCTGAGAATCCAGAAGACACTTCGAGGTATGTAGCTGATGGGCAAGAGGACGTCTGCTACGAAGAACCCGACCTGTCTAGAGGAGTTGAAGGGGTGGACTACGAGATACGCTATGGAGTGGAGGGCAACAAGTCCGAGTAATTTCCTTAGTTATTAGTAAACCAATTGAGCCGAGCAGCAGGAACTATATAGAATAAGTTGTTGAGCTCAATTCGGAGTATGAGTTTAGTTTTTAATATCTTCCGCTGAAACTACTTAAGTTTGGTTTGTACTTTCATAATATTTGAAGTGGGAGAACTCTTGGTTTGTAATAATAAAGTGTGTGTGTTTGTAATATGGACCCGCAATGTTTCTGTTGTACCACTCTGAGGGGTGTGATATTTACGGAATAGTGTTCTGTGAGTTTTATATCAACGACTATAGTGTACTACACATGCAGTGGTATGCTGGGTCACCGCAGACCCCTAGCTAACTCCACCACATGGCTCAACTTCGGCAAGTATTGAACCTGAGGAAAGTGACAAAGGCACCGACTTCGGAATCAGGATGGCTGAAATATATCTAGAGCAAAACCCGCAGGATCTCACAGACAGTGTCTCTTGCGGGTCCAATAACTTGGATGATGATGTAGATCTTCTTCTCCTCTTCGAAACGAGCAGAAGAACACCAAATCCGAGTTCGAATGCAAAGTTGTGCTCATAACGGTGAGGAAGCTCAAAGTAGTTTTCTGCTGGAATTCTGGTACAAGCCCCTGGTACAGGGGCAGAGACTCCGGCCTCTAGGGAGCGTAGACTCTGGAATGGAGTCACTTATGGCGGAGACTCCGGCCCGGTCGATTCCAAGACATCAAGAACTTGTTCGGACGCATTTTGGGTAGAAAAACTTGAACCGAAACCTCAAATTGATGGGGAAAATCAAGGAATTAGGCTATGGAAATACAGGGGAAGGTAGATCAATAAGTTTAGCAAGTAATCCATTGATCAAAACCTACCAAAACTCACTCAAATCTCAGATCGATTCAAAACACGAAATTGGCCTATTTTTGGTGGATTTTTCGAATTCATGGGGTAAAGACCAAATCGACGAGAAATCCGTGGAAACCAAAAGCTTCTCATACCATATGTTAGGGGTGGCCCCTTAGGGTGGCCCGACCTTCACGGATCTCTTGGTCAAATCGAGGTAGAACGTGAGGGAAATGGAGAAGGTAGCGGAAGCGAACACACATCTCGTGAAGAACACGATGAACACACACCAACACAACACGATAAAAGGCTTATTGCTCCCTCCGATGCCACCGGTCTGATAAAATCCTCGCAAGGAAATATCGGTCAACGTGCTCCCATCAATCCACATCGGAGAGGGAATAACACCTTGGGGAGGATATTTACATCTACGCTCATGCACTCACAAACGAAGCCTTGTACAACTTGAACGTCACTATGACAAAATCCAAGAGTTGGTGATGATAGTCGGTCCCCTCGTAAGGGGATGAGGCAAAACTAGAGAGATTCCACAAAAGGAGTTGTCTTCTATTCTATCATCTATGCCCAGGGTTACAATAAGGGGCGGGGATCTATATATAGGCCAGCCACTTAACAAGGGGTAGTTTCGGGATAAAACTATGGTTTGTAAGGATAAGAGTGGTACATGCGTTGTGGCCTAGCCTTTAGGTGCGCAGAACCATAACTTAGGCTAGAGACTCCGGTGTAGTTGGGCCGGAGACTCCGGTTAAGCGGTCGGAGACTCTGGATGCAGCCCAGGAGCTTGTGGGCCTGGGCAGCTGGGGTCGGACCGGAGACTCCGGGCGCGTGCGGACGGAGACTCTGGGTTCTGGCGGAGACTCCGGATTCTTGGCAGAGATTCCGGATGGAGTCCAAGGGCTTGTAGCCGGGCTTAGAGCGGAGGGAGGCGGGAGACTCCGTTCGGGACAGAGACTCTAGGGCGATGTCAGCGGAGACTCTGGTCCTGGACTCGGCTGCTCTTGTCCATCTTATTGGGTAACTTGGGGACGAATTTGGGTTCATTCGTCCACTTGAGGGGACTTCGTGTTGTAGATGTAGTAGCGCCCGTAGGACGGGCTGCATCATTTCCCTTAATTTATCTCTACAATTCACTTTTCGCATGGAGGAGGCCGTCTCCTCTACAAGACAGCGCTTTACTCTGCAAGCGGCATGCAAAGCTCTCCCAGACCACCCGAGCCTACGTGTAGAGATGGAGCAACGATCCAGCCCTTAGTGTCTCTTTCGCAGGAGACGATCTCTTTGGCAGTGAAGGTGAGGAGAGAGGGGAAAATGTGAGAAAGAAAGAGAAAGACCAAGTCAACTTTTTGAGGGAGAGATAATAAAAGCATCAGCTTTTGATGATGGGATAGTAAAATGAGCATGTGAATGTCTTTTACATACCGAGTTGGATGGATCAGGCCAGCACGTACCGTTGCCCCCCCTAAATCATGCTCTAAGCTGATTTGCTGACGCCAGCGTGGCACTTAGCCACGGGCAGCTTTTTTTTCAAAGATCCAATGGTTTATTACTCATCATTTGCATAAAGCCACTACTAGGAGTGAGCGATGGTATGACATGAATTATTTATATATCAAAATTCAAAATGGTGGTACCATCACTGAAAACTTAAACAATATCGTTTGCATAAAGCGCAGACACCGTTCATCATTTGCAGAACATCCGTCTAATCTTTCACAAGTTGGGCATGAAATGAAGTGTCTCACTAGGTAATGAAAAAACCATGTATTTTACCATATGCAAACATAATATGTGCGATAGATGACCGAACACAACAACATGGTTACTCGACTAGCTAGCCTAAATTACGTGTCGCTTTCATCCAAACTTATTTTATAAATCTACCTATGGACTCCTTTCAACGACAGATTCTTTGGAGCAAATTGGTTCATGATTCTTAAACGCTTAAAAAGAAGTGGTCTGCTTGTGTGGGTAGCCAGGGTAGCTGTGTGTCCCCTCACGATGGTCGTGTTCAACGATAGTCGGCGAGGACGGTTATACCGATTTTAGGCCGGTTTTCTACTAATTAACTGGCTAACTCTTTTCTGTTTAATTAATGAAAATGACAAGATTGATTTAGGATGCTAAATGTTAAAAAGGAGTTACCATTGAAAGGAGGAACGTGATATGTCAAAATTATATCAAGTGTACTCTTACACCATTATATCTTTTAGGCAGAAGGCTCGAAATAAGCTCGGGTTTGAACTAACGAAGCCAACAACTGGCTAGGAGTTACAACACGAGTTATAACATACACGGGCCCAAAGCGCCTATCACAAAACACTACAAAAGACAACACAAAAAACGTCAAGCTAGAGCGCCAACTTGATCCAAGATGAGGGACCCTTATCTTCTGTTGCACCCGGAGTAATCTCGACCAAGTCCACACCAACAAGCCTCCACCGCACCAAGACTGTAGCCCACGGGGAACTCGACGATGGGTCAGCTACCTAGCAGAACTTGAGGAGCCAAAGGAGGGGGGTCTTGCGGCGACGCCTCCAAGAAGGTGAATGGCACAAGAGCACGTCATCGTCGTCGGCAGAGACCGAGGTCCTGCAAAGCTTTCACCTAGACCCGAAACCACCACCCCTGGAGCTCGGGCTAGGACCAGACCTGAAACATAGCATCTTCCCCTGGCATTGGGAATAGTCTATCGGTAATAGCTACGACTAGACGCCGCCCTAGCAGAGCCCCCCAAGGAACTAGAGGAGACGTCAACTACCGCAGCCATACCGTGTAAATGCAGCTAGGCCGACGGTATGCGAGGGCTGGGACACCAGCGGGAGGTCACAGGGTGATCCACATGACACTGCTAGAGAGGCTAGCCCAAAGCGGGGCCACCCAAAGGAATAACTTGGGGTGGAGGGACGGAATCCAGCAAGCTGGCCTAGTAGATCATCCTCGGGATAGCCTTCAACAAGGAAACGACACCCGGAGGTGACACCGTCACCGGCATTAGCCAAAGCCAAGTGTAGCTATCGCCGATATCCAACCCAAACCAAAAACCAAACGCCGACACAGGACGCAGAGTGGACCCAGCAGAGCTCACTATCGTACCACCAACCTACACGAGGGTCGAAGGGAGAAAATGTTGCCGGCCCCAGGAACCACTCCCCACGAACCAGCAGGGACGACGCCTGGCCGTTACCGAATAGCAGCAACCAACCCAGTACAGGGCGTCGAGGACAAGGTGGAGACGCGGGAACGTCACGTAGGCCCAACCAGGCCCAGACCTAGGCTCGCTGGATTCCAGCCGCCAAGCCAACACCAACCACGGAGCCACCCCGGCGACCTCCGCGAGGCCACCACCGCCATGGCGCACCAGGATCCGCCCCGGGACTAGGCCCGGACGAAGCCCAAGGGCGCCATGCCCAGATCGGGCCCGCACGGGCCTGCTGTCGCCGCTGCCGAACCTAACTGCCACCGCACCCCGAGCGACGGCCGGGCACTGCCCCCGCAGCCGCCTCAACCATCGACCTCGCCGAAGACCCGGGGCCGCCGCCCCGGTGCCCATCTCCGCCATCTGCAGAACGACGACCAGGACGCCGCGCTGCACCAAACGGAGGCCCCCACGCGCGAGGGAGGGGGGCCCACCGCCACCGATTACCCCTGGGGCTTTGCCCGGCGGCTACGCTTGGCGGCGGCGAGGGGAACACGAAGGAGGAGGAGGTGAAGTGCGGTGGTGACGGGCTCGTCCGTGTCGCCCCCCTGGGAGCGACGCGGACGCGAGAGCGTTTTTCGGTTTCCACTATTTTATCTCACATGCAATCGACGGGGATTCATAAAAGATTTTGGGATTTTCATGATGATAAGATAAGGGATAAACTTTTACACCATTAGAGAGGTCAGCCTTCCTCGAGGGAGCCCCTCTTGTGGATCGCATTTCCCATGAATCCTTGCAAAAAAAAAAAAGATGTACCTCTTGTGGATCGCATTTCCCATGAATCCTTGCAAAAAAAAAAAGACGTACGACATGGCAATCCGCGGTCACAACATCATGTAAGCCAATTCAAACATTTTAGTACTAGTGAAATGGCACTTGAAGAGAAGATGGTCTTCCGATTCTTGGACATAACGTGAAGCCACAATTTTGCCAGCCACGCCCGCTCAAGCATATCCGCCAGTTTGGGGCGCCCAAATTTTCCAAATGCATAATCAAGGTGTTAGAGATCTCACGTACAAAAGGCAGACTAGCGAGGATACCTGTTACTAGCATTACTTATATGTTCAGATATTCCAAGTCTTGCGATGCTGGGATCATCATCAAACACATACTACAAAAGTACATTACTAGTTCATGATGCCGGGACCGTCACAAAATACATAACACTAAAGTAGATTACTAATTTACTAGTATTACCTCCATTCCATATTAACCATCGTAGACTTATCTAAGATCACACTTATCTATACATTAAACGCGTCTAGATATATGTCTAAATATACGTGTATCTCAATAAATCAATGACAGTTAACATGCATGGAACGGAGAGGATAGCATTTACATATGGCTAGCTAAGTACTCCAGAAATTTCGTCGGACCACATAGCCCCAGCCGACCTCCAGAGAGTCCTTCTGCCGGCACGAGAAAACTAGCAATATCGGAGAAGAAAAACCTGTTAAGCAGAAGTAACATCTTGTAGTATTTTCTCCGGTCCATATTAATATTCTTAATTTTGTTTAGATATGAATGCATTTAGTCTAAATTTTTAACAAGATACATTTAAATTTAGATAAAGTTGAGAACAATAATATGGATCAGAGGACGTACTAGTATTGTATGAGATCTCATTTCTGTAATAATACTATAAAGATTACCTGGACTGTATTGACGAAATTGAGCGAGATGAGATAGGGCGTTTCCTAACGTCGATGCCCGCGGCCGTGGCGAACGGTGCCTGGACACGGTCCAAGGATGCCTTTTTGGGCTACGGCATGCTTGTTGGGCTCGAGGACCACTCGAGGTCTTTTGGACCAGCAGAGATCGGACAGGGTGGCTGCCCACCTTAGTCTAGCCCTAGTGGGAGTACCATTCATGTCACCTTGATAAAAATTTAATATGGCACCACAATTAATAAAGAGAGAGGTGTTAGTAGTATCATAATATGATACCGTATCATAGCCCGTGAAACTAGGTAATTTAATGATCAATACATCTCATACATACAATTGCATTGAGATTGTAGAAAAAATTAAATACCAGATAGTATCATATAATACTCCTACTATTACCAGCCTCAGCATTTGCATGAGAACATCGGCAGCTCCACCAAGTGTCGGCCATGCCTCTTCCCCTGAGTTAATGCTCCACCTTGAGCGGTGGGCTGCTGCGACTGCCACTGATACTCCGGAACCTCTTTGCATACGATCCTAGCGTGTCCGATATCTATCCGACCTGCATCCAATGGACTCATTTGCTTCTGTCACAAATACCTATGGCTAGATGGTGTGCATCGTACAAAAATCGTACGAGTTCTGTCGTATGTATAGCACTGCTCCTGATACTCTGTTGACGGATGAACTGTGAGTCTCGTCTCCTCCGTGTCCTCCGCCATGGCCAGCCGCCAAGGAACTGATGATGGGTTGCGACGTGCTCCCTGTGGTTGGTCCTGCGCCGCCGCCGTGTCTGTGGCCACTCCGCCTGCTCGACGGCTTGGAGCCCCCTCAGCAACCTTGCGTTGTTCACTGATGAAGAGCTCCCTGAGCCTGTTCACCAACGGGTTCTCATGCGGGAGTTTGAATTCCCTGTCCACCAGAGCTTCTTCCGGTAGGAGGCTCGCCTCCGTCATCCAGCCACCAAGAACATCAAACGGAACATCTCGCGTTGATTCGCCAGCGGCTTTCTTTCTCACAACGACCTGTTTCCTTACAGCACATTCCACGACGTCATGGAACATGACTCCGCAAAACGTGCAGATCTTCTTGATCTTGTCGAAGTTGATGTAAGTTGTGACGATGGTGGTGCCCGAGGAGGGAGGAGAGGCGCAGCTTGACATGGTCCACCATTCTCGCTCCGATGTTAACTTTAGCCTTAACTTGAGCGTATTCTCTCCGATCCAGGAGCATGTCCTCGGTGACCTGGTGCAGATCAGAAGGCTCCCCGAACGTCGCCACGATCCTCTTCACCAGGTCTTCTGTCCTGAGGCTGCAGGGAACACCGTAGATCTTGGCGGCGACATAAAGAGATTCGAACCTGTATGCTTCCACCAGATTCGACCTCGCGTCCGCACGAACCAACTCGACGAGAAGATTCTCCCTCCCCAGTACCATGGTTGCTCAGACAAGACGAACCACATGGCATTGAAATCCTCAAAATGAGCCATGAAAAGGTTAGGGGAGACCTGCGAGATGGCGTCGTAGCTTCGCCCGCAAGCCCTGGACATGGCTCCTCGGACTGCATCCACAGAGATGGTGCAGACTCGGTCTCCTGTGCGCCACCTTCATGAGGAGGTCGTTGCCGCTACTGACCTGAATCTGCGGCCCCGGCAGCGTGGCCGGGATACTGATTTCCTCTGACCTGCTTATTTGGAGGGCTCGTATCATCGCCGTCAGCTCCGCAATGTGCCGCTGGAGCTCGTCTCGACCTGTTTCTTCATCTTCATGTGGTGGCTGATGGACGCGAGCTGGAGCTCTCATCAAGGAAAATGTTGGACCTGAGTAGTGTCTGTCAGGATCCATGGGCGCACCAAGACTCGAAGAAGGATGAACAAGGCTAGACGAACAAAACTAGTGAAAACTAAGAGATGAGAATAGAGCGGTGAATCACATTAATGGGATGTGGGATAGCGGTGGGGAACTACTAGCTTCTTCCACGCGGCATAGGCATAGCCTACACATACGCAAGTTTTCTTCGTCCGAACGCAGCGATTCCACATGCTCGTGGGCGTTCCTGGCTTATCCAACGGCCAGCTGTGTTCTAAGATTCGTGCCAGCCATTTTGCATCTACAACCTGTATCTAGTACACAATCCCACCCCTATAGCCACGAAGATGGACATGTACACAATGATTCTGTCCCGTACGGCCGCACCCCACAACCACGCCCCACTCTCTCGTCTTCTTCCCGTCTGGTCTCCCTCTCTCCTCACCTCCCGTACCAACTGCAGCCCATCTCCGTCGGACATGGCGAGACCTCCTCTAGCATCCCAGTCAAGGCATGGCGGCCAGGGCTTCCTCCCCTACCCGGCGACCTCCTCTCCCCGAAGATGGCCGGCGACGCAATGGATCCACGCAGGCCGGCGGCCGGCGGCCGGCGACGCCATAGATCCACGTAGGACGGCGCAATCCTCTTTTCCTCCTCCGATCTAGGCTTGGAGGTCGCGGATCTGGGCTTGTAGGTCATGGATTTGTGGCCATGCCTAGCTGTGTTGCTTCTCTGTTTCTTGGCTAGAGCTTCGTTTTTTGTTGTGTTTGGTTCTTGGACGAAAATCATTATATGCATATTAGATCCGACGAGTCTGTTCATGGTTGTTGGATTGTTGTATCTGAGAAAAATCTGATCTAAAATTTATGTTGGTTCGTGCTTGATTTGCCATGGCTCTTAGGTGAGATGCTCCAAGATCCACGGGCTCTCTTGATTGAGATCCTTGTGGTTGTCCTGCCGCTCCTGTTTTGAATTGTTTTGTTGTGAAAAAGAATTTTGTCAGAAGTAAGTGAAAAACGAATGTGAACTTAGTACTGATCCAAAACGAATGAGAACTTATTCGGTTGTGAAAAAGAATTGGTCAGAATTATGTGTATATGCTCAAAACTTTGTCAGAATAAATGTGCTTGACTACGGATAGTATGGAATGGAGTCTCGGATGATTAAAAGTAATTAAGTAATCAGGCACTCACAAGTCGAACGAGTTGAAGGATCTAGGTGTGCAGAATGTGATAAAGTATACACTTGGGTTATATTGTGCAAAATACTAGGACCTGACAGATAACAAATCACAGCAAGTGAGGGGGCTTTTTGCGATGTCTAGAAGTCAGTGCACAGATCTTACAGCAAGGTTGGACGGTCTTAGATAAGACAGAGACCTGAAACAGTGTGTGGTTTTGCTTTTCCGTTCTTCGTCCTATGTGTAATCGTTCAACCGAACATGGATTTCTTTTTTTCTCGAGAAACGAACAAGGATTTTCTAAAGGCAACTACATGCAGCGGAGTGCTGACGTCCACGTGCTGCGAAATATTTGTGAAACTTATGAAACCTTTTTACTATATTTACAGACTGTTTTAATATTTTAGTAGGTTTCAATTCCGTTTTAATTAGTGACGTCAGCATGATGTCATCCATGCGTGGATTGAAAAAAATACATAAACGCACCAATCTCAAAGTGAGAAAGGACGGTAGATAGGACTCCTGCATATAAACGCACCAATCTCAAAGTGGGAAAGGACGATAGATAGGACCTCCTGTATGTGAAGTTGTCTTTAGAAATTACTTTTCCTTGTTCACCCATCGCCGCCCAAGTAATACATCTCCCGGTCTTTTAGGATCTTTCTCGTGCCAAAAAAAATTGGTATGTAGAAAATGCCTAGGCGAACAACGTCTTCCATTTTTGTAGTGTTTGATTTGATCATTTTTTTTAAATTTATCTGGTGAGTTGCGGCCAGGACCAGGACGGAGGCCCATAACTCTTTTTTGCTAAAAAAAGCTACTCTTCGTAGCAAATTAAATTAAAGTTGCAATAGAAGATTCATTCTTCATGCTCTATTAGTTCAACTAATTCTACTAACCTAACACTATATCGAGGTAGTCGGGGCAGCGCTATTCATCATTGCTGGAGCGCAGGCCCTCACATGCCGATGGAGCGGATGGAAGTCTCATTAAGCAGTCTCATTAAGCGGGTGCGGCGATCGAACGAGGCCCCACTCCTCCTAGAGTGAGCGCACAGTCATCTCCTGCTTGTCGAGCTCCTCCTAAGCTTCTTCGAGGAAGACGCGGGAGGTCGCGTCGACGGGGTTAGCACGCACCTCGCGGAGATGCTCCAAGTGAGCCTCATCGAGGGCTCACTGGCGTTTCATCTCCAGCGGGAAGACTTCATCGAGGACGTCCTAGCTGAATGGGCGATCGGTGGTCCAGGAGACGGGTCCTTAATGCCGTGTCGGGACGAAAGCCCCGGCCTCTGATGACCCACAAGTATAGGGGGTGTATCGCAGTATTTTCGAGGGAAGTGAAACTCAATTTATTGATTCGACACAAAGGGAGTCAAAGGATATTTATAAGCCTTAACAACTGAGTTGTTAATTCAGCTGCACCTGGAAACAATCTTGCTCACAGCAGTTTATCAGTAGCAACAGTTTTGTAATAGGAAAAGTAAACTAACATCAGTAGTAAAGTAAAGACAGTAGTAACAATTGCAGTAAACAGTAGGATTCGAGTGCGGTAGGCATAGGGATGGATGGACCGGCGTTGCATGGACAAGACAATTCACATAGCAATCAGAACATAGAGCAATTGCAGATAAATAAGATAAAGCATTCAAGTACTAGATAATCCTAGGCATGTGTTTCATATATAGTCATACGTGCTCGCAATGAGAACTTGCACAACATCTTTTGACCTGTTAGCCCGTTTGCAGCGGGGCCTCAAGGGAAATACTGGCAATTAAGGTGCTCCTTTTAATAGAGCACCGGAGCAAAGCATTAACACTCCGTGAACATGTGATCCTCACATCAAAGTCATTCCCTCCGGTTATCCCGATTTCTGTCACTTCAGGGCCATTGGTTCCGGACAACAACGTGTGTATACAACTTGTAGATAAGACCATAAACAATACTATTATAATGAATCAATAACATGTTCAGATCTAAAATCATGGCACTCGGGCCCTAGTGACAAGCATTAGCACAAGAAGTCGTAATAAAGTCACACTAATAGAAGATACTAGGCACCATGCCCTAACAATCCGATGCCATTACATGAACGATCTCATCCAATCCCTACCATCCCCATAGCCTACAGCGGGGGATTACTCACTCATAGACGGGGGAAATATGGATGGTCGATAGAGAAGCGATGGTGATGATGATGGCGATGATCTCCTCCAATTCTCCCGTCCTGGCAGGGTGCCAGAACGGAGTTTCTGGTGCTGTTTCGTGGAATCTGGTGGTGGCGACAGAGCGGAACTCTTTCTGGAAAAACGCCGAACCCCCTGAGTTTTCAGGTCAGAAGGCAACTTATAGGCGAAGAGGGAGACCGAGGGGGTGTCTGGGGAGGCCAGACCACCCCTGGCGCGGCCTGGGCTAGCCCGCGCGGCCAGGTGGTGTGGCCTGGGCCCAACCCCCCTCCGTCTCGTATTCTGGCTCCGGGAGTCTTCTGGTGAAATAGGATTTTCGGCATATTTTCCGGGATTTTTCTTGATAGTTGATTTTCTGCACAAAAAGTAGACACCAGGGCAATTCTGCTGAAAACAGTATCAGTCCGCGTTAGTTGCATCTAAATCACACAAGTTTAGAGGAGAAACAATAGCAAAAGTGTTCAGGAAAATAGATACGTTTTGGATGTATCAGCCTCCGCATCATGGGAGTGGCTTCAGGGTTGACCGGGGGGCATGGCGAGGGTGGCGACAGGCTCGGGAGGGAGGGCATGGTGGGGGCAGTGTGGTTTCCATAGATCTAGGGTGGTGGCGGGAACGAGGGTATTAGGTATATACATTTGTTATGGTATTTTAGATAGAGTTAGGATCTGTTTACGTACAGTCCTAACTTGACTCGTACTCCAAGATAATCCTATGTACGCATATATATACTCGCCTATGAGGCTCACTAATATATCCATCATATTCCGGCAAACTCATACTCTTTCATGGTATCAGCCTAATCGGTCCAAACCCTAGCCGCACGCTTCCGCCGTGCCGCCCCCGGGGGATCGATCTCCATGATCTCCGCCGGGGGTCACGCGATCCGTACGCATGGGTCGTCCGCCGATCCGTGATCGGCTGCCCTGTAAGTCTATTTTTTCGATCTCTTGATTAGTTTTTTTTTGGTTTACCGATCTTAGATCAGATTGAGTCGCCCACCGTCGTCGTCATCGCCGTGCCTCTACTTCGACCATCGACATCGAGGATCTACATCGCGTCCGTGCGTCTACCCCTCAGCTGCTACGTCTGCCTCGGTAGGCTGCCACGCACCGCGGACGGCTACTACGCCTTCCTCGGAAGGCTACCACGGCCGCCCTCCTCGGATCCTCTTCGTCGTTATCGTCCGGAACTTCACCGACAACGCCGCCATCGAATCCGATCTACGCGTCATCCACGCCATGGCGCATACGGTGCACCGTCAGTCTGATCAACCGATCTCACGCCTGTCTACGCCAAGCATGTCCCCGGGAACGCGTCTACCACCGATCGAGCTACGGGCTGCCGTTGTGTCGTCCCGTCGGGCCGCAGTGCCGCAGCCTTTGGTCCACGCTACCGGCTTCCAACGCGCCTTCCTTAGCGTGTACGCCGCTGGTGGTCTCCCAGCCGCTGCACCGACTTGCGCCCTGCAGCTATGCCGCCCCCTCGGGTAGTAGCGTGGCTGTACGCAGTCTACTTCGCCGTCCTCGTGCATCGACGGCCTCGGCTTTCACCACGCCATATCCTATGGCGCGGATCGCCGCCGTCTGCACATGGTCTTCGTCACGTCGCTGGGTCTTCCTCGCCTACTTCGAGCACCACCACCGCGCTTCACAAGGTAACCTACAGGGCGCCCTCTCACCGTTGCAGGTTCCGCCGACTACCCCATCGCCACTCTAGACATCCAACATGACTAACCCAGCTTGCCGCTGGTTTCGCCATCTTCTACGTCTTCGTCCACTACAACTTCGCCGCCAGCGTCATCGCCTCATCCCTGACTACACCACCTGCTACTCTACTCCGCCAACCGCGGACAACGCCGACATCTCTCCTTTCGCCGCTCTGCGTGTCACAACCGCTCTGGAGGCTTCCTCTGCTAGTCTTTCTGACATGGCGGCAAGTTCATGATGGTCCCTGTCCCCGCACGCCTGGTACTGGCAACACCGGGGGTGCCTTCGTCCCCGACGCGTTCCCGAGTCTAGCAAGCTCGGATCGGCGCCTCGTCTTCATCGGCTTCGACAACGTCTTCTTCGGTATCGATCCCTCTACGACTGTCTCGACCGCGTCACCGACGAGTTCTTCTTTGCATACTCGGTTCTGGCAAAACCGGAGTGTGCGTTCGTCCCTGACATGCGCCTAGTTCTGGCAAAACTATGGCCGCACCTCGTCCTTGACGGCTCGGACTGCATTGGCTTCGGCATCGACACCCTCGACGACTGCCTCGACGCGTCTCTGTCATCCTCCTCACGCACTATGCGCATGCGGCTTCACGTGCAGCTACCTTGACACCGGCATCCCCGACTACGACATCGATCACAGCGACCCCTCGCAACGGCTACCCGACCTCGGCACCGCCTCAAGCTCTCGGCTCCCTCGACATCGGTACAAGGGCTATCACCTCGTCTGACAATCTCACCAGCTTCCTCTACAGTCCAAGCTACCGTGACGCGACACCGTCCACGACGTTCCTGCTCTGACTGCGGGGAGATGCCATCCTACTGGATACTACTTCGGTTTATCTCCAGTCTGATCGTTCACGACGTTTCAGTTATTCACGACGCTACCACTACGACTGCGGGAACTATTAAAGTATTAGCTATATATGGTAGTTTAGATAGAGTTAGGATCTGTTTACGTACAGTCCTAACTTGACTCGTACTCCAAGATAATTCTCTGTACGCCTATATATACTCGTCCATGAGGTTCAATAATATATCCATCATATTCCGCCAAACTCATACTCTTTCAGGTAAGAGTGGGACGAGGGTGTGTGTGTGTGTTGTTGGAGGACCCGAGCTAGACAAAAGAGTCATGACCCGGATGCATGGCCCCACGTTACCGCAAATCCGGTCTAAATTAAAGCCGGTCCAAATTTAGACTAAGAATGCGGCGAAACACCGGACGTTGTTGGACCTTTACTCGTGTCCGGTCGGACATATTCGCACGTTGTTGTTATCTTTGTTGAACACGCAAACTACACGGCAACTTTGATGAAACAAATTAATCAACAATATTTTGATAATACCGCACATAAGTATTATTGTTGGATTCATAATGAAAAGCATTTTCTAATGATACTAATTTTATACAATTCTTGGTCAATGAAAAATAGGAAAATGATGACGCATTATTGGGATGGACGGAGTAGTACATGTTTGGTCACTAAGTCTTGGCAACCATTTCTTGCTATTTTTTTTCAATAATTGTACCAATCTATTAATAATCAGTAACAATGGTATACATGAGACTAAAACTAATAACGATTATAGATAGGTCTTTGGATCACGTAACGACCATTACAAACACTAGCGTGGGCTCAAGGCATGCCACCGTCCTTACCCCTCGATCACCGGAGTTAAACCTTGTTGTAGTGATTAACAGGAAGTCGTCACGCCAAGACTCCAAAAAAGCAGCATACCAGAGCAGCAATCTTGACAACCATGTATTGGAAGAGACTAAGCTGAAACCACCAAAAAATACACAAAACCGACCGGATCAAAGAAGATTGGCCGGACACATGACTCCGCACGCCTTTTGTGGGTGCTAGACGCACTACCATAGCGAGAATAGAACGAGAATGATCTTATTCTAAATTAAAGATGAATTGCCGCCTCACCGATCCCAAGAAAATACTAAGAAACGAAGCACGGAACCCCTAGTAGCGGGACCATGGTCCTCTATGCCTCCAAGGCGGGACCGTCCGGCACCGATGCCGGCGAGGGGAAAGGAAGCTAGATGGGTTTTATCCACGGTCTCCCGAGCGCCTCTCTCTCTCCTTAGAGCATCACGGGCTCCGGCGCGGCTCGTTTTTGGCCCGTATGAGGGCCGTTGGCGCGAAATCGAAAATGGGAGGACGCCGCCTTCCCAGCCGTGACCCCAAAGTAAACACATATTTTAATAAAATAATATTTAAATAGGGAAAACCTAATTTTATTACATAATAAAAATAGAAAACTAGTCATAATCGTGCCTAGCCTTGTAGTACTCGTCCTCGTGGTCGTCGTAGGAGCCGTCGTCTTCGTCGTCGGTCGGCGCGCGCGCTGGCCTCGGCGGTGTTGGCCGGCCACGATCGCGCCACATCGAACGATCGCCGAAGAGCGGTCGTGGCTTTGGGGACCGGTGCCCGCAATGGCTGCAGCCTTCGCCGTTGCCTCCACCGCGCGAATGATAGGCCTCCTCCTCCTTCCGCCACCAGGTGTCCCCCGACGGCGTTGGTTCGAGCGACGCGCGGATGGCCGCACGCTGGCCAAAAAATTCTTCCGGGTCGCCGGGACGCCTCTGCTGGCGCGCCGCCACGGCGCATTCCGGAGGGACCACCCACTCCGGTCGAGGCTCCGGCTGAGGCTCCGGCCGAGCCTCCAGCAGCCAGTCGAGGCGCAGCATCGCGCGCGGGGCAAGAGGATCCCAGAACACCACGCGACCTCCGCCCTTTTTCCGCCGGAAGTGCGGGTACCGGAGGCGGGGATAGTCGCCCGCCATTATGTGGTCCATCACGCCGGCAAGAGTCCGGGCGCCCCACCACAACCTGTGGCCCTCCTCGTTGTTGTTGATGGGCGGCGGACCGTCCCCCTCGTACATGGCGAGCTGCCGCTCGCGACGGTTCGCGAAGAAGGCGTTCCAGGTGGCGGCGTTGTCGGGGTCCCAGTTGGTGTCCATCCGCTGCTCTAGCGTGAGCTCGCCGTAGTAGTGGTTGGTGATGGCCAACCAGCGGGCAGCACCTTGAGGGATGGGCGGGACCGGCACGCCACCAGCGCTCAACCTCCAGCCCGGAGGGCACCCGTACCCCGGCGGGCAGGGGTAGTGTGAGGCGCACAGCGCCTTCGCCTCGGCGTATGTTAGCGTGGGGAGATTGGAGGATGCCATTGCGTGTAGATCTGAGCTATGGCAATGGCGGCCGTGGCCTATGTAGCCGGAAATGGCGGGAAGCGGTGGAACTGGCGGGAAGGAACTGGCAGGAACGCGGTGGCCGCCACTTCCGGCCGCCGCGTGGCCGCGTGGCTTGATAGGGCAATATTTTATTCCCCTCCGGCGCCCCCGCTTGCCTCCCTGTAGATAGGGTTTCGCCTGGAGCCGCCGGGTTAATAATTGGGCCGCCGGCAGAAATTCTAAAATGAGGGCCGCGGTTGGGCGCGTTTTTTTGGCGTCGGCGCCCTCATAGGCCTTTGGGGGGCTTTTGAGGACCCCGAGTGGAGATGCTCTTACTCTTGTTTTACTTGTGCTTTTGAATGTGGTCAAGAAAAATGGCATCACAAAGTTTAGCTAGTTACTCCCTCCATTTCAAAATAAAATAGCATAGCTTCGTGAAAGGAGTATATCTAGACATCTTTTGTATAGGTTCACTCTAAACATAGATAAATCTACACATTAAAAGGGGATACACTTCATTCACAAAGCTAAAACATCTTATATTTTGAAACAGAGGAAGTATTATAGAAAGTGATAATGAGGCTAAGAAAAAGTAGCAACACGTAGTTGCGGTAGTAAACCAAACACTAGCAACCTAATGCACTCGGACTATATTAGCTTAGCAAGAATTTTCAGTAACTCAGCTGAAAGAACAGCAGATTCCGAATCTCAGGTTCACCTTTGTTCTCTTAACATGCTAAAACAAAACGAATTTATCAAATACCAACAAATACATCAAAAAACAGAACATCAAACAAATTTATGAAAAGAATGAAGGTGGAGTTCCAGAAAATGAGAAACAATCTCTGTACAGCATGTTCGTGAAGCTAAGGCAGCAGTGACTTTCATGCTCACCTAAGCAAGAGAAGGTCTCATTACCGAATTTTATTATTTGATCCATCCACTATTAACGGGGCGAGAATTGTGCCAATGAATGAGACCACGAACAACCATACTCAACAGTGTGAATCCAGCCAGGTAATGATGTCGTTGATGGCGGTTGAAATACGATCATCAGGCTCTCCCTCTAGGATAGAGTGGTAGGCACCCTCATAGAGCTTGAGGGTCTTGTCTTCCGTGTTGGCCTTCTCGTACAAGAACTCGCTAACGTGAGGGTCCGTTACCTGGTCTGCTGCTCCATGAAGAATCAGCAACGGAGAGCAAATCTGTAAAATCATGTATGGAGTCAGTTAGAAAAAACATGTATGGGGTGTTCTACGTTTCTACTAGGTACTTCAAGAATAAGAAGAAATGGCAGTGGCTTCTTCTAGATCCAGGTCACCCTTTAAACAACATTGAGAAAGAAATCAGGTACATGAGAAATAGGTGCAAGTGATACTGACTTTTTCCAATTGGGATTCAATGTCCTTCGTAGCTTTCAGAAGTTCAACTGCTGTCCTTAACCTCATCTGGTCATTATATGAAATCGCGTTGTACTCACACTGAAAAACGAAAACAGAGAGGTTTCGTAACATTTCAGTATTTCAATGAATTTTGCTGATAGTTGCTATAAATTATCTGACAACTACAAAGATTTGTCACAAAGGAACACCGAGAACTTCGCCAGAAAGAAACCAAGGAATGTAGTACACAGAACTGAAGTAAGACCCTAAAACAGGTGCCACTACTTGGATAATGTGCTACATGCTACTGCTAGGCATTACAGTACATTACAGTGAAACAACAAAGTTGAAGAAAAATAGCAAGAAATTGGTCCAAGGGGCTTACTAATTTTCTTTTCACCGGATCCCTAAACCCCAAATCTCCAATGTCTTTTTGTGGAAATAGCTTTGCTTCTGGAAGAAGGCATGATAATATGCTCAGTGCCTTCAACACTGGTGCTGGTGGTGTTACATCTTCTGAAATCTTGCCAAATAGAAGTCAGGGCCTAATAATAAATATGATAATGCATCCAACAATGAAGACGAGGAAATTTACGCTTAAACACGTGCAACAATAGAAGTATAAAGACAGTATTCTGTACCAGTTGGCGGTTGTTTTTGAAACTTTGATCATGCATGATTTTACATAATTCTTATAATCAGAGCAAAAATGGATGTCTTGCAAGTAGTTACTGTATATTTCAAGTTTAAATGTCACATTATCTTGTAGTTCAAGTGCCAAATCAACACAAAATTTGGTGATACAATTGATGAGCAGCCATGCTTTCATCATGGATCCTTCGATTACAGTGTGATACATCTCCAGACTGGTAAGGGCGAAAATCTCCATAACTTTAGTTACAAAAGCGCAAGTCACACAATAATATAGATTGTAAATACTAAAGAAATGCAGCTTAGGTTTAAACAAGATTTGAGGAGTTTCATCTAGAGTTCTATACTAACCTTGCACATAGGTGCAACAAGAAGCACTCCATCCCATTCTTTTGGTTGCTTCAAGTGTACTTTCAGAGCTACAGCACCTCCCATTGACTGCCCCAAGAGAAAATGTGGGAGCTCACGCACATCCGCCCTGCCTAAACATTAGAAAACACTGCATTATGATGGAAAGACAATATTATTGCACCACATACCTATTGTTAGCCTACTGAGATATCAATCAAAGACCTCTTATTCTTGCATATTGCTCAATGACATGGTCCACCATTCCATCAAAGCTTGAAATGTAGCCATGAAGACCATACGATAATCCAAAACCAGGATAATCCATAGCATATACTGCATATCCGGCGGCGGCTATTCTCTTGGCGACCCCTGATATTTCCAAGCTAGTAAGATATACATTGAAAACAGGCAAAGGAAAGAGAACTCTAAGTGGAACATGATAAAAGAAGTTATCACCTTCAAAAAAGAAAGTGCAGGTATCCCCATACCCATGGCAGAAGAAAAGTGCTGCCTTGGTGGCAGTGCCCTCCCTAGGCAGCCAGCTCTTCCAGAAGATTTCAACCCCCTTTGAATTGGTCTCAAAGTTCTACAGAGATACAAGTACTGTTACTTGTCAAAGAAAGGAAAAGAAGCTAGAAAACAGTTCATCGAGATTCAGAATGCTTGTTAATGTTAGTTTCCTTTGGGGCTACCACAAGCGTGTTCCTGATATTACCAGCTTAAGGTACCTGTCTTTTGATGGATGCCATCAATACCAGATTTACGACAGAAAACGATGTTTGTGGTTGTGGCACTGATAAATTGCATCTTGGTCAGGGAACTAGTTGAACCAAATGTAAGGTCAGGTCAATTCAGCATCCCAATGATGTGCTTACCTCCTCCATCTGGATTCCCTTGGGAGCCATCTACAGAATGAGGAGTAGGAGACAAAAGGTGAGAAAGTAAAGTAGGACCAACTCACATTGCATACCAATTGGACAATATAGAGAGGAAATATTCAGAAATAATACTAAGACTACCGATGAACTATGTAGGAAATGCCCTTTCTTGGCATACACTACAGAACCGATCACCTTTGGAACAAGATCATTCTTTTTTAAACAGCTAAAGCAACAGAGCAACTACATACAAGGTGCATTGATTGAAGCATAGTGCTGCCATTTCTATGTGCACTGAATCGTAGGACTATACTAATCTGGATATAAGTGGCGCACACGACAGACAGTACAGCTACACGAGTAATAACACATAGTCGGAAATCATGAGTAATTTCAGATCAGAAATGGTATATGTGAGTTCTTGTCTCGAATCCCGAAGACTTGGCTCGAAACATATTTGTCTGCTTCTAAGCTGGCGCTACTATTTTACCATTTGGATCCTTTACTGAAGCAAGCGCATGGTGAGCGCTAGCGACAGGATCAAACCCAGCCGCCCCAAGCGAAGAAGGGAAGGGGGAAAGAGCAGAGACGGAACCTTGAACAGGCAGTGGTCGAGCGTGGGGAGCACGGGCGCGAAGACGCCGCGCACGCGGCGGCGCGCCGGCGCCCAGTCGAGGCTCTGCGCCGCCGCGGCCCTGAGCTCCTCGCTCGCGCCCTCCAGCCTCGGCAGCGGCGCCTTGCCCGCGGCGACGGCGACCGACGCGCGCCTCCCTGTCCCCGGCCGCGGCGCCCCGGCGTGGCGCGGCCCCGCGATCCGCTGTAACTGGGAGATCGCCGCCATGTGGTGCTTGGTCGACAGTTACTGTGGACAGTGGGCACTACACTTGAATACCTAAAGATTCTGAGAGCAAAGAACTCGGGAACTCGGGCAGGCGGGCAGGCGGGTTGGTGTCGTGCTCCTTGTCGAGACGCCGGCTTGGAGCTGCAACTACAACTACAAGAGGGCTTGCCCTTTGTTCCACGGTTTGACCACTCCGCCACGTGCAGTGAATGACCAAGTGAATAAATGGGCTTTGCTTTGACCGGGACTGTGCCCACGGCGCCCATAAGTAGTACCTATACTCATTAACTAAGCATAAGATAAAACAGAAAGTAAAACCAAAAGGTTAGCTTGGCAACAAAGTTTTTATAAAATTAAAGTATTATAAAACTACAGTATTTACTTGTCTAGGCTAGTGATACTTCAGTTTTAGAAAAAGATGTCTATAGTTGTTTTTCTAATACTTCAAAAATAGCACGTTTTGAGAGATAATAAAGTATTAATACCACGGTATTTAATCATAGGCAAACACATCAAAGTAAACTGTAGTATTTTGAGTGCACCGGCAAGGAATACTGCAGTTTCACCATACGGTACTATTTCTAAGTTTTGGCAAAAACTACAAGACGTTTGGGAAGGACCGTTTTACAATTCCTTTGACTTGTTGTTATGGTTGCACGCATGATTCAAGTTGACCCGTATGATCCAATTTGACCACGTCGTACTTCTGGCCGCTCTCATACCGTAGTATATGTATAGCCTCGGCGTTCTCTGACCATTCAGGAACAAGTGAAAAGCTATCGCTTCCCTCAAAAAAAAAAGTGGAAAGCTATCACTGTTTGATATAATAAACAAAATAACGATATGAAATAAGCTGCTTGCTTGTCCATTGATCCAGTGCACCAGCCAGCCGGGCATTGCATACCCTGTGAGCTCGGCAAGGAAGACAATCTAATGCAAGTTCACGGGAGCTGAAAGCCAACTTGGGAAAAACATGCACGTGAACGAAACAGAATAAATCTCCACTAGATGGGTTGGATTCCTGCATGCAACCATGCCAACAAGGCTCAGGTCCGTACATACATGCTAGAGATAGTCAAAACTTGATCGATGGCGTCCCTCTGTATAGGAATCAGACGGGGTCTCCACAAGAATATCATGCCATAGATCTTGACAAGAATAAAGAAGAACGGGACCTTCAATTCTTCTTCCTGAGCTTGCTTTCTCCATGGCTGAAGAATAGGACATCTCCGTACGATGAAGAAGATGTATTTTTCGAGGGGCACGAAGAGAAAGCGTTTCTACGTCTAGGAAAAAAGAGGTCGGGCCTGAAGTTTTAAATACGGCAAAAAAAAACTGCAGTTTTGGTGATACTTTAGTTTCCAAAACCACAATATTTATTCGTCCCAAACGCCTTAAAGTATTTGATACTTCAATATTTCTAAAAACCGAAGTATTCTCAGAATACTTCAAAAAAACTAAGCTCCCAAACATTGTAGTAGTAAGTTTGAGAAGTCGCACGAAACATCTATCCCAATAAACTAAAGAGAACTTGAGATCATTGAATATCGCGTGGTACATTCCTTGTAAAACAAGCTACCGATTTTCATTGTTTGTATTGCTAAGCAAGATGATCGAGAATATAGATAAGTAAAACTCTAGAATTGCTAACCAAAACAAATTCAACAGCTAAGCACAGACTATTCACCGGATCTAGACTCGATGATCTAAGGCATGATATTTCAACCATGAGGCTTATTCCGTGCAACATCGTCTTCAACGTCATGTTGTAAGACCATGCATAATTTTTTTTATTTTTGAAATGTGAACGCACATAACTAACATCACAAAACTTTGAATACACACATCCTTTCATGTTTCACGGTCTCTTCTCCTCGCTCGTGGTGCCTCAAAGGCCTTCAAAGACCAGGGAAATGGACAAAAAAAACAGAGGCTAGAAGACGGAAAAGAGAATTTCTGCTCGTGGCTAGGGTTTCTGGACTCTGGTAGATGTGGGGCGACAGCTTGGTCGTTTGTAATGAATGGGCTGATCTAGCCTCATGCCGTCGGCTCTGTTTGAGCGACTCAGGTCTGGGCCTAATTATATGGGCTGCACTGAACTTCAGACGGACTAGGCCTAATGGAATGCCATCACATCTCAGTTTCAGTTTCAGTTCCACTTGTTTTTTTTTTGTTCTTCAAAAACAAATTCCAGTGGTTTTTATTTCTTGAGGTACTATCACGAAAAAAAGAAAAAGATGCAGCAGTAGGATACACTGATCATCTGGCAGGCACCTGGCCACACCGAGACGTCGACTCCGGTTTAATAAGTGTACTAGACTATGTGCGACCTGACAGCCGGTTCTTGTGTTAAGGATTGGTTTGTGGTGAGATCACCGTTAATTTGTTCTCTTGCTTGCGCCGTCCCTAGCTTTACCTGAGTTTAGCTCAGCATGCCATGCCTGCACCTCTCACCCGATTCATCCATGTTATTATTTATTAATTAATCCATGATCCATGTTAAACAATGAGCCACTAGATAGCGAATGTGTGGATGTTGTTAGCTTCCTCCATGTTCTCGATTTTCTTTTTGTCACTAGCCTTCTTGGACCGACAAAACGGACAACATACACACATACCAGGTGCTCGTTGAGCCAGCTGGAGAAAATGAGGGAATCAAACGATGGGCTGAGAATAGACTGACCTTAATCTCGATTACAATACCTATGCTCCAACGCTGATCTAAGGAAGGAAAACCTAGCTGGATCGCCAGGTTGATCGCTGAGCACACTGGCCTATAGCTTAAGGCCTCATCTGCGGGACGACACGTACTCCTGATTGACTCGTGTTTCGTGATCCGTTCGAGAGGCCAACCAACTGTTGATTAACCAAGTGGCTAGGTCACTGTCATGCATACAGATGGTCACATCAGGAAACAACAAACTAGCCACTCCAAACACTCGAACTTGTCTATATATATGCTTAACAGAACGCTGCTACACATACGACAGAACATGTACGATTTGTGTACGACCGAGGCACACAGCCGTTCCCGTAGACGCGCACGCAGCAGTGCAGCCATACGATTCGATGTTGTAAACAAATCGGACACTGGAGTTCGTACGCAAAGCATTTTCGTTTCTGTCCTCTCTCTGAAAAACAAAAGACGAAGGCTTATCACTGGATAAAATAATGGAACACCGCCCCCAAACAATACAGGTCAGGTCGATACATGCATGGAACAAGTGTCAGCTGTTATCCGAACTGAACTGAACTCCAGCCCTTCTCCGACCGTGACCAAACACGTAAAATTAATACCGCGAGTTTCAGGGTGCCGTCATCTCTGTATGCGTTGGCCTGTTCCTGGTCGCGAAGTTGACACTGATATTACAAGTGATGACGCGAGCATCATAGCTATGGCGTGAACATAGTACGTACGTACAAATTTGTCTGGTGGGACAAGTGCTAACTAGCTAAAATGTCAAGTGTTCGTTTTGGGACCAGATCTTAGTTTAATAAGCTAGCCAACACCCAAGAAACAGACTAATCAGCATGCCTCATTCGCAGCTGTAATAGGCTTATAGGCACCGGCAGGGCAGGGCCCCCCACTTCTTCCCAGCTGATGCATTTTGCATTATTCGTGGTAGACTGGTACAAGTACGTCCTTGCTCGTGACTCAATATTGATTTTCTCTTAAGAGCACACAAACTTCTCTCTCCTCCATGCGGAACATGCCAAGAAAATTTAGCATATGAGAAGAGCTTTTTTTTTCTTACTTCTTGAAACATCTCAACATATATATGGTTTGGTGTTGAACTATGTATGGTGATATATGTTAAGTAAACTATTACTGAGTTTCATGCATCAATCACCTCACTCTAAAGTTAAAACTAGAGAAGATAAGATTATCGCACATAATTCGTTATGCACCAACTCAATATGCACATGAATGAACCCAGATGGGTGCATAGTTTCGCACATGTTTGACTTTTGGTGAAACCTTTTATGTTATTTGGGTAAAAGTTCAGTTGAGATATATGTGAAATCATAATGAAACATTTTAGAAACCACCCTGAGAAGGAGTGTGGGTAGATTATCCATAAATAGAATGTTCTATATGCAAATATGTCGGCAATCAACTGATCTAAGGTCGAGCTCGAGTATGGTTCGATTTCCATAAAGTGAACGGTGCATATGCAAATTTATCTAGAAGCAATGTGTGGCATGGATCACACAACTTTTGACGGTCTGGATTGTAGGGAGATCAACATACATGTGGATTTATTTATTTTGAACAACATGTGGATTTTTTTTTTGCACTGCTTATATATGACTCGAAACCATTTGGCTTTGTATAAAATGATTTCAACTTGTTGCCATACCATTTGGATCCATATAAATAATTTCAACTTGTTGCCATACCATTGGATTTGTATAAAATAATATCAACTTGTTGCGATACCATTGGATTTATATAAAATAATTTCAACTTGTTGCCGCATTTTGGACTGGTATGATAAATATTTGGTTATTCACTTTTGGTCGCAATTTTCTTATCAATATATGCTTTGAGTGTCAATTCATAACTGGTGGAGGGGTTATAGGCTTCTAGTTACGTACTCATCAATGGGTCCAAAATGACAGAGCTAGCTAAACGCCATGCAAGATGATCTCATCGAGTGTTCTCCTTCTACAAGGATCCATACCAGATTCCCAGTGCAAGTTCAACCTTCACTCACATGAATCCTTGATTACTTTGGAAGATTGAAGCTGACCAAACCCGAAAGAACAAAACTAGCGGAACTTACAAGGGCAGTTCTATTTGAGGCTACAGGATCCACCTAAGCCAGTTCAAAGTTTGGTTTGAAACCAGCTAAACCACGAACCCAACCCGCACCGCACCGTTGTGACAGTTTAGATCAGTTTATCCCGGTTTGTAAATTCAGCCCGCATATTAATAGAGTTTAGTTGGGTTGAGCGGGTTTGAACCCGTGGAAACCGTTCAAACTGTCCTAATTATATCCAACCGAACGAACACTTGATTACGTCATGCAGCTACGGCAGCAGCATATTCGTGAGACCTTCCCGGACGCCGTCGAGCTGGAGGCGTTCGGGGGCTTGCGGCCAGGAGCTGGTTGCCGGCAACCTCGGTCCAGCAGCCGGCACACGACGAGCAGGACAGCAAGCCATTTCAACCGGACGCTGTCGAGCTGGACGTGGCCAGGAGCTGGACGCTGGCGAGCTCGCCCTGCGCCAGCATCATATATACTATGATCCGGGCAGCTGAACGACTACATCGTCGCACAGCACCAGCCACCACGCGCCGCTGCGACGGAGAAGACAGAGAGAGGACTCGAGGTGTACACGCCGCTGCTGCTCGCCGGCTCGTGCAGGACAGCGTGCCCTTCCTCGCCACCGCCCTAGAAGCAGTCGCAGGCGGTGGGCGTAAGGTAGCCGGCGAGCTGGACGGGTCCAGGAGCTCAAAAGGCACTCGTCTGTTAATCCCTTGGAACGCGCACTGAGCCGCCGACAGAAATACAGGTCGATAGGTAGTTGTAGTTGCATCTCGTGGTGCCAAACCGTATAAACTGTGAAACCAGCCCAAACCAACCCGCGTGTATACCTGACGCCAACCTGCTGAAACCAAGCCAACCCTGTTGAAACTGTGGAATATTTTGCCGGGTTGTTAAACCAGCTAAACCCGCTCAAACCGTCTATGCACAGGTTTAGATCCACCGCAGAATTAATGGCGATTTACGCATGCATGCTCCTCGGATCATCACCTTGAAGGATATGATTAGTTAGTTAGTAATTTACTGTCTTCGTCACATCAGCTCGGTTTTATATATCTGGATATATACAACTCCCAGCAGTCGTCACAGCTCTATCATCCCGTCTTGCTGAAAGCTACAAGTACTCTAGCTAGTAGCAAATTGACTTCATCATTACCTTACATACAAGGATCCAACAACCTTGCTTAATAATTTGATGATTCACCATACTTGGTCGTCCTCAATTCATTACCATGGAACTGACTGATTGGGTTAATTAACTAGATAGCTCTCACTACAGGACGAGCGCGCTACGCCGAGGGCAAAAAGCCGTCGGCGTAGGCTAAAATACCCTCGGCGTATGCTACGCCGACGGCTGCCCTCGGCGTAGCCTCCTCGGCAAAGGGCTCCCTCGGAGACACATAGAGGTCGGCGTATCAAAATGCCGTCGGTATACGCCGAGGGCAATACCGTCGAAGACGTGGCATAATAGCTTGTCGACATGTTGCAAAAATATATTTTTAAAAAAAAATTTAAATTTTTTTTTCTCAATTTTTGAATCTTTGAATTATTTGACTCGTTAATCTCTCACTTTGAATATTTTTAACACTAATTACACTTAATATTTAATTAAATTACAGTCTTGGTTGAACTTCCCGTAAGGTCACCCATCCTAATACTACTCCAGCTCCAGCACGCTTAACTTCCTCGTTCCTTTAGAATCTGTTTCCGCAAAGTAATTCATACATTGTTGTCAATACTATGATATCAATCCTATTAACCCTTATATCAACATGTCACATGTTTGTATTTTTTGAAATTACAAACAATTATTTAAATAAACATTAATGAATAAGTAAAAATATTATTGAATTCAAATAAAATATAATAATTTTACTTTTTTGTATTTTTCTATTTAATATGGAATAATTAATATCTTTAAATCTATAAATCGGAATTTAACAAATAATATGTCTAAATTGATCAGAAAAATGAGAGGAATCCAAATATGATATCCATATCAACTAATCACAAACCCTACGTTTTTGAATTATCTATTTGGTGGTTGCTTTAGAAAATTCCCTTTTTGCGCTCGGATAATAAAAAATGGCTTTTTAGTGCGATGAAAAGGAAAACTTGCATTGAATCTTTGATAAATAGCATATTGTGAACCTAAAAATGATTTTTGTAAAAAAACATGAGCATCGTATCATGTACATGTAGTTCATATCTGACCCACTTCCTGCCGATTCGGCAGGAATTTGTCTTTTTCACCAAAGGTGGATGGAAAGGTTTCGGAACCCCCTGTTGGGACATTGTCCATATCAGGTGGTATAGTATTTTTGTAAAATGTGGTGGTACCATTTTGAATTAGCCATTTGGTGGTTGCTTCACAAAATCGTCCGTTTTTTGTGCTCGGAAAATGGGAAATGGCTTTTTGGTGCGTATTTAAAAGGAAAACTTCCTCCTGCAACATTGTTCGACATCCCATGATGCATGTGTATGCACAATATGGGCACATTATCACAAACTATGCCTTGATTCTAGCCATAACATTGGTCATTTGACCCGAAAGCCAAGAAACCTCGAATGAGATAGGTCATTTTGTGAAGGTTTCTTTGAGACATAATCAATATACCAAGTTTGATATTTTTCCTTCTAACCATGTCACATAATATGACACCACGCGAAGGTTTCGCATTGTTTCGATCATTTTTGAATTTTTTATGCCCGTTTTAAACTATCGTCAAACTTTGTCGAATCTACGGCATGAAGATTCTTAGCTCGGCGAGCCTCGCTAAACTTGCATTGGATCTTTGATAAAATAGCATATTGTGAACCTAAAAATGATTTTGTAAAAAAACATGAGCATCGGATCATGTACCTGTAGTTCATATCTGACCCACTTCCTGCCGATTCGGCAGGAATTTGTCTTTTTCATCAGAGGTGGACGGAAAGGTTTCGGATTCCCCTGTTGGGACATTGTCTATATAGGTTGGTATAGTATTTTTGTAAAATGTGGTGGTACCATTTTGAATTAGCCATTTGGTGGTTGCTTCACAAAATCGTCCGTTTTTTGTGCTCGGAAAATGGGAAATGGCTTTTGGTGCATTTAAAAGGAAAACTTCCTCCTGCAACATTGTTCGACATCCCATGATGCATGTGTATGCACAATATGGGCACATTATCACAAACTATGCCTTGATTCTAGCCATAACATTGGTCATTTGACAAAGCCAAGAAACCTCGAATGAGATAGGTCATTTTGTGAAGGTTTCTTTGAGACATAATCAATATACCAAGTTTGATATTTTTCCTTCTAACTATGTCACATAATATAACACCACGCGAAGGTTTCGCATTGTTTCGATCATTTTTGAATTTTTTATGCCCGTTTTAAACTATATATAATGTCTTATGTTTTAATTAATTTTTATTTACAAATGTGTAATATTTGAGTGTAGATAGATAGGTCTTATTTTTCTGCAAATTTTGATATATTATTTGTATTTTTCCGAATTAGAATGATTTAGTTATGATTTTTCAAAGTTTAATGAGATAAAATAAAAAATAGCTCTGACGATTGGTCGGCGTATCTTCTTCGAGGGCAGCGTCGTCAGTAGCATAGGATATGCCGAGGACAATTCACTGACATTTGCTTGGCGGAGCTGGCCTAGACGATGGCTACGCCGACGGCCCCGATATTTGGCCGTCGGCGTAGCGACCGGCCGTCGGCGTAGCTTCCCATTCCTGTAGTGTCTTGTAGCCACCTTAGAGTAAGAACAACAGTAGAGCCAGCAGCCGGTTATATAAAGTGGCCATATCATCAATAACTAGCTCTATAATCACTCATACAATAGACTTGGCTATAAGATTGGCTATTAGGCTTACACTTTTTCTCATTTCCTTTCTTTCTCTTTTCTCACATTTAATGATTTTGCCTAGGAGCACCCGTAGAGGTTGGCTCTTGAATGAGAGCGCACTCTTTATCTTTTCCTCTTCTCTCTCCTCTATATAGACAAAAATATCATGTCAGCAGGCTTATAGCACATTATTATACTTGCTCTTATAATTATCTCATACAAGTAGGCATGCATGGCTATAGAGAAGACACTTGGTATTTGATCGATATGTACGTATAACTAGCGTACACACGCGGTTGTTCTAACTTGGTTAGAAGAGTTGGATATACTCGCAAAGCAAGTTGCTCACATAGTGAGATCAATTTGTTCTTATTAATTACTAGTCTACCGTTGCCACACTATCTTTTCTTAAAATTTCTAAAAGGGGTATTGGAAATATTAGATTTTTATAGACCACGTTTCTTTTGGCAAAGTGATCAACTAAAAAGAAAATAGCGGTTAACAAAATGGAGCATAATATGCAAGCCAAAGGACGAAGGTGGCCTAGGCATTGAGATTCTTGATAAAAAATTAGTTTTATTTAGCAAATTGATATTTAAATTACTTAACGAGGAGGGGGTCTGGCAGGAGCTACTACAAAATAGTACCTCCGAAACATCAAGTTCGAGCTAAACCTCTCCTGTTTGGAAGGGCCTTATGCAGAGCAAAGATTTTTTCAACTGAGACCCATTTTTCATTGGTGACGGATGGATAACTTGATTTTTGGAGGATATATGGATCGGTTACCGATGAGTCCATTTTTTAAGCATATTTATCTTGTATTTTTGCATAAGTAGGGTAGGATTTTGGTATTTTACTACGCTCGCGCGCACCTTTTTCCCTTGTTTCAATAGGATCCCGAATTATTAAGTCTTTTGTGATTATATCAATTGAAACTATCATGTTATGCAATAATATTATATTTCTAAGTGATAAATGTCATTTAAATTATTTTCCACACACATAGGAGAAGAGAGGATGTGAAGAGAGGCTACTGAAGGTTTAACGACCAGCGATACGAGTGGAGCCCGCCCGTACCGCCTTTCAAGACATCCGCCTCGTCAAATACTCTCACCATGCGAAGACAGTTCTGAGATCCGACATTCACAGAAACCTCCAGCCTCGAAATACCACACCAGGAAGGGATCCAAAGGAGGAACTTGGAGAAGGGTGAATCCTTGCTACTTCGCGGATCATTAGAGGACATCACATCACCCATTCATCATCAACCGCTGCATCTCCATCAACACTATCATTCCTCTCTCTCTTATCCATTAGATCTTGTTGTAATTCCAATACAATTCTGGTTTGCACTAGATTTACCTTTGCACTTTTAATCCATCCATATGAATATGATGATGTTGTTGATTTCTTCCATGTGTGAGTAGCTCCCTTTGTTCTTGGGGAGATGGAGAAACCCCGACATTATTATGAAATAAAATAAAGATGATCTATAACTTTGGTCCACGATCCATTGATCTTTGATATTGTGTTAGATCTCTCTCTTTAGATGGCATGTGAAGTCGACCATATAGCATTTTCCTTTGGGACTAAAGAGAGGGAGCTATCCTTGGGATGTGTATGTGAGTATGTCTAGTGTTACTTTGTGAATACAAGCATTTTCCTTTGGGACTAAAGAGAGGGAGCTACCCTTGGGACATGTATGAGAGTTCACTAAGCTTATTACGATATTCATGGGGAAACCCTTAATTGTGGTGGTCTGCAGGAGTGGTTTGCTCGTAGGCATCGCATTGGTTATTTAGAGATGACCTCAATACTTGACTCGTGGAAGCGCCTGCTCACGAGACTTATAGTGAATATATTATTATGAAGCTCTCTCCACACATGTCATGACAAAAGAAATAGATTATCTTAATCATAAATAATTTTCATATGCTAGTTGTGTATCCTAGATCTCCAAGAACATTTTAGCCTTATTTAGTTCCAACACTGTTTCCCAACGCTATTGTTACTTGTTTACTTAACTTGTTTTTATTACCTTTTTGCACACACACACATAACTTTTCCAACACCCTTTACTTGAGATCAAAGATAGCTTACAAGTATCATTTGGTAGATAGTAAAGAGGGGCATAAAGACCTTAACCAAATAGCTCTCTATGGGTTCGATAATCTTATTTCGAAACTAGCTGCTATCGGTCTATGCTCTTGCATTCATCTAGCTATTTTATGGCGCCGTTGCCAGAGAGCTAAGTGCTTTTGGTCTTTGTTCTTAGTTGTTAATTCTAATAATTGTTTTACTAAATTTGTTTACAAGTTTTAGGTGAACACCATGACTGCACTTGTGCTGATGAATCTACTTGATGCAATGAAATACCCCGGAAAGTTTAATAGATATTCGTTAAGAAATTCCCGAGTGGGAGCAAACCAGAATATGAGGTTAGTTCTCATTTTGTCGATATTATTCATAAGAAAAAGTTTACGGAAAATGATCCAGATAAGGATCTGTATGCTCACATAATGCATTTTACCAAGTTATGTTGGTCACTTAAATTGAGAGGTTATTCTGTTGATGAATTAAAACTTAAATTATTTAGCCAATCTCTAACCAACACTTCTCTAACTTGGTATAAAATTTGCCCTTCAGAAAAGTTGATACTTGGGAAAAGCTTAAAGGAGTATTTGTATTTCGACTCTTTCCCAAAGTAAAGAAAGATGAAGTACGAAGGGTGATCACTAATTTCAAGAATCACCCAGGAGAAGGTTTGGTAAGAGCCTTCATAATGTATAAATCTATTCTTAATAGATGTCCCCATCATAATCTACCTGAATGGTATGTTTCACTTATTTTTATGGAGTACTTAATCAAGAAATAAAGCATGAACTTGACTCAAATTCCAGAGGTTCCTTTATGGACCTAACTATAACTAAAGCTTGGAAACTTTTAGACTGGATTCGTCGCAATAGACAAACTTGGGGATTTAATTTAGGTGACGAAGGAGGAATAAAAATTGAATATGATTGTCTCAATGCTTATAAGGATTCTAGTAAGGTTAAGAAAACTTCTAATGAACTTCAACTACATGATGATATTATTCTGCAAATCTTTCGGTCTTTTATAGAACACATTGAAGCTCCAAAGAAAGATTGGCTTCAATATACTCCGCCAAGCAAGTTGAAGATGTTGATATGAAAATTGTGTCCCTGTAGAGACATTAAATAAAAGAGCATTGTATGCTAACCCCCTTCATTTCCCAAGGACGGCAAGAAATTATATGGTATCCTAACAACTTGAAGAGCAGCTAGAATAGGAAAGAATGATCCTCAAGAAGCTAGAGGAAGAGGAAAAAATAGAAGAAATTATTCAAGAGGGCATGCAGGCGATGTGTGAGTCAACTAAAGAAGATATACTGACCATGTTTGCGCATTACAATGTAATCGAGCAAGACACCGAAACTTCTCAATTTTGTTGAAGGGGAGGTAAAAGCTAAAAATGTTGGTAAACCTATTCTTTCTTGCACTTTTGTCGAATCTTCTCATTATGGCCTCTGCAATATTAGAATAGATGTTAATGTAATCCCTTATATTTTTTACTTAAAGATTCAGGATGAACTCAAACCAGTTGAATTAGAAGATACTGATATAATAATCATGATAGCGGATAAGACATTCAGAATTCCTATGGGAACAATTAGAGATGTCTCAATTTGTATTTATAATAATCCCTTTTATGCCTAATGACGCTTATTGTGAAAAGAACAGACATGCAATGACACTGGTGGATTCATGTGTAGTTTGTGAGAAGAACGCACATGCAATGACACTGGGTGTGGTTCATGAAAAGAACACACATCCAATGACACTGGTGGATCCTTATGTGGTTTGTGAAAAGAACACACATTCAATGACTCTGGGTGTGGTTCATGAAAAGAACACACATCCAATGACACTTGTGGATCCATATGTGGTTTGTGGAAAGAACAAACATGCAATGACACTGGGTGTGATTCATGAAAAGAACACACATCCAATGACACCGGTGTATCCCTATGTGGTTTGTGAGAAGAACAGACATGCAATGACTCTGGGTGTGGTTAATGAAAAGAACAGACGTGCAATGACACTGGTGGATCCATGTGTGGTTTGTGAGAAGAACACACATGCAATGACACTGGGTGTGGTTCATGAAAAGAACACTCATCCAATGATATTGGTGGATCCATATGTGGTTCGTGGAAAGAACAAACATGCAATGACTCTAGCTGTGGTTCATGAAAAGAACAGACATGCAATGACACGGGTGGATCCATGTGTGGTTTGTGAGAAGCACACACATGCAATGACTCTGGCTATGGTTCATGAAAAGAAAACACATCCAATGACAATGGTGTATCCTTATGTGGTTTGTGGAAAGAACAGACATGCAATGACTCTAGTTGTGGTTTGTGAAAAGAACACACATGCAATGACTCTGGCTGTGGTTCATGAAAAAAACACATGCAATCACACTGGTGGATCCATGTGTGGTTTGTGGAAACAACAGACATGCAATGACACTGGTGGATCCATGTGTGGTTTGTAAGAAGAACACACATGCAATGACACTGGGTGTGGTTCATGAAAAGAACACACATCCAATGACACTGGTAGATCCTTATGCGGTTTGTGAAAAGAACACACATGCAATGACTCTAGCCGTGGTTCATGAAAAGAACACACATCCAATGACACTGGTGGATCCATATGTGGTTTGTGGAAAGAACATACATGCAATGACTTTAGCTGTGGTTTGTGAAAAGAATAGACATGCAATGACTCTAGTTGTGGTTCATGAAAAGAACACACATCCAGTGACACTGGTGGATCCATATGTGGTTTGTGGAAAGAACAAACATGCAATGACTCTAGCTGTGGTTTGTGAAAAGAACAGAAATGCAATGACACTGGATCCATGTGTGGTTTGTGAGCAGAACACACATGCAATAACACTGGGTGTGGTTCATGAAAAGAACACACATACAATGACACTAGTGTATCCTTATGTGGTTTGTGAGAAGAACAGACATGCAATGACTCTAGCTGTGGTTCATGAAAAGAACAGACCTGCAATGACACTGGTGGATCCATGTGTGGTTTGTCAGAAGAATACACATGCAATGACTCTGGCTGTGGTTCATGAAAAGAACACACATACAATGACACTGGTGGATCCATATGTGGTTTGTGGAAAGAACAGACATGCAATGATTCTGACTGTGGTTCATGAAAAGGAAACACATGCAATGACACTGGTGGATCCATGTGTGGTTTGTGGGAAGAACAAACATGCAATGATTCTGACTGTGGTTCATGAAAAGAAAACACATGCAATGACACTGGTGGATCCATGTGTGGTTTGTGAGAAGAACACACATGCAATGACACTGGGTGTGGTTCATGAAAAGAACACTCATCCAATGACATTGGAGGATCCATATGTGGTTCGTGGAAAGAACAGACATGCAATGACACTAGCTATGGTTATTGAAAAGAACAGACATGCAATGACTCTAGCTGTGGTTTGTGAAAAGAACACACATCTAGTGACACTGGTGGATCCATATGTGGTTTATGGAAAGAACAGACATGCAATGACTCTAGCTGTGGTTTCTGAAAAGAACAGACATGCAAAGACACTGGTGGATCCATGTGTGGTTTGTGAGAAGAACACACATGCAATGACACTGGTGTGGTTCATGAAAACACAACCAATGACATTGGTGGATCCTTATGTGGTTTGTGAAAAGAACACACATGCAATGACTCTGGGTGTGGTTCATGAAAATAACACACATCCAATGACACTGGTGGATCCATATGTGGTTTGTGGAAGAACAAACATGCAATGACAATGGGTGTGAGTCATGAAAAGAACACACATCCAATGACACTGGTGGATCCCTATGTGGTTTGTGGAAAGAACAGACATGCAATGACACTGGTTGTGGTTAATGAAAAGGACAAACGTGCAACGACACTAGTTGTGGTTCATGAAAAGAACACACATGCAATGACACTAGTTGTGGTTCATGAAAACAACACACATCACGGGCCACCGGTGGATCCATCTGTGGTTTGTGAAAAGAACAGACATCCAATGACTCTAGCTGGTTCATGAAAAGAACATACATGCAATGACACTGGTGGATCCATGTGTGGTTTGTGAGAAGAACACCCATGCAATGACTCTGGCTATGGTTCATGAAAAGAAAACACATCCAATGACAATGGTGTATCCTTATGTGGTTTGTGGAAAGAATAGACATGCAGTGACTCTAGTTGTGGCTCATGAAAAGAACACACATGCAATCACACTGGTGGATCCATGTGTGGTTTGTGGAAAGAACAGACATGCAATGACACTGGTGGATCCATGTGTGGTTTGTAAGAAGAACACACATGTATTGACACTGGGTGTGGTTCACGAAAAGAACACACATCCAATGACACTAGCGGATCCTTATGTGGTTTGTGAAAAGAACACACATGCAATGACTCTAGCTGTGGTTCATGAAAAGAACACACATCCAATGACACCGGTGGATCCATATGCGGTTTGTTGACATAACAGACATGCAATGACTCTAGCTGTGGTTTGTGAAAAGAACACACATGCAATGACTCTAGTTGTGGGTCATGAAAAGAACACACATCCAATGACAATGGTGGATCCTTATGTGGTTTGTGAAAAGAACACACACGCAATGACTCTAGCTGTGGTTCATGAAAAAAGACACATCCAATGACACCGGTGGATCCATATGTGGTTTGTGGAAATATGGACATGCAATGACTCTAGCTGTGGTTCATGAGAAGAACACACATGCAATGACTCTAGTTGTGGTTCATGAAAAGAACACACATCTAGTGACACTGGTGGATCCATATGTGGTTTGTGGAAAGAACAGACATGCAATGACTCTAGCTGTGGTTTGTGAAAAGAACATAAATGCAATGACACTGGATCCATGTGTGGTTTGTGAGCAGAACACACATGCAATAACACTAGGTGTGGTTCATGAAAAGAACACATATACAATGACATTGGTGTATCCTTATGTGGTTTGTGAGAAGAACAGACATGCAATGACTCTAGCTGTGGTTCATGAAAAGAACAGACATGCAATGACACTGGTGGATCCATGTGTGGTTTCGGAGAAGAACACACATGCAATGACTCTGGCTGCGGTTCATGAAAAGAACACACATCCAATGACACTGGTGGATCCATATGTTCTTTGTGGAAAGAACAGACATTTAATGAATCTAGCTCTGGTTCATGAAAAGAACACACATCCAATGACATTGGTGGATCCATATGAGGTTTGTGGAAATAACAGACATGCAATGACTCTAGTTGTGGTTCATTAAAAGAACAGACATGCAATGACTCTAGCTGTGGTTTGTGAAAAGAACACACATCCAGTGACACTGGTGGATCCATGTGTGGTTTGTGGAAAGAACAGGCATGCAATGAATCTAGCTGTGGTTTGTGAAAAGAACACACATCCAATGACACTGGTGGATCCATGTGTAGTTTGTGGAAAGAACAGACATGCAATGATTCTGACTGTGGTTCATGAAAAGAATAGACATGCAATGACACTGGTGGATCCATGTGTGGTTTGTGGGAAGAACAAACATGCAATGATTCTGACTGTGGTTCATGAAAAGAAAACACATGCAATGACACTGGTGGATCCATGTGTGGTTTGTGAGAAGAACACACATGCAATGACACTGGGTGTGGTTCATGAAAAGAACACTCATCCAATGACATTGGAGGATCCATATGTGGTTCGTGGAAAGAACAGACATGCAATGACACTAGCTATGGTTATTGAAAAGAACAGACATGCAATGACTATAGCTGTGGTTTGTGAAAAGAACACACATCTAGTGACACTGGTGGATCCATATGTGGTTTGTGGAAAGAACAGACATGCAATGACTCTAGCTGTGGTTTCTGAAAAGAACAGACATGCAAAGACACTGGTGGATCCATGTGTGGTTTGTGAGAAGAACACACATGCAATGACACTGGGTGTGGTTCATGAAAAGAACACACATCCAATGACATTGGTGGATCCTTATGTGGTTTGTGAAAAGAACACACATGCAATGACTCTGGGTGTGGTTCATGAAAATAACACACATCCAATGACACTGGTGGATCCATATGTGGTTTGTGGAAGAACAAACATGCAATGACAATGGGTGTGAGTCATGAAAAGAACACACATCCAATGACACTAGTGGATCCCTATGTGGTTTGTGGAAAGAACAGACATGCAATGACACTGGTTGTGGTTAATGAAAAGGACAAACGTGCAATGACACTAGTTGTGGTTTATGAAAAGAACACACATGCAATGACACTAGTTGTGGTTCATGAAAACAACACACATCTAGTGACACTGGTGGATCCATATGTGGTTTGTGAGAAGAACAGACATGCAATGACTCTAGCTGTGGTTCATGAAAAGAACAGACATGCAATGACACTGGTGGATCCATGTGTGGTTTGTGAGAAGAACACCCATGCAATGACTCTGGCTATGGTTCATGAAAAGAAAACACATCCAATGACAATGGTGTATCCTTATGTGGTTTGTGGAAAGAATAGACATGCAGTGACTCTAGTTGTGGTTCATGAAAAGAACACACATGCAATCACACTGGTGGATCCATGTGTGGTTTGTGGAAAGAACAGACATGCAATGACACTGGTGGATCCATGTGTGGTTTGTAAGAAGAACACACATGTATTGACACTAGGTGTGGTTCACGAAAATAACACACATCCAATGACACTAGTGGATCCTTATGTAGTTTGTGAAAAGAACACGCATGCAATGACTCTAGATGTGGTTCATGAAAAGAACACACATCCAATGACACCGGTGGATCCATATGCGGTTTGTTGAAATAACATACATGCAATGACTCTAGCTGTGGTTTGTGAAAAGAAAACACATGCAATGACTCTAGTTGTGGGTCATGAAAAGAACACACATCCAATGACAATGGTGGAACCTTATGTGGTTTGTGAAAAGAACACACATGCAATGACTCTAGCTGTGGTTCATGAAAAAAAAACACATCCAATGACACCGGTGGATCCATATGTGGTTTGTGGAAATAACAGACATGCAATGACTCTAGCTGTGGTTTGTGAAAATAACACACATGCAATGACTCTAGTTGTGGTTCATGAAAAGAACACACATCTAGTGACACTGGTGGATCCATATGTGGTTTGTGGAAAGAACAGACATGCAATGGCTCTAGCTGTGGTTTGTGAAAAGAACATAAATGCAATGACACTGGATCCATGTGTGGTTTGTGAGCAGAACACACATGAAATAACACTAGGTGTGGTTCATGAAAAGAACACACATACAATGACACTGGTGTATCCTTATGTGGTTTGTGAGAAGAACAGACATGCAATGACTCTAGCTGTGGTTCATGAAAAGAACAGACATGCAATGACACTGGTGGATCCATGTGTGGTTTCGGAGAAGAACACACATGCAATGACTCTGGCAGCGGTTCATGAAAAGAACACACATCCAATGACACTGGTGGATCCATATGTGCTTTGTGGAAAGAACAGACATGCAATGACTCTAGCTGTGGTTCATGAAAAGAACACACATCCAATGACATTCGTGGATCCATATGAGGTTTGTGGAAATAACAGACATGCAATGACTCTAGTTGTGGTTCATTAAAAGAACAGACATGCAATGACTCTAGCTGTGGTTTGTGCAAAGAACACACATCTAGTGACACTGGTGGATCCATGTGTGGTTTGTTGAAAGAACAGACATGCAATGAATCTAGCTGTGGTTTGTGAAAAGAACACACATCCAATGACACTGGTGGATCCGTGTGTGGTTTGTGGAAAGAACAGACATGCAATGACTCTAGCTGTGGTTCATGAAAAGAATAGACATGCAATGACACTGGTGGATCCATGTGTGGTTTGTGGGAAGAACAAACATGCAATGATTCTGATTGTGGTTCATGAAAATAAAACACATGCAATGACACTGGTGGATCCTTGTGTGGTTTGTGAGAAGAACACACATGCAATGACACTGGGTGTGGTTCATGAAAAGAACACTCATCCAATGACATTGGAGGATCCATATGTGGTTCGTGGAAAGAACAGACATGCAATGACACTAGCTATGGTTATTGAAAAGAACAGACATGCAATGACTCTAGTTGTGGTTTGTGAAAAGAACACACATCTAGTGACACTGGTGGATCCATATGTGGTTTGTGGAAAGAACAGACATGCAATGACTCTAGCTGTGGTTTCTGAAAAGAACAGACATGCAAAGACACTAGTTGTGGTTCACTAAAAGAACACACATGCAATGACACTAGTTGTGGTTCATGAAAACAACACACATCCAGTGACACTAGTGAATCCATATGTGGTTTGTGAGAAGAACATACATGCAATAACTCTAGCTGTGGTTCATGAAAAGAACAGACATGCAATGACACCGGTGGATCCATCTGTGGTTTGTGAGAAGAACACACATGCAAAGACTCTGGCTATGGTTCATGAAAAGAAAACACATCCAATGACAATGGTGTATCCTTATGTGGTTTGTGGAAAGAATAGACATGCAGTGACTCTAGTTGTGGCTCATGAAAAGAACACACATGCAATGACACTGGTGGATCCATGTGTGGTTTGTAAGAAGAACACACATGTATTGACACTGGGTGTGGTTCACGAAAAGAACACACATCCAATGACACTAGCGGATCCTTATGTGGTTTGTGAAAAGAACACACATGCAATGACTCTAGCTGTGGTTCATGAAAAGAACACACATCCAATGACACCGGTGGATCCATATGCGGTTTGTTGACATAACAGACATGCAATGACTCTAGCTGCGGTTTGTGAGAAGAACACACATGCCATGACTCTGGGTGTGGTTCATGAAAAGAACACACATCCAATGATACTGGTGGATCCTTATGTGGTTTGTGAAAATAACACACATGCAATGACTCTAGCTGTGGTTCATGAAAAAAGACACATCCAATGACACCGGTGGATCCATATGTGGTTTGCGGAAATAACAGACATGCAATGACTCTAGCTGTGGTTCATGAAAAGAACACACATCCAATGACATTGGTGGATCCATATGTGGTTTGTGGAAAGAACAGACATGCAATGACTCTAGTTGTGGTTCATGAAAAGAACAGATATGCAATGACTCTAGCTGTGGTTTGTGAAAAGAACACACATCCAGTGACACTGGTGGATCCATGTATGGTTTGTGGAAAGAACAGACATGCAATGAATCTAGCTGTGGTTTGTGAAAAGAACACACATCCAATGACACTGGTGGATCCATGTGTGGTTTGTGGAAAGAACAGACATGCAATGACTCTAGTTGTGGTTCATGAAAAGAATAGACATGCAATGACACTGGTGGATCCATGTGTGCTTTGTGGGAAGAACAGACATGCAATGATTCTGACCGTGGTTCATGAAAATGAAACACATGCAATGACACTGGTGGATCCATGTGTGGTTTGTGAGAAGAACACACATGCAATGACACTGGGTGTGGTTCATGAAAAGAACACTCATCCAATGACATTGGTGGATCCATATGTGGTTCGTGGAAAGAACAGACATGCAATGCAGTAGCTATGGTTATTGAAAAGAACAGACATGCATTGATTCTAGCTATGGTTTGTGAAAAGAACACACATCTAGTGACACTGGTGGATCCATATGTGGTTTGTGGAAAGAACAGACATGCAATGACTCTAGTTGTGGTTTCTGAAAAGAACATACATGCAATGACACTAGTGGATCCATGTGTGGTTTGTGAGAAGAACACACATGCAATGACACTGGGTGTGGTTCATGAAAAGAACACACATCCAATGACATTGGTGGATCCTTATGTGGTTTGTGAAAAGAACACACATGCAATGACTCTGGGTGTGGTTCATGAAAATAACACACATCCAATGACACTGGTGGATCCATATGTGGTTTGTGGAAAGAACAAACATGCAATGACAATGGGTGTGAGTCATGAAAAGAACACACATCCAATGACACTGGTGGATCCCTATGTGGTTTGTGGAAAGAACAGACATGCAATGACACTTGGTGTGGTTAATGAAAAGGACAAACGTGCAATGACACTAGTTGTGGTTCATGAAAAGAACACACATGCAATGACTCTAGTTGTGGTTCATGAAAAGAACACACATCCAATGACACTGGTGGATCCTTATGTGGTTTGTGAAAAGAACACACATGCAATGACTTTGGCTGTGGTTCATGAAAAGAACACACATCCAATGACCCTGGTGGACACATATGTGGTTTGTGGAAAGAACAGACATGCAATGATTCTAGTTGTGGTTCATGAAAAGAACACACATCCAATGACATTGTGGATCCATATGTGGTTTGTGGAAAGAACAGACATGCAATGACTCTAGTTGTGGTTCATGAAAAGAACAGATATGCAATGACTCTAGCTATGGTTTGTGAAAAGAACACACATCCAGTGACACTGGTGGATCCATGTGTGGTTTGTGGAAAGAACAGACATGCAATGAATCTAGCTGTGGTTTGTGAAAAGAACACACATCCAATGACACTGGTGGATCCATGTGTGGTTTGTGGAAAGAACAGACATGCAATGATTCTGACTGTGGTTCATGAAAAGGAAACACATGAAATGACACTGGTGGATCCATGTGTGGTTTGTGGGAAGAACAAACATGCAATGATTCTGACTGTGGTTCATGAAAAGAAAACACATGCAATGACACTGGTGGATCCATGTGTGGTTTGTGAGAAGAACACACATGCAATGACACTGGGTGTGGTTCATGAAAAGAACACTCATCCAATGACATTGGAGGATCCATATGTGGTTCGTGGAAAGAACAGACATGCAATGACACTAGCTATGGTTATTGAAAAGAACAGACATGCAATGACTCTAGCTGTGGTTTGTGAAAAGAACACACATCTAGTGACACTGGTGGATCCATATGTGGTTTATGGAAAGAACAGACATGCAATGACTCTAGCTGTGGTTTCTGAAAAGAACAGACATGCAAAGACACTGGTGGATCCATGTGTGGTTTGTGAGAAGAACACACATGCAATGACACTGGGTGTGGTTCATGAAAAGAACACACATCCAATGACATTGGTGGATCCTTATGTGGTTTGTGAAAAGAACACACATGCAATGACTCTGGGTGTGGTTCATGAAAATAACACACATCCAATGACACTGGTGGATCCATATGTGGTTTGTGGAAGAACAAACATGCAATGACAATGGGTGTGAGTCATGAAAAGAACACACATCCAATGACACTGGTGGATCCCTATGTGGTTTGTGGAAAGAACAGACATGCAATGACACTGGTTGTGGTTAATGAAAAGGACAAACGTGCAATGACACTAGTTGTGGTTCATGAAAAGAACACACATGCAATGACACTAGTTGTGGTTCATGAAAACAACACACATCTAGTGACACTGGTGGATCCATATGTGGTTTGTGAGAAGAACAGACATGCAATGACTCTAGCTGTGGTTCATGAAAAGAACATACATGCAATGACACTGGTGGATCCATGTGTGGTTTGTGAGAAGAACACCCATGCAATGACTCTGGCTATGGTTCATGAAAAGAAAACACATCCAATGACAATGGTGTATCCTTATGTGGTTTGTGGAAAGAATAGACATGCAGTGACTCTAGTTGTGGCTCATGAAAAGAACACACATGCAATCACACTGGTGGATCCATGTGTGGTTTGTGGAAAGAACAGACATGCAATGACACTGGTGGATCCATGTGTGGTTTGTAAGAAGAACACACATGTATTGACACTGGGTGTGGTTCACGAAAAGAACACACATCCAATGACACTAGCGGATCCTTATGTGGTTTGTGAAAAGAACACACATGCAATGACTCTAGCTGTGGTTCATGAAAAGAACACACATCCAATGACACCGGTGGATCCATATGCGGTTTGTTGACATAACAGACATGCAATGACTCTAGCTGTGGTTTATGAAAAGAACACACATGCAATGACTCTAGTTGTGGGTCATGAAAAGAACACACATCCAATGACAATGGTCGATCCTTATGTGGTTTGTGAAAAGAACACACACGCAATGACTCTAGCTGTGGTTGATGAAAAAAGACACATCCAATGACACCGGTGGATCCATATGTGGTTTGTGGAAATAACAGACATGCAATGACTCTAGCTGTGGTTCATGAGAAGAACACACATGCAATGACTCTAGTTGTGGTTCATGAAAAGAACACACATCTAGTGACACTGGTGGATCCATATGTGGTTTGTGGAAAGAACAGACATGCAATGACTCTAGCTGTGGTTTGTGAAAAGAACATAAATGCAATGACACTGGATCCATGTGTGGTTTGTGAGCAGAACACACATGCAATAACACTAGGTGTGGTTCATGAAAAGAACACATATACAATGACACTGGTGTATCCTTATGTGGTTTGTGAGAAGAACAGACATGCAATGACTCTAGCTGTGGTTCATGAAAAGAACAGACATGCAATGACACTGGTGGATCCATGTGTGGTTTCGGAGAAGAACACACATGCAATGACTCTGGCTGCGGTTCATGAAAAGAACACACATCCAATGACACTGGTGGATCCATATGTTCTTTGTGGAAAGAACAAACATTTAATGAATCTAGCTCTGGTTCATGAAAAGAACACACATCCAATGACATTGGTGGATCCATATGAGGTTTGTGGAAATAACAGACATGCAATGACTCTAGTTGTGGTTCATTAAAAGAACAGACATGCAATGACTCTAGCTGTGGTTTGTGAAAAGAACACACATCCAGTGACACTGGTGGATCCATGTGTGGTTTGTGGAAAGAACAGACATGCAATGAATCTAGCTGTGGTTTGTGAAAAGAATACACATCCAATGACACTGGTGGATCCATGTGTAGTTTGTGGAAAGAACAGACATGCAATGATTCTGACTGTGGTTCATGAAAAGAATAGACATGCAATGACACTGGTGGATCCATGTGTGGTTTGTGGGAAGAACAAACATGCAATGATTCTGACTGTGGTTCATGAAAAGAAAACACATGCAATGACACTGGTGGATCCATGTGTGGTTTGTGAGAAGAACACACATGCAATGACACTGGGTGTGGTTCATGAAAAGAACACTCATCCAATGACATTGGAGGATCCATATGTGGTTCGTGGAAAGAACAGACATGCAATGACACTAGCTATGGTTATTGAAAAGAACAGACATGCAATGACTATAGCTGTGGTTTGTGAAAAGAACACACATCTAGTGACACTGGTGGATCCATATGTGGTTTGTGGAAAGAACAGACATGCAATGACTCTATTGTGGTTTCTGAAAAGAACAGACATGCAAAGACACTGGTGGATCCATGTGTGGTTTGTGAGAAGAACACACATGCAATGACACTGGGTGTGGTTCATGAAAAGAACACACATCCAATGACATTGGTGGATCCTTATGTGGTTTGTGAAAAGAACACACATGCAATGACTCTGGGTGTGGTTCATGAAAATAACACACATCCAATGACACTGGTGGATCCATATGTGGTTTGTGGAAGAACAAACATGCAATGACAATGGGTGTGAGTCATGAAAAGAACACACATCCAATGACACTGGTGGATCCCTATGTGGTTTGTGGAAAGAACAGACATGCAATGACACTGGTTGTGGTTAATGAAAAGGACAAACGTGCAATGACACTAGTTGTGGTTTATGAAAAGAACACACATGCAATGACACTAGATGTGGTTCATGAAAACAACACACATCTAGTGACACTGGTGGATCCATATGTGGTTTGTGAGAAGAACAGACATGCAATGACTCTAGCTGTGGTTCATGAAAAGAACAGACATGCAATGACACTGGTGGATCCATGTGTGGTTTGTGAGAAGAACACCCATGCAATGACTCTGGCTATGGTTCATGAAAAGAAAACACATCCAATGACAATGGTGTATCCTTATGTGGTTTGTGGAAAGAATAGACATGCAGTGACTCTAGTTGTGGTTCATGAAAAGAACACACATGCAATCACACTGGTGGATCCATGTGTGGTTTGTGGAAAGAACAGACATGCAATGACACTGGTGGATCCATGTGTGGTTTGTAAGAAGAACACACATGTATTGACACTAGGTGTGGTTCACGAAAATAACACACATCCAATGACACTAGTGGATCCTTATGTGGTTTGTGAAAAGAACACGCATGCAATGACTCTAGATGTGGTTCATGAAAAGAACACACATCCAATGACACCGGTGGATCCATATGCGGTTTGTTGAAATAACATACATGCAATGACTCTAGCTGTGGTTTGTGAAAAGAACACACATGCAATGACTCTAGTTGTGGGTCATGAAAAGAACACACATCCAATGACAATGGTGGAACCTTATGTGGTTTGTGAAAAGAACACACATGCAATGACTCTAGCTGTGGTTCATGAAAAAAAAAACACATCCAATGACACCGGTGGATCCATATGTGGTTTGTGGAAATAACAGACATGCAATGACTCTAGCTGTGGTTTGTGAAAAGAACACACATGCAATGACTCTAGTTGTGGTTCATGAAAAGAACACACATCTAGTGACACTGGTGGATCCATATGTGGTTTGTGGAAAGAACAGACATGCAATGACTCTAGCTGTGGTTTGTGAAAAGAACATAAATGCAATGACACTGGATCCATGTGTGGTTTGTGAGCAGAACACACATGCAATAACACTAGGTGTGGTTCATGAAAAGAACACACATACAATGACACTGGTGTATCCTTATGTGGTTTGTGAGAAGAACAGACATGCAATGACTCTAGCTGTGGTTCATGAAAAGAACAGACATGCAATGACACTGGTGGATCCATGTGTGGTTTCGGAGAAGAACACACATGCAATGACTCTGGCAGCGGTTCATGAAAAGAACACACATCCAATGACACTGGTGGATCCATATGTGCTTTGTGGAAAGAATGACATGCAATGACTCTAGCTGTGGTTCATGAAAAGAACACACATCCAATGACATTCGTGGATCCATATGAGGTTTGTGGAAATAACAGACATGCAATGACTCTAGTTGTGGTTCATTAAAAGAACAGACATGCAATGACTCTAGCTGTGGTTTGTGCAAAGAACACACATCTAGTGACACTGGTGGATCCATGTGTGGTTTGTTGAAAGAACAGACATGCAATGAATCTAGCTGTGGTTTGTGAAAAGAACACACATCCAATGACACTGGTGGATCCGTGTGTGGTTTGTGGAAAGAACAGACATGCAATGACTCTAGCTGTGGTTCATGAAAAGAATAGACATGCAATGACACTGGTGGATCCATGTGTGGTTTGTGGGAAGAACAAACATGCAATGATTCTGATTGTGGTTCATGAAAATAAAACACATGCAATGACACTGGTGGATCCTTGTGTGGTTTGTGAGAAGAACACACATGCAATGACACTGGGTGTGGTTCATGAAAAGAACACTCATCCAATGACATTGGAGGATCCATATGTGGTTCGTGGAAAGAACAGACATGCAATGACACTAGCTATGGTTATTGAAAAGAACAGACATGCAATGACTCTAGTTGTGGTTTGTGAAAAGAACACACATCTAGTGACACTGGTGGATCCATATGTGGTTTGTGGAAAGAACAGACATGCAATGACTCTAGCTGTGGTTTCTGAAAAGAACAGACATGCAAAGACACTAGTGGATCCATGTGTGGTTTGTGAGAAGAACACACATGCAGCAACACTGGGTGTGGTTCATGAAAAGAACACACATCCAATGACATTGATGGATCCTTATGTGGTTTGTGAAAAGAACACACATGCAATGACTCTGGGTGTGGTTCATAAAAATAACACACATCCAATGACACTGGTGGATCCATATGTGGTTTGTGGAAGAACAAACATGCAATGACAATGGGTGTGAGTCATGAAAAGAACACACATCCAATGACACTGGTGGATCCCTATGTGGTTTGTGGAAAGAACAGACATGCAATGACACTGGGTGTGGTTAATGAAAAGGACAAACGTGCAATGACACTAGTTGTGGTTCATGAAAAGAACACACATGCATTGACACTAGTTGTTGTTCATGAAAACAACACACATCTAGTGACACTGGTGGATCCATATGTGGTTTGTGAGAAGAACAGACATGCAATGACTCTAGCTGTAGTTCATGAAAAGAACAGACATGCAATGACACTGGTGGATCCATGTGTGGTTTGTGAGAAGAACACACATGCAATGACTCTGGCTATGTTCATGAAAAGAAAACACATCCAATGACAATGGTGTATCCTTATGTGGTTTGTGGAAAGAATAGACATGCAATGACTCTAGTTGTGGTTCATGAAAAGAACACACATGCAATCACACTGGTGGATCCATGTGTGGTTTGTGGAAAGAACAGACATGCAATGACACTGGTGGATCCATGTGTGGTTTGTAAGAAGAACACACATGTATTGCCACTGGTGGATCCATGTGTGGTTCATGAAAAGAACACACATCCAATGACACTAGTGGATCCTTATGTGGTTTGTGAAAAGAACACACATGCAATGACTCTAGATGTGGTTCATGAAAAGAACACACATCCAATGACACCGGTGGATCCATATGCGGTTTGTTGAAATAACAGACATGCAATGACTCTAGCTGTGGTTTGTGAAAAGAACACACATGCAATGACTCTAGTTGTGGGTCATGAAAAGAACACACATCCAATGACACTGGTGGATCCTTATGTGGTTTGTGAAAAGAACACTCATGCAATGACTCTAGCTGTGGTTCATGAAAAAAACACATCCAATGACACAGGTGGATCCATATGTGGTTTGTGGAAATAACCGACATGCAATGAATCTAGCTGTGGTTTGTGAAAAGAACACACATGCAATGACTCTAGTTGTGGTTTGTGAAAAGAACATAAATGCAATGACACTAGATCCATGTGTGGTTTGTGAGCAGAACACACATGCAATAACACTAGGTGTGGTTCATGAAAAGAACAAACATACAATGACACTGGTGTATCCTTATGTGGTTTGTGAGAAGAACAGACATGCAATGACTCTAGCTGTGGTTCATGAAAAGAACAGACATGCAATGACACTGGTGGATCCATGTGTGGTTTCGGAGAAGAACACACATGCAATGACTCTGGCTGCGGTTCATGAAAAGAACACACATCCAATGACACTGGTGGATCCATATGTGCTTTGTGGAAAGAACAGACATGCAATGACTCTAGCTGTGGTTCATGAAAAGAACACACATCCAATGACATTGGTGGATCCATATGAGGTTTGTGGAAATAACAGACATGCAATGACTCTATTTGTGGTTCATTAAAAGAACAGACATGCAATGACTCTAGCTGTGGTTTGTGCAAAGAACACACATCTAGTGACACTGGTGGATCCATGTGTGGTTTGTGGAAAGAATAGACATGCAATGAATCTAGCTGTGGTTTGTGAAAAGAACACACATCCAATGACACTGGTGGATCTGTGTGTGGTTTGTGGAAAGAACAGACATGCAATGACTCTAGCTGTGGTAATGAAAAGAATAGACATGCAATGACACTGGTGGATCCATGTGTGGTTTGTGGGAAGAACAAACATGCAATGATTCTGACTGTGGTTCACGAAAAGAAAACACATGCAATAACACTGATGGATCCGTGTGTGGTTTGTGAGAAGAACACACATGCAATGACACTGGGTGTGGTTCATGAAAAGAACACTCATCCAATGACATTGGTGGATCCATATGTGGTCCGTTGAAAGAATAGACATGCAATGACTCTAGCTATGGTTATTAAAAAGAACAGACATGCAATGACTCTAGCTGTGGTTTGTGAAAATAACACACATCTAGTGACACTGGTGGATCCATATGTGGTTTGTGGAAAGAACATACATGCAATGACTCTAGCTATGGTTTGTGGAAAGAACATACATGCAATGACACTGGTGGATCCATGTGTGGTTTGTGAGAAGAACACACATGCAATGACACTGGGTGTGGTTCATGAAAAGAACACACATCTAATGACACTGGTGGATCCTTATGTGGTTTATGAAAAGAACACACATGCAATGACTCTGGGTGTGGTTCATAAAAATAACACACATCCAATGACACTGGTGCATCCATATGTGGTTTGTGGAAAGAACAAACATGCAATGACACTGGGTGTGGTTTGTGAAAAGAACAGACATGCAATGACACTGGTGGATCCATGTGTGGTTTGTGAGAAGAACATACATGCAATGACACTGGGTGTGGTTCATGAAAAGAACACACATCCAATAACACTGGTGGATCCTTATGTGGTTTGTGAAAAGAACACACATGCAATGACTGTGGGTGTGGTTCATGAAAAGAACACACATCCAATGACACTGGTGGATCCATATGTGGTTTGTGGAAAGAATAAACATGCAATGACACTGGTGTGATTCATGAAAAGAACACACATCCAATGACACTGGTGGATCCCTATGTGGTTTGCGGAAAGAATAGACATGGAATGACGCTGGGTGTTGTTAATGAAAAGAACAAACATGCAATGACACTAGTGGATCCATGTGTGCTTTGTGAGAAGAACACACATGCAATGACTCTAGTTGTGGTTCATGAAAACAACACACATCCAGTGACACTAGTGGATCCATATGTGGTTTGTGAGAAGAACAGACATGCAATGACTCTAGCTGTGGTTCATGAAAAGAACAGACATGCAATGACACTGGTGGATCCATGTGTGGTTTGTGAGAAGAACACGCATGCAATGACTCTGGCTATGGTTCATGAAAAGAAAACACATCCAATGACACTGGTGTATCCTTATGTGGTTTGTGGAAAGAATAGACATGCAATGACTCTAGTTGTGGTTCATGAAAAGAACACACATGCAATCACACTGGTGGATCCATGTGTGGTTGTTGGAAAGAACAGACATGCAATGACACTGGTGGATCCATGTGTGGTTTGTAAGAAGAACACACATGTATTGACACTGGGTGTGGTTCATGTAAAGTACACACATCCAATGACACTTGTGGATCCTTATGTGGTTTGTGAAAAGAACACACATGCAATGACTCTAGCTGTGGTTCATGAAAAGAACACACATCCAATGACACCAGTGGATCCATATGTGGTTTGTGGAAAGAACATACATTAAATGACTCTAGTTTTGGTTCGTGAAAAGAACAGAAATGCAATGACACTGGCTCCATGTGTGGTTTGTGAGAAGAACACACATGCAATAACACTGGGTGTGGTTCATGAAAATAACACACATATAATGACACTGTTGTATCCGTATGTGGTTTGTGAGAAGAACAGACATGCAATGACTCTAGCTGTGGTTCATGAAAAGAACATACATGCAATGACACTGGTGGATCCATGTGTGGTTTGTGAGAAGAACACCCATGCAATGACTCTGGCTATGGTTCATGAAAAGAACACACAACCAATGACACTGGTGGATCCATATGTGGTTTGTGGAAAGAACAGACATGCAATGACTCTAGCTGTGGTTCATGAAAAGAACACACATCCAATGACATTGGTGGATCCATATGTGGTTTGTGGAAAGAACAGACATGCAATGACTCTAGTTGTGGTTCATGAAAAGAACAGACATGCAATGACTCTAGCTGTGGTTTGTGAAAAGAACACACATTTAGTGACACTGATAGATCCATGTGTGGTTTGTGGAAAGAATAGACATGCAATGACTCTAGCCGTGGTTTGTGAAAAGAACACACATCCAATGACACTGGTGGATCCATGTGTGGTTTGTGGAAAGAACACACATGCAATGACTCTAGTTGTGGTTCATGAAAAGAATAGACATGCAATGACACTGGTGGATCCATGTGTGGTTTGTGGGAAGAACAGACATGCAATGATTCTGACTGTGGTTCATGAAAAGAAAACACATGCAATGACTGGTTGTGGTTCATGAAAAGAACACGCATGCAATGACACTGGTGGATCCATGTGTGGTTTATGAAGAACAGACATGCAATGACTCTGGCTGTGGTTAATGAAAAGAGCAGACATGCAATGACACTGATGGATCCATGTGTGGTTTGTGAGAAGAACAGACATGCAATGACTCTGGGTGTGGTTAATGAAAAGATCAGACATGCAATGACACTGGTGGATCCATGTGTGGTTTGTGAGAAGAACACACATGCAATGACACTGGGTGTGGTTCATGAAAAGAACACTCATCCAATGACATTGGTGGATCCATATGTGGTTTGTGGAAAGAACAAACATGCAATGACTCTAGCTGTGGTTTGTGGAAAGAACAAACATGCAATGACACTGGGTGTGGTTTGTGAAAAGAACAGACATGCAATGACACTGGTGGATCCATGTGTGGTTTGTGAGAAGAACACACATGCAATGACACTGGGTGTGGTTCATGAAAAGAACACACATCCAATAACACTGGTGGATCCTTATGTGGTTTGTGAAAAGAACACACATGCAATGACTGTGGGTGTGGTTCATGAAAAGAACACACATCCAATGACACTGGTGGATCCATATGTGGTTTGTGGAAAGAATAAACATGCAATGACACTGGTGTGATTCATGAAAAGAACACACATCCAATGACACTGGTGGATCCCTATGTGGTTTGCGGAAAGAATAGACATGGAATGACGCTGGGTGTTGTTAATGAAAAGAACAAACATGCAATGACACTAGTGGATCCATGTGTGCTTTGTGAGAAGAACACACATGCAATGACTCTAGTTGTGGTTCATGAAAACAACACACATCCAGTGACACTAGTGGATCCATATGTGGTTTGTGAGAAGAACAGACATGCAATGACTCTGGCTGTGGTTCATGAAAAGAACAGACATGCAATGACACTGGTGGATCCATGTGTGGTTTGTGAGAAGAACACATGCAATGACTCGCTATGGTTCATGAAAAGAAACACATCCAATGACACTGTGTATCCTTATGTGGTTTGTGGAAAGAATAGACATGCAATGACTCTAGTTGTGGTTCATGAAAAGAACACATGCAATCACACCGTGGATCCATGTGTGGTTGGTGGAAAGAACAGACATGCAATGACACTGGTGGATCCATGTGTGGTTTGTAAGAAGAACACACATGTATTGACACTGGGTGTGGTTCATGTAAAGTACACACATCCAATGACACTTGTGGATCCTTATGTGGTTTGTGAAAAGAACACACATGCAATGACTCTAGCTGTGGTTCATGAAAAGAACACACATCCAATGACACCAGTGGATCCATATGTGGTTTGTGGAAAGAACATACATTAAATGACTCTAGTTTTGGTTCGTGAAAAGAACAGAAATGCAATGACACTGGCTCCATGTGTGGTTTGTGAGAAGAACACACATGCAATAACACTGGTGTGGTTCATGAAAATAACACACATATAATGACACTGTTGTATCCGTATGTGGTTTGTGAGAAGAACAGACATGCAATGACTCTAGCTGTGGTTCATGAAAAGAACATACATGCAATGACACTGGTGGATCCATGTGTGGTTTGTGAGAAGAACACACATGCAATGACTCTGGCTATGGTTCATGAAAAGAACGCACAACCAATGACACTGGTGGATCCATATGTGGTTTGTGGAAAGAATGCATATGCAATGACTCTAGCTGTGGTTCATGAAAAGAACACACATCCAATGACATTGGTGGATCCATATGTGGTTTGTGGAAAGAACAGACATGCAATGACTCTAGTTGTGGTTCATGAAAAGAACAGACATGCAATGACTCTAGCTGTGGTTTGTGAAAAGAACACACATCCAGTGACACTGATAGATCCATGTGTGGTTTGTGGAAAGAATAGACATGCAATGACTCTAGCTGTGGTTTGTGAAAAGAACACACATCCAATGACACTGGTGGATCCATGTGTGGTTTGTGGAAAGAACACACATGCAATGACTCTAGTTGTGGTTCATGAAAAGAATAGACATGCAATGACACTGGTGGATCCATGTGTGGTTTGTGGGAAGAACAGACATGCAATGATTCTGACTGTGGTTCATGAAAAGAAAACACATGCAATGACTGGTTGTGGTTCATGAAAAGAACACGCATGCAATGACACTGGTGGATCCATGTGTGGTTTATGAAGAACAGACATGCAATGACTCTGGCTGTGGTTAATGAAAAGAGCAGACATGCAATGACACTGATGGATCCATGTGTGGTTTGTGAGAAGAACAGACATGCAATGACTCTGGGTGTGGTTAATGAAAAGATCAGACATACAATGACACAGGTGGATCCATGTGTGGTTTGTGAGAAGAACACACATGCAATGACACTGGGTGTGGTTCATGAAAAGAACACTCATCCAATGACATTGGTGGATCCATATGTGGTTTGTGGAAAGAACAAACATGCAATGACTCTAGCTGTGGTTTGTGAAAAGAACAGACATGCAATGACTCTAGCTGTGGTTTGTGAAAAGAACACACATCTAGTGATACTGGTGGATCCATATGTGGTTTGGGGAAAGAACAGACATGCAATAACTCTAGCTGTGGTTTGTGAAAAGAACAGACATACAATGACACTGGTGGGTCCATGTGTGGTTTGTGAGAAGAACACACATGCAATGACTCTGGCTGTGGTTCATGAAAAGAACACACATCCAATGACACTGCTGGACCCTTATGTGGTTTGTGAAAAGAACACACATGCAATGACTCTAGCTGTGGTTCATGAAAAGTACACACATCCAATGACACTGGTGGATCCCTATGTGGTTTGCGGAAAGAACAGACATGGAATGACGCTGGGTGTTGTTAATGAAAAGAACAAACATGCAATGACACTAGTGGATCCATGTGTGCTTTGTGAGAAGAACGCACATGCAATGACTCTAGTTGTGGTTCATGAAAACAACACACATCCAGTGACACTAGTGGATCCTTATGTGGTTTGTGAGAAGAACAGACATGCAATGACTCTGGCTGTGGTTCATGAAAAGAACAGACATGCAATGACACTGGTGGATCCATGTGTGGTTTGTGAGAAGAACACGCATGCAATGACTCTGGCTATGGTTCATGAAAAGAAAACACATCCAATGACACTGGTGTATCCTTATGTGGTTTGTGGAAAGAATAGACATGCAATGACTCTAGTTGTGGTTCATGAAAAGAACACACATGCAATCACACTGGTGGATCCATGTGTGGTTGGTGGAAAGAATAGACATGCAATGACACTGGTGGATCCATGTGTGGTTTGTAAGAAGAACACACATGTATTGACACTGGGTGTGGTTCATGTAAAGAACACACATCCAATGACACTTGTGGGTCCTTATGTGGTTTGTGAAAAGAACACACATGCAATGACTCTAGCTGTGGTTCATGAAAAGAACACACATCCAATGACACCAGTGGATCCATATGTGGTTTGTGGAAAGAACATACATTAAATGACTCTAGTTTTGGTTTGTGAAAAGAACAGAAATGCAATGACACTGGCTCCATGTGTGGTTTGTGAGAAGAACACACATGCAATAACACTGGGTGTGGTTCATGAAAATAACACACATATAATGACACTGGTGTATCCTTATGTGGTTTGTGAAAAGAACACACATGCAATGACTCTAGCTGTGGTTCATGAAAAGAACACACATCCAATGACACCAGTGGATCCATATGTGGTTTGTGGAAAGAACATACATTAAATGACTCTAGTTTTGGTTTGTGAAAAGAACAGAAATGCAATGACACTGGCTCCATGTGTGGTTTGTGAGAAGAACACACATGCAATAACACTGGGTGTGGTTCATGAAAATAACACACATATAATGACACTGTTGTATCCGTATGTGGTTTGTGAAAAGAACAGACATGCAATGACTCTAGCTGTGGTTCATGAAAAGAACATACATGCAATGACACTGGTGGATCCATGTGTGGTTTGTGAGAAGAACACACATGCAATGACTCTGGCTATGGTTCATGAAAAGAACACACAGCCAATGACACTGGTGGATCCATATGTGGTTTGTGGAAAGAACAGACATGCAATGACTCTAGCTGTGGTTCATGAAAAGAACACACATCCAATGACATTGGTGGATCCATATGTGGTTTGTGGAAATAACAGACATGCAATGACTCTAGTTGTGGTTCATGAAAAGAATAGACATGCAATGACTCTAGCTGTGGTTTGTGAAAAGAACACACATCCAGTGACACTGATGGATCCATGTGTGGTTTGTGGAAAGAATAGACATGCAATGACTCTAGCTGTGGTTTGTGAAAAGAACACACATCCAATGACACTGGTGGATCCATGTGTGGTTTGTGGAAAGAACACACATGCAATGACTCTAGTTGTGGTTCATGAAAAGAATAGACATGCAATGACACTGGTGGATCCATGTGTGGTTTGTGGGAAGAACAGACATGCAATGATTCTGACTGTGGTTCATGAAAAGAAAACACATGCAATGACTGGTTGTGGTTCATGAAAAGAACATGCATGCAATGACACTGGTGGATCCATGTGTGGTTTATGAAGAACAGACATGCAATGACTCTGGCTGTGGTTAATGAAAAGAGCAGACATGCAATGACACTGATGGATCCATGTGTGGTTTGTGAGAAGAACAGACATGCAATGACTCTGGGTGTGGTTAATGAAAAGATCAGACATGCAATGACACTGGTGGATCCATGTGTGGTTTGTGAGAAGAACACACATGCAATGACACTGGGTGTGGTTCATGAAAAGAACACTCATCCAATGACATTGGTGGATCCATATGTGGTTCGTGGAAAGAACAGACATGCAATGACTCTAGCTATGGTTATTGAAAAGAACAGACATGCAATGACTCTGGCTGTGGTTTGTGAAAAGAACAGACATCTAGTGACACTGGTGGATCCATATGTGGTTTGTGGAAAGAACAGACATGCAATGACTCTAGCTGTGGTTCATGAAAAGAACAGACATGCAATGACACTGGTGGATCCATGTGTGGTTTGTGAGAAGAACACACATGCAATGACTCTGGCTATGGTTCATGAAAAGAAAACACATCCAATGACAATGGTGTATCCTTATGTGGTTTGTGGAAAGTATATACATGCAATGACTCTAGTTGTGGTTCATGAAAAGAACACACATGCAATCACACTGGTGGATCCATGTGTGGTTTGTGGAAAGAACAGACTGAAGGAAATATGCCCTGAGAGGCAATAATAAAGTTGTTATTATGTATTCCTTGTATATGATAGATGTTTATTTTGCATGCTATAATTGTATTGATAGGAAACATCAATACATGTGTGTTTAATAAACAAAAAGGGTTCCTAGTTATGCCTCTCTTATAGACTAGCTTGTTGATTAACAATATGATCAAGGTTTCCTGATCATGGACATTGGATGTTGTTAATAACAAGGTCACAGCATTTGTGAAATGATGTGATGAACATTCATCCGAAGTATAGCATTACGATCAAGTCATTATGTTTATATTTCTATAACATCATACGAAGTAATCTTTATCCTTAGACCATGAGATCATGTTAATTGCTAACACCGGAAGAGTATCTTGATAACATCAAACGTCACACCGTAACAGGGTGATTATAAAGATGGGTTCAGTACTACGAAGGTGTTATGTTGAGGCTCATGTATCAAGAGTGGAATTTGTCAATCCAGATGACGGATAGATATACTCTGGGCCCTCTCGGTGATATCACATTAGGATAGCTTGCAAGCAAGTGATGTGATCACTAGAATGTTATATCACGGGAACGAGAAAAGAGTGCATGTCGATAACGAGATCAAACTAGGTATGGAGATACCGATGATCGAATCTCGGACATGTAATATATCGAGATTCAAAGGGATTTAGTTACAAGCGTTAAAGGTTCTCACGATCATGAGTCATCGTTGAATGTGTAGGAGTCAAGACGGATCTCCGTGTCCTGCTGATTATTGATCAGAGAAGGGTCTCGATCATGTCTGCATTATTCGTGAACCGTAGGGTGGCACACTTAAGAGTTACTGGACACCATTTTGGAGCACATATGTTTCAGACGAAAGAATTGCAAAGCGCAGGAATTGTTTCAATAGAAACCGGAAATTGTTTCGGGTGAAATTGCACAAGGTGGTTCTGCATGTGATATTGAAATATTGCAAGGGGATATATGTGAATGTTTGTTAATTAAAGTAATTAACAAAATTCTGAATAAATTTAATAAAAGAGTTTTATTAAATGAGAGAGCATTAAATTTGGAGAAATTTAATGCATTTAAAGTGGAGACTTTAAAAGGGAATGTGAAGAGGCATTTTAATGTGGAGGGTTACCACCACATGAATGGGGAGGTGAGGGTCACCCCCATGCGCCGCCATGGAGAGAGGGGCACCCTCCTCCTATAAAGGCCACCCATTCCTCCTTCATCCTCACACCTCCTTGTGAAGGATCTCTCTCCCTCTAGAATTATTCCCCATGGTCTCGGATTAGCGAGATACATGTTCCGTGGCATTTCGTCTCGAAGGAGTTCTCGCTCATTTGGATCGCTGGAGCGAGGAGGTGGAGGTTGTCTGGTGGCTTGAACGTGTGTGCGAGTGCGGATGCGCTGCTGAGTTGCGGCGCTCGGACTTCCTCACGATCTTGAGATCGGCAAGTGTACGACTACATCAACCACAAGTTCCTACTCGTTAACAAAGCTCGTTGTCTTCGAGGGTAAGTTCTCCATGGATGTATGTCCACCCGTTGCTCTGTATCTAGTAGATAGATCTTGGCGTGTAGTTCTCATTGTAGGAATTTTTTGTTTTCTATGTTGTGGACCCAACACAGACATGCAATGACACTGGTGGATACATGTGTGGTTTGTAAGAAGAACACACATGTAATGACACTGGGTGTGGTTCATTAAAAGAACACACATCCAATGACACTGGTGGATCCTTATGTGGTTTGTGAAAAGAACACACATGCAATGACTCTAGCTGTGGTTCATGAAAAGAACACACATCCAATGACACCGGTGGATCCATATGTGGTTTGTGGAAATAACAGACATGCAATGACTCTAGCTGTGGTTTGTGAAAATAACACACATGCAATGACTCTAGTTGTGGTTCATGAAAACAACACACATCCAGTGACACTGGTGGATCCATATGTGGTTTGTGGAAAGAACAGACATGCAATGACTCTAGCTGTTGTTTGTGAAAATAACAGAAATGCAATGACACTGGATCCATGTGTGGTTTGTGAGAAGAACACACATGCAATAACACTGGGTGTGGTTCATGAAAAGAACACACATACAATGACACTGGTGTATCCTTATGTGGTTTGTGAGGAGAATAAACATCCAATGACTCTAGCTGTGGTTCATGAAAAGAACAGACATGCAATGACACTGGTGGATCCACGTGTGGTTTGTGAGCACAACACACATGCAATGACTCTGGCTGTGGTTCATGAAAAGAACACACATCCAATGACACCGGTGGATCCATATGTGGTTTGTGGAAAGAACAGGCATGCAATGACTCTAGCTGTGGTTCATGAAAAGAACACACATCCAATGATTCTAGCTCTGGTTTGTGAAAATAACACACATCCAGTGACACTGGTGGATCCATGTGTGGTTTGTGGAAAGAACAGACATGCAATGACTTTGGCTGTGGTTAATGAAAAGAGCAGACATGCAATGACACTGGTGGATCCATGTGTGGTTTGTGAGAAGAACAGACATGCAATGACTCTTGGTGTGGTTAATGAAAAGATCAGACATGCAATGACACTGGTGGATCCATGTGTGGTTTGTGACAAGAACACACATGCAATGACACTGGCTGTGGTTCATGAAAAGAACACTCATCCAATGACATTGGTGGATCCATATGTGGTTCGTGGAAAGAACATACATGCAATTACTCTAGCTATGGTTATTGAAAAGAACAGACACGCAATGAGTCTAGCTGTGGTTTGTAAAAAGAACACACATCTAGTGACACTGGTGGATCCATAGGTGGTTTGTGGAAAGAACAGACATGCAATGACTCTAGTTGTGGTTTGTGAAAAGAACAGACATGCAATGACACTGGTGGATCCATTTGTGGTCTGTGAGAAGAACACACATGCAATGACACTGGGTGTGGTTCACGAAAAGAACACACATCCAATGACACTGGTGGATCCTTAAGTGGTTTGTGAAAAGAACACACATGCAATGACTCTGGGTGTGGTTCATGAAAAGAAAACACATCTAATGACACTAGTGGATCCATATGTGGTTTGTGGAAAGAACAAACATGCAATGACACTGGGTGTGATTCATGAAAAGAACACACATCCAATGACACTGGTGGATCCTTATGTGGTTTCTAGAAAAAAGAACAGACATGCAATGACAGTGGGTGTGGTTAATGAAAAGAATAGACATGCAATGACACTCGTGGATCCATTTGTGGTTTGTGAGAAGAACACACATGCAATGACACTGGTTGTGGTTCATGAAAAGAACACACATCCAGTGACACTGGTGGATCGATATGTGGTTTGTGAAAAGAACAGACATGCAATGACTCTAGCTATGGTTCATGAAAAGAACAGACAATGACGCTGGTGGATCCATGTGTGGTTTGTGAGAAGAACACACATGCAATGACTCTGGATGTGGTTCATGAAAAGAAAACACATCCAATGACAATGGTGTATCCTTATGTGGTTTGTGGAAAGAACAGACATGCAATGACTCTAGTTGTGGTTCATGAAAATAACACACATGAAATCACACTAGTGGTTCCATGTGTGGTTTGTGGAAAGAACAGACATGCAATGACACTGGTGGATCCATGTGTGGTTTGTGAGAAGAACACAGATGGAATGACACTGGCTGTGGTTCATGAAAAGAACACACATCCAATGACACTGGTGGATCCTTATGTGGTTTGTGAAAAGAACACACATGCAATGACTCTAGTTGTGGTTCATGAAAAGAACACACATCCAATGACACTGGTGGATCTATGTGTGGTTTGTGAGAATAACATACATACAATGACTCTGGCTGTGGTTCATGAAAAGAACACACATCCAATGACACCGGTGGATCCTTATGTGGTTTGTGAAAAGAACACACATGCAATGACTAGCTATGGTTCATGAAAAGAACACACATCCAATGACATTGGTGGATCCATATGTGGTTTGTGGAAAGAATAGACATGCAATGACCCTAGCTGTGGTTCATGAAAAGAATAGACATGCAATGACTCTAGTTGTGGTTTGTGAAAAGAACACACATCCAGTGACACTGGTGGATCCATGTGTGGTTTGTGGAAAGAATAGACATGCAATGACTCTAGCTGTGGTTTGTGAAAATAACAAACATCCAATGACACTGGTGGATCCATGTGTGGTTTGTGGAAAGAACACACATGCAATGACTCTAGCTGTGGTTCATGAAAAGAACAGACATGCAATGACACTGGTGGATCCATGTGCGGTTTGTGGGAAGAACATACATGCAATGACTCTAGTTGTGGTTCATGAAAAGAAAATACGTGCAATGACTCTAGCTATGGTTCACGAAGAGAACACACATGCAATGACACTGGTGGATCCATGTGTGGTTTGTTAGAAGAACACACATGCAATGAATCTGGCCGTGGTTCATGAAAAGAGCATACATGCAATGACACTGGTGGATCCTTATGTGGTTTGTGAAAAGAACACACATGCAATGACACTGGGTGTGCTTAATGAAAAGACCAGACATGCAATGACACTGGTGGATCCATGTGTGGTTTGTGAGAAGAATACACATGCAATGACAGTAGGTGTGGTTCATGAAAATAACACTCATCAATAAACACTGGTGGTTCCATATGTGGTTCGTGGAAAGAATAGACATGCAATGACTCTAGCTGTGGTTTGTGAAAAGAACAAACATGCAATGACTCTGGCTGTGGTTTGTGAAAAGAACACACATCTAGTGACACCGGTGGATCCATATGTGGTTTCTGGAAAGAACAGACATGCAATGCGATTGGTGGATCCATGTGTGGTTTGTGAGAAGAACACACATGCAATGGCACTGGGTGTGGTTCATGAAAAGAACACACATCCAATGACAATGGTGGATCCTTATGTGGTTTATGCAAAGAACACACATGCAATGACTCTGGTTGCGGTTCATGAAAAGAACACACATCCAATGACACTAGTGGATCCATGTGTGGTTTGTGAAAAGAATAGACATGCAATGACTCTGGGTGTGGTTCATGAAAAGAACACACATCCAATGACACTGGTGGATCCATATGTGGTTTCTGAAAAGAACAGACATGCAATGACACTGGTGGATCCATGTGTGGTTTGTGAGAAGAACACACATGCAATGACTCTGGATGTGGTTCATGAAAAGAACACACATCCAATGACACTGGTGGATCCTTATATGGTTTCTGAAAAGAACACACATGCAATGACTCTAGCTATGGTTCATGAAAATAAAACACATCCAATGACAATGGTGCATCCTTATGTGGTTTGTGGAAAGAACATACATGCAATGACTCTAGTTGTGGTTTGTGAAAAGAACACACATGCAATGACTCTGGCTGTGGTTCATGAAAAGAACACACATCCAATGACACTGGTGGATCCATATGTGGTTTGTGAAAGAACATACATGCAATGACTATAGCTGTGGTTCATGAAAAGAACAGACATCCAATGACATTGGTGGATCCATATGTGGTTTGTGGAAAGAACAGACATGCAATGACTAGCTGTGGTTCATGAAAAGAACAGACATGCAATCACACTGGTGGATCTATGTGTGGTTTGTGGAAAGAACATGCATCCAATGACACTGGTGTGGTGCATGAAAAGAGCAGACATGCAATGACACTGGTGGATCCATGTGTGGTTTGTGAGAAGAACACACATGCAATGACACTGGGTGTGGTTCATGAAAAGAACACACATCCAATGACACTGGTGGATCCTTATATAGTTTGTGAAAAGAACAAACATGCAATGACTCTAGCTGTGGTTCATGAAAAGAACACACATCCAATGACACTGGTGGATCCATTTGTGGTTTGTGGAAAGAACAGACATGCAATGACTCTAGATGTGGTTTGTGAAAAGAACACACATAGTATGACTCTAGCTGTGGTTCATGAAAAGAACACGCATCCAGTGATACTGGTGGATCCATATGTGGTTTGTGGAAAGAACAGACATGCAATGACACTAGTGGATCCATGTGTTGTTTGTGAGAAGAACACACATGCAACGACACTGGGTGTGGTTCATGAAAAGAACAGACATGCAATGACACTAGTGGATCCATGTGTGGTTTGTGATAAGAACACACATGCAATGACTCTGGCTGTGGTTCATGAAAAGAACACACATCCAATGACATTGGTGAATCCTTATGTGGTTTGTTAAAAGAACACACATGCAATTATTCTAGTTGTGGTTCATGAAAAGAACACACATCCAATGACACTAGTGGATCCATGTGTTGTTTGTGAGAATAAGACACATGCAATGACTCTGGCTGTGGTTCATGAAAAGAACACACATCCAATGACACTGATGGATCCTTATGTGGTTTGTTAAAAGAACACACACGCAACGACTAGCTATGGTTCATGAAAATAACACACATCCAATGACATTGGTGGATCCATATGTGGTTCGTGGAAAGAACAGACATGCAATGACCCTAGCTGTGGTTCATGAAAAGAACAGACATGCAATGACACTAGTTGTGGTTTGTGAAAAGAACACACATCCAGTGACACTGGTGGATCCATGTGTGGTTTGTGAAAAGAACAGACATGCAATGACTCTAGCTGTGGTTCCTGAAAAGGACAGACATGCAATGACACTGGTGGGTCCATGTGCGGTGTGTGGGAAGAACACACATGCAATGACTCTAGTTGTGGTTCATGAAAAGAAAATACATGCAATGACTCTAGCTATGGTTCACGAAGAGAACACACATGCAATGACATTGGTGGATCCATGTGTGGTTTGTTAGAAGAACACACATGCAATGAATCTGGCCGTGGTTCATGAAAAGAGCATACATGCAATGACATTGGTGGATCCATGTGTGGTTTGTGAAAAGAACGCACATGCAATGACACTGGGTGTGGTTAATGAAAAGACCAGACGTGCAATGACACTGGTGGATCCATGTGTGGTTTGTGAGAAGAACACACATGCAATGACACTGGGTGTGGTTCATGAAAAGAAAACTCATCCAATGACACTGGTGGATCCATATGTGGTCCGTGGAAAGAATAGACATGCAATGACTCTAGCTGTGGTTTGTGAAAAGAACAAACATGCAATGACTCTGGCTATGGTTTGTGAAAAGAACACACATCTAGTGACACTGGTGGATCCATACGTGGTTCTGGAAAGAACAGACATGCAATGACTCTAGCTATGGTTTGTTAAAAGAACAGACATGCAATGACACCGGTGGATCCATGTGTGGTTTGTGAGAAGAACACACATGCAACGACACTTGGTGTGGTTCATGAAAAGAACACACATCCAATGACACTGGTGGATCCTTATGTGTTTTGTGAAAAGAACACACATGCAATGACTCTGGGTGTGGTTCATGAAAAGAACACACATCCAATGACACTGGTGGATCCATGTGTGGTTTGTGAAAAGAACAAACATGCAATGACTCTGGGTGTGGTTCATGAAAATAACACACATCCAATGACACTAGTGGATCCATATGTGGTTTGTGAAAAGAACAGACATGCAATGACACTGTTGGATCCATGTGTGGTTTGTGAGAAGAACACACATGCAATGACTCTGCCTGTGGTTCATGAAAAGAACACACATCCAATGACACTGGTGAATCCTTATATGGTTTGTGAAAAGAACACACATGCAATGACTCTAGCTGTGGTTCATGAAAATAAAACACATCCAATGATAATGGTGTATCCTTATGTGGTTTGTGGAAAGAACAGACATGCAATGAGTCTAGTTGTGGTTTGTGAAAAGAACACACATGCAATGACTCTGGCTGTGGTTCATGAAAAGAACACACATCCAATGACACTGGTGGATCCATATGTGGTTAGTGGAAAGAACAGACATGCAATGACTCTAGCTGTGGTTCGTGAAAAAAACAGACATCCAATGACATTGGTGGATCCATATGTGGTTTGTGGAAAGTACAGACATGCAATGACTCTAGCTGTGGTTCATGAAAAGAACAGACATGCAATCACACTGGTGGATCTATGTGTGGTTTGTGGAAAGAACAAATATGCAATGACACTGGTGTGGTTCATGAAAAGAGCAGACATGCAATGACATTGCTGGATCCATGTGTGGTTTGTGCGAAGAACACACATGCAATGACACTGGGTGTGGTTCATGAAAAGAACACACATCCAATGACACTGGTGGATCCTTATGTAGTTTGTGAAAAGAACAAACATGCAATGACTCTAGCTGTGGTCCATGAAAAGAACACATATCCAATGACACTGGCGGATCCATATGTGGTTTGTGGAAACAACAGACATGCAATGACTCTAGCTGTGGTTTGTGAAAAAAAACATGCTATGACTCTAGTTGTGGTTCATGAAAAAACGCGCATCTAGTGATACTGGTGGATCCATATGTGGTTTGTCGAAAGAACAAACATGCAATGAATCTTGCTGTGGTTTGTCAAAAGAACACACATGCAATGACACTGGTGGATCCATGTGTTCTTTGTGAGAATAACACACATGCAATGACACTAGGTGTGGTTCATGAAAAGAACAGACATGCAATGACACTGGTGGATCCATGTGTGGTTTGTGAGAAGAACACACATGCAATGACTCTGACTGTGGTTCATGAAAAGAACACACATCCAATGACACTGGTGGATCCTTATGTGGTTTGTTAAAAGAACACACGTGCAATGACTCTAGTTGTGGTTAATGAAAAGAACACACATCCAATGACATTGGTGGATCCATATGTGGTTTGTGGAAAGAACAAACATGCAATGACTCTAGCTGTGGTTTGTGAAAAGAACACACATGCAATGACTCTAGCTATGGTTTGTGAAAAGAACACACATCCAGTGACACTGGTGGATCCATATGTGGTTTGTGGAAAGAACAGACATGCAATGACCCTAGCTGTGGTTTGTGAAAAGAACGGAAATGCAATGACACTGGTGGATCCATGTGTGGTTTGTGGAAAGAACAGACATGCAATGACTATAGCTATGGTTTGTGAAAAGAACACACATCAAGTGACAACGGTGGATCCATATGTGGTTTGTGGAAAGAACATACATGCAATGACTCTAGCTGTGGTTCATGAAAAGAACACACATGCAGTGACGCTGGTGGATCCATGTGTGGTTTGTCGAAAGAACAGACATGCAATGACTCTGGCTGTGGTTTGTGACAATAACAGACATGCAATGACTCTAGCTGTGGTTTCTGAAAAGAACACACATCTAGGGAAACTGGTGGATCCATATGTGGTTTGTGGAAAGAACATATATACAATGACTCTAGCTGTGTTTTGTGAAAAGAACAGACATGCAATGACACTTGTGGATCCATGTGTGGTTTGTGAGAAGAACACACATGCAATGACTCTGGTTGTAGTTCATGAAAAGAAAACACATCCAGTGACACTAGCTGTGGTTCATGAAAAGAACACACATGCAATGACACTGGTGGATCCTTATGTGGTTTGTGAAAAGAACACACATGCAATGACTCTAGTTGTGGTTCATGAAAAGAACACATATCCAATGACACTAGTGGATCCATGTGTGGTTTGTGAGAAGAACACACATGCAATGACTCTGGCTGTGGTTCATGAAAAGAACAAACATCCAATGACACTGGTGGATCCTTATGTGGTTTGTTAAAAGAACACACATGCAATGACTAGCTGTGGTTCATAAAAAGAACACACATCCAATGACATTGGTTGATCGATATGTGGTTTGTGGAAAGAACATACGTCCAATGACTCTAGTTGTGGTTCATGAAAAGAACAGACATGCAATGACTCTTGTTGTGGTTTGTGAAAAGAACAGACATCTACTGACACTGTTGGATCCATGTGTGGTTTGTGGAAAGAACAGACATGCAATGACTCTAGTTGTGGTTTGTGAAAAGAACACACATCCATTGCCACTGGTGGATCCATGTGTGGTTTGTGGAAAGAACAGTCATGCAATGACTCTAGCTGTGGTTCATGAAATGAACAGACATGCAATGACACTGGTGGTTCCATGTGTGGTTTGTGGGAAGAACAGAAATGCAATGACTCTAGTTGTGGTTCATGAAAAGAAAATACATGCAATGACTCTAGCTGTGGTTCACGAAAAGAACACACATGCAATGACACTGGTGGATCCATGTGTGGTTTTTTAGAAGAACACACATGCAATTGACTCTGACCATGGTTTATGAAAAGAGCAGACAAGTAATGACACTGGTGGATCCATGTGTGGTTTGTGAGAAGAACAGACATGCAATGACACTGGGTGTGGTTAATGAAAAGACCAGACATGCAATGACACTGGTGGATCCATGTGTGGTTTGTGAGAAGAACACACATGCAATGACATTGTGTCTGGTTCATGAAAAGAACACTCATCCAATGACACTGGTGGATCCATATGTGGTTCGTGGAAAGAACAGACATGCAATGACTCTAGCTGTGGTTTGTGAAAAGAACAAACATGCAATGACTCTAGCTGTGGTTTGTGAAAAGAACACACATCTGGTGACACTGGTGGATCCATATGTGGTTTGTGGAAAGAACAGACATGCAATGACTCTAGCTATGGTTTGTGAAAAGAACAGACATGCAATGATACTGGTGGATCCATGTTTGGTTTGAGAGAAGAACACACATGTAATGACACTGGGTGTGGTTCATGAAAAGAACACACATCCAAAGACACTGGTGGATCCTTATGTGGTTTCTGAAAAGAACACACATCTAATGACTCTAGGTGTGGTTCATGAAAAGAACACACATCCAATGACACTGGTGGATCTATGTGTGGTTTGTGAAAAGAACAGACATGCAATGACTCTGGGTGTGGTTCATGAAAAGAACACACATCCAATGACACTGGTGGATCCATGTGTGGTCTGTGAAAAGAACAGACATGCAATGACACTGGTGGATCCATGTGTGGTTTATCAGAAGAACACACATGCAATGACTCTGGCTATGGTTCATGAAAAGAACATAGATCCAATGACACTGGTGGATCCTTATGTGGTTTGTTAAAAGAACACACATGCAATGACTAGCCGTGGTTCATGAAAAGAACACACATCCAATGACATTGGTGGATTCATATGTGGTTTGTGGAAAGAACAAACATGCAATGACTCTACCTGTGGTTTGTGAAAATAACAGACATGCAATGACTCTAGCTGTGGTTCGTGAAAAGAACACACATCCAATGACACTTTTGATCCTTATGTGGTTTGTGAAAAGAACACACATGCAATGACTCTAGCTATGGTTCATGAAAAGAAAACACATCCAATGAGAATGGTGTATCCATATGTGGTTTGTGGAAAGAACATACATGCAATGACTCTAGTTGTGGTTTGTGAAAAAAACACATGCAATGACTCTAGCTGTGGTTCATGAAAAGAACACACATCCAATGACACTGGTGGATCCATATGTGGTTTGTGGAAAGAACAGACATGCAATGACTCGAGATGTGGTTTGTGAAAAGAACACACATGCAATGACTTTAGCTGTGGTTCTTTAAAAGAACACACATCCAGTGACACTAGTGGATCCATATGTGGTTTCTAGAAAGAACAGACATGCAATGACTCTAGCTGTGATTTGTGAAAAGAACAGACATGCAATGACACTGGTGGATCCATGTGTGGTTTGTGAGAAGAACACACATGCAATGACACTGGCTGTGGTTCATGAAAAGAACACACATCCAATGACACTGGTGTATCCTTATGTGGATTGTGAGAAGAACAAACATGCAATGACTCTAGCTGTGGTTCATGAAAAGAACAGACATGCAATGACACTGGTGGAAACATGTGTGGTTTGTGAGAAGAACACACATGCAATGACTCTGGCTGTGGTTCATGAAAAGAACACACATCCAATGACACTGGTGGATCCTTATGTGGTTTGTGAAAAGAACAGACATGCAATGACTCTAGCTGTGGTTTGTGAAAAGAACAGACATGCAATGACTCTGGTTGTGGTTTGTGAAAAGAACAGACATGCAATGACTCTAGATATGGTTTCTGAAAAGAACAAATATCCAGTGACACTGGTGGATCCATATGTGGTTTGTGGAAAGAAGAGACATGCAATGACTCTAGCTGTGGTTTGTGAAAAGAACATATATGCAATGACACTGGTGGATCCATGTGTGGTTTGTGAGAAGAACACACATGCAATGACACTGGATGTGGTTCATGAAAAGAACACACATCCAATGACACATGTGTATCCTTATGTGGTTTGTGAGAAGAACAGACATGCAATGACTCTAGTTGTGGTTTGTGAAAAGAACAGACATACAATGACACTAGTGGGTCCATGTGTGGTTTGTGAGAAGAACACACATGCAATGACTCTGGCTGTGGTTCATGAAAAGAACACACATCCAATGACACTGGTGGATCCTTATGTGGTTTGTTAAAAGAACACACCTACAATGATTAGCTGTGGTTCATGAGAAGAACACACATCCAATGACATTGGTGGATCCATATGTGGTTTGTGGAAAGAACAAACATGCAATGACTCTAGCAGTGGTTTGTGAAAAGAACAGACATGCAATGACTCTAGCTGTGGTTTGTGAAAAGACAACACATCTAGTGATACTGGTGGATCCATATGTGGTTTGTGGAAAGACCAGACATGCAATGACTCTAGCTGTGGTTTGTGAAAAGAACATAAATGCAATGACACTGGTGGATCCTTGTGTGCTTTGTGGAAAGAACAGACATGCAATGACTCTAGCTGTGGTTTGTGAAAAGAACAAACATCCAGTGACACTGGTGGATCCATATGTGGTTTGTGGAAAGAACAGACATGCAATGACTCTAGCTGTGGTTCATGAAAAGAACACACATCTAGTGACACTAGTGGATCCATGTGTGGTTTGTGGAAAGAATAGACATGCAATGACTCTGGTTGTGGTTTGTGGAAAGAATAGACATGCAATGACATTAGGTGTGGTTAATGAAAAGACCAGACATTCAATGCACTGGTGGATCCATGTGTGGTTTGTGAGAAGAACACACATGCAATGACACTGGGTGTGGTTCATGAAAAGAACACTCATCCATTGACACCGGTGGATCCATATGTGGTTCGTGGAAAGAATAGACATGCAATGACTCTAGCTGTGGTTTGTGAAAAGAACAAACATGCAATGACTCTAGTTGTGGTTTGTGAAAAGAACACACATATAGTGACACTGGTGGATCCATATGTGGTTTGTGGAAAGAATAGACATGCAATGACTCTAGCTATGGTTTGTGAAAAGAACAGACATGCAATGACACTGGTGGATCCATGTGTGGTTTGTGAGAAGAACACACATGCAATGACACTGGGTGTGGTTCATGAAAAGAACACACATCCAATGACACTGGTGGATCCTTATGTGGTTTGTGAAAAGAACACACATGCCATGACTCTGGGTGTGTTTCATGAAAAGAACACACATCCAATGACACTGGTGGATCCATATGTGGTTTGTGAAAAGAACAGACATGCAATGACACTGGTGGATCCATGTGTGGTTTGTGAGAAGAACACACATGCAATGACTCTGGCTGTGGTTCATGAAAAGAACACACATCCAATGACACTAGTGGATCCTTATATTGTTTGTGAAAATAACACACATGCAATGACTCTAGCTGTGGTTCATGAAAATAAATCACATCCAATGACAAAGGTGTATCCTTATGTGGTTTGTGGAAAGAACGGACATGCAATGACTCTAGTTGTGGTTTGTGAGGAAGAGTTGTATATGGTACAACCCAAGGGTTTTGTCGATCCTAATGATGTTGACAAGGTATGCAAACTTCAGCGCTCCATTTATGGATTGAAGCAAGCATCCCAGAGTTGGAATCAACGTTTTGATAAAGTAATCAAAAACTTTGGATTTATACAAACTTATGGAGAAGCTTGTATTTACAAGAAACTGAGTGGGAGCTCTGTAGTATTCCTGGTACTATATGTAGATGACATATTGTTGATTGGGAATGATATAGAACTTCTTAATAGCGTCAAAACCTATTTGAATAATAGTTTTTCGATGAAGGATCTTGGCGAAGCGGCATATATTCTAGGCATCAAGATTTATAGAGATAGATCAAGATGCCTAATAGCGCTTTCACAAAGTACATACTTAGACAAAATTCTAAAGAAGTTTAGAATGGAAGAGAGCAAGAAAGGGTTCGTGCCCATGTTGTCAGGTAAGACCTTGAGTAAAACTCAAAGTCTAGCTACGACATAAGATAGAGAAAAGATGAATAAAATTCCCTATGCCTCGGCCATAGGTTCTATCATGTATGCCATGCTGTGTACGAGACCGGATATAGCACATGCTGTTAGTTTGACTAGCAGATATCAAAGTGATCCTGGAATGGAACCTCGGATACGGTCAAGAATATCCTAAAGTACTGAATAGGACTAAGGATATGGTTCTTTCTTATGAAGGTGATGAACAGCTTGTTGTAAACGGTTACACCGATGCTAGTTGGAACACCGATCCGATGACTCAAGTCACACCGGATACGTATTTATTTTGAATGGTGCTGCAATAAGCTGGAGGAGTGCCAAGCAGGCGTTGCGCGCAAATCTTCAACTGAATCGGAATACATAGCTGCTTCGGAGGCTGCACAAGAAGGCATATGGATGAAGGAGTTCATTACTGAACTTGGCGTGGTTCCCAATGCGTTTGACCCGATGGCCATCTACTGTAACAACACAGGTGCCATAGCTAATGCACAGGAGCCAAGGTCACATAGCAAGCTGAAGCACATCAAGCTACGTTTTCATGCTATTCGCGAGTATGTCCAAGATGGTGACATAAAGATTTACAAAGTACACACTGATCTGAATGTAGCAGATCCGTTGACTAAACCTCTCCCTAGAGCAAAGCATGACCAACACCAGAACGCCATGGGTGTTCGGTATATTACCATGTAATCTAGATTATTGACTCTAGTGCAAGTGGGAGACTGTTGGAGATATGCCCAAGAGGCAATAATAAAAGAGGTTATTATTATATCTTTGTGTTTATGATGAATGTTTACATCCCATGCTATAATTGTATTATTAGGAAACACTAATACTTGTGTGTTTTGTAAACATAAAAGAGTCCCTAGTAAGCCTCTTGTTGAACTAGCTTGTTGATTGATGATCATGGTTTCCTGATCATAGACATAGGATGTGATTAATAACAAGGTTATATCATTAGGAGAATGATATGATGGACACACACCCATAGTAAGCGTAGCATAAGATCAAGTCATTAAGTTCGTATTGCTGTATGCTTTGAAATACATAGTAACCTAATCCTTCGACCATGAGGTTTTGTTAATCACCATCATCGGATGGGTACTTTGATGACATCAAACACCGCTTTGTAACTAGGTGGTTATAAAGGTGTCATTGGGTATTCTGAAAGTATGTGTTGAAGCGCATAGACCAAGATTGGGATTTGTCCATCCATATGACGGATAGATATACTCTGGGCCCTCTCGGTGGAATGTCATCTAGATAGCTTGCAAGCATGTGACTAGGTCACAAGGGATGACATAACATGGAACGAGTAAAGAGTACTTATCAGTAACGAGGAAGAACTAGGTATGAAGATACCGACGATCAAACCTCGGATAAGTAGAATATCGTGAGACAAAGGGAATTGGTTTCGTATGTTAATTGGTTCAATCGATCACGAAGTAATCGTTGAGTATGTGGGAGCCATTATGGATCTCCAGATCCTGCTGATGGTTATTGATGGGAGAGGTGTCTTCATCATGTCTGCATATTCACGAACCGTAGGGTGACACACTTAAGGTTCGAAGTTGTTTGAAGTAGATATGGAATTTGCGTTGGAGACCGAATGTTGTTCGGAGTCTCGGAATGGATCCGGGACATCACGAGGAGATCCGGAATGGTCCGAAGAATGAGATTCATATATTGGGGATCATTTTCTAAGTTAGGAAATGTTCCGGAGTGTTTGTATGGAGATTCTAGAAGGTTTAGGAATGTTCTGGAAGGTTCTAGAGGATTTCTTGGAGTTTGCTTGAAAACCAAGAAAGGGATCAAAGAAACCAAGTGGGGTAAGACACGGGTTCGTGGGGGAGGAGGACTCCTCCCCCCAACCCGCCGGCCCAAGGAGGAGGGAGTCCTACTAGGACTCCCCCCTCCCCAGGCGCGCCTCCCTCCTTTAAATAGAAGGGAGGGGGCGCCCCCTCTTGCACCTTGTCTCATAACTCCCAATCACAGCCTCTCTCCACGCTTTTCCTGGGCATGGCGAAGCCTGCAGATTTCATCTCCACCACCACCACCACGCCGTCAGGTCTGCTGGGATTCCGTGGAGATCTACTACTCCGTCACCGGAAATGTGGAGAGGAAGGTCCGCCGACCGCACGCAGTGATCGTCATGAAGCGCCGCTAACGCAGCGCCAGAAGGATCATCCACACAATCTTGAGATCGGCAAGTGATCGACTACATCATCCACGAGATCTAATCTCGTTAACACTTTCGGTTCTACGAGGGTTAGTACCGATCTATCTCGTTGCTCATGTCTAGTAGATTAGATCTTGCCTTTTATCTAGATTAGATCTGGGTTTTGTTTGTTCTTGCGGTAGAAATTTTTTGTTTTCCATGCTACGAACCCATCAGGTGGATCCTTATGTGGTTTGTGAAAAGAACACACATGCCATGACTCTGGGTGTGGTTCATGAAAAGAACACACATCCAATGACACTGGTGGATCCATATGTGGTTTGTGAAAAGAACAGACATGCAATGACACTGGTGGATCCATGTGTGGTTTGTCAGAAGAACACACATGCAATGACTCTGGCTGTGGTTCATGAAAAGAACACACATCCAATGACACTAGTGGATCCTTATATCGTTTGTGAAAAGAACACACATACAATGACTCTAGCTGTGGTTCATGAAAATAAAACACATCCAATGACAATGGTGTATCCTTATGTGGTTTGTCGAAAGAACGGACATGCAATGACTCTAGTTGTGGTTTGTGAAAATAACACACATCCAATGACATTGGTGGATCCATATGTAGTTTGTGGAAAGAACATACATGCAATGCCTCCAGCTATGGTTCATGAAAAGAACAGACATCCAATGACATTGGTGGATCCATATGTGGTTTGTGGAAAGAATAGACATGCAATGACTCTAGTTGTGGTTCATGAAAAGAACACACATCCAATGACACTGGTGGATCCATATGTGGTTTGTGGAAATAACAGGCATGCAATGACTCTAGCTGTGGTTCATGAAAAGAAAAGACATCCGATGACATTGGTGGATTCATATGTGGTTTGTGGAAAGAATGGAAATGCAATGACTCTAGCTATGGTTCATGAAAAGAACACACATGCAATGACTCTAGTTGTGGTTCATGAAAATAACACACATCCAATGACATTGGTGGATCCATATGTAGTTCGTGGAAAGTACAGACATGCAATGACTCTAGCTGTGGTTCATGAAAAGAACAGACATCCAATGACATTGGTGGATCCATATGTGGTTTGTGGAAAGAATAGACATGCAATGACTCTAGTTGTGGTTCATGAAAAGAACACACATCCAATGACACTGGTGGATCCATATGTGGTTTGTGGAAAGAACAGGCATGCTATGACTCTAGTTGTGGTTCATGAAAAGAACAGACATCCAATGACATTGGTGGATTCATATGTGGTTTGTGGAAAGAACAGACATGCAATGACTCTAGCTATGGTTCATGAAAAGAACAGACATGCAATCACAGTGGTGGATCCATGTGTGGTTTGTGGAAAGAACAGACATGCAATGACACTGGTGCGGTTCTTGAAAAGAGCAGACATGCAATGACACTGGTGGATCCATGTGTGGTTTGTGAGAAGAACACACATGCAATGACTATGGCTATGGTTCATGAAAAGAACACACATCCAATGACTCTAGTTGTGGTTCATGAAAAGAACACACATCCAATGACATTGGTGGATCCATATGTGGTTTGTGGAAAGATCAAACATGCAATGACTCTAGCTGTGGTTTGTGAAAAGAACAAACATGCAATGACTCTAGCTGTGGTTTGTGAAAAGAACACACATCTAGTGACACTGGTGGATCCATATGTGGTTTGTGGAAAGAACAGACATGCAATGACTCTAGCTGTGGTTTGTGAAAAGAACAGAAATGCAATGACACTGGTGGATCCATGTGTGGTTTGTGGACAGACATGCAATGACTCTAGCTGTGGTTCGTGAAAAGAACACACATCCAGTGACACTGGTTGATCCATATGTGGTTTGTGGAAAGAACATACATGCAATTACTCTAGCTGTGGTTCATGAAAAGAACACACATCCAGTGACACTAGTGGATCCATGTGTGGTTTGTGGAAAGAACAGACATGCAATGACTCTAGTTGTGGTTTCTGAGAAGAACACACATCTAGTGACACTGCTGGATCCATCTGTGGTTTGTGGAAAGAACAGAGATACAATGACTCTAGCTCTGGTTTGTGAAAAGAACAGACATGCAATGACACTGGTGGATCCATGTGTGGTTTGTGAGAAGAACACACATGCAATGAATCTGGCTGTGGTTCATGAAAAGAAAACACATCCAATGACACTAATGTAACCTTACATGGTTTGTGTAAACAACACACATGCAATGACTCTGGGTGTGGTTCATCAAAATAACACACATCCAATGACACTGGTGGTTCCATGTATGGTTTTGTGGAAATAACAGACATGCAATGACACTGGTGTGGTTCATGAAAAGAACACACATCCAATGACACTGGTGGATCCTTATGTGGTTTGTGAAAAGACACATGCAATGAATTTGGGTGTGGTTCATGAAAAGAAAACACATCCAATGACACTGGTGGATCCATATGTGGTTTGTGGAAAGAACAGACATGCAATGACACTGGGTGTGGTTCATGAAAAGAACACACATCCAATGACACTGGTGGATCCTTATGTGGTTTGTGGAAAGAACAGACATGCAATGATAGTGGGTGTGGTTAATGAAAATAATAGACATGCAATGACAGTAGTGGATCCATGTGTGGTTTGTGAGAAGAACACACATGCAATGACACTGGTTGTGGTTCATGAAAAGAACACACATCCTATGACACTGGTGCATCCATATGTGGTTTGTGAGAAGAACACACATGTAATGACTCTAGCTGTGTTTCATGAAAAGAACAGACATGCAATGACACTGGTGGATCCATGTGTGGTTTGTGAGAAGAACACACATCCAATGACTCTGGCTGTGGTTCATGAAAAGAAAACACATCCAATGACAATGGTGTACCCTTATGAGGTTTGTGGAAAGAACAGACATGCAATGACTCTAGTTGTGGTTCATGGAAAGAAAACACATGCAATCACACTCGTGGTTCCATGTGTGGTTTGTGGAAAGAACAGACATGCAATGCCACTGGTGTGGTTCATGAAAAGAGTAGACATGCAATGACATTGGTGGATCCATGTGTGGTTTGTGAGAAGAACACACATGCAATGACACTTGCTGTGGTCCATGAAAATAACACACATCCAATGACACTGGTGGATCCTTATGTGGTTTGTGAAAAGAACACACATGCAATGACTCTAGTTGTGTTTCATGAAAAGAACACACATCCAATGACACTGGTGGATCCATATGTGGTTTGTGGAAAGAACAGACATGCAATGACTCTAGATGTGGTTTGTGATAAGAACACACATGCAATGACTCTAGATGTGGTTCATGAAAAGAACACACATCTAGTCACACTAGTGGATCCATATGTGGTTTCTGGAAAGAATAGACATGCAATGACTCTAGCTGTGGTTTGTGAAAAGAACAAACATTCAATGACACTGGTGGATCCATTTGTGGTTTGTGAGAAGAACACACATGCAATGACACTGGGTGTGGTTCATGAAAAGAACACACATCCAATGACACAGGTGTATCCTTATGTGGTTTGTGAGAAGAACAGACATGCAATGACTCTAGCTGTGGTTCATGAAAAGAACAGACATGCAATGACACTGGTGGAAACATGTGTGGTTTGTGAGAAGAACACACATGCAATGACTCTGGCTATGGTTCATGAAAAGTACACACATCCAATGACACTGGTGGATCCTTATGTGGTTTGTTAAAAGAACACACATGCAATGACTAGCTGTGGTTCATGAAAATAACACACATCCAATGACATTGGTGGATCCATATGTGGTTTGTGGAAAGAACAAACATGCAATGACTCTAGTTGTGGTTTGTGAAAAGAACAGACATGCAATGACTCTAGCTGTGGTTTGTGAAAAGAACACACATCTAGTGATACTGGTGGATCCATATGTGGTTTGGGGAAAGAACAGACATGAATAACTCTAGCTGTGGTTTGTGAAACGAACAGACATACAATGACACTGGTGGGTCCATGTGTGGTTTGTGAGAAGAACACATATGCAATGACTCTGGCTGTGGTTCATGAAAAGAACACACATCCAATGACACTGGTGGACCCTTATGTGGTTTGTGAAAAGAACACACATGCAATGACTCTAGCTGTGGTTCATGAAAAGAACACACATCCAATGACACTGGTGGATCCATATGTGGTTTGTGGAATGAACAGACATGCAATGACTCTAGTTGTGGTTTGTGAAAAGAACACACAAGCAATGACTCTAGCTGTGGTTCATGAATAGAACACACATCCAGTAACATTGGTGGATACATATGTCGTTTGTGGAAAGAACAGACATGCAATGACTCTAGTTGTGGTTTGTGAAAACAATAGACATGCAATCACACTGGTGGATCCATATGTGGTTTGTGAGAAGAACACACATCCAATGACTCTGGCTGTGGTTCATGAAAATAAAACACATCCAATGACAATGGTGTACCCTTATGAGGTTTGTGGAAAGAACAGACATGCAATGACTCTAGTTGTGGTTCATGAAAAGAACACACATGCAATCACACTCGTGGTTCCATGTGTGGTTTGTGGAAAGAACAGACATGCAATGCCATTGGTGTGGTTCATGAAAAGAGCAGACATGCAATGACATTGGTGGATCCATGTGTGGTTTGTGAGAAGAACACACATGCAATGACACTTGGTGTGGTTCATGAAAATAACACACATCCAATGACACTGGTGGATCCTTATGTGGTTTGTGAAAAGAACACACATGCAATGACTCTAGCTGTGTTTCATGAAAAGAACACACATCCAATGACACTGGTGGATCCATATGTGGTTTGTTGAAAGAACAGACATGCAATGACTCTAGATGTGGTTTGTGAAAAGAACATACATGCAATGACTCCAACTGTGGTTCATGAAAAGAACACACATCTAGTGACACTAGTGGATCCATATGTGGTTTCTGGAAAGAATAGACATGCAATGACTCTAGCTGTGGTTTGTGAAAAGAATAAACATTCAATGACACTGGTGGATCCATGTGTGGTTTGTGAGAAGAACACACATGCAATGACACTGGGTGTGGTTCATGAAAAGAACACACATCCAATGACACGGGTGTATCCTTATGTGGTTTGTGAGAAGAACAGACATGCAATGACTCTAGCTGTGGTTCATGAAAAGAACAGACATGCAATGACACTGGTGGAATCATGTGTGGTTTGTGAGAAGAACAGACATGCAATGACTCTGGCTCTGGTTCATGAAAAGTACACACATCCAATGACACTGGTGGATCCTTATGTGGTTTGTTAAAAGAACACACATGCAATGACTAGCTGTGGTTCATGAAAAGAACACACATCCAATGACATTGGTGGATCCATATGTGGTTTGTGGAAAGAACAAACATGCAATGACTCTAGCTGTGGTTTGTGAAAAGAACAGACATGCAATGACTCTAGCTATGGTTTGTGAAAAGAACACACATCTAGTGATACTGGTGGATCCATATGTGGTTTGGGGAAAGAACAGACATGCAATAACTCTAGCTGTGGTTTGTGAAAAGAACAGACATACAATGACACTGGTGGGTCCATGTGTGGTTTGTGAGAAGAACACACATGCAATGACTTTGGCTGTGGTTCATGAAAATAACACACATCCAATGACACTGCTGGACCCTTATGTGGTTTGTGAAAAGAACACACATGCAATGACTCTAGCTGTGGTTCATGAAAAGAACACACATCCAATGACACTGGTGGATCCATATGTGGTTTGTGGAATGAACAGACATGCAATGACTCTAGTTGTGGTTTGTGAAAAGAACACACATGCAATGACTCTAGCTGTGGTTCATGAATAGAACACACATCCAGTAACACTGGTGGATCCATATGTCGTTTGTGGAAAGAACAGACATGCAATGACTCTAGCTGTGGTTTGTGAAAATAATAGACACACAATCACACTAGTGGATCCATGTGTGGTTTGTGAGAAGACCACACATGCAATGACACTGGGTGTGGTTCATGAAAAGAACACACAACCAATAACACTGGTGTATCCTTATGTGGTTTGGAGAAGAATAGACATGCAATGACTCTAGCTGTGGTTCATGAAAAGAATAGACATGCAATGACACTAGTGGATCCATGTGTGGTTTGTGAGAAGAACACACATGCAATGACTCTGGTTGTAGTTCATGAAAAGAACACACATCCAATGACACTGGTCGATCCATATGTGTTTTGTGGAAAGAACAGACATGCAATGACTCTAGTTGTGGTTCATGAAAAGAACACACATCCAATGACATTGGTGGATCCATATGTGGTTTTTGGAAAGAACAGACATGCAATGACTCTAGTTGTGGTTCATGAAAAGAATAGACATGCAATGACTCTAGTTGCGGTTTGTGAAAAGAACACACATCCAGTGACACTGGTTGATCCATGTGTGGTTTGTGGAAAGAATAGACATGCAATGACTCCAGCTATGGTTTGTGAAAAGAACACACATTCAATGACACTGGTGGATCCTTGTGTGGTTTGTGGAAAGAACATACATGCAATGAATCTAGCCGTGGTTCATGAAAAGAATATACATGCAATGACACTGGTGCATCCATGTGTGGATTGTGGGAAGGACAAACATGCAATGACTCTGGTTGTGGTTCATGAAAAGAAAACACATGCAATGAATCTAGCTGTGGTTCATGAAAAGAACACACATGCATTGACACTGGTGGATCCATGTGTGGTTTGTGGAAAGAACAGACATGCAATGACTCTGGCTGTGGTTAATGAAAAGAGCAGACATGTAATGACACGAGTGGATCCACGTGTGGTTTGTAAGAAGAACAGACATGCAAAGACTCTGGGTGTGGTCAATGAAAAGAGCAGACATTCAATGACATTGGTGGATCCATGTGTGGTTTGTGAGAAGAACACAGATGCAATGGCACTGGGTGTGGTTCATGAAAAGAACACTCATCCAATGACACTGGTGGATAGATATGTGGTCCATGGAAAGAACATACATGCAATGACTATAGCTGTGGTTTGTGAAAAAACAGACATGCAATGACTCTAGCTGTGGTTACTGAAAATAACACACATCCAGTGACACTGGTGGATCCATATGTGGTTTATGGAAAGAATAGGCATGCAATGACTCTAACTGTGGTTTGTGAAAAGAACAGAAATGCAATGACACTAGTGAATCCATGTGTGGTTTGTGAGAAGAACACACATGCAATGACACTGGGTGTGGTTTCATGAAAAGAACACACATCCAATGACAATGGTGGATCCTTATGTGGTTTGTGAAAAGAACACACATGCAATGACTCTGGGTGTGATTCATGAAAAGAACACACATCCAATGACACTGCTGGATCCTTATGTGGTTTGTTAAAAGAACACACATGCAATGACTAGATGTGGTTCAAGAAACGAACACACATCCAGTGACATTGGTGGATCCATATGTGGTTTGTGGAAAGAACAAACATGCAATGACTATAGCTGTGGTTTGTGAAAAGAACAAACATGCAATGACTCTAGCTATGGTTTGTGAAAAGAACACACATCCAGTGATACTGGTGGATCCATATGTGGTTTGTGGAAAGAACAGACATGCAATGACTCTAGCTGTGCTTTGTGAAAAGAACAGAAATGCAATAACATTGGTGGATCCATGTGTGGTTTGTGGAAAGAACAGACATGCAATGACTCTAGCTGTGGTTTGTGAAAAGAACACACATCCAGTGACACTAGTGGATCCATATGTGGTTTGTGGATAGAATAGACATGCAATGACACTGGGTGTGGTTCATGAAAAGAACACACATCCAATGACACTAGTGGATCCTTATGTGGTTTCTGGAAAGAACACACATGCAATGACTCTAGCTGTGGTTCATGAAAAGAACACACATCCAATGACACTAGTGGATCCATATGTGGTTTGTGAAAACAATAGACATGCAATGACTGTAGCTATGGTTTGTGAAAAGAACACACATCCAATGACACTGGTGGATCCTTGTGTGGTTTGTGGAAAGAACAGACATGCAATGACTCTAGCTGTGGTTCATGAAAAGAACATACATGCAATGACACCTGTGGATCCATGTGTGGATTGTGGGAAGAACAAACATGCAATGACTCTGGTTGTGGTTCATGAAAAGAAAACACATGCAATGACTCTGGCTGTGGTTCATGAAAAGAACACACATGCAATGAGGCTGGTGGATCTATGTGTGATTTGTGGAAAGAACAGACATGCAATGACTCTGGCTATGGTTAATGAAAACAGGAGACATGCAATGACACTGGTGGATCCATGTGTGGTTTGTGAGAAGAACAAAATGGAAAGACTCTGGGTGTGGTCAATGAAAAGAGCAGACATGCAATGACATTGGTGGATCCATGTGTGGTTTGTGAGAAGAACACACATGCAATGACACTTGGTGTGGTCCATGAAAATAACACACATCCAATGACACTGGTGGATCCTTATGTGGTTTGTGAAAAGAACACACATGCAATGACTCTAGCTGTGTTTCATGAAAAGAACACACATCCAATGACACTGGTGGATCCATATGTGGTTTGTTGAAAGAACAGACATGCAATGACTCTAGATGTGGTTTGTGAAAAGAACATACATGCAATGACTCCAGTTGTGGTTCATGAAAAGAACACACATCTAGTGACACTAGTGGATCCATATGTGGTTTCTGGAAAGAATAGACATGCAATGACTCTAGCTGTGGTTTGTGAAAAGAACAAACATTCAATGACACTGGTGGATCCATGTGTGGTTCGTGAGAACAACACACATGCAATGACACTGGGTGTGGTTCATGAAAAGAACACACATCCAATGACACGGGTGTATCCTTATGTGGTTTGTGAGAAGAACAGACATGCAATGACTCTAGCTGTGGTTCATGAAAAGAACAGACATGCAATGACACTGGTGGAAACATGTGTGGTTTGTGAGAAGAACAGGCATGCAATGACTCTGGCTATGGTTCATGAAAAGAACACACATCCAATGACACTGGTGGATCCTTATGTGGTTTGTTAAAAGAACACACATGCAATGACTAGCTGTGGTTCATGAAAAGAACACACATCCAATGACATTGGTGGATCCATATGTGGTTTGTGGAAAGAACAAACATGCAATGACTCTAGCTGTGGTTTGTGAAAAGAACAGAGATGCAATGACTCTAGCTGTGGTTTTTGAAAAGAACACACATCTAGTGATACTGGTGGATCCATATGTGGTTTGGGGAAAGAACAGACATGCAATAACTCTAGCTGTGGTTTGTGAAAAGAACAGACATACAATGACACTGGTGGGTCCATGTGTGGTTTGTGAGAAGAACACACATGCAATGACTCTGGCTGTGGTTCATGAAAAGAACACACATCCAATGACATTGGTGGATCCATATGTGGTTTGTGAAAAGAACACACATGCAATGACTCTAGCTGTGGTTCATGAAAAGAACACACATCCAATGACATTGGTGGATCCATATGTGGTTTGTGGAATGAACAGACATGCAATGACTCTAGTTGTGGTTTGTGAAAAGAACACACATGCAATGACTCTAGCTGTGGTTCATGAATAGAACACACATCCAGTAACACTGGTGGATCCATATGTCGTTTGTGGAAAGAACAGACATGCAATGACTCTAGCTGTGGTTTGTGAAAACAATAGACATGCAATCACACTGGTGGATCCATGTGTGGTTTGTGAGAAGACCACACATGCAATGACACTGGGTGTGGTTCATGAAAAGAACACACAACCAATAACACTGGTGTATCCTTATGTGGTTTGTGAGAAGAATAGACATGCGATGACTCTAGCTGTGGTTCATGAAAAGAATAGACATGCAATGACACTAGTGGATCCATGTGTAGTTTGTGAGAAGAACACACATGCAATGACTCTGGTTGTGGTTCATGAAAAGAACACACATCCAATGACACTGGTCGATCCATATGTGTTTTGTGGAAAGAACAGACATGCAATGACTCTAGCTGTGGTTCATGAAAAGAACACACATCCAATGACATTGGTGGATCCATATGTGGTTTGTGGAAAGAACAGACATGCAATGACTCTAGTTGTGGTTCATGAAAAGAACAGACATGCAATGACTCTAGTTGCGGTTTGTGAAAAGAACACACATCCAGTGACACTGGTTGATCCATGTGTGGTTTTTGGAAAGAACAGACATGCAATGACTCTAGCTATGGTTTGTGAAAAGAACACACATCCAATGACACTGGTGGATCCTTGTGTGGTTTGTGGAAAGAACATACATGCAATGAATCTAGCTGTGGTTCATGAAAAGAACAGACATGCAATGACACTGGTGCATCCATGTGTGGTTTGTGGGAAGAACAAACATGCAATGACTCTGGTTGTGGTTCATGAAAAGAAAACACATGCAATGAATCTAGCTGTGGTTCATGAAAAGAACACACATGCAATGACACTGGTGGATCCATGTGTGGTTTGTGGAAAGAACAGACATGCAATGACTCTGGCTGTGGTTAATGAAAAGAGTAGACATGTAATGACACTAGTGGATTCACGTGTGGTTTGTAAGAAGAACAGACATGCAAAGACTCTGGGTGTGGTCAATGAAAAGAGCAGACATTCAATGACATTGGTGGATCCATGTGTGGTTTGTGAGAAGAACACAGATGCAATGGCACTGGGTGTGGTTCATGAAAAGAACACTCATCCAATGACACTGGTGGATAGATATGTGGTTCATGGAAAGAACAGACATGCAATGACTATAGTTGTGGTTTGTGAAAAAACAGACATGCAATGACTCTAGCTGTGGTTACTGAAAATAACACACATCCAGTGACACTGGTGGATCCATATGTGGTTTATGGAAAGAATAGGCATGCAATGACTCTAACTGTGGTTTGTGAAAAGAACAGAAATGCAATGACACTAGTGAATCCATGTGTGGTTTGTGAGAAGAACACACATGCAATGACACTGGGTGTGGTTTCATGAAAAGAACACACATCCAATGACAATGGTGGATCCTTATGTGGTTTGTGAAAAGAACACACATGCAATGACTCTGGGTGTGGTTCATGAAAAGAACACACATCCAATGACACTGGTGGATCCTTATGTGGTTTGTTAAAAGAACACAAATGCAATGACTAGATGTGGTTCAAGAAACGAACACACATCCAGTGACATTGGTGGATCCATATGTGGTTTGTGGAAAGAACAAACATGCAATGACTATAGCTGTGGTTTGTGAAAAGAACAAACATGCAATGACTCTTTCTATGGTTTGTGAAAAGAACACACATCCAGTGATACTGGTGGATCCATATGTGGTTTGTGGAAAGAACAGACATGCAATGACTCTAGCTGTGCTTTGTGAAAAGAACAGAAATGCAATAACATTGGTGGATCCATGTGTGGTTTGTGGAAAGAACAGACATGCAATGACTCTAGCTGTGGTTTGTGAAAAGAACACACATCAAGTGACACTAGTGGATCCATATGTGGGTTGTGGAAAGAACAGACATGCAATGACTCTAGCTGTGGTTTGTGAAAAGAACATACATGTAATGACTCTAGCTGTGGTTTCTAAAAAGAACAAATATCCAGTGGCACTGGTGGATCCATATGTGGTTTGTGGAAAGAACAGACATGCAATGACTCTAGCTGTGGTTTGTGAAAAGAACATACATGCAATGACACTGGTGGATCCATGTGTGGTTTGTGAGAAGAACACACATGCAATGACTCTGGCTATGGTTCATGAAAATAAAACACATACAATGACACTGGTGTATCCTTATGTGGTTTGTGAAAACAACATACATGCAATGACTCTCGGTGTGGTTCATGAAAAGAACACACATCCAATGACAGTGGTGGATCCTTATGTGGTTTGTGAAAAGAACACACATGCAATGACTCTGGTGTGGTTCATGAAAAGAACACACATCCAATGACACTGGTGGATCCATATGTTTTTTGTGGATAGAATAGACATGCAATGACACTGGGTGTGGTTCATGAAAAGAACACACATCCAATGACACTAGTGGATCCTTATGTGGTTTCTGGAAAGAACACACAAGCAATGACTCTAGCTGTGGTTCATGAAAAGAACACACATCCAATGACACTAGTGGATCCATATGTGGTTTGTGAAAACAATAGACATGCAATGACTGGAGCTATGGTTTGTGAAAAGAACACATATCCAATGACACTGGTGGATCCTTGTGTGGTTTGTGGAAAGAACAGACATGCAATGACTCTAGCTGTGGTTCATGAAAAGAACATACATGCAATGACACCTGTGGATCCATGTGTGGATTGTGGGAAGAACAAACATGCAATGACTCTGGTTGTGGTTCATGAAAAGAAAACACATGCAATGACTCTGGCTGTGGTTCATGAAAAGAACACACATGCAATGAGGCTGGTGGATCTATGTGTGATTTGTGGAAAGAACAGACATGCAATGACTCTGGCTATGGTTAATGAAAAGAGCAGACATGCAATGACACTGGTGGATCCATGTGTGGTTTGTGAGAACAACAGACATGGAAAGACTCTGGGTGTGGTCAATGAAAAGAGCAGACATGCAATGACACTGGTAGATCCATGTGTGGTTTGTGACAAGAACACACATGCAATGACACTGGGTGTGGTTCATGAAAAGAACTCTCATCCAATGACACTGGTGGATCGATATTTGGTTCGTGGAAAGAACAGACATGCAATGACTATAGTTGTGGATTGTGAAAAGATTAGACATGCAATGACTCTAGCTGTGGTTTGTGAAAATAACACACATCTAGTGACACTGGTGGATCCATATGTGGTTTGTTGAAAGAACACACATGCAATGAATCTACATGTGGTTTGTGAAAAGAACAGAAATGCAACGACACTGGTGGATCCATGTGTGGTTTGTGAGAATAACACACATGCAATGACACTGAGTGTGGTTTCATGAAAAGAACACACATCCAATGACACTGGTGGATCCTTATGTGGTTTGTGAAAAGAACACACGTGCAATGAATCTAGGTGTGCTTCAGGAAAAGAACACACATACAATGACACTGGTGGATCCATATGTGGTTTGTGGAAAGAACAGACATGCAATGACACTGGGTGTGATTCATGAAAAGAACACACATCCAATGACACTTGTGGATCCTTATGTGGTTTGTGGAAAGAACAGACATGCAATGACACTGGGTGTGGTTAATGAAAAGAACAGACATGCAATGACACTAGTGGATCCATGTGTGGTTTGTGAGAAGAACACACATGCAATGACACTGGTTATGGTTCATGAAAATAACACACATCCAGTGATACTCTTGGATCCATATGTGGTTTGTGAGAAGAACAGACATGCAATGACTCTAGTTGTGGTTCATGAAAAGAACAGACATGCAATGACACTGGTGGATCCATGTGTGGTTTGTGAGAAGAACACACATGCAATGACTCTGGCTGTGGTTCATGAAAATAAAACACATCCAATGGAATGGTGTACCCTTATGTGGTTTGTGGAAAGAACGGCATGCAATGACTCTAGTTGTGGTTCACGAAAAGAACACACATGCAATCACACTGGTGGATCCATTTGTGGTTTGTGGAAAGAACAAATATGCAATGACACTGGTGTGGTTCATGAAAAGAGCAGACATGCAATGACGCTGGTGGATCCATGTGTGGTTTGTGAGAAGAAAACACATGCAATGACACTGGGTGTGGTTTGTGAAAAGAACTACATCCAATGACACTGGTGGATCCTTATGTGGTTTGTGAAATCCACACACATGCAATGACTCTAGCTGTGGTTCATGAAAAGAACACACATCCAATGACACTGGTGGACCCATATGTGGTTTGTGGAAAGAACAGACATGCAATGATGCTAGATGAGGTTTGTGAAAAGAACACACATGCAATGACTCTAGCTATGGTTCATGAAAAGAACACACATCCAGTGACACTGGTGGATCCATATGTGGTTTGTGGAAGGAATATACATGCAATGACTCTAGCTGTGGTTTGTGAAAAGAATAGACATGCAATGACACTGGTGGATCCATGTGTGGTTTGTGAGAAGAACAGACATGGAAAGACTCTGGGTGTGCTCAATGAAAAGAGCAGACATGCAATGACACTGGTAGATCCATGTGTGGTTTGTGAGAAGAACACACATGCAATGACACTGGGTGTGGTTCATGAAAAGAACACTCATCCAATGACACTGGTGGATCGATATTTGGTTCGTGGAAAGAACAGACATGCAATGACTATAGTTGTGGATTGTGAAAAGAACAGACATGCAATGACTCTAGCTGTGGTTTGTGAAAATAACACACATCCAGTGACACTGGTGGATCCATATGTGGTTTGTTGAAAGAACAGACATGCAATGACTCTACCTATGGTTTGTGAAAAGAACAGAAATGCAATGACACTGGTGGATCCATGTGTGGTTTGTGAGAATAACACACATGCAATGACACTGGGTGTGGTTTCATGGAAAGAACACACATCCAATGACACTGGTGTATACTTATGTGGTTTATGAAAAGAACACACATCCAATGACACTGGTGGATCCATGTGTGGTTTGTGAGAAGAACACATTGTTGGGTCCGTAGCATAGAAAATAAAAAATTTCCTACGGTGTGAACTACACGCCAAGATCTATCTACTAGGTACAAAGCAACGGGTGGACTTACATCCAACGAGAACTTACCCTCGTAGACAACGAGCTTTGTTAACGAGTAGGAACTCGTGGTTGATGTAGTCGTACACTTGCCGATCTCAAGATCGTGATGAAGTCCAGCAGGTCGGCTCCCCACCACCAAGTCCAGCAAAGCAAAGGCCGTGCATCCGTGATCGCACACACGTCCGGTACCCTCGACAACCTCCGTCCCGCCTCTTCCAAAGAAAGCGTGGAAGCAAACTCCTTTCCAGATAAAGCCACCGGGATAATGTATCTCGCTAATCCGAGACCATGGGAAAATAATACTAGAGGGGGAGAGAGATCCTTCACAAGGAGGTGTGTGTGAGAAGTGAGGAGGGGGTGGCCTTTTATAAGAGGAGGGGGCTGCCCCTTCTTCATGGCTTGCATGGAGGGTGACCTTCACCTCTCCATTCATGTGGTGGTAACCTCCACATTAAAATGCCCCTTCACATTCTCTTTTAAAGTCTCCACTTTAAATGCATTAAATTTCTCCAAATTTAATGCTCTCTCATTTAATAAAACTCTTATTATTTTTATTCAGAATTTTGTTAATTACTTTAATTAACAAACATTCACATAAACCCCCGCAACATTTCAATATTACATGCGTAACCAATTTCAGCATTTTCACCCAAAGCTTTTTTGGTGTCTATTGAAATAATTCTAGCGCTTTTTAAATCTTTATCTCAAAACATATTTGCTCCAAATGGTGTCGGTATCCTTAAACGTGTCACCCCACGGTTCATGAATAATGCATACATGATCGAGACCCTCTCCGATCAATAATCGCAGCGGACGGAGATCCATACTGACTCCTACACATTCAACGATGACTTCTGTGATCGTGAGAACCTTTAACGCTAGTAACTAAATCCCTTTGTCCCGCGATATATTACATGTCCAAGATTCAATCATCGGTATCTCCATACCTAGTTTGATCTAATCGACATGCACTCTTTTCTCATTCCCTGATATAACATTCTAGTGATCACATCACTTGCTTGCAAGCTATTTCAATGTGATATCACCGAGAGGGCCCAGAGTATATCTATCCGTCATCGGGATGGACAAATCCCACTCTTGATCCATGAGACTCAACATAACACCTTCGTAGCACTAAGCCCACCTTTATAGTCACCCTGTTACGGTGTGACGTTTGATGTTATCAAGATACTCTTCCGGTGTTAGCAATTAACATGATCTCATGGTCTAAGGATAAAGATTACTTCGTATGATATTATAGCAATATAAAAATAATGACTTTGATCGTAATGATATACTTCGGATGAATGTTCATCACATCATTCCACCAATGGTGTGACCTTGTTATTAACAACATCCAATGTCCATGATCAGGAAACCTTGATCATCTTGTTAATCAACAAGCTAGTCTATAAGAGAGGCATAACTAGGAACCCTTTTTGTTTATTAAACACACATGTATTGATGTTTCCGATCAATACAATTCTAGCATGTAAAATAAACATTTATCATAAACATGGAATAAGATAATAACCACTTTATTATTGCCTCTCGGGCATATTCCCTTCACACACATGCAATGACTATGGCTATGGTTCATGAAAAGAACACACATCCAATGACACAGGTGGATCCTTATGTGGTTTGTGAAAAGAACACACATGCAATGACTCTAGCTGTGGTTCATGAAAAGAACACACATCCAATGACATTGGTGGATCCATATGTGGTTTGTGGAAAGGATAGACATGCAATGAATCTAGCTGTGGTTTGTGAAAAGAACAGACATGCAATGATTCTAGTTGTGGTTTGTGAAAAGAACACACAACTAGTGACACTTGTGGATCCATATGTGGTTTGTGGAAAGAACAGACATACAATGACTCTAGCTGTGGTTTGTGAAAAGAATAGACATGCAATGACACTGGTGGATCCATGTGTGGTTTGTGAGAAGAACACACATCCAATGACACTGGTGGATCCATGTGTGGTTTGTGGAAAGAACAGACATGCAATGACTCTAGCTGTGCTTTGTGAAAAGAGCTCACATCAAGTGACACTGCTGGATCCATATGTGGTTTGTTGAAAGAACAGACATGCAATGACTCTAGCTGTGGTTCATGAAAAGAACACACATCCAGTGACACTGGTGGATCCATGTGTGGTTTGTGGAAAGAACATACATGCAATGACTCTAGTTGTGGTTTGTGAAAAGAACAAACATGCAATGACTCTAATTGTGGTTTGTGAAAAGAACACACATGCAGTGACACTGGTGGATGCATATGAGGTTTCTGGAAAGAACAGACATGCAATGACTCTAGGTGTGGTTTGTGAAAAGAACAAACATGCAATGACACTAGTCGGTACATGTGTGGATTGTGAGAAGAGCACATGCAATGACTCTGGCTGTGGTTCATGAAAATAAAACACATCCAATGACACTAGTGTATCCTTATGTGGTTTGTGAAAAGAACACACATGCAATGACTCTGGGTCTGGTTCATGAAAAGAACACACATCCAATGACATTGGTGGATCCATGTGTGGTTTTGTGGAAATAACAGACATGCAATAACACTGGTGTGGTTCCTGAAAAGAACACACATCCAATGACACTGGTGGATCCATATGCGGTTTGTGGAAAGAACAGACATGCAATGACACTAGGTGTGGTTCATGAAAATAACACACATCCAATGACACTAGTGGATCCTGATGTGGTTTGTGAAAAGAACACATGTGCAATGACTCTACATGTGGTTCATGAAAAGAACACACATCTAATGACACTGGTGGATCCATATGTTGTTTGTGAAAAGAACACACATGCAATGACTCTAGCTGTGGTTCATGAAAATAACACACATCCAATGACACTGGTGGATCCATGTGTGGTTTGTGGAAAGAACAGACATGTAATGACTCTAGTTGTGGTTAATGAAAAGAATAGACATGCAATGACACTGGTGGTTCCATGTGTGGTTCATGAGAAGAACACACATGCAATGACACCGGTGTATCCTTATGTGGTTTGTGAGAAGAACACTCATGCAATGACTCTAGCTGTGGTTCATGAAAAGAACACACATGCAATGACACTGGTGGATCCATGTGTGGTTTATGAAAAGAACAGATATGCAATGACTCTGGGTGTGGTTCATGAAAGGAACACACATCCAATGACACTGGTGGATCCATATGTGGTTTGTGAAAAGAACAGACATGCAATGACACTAGTGGATCCATGTGTGGTTTATGAGAAGAACACACATGCAATGACTCTGGCTGTGGTTCATGAAAAGAATACACATCCAATGACACTGGTGGATCCTTATGTGGTTTGTGAAAAGAACACACATGCAATGACTCTCGCTTTGGTTCATGAAAAGAACACACATCCAATGACACTGGTGGATCCATATGTGGTTTGTGGAAAGAACAGACATGCAATGACTCTAGCTTGTGGTTCATGAAAAGAACACACATCCAATGACACTGGTGGATCCATATGTGGTTTGTGGAAAGAACAGACATGCAATGACTCTAGCTGTGGTTTGTGAAAAGAACACACATGCAATGACTCTAGTTGTGGTTCATGAATAGAACACACATCTAGTGACACTGGTGGATCCATATATGGTTTGTGGAAAGAACAGACATGCAATGACTCTAGCTATGGTTCATGAAAAGAACAGACATGCAATGACACTGGTGGATCCATGTGTGGTTCATGATAAGAACACACATGCAATGACTCTGGCTGATCCATATGTGGTTTATGAGAAGAACACACATGCAATAAACTCTAGTGGATCTATCTTGGCATAATTTGATGTATGCCATGATGTATTTCATTATACAAGACACTCACTTTCGATTTTTATACTACTCAGTTTTGCCCTTGGTTTTTTGATACTACTCAGTTTTGCCCTTCCCCTCTCTTTCTCTCTCTCTCTCTTTTGTAGAATCCCAAATGTGTGCTCACTCTGTCTGCTACGCCCTGATTGGTTGTCACAGTTGTCACGCAGATCGTGCGCACCAACCGTTGATCCTGTGTGATCCAACAATGATCGTTGCACACGTCGTGCCCTTCACAATACAGCATGAGACAGCACAAACGTCTCCCTCAGCGCGAGACAGCACGGACATCTCCCTCTACAAGAAGGAACACGATGTTGTCCATGGAAAAGTCGTCGAGTGGTCTTGTCACGTTTAATCTAGTGTGCAAAGGCTACTACTGCTACTACAACACATGCACAGGGCAACGGGGTCATCAAGTGCACGGTTGTCAACGGGACGCTGCAATTTATTGCCACTTGATTTTAGTAAGACATATCCCATTTTTATGGAGCGCTCTCAATCTCACTTCCAATTGGGCCCTACCACAAGTAACTTACATGAGTCAAGGGCCCCCCTTGAGTAGATCTAACGTTGCTAGAAATTGGTTCCGTGCCACTTGCATGCAGTGGAATCGAGTTCTGCCATGAGCATGTTTTCAATGCAGCTCTAAAGTGGAGATCATGGTTGTTTCAAAAAAAGGGAACCCAAAAAAAGGTGGAGATCGTGGTAGCCTCCCGCCCACCACACGTGTCCACTCGAGGACTACGAACGGTCCGGTGTTTATAAACCCACTCGACCTTCTTCTTCCATGTGCTCGTGTCATTTTCCCCCAATTTGTCTAGTCCCAAAACCCCAATCTGCACCTCCCACGCGCGCTGAAGCTCCCTCACTTGCACTACCTCCTTCCCTAGGTGCGCCATGAAGCGTACCCATGGAGACCATGGAGACGAGGTAGTGAAGCCGTTGAAGGCGATCAGCAGATGGCTCTCGTCGCCAAGCAAAGCGGAGGCGTCTTCTCCGCATGAACGCCGTCAGCCGTGCCGTCCGAGGGTTCGAGCTCATCCTTCCAGCCAAGAGCTGGCCGATAATGCAGATGTTGTGGTGCCAGCGGCAGATCTGGATGGGGGCAAGCGGCAGGCGGAGGCAATCCGGTGCTCTACATCAACGACCCCATCGCCGTCCAAGAAATCTTCGATGAAATCATGGAGAATGACGAGTTCGAGGAGGAGGTCCCTGATGAGGAGTCCGAGATACTACATTGCTAGCTTCTCTAGTCGCAGCCGCAGATTTCACTGTTCATACATAGAATTTGCTCAATCGTGTACAAATTCTTTTGCTCTTGAAGTAGGGTAGTATATATATGGTTCGATCGGTCGATTGATGCATCTACCATCTAGTCACAAAACCCCAATCCGTCTAGTCACAAAACCCCAATCCGTCTAGTCACAAAACCCGAATCTGCTCATCTGCCATCTAGTTGAGTTTGCTAGTTGAGTGTTGATTTCGATACACAACATGCCTATAACATTACATTTCTATTCCTTACTAAGCCCAATGATTCTATTTTGCCCCAAAATAGTGCAAGGGCATCTGATGGTGCTGTTTTCTTAGGGATGGTTAGTGAACCTGAGGCAGCAATGCACATAAACAATATAGGTTATGTTGTTGGTATTTTGGTTCTCTGACTCCATCTCTGAAAAAAATGAGGCCCTAATTTTTTCTCATATGGAACCTATATATATAATCTTTGTATTGTTTCTGATCTATGAATGCATCATATGATGCATATGTATATCCCTGAATATTGTTTTGTATGATTACATTTCAATTTCTTATTATGGCCAATGATTCAAATTTGCCCCAAAAAGAGGCAGACACATTGGTGTCAGATTTTTTTAGGGACGAGTTAGCGAACCTGGGGCCATGTACAAGATCAATATAAGTTGTGCAATTGTTACTTGGTTCGCTTACGCCATCCCTAAAGAAACTTATGAGGCCACAATCTTTACTCTACATTCATAGAACTATGATATTTGAATTATCTATTACATGCATTCATAGTGTATAAGAATTACATTTCAGTTTGTCACTGAGGTCGATGATTGAAATTTGCCCCAAAAGAGTTCAAGGGGAGACACGCATGATGGTGTCGTGTTTTAGGGATGGGTTGGTGAACCTGAGGCAGCAATGCACACAAACAATATAGGTTGTGATGTTGGTACTTTGGTTCTCCAACTCCATCTCTGAAACAAATTATGAGGCCCTTGATTTATTCTCATATGGAACTACATATATGATCCTTGAATTGTTTCTGATCTTTGAATGATTCGTATGATGCATATGTATATGAATGGTTTTGATCATAAGTATTTTTAACATGTACCTAAAGATTAATTGTTTGATTTTTTTATTTATAAATACAATATTTAGGCTTGTTTTTGTACCTGACTATGTATATCCCTGAATATTATTTTGTATGATTACATTTCAATTTCTTATTGTGGCCAATGATTCAAATTTACCCACAAAGAAAGGCAGACACATTGGTGTCAAAAAATTTCAGGGATGAGTTAGCGAACCTTGGGCGATGTACAAGAACATTATAGGTTGTGCAATTGTTACTTGGTTTGCCCACTCCATCCCTAAAGAAACTTATGAGGCCCCTAGATTTATTCTACATACACTCTGATGCAATTAATTATCATTGTGTTGAGATGAAATGATATATGAACTGATCAAACTATTGCTGAGATGCTTTCTCTTTGATATCCACGTATATATTGTCTTACATGTACATGTTGTTAATTCTTGAGTTGTAATACAATTCAACCATATGTATGCATTCTAAGTTATGTTCTTAAAAATCAATAGGAGGATGATGATGAAATGGACGATAGCAAGGAATCCAGGGACAACAAGAGCCGCTACGTGCTGAGGTGGTTATGGTGTGGGCTAATCTGTTTCTACCGTAGGGGGAGACTGTTTTGCCCATTTTGTGGCAGAGCAATCAACGTGGACCTCGACAGCATGATCTAGCATGCGGTGGGCATTGCTAGAGGCGGAGGAAGAAGCCATAGGCTGATTACCTTGGCGTGGCATGCAGCCTTCGGAAAATTCCTCCGGGATTATGTCAGGACTGGCCTGTATCCCATCGACTAGGCTGTCCCTGCCTCCTGCTAATGCCCTTGCCCTGCTAGGCGTCTCCGTGTCCCGGCCTCCTGCTGCCGCCCCTGCTTTTATTTTGTTTTAGTTAATTATTACCTGTGTATGGCATGTAAGACAATATATCCGTGGTATCTCTGGTGAACCTTCTATATTAATCTACTCCTTTATATGGAGTGCCTTAAAATTTCTAGTGTTCAATTATATTACTGATCATGCTCATGCACACTACAAAATATTTCTAGTGCTCGATTATATTATAATTGTCAAGGAATACATCAACAAGTTAAATTGGTCAAAATTTCGTATTCAAGTAACTAAATGATCTCACATCAGCGGTGGACGTTGGCAGAAGCCGAATGCATCAGCCGAAGACCTTGGAGTGGCACACAGTCTTCAGCAAATTCCTTATAGGTTCAACAACGGGTTGCCGCCGCCTAGCTCTAAATTCGCTTATAGGTCCAACATGGAAGAACTTGAGTTACCACAGAGACCTCGACAGAGGTCGCAGAATTGGTGCGGGTGCAACCACGGCGACGGCAAGCTTGGATTCTGGAGGAGGAAAACAGAACAGAGCATGGTCGACATGGTGACAGATCTCACCGAACCACCTCGCCCTCGCACTGCCGTGCATGGGCGCCCATGGTGAGGGCGAGCTCCGACTCGGGATGGGGAGGAGAGCGGGGCCAAGCAGGTTCGTCATGTCCCAGCTCTGCGCCATGGCTGCGACCATAGATTGCCGCTCCGGGGAAGAAGAAGAAGGCGCGCAATGGATGCAGGCGCCAACGATGCAAGCCTACAGGGAGGAGAGCGGGGCCGAGCAGGTTCGTCCATGTCCCAGATCCGCCCCATGGCTGGGACACCCCACAGATTGCCGCTCCGGGGAAGAAGAAGATGCGTAATGGACGCAGGCGCCAATGCTGCAAGCCTAATTGACACCTAAGCGACGGGAGGGATATAACAGCAAGAACTGACAGGGGGCCCAACTTGATGGCCGTTAGCCTGATATTTTGTATTGAAACGTAAAGTTGAATTCATGCCGAAAAAGACCCTCTGAGGACTTGGCACACCAACTGTAGTCATCGCGGCTGATTACATGCAACTTGGGTACCGCGTTACCTGGGCGCCCCAACTTTCGGGCCGCAAAATGATATTCTCTTGTGAAAGTGTGTCCGACTTATTGGGACTAATACATAGTAATGTATGTGGCCCGATGAGCACGACAACCAGAGGTGGTTATGAGTACTTCATTACCTTCAATGATGATTTGAGTAGGTATGGATATATCTACTTGATGAAACATAAGTCGGAAGCCTTTGAAAAGTTCAAGGAATTCCAGAATGAGGTACAGAATCAACTCGGCAAGAAAATAAAGTTTCTTCGGTCGGACCGAGGAGGCGAGTACATGAGCCATGAGTTTGATGACCATCTAAAGAGTTGTGGAATAGTTGTTGGGGTTCCGCGTATGAAAACAATAAATTTTACTCTACGCCCCTGAAGCTGCCAGGACCTATCTATTAGTAATACAGTAACGTGAGGGGCTTTTCGCGAACTTACCCTTGAAGACCGAAAAGCGTTGTCAACGCTCAGGAGAGCGTGGTTGATGTAGACGAGCCGAAGCCGACCTCAAGGTCGTGATGAAGTCCTTGCGCTCCTTCTGGCTCCAACGACTTGAGTGCCTCAAGTGCGACACCTCGCGGGGAGTTACACATGTCCGATGCCTGACGATGAATCCCACTTCCCCGATCCAGCAGCAGTTGTGGAAGTAGAACTCCCGGATCCGAATCCCGGCTGACGGTGCTCATGTGAAGATGTCTCGCCATAGCCTGTCCAGACTTGGGACCACGGTCACGAGAGATAGAGGGGGAGAGAGAAAATATCAATTGGAGGTCCTCCCAAAAGTGGGGAGACCTTTATTGATTATTGGTGTATTTTTCTAGGCCAAATGCCCCACTTTATATAGGGGGAGGAGAGGTACTACCTCCCCTAAAGTCCTGGGGTGGGACTAAGGGAGAGGAGGGGGTGGGGTGGCCGCCGACTAGCCCCTAGTGGGCCCCGCGGGGGGGGCTAGGCCTATCTAGCCAGCCCCCTTGGCCCCTCTCCCTCTCTCCTTTCCCCTAATGGGCCTTCTCCCTCCGGAATTGGCCCATTAAGCCTTTTTGACCTTTAATTGATTTTCTCTTTATTAAATAAATATGAATAAATGATTAAATCAATATTTAACATTCATTCACATATAATTTAATCTCCGTGGCCATGGAACACCTTCCACCTCCACTCCGGACATCCTCTGGACTTACCGAAACCTTTCCGGTTTTCTCCCTTCTTTTCTTCGGTGATTCCACCGATCCTATAAACACTCTCTAAGCATCATCAAGCCCTTAAGTGTGATACCCCACGGTTCGGGAACACTCCAGACATGGTCGGGACACTCCCTCACCAATGATCGACAGAGGGACCTGGATGGCCATGTGACCCCTGTGCGTTCTACGAAGATCTTTTGTCGTTTGAACCGGGACAGTCGTGTGTTATTCCCTTTGTCACTCAATACTTGCATTGCCCGAGATCTGATCAATGACATCACCATGTCGTGTTCAATCTTGTTACTGAACAATGCTACTTGACTCGTTCCGACAAGTGATATCCTCGCGATCTAATCACACGCTGCACAACTATTGGATATAACTTCTCCGAGTGGGCCCTTGAGTATCTTCCCGTCACATGGACGAACAAATCCTGCGCTTGACATATATTGCCTCTACGGTTTCCTCCGAGTACCTGAACACACCTTTATAACCACCATTTTACCAGATGGTGTTTGATGCTATCTAAGCACTCTCGGGAGACAGTGATTGATATAGCCTCACGGTCTAAGGAATAGTCTACGAGGATCCATTTCTAATCATCGTAACTTGAACTTCGTGACATGACCGGGTCACGATGTTTAGGTTGGGTATTGGTTCATCATCTCATTCTCCAAATGAGATGACCTCATTTCCAACTGGCATAAATGCCACATGATCAGGAAACATGATCATATGTTGACCAATGAACCAGTGACTAGAGTTTCACTGGCAACCCCTGGTTGTTTGTATATCACACGTATATTGATGTTTCCACTCAACATAGTTATAGCATGATATAAAACTTAATCATAAACTATATGAAATATGATAATAGTCCTTACTACTATTTGTCTCTAGGGCATATTTCCAATAGTCTCCCACTTGCACTAGAGTACAAATACACTAGCTGCATTTTGTTCTCAATCATTGGCACCATATATCCGGTACCCTGAACATGCTTCCTCATGGAAGAGGTTGAGCCTTGGGTCTGTACTTTGCAGCCCAAATCCTTTGCAACTTAATAATGTCACCTTGGTTGACATTAATACTTTATCATCACATGATAGCATATATGTTTATGTATCGTCGCTATGGCAGCAAAACGAGGCCTGATTCCAGGAGCCTACAGTGACGTTAGATCAAGCTCGAGGGCTTTCTCATGGGCACTGTGCCTTGGGACACATCATTCTATGTTAAAATCGAATTAGCCCCGCCATAACATTATACAACACTTTAGATGGTACCCTTATCTATTTATTATAAATGTATTCATCGAAACTCCTGTGCAGTCTGTGCAACTTTCAATGTTTTGTTCACCTCGCTTCCGCTTGACTTTGATCGGTATCTACAGAAGTTTCCAACATATTACCTTATAACATAACTCTTTATGTTTTAAGATATGTCATCCTTTATGGATTTGGAAAATATGTCCACAGTTCTCTATTAGACATAGCGGACAAAATTTAGCTCAAATGTTCTGTGGTTCGAACTTAATCACTTTCACACGTTCCTTATTTGGATCACATATTATGCCAAGTTATCATCATGGTTTCTAAGATAGAACCTATGTCTCAACATAGTGGATGATGATCATCCTTTTCTTTCTTTCAACAGTTGATGTTAAACTTAATGCTATTCCTAATTTGAGTTATTAAGGACTAGTTCCTTAATTAACTTCTATCCTGAAACCCTTTTTAGAATCCCTTAAGCAATACTACATAATATCATAATACACCTATTATCAACTTCTACATCTTATGAATCATTATTCATAAGTATTTGCGCCTTTCATTATTAACACATTTAAGAATTACTCTTATAAGCTCCCACTCAAAATATGTTCCCACATATTTGAATTTGAGACTTACATTGCTCCCACTCAATTTTATGCAAATTGCATATCTCCTTACTATTTGAATAACTACAAAATCCTTTGATCAAATATCAAACTTGGAGATTTACTATGAGATACTAGTACTTTACTAGTTTTAAATCCAATTGACATTTAGCATACATGAATCAAATTCATTTGAATTTGTCCAACACTTGACAAATTGTGCTTTTGTCATTCACCCCTTTTTCCACTATGGCTTTGCAGTCATTTGGGAAAAATTCAAGTAAACCCTTTTACTTGTGAGATTCAGCAACGAATTGCTTTCTAATCTCAAGGGAATTTTGCTTTTAGGATTTCTCATAATTCTAGTTCACCATTATTTCCTTAGTAGTTCGTAGGTATGTCATATTCCAAAAATCATGACAAGTGATTCACAAATGTCTCCATACAAGATATGGATTTACATTTTGAATCCTACTTCATGTAGTGAAAAACGGTAGTGGAGAGAAAACCATAATGATCAAAATCATTGGTTCTTTCCTTCTGTGAAGAGAATCGTTCAGGAACATTGTCCATTGCGCTTCTCAACACTCTGATGCAGGGTTTTGAATCCTTATCGTGTTTTACACTAATTTCCATCTGCTTCATAATTGAGAAACATCACTAGAAGTGAGCTTTCTCAAGAATGCACCAAAATTCAAGCAATATGAATCTTGCTTTCCTTTTGGTCTCAGCTATGGATTTCGTATTCAAAGTTTCCAATGAATACACTACAAGGACTTATTCGCTATTGTTTTGGTTATATCGAATAACCCCCAAAACTTCCACGAATTCAAATGGTTTACCAATTCTAATTGAGTGCTAACTATTTCTAACTGATGGTCTCTACATCTACACTACAACGATTTATTTGGTTCCTTCTATTCAACCCCTTTGATATCTAATATCACATTGTGATGCTTTGCATTTTGACGTTTCAAAACACTTTGCATTTCACAATTACTTTTATGCCATTCTTATAAAGTTGAATTTCATTACTATTGATCAAATCATAGTAATTGGATTCTCTTTTACATTTATACCCTTTGTTGATGAAACACTTTGATCAAATCAAATAGTTTCATATTCATGTTTCCTTTGGTAAACTACTTTACACATTTAAACAATTATTTAATGATAATTACCATTTTCGTTAAAACACAATACATCGAATATGTATTTACTTTTAACAATTCTTTAAACACTTTGTATTCAAGTAATACACGGTGTTCAAGTTATTTTGCCAAACTTAGGCATGATTTATATGTGAAAAGAAATCGAATGACTTTCACATATTATCACATAACTTTGAATTTAAACAATGGTTTCATTCATTAATGAACATATCATTAAATTGGGTATTTTTAAACAAGGCATTTTAATATTTTACAAATGTTCATACATTATCAATTAGTTTCAAACAATAAGGACGATTCACAAGTAATCAAACAAGATATGAACACGACTAGAAATCATTCATAAAAGCAGAACAACTGTTTGTTACAAACTCATATGAATAACCGTCTCACGAAATGTGAGGCACACTAAAGAAGTTCACAATCTCTTGATTACAATAATCATCCTAAAACACAAACTAAATGATAAATGTCGATGGAGAGTGTCGTTGGCCATCATCATCATGCTCGCCATCAACACGCAACGTCACCTCCTCTCCAGCAAGCACCTCTCATGCAGAAGGACATGTTTTCACCAAAACAGAACAAGTATCAGATATACTTAACAATGCAATGTGTTTGCAAGATTATAACATTTATAAAACTGTATATCAAATATATACCTTTGTCGTTGACGACCTGAGCGACATCTGGTTCAACCAACACATTCCTGAGATGTGTCATGAACCGGTGGAACTCCATCGTTTCCGTGTCGCCCCTCATTACAAAAGTCCTGACCTGTGCTTGGTAGCTTGGTGGCAGCGACCGCAGCACAACAGCATTTGCAAAAGAGCCTGTGTTCCAGACGTCCAGGAAGTATGCTGGCCTCATGTACACATCATGCATGTGCTGCAAGTGGCTGTCCACTGACGAGTTCTCCTCCATCTTAATGGAGAGGAAGTCTCCCATTAGCTCATGCTCCCAAATGCGTGTCTGCTCCACGAAATGTGTCCTAAGCTGTAGCATCATCGAATGAGGGTTGACATCACCCACGAAAGGCCACAGCTCGTCCACCATTCCGAAACGCATCACAACTGAAATATAGGAGGCTATCTCACGACGGAGATAGCGGTCTTTCCGCTCCTCTGGGGTCTCAAGGTCCATGGACAGATCCAAATCCATCATGTCGAGTATGTAGTTGACCACGTCGTTCTCACTAAGTAGAACATGGAGACTGGTAACCCAAATGGAGAAGTTCGATCCATCTAATATGAGCTTCTCTCCTTCTAACCATTCAATTGTCAACACGAAAGCTCCCATCTACATTTATAATTGCAAAAGGAATTTAGACTAAGTTTATAATTAAATGAGTTAATAATAAATATATACCTTTGCCGTTGACGACCTGAGCGACATCTGGTTCAACCAACACATTCTTGAGATGTGTCATGAACCGGTGGAACTCCATCGTTTCTGTGTCGCCCCTCATTACACAAGTCCTGACCTGTGCTTGGTAGCTTGGTGGCAGTGACCGCAAGACAAAGAGATTTGCAAAAGAGCACAGAATCCAGACGTCCAGGAAGTATGCTGGCCTCATGTACACATCATGCATGTGCTACAAGTGGCTGTCCACTGACGAGTTCTCCTCCATCTTAATGGAGAGGAAGTCTCCCATCAGCTCATGCTCCCAAATGCGTGTCTGCTCCACGAAATGTGTCCTAAGCTGTAGCATCATCGAACGAGGGTTGAGATCACCCACGAAAGGCCACAGCTCGTCCACCATTCCGAAACGCATCACAACTGAAATATAGGAGGCCATCTCACGACGGAGATAGCGGTCTTTCTTCTCCTCTAGGGTCTCAAGGTCCATGGACAGATCCAAATCCATCCCGTCGAGTATGTAGTCGACCCCGTCGTTCTCACTAAGTAGAACATGGAGACTGGCAACCCAAATGGAGAAGTTCGATCCATCTAATATGAGCTTCTCTCCTTCTAACCATTCAATTGTCAACACGAAAGGTCCCATCTACATTTATAATTGCAAAAGGAATTTAGACTAAGTTTATAATTAAATGAGTTAATAATAACTCCACTCAGAAACACCTATCCCCAGTGAGGGTTCCTAGTGATAACACGACCCCTATCAGCCACATCTCCCCCGATTGATTACCGCCATCGATGTGGGTTCAAAGGTGGACGCTAAACGTCGGTCACATCATTCATGCGACTCGTGATCAATCTTTCGACCATCCGTGTTCTGACGCCACGCTTCTGTGGCGTGCTAGGCTCGCCAACTCAACCTTAGTGTATCCGCTGTGCAACATGGCTTACACCCACTATATGTGAACATAGATATGTCTGACACCTAGGCCTGTAACCCTGGATCGCCTCATACCGAAGAAATTTCTTAGTGGTGCACACTAAGGGGGAACACAATCGTTGGTAATTTTAACATGGATCATCTTATTAGGCTACCGTCGAGTATCTAATACTAGCACACAATAAGACATACAAACAATAACATTGAATGTAAATGCTATGTGATATGGTCCTTCACGTCGTGATCTCCATCCACCGTCACCGGGTTCCGGTGCCAGGGTTCCGACGCCGTAGACACTAGGGTACCAGTGTCATTCCGGCGTGGTAGTTTGTCATTACCGTGACTATCTACTACTATGTAACAAAAGGTAATTACTTTACCTTTGCCACAACCATATCACAAAGCAACGCCCCCTAAAAACAAAGTTAGACGCCTCTACTTTATCTTTGCATGTTTTACGTGGCTGAATGGGCTTTCGCACAAGAACCATTCTTACCTACGAACTTTCAGCACAATGCTGATCAAGTAGTTGTCTCTACTACACCCCTTTCGGGGCTCTCCGTTGCAAATGGTATACCAACTAATGCGAGAGAGACAGACACCCCCCTAAGCCACTTTATACGGTACAAGCCATATGTCAAGTGTGGACCAGTCTCACGAATGAACGCGTAAAGTCAATTGGGGGTGCTTCATCAAGCATTACTGCGGTATACACAAGTACACGTGGGAGGGTAACAACTAAAAGATCAACGCCCACACGCTACATCTCGTGTGTTCTACCCGTACTAGCATTACTACGCATAAATCTAGCACTGATACCACTGTTGGGGTTCCGCGTATGAAAACAATAAAGTTTACGCCCCTGAACCCCTGAAGCTGCCATGACCTATCTATTAGTAATATAGTAACGGGAGGGGCTTTTCGCGAACTTACCCTTGAAGACTGAAAAGCGTTGTCAATGCTCAGGAGAGCGTGGTTGATGTAGACGAGCCGAAGCCGACCTCAAGGTCGTGATGAAGTCCTTGCGCTCCTTCTGGCTCCAACGACTTGAGTGCCTCAAGTGCGACACCTCGCTGGGAGTTACACACGCCCAAAGGCTCGACGATGACTCCGCTTCCCGATCCAAAGCGATTAGCGGAAGTAGAGCCTCGATCCGAATCCCAGCGCGACGGCGCCTGCAGGAAGATGTCTCGCTCGCGCAGTCCAGACTTGGGACCACGGTCACGAGAGATAGAGGGGGAGAGAGAAAATATCAATTGGAGGTCCTCCCAAAAGTGGGGAGACCTTTATTGATTATTGGTGTATTTTCTAGGCCAAATACCCCACTTTATATAGGGGGAGGGGAGGTACTACCTCCCCTAAAGTACCGGGGTGGGACTAAAGGAGAGGAGGGGGTGGGGTGGCTGCCGACCAGCCCCTAGTGGGCCCCACGGGGGGGCTAGGCCCAGCCGGCCAGCCCCCTTGGCCCCTCTCCCTCTCTCCTTTCCCCTAAAGGGCCTTCTCCCTCCGGAATTGGCCCATTAAGCCTTTTTGACCTTTAATTGATTTTCTCTTTATTAAATAAATATGAATAAATGATTAAATCAATATTTAACATTCATTCACATATCATTTAATCTCCGTGGCCATGGAACACCTTCCACCTCCACTCCGAACATCCTCCGGACTTACCGAAACCCTTCCAGTTTTCTCCCTTCTTTTCTTCGGTGATTCCACCGATCCTATAAACACTCTCTAAGCATCATCAAGCCCTTAAGTGTGATACCCCACGGTTCGGGAACACTCCAGACATGGTCGGGACACTCCCTCACCAATGATCGACAGAGGGACCTGGATGGCCATGTGACCCCTGTGCGTTCCACGAAGATCTTTCGTCGTTTGAACCGGGACAGTCGTGTGTTATTCCCTTTATCACTCGATACTTGCATTGCCCGAGATCTGATCAATGACATCACCATGTCGTGTTCAATCTTGTTACTGAACAATGCTACTTTACTCGTTCCGACAAGTGATATCCTCGTGATCTAATCACACGCTGCGCAGCTATTGGATATAACTTCTCCGAGTGGGCCCTTGAGTATCTTCCCGTCACATGGACGGACAAATCCCGCTCTTGACATATATTGCCTCTACGGTTTCCTCCGAGTATCTGAACACACCTTTATAACCACCGTTTTACCATATGGTGTTTGATGCTATCTAAGCACTCTCAGGAGACAGTGATTGATATAACCTCACGGTCTAAGGAATAGTCTACAAGGATCCATTTCTAATCATCATAACTTGAACTTCATGACATGATCGGGTCACGATGTTTAGGTTGGGTATTGGTTCATCATATCATTCTCCAAATGAGATGACCTCATTTCCAACTGGCATAAATGCCACATGATCAGGAAACATGATCATCTATTGACCAATGAACCAGTGACTAGAGTTTCACTGGGAACCCCTGGTTGTTTATATATCACATGTATATTGATGTTTCCACTCAACATAGTTATAGCATGATATAAAAATTAATCATAAACTATATGAAATATGATAATAGTCCTTACTACTATTTGTCTCTAGGGCATATTTCCAACAATAGTTCCCCAGCTCACTCCTCTAGGAACGCCGCAGAGAAATGGTGTGTCGGAAAGGAGGAATCGACCTTGTTCGACATGGTATGATCAATGATGAGTCAGACAGATCCTCCTTTATCATTTTGGGGTTATTGTCTAGAAACTGCAGCGTTCACACTAAACAGAGTACCATCAAAGTCTGTAGAGAAGACACCACATGATATGTGAACTAGTAAGAAGCCGAGTTTGTCTTTTCTTAAGATTTGGGGTTGTGAAGCTTTTGTCAAGCGACTTCAGTCGAACAAGCTTACAGCCAAGTCGGATAAGTGCATTTTCGTTGGGTATCCAAGGGAAACGTTGGGTTACTACTTCTACAACCGAGAAGGGGGCAAAGTGTTTGTCGCTCGGAATGGTGTCTTCCTTGAGAAAGAGTTTCTCAGTCGGGAAGTCAGTAGGAGTACGGTGTGGCTCGAAGAAGTTCGAGAGGAACCGGTCAGTAGCGATTTGGTGAAAGCCTTGGAGGTTGAGCCAGTCGTGGTAGCTGAGCCGGCAGCTGCACCTACACTACAAAGATCGGAAAGATTGCAAAGTGTTCGTGATGTATTATTGTTGGACAGTGATGAGCCGGTAACTTATTCGGAAGCGATGGTGGGTTCTGATTCTGAGTCATGGCTTGGAGCCATGAGATCCGAGTTAAAGTCCATGGATGAAAATCAAGTTTGGAACTTGGTTGATTTGCCAGATGGTGCAAGACCCGTCGAGTGCAAATGGGTCTTTAAGAAGAAAACTAATATGGATGGAAATGTTTCCTGTCTATAAAGCACGGCTTGTCACGAAGGGGTTCCGACAGGTTCAAGGAGTTGACTACGATGAGACTTTCTCTCCCGTGGCGATGCTTAAGTCAGTTCGGATCATGTTAGCTATAGCAGCCTATTTCGACTATGAGATATGGCAGATGGATGTCAAGACGGCTTTCCTTAATGGAAATTTAACCGAGGACGTGTATATGATACATCCCAAGGGTTTTGTTGATCCGGCTAATGCTTACAAGGTATGCAAGCTTCGGAAATCCATTTATGGGCTGAAGCAAGCATCTCGGAGTTGGAATATTCGCTTTGATGAGGTAGTCAAATCATTTGGCTTCATCAAGAGTGACCATGATTCTTGTTTATAGAAGAAGTTTAGTGGGAGCAAAGTAAACTTTCTGATCTTGTATGTGGATGACATATTACTGATTGGAAATGATGTGCAGATGTTGCAAGAAACCAAAGAATCATCGGAAAGGAGTTTTTTGATGAAATACTTGGGTGAGCTGACTTACATACTAGGAATCCGGATCTATAGAGATAGATCAAGGCGGCTCATTGGATTGAGTCAGAATACATATTTGGACAAAGTGTTGAATAAGTTCAACACGGAATCATCTAATAATGGGCTCTTACCGATGTCCCATGGCGTAAAACTTAGCAAGACTCAGTGTCCTTCGACAACTGATGAGCAAAGTCGGATGTGTGCGATTCCGTATGCTTCTGCAATCGGATCCATCATGTACGCTATGATTTGTACTAGGCCGGATGTTTCCTATGCTCTTAGTGTTGTGAGCAGATACCAGGCTGACCTTGGAGAGATCCACTAGGCAGCGGTAAAAATATCCTTAAGTACTTGAGAAGGATGACGGATATGTTCCTAGTTTATGGAGGTGAGGATGAACTCAGTGTAAGGGGTTACACGGATGCGAGTTATCTCACTGACTCAAATGATTCCCGTTCGCAATATGGATATGTGTTTGTTATAAACGGAGGGGCTGTGAGCTGGAAGAGTTCCAAGCAAGAGACGGTGTCTGCGTCTACGACAGAGGCTGAGTATATTGCTGCCTCGGAGGCGGCAAAAGAAGCCGTTTGGATGAGGAATTTACTCATGGATCTTGGTGTGGTTCAGGGCTCGTCCAATCCGTTAGACGTGTATTGTGACAACAATGGTGCTATTGCACAAGCCAAGGAACCTAGACAACACCAGAAGAACAAACATATACTCATGCGGTACCACCTTATTCGCCAATTCGTGGATCAAGGTGATATCAAGTTACGCAAGGTACACATGGATGCAAACATTGCGGATCCATGGACAAAGCCACTTCCACAGCCGAAGCATGAGGCGCACCTGAGAGCTATGGGCATTAGATGCCTAGACATGTGATGTCGGATGATTGACTCTAATGCAAGTGGGAGACTGTTGGGAATATTCCCTAGAGGCAATCATATATGATGTTATTCCCAATGTATTCATAAAGTTATTATCCATGTATGAACTACTAATATGTACCATTGAATATGTGATTCGATTGTGGAACTATATATATATTCATGTTGTTCATACTAGTTGTCCTTGGTTGTTGAGGTTGTGCTGGACACACAACTTAGACTAATGTGAAAGTCGGCTTGATGACTCGGTTCCACTTGTCATGGGCATGGAGATGCTATTCCGACTTACACTGATTCGGCTAAAGAGTTTAGCGAATTGGACTGACCCACAGTTGAGATGCAACGATCATGTTGTCATTTGTAGTCTCAAGCAAAGAAATCCTTCGACCTGAGGTGATCGCATGATCCGAGTTGTGGATCACCAGCTTAGGTCCTATCAAACGTTGTTCCGTAAATGGGCAGTTATAAAAGGTAGGGTTCGGGTTGGTTGTGAAGCAAGCTGCATGACGTGGATTGCCAAGATGGGATTTGCCCCTCTATAATAGAGAGATATTCTCTGGACCCTCTCGTGTGATATGATTCGGAAGCATGGCCATGCGCAATTTGGTTAAGTGTTAACCAAGGAGTCGAACTAAGTGTTAGTACAGTGAATCGTATATCACAGAACGAGAAGAGAGAGTCGAGCTATTAAAGGGATGACAACAACTCGCCTATAGCTTGACAAGATATATCGTGAGGCAAAGGGAATTGGACAAAAGTCACATTGAAAAAGGTTTGTCTTCTGACTTTACGATGCTTGGGAGTTGGCACGTCTTGCTAGAGGACACTACCAACTATCGACTCGGAGTGGTGACTCGTGTCGTGTCCAGGTGTGCGTAAACCTACAGGGTCACACAGTTAAGGGTAAGGAGCCCATGTGGATTCGATCCATGTGGAGATTGGGGTACGGCCTAGGTGGGCCTCAAGTGTTGAGCCCAACTAGGAGTGTATATAAGTGGAGTGACAAGGGATTGTCCCTGACCTAGCTGTCACTTTCTCCACTCCCATTTCAGACTAGACAGGACCTAGCAGTCCTCTGCCTAGAGCTTCCTTCCTGTACGTGTGGATACCGGTGGAGGCGTTGCACGTGCGGCGCTGGAGACAAGGAGGTCCGGGGGGATCTAGACGTGCTGTATGGGGATCGTTTGACATGGCATCAACTGGCGCGCTTCATTAACAATCCACACATGCGCGTCTAGTGGTAAATCTCGTGGCCTATCACCTGAGCTGGATTTTGGGAGTACCGCGTAGGGGATACAGTTTTGTTTATCTCTGCGTGGCCCAACAAAGCATTGGCTTATAACCGACATGGTCAAAGGAGGAATTAAGAGAGATTCACTAAGCTTATTACGATATCCATGGGGAAACCCTTAATTGTGGTGGTCTGTAGAAGTGGTTTGCTCGCAGGCATCGCATTGGTTATTTAGAGGTGACCTCAATACTTGACTCGCAGAAGCGGCTGCCCACGAGACTTGTAGTGAATATATTATTAAGGAGCTCTCTCCACACATGTCATGATGAAAGAAATAGATTATCCTAATTATGAATAATTATCATATGCTAGTGGTGTATCCTAGATCCCGAGAACATTTTAGCATTGTTGAGTTCCAACACCATTTCCTAACGCTCTTGTTACTTGTTTACTTTACTTGTTTTCATTACTTTTTGCACACAAACACAAAACCTTTCAAACACTCTTTACTTGAGTTCAAAGACAGCTTACAAGTATCCTTTGATAGGTAGTAACGAGGGGCATACAGACCTTAACCAAATAACCCTCCATGGTTTGATACTCTTATTTCGAAACTAGCTACAATCGATTTGTGCTCTTGCAGTCATCAAGCTATTTGCCGCTTTCTCACCTATACCCATCTTTATATAACATTGTATGAAAGAAGGAAAGGTGTTACAGTTGGCGTGTTTTATTTGAAGTTCCACTAAACATAGGATTCGTGTGGACCTTAACCAAAGCTAAATGGACTACATGAGCATTTATAGTGGGTTTTTTTTCTAAATACCTATGAGAGTTGAATGTACCACAGAAGATACTTTCAACCAAAGTGGATGGTGGAATGGTAATAGATTGCATGATGCACGGTGACATTATTTTTTTCCAATAAAGAGCATATATTAATATCGCGAAGTTATCAATTATACCCAGCTTCTGCAACAACAAATTGTCCTAACGGCATTACGGATGCACACAGCCAAAAAGGGAAAAAATTACAAAAAAGGTCCCGTTACAATGATCTTTTTCTTGTAACAACGGTACCAACAACACCAAGACAACATCAGAAGTCGAGATTCTCCATAGGCGATGCCTTCTAGAAGGGACAATGCACAAGCACCGTCATCACCCGATCATAGATCTTAGGTTTTTATCCTGAAGAAAATCCTCGCTCTCAAAGCAATGCATTCAATAAGGCCATTGTCAGGCACAACCAATAAAGGCCAGACCTTGGATTTTCATCCCGAGAGGTATGAATTTGAACTTCTCATGTGTTGTCGTCCCCACTTGCATGCCGCTGCTCCAAGTCACGAACCACCGAGCAAATTCCTCATCGCCCCAGAGATTCAAATCGCCATTGCTAGTCCCCAGATCTCGGATTCCAATGCATTCTCCGCCATCTGACTTCACCATAGAGCGAGAGTGTGCCCCGTGATGGTAACAACCAGCAGAACTTCGCAGCGCTCCCTCTGGAACCAAATGGTTAGAGAAAAACACGGGTGCAAACAACCGAATCCCTTCCGAACCAGCAAACTCCAAGCATGACGCGCCTAGTGGAGCTTGCCGGCGGAGCCTTCCGGAACATGACACTTCAGCCAGATCGATGGGAACAGGCATCCGTCCAATCTTCATCTTGATGCAAGAAGGAACCCTAGGACCGCCACCTTTATTCATGGCGAACCAGCGGTCCCCACACCACCGACCGGCTCCAGAGCAGTATAGGAGGATGCAGCAGAAGAAGCAGCTATGAAATCCATCCATGGCAGTTGGCCGACCTAGATTGGGCCCAAAGGACCAGGATCTTGACCCACCATCGTGTCGGTAGGATCTTGCTAAAGCTCGCCGTCCGCCTCCTCAACAACATCCCGGCTACAGGACCGGTCAGCGGGACCGCGCCACCAAGTACCTCCACCAATCGCCATGGAGCCCCTGCTGAGATACCCTCTCCCCCCTTCGTTCTTTGCCGAGAGGGGGGCAGCCACCGCCGCCGCCGTCGGCAGCATCGCCGACTAGGATCTGCTGGAGGGGAAGGACGGGCGTCGGGGACACAGATAACCTCTAGGGGCGCTCGGCGGAGAGTGACCCGAGAGGTAAAAAAAGATTTATGTATCACCACCTAGATCGCCTTGCATGGTGAATTTATGTTTCTCTAATTCCGCTTGATGATTTATGTCACCCAAGTGTAAACTTTAATTACTGAACTTGCTGCAGAGGCCGGTATAAGAGCATCTCCATCAGACCCTGTAAACGCTCGAACCAGAAAATGCGTTTACAGGTCGTGTTTGAGCTCGTTTTATCTCGCAAAAAACCGTGGGCAGAACAAAAACCAGATAATCGAACCATAAACACACGAATTTTAAACATATATTCGCGGGAGATTTCAAAGTGTTCATACATACGTAGCTGCGGTCATAGGTACAAAACTCTAAATTAAAACTAAATACTGGGGAATCTGCCGTCGCCGCCGCTAAACCCTAGCCTATATATATAATCGAGCTCACCGGAGCCTGAGGGAGTGGTGGAGACGCTTTTGGCGGCAACTTCAGAAGCTGTCGTCGTCAGGGCTGAGGTCGAGGTCAGAGAGGCCGGAGCTGTCGGAGACGAGATCGACGAACTTGTCGTGCTGCATCGCGCGCTCGAGCTCAATCTCCACCTTCTTTGTGCGTGCTTCGCGGTTGCGGGTGAGCCCCTGCTCGAGGAAGATGGTGTTGATCTCGTCGTCGCGACGAGTGCAAGCCGCATCGTCCTGGGCGACGACGACGCTGCACCACCCGATGACCTCCATCCAGTGATCGAAGGAAGCGTCGTCGGTGTAGTCGGTGCTAGCGACGACACGGTCGAATGGCGTCGGGATTTAAGCGTCGGTGTGAGGGAAAGCGCGGCGGAGGAGTGGAGGGGGCGATGGCGAATAGCCAGGTCGAGACCTAGAAACGACGGTCGAAACCCAGTCTTTAAAGATCGAGGGGTGCATTTCTCGGCTCCCGTAAAAATTATAGGGGTCACACTCGTTATACGGTTTCTGCTCGGGCCACAAATCTTGCCCCGGCCCTTATACCCGCCGGAATTATACAGGTCAGGCCGTTTTACGGGGTGTGGTAGAGATGATCTAATTCCGTTCTCAAACAAATTTAATTGCGTATATGTGGTAGTTTCGATTAACCAGCTTGTGCCGCATGAGACGAAAGGGAATGGACAATCAGGAGAGCTTTCAGAAGGCAAAGCTAGTGCGGCAGGCACCGATGCTACGCGGAGAAGCTAGTATATATTCAGCGTGCATGGATGGATGGATCGATCGATGTACGTGTGCACTTGGCATTGCCGGTCAAATGAGGTATAGCTAGCACGCACGCAGCGCCGGCCTGCTGCTGAGTGAAACGATCAGGCGAATGCGACGGAGCACCGCTTTATGCCTCTGAACGGAGCGTCGCCGCCGGCAGGGCATATATACGATTCCGGCTAGCTAGCAAGCTTGCGCGACGTCTCACTCGCACGCTGCATGTCCGGACAAAAAGTTGCACGTTGTCGCACTGAATATATGCACCGTGCACCGCACAGGGTAGAGAGGGATCCATCGGAATACCAGGCTGAAGCTATAGCTTCCACTGCCGGGGAACCGCTGAGACGATATAAAGCGTTCGCGGACTCGCGGTATATGGTGCATCGGTCAATCAGATAACTCTCCAAAAGTGACATGCCTTTGAATTCCAGTTTTTACGCGTTGGATTCTCCTACAACCGACCCTGCTTGCTACGCCATGCAAATGGATCCAAGTTCTTTGTTTTCCCAATAAATTGAAAACAAACGAAAAAAACTGTTAGTAGTATCTTCTTGGTAATGAGTAAGAAAATGCACTCGAATTCGAGCCGAAAATGCACAAGAATGCAAATTTGGTGGCTAGTGCAATCCTTATTGCAGGGCAAAGAGGGTGGGAGGCCATTATGTTAGTGTGGTGACCACAAGCAGCACACTGATGTAAAACAGAAGCCGTGTAAGAGATTCGACTAAAGTGGCTGGATACTTCATCAGCCAATATGCAGAAGCGAAAAGAGCTGTACCTTTTTTGTGCAAATGGTGCTCCTTTATACCGTGATGCAACAATTGGTAGCAAAAGGGGATATGATACTCAACCAATCCTAAAATCTGGCCTCCAAACAACTCCTATTTATAGTTGCAATGATAATAATATTCCTAATTCCCCATCAAATCGCCTTTTTTTATCATCGACGCATTTGCCTGTCCTTTTGAATCTTGATGTACTATTATTATACACTCATGCATCAAGTCAAAAATCATCCAGTTCTAACCTTCTCATTTGGTATTGCCTTGGTGAATCACTCCCATGCTTTTCTCGTCTATTTTCTTTTTTATTTTACTTCTAAAAAGGATTGACATTTTCAGAGGAAATCATTGTTATTGTTACTTCTAACGACCAAACTCACGTGTCCAAGTCACATCTTGACTAACATAAATAAATGAAAAAGATCATTTGCTAATTCCTCGTATCATGCACATCCGATGAGTAACAACATGATATATTTTTGTTAACCAAGAAATACTTGAGAAAGAAAAAACAACAACTTTGAGGTATACATATAAAATTATTGAAATCTAGAGGAAATGAGTATAGCTAAGAGGCTAAGTATACCTGTGATACGAGTATGGACTAATATTGTATAAAACCATTTGATGGAGGAATTATGGATTTGAATTAAATATTTCTGTCAGCTTAGATTGAAAATATCCCATCCAGCTTGTGTTTTTATATTTAATTAAACTATATGGTGTGAAAGCACTTTTGAAAATGCATATAAGATTTTAATGTTTCTATTTCAGTTTTATGAAATTAATAACTAAAGCATGAAAATTTGACTTTATGTGTATCAAAATGATGTTATTAGAGAACTGAAAGACCCTCCCGCTCTGCTATTGCTAGTGATTTGTAGATTAATTAGGTTCTCTATCTTATCTAAAACAAAGTGTTTGCAAATTGCAAGCAAAAGTGGGAGTGTTTCCCTGTAATGTGTGTGCTTCACAACTTTTCACCTTTAGCTTTCTGATATTCCCTTGCATAATTGAGTTCAGTTGACCCACCTTCTTATAGGCTTCGCTCTCCAATTTTGCTGCAGTCAACTACACTTGTGATTTTTTCTGGTCTGTATTCAATTATTCTCCAATTTGCAAGAAATTCCATGTGAGATGACAAAACAATGGGCCAAAGATGCATGCACGATGACGAGGTATCGTATCCCTTCAAATACTTTTTGAAAAGCTTGCTCCCAATGTGCTTCAATATTCTCTTCCCCCGGAGGTGTACTGCTTGTTGCTCTAGCGGTCCAGCTAGATGTAAGTCTAAGTAAATATTTTTATATCTACATCGGTTGTAAAAAGGGAATTTACTTTAGTGAAAAGTACATGTGTATTTTTATCTAGTTGCATTTTTCACTTTATAGAAGTTATTACACTTCTCAGAAATCGACTCAGATATTAGAAAATCTCGAACATCTTACGATTAGCAAAATCATTAAGATAGGTGCTGCTTTGATAGGCCTGCAATTTTTTATAAAATAAAATAAAATATTAATGAATGCAACTAATTGAACTCATAGTAGGTTCCACAAACATGCTTTTAGTGAGAAAAGTAACGTGAAACAAATTTATGAGTTCGACCTTCCAAAAGAGGAAAACCCTCGCCAACGACTTGAATAATGTAGTCATATCTTAGCAGGCTGAAAGCTTGAAAAGTATTGCATGTGTTTTCGTTGTAAGTTGCAAATGTACATCATCACCGTGGTGGCAATTATCTTTGCAATAGTAGTAGTATTTATAAAGTATACATTCTTGATAGTACATGGTCTCCGGCTTACAATTTGTCTCATCAAACGCTCTTGCTTGCATGCATACTGCCTACTACTGTACGTGATAGCTACTGCATACACTGTCTTGAGTGCGAGAAAAAGAAGATGAGTGGGCAAGTGATGAAATATAATCTATACATTGGATTCGATTTCCAAGGAAATCTAGCTTGGATCCGACTTCCAAAGAAATCTACCATGCATTCATGGCTAGGGCCGGTGGATGCGCAATCGGAAAGCAATGTGAAGGAGCACTGCTAATAGAGAAGGGAGCAGAATGGAATGCAAAAGATGAGAAAATCTAATAATCTATCATGGTTAGACACTACTTAGTAGTGGTACTAGTGTAAGATACGGAGAACCGTGGAACTGCAGAACCATAATGCTCGCTTGCTAGGTGGATAACAGGACCAGTAAAGCTACACTTAGGCCCCGCTTGTTTTGTTGTTTCACTTATTGATCAGATCCGTATATTACGGAGTATGCGGTGGTTTTAGTGGGACCTAGATGAGTCCGTAATATTTACGTCGCTAAAACCAAGGAACCAAGCGCAGCTTTACGGAATACTTTTACGGGCTAGACTTACGGACACCAGGTGGTTCAGCCCGATGGTGAGCATGCAGCGGTTGCTCCGTATTTTCCTCAGCCAGAATCACGGTTGATTGCCACGTAATCCCGTAAGATCTTTCCGTAACAAATTTTTCCGTAAGTCTAGCATTATTGTAACTGGACAGGGAGCCCCGAAACGTGGAGATCGGTCGATGTGTGCGCGCCTGCGCGTGCAAGACGGAGATCCTGCCCCTACGTGCTACTCCTATTCAAGCCCACAATCAGTCGGTGCAACTGCTAATAAACTCGTACTCCTAGTAATAGGACACCCTGAAACTATGATCTGGCGAAGCGAGACTGCACAGGGACCTGCACTAGGCCACTTGTTGGACCACGAACAAATGCCGCCAATCGAGAGAGAGAGAGAGACGCGCGCATCTTTGCGTCGAGCTCAGCCTCAGCTCCCTTGCACACGAGCAGGAAGAGCCACGGTGTAGGCCGGGCTGGGCTGACGCTGATCATGCCCCGTCCTCTGAGTCAGCCGAGAGACAGGAAGCACCATGGGAACCGCGGAGCGGCGGACGCGGAGCGATGCCCCCTGCCTTGCACAGCTGCGGCCCGACGCAGCCGCGTGCTTTGCTAGCCAACAACGCCTACGAGGAAACACGAGAGTGTTGTGACCTGTGAGTCGAAACTCCAAAGTGACCAGACTTGTTGCCGGAGGGAGGAGGACCAGTTCCAATTCGTTCGCCACTTCGCCCAGCGGGAATAACGAATAACTCACTCTCCGTCACAGTGGTTGACACTGAAAAATACCTCAATAGTACTACACCAAGGCCCCGCTTGGCTCAGTGTTTATTAGGCAAAACGGCTGTACAAATCGGGAGCCGTAACTGTTTACATAAGAGTTAAATCCAACCATCATGGTCAGTGAAATTGTCGTGCAAAATCAGTTCAGTCATTGTACATTAGAAATATAGTTATACTGGTTGCCAATGGTGCGCTGTATTTGCAGACGTAGCGAGTTAGGGATCCACTACGAGCCTCTAGTTGTGTTTCGTTTAAAAAAACAATAACCCTACACTTACGAATGAATTTGTTACGGTTTGTACTTACGGGCTGATGTGGCATTTAATCGTGAATCTGGTTGAGGAAAAATAGGAACAACTGCTGCTACGTCTCCAATCATGCTCAACCACATCATGTCCGTAAGATTTATCCGTAGATGTAGCAATGCTCTTAAAAAAATTTAGATCCTATTTTCCTATCCAAAGAAAGGTGGGGACCCACTGTCAGCCCCACCCACCAACTCTCCTACTCTCTCTTCATCCCCAAGGTCAGCTGTCCTTGCTCCTCCAATGCATCGTCTCCTCCTTGCGTGCGATCACCCTCCTCCTCACCTCACGATGTCTCCTCCTCACGACATGCTCCTGAAGAATGACACACCAACCACACTTGTTCCCTGCCGATGTTGCAGGTTCTCGACATGTGCTCCAACAGCGGAAGGAGGCGGAGAAAGCTCGAGCACATCATCTCTGAGTGCGGATACGTCATGGGAGGTCGGATCGAGTAGATCGACGATGGTGGCTTAGGTCGGCGACGAAGGAAGATGGAGGCGGTGCTCGTGGGCTTTACGACAGAGCTCGGGGCGATGTTTAGCAGCGGCAACACTCGGCGGCTAGGCGGCGGTTCGCGCGAACTTGCGGGAAGACAAGAGAGTGCGGGAGGCCGAGAGGATAAGGGAGAAAGGGAGGAGGTCACGTCGACCTTATCCTACGTAGTGACGACATCGATGTGCATCACGGGAGAGAAGGGGTAGTCGGGTGCAGGCCAGGACTCATCGAAGGGGATCGGCCAATGGGGATATGTTATTCATAGCTCTCACTTCTTCTAGCAAGCTCGGGTGGCCCATAGTCGGTGGTAAGGCCCATAGCCTACCGGATGACCTTGTTGCTGGAAATAAAAGAGGAAGCCTAGTCGAAAGAGGAAAGTTGTCATGCGCCACCTTAGGTGGAAGCCGGAGCCTTGGAGTACAAGACACGTAATAAGTAGTATTGGTGTAGGACTCTGTAACTTGTCCGGCTAGAACTTTCCTTGTAACCCTTGGTTATAAAGTCGGCCGCGGGATTTTTAGGGCACATACTACACAATATCATTGTATCCGTGCACTTATTGCTCGTATAATGATTTATAGCACGAGTATGACCTGAACCTAGGTAACTTGTTCACCACCGTCTCGGACACTCGCCGTCTTTCTCCCCCACCTCTCCAAACTCTCTTTGAGGACACCCACCCCCCTCATGGTGTACTCGTCGACAATACCACGACATTGACGTGGCAGGGTTAGGGATGGTAATGGACTCATGTACCCGGCGAGTAAAAACCTATTAGAAGTATGGGTATGAGACCAATAATTACCCATGGGTAAATAAATAGGAAATATCATATCCATTACGTAGAACAGTCCAAAATTTGATAAGTAGAGCTCCCGTAATATTCTCATGTACTTAATTTCCCCCTAACCGTAGTTAGCCAAACATCACGCTTCTCATTCCCACTATTGTTAGTGATTACTAGTTAGGATTGGACCCCTAGTTAGAGTCCATATATTCTTTACATGATAACATCACGATGTGTTGGTGTTTATGGGCAAGTGTTGTTGTTTATGAGAATATGTTGATATTTATAATATGTCGTTGTTCATAAGTATGTATGTATTGATGTTTATAATATGATGTTGTTAATAGACTATGGTTACATGTTGCTTACGACTATTTTTTGCTTAATTTTTTGTGTTGTAAACACGGGTATTTTTATTCGCGGGTATCCATTATCTAGACGGGTGACAGGTATGAAAAATCTTGTACCATCGATGGGTAAAGGTAGGGGTGATGCGTAAGATTAGATGGGGCGAGTATGGGGGTATGGGGTGGCTGCGGGGTGCCATCCCTATGCGGGATAGGGAATGATAGTTTTGCAAGGAAGTCTCCCGCATGTGTGTATTCTTTGTCTAACTATTAAGTTACCTCGCAGTCGACCTTCCACTCCCCACATCAGCAAATACATGACGTTGTACATGAAGTTCCACGTGTATTCGATTACCCCAAAAGTGTATTTGATATGTTTAATGACTACCGATAGATTTAACTCAGTCACCGCTTGGTCCACTTTTTTCGTTGCTCCTTTTGTTCCACGTGTTTGTTGCAGGACCGGTGCGTAAAATTTCATAGACTTTCGCTAAAAATTTGGAGGGTACTCAGTGGAGACAATAAAACAGGTAATTCGATATTTCCGAATGAGATTTTGAACCGGTATTCCAAGCGCGGCCTAGTGAGTGAGAAACAAATGAAGCATTGCAAAATAATAATAATAATGTTTTGTGGTAGCTTCATGTGGTTGTTGAGAGCATGTCAAAACAATGTATAAAAACCCGTGGCAACCTTTTGATCGAAAGAAACTGTTAGGGCCATAGTCTTACGAAAATCCTATGAAACATACTCTCCATAAATATATGTTCAACAAAGTGGTGTATATAATTTTACTTGTGTGGTTATTTGGATATAGATTATTAACAAAAATATCAACATAAACTATCTACGTTATACCATCCTTTGGACTTTATATTTGAGAGGAGACCTGCGGTGCATTGGACGACAGGTAAAAGCACCAAGCATCAGCACCCGGGTTCATTTCTCGCCTCCTATATTAATGACAATGTCGGGTGAAATCCTCCCTTGATCTTGTTGTCTTTTGTTAATTTCTTTCGTGCAGCAACCACGAAGAACTTTATACAGCGGGTCTACCTTGTAGTTTTTCTTCTTTCTCCTACTTTCGATATTTTTTAAACTTAGAAATACGATTTTCTTATGCGATAAAAAAACTAGAGTTTTCCTGATCTTACCGGGCGTCGTGTGTATTAGAGTTTGTTTTGTATTGGAGTAGAACTCTAGCCTCAGTCGGTTTAGGGCCCAACCCTAGGCCGGCCGACTCTCCCTCTCTTCTAAATAAACGTTGTAATATTGTCTAAATCAATACAAGTTATTTCTCTCTCAAACTATCATGGTATCAGACACCTAGGTTTTTCCGCACCTAGATGGCTTCGCCTACTCCACCACCACCGCCGAAAGGTCCTCTCTGGACCGCGGCGGAAGCTCGCGCCGCCGGCGTGAAACCCTCCTCCTCCACCTCCTCTATCTCCACCTCTACCCCTATTACCCAACAAAATCCTATCCAAATAGCCCCAATTTCTTTAGCCGATACAATCTTCGACGTCTCTCCGTTCATACCTATTACCCTAGATCTTGCACTCCACAACTACTACCATTGGCGCCACTTATTTCATGTTCATCTCGGCCGATGTGGTCTTCGTGATCACGTCGATCCGAACTCGGTGCCTCGTCCTGCCGATCCTCGCTGGGTCCAAGATGATCTAGCAATTATACAATGGATCTACACCCGCATATCCACCGAGCTTTTCAATCTCGTCTCCAACGACGATGCCACCGCCGCGCATCTATGGGCCTCTCTTCAATAGCTTTTTCAGGATAATAGCGACGCCCGCATCAATGCCCTACATACCGAGCTCCGCACCAAGTCTCAAGGAGACGCCTCTGTCGCCGTTCTATGCCAGAAGATCAAGGCTATCGGCGACGAATTACGTGAGCTCGGCGACCCTATTGAAGATTGCACACTCATCAATGCTCTCCTCGTCAGCCTCGGCGAGCAATTCGACAAGCAGGTGGCCTTTATTCCGATGATGCGCCCGTGTCCCACTTTCGCTGAAGTCCGGTCTCTCCTTCAACTGGAGGCCACGACGCAAGCTCGCAAAGCATGGCGCCCCACTCAAGCTCAGGTGTTCCACACGGCGGCTCGGCCTCCCCCTCCGGCCCCCTCCGCCGGCCCTCCCCACGCTGCCCCGCAGCCCCCACCTGGATGGCGTCCAAGTCCAAATTATCGCGAGAAGAATCCCACGTACAGACCGCCTCAACCTCGACCACCTGCTCCTGCTCCACCTACGGCGCCCCCGACAGCACCACCATCGGCTCCGACATGGCAACCTCCGCACGACCCGTGGACTGGACTTGTTCAGGCGTGGTCCATGCCTTGGTCCGCTCCGTCTCCCTACGGGGCCCCTCCCGCCTACACCGGAACCTGGAGTCCCGGGCTCCGTCCTGCAATCGGTTCTCCCGGGCTCCTTGGACGACAGCCTCAACAAGTCTACACCGCGCAGGCGCCACCCCCTCCCTACATGGCCCAGATGGCGCCACCTCAATACGTGGCCTCGCCGACGTCGCTGCCCTACATGTACAATGCTACTCCAGCTCCTCAGTACATGCCTGCGTCTCCCGCTCCGTCAACCGCTCCACCAAGCTGGGACCAAGCCGCCTTCATCGTTGCCATGAACAAACACTCAACAATCACGAAGGTACGGATTGGATCTTTGATTCTGGTGCTTCCTCGCATATGTCTTCAAATATGGATTTTCTGTCAGCTTGTTCTTCCTCTTCTTTTTCTTCTATCACCATTGGCGATGGATCTTCTATCCCCATCTCTTGCACCGGCCAATCTTACATCATTAATTCAAACACCAATTTTATTCTACGAAATATCCTAGTTGCTCCCTCATTAATTAAAAATCTAATATCTGTTCCACAATTTACTATTGATAATAATGTTTCCATCGAATTTGATCCCTTTGGTTTGTCTGTGAAGGATCTGAAAACGGCGGCGGTCCTCGCTCGTTACAATAGTTTGGGCGATCTTTATCCTCTCCATGGCGCACCCACCTCCATACCTCAAGCTATGATTGCCTCCGTCACCCTTTGGCACCGTCGTCTTGGTCACCCCAATAAACATATCATGTCCTCCCTGCTTCAAGATTTTCGCATATCTAGTGATAGTTCTTCGCATGATTCCTCAGTTTGTAATGCCTGTCAATGCGGTAAACATATTAGATTATCTTTCGGCACTTCTTCAACCTATAGTTCTTTTCCGTTTGAATTGTTATATTGTGATCTATGGACCTCTCCAATACCAAGTGTTTCTGGTTTCAAATATTATCTCGTTATTTTGGATGATTATTCTCATTATGTTTGGACCTTTCCTCTTCGTGCTAAATCTGATGTTCATCAACTATTTCTTAATTTTTGACAATATGTTCTAACACACTTTGGCCTCCCTATTCGTTTCATCCAATGTGACAACGGAAAAGAATTTGATAACAACCAAAACAGAACTTTCTTTCTCTCCCAGGGCATCCTATTTCGTTTTTTCGTGTCCTTACACTTCTCCTCCAAACGGCAAGGTTGAACGCTCTCTTCGTTCTATCAACGACATCTTACGCACTCTCCTCATTCAAGCATCTCTTCCATCGTGTTTTTGGGCTGAGGCTTCTCGGACCGCCACCTATCTTCTAAATATAGGACCAACCAAAACATATCCTCTTTATTCCCCCTTTCAATCTCTTTTTCTATCTCACCCCGATTATTCTGATTTACATGTTTTTGGCTGCCTTTGCTTTCCTAACACTTCATCTACTGCTGCCAATAAACTCGCTCCAAGATTATTGCCATGTATATATTTAGGTCCATCCGATGATCACAAAGGATCACGATGTTTTGATCCCTCCTTCGGTCGTGTTCTTATATCTCGTCACGTCACTTTTGATGAAAATATTTTTCCCTTTTCGACCATTCAGTCACCGACGGTCCCTACCCCTCTATCCACATCTACTGCCCCTATATCGCGTCATGTTTTTGTTCCCGTCGATCCCCCTGCCGCGGCAGCCAAAACCTCCGAAAACCTCGCCAGCGTCAAAACTGCTAAACCTCGCCACGGCAGCCTCACCTCCTTCCGCACCTCCTTCTCCTGCCTCGGCAGAGTCTCCCATTAGCACATCATCCAACTCCGTCTCTCCCGCCTCAAACACACCCCCTACTCAATCATCTCCTTCCCCAACTACTCACATTCCTTCGCATGCCGTTCCAATACCCATTCCTACAAATGATCATATTATGTGTACTCGTGGCAAACGGGGCTTCCATATTCCCCGCGTTTTCTCAATCTTTCGGCTACTCCTTCGATTTCTCCTATCCCAAGTTCCTACAAACGAGCCCTTCTCGATCCATTATGGCACTCTGCCATGCGAGATGAGTTCAATGCTCTTATTCAAAATAATACATGGACTCTCGTTCCTAAACCATCTGGCGCCAATATTGTCTCGGGAAAGTGGATTTTTTGTCATAAGTATAACTCCGATGGGTCTTTGGCTCGGTACAAGGCTCGTTGGGTTTGCAGAGGCTTTTCTCAACAACAAGGAATTGACTTTGATGAAACTTTCTCCCATGTTGTTAAGCCCAGCACTATTCGCATTATTCTCAGTCTTGCAGTCTCCTCTTCCTGGTCTATTCATCAACTTGATGTAAAAAATGCTTTTCTTAATGGAACTCTCAATGAAACTGTATATTGCCAACAACCATCCGGTTTTGAAGATTCCTCTAATCCCAATCTTGTCTGTCTTCTCAAGAAATCTTTGTATGGTCTCAAACAAGCTCCTCGTGCCTGGTTTCAACGTTTTGCTACATTTATTCAAACTATTGGCTTTCTTCCTTCCAAATCTGATACATCTCTTTTTATCTTCCATTCTTCCTCTCACACAACATATCTTCTTCTATACGTAGACGACATTGTTCTTACAGCTTCTTCTGATTCTTTTCTTAAACATATCATTACTCTTCTCAACAAAGAATTTTCTATGACTAATTTAGGATCACTTCATCATTTTCTCGGTGTTACCGCCACTAGAACATCTTCTACTCTATTTCTTTCTCAACGTCAATACATTCTTGATCTCTTAAACCGAAAGGTGCATGATAGATCACAACCTTGTCGTACACCAGCTAATGTTGGCTTAAAACTTTCAGCTGAAGGTGATTCTGTCCTCGATCCAACTCTATATCGTAGTCTTGTTGGTGCTTTGCAATACGCCACTCTCACCAGACCTGACATTTCTTATTCTGTTCAGCAAGCATGTCTCTATATGCATGATCCTCGTTTACCCCATCTAGCTCATGTCAAAAAGGTTCTTCGATACTTAAAAGGCACTCTTGATCATGGTCTACTTCTTAATTCATCCTCCCCAACAAGCTTGCAGCTTTATTACGATGCAGGTGATGTCCAGATACTCGACGATTCACATCCGGCTTTTGTGTTTATTTGGGTGATAATCTTGTTTCTTGGTCATCGAAAAGGCAGGTTACGGTCTCCGGTCTTGGTGAAGCGGAATCTGTATGTGTATGCATGTTGTTGCTGGAGCAGTTTGGATTCACCAACTACTTGTGGAACTTCAGCGTCCCATCTAGCACGCCACTATTGTCTACTGTGACAACATATCAGCTGTCTATATGGCCTCCAACCCCGTGCAACATCGTCGTACCAAGCACATCGAGATCGACATTCATTTTGTTCGGGAAAAAGTTGCTCTTGGAGAAGTTAGTGTTCTACATGTTCCAACGAGTGCACAGTTTGCAGATATTTTTACCAAAGGACTACATCCTTCGTCCTTCATCGACATTCGCTCCAGTCTCAACATCGTGGCACCCGACGTTAACACTGCGGGGGGTATTAGAGTTTGTTTTGTATTGGAGTAAAACTCTAGCCTAAGTCGGTTTAGGGCCCAACCCTAGACCGGCCGACTCTCCCTCTCTTCTATATAAACGTTGTAATATTGTCTAAATCAATACAAGTTATTTTTCTCTTAAACTATCACTGTGCTTATTGACTGCTTCTTGTCCAGGGGCGTAGATGAACACTAGTGGGGACGTCCTGGACATAGCCCATAGCCGTGATAGGTTCTAACTGTTGGACCTGACAGGCCCCGGTCACAAGTGCATGAAATTGATAAGCCAGGACGACCGTGCTACACTGGCATCACAAGGGGCCAAAACCAACACAGTGAAAGACTTAAACGAGGTCGTCTGCAGCATCCCCCCAGCCCTCAGAACATGAACCAATGGCAGTAACCAGCATAAATGCCCATGTCTGTGGCAGCTGCACAAGTTCTTTGCGTGCTCTGGCAGCGAGAGGCGCACGGCCGGGGGACGGAAGCAGCTCCCCTGACCTGACGTACGGTACCCTGCCTGGGCAGCGCTCGGTCGGTGCGCGTGGACGGCTCGGCTCTCTCTCCCTCTGCCATGGCATTCGGCATGCGCCGCAGACTTGAGCTACAAGCCTGCCCGGACCTGTATATATAGCTGGTCGACCACGCATGGAGTGTCCAGTGAACTCCAAATGATATTGCAGCGGCACTCCTAGACCAGAGAGAGACAGAGCCCAGACGAAACAGAATCAGGTGGCCAACAAAAGACAAACACCTTCCGTGCAAGCGAGACCGCAACCAGCAAGCGGTGCATGAGGGTTCCCTCCTCCGGTAGAAATAGAGCGGCGTAGCATTCCGCGACTCGCGCAAGAGGGAGGCTCCAGAGGAAAGCAGCTCAGTTGTTTTTTCGTCCCCTTGCGCGCGCCCAAGCAAGTCTCTCCTCCTTTATAAGTCAGTTCACGGTGCTCATACTGTGGTGCGGAGGGACTGTAGGGTCGACCGGCTATATGACCAGCCTCTGTATCAGAGTTGGCCTCCGCTCCCCGATGGCGTCCGCGGCCGTCGCTGGCTCACTGTACTACAAGCGGCTGCGACGGCACGGCGTCAGAATGGAAGGGACAAGAGTCGCGGGTGGTGGTGGCTCCAGCTGCAGCTGTAGCGGCAACAGGATGGAGGCACAACGTGGGGACACGAGGCTGGTGGTCATCGTGGGGGCGACGGGCACGGGCAAGACCAAGCTGTCCATCGACGCGGCCCTGGAGCTCGGCGGCGAGGTGGTGAACGCCGACAAGATCCAGCTTTACGCCGGCCTCGACGTCACCACTAACAAGGTGACGCCCGCCGACCGCCGAGGCGTCCCGCACCACCTCCTCGGCGCCATCCGCGCAGACGCCGGGGAGCTCCCGGCCTCGTCCTACCGTTCGCTCGCCGCCGCCAGCGCGGCATCCATCGACGCGCGCGGGCGCGTGCCGGTGGTGGCCGGAGGGTCCAACTCGCTCGTCCACGCCCTCCTCGCCAAACAGTTCGACCAGGCCCCTCGCGACCCTTTCGCCGCCGCTGCGGCGGTCGGGTACCGGCCGGCGCTCCGGTTCCCGTGCTGCATCCTCTGGGTCGATGTCGACGAGGCTGTCCTCGACGAGTACCTCGACCGGCGGGTGGACGACATGCTGGGCGAGCGCATGGTCGAGGAGCTCCGCGGGTACTTCGCGACGACGTCGGCCTCCGAGCGGGCCTCGCACGCCGGGCTGCGCAAGGCCATCGGCGTGCCGGAGATCGGAGACTACTTCGCCGGGCGCAAGAGCCTCCGCGAGGCGGTAGACGAGATCAAGGCCAACACGCGGGTGCTCGCGGCGGCGCAGGTCCGCAAAATCCGCCGTATGGCCGACGGATGGGGCTGGCCCGTCCGACGGCTCGACGCCACCGGCACCGTCCTCGCGCGGCTCCAGGGCGCGGGCCGAGACGCCGAGGCCGCGGCCTGGGAGCGCGACGTGCGCGGCCCGGGCCTCGCCGCCATGCGGCGGTTCCTTGATGCCGATGACGAGGACGGATTCGTCGCGCGGAGGAGGCAATGCCGTGGTGGCATCGTGGGGTGAAACAGAACAGGAAAAGGAAAAGCTTGCGAGCTTTTCTCGTTCAAAATTTTCTCATAGGCCGCCGATTTTTCGAGGGCCCGGCGGCTGATCTGACACGGGGGCGGTGGGGGCCATGGAAGTGCTACAGCGAATGGGCGCACGGCGATCGGGCGATAGAACTCGGAGACAGAGAAGACAAGTGCAGCGAAGTTTTGCAGAGGGGCCGTGAATTCTTTCTCTCCCTGGGTGGGCAGAGGCTTCTTCCTTTTTTTTCCATCTTTTTTTTGCCCCCTAGCTAGTCCACCACTGTACAGTACTCCTACGAACTACAGTGTAATCTAGTACACCTTGTTCAAATTTGAAATAGTTTTGCTTTCTGCTAACTGGTCATCTTGAACAGTTGTAGTATCCAGGACCATATATGGGTTTTTGTGTTCAGACTTACTAGCTTTTTCTTTTCATTCCTGGCCCGTCCACCTTTCCCTCTGTATCAGAGTTGGCATCCTCCGAAGGCTGGACATGTGCTTTCTTGACCTGGTTTCTCTTCTTGATGATATCTTGGGTCGGATTTTGTTTGACACTGCCGTATTATGCTGGTCGTTTCTAGTTGATTTGCTCTTCTTTTTCTAAGAGCCATGCTCGCTCGTTCTGGTTTGAAAAATATTCCAGCTGGGTGCGTGCGAGGGCTGATTAGATTGTAATCTCATGCTTAGTGTGTGATTAGGGGGGGAGGGGATTGTGCTGGACGCGTGAGTTGGTGTTCTTGTTGTGCCAGCTAGGAAGACAGTACGAGTCCAGACGTGTGTTCTGCTCTATTCGTTTCTTTTCTTTCTTTTTTCTTTTTCTCTCTCTCTCTCTCGAGACTGTTTGTACGATCCAGAATACCAGCATCCCTGATTTTTTGGCTGCGGGCCTTTGCGTTGCTATGGTCCAATGATTTCGCCGCTGTTAATCTTCCTGGCTAATGGTAAAAACTTTTGATGCTGCCTCGTTTCTTACAGGATGTACTAGCCTTTTCTCTTCTTTTTTATTGTCTAAAAAAACCAGTCTTTCTTTTCTTTTCTTTGCAAAAAAGGCCTAAGACCGTATATTATCTAAAATTAATTCTTACAAGAAAATAAATAAAACAAGTCTTTATTAAGTTCACCACCATATTTTTCTCCATCCCTCAACAGCGCGCCTACTTTCTTTTCTCTTATTGAGACCTTTGGCTGAGTTCTCCCTACTTATGGGAGGAGAGGATATGTCTATGTGGAAGCTAGTTCTATGCTTTTTTTGAAACTCGCAAAAGCTTTGCCTTCTCATTAAGGCTTTATTTACTTCTTTCGTATTTTTATCCACTAGAGTTTTTGATATGCGGGAATTTAGCGTTCACCTAATACTCTCTAATCCCTGCAAATACTCTTTTCCAAAAATACTCTACTATGGAGTAGAGTTTTTAATCTAGACAAAAACAAGAAGGAATCGTGGGCATATCCTGGCGAAACCCAGCGTAATAAACGGACTACGTAAATTTTGCAGAAATTAGAATAATCCTCTCCAATCCCCGTGAATAGTCTAGCGAATACGAGAGAAGTAAACAAGGCCTAAGCGGGAAGAAGACAACGAACTACATACAACCCCTTACGGTGAGATTCATTAGCGCTTAATTTGTCCACGGGTCCTGAAAAGTGAAGTTTTACCACGAGGCCTCATGTGGTATATTCTAGGGATTTGGTTCCCTTGTGAAATACCACGGTTACTGGAATCCCTAGTCCTGTGATAAATGAGTTGATCGGGAGGAAAATACTGGTCCATTTGAGTTTGGGCTGGTTGGTTAGTCTTGTTCCAGCCTTATGTGTTCTCCCTCCGATGTAACACCATGCACCAATTCATTTGTTCAAAACTTTTTATTGTTTAAGAATCTCGTCCGTTATTCGACTAGTAATATCTGGTAACCACATTTATAGGACATCCCGGACATGTTCGAGTTTTTTTCTTACAGGTATCCAAAACATTTGTATATTCTATTGAGAAACTTGTTACTAAGATAGTGTAACATCCCAGTATTTTAGGGTAGAGAAGGAGAGAGACCATAGATGTGTATGTTACATTCATGCATAGAAAATCCGAAAAAAAACGGCAAATTAAAGCTGGTGTAGAGGGATCGAGGTCTCTCTTGTTCTGATAAAAACGTCATGGTGCGGTTTTGACATGATCTTTGCTAAATTGTCAGTTTTTAGGGGATAAATTTGAATTCAAACTCAAAAGTATTATATAATAATTCAAACTAGATTTGAATTCTAAAACAATTATCTATAGTATATATAAGTATAAGATAAAAGATAATTGAGACAATTAAAGAATAAGAATTATTTATTACAATAATGTTTGTTCCTTCTTTTATAACACTTTGAAATAAGGAAAAGAGTAAAGTAAATAAAATACCAAAATGAATATGGAATAAAGCTATTTAATACATGAAAGGAATTCCATCTTTTTCTAAGTAGTTTAGGAATTCCATCTTTATTTTATTACCATAATAATATCACAATGTCTTTACAGATTGTCCAAATAAATAAAAATTACAAAATGTAAGAGAATTTAAAAATAAAAATTATTATAATAGATATAATACAAGTTTATAAATGAGTAATGAAAAGAAGGTTTAAAAAGAATTAAATAAACTTAAACTAAAACCTATTTTATATCATGATATTTTCCTTCTTCATTTGATTCCTGCAACATAAAACCAAAAAGAAAACAAAGGACAATATGAAAGAAGGAGAATTTTGGTTAGGATCGCTCTCAAATTTTGGCAAAGAGATGCTTTGCCTAAACTCATCATTGATTATTTAATCGGGGCCATTTTAATATTTGTTCTTATCATATTAATGCCTTAGGTTAATTGCATCATTGGCTAGGAAAAATTTCACCATTTTGAGAAAAAGGCTTAGCCAAAACATCAGGAAATATCTTCCAAGCCGAGCTCATTCATAGGCACAAGTTCTAGTGATGGAAACTTGCACCATATGGGGCCTAGTTGTAAGCATCTCCATCACATACAAGTGATGTGCTGTCAGCATGGTAGAGAAGGAAATAAAACCAAACCAGGGGAAGGATCCTACCTAGCCGTAGCTAACAAGTACATCTCCACCTTATATCCATCCAACAAACTCTCCACAACACCACCAAGAAGACATTGTTCTTACCAGTTCTTCCAAGAACACCACAAGTACATTACCTAGAAATCTCCATAGCCATCAGGATTACTTTGAGAAGCTTGGAAGCAGATCAAGATACTAGGAGGAGAAGTTAGAGGATCGAAATATATTGCCATAGGTGATCAAGAACAGCTACAAGAACACAAGTATTGGAGCAGCAACAACTCTACAAGCCATAGGTGAATATGCCAAGAGCATAACATCTATTCTAATCGGTTCAACTCAAGAAATAGTAATAACATATCCCAAATAGGAATGGAAGTATAGATTCTCTTAGATCTGTATAGAAATGCTATACTAAAATTATCACAGAGATTTAAATCCCAAAAATTAAGTATCTACTCTTATCTAGATCCAAGTATCAGTCTTAGCATCATAGACTAGGACTGGAATATATTTCTCTACATATCTCATCATTTAGAATGATGATCTCATCAAACATAGCCAAGCCGAAACCAGGAGACCATACCATCATGGGATCACCACTGTGCACACTCTAATGAGGCATTACCGTGACACATTTCAAATAGTAGAAGCTACTAATTTTAAATTACACAAGTAAAATCTTATTAAGCATAGTTACAACAGATTAGATGTGCAGCAAGTCAGGCACAACACTAAGTGTGTCTGCAAGCTTTAGGAAGTTCACCCAACTATCTTTCTAGATAATTAGCTAGAAATAATCATGTGTATCACTTTCATCACTAACAGGGAATTGCATACATTATCACAAGATACTAAAACTTACATGCTTACTGCCATGGATATAATTAATCATCCAACTAGCAACCATATAATTTTGGATCTAAATCATTTTATAAGATTTCACTAACACAATGACTAACAGGAATTCAGTTAAACATTATTGAAGCGATAATTTAGAGATAGTATTAGTTGAAACTACAAGATCAAAGAATAAGTAACTGGGTGTATGCACTCTCCAAGCTCAAGTAAAATATTACAAGAGCATAGAAACTGACAGGGTTCAATCTAGTCCTAGATAACATTATGAATCAAAGTAGAAGCTCAAGAGCACGATTAATATGAAATGAACATGGTCAATAGTGAGGTGATGAGAATTCAGAGAGGGAGAAGGCAGAGAAGAGAGGGGATTCAACTCATAGTGTCCATCGTCGGAGTAAATGAAGCAGTCGACACCGGGGTTGCGTCTACAACACCATCCTGTTGGCGACGAGGTAGAGATACACGATTCATCAACATCACATGCATCACCGTACCATTAGAAGATTAGGAGGTAGACGAAGATGATGCCGAGTTGCAATATCACCACCATCCTGCCAGAATCGTGGTCGATGAGTAGGAGCCGCAGGAGAGCTGCATCACCCCAACGTCGAACCCGTGCCGATAAATTAGGGTTTGATGTGTGGGGGGGTGCGCTAGAGGTAGAGATGGTAAAAGCAAGCGTGTGTATTTCATAGAGCACAACACGACAACGCTATAACATTGAGCAACAATGCTGAAGAGGGCCGAAAATGACTGGACAAGCACTGGTGATGGCGTCGTCGACGTCTCCTAGCTAGAAAAGAGTTGGGGGAGAGCTCGGTAGGACCTTAGGGGTGAATCCATTTGGTCGGCCAGCAGGTGACGGAGCTCTAGCAATCGTCGACGGCGATCGCAAGAACCTCAGAAAACGAGAGGAATGGGGAGGCTTGCGTGTGAGTGTGCATGTGTGTCTTATGAGAGGAGAGGGAGTGGTCTGGGTGGGGTACCCCGAGCCGGGTCTAGCTGGGCTGGGTCGACCGATATGCCCAACCAAGCAGGACCATCTTTAAAAAGAAAAAAAGAAAAAGAACTTACCAAAATAACCCTATAAGCACTTTTATCTCTAGAAAAATGCAGAAAATTCCTAAAAACACATATGATACATCAAAATGATCACAAAATAAGGTCTACCTAGGAAAAATATAAAATTGCTTGTTTAAGATAAATGAAATGCAACTAAAGAATTGAAACCATTAAATTTCTCATGAAATAAGAAAAATAAATAAAAATCCTAAAAATAAATAGAACTCACTTTTCTGTATTAAACAAAATCCACTATATTATAAAAATATTAAATATGAAATTCTAAGTCATTTTTATTTTACTAAATACAAGATTTTAAAAATATTTTTCTTGTATTAAAATAAAAGGACATATTTTATTTTATCATCTATAGATCATAATAAATCATTTTTAACTTTATTAAACTACTTAGGATTTATTGTAACATAGAAATGTAATTTTTGTTTTAAAACTAAAATAAAATTCTTTTAATACTTTAAATCATTTTAATTGAAAATAAAATTATTTTTACCCTAGTGACTTGGGTAAAACACAAAAAGAAAGATAAATAACGTAAACCATTAATTTGGTTACAACATTATGCACAATTAAATCTATTGTTTCTTTAAAGCTAAGTCAAGTAGGAATTATAATAAAGCTATTTTCTTTAAACAACAATATAAATTCTCAACTTTGTCTAAATACTTAAAGCCCATAACAAACTATTGAAGTCATATATTTATACAACCATAAACAAAGTCAACCTAATCACTACTATCATAATAACAAACCAAGTCTTGAACCTTGAGTTATACCAATAGTCACACCTAAGCTTAGCATCTTAATGTCAAGTCAAGTCATCATTTGGCATTATCACAATTCAACTCAACTGAGTTGTTACCACTTAATAATAATATTCTTCCAGAGGATAAATTCCATGTACCATATGCCTAAAGACCATGACCATAGATTTTAATAGAATATAAATAAATATTATTGATCAAATAGTACTCTTTTGAAAACCTATACCAATCATAAGTCAATGACTTACAATTTAACTTGAACCCATCATCCACTTACACTGGGAGTGGATGATCTCGCATCTTTGATCATGCTTAGAAAAATCCTAAAACTTGGTAATACTATAAAAATAGTGTGTCTAAAATTCATTTCTATTTTATACTTAACTTTGGTATGATATTCGATCTTCAAGAAACCTACTAGTTCCGGATCATTAGAGCTATACCAATGTCAATAGATTACATCCTAATGAATTTAAGGATTTATTAACTTAATATAAGAAACATTTTCTTCAAAAGTTATTCTTTTTGGCACTTCAATAACATTAATATTTCTCTTAAGTCTCACTAACTTAAAACATGAAAAATTCTAAATAGTTAATATCAATCAACATTAAACATCCATTATTATTGTGCTTTACATTTATATATTGTGTGTTACTCGTCAAATTCAAGGTAAAGAAAATACTTAAGAAATCATCCAAACTTAACCCACACACACAATACTAGGGTTTACTTTGGGATTTATCAAAACGCATAGCATTACTTATGCATAATAGCATATTGCTTCTTTAAACAATAATACTTACCAGACTAGTGATGCTATTTTCAGATTCGGAGTTTATATTGACTTGAAGACCTTGATTGCATTAGTCAAAAAGGCAAGTTCATACATGCTCATGTCCTTTGATTATTTTCTATCAAGTATTTGCAATCTACTATTGTTATCACCTGCATTTCAAAAAGGATGGAAGAAAAGACTATGTTCATAATAGTATGACTTACTGTTTATCGACCAGTGTGGAGATAATCTAGTATGGTAGGGCAAATGGAACCATGGTATGATATATGTGGTCGGTAGAGGTTCCATTTGCACGAGAATGTATCATCTAGGATTTAATAACAAATGACAGCAGTGATTCTTGCGTCGTATATTACGCGTTAACCATGAGATCTATATGGCTCTAGTGAAGTCAGCTCGATCTTCTTACTTTCGCATGCTGATGGATGATCGAGCCGTGGCTGTAATTCTCAGTGAGGATTTGGAGTAGATGGGTGGGATCCCTTAATGTCCCACATCATTTCTGGTATCTATGATGGATTGTATGTTTCAGATCGTAATTTCAAACAAGCTTTATCGTGGGTCTAACGTACAAAAAGGTGGGAATGTGGGGTCATGGAGAAGGGCAGTGATCAGATTGGATCCTTATATCGGGCCTCATATCAAGGAAGTGTGAATGGTTTGGCTGCTCGGATGTGCAACATGGATACGGATCTCTCATGGATAAAACAACGTACATCTGTAGAGTGTACAAAACGGTGACATATTACTTCCTGTTCTGAGAAGGAACTACAAACGCTGCAGGAAAGAAACTTCATGAAGTTCTAATCAACCTGTGAAGGCGGATGGACATAGATCTTCATAATAAAAGCAAACTTTAAAGAAATGCTTACGAAAACCTGCACAACCGATGACCTTTGGACTGCGGCTGTAGATAATGCATCAAACGGTCTTTTTTTAATGAACTTGATGAGTATGCGTGTACTCAATCGTACCTTTTTAACCCTTGCTAGATCTCAGAGCAATCAATGGCGTCTTCAGGAGGAGAGCTAATTTGAGGAACTTGGGATATCTGATGGAATAGATGGAATCAACATCTACATCAGATGCAATGAGATTGAAGCTAAAGAGTAGTCAATAGATAAATCCCTAAATACTAGAAGCTACTTCTGTGGAGCATTGCTATAGCAGGAATCACAAGCCAAATAAATATTATTAGTAGGCTTAATCGTAGAATCGCCTGCAAGTTGCTATTTATGATTTTCTTTTGTAAGGGTACTTACCTCTCTGTATGGAGGAGGTTCTCTAGATCTTTTTTTAATATATTATGTTGTGATGTATAGTCGTGTCTTGGACCTACGATGTTTCTGGTGTACCACTCTGAGAGATGTAATACTGGTGGAACGGTGGTTCATTGATATTATGTCAACGATTTGCATACTACACCATGTAGTGGTATGTTGGGTAACCGCAGATAGTGCTCAAGAACATACTATTGGAGAGACATAAAATTTCCATTTAATATTTGAAAACGAGATGTCCAATACAACAAGATAGTACCAACTAAAACATGATATTTATGCATTTATTGAGTCAGGGATCACATATCTCCACATTCTAAATAACTAAGCTAGTTGGTCTGGAGTCTCAACATTCATATGGACATCAAGACATACACAAAAAGGTGGGGGCACCACTAAACGAACACCCACACCAAGCAAGCTCTACATCCCGTGAGAACAGAGCCATGACGAGTTGACGACCTACCTCCCTCTCGATAGTGTGTTCCGCACCCATCACTAAGAGAGTAAGATCTAGCATTGACCTCGACGAGTAGGAGAGGAGAAGAATTCACGCCAAGAATACATCCTATACTCCCACTAAAATAGCATATGACAAATCAGAAAGACATGGAAGGGGTACCACATAAGCGTCTAAACACCATAGCCACAACAGGACAATTGTACAAGTGCAACTTTCTTATTTGTAGTGGAATGTCAAGATATTTGGAAATTTATATCACATAAATAAGGTAGTGGCACATTTCGAAACCTTACCTAACATTCAACTTTTGAAATGGATTACTCAACGGTTGACTACTTGTACAAATAAAATGGCTAACTTAGTTTTTAAAATCGATGCTCGCGAAGATATACCTTAGCACTAGTTCATACAACACGAGAACTCTGGTTTTCCCTAGGGTTGCAAGCGGGAACCCGCATAAACCTGCGTATAGGTGTTCTAAAAGTCGACCATGTGCAATTTTTATTTGAGATTACTATATGGTTGACTTTTGCTGTACCTATATGCGGGTTCACACGGGTTTGTTAGCTTCGCAACGGTAATTTGCCCGCATGAGTTCACTTCTTTCCACAACTATAATTTGGGTTGTGTGTACTGATGACTCCAAGCAAGGCTTCTATGTGGTGTGGACCTTGTTGGTGATTTTTCCCGCGTTTGATTAGGATGTGGCACCATACCATATCTGTACCAGTATTATTCCCTGAAACAGCCATGCTAGCTGTTTGTGTCACGTTTACTAATGCAACAGCTAACACCTGCGCGTAGCAAATATACTTCTAAAATACTGCCGCCTGTTGGGAAGCCTAGCTGGCTGGCTGGTTTGCTCTGCTCGGTCTGCAGATAGGCCGGGCACCCAGCCAGCGTCCACCAAACCCTTTACTACTACCTCCTCTCTTAGCAAAGGCTAATCTAGTCTAGACACACTATGAAATACTACTATAGGTCTAAAAGAAGCGCCCATAAACGAACTTCTCAAAAGAAAAGACTAGACTCCTTTTTGGAGAAAACAAGGCCTGCGCATGTAGTACGTGCCACAGGTCTAAATTGCTCCTACTGTAGCAGGATAACCTACGGAGCGTCAGAGCGTGCCAACAACACTCTGGCCAGGGCACTGTAGGAGGCACCCGTACAGCGCGCAGGCACGCTTGACTAGAAGAGAACAAGTATGCACGCAAAAGAATGCAGGGCGTGCACAGGTACAGAGTCGACCACCCCCGAAAGCACCCACATGAACAATCATGGCTATTGCTAGCTAGCTGCTGAATGCTGATGCTGTGGCTGCATTATCTTAACCAATTGCGCGCGGCCGTTGTGGCGTCCATCGATCTCTGCCTCCGACGTTGCCCAAGAGAGAGAGAGGGAGAAGGATAAACCTAGCTGCATGCACCTGCTCGCCTTGGTAGTTGTTGCAGTTGCAGGTCTCTAGGCCCTTCTTGAGACGGCAAAGGCCAGCATTGACGACGAGCGAGGGGCCAGCCGCAGCCGGCCAGCCTTGTTTTTGGCGCTTCTCTAGCCAGCGGCGCGTGCGTGTCCGTGCATGTACTTGGCGGCAGAAACCCAGCATCGTCACAATATACAAAGTGGTCAAGTACTAACCCTGTTCAGCTGTTCTCCCAGAGCTCGACCTCAACCACGGCCCTGTCGACTTGTCCCTCTGTCGCTAACAACTTGCCAAAACCAAGCTCCCTTCTCATTGCCTTCTCGGCTAGAATGATTAGAACCGGGCCCATCTTTCTGGCTAAGCTTACGTTGTTAAGTACTCCTAGTAGTCTTTAATTGGTTAGCTTGTTCTTATTTGAACCAACACGTTCCTCCTTTACGGTCTCCTCTCCACTCGATTTATGCCTTCTCTTCATGCATGGATATGTCATATGTCATGTTTCCATATTAATCCACACATAAAGGAAGTCTTATGCTAATTAACTAGTACTACTACTAATTATGCAGCGCCAAAAGGGTTTTCCGTGGAGCATGATCTCTGATTCTCCCTTCCGTATGGCTGCACACTACTAGATCTAATCCCACTTGGGCACTCAGGGTGCATGCATGAGGCAGGCAGAATCGAACCAAACAAGCACATGGTTTTTCGTTTTCGCGCGCGCGCGCTCGCCTCTTCTCCTGGCAGATATAAACCATGCGTGCTCCCCCAACCAAGAAGAAGAAGCATTTCCGGGCGGACAAGAATTTAGCTTTGCTCTGCCTGTGTTGCGTACGCATTAGGACAGGACTGATCATTAACTACTCCTACTCCACTAGCGTTTGCATTTGCTAGTGTGTCTAGATGCTTCTGCTCTTAAGAGCAATGATGTGCTAGTGCTCGATCGCTTTTCGCACACTAATGAATTTCGATCCAGCCTGGGCTTGTCTAGCGTATGTGCGTTGGTGTGGACTGAAATTTGACTCTCAGTCTAGCTGCAGGTTTTGCTATGGTCGATCATGCATTCTAAAATACTCCTGGCTGCATGTTTTGTTCCGTATATACCAAAAACTTGTCGACAGACTATAGCATCGCCAGGGTATTGGAAATTATATCCTATTTCAGTTTTTTTGGATTACTAACAGGAACAGGCGGCATTGACAGCACTAGCTACCATGCGGATGTGCGGTGGTTATCCTCAGACCAGGCCACCAGGGCAGGGCAGGGCAGGGAGACCGGGACTGATGCTCCGTTAGGTCGTTAAACTGTTTTGACTCCAGAGTTTGGCTGTATATGCTTAGTACAGACAGACATGCTCTAGACGTACGGTACGGTTTGAGAAGCGAAGCCTTGTGTAGAGAACCTTCCATCCACGCGAGACGCGATGTTAGGTGCCCGATCTAACATCACCACTGATCCCTTGCCTTTGACTAATGCTCCAGACGCATACGACGACTTAGCAACGCCCGCTGGCCGCAGGCAGGGCAGACAGCTGAGAGCGAGGAGGCGATGCTCTCTGCACGAACCATGCTTACGCAATGTCAATGTGTAGTCGTTAGGCGCGGCGACGATCGGAACATTCGTACGTTTTGCTGGGGCCTGAAATGGAAGGTCGCTGTTCCGCTACAGACTACAGTCGTCCGATCCCTCCTTGCGCGGCCTGCCGACCATCACGTCCACGTCCATTGCCTATCTTGCATAAAAGGCGAGCGCGTGCGGCGAGCTCTGAATTCCGAACGATGTGACCGGAGCATGGCGGCACCGGTGGTTGGCCGGGGACTTGAGCCACGACGACCACGACCTGCGGCAGGCCGGTGCGCGTGACGGCAACCGGGTGATGGGTGGGACAAACAAGGTTTAAGGCGCGATCGAGGTCTGCTGATAGAACGACCGTGATTGTTCCTCCGGAACGCGCGAGATCGGCTCTTGGTCCGTGAAACCGACCCAGCCTTTTTGACATTAATCGCGGCCGAACAGGAACAGCACGTCGTCGTGGCCCCGGGCCGCCGGGCGCTTCACGTCCGGTCGCCGTCGCTGTAAGTGCAAGCGCACGAGATGACTCGGTTACCAGCCGACTTTCTTCGTCTGATGTGTGCGTGCGTGCGTGACATGTTCTACCGGGGACCAAAAGAACATGCCGACGATGCCGTGGCAAGGTTGGTGTTCTAGCTAGTACTCCCATCTGTCTGCAAGCTAGCAAGAGGCCGTTGGTCCGAGCTTCCTCTCCACGATAAGAGTTCAGGGCAATGCCGGAAGCCATGCATGCATGTACCACGCGGTTTCATTCCGTGACGCTCACGCCAGGTTGTGCTAGCGTGGGCCGAAAGCCGAGGTCCATCAATCCGACGTGACATGAATAGCCACACGAGTAAGCCTGCTCAGAAAAAAGAAAAAAAGCCAGACGAGTAAGCAGGATACACGATGGCGACATCAGATGTTGTTGTCGCGATGACCATAATTCTTGAGGAACGTCGTTTCGGATCACGTACCAGCGCACGCTACATTCTTCCTCTCGCTCCCTGGATATGGGATCCAAACATTCCAACTAGGAGTACCTCTCACTCACGGCGTGGGCACGTTCTCGCTGTCACGACCGGAGACTTGGTGGCTCTGCCGACACCTGCTCTGACGCCGGCCGGCCGTCTGGTCAAGCTCATGCTTGGATATGGGATAAACGCGGTGAAATGGCTCGGAACCGGAAGCGGCCGCCTCTTCTCGCTCCACGCTCACATTCTGGCTCGCCGTGCTACCCAGTCAAGCTCTCGTTTTCTAGCTTATTAACGATCCTCCAAATTATTTTGTTTCCCCCGTGCATGCTGAACGATGTGACTATTTTGAGGTCACCTTAACCCTGCAAGCATACATATATGGAGCGAGCCCGAGAACAAACAGCCGATAGAACACTTCTAACCATTACAACTCTGGCATCCGATCAAATGGATATGTTACTCCCTCTCAGTGGCGGATGTAGGATTAAATTTCAGGGGGTGTCAGGGTCATATATAAGTATTTTTTTAATACATAGAATTAGTCTAATTTCCACAAGATCAAAAGAATATGCATTTGTTAGGGGTTGCTATGGCACCCATGGCACCCATGCTTGATAGGCCCCTTCCCTCTCATTCATAATAAGTATCGCTAATTAGTAATTTTTTTTTCTTGAGAGGAATTGTATATTTACTTCCTCCAATCCTAAATAATTATCACTCTAGTTTAGAAGAGGAACACTTATTTAGGATCAGAGGAAGTACCTAAGTTTTTTTTTTTAAATGAACTTGACGGCTTGACCTGCTTGGACTACCGTTGATTAAAGATTGTGATGTTGCTAAAATCTAGGCCCAAACATATACCGCCGGCAGCCACATGAGTTTGGATCGCTATGTGGCCTGGTCCAGTACGAAGCTTGCCCATGCCACACAGAAATTGTTTGCGCAAAGACAAAAAGTCTAAAAGTATTCCCAATAAGATTGGTGTACCAGTTCCAATATTATACTACCATTTTCAGAAAAAAATATTCACGTGAAAACAATAACTAGAAGCACCAATAACATGATAGAAATACTCTTCTTATCCATTTTATCTTTGCACAAATCTTTTAGATTGGATGTTTTTTACCGGTGACTTATACATAATTACCCCTCCCATCTTTTTTATAAGGTGTATTATTAGTATTATGGGTCAAAATTTAATATCTTGACCATATTAGTACAATTAGATCCATCATGTACATTGTTTCACATTTCATTCATTTAACATTATAGATATTCGTTTTTTTTTTTGCATAAACTTGATTCAAGATAGAATTTTGTTACGAAAAAATAATACACTTTATAAAAAAGAACAGGGGAGTATCTCTTAGTATAAGCAAGGTTTAAAAAGGCGTTGGATGTTCAATGTGCGCTTGGAAACCGCATAGAGCCTAGAAAGTTTAGGCGTGATTAGGCATCTTATACGAATATTGTTCTGAGACGCCATCATGAGCAGTTTTCACAGTGCATGAGCAGATTATGGTGCACGGGGGTGGAAAACGAAAAAAGGTAGGAAAAGAGTCGTGGCGGCCCTAACAGGATCATCTAGTTTTTAGACAATAGAAGGCAAACTTTCTTTGTGCATAATATATCCCAATAATGCCCGCTTAGGTCGCTCTCTCCTTCTGCCACTTTCAACAAGCGACAATAATGGTTGCGCTTCGGTTCCTCCACTGCTGCCACAACTCCATACCAGCCTCGTCTATTACCGCCTCTCTACCGTGCAACGCCGCTACCTTTTCGTTGTGGGCAATGAATTCCTGGAGGAGGACCTCGTCGGACGCCTTTTCTACTGCCTAGGGCTAAACTCCAGCGTTTTTCCAGCACCTAAGCACGCCTAGAATTGCGCCTTTTAAACCTTGCTTATAAGTATGAAAATTGCAAAACTAGTATATACTAATACAACTAATATACATCCTGATCATTTTTTTTTGCGAAAAGTCCATCGATACATTCATACTCATCAACAGAAGTACAAGAAAGACGAAAATTAATAAGTTCTTGGACCACCTAGCGATGACTACAAGCACTTCGAACGAGCCAAACCCGCGCCGATGTCCTCGCCCCTCCCTCATTGGAGCTAGACAAAATTTGTCGTAGTAGAGATTGTTGTAGTGGACATACATAAAGTCGTTGTGCTAAGGCTCCAAAGGACCTGCGCACATGAGAAAAGCAACCATCACCGATGAAGAGAAGCGTAGACCAGAAGAAACACATACCAAATCTAGCGAGAATGCTAGAAACACAGCCCCACACGCCCTCCAACGACGCTAGACACACCACCGGGCAGGGGCGGAGCCAGGATTCGGACATGGGGGGGGCGAAAAGTCGATGACCATCAAAGCGAATAAACATCACAATATATTAAGTCTTGAAAAATATCAATACAAAATTCATATAAATATTCGAATATATGTTGGACGCTACGAAAAAATTACATATCTATTAGCTTAAAATGTGCTTTACGACCACCAATGTCAAATAGGTCAATAATCTCATCAAATATTCTAACATGCTTAGTACAATATCTAATATTCTACTGTCTAGTACAATATTCTAATATTCTGCTTTACTAACATGCTTAACACAATATCTAATATCAGATATTTTAACATGCTTAGTACAATATCTAATATTCTGCTTTACTAACATGCTTAGTACAATATCTAATATCTACTGTCTAGTATAGAAAAAAATTATTACCTAATGGAATCAATTGTAACTTTAAGCCTCAGCCTTGCATCTAAAACCTTTTTTCGGTTGTTTGTACAATTGCCTTGTTGATGTGGGTCATACTATTTTTCAGATTATCAAAATGAGCTGAGTTGGAATCTTTACCCATGTGTGTTAAAAAAGCACACACTTTTCCATCATTCACCTTCTTCCAATTTAGCTGTGAATGTATCTGAGCCACATCTTCCACTTGTTTTTTTGTAAAGACGAAACAAGGCAGGCAATATGCACGATGTGTGGAAAGTGAATACTCTAGCCAGGAAAATCTGTGAAATAGCAAAATTGGAATCGGCGAGGATTTTTTGCTTTTCCATTATGCAGATACTCTCTCATGTATGGCTGATAAGGGCCCTCGGTAATATATAATCTCTGTGCTTCTTCTTGCTTATCAAGCGGAAGTTCCCAAATTTGTTGACGCTTACCATGATCCATTTCATATGTTGTGCTTCCAATTCTATCTTGTTCTGAAACTTCTACCGGTTCCACAATATCTTGATCATCAGTGCGCATATCAACCGGATTGGAACTGTCATCTACAACAGATTGTTTCTCCTCAGATGGTTTTGCATTTTCAGCAATAGATCGGACAGTAATATTAGCGCTTGAAGTTGAACCAATCCGCTTGAAAAAGAAATCTACTCCCCTTTCTGATGGTCCCTTTCTCTTCATCTTTGAGCACAACAAAATGATAAAAGATAGAAATCAATAAACTAATCCACTGATTTATATACTAATGAACCAGGTCAAGTGACTAATAATCTAATTTTAATTTGTCAAAACTCAACACATTGCTAATATAGAACAAACAGTAGAGTAGTCAATAGATACCGTCGGGTACTTGGACTCCTGGTCTCTAACTTCAAGCAGTCCGGCCTGCTGCCCGTGAGGAGGGAATAGAATTACAGGGCGAGGCGAGCCCCCGAACGCAGTCACGCAGAATGGCGGCTGTGGCGACTGGCGGGCGCCCTAGCAGCCAGACGGGAAGACGAGTCACGGAGAGGCAACTCGATCGACGATCAGATTGATCGGTTGGAGTCTGCCTCCATATTCCATGATGGCCTAAGCCTGGTACGTGGGCTGTTGTAGTGTTGTGTGCATTGGGCTTAGCTAATTCTGCAGGCAATGGATCGATTATTAACAATGGGCTTATTAAGTGTGATTATATTCGACCATTTTTTTTGAGAAACACAGTACAAACGCAGACGCTCACAATGCGTACATACGAACACACGCACGCACACCCTACCCCTATGAGCACCTCCGAGAGACTGAGCCGGCGGGTCTTGAGATTGACGAAGTCACCGTAGGCGTCTCGCTATCGACGGGAACGTCGTCTCCCACTGAAAGAATATTTCGCCTTTATGAGACACTAAAGCGTTAAACATGGGGTTTGAACTCTGCTGGGTTGGGGATACCACTGGCCTCCTAACCATCCAACCACATGTTGGTTCTCGATTATATCCGACCATTAGCACATTGGATAGCTGCACACTTACACATACAGTACGGTATATATACGTATATGCCTAGTATTACCTAATGAAAAAAGTTGGGGGGGGAGGGGCGACGGTTGGGGGGTCTGACCCTTGCTAGCCCCCCCTTGTCTCTGCCCCTGCCACCGGGTCATGCGTTAGATAGGGAGGACTTTATTTTCATCTTCAAAGAGCGTCACCGCCACACCTTCTTGAGCAGGACAGAAATCATAAATAGACTGAGGAGAATATACGAAAATGTAGCCCTCCTGTCAACAAGGACCGGGATCCAGCGTACCTCCATGGCACTAAGGCCACAAAGACGAGGTAGATGGGTGACGAAGAAATCTATGTGTGTCTCCCTTGGGAACGAGAACGGATGGGGTATCATGTGTAGCGGAGGTTGAGCGGTGCATATAATATACATCTTGATCATGATTTCTTATATATGCATGTTGCTAATCTTTTTATCGAAATTTATATTTGAGAATATTTCTACTGGTAATATTTTCACTTTACCAATATAAATAATTTTATCTATGTCCAATAGTCGAATTGGGTAAATTTAGTGCATCCTTTATTTAGCGGGATATATTAAACTTTTTTCTGCCCAAAAAAACGGAGTATACCAAGGTCAAAATATTGTCTACGGAGAGAAAAACTGATGTCAACAATTATGTCCACTGAGTTGGGCTGGGCCTTGGACTGCATGTAGGTTTACACATTCCTGCAGTGGCTGCAGTGATGTATAGATCTGCTCGGCTCCATTTCAGTTTGATGTGAAACGAAACTGGAATCTGGAGTAATCCAAATAGTGGTCTAAATGGGCCTAAGTCCAAGAAAACGCTAAATTTCACCAGACGTGATGCTAACGGCCCTGCCAGGCCCCTGGAGGTGAAGAGGACCAGGTCGATAACCTGTTCGATGACCTGAGCAACAAGGCGCGCTCGTCGGCTGCAAGTGATATACTCCTAGGAATGACCACCCGATTCCTCCATTGTTGGAACCGCGGTGCTGCGAGCGAGTGCCCGAAGAGCGTGGAACCGCGGCGAGCGGAAGAACGAAAAGGAAGAGGCTTTATGCGTGGCGTGGCTGGTGTCGCATGGGCAGCTCTTGCTTGCCGGCCGGAAGGGTGCAGACCAGACGTGCAGTTGTTTCCGGCTGTGTAGCGGGCAACTCGTGTTGGTTGATGCACAAACGTCATGCCAACTTGCCAACAGGGTCGCGATGAAGCTGCACAAGATTGCTGGGCCAGAACGGAGACGTGAGTGATGCATTCAGAAGCGGATATACTACTTTATCTTTTTCTTGAGGCACATGCCTCCGTGCAAAACAATTCTGGAGCAACAGAAGTAGTATTCGCCGCTAGAAATTGCGACTCGTAAGGCCCCGATTGGTTCGACGTTTATTAGCCCAAACCCACGTATTACACGGAGCAACGAAAGATTCCGCCACGATCCCGGTAATCATACTTGGTTTGCCGTTTTTCTCTCCCGGTTTCCCCTGTTTCCCTCCGTAACCGCCCGCAAATTTCACGGACGTGTCGAGATGCGTATAATTTCCGGAGGTTTTCTTGTGCACTACAAAAAACGGCCTGTATACTGTACCGGCCCGGAAACGAGTGTGTCTTGCCAAGCGGGGCCTAAGTCGTAACAGAGGATATGTTTTCTTGAAACCCGAGGTAAAACTTCAGTTAACTCTCACCTCACCCGATGTTTTTAAATTGTCCACACATATTCAGAAAAATGTTCACACTGGTGTAAAAGAACTCTACTGCTTATTTTGGGAGCTTATTTAAAAACACGGAGCTTAACTTCAGGGGTTGATAGTTCTCGGCATCGTCCGAGACATTATAAATTCTAAATGCGCTAAGGATTAGCAAAGTTGTTTTGATTAACTAAGAAAGAAGATTGCTGTTTGGAATGAAGGTTTTTGGCCAGTTTTAAATTAATGAAGCCCACAAACGGCCATCGGTACAGCCGTGAACAAAAGCATGATACTCTTGCCCACCATCACCAGCATAGGACCCCATCAAATCAAAGACATTGGAAGAGAGATATGTAGAGGGGGAGAGGGAGCTGAGAACCGCCGTCGACATCGTTGACTCGATAGCTAGGCCACACCACACACCGAACCACTCTCAAGACCCCACATCGCCAACACCAATGCGTTCTTCCCCGGTGACCATCTGGAAAGAAACTCCGCCGCGCGCAGCACCACCTCGTCTGACCACCACCATCGTTGGAGGCAGGACCAACGTTGGTTGGAGGCAGGACCAACGTTGCCTGTCAGTGCTTCTCACTATGGCGAGGACATGCCAAGATCCCTGGCTCTATTGGCCTCCGAGCACCACCACCAACTTTGGTCTCTTACCGAACCTCGAATGTTGTCACGCCATCGCAACTGCCCACCAAGGGCCGCCCGACATGTCCACGAACTCACCGTGCCTTGTCAATCAAAATGCCCTTGCACTGTGTTTGGATGTATGCATTTAGGCTTGGAATTGAATTGGTTTGAGAATTCCAGATCCAAGATAGAAAGGAAATGGCTTCCAATTTCAATTCTGCCGTTTGGGTGTGATTGTAATTTGTTGTTGGAATTAAAGGATGGTAATCCAATTCCAATTCTTGTTTGGATGTACAAACAATGGAATTGGATGTTTTGTTGAGTTTGGTATACAAAATTGAATCAATGATCTTATCAGGTTGGTAGGGGTTTGGCAGTACTAAACAAACTAATCCAAGTTTATTTCTACGCTATCAAGATCCACCAGCACTGTTCAAAAAAATTCCTATCTTACCTCTACTGAATCTTCTGCAGAATGATGTAGCTTGACATGCCACTAAACTTACCTTTACTGAATCTTCTACAAAATGGTATGACGATACCTAGAATGACTACCCCTACTAGAAAATAGGTACCGACTATTCCAAGGCCTCCCTGCACATTTCAATTCGAACTGTAAGCATGATGTTTACATGATGTTCGAATGGGAATCTGCTACTAATTCTCTAGGGAAGGGGATGATTCGAATGAGAGGGGGAATTTGCAGGGACATGCAGTAAAAAACAGATCAAAAATAGAGTTTTTATACCTCTAATCGGCCTCAAAAACAGCTAAAAAATTAGCCAAGAGTACGTTTGTATGACTCCTGCAATGTGAGGGTTCAATAGAGAAGAACATGGCCAAGAATACCCAGTCTGCCGCCGCAGTTCTCCCTCCCTGCCACCTCCATTCACCCTCCCTCCGTCGTCTTTCACCCTCCCGTCGCCGTCTGGCCGTGCCCACGATTTAGGGTTAGGACCTAGCGGGAAGGAGGCAGACAGGGGGAATAAGGGAGGGGACAGTAGGGCGGTGGAGGAGGGAGGCCAGGGAGAGGGTAGGCCATGGAAGGGAGACGGGGAGGGAGGCCTAATCTGCGCGCCGCCGCCGGAGTCTCTAGTCGCTCGCGTCGAGGAGGGAGGGCGTTTGCGTCGGGATGCAGGGCCACAGTCCATTTCTCGAGCGAACCGGTATGCACGGGTTGCGTTTCCACGCGATTCCGAGGGGGCGACCTCCAAATCGTGGGCGGGCTCTTTGCACGCGAGGGAGCCAGGGCTCGGAATTTCTTTCCGTTTCCAGGCAGTAATTCAGAGCGCCAACCCAAACGGCGGAAACAGATTCCCAATTCCAGATTCCATGATTCCAAGACTAAATTCATACATCCAAACACAGTGTTGCATTGTACCTACCCGATCCGTAATAAGTATCGTTGATTTAGTAGAGTGATACTTGATTACGGTGGCATGGATATCTTACATGACAGATCTAGCAATAGGATTTGCGCTACATAAGTGCTCATGTAAACCTTTTGTGTTTGGTTGGGCTATGTTTTGGCTCGAACACTTAGCGGTAAATTTTAACTATGCATTAGCCAATGGGGAAGCCGGAGTTTTTTGTTTCTGAAAGCTGCAGTTAAAATATTTTCTCTCGCACGAATTTGCAATCAAATCAGATAAGAATGAACGCGTAAAAGGTCAAGAACTATACGTAGAGCAGTTCGAGGGGCCACTTCTTTTCGAGGGGCCGCTTCTTTTGAAAGATGCTTTGCAAAATCCGATCGCCCTTATCTGAACATAATTCAAGCGAAGCCATGCTGATCACACTATTTAACACTGAAGGACATAGACATGACAACATGAATGGAGAGTTCAAATCAAGCAATGTTGCAGTAAGCGGAAGCCCATAGCAGGCACAGCGCTGCTTGTATGGCCCGCCAAGCAGTACCGTCAAACCAGCAGGCGGGAAAAAGGAGCTCCGCGGCTCCGCCCATCACTGGAAGTTTGGAAGACTAGAACAGAATCGATGACCACACAGGTCACATATCAATAGCAGGAGGACCAAACAACTCACTGAAGGATTTATACAGAGTTACAGATCCCAAAAGTTGTTAGTCAAGTAACGCTTCCTGAACTCCCTGGAGCATGATGCATACAACATGACCACAGAATATAACTAGCCGAATTGGCCACACAACCAGATGATGATATGCATATGCCTGTGTTTATTTCTCTTTATAATCGAGTTGCTTCGGTCATACACTTGTAATGCCTGTGGCTACCATATAGTTGCACTTGGTTATACAATTAATCTGCGGGCCAACACTCTGAAAACACAAATTAAACGCCATTTATATTTCTCCAATTAACTTGGATTTTTTTTAACTCTTATTAGAATGAAAGTGGACAACAGAGTCTCAAAGCTCATGGTTGCAAAACCGTGGAAATATTCACAAGTCAAACAGATAAGTCAGAAATAGAGATAAAAGAGAGACCTTGGCTTCCAAAGAGTAGCAACCGTGCCACACCGTACACTGGCAGGCAAGCTCCGTCCTACTCTGCAGCACTGAGCATTAAACAGAATATATGCTCAACCTACGTACAGATCAATTATGAATTATGCTTGAGTGTAACAAGCCAAACGAGAAGGTAGATAACTGCTAGTCGATTAAAACCAAATCTTGAAGCTAACACTATGCTTAGTTAGCCAAAGAAAGTTCAAAAAACCTCAGAAAATCCCTGCATCTCTCTCTCTACCAGTAATATCCACAAATCCAACTAAAGACTCATCAATCTGGATACTGTTTCATAATCTACTACTAATTATGTGTTAAAATGAAAGTAATGGTACACATGTATAAGTAATATACTGCAGAAATAAGAAAACCCTTCCAGGGAAATGTTAATCCAGCTGCTCAAGTACGGGTTGCCTATCATTGAGTTAGGCATATATGACTAGCAGCCAAACTGGTTTAGAATGTTCATGGATATCAAATGATCAACAGAAATGTCACTGGTTTTAGAGTGTTCAGGTATTTCAGTTGATATGAAAAATGTCCAAGGTGACCAAGCTGTAAAATGTCACTAGACAGTTTATCCATGAGGGCTTTTATCTCCTGATAAAATTTAGTCTTTCAGACTACACTTTCACCAGTTTACCCATGAGGTAGCTGCGCACACCAAGATAAATAGCACTATATGCAACAACCCATCAACCAAGAGTTGTAATATTTTCGACAGGAAATGCAGTGCACCTTATGCACTGGAATTTAAACAAGCAGTTGAATCAAGATGCTAATAGAAGAAAAGTTCCAAGAGTAACACAGAAATGCTGATCGTGATATGAGAAAAATTATATTTCTCCAATTAACTTGGATTTTTTGAACTCTTAGAACGAAAGTGGACAACAGATTCTCAAGGCTCATGGTTGCAAAGCCGTGGAAATATTCACAAGGCAGTCTACAAACAGATAAGTCGGAAACAGAGACAAAAGAGAGACCTTGGCTTTCGGTGTTTGACCCAAAGAGTAGCAACCCTGGCACACGGTACACTGGCAGGAAGACCGTGGGTACGATCCTAAAGCAGGCAAGCTCCATCCTACTCTGCAATACTGAGCATTGAACAGAATATATCCTCAACCTACGTACAGACCAATTATGGTTGACTGTAACAAGCCAAATGACAAGGTAGATAACTGCTAGTCGATTAAAACCAAATCTTGAAGCTCACACTATGCTTAGTTAGCCAAAGAAAGATTTACAAAACCTCAGAAAAAACCCTGCATCTCTCTCTCTACCAGTAATATCCATAAATCCAACTAAAGATACATCAATCTGGCTACCGATTCATAATCTACTAAGTATATGTTAAAAAGAAAGTAATGGTACACATGTATAAGTAATATATACTGCAGAAGTGAGAAAACCCTTGAAATGTTAATCCATCTGCTCGAATATCGGTTGCCTAGCATTGAGTTACGCATATATGACTAGCAGCCAAACTGGTTTAGAATATTCATGGATATCAAATGATCAACAAAAATGTAACTGGTTTTAGAGTGTTCAGGTATATCAGTTGATATGAAAAATGTCCAAGGTGACCAAGCTGTAAAATGTCACTAGACAGTTTATCCATGAGGGCTTTTATTTTATCTCCTGGTAAAATTTAGTCATTCAGACTACAGTTTCACCGGTTTACCCATGAGGTAGCTGCACACACCAAGATAAATAGCACTATATGCAACAACCCATCAACCAAGAGTTGTAATATTTTCAACAGGAAATACAGTGCACCTTATGCACTGGAATTTAAACAAGCAGTTGAATCAAGATGCTAATAGAAGAAAAGTTCCAAGAGTAACACAGAAATGCTGATAATGATATGAGGAAGAAAAATTGCAAGAGTAGCACCAAATACTGATAATAATAATGAGGTAAATCAAAGCTCTGCAACAAATGTGACAGAGAGATATTAAAGCAACAAAATTCAAACACAGTACCTTTGATAAATTATTACCTCCCCACCATTTTTGGCTTAAGAACTATTGAGCGGTCATGCATATTAGCGATCTTCTGTTATGGATACCCCAAGTTAAGTTACAGAGCATACACCAATTCTGTTAAAGACAAAGCAGCTTGTTTCGATGCTATGCAAATATGAAATGTGCAATGCAACTATTGGTTTATGTTTACTAGGCAGATTCATCAAGTAAGCAATCATAGCAAGAACTAAACTTGAAGAAAAGCACTTAAACACCTCAGCGCTACAGGGAGAAGCAGAACGGGACTGTTTTCCGAATTTTCATACTATAGAAAACCCTCATAGGTTGATACCCATGTACATAACAGGAGAATTACACGCCTGACACCTAAGGGTCATAAGCTTTCATACAATTAGCAATCCTACAAGCCCAATGACGAAATTTCTTAAGTTGAACTACTCACCATCTACATCCCAACACATCACCAGAAGAGATACTACACTAAACTTCCCACTATAACACCCTTCCGAACTATTTAACAGACATTTTTAGCCATGACGAGGAAACGGAACACGATCAGATCATCAGAAAAGAAAAAGAGCCCAGCACGTCTGAATCCCTTCCCATTTGACGATGTGAATCTCCACCAGATTAGCAGTTACCTCTGCAAGAACACGTAAACATGTTGAGAGCCAAACCAAGGGAAAAGGCCCAACCAGAATAATAAGAAATCAAATGATCCCTTTGGTTCCTTACCTCCTCGATCTTGTACGTTTCCGGCGTCACGTCCGCTAGGCAGAATCCAGGGCACAGCGACTGCAATTCCAACAACAACAACAACAAGAAGAAAATCGTATAAGACGCCAAATTCAAAAAAAAAAAGTTGCAGAAGTGCAAAACGCAGGGCCGATCCTTACGTCAATCTGGCGCTGCACGGTGCGAGGTCGCTTCTTGGGCCGGCGCGGGGGCCGCGTCCCGCGGAACAAGGCGAAGTCCTCGGCGATCTCGTCCTTGGAGAGGAGGACGGAAAACCCCCGTTTGCTGCTGGCCTCCGCGTGGCGCGCCGGCGCGCCCTCCGCCGCAGCATCGGGCGCGTCCTCCGGTCCAGGCGCGCGCGGGGCGGCTGTGGCAGAGCGTCGGGTGCGGAGGTTCCAGGGCCGCTGAGGGGGCCGCTGGGGCGAACCGCCTCCTGCACCGGCATCCGCGGAAGGGCGGGGCTTCTCCTTGTCCGGGGACGGGGTCTCCGGAGCCGCGGGCGGAGGCGACGATGCGGGGTTCTTGGAGCAGCGGAGGAGGCGGTGGGTGCCCCAGCTGAGCGTGGGGAAGGAGAAGCTGTGGAGCCTCCTGCGGTGCGGCTGCGGCTGCGGCTGCGGCGGCACCGGCGCGGGAGCAGGAGGAGGAGGAGGACCCGACGGAGGCGAGGCGCGATTGGCGACGCGGTGGCGGCCGTGGTCGTCGTCCGCAGCGGCGGCCATGGAGACCATAGGAGGGGAGGGAGAAGAGGAGAGGGAGGGAAAGAAGGGGGCAGAAGGAAGCCGGGCGGAAGGATGAGGAATTGAGGACTTGGGAGAAAGAGAGGAGAGGAGAAGGACGGATTTTGTTTTTAAAACGGGGGAAAGGGTAGTTTTCTCTCCCATGGATTTTCGTCTAGCAATTCGCTGGAGGGCTCTTTTCCGAACTTCGGTTTTGGAGTTGTGGGCCTCGCGCCTTGTGTGCGGTGCCGCCGTGCGGGGTTTGTGTTGTGTGTGGCGTTGTGCCGCGCGCGTGATTGGGACGCGCGGTGGATGCGATGCGAGGGGGGATCGCTGTGGCCTTGGCGCCTGGCGGGCGGCGTCGCCTCCCGTCTCCTCCCGTCGGCTGCGGGGGCTCGCGGAGGAAACGGACGTGCTGGCGTCACGTGTTTTCCGCGGTTAGCGTCAGGTCGAGCCGCCGCCATCGGAGGCAATGCAGGGACCCAGCACGTCATGCCTCGTTTCGGTCTTTTCTAGATAAAAAATTCATAATAAATCTTGAATTTATAGAGGTTAGCGAAATGGAACTCTGAACTCATATTCCCGAAAATCAGCACACTGAATTATGCAATTCCGGTTCAATTTCAACCCCGTGTCGGTTTAGGCTAAGAATCAGTGACATGGCCAGGATTTTTGTCAATTGTCGGCCGGGAATGACTTAACCGCACGAAGGGATCAAACCAGTATGCGCTCGCTGAGGGAAGAGAGATTGGGGGAACGGAGTTAGGGTTCATCGTCCTGCGTAGGGGGATTGGCGTGGAGACAAAAATGAGCTGGTCGTCGGGTGATTCTTCTATGCCTAGCTTCCGACGAGCCACCTGGAGAAGGAGAGGGATTGAATCGAGGTCTCCGATGGCCTATCAAGAGAACCCGATGGGGTACGAGCTGGAGAAGCTATGTCAGTGCAATCCGCGAAGAAAGGCTCCGCGATGGATCTCCTGGAGTCTTCAGAACCCACGAAGAAGGTACTACGCCTGCGTCGATGTAATGGTGAGTTCAATTTCGTACGAAGACATCGGGTTGTACCATATAGTTGGTTGTTAAACTCTCAGTACCTTTTAGAAAAATTTGTACGAAGACATCGATATCTATATGACCGGAGCTATACGGCCGGAATTTTTATTCCCGTTGTATAGTTGGTCGTTAAACTCTCTGTGTCTTTGAGGAAAATTTGTACGAGCATCGATATCTATATGATCGGAGCTATACGTTCGGGATTTTTATTCCCGCTGTATAGTTGGTCGTTAAACTATCAGTGATCATCAAAAAAATTCTATTACTTCGAGGATACCTTCTTATCCTAAAACTTAGTGAAATAACTTGTTTTTAACAGAAAATTGATAGTAAAAACTGTCGACCAACATTAGCATATTAAAAGCAAAAATTTAGCTTATATAGATGGTAAACTCAAATTTTATTCTCATTATTTTTCTATAGTCATTCAATCGATGTTTCTATTACTTTTTGACAGCTGTATCTTCACGAGCGCGCTTCCGCAAGAATGTCTGTGAAAAAGTGGTAGGAATACGATGAACCTCTTATACTCTAATCTACTAAATTGACAAAATGGGTTGACTCCCATTAAGCATTTATTAAGAATGGTTGAGTAACTCAACCTCTTCTCTCTTCTCGAATTTTTACCTTTCGTTGCCCCTTATCAAAGACACTTACCATATGAACTCGTTTTGCCGGTGAAACATTGTCATATCGCAGATTTTTTATGCTAATGTTTTGTGCTTAATCAATCCGTTCAAAAGATAAATTAAATATTTATAATCATGTTACTGTTTGTTTGTGGGTTTGGAAAAAAACAAAATAAAACAAAAGATGTGAAAATAGAGTGCAGTATCACTTGAACCTTTTGACCTTCCGTTCTAAACGTGAAGCTGCAACCAGCTAGTCTCGTGGTGTTTCTTTGGTTCAACACTAGATTTTCTTATTTTATTTCTTTAGTACAAGAGGAAGGGAAAACCCATGGGCTGGACTCAAGGCCCTATCGGATTTGGCGTCGGTGCCCTACTGTGCCGTCCCTTAGTAGAAAATCAGGACTGTGCCCTCTAGTCTTGATCTCCTCATGTCTCAACCAGACTAGTTGCCCTCTAGATCGCCGTCGCTGCCCTTGTCGGGTCGCTGTTGCCGCCGTTGGACCTCAGGTCGCTGCTGCCTCTTGGCTGCGCCAACCATCACGAGGTCTCAGGTATGCCCGTTGCCAAATCAAGTTGTCGTCGCCGTCGTCCGTCGTTGCAGCGGTGCGTGCTTTTGTCCCCTTGTTATTTCTTTGAGCTCCTCACCAACGTGTAGCAGAGCTGTTCTTTTGGTGTTGTCCGGAGGGTTAGTTACAGACTTAGTTTGGTACTGTTTGTTGATTCCAGGTTCTGTACACCACCGTATGAGCAGTAGGTAGTTTGGCGCCTAAACAATCTGCTATTTGCTAGCTGATGTTTATTTATTCCCTCTCCAAACGAATACCTAAACCTAAGTTGGAATTCTCTAAAATATCATGTACTCCATAGATGTTTTTTTCTGAAATCTCCCCGTACGTGCACCATTGAACAACTAGGTGTTTTGGTTTTGTTCTCCCCGTACATGAAGAGCATGGCTGAGTTGATTAGGTCAGTACCACTTGGGCAATCATTACTAGTACTTGGCAGCGTCGAACAGTTTAGATTCAAGGCACGGAAAGGTTCAGACAACTTTTAGTAAGATTCTCCTTTAGCTATTTGGTGCAGTGAGTTTAGATTTAATTCTGGTATTTGTACAAGCATAATTTTAAGGTGCACCCTGAATAAAAATTGTAGACCATGTTTCACTCTTTCCATACAGTATTTATTTGCATAATTTGGTTGGACTGATTGCAAGAAACGGTAAATTATGAGCTAAGGTCGAAAGTTGTGGAGAACGTATTCTGATGTTAGAATTCTTGTATTCTGCTAGACTTCATGTAGAAACTAATTGTTATAAAGAAATTAAGTGATTTGTCCGGCGTGGACGCATTTGTGTGGATGCTTAATATGGAGTGACTTAAGACTTTATTGTCTAGATTTTTGTCTATGGGCATAAGTAAGAGTAATATTGAGTTGCTGATATATATAAATCACCTCTTTGATTGAGTTTTAAATTTATGGGGTGTAGTTACGTTTGCTGAGAGAGCCGAGCATATGCTACTTTAGGGGTTTCGCGCGTAGGAACAATTTTGAATTGTGAATTGACTATGTTATGAAGTCATGTGGTGTATTGAGTGTTATATATATGTTGCATAACAGGTGTTGATACTTCTGGTTCAGAACCCTACATCTCATAGTTTGTGCCCCGCGGTTGAGGCAAGTTCATGGCGGATAGTGAATTTTTCATATCTCTCTTCACTAAATTTTATTTAATGCTTATGATATATATATATATATGATGACAATGATAAATATGACGATGGCATGTGCATATTATGCCCATTTTGCATACCATGATGATAACGTGACCCACATTCGTGGGCAAAATGCGACTTCCATTGTTGGTTTGCGACCCACTTTGGAGGCACCCTCCACGAGTTGGAGCGAGTGGATGCCGACAGGTGTCCACCCGAGCGATACCTGTATTCGCGGTGAGATGAGATGAGCATATAGGCATGTAGGACATAATACTGTGTTCTAATGGATGAATAATTTTTAACGATGAGCTGGTGTTTTGATTTATGTAAAGTTACTATTTGTTTGTGAACTTGTTGAGTCTTTGTACTCACCCTTGTTGATTTCATGTTTTTAGGTAAACCTTGACAACATCATGCATGGGGAATACGGGAGTAGAGCTACCACCTACTACACATCACGACCTTATATTTATCTTGGAACTAGTTCTTTCTAAATAATAAGATTACATTGTTTGGTTCAGTTTGGGAGTTCATTGAATAGTTCATTAAAACATATTTGGTTATCTTCTTGCACGTGGATGATATTTTTTTTAATTCCTAGTGGTTTAGAGATTTGGTAAATTATTGGTGATTAACTTGTTCTATCTGGTGATATATTCCTATATTTTGGTATTCTTATAAATATTCTGTTGTAGATGTCCTTTTAAACAGAGGAGACTCTGCCATTTTTTTCTAAAAAGTATTAGTTATTTTCTATGTGTAATGTATGTGGTAACATATCAAGTGCTTGTTGGCTTGGGGTGTTACAGTTGGTATCAGAGCGGGCTTTATGTCCATGGTATGAAAATAAACTTACCTAATAACCATAAATTTTGACACAATGGTGCACAGTAGGATGGGTTGGGTCATGCATTGCCTTTACGCTTCTGTTATCTTATTGTGTATCCCTTTTATATTTATTATGTTGGTATGCCCATGGGAAGAAGAATATCATTTTGCGGCCCGAAAGTTGGGATGCCCAGGCAACGCGGTACCCAAGTTGTTTGTAATTAGCCGCGATGACTACAGTTGGCGTGCCAAATACTCAGAGGGTCTTTTTCGGTACGAATTCAACTTTACGTTTTAATACAAAATATCAGGCTAACGGCGGTCAAGTTGGGCCCCTATCAGTTCTCGCCGTTATGTCGCGCCCATCGCTTAGGCGTCAATTAGGTTTGCAGCGTTGGCGCCTGCATCCATTACGCGTCTTCTTCTTTCCTGAAGCGGCAATCTGTGGTAGCGGCCATGGCGCGGAGCTGGGACGTGACGAAACTGCTCGGCCCCGCTCTCCTCCCCATCCACCCATGGCACAGCTCGGGGACGAGAATTGGTTCTCGGTGAGATCTGTCACTATGTCGACCATGCTCGGTCTTGTTTTCCTCCTCCAGAATCTGAGCTCGCCGTCACCGTGGTCGTACTCACACAAATTCTGCCACCTCTACCGAGGTCTCTGTGGTAGCTCAAGTTCTGGCATGTTGGACCTGTAAGCGAATTCGGAGCTGGGCGATGACAACCCATTGTTGAACCAATTTGCTGAAGATTGTGTGTCGTGCCAAGGTATTCGGCTGATGCATTCGGCTTCTGCCAACGTCCACCGCCGATGTGAAATCATTTAGTTACTTCAATACGAAATTTCGATCAATTTAACTTGTTGATGTATTCTTTGATAATTATAATATAATCGAGCACTAGAAATATTTGTAGTGTGCATGAGCATGATCAGTAATATAATTGAACACTAGAAATTTTAAGGCACTCCATATAAAGGAGTAGATTAATATATATATATATATATATATATATATATATATATATATATATATATATAGAAGGTTCACCACAGACACCACGCAGATATATTGTCTTACATGCCACACACAGGTAATAATAATTAACTGAGACAAAATAAAAGCAGGGGCAGCAGTAGGAGGCCGGGACACGGAGACGCCTAGCAGGACAGGGGCATATCAGCAGGAGGCGGGAACAACCTAGTCGATGGGATACAGGTCAGTCCTGACGTACTCCCGGAGGAATTTGCCGAAGGCTGCGTGCCGCGCCAAGGTAATCGGTCTATGACTTCTTCCTCCGCCCTTGCCAACGTGCACCGCGTGTTGGATCATGCTGTCGAGGTCCACGTTGATTGCTCTGCCACAGAATGGACAAAACAGTCTCCCCTAGGTAGAAACGGATTAGCCCACACCATAACCGCCTCAGCACGTAGCGGCTCTTGTTGTCCCTAAATACCTTGCTATCGTCCACTTCATCATCATCCTCGTGTTGATTTTTAAGAACGTAACTTAGAACTCATACATATGATTTAATTATCTTACAACTCAAGAATTGACGACATGTATATGTAAGACAATATATCCGTGGATATCAAAGAGAAAGCATCTCAGTAATAGTATGATCAGTTTATATATCAATTCATCGCAACACAGTGACAAAATAATTGTATCAGAGTATATGTAGAATACAGATTGCAGCCTCATAAGTTTCTTTAGAGATGGAGTAGGTGAACCAAGTAACAATTACACAACCTATATTGTTCTTGTACATCGCCCAGGTTAACTAACTCATCCCTAAAAAAATCTGACACCAATGTGTCTGCCTCTCTTTTGGGACAATTTAAATCATTGGCCACAATAAGAAATTGAAATATAATCGTACAAAAAATTATTCAGAGATATACATAGTCAGGTACAAAAACAAGCCTAAATATTGTAATTATAAATAAAAAAACAAACAATTAATCATCAGGTACATGTTAAAAATGCTTATGATTAAAACCATTCATTTACATATGCATCATACGAATCATTCAAAGATCAGAAACAAATCAAGGATCATATATGTAGTTCCATATGATAATAAATCAAGGGCCTCATAATTTGTTTCAGAGATGGAGTTGGCGAACCAAAGTACCAACAACACAACCTATATTGTTTGTGTGCATTGCTGCCTCAGGTTCACCAACCCATCCTAAAACACGATACGTGTCTCCCCTTGAACTCTTTTGGGGCAAATTTCAATCATCGGCCTCGGTGACAAACTGAAATGTAATTCTTAAAGACTATGAATGCATGGAATAGATAATTCAAATATCATAGTTCTATGAATGTAGAATAAAGATTGCGGCCTCATAAGATTCTTCAGGGATGGCGTAAGCGAACCAAGTAACAATTGCGTAGCTTATATTAATCTTGTACATGGCCCCAGGTTCGCTAACTCATCCCTGAAAAAATATAACACCAATGTGTCTGCCTCTCTTTGGGGCAAATTTGAATCATTAGCCACAATAAGAAATTGAAATGTAATCGTACAAAACAATATTCAGGGATATACATATGCATCATACGACGCACTCATAGATCAGAAACAATACAAAGATTATATATATAGGTTCCATATGAGAAAAAAATTAGGGCCGTATTTTTTTCAGAGATGGAGTCGGAGAACCAAAATACCAACAGCACGACCTATATTGTTTATGTGCATTCATGCCTCAGGTTCAGTAACCATCCCTAAGAAAATGACACCATCAGATGCCCTTGCGCTATTTTGGAGAAAAATTGAATCATTGGGCTCAGTAAGGAATAGAAATGTAATGTTATAAGCATGTTGTGTATCGAAATCAACACTCAACTAGCAAAATGAACTAGATAGCAGATGAGTAGATTGGGGTTTTGTGACTAGACGAATTGGGGTTTTGTGACTAGATGGCAGATGCATCAATCGACCAATCGAACCATATATATACTACCCTACTTCAAGAGCAAAAGAATCTGTACATGATTGAGCAAATCCTATGTATGAACAGTGAAATCTGCGGCTGTGACTAGAGAAGCTAGCAATATAGTATCTCAGACTCCTCATCAGGGACCTCCTCCTCGAAATCATCATTCTCTGCGATTGCGTCGAAGATTTCTTGGACGGTGATGGGGTCGTTGATGTAGAGCACCAGATTGCCTCCGCCTGCCACCTGTCCCCCATCCAGATCTGCCGTTGGCACCATGACGTTGTCGGCCACCTGTTGCTCAGCGGCGACGGCTACTATGTGTTCTTTTCATGAACCACACCCAGTGTCATTGCATGTGTGTTCTTCTCACAAACCACACATGGATCCACCAGTGTCATTGCATGTCTGTTCTTTTCATGAACCACAGCCATTGCATGTGTGTTCTTATCACAAACCACACATGGATCCACTAGTGTCATTGCATGCCTATTCTTTTCATGAACCACAGCCAAAGTCATTGCATGTCTGTTCTTCTCACAAACCACATAAGTATACACTAGTGTCATTGGATGTGTGTTCTTTTCATGAACCACACCCAGTGTCATTGCATGTATGTTCTTCTTACAAACCATAGCCAGAGTCATTGTGTGTCTACTCTTTTCATTAACCACACCCAGTGTCATTAGATGTATGTTCTTCTCACAAACCACACATGGATCCACCAGTGTCATTGCATGTGTGCTCTTTTCATTAACCATAGTTAGAGTCATTGCATGTGTGTTCTTTTCACAAACCACATATCACCAGTGTCATTGCATGTCTGTTCTTCTCACAAACCACATAAGGATACACCAGTGTCATTGGATGTGTGTTCTTTTCATGAACCACATCCAGTGTCATTGCATGTGTGTTCTTTTCACAAACCACACATGGATCCACCAGTGTCATTGCATGTCTGTTCTTTTCACAAACCACAGCTAGAGTCATTGCATGTCTGTTCTTTCCACAAACCACATATGGATCCACCAGTGTCACTGGATGTGTGTTCTTTTCACAAACCACAACTACAGTCATTGCATGTTTGTTCTTATCACAAACCACAGCTAGAGTCATTGCATGTCGGTTCTTTCCACAAACCACATATGGATCCACCAGTGTCACTGGATGAGTGTTCTTTTCATGAACCACACCGAGTGTCATTGCACGTGTGTTCTTCTCAGAAACCACAGCTAGAGTCATTGCATGTATGTTCTTTCCACAAACCACAGCTAGAGTCATTGCATGTATGTTCTTCTCACAAACCACATAAGGATACACTAGTGTCACTGGATGTGTGTTCTTTTCATGAACCACACGCAGTGTCATTGCATGTGTGTTCTTCTCACAAACCACACATGGATCCACCAGTGTCATTGCATGTCTGTTATTTTCACAAACCACAGCTAGAGTCATTGCATGTCTGTTCTTTCCACAAACCACATATGGATCCACCGTGTCCTTTGGATGTGTGTTCTTTTCACAAACCACAACTACAGTCATTGCATGTCTGTTCTTATCACAAACCACAGCTAGAGTCATTGCATGTCGGTTCTTTCCACAAACCACATAAGGATCCACTAGTGTCAATGGATGAGTGTTCTTTTCATGAACCACACCCAGTGTCATTGCATGTGTGTTCTTCTCACAAACCACAGCTAAAGTCATTGCACATCTGTTCTTTCCACAAACCACATCTACAGTCATTGCATGTCTGTTCTTTCCACAAACCACATATGGATCCACCATTGTCATTGGATGAGTGTTCTTTTCATGAACCCCACCCAGTGTCATTGCATGTGTGTTCTTATCACAAACCACACATGGATCCACCAGTGTCATTGCATGTGTGCTCTTTTCATTAACCACACCCAGTGTCATTGGATGTCTGTTCTTCTCATAAACCACACATGGGTCCACAAGTGTCATTGCATGTGTGCTCTTTTCACAAACCACATAAGGATACACCAGTGTCACTGGATGTGTGTTATTTTCATGAACCACACCCAGTGTCATTGCATGTGTGTTCTTTAACAAACCACACATGGATCCACCAGTGTTATTGCATGTGTGTTATTTCCATGAACCACATCCAGAGTCATTGCATATGTGTTCTTATCACAACCACACATGGATCCACCAGTGTCATTGCATGTCTGTTCTTTTCATGAACCACATCCAGAGTCATTACATGTCTGTTCTTCTCACAAACCACATAAGGATACACCAGTTTCATTGGATGTGTGTTCTTTTCATGAACCAAGCCAGTGTCATTGCATGTGTCTTCTTCTCACAAACCACACATGGATCCACCAGTGTTATTGCATGTCTGTTCTTTTCACAAACCACAGCTAGAGTCATTGCAAGTCTGTTCTTTCCACAAACCACATATGGATCCACCAGTGTCACTGGATGTGTGTTCTTTTCACAAACCACAACTAGAGTCATTGCATGTCTATTATTATCACAAACCACAGCTAGAGTCATTGCATGTCTGTTCTTTCCACAAACCACATATGGATCCACCAGTGTCACTGGATGAGTGTTCTTTTCATGAACCACACCTAGTGTCATTTCATGTGTGTTCTTCCCACAAACCACACATGGATCCACTAGTGTCATTGCATGTCTGTTCTTTTTATTAACCACACCAGTGTCATTAGATGTCTGTTCTTCTCACAAACCACACATGGATCCACCAGTGTCATTGCATGTGTGCTCTTTTCACAAACCACATAAGGATACACCAGTGTCATTCGATGTGTGTTCTTTTCATGAACCACACCCAGTGTCATTGTATGTGTGTTCTTCTCACAAACCACACATGGATCCACTAGTGTCATTGCATGTCTGTTCTTTTCACAAACCACAGCTAGAGTCATTACATGTCTATTCATTCCACAAACCACATATAGATCCACCAATGTCACTGGATGTGTGTTCTTTTCACAAACCACAACTAGAGTCATTGCATGTCTGTTTTTATCACAAACCATATCTAGAGTCATTGCATGTCTTTTCTTTCCACAAACCACATACGGATCCACCAGTATCACTGGATGAGTGTTCTTTTCATGAACCACATCTAGTTTCATTGCATGTGTGTTCTTCTCATAAACCACAGCTAGAGTCATTGCATGTCTGTTCTTTCCACAAACCACAGCTAGAGTCATTGCATGTCTGTTCTTTCCACAAACGACATATGGATCCACTAGTGTCATTGGATGAGTGTTCTTTTCATGAACCACACCCAATGTCATTGCATGTCTGCTCTTTTCATTAACCACACCCAGTGTCATTGGATGTCTGCGCTTCTCACAAACCACACATGGATCCACCAGTGTCATTGCATGTGTGCCCTTTTCACAAACCACATAAGGATACACCAGTGTCATTGGATGTGTGTTCTTTTCATGAACCACACACAATGTCATTGTATGTGTGTTCTTTAACAAACCACACATGGATCCACCAGTGTCATTGCATGTGTGTTCTTTTCATGAACCACACCTAGAGTCATCGCATGTTTCTTCTTCTCACAAACCACACATGGATCCACCAGTGTCATTGCATGTCTGTTCTTTTCATGAACCAGAGCCAGAGTCATTGCATGTCTGTTCTTCCCACAAACCACATAAGGTTACACCAGTGTCATTGGATGTGTGTTCTTTTCATGAACCACACCTAGTGTCATTTCTTGTGTGTTCTTCTCACAAACCACACATGGATCCACCTGTGTCATTGCATGTCTTCTCTTTTCATTAACCACACCCAGTGTCATTGGATGTCTGTTCTTTCCACAAAACACATATGGATCCACCAGAGTCACTGGATGTGTGTTCTTTTCACAAACCACAACTAGATTCATTGCTTGTCTGTTCTTATCACAAACCACAGCTAGAGTCATTGCATGTGTTCTTTCCACAAACCACATATGGATCCACTAGTGTCACTGGATGAGTGTTCTTTTCATGAACCACACCTAGTGTCATTTCTTGTGTGTTCTTCTCACAAACCACACATGGATCCACCTGTGTCATTGCATGTCTTCTCTTTTCATTAACCACACCCAGTGTCATTGGATGTTTGTTCTTCTCACAAACCACACATGGATCCACTAGTGTCATTGCATGTGTGCTCTTTTCACAAACCACATAAGGATACACCGGTGTCATTGGATGTGTGTTCTTTTCATGAACCACACCCAGTGTCATTGCATGTGTGTTCTTCTCACAAACCACACATGGATCCACCAGTGTTATTGCATGTGTGTTCTTTTCATGAACCACAACTAGAGTCATTGCATGTGTGTTCTTCTCACAAACCACATAAGGATACACTAGTGTCATTCGATGTGTGTTCTTTTCATGAACCACACCTAGTGTCATTGCATGTGTGTCCTTCTCACAAACCACACATGGATCCACCAGTGTCATTACATGTCTTTTCTTTTCACAAACCACAACTAGAGTCATTGCATGTCTGTTCTTTCCACAAACCATAGCCAGATTGCATGTCTGCTCTTTTCATTAACCACACCGAGTGTCATTGGATGTTTGTTCTTCTCACAAACCACACATGGATTCACCAGTGTCATTGCATGTGTGCTCTTCTCACAAACTACATAAGGATACACCGGTGTCATTGGATGTGTGTTCTTATCATGAACCACAACCAGTGTCATTGCATGTGTGTTCTTCTCACAAACCACACATGGATCCACCAGTGTCATTGCATGTGTGTTCTTTTCATGAACCACAGCCAGAGTCATTGCATGTGTGTTCTTCTTACAAACCACACATGGATCCACCAGTGTCATTGCATGTCTGTTCTTTTCATGAACCACAGCCAGAGTCATTGCATGTATGTTTTTCTCACAAACCACATAAGGATACACCAGTGTCATTGGATGTGTGTTCTATTCATGAACCACACCCAATGTCATTGCATGTGTTTTCTACTCACAAACCAGAGCCAGAGTCATTGCATGTTTGCTCTTTTCATTAACCACACCCAGTATCATTGGATGTCTGTTCTTCTCACAAACCAGACATGGATCCACCAGTGTCATTGCATGTGTGCTCTTTTCATAAACCAGAGTTAGAGTCATTGCATGTGTGTTCTTTTCACAAACCACATATCACCAGTGTCATTGCATGTCTGTTCTTCTCACAAACCATATAAGGATACACCAGTGTCATTGGATGTGTGTTCTTTTCATGAACCACACCCAGTGTCATTGCATGTGTGTTCTTTTCACAAACCACACATGGATCCACCAGTTTCATTGCATGTCTGTTCTTTTCACAAACCACAGCTAGAGTCATTGCATGTCTGTTCTTTCCACAAACCACATATGGATCCACTAGTGTCACTGGATGTTGACACGTCCAAAACGTATCTACTTTCCCGAACACTTTTGCTGTTGTTTCTCCTCTAAACTTGTGTGATTTGGATGCAACTAACGCGGACTGACACTGTTTTCAACAGAATTGCCTTGGTGTCTACTTTTTGTGCAGAAAATCAACTTTTAGGAAAAATCCCGAAAAATATACCAAAAATCCTATTTCACCAGAAGACTCCCGGAGCTAGAATACGAGATGGAGGGGGCTGGGCCCAGGCCACACCACCTGGCCGCTGGCAAGCCATGCGTGCTGAGGGGTGGTCTCGCCCAGTACCCCCTCGGTCTCCCTCTTCGCCTATAAGTTGCCTTTTGACCTAAAAACTCTAGGGGGTGTTGATGTTTTTTTAGAAGGAGTTTCGCTCCGTCGCCGCCACCAGATTCCACGAAACAGCACCAGAAACTCCGTTCTGGCACCCTGCCGGGACGGGGAATTGGAGGAGATCATCGCCATCATCATCACCATCGCTTCTCCATTGACCATCCATGTTTCCCCCATCTACGAGTGAGTAATCCCCCGCTGTAGGCTATGGGGATGGTAGGGATTGGATGAGATCGTTCATGTAATGGCATCGGATTGTTAGGGCATGGTTCCTAGTATCTTTTATTAGTGCTTTATGACTTTGTTGCGACTTGTTGTGCTTAATGCTTGTCACTAGGGCCCGAGTGCCATGATTTCAGATCTGAACATGTTATTGATTCATTATGATAGTATTGTTTATGGTCTTATCTACAAGTTGTATACACACGTTGTTGTCCGGAACCAATGGCCCCGAAGTGACAGAAATCGGGATAACCGGAGGGAATGGCTTTGATGTGAGGATCACATGTGTTCACGGAGTGTTAATGATTTGATCCGGTGCTCTATTAAAAGGAGCACCTTAATTGCCAGTAGTTCCCTTGAGGCCCCGCTGCAAACGGGCTGGCAGGACAAAAGATGTTGTGCAAGTTCTCATTGCGAGCACGTATGACTATATATGGAACACATGCCTAGGATTATCTAGTACTTGGATGCTTTATCTTATTTATCTGCAATTGCCCTATGTTCTGATTGCTATGTGAATTGTCTTGTCCATGCAACACCCGTCCATCCATCCCTATGCCTACCGCACTCGAATCCCACTGTTTACTGCTATTGTTACTACTGTCTTTACTTTACTACTGCTGTTACTTTACCATTCCTACTATAAAACTGTTGCTACTGATAAACTGCTATGAGCAAGATTGTTTCCAGGTGCAGCTGAATTGCCAACTCAGTTGTTAAGGCTTATAAATATTCTTTGGCTCCCCTTGTGTCGAATCAATAAATTGGGTTTCACTTCCCTCGAAAATAATGCGATACACCCCCTATACTTATGGGTCATCAAGACTATTTTCTAGCACCGTTGCCGGGGAGCATAGCTTTATTTATCAAGTTCACTTGGATTCTCTATTGTTCGCTACTATCCATCCATCATGGGTAAGTCTCGTGATGGCAAGTTTTCTATTTTACCATCCACTACAAGAAGAGTTACGATTCTGAACACCTCTGCTGCTCTTGATTCACCATCTGTTATAAGTAAGCTCGTTACACCACCACATACACATGCTACACACACTGCTACTACTGCTGAATCTAAAACTTCTGATGCTTATGCTTTGCTTCTCTGTGCTTGATAAGAGTGGTTCATTAGGTCCTTTCCTAGATGCTACAATTGCTAGAACTATAGCTGGAAATACTGAAACTCCTAATGAAGACACTACCACACCCGTTAGTTCACCTGAGTCTAGTGAGAGTTATGACATTGAAGACGGTTATGTTGAGATGACCAATGAATTTATTAAAGAATGTAAAAACACCCATGATAGGAGCGTTGCTAAGCGTCTCCTTGAGAGGCGTACTATTAGACCAAATTGTCTCCTATTGCTAAGTTTGCTGCTTCTCCCATAAACATTACAGATAAAGATTATGATTTCTCTCTCGATCTATCTTACATAGCTATTGTTGAGAAAGAACCTTTTTGTGGGACTAAGAATGAAAGTGCGGTAGCACATATGAATGAACTTCTACCATGAGTGGCTTGTTTTCTGATGATATTAAGATGCGCACTTACTTTGTTGCTAAGATTTTCCCCTTTTCACTGAAAGGGGAAGCTAAAACTTGGTTTAGTAATTTACCTCCTGGATCTATTGATAGCCATGATTGCTTGATTAGTACTTTCCTGCAGAAATATTTTCCTCCTAGTGCTAGACATGCTATTTTGCAGGAACTTTTTGATTTTAAACAGGGAGAAAAAGAGATATTGTCCGAATCTTGGGCAAGGTTTTGTGCTTTGATTCATGCACAAGCTAGAAGTCCATTACCTAAGAATGATCTTCTTGATATATTTTATAATGGGCTAACCGAGGAATCTAGGACATACCTAGATAGTTGTGCTGATTGTATTTTCAGGAATAGGACTCCTAAGGAAGCTGAGGAATTAATGGCTAAAATAAGCAAGAACTTTGAAGATTGGACTCCTCCTAAATAAGCTATACCTGAAGTAATTGTACCTGAACCTACTATTCCGGTGCCTATTCCAACATCAAAGAAGAGGGGAGTTATTGAATTAAATGATGAAGTGATGAAGGAAGCTAAGAAATGTCTTAAGGAGAAGGGAATTAAAGTTGCAGATGTCAAGAATTTACCTCCTATAGAAGAATTATGTAAGCCTATTCCCTACTCATCCACTATTGAGGTACACTCTCTCCAACACTTTGATGAAGGTGATATCCCTTACTCTAAACCTCCTGAACAATGCTTAGAAGAATTTGATATCTTTATTGTTAAGCAAGATAATTTTAATAAAAGGGTGCAAAATCATCTAATGGAAAACACTAGAGCTATTGTTGAGTTGAAAGATATTGTGGAAAGAACCTCTAATGATGTTAAAATGATTGTTAAACACTTTCAAATGGTTCAAACTCAAATAGATCAACTCATTAAAGTGCAAAAAGACTTGCTAATTAATGCCGCTAAAGAAAAACATGCTTATGAAATTAGAACTAGAAGTGGTGCTGCTACCCAGGATCCTCTTTATCCCGAGGGGCATCCCAAAAGAATTGAGCAGGATTCTCAACAAGCTGAAAATAGTGGTTCTACTTGTAAGAAAAGGAAAAAGAAACATAAAACTGTTGTAGAACCCTCTGAACCTGCTATAGATCCTAATAGTATATCTATCTCTAATGCTGAAACTCAAAATGGTAATGAAGAAAATGAAGTTCCTAATGAAGAAAAAGGTGAAGAAGAACCTGAAAACCACACTAAGAATACGAAATACAATAAAGAAGATTTTATTGCTAAGAAACATGGTAGTGAAAGAGAACCTTGGGTCCAAAAACCTATGCCTTTCCCTGATAAGAAAGACAAGTCAAAGGAAGATGAACACTATAATAAGTTTTGTGAGTGTATGAAACCTTTATTCCTGCAAATTCCTTTGACTGATGCTATTAAATTGCCTCCTTATTCAAAGTATATGAAGGATATTGTCTCGAATAAAAGGAATATCCCTAATGAAGAAATTTCTACTTTGATTGCTAATTATTCCTTCAATGGTAAGGTTCCTAAGAAACTTGGAGACCCGGGGATTCCAACTATCCCTTGCTCTATTAAGAACAGTTATGTTAGAACTTCTTTGTGTGATTTGGGAGCTAGAGTTAGTGTTATGCCTTTCTCTCTCTATAAGAGGCTTCAACTAGAAAAATTAATACCAACTGATATATCTTTGCAAATGGCTGATAAATCTACCACTGTTCCTGTTGGTATATGTGAGGATGTACCTATTCAAGTGGCTCATAATTGCTTGATATTAACTGATTTTGTTGTGCTTGAAATGCCTGAAGATGATAATATGTCTATTATTCTTGGGAGACCTTTTCTTAATACTACAGGAGCTGTTATTAATTGTAATCAAGGAAAGGTGACCTTCAATGTTAATGACAAGGAACATACTGTCTATTTCCCCAAGAAGATTGTAAGTACTTATGGTTTGAATTCAATTGAACATGTTGAGGGCATTCAAGTTGGAGAAATATATTGTCCCATACCAAGAGAAAAATTTGAAACAATTATGATTGAGACCATTGCTATCAAGGTTGAGGTAACATAATCATTAGTGGGATACAAAGTTTTGTCTCATATGGAATTGTTTTGGTAACAAGAACTGATCAACCTTGTTAACAAAAGGATTTCATTGAACAAAACAATGTTTTCACCGTGATTATCCCCGTTCACTTCTATTCTATCCATTTTAGTTTTTGCTTTCGTTTAATTTTCTTTTTTGTTGTTAGTTGCTTGCATTTTAGAGTGTCCTAGAACTTCTGTAGTTCTAGCCCTATTTTGTCATTGCATCATTTCCAAAAAAATCTGTCAGTCAGAAAATCATTCTTCTATGCCTGAAAAATGCCCAAAAATAAAGTGTCTCGAAAAATTCTAGAAAATTCATATTAATTTTTTACGTGAAAAAAGGGGCAGCGGAGTGCCTGGGAGGTACCAGGGGGACCCACTAGGCAGGCACACCACCTGGTGGCGCGACCTGCCCTGGGGGGCGCCATGCCCTGGTGTGGGCCACCCCTGGCCCCCCACTAGCTCTCTCACCTGCCACTTTCTTCTCTCTCTCGAGCAAGCTCCAGTTCATTGCTCAAAATCGCGTTCTTGCTGTGCTTGCTCTCGTTTTTTTTGATCTCCTTGCTCATGCCATCTTTCTTGCTGAAATTTGGAGCATTTGTTCCCTAGTATGTGACTCCTCCCCTTGTCCAAGTAGATTTGTGTTTAGTGGATTTTATCTTGAGTATTTTGCTGCTGTAGGTGACAGGTTATGAGAGCTTGTAAGCTTGTTTGATGCTTAGATATATAGTTTTGATGCATGTTTAGACCTCTTACAAGTCCCTACGAGTAGAATCCTTCATTATATTTACTTTGCAATCACTTGTTTAATAGGTTTTTAAATTTCAGAATACCAAGCATGAACAACCATACCTTTGGAGAGATATTTGAGAGTGATGCACCTAGGAGGTCGAGGACCTCAAGATCAGCCTCTCAGTTTAGGCCATCATACAATGAAGATCTCATTGCAACTCGTATTGGTAATGAAAGGGATGATAGGGATGCTCACCCATCTACTTTTCCTTGTTTTACTTTCTTACAAGCTGCAGGGATTCTTGATGATTTCTTGCTACTGATTGAGAGGGTTGGTTTGACCTCATATATGCAAGATGAGAGTGAGCAATACGCTATGCTCACTAAAACCTTTATTGAGAGCTTCACGTTTACTAACACATCCTATCAGTCAACTGTCTCTTTCAAAATTTATAATCTGCCCTTTACCATGCCATTGGAGAGATTTTGTAGTATTGTAGGTGTAAGCATGACAGGGACCGTGAAGAAAATTCAAGGGCGACCCGCTGATTTGCTGGAGCTTTACCGAGGTGTGACCAATGATGATGACCGCGTGGCGCAACACGGAAAGATAAGAAACATCCAACTCCCTGCTCTCAGATTCTTCGCATATTATCTTGCTACTAGCATACTTGGTAGGGAGAACAAAAGTAATATCTCCAACTATCATTTAACCTTCCTTGCTGCTACGCTTAACAATGATATTCGGTACAACCTTGGCTCGCTTATTGCTTGCTGCCTAGCTGCTAGGGGGCCTATCTATGGGGGCATCATTGCCTCGCGTATGGTCAATGCATTAGGACTTTTAGTGGACCCCAATGATACTATACTGGCACCACAGAGGCTTGACCTTGTTGCTATGAAAACTCATCACTTTGTCACTGCTACTTCTGATTTGAACAGTCTAGTATATAGGATGCTTTTCACTGACGGGGATGAGAGGGAGATCCCTTTGCCACAACCTTCTTTGTTTAGTGTTCACAGGAGACCGTGGTCGCGCTCCTAGGAGGAAGTGGATGAGCAGCTTCGCTTGCTGTGTTTCCATGAGCAGCACCAGGAGGATGTACCCTCCTATGACTACTCCGCACACTACGGAGGGACGTACTCGAGCTCGCACCAGGACAAGGGGACCTCCTCGTCATACTACGGTGACACATCATCTTGGCCGGCTTGGGATTGATACCCACTTAGGCCAAAAGCCTAAGCTTGGGGGGAGGTACGCCGACACCGCACTCATCTCCTTATCATGTGGCGTCGGTACTTTGTATATTCATGTTTCGTTCTCTTTTTAGTTTTCGTTCTTTCTTTGCTTTTGCTTTCTAAAAACACAAAAAGTCCAAAAATATTTTGTTGTTTCTCTTTGGTTTGCTTCTTCTTTTTGCCTTGGTTTGCTTTTCCCTTTTCTTTGTTTGAACTATTGAAAAAACCCAAAAGATTTTGCTTGTTTTTCCTCTTTGGTTCTTGTTTTAAAAATCGAAAACAACAAAAATATTTGTCGTTCTTCTTTGGCTTTGTGAGTTTGTTGCAGGGTTCATCAGTCCTCAGTGGATATTGGTTTCATATTATTATTCAAGCCACACAAGTTAAGAGCAATAATGAGGATTAATGACAACTTGAGGCGTGGTAAGTGGCTGGTAACGAACTCTATTTGTTTTCATTTTTTGTACATATACTCATCACTGTGGGCATGCTTAGTCCGTTCGTGTAAGGTGTATGTTATCTTTGGATGCTTAGTAGTTCTTGCTTTCGTATGACTAGCTCCATCTCACTAATAGTTTGTAGCATGTTTTATGAATATTTTCATGCATTACTCTATTCATAACTTGGTATGACACTATGGTATCCTCCTCTGAATGTTTCATTTGAATTGACTTGGCACATGCTCATGCATGCACATGACTGAAATAATCAGTTAAGCCTCGATGAATTATTTTGCCTTGAGGATCTCACTTTCATGCCATGATTAGTCCTGCTTTGTTGCAAGCATGATTATGACAGCTATTGCTCTCTCGTTTGTCGCTCCCTTACTATTGCTATCCTTCACTTTCACTAAGTATTTTACTCATGTTTCCAACTCCCTTAAACCAAATATTGCCAAAGTTTCCACCATACCTACCTATTAGCATCACTTGCGACTCCCGTGCATATTCATTATGCCTTGTTTTCTTCCGAATAAAATGTTTGCTTGTTATGAGAAAGTTAGTTAGTAAAGATCCCACGAACTTGATGACACACTTTATTTCCGCACTTAATAAACCTGAACCATTGTGATTGTCCATGAAAGTTATATGCTTGCAAATTATAGGCTGGGGATTAGCAGAACCGTGCTATCACGGGGAACGCTTTCAGTACTTGTAAATATATACCTAGTTGATACCATGCTCTTTTGTGTGCGGATGTCATTGGTGTGAAATAAAAGGGGAGCTTGTAAGTCCATGGAGTTATGTATGTGTGTTAGAGAAACGCCTGGGCCGCTGGTCTAATCCATGCTGACATGGTGGAAACCTGCAGCGTAACCATAATGATATCTATGAAGCATTCTTCTTATAAAAAAAGAGATAGCTATTGGGAAAAGAAGAAAAAAAAGAGGGATTTATGAAAATAGGAAAGAGATAAAAACACCATTTTCCCATGGTAAATAAGAAGATTGCTGAGATAGTCATTGTCTGCTTGCCTTGTCATTTTGATATGGGGATTCTTCCATATCATCGGGGAAGGGGTACCCCGTTGGCGGTTCTCTATGATACACACATATTTACGATGACAAGAACTTACCGGTAACTAAAGTTGAGTAGCATGAGGAGCGGCCCTCGTACTCAAGGGACATGGGATTTTCAGTTTATAGTCTGTCAAGCATATAACTCAGATTGGACCTCACTTTCACCTTAATCACATTAAAGATGCTTATGATAGGGGCAATGAGAGCTCAAAGCTAATGAGTACCATACTTTCGGCATTTGGAAGCCCTTCAAATTATTCAAAACCTTTTCTTTTACTTGTTGAGTCTCCACATATTCCTTGAGCACCTTCTTGAGAGCATAGTTGTCATTCTTTGTGCTTGTCTCATTACTTGATTATTTGTGTTATGAATTTTATGCTTGTATCTTTGACATCTTTATTTCTAGTCTTCACTTGAACTTCAGAGGTGCCTTGGTATTCATAATCAAAGGCAAGCGAGATACCACTCTATCATACCTTGTTATGAGCATTGTAATGTTGCTTATGTTTATGCTTCATGCTACTTATTATTTTTGAGTTGGAATCTCTTCATAGCTTGCATTGACTATTAAGTAGACTCAGTAGCATACTCTTTATTATGAATTGCCTAAGTAGTTGATCACATGCTGAGAATATATACATCATATGAAGCAAATGTGTTCATGAAAGTTCTTTTATCGCACTCAGTTTTCAACTGAATTGTTTGAGGACAAGCAATAAGCTAAGCTTGGGGGAGTTGATACGTCCAAAACGTATCTACTTTCCCGAACACTTTTGTTGTTGTTTCTCCTCTAAACTTGTGTGATTTGGATGCAACTAACGCAGACTGACGCTATTTTCAGTAGAATTGCCTTGGTATCTACTTTTTGTGCAGAAAATCAACTTTCAGGAAAAATCCTGGAAAATATACCAAAAATCCTATTTCACCAGAAGACTCCCGGAGCCAGAATACGAGACGGATGGGGGCTGGGCCTAGGCCACACCACCTGGCCGCGCGTGTTGGGGATATACTTTCCGGGTATCCTCACAGTTCCTCACTGACCAGGGTGGCCCACTCCGGGTTAGAGCTTTGCTTCACGAGCGGCCCAGTCAGGGAGAAAGACGGAGTCCAATCCGGCTACGACAAGGCCCAGAAGACTTACCGACTTAGGCCCATAATGTTACTTGTAGTTCAAGATGTACTCTGTAACCGACTCTTAGACGTAGCCGGATAGATCTCTCCTGTAAACCCTAGGCCAGATATCTATATAAGCCGTCCTAGGGAGAGCCTTTAGGGCACCTCAATACTTCAGACCTTCAACTCGCACAGGCGAAACCCTTGTAACCCGTATTCCGGCTTTGCCGTATTACTGGATTGCTAGCAGGAGTAGGATTCGTCCAAAGCCGGCGGATTCGAACCTGGGTAAACTTGTGTGCTCACCGTCCTGGAATACCGTACGTCTCACACCCCTCTCTTCCGCACGCCTCGAGGACCCCCTCATGGCGTACTTGTCATCAATCCGACGACAGTTGGCGCCCACCGTGGGGCAAGTGAGCTACGGATCTGCGTTCCGAGCGGAAGCTGCAAGAATCGGAATCGGCGATACTATCACCATCGGTCGCATCCTCTACGCCAGCGACGTCCCTCTCATCGTTCTCGACGAGACTTGGATTCCGGCAAAGAAGGTCGTGACTGCCTACACAATCATGTCTTTTGGCGAGATCGATGTTTACATCGGTTTCGCTGAACCTGCCCAACCCACCCCAACGGTGATGATAGAGGCAGAAGAATTTTCTGGGTCCCCTTTGTCCGCGGAGGCAGCAGAATTCTGGATCTCAGAAAACCCTAATCCCACCCAGCCCACACTAGTTGCGGAGATAGTGGAGAAACCCGAACCTGAAGAAGACCTAGCGGTCCACGTCGAATCTGGAGTGGATCTCCCTGGAGGAGCCGAATCCCAGATCGACCCACCCGTGGAAGTCGAAATCCAGGAGGAGCATATCAACGACACTGATTCTGGATCTGATGATGGCGGAACAGACAGGCCTTTCCTAAGGTACACACTATGACCTATGATACTTCAAGGAGAAAGCGCAGAGGCAATCCTCGAAACCATCAAAAGTTTCAATATGGTTGATCGTGAAAGCCGAAGGTACCTCAGGAGGCACGCGTCGCACTTTGTCGGATACGTGGGATCCGGATCCGGCTCTGCCGATGCTGGAGAAAACACCGACTCGGTGCTGGAGGCAATTGGAACAAACGCCGACGTACCCACATCCTCGGATGAGTCGATGACGTTAGCAGATTTCCGAAAGTTCTCCGCGGAATATGAAGAGGAGTACAACTCCAAAGCTGCAGAAGAAGGAGAAGCCATGGATGAAGGATCCGGGGAACACTCTCCCAAAACGCAGGATGACATGGACGTCGGAGATAATCTCGAGGTCTAGATGTCCGAAAGTACCGATCAGAGCTTGACTCCGGGAAACGGACCCAAAGCCGTCTTTGCTACCGGCGCTGCAAGAAGGCAAAGAAGAAGAACAAGAAAAACAAGACCCCGACAAAGGACCCTCTGACAGAGGAGGTGATTGCCGAGGAATACGAAGAAGACTCGGATGGAGCACTTATCCCAGATGAGTTGAAAAAAGAAGCATCGGTGGATGGACACGTGATCACTGAAGGTGCGCGTAAACTCATCGATGCCGCATTAACCACACCTACCCTACAGCTGCAGAACTTACTGCAGATAAGCTGGACGAAAGGGCGCAAGCCCTAGAAGCGCGTCGTCAACAACTCCTCGATGAAGCCAAAAACATCGAGGTGGAGAAGAAACGCATGTCAAACAAGGAATACATGTCTCGTCTACATCAGAAGACATGGAAGCGTCACATAGATGACAACCAATTCCCACGTGTCCGTGCCGTCCTTTTTGGAGATGAGATGGGGAAGCCACGAAAAGATAGCAACGGAGATTGGGTATACCCAACACCAGTACAAAATACCGTGGCAGCCCGAGAAATTCTATCGGCTAATCCAGGACCAAAGGAGATCCATTTGGGTATCAAGCTACTCAACAAGGGACTGGAGCAGCAAAAGGTCGCCCTATCCGGAAGTCAAAAACTGGTCTCAGATTCTGACCAATGTCGCATAGATCCGGCATGGGCTGGCGTAAGATCCCATTACGTCGGGGCACAGTACCATCACCCTGAACGCAGGGAAGATAACTATTCAAGAACCGGATCTTCAGGACAGCATCACAAAACTTCATGTAACTGGAGCAAGGTCGCCCCAGCGGCCGAGAAAGACGCCATCGCTGCCCTAAATCCGACGAACCCTCCCCGACGAGAATCTAAGGATCGAAGGGGAGAAGATAAAGAGAAACGTCGGGAGGAGGATCATCAGAGAATGCCACCTCCTAGACATGAGAACCGTCCGACTGAGCCTCACCATGGTGGGAACGACGGACGAAGAAACGACGGAAACCATGCCGGTACAAGCGGACAGGGGGCTCGTCGTAGTCAAGCTGCTCCACCCTCCTCACCACACAGTCATCACAACGGCTCCCATGGAGGCCAAGGAGGACGACATGGCGGAGGAGGTGGTGGCAGAAGCCGAAGTCTGACTCCACGGCACCGTAGCCACAGCTGACATTCAGGACGATCTCTATCCCCGAACGATGCAAGGCACAGGATCAACTCCAACATAGAGGCTCGGCGCTATGAAAACGATGACGTGTACGTAGGCCCAAAGTGCTTCGGTCCACGCATCAGAGCTACAAAATTCCCGGAAGGATTTTCTATCTCAAGACATATCCAAGCCTACGACAGCATTGCTCGGCCAGACACCTGGTTACAGGATTTCTTCCAAGCTTGCTGCATTGCCAAAGGCGGAAACAACCTGGTCGCAATCCGATATCTCCCACTTATGTTGCGGAAGACGGCACGATCATGGCTCAATGAACTTCCGGTGAACACCATCCATAATTGGTATGATTTGCAAAGTGCGTTCTTTCGGAATTTCGAAGGCACATATCGGAGGCCCTGTACGGTTGGAGACCTACAACGTTGCACCCAGAAAGCCGGAGAAACTTTCCGGGATTACCTCAGATGATGGATCGACACCAAGAACTCCTGCGAAGGAGTAAATGATCAAACTGCGATTGAAGCCTTCTTTGCAGGTCTCCCTATTGGTTTACTGCGCCATCGCTTGAAGTGTGACAAGGTTACTGATTTGGGAGAGATGATAGAAACATCGAGAAAGTATGCAGATGCTGACGACGATGCAGAAGGACTACTCAATGCCCTAGTTGTGCCTCAGTCGGCAAAACAACCAAAGCAACAAGTTCAGAAGCGCAAAAATACCTCGGAAGAAAAACCCAATGCGGAAACGGTGGTAGTAACTACTGTTTCCGGGTCTAGAGGATGAGGAGGACGTGGAGGAGGCCGCGGGCGTGGCCGTGGGACATCAAGGGTCCAAGGTAGAGGAGAACAACAACCAGGCAAAACCTACTCTTGGGCCGACATTGCCAATAACCCATGTGTGCATCACCTAGACGCCAATGGGGGCTCGTCCCACACCAATGCTGAATGTTGTTTCAATGACGACATCAAAAGAGATGACACCGCGGGCTACAAAGCTAAGCAGAAGAAGGGAAAGAAAATCCCGAAAAAGACAAGGAGACCAAGGAAGATTCCGACATGGAGGAAGCTGATGCTTCAAATCCCAAGTTGGAAGGGAAGAAAACTTTTCCTACCAAGAAGGACACTTATGTCACCTTCCTCGGATCTCAACCAACAAAGGTCAAGAAAGCAGTTCTACACGAGCTCAATGCAACAGTTCCGGCTGTTCCCCAGTATCTGGACTGGTCGGAAGTGGCAATCACGTTTGACCGCGATGATCATCCGCCTAAGGTACACAGGCAAGGAAAATACGCCTTAATCGTCAACCCACTTATTGACGGTTATGGTTTCTCCAAGACCCTCATGGACGGTGGTAGCAACATCAATATTCTCTATGTCGAAACGCTACGCCAGATGAAGATCTCGGAGACCCAGTTAAACCATAGCTCTGTGATTTTTCACGGAGTTGTCCCAGGAAGACAAGCTAATTCCTTGGGAGAGATCACTTTGGATGTTACCTTTGGAACTCCAAAGAATTATCGGACGGAGGAACTTTCCTTCGAAGTGGTCCCGTTCAAGAGCGCATACCACGCTATATTCGGACGTCCGGCTTACTGGGATTTTATGGCTCGTCCGTGTTACATTTACAATATGATGAAAATTCCAGGTCCCAACGGTGTGATCACCATCAGGGGAGACCCGAAGAAAGCGCGAGAGTGCAAGGATGGAAATGCCGCCTTTGCTGAAGCCGTGTTGCACGCCCAGGAGTACCAGGAAATCAAGAAGAGCATAGATCCATCCGAGATGCCCGCAATGAAGAAGGAGGTTACCAAGCCAAATCCGGAGTTCAAGGAATCAGAAGAGACGAAGAAAGTGCCGTTGAAGGATGATGACCCCTCCAAGGTGACCCAGATAGGCATAGGCCTAGATAGCACATAGGAAAGCGTGCTCGTCAAGTTCCTCCAAGCAAATCAAGATATCTTCGCATGGCAGCCATCTGACATGACCGAAGTACCTAGGGAACTTGCCGAGCACTCTCTAAATGTAAACCCGAATGCTAAACCCGTCAAACAGTCCTTACGACGGTTTGGCGACGAAAAGCGTAAGGCAATAGCTAAGGATCTAGCACGGCTCGAGTTAGCCGGATTCATAGAAGAAGTCATCCACACTGAGTGGTCGGCCAATCCTGTAATGGTCCCTAAAAAGGACACCACTGATTTAAGGATGTGTGCTGATTATACTGCCTTGAACAAGGCTTGTCCAAAAGATCCGTTCGCTCTGCCTAGAATTGATCAAGTTATCAATTCTACGGCAGGCTCGGAACTCCTCTGTTTTCTCGACGCATATTCCGGCTATCACCAAATCCGCATGAAGGAATCGACAAAGTCAAAACTTCATTCATAACCCCTTCGAACCTTCGTTTTGTTATGATGCCCTTTGGGCTGAAGAACGCAGGAGCTACATACCAAATAGGATGCAAATGTTCTCCACGACCAACTCGGACGCAATGTACATGCATATGTGGATGATATCGCGGTGATGTACAAAAAGAAGGAAATGTTCATTTTCGACTTGGAGGAAACATTCGCCAATCTATGAAAATACAACATCATGCTTAACCCGAAAAAATGCTTCTTTGGAATACCAGCCGGAAAATTGTTAGGTTTCATCGTGTCCCAAAGAGGCATAGAGGTGAACCGCGACAAAATCAAGGCTATACTCAATATTTCCAGTCCAAATCGCCTGAAGGACGTACAAAGATTAACTAGTTGCATTGCTGCGGTCAGTCGATTTGTAAGCCGTCTTGGTGAAAGAGCCGCACCATTATACAAACTCCTGAAGAAGACCAAAGATTTTGTCCGGACCGACGCAAGCTGCCCGCAAGACCTGAAGAAAGTACTCTCATCCGCTCCTATCCACGCAGCCGGAACCTCAGGAACCGATGTTGCTTTATATTACTGCGACAAATAAGGTCGTTAGTATCGTCATGGTGGTGGAGAGACCAGAGGAAAATCAGGAACACTTGGTGCAACGTCCGACTTACTTTGTCAGTGAGGTCTTGACAGAATCAAAACAGCGAATATCCGCACTATCAAAAGTTGGCTTACGGTGTTTTCCTAGCATCTCGTAAGTTATGATACTATTTTCAGGAGCATCCGATTACCGCGGTGAGCAAAGCTCCCATGAGAGACATAATCAACAACAGCGATGCCACAGGGGCGGTCGCCAAATGGGGCATAGAGCTCTCAACTTCGATATTGAGTATAAACCTCGCAAGAATCAAATCCCAGATCCTTGCGACTTTGTCGCTGATTGGACAGAGACAAAGGAGAACATGGTCCTCCCCGAGTCGGAATATCGGACCCTCTTTTTCGATGGGTCTAAGGCCCGAGGGCTCGGGGTGCGTGGTGCTCAAATCACCCCAAGGAGATAAACTATTATACGTGTTGCAGATCCACTTCACAAATGACAAACAATATTGCCGAGTATGAAGCATCACAGATGGAATCCGGATTGCCAAGGATATTGGCATCCGACGATTGATGTGTTATGGAGATTCGGATCTTGTTTCTCAGCAAGTCTCGGATATTTGTAATGCAAATAAGCACATGGCAGCATATAAAGCTGTCGTGGATGATCTATCTAAATCGTTCGAAGGGTTTGAAGTTCAACACATCCCTCGAGCAGAAAATGAGGAAGCAGATGCACTATCTCGAATAGGCTCTGCGCGGAAAGAGGTCCCGGATGGCGCATTTTAGAGCACCTCAAAGCTCCCTCGATAAAGGGAGTAGATGAGGAATATCCGACTCACCTTTAATAGCAGTTCTGGCTGTAATTCCCAGCTGGACTCAACCCTACCTCGTTTATTTGGTAGATGGCAAATTACCCGAAGATGAGGTGCTGAGCCGGCAGATTATCCGACGAGCAAAAGCCTATACTATTGTTAAGGGTGAGCTCCATAAACGGAGTGTTTCTGGGGGTTTTCAGCCCTGTGTATCTCCGGCAGAAGGAGTGGAAATCTTAAGGGAAATCCACGAAGGCGAGTGTGGTCACCACGCTGCAGCTAAATCTTTAGTGGCAAAAGCTTTTCGACATGGATTTTTCTGGCTTACAGCTCAGGCAGATGCCGAACGATTAGTCAAGACATGCAAAGGCTGCCAAAAGTACGCCAAGCAAGCTTATGTTCCGGCTGATTATCTGCGAACAATACCTATAACTTGGCCTTTTGCGGTCTGGGGGCTTGATATGGTAGGTCCTTTTAAACGAGCTCCAAGTGGATTTACTCACCTCTTAGTGATGGTGGATAAATTCACCAAGTGGATCGAGGCTAAACCTGTCACTAGTTGAGATGGAGCAACAACCAAAAGATTTGTCGAGGATGTTATAATCCGGTATGGTTATCCGCATAGCATTATCACGGACAATGGGAGTAACTTTTCTATGGGAGAACTGGCCCAATTCTGTGATGAGCAAAATATCCGGCTTGACATTGCGTCAGTCGCACATCCGCAAGCTAACGGATAAGTCGAACGAGCAAATGGTTTAATTCTACAAGGCCTGAAACCAAGACTCGAAGCACCACTACGGCGTGTTGCGGGGGCTTGGGAAGAGGAACTACCCTCTGTAATTTGGAGTTTACGAACAACTCCGAACAGGTCAACAGGATACACACCTTTCTTCTTGGTCTATGGCGCAGAAGCAGTTCTTCCTAGTGATTTAATTCATACTTCTCCTAGAGTGGCCGTGTATATCGAAGAGGATGCCGAGATTTCTCGACAAAATGATCTCGACTTAGTCCAAGAAGTTCGCGTCGTTGCTGAAATGAGATCTACAGCCTATCAGCAGAAGTTACGCAAGTATCATAGCCAGAGAGTCTGAAATAGATCTTTCAATAAAGGTGATTTGGTTTCCGGCTTGTGCAACAAAGAAAGCACAAACTTTCCCCAGTATGGGAAGGGCCCTTTTTAGTTAGTCGAGTATTGCACAATGGATCGTACTACTTAACTGACATGAGGCCACCAAAGAAAGACCTGCTACTAAGAAGAGAAAGACAGTGGAGGCGACAAATTGACGAGTTAGTCAGACCGTGGAATATTTCTCAGCTACGTCCCTTTTATTCTTAGTTTATCCTTCTTTGTAATCATACATATGTACATGTTCTGTGAGAAATAAAAGTTTTGGTTGCCTCAAGTTTTTTCTGAGAAGTTCTTAAACCATCTTATTTCCGAATGATCATGTCATAGTCAAAAATCCCAGAATGCTTGAAAGTACTTTATGCTCATATTCATTCTGGTCTAGATTTCCGATTCTAAAACTGCTACCTTCGGGTATAACTCTAAAAATTTCTAGTCTTTACTTTGGTTATTTATCTGATTGCCGGATGCGGGCATTTTCCGAGTAGTGAATTGTTGGTACTGGAAGCCGGCTTTGTTTTCGAGTTTAAACTGGTTTAGCAATTGAGCTCCGTTGCTTGGTAAAGTTTCCGGCTAAAGGTTTAGCCGGCTCACGAAAGGGACGAAGCGGAAAGCCAGATAAACGATAAGTAGAGACAAAAAAATACAAGTGCTTGTGTAAACATTTCAGGCACGCAAAAATTTCAAAAGTCAAAAGTGCTGAATAGATCAAAAGCTTAGCACTTGCAAAGATAAATAGTAGTTAATATTTACAATTGCCTTGATATCTTTCCGAGATGTCCGAGTCCGAGTTGGTGCGTTCATCGTCGGAAACTTCTTCGGCTTCCTCTGCAGGAGGAGGTGGAGTAGCCACGCGGGTGAAGAAGGGGATCTCGTAGCTGGTCAAATCAGCTACGTGGCACCCGTATCCGGCGCAGGAGTGCATGATGGCTTGAAGGTCCTGCTCCTGGCCGCCTCGCACCACCTTGCAGTAACCTTTAGTCACTTGCCATATTTCCATGTTTCCATGGTGGCTCATGACCATGGAGAGAGCGTTCTGCACAGCAGTCCGCGCGTAGGACATGTTCCAGTCCCGAACAAGCTGCGGCATCTCCTTGGCCCTGTCCCGCACCTCAAAATCTGACATGCTTGGCATGTCTGGAATCCTGAGAGACTAGCCAATGTCCTCAAGGGACTGGCGGTAGTCATGAAGAAGATCACCGACTTGGGTAATCCGGTGGGTGTGGGGCTCGGACGAGGAAGAGTCCGTCAACTTCAGAGGACCTATACACAAAACAAGTTAAGAAAAAACCGACATTGCTAGAAGTCGAAGAAAAAGATAAGTCAGAGAGGTGGAACGTACCAAAAATGACGTCGTCAATCTTGGTCTTCTCCTCCCGGAGACTCTGGAGTTCAGCCCGGAGCGCCTGGGATAGGTCCTTCTCTCTTCCAAGCTCATTCTTGAGGTCCGAGATTATTTTATCCTGAGCAGCAATCTTGCGATCACGCTCATCAGTGGCCATGGAGGAGGATTCAAGGACTTGAGCTATGCTCTTTTCATGATCTGCCTTGAGCTTATCCAGCTCTTGGCGAAGTCCCTTGTTCTCCACCACCAGGGTCTTGAGGTTCTCGGCCTCTTCAATCATAGCGATGGATTGTTTCACCAGCATTGTAAGTCAAAAAAGAACAACAGTTCAGAAAAAATCGACATTGAAAAACCCAAAGGCAAGGCTTGAATCTCGGAATGCTTACCTTCGGCTTCATCCTTGGCTACTTTGAGCTCAGCATTTTTAAGCCGGAGAGCTTTGATCTCTCTCCGCTTATCACAGACATTGGTCAATAATTCCTGGTTATAGGAACATACTTTCTGTAAGTCAGAATACCCAAAGTCAGAAAGCTACTTAAGACCCGGGCTAATATTTTTGCTAAATATCAACACGAGCCTTGGGGGCTACACTAGTTCGTTTTTTGGCATCCTAATGAAGCATAAACTCGGATTCTATATCCTACTTCATGCTTGGGGGCTAGAGGATATGATATAACATAATGGAAAAAACAAGAGTTGGAATTCCGACTTACATATTGCTCGCGGGTGAGTTTATCTAAACCCGCATTCACTTCAGCGGCCACCTTCTCGGCAAGAGTAAGAGGGATCACTGGGGCTATTGGAAGCTCGCTAGTCCTAATCCTCTCGTCACGAAGGAGGACTTGAGTGAGAAGGTCAAAGAACTTGACGTCCTCTGCTTCTTGCGCTTCCTCCTCGGGGGATAAATGGCTTTTATCAGGACTTGCCTGGCTAGCCGCTGGATCTCCTCTGCAGATTTCCGGGTCAGGCCAAACTTGGCAAGACCCAGATTGCTGAGGAGGTTTTCGGTGAAGACTTCAGCTGTGGGATCATTACCCAAAGAGGGTTCACCCTTATCTTGAGCTGACGCACCCACGGTGACGTCAGTTTGTGACCCAAGGATCGCAGGCTCCGTTTGAAGAGCCGGATCTTCTGCAGCATCCGACGAGATAACCGGAGTTGCAGAAGGTTGAGGGGCCGGAGTCGGAGGAGCCACGGCAGGGGAAGCTATGGTAAGCTTCTTCTGGCGTAAGGGCTTCGAAGAAATCCCTTTCCCCTTGCCCTTGATGATTGATTTTGCTCTGAGAAGGTAACAAAGTTAGAAACGTTACATCTCGAAAAGAAATTTGAGTAAAGTACAAAGATGGAAAAGTTGTGACTGAAAAGATACCTCTTCACAACAGGCACCTCCTTTGTGCCAACCGCTACCATCTGAGCTTTGCACTTCTTGAGCGCAAGATCCGGCAGTGGAACTACCTCTACCTCCTGAGAAAACTCCAGAGGGTATCCTTCGAGCGGAGCAAGTTCCGACTCGGGGATGTCAACAAGCTGAAAACAAGAAAACATATCAGTATTGCAATATAACTCAAAGATAGAAACACATAAAAGATGTGATGATAAAAGCTTACCGGCACCACGGGGTTTTCTGCCATGTGCATGTCTAGAGAAACCTCTGGAATCCGCCTTTCGATCCGCTCCTTGATCAGCCACTTGATTTGGCTTATGTAGCCTTGAGTGGTGTAGGCTTTGGGGCTGATGCGGAGGGAGTCGGTTAGAGAAGACGTGACGGAGTGCATCAGTCTATCCCCGTGGTACTGAAGTGGCTGGATCCGATGTGAGACCTAGCACTGGACCAAATCGGATCCCTTTAGACCATTGTGCTTAATCAGATATTCGATCCGCCTCTTAGCGAGGATCAGATCATCTATGAGAGCCGGAGCAGACTCGTCCTAGGAAGGCTAGGCCGTGGCGGCTCCATCGACAAAAGCCGGCAAAGCAGTAGCTTTGCCGGGAGCCGGAATATCCCTATGGTAGAAAAAGTGGCTGGCCATTGTTTGACCGAGTCACTGGCAGAAATTTTGGGATATGCTCGGTCTCGTCTAAGAGAAAAACTAATGGTGCCGGTGATATAAGGAACACCAGCAGTAATGGAATTCCTCCAGACATGGAAATAAAACCGGAAGAGAAGCAAACTCGGCATAATGTCGAGAAAGCCCTCGCAAAGCGCATCATATGCGCTCATTTCTAGAAGTGAATTGGGAGGAAGATTGTGGAGTTGAACTCCATAGTGATCTATCACCTCGGAGAAGAACTCTGAGGGAGGAAAAGACAGACCTCGGTCCAGATGAGTGCAGAAGTGGACTCGCTCGCCCTCGTGCGGGTTGGGGATGGTTTCACCGGAGCCGCTCCGCCAGTCGCCGGTGACGAGCAGCCCCTCCTTCTCCATGTTCTTGAGGCCTGCTTCGTCGAGGGCACAGGAGATCCAGATTCCCCTGTAGCTTTCTTTCTCTGCTGCTGCTTCAGCCTTCGCCGCCACCGCTGCCGCTGCCAAACCGGAGGAAGAAGATGATGAAGCCATTTTCTCCGGTGAGAAGGTGACCTTAAAGGGGCGGTGCTGGGAGTTTTCTGTGGGGGAAGGACGAGGAGGCTCATGCAGGGAGGATTGGGAAGGAAGGAAACGGCAAAGGACTGGTGGAAAGGAGAAGAAGAAATCTGAACCCCTTATATCCACCTACCTGTGCCAAGATTCGTGCAAACGCTACAGTGTAACCAGCACGCTTCGTGGAAAGAATTGGGAAGGACCGCACGCATTGAAACGGCGCCTCGGTTCCGTAGACCGCGGACCCACCAACGGTCGTGCTGACGGACGCCTGTCAGATGACGTGCCTTGACCATGCTTGTGTCAGGTGGCGTTAGAGACCAAGTTCCAGCTTAGTTCAAAATCGAGCTGGAAAATCCGAAGCAACCTACTGATAGGTCCGACTTATTTTTAAGACCCGGATCGTATATTTTGTTGTGAAGTTTCAGGAACCCTTCAAGATTCTGCAAGCCGAAGATCAAGCTAGACGATGATAAATCCGACTTTGGATCTTGGAGGCTTCCGGGGGCTGCTGTTGGGGATATACTTTCTGGGTATCTTCACAGTTCCTCACTGACCAGGGTGGCCCACTTCGGGTTAGAGCTTTGCTTCACGGGCGGCCCAGTTAAGGAGAAAGATAGAGTCTAATCCGGCTACGGGAAGGCCCAGAAGACTTACCGGCTTAGGCCCATAATGTTATTTGTAGTTCAAGATGTACTCTGTAACCGACTCTTAGACGTAGCCGGATAGATCTCTCCTGTAAACCCTAGGCCAGATATCTATATAAGCCGTCCTAGGGAGAGCCTTTAGGGCACCTCAATACTTCAAACCTTCAACTTGCACAGGCGAAACCCTTGTAACCCGTATTCGCTCGCCAGACATCGGATTGCTAGCGAGGAGTAGGATTCGTCCAAAGCCATGGATTCAACACAGGTAAACTTGTGTGCTCACCGTCCCGGAATACCGTGACGTCTCACCTCTCTTCCGCACGCCTCGAGGACCCCTCATGGCGTACTTGTCATCAATCCGACGACAACAGATGCAAGCTCAGCACTAGGTGGTCTGCCGCCTGCACACCCTCGGTCTCCCTCTTTTCCTATAAGTTGCCTTCTGACCTAAAAACTCTTGGGGATTCGATGTTTTTCTAGAAGGAGTTCCGCTCCGCCGCCGCCACCAGATTCCACGAAATAGCACCAGAAACTCCGTTCTGGCACCCCGCCAGGACGGGGAATTGGAGGAGATCATCGCCATCATCATCACCATCGCTTCTCCATTGACCATCCATGTTTCCCCCATCTATGAGTGAGTAATCCCCCGCTGTAGGCTATGGGGATGGTAGGGATTGGATGAGATCGTTCATGTAATGGCATCGGATTGTTAGGGCATGGTGCCTAGTATCTTTTATTAGTGCTTTATGACTTTGTTGCGACTTGTTGTGCTTAATGCTTGTCACTAGGGCCCGAGTGCCATGATTTCAGATTTGAACATGTTATTGATTCATTATAATAGTATTGTTTATGGTCTTATCTACAAGTTGTATACACACGTTGTTGTCCGGAACCAATGGCCCCGAAGTGACAGAAATCAGGATAACCGGATGGAATGGCTTTGATGTGAGGATCACATGTGTTCACGGAGTGTTAACGCTTTGCTCCGGTGCTCTATTAAAAGGAGCACCTTAATTGCCAGTAGTTTCCTTGAGGCCCCGCTGCAAATGGGCTAGCAGGACAAAAGATGTTGTGCAAGTTCTCATTACGAGCACGTATGACTATATATGGAACACATGCCTAGGATTATCTAGTACTTGGATGCTTTATCTTATTTATCTGCAATTGCCCTATGTTCTGATTGCTATGTGAATTGTCTTGTCCATGCAACGCCCGTCCATCCATCCCTATGCCTACCGCACTCGAATCCCTTTAATCGCTATTGTTACTACCGCTTTACTTTCTGCTGTCATTGCTTTACCATTCCTACTATAAAACTGTTGCTACTGATAAACTGCTGTGATCAAGATTGTTTCCAGGTGCAGCTGAATTGACAACTCAGTTGTTAAGGCTTATAAATATTCTTTGCCTCCCCTTGTGTCGAATCAATAAATTGGGTTTCACTTCCCTCGAAAATACTGCGATACACCCCCTATACTTGTGGGTCATCAGATGTGTGTCCTTTTCACAAACCACAACTACAGTCATTGCATGTCTGTTCTTATCACAAACCATACCTAGAGTCATTGCATGTCGGTTCTTTCCACAAACCACATATGGATCCACCAGTGTCACTGGATGAGTGTTCTTTTCATGAACCACACCCAGTGTCATTGCATGTGTGTTCTTCTCAGAAACCACAGCTGGAGTCATTGCATGTATGTTCTTTCCACAAACCATAGATAGAGTCATTGCATGTATGTTCTTCTCACAAACCACATAAGGATACACTAGTGTCACTGGATGTGTGTTCTTTTCATGAACCACACGCAGTGTCATTGCATGTGTGTTCTTCTCACAAACCACACATTGATCCACCAGTGTCATTGCATGTCTGTTCTTTTCACAAACCACAGCTAGAGTCATTGCATGTCTGTTCTTTCCACAAACCACATATGGATCCACCAGTGTCACTGGATGTGTGTTCTTTTCACGAATCACAACTACAGTCATTGCATGTCTGTTCTTATCACAAACCACAGCTAGAGTCATTGCATGTCGGTTCTTTCCACAAACCACATAAGGATCCACTAGTGTCACTGGATGAGTGTTCTTTTCATGAACCACACCCAGTGTCATTGCATGTGTTCTTCTCACAAACCACAGCTAGAGTCATTGCATGTCTATTATTTCCACAAACCACAGCTAGAGTCATTGCATGTTGATGGCTCATGATTGATGAGCTCGTTGGGGAACCCCAAGAGGAAGGTATGATGAGCACAGAAGTAAGTTTCCCTTTGTTATGAAACCAAGGTTATCGAACCAGTAGGAGCAAGGAAACACCCCAAAGGTGTTGCTAGCTGAGCCTTGGCAGGGCGCACTACCGGTGCTAGTAGCAACGTGGAGACCTGCACAACACAACCACAGAACTCTGTCCCCAACTTACGATGAGGTTGTCAATCTCACCGGTTTTGCTGAAAACAAAGGATTAAATGTATCGAATGGAAGGAAGTAATAGTTTGCAGGAAGTAAACATAAAGCAGTAAACAATTTGTAGATTGTATGTAAAACAAAGGACCGGGGTCCATAGTTCACTAGAGGTGGCTCTCCTTAAGATAGATAACATGCTAGGTGAACAAATTACAGCGGGGCAATTGACAAACATCGAGAAAGCATACAAGCATATACTAATCATCTTGACTCCTTTGAGACTGGATTGGGCATTACAACATTATACATAGACCGCCATCCAACTTCATCTATGACTAATAATCCACCTTCAGGTTATCATCCGAACCCCCTCCGGTATTAAGTTGCAAGCAACAGATTATTGCTTTACGAATTGCGTGTAATGTAAACAATACGATTGTTCGATGAACAAAGTATTGTTGTTTTCTCCCTAGTAGCAACAACACATCTAGTACCTTAGAGATTTCTGTCACTTCCCTAGATTACTAGAGGCATGAACCCACTATCGAGCATAAATACTAACTCTTGGAGTTGCTAGCATCTACTTGGCCAAGATAGCTACTAACAACGGAAAACATGCAAGATCACAAATAACAAAGACATGATAGAATAAATAATCAATCTGAAATAGCATCTCAATATCTATCGGATCCCCGCAAACACAACATGCCGAATTAGAAATAGATGATCTTGATCATGAACGGAGCTCACAAGATCTAGACATGAAAGCACAAAGGAGGAGAACCAGCCATCTAGCTACTACATGGAACCGTAGTCCAGAGATGAACTACTCACGCATCACACCGGAGGCTTGCATGATGATGAAGAAGGCCTCGGTGAATTCCCTCTCCCAGAATACGGGAAGAGCTTGATCCCTCCGATCTAGGGATGGAGATGACGGCGACTCTGAACTCTTCGTGGATTTTTGATCTGGTACTTAGGGGTTTGTTCCCGAAGGCAATATATAGGCGGAAGGAGAGGCCGAGGGGGTGCTGGGGTCGGCCAGACCACCCCCTCGCACGGGCCAGGCCTGGCTGTGCTGAAAGAACATTTCATGTTTTCCTATGTTTTGCGTGTTAGATAACAATACTATGGAGATTATTCATGTGCGCTAAGTGTGCAAGAAGCTTTGAGTGGGGCCGGATTATCCTCCCCACCAAGGGCCGGATAATCTGGCCTACCTCATTGCTCAAAGACTGCCAAGGCGCGTCACCTAGAGAGGGGGCGGATTATCGCCTAGAAAATCCGGACTGGGGGCGATTTTTCTTCCCCAGGCCAGATAATCTAGCTGTCGCATGGGGCGGATAATCCGGCCCCCAGTTTTTGAGCAAAGCAGGCCAAGGCGCGTCGCTCAGAGTCTGGTCGGATTTTCTCCTAGAAAATCCGAACTGGGGCGGTTTTTCCTCCCCAGGTCGGATAATCCGGCCTTTACATGGGGCCGGATAATCCGGCCCCCAGAAGATGATCAAGTGCAAGCTCTGCGTGACACTCAGAGAGGGGGTAGGCTTTCTGCCAGATATTCTGAGTCTGGGGCGGTGTTTTCCCCAGGATGGATAATCCGGCCCTCACTTGGGCCGGATAATCCGCCCCCCAAAGTCTCCAACGGCTGGTTTTGGAAGGGGGTATAAGTACCCCTTCTTCCCCAACGTCCAGAACTCTTGATTCATTCGAAATTGTCTAGACATTGGGCAAGAGCTCCCATTCTAGATCTCCTACTTCAACCACCCAAAGGCTTTGATCTTTGGGGGGATTGAAGGAGGAGAGAATCGTCGTCGTCATCACGAATCAAGTGCATCAACTCCTCTCCATTCATTAGGAGAATTTCGGTCAAACAAATCCTGTGTCTCCGCGTGCTTCACTATGGTTTACCCATTCCTCTTCCACTCGCTCTTTACTCGCTAGTAGATAGGTTTGCATATAGGGAAATTCCACCTAATAGTTTATCTAGAGAATTTACCCTTTGTGCTAAGCCTAAAATTGAAAAAGCATTAAAATTTGAAGTAGCACCTATTCACCCCCCTCTAGGTGCCCATACGATCCATTTCAATTGGTATTAGCGCCTCGGCTCTTAATTCGGGCTTAACCACCTAGGAGTAGTATGGGTACCAAGGGTGATGGGAATGAGGCTGTGGATAAGGTCACAATGGATGACCTCAAGACGTTGGAAACAACCTTCTTGAAATCCTTTGAGGCCAAGATGGAGGAGATGAATCAAATGATTGCTCGCCTCACATCATCCATAGCCCCATCTCCATCCTCCTCTGAGGCAGCCACACCATCATCTAAGGAAAAGGCTAACACCAGATCCAAGGATGATGATGCGGAAGGTGAAAAACTTAATGGTTCCACCTCCAATAAGGGAATTGGTAAGGAGGAATATAGTGAGGTTCGTTATTATATTCCCCGACCCACCTATCCCCATCCTCATATAAACAATAGGGTGATCCACCCAAGCTCACTGCATCCTCTTTCAATCAATGGCAATTCTTAATGAAGTCTCATGTTTGGAGCTCCTCTATTGAACTTTGGAGGATTATTGAAGAGGGTCTTCATATTGGAGATCAAACCAACTCCGACAAGAAGAGAAGTCGTGGACAGCCAATTGAATGCCACTGCTCTCCACATGATACAACTCGGTGTGGGTCCCAAGGACATGCCCCACATTGAACATCTCAACACAGCTAAAGAAGCTTGGGATGCCCTCACTGATCTCTTTGTTGGGAATGAAAGCATGAGAAGGAATAGGTATGATCCCCTTAGTAATGAAGCTGAGGGATTCTACATGTTGGATGGTGAAAACCATGAAGACATGTACAGAGGACTCAAGGGCATCGCAACAACATTTAGAAAGCATGGAGCCACTCACATTGATGATGCATGGATAAAACGGAAATACGTGAGTGCCTTAATGCCTTTCGAGCCAACGGACTTGAAGAGCCTGCAAGGTAGACATAACTACCATCAAATGACATCCAATGAGGTCATGCAAGAAATGGCGTCATTCAAAGTGGCGGCAAAGAATGCTGAAGATGCCCGTGCTTGGGCCATTGGAATGCAAAAGAGTGTCAATGTTGCTCTAAAAGCCAATGTTGTTGAGCAAGAGGAGGATGAAAGAGCGTTTGATGGGGCCTCCATGGACTGCCCCGATGAAGTCAAACATGCTCATGGTGAGTACATGGCGTTTTATGCAAGGAACTTTTGGAAGGATCCTGCCAAGGCCAAGTCGGAACTCGAGCGCAAGAATGGGTCAAGTGGAAGAATAGAAAGTGGCCCAAAACTGAGAACTTGCTACAACTGTGGAGATAGGATGCACTTTGTTGCCGAGTGTCCGTATCAAAATAGAGAAGACAATGGTGGCAGACTCATTCTTAAAAAAAATCCAAAGCACCTAAGAAGAAGCCATTTACTAAGAAGAATGGCCCCTACAAGAAGCAACCCAAGATCGTCTTAGTGGCACAAGAAGAATACTCCTCTGCAAGTGAAGATGAAGAGGATGAAGATAGTTCTCGCGAGGTGGCTACTATAGCCACCACATCGACTCCATCATCTCTCTTCGATTCGCCAAACAAGAACGTCATCAACAACAACGCTACTTGCCTAATGGCAAGAGGGTCCAAGGTATCAAGTTCTAGCTCTTCATTTCCTAAGACTAACATAATTTTGGATATGGATGATCATGACAGTCTTAAAATGAAAGAAGAAGTTATTGCTTTGGACACCTTTTTCACTAACCTGCAAGGTGAGCACAAACTCCATTTTGATGCTCTTATGAGTCAACTTGCTCAAGCCGATGATCTTCTTGAAGAAAAGGGCAGAATCGAAAGAGAAGATGACTTGGAGATAGCTTCTTTGAAGAATACCTTGGAAGAAGAAGAGGAAGCTCGAGTACCTTTGGAAGAGAGACTCGAATCCATTGAGGAGTCACATGAAGAAGCTGTGGCTCAGCTCATCAAAGAACGTGACCATGCTCTTGCCAAGGTAAAGAAACTAAAGAAAGAAAAGATTGAATTTGGGGTTGTTCATGCTAGACTCTTGGAGAAGTTTGATAATCTTGAAAGTGCTCACAAGGCATTGAAGAGTGATCATTCTACCTTAAATGAGTCTCATGACCAGCTCCAAACTCAATTGAAGCGGTATGATGTGCCAAGTACCTCCACATCATCTTATGGAAAAGAAGATCTTGCAAGAGGTTCTCAACACAAAGGTAAAGAGGTTATTGATGAGATACCAAGCAAGCAAAGGACAAACAATAGAAAAGAAGGTCTTGGTTACATTCCCAAGACAAAGAGCAAGAAAAACAAGAAGAAGAAGAAGAGCAAGACTGCTCAACCAAAGACTAGCAACATTACCAATGACAAGTCTAATCATAATGGTTTTGCAGGGGCTAACAATCCTTACTTTGAATTATATTGCGATTATTATGGTGATGTTTATGCTAGTTATGTAGGCTCTTATGATTGTTACATCCCTTGGTCTAGTTGGGTCCCCAAGACCCTTGTCACTAACATGAGAGGACCCATTGAAAAATGGGTACCTAAAACCAAGAAGTAACTTTCTTGCAGGGCTATGCTTCCGGTGGTTCTAAATGGGTACTCGATAGCGGATGCACGAGTCATATGACCGGAAGCAGGGAGATCATCACGGAGATGCGACCAAATCATGATCATATAACCGTCTCTTATGGTGACAAGTCAAAATCTGAGGTATTGGGTCTCGGCAAAGTTGTGGTGGCTCACGATATCTCTCTCGTGGACGTCATGCTTGTTGAGACCCTCGGGTACAACTTACTTTCAGTTCGTGCCCTTGGTAAGATGGGCTTTGCAGTTTATATTGATGCTGATTTGGTGGTACTCTTGTGGAGCAAGTCTCTAAAAGTCGCTTTCGTGGGATATGTCGAAAATGACATGTACGTGGTGGACTTTTCGGGGAAAACCACTACAGGCCCAATGTGTCTTTTCAGAAAGGCTGACGCGGGTTGGCTATGGCATCGCCGACTAGCCCACGTTAATATGAGAACTTTGTAAAGTCTCCACAAGGGTGGCCACATCCTTGGACTAAAATAAAATGTCTCCTTTGCCAAAGGTCGTGTCTGCAGGGCGTGTGTTGAAGGGAAAATGCATGACTCTCCTCATCGAAGGAAGACTATTATCTCGTCAAAAAGGATCTTAGAGCTCCTTCATGTGGACCTCTTCAGACCTCCATCTCATGCAAGCCTCGGTGGGAAGAAGTATTGTCTAGTGATTGTTGATGATTACTCAAGATGCACTTGGGTTTATTTCTTCAAGTTGAAGAGTGAAACTCAACAAACGGTCATCGACTTCGCCAACGAGGTTCAACGTCAACACAACGTCCCTATACTGGCTATAAGAAGTGATAACGGCTCTGAGTTCAAGAACTACACCTTAAATGAGTTCCTAAGTGAAGAGGGGATACGACATCAATATTCCGCTGCGTACACCCCTCAACAAAATGGTGTAGCCGAGAGGAAGAATAGGACTCTAATGGATATGGCAAGATCAATGCTAGCCGAATTCAAGTCTCCATATAACTTCTGGGCTGAAGCAATCTCTACCTCTTGTCACTCATCCAATCGGTTATACCTCTGTAAGATCTTGGACAAGATTCCGTATGAAATACTTACCGGTAACAAGCCAAACATCTCATACTTTCGGGTATTCGGGTGTAAGTGTTTCTTTCTCATCAAGGGAGTTCATTTATCTAAGTTTGAATCTAAGGCTCTAGAAGGTATTTTTGTTGGTTATGGTGCCGAATCCCACACTTATAGAGTCTACAATAAGCTCTCCGGAACTGTTGTAGAATCTTGTAGTGTGGTGTTCGAGGAAAATGACGGTTCCGTCTTGAACAAGTTGGTGTTTGTGATGCAGATGTTGAAATACCCCCAAGATGCCATAAGAAGAATGGGCGTGGGATTTTTCTGCCCCATTGAGGAACCCCTTGTGGCGGATCGGGAAGGACAATGCTCTACTCATGAAGAGCCCTCATCTACATACCCAACATGTTCCCTGCAGGAACAACACGCACCATCTCCATCAACTGCTGAAGGTCAAGTTGTTCCAGAAAGCTCTAGGCCAGATTATCCGGTGGACACCGGATTATCCGGCCACCCCGCTCCTGCTGACCATATTGCTCCTGATGCTAAAGATATCGATGCAAGCTCCAGGCCGGATTTTCTAGCCAGCCCCGGATTATCCGGCCCCTCGCCAATTCAAGCAAGCCCCAGGCATCCTGCTGAAGCTGCTACAAGTACTCCCAGGTCGGATTATCCGGCCTCTCCATCGGCCAGATTATCCGGCCCTGACTCACCTGTTGTTCAGTGACCTCACATTTGACTCTTGACTCATCTCAAGGGCACGCTTCATCACCACCTACTGCTGTTATCCCAGTTTCTAATCAAGGTCGAGCAAATGATTCCAATGAATATTCAAGTGATGAAACTACTCCACCAAGAGATAACAATCTTATTGAACTTCATCACAAGGCTCGGGCTGATCGGAACCTTGAGTTAAGGGGTCACACCCTCGACAAGGTTGTTGGTGACCTTTGACAAAGGGTTTCTACAAGAAGGGAATTGGCCAGTTTTGGTGAGCATCAAGCTCACATATCAATGGTGGAACCCAAGAAGGTCTTTGAAGCTCTTGAAGATCCAGACTGGGTTGTTGCTATGCATGAAGAATTGAATAATTTCGAGCACAACAAAGTCTGGAAACTCGTGGAGAAACCCAAAGATTGTCGCAATGTTATCGGCACCAAATGGATATTTAAAAACAAGCAAGATGAGAATGGCATTGTTGTGAGGAACAAGGCAAGACTTGTGGCACAAGGTTACTCTCAAGTTGAGGGCATTGACTTCGGCGAGACCTATGCTCCAGTGGCTCGCCTTGAGTCCATCCGTATCCTTCTTGCTTATGCTGCCCATAACAATTTTAAATTGCAGCAAATGGACGTCAAGAGTGATTTCCTTAATGGTCCTCTACATGAGTTGGTATATGTAAAGCAACCCCCAGGCTTTGAGGATCCTAACTTCCCGAACCATGTCTACAAACTTGATAAGGCACTCTATGGCCTTAAACAAGCCCCACATGTGTGGTATGAGCACCTTAAAGAGCTTTTGCTAGACCGTGGCTTCGAAGTTGGGCAAATTGATCCCACTCTTTTTACTAAGAAGGTTAAGGGGGATCTCTTCGTATGCCAACTATATGTAGATGATATCATCTTTGGTTCTACTAATAAAGCTTTTAATGATGATTTTCAAAGCTTATGACTGACAGGTTTGAGATGTCTATGATGGGGGAATTACGATTCTTTCTTGGATTCGAGATCAAGCAACTTAGAGAAGGAACCTTCATCAATCAAGCAAAATACATCCAAGACATGCTCAAGAGATTCAAGATGACGGATCTTAATGGTGTCGCCACTCCGATGCAAACAAAATGTCATCTTGAACTTAACCCACATGGTAAAGATGTGGACCAAAAGGTATATCGGTCCATGATCGGCTCTCTTCTTTACCTCTGTGCATCTAGACCCGATATTGTGTTGAGTGTGGGGGTGTGTGCAAGGTATCAAGCAGCTCCTAAAGAAAGTCATTTAGTGGCGGTCAAGAGAATCTTTCGATATTTGGTTCATTCCCCTAACTTTGGTCTATGGTATCCCAAGGGCTCCAATTTCTCTCTATGTGGTTATACTGATTCAGATTGGGCTGGTGATAAGGATGATCGGAAATCCACTTCTGGAGCTTGTCAATTCTTGGGAAGATCTTTTGTGTGTTGGTCATCTAAAATGCAGAATTGTATATCTCTCTCCACCGCCGAAGCTGAATGTTGCTGCTAGCACTTGCACTCATTTATTGTGGATGAGGCAAACTTTAAAGGAATACGGTGTCAATTGTGACAAAGTGCCTCTTTTATGTGATAATGAAAGTGCAATCAAAATTGCGTACAATCCAGTTCAGCACACAAGGAAAAAGCATATTGAGATTCAGAATCATTTTATTCGAGACCATGTTGCTCGAGGCGATATTGATCTATCTTTTGTGAGCACGAAGAACCAACTTGCGGACATTTTTACGAAACCACTTGATGAAGCAAGATTCTGCTACTTGAGGAATGAGCTAAATATCATTGATTCCAGGAGTTTGTCTTGATTACCCATACACTCACTCGTACATCTCAGTCTTATTTGGTCTAGGTGTGGACATGGATATAGGGGGAGTGTGGTCCTAACTCATTGGGCTAACCCTCCCCCCATAACGCCAAAAGCAAGATAAATCATTTCTCTTAATATCATTTTGTGATATGTGAGCTTATTGATGAGTATTGGTCGTGAACCCAAGATATATCCTCGCGGTGTCACACCATACACTCCAACAAGGTGGCTCTGGCCACCGCCCTCTCCCTTGAGGAGAATTGGATCTTTTTGGATGTTTTTGCTCTCTCATGTTCTTATGGGAATCACATTCAATCTTGGCTTTTATTTGATTTGGATCTTGCAATTTTGAGTGTCTAGTACCATCTCAGTTTGGTTCTCTTAATCCTAAGCCTTTCCCTACCCCTAAGCCATCTATTCTTGCACACAAGTCCCTTGTACACCTTGTGGGGGTGTTGTTTGGGGACGCGCGGGCCTGAATCTGTGTACAACAGAATTTCATATTTGTGGCCGGATAATCCGGCCCAAGTGTAGGCCGGATAATCCGGCCCTGGCGGATTTTGTCTTAAAGGGCAGGGATCAGGGGGAAGGGCTCATAACAAGCAACACTTCTCCCCCAACCCTCTCCTCCTCCTCAGCCGCCGCCTGCCGTCCCCCACCCTCCCTGGAGCCTCTCCGGCCACCGGATTTTCCGAGCCTCCCCGAAACTTCTTCTCCGCGCCTCCGGGTACCTTCTCCTCCGCATTCTTCCTCCAATGAGTGAGGTAACTCCTCTCTCCCCATCTTTGGCTAGATGTGTTACTTGTTGGGTGGAACGTTGTCTAGAAGGATGTTATTTCGCATAGAAATCGTAGTCTTACAGTTTCTAGACCCGATCTACTTTTTTGCATTCAATCTAGGTGAAATCAAAATTTTCTGCCGGGGTCGGAGTATCCGCCCCTGGCCAGGCCGGATTATCCGTCCTGATAGATTCAACTCTGGTTCAGTTTCACCATGGAGTGTGCATTGAGTAGATTTGTCTTATGAACTTTTTGACTACTTTTTCCATGCTCTCTCCTGGACTTGTGTGTATGCTTATCCCCATGCTATCTCTCTTGTTCTCCTCATAGGTGGTTCCAGTGTTCCCAAGACCTACAAGCACCGCCCTGGCGGTAAATACTTCCGGGACGACAGACAGGGTAACTTAGTGGATGAGGTTGAGTTGAGGAGGATAAAGAACAAAGAGAAGAGAATGGCCGAACAGGCAAAGAGAACTAGGAAGGGAGTGTCCAAAAGGAAGGCCAAGGAGCCCAAGATCAACTACAAGGATTTGGATGTAGTCACCTATTCCTCCATTCGTCACCGTGATTTGTTTGCTGAGTTGCCTCATGATGATGATCTAGGGGATGCTCGTTTTTGGTGTGCTGGACAGAAAGGTATTTATGAAGATGTGTATGCCAGGCTGAACATTAGGCCTATGCACCCACTGGTTCTTGCCGAGGCTTTGGAGAAGGCCCACCTTGTGGATGCAATGTTTGTGGCTGAGCGGATGGGGCTGCACCATCTCATGTCTCTCTAGTGCTCTTATGACTCTGAGGTGGTGAAGCAGTTCTTTTCCACTTTGGTTATTTGTGGAGATGAGCATCGCACTATGAAGTGGATGACTCACGACAGGCCTATGTCTGCTGATTTCCATGTGTTTGCTGAGGTTCTTGGGTACTCTTTCCGCAGCAGGGATAGAGCCAGTGGCCACCGCATCATCACCCAGCTGAAGCCCAACAAAGATGTAGCTCTCTCTCCTTGCACAGTGGACAATGGCATTGTGGGCACTCTGGCTGGTCTTGCTCCCATCTATGTTGCCTTAGTGGGCCTCTTCTGTGACTCCATCACTCCGAGTGGGGGCAACAATGACAGCATCCGTGGTCACCTTGTCCAGCTCCTTCAGTTTTCTCATGAGGTTGCCTCATGCGAGGACAAGTCTGTGCAGTACAGGCTGGATGTCATGGACTTCATCTACCATGAATTGACTGATGCTATGTTCAACCGTCTATCCATCCCCTATGCACCCTACATTATGATGGTCATCAGGCACCTGCTCCCTTCTGAAGAGTTCCACATTGATTCTATGCATAAGGCCAAGAAGATCTACACCAAGGTTCAGAAGACCTCTCACCCCTCCTCTGCTCCTGAGGGTCTCATGAAAGATGCTCACAGGCCCGCAGTGCCTCCCGTTGCCCGTGAGATCAAGCAGCTGAACTGGTTCCAACGACACATCCTTTGCATGGGTGTGGACACACGGAAGGGTCAGTATGAGGCATACAAGCAGCGCCATGAGTTGGCTCACTCCTAGCAGCTCATCCTTCACCATGTGTCCGGTGCTTCTGGTGACCCCCCGGCTCCTACACCTCCTACTCCATATGCTCGGTGGAACTCTTCTTCCGGGTTGAACTATGGAGAGCTGGAGCGTCACTTGTTCCCCTCTGCGGCGCTCGATGATGAGGATGGTGACACCGAGGAGCTTGAAGATGAGGACGAGGACGAGAATGAAGATGAGGACAAGGACGAGGATGAGGACTACGGGTGATCCCTTGGGCCGCTAGCATCGCTCTTCTTCCTTTTTGGTGTCTCGATGCCAAAGAGGGAGAAGTAGTTCTATTAGGATCTTCAAGGATTTGCATGGGTCGAGCATAAGCACTTGCATTTTATTTTTCTATTCGTTGTTTTCTCGCTTATGCCCATTTAGCATTGAACTTTAAATTTGTGATTTGTGGTTTATTTGAGACTCTATGTCAGTGGTTATCTGGATTTATCTCATGGATTATGCTTATGGATTCATCTATTCATATTCTATTATGATGGAAACCTTGATCAAGGAAGGCGCTTATATTGGTTATCACGTTGATAAGTGAGGCTATTTCAAGGATGCCTCTCTTCTACCTCGGTGGAATGATTATATTGCTCATATGTCTATGGAATAGATTCACCTATTTGTGTGCATTTGTATTCAAATGCAAATTTCAAATATGCACACATTGAGGGGGAGTCTCTTCCATGTTTATTGCTGGTTGTCTTGTAATCCTTTCCTGCAAATCCTAGTATTGTCATCTAACACCAAAAAGGGGGAGATTGAAAGAACATTTCAAGTTTTCCTATGTTTTGCGTGTTAGATAACAATACTGTGGAGATTATTCATGTGCGCTAAGTGTGCAGGAAGCTTTGAGGGGGGGCGGATTATCCGCCCCACCAAGGGCCGGATAATCCGGCCTACCTCATTGCTCAAAGACTGCCAAGGCGCGTCACCCAGAGAGGGGGCGGATTATCGCCCGGAAAATCTAGACTGGGGGCGGTTTTTCTTCCCCAGGCCAGATAATTCGGCTGTCGCATCGGGCGGATAATCCGGCCCCCAGTTTTTGAGCAAAGCAGGCCAAGGCGCATCGCTCGGAGTCCGGTCGGATTTTCTCCCGGAAAATCTGAACTGGGGTGGTTTTTCCTCCCCAGGCCGGATAATTCGGCCTTCACATGGGGCCGGATAATCCGGCCCCCAGAAGATGATCAAGTGCAAGCTCTGCACGACACTCAGAGAGGGGGCGGACTTTCTGCCGGATATTCTAAGTCTGGGGCGGAGTTTTCCCCAGGCCGGATAATCGGGCCCTCACTTGGGCCAGATAATCCGGCCCCCAAAGTCTCCAACGGCTGGTTTTGGAAGGGGGTATAAGTACCCCTTCTTCCCCAACGTTCAGAACTCTTGATTCATTCGAAATTGTCCAGACATTGGGCAAGGGCTCCCATTCTAGATCTCCTACTTCAACCACCCGAAGGCTTCGATCTTTGGGGGGATTGAAGGAGGAGAGAATCATCGTCATCATCACGAATCAAGCGCATCAACTCCTCTCCATTCATTTGGAGAAATCCCTGATCTAGTATTCTTGTCAATATCTAGATCTTGTTCGTTGTATTTGATAACATTGTCCTTGTGGCAGCTTGTTGTCATTTCGGGAGCCTCCAAGTTGATTGTGGAGTTGTGCCCCGCTAGTTGTGTAAAGGCGCCGGTACCCGTCTCGAAGGGTCCCTATAGTGGAAAGGTGGATCAGGCCTTTGGTGGCGGGATCCATCGGAGAACAGGGTGAGGCCTATTGTGGCATGGTGGTCTTAGTACTGCCCACCTCTCCAACACAGACGTACTTCCCTTAACAAGGAAGGAACCGCGATCAAACAAATCCTGTGTGTCCACATGCTTCACTACGGTTTACCCATTCCTCTTCCACTCGGTCTTTACTCGCTAGTAGATAGGTTTGCATATAGGGAAATTCCACCTAATAGTGTATCTAGAGAATTTACCCTTTGTGCTAAGCCTAAAATTGAAAAAGCATTAAAATTTGAAGTAGCACCTATTCACCCCCCCTCTAGGTGCCCATACGATCCATTTCACGCACGGCCAGGTGGTGTGGCCGGGCCCCAGCCCTTCTCCGTCTCGTATTCTGGCTTCAGTTGTCTTCCGGTAAAATAGCGACTTTGGCTTTTGTCCCATCCAATTCCGAGAATATTCATTTTCTGACTTCCTGGAACCAAAAACAGCAGAAAACAGGCAGCTGGCACTGTGGCTCTTGTTAATAGGTTAGTCCAAGAAATCATATGAAAAGTACTCCAAAGTGTGGACAAAACACAAAAAAGTAGATAAAACCAAGCATGGAACATCAAAAATTATAGATACATTTGCAGTGTATCAACATCCCCAAGCTTAACTCACCTCAGTCCTCGGTAGGTAAGTGATAAAAAGAAAGAATAATTTTTGAGGTGACATGCACCATCATAAACTTGATCAAAGTATTTGTAAAACATTCGAAGATGGGATCATAGTACTTCAATCATAACATGAAAGACAAAGTTCTAGCAATAAGACAAAGAAACTATGTTCCAACATGAAAAGGAACAAACAAAAGATTCATGAATAACAATGCTTTGCAAGACGTTTGTTTGTTTCACATAAAGAAAACATAGCATTGTAGCATTCAGCTTGTCCCTCATAAAGTAGCAAAACATAAATGCATAGGACACCTTCAAAGTTTATAAGAGTGACTAGATACAAATAGTTTAAAACAAGCAATATCAAATTATGCATCAATCAACAAGTCTTGGGACAATGCACATAGGACTAAGAATGACCACTATGGTCTCAAAGTAGGTGCATAAATATAGAAGGTGGGGACTCAACATAAAAGTAAAAGAAAGGCCTTCATAGAAGGAAGTAGGGATTCAAGTCTCATAAGAGCTTCCAAAAATTATGGTACTTATTAGCTTTCAGCTCTAATTGCCCCTATCATAAGCATCTTGAAGGTGATTAAGGTTAAAGTGACACAACTAAGAGGATATGATTGACAAGTTATAAACCGAAATCTCATGCCCCTTACTTACGAAGACCAAACCTCATGCTACTCAACTTTAGTCACGAGTAACCTCTTGTCATTGTAAGTACATATGTATCATAAAGAACCGCCAACGGGGTACCCCTTGCACATGATACAGGAGCTATACCATAATCAAAATGACAAGGCAAGCAGACAATGAGCATCTCAGCAATCTTTTTATTTGCTATTTGCATAGGTTTTTATTGAGGATGCTTCATAGAGTGCTCATTATGGTTATGCTGCAAGTTTCCACCATGATTAGGCATGGCTTAGGCTACCGGCCCAAGCGTTTCTCTTACACACATACAAACTCCATGATCTTACAAGTTCCACTTTTATTTCACAATCATGGGATCCATAAGCAAAAGAACATGATATCAACGGGGTACAAAGTACATGTGCAATGTTGAAAGCGTTCCCCATGATACATGGTTCTGCTAACTTCAACTTATAAAGCGCAAGCATATACACAACAAAGAAGGACCCAATGGTTCAAGTTTATTAAATGCAAAAAAGTAAAGTGTGCCATCAAGTTCGTCAGAGCTTTAATCAATAGTTTTCTCATAACAAGTTTAATTTGGAAGATAAACAAAAGCATGAATATAATTGGAATAGCAAATGCTAATAGGTAGGTATGGTGGACTCTTTGGTATAACTTGGTTTAGGGAGTTGGATGAATGAGTGGAACTCATACTTGGTTATGGAGGCTAGCAAAAGACTGGGAGCGACAAACTAAGAGAGCAATAATGGCCATAATCATGCAGAGCGACAAAACATCATTGATCAAAGCATAAAGTGATACTACAAGTTGAAAACTAAAGGATCATAAAGGCTATAGTGACTTTGGATAGTCATAACATGGTGTGAGCATGCGCCAAGTCAACCCAAATAAAGCATCAAAGGAGAATACCACTATACCATGCTTTAATATGCTAAAACAACGCATGATTCATCTAAGGCACATTAAACAATCTCAATTGTTTATAACAAGTCATGCTACAGCAAATAATACTAAGCATAAAGCCAAAACAATATCAAGCATGGCATGGCAAAGCATAGGCCATAGTAAAAAACAAGCTCTCTTTACCACTTAAGCATGAACTTTCCTACTCTTTTCCAATCCAAACCAAACTATTTGAAAACCCATGTATGAAAGAGGGGGTCCAACCAATTTATTCAGCAAACTAAGAAAACCAAGCAAATGAAAAAGCAAAACGAAAACGAAAAAGAAGACGCTCTAAGAACAACACAACTGTGCATGAAATAATAAAAATGAAGCGTTTGGAAGAAACGAGATTTTATTGATGAAGAAGGGATGACTTGGGTATCCCCAAGCTTTGACGCTTGTACTTCTTGGATATTTCTTGGGGTGACACACATGGCATCCCCAAGCTTGAGCTTTAGTCCATCCTTCATCTCATCACTCATTCCTTCCATACACCTGAAAATTTTCCTTCATACAAAACTTCACACAATCTTTATTAGCAACATTAGTGCACTCAAGATAATAAGTCTTTAGGTTCAGTTCTAACACCAATGAAACTTCCATTAAAACACTAGCTACTGTAGCACTTTCCTCAAAAATCTCAATTCCCCAAAAGAACTCAAAAAGGAACCAACAAGAAGCAAATGCAGAAAATGGTAGAAATCATCAAACTGACCAGCAGGTAAAGACGAATTTGTTCGAAGACTTTCTATTGCTCAAATCAAAAAGTGTTGAAATAATGAAAGTTAGATAACAACCTGGGGCAGAAGCACAAAAATTCACGCCTTAAAAGGACGTACAAAGAATTTACTAAATTTTTATGGTGAAGGACAGAAATCTGTTTCGGGACAACAACTTTCCCAATCATTACTTTTTTCTCATTAGAGGTTACTGTTGGCACAAAAAGCAAATAAAAAGGATAAGAAGCGGTTATTACTGAAGTAATAACTTCCAAGACTCATCTAAAACTTTTGGGTTATCTCCCAATAAGTACTTTTCTTTAACGCCTTTAAGTTAGACATAAGAAGCAAGAAAGAATCAAGTGTTCTCAAATGAAGAAGCATTAATACCAAATTTCTTGCCCTTACCTCTCTTACTTTTATTCTTAACCTTGGGGAAAATATGATTTTTTGGTGGAGAATAAAGGTGCATGGTCCCCTTTCCCACATCTATTATTGCTCCAAGGAGTTCTAATAGGGACCTTCCAAGTGTAATTTGGCCTTTTCCTGCACATTCAATAACAAGATAATGAGTAGAAATCATTTTCCCAAGGATCTTTGTAAACACTCCTTCAGCTATTCCAATAGGTAATATGGTAGCATTATTAGCAAGAGATATTTCTTTTCCTCCTTCAGTAAGACCCCAAAGATTCAAAGATTCATAAATGTCTTTGGGCATAAGACGAAATTCAGACATGATATCACAGCGAGCTTGAAAAGTTTCATTATTTATATCAATCTTTACTATGGGGAGCCACTTTGATGGTTCATAATTTATTGGAACATAATTATGATGCTCCCTAAGCATATTATAGCAATCTTTTAAGCTAGTAGTGCGGGTCTCAAGAGTGTTTAATCTAGCAAATATGCTTGCGAAAGAGATATCAGTTTTGCTAGGCAAGTTGTAAGTAAAGATCAATTTCTTTACAGCATTAATAGCATCATCCTCATTACATTGGAGGAAATCTCCTTCCACAACAACATCTAAAGCATATCTATAGCAAAGAGCAATCCCAAGGTAAAAACTGCTAAGGAACAAGCTTTGAGTCATTTTAGGCTCAGTTTTTTCATATAGATCAGAGATTCTAGACCAAGCTTCCTTGAAACTTTCCCCAATTCCTTGTTTAAAAGTGAAAATCATTTCCTCGGGTGACATAGTGATTGGAGCAAGGCTAGACATAAAGGCAACTTAAGATAGGAATTATTTTTTTTGTGTTTTCAATAAAGAAAGCAAACTAGTAAAACTATTTTTTTGTGTTTTTGATAAATAAACAAGCAAACAAAGCAAAAAGAAAATAAGAAAAAATAATAAAGTAAAGAGATTGGTTATGAGGGACTCCCCTTGTGAAGATGTCCTTGACTCCCCGGCAACGGCACTAGAAAAATACTTTGATGGCTCGTGATTGATGAGCTCGTTGGGGAACCCCAAGAGGAAGGCATGATGAGCACAGAAGTAAGTTTTCCTCAGTTATGAAACCAAGGTTATCGAACAAGTATGAGCAAGGAAACACCCCAAAGGTGTTGCTAGCTGAGCCTTGGCAGGGCGCAATACCGGTGCTAGTAGCAACGTGGAGACCTTCACAACACAACCACAGAACTATGTCCCCAACTTACGATGAGGTTGGCAGTCTCACCGGTTTTGCTAAAAACAAAGGATTAAACATATCGAATGGAAGGAAGTAATAGTTTGCAGAAAGTAAACACAAAGCAGTAAACAGTTTGTAGATTGTATGTAAAGGAAAGGACCAGGGTCCATAGTTCACTAGAGGTCGCTCTCCTCAGATTACCAATATGATTGTTCTATGAACAAAGGATTGTTGTTTTCTCCCTAGTAGCAACAACACATCTAGTACCTTAGAGATTTCTGTCACTTCCCCAGATTACCAGAGGCATGAACCCACTATCGAGCATAAATACTAACTCTTGGAGTTGCTAGCATCTACTTGGCCAAGATAGCTACTAACAACGGAAAGCATGCAAGATCACAAATAACAAAGACATGATAGAATCAATAATCAATCTGAAATAGCATCTCAATATCCATCGGATCCCCGCAAACACAACATGCAGAATTACAAATAGATGATCTTGATCATGAACGAAGCTCACAAGATCTAGACATGAAAGCACAAAGGAGGAGAATCAGCCATCTAGCTACTACATGGACCCGTAGTCCAGAGATGAACTACTCACGCATCACACCGGAGGCTTGCATGATGATGAAGAAGGCCTCCAGGGTGAATTCCCCTCTCTGGCAGGGTGCCGGGAAGAGCCTCAGATCCCTCCCGATCTAGGGATGGAGATGATGGTGGCTACAGACTATTTCGTGGATTTTTGATCCGGTACTTAGGGTTTTGGTCCCAAAGGCAATATATAGGTTGAAGGAGAGGCCGAGGGGGTGCTGGGGTCGGCCAGACCATCCCCTGGCGCGGGTCAGGCCTGGCCGCGCGGCCAGGTGGTGTGGTCGGTCCCCAACCCTTCTTTGTCTCGTATTCTAGCTCCAGATGTCTTCCGGAAAAATAGGCACTTTGGCTTTTGTCCTGTCCAATTCCGAGAATATTCATTTTTTGACTTTGCTAGAACCAAAAACAGCAGAAAACAGGCAGCTGGCATTGTGGCTCTTGTTAATAGGTTAGTCCAAGAAGTCATATGAAAAGTACTCCAAAGTGTGGACAAAACACAAGAAAGTAGATAAAACCAAGCATGGAACATCAAAAATTATAGATACATTTGCAATGTATCACATGTATGTTCTTCTCACAAACCACATAAGGATACACCAGTGTCATTGGATGTGTGTTATTTTCATGAACCACACCCAGTGTCATTGCATGTGTGTTCTTCTCACAAACCACGCATGGATCCACCAGTGTCATTGCATGTCTGTTCTTTTCATAAACCACAGCTAGAGTCATTGCATGTATGTTCTTTCCACAAACCACATATGGGTCCACCAGTGTCACTGGATGTGTATTCTTTTCACAAACAACAACTAGAGTCATTGCATGTCTATTCTTATCACAAACCACAACTAGAGTCATTGCATGTTGTTCTTTTCACAAACCACATATGGATCCATCAGTGTCACTGGATGAGTGTTCTTTTCATCAACCACACCTAGTGTCATTGCATGTGTGTTCTTCTCATAAACCGCACGTGGATCCACCAGTGTCATTGCATGTCTGATCTTTTCATTAACCACACCTAGTGTCATTCGATGTCTGTTCTTCTCACAAACCACACATGGATCCACCAGTGTCACTGCATGTGTGCTCTTCTCACAAACCACATAAGGATACACCGGTGTCATTGGATGTGTGTTCTTTTCATGAACCACACCCAGTGTCATTGCATGTGTGTTCTTCTCAGAAACCACACATGGATGCACCAGTGTCATTGCATGTATGTTCTTTTCACAAACCATAGCTAGAATCATTGCATGTCTGTTCTTTCCACAAACCACATATGGATCCACCAGTGTCACGGGATGTGTGTTCTTTTCACAAACCACAACTAGAGTCATTGCATGTCCATTCTTTTCACAAACCACAACTAGAGTCATTGCATGTATGTTCTTTCCACAAACCACATATGGATCCACCAGTGTCACTGGATCAGTGTTCTTTTCATGAACCACACCCAGTGTCATTGCACGTGTGTTCTTCTCACAAACCACACATGGATCCACCAGTGTCATTGCATGTCTGTTTTTGTCATGAACCACAGCCATGTCATTGTATGTCTGTTCTTCTCACAAACCACACATGGATCCACCAGTGTCATTGCATGTGTGCTCTTTTCACAAACCACATAAGGATACACTGGTGTCATTGCATGTGTGTTCTTTTCATGAACCACACCCAGTGCCATTGCATGTGTGTTCTTCTCACAAACCACACACGGATGCACCAGTGTCATTGCATGTGTGTTCTTTTCATGAACCACAGCCAGAGTCATCGCATGTGTGTTCTTCTCACAAACCACACATGGATCCACCAGTGTCATTGCATGTCTGTTCTTTTCATGAACCACATCTAGAGTCATTGCATGTGTGTTCTTCTCACAAACCACAGATGGATCCACCAGTGTCATTGCATGTCTGTTATTTTCATGAACCACAGCCAGAGTCATAGCATGTGTGTTCTTTTCATGAACCACAGCCAGAGTCATTGCATGTCTGTTCTTCTCACAAACCACATAAGTATACACTAGTGTCATTGGATGTGTGTTCTTTTCATGAACCACACTAATATATTCCAAATGTATCTATAATTTTTGATGTCAATGCTTGGTTTTATCTACTTTCTTGTGTTTTGTCAACACTTTGGAGTACTTTTCATATGATTTCTTGGACTAACCTATTAACAAGAGCCACGATTACCGCCTGTTTTCTGTTGTTTTTGGTTCCAGGAAGTCAGAAAATGAATATTCTCGGAATTGGACGGGACAAAAGACAGTTATTATTTTACCGGGGGACACTTGGAGCCAGAATACAAGACGGAGAAGGGCCAGAGGGCGGCCACACCACCTGGCCGCGCGGCCAGGCTTGGCCCACGCCAGGGGGTTATGTGGCCAGCCCATGCACCCCCTCGGCCTCTCCTTCCTCCTATATATTGCCTCTGATACGGAAACCCTAAGTACCCAATAATAAATCCACGAAAGAGTTTATAGCCGCCGTCATCTCCATCCCTAGATCGGGAGGGATCTGAAGCTCTTCCCGGCACCCTACCGGAGAGGGGAATTCACTCTGGAGGCCTTCTTCATCATCATGCAAGCCTCCGGTGTGATGCGTGAGTAGTTCATCTCTGGACTACAGGTGCATGTAGTAGCTAGATGGCTGGTTCTCCTCCTTTGTGCTTTCATGTTTAGATCTTGTGAGCTCCGTTCATGATCAAGATCATCTATTTGTAATTTCTGCATGTTGTGTTTGAGGGTATCCGATGGATATTGAGATGCTATTGCAGATTGATTACTGATTCTATCATGTCTTTGTTATTTGTGATCTTGCATGCTTTCTGTTGTTAGTTGCTATCTTGGCCAAGTAGATGCTAGCAACTCCAAGAGTTAGTATTTATGCTCGATAGTGGGTTCATGCCTCTGGTAATCTGGGGAAGTGATACATTGCAAATGTATCTATAATTTTTGATGTTCCATGCTTGGTTTTATCTACTTTCTTGTGTTTTGTTCCAACTTTGGAGTACTTTTCATAAGATTTCTTGGACTAACCTATTAACAAGATGCCACAGTGCCAGTTGCCCGTTTTCTGCTGTTTTGGTTCCAGGAATGTCAGAAAATCAATATTCTCGGAATTGGACGGGACAAAAGCCAAAGTGTCTATTTTACCGGAAGACTCACGGAGCCAGAAGCAGAGACGGAGGAGGGCCGAGGCCTGGCCACAGCATATGGTGGCGTGGGCTAGCCCTGGCCGCACCACCAGGTGGTGTGGGCCCCCTGGCACTCCACCGACCTTGCCTGTTCGCCTATAAGAAGCCTCCCGATGCATAAACCCTAGATAATCAAGCCTCCAGCCATGAAAAGTTCCGTAGCACCGCCACCACCGAAGGGGAGATTCGGGGGACAGAAAATCTCTCTTCCGGCACCCTGCCAGGACGGGGAAGTGCCCCCGGATCCATCTCCATCGATCTCCACCACCATCTCCATCACCATTGCTGATTACCATGATGAGGAGGGAGTAGATCTCTCTCGAGGCTAAGGGTTCTACCGGTAGCTATGTGTTCATCTCTCTCTCTATGCATCATCTTATTGAGATCATGAGCTTGTAATCTATAGATCTACCTTGCTACTCAAGTGCTTTAATAGATCTCTGCTCTCCCCATGTGTGTGAAAGTGACAACATGCACACCATGGTGGCACTTAGGCTAGAGTTCTCAAATACTTGTTATGAGTTATATTTGGAGTTGGATGTCTTTATGAAATTGTGGTGTTTGTTGGAACCATCTAGTACTCAAGGTGACAATGTGGGGTTTTCTAGATGGGAAAGGCTTACTTTGAGGTGTGCTGTTATAGCCCTACCGTTGATTAGAGTGTCCAACCGGAGAGTAGTTCAGCGTAGTATCATAAAGAGAAGATATTTATATGAGAGTGTTCACTAGTGAAAGTATGATCCCTAGGCCTTGTTTCTAAGCATTGAAACACCGTTTGTTATTAGATCTGTTACATGTTTGCTTACTTCCATCTTTATTTCAGTTTGCCTTTAGTCTTTTCCACGCCAACAAGCTATTTTCTATCATCGTTACCACTTATAATTATCCATCCCACTTGTATTTCACTATCTCTTCGCCGAACTAGTGCACCTATACACGACAAGTGTATTGGGTGTGTTGGGGACAAGAGACTTCTTGTATCTTGATTGCAGGATTGCTTGAGAGGGAATACCTTTAACCACTTCCTCCCTGAGTTCGATAAACCTTGGGTGATCCACTTAATTGAAAACTTGCTGCTGTTCTACAAACCTCTGCACTTGGAGGCCCAACAACTATCTACAAGAATAGAAGTGCGTAGACATCAAGCTATTTTCTGGCGCCGTTCTTAGGGAGGTAGGTAAAGGTACTCACATCCTCTGGTGTGAGTGCTCGAAGTTATTTCCTTTAGATTCTGCAATTTTGTCTTTTTGTTTCTTGTTTTCACTAGTTAGGCTTAATGGAAAACAACAAAAAAATTAGAGAGCTTTATAGTATTTATCTTGAGTTAGGACATGAAGTGTTTGAAGAGAAAATTAAAAAACCTATGAAACTTTACTTGCATGCTAATATCAATGTTGTTAGTATGAATTCTTTGGACACCATTATTGCTAATGCTATGGAAAAGTCTAAGCTTGGGGAAGCTAGTTTTTATGAAAATGATCTTTTTAGTTCCCCAGCTTTGGAAGATAGCTATTCTATTGCTTATGATGATACCAAACCTCCAATATATGATGATTACAATGATGAGTATGATATTTTCAGTCCACCTACTATTGAGGAGAAAATTGATTATGATTACAATATGCCTCCTATATTTGATGATTATGGTGATGAAAATAATAATGATAGCTATTTTGTTGAATTTCCTCCCACTACAATAAATAAGAATGACTATGTTTATGTGGGGAGTATTAATTCTTTTATGAATGTGGCTCATGATAAGAATGTTTCTTGTGATAGTTATATTGTTACTTTTATTCATGATGCTACTGAAAGTTATTATGAGAGAGGGAAACATGGTCTTATGTATCTCAACAATATTAAGTTTCTCCTCTTTATGTTGAAAGTCTTGAAGTTTCTCTTGTTTTGCTTTCCTATGCTTGTTGCTTTGTGCTTTCATGACTTGTTTCTTTACAAGATTCCTATGCATAGGAAGTGGGTTAGACTTAAATGTGCTTTGAATTTGCTTCTTGATGCTCTCTTTTACTTCAATTCATATTTCTTATGTGAGCATCTTCTCAAACTATCATGCCTAACTTAAAGGCGTTAAAGAAAAGTACTTATTGGGAGATAACCCAAAAGTTTTAGATGAGTCTTGGAAGTTATTACTTCAGTAATAACCGCTCCTTATCCTTTTTATTTGCTTTTTGTGCCAAGAGTAACCTCTAATGAGAGAGAAGTAATGAGTGGAAAAGTTGTTGTCCCGAAACAGATTTCTGTGCTTCACCACAAAAATTCGTGTAAAATCTCTGAACGTCTTTTTGAGGCGTGAATTTTGTGCTTCTGCCCCAGGTTGTTATCTACCTTTAGTTAGTTCAACACTTTTTTATTTGAGCAACAGAAGGTCTTCGAAAAAAATCGTCTTTACCTGCTGGTCTGTTTTGACAGATTTCTGCCATTTTCTGCATTTGCTTCTTGTTGGTTCCTTCTTGAGTTCTTTTGGGGATTTGAGCTTTTTGAGGGAAGTGCTACAGTAGCTAGTGTTCTAATGGAAGTTTATTTAGTGTTAGAACTGAACCTTAAGACTTATTTATCTTGAGTCCACTAATGTTGCTAATAAAGATTGTGTGAAGTTTTGTATGAAGGAAAATTTTCAGGTGTATGGAAGGAATGAGTAACGAGATGAAGGATGGACTAAAGCTCAAGCTTGGGGATGCCACGCGTGTCACCCCAAGAAATCTCCAAGAAGTACAAGCGTCAAAGCTTGGGGATGCCCAAGGCATCCCCTTCTTCATCAATAAAAATTCCACGTTTCTTCCAAACGCTTCATTTTTATTGTTTCATGCACAGTTGTGTTGTTCTTGGAGCGTCTTATTTATCGTTTTCGTTTTGGTTTTTAGTTTGCTTGGATTTCTTAGTTTTCTGAATAAAATGGTTGGACCCCCTCTTTCATACATTGGTTTTCAAATAGTTTGGTTTGGTTTGGAAAAGAGTAGGAAAGTTCATGCTTATGTGGTAAAAAGAGCTCGTTTTTTACTGTGGCCTATGCTTTGTCATGCCATGCTTGATATTGTTTTGGAATTATGCTTAGTATTCTTTGCTGTAGCATGACTTGTTATAAACAATTGAGATTTCTTAATGTGCCTTGGATGAATCATGCGTTGTTTTAGCTTATTAAAGCATAGTATAGTGGTATTCTCCTTTGATGCTTTATTTGGGTTGACTTGGCGCATGCTCACACCATGTTATGACTATCTCAAGTCACCATAGCCTCTATTATCCTTTAGTTTTCAACTTGTAGTATCACTTTATGCTTTGATCAATGATGTTTTTTCGCTCTGCATGATTATGGCCATTATTGCTCTCTTAGTTTGTCGCTCCCAATCCTTTGCTAGCCTCCACAACAAAGTATGAGTTCCACTCATGCATCCAAATCCCTAAGCCAAGTTATTCCAAAGAGTCCACCATACCTACCTACTATCTTATGCTATTCCAAGTATATTCATGCTTTTGTTTACCTTCCAAATTAAACTTGTTATGAGAAAACTAGTGATTAAAGCTCTCACGAACTTGATGGCACACTTTACTTTTCTTGCCCTTAATAAACTTGAACCATTGTATCGTCTATGTTGTATATGCTTGCACTTATTTGTTGGGAATTAGCAGAACCATGCTTTCATGGGGAACGCTTTCAACATTGAACTTGGTACTTGTACCTAGTTGATATCATGCTCTTTTGTATATGGATGTCGATTGTGAAATGAAAGGGGAGCTTGTAAGTCCATGGAGTTATGTATATGTGTTAGAGAAACGCCTGGGCCGCTGGTCTAATCCATGTTGACATGGTGGAAACCTGCAGCGTAACCATAATGAGCTGTCTATGAAGCATTCTTCTTATAAAAAAGAGTCCTATATTGAGAAAAAAGAGAAAAAGAAAAAAAAGATTATGAAAAGAGGAAAGAGAGAAAAAAGCACCATATTACCATGGTAAATAAGAAGATTGCTGAGATGCTCGTTGTCTGCTTGCCTTGTCATTTTGATATGGGGATTCTTCCATATCATCGGGCAAGGGGTACCCCGTTGGCGGTTCTCTATGATACACATGTACTTATGATGACAAAAACTTACCGGTGACTAAACTTGAGTAGCATGAGGAGCGTCCCTCGTATTCAAGGGACATGAGATTTCTAACTTATACTTCGTCAATCATGTACACCTTAGTTTGTTCACTTTAACCTTAATCACTTCAAGATGCTTATGATAGGGGCAATGAGAGCTGAAAGCCATTAAGTACCATAATTTTTGGAAGCTCTTTATGAGACTTGAATCCCTGCTTCCTTCTATGAAGGCTTTTCTTCCACCATTATATTGAGTCTCCACCTTCTATCTTTATGCACCTACTTTGAGAGCATAGTGGCCATTCTTAGTTCTATGTGCATTGTCCCAAGACTAGTTGATTGATGCATAACTTGATATTGCTTGTTTTAAACTATTTGTATCTAGTCACTCTTATGAACTTTGAAGGTGTCCTATGCATTTATATTTGCTACTCTATGAGGGAAAAGCTGATTAGTATTATGCTGTGTTTTCTTTATGTGAAACAAACAAACGTCTTGCAAAGCATTGTTATTCATGAATCTTTTGTTTGTGCCTTTTCATGTTGCATCATAGTTTCTTTGTCTTATTGCTAGAACCTTGTCTTTCATGCTATGATTGAAGTACTATGATCCCAGCTTTGAATGTTTTACAAATACTTTGGTCAAGTCTTTGATGGTGCATGTCACCTCAAAAATTATTATTTCTTTTTATCACTTACCTACTCGAGGACGAGCAGGAGTTAAGCTTGGGGATGTAGATACATTGCAAATGTATCTATAATTTCTGATGTTCCATGCTTGGTTTTATCTACTTTGTTGTGTTTTGTTCCAACTTTGGAGTACTTTTCATATGATTTCTTGGACTAACCTATTAACAAGATGCCACAGTGCCAGTTGCCTATTTTCTGCTGTTTTTGGTTCCAGGAAAGTCAGAAAATCAATATTCTCGGAATTGGACGGGACAAAAGCCAAAGTTCCTATTTTACCGGAAGACTCATGGAGACAGAAGCAGAGGAGGAGGAGGGCCGGGGCCTGGACACACCATATGGTGGCGCGGGCTAGCCCTAGCCACACCACCAGGTGGTGTGGGCCCCCTGGCACTCCACCGACATTGCCTCTTCACCTATAAGAAGCCTCCCGATGCATAAACTCTAGATAATCAAGCCTCCAGCCACGAAAAGTTCCGTAGCGCCGCCACCACCGAAGGGGAGATTCGGGGGACAGAAAGTCTCTCTTCCGGCACCCTGCCGGGACGGGGAAGTGCCCCCGGAGCCATCTCGATCGATCTCCACCACCATCTCCATCACCATTGCTGATTCCCATGATGAGGAGGGAGTAGATCTCTCTCGAGGCTAAGGGTTCTACCGGTAGCTATGTATTCATCTCTCTCTCTATGCATGATCTTATTGAGATCATGAGCTTGTAATCTATAGATCTACCTTGCTACTCAAGTGCTTTAATAGATCTCTGCTCTCCCCATGTGTGTGAAAGTGACAGCGTGCATAGCATGGTGGCACTTAGGCTAGAGTTCTCAAATACTTGTTATGAGTTATATTTGGAGTTGGATGTCTTTATGAAATTGTGGTGTTTGTTGGAACCATCTAGTACTCAAGGTGATAGTGTGGGGTTTTCTATATGGGAAAGGCTTACTTTGAGGTGTGCTGTTATAGCCCCACCGTTGATTAGAGTGTCCAACCGGAGAGTAGTTCAGCGTAGTATCATAAAGAGAAGATATTTATATGAGAGTGTTCACTAGTGAAAGTATGATCCGTAGGCCTTGTTTCTAAGCATTGAAACACCGTTTGTTATTAGATCTGTTACATGTTTGCTTGCTTGCATCTTTATTTCAGTTTGCCTTTAGTCTTTTCCATGCCAACAAGCTATTTTCTATCATCTTTACCACTTATAATTATCCATCCCACTTGTATTTCACTATCTCTTCGCCGAACTAGTGCACCTATACACCTGACAAGTGTATTGGGTGTGTTGGGGACACAAGAGACTTCTTGTATCTTGATTGCAGGATTTCTTGAGAGGGAATACCTTTGACCACTTCCTCCCTGAGTTCGATAAACCTTGGGTGATCCACTTAATTGAAAACTTGCTGCTGTTCTACAAACCTCTGCACTTGGAGGCCTAACAACTGTCTACAAGAATAGAAGTGCGTAGACATCAGGAAGTGACAGAAATCTCTAAGGTACTAGATTTGTTGTTGCTACTAGGGAGAAAACAACAATCCTTTGTTCATAGAACAATCGTATTGTTTACTTTACACGTAATTCGTAATGCAATTATTTGTCGCTTGCAACTTAATACTGGAGGGGGTTCGGATGATAACCTGAAGGTGGATTATTAGTCATAGATGCAGTTGGATGGCGATCTATGTAAAATGTTTTAATGCCCAATCGAATCTCAAAGGAGTCAAGATGATTAGTATATTCTTGTATGCTTTCTCGATGTTTGTCAATTGCCCCGCTGTAATTTGTTCACCCAGCATGTTATCTATTTGAAGGAGAGCCACCTCTAGTGATTTATGGACCCCGGTTCTTTCTTTTACATTCAATCTACAATCAAACTGTTTACTGCTTTATGTTTACTTTCTACAAACTATTACTTTCTTCCATTCGATACGTTTAATCCTTTGTTTTCAGCAAAACCGGTGAGATTGACAACCTCATCGCAAGTTGGGGGCAAAGTTCTGTGGTTTTGTTGTGCAGGTGTCCACGTTGCTGCTGGCACCGATAGTGCACCCTGCCAACATTTAGCTAGCAATACCTTTGGGGTGTTTCCTTGCTCCTACTGGATTGATAACCTTGGTTTCGTACTGAGGCAAAACTTGCTGTTGTGCTCATCATACCTTCCACTTGGGGTTCCCCAACGAGCTCGATATATTTTGGGCCATCAATCTCTTTTTCTGGCGCTGTTGCCGGGGAGTCGAGGACATCTTCACAAGGGGAGTCCCTCATAACCAATCTCTTTATTTTGATATTTTTTTTTGCTTAGTTTACTTTTGTTTTGTTTGCTTGTTTCTTTATCAAAAACACACAAAAAATAGTTCTACAAGTTTGCTTTCTTTATTGAAAACACAAAAAAATTAGTCCCTATCTTAAGTTGCCATTATGTCTAGCATTGCTCCAATCACTATGTCACCTGAGTAAATGATTTTCACTTTTAAACAAGGAATTGAAGAGAGTTTCAAGGAAGCTTGGTCTAGAATCTCCGATCTACATGAAAAAACTGAGCCTAAAATGACTCAAAGCTTGCTCCTTAGAAGTTTTTACCTTGGAATTGCTCTTTGCTATAGATATGCTTTAGATGCTGTTGTGGGAGGAGATTTACTCCAATGCAATGAGGATGATGCTTTTAATGCTATAAAGAAATTGATCTTTACTTACAACTTGCCTAGCAAAATTGATTCTTCCTTTATGAACATATTTGCTAGATTGAACACTCTTGAGACCCGCACTACTACTTTAAAGGATTGTTATAACACGCTTAGAGAACATCATAATTATGTTCCAATAAATTTTGAACCATCAAAGTGGCTCCCCACAGTAAAGATTGATATAAATAATGAAACTTTTCAAGCTCGCTGTGATATCATGTCTGAATTTTGTCTTATGCCCAAAGATATTTATGAATCTTTGAATCTTTGGGGGCTTTCTAAAGGAGGAAATAAATATCTCTTGCTAATAATGCCACAATATTACCTATTGGAATAGCTGAAGGAGTGTTTACAAAGATCCTTGGGAAAATGATTTCTACTGATTATCTTGTTACTGAATGTGCAGGAAAAGGACAAATTACACTTGGAAGGTCCCTATTAGAATTCCTTGGAGTAATAATAGATGTGGGAAAGGGGACCATGCACCTTGCTTCTCCACCAAACAATCATATTTTCCCCAAGGTTAAGAATAAAAGTAAGAGAGTTAAGGGCAATAAATTTGGTTTTAATGCTTCTTCATTTGAGAACACTTGATTCTTTCTTGCTTCTTATGCCTAACTTAAAGGCGTTAAAGAAAAGAACTTATTGGGAGATAATCCAAAAGTTTTAGATGAGTCTTGGAAGTTATTACTTCAGTAATAACCGCTCCTTATCCTTTTTATTTGCTTTTTGTGCCAAGAGTAACCTCTATGAGAGAGAAGTAATGATTGGGAAAGTTGTTGTCCCGAAACAGATTTCTGTCCTTCACCGTGAAAATTCATGTAAATTCTCTGTACGTCCTTTTGAGGTGCAAATTTTTGTGCTTCTGCCCTAGGTTATTATCTAACTTTCGTTATTACAACACTTTTTTATTTGAGCAACAGAAGGTCCTCGAAAAAATTCGCCTTTACCTGCTGGTCTGTTTTGACAGATTTCTGTCATTTTATGCATTTGCTCCTTGTTAGTACCATTTTGAGTTCTTTTGGGGAATTGAGATTTTTGAGGGAAGTGCTACAGTAGCTAGTGTTTTAATGGAAGTTTTATTGGTGTTAGAACTGAACCTAAAGACTTATTATCTTGAGTGCACTAATGTTGCTAATAAAGATTGTGTGAAGTTTTGTATGAAGGAAAATTTTTAGGTGTATGGAGGGAATGAGTGTTGAGATGAAGGATGGACTAAAGCTCAAGGTTGGGGATGCCATGCGTGTCACCCCAAGAAATATCCAAGAAGTACAAGCGTCAAAGCTTGGGGATTCCCAAGTCATCCCCTTCTTCATCAATAAAAATCTCAGGTTTCTTCCAAACGCTTCATTTTTATTGTTTCATGCACAGTTGTGTTGTTCTTGGAGCGTCTTATTTTTCATTTTCGTTTTGGTTTTTAGTTTGCTTGGTTTGCTTAGTTTTCTGAATAAATTGGTTGGACCCCCTCTTTCATACATTGGTTTTCAAATAGTTTGGTTTGGAATGGGAAAAGAGTAGCAAAGCTCATGCTTAAGTGGTAAAGAGAGCTTGTTTTTGACTGTGGCGTATGCTTTGTCATGCCATGCTTGATATTGTTTTGGCTTTATGCTTAGTATTCTTTGTTGTAGCATGACTTGTTATAAACAATTGAGATTGCTTAATGTGCCTTGGATGAATCATGTGTTGTTTTAGCATATTAAAGCATAGTATAGTGGTATTCTCCTTTGATGCTTTATTTGGGTTGACTTGGCGCATGCTCACACCATGTTATGAATATCTCAAGTCACCATAGCCTTTAAGATCCTTTAGTTTCCAACTTGTAGTATCACTTTATGCTTTTATCAATGATGTTTTGTCGCTCTGCATGATTATGGCCATTATTGCTCTCTTAGTTTGTCGCTCCCAGTCTTTTGCTAGCCTCCACAACCAAGTATGAGTTCCACTCATTCATCCAACTCCCTAAACCAAGTTATACCAAAGAGTCCACCATACCTACCTATTAGCATTAGCTATTCCAATTATATTCATGCTTTTGTTTATCTTCCAAATTAAACTTGTTATGAGAAAACTATTGATTAAAGCTCTGACGAACTTGATGGCACACTTTACTTTTTTGCATTTAATAAACTTGAACCATTGGGTCCTTCTTTGTTGCGTATATGCTTGCACTTTATAAGTTGAAGTTAGCAGAACCATGTATCATGGGGAACGCTTTCAACATTGCACATGTACTTTGTACCCCGTTGATATCATGTTCTTTTGCTTATGGATCCCGGCGGTGTGAAATAAAAGTGGAACTTGTAAGATCATGGAGTTTGTATGTGTGTAAGAGAAACGCTTGGGCCGGTAGCCTAAGCCATGCCTAATCATGGTGGAAACTTGCAGCATAACCATAATGAGCACTCTATGAAGCATCCTCAATAAAAACCTATGCAAATAGCAAATAAAAAGATTGCTGAGATGCTCATTGTCTGCTTGCCTTGTCATTTTGATTATGGTATAGCTCCTGTATCATGTGCAAGGGGTACCCCGTTGGCGGTTCTTTATGATACATATGTACTTACAATGACAAGAGGTTACTCGTGACTAAAGTTGAGTAGCATGAGGTTTGGTCTTCGTAAGTAAGGGGCATGAGATTTCGGTTTATAACTTGTCAATCATATCCTCTTAGTTGTGTCACTTTAACCTTAATCACCTTCAAGATGCTTATGATAGGGGCAATTAGAGCTGAAAGCTAATAAGTACCATAATTTTTGGAAGCTCTTATGAGACTTGAATCCCTACTTCCTTCTATGAAGGCCTTTCTTTTACTTTTATGTTGAGTCCCCACCTTCTATATTTATGCACCTACTTTGAGACCATAGTGGCCATTCTTAGTTCTATGTGCATTGTCCCAAGACTTGTTGATTGATGCATAATTTGATATTGCTTGTTTTAAACTATTTGTATCTAGTCACTCTTATAAACTTTGAAGGTGTCCTATGCATTTATGTTTTGCTACTTTATGAGGGACAAGCTGAATGCTACAATGCTATGTTTTCTTTATGTGAAACAAACAAACGTCTTGCAAAGCATTGTTATTCATGAATCTTTTGTTTGTTCCTTTTCATGTTGGAACATAGTTTCTTTGTCTTATTGCTAGAACTTTGTCTTTCATGTTATGATTGAAGTACTATGATCCCATCTTCGAATGTTTTACAAATACTTTGATCAAGTTTATGATGGTGCATGTCACCTCAAAAATTATTCTTTCTTTTTATCACTTACCTACTCGAGGACGAGCAGGAGTTAAGCTTGGGGATGTTGATACACTGCAAATGTATCTATAATTTTTGATGTTCCATGCTTGGTTTTATCTACTTTTTTGTGTTTTGTCCACACTTTGGAGTACTTTTCATATGATTTCTTGGACTAACCTATTAACAAGAGCCACAGTGCCAGTTGCCTGTTTTCTGCTGTTTTTGGTTCCAGGAAGTCAGAAAATGAATATTCTAGGAATTGGACGGGACAAAAGCCAAAGTTATTATTTTACCGGGGGACACTTGGATCCATAATACGAGACGGAGAAGGGCCAGAGGGCAGCCACACCACCTGGGGGTGGTGTGGCCAGCCCATGCACCCCCTCGGCCTCTCCTTCCGCCTATATATTGCCTCTGATACGGAAACCCTAAGTACCTGATCAAAATTCCACGAAAGAGTTTGTAGCCGCTGTCATCTCCATCCCTAGACCGGGAGGGATCTGAATCTCTTCCTCGCACCCTACCGGAGAGCGGAATTCACCCTGGAGGCCTTCTTCATCATCATGCAAGCCTCCGGTGTGATGCGTGAGTAGTTCATCTCTGGACTACGGGTCCATGTAGTAGCTAGATGGTTGGTTGTCCTCCTTTGTGCTTTCATGTTTAGATCTTGTGAGCTCCGTTCATGATCAAGATCATCTATTTGTAATTTCTGCTTGTTGTGTTTGCGGGGATCCAATGGATATTGAGATGCTATTTCAGATTGATTATTGATTCTATCATGTCTTTGTTATTTGTGATCTTGCATGCTTTCCGTTGTTAGTAGCTATCTTGGCCAAGTAGATGCTAGCAACTGTTTACTGCTTTGTGTTTACTTTCTGCAAACTATTACTTTCTTCCATTCGATACGTTTAATCCTTTGTTTTCAGCAAAACCGGTGAGATTGACAACCTCATCGCAAGTTGGAGGCAAAGTTCTGTGGTTGTTGTGTGCAGGTCTCCATGTGGCTGCTGGCACCGGTAGTGCGCCCTGCCAACGTTCAGCTAGCAACACCTTTGAGGTGTTTCCTTGCTCCTACTAGATTGATAACCTTGGTTTCGTACTGAGGGAAAACTTGCTGCTGTGCTCATCATACCTTCCTCTTGCGATTCCCCAACGAGCTCGATATATTTTGGGCCATCACACACCTAGTGTTATTGCTTGTGTGTTCTTCTCACAAACCACACATGGATCCACCAGTGTCACTGGATGTGTGTTATTTTCACAAACCACAACTAGAGTCATTACATGTCTGTTCTTTTCACAAACCACAGCTAGAGTCACTGCATGTCTGTTCTTTCCACAAATCACATATGGATCCACCAGTGTCACTAGATGAGTGTTCTTTTCATGAACCACACCGAGTGTCATTGCATGTGTGTTCTTCTCACAAACCACACATGGACCCACCAGTGTCATTGCATGTCTGCTCTTTTCATTAACCACACCAGTGTCATTGGATGTTTGTTCTTGTCACAAACCACACATGGATCCACCAGTGTCATTGTATGTGTGCTCTTTTCACAAACCACATAAGGATACACCGGTGTCATTGGATGTGTGTTCTTTTCATGAACCGCACCCAGTGTCATTGCATGTGTGGTCTTCTCACAAACCACACATGGATCCACCAGTGTCATTGCATGTGTGTTCTTTTCATGAACCACAACCAGAGTCATTGCATGTGTGTTCTTCTCAAAAACCACACATGGATCCACCAGTGTCATTGCATGTCTGTTCTTTTCATGAACCACAGCCAGAGTCATTGCATGCATGTTCTTCTCACAAACCACACATTGATCCACCAGTGTCATTGCATGTCTGTTCTTTTCACAAACCACAGCTAGAGTCATTACATGTCTGTTCTTTCCACAAACCACATATGGATCCACCAGTGTCACTGGATGTGTGTTCTTTTCACAAACCACAACTAGAGTCATCGCATGTCTGTTGTTTTCACAAACCACAACTAGCGTCATTGCATGTCCGTTCTTTCCACAAACCACATATGGATTCACCAGTGTCATTGGATGAGTGTTCTTTTCATGAACCACACCGTGTCATTGAATGTGTGCTTCTCACAAACCACACATGGATCCACCAGTGTCATTGCATGTCTGCTCTTTTCATTAACCACACCCAGTGTCATTGGATGTCTGTTCTTCTCACAAACCACACATGGATCCACCAGTGTTATTGCATGTGTGCTCTTTTCATTAACCACAGTTAGAGTCATTGCATGTGTGTTCTTTTCACAAACCACATATCACCAGTGTCATTGCATGTGTGTTCTTCTCATAAACCACATACGGATCCTAATCTTAGCCCCCCAATGGTGGCCATTAGACCGAGTCTTCTAGAAGGCACGCCCTAATAGAGTTGTTCTGCATGACGATTGTTACATACCGTTCGATCGGGGCGCTTGGACGATTGGGATGGTATTCGTGAGAGCGATCCACAAGTAGGCTATTCTACGGCATGATTGGACACGCTTGCTCTGGACAAACTGGCAACACCAGGCGCTCCCCTGTTGCGAGTGTCACGACTCACGAGTTCAGTCGGCCATATTCCAGTGTCACGTCCCCATTACTTCTCTTCCTCCCCATACTTCTCTTCCTTCCCCTCGAAGCCACTTTCCCCACTTCACTCCCATCCTACCGTAGCCACAAGCTGACGACGCCTCCATCCCAATCCCCTCTCCGGCAGCCACCCCCTCCCCTCTTGCCATGGGTTCAAGGGGAGACAACGAGGAAACGCGTCATGACAACAGGGATGGTGATTTCGATGTGAGTCGTCTCATCTCTGTCTCTATCATCTGTGGCCAGTTATCTATTTTGAGCTAGATCTACTTTGTTTACTCATGCGCGTATGATATGTTAGGCCAACCAGACACTGTATGACTCCGACTATCATGGTTTAGCGGATGAAGATAGTCCTCTACTATGTAAACATGGATATGTGCCCGCTAAATTTGTAGTGTTCGAAGGACGAAACGTAGGCAGGAGGTTTTTACGGTGTCAAGGACATTGTGCAACGATGCAAGGCGGAAGTTGCGGTGTTGTCAAATGGGTAGATCCAGAGTGGCCCAAATCGATGTAGAAAACGCTGGACAAACTATGGGAAATGACTGTTGAGTTGATAGAATCCGTATTCATCTCACTTGTTGACAGTGTTGAGATGAATCTATGGGAACCAGATGACACGACCAAGCTTAACCGAGATCTTGGGAGGGTGCAAAACAAGGTTAGCAAAGTCGAGAAGGAGAGGGACGTGGCATTGGCCATGAAGGCTAAAGCAGAGCAAGAATTGACTCAAGCAAGGAATGATCTTCACCAGGCCAAAGTCCTACAGTTCACAATTACGAGTATTGACAAGTGCATGAGGAAAAATGTAGAGAAACAATTGAAGCTGTGCAAGGAAGATGCTAAAAGGAAGGAGCAGACGATTCGATCCTTGCTCTCGCAGGAAGATGCGCATCGGGCTAAGATTAGGAAGATCAAGGAGATATGTGATAACTAGTTCTATTTAGCTTGAGCTCTGTGCCTTTTTAAGTTGTAATAGTTGTACTTGTTGACCTAGCGGTCTGAACTAGTGGTCCCGGAGTCCTGGGAGGAAAAAAATTGGTCGCTCGTTAATCTGTCTTAACCCTGCATTACTTCCTTTTGTATGATCATGGTGGTATTCTAACATTGGTGGTTTGTTTAAACGTAATCTACGTGGATTGTGCCGCATGAAAATGACACAACCACAATTTATAAAGTGGAAGCACGTACACCCGGTTACTGGAGATCCGGGAGCTTCGCCAGATGCAGGGGATGCAGGAGCAGGGAGGCAAGGAGATAGACGGGCTCAAGATTAGGCCAAAAGTGGTGATTTCCTCCTCATCCGGCTTTATCGGTTGCCATTGCTGTTTATGTTGCCACGTCACAGCAGATCTAAAATAAGTTTTGCTTCATGGAGTGTAGCAGCTTAAATAATTTATTTCGTGCCACTTACATTCCATCAATTTGAGACCTCCTGCCCCTCAGCAATCGTGGAACCGGTGCTGCGTGTTTTCAGATAGTAGTGGCACAATCACAATTTCGGATTCAACTATTGATTCGGGCGTTTCCAAACCCTAAGTCGCGGTACATTTTACTCAGAGAATGTGGGTAGATTGTTTCGCCCAGCAAAGTGCCACACATAGAGCTCCAGAATATAACCGAATTACATATATAAGTTCAAGTTCAACACATTACTATGCATCTTCATTGCCAGCAGCCTTCTACCGCAGCCTGAGTGCCAAGCCTTCACGTCCACTGGCTTCTTCATTTCCTGCCTTCTTACTCTTCCTCGGTGCCAATTTTCTTAGCTTCACATACTCTGCATCACCGGGACAATCAGCACCAGAATCGTGTCCAGCATCATCTTTCCACTCATTTTTAGCTTCTTCAGGCAGCAAAATGACTGACCTGGTAGTCATGTTTCTAACCTTGCGGCGCTTCCTGTTAAAGAAATAGGACTGTTGCATAACTGCCCAATATCTACAGATAAATAAAACAAAAATTACAATTCAGCACAAACATGCGAACCCCAAGAGACTTTTGCTTACCAGGAGCTAATTGGGATTGAGCAACCACCCTGTCCAAGAATAGAAGGGTGACTCCCAGCTGCAGCAGCTTCCACATCCAGTACATCACAATTTAGCTCAAACATGCAAGCCGAAGCATACCTTTTCATCAACCCAATTAGCTGATTGTCACACGTTAGAGGAACAATGATGCCATGTTCATCCATGAAGTTGAACTTTGCAGTCTGCTTTGTCCATAATTCATCATGATTATGCAGAGCAGCAATCATACCAGATATAGTGCAGATATGCGCAGGCGCTTCTTCCATCGTGATACAATGGTGTCCATACCACTTGCCCTTCACCCTTGCTGATTTAGAGTCGTACCTGAAGAGGACTACCGTAACCAGGTAAGGTTTGTCCGCGGAGATCCCACTTGACAGAAAACTATGGACAAAATATGTTTGTCAGTGTTGGGCTAACAAACAATGGTAGGTTCAGTTGCCAGCTAGCAGTTATAATTAGTGTGAATAGCAAAGAGAAGGGTAGCTCACCCGCATGTAGCCAGAACTTCTTTTTTCCTTGGTAGTAGGATCCGCCATCCCCCGAGCTGCTCGGCTCGTCGGTGGCGGAGGCGGGCTAGAGCCTCGCAACGGAGGCTACGGCATGCGCCATTGGAGCTCGGGACTAGCGACTGGGCACAACAACTTGGTGCCGGAAGTCAAATGTCCGAAGGGATCGTCCTGCTTGGAGGGTGGATTTCGACGCCACCAGTGCTAGGGGAAAGGAGGGAATGGATTTGTGAAATTGGTCAATGCATCCAATCCACTTAGTTCCTCGATTTGCCTAAGAGGTTTCCGCATTGGCGCTCGCATCACGGACAGATGACCAACATGTGGGTCCCGACCGTCTACTTCACGGGGCAGTTTAACGGAATGTTTATATTTGGCAAGGGTGAGATGAGTTTGCATCGAAATGGCCCCTCTGAGTAGTTGGCAGCCTAACTTTACGAAACGCGACAATTACAGGCAACTTGGGTACCGCCATGCACCCACCCATGAACTTTTGGGCCGCAAACAAACAATCCCCATGGGAAGGCCATTATCATGGGAGACTTTAGGCCTTGCTTCATGTATTACTGTCCCTCTATTCTTGGTAGTAAATCATTGACTTGAGTTTAAGAGAGAGAGAGTCTCCCCATGGTTTATGAATTCAATATTGGAAGGGTGATATTTGATATTTTTTGGTGGTTCCGTAAATGTGCGAAGGGCGTGATGAAGAGAATTGTATTGATAGATCTAGACGTTCATGTTGCTTTGATGGACTCATGAGGGGACAATTGAGAAATTTGGTGTTGGCGTCATTGTTTGATGATGTTAGTGTTGAAGATTCAAGGTGGATTTGCCGGATGCTATTTTAAATTTTGGTGTGTCTATTATCCTAAAGGAATTTTATGGAATAATTTGCTAATCTTGACAAGACGAGGTGGACCAGGTGATTGATTTTTAAATGGATAAAGCTAGGTTGGCAAACAGGGATGGTGTCATTTTGGAGTAAATAAATTATTGTTTTGAAGACTTCAATGGATCCAAATCAGTACAAGAGGATCTTTACTGTATACATGTCCCCTGAGAAAAACCTTCTACTTGTCCTCCTTATTCCCCTTCACCTATTATTTTTAGTGCTTCACCTACACTTGTGGGTTGATGACCATCATCCAGTAGGGGAATTATCTACAGTGGCTTATCTTCCAATGATTATGATGTATTTCCAATCATGTAGTTCAAATGTCCTTATCACTAACTATTAGTCTTTGAGGATTAACACTTTATTTTTGTCAATTCTCTATCAGTTGTATTCTTCTTTGACATTCCTTGGTATCTATTATTCCAACATGGAGTATAAAGAATGGTGAACACTCTATTCTATTTGGATGCAACCTAGACTTTCTTTCACAAAAGAAAGTTTTGTTTCTAAAAGCCTTGTATTGGTTGCTATACCGGTGTGAGGGTTTAACTCATCAATTCCCATTGTTATGGACTTGGGTTTTGGAGAAGGAGGGAGCGCTGGAGATCTCGGTACGGCTAGCAAACAAGCACACAGGTGACACGAGGTTTACCCAGGTTCAAGCCTCGTAGAGACCCTACTCCTGCTTGTTTGCTCTTGATTGATGATGATCCGAAGGATTACAATGTCGCCGATGGCGGTGGGTGTGCAGATTAGATCTGGCATATATGTATGCTACGGGTGTTGTCTAGATCTATTGTGGCGTATGGGAGGTCGTAGATCTGTCTATTGGGGGAGTCACGATTAAGAGATTGCCTTCTCGTTGGACCCTCCTAGCCTTTATATACGGGGAGGCTAGTCGCGATTAAGAGATTGCCTTCTGGTTACAAGTTAGATTAGAACTCTAGTCTTGAGGTTTCCTTGTCTTGTATGCTTGGGAGTCCGTGTCCATATGGGCTTCATACCACTCGAACTGTCATAGGCATCATGGACCTTGGCAATTCGTCGAGTGGGCCTTCTATCGGGTCGCACCAGGTAGGCTGTAGCCGAGTGCCTATTGGGCATACCCATGTCAGTAGCCCCCGAGTGTCCATGCAAATCGTAGATTCGGGTGGAGACTCAGAAGTCTTGATCTTGAATCTTGCATTAGGATGTCGGAGTCGACAATTGTGTCGAGTGCGAAGCACTTCACCCGGAAGTTCATCGGGTCAGTCGAATTTGTAGTAGTTCATAGGGATGATGGTAAACGTGTGCGCTCGATGGATCAGGACCAGTTAATTGCTCTAGGGCAAAAACAATGCTACCTACTCAAACTCGAGTCCCCGGACTCAAATTTGGAAATTGCTGGCGTAATTCGACTCAGGCCATGGAGGTCTTACATGAGTCGAATTCCAGTGTATAAATGTGAGCACTCGACGCGTCCGTCAAGGCTTATTCATCGTACCTGTAGGTACGGATTATTTCTGGTAGAGCACAGCAGATGCGTTGTCAGGCCTTATTCAGGTCTTATCTTCATGCTGTAAGCGTGGCATCCGAATTTTTTGTCATCACGGAGATGATTCGGGTGGCCCAGGAGACATAATCTCTTTGTAGGGAAAATATGAGGCGGAGTTGCCATAGCATTTGAGTGTGGATGTTATCGACACACAATATGATGTACAGGGAAAAATAATCATAGGGTGCGCGACCAGCGCTCCCTGTGGGAGTAACCCCCGAGTGCCTATTCTAGTCGTAGACTCGAGTGGGGACTATAAGTATTTTGCGACTGCTGTCGTCTTTTGCTTGTTTCAGTCGAATATGCTTTCAGCGCTCCCTATGGGAGTAACCCAAAGCCCACAATCGAATTGTAGATTCGAGTGAAAGGTTTTCATGATGCTTGGATATCTTCACAAATTTCTTCGGGTGCACGGCCAGCGCTTCCTATGGGAGTAGCCTCCGAGTCCTTAGTCGAATCGTGGATTCGAGTGAGGATTCAGAGCGTGTCTCTCGAGGATGTTGTATATGCACGTCCAGCGCTCCAGTTTGGAGTAGCCCCCGAGTGTCTGGCGGAGTCGTAGACTCGGGCAGAGACTCGAGTATTGTATCTTATAGACGCAGTCGACAATCACGCGAGGAGAAACCACTGCCCCGAAAGTGCATCGAGTCAGAGTCTCACGCATAAGGAGCCAAGAGTCGACGATGTAGTCAAAGTCATGTGGTGGTTAGCCGGGGTGAGTCGACGATGCAGATGGAGTTGACACAGTCACTTCTGTGGGGTGCATGACCAACGTCGCATGTGTGTAGCATCAAGCGATGCAACCATCCGAGGAGGTACTCGACTCGGGTGTTGAGTGTATGTCGTAGCCAGTTGTTTTGTCGACTCCTATTGGAGGACCCGATAGAATAGCTGGACACAGTCGACATCCTTATAAGCTGCATAAAACATTAAGAATTGTGAAGTACTTGTATCTTGTAAATAATATTTGCCTGTCGGTTTGCAAAGTAAGATTCTGGTGCCAATCAAGTCGACACTTTTGCACAGTATGCTAGGCCTTTTCGTTAGCCTGATTACCCTTAGTCTCAGTACCTTGCCGAGGTACTCGGAGTTCAAGGATTCAATGATCAGGCAGAATCAGCTACTTGGACTGTCGCGTATGAGGTGCTCGAGTGCGTGGAGTCGATGGCACATTAGTGTATCGAAGAGGGCACATCCCCCGAGTGTTTCGAGTGCGAGTTAAAAACAAATCAGCTCTAAATAGAGAGAAAACTTAGCTTTATTGATAGTGGTCATGATGAATGAGTCGCAAGATCTGATGCGATCAGCGGGTCGGGGGAGTCGAAGATTGTAGCAGATCATGGTCGCGGGAGTCGAGGGAGCCCCCGAGTCAGCCGATATGAAGACTGCAGCCGGTCGTTGAAGTTGAAGACCGTGGCGGGTCGCCGAAGCGGAGGGAGCCCCCGATTCGTTGGAGCCGAAGATTGTAGCGAATCGCTGGAGTCGAAGAATGCAGTAGGTCGCGAGTTCGACACTGGATGAGTAGTCAACGTGGTGGTCAAGAGTTGTGCAGCGGTCATGTAGTTGACGTAGCAGTGGGTCGCCAAAGCCGATGGCGTTAGCGGGTCACCGTAGCCGAAGACTGCAGTAGGTCATCGAGGTCGAAGACCGTAGCGGGTCACCGCGAAGATTGAGCGGTCAGTCGAAGACTCAATAGGTCAGCGGAGTCGAAGACCGCAGTGGGTCACCGCAGCATAGTGCCGCAACCGAGGGAGCCCCCGAGTCGTTGGATTCGAAGACCGCAACGGGTCGATAGATCCAAAGACCGCAGCGGGTCGCTGGAGCCGAAGGAGCCCCCGAGTGTAGAGTCGATGTGATCGATGTTGTCGAGGTGGTTTCGACGTGACAGCGAGTCACGTGACAGATGGGGTCGCGCAATGGATGAAGTCGACACGGTAGCTGGTCGCATGGTGGAGTCAAAGATTGTAGCGGGTCACCGGAGTCGGAGGAGATGCAGCCCATGAGTCAAAACAGTCTATGGTGTAGTTGAAATAGTCCGCGGCTGATCCAAATCAGTCAGCAACAGTTGAAAGTCGTATTTTGCAATGTGCTTGATTCTCACATGAAGCTTGTGTAAATTTTGCTGGCTGAATCCTCACGAGCTGATCTGAACTGATCCAGTTGATCGATTATTTAATCGTGGTAATTGCCTTGGTATTTTATTCACATCGTTATACTTGTGGCCGCAAAATTCATGCAAGCGTGATATGCTTCCTCACATGAATCTAACGGTCACGGCTGCTTTTTCGATCCACAACAATATTCTTTTCTTCGGGACAACTTGATCCAGCTACAAGTCTCACGCCTTTGATTGCTTTTTTTCTCTAGTAGATATAATTTGGATCAATCTCTTGGTGCGTATGCGGCACACTTTTGACTATACGACTCAGTTTGGTGGCGAGTCAAAACAAGCTATGGCAGCGGCAAAACCGGACGCGACGGAGTCAAACAACCGGTCACCGCGGTCATTGCAACGGAAATGAGTCCGGACTTCTTTTGTTGGCCGGATCCTGGCCACAAACGTCTTTGCTATTTTGGAAATGCAAGGCATACACATCAAGAATAGATCCAACATGGTTCACCATGACCTTCTGGTCAAACAATTCATGCATGTAATTGATGCTCATGCCGTAGAGTCCATGCATGGGTGGACACATCGTGACTTTAATACATTTGAATCCAGCTCACGTGCCTCGGTGATGTGTGACTTGCTGAAACGTGCCTGAATCGTGATCAGACTCAGCTAATTCCAACGACATGATACTGTCGCACAGATGCCTACAAAACCCGGCCGTCTGGTAGATTTATTCTTCTGAGCTATGTGATTCTTGTCTGGGACTGATTCTGCCTCGTGTCATCCTTGGTCGCGCGGTTGTCGCCGTTGTCGCCGCTTTGCTTGATAAAATTCGACGCCGAGGACGATGTATCGCCAGATGTGGCCATCGCCAAAGACGGTGAAGGACCTCGCCAGATCCGCATGAAGCGCTTCTGCCTTTACGGATGGCGCCAAGCTGTCATGGTATTTCGATGAGTCGAGAACGCCGAATCGTAGATCGTCATGATGGAACCGTCGAGATCGCAACATCAGCACGCCCAGTTCCCACAGACGGCGCCAATTGACAAGGGTTTAACTCATCAATGCCCATTGTTATGAACTTGGGTTTTGGAGAAGGAGGGAGCGCTAGAGATCTCGGTACGGCTAGCAAACAAGCACACAGGTGACACGAGGTTTACCCAAGTTCAGGCCTCGTAGAGGACCCTACTCCTGCTTGTCTGCTCTTGATTGATGATGATCCGAAGGATTACAATGTCGCCGATGGCGGTAGGTGCGCAGATTAGATCTGGCGTATATGTATGCTACGGGTGTTGTCTAGATCTATTATGGCGTATGGGAGGTCGTAGATCTGTCTATTGGGGGAGTCGCGATTAAGAGATTGCCTTCTCGTTGGACCCTCTTAGCCTTTATATATGGGGAGGCTAGGTCTCAGGTACCAATACGAGTTGGTTACAAGTTAGATTAGAACTCTAGTCTTGAGGTTTCCTTGTCTTGTACGTTTGGGAGTCCGTGTCCATGTGGGCTTCATACCACTCGAACTCCATATAGGCGTCATGGACCTTGGCAATTCGTCAGTGAGGCTTCTATCGGACCGCACTGATAGGCTGTAGTAGAGTGCCTATTGGGCATACCCATGTCACTGTGAGAAGATTATCCTTCCTTTATCCTCAAGTTTTAGTTTTAGATCATGCTAGTAATCCATTTAGTGACACTTTGTTCTTTTAATATGTGTGTCTTGTACACGCAACCTCAGTATTCTTGAAAGGTTGATAAGATAGAATTTTGTTAGAGATGGGAGTCGACCTCGAGCCTTTGGTTCGTGCCCATGGAATCTCTTTGCAATCTAGGTGAGGATACCTGAGTGTTAGTGATACGTCCATTTTGCATCACTATTCTATATCATAATTCACTGTTATTCATTGATATATTTCATATTAAGAGATGATACTAAGTTATTTCATTTGTTTTTGCATGGTTGATGACTTTTGGAGCATGGACCGCTGCAGTCAGGATTCTAATGGAAAAGGTGCAGTTTGGAGGCAAAATACGCGAAGATCAGAAAATCTGGGAAAATATACGGAAAATCCTATTTTTCCAGAAGACGAAGGAAGCCAGAAGGAGGAGTGGAGATGGTCCACAAGGGGCCCACACCACCCCCTGGCGCGGGCCAGCCTAGGCCACACCACCAGGTGGTGTGGCCGCCCTGACCCACCTCTGGCTCTCCCCTCTGGCGTATATAATCCTCCCGAAACCCTAATACTCGAGGGCAACCACATAAAGATTTTGCCGCCTCTGCGAGGCGGAAAACGCCAAGAGAGAAAGATCTCTCCGGCAGACAGAATTCTGCTGGGAATTCCTTCCCGGAGAGGGGAGATCATCGCCATCAACACCACCATCAAGCTGGACTTCATCGGGATCATCATCATCATCACCACCACCATCATTATCACCAGCACCATCATCTCCATCTCCATATTGCTATAACAATTGGATTGAATCTTGCATAGTTCATAGGGGAAACTTTCCCGGTGATGATTACTCTTTGTAGTTGATGCTATTGAGTGAACCGTTGAATTATTCTTTATGTTCAGATTGTTATACATCATTATTCCATCTCTGATCATGATTCATATGATGTCTTGTGAGTAGTTCATTTTGTTCTTGAGGACATGGGAGAAGTCATGTTGTTAGTAGTGGAGTTGTGTTGAGAAAAATTCAATAGTTTGATATTTAAGTTGTGGTGTACTTCTTCTAGTGGTGTCATGTGAACGTCGACTACATGACACTTCACCTATATGGGCCTAGGGAAATGCATTGTGTATTTGGCTACTAATCATAGGGGTTGCCGGAGTGACAGAAACCTGAACCCCCGTTAGGAAACCATTGCATAAGGAACGTCAGGGTCTTAGAGTTTAAAGCTGTGGTTAGGTTCCTACCTTAATTACTTTCTTGTACTTATAGATGTTTGCAAGGGGTATAATCACAAGTATGTATTAGTCCTAGGAAGGTCGGTACATTAGCACAGGTTCACCCACACAACACTTAGCAAGCTAAAGAAGATTAATCAACTATATGAAGCGAAAGCACTTGACAGAATTCCCATGTGTCCTCGAGAACATTTGGCCATCTTAAGTAATACAACCGGCTTGTCCTTTGCTGTATAAAGGATTGGGCCACTTGCTGCATTTACTCTTATTGTCTTTTATTTACTAGTACTTTATTTACTTGCTTGATAAAAAAACCCTAAAAATCCGTTTGCTAAGTATTTGCAGAGAATTCCCGATCCATACCACTAGCCAAACCTTCGCTTCCTCGTTGGGTTTGACACTCTTACTTATCGAAAATACTGTGATACACCCCCTATACCTGAGTGTTAGTGATACGTCCATTTTGCATAACTATTCTATATCATAATTCACTGTTATTCATTGATATATTTCATATTAAGAGATGCTACTTATGTTATAGGGGGTGTATCGCAGTATTCCATCATTACATAGATCATAATAGAAGACAACTCACTATTATATAACTTAACTTGCAATAAGTAAAAGAAACTCAATAAAGATACATAAAGTGGATCATAATTGGTAATGGCAAACTTAGCTCTTGGTCGAAGAATAGTTGATAATTTGCTGGAGTTCACAAATAACTGGTTTTCAATGATAGCTTTCAAAGTAGTAAACATCAAGATAAGAGCAATGTGCAAAACAAGGAACATAAGAAACATGATTGAATAAATCATCATATGAATGAATGAAACACAACAACTCAAAATACTTGCTGAGATAGAAGGGAGTAGGTTTACTGACTCAACTAAAAAGTAAAAGAAAGGCCCTTCGCAGAGGGAAGCAGGGATTTCAAGTTTCATAAAGAGCTCCCAAAAATTATGATACTTACTAGCTTTCAGCTCTCATTGCCCCTATCATAGGCATCTTTAGGTGGTTAAGGTTAAAGATATCAAATATGAGGATATGCATTGACAAGTTGTAAGTTGAGAATCTCATGTCCCTTGAATACGAGGGCCGATCCTCATGCTACTCAAGTTTAGTCACTGGTAAGTTCTTGTCATTGTAAGCACATGTGTATTATAGAGAACCGCCAATGGGGTACCCCTTGCCCAATGATACGGAAGAATCCCCATATCAAAATGACAAGGCAAGTAGACAACAAACATCTCAGCAATCTTCTTGTTACCATGGGAATATGGTGCTTTTTTCTCTCTTTCCTCTTTTCATAATCTCTTTTTTTCTTTTTCTCTTTTTCTCAATCTCTATCTCTTTTTTTATAAGAAGAATACTTCATAGATGCTCATTATGGTTACGCTGCAGGTTTCCACCATGTCAGCATGGATTAGACCAGCGGCCCAGACGTTTCTCTAACACACATGCATAACTCCATGGACTTACAAGCTCCCCTTTAATTTCACACCGACGACATCCATAGACAAAAGAACATGATATCAACTAGGTACAAAGTACCAGTGCAATGTTGAAAGCGTTCCCCATGACAACATGGTTCTGCTAATTCACAACTCACAAAGCGCAAGCATATACGCAACATCGATTGGCACAATGGTTCAAGTTTATTAGATGCAAGAAAGTAAAGTGTACCATCAAGTTCGTGAGAGCTTTAATCACTAATTTTCACATAACAAGTTTAATTTGGGAGGTAGATAAAACAAGAATTTACTTGAAATAGCAATAATGCTAATAGGTAGGTATGGTGGACACAAATGGCAGAGGTTTTTGGTTTAAGGAAGTGGATGCACGAGAAGAATTCCCTCTCAATACAGGTCTTTGGCTAGCAAGGTTGGGTAGCAAGTACAAGAGTTGAAGGAAACAAACAAACATATAAGTGATAAAAACAAACATGCAATCTTCCTTGGAAGCACAAAAGATCTTAACTAGAGAATACTAGACTCGTGAGAAAATCAAGAAAGAAAGATGATGAAATTATATTTCATTAAGAGTACTTTTATCTTTTCATTCAACTCTCAAAAATAGTGTTGCTACTGACCGAGCCAGGTTTGCCAAAACCAACTAAATTAACTCAATGACCCCAAAGTGATACCAATACGAACAACAAGATCAATCATATAACCACGAATTGAAAACTAATATAAGCTATGCAAAAGAGTAAATGATAGAACTTCTCATTAATAATCCATAACGGCAACTCACACCAAGGGATACATATCTAATGAGAGAGGGGACACTTCCATAATGCAAACCATCCTACATAATAACTTCTCTATTCATGATATGACTGAAGGAAATATGCCCTGAGAGGCAATAATAAAGTTGTTATTATATATTCCTTATACATGATAGATGTTTATTTTACATGCTAGAATTGTATTGATTCGGAAACATCAATACATGTGTGTTTAATAAACAAAAAGGGTTCCTAGTCATGCCTCTCTTATAGACTAGCTTGTTGATTAACAAGATGATCAAGGTTTCCTGATCATGGACATTGGATGTTGTTAATAACAAGGTCACACCATTGGTGGAATGATGTGATGAACATTCATCCGAAGTATAGCATTACGATCAAGTCATTATGTTTATATTGCTATAACATCATATGAAGTAATCTTTATCCTTAGACCATGAGATCATGTTAATTGCTGACACCGGAAGAGTATCTTGATAACATCAAACGTCACACCGTAACAGGGTGACTATAAGGATGGATTCAGTACTACGAAGGTGTTATGTTGAGGCTCATGGATAAAGAGTGGAATTTGTCAATCCAGATGACGGATAGATATACTCTGGGCCCTCTCGGTGATATCACATTAGGATAGCTTGCAAGTGATGTGATCACTAGAATGTTATATCACGGAACGAGAAAAGAGTGCATGTCAGAACGAGATCAAACTAGGCATGGAGATACCGATGATCGAATCTCCACATGTAATATATCGAGAGACAAAGGGATTTAGTTACAAGCGTTAAAGGTTCTCACGATCACGTAAGTCATCGTTGAATGTGTAGGAGTCAAGACGGATATCCGTGTCCCGGCTGATTATTGATCGGAGAAGGTCTCGATCATGTCTGCATTATTATTCGCGAACCGTAGGGTGGCACACTTAAGAGTTACGGACACCATTTTGGAGCACAAATGTTTCGTATCAAAGAATTGCAAAGCATGAATTGTTTCAATAGAAATCGGAAATTGTTTTGGTGAAATTGCGTAAGGTGGTTCTGCATGTGATATTGAAATATTGAAAGGGGCTATATGTGAAGGTTTGTTAATTAAAGTAAATAACAAAATTATGTATAAATTTAATAAATAGATTTTTATTAAATGAGAGAGCCTTAAATTTGTATAAATTTAATGCATTTAAAGTGGAGACTTTAAAAGGGAATGTGAAGAGGCATTTTAATGTGGAGGGTTACCACCATGAATGGGGAGGTGAGGGTCACCCCCATGCGCCAGCCATGGAGAGAGGGGAACCCCTCCTCCTATAAAAGGCCACCCATTCCCTCCTTCATCCTCACACCTCCTTGTGAAGGATCTCTCCTCTAGAATTATTCCCCATCGCCTCGGATTAGCGAGATACATGTTCTGTGGCATTTTGTCTGAAGGAGTTGTTGCTCGCCGGATCACCGGAGCAAGGAGGTGGAGGTTGTCCATGGCTTGAACGCAAAAGGAAAAGATGCGCGCTGAGTTGCGCTTGGACTTCCTCATGATCTTGAGATCGGCAAGTGTACGATTACATCAACCACGCAGTTCCTACTGCTAACAAATCTCGTTGTTCACGAGGGTAAGTTCTCGCTGGATGTATGTCCACCCATTGCTTTGTACCTAGTAGATAGATCTTGGCGTAGTTCACCGTAGGAAATTTTTTGTTTTCTATGCTGCGGACCCAACAGTGGTATCAGAGCCTGATCTATGCGTAGGTTCTTAGCACGGGTAGTACACATATGTTGATATGTGGGCGATGATGATCATGTTATTGCATCTTCTATGTATTTTGGATATTGGTGGCATAGTGGGATGAAGCTACGACCAACCTTACATGTCATCGTACATGAGACCGGTTCCACGATCGACATGCAACTTGTTTTGCATAAGTGGTCAAGGCAGTGTCCGTCTCTCCTACTATAGTCAATATTCGATTTACAACGAGTTACTAATAACTTAGTTATCCTCGCTGTGGTTCATGTTCGTAGGTGAGAACGGTTCTATCTCAAAGCCCTAAGCCACGTAAAACTTGCAATTGATAAATTAGAGGCGCCTAGTTTAGATCGTTGTTGGGATAGTGTATTGATATGGTATTGTTGTAAGTAGATGTATGGTAGATACTCTTAACACAGTCAACGGTAAGTTCCATAGACCTTGGCCTTACACACAAAGGAATGATAGAGATCATACCACGATGCAAGTGATAGAGATCAAATGCATGGACCATATCATCTCACTTTACACATTAGATGTTAGCATCTTATACTGCTAGTTTGGCGCTGCTTGGTAGCATTATAAGATGATCCTCATTTATATATCAAGATACAAATGTGTTCTTCCTTGAGTATGCATCGTTCTATGGATCGTGTTTCAGACATCACGTGATGATCGGGTGTACTCGAATCTACGCTTTCATAGGAACGGGTGTAAGACAGTTTTACACACGCTAATACTAAGGTTCTTACTACAGCCTAGCATGTATGCATACATGGCCTCGGAACATGGACCGAAAGGTTAAGCATGAGTCATATGGTTGATATGATGCCCATATAGATGCTCGCCTTTGAAGCTATATCAACTCACGTGATGATCGGACTTGGTGTAGTGGATTTGGTTCATGTAATCACCAAAAGGACACGAGGGATGTCGTTTTGACGGGAGTTCATTAGTAATTTGGATTAGTTGAACTCAATCTATCATAAACTTAGTCTAAATAAACTTTACAAATTCTGTTGTAGATGGCACCACCTGCTTTTAATTTCAATGTGTTCATGGAGAAAGAGAAACTTGATGCGAATGGTAGAAACTTCACCAACTGGGCTATGAATTTGAGGATTCTCCTCACTGCTGCACAAAAGCAATATGTGCTAGATGCGCCGCTAGGCCCCCCACCAGCTCCTGATGCCCCTGACGAGGAAAAGAATGTTTATGTGACTCGTCAGGAGGACCACAACTTAGTTCATTGCGGCATACTGTATGGGCTAGAGCCAGAACTTCGAAAGCGTTTCAAAAATGGCAATGCCTTTGATACCATGGGAGAATTGAAAATGATTTTCGATACCCATGCTGCCGTAGAGAGTTATAATGTTACAGAAAGGTTCTTTAGCTGCATGGAGGAAAATAGCTCCGTTAGTGAGCACGTACTCAAAATGTCTGGGTACGCCGATAAGCTTGTGTCCTTGGGAATAACGATTCCCATTGACTTAGGCATACATCGTGTTCTCCAATCTCTGCCACCTAGCTACACGAGCTTCGTGATGAACTATAATATGCAGGGCATGAAGAAGTCTCTTCCCGAGCTCACAATGCTTAAGACCGCAGAAGTGGAGATTAGGAAAGAACATCAAGTGTTGATGATCAATAGGACCACCGGTTTCAAGAAGGACAAGAAAGGCAAGCAGGGAAACAAGGTGGCAAGTCCATACACGCCTGAAAAGAAACCCCGGCTGGCCCTAAGTCCGATAATCGAAAAGTTACTATTGCAAGAGGAATGGCCATTGAAGCGGAATCGTTCTAAGTATTTGGCGGACAAGAAGTCCAGCAAGGCAAACAAAGGTATATGTGATATACATGTTATTGATGTGTACTTGACTAGTACTCGCAGTAGCACCTGGGTATTTGATACCGGATCGGTTGCTAATATATGTAACTCGGTTCAGGGGCTACGGAACAAGCGACAACTAGCAAGGGATGAGGTCAGGATGCGGGTCGACAATGGATCAAGAGTTGATGTGATCGCCGTCAGGACGCTACCTCTCCATTTGCCATCGGGATTAGTTATAAACCTAAATAATTGTTATTTGGTGCTGACCGAGCATGAACATTGTATCTGGATCGTGTTTGATGCAAAGTGGTCATTCCTTTAAATCTGAAAACAATGGTTGTTCGATTTATAAGAATGATATCTTTTATGGTCATGCACCTATGTTGAATGGTTTATTTCTGTTGGATCTCGATAGTAATATTACGCACATTCATAATGTTAATGCTAAAAAGATTAAATTGATGATGATATGTCTACATATATGTGGCACTGCCGTCTAGGTCAAATTGGCGTTAAACGCATGAAGAAACTCCATTCTAATGGACTTTTGGAATCACTTGATTTTGAATCTTTTGATACATGTGAGCCATGCCTTATGGGCAAGATGACTAGAACGCCGTTTTCCGGTTCAATGGAACGGGCGACAGATCTATTGGAAATCATACATACTGCTGTGTGTGGACCAATGAGTGTGTCGGCGCGAGGTGGATATCGTTATTTTGTTACTTTCACGGATGATTTGAGTAGATACGGGTATATCTGATGAAACACAAGTCTGAAACTTTTGAAAAGTTCAAGGAATTTCAGAATGAAGTGGAAAATCATCGTAATAGAAAGATCAAATTTCTACGGTCTGACCGTGGAGGAGAGTATCTAAGTTACGAGTTTAGCACACACATGAAAGAGTGTGGAATAGTTTCACAACTCACGCCTGCCGAAACACCACAACGTAATGGTGTGTCGGAATGTCGTAATCGTACCTTATTGGATATGGTTCGATCTATGATATCTTTGACTGACTTACCTCTGTCATTTTGGGGTTATGCATTGGAAACAGCTGCATTCACTTTAATGCTGGAACCATCTAAAGCCTTTGAAATGACACCGTTTGAATTATGGTTTGTAAACAAACATAAGCTGTCATTTCTTAAGGTTTGGGGATGCGATGTTTATGTGAAGAAACTTCAACCGGATAAACTTGAACCCAAAGCAGAAAAATGCTTCTTCATAGGATACCCTAAGGAAACACATGGGTATACCTTCTATCACAGATCTGAGGGCAAGGTTTTTGTTGCCAAGAATGGATCCTTTCTTGAGAAGGAGTTTCTCGCGAAAGGTGTGAGTAGTCGGAAGGTAGAACTCGAAGAGGTTATTGAACCTTCTCTTCATGGAATGGCGAGTGGCGCAGACCGAAGTTGTTTCAGAGTTGACTTCAATTCGATGAAGAGAGAGCTAATGATAATGATCATGAAACTCCGAAAGAGGACACTACTGCACTCGAGGTCAAGGTGACATGTGCGCTCCGAATCTGTACGGCAATCCTATTGTGAATTTCATGGGTGATGAAATGGATGACCCTGCGACGTATGAAGAAGCAAGGATGAGCCCGGATTCCAACAAATGGCTAGAAGCCATGAAATCCGAGATGGAATCCATGTACGAGAACCAAGTTTGGAACTTGGTGGACTTACCTCATGACCGAAAGGCCGTTGAGAATAAATGGATTTTCAAAAGAAAACTGATGTCGATGGTAATGTGACCATCTATAAGGCTCGACTTATCGCAAAGGGGTTTCACAAATTCAAGGAGTTGACTACGAAGACATTCTCCCGTAGCGATGCTTAAGTCGGTTAGGATTGTGTTATAATTGCTGCATATTTCGATTATGAAATATGGCGATGGATGTCAAAACTGCTCCTCAATGGTAAGATTGAAGAAGAGTTGTATATGATACAACCTAAGGGTTTTTCGATCATAAGGATGCTAATAAGGTATGCAAACTTCAGTGATCCATCTATGGATCAAGCAAGCATCACGGAGTTGGAATCTCCGCTTGATGAGGTGATCAAAGAGTTTGGATTTGTACAAACTTATGGAGAGGCTTGTATTTACAAGAAAGTGAGTGGGAGCAATGTGGCATTTCTGATATTATATGTGGATGGCATATTATTTATTGGAAATGATATAGATCTTTTAAACAGTGTTAAAAGTTATCTAAACAGCAAATTTTCAATGAAAGACCTTGGTGAAGCATCATATATATTAGGCATTAAAATCTATAGAGATAGATCAATGCCTAATTGGGCTATCGCAGAGTACATACCTTGATAAGATATTAAAGAAGTTTAATATGGACGAAAGTAAGAAGGGTTCTTACCTATGTTGCAAGGCAAGACATTGAGTAAGACTCAAAGTCCGCATTTGACTAAGAAAGAGAGATGATGGATAAGATCCCTATGCCTCGCCATAGGCTCTATTATGTATGCCATGCTATGTACAAGATCGGATGTGGCACATGCTATTAGTTTGACTAGTAGGTACCAACTGATCCAGGTTGAACATCGGATAGCGGTAAAGAACATCCTCAAGTACTTGAGAAGAACTAAGGATATGTTTCTTATATACGGAGGTGAAGAAGAGCTAGTCGGTAAGTGTTATGTTGATGCTAGCTTTGACACCGATCCGGATGACTCTAAGTCTCAATCCAGATACATATTTCTCTTGAACAGAGCAACAGTTAGTTGGAGGAGTTCCAAACAACCTGTGGTGGCTGAATCAACGACGGAGGTGGAATATGTTGCTGCTTCAGAAGCGACGCAGGAAGCAGTTTGGATGAAAGAGTTCATTACGGAACTGGGTGTGGTTCCCAATGCGTTGGACCCGATGGTGATCTATTGTGACAACAATGGATCCATAGCCAATGCAAAGGAACCGAGGTCTCACAAGAATTCCAAACATATTAAGCGCCGGTTTCACTCCATCTGCGAGCATGTCAAGGATGGAGATATAAAGATTTGTAAAGTACACACGGACCTAAATGTAGCAGATCCGTTGACTAAAGTTCTCCCTAGGGCAAAACATGATCAACACCAGAACTCCATGGGTGTTAGATTTATCACTATGTGAACTAGATTATTGTCTCTAGTGCAAGTGGAGATCAAGGAATATGCCCTGAGAGGCAATAATAAAGTTGTTATTATAGATGTTTATTTTACATGCTAGAATTGTATTGATTCGTAAACATCAATACATGTGTGTTTAATAAACAAAAAGGGTTCCTAGTCATGCCTCTCTTATAGACTAGCTTGTTGATTAACAAGATGATCAAGGTTTCCTGATCATGGACATTGGATGTTGTTAATAACAAGGTCACACCATTGGTGGAATGATGTGATGGACATTCATCCGAAGTATAGCATTACGATCAAGTCATTATGTTTATATTGCTATAACATCATATGAAGTAATCTTTATCCTTAAACCATGAGATCATGTTAATTGCTAACTTCAGAAGAGTATCTTGATAACATCAAACATCACACCGTAACAGGGTGACTATAAAGATGGGTTCAGTACTACGAAGGCTCATGGATAAAGAGTGGAATTTGTCAATCCAGATGACGGATAGATATACTCTGGGCCCTCTCGGTGATATCACATTAGGATATCTTGCAAGCAAGTGATGTGATCACTAGAATGTTATATCACGGGAACGAGAAAAGAGTGCATGTTGGTAATGAGATCAAACTAGGTATGGAGATACCAATGATCGAATCTCGGACATGTAATATATCGAGAGACAAAGGGATTTAGTTACAAGCGTTAAAGGTTCTCACGACCACAGAAGTCATCGTTGAATGTGTAGGAGTCAGTACGGATCTCCAGGTCCCGCTGCTGATTATTGATCGGAGAAGGGTCTCAATCATGTTTGCATTATTCGCGAACCGTAGGGTGGCACACTTAAGAGTTACCGAACACCATTTTGGAGCACATATGTTTCAGACGAAAGAATTGCAAAGTGCAGGAATTGTTTCAATAAAAACCGGAAATTCTTTCGGGTGAAATTGCAGAAGGTGGTTCTACATGTGATATTGAAATATTGCAAGGGGTTATATGTGAATGTTTGTTAATTAAAGTAATTAACAAAATTCTGAATAAATTTAATAAAAAGAGTTTTATTAAATGAGAGAGCATTAAATTTGGAGAAATTTAATGCATTTAAAGTGGAGACTTTAAAAGGGAATGTGAAGAGGCATTTTAATGTGGAGGGGGTTACCACCACATGAATGGGGAGGTGAGGGTCACCCCATGCGCGCCATGGAGAGAGGGGCACCCTCCTCCTATAAAGGCCACCCATTCCTCCTTCATCCTCACACCTCCTTGTGAAGGATCTCTCCCTCTAGAATTATTCCCCATGGTCTAGGATTAGCGAGATACATGTTCCGTGGCATTTCGGTTCGAAGGAGTTGTTGCTTCGCTAGATCGCTGAGCGAGGAGGTGGAGGTTGTCCGTGGCTTGAACTTGTGTGCAAGTGATGCGCTGTTGAGTTGGCGCCGGACTTCCTCACGATCTTGAGATCGGCAAGGTACGACTACATCAACCACGAGTTCCTACTGTTAACGAAGCTCGTTGTTCACGAGGGTAAGTTCTCGTTGGATGTATGTCCACCCGCTTTGTACCTAGTAGATAGATTCATGGCGTAGTTCACACCGTAGGAAAATTTTGTTTTCTATGTTGCGACCCAACAATGACTCTACTAATAAGGTAAAAAGATAGAAGATAGTGATATGATACCGCGGCACTCCCCCAAGCTTGGAACAAACCAAGGGGATGCCAAACCTGAGGACGAATTACTCCTTCGGTGGTGGTGGTATCCTCTCGATGAGCTCTTTGATCAGTTTCCCCAAGTCCTCGATCTCGAAGGTGAGATTACGAATCAGCTGTGAGTTTTGCTCAATGCGGCTCATGATCATGTCGGGTTGAGAATTCCAGCTCTTGCTATTCTTTCCCCACTCTTCCTTCTTGAAGTCTTCTTTTCCTGCATGGCTAGAACGAGGCAAATCCCAATTGGAGGGTAATTTCCCTTTGGGCATATTCTGGCATTGATGCTCATGGATAAGGGTATGGAAAGGATTCTTGGTGCATGGAGGAAGTGACCGTGGAGCCAAGCAGTGACGAGGAGTTTTCCCCCCAGTCTACATCCATGCAGTCCTTCTGATCCTGGCAAGGTTTGCCACCACTCCAATGCTTGCAATGGTAGTGCCGGTGTGCTTTGCCTCCTCTTCACCTTCACTCTTGATATCCTTCTCCTTCCCGGGGTCTTGGAGGTCTTTCTCCATAGGCTCCTTCCCTTTATCCTTGGTGGACACCATTGTGCTTCTAAACCTTCAAAGAGTATGTCTTGGCAGAAATAGATCGAAACGAAAACACGACGAAAACACGATATACAAACCTCGGGAGATCCGGGGGGTTATATATTATGAATTTTCATATTAAAAGGAAGGTACTCGGAGAAAACGAGTCGGAGGCGGAGTCCGGAGTGGACTCACCACCTGGTGGCACGGCCAGGGGTGGGCCCGCGCCACAGGGTGGTGTGAGCCACCCTGCCTGCTGCCCCTTTTCGCCCGTAGCTTCTTATCTGACTAAAACTACAAAAATATAGTTGGATAGTATTTTCAGAAACTTTTCTTACCAGTAATCATACCTATTTGAAAGCGGGCTCTGCAGGTTTCTGAATTTGGTATCTAGTAGATTCTTCCGGAGTCACCACTTGAATAACATCAATATCTTCATCTTCATAAACTTATTACTTGATTCATAAAACCCTTCTCTTCCTTATTACACCATTATCTCCACTACCTGGAAATTTCTTTCACACAAAACTTCACACAGTTCTCATTAGCAACATTAGTATATATGAAGTGATAAAACCTTTTGAGTCCAACTTCAACTGAAAACCATCAAAACATAAGCTACTGTAGCAACTCCTTCCGAAAACCCAAAAAGAATTCAAAAAAAGGAAATCGAATAAAGAAGCAAATGCAAGAGTGGCAAAATCTGTCAAAACAGACCAGCAGGTAAAGATTATTTTTTTTGAAAATCTTCTGTTGCTCAAATCAAAAAGTGCAAAACTAACGAAAGTGAAATAACAACCTGGGGCAGAAGCACAAAACATTACAGCTCAATCCGACGGACAGAGATCTCTCACGAATTTTTACGGTGAAGCACAAAAATCTGTTTCGGGACAACAACTTCCCCAAATCTTACTTTTCTCTCATTAGAGGTTGATCTTGACACAAAAACCAAACAAAAAGGATAAGGAGAGGTTATTACTGAACTAATAACTTCCAAGACTCAAAGAAACACAAACAAACTGAAAGCAAAAACAAATTGGGTTGTCTCCCATAAAGCTCTTTCTTTATAGCCAATAAGATGGGCATGATAATTTTGATGATGCTCACATAGGAATATGAATTGAAGTGAAAGTGAGCATTAAGAACAAAAAATACACACGTTTAAGTCTAACCCACTTCCTATGCACGGGAATTTTGTAAACAAACAAGTTTTTGAAACCCGAGGCTACTTGCATAAGAAGGCAAAACAAGCACAACATAAAAACTTTCAGCATAAAACGAGGAAACTTGATATTATTGAGATGCATAAGAACACTTTTCCCTCTCTCATAGTAACTTTCAATATCATGCATAAACTTCACAATAGAACTATCACAAGAACCATCATAGCAATGATCACTTATTCTAACAGAAAACACAAGAATACTAGCTCTCATAACACTACTATGTGAGACAATATTAGAGGTATCCTTACAAAGGATAGTGTGTCCATCTTCTTCATATTTAGTAACAAAGTCTTTCACATTTGATATAATAGGTTCATCAACCATTTGTTTATTAGGTTCAACAGCTTTATTTGTACTTTCATTAACCATACTAGCTATCATAGAATGTTCCTTTATCTTAACTGGGAAAGGCATTTTCTCAATGTAGGGTTTAGGTAAAACATGATTAGCACTATAAACTTCAGTATTTCTTGCAGGGACACTCTTAGCAACATCTTTATAAGGTTCATGATACTTATTCCACTTCTTTTTAGGCACTTCAATATAGGAAGCAAAAGCCTTAAAATAAGAAGCAATAGCTTGAGAGTCTAGACCATAAGCATTTTTTTATTTTGAAAGTCATCAGTTCCCATAAAAGATTCAATGCATTCATAATCATAATTTATACCTGACTTTCTACCTCTGTCATTCTCCCATGCTTCAGCATTGTCTTGAATACGGTCCAGAAGATCCCATTTAGCTTCTTCTTCCATGCGAGTGAATGATCCAGCACAAGAAGCATCCAATAAATCCTTGTCATGTAGAGGGAGACTTGCATAAAAGTTATTGATAATAATATTGTTGGGGAGCTCATGAATGGGACATTTGAGCATTAGTAACTTCAATCTCCCCCAAGCTTGAGCTGTACTCTCTCCATCAAGAGGCCAAAAGTTGTATATTTGATTCCGATCTTTATGAATCTCACTAGGAGGATAAAACTTTGAATAAAAGAGAGGTACTATTTCCTCCCATTCCAAGAGTAATCATCTCAAGCAGCTTATACCATTCTCAGCTCTTCCTTTCAGTGATAGGATAATGAATAACTTCTTCTTAACTTGATCTGTAATACCGCACACTTGAACAACCCGCATAATTCGTGTATAAAGAGTAATGATCACCGTGATGGACAGCCCATCCCCAACATAGTAGTTATCCATAACACGATCAATAATTTTGTAGGTATTTTAAAAAACATCATTCTCAATAGGTGGTGGTTTATCTACTACCTTAGCAAGGTAGTATCATATCATTACCAAACAAGAAACTCAGCGAATTACCCATAATCTAAAATAAAGCAACCAGCGGTAAACAATTCACCATCTTTTATGGCCACTGTAGCCATCACCTTCCACTTCCTTCAAAATAGGATTTTCCGTATATTTTCCCGGATTTTCTGATCTTCGCGAATTTTGCCTCCAAACAGCACCTTTCCATCAGAATCCTAACTATAACGGTCCATGCTCCAAAAGTCATCAACCATGCAAAAACGGATGAAATAACATAAGTATTACCTCTCAATACGAAATATATCAATGAATAACAATGAATTATGACATAGAATAGTGATTCAAAATGGACGATGATCAAGCATATGCTCAGATTTGATCACTTTAACCTTAATCACCTAAAGATGCCTATGATAGGGGCAATGAGAGCTGAAAGCTAATAAGTATCATAATTTTTGGGAGCTCTTTATGAAACTTGTAGTCCCTACTTCCCTCTGCGAAGGGCCTTTCCTTTACTTTTTAGTTGAGTCAGTAAACCTATTCCCCTCTATCTCAGCAAGTATTTTGAGTTGTTGTGTTTCATTCATTCATATGATGATTTATTCAATCATGTTTCTTATGTTCTTTGTTTTGCACATTGCTCTTATCTTGGTGATTACTACTTTGAAAGCTATCATTGAAAATCAGTTATTTGTGAACTCCAGCAAATTATCAACTATTTTTTGACCAAGATCTAAGTTTGCCATTACCAATTATGATTTACTTTATGTATCTTTATTGTGTTTCCTTTACTTATTACAAGTTAAGTTATATAATAGTGAGTTGTCTTCTATTATGATCTATGTATTGATGAATGTGATGCTTCTTGTCCGTATTCTTTTTATCGACTCTTCACTCCATAAACCTGAGGCCATGTTTATTGAGCTCGGCTTATTGGGGACAAGCGAAGTCTAAGCTTGGGGGGAGTTGATACATCCATTTTGCATCACTATTCTATATCATAATTCACTGTTATTCATTGATATATTTCATATAAGAGATGATACTTATGTTATTTCATCTGTTTTTGCATGGTTGATGACTTTTGGAGCATGGATCGTTGTAGTTAGGATTCTGATGGAAAGGTGCTGTTTGGAGGCAAAATTCGCGAAGATCAGAAAATCCGGGAAAATATACGGAAAATCCTATTTTTCCATAAGACGCGAGCTGTATAAATGGAGATGGGCTACAGGGGGGCCATACCACCCCCTGACGCTGGCCACCCTAGGCCGCGCCACCAGGTGGTGTGGCCGCCCTGGTCCACCCCTACCACTCCCCTCTGGCGTATATTATCCTTCCGAAACCCTAAGACTCGAGGAGCGACCACAGAAAGATTTTGCCGCCTCTGCGGGGCGGAAAACACCGAGAGAGAAAGATCTCTCTAGCAGACAGATTTCTGCCGGGGGAATTCCTTCCAGGAGAGGGGAGATCGTCGCCATCAACACCACCATCAAGCTGGACATCATCGGGATCATCATCATCATCATCTCCACCATCATCACCATCAACACCCTCATCACCATCTCCATATTGCTGTAACAATTGGGTTGAATCTTGCATAGTTCATAGGGGAAACTTTCCCGGTGTTGATTACTCTTTGTAGTTGATGCTATTGAGTGAACCGTTGAATTATTGTTTATGTTCAGATTGTTATACATCATTATTCCATCTATGATCATGATCCATATGATGTCTTGTGAGTAGTTCATTTTGTTCTTGAGGACATGGGAGAAGTCATGTTGTTAGTAGTGGAGTTGTGTTGAGAAAGATTCAATAGTTTGATATTTAAGTTGTGGTGTACTTCTTCTAGTGGTGTCATGAACGCGACTACATGACACTTCACCTATATGGGCCTAGGGAATGCATTGTATATTTGGCTACTAATCGTAGGGGTTGCGGAGTGATGTAAACCTGAACCCCGTTAGGAAACCATTGCACAAGGGACATAAGGGTCTTAGAGTTTAAAGGGGTTAGGTTTCTACCTTAATTACTTTCTTGTACTTACGGATGTTTGCAAGGGGTATAATCACAAGTATGTATTAGTCCTAGGAAGGTCGGTACATTAGCACAGGTTCACCCACACAACACTTAGCAAGCTAAAGAAGATTAATCAACTATATGAAGCTTAAAGCACTTGATGTAATTCCCATGTGTCCTCAAGAACGTTTGGCCATCTTAAGTAATACAACCAGCTTGTCCTTTGCTGCATAAAGGATTGGGCCACTTGCTGCATTTACTCTTATTGTCTTTTATTTACTCGTACTTTATTTACTTGCTTTATCAAAAAACCCTAAAAATCCGTTTGCTAAGTATCTGCGGAGAATTCTTGATCCATACCACTAGCCAGCACCTTCTGCTCCTCATTGGGTTCGACACTCTTACTTATCGAAAATACTGCGATACACCCCTATACTTGTGGGTTATCAGTTAGCACTACATGATTCACTATTTCAGCTACAAAGTTAATAGTTTGGGTGCAGGATGGATTGGCCCCCATACCAATTACCCTTATTATTTGCTGTTGTTATGTTGACGAGGTGAATCATTTGATTGTTCCTTTAGATAGTTGAGAGACAACGTTGTGCAGCCTAAACCATAGAGTGCTATGATGTTCTACATGTATTAGGGGCTATGGTTGCCATGTGTAAGAGATGCGGCAAGGATACCTTTTTCATTTCTTGACCGCCGTGAGAGTTTTAGATAGGTTTCGTGGTATTCGCCTGCTGTTCTCCAAAGTTAAATGTTGAGCATTCAATGGTCGTGTACCATTGACAATCTTCATAAGCTCTCTGAATCACCAATGACAATGCCAGTTGCTTATGACCAAGATATCATCCTTGTTTCCAAGTTCTTTGAGAGAGGGGCATGGTGTTTTGCTTTGATCTTATTCCTTACACCCGACCTACCTTTTTGTTTCCTTAGTATTTTGGTATGACCATTTCAAGAAGAATGGAAGAAATAGTTTGATTATATGTTATCCAAAGGTTTGATTGATACTGTCTCACTTAGGGAAGAGCCTCTTATGTTTATATCAGAGAGAGATAGTAGTCGATGGAATATTGTGGATTATCATACTCCTAACATGGTAACCATCAAGAACAAATATCATCTGCCCATGTCAAGCACTTGGTTTGATTAGATGAATGGAGCGAAGGTATCCTCAAAGATTAACATGTCTATATCGAATTCAAATGCGAGAACATGACGATACTGCCTTCCCCACTAGGTATGGACATTATGAATATAAAATTATGTCTTTTGGACTAAGCATTTTCCTGCCATCATAATGGAGGCATTGAACATTATGCTGAATAGATTCCTTGATAACTTTGTGGTAGTGTTCATTGATGATATTCTCATAGGTTTCAAAACATAAGGAGAGCATGAGCGCCATCTTAAGTTTGTGCTTGAGAATTCGAGGACGAATTATTTTTATGCAAAGCTAAACAAATGTGAGTTCTGGATTTTAGAAATGGCATTTCTATTGGGTCCGCAGCATAAAACAAAAAATTTCCTATGGTGTGAACTATACGCCAAGATCTATCTACTAGGTACAAAGCAACGGGTGGACATACATCCAACGAGAACTTACCCTCGAAGACAACGAGTTTTGTTAACGAGTAGGAACTCGTGGTTGATGTAGTCGTACACTTGTCGATCTCAAGATCGTGAGGAAGTCCGAGCGCCGCAACTCAGCAGCGGATCCATACTCGCACACACGTTCAAGCCACCGGACAACCTCCACCTCCTCTCTCCAGTGATCCAGTGGAAGTAGCAACTCCTTCTAGACGAAATGCCACCGGGAACATGTATCTCGCTAATCTGAGACCATGGGGGAATAATTCTAGAGGGGGAGAGAGATCCTTCACAAGGAGGTGTGAGGATGAAGGAGGGAATGGTGGTTTTATAGGAGGAGGTGCCCTCCTCTCCATGGTCGGCGCATGGGGTGACCTCACCTCCCCCATTCATGTGGTGGTAACCCCTCCACATTAAAATGCCTCTTCACATTCCCTTTTAAAGTCTCCACTTTAAATGCATTAAAATTCTCCAAGTTTAATGCTCTCTCATTTAATAAAACTCTTTTATTAAATTTATTCAGAATTTTGTTATCTACTTTAATTAACAAACATTCACATATAGCCCCTTGCAATATTTCAATATCACATGTAGAACCACTTTCTGCAATTTCACCCGAAACAATTTCCGGTTTCTATTGAGACAATTCCTGCGCTTTGCAATTCTTTCGTCTGAAACATATGTGCTCCAAAATGGTGTCCGGTAACTCTTAAGTGTGTCACCCTATGGTTCACTTAATAATGCGTATATGATCGAGACCCTTCTCCGATCAATAATCAGCAGCGGGACCTGGAGATCCGTACTGACTCCTACACATTCAACGATGACTTCTGTGATCGTGAGAACCTTTAACGCTTGTAACTAAATCCCTTTGTCTCGCGATATATTACATGTCCGAGATTTAATCATCGGTATCTCCATACCTAGTTTGATCTTGTTACCGACATGCACTCTTTTCTCGTTCCTGTGATATAACATTCTAGTGATCACATCACTTGCTTGCAAGCTATCTCAATGTGATATCACCGAGAGGGCCTAGAGTATATCTATCCGTCATCGGGATTGACAAATTCCACTCTTGATCCATGAGCCTCAACATAACACCTTCATAGTACTGAACCCATCTTTATAGTCACCCTGTTACGGTGTGACGTTTGATGTTATCAAGATACTCTTCCGGTGTTAGCAATTAACTTGATCTCATGGTCTAGGGATAAAGATTACTTCGTATGATGTTATAGCAATATAAACATAATGACTTGATCGTAATGCTATACTTCGGATGAATGTTCATCACATCATTCCACCAATGGTGTGACCTTGTTATTAACAACATCCAATGTCCATGATCAGGAAACCTTGATCATCTTGTTAATCAACAAGCTAGTCTATAAGAGAGGCATAACTAGGAACCCTTTTTGTTTATTAAACACACATGTATTGATGTTTCCAATCAATAAAATTCTAGCATGTAAAATAAACATCTATCATATATAAGGAATACATAATAACAACTTTATTATTGCCTCTCAGGGCATATTTCCTTTAATTTCTAGGCTAGGTTATTAATCAACATGTATCATGGTAGACCCTAATAAGGTTTCTACAATTATTGGCTAAATGCAACCATCCAATGTCAAGGAAGTAAGAAATTTATTGGGCTTGGCGGGTTATTATTGAAAGTTTGTGAAGGATTTTTCTTACTGCCAAGATAACCCAAAAGGATGTTAAAATCCAAATAGAGTGAGAGGAGTGCAACAATGTGATCAACTGTTATAGCAAATGGGAGAGCGCATTCTACAAGGCAAAACCAAAGAGTTTACTAAAGATGGGACCAGGGTTGTTCGTTTTCATGGTTGCTTATGTGTTCCACATAAGTCTCAGGTGAAGGAGGACATTCTTAGGGAGGCACATCGTACCACCTACACCATCCATCCTAGGAGACAAAGATGTATCATGAACTAAAACAAACTTATTGGTGGAAAAGAATGAATGTTGATGTGGCCAAGTGTCTCCTCTTGTGGGGTTTTCAACAAATAAAGGCTGGGCGTAAGTGGCTAGTGGGACTGCTACAATCCTTAGAGGTTACAGAATAGCCATGGGATGACATTGCCATGGATTTTTTTGTTGGCCTACCTCGTACACAAAGGTGGTAAGATGCCATTTGGGTGGTCGTGGATCAACTTAGCAAAGTTTCTCATCTTATTCCTATCCACACCACTAACTTTGCAACTGAATTGTCACTGATATACGTAAGAGAGATAACAAGATTGCATGGGGATCCTAAAACCATTACGTCTGATAGGGATGCTAAATTTGTATCAAAGTTCTGGGAGAGCTTGTAGAGTGCCTTGGGGACACAACTGAGACTTAGTGCTGCTCCATCCCCAGACAGTTGGCCAGTCAGACCATACAATCCAACCACTTGAAGATATGTTGAGGTGTTGCATCCTATCTTGGCAAGGGATTTAGGAGGATCACTTGCTACTTGTGGAGTTTTCTTATACTAATAGTTATTAGGATAGAATATGTATGGCACATTACAGGCTCTCTATGAAAGAAAGTAGATATCCACTATGTTGGGATGCCATGGGCAAGAAGGTGGAGCTTGGACCAAATTGGGTTTAGCAAACTATGGAGAGGATAACTGATATTAGACAACATGTGTTGGCAACACATAGTAGGCAAAAGAATTATGTTGATTCCAAGAGGTCGAATGTGGAATTTCAATATCGAGGGGAGGTACTCCTAAGGGTGTGTCCCAATAATGGTGTTATAAGATTTACCATCAAAGGAAAGATTAGTCCATGGTATATTGGATCTTTCTTGATAATGGCATGAGCGGGAAATCTAGACTATCGACTTGAGTTGGTAGAGTCGATTAAAGGTGTGCATGATGTGTTCCATGTCTCCATGTTGCGCAAGCATTTTTGTGATTCGGAACGATAGATTACCATGGAACTAGTTACGATAGAATAAGATTTAACCTTTGAGCTTTGCCTTGTGAAGTTATTGTAAGAGTCCGAGAGAGTGATGCGGAATAGGACACTAAAGTATGTGAAGATTCTTTGGTCGCAACAAACTGAGCATGAGGCGACTTGGAAACTTGAGTCTCGCATGCGTGAAAGTTAGCCAAATATATTCATGGCTGGTATGTGTAGCATGTTTATGTTTTCCTGTCTTATTTATGTTTGCGAGCAGAAGAACAAGAAAGAATTCAGGGTCGAATTCTGTTTAAGTGGGTAAGAATGTCATATCCCAGATTTTTTATGCTAATGTTTTGTGCTTAATCAATCCGTTCAAAAGATAAATTAAATATTTATAACCATGTTGCTGTTTGTTTGTGGGTTTGGGAGAAAAACAAAATAAAACAAAAGATGTGAAAATAGAGTGCAGTATCACTTGAACCTTTAACCTTCCGTTCTAAATGTGAAGCTGCAACCAGCTGGCACTACGGGAAAAAATGTTGCTGCCGTGTAGGCAATATACACGGCAAAGGCCTTCTGGAACACGGCAAAGGCTTTGTCGTGTGTATACACACGACAAATGCCACACGACAACGTTTGCCACGGCAAAGGCCCTTTGCCGTGTGTTTTCTAAAGAAGACACGGCAAAGCCTTTGCCATGTGTCTTACACATAGACACGGCTAAGTAAAGTGACATAATGGTTCCCATTGAAGATGACGGTGTCTATTCTTTGCCGTGTGTCGTTCATAAATCCAACACGGCAAAGGCAGCCTTTGCCGTGTGTCACCCATAAATTCTACACGGCAAAGGCTGCCTTTGTCGTGGTGTTGTCCATAACTTACATAAAAGGCTGCCTTTGCCGTGTGTCACATACACGACAAAGAGGCTGCCTTTTCAAAATAAAATTTTAAAAAAAGTTTATTTTTTTAAACTTTTTTGAATATTTTTTACTTGTTAGTCTCTCATATTGTCAACACCCGGATTTTTAATCCCAGATGCCCATTATGCCATACCTCGCAATCCCAGGATTACCATTTTTGCGAGACATAACGGATTGGATATCACAGTACATCATCCATTACAAACCATACATAAGGTCTTACACAAACAAGGATCTCATGATCCAGTCTTTAATACAACAAGCAGTGGAAATAAAAGATAAGCGTAGCAGTGGGGTCCATCTTCAAGAGCACAGGCAATGCTGACGAAGGCAGATAGTCCTAGTTATCATAGCCGTCCTGATGGCCATCCTCTTGATAGTCTCCTTCATAGTCTGGCCATGAGAATAGCCAGGGACAAAAGCCATGAGTACTCTTTAAGTACTCGCAACTACCACTAACAAGTATTATAATTCTAAGTTAAAGTGCTAAATCTAAGTTTAACTATAAAGTTAAGTTTGAAACCTAAGCTGAGTTTAGAAGCAAAGAAAAATAAAGTAAAGTTCTAGATTCATTTAAGTTGGGAAGCTAGTATCATAAACACAACCCTGTTGTGGTCAAGTCAAGATTCATCATTCATTTCAAGTTATTTAGAAAACATCTGACAACGAAACAGTATGGCCATTCCAACTGTCCATAACCACGGACGCGGCTATTCGAATAGTTTGACACTCTGCAGAGGTGGTACACTTTCACCACAAGATTCGATACATCTGTCAGGGATAACCCTAAATCATCATACTTAGCATGCAGATAATCAAACATAACCATCCCTTTACACACCCTAGTATAAGCACCTCTCCTATGAGCATGGCCTCCCAACCATGACCATCACCATCTTGGGCAATCGTGATAGGTGGACATCATGAGAGGTAGCCTCAGCTCAAACCTCTCCCACGAGGGAACTAATACTAATGCATATAAATTTCCAGCTAAGCCTTACCCAATTTAGGTAATGTGGTTGTACGGTAAATTTGGAATGGTATCGCATCCGAATCCAACCATCAGTTTTATAAAAGGGGTTAAGGCTCATGCCTCATCATTTTCATCATCATAAACCATTTGCGTTTCTCAACACATGTCAAAACATCTCAATAGAATGACTCATCATTCCAAGGTTTTCATAATTCATTTTCACCAAGTGTTCCCATCTAAAGTGACTCAAGTTTTTGATCTACTCTAAAATTACTAAGTTAAGAGTGTTCACTAAGGTGGAAGTGATGGGTTCAATCTCATGCCATAGAATGACATCTAAAGGTTTCTAAATAGGTCAAGTTTTATACTTTTTATGCTACCTTCAAAATCAGTAAAGAACTTTGTGTAAACTAAGGGAGGTGAAACTTGTCAATAAGACTTGAGGTACTAATAGTCAACAAGGGGTGCTCAAAGCATGCTTAAGGCATCTTTGCTAAACCATCTAGTTTGATTGTAGTTTGCTAAGCACTAAACTTGCAAGGGTTAGCTTGCATTGTTAATGGTGGCTTGCAAGTATAACTTGCAAGGGCTAATCTTGGATAGTGCTAGCTTGCCTTGGTTGGTGCAGTGGTTTAAGTTTTCTTCTTCTTCGTCTTGATAGCACTCCTCCTCTTCGTAGACTTGGTCGGTACTATCATCTATAAAAATACATACGGAGTACACAATCACCAAACAATACTTAACTAGGATAAGTAGCATTCTAAGGCACACAATTGATGATCTATTATCATCACAAGCATCACAAGTTTAATTCAATAGTTTCATCCTTTTTAATTTAGAAAAGTAATTTCTACTCATTGAAAATTTAACTAAGATTTAATATTCACCACTTAAAATATGGGATCATGTGGACACATGTCATCACCACATATTCTAACATGTGGGAATGAGATTTAAGGGTTGGATCAATATTACTTTGGTTTAAGTTCATTATTTAATGATTTAAAGTGACTAGAAATGCCTATATAGCATTATTTTGGAACTAGCCCAAAGTCACTGCATGTAAACCTTAATATTATTACATATTTAGATAGATATGATGAAATGTGATTTTTGAGAGTTGGAATCAACTCAAAACCTATCTTAGTTGATTTTATAAAAAAATGTTGCAAGTGGCAAATACTTCTGTTTTGTTATTTTTATTAGGAGAGATCTATAACTCTAATTGAATTTAATCCAACGGGCTTGGATAGATCATCTCCATAACTTTCATACAAAATTGGTTTCATGCAATTTGGATTTATAAAACTCTCTGAATTTAATTTCAAACTAGGGGACAGAAACTATATTTAACTAAAAAGAAAAATCCAGATTTGAACGGGTGGGCTAGCGCGGGAGAGAACTTGGGCCAGCCCAGTGGCGCTCCGTAGCGCGGGGCTCAGCTGACAGGGGGGTCCCACTTGTCAGTGGGTCTTAACACGTGAAACGGTACACGCGCTGTGGGCCGTAGGATTAGAAGCGGATCTACGGCCGAGGATCATCGTCAACGACGAACAGGTCGCCGGCGAGTTCGAACCCTAGCGGCTCGGTGGGGGTCTGCTGGGGACGTACCAGGGCTCTAGCGGGGTCGGCGAGGCAGGCAAACGAACTGGAAGATGACGGCGAGGCGAGGCGCGGTTGCGACAGAGCTTGGGGTGGTCGCAATCAGCGGCGCCCTTCTCCTCCTGCTGCGGCTGCTCCGGCTCCAATTCCGGCGAGCTGCTGCTCCCCTTGCTCCGGCTAGAGGTGGGTGAGGTTCAGTGAGGTGAGGGGAGTAGAGTGGTGTGGAGAGAAGAGGCTGGGGAGGCCTCCTTTTATAGGCCCGACGGTGAGACCGAGCGGGATGGGCAGGCGACGGTGGCGACAAGGCTATGGCCGGCTAGAGGCATGGCGGAGGGTGGTGATCGACAGGCGGTCTCCTGGCGGTGCTCTAGGAAGTGAATGCGAGCGTAGGGGCGGTGGCATGTGGTCTAGGCGAGGTGGCGCTCTGAGCGGCAGAGGCGGCGGTGTCCACAGCGAGCGGTGGCTGTGGTGCATTGGGCGTGACAGGGTGTCTGGGGTGTTCCACAGGTCATGGCGGCTCGTGCACACGGGGACAGAGCGTGCTCTGCGGGCGGTGTCGGCATGGTCGACCAGCTCCGGGCACGGCGGTTCCTGGCCGCTTTGCTCTCAGATCTCGGCACAGGGCTGGTTGGACGGTGGAGGTGGACCACTGGCAACTTGCTACACATGGTGAGAGAGGCTGGAGAGGGCTGGTGCTGTAAGTGCACGGTCAGCCGGCGAGGGGTGGCTCGGCATGGCATGGCAATGCCACTAGGGGCTAGGGGAGTGGGTTTAAAAGGCTTTGCTAGATCATTTAGAGACAAAGGGAGTAAAAAGGGGCCAAATGGGAGACAAGTTTAGCCAGAACACTATTTAAAATAGTGAAATTTGTTTGGTTTGAAATCTGCCTGCCAAGTGTTTGATGAAATGGCCGCATGAAACAAACTTTTGAATTTTGGTTTCAAAATTTTTGGGTGTTCTCCACTATTGCTAGGTAGACTCTGGTTGCAAGGGTTTTGAAAGTGGAGCTCAAATAGATGGGTTTTGAAATAGGGGTAATCTACGCATATGCATTGGATTCTATTTTCAAATGCCAATTAAAATAGTTAACAAAATGTTTTTAGCAGATCCAAAGGTGGGCCTTGGTACCTCATTATGTGTACTAGCAAGGGGTACAAAGATCAAGAATTGTTTCTGTTAAGAAATTAGTGCTAGGAACACTCAAAGTAGTGTAGTGGATTAAAATGGCCAAAATGACCATTCCTCCTTTTTAATTCTTTTTGATTTGATTTTCTTTAGGAAAAGTTTGGGAATGATGTAGATGATGTTTAAATCACCTAAGAAACATTTTAGAAGCAAAGGATCACACAATCATGGCAATTCAAAACAACTCCTATTTTAAATGCACACATATATGAATGCTTTTATTTTTAATTTGAAAAAGTTTTTGTTAACCCCAAATTTTATGATTTAGAACTTGATAAGCTTGGATTGAAGTTTTGGGGTGTTACACATATGGGATACTTTTAACTCTAAGTATGTTTAATATTAGGTCAAATTGCACTCATAATCAAACTTCCCCTACGGTCACCCATCCTAACACTACTCTACCCCTAGCACGCTTAACTTCTTTGTTCCTTCCGAATGAGCTTCCGAGAAAGAAATCATACCTTGTCGATAATACTTTCATATCAATCCTATTAACTCTTGGACCATGATGTCATACATCTCAGTTTTAGATTCCAAATAATTATTTAAGTAGACAACAATGAATAAGTAATAATAATCTTGAATCCAAATAAAAAATAAAATGCTTTTTTTGCCTTTTTCTATTTAATATGGAATAATTCATATATTTAAATCCGTAAATCGGAATTCGACAAATAAAATATCTAAATCGATCCGAAAAATGAGAGGAATCCAAATATGACATCCATATCATATTTTGAACCTAAAAATTATTTTTGTAAAAAATCATGAGCATTAGATCATGTACCTGCAGTTCATATGTGACTCACTTCCTACCGATTCGGCAGAAATTTGTCTTTTTCACCAGGGGTGGATGAAAAGGTTTTAAAATCCCCGGTTGATATATTGTTCATGTAAGGTGTTCTAGTATTTTTTAAAAATGGGGTGGTAGTATTTTTGAATTGAACATTTGGTGTTGCTTCACAAAATGCCCCGATTTTTGCGCTCCGAAAATAGGAAATGGCTTTTCCGTGCGAAAAAAGGAAAACTTCCTCCTGTAATATTGTTCGCAATCCCATGATGCACATGTATGCACAATATGGGCACATTATCACAAACTATGCCGCGATTATGCCCATAACATTGGTCATTTGAACCGAAAGTCAGGAAACCTCGAATGAGATAGGTCATTTTGTGAAGGATTTTTTGAGACATAATCAATATACCAAGTTTGATATTTTGACTCCCAACTATGTCAAAAAATATGACACCACGCGAAGGTCTCGCATTTTTTTGATTTTTTTTGATTTAGTTATGGTCATTTGAAACTATCGTCAAACCCTAATTGAATGGAGGGCGTGAAGATTCTTAGCTCGAGGCTGAGCCTCACTAAACTTGCATTGGATCTCTAAAGAAACATCATATTTTGAACCTAAAAATGATTTTTGTTAAAAATCATGAGCATTAAATCATGTATCTGTAGTTCATATCTGACCTACTTCCTACCGATTCGGTAGAAATTTGTCTTTTTCACCAGGGGTGGACGAAAAGGTTTTAAAATCACGGGTTGGGACATTGTTCACGCAAGGTGGTCTAGTATTTTTGAAAAATGGGGTGGTAGCATTTTTGAATTGAACATTTGGTGTTGCTTCACAAAATGCCCCGATTTTGCGCTCCGAAAATAGGAAATGGCTTTTCCGCGCGACAAAAAGGAAAACTTCCTCCTGCAACATTGTTCGCAATCCCATGATGCACATGTATGCACAATATGGGCACATTTTCACAAACTATGTCACGATTATGCCCATAACATTGGTCATTTGAACCGAAAGTCGGGAAACCTCGAATGAGATAGGTCATTTTGTGAAGGTTTTTTTGAGACATAATCAATATACCAAGTTTGATATTTTTCCTCCTAACTATGTCACAAAATATGACACCATGCGAAGGTCTCGCAGTTTTTTGATTTAGTTATGGTCATTTGAAACTATCGTCAAACCCTAATCGAATGGAGGGCATGAAGATTCTTAGCTCGAGGCTGAGCCTCACTAAACTTGCATTGGATCTCTAAAGAAACATCATATTATGAACCAAAAAATGATTTTTGTAAAAAATCATGAGCATTAAATCATGTATCTGTAGTTCATATCTGACCTACTTCCTATCGATTCGGCAGAAATTTGTCTTTTTCACCAGGGGTGGACGAAAAGGTTTTAAAATCCCCGGTTGGGACATTGTTCATTTAAGGTGGTCTAGTATTTTTGAAAAATGGGGTGGTAGCATTTTTGAATTTGACATTTGGTGTTGCTTCACAAAATGCCCCGATTTTTGTGCTCCGAAAATAGGAAATGACTTTTCCGTGCGATAAAAAGGAAAACTCTCTCCTGCAACATTGTTCGCAATCCCATGATGCACATGTATGCACAACATGGGCACATTATCACAAATTATGTCGCGATTCTGCCCATAACATTGGTCATCTGAACCGAAAGTCAGGAAACCTCGAATGAGATAGGTCATTTTGTGAAGATTTTTTGGAGACATAATCAATATACAAAGTTTAATATTTTTTCTCCCAACTATGTCACATAATATGACTCCACGTGAAGGTTTCACATTGTTTTGATCATTTTTAAATTTTTATGCCTGTTTTAAACTATGGTCAAAACGGCGAGCATGAAGATTCCTATCAACATAAATATCTAATATTTGAGTGTAGATAGATAGATCTTATTTTTCTACAAATTTTGATATATTATTTCTATTTTTCTGAATTAGAATGATTTTTTTATGATTTTCCTAAGAGTAATGTGATAAAAGGAAAAAAAGAAAAAAAAGAACTTTGTCGTGTATACTGCGGAATACACACGGCAAAGGCCCTTTGTTGTGTATACTGCGGAATACACACGGCAAAGGCCCTTTGCCGTGTATACTACGGAATACACACGACAAAGGGCAAGCGAGGGCACACGGCAAAGAGGCCACCGTCTGTAGCCGTTAGCTCATTCCCGTCAAGTGGACCTGTGGGGTCACGGGTCCCACCTCGTTGCCGTGATGACACCTATGCCGTGTGTCGCTGTTGGCTTTGCCGAGTTTTTTTCTTTGCCGTGTTCCTTTGTAGGTCTTTATCGTGTATATTTCTTTGTCGTGTTCTTTTTCAAAAATTTGCCGTGTCCGTGTACTTTGCCGTGTACTTTTTAGGTTGCACACGGCAAAGACAAGCTTTGCGTGTTCTAATCCATTTGGCACACGGCAAAGCCGTGTCTACACGGCAGCGACATTTTTTCCCGTAGTGTGGTCTCATGGTGTTTCTTTGGTTCAACACTAGTTTTTCTTATTTTATTTCTTTAGTACAAGAGGAAGGGAAAGCCCATGGGCTGGGCTCAAGGCCCTATCGGATTTGGCGTCGGTGCCCTACTGCGCCGCCCCTTAGTAGAAAATCAGGACCGTGCCCTCTAGTCTTGATCTCCTCATATCTCAACCAGACTAGCTGCCCTCTAGATCGCCGCCGCTGCCCTTGTCGGGTCGCTACTGCCGTTGGACCTCAGGTCGCTGCTGCCGCTTGGCTGCGCCAACCATCACGAGGTCTCAGGTATGCCCATTGCCAGATCAAGTTGTATCACCGTCGTCCGTCGTTGCAGCGGTGCGTGCTTTTGTCCCCTTGTTATTTCTTTGATCTCCTCCACCAACGTGTAGCAGAGCTATTCTTTTGGTGTTGTCCAGAGGGTTAGTTACAGACTTGGTTTGGTACTGTTTGTTGATTCCAGGTTCCTGTACACCACCGTATGAGCAGTAGGTAGTTTGGCGCCTAAACAATCTGCTATTTGCTAGCTGATGTTTGTTTATTCCCTCTCCAAACGAATACCTAAACCTAAGTTGGAATTCTCTAAAATATCATGTAGATGTTTTTTCTGAAATCTCCTCGTACGTGCACCATTGAACAACTAGGTGTTTTGGTTTGGTTCTCCCCGTACATGAAGAGCATGGCTGAGTTGATTAGGTCAGTACCACTTGGGCAATCATTCCTAGTACTTGGCAACGTCGAACAGTTTAGATTCAGGGCACGGAAAGGTTCAGACAACTTTTAGTAAGATTCTCCTTTAGCTATTTGGTGCAGTGAGTTTAGATTTAATTCTGGTATTTGTACAAGCATAATTTTAAGGTGCACCCTGAATAAAAATTGTAGACCATGTTTCACTCTTTCCATACAGTATTTATTTGCATAATTTGGTTGGACAGATTGCAAGAAACGGTAAATTATGAGCTAAGGTCGAAAGTTGTGGAGAACGTATTCTGATGTTAGAATTCTTGTATTCTGCTAGACTTCATGTAGAAACTAATTGTTATAAAGAAATTAAGTGATTTGTCCGGCGTGGACGCATTTGTGTGGATGCTTAATATGGAGTGGCTTAAGACTTTATTGTCTAGATTTTTGTCTATGGGCATAAGTAAGAGTAATATTGAGTTGCTGATATATATAAATCACCTCTTTGATTGAGTTTTAAATTTATGGGGTGTAGTTACGTTTGCTGAGAGAGCCGAGCATATGCTACTTTAGGGGTTTCGCACGTAGGAACAATTTTGAATTGTGAATTGACTATGTTATGAAGTCATGTGGTGTATTGAGTGTTATATATATGTTGCATAACAGGTGTTGATACTTCTGGTTCAGAACCCTACATCTCATAGTTTGTGCCCCGCGGTTGAGGCAAGTTCATGGCGGATAGTGAATTTTTCATATCTCTCTTCACTAAATTTTATTTAATGCTTATGATATATATATATATATGATGACAATGATAAATATGACGATGGCATGTGCATATTATGCCCATTTTGCATACCATGATGATAACGTGACCCACATTCGTGGGCAAAATGCGACTTCCATTATTGGTTTGCGACCCACTTTGGAGGCACCCTCCACGAGTTGGAGCGAGTGGATGCCGACAGGTGTCCACCCGAGCGATACCTGTATTCGCGGTGAGATGAGATGAGCATATAGGCATGTAGGACATAATACTATGTTCTAATGGATGAATAATTTTTAACGATGAGCTGGTGTTTTGATTTATGTAAAGTTACTATTTGTTTGTGAACTTGTTGAGTCTTTGTACTCACCCTTGTTGATTTCATGTTTTTAGGTAAACCTTGACAACATCATGCATGGGGAATACGGGAGTAGAGCTACCACCTACTACACATCACGACCTTATATTTATCTTGGAACTAGTTCTTTCTAAATAATAAGATTACATTGTTTGGTTCAGTTTGGGAGTTCATTGAATAGTTCATTAAAACATATTTGGTTATCTTCTTGCACGTGGATGATATTTTTTTTAATTCCTAGTGGTTTAGAGATTTGGTAAATTATTGGTGATTAACTTGTTCTATCTGGTGATATATTCCTATATTTTGGTATTCTTATAAATATTCTGTTGTAGATGTCCTTTTAAACAGAGGAGACTCTGCCATTTTTTTCTAAAAAGTATTAGTTATTTTCTATGTGTAATGTATGTGGTAACATATCAAGTGCTTGTTGGCTTGGGGTGTTACAGTTGGTATCAGAGCGGGCTTTATGTCCATGGTATGAAAATAAACTTACCTAATAACCATAAATTTTGACACAATGGTGCATTAGGATGGGTTGGGTCATGCATTGCCTTTACGCCTGTTATCTTATTGTGTATCCCTTTTATATTTATTATGTTGGTATGCCCATGGGAAGAAGAATATCATTTTGGCCGAAGTTGGGATGCCGAACGCGGTACCCAAGTTGTTTGTAATTAGTCATGATGACTACGTTGGCGTGCCAAATACTCGGAAGGGTCTTTTGATGCAATTCAACTTTACGTTTTAATACAAAATATCAGGCTAACGGCGGTCAAGTTGGGCCCCTATCAGTTCTCGCCGTTATGTCGCGCCCGTCGCTTAGGCGTCAATTAGGTTTGCAGCGTTGGCGCCTGCATCCATTCTGGCGTCTTCTTCTTTCTGAAGCGGCAATCTGTAGTAGCGGCCATGGCGCGAGCTGGGGCGTGATTTAAACTGCCCGCTCTCCTCCCCATCCACCCATGGCACAGCTCGGGGACGAGAATTGGTTCTCGGTGAGATCTGTCACTATGTCGACCATGCTCGGTCTTGTTTTCCTCCTCCAGAATCTGAGCTCGCCGTCACCGTGGTCGTACTCACACAAATTCTGCCACCTCTACCGAGGTCTCTGTGGTAGCTCAAGTTCTGGCATGTTCGACCTGTAAGCGAATTCGGAGCTGGGCGATGACAACCCATTGTTGAACCAATTTGCTGAAGATTGTGTGTCGTGCCAAGGTATTCGGCTGATGCATTAAACGCTTAGCGTCCACCGCCGATGTGAAATCATTTAGTTACTTCAATACGAAATTTCGACCAATTTAACTTGTTGATGTATTCTTTGATAATTATAATATAATCGAGCACTAGAAATATTTGTAGTGTGCATGAGCATGATCAGTAATATAATTGAACACTAGAAATTTTAAGGCACTCCATATAAAGGAGTAGATTAATATATATATATATATATAGAAGGTTCACCACAGACACCACGCAGATATATTGTCTTACATGCCACACACAGGTAATAATAATTAACTGAGACAAAATAAAAGCAGGGGCAGCAGTAGGAGGCCGGGACACGGAGACGCCTAGCAGGACAGGGGCATATCAGCAGGAGGCGGGAACAGCCTAGTCGATGGGATACAGGTCAGTCCTGACGTATTCCCGGAGGAATTTGCCGAAGACTGCGTGCCGCGCCAAGGTAATCGGTCTATGACTTCTTCCTCCGCCCTTGCCAACGTACACCGCGTGTTGGATCATGCTGTCGAGGTCCACGTTGATTGCTCTGCCACAGAATGGACAAAACAGTCTTCCCTAGGTAGAAACGGATTAGCCCACACCATAACCGCCTCAGCACGTGGCGGCTCTTGTTGTCCCTAAATACCTTGCTATCGTCCACTTCATCATCATCCTCGTGTTGATTTTTAAGAACGTAACTTAGAACTCATACATATGATTTAATTATCTTACAACTCAAGAATTGACGACATGTATATGTAAGACAATATATCCGTGGATATCAAAGAGAAAGCATCTCAGTAATAGTATGATCAGTTCATATATCAATTCATCGCAACACAGTGACAAAATAATTGTATCAGAGTATATGTAGAATACAGATTGCAGCCTCATAAGTTTCTTTAGAGATGGAGTAGGTGAACCAAGTAACAATTACACAACCTATATTGTTCTTGTACATCGCCCCAGGTTCACTAACTCATCCCTAAAAAAATCTGACACCAATGTGTCTGCCTCTCTTTTGGGACAATTTAAATCATTGGCCACAATAAGAAATTGAAATGTAATCGTACAAAACATTATTCAGAGATATACATAGTCAGGTATAAAAACAAGCCTAAATATTGTAATTATAAATAAAAAAACAAACAATTAATCATCAGGTACATGTTAAAAATGCTTATGATCAAAACCATTCATTTACATATGCATCATACGAATCATTCAAAGATCAGAAACAAATCAAGGATCATATATGTAGTTCCATATGATAATAAATCAAGGGCCTCATAATTTGTTTCAGAGATGGAGTTGGCGAACCAAAGTACCAACAACACAACCTATATTGTTTGTGTGCATTGCTGCCTCAGGTTCACCAACCCATCCTAAAACACGACACCATCATACGTGTCTCCCCTTGAACTCTTGTGGGGCAAATTTCAATCATCGGCCTCGGTGACAAACTGAAATGTAATTCTTAAAGACTATGAATGCATGGAATAGATAATTCAAATATCATAGTTCTATGAATGTAGAATAAAGATTGCGGCCTCATAAGATTCTTCAGGGATGGCGTAAGCGAACCAAGTAACAATTGCGCAGCTTATATTAATCTTGTACATGGCCCCAGGTTCGCTAACTCATCCCTGAAAAAATATAACACCAATGTGTCTGCCTCTCTTTGGGGCAAATTTGAATCATTAGCCACAATAAGAAATTGAAATGTAATCGTACAAAACAATATTCAGGGATATACATATGCATCATACGACGCACTCATAGATCAGAAACAATACAAAGATTATATATATAGGTTCCATATGAGAAAAAAATTAGGGCCTTATTTTTTTCAGAGATGGAGTCGGAGAACCAAAATACCAACATCACGACCTATATTGTTTATGTGCATTCATGCCTCAGGTTCAGTAACCATCCCTAAGAAAATGACACCATCAGATGCCCTTGCGCTATTTTGGAGAAAAATTGAATCATTGGGCTCAGTAAGGAATAGAAATGTAATGTTATAAGCATGTTGTGTATCGAAATCAACACTCAACTAGCAAAATGAACTAGATGGCAGATGAGTAGATTGGGGATTTGTGACTAGACGAATTGGGGTTTTGTGACTAGATGGCAGATGCATCAATCGACCAATCGAACCATATATATACTACCCTACTTCAAGAGCAAAAGAATCTGTACATGATTGAGCAAATCCTATGTATGAACAGTGAAATCTGCGGCTGTGACTAGAGAAGCTAGCAATATAGTATCTCAGACTCCTCATCAGGGACCTCCTCCTCGAAATCATCATTCTCTGCGATTGCGTCGAAGATTTCTTGGACGTGATGGGGTCGTTGATGTAGAGCACCAGATTGCCTCCGCCTGCCACCTGTCCCCCATCCAGATCTGCCGTTGGCACCATGACGTTGTCGGCCACCTGCTGCTCAGCGGCGACGGCTACTATGTGTTCTTTTCATGAACCACACCCAGTGTCATTGCATGTGTGTTCTTCTCACAAACCACACATGGATCCACCAGTGTCATTGCATGTCTGTTCTTTTCATGAACCACAGCCAGAGCCATTGCATGTGTGTTCTTATCACAAACCACACATGGATCCACTAGTGTCATTGCATGCCTGTTCTTTTCATGAACCACAGCCAAAGTCATTGCATGTCTGTTCTTCTCACAAACCACATAAGGATACACTAGTGTCATTGGATGTGTGTTCTTTTCATGAACCACACCCAGTGTCATTGCATGTATGTTCTTCTTACAAACCATAGCCAGAGTCATTGTGTGTCTACTCTTTTTATTAACCACACCCAGTGTCATTAGATGTATGTTCTTCTCACAAACCACACATGGATCCACCAGTGTCATTGCATGTGTGCTCTTTTCATTAACCATAGTTAGAGTCATTGCATGTGTGTTCTTTTCACAAACCACATATCACCAGTGTCATTGCATGTCTGTTCTTCTCACAAACCACATAAGCATACACTAGTGTCATTGGATGTGTGTTCTTTTCATGAACCACACCCAGTGTCATTGCATGTGTGTTCTTTTCACAAAACACACATGGATCCACCAGTGTCATTGCATGTCTGTTCTTTTCACAAACCACAGCTAGAGTCATTGCATGTCTGTTCTTTCCACAAACCACATATGGATCCACCAGTGTCACTGGATGTGTGTTCTTTTCACAAACCACAACTACAGTCATTGCATGTTTGTTCTTATCACAAACCACAGCTAGAGTCATTGCATGTCGGTTCTTTCCACAAACCACATATGGATCCACCAGTGTTACTGGATGAGTGTTCTTTTCATGAACCACACCGAGTGTCATTGCACGTGTGTTCTTCTCAGAAACCACAGCTAGAGTTATTGCATGTATGTTCTTTCCACAAACCACAGCTAGAGTCATTGCATGTATGTTCTTCTCACAAACCACATAAGGATACACTAGTGTCACTGGATGTGTGTTCTTTTCATGAACCACACGCAGTGTCATTGCATGTGTGTTCTTATCACAAACCACACATGGATCCACCAGTGTCATTGCATGTCTGTTATTTTCACAAACCACAGCTAGAGTCATTGCATGTCTGTTCTTTCCACAAACCACATATGGATCCACCGGTGTCACTGGATGTGTGTTCTTTTCACAAACCACAACTACAATCATTGCATGTCTGTTCTTATCACAAACCACAGCTAGAGTCATTGCATGTCGGTTCTTTCCACAAACCACATAAGGATCCACTAGTGTCAATGGATGAGTGTTCTTTTCATGAACCACACCCAGTGTCATTGCATGTGTGTTCTTCTCACAAACCACAGCTAAAGTCATTGCACGTCTGTTCTTTCCACAAACCACATCTACAGTCATTGCATGTCTGTTCTTTCCACAAACCACATATGGATCCACCATTGTCATTGGATGAGTGTTCTTTTCATGAACCCACCCAGTGCCATTGCATGTGTGTTCTTATCACAAACCAGACATGGATCCACTAGTGTCATTGCATGTGTGCTCTTTTCATTAACCACACCCAGTGTCATTGGATGTCTGTTCTTCTCATAAATCACACATGGGTCCACAAGGGTCATTGCATGTGTGCTCTTTTCACAAACCACATAAGGATACACCAGTGTCACTGGATGTGTGTTATTTTCATGAACCACACCCAGTGTCATTGCATGTGTGTTCTTTAACAAACCACACATGGATCCACCAGTGTTATTGCATGTGTGTTATTTCCATGAACCACATCCAGAGTCATTGCATGTCTCTTCTTATCACAACCATACATGGATCCACCAGTGTCATTGCATGTCTGTTCTTTTCATGAACCACATCCAGAGTCATTACATGTCTGTTCTTCTCACAAACCACATAAGGATACACCAGTTTCATTGGATGTGTGTTCTTTTCATGAACCAAGCCAGTGTCATTGCATGTGTCTTCTTATCACAAACCACACATGGATCCACCAGTGTTATTGCATGTCTGTTCTTTTCACAAACCACAGCTAGAGTCATTGCAAGTCTGTTCTTTCCACAAACCACATATGGATCCACCAGTGTCACTGGATGTGTGTTCTTTTCACAAACCACAACTAGAGTCATTGCATGTCTGTTCTTATCACAAACCACAGCTAGAGTCATTGCATGTTTGTTCTTTCCACAAACCACATATGGATCCACCAGTATCACTGGATGAGTGCTCTTTTCATGAACCACACCTAGTGTCATTGCATGTGTGTTCTTCTCACAAACCACACATGGATCCACAAGTGTCATTAGATGTCTGCTCTTTTCATTAACCACACCAGTGTCATTGGATGTCTGTTCTTCTCACAAACCACACATGGATCCACCAGTGTCATTGCATGTGTGCTCTTTTCACAAACCACATCAGGATACACCAGTGTCATTGGATGTGTGTTCTTTTCATGAACCACACACAGTGTCATTGCATGTGTGTTCTTTAACAAACCACACATGGATCCACCAGTGTCATTGCATGTGTGCTCTTTTCATTAACCACACCCAGTGTTATTGGATATCTGTTCTTCTCATAAACCACACATGGATCCACAAGTGTCATTGCATGTGTGCTCTTTTCACAAACCACATAAGGATACACCAGTGTCATTGGATGTGTGTTATTTTCATGAACCACACCCAGTGTCATTGCATGTGTGTTCTTTTCATGAACCACACCTAGAGTCATCGCATGTTTCTTCTTCTCACAAACCACACATGGATCCACCAGTGTCATTGCATGTCTGTTCTTTTCATGAACCACAGCCAGAGTCATTGCATGTCTGTTCTTCCCACAAACCACATAAGGATACACCAGTGTCATTGGATGTGTGTTCTTTTCATGAACCACACCAAGTGTCATTGCATGTGTGTTCTTCTCACAAACCACACATGGATCTACCAGTGTAATTGCATGTCTGTTCTTTTCACAAACCTCAGCTAGAGTTATTGCATGTCTGTTCTTTCCACAAACCACATATGGATCCACCAGAGTCACTGGATGTGTGTTCTTTTCACAAACCACACATGGATCCACCAGTGTCATTGCATGTGTGCTCTTTTCATTAACCATAGTTAGAGTCATTACATGTGTGTTCTTTTCACAAACCACATATCACCAGTGTTATTGCATGTCTGTTCTTCTCACAAACCATATAAGGATACACCAGTGTCATTGGATGTGTGTTCTTTTCATGAACCACACCCAGTGTCATTGCATGTGTGTTCTTTTCACAAACCACACATGGATCCACCAGTGTCATTGCATGTCTGTTCTTTTCACAAACCACAGCTAGAGTCATCGCATGTCTGTTCTTTCCACAAACCACATATGGATCCACCAGTGTCACTGGATGTGTTCTTTTCACAAACCACAACTACAGTCATTGCATGTTTGTTCTTATCACAAACCACAGCTAGAGTCATTGCATGTCGGTTCTTTCCACAAACCACATATGTATCCACCAGTGTCACTGGATGAGTGTTCTTTTCATGAACCACACCCAGTGTCATTGCATGTGTGTTCTTCTCAGAAACCACAGCTAGAGTCATTGCATGTCTGTTCTTTCCACAAACCACAGCTAGAGTCATTGCATGTATGTTCTTCTCACAAACCACATAAGGATACACTAGTGTCACTGGATGTGTGTTCTTTTCATGAACCACACGCAGTGTCATTGCATGTGTGTTCTTCTCACAAACCACACATGGATCCACCAGTGTCATTGCATGTCTGTTATTTTCACAAACCACAGCTAGAGTCATTGCATGTCTGTTCTTTCCACAAACCACATATGGATCCACCGGTGTCACTGGATGTGTGTTCTTTTCACAAACCACAACTATAGTCATTGCATGTCTCTTCTTATCACAAACCACAGCTAGAGTCATTGCATGTCGGTTCTTTCCACAAACCACATAAGGATCCACTAGTGTCAATGGATGAGTGTTCTTTTCATGAACCACACCCAGTGTCATTGCATGTGTGTTCTTCTCACAAACCACAGCTAAAGTCATTGCACGTCTGTTCTTTCCACAAACCACATCTACAGTCATTGCATGTCTGTTCTTTCCACAAACCACATATGGATCCACCAGTGTCATTGGATGAGTGTTCTTTTCATGAACCCCATCCAGTGTCATTGCATGTGTGTTCTTATCACAAACCACGCATGGATCCACCAGTGTCATTGCATGTGTGTTCTTTTCATTAACCACACCCAGTGTCATTGGATGTCTGTTCTTCTCATAAACCACACATGGGTCCACAAGTGTCATTGCATGTGTGCTCTTTTCACAAACCACATAAGGATACACCAGTGTCACTGGATGTGTGTTATTTTCATGAACCACACCCAGTGTCATTGCATGTGTGTTCTTTAAAAAACCACACATGGATCCACCAGTGTTATTGCATGTGTGTTATTTCCATGAACCACATTCAGAGTCATTGCATGTGTGTTCTTCTCACAACCACACATGGACCCACCAGTGTCATTGCATGTCTGTTCTTGTCATGAACCACATCCAGAGTCATTACATGTCTGTTCTTCTCACAAACCACATAAGGATACACCAGTTTCATTGGATGTGTGTTCTTTTCATGAACCAAGCCAGTGTCATTGCATGTGTCTTCTTCTCACAAACCACACATGGATCCACCAGTGTTATTGCATGTCTGTTATTTTCACAAACCACAGCTAGAGCCATTGCAAGTCTGTTCATTCCACAAAGCACATATGGATCCACCAGTGTCACTGGATGTGTGTTCTTTTCACAAACCACAACTAGAGTCATTGCATGTCTGTTCTTATCACAAACCACAGCTAGAGTCATTGCATGTTTGTTCTTTCCACAAACCACATATGGATCCACCAGTGTCACTGGATGAGTGCTCTTTTCATGAACCACACCTAGTGTCATTGCATGTGTGTTCTTCTCACAAACCACACATAGATCCACCAGTGTCATTGGATGTCTGCTCTTTTCATTAACCACACCAGTGTCATTGGATGTCTGTTCTTCTCACAAACCACACATGGATCCACCAGTGTCATTGCATGTGTGCTCTTTTCACAAACCACATAAGGATACACCAGTGTCATTGGATGTGTGTTCTTTTCATGAACCACACACAGTGTCATTGCATGTGTGTTCTTTAACAAACCACACATGGATCCACCAGTGTCATTGCATGTGTGCTCTTTTCATTAACCACACCCAGTGTCATTCGATATCTGTTCTTCTCATAAACCACACATGGATCCACAAGTGTCATTGCATGTGTGCTCTTTTCACAAACCACATAAGGATACACCAGTGTCATTGGATGTGTGTTATTTTCATGAACCACACCCAGTGTCATTGCATGTGTGTTCTTTAACAAACCACGCATGGATCCACCAGTGTTATTGCATGTGTGTTATTTCCATGAACCACATCTAGAGTCATTGCATGTGTGTTCTTCTCACAAACCACACATGGATCCACCAGTGTCATTGCAGGTCTGTTTTTTTCATGAACCACAGTGAGAGTCATGGCATGTCTGTTCTTCTCACAAACCACATAAGGATACACCAGTTTCATTGGATGTGTGTTCTTTTCATGAACCAAGCCAGTGTCATTGCATGTGTCTTCTTCTCACAAACCACACATGGATCCACTAGTGTTATTGCATGTCTGTTCTTTTCACAAACCACAGCTAGAGTCATTGCATGTCTATTCTTTCCACAAACCACATATGGATCCACTAGTGTCACTGGATGTGTGTTCTTTTCACAAACCACAACTAGAGTCATTGCATGTCTGTTCTTATCACAAACCATAACTAGAGTCATTGCATGTCTGTTCTTTCCACAAACCACATATGGATCCACCAGTGTCACTGGATGAGTGTTCTTTTCATGAACCACACCTAGTGTCATTGCATGTGTGTTCTTCTCACAACCACACATGGATCCACCAGTGTCATTGCACGTCTGGTCTTTTCATTAACCACACCAGTGTCATTGGATGTCTTTTCTTCTCACAAACCACACATGGATCCACCAGTGTTATTGCATGTGTGCTCTTTTCACAAACCACATAAGGATACCCCAGTGTCATTGGATGTGTGTTCTTTTCATGAACCACACCCAGTATCATTGCATGTGTGTTCTTCTCACAAACCACACATGGATCCACTAGTGTTATTGCATGTCTATTCTTTTCACAAACCACAGCTAGAGTCATTCCATGTCTGTTCTTTCCACAAACCACGTATGGATCCACTAGTGTCACTGGATGTGTGTTCTTTTCACAAACCACAACTAGAGTCATTGCATGTCTGTTCTTTTCACAAACCACAGCTAGAGTCATTGCATGTCGGTTCTTTCGACAAACCACATATGGATCCACCAGTGTCACTGGATGAGTGTTCTTTTCATGAACCACACCCAGTGTCATTGCATGTGTGTTCTTCTCAGACACCACAGCTAGAGTCATTGCATGTCTGTTCTTTCCACAAACCACAGCTAGAGTCATTGCATGTATGTTCTTCTCACAAACCACATAAGGATACACCAGTGTCACTGGATGTGTGTTCTTTTCATGAACCACAAGCAGTGTCATTGCATGTGTTTTCTTCTCACAAACCACACATGGATCCACCAGTGTCATTGCATGTCTGTTATTTTCACAAACCACAGCTAGAGTCATTGCATGTCTGTTCTTTCCACAAACCACATATGGATCCACCGGTGTCACTGGATGTGTGTTCTTTTCACAAACCACAACTATAGTCATTGCATGTCTCTTCTTATCACAAACCACAGCTAGAGTCATTGCATGTCGGTTCTTTCCACAAACCACATAAGGATCCACTAGTGTCAATGGATGAGTGTTCTTTTCATGAACCACACCCAGTGTCATTGCATGAGTGTTCTTCTCACAAACCACAGCTAAAGTCATTGCACGTCTGTTCTTTCCACAAACCACATCTACAGTCATTGCATGTCTGTTCTTTCCACAAACCACATATGGATCCAGCAGTGTCATTGGATGAGTGTTCTTTTCATGAACCCCACCCAGTGTCATTGCATGTGTGTTCTTATCACAAACCACACATGGATCCACCAGTGTCATTGCATGTGTGCTCTTTTCATTAACCACACCCAGTGTCATTGGATGTCTGTTCTTCTCATAAACCACACATGGGTCCACAAGTGTCATTGCATGTGTGCTCTTTTCACAAACCACATAAGTATACACCAGTGTCACTGGATGTGTGTTATTTTCATGAACCACACCCAGTGTCATTGCATGTGTGTTCTTTAACAAACCACACATGGATCCACCAGTGTTATTGCATGTGTGTTATTTCCATGAACCACATCCAGAGTCATTGCATGTGTGTTCTTCTCACAACCACACATGGATCCACCAGTGTCATTGCATGTCTGTTCTTTTCATGAACCACATCCAGAGTCATTACATGTCTGTTTTTCTCACAAACCACATAAGGATACACCAGTTTCATTGGATGTGTGTTCTTTTCATGAACCAAGCCAGTGTCATTGCATGTGTCTTCTTCTCACAAACCACACATGGATCCACCAGTGTTATTGCATGTCTGTTCTTTTCACAAACCACAGCTAGAGTCATTGCAAGTCTGTTCTTTCCACAAACCACATATGGATCCACCAAGGTGTCCTTTGGATGTGTGTTCTTTTCACAAACCACAACTAGAGTCATTGCATGTCTGTTCTTATCACAAACCACAGCTAGAGTCATTGCATGTTTGTTCTTTCCACAAACCACATATAGATCCACCAGTGTCACTGGATGAGTGCTCTTTTCATGAACCACACCTAGTGTCATTGCATGTGTGTTCTTCTCACAAACCACACATGGATCCACCAGTGTCATTGGATGTCTGCTCTTTTCATTAACCACACCAGTGTCATTGGATGTCTGTTCTTCTCACAAACCACACATGGATCCACCAGTGTCATTGCATGTGTGCTCTTTTCACAAACCACATAAGGATACACCAGTGTCATTGGATGTGTGTTCTTTTCATGAACCACACACAGTGTCATTGCACGTGTGTTCTTTAACAAACCACACATGGATCCACCAGTGTCATTGCATGTGTGCTCTTTTCATTAACCACACCCAGTGTCATTGGATATCTGTTCTTCTCATAAACCACACATGGATCCACTAGTGTCATTGCATGTGTGCTCTTTTCGCAAACCACATAAGGATACACCAGTGTCATTGGATGTGTGTTATTTTCATGAACCACACCCAGTGTCATTGCATGTGTGTTCTTTAACAAACCACGCATGGATCCACCAGTGTTATTGCATGTGTGTTATTTCCATGAACCACATCTAGAGTCATTGCATGTGTGTTCTTCTCACAAACCACACATGGATCCACCAGTGTCATTGCATGTCTGTTCTTTTCATGAACCACAGCGAGAGTCATGGCATGTCTGTTCTTCTCACAAACCACATAAGGATACAGCAGTGTCATTGGATGTGTGTTCTTTTCATGAACCAAGCCAGTGTCATTGCATGTGTCTTCTTCTCACAAACCACACATGGATCCACTAGTGTTATTGCATGTCTGTTCTTTTCACAAACCACAGCTAGAGTCATTGTATGTCTGTTCTTTCCACAAACCACATATGGATCCACTAGTGTCACTGGATGTGTTTTCTTTTCACAAACCACAACTAGAGTCATTGCATGTCTGTTCTTATCACAAACCATAGCTAGAGTCATTGCATGTCTGTTCTTTCCACAAACCACATATGGATCCACCAGTGTCACTGGATGAGTGTTCTTTTCATGAACCACACCTAGTGTCATTGCATGTGTGTTCTTCTCACAACCACACATGGATCCACCAGTGTCATTGCACGTCTGGTCTTTTCATTAACCACACCAGTGTCATTGGATGTCTGTTCTTCTGACAAACCACACATGGATCCACCAGTGTCATTGCATGTGTGCTCTTTTCACAAACCACATAAGGATACACCAGTGTCATTGGATGTGTGTTCTTTTCATGAACCACACCCAGTATCATTGCATGTGTGTTCTTCTCACAAACCACACATGGATCCACTAGTGTGATTGCATGTCTATTCTTTTCACAAACCACAGCTAGAGTCATTGCATGTCTGTTCTTTCCACAAACCACGTATGGATCCACTAGTGTCACTGGATGTGTGTTCTTTTCACAAACCACAACTAGAGTCATTGCATGTCTGTTCTTATCACAAACCACAGCTAAAGTCATTGCGAGTCTGTTCTTTCCACAAACCACATATGGATCCACCAGTGTCACTGGATGAGTGTTCTTTTCATGAACCACACCTAGTGTCATTTCATGTGTGTTCTTCCCACAAACCACACATGGATCCACTAGTGTCATTGCATGTCTGTTCTTTTTATTAACCACACCAGTGTCATTGGATGTCTGTTCTTCTCACAAACCACACGTGGATCCACCAGTGTCATTGCATGTGTGCTCTTTTCACAAACCACATAAGGATACACCAGTGTCATTCGATGTGTGTTCTTTTCATGAACCACACCCAGTGTCATTGTATGTGTGTTCTTCTCACAAACCACACATGGATCCACTAGTGTCATTGCATGTCTGTTCTTTTCACAAACCACAGCTAGAGTCATTACATGTCTATTCATTCCACAAACTACATATAGATCCACCAATGTCACTGGATGTGTGTTCTTTTCACAAACCACAACTAGAGTCATTGCATGTCTGTTTTTATCACAAACCATATCTAGAGTCATTGCATGTCTTTTCTTTCCACAAACCACATACGGATCCATCAGTGTCACTGGATGAGTGTTCTTTTCATGAACCACATCTAGTTTCATTGCATGTGTGTTCTTCTCATAAACCATAGCTAGAGTCATTGCATGTCTGTTCTTTCCACAAACCACAGCTAGAGTCATTGCATGTCTGTTCTTTCCACAAACGACATATGGATCCACTAGTGTCATTGGATGAGTGTTCTTTTCATGAACCACACCCAATGTCATTGCATGTCTGCTCTTTTCATTAACCACACCCAGTGTCATTGGATGTCTGCGCTTCTCACAAACCACACATGGATCCACCAGTGTCATTGCATGTGTGCCCTTTTCACAAACCACATAAGGGTACACCAGTGTCATTGGATGTGTGTTCTTTTCATGAACCACACACAATGTCATTTAATGTGTGTTCTTTAACAAACCACACATGGATCCACCAGTGTCATTGCATGTGTGTTCTTTTCATGAACCACACCTAGAGTCATCGCATGTTTCTTCTTCTCACAAACCACACATGGATCCACCAGTGTCATTGCATGTCTGTTCTTTTCATGAACCACAGCCAGAGTCATTGCATGTCTGTTCTTCCCACAAACCACATAAGGATACACCAGTGTCATTGGATGTATGTTCTTTTCATGAACCACACCCAGTGTCATTGCATGTGTGTTCTTCTCACAAACCACACATGGATCTACCAGTGTCATTGCATGTCTGTTCTTTTCACAAACCACAGCTAGAGTCATTGCATGTCTGTTCTTTCCACAAACCACATATGGATCCACCAGAGTCACTGGATGTGTGTTCTTTTCACAAACCACAACTAGATTCATTGCTTGTCTGTTCTTATCACAACCCACAGCTAGAGTCATTGCATGTGTTCTTTCCACAAACCACATATGGATCCACTAGTGTCACTCGATGAGTGTTCTTTTCATGAACCACACCTAGTGTCATTTCTTGTGTGTTCTTCTCACAAACCACACATGGATCCACCTGTGTCATTGCATGTCTGCTCTTTTCATTAACCACACCCAGTGTCATTGGATGTCTGTTCTTCTCACAAACCACACATGGATCCACTAGTGTCATTGCATGTGTGCTCTTTTCACAAACCACATAAGGATACACCGGTGTCATTGGATGTGTGTTCTTTTCATGAACCACACCCAGTGTCATTGCATGTGTGTTCTTCTCACAAACCACACATGGATCCACCAGTGTTATTGCATGTGTGTTCTTTTCATGAACCACAACTAGAGTCATTGCATGTGTGTTCTTCTCACAAACCACATAAGGATACACTAGTGTCATTCGATGTGTGTTCTTTTCATGAACCACACCTAGTGTCATTGCATGTGTGTCCTTCTCACAAACCACACATGGATCCACCAGTGTCATTACATGTCTTTTCTTTTCACAAACCACAACTAGAGTCATTGCATGTCTGTTCTTTCCACAAACCATAGCCAGATTGCATGTCTGCTCTTTTCATTAACCACACCGAGTGTCATTGGATGTTTGTTCTTCTCACAAACCACACATGGATTCACCAGTTTCATTGCATGTGTGCTCTTCTCACAAACCACATAAGGATACACCGGTGTCATTGGATGTGTGTTCTTATCATGAACCACACCCAGTGTCATTGCATGTGTGTTCTTCTCACAAACCACACATGGATCCACCAGTGTCATTGCATGTGTGTTCTTTTCATGAACCACAGCCAGAGTCATTGCATGTGTGTTCTTCTCACAAACCACACATGGATCCACCAGTGTCATTGCATGTCTGTTCTTTTCATGAACCACAGCCAGAGTCATTGCATGTATGTTTTTCTCACAAACCACATAAGGATACACCAGTGTCATTGGATGTGTGTTCTATTCATGAACCACACCCAATGTCATTGCATGTGTTTTCTACTCACAAACCACAGCCAGAGTCATTGCATGTTTGCTCTTTTCATTAACCACACCCAGTATCATTGGATGTCTGTTCTTCTCACAAACCAGACATGGATCCACCAGTGTCATTGCATGTGTGCTCTTTTCATAAACCAGAGTTAGAGTCATTGCATGTGTGTTCTTTTCACAAACCACATATCACCAGTGTCATTGCATGTCTGTTCTTCTCACAAACCATATAAGGATACACCAGTGTCATTGGATGTGTGTTCTTTTCATGAACCACACCCAGTGTCATTGCATGTGTGTTCTTTTCACAAACCACACATGGATCCACCAGTGTCATTGCATGTCTGTTCTTTTCACAAACCACAGCTAGAGTCATTGCATGTCTGTTCTTTCCACAAACCACATATGGATCCACTAGTGTCACTGGATGTTGACACGTCCAAAACGTATCTACTTTCCCGAACACTTTTGCTGTTGTTTCTCCTCTAAACTTGTGTGATTTGGATGCAACTAACGCGGACTGACACTGTTTTCAACAGAGTTGCCTTGGTGTCTACTTTTTGTGCAGAAAATCAACTTTTAGGAAAAATCCCGAAAAATATACCAAAAATCCTATTTCACCAGAAGACTCCCGGAGCTAGAATACGAGACAGAGGGGGCTGGGCCCAGGCCACACCACCTGGCCGCGCGGGCAAGCCCATGCCGTGCCAGGGGGTGGTCTGGCCGCCCCAGACACCCCCTCGGTCTCCCTCTTCGCCTATAAGTTGCCTTTTGACCTAAAAACTCTAGGGGGTGTTGATGTTTTTTTAGAAGGAGTTTCGCTCCGTCGCCGCCACCAGATTCCACGAAACAGCATCAGAAACTCCGTTCTGGCACCCTGCCGGGACAGGGAATTGGAGGAGATCATCGCCATCATCATCACCATCGCTTCTCCATCGACCATCCATGTTTCCCCCATCTACGAGTGAGTAATCCCCCGCTGTAGGCTATGGGGATGGTAGGGATTGGATGAGATTGTTCATGTAATGGCATCGGATTGTTAGGGCATGGTTCCTAGTATCTTTTATTAGTGCTTTATGACTTTGTTGCGACTTGTTGTGCTTAATGCTTGTCACTAGGGCCCGAGTGCCATGATTTCAGATCTGAACATGTTATTGATTCATTATGATAGTATTGTTTATGATCTTATCTACAAGTTGTATACACATGTTGTTGTCCGGAACCAATGGCCCCGAAGTGACAGAAATCGGGATAACCGGAGGGAATGGCTTTGATGTGAGGATCACATGTGTTCACGGAGTGTTAATGCTTTGCTCCGGTGCTCTATTAAAAGGAGCACCTTAATTGCCAGTAGTTCCCTTGAGGCCCCACTGCAAACGGGCTGGCAGGACAAAAGATGTTGTGCAAGTTCTCATTGCGAGCACGTATGACTATATATGGAACACATGCCTAGGATTATCTAGTACTTGGATGCTTTATCTTATTTATCTGCAATTTCCCTATGTTCTGATTGCTATGTGAATTGTCTTGTCCATGCAACACCCGTCCATCCATCCCTATGCCTACCACACTCGAATCCTACTGTTTACTGCTATTGTTACTGCTGTCTTTACTTTACTACTGCTGTTACTTTACTATTCCAACTACAAAAGCTGTTACTCTTGATAAACTGCTATGAGCAAGATTATTTCCAGGTGCAGCTGAATTGCCAACTCAGTTGTTAAGGCTTATAAATATTCTTTGGCTCCCCTTGTGTCGAATCAATAAATTGGGTTTCACTTCCCTCGAAAATAATGCGATACACCCCCTATACTTGTGGGTCATCAAGACTATTTTCTAGCACCGTTGCCGGGGAGCATAGCTTTATTTATCAAGTTCACTTGGATTCTCTATTGTTCGCTACTATCCATCCATCATGGGTAAGTCTCGTGATGGCAAGTTTTCTATTTTACCATCCACTACAAGAAGAGTTACGATTCTGAACACCTCTGCTGCTCTTGATTCACCATCTGTTATAAGTAAGCTCGTTACACCACCACATACACATGCTACACACACTGCTACTACTGCTGAATCTAAAACTTCTGATGCTTATGCTGCTGCTTCTACTGTGCTTGATAAGAGTGGTTCATTAGGTCCTTTCCTAGATGCTACAATTGCTAGAACTATAGCTGGAAATACTGAAACTCCTAATGAAGACACTACCACACCCGTTAGTTCACCTGAGTCTAGTGAGAGTTATGACATTGAAGACGGTTATGTTGAGATGACCAATGAATTTATTAAAGAATGTAAAAACACCCATGATAGGAGCGTTGCTAAGCGTCTCCTTGAGAGGCGTACTATTAGACCAAATTGTCTCCTATTGCTAAGTTTGCTGCTTCTCCCATAAACATTACAGATAAAGATTATGATTTCTCTCTCGATCTATCTTACATAGCTATTGTTGAGAAAGAACCTTTTTGTGGGACTAAGAATGAAAGTGCGGTAGCACATATGAATGAACTTTCTACCATGAGTGGCTTGTTTTCTGATGATATTAAGATGCGCACTTACTTTGTTGCTAAGATTTTCCCCTTTTCACTGAAAGGGGAAGCTAAAACTTGGTTTAGTAATTTACCTCCTGGATCTATTGATAGCCATGATTGCTTGATTAGTACTTTCCTGCAGAAATATTTTCCTCCTAGTGCTAGACATGCTATTTTGCAGGAACTTTTTGATTTTAAACAGGGAGAAAAAGAGATATTGTCCGAATCTTGGGCAAGGTTTTGTGCTTTGATTCATGCACAAGCTAGAAGTCCATTACCTAAGAATGATCTTCTTGATATATTTTATAATGGGCTAACCGAGGAATCTAGGACATACCTAGATAGTTGTGCTGATTGTGTTTTCAGGAATAGGACTCCTAAGGAAGCTGAGGAATTAATGGCTAAAATAAGCAAGAACTTTGAAGATTGGACTCCTCCTAAATAAGCTATACCTGAAGTAATTGTACCTGAACCTACTATTCCGGTGCCTATTCCAACATCAAAGAAGAGGGGAGTTATTGAATTAAATGATGAAGTGATGAAGGAAGCTAAGAAATGTCTTAAGGAGAAGGAATTAAAAGCGGATGTCAAGAATTTACCTCCTATAGAAGAATTATGTAAGCCTATTCCCTACTCATCCACTATTGAGGTACACTCTCTCCAACACTTTGATGAAGGTGATATCCCTTACTCTAAACCTCCTGATCAATGCTTAGAAGAATTTGATATCTTTATTGTTAAGCAAGATAATTTTAATAAAAGGGTGCAAAATCATCTAATGGAAAACACTAGAGCTATTGTTGAGTTGAAAGATATTGTGGAAAGAACCTCTAATGATGTTAAAATGATTGTTAAACACTTTCAAATGGTTCAAACTCAAATAGATCAACTCATTAAAGTGCAAAAAGACTTGCTAATTAATGCCGCTAAAGAAAAACATGCTTATGAAATTAGAACTAGAAGTGGTGCTGCTACCCAGGATCCTCTTTATCCCGAGGGGCATCCCAAAAGAATTGAGCAGGATTCTCAACAAGCTGAAAATAGTGGTTCTACTTGTAAGAAAAGGAAAAAGAAACATAAAACTGTTGTAGAACCCTCTGAACCTGCTATAGATCCTAATAGTATATCTATCTCTAATGCTGAAACTCAAAATGGTAATGAAGAAAATGAAGTTCCTAATGAAGAAAAAGTTGAAGAAGAACCTGAAAACCACACTAAGAATACTAAATACAATAAAGAAGATTTTATTGCTAAGAAAAATGGTAGTGAAAGAGAACCTTGGGTCCAAAAACCTATGCCTTTCCCTGATAAGAAAGACAAGTCAAAGGAAGATGAACACTATAATAAGTTTTGTGAGTGTATGAAACCTTTATTCCTGCAAATTCCTTTGACTGATGCTATTAAATTGCCTCCTTATTCAAAGTATATGAAGGATATTGTCTCGAATAAAAGGAATATCCCTAATGAAGAAATTTCTACTTTGATTGCTAATTATTCCTTCAATGGTAAGGTTCCTAAGAAACTTGGAGACCCGGGGATTCCAACTATCCCTTGCTCTATTAAGAACAGTTATGTTAGAACTGCTTTGTGTGATTTGGGAGCTAGAGTTAGTGTTATGCCTTTCTCTCTCTATAAGAGGCTTCAACTAGAAAAATTAATACCAACTGATATATCTTTGCAAATGGCTGATAAATCTACCACTGTTCCTGTTGGTATATGTGAGGATGTACCTATTCAAGTGGCTCATAATTGCTTGATATTAACTGATTTTGTTGTGCTTGAAATGCCTGAAGATGATAATATGTCTATTATTCTTGGGAGACCTTTTCTTAATACTACAGGAGCTGTTATTAATTGTAATCAAGGAAAGGTGACCTTCAATGTTAATGACAAGGAACATACTGTCTATTTCCCCAAGAATATTGAAAGTACTTATGGTTTGAATTCAATTGAACATGTTGAGGGCATTCAAGTTGGAGAAATATATTGTCCCATACCAAGAGAAAAATTTGAAACAATTATGATTGAGACCATTGCTATCAAGGTTGAGGTAACATAATCATTAGTGGGATACAAAGTTTTGTCTCATATGGAATTGTTTTGGTAACAAGAACTGATCAACCTTGTTAACAAAAGGATTTCATTGAACAAAACAATGTTTTCACCGTGATTATCCCCATTCACTTCTATTCTATCCATTTTAGTTTTTGCTTTCGTTTAATTTTCTTTTTTGTTGTTAGTTGCTTGCATTTTAGAGTGTCCTAGAACTTCTGTAGTTCTAGCCCTATTTTGTCATTGCATCATTTCCAAAAAAATCTGTCTGTAAGAAAATCATTCTTCTATGCCTGAAAAATGCCCAAAAATAAAGTGTCTCGAAAAATTCTAGAAAATTCATATTAATTTTTTACGTGAAAAAAGGGGCAGCGGAGTGCCTGGGAGGTACCAGGGGGACCCACTAGGCAGGCACACCACCTGGTGGCGCGGCCTACCCTGGGGGGCGCCATGCCCTGGTGTGGGCCACCCCTGGCCCCCCACTAGCTCTCTCACCTGCTACTTTCTTCTCTCTCTCGAGCAAGCTCCAGTTCATTGCTCAAAATCGCGTTCTTGCTGTGCTTGCTCTCGTTTTTTTTGATCTCCTTGCTCAGGCCATCTTTCTTGCTGAAATTTGGAGCATTTGTTCCCTAGTATGTGACTCCTCCCCTTGTCCAAGTAGATTTGTGTTTAGTGGATTTTATCTTGAGTATTTTGCTGCTGTAGGTGACAGGTTATGAGAGCTTGTAAGCTTGTTTGATGCTTAGAGATATAGTTTTGATGCATGTTTAGGCCTCTTACAAGTCCCTATGAGTAGAATCCTTCATTATATTTACTTTGCAATCACTTGTTTAATAGGTTTTTAAATTTCAGAATACCAAGCATGAACAACCATACCTTTGGAGAGATATTTGAGAGTGATGCACCTAGGAGGTCGAGGCCCTCAAGATCAGCCTCTCAGTTTAGGCCATCATACAATGAAGATCTCATTGCAACTCGTATTGGTAATGAAAGGGATGATAGGGATGCTCACCCATCTACTTTTCCTTGTTTTACTTTCTTACAAGCTGCAGGGATTCTTGATGATTTCTTGCTACTGATTGAGAGGGTTGGTTTGACCTCATATATGCAAGATGAGAGTGAGCAATACGCTATGCTCACTAAAACCTTTATTGAGAGCTTCACGTTTACTAACACATCCTATCAGTCAACTGTCTCTTTCAAAATTTATAATCTGCCCTTTACCATGCCATTGGAGAGATTTTGTAGTATTGTAGGTGTAAGCATGACAGGGACCGTGAAGAAAATTCAAGGCGACCGCTGATTTCTTTGGAGCTTTACCGAGGTGTGACCAATGATGATGACTGCGTGCAACACGGAAAGATAAGAAACATCCAACTCCACCTCTCGGATACTTAGCATATTATCTTGCTACTAGCATACTTGGTAGGAGAACACAAGTAATATCTCCAACTATCATTTAACCTTCCTTTTCACGCTTAACAATGATATTCGGTACAACCTTGGCTCGCTTATTGCTTGCTGCCTAGCTGCTAGGGGGCCTATCTATGGGGGCATCATTGCCTCGCGTATGGTCAATGCATTAGGACTTTTAGTGGACCCCAATGATACTATACTGGCACCACAGAGGCTTGACCTTGTTGCTATGAAAACTCATCACTTTGTCACTGCTACTTCTGATTTGAACAGTCTAGTATATAGGATGCTTTTCACTGACGGGGATGAGAGGGAGATCCCTTTGCCACAACCTTCTTTGTTTAGTGTTCACAGGAGACCGTGGTCGCGCTCCTAGGAGGAAGTGGACGAGCAGCTTCGCTTGCTGTGTTTCCATGAGCAGCACCAGGAGGATGTACCCTCCTATGACTACTCCGCACACTACGGAGGGACGTACTCGAGCTCGCACCAGGACAAGGGGACCTCCTCGTCATACTACGGTGACACATCATCTTGGCCGGCTTGGGATTGATACCCACTTAGGCCAAAAGCCTAAGCTTGGGGGGAGGTACGCCGACACCGCACTCATCTCCTTATCATGTGGCGTCGGTACTTTGTATATTCATGTTTCGTTCTCTTTTTAGTTTTCGTTCTTTCTTTGCTTTTGCTTTCTAAAAACACAAAAAGTCCAAAAATATTTTTGTTGTTTCTCTTTGGTTTGCTTCTTCTTTTTGCCTTGGTTTGCTTTTCCCTTTTTCTTTGTTTGAACTATTCGAAAAAACCCAAAAAGATTTTGCTTTGCTTGTTTTTCCTCTTTGGTTCTTGTTTTAAAAATCGAAAACAACAAAAATATTTGTCGTTCTTCTTTGGCTTTGTGAGTTTGTTGCAGGGTTCATCAGTCCTCAGTGGATATTGGTTTCATATTATTATTCAAGCCACACAAGTTAAGAGCAATAATGAGGATTAATGACAACTTGAGGCGTGGTAAGTGGCTGGTAACGAACTCTATTTGTTTTCATTTTTTGTACATATACTCATCACTGTGGGCATGCTTAGTCCGTTCGTGTAAGGTGTATGTTATCTTTGGATGCTTAGTAGTTCTTGCTTTCGTATGACTAGCTCCATCTCACTAATAGTTTGTAGCATGTTTTATGAATATTTGCATGCATTACTCTATTCATAACTTGGTATGACACTATGGTATCCTCCTCTGAATGTTTCATTTGAATTGACTTGGCACATGCTCATGCATGCACATGACTGAAATAATCAGTTAAGCCTCGATGAATTATTTTGCCTTGAGGATCTCACTTTCATGCCATGATTAGTCCTGCTTTGTTGCAAGCATGATTATGACAGCTATTGCTCTCTCGTTTGTCGCTCCCTTACTATTGCTATCCTTCACTTTCACTAAGTATTTTACTCATGTTTCCAACTCCCTTAAACCAAATATTGCCAAAGTTTCCACCATACCTACCTATTAGCATCACTTGCGACTCCCGTGCATATTCATTATGCCTTGTTTTCTTCCGAATAAAATGTTTGCTTGTTATGAGAAAGTTAGTTAGTAAAGATCCCACGAACTTGATGGCACACTTTATTTTCCGCACTTAATAAACCTGAACCATTGTGATTGTCCATGAAAGTTATATGCTTGCAAATTATAGGCTGGGGATTAGCAGAACCGTGCTGTCACGGGGAACGCTTTCAGTACTTGTAAATATATACCTAGTTGATACCATGCTCTTTTGTGTGCGGATGTCATTGGTGTGAAATAAAAGGGGAGCTTGTAAGTCCATGGAGTTATGTATGTGTGTTAGAGAAACGCCTGGGCCGCTGGTCTAATCCATGCTGTCATGGTGGAAACCTGCAGCGTAACCATAATGATATCTATGAAGCATTCTTCTTATAAAAAAAGAGATAGCTATTGAGAAAAGAAGAAAAAAAAGAGGGATTTATGAAAAGAGGAAATAGATAAAAACACCATTTTCCCATGGTAAATAAGAAGATTGCTGAGATAGTCATTGTCTGCTTGCCTTGTCATTTTGATATGGGGATTCTTCCGTATCATCGGGGAAGGGGTACCCCGTTGGCGGTTCTCTATGATACACACATATTTACGATGACAAGAACTTACCGGTAACTAAAGTTGAGTAGCATGAGGAGCGGCCCTCGTACTCAAGGGACATGGGATTTTTAGTTTATAGTCTGTCAAGCATATAACTCAGATTGGACCTCACTTTCACCTTAATCACATTAAAGATGCTTATGATAGGGGCAATGAGAGCTCAAAGCTAATGAGTACCATACTTTCGGCATTTGGAAGCCCTTCAAATTATTCAAAACCTTTTCTTTTACTTGTTGAGTCTCCACATATTCCTTGAGCACCTTCTTGAGAGCATAGTTGTCATTCTTTGTGCTTGTCTCATTACTTGATTATTTGTGTTATGAATTTTATGCTTGTATCTTTGACATCTTTATTTCTAGTCTTCACTTGAACTTCAGAGGTGCCTTGGTATTCATAATCAAAGGCAAGCGAGATACCACTCTATCATACCTTGTTATGAGCATTGTAATGTTGCTTATGTTTATGCTTCATGCTACTTATTATTTTTGAGTTGGAATCTCTTCATAGCTTGCATTGACTATTAAGTAGACTCAGTAGCATACTCTTTATTATGAATTGCCTAAGTAGTTGATCACATGCTGAGAATATATACATCATATGAAGCAAATGTGTTCATGAAAGTTCTTTTATCGCACTCAGTTTTCAACTGAATTGTTTGAGGACAAGCAATAAGCTAAGCTTGGGGGAGTTGATACGTCCAAAACGTATCTACTTTCCCGAACACTTTTGTTGTTGTTTCTCCTCTAAACTTGTGTGATTTGGATGCAACTAACGCAGACTGACGCTATTTTCAGTAGAATTGCCTTGGTATCTACTTTTTGTGCAGAAAATCAACTTTCAGGAAAAATCCTGGAAAATATACCAAAAATCCTATTTCACCAGAAGACTGCCGGAGCCAGAATACGAGACGGATGGGGGCTGGGCCTAGGCCACACCACCTGGCCGCGCGTGTTGGGGATATACTTTCCGGGTATCCTCACAGTTCCTCACTGACCAGGGTGGCCCACTCCGGGTTAGAGCTTTGCTTCACGAGCGGCCCAGTCAGGGAGAAAGACGGAGTCCAATCCGCTCGAGAAGGCCGGAAGACTTACCGACTTAGGCCCATAATGTTACTTGTAGTTCAATATGTACTCTGTAACCGACTCTTAGACGTAGCCGGATAGATCTCTCCTGTAAACCCTAGGCCAGATATCTATATAAGCCATCCTAGGGAGAGCCTTTAGGGCACCTCAATACTTCAGACCTTCAACTCGCACAGGCGAAACACTTGTAACCCGTATTCCGGCTCTGCCGTATTACTGGATTGCTAGCAGGAGTAGGATTCGTCCAAAGCCGTGATTTGAACACAGGTAAACTTGTGTGCTCACCGTCTGGAATACCGTCGTCTCACACCCTCTCTTCCGCCGCCTCGAGGACCCCTCATGGCGTACTTGTCATCAATCCGACGAGGTTGGCGCCACCGTAAGTGGGGCAAGTGAGCTACGGATCTGCGTTAGCGAAGCTGCAAGAATCGGAATCGGCGAGACTATCACCGTCGGTCGCATCCTCTCGCCAGACGTCCCTCTCATCATTCTCGTGAGACTTGGATTCCGCAAAGAAGGTCGTGGCCTACACAATCATGTCTTTTGGCGAGATCGATGTTTACATCGGTTTATTGAACTGCTTAACCCACCTAGCGGTGATGATAGAGGCAGAAGAATTTTCTGGGTCCCCTTTGTCTGCGGAGGCAGCAGAATTCTGGATCTCAGAAAACCCTAATCCCACCCAGCCCACACTAGTTGCGGAGATAGTGGAGAAACCCGAACCTGAAGAAGACCTAGCGGTCCACGTCGAATCTGGAGTGGATCTCCCTGGAGGAGCCGAATCCCAGATCGACCCACCCGTGGAAGTCGAAATCCAGGAGGAGCATATCAACGACACTGATTCTGGATCTGATGATGGCGGAACAGACAGGCCTTTCCTAAGGTACACACTATGACCTATGATACTGCAAGGCGAAAGCGCAGAGGCAATCCTCGAAACCATCAAAAGTTTCGATATGGCTGATCGTGAAAGCCGAAGGTACCTCAGGAGGCACGCGTCGCACTTTGTCGGATACGTGGGATCCGGATCTGGCTCTGCCGATGCTGGAGAAAACACCGACTCGGTGCTAGAGGCAATTGGAACAAACGCCTACGTACCCACATCCTCGGATGAGTCGATGACGTCAGCAGATTTCCGAAAGTTCTCCGCGGAATATGAAGAGGAGTACAACTCCAAAGCTGCAGAAGAAGGAGAAGCCATGGATGAAGGATCCGGGGAACACTCTCCCAAAACGCAGGATGACATGGACGTCGGAGATAATCTCGAGGTCTAGATGTCCGAAAGTACCGATCAGAGCTTGACTCCGGGAAACGGACCCAAAGCCGTCTTTGCTACCGGCGCTGCCAAGAAGGCAAAGAAGAAGAACAAGAAAAACAAGACCCCGACAAAGGACCCTCTGACAGAGGAGGTGATTGCCGAGGAATACGAAGAAGACTCGGATGGAGCACTTATCCCAGATGAGTTGAAAAAAGAAGCATCGGTGGATGGACACGTGATCACTGAAGGTGCGCGTAAACTCATCGATGCCGCATTAACCACACCTACCCTACAGCTGCAGAACTTACTGCAGATAAGCTGGACGAAAGGGCGCAAGCCCTAGAAGCGCATCGTCAACAACTCCTCGATGAAGCCAAAAACATCGAGGTGGAGAAGAAACGCATGTCAAACAAGGAATACATGTCTCGTCTACATCAGAAGACATGGAAGCGTCACATAGATGACAACCAATTCCCACGTGTCTGTGCCGTCCTTTTTGGAGATGAGATGGGGAAGCCACGGAAAGATAGCAACGGAGATTGGGTATACCCAACACCAGTACAAAATACCGTGGCAGCCCGAGAAATTCTATCGGCTAATCCAGGACCAAAGGAGATCCATTTGGGTATCAAGCTACTCAACAAGGGACTGGAGCAGCAAAAGGTCGCCCTATCCGGAAGTCAAAAACTGGTCTCAGATTCTGACCAATGTCGCATAGATCCGGCATGGGCTGGCGTAAGATCCCATTACGTCGGGGCACAGTACCATCACCCTGAATGCAGGGAAGATAACTATTCAAGAACCGGATCTTCAGGACAGCATCACAAAACTTCATGTAACTGGAGCAATAAGCGGTAGCCCCGAGAAAGGCGCCATCGCTGCCCTAAATCCGCGAACCCTCCCGGCGAGAATCTAAGGATCGAAGGGAGAAGATAAGAAAAGCGTCGGAGGAGGATCATCGAGAATGCCACCTCCTAGACATGAGAACCGTCCGTGAGCCTCACCATGGTGGGAGCGACGAAGAAAGCAACCGGAAACCATGCGGTACAAGCGGACGGGGCTCGTGGTCAAGCTGCTCCACCCTCCTCACCACACAGTCATCACAACGGCTCCCATGGAGGCCAAGGAGGACGACATGGCGGAGGAGGTGGTGGCAGAAGCCGAAGTCTGACTCCACGGCACCGTAGCCACAGCTGACATTCAGGACGATCTCTATCCCGAGCGATGCAAGGCAGGATCAACTCCAACATAGAGGCTCGGCGCTATGAAAGCGATGGCGTGTCGTGGGCCCAAAGTGCTTGGTCCACGCATCGAGCTACAAAATTCCGGAAGGATTTGCTATCTCAAGACATATCCAAGCCTCACGGCATTGCTCGGCCGGACACACATTCTGATTTCTTCCAAGCTTGCTGCATTGCCAAAGCGGAAACAACCTGGTGGCAATCCGATATCTCCCACTTATGTTGCGGAAGGCACGATCATGGCTCAATGAACTTCCGGTGAACACCATCCATAATTGGTATGATTTGCAAAGTCGTTCTTCGAATTTGAAGGCACATATCGGAGGCCACATGCGGTTGGAGACCTACAACGTTGCACCCGAGCCGGAGAAACTTTCCGGGATTACCTCAGATGATGGATCGACACCAAGAACTCCTGCGAAGGAGTAAATGATCAAACTGCGATTGAAGCCTTCATTGCAGGTCTCCCTATTGGTTTACTGCGCCATCGCTTGAAGTGTGACAAGGTTACTGATTTGGGAGAGATGATAGAAACATCGAGAAAGTATGCAGATGCTGACGACGATGCAGAAGGACTACTCAATGCCCTAGTTGTGCCTCAGTCGGCAAAACAACCAAAGCAACCAGTTCAGACGCGCAAAAATACCTCGGAAGAAAAACCCAATGCGGAAACGGTGGTAGTAACTACTGTTTCCGGGTCTAGAGGATGAGGAGGACGTGGAGGAGGCCGCGGGCGTGGCCGTGGGACATCAAGGGTCCAAGGTAGAGGAGAACAACAACCAGGAAAAACCTACTCTTGGGCCGACATTGCCAATAACCAATGTGTGCATCACCTAGGCAATGGGGCTCGTCCCACACCAATGCTGAATGTTGTTTCAATGGCGACATCAAAAGAGATGACACCATGCTACAAAGCTAAGCGGAAGAAGAAAATCCGAAAAGACAAGGAGACCAAGGAAGATTCCAACATGGAGGAAGTTGATGCTTCAAATCCCAAGTTGGAAGGGAAGAAAACTTTTCCTACCAAGAAGGACACTTATGTCACCTTCCTCGGATCTCAACCAGCAAAGGTCAAGAAAGCAGTTCTACACGAGCTCAATGCAACAGTTCGGCTGTTCCCGATGCTGGACTGGTCGGAAGTGGCAATCACGTTTGACCGCGATGATCATCCGCCTAAGGTACGAGCAAGGAAAATCATATGTCGTCAACCCACTTATTGGCGGTTATGGTTTCTCAAGACCCTCATGGGCGGTGGTAGCAACATCAATATTCTCTATGTCGAACGCTTCCATGAGATGAAGATCTCGGAGACCCAGTTAAACCATAGCTCTGTGATTTTTCACGGAGTTGTCCCAGGAAGACAAGCTAATTCCTTGGGAGAGATCACTTTGGATGTTACCTTTGGAACTCCAAAGAATTATCGGACGGAGGAACTTTCCTTCGAAGTGGTCCCGTTCAAGAGCGCATACCACGCTATATTCGGACGTCCGGCTTACTGGGCTTTTATGGCTCGTTCGTGTTACATTTACAATATGATGAAAATTCCAGGTCCCAACGGTGTGATCACCATCAGGGGAGACCCGAAGAAAGCGCGAGAGTGCAAGGATGGAAATGCCGCCTTTGAAGCCGTGTTGCACTTGGGAGTACCAGGAGATCAAGAAGAGCATAGATCCATCCGAGATGCCCGCAATGAAGAAGGAGGTTACCAAGCCAAATCCGGAGTTCAAGGAATCAGAAGAGACGAAGAAAGTGCAGTTGAAGGATGATGACCCCTCCAAGGTGACCCAGATAGGCATAGGCCTAGATAGCACATAGGAAAGCGTGCTCGTCAAGTTCCTCCAAGCAAATCAAGATATCTTCGCATGGCAGCCATCTGACATGACCGAAGTACCTAGGGAACTTGCCGAGCACTCTCTAAATGTAAACCCGAACGCTAAACCCGTCAAACAGTCCTTACGACGGTTTGGCGACGAAAAGCGTAAGGCAATAGCTAAGGAACTAGCACGGCTCGAGTTAGCCGGATTCATAGAAGAAGTCATCCACACTGAGTGGTCGGCCAATCCTGTAATGGTCCCTAAAAAGGACACCACTGATTTAAGGATGTGTGCTGATTATACTGCCTTGAACAAGGCTTGTCCAAAAGATCCGTTCGCTCTGCCTAGAATTGATCAAGTTATCAATTCTACGGCAGGCTCGGAACTCCTCTGTTTTCTCGACGCATATTCCGGCTATCACCAAATCCGCATGAAGGAATCTGACAAAGTCAAAACTTCATTCATAACCCCCTTCGGAACCTTCTGTTTTGTTATGATGCCCTTTGGGCTGAAGAACGCAGGAGCTACATACCAGCGCAGGATGCAGCGTTGCCTCCACGACCAACTCGGACGCAATGTACATGCATATGTGGATGATATCGCGGTGATGTACAAAAAGAAGGAAATGTTCATTTTCGACTTGGAGGAAACGTTCGCCAATCTATGAAAATACAACATCATGCTTAACCCGAAAAAATGCTTCTTTGGAATACCAGCCGGAAAATTGTTAGGTTTCATCGTGTCCCAAAGAGGCATAGAGGTGAACCGCGACAAAATCAAGGCTATACTCAATATTTCCAGTCCAACTCGCCTGAAGGACGTACAAAGATTAACTAGTTGCATTGCTACGGTCAGTCGATTTGTAAGCCGTCTTGGTGAAAGAGCCGCACCATTATACAAACTCCTGAAGAAGACCAAAGATTTTGTCTGGACTGACGAAGCCGAAGCTGCACTGCAAGACCTGAAGAAAGTACTCTCATCTGCTCCTATCCACGCAGCGCCGGAACCTCAGGAACCGATGTTGCTTTATATTACTGCGACAAATAAGGTCGTTAGTATCGTCATGGTGGTGGAGAGACCAGAGGAAAATCAGGAACACTTGGTGCAACGTCCGACTTACTTTGTCAGTGAGGTCTTGACAGAATCAAAACAGCGAATATCCGCACTATCAAAAGTTGGCTTACGGTGTTTTCCTAGCATCTCGTAAGTTATGATACTATTTTCAGGAGCATCCGATTACCGCGGTGAGCAAAGCTCCCATGAGAGACATAATCAACAACAGCGATGCCACAGGACGTGTCGCCAAATGGGGCATAGAGCTCTCAGCTTTCGATATTGAGTATAAACCTCAGACAGTAATCAAATCCCAGATCCTTGCTGACTTTGTCGCTGATTGGACAGAGACAAAGGAGAACATGGTCCTCCCTGAGTCGGAATACTGGACCCTCTTTTTCGATGGGTCTAAGGCTCGAGGGGGCTCGGGGGCTGGCGTGGTGCTCAAATCACCCCAAGGAGATAAACTATTATACGTGTTGCAGATCCACTTCACAGCGACAAACAATATTGCCGAGTATGAAGCACTGCTGCATGGAATCCGGATTGCCAAGGATATTGGCATCCGACGATTGATGTGTTATGGAGATTCGGATCTTGTTTCTCAGCATGTCTCGGATATTTGTAATGCAAATAAGCACATGGCAGCATATAAAGCTGTCGTGGATGATCTATCTAAATCGTTCGAAGGGTTTGAAGTTCAACACATCCCTCGAGCAGAAAATGAGGAAGCAGATGCACTATCTCGAATAGGCTCTGCGCGGAAAGAGGTCCCGGGTGGCGCATTTTAGAGCACCTCAAAGCTCCCTCGATAAAGGGAGTAGATGAGGAATATCCGACCAAATCCGACTCACCTTTAATAGCAGTTCTGGCTGTAATTCCCAGCTGGACTCAACCCTACCTCGTTTATTTGGTAGATGGCAAATTACCCGAAGATGAGGTGCTGAGCCGGCAGATTATCCGACGAGCAAAAGCCTATACTATTGTTAAGGGTGATCTCCATAAACGGAGTGTTTCTGGGGTTTTTCAGCCCTATGTATCTCCGGCAGAAGGAGTGGAAATCTTAAGGGAAATCCACGAAGGCGAGTGTGGTCACCACACTGCAGCTAAATCTTTAGTGGCAAAAGCTTTTCTACATGGATTTTTCTGGCTTACAGCTCGAGGATGCGAGCGATTAGTCAAGACATGCAAAGGCTGCCAAAAGTACGCCAAGCAAGCTTATGTTCCGGCTGATCAGCTGCGAACAATACCTATAACTTGGCCTTTTGCGGTCTGGGGGCTTGATATGGTAGGTCCTTTTAAACGAACTCCAAGTGGATTTACTCACCTCTTAGTGATGGTGGATAAATTCACCAAGTGGATCGAGGCTAAACCTGTCACTAGTTGAGATGGAGCAACAACCAAAAGATTTGTCGAGGATGTTATAATCCGGTATGGTTATCCGCATAGCATTATCACGGACAATGGGAGTAACTTTTCTATGGGAGAACTGGCCCAATTCTGTGATGAGCAAAATATCCGGCTTGACATTGCGTCAGTCGCACATCCGCAAGCTAACGGATAAGTCGAACGAGCAAATGGTTTAATTCTACAAGGCCTGAAACAAAGACTCGAAGCACCACTACGGCGTGTTGCGGGGGCTTGGGCAGAGGAACTACCCTCTGTAATTTGGAGTTTACGAACAACTCCGAACAGGTCAACAGGATACACACCTTTCTTCTTGGTCTATGGCGCAGAAGCAGTTCTTCCTAGTGATTTAATTCATACTTCTCCTAGAGTGGCCGCGTATATCGAAGAGGATGCCGAGATTTCTCGACAAAATGATCTCGACTTAGTCCAAGAAGTTCGCGTCATTGCTGAAATGAGATCTACAGCCTATCAGCAGAAGTTACGCAAGTATCATAGCCAGAGAGTCTGAAATAGATCTTTCAATAAAGGTGATTTGGTTTCCGGCTTGTGCAACAAAGAAAGCACAAACTTTCCCCAGTATGGGAAGGGCCCTTTTTAGTTAGTCGAGTATTGCACAATGGATCGTACTACTTAACTGACATGAGGCCAGTCAAAGAAAGACCTGCTACTAAGAAGAGAAAGACAGCTGGAGGCAGTACAAATTCGGACGAGTTAGACAGACCGTGGAATATTTCTCAGCTACGTCCCTTTTATTCTTAGTTTATCCTTCTTTGTAATCATACATATGTACATGTTCTGTGAGAAATAAAAGTTTTGGTTGCCTCAAGTTTTTTCTGAGAAGTTCTTAAACCATCTTATTTCCGAATGATCATGTCATAGTCAAAAATCCCAGAATGCTTGAAAGTACTTTATGCTCATATTCATTCTGGTCTAGATTTCCGATTCTAAAACTGCTACCTTCAGGTATAACTCTAAAAATTTCTAGTCTTTACTTTGGTTATTTATCTGATTGCCGGATGCGGGCATTTTCCGAGTAGTGAATTGTTGGTACTGGAAGCCGGCTTTGTTTTCGAGTTTAAACTGGTTTAGCAATTGAGCTCCGTTTCTTGGTAAAGTTTCCGGCTAAAGGTTTAGCCGGCTCACGAAAGGGACGACGCGGAAAGCCAGATAAACGATAAGTAGAGACAAAAAAATACAAGTGCTTGTGTAAACATTTCAGGCACGCAAAAATTTCAAAAGTCAAAAGTGCTGAATAGATCAAAAGCTTAGCACTTGCAAAGATAAATAGTAGTTAATATTTACAATTGCCTTGATATCTTTCCGAGATGTCCGAGTCCGAGTTGGTGCGTTCATCGTCGGAAACTTCTTCGGCTTCCTCTGCAGGAGGAGGTGGAGTAGCCACGCGGGTGAAGAAGGGGATCTCGTAGCTGGTCAAATCAGCTACGTGGCACCCGTATCCGGCGCAGGAGTGCATGATGGCTTGAAGGTCCTGCTCCTGGCCGTCTTCGTCTACCTTGCAGTATCCTCTAGTCACTTGCCATATTTCCATGTTTCCATGGTGGCTCATGACCATGGAGAGAGCGTTCTGCGTAGCAGTCCGCGCGTAGGACATGTTCCAGTCCCGAACAAGCTGCGGCATCTCCTTGGCCCTGTCCCGCACCTCAAAATCTGACATGCTTGGCATGTCCGGAATCCTGAGAGACTAGCCAATGTCCTCAAGGGACTGGCGGTAGTCATGAAGAAGATCACCGACTTGGGTAAGCCGGTGGGTGTGGGGCTCGAACGAGGAAGAGTCCGTCAACTTCAGAGGACCTATACACAAAACAAGTTAAGAAAAAACCGACATTGCTAGAAGTCGAAGAAAAAGATAAGTCAGAGAGGTGGAACGTACCAAAAATGACGTCGTCAATCTTGGTCTTCTCCTCCCGGAGACTCTGGAGTTCAGCCCGGAGCGCCTGGGATAGGTCCTTCTCTCTGCCAAGCTCATTCTTGAGGTCCGAGATTATTTTATCCTGAGCAGCAATCTTGCGATCACGCTCATCAGTGGCCATGGAGGAGGATTCAAGGACTTGAGCTATGCTCTTTTCATGATCTGCCTTGAGCTTATCCAGCTCTTGGCGAAGTCCCTTGTTCTCCACCACCAGGGTCTTGAGGTTCTCGGCCTCTTCAATCATAGCGATGGATTGTTTCACCAGCGTTGTAAGTCAAAAAAGAACAACAGTTCAGAAAAAATCGACATTGAAAAACCCAAAGGCAAGGCTTGAATCTCGGAATGCTTACCTTCGGCTTCATCCTTGGCTACTTTGAGCTCAGCATTTTTAAGCCGGAGAGCTTTGATCTCTCTCCGCTTATCACAGACATTGGTCAATAATTCCTGGTTATAGGAACATACTTTCTGTAAGTCAGAATACCCAAAGTCGAGCTACTTAAGACCGGGCTAATATTTTTGCTAAATATCAACACGAGCCTTGGGGCTACACTAGTTCGTTTTGGCATCCTAATAAAGCATAAACTCGGATTCTATATCCTACTTCATGCTTGGGGGCTAGAGGATATGATATAACATAATGTAAAAACAAGAGTTGGAATTCCGACTTACATATTTCTCGCTGGTGAGTTTATCTAAACCGCATTCACTTCAATGACCACCTTCTCGGCAAGAGTAAGAGGGATCACTGGGGCTATTGGGCTCGCTAGTCCTAATCCTCTAAATCACGAAGGAGGACTTGAGTGAGAAGGTCGAAGAACTTGGCGTCCTCCCGCTTCTTGCGCTTCCTCCTCGGGGATAAATGGCTTTATCAGGACTTGCACAGCTAGCATTGGATCTCCTCTGCAGATTTCCGGGTCAGGCCAAACTTGGCAAGACCCAGATTGCTGAGGAGGTTTTCGGTGAAGACTTCAGATGTGGGATCATTACCCAAAGAGGGTTCACCCTTATCTTGAGCTGACGCACCCACGGTGACGTCAGTTTGTGACCCAAGGATCGCAGGCTCTGTTTGAAGAGCCGGATCTTCTGCAGCATCCGACGAGATAACCGGAGTTGCAGAAGGTTGAGGGGCCGGAGTCGGAGGAGCCACGGCAGGGGAAGCTATGGTAAGCTTCTTCTGGCGTAAGGGCTTCGAAGAAATCCCTTTCCCCTTGCCCTTGATGATTGATTTTGCTCTGAGAAGGTAACAAAGTTGGAAACGTTACATCTCGGAAAGAAATTTGAGTAAAGTACAAAGATGGAAAAGTTGTGACTGAAAAGATACCTCTTCACAACAGGCACCTCCTTTGTGCCAACCGCTACCGTCTGAGCTTTGCACTTCTTGAGCGCAAGATCCGGCAGTGGAACTACCTCTACCTCCTGAGAAAACTCCAGAGGGTATCCTTCGAGCGGAGCAAGTTCCGACTCGGGGATGTCAACAAGCTGAAAACAAGAAAACATATCAGTATTGCAATATAACTCAAAGATAGAAACACATAAAAGATGTGATGATAAAAGCTACCGGCACCACGGGGTTTTACGCCATGTGCATGTCGGAGAAACCTCTGGAATCCGCCTTTCGATCCGCTCCTTGATCAGCCACTTGATTTGGCTTATGTAGCCTTGAGTGGTGTAGGCTTTGGGGCTGATGCGGAGGGAGTCGGTTAGAGAAGACGTGACGGAGTGCATCAGTCTATCCCCGTGGTACTGAAGTGGCTGGATCCGATGTGAGACCTAGCACTGGACCAAATCGGATCCCTTTAGACCATTGTGCTTAATCAGATATTCGATCCGCCTCTTAGCGAGGATCAGATCATCTATGAGAGCCGGAGCAGACTCGTCCTAGGAAGGCTAGGCCGTGGCGGCTCCATCGACAAAAGCCGGCAAAGCAGTAGCTTTGCCGGGAGCCAGAATATCCCTATGGTAGAAAAAGTGGCTGGCCATTGTTTGACCGAGTCACTGGCAGAAATTTTGGGATATGCTCGGTCTCGTCTAAGAGAAAAACTAATGGTGCCGGTGATATAAGGAACACCAGCCATAATGGAATTCCTCCAGACATGGAAATAAAACCGGAAGAGAAGCAAACTCGGCATAATGTCGAGAAAGCCCTCGCAAAGCGCATCATATGCGCTCATTTCTAGAAGTGAATTGGGAGGAAGATTGTGGAGTTGAACTCCATAGTGATCTATCACCTCGGAGAAGAACTCTGAGGGAGGAAAAGACAGACCTCGGTCCAGATGAGTGCAGTGGACTCGCCGCCTCGTCTTGGGGTTGGGGATGGTTTCACCGAGCCTTCCGCTCGCCGGTGACGAGCAGCCCCTCCTTCTCCATGTTCTTGAGGCCTGCTTCGTCGAGGGCACAGGAGATCCAGATTCCCCTGTAGCTTTCTTTCTCTGCTGCTGCTTCAGCCTTCGCCGCCACCGCTGCCGCTGCCAAACCGGAGGAAGAAGATGATGAAGCCATTTTCTCCGGTGAGAAGGTGACCTTAAAGGGGCGGTGCTGGGAGTTTTCTGTGGGGGAAGGACGAGGAGGCTCTGTGCGTGCAGGAGGATTGGGAAGGAAGGAAACGGCAAAGGACTGGTGGAAAGGAGAAGAAGAAATCTGAACCCCTTATATCCACCTACCTGTGCCAAGATTCGTGCAAACGCTACAGTGTAACCAGCACGCTTCGTGGAAAGAATTGGGAAGGACCGCACGCATTGAAACGGCGCCTCGGTTCCGTAGACCATGGACCCTAACGGTCGTGCCCTTGACCATGCTTGTGTCAGGTGGCGTTAGAGACCAAGTTCCAGCTTAGTTCAAAATCGAGCTGGAAAATCTGAAGCAACCTACTGATAGGTACGACTTATTTTTAAGACCCGGATCGTATATTTTGTTGTGAAGTTTCAGGAACCCTTCAAGATTCTGCAAGCCGAAGATCAAGCTAGACGATGATAAATCCGACTTTGGATCTTGGAAGCTTCCGGGGGCTGCTGTTGGGGATATACTTTTCGGGTATCTTCACAGTTCCTCACTGACCAGGGTGGCCCACTTCGGGTTAGAGCTTTGCTTCACGGGCGGCCCAGTTAAGGAGAAAGATGGAGTCTAATCCGGCTACGGGAAGGCCCAGAAGACTTACCGGCTTAGGCCCATAATGTTATTTGTAGTTCAAGATGTACTCTGTAACCGACTCTTAGACGTAGCCGGATAGATATCTCCTGTAAACCCTAGGCCAGATATCTATATAAGCCGTCCTAGGGAGAGCCTTTAGGGCACCTCAATACTTCAAACCTTCAACTCGCACAGGCGAAACCCTTGTAACCCGTATTCTGGCTCTGCCGTATTACTGGATTGCTAGCAGGAGTAGGATTCGTCCAAAGCCGGTGGATTCGAACCTGGGTAAACTTGTGTGCTCACCGTCCCGGAATACCGTACGTCTCACACCCCTCTCTTCCGCACGCCTCGAGGACCCCTCATGGCGTACTTGTCATCAATCCGACGACAGCGCATGCAAGCCCAGGCCGCACCAGGGGTGGTCTGGCCGCCCCAGACACCCCCTCGGTCTCCCTCTTTGCCTATAAGTTGCCTTCTGACCTAAAAACTCTTGGGGATTCGACGTTTTTCTAGAAGGAGTTCCGCTCCGCCGCCGCCACCAGATTCCACGAAATAGCACCAGAAACTCTGTTCTGGCACCCCGCCAGGACGGGGAATTGGAGGAGATCATCGCCATCATCATCACCATCGCTTCTCCATTGACCATCCATGTTTCCCCCATCTATGAGTGAGTAATCCCCCGCTGTAGGCTATGGGGATGGTAGGGATTGGATGAGATCGTTCATGTAATGGCATCGGATTGTTAGGGCATGGTGCCTAGTGTCTTTTATTAGTGCTTTATGACTTTGTTGCGACTTGTTGTGCTTAATGCTTGTCACTAGGGCCCGAGTGCCATGATTTCAGATTTGAACATGTTATTGATTCATTATAATAGTATTGTTTATGGTCTTATCTACAAGTTGTATACACACGTTGTTGTCCGAAACCAATGGCCCCGAAGTGACAGAAATCGGGATAACCGGAGGGAATGGCTTTGATGTGAGGATCACATGTGTTCACGGAGTGTTAAAGCTTTGCTCCGGTGCTCTATTAAAAGGAGCACCTTAATTGCCAGTAGTTTCCTTGAGGCCCCGCTGCAAACGGGCTAGCAGGACAAAAGATGTTGTGCAAGTTCTCATTACGAGCACGTATGACTATATATGGAACACATGCCTAGGATTATCTAGTACTTGGATGCTTTATCTTATTTATCTGCAATTGCCCTATGTTCTGATTGCTATGTGAATTGTCTTGTCCATGCAACGCCCGTCCATCCATCCCTATGCCTACCGCACTCGAATCCCACTGCCATCGCTATTGTTACTACCGTCTTTACTTTCTGCTGTCATTTTTTACCATTCCTACTATAAAACTGTTGCTACTGATAAACTGCTATGATCAAGATTGTTTCCAGGTGCAGCTGAATTGACAACTCAGTTGTTAAGGCTTATAAATATTCTTTGCCTCCCCTTGTGTCGAATCAATAAATTGGGTTTCACTTCCCTCGAAAATACTGCGATACACCCCCTATACTTGTGGGTCATCAGATGTGTGTCCTTTTCACAAACCACAACTACAGTCATTGCATGTCTGTTCTTATCACAAACCATACCTAGAGTCATTGCATGTCGGTTCTTTCCACAAACCACATATGGATCCACCAGTGTCACTGGATGAGTGTTCTTTTCATGAACCACACCCAGTTTCATTGCATGTGTGTTCTTCTCAGAAACCACAGCTGGAGTCATTGCATGTATGTTCTTTCCACAAACCATAGCTAGAGTCATTGCATGTATGTTCTTCTCACAAACCACATAAGGATACACTAGTGTCACTGGATGTGTGTTCTTTTAATGAACCACACGCAGTGTCATTGCATGTGTGTTCTTCTCACAAACCACACATGGATCCACCAGTGTCATTGCATGTCTGTTATTTTCACAAACCACAGCTAGAGTCATTGCATGTCTGTTCTTTCCACAAACCACATATGGATCCACCAGTGTCACTGGATGTGTGTTCTTTTCACAAACCACAACTACAGTCATTGCATGTTTGTTCTTATCACAAACCACAGCTAGAGTCATTGCATGTCGGTTCTTTCCACAAACCACATAAGGATCCACTAGTGTCACTGGATGAGTGTTCTTTTCATGAACCACACCCAGTGTCATTGCATGTGTGTTCTTCTCACAAACCATAGCTAGAGTCATTGCATGTCTATTCTTTCCACAAACCACAGCTAGAGTCATTGCATGTTGATGGCTCATGATTGATGAGCTCGTTGGGGAACCCCAAGAGGAAGGTATGATGAGCACAGAAGTAAGTTTCCCTTTGTTATGAAACCAAGGTTATCGAACCAATAGGAGCAAGGAAACACCCCAAAGGTGTTGCTAGCTGAGCCTTGGCAGGGCGCACTACCGGTGCTAGTAGCAACGTGGAGACCTGCACAACACAACCACAGAACTCTGTCCCCAACTTACGATGAGGTTGTCAATCTCACCGGTTTTGCTGAAAACAAAGGATTAAACGTATCGAATGGAAGGAAGTAATAGTTTGCAGGAAGTAAACATAAAGCAGTAAACAATTTGTAGATTGTATGTAAAACAAAGGACCGGGGTCCATAGTTCACTAGAGGTGGCTCTCCTTAAGATAGATAACATGCTAGGTGAACAAATTACAGCGGGGCAATTGACAAACATCGAGAAAGCATACAAGCATATACTAATCATCTTGACTCCTTTGAGACTGGATTGGGCATTACAACATTATACATAGATCGCCATCCAACTTCATCTATGACTAATAATCCACCTTCAGGTTATCATCCGAACCCCCTCCGGTATTAAGTTGCAAGCAACAGATTATTGCTTTATGAATTGCGTGTAATGTAAACAATACGATTGTTCTATGAACAAAGTATTGTTGTTTTCTCCCTAGTAGCAACAACACATCTAGTACCTTAGAGATTTCTGTCACTTCCCTAGATTACTAGAGGCATGAACCCACTATCGAGCATAAATACTAACTCTTGGAGTTGCTAGCATCTACTTGGCCAAGATAGCTACTAACAACGGAAAGCATGCAAGATCACAAATAACAAAGACATGATAGAATCAATAATCAATCTGAAATAGCATCTCAATATCTATCGGATCCCCGCAAACACAACATGCCGAATTAGAAATAGATGATCTTGATCATGAACGGAGCTCACAAGATCTAGACATGAAAGCACAAAGGAGGAGAACCAGCCATCTAGCTACTACATGGAACCGTAGTCCAGAGATGAACTACTCACGCATCACACCGGAGGCTTGCATGATGATGAAGAAGGCCTCCAGGGTGAATTCCCCTCTCCGGCAGGGTACCGGGAAGAGCTTCAGATCCCTCCCGATCTAGGGATGGAGATGACGGCGGCTATAGACTCTTTCGTGGATTTTTGATCTGGTACTTAGGGGTTTGTTCCCGAAGGCAATATATAGGCGGAAGGAGAGGCCGAGGGGGTGCTGGGGTCGGCCAGACCACCCCCTCGCACGGGCCAGGCCTGGCTGTGCTGAAAGAACGTTTCATGTTTTCCTATGTTTTGCGTGTTAGATAACAATACTGTGGAGATTATTCATGTGCGCTAAGTGTGCAGGAAGCTTTGAGTGGGGCCGGATTATCCTCCCCACCAAGGGCCGGATAATCTGGCCTACCTCATTGCTCAAAGACTGCCAAGGCGCGTCACCCAGAGAGGGGGCGGATTATCGCCTAGAAAATCCGGACTGGGGGCGATTTTTCTTCCCCAGGCCAGATAATCTAGCTGTCGCATGGGACGGATAATCCGGCCCCCAGTTTTTGAGCAAAGCAGGCCAAGGCGCGTCGCTCAGAGTCTGGTCGGATTTTCTCCTAGAAAATCCGAACTGGGGCGGTTTTTCCTCCCCAGGTCGGATAATCCGGCCTTTACATGGGGCCGGATAATCCGGCCCCCAGAAGATGATCAAGTGCAAGCTCTGCGCGACACTCAGAGAGGGGGTAGGCTTTCTGCCAGATATTCTGAGTCTGGGGCGGAGTTTTCCCCAGGATGGATAATCCGGCCCTCACTTGGGCCGGATAATCCGCCCCCCAAAGTCTCCAACGGCTGGTTTTGGAAGGGGGTATAAGTACCCCTTCTTCCCCAACGTCCAGAACTCTTGATTCATTCGAAATTGTCTAGACATTGGGCAAGAGCTCCCCTTCTAGATCTCCTACTTCAACCACCCAAAGGCTTCGATCTTTGGGGGGATTGAAGGAGGAGAGAATCGTCGTCGTCATCACGAATCAAGTGCATCAACTCCTCTCCATTCATTAGGAGAATTTCGGTCAAACAAATCCTGTGTCTCCGCGTGCTTCACTATGGTTTACCCATTCCTCTTCCACTCGCTCTTTACTCGCTAGTAGATAGGTTTGCATATAGGGAAATTCCACCTAATAGTTTATCTAGAGAATTTACCCTTTGTGCTAAGCCTAAAATTGAAAAAGCATTAAAATTTGAAGTAGCACCTATTCACCCCCCTCTAGGTGCCCATACGATCCATTTCAATTGGTATTAGCGCCTCGGCTCTTAATTCGGGCTTAACCACCTAGGAGTAGTATGGGTACCAAGGGTGATGGGAATGAGGCTGTGGATAAGGTCACAATGGATGACCTCAAGACGTTGGAAACAACCTTCTTGAAATCCTTTGAGGCCAAGATGGAGGAGATGAATCAAATGATTGCTCGCCTCACATCATCCATAGCCCCATCTCCATCCTCCTCTGAGGCAGCCACACCATCATCTAAGGAAAAGGCTAACACCAGATCCAAGGATGATGATGCGGAAGGTGAAAAACTTAATGGTTCCACCTCCAAGAAGGGAATTGGTAAGGAGGAATATAGTGAGGTTCGTTACGTATATTCCCCCGACCCACCTATCCCCCATCCTCATATAAACAATAGGGGTGATCCACCCAAGCTCACTGCATCCTCTTTCAATCAATGGCAATTCTTAATGAAGTCTCATGTTTGGAGCTCCTCTATTGAACTTTGGAGGATTATTGAAGAGGGTCTTCATATTGGAGATCAAACCAACCTGACAAGAAGAGAAGTCGTGGACAGCCAATTGAATGCCACTGCTCTCCACATGATACAACTCGGTGTGGGTCCCAAGGACATGCCCCACATTGAACATCTCAACACAGCTAAAGAAGCTTGGGATGCCCTCACTGATCTCTTTGTTGGGAATGAAAGCATGAGAAGGAATAGGTATGATACCCTTAGTAATGAAGCTGAGGGATTCTACATGTTGGATGGTGAAAACCATGAAGACATGTACAGAGGACTCAAGGGCATCGCAACAACATTTAGAAAGCATGGAGCCACTCACATTGATGATGCATGGATAAAAAGGAAATATGTGAGTGCCTTAATGCCTTTCGAGCCAACGGACTTGAAGAGCCTGCAAGGTAGACATAACTACCATCAAATGACATCCAATGAGGTCATGCAAGAAATGGCGTCATTCAAAGTGGCGGCAAAGAATGCTGAAGATGCTCGTGCTTGGGCCATTGGAATGCAAAAGAGTGTCAATGTTGCTCTAAAAGCCAATGTTGTTGAGCAAGAGGAGGATGAAAGAGCGTTTGATGGGGCCTCCATGGACTGCCCCGATGAAGTCAAACATGCTCATGGTGAGTACATGGCGTTTTATGCAAGGAACTTTTGGAAGGATCCTGCCAAGGCCAAGTCGGAACTCGAGCGCAAGAATGGGTCAAGTGGAAGAATAGAAAGTGGCCCAAAACTGAGAACTTGCTACAACTGTGGAGATAGGATGCACTTTGTTGCCGAGTGTCCGTATCAAAATAGAGAAGACAATGGTGGCAGACTCATTCTTAAAAAAAATCCAAAGCACCTAAGAAGAAGCCATTTACTAAGAAGAATGGCCCCTACAAGAAGCAACCCAAGATCATCTTAGTGGCACAAGAAGAATACTCCTCTGCAAGTGAAGATGAAGAGGATGAAGATAGTTCTCGCGAGGTGGCTACTATAGCCACCACATCGACTCCATCATCTCTCTTCGATTCGCCAAACAAGAACGTCATCAACAACAACGCTACTTGCCTAATGGCAAGAGGGTCCAAGGTATCAAGTTCTAGCTCTTCATTTCCTAAGACTAACATAATTTTGGATATGGATGATCATGACAGTCTTAAAATGAAAGAAGAAGTTATTGCTTTGGACACCTTTTTCACTAACCTGCAAGGTGAGCACAAACTCCATTTTGATGCTCTTATGAGTCAACTTGCTCAAGCCGATGATCTTCTTGAAGAAAAGGGCAGAATCGAAAGAGAAGATGCCTTGGAGATAGCTTCTTTGAAGAATACCTTGGAAGAAGAAGAGGAAGCTCGAGTACCTTTGGAAGAGAGACTCGAATCCATTGAGGAGTCACATGAAGAGGCTGTGGCTCAGCTCATCAAAGAACGTGACCATGCTCTTGCCAAGGTAAAGAAACTAAAGAAAGAAAAGATTGAATTTGGGGTTGTTCATGCTAGACTCTTGGAGAAGTTTGATAATCTTGAAAGTGCTCACAAGGCATTGAAGAGTGATCATTCTACCTTAAATGAGTCTCATGACCAGCTCCAAACTCAATTGAAGCGGTATGATGTGCCAAGTACCTCCACATCATCTTATGGAAAAGAAGATCTTGCAAGAGGTTCTCAACACAAAGGTAAAGAGGTTATTAATGAGATACCAAGCAAGCAAAGGACAAACAATAGAAAAGAAGGTCTTGGTTACATTCCCAAGACAAAGAGCAAGAAAAACAAGAAGAAGAAGAAGAGCAAGACTGCTCAACCAAAGACTAGCAACATTACCAATGACAAGTCTAATCATAATGGTTTTGCAGGGGCTAACAATCCTTACTTTGAATTATATTGCGATTATTATGGTGATGTTTATGCTAGTTATGTAGGCTCTTATGATTGTTACATCCCTTGGTCTAGTTGGGTCCCCAAGACCCTTGTCACTAACATGAGAGGACCCATTGAAAAATGGGTACCTAAAACCAAGAAGTAACTTTCTTGCAGGGCTATGCTTCCGGTGGTTCTAAATGGGTACTCGATAGCGGATGCACGAGTCATATGACCGGAAGCAGGGAGATCATCACGGAGATGCGACCAAATCATGATCATATAACCGTCTCTTATGGTGACAAGTCAAAATCTGAGGTATTGGGTCTCGGCAAAGTTGTGGTGGCTCACGATATCTCTCTCGTGGACGTCATGCTTGTCGAGACCCTCGGGTACAACTTACTTTCAGTTCGCGCCCTTGGTAAGATGGGCTTTGTAGTTTATATTGATGCTGATTTGGTGGTACTCTTGTGGAGCAAGTCTCTAAAAGTCGCTTTCGTGGGATATGTCGAAAATGACATGTACGTGGTGGACTTTTCGGGGAAAACCACTACAGGCCCAATGTGTCTTTTCAGAAAGGCTGACGCGGGTTGGCTATGGCATCGCCGACTAGCCCACGTTAATATGAGAACTTTGTAAAGTCTCCACAAGGGTGGCCACATCCTTGGACTAAAAGAAAATGTCTCCTTTGCCAAAGGTCGTGTATGCAGGGCGTGTGTTGAAGGGAAAATGCATGACTCTCCTCATCGAAGGAAGACTATTATCTCGTCAAAAAGGATCTTAGAGCTCCTTCATGTGGACATCTTCAGACCTCCATCTCATGCAAGCCTCGGTGGGAAGAAGCATTGTCTAGTGATTGTTGATGATTACTCAAGATGCACTTGGGTTTATTTCTTCAAGTTGAAGAGTGAAACTCAACAAACGGTCATCGACTTCGCCAACGAGGTTCAACGTCAACACAACGTCCCTATACTGGCTATAAGAAGTGATAACGGCTCTGAGTTCAAGAACTACACCTTAAATGAGTTCCTAAGTGAAGAGGGGATACGACATCAATATTCCGCTGCGTACACCCCTCAACAAAATGGTGTAGCCGAGAGGAAGAATAGGACTCTAATGGATATGGCAAGATCAATGCTAGCCGAATTCAAGTCTCCATATAACTTCTGGGATGAAGCAATCTCTACCTCTTGTCACTCATCCAATCGGTTATACCTCTGTAAGATCTTGGACAAGATTCCGTATGAAATACTTACCGGTAACAAGCCAAACATCTCATACTTTCGGGTATTCGGGTGTAAGTGTTTCTTTCTCATCAAGGGAGTTCATTTATCTAAGTTTGAATCTAAGGCTCTAGAAGGTATTTTTGTTGGTTATGGTGCCGAATCCCACACTTATAGAGTCTACAATAAGCTCTCCGGAACTGTTGTAGAATCTTGTAGTGTGGTGTTCGAGGAAAATGAGTTCCGTCGGAGCAAGTTGGTGTTTGTGATGCAGATGTTGAAATACCCCCAAGATGCCATAAGAAGAATGGGCGTGGGATTTTTCCGCCCCATTGAGGAACCCCTTGTGGCGGATCGGGAAGGACAATGCTCTACTCATGAAGAGCCCTCATCTACACATACCCAACATGTTCCCACCACGGGAACAACTTCTGCACCATCTCCATCAACTGCTGAAGGTCAAGTTGTTCCAGAAAGCTCTAGGCCAGATTATCCGGTGGACACCGGATTATCCGGCCACCCCGCTCCTGCTGACCATATTGCTCCTGATGCTAAAGATATCGATGCAAGCTCCAGGCCAGATTTTCTAGCCAGCCCCGGATTATCCGGCCCCTCGCCAGTTCAAGCAAGCCCCAGGCATCCTGCTGAAGCTGCTACAAGTACTCCCAGGTCGGATTATCCGGCCTCTCCATCGGCCAGATTATCCAGCCCTGACTCACCATTGTTGTTCTCTCGTTATTGCCATCGACTCATCTCAAGGGCACGCTTCATCACCACCTACTGCTGTTATCCCAGTTTCTAATCAAGGTCGAGCAAATGATTCCAATGAATATTCAAGTGATGAAACTACTCCACCAAGAGATAACAATCTTATTGAACTTCATCACAAGGCTCGGGCTGATCGGAACGTTGAGTTAAGGGGTCACACCCTCGACAAGGTTGTTGGTGACCTTTGACAAAGGGTTTCTACAAGAAGGGAATTGGCCAGTTTTGGTGAGCATCAAGCTCACATATCAATGGTGGAACCCAAGAAGGTCTTTGAAGCTCTTGAAGATCCAGACTGGGTTGTTGCTATGCATGAAGAATTGAATAATTTCGAGCACAACAAAGTCTGGAAACTCGTGGAGAAACCCAAAGATTGTCGCAATGTTATCGGCACCAAATGGATATTTAAAAACAAGCAAGATGAGAATGGCATTGTTGTGAGGAACAAGGCAAGACTTGTGGCACAAGGTTACTCTCAAGTTGAGGGCATTGACTTCGGCGAGACCTATGCTCCAGTGGCTCGCCTTGAGTCCATCCGTATCCTTCTTGCTTATGCTGCCCATAACAATTTTAAATTGCAGCAAATGGACGTCAAGAGTGCTTTCCTTAATGGTCCTCTACATGAGTTGGTATATGTAAAGCAACCCCCAGGCTTTGAGGATCCTAACTTCCCGAACCATGTCTACAAACTTGATAAGGCACTCTATGGCCTTAAACAAGCCCCACATGCGTGGTATGAGCACCTTAAAGAGCTTTTGCTAGACCGTGGCTTCGAAGTTGGGCAAATTGATCCCACTCTTTTTACTAAGAAGGTTAAGGGGGATCTCTTCGTATGCCAACTATATGTAGATGATATCATCTTTGGTTCTACTAATAAAGCTTTTAATGATGAATTTTCAAAGCTTATGACTGACAGGTTTGAGATGTCTATGATGGGGGAATTACGGTTCTTTCTTGGATTCGAGATCAAGCAACTTAGAGAAGGAACCTTCATCAATCAAGCAAAATACATCCAAGACATGCTCAAGAGATTCAAGATGACGGATCTTAATGGTGTCGCCACTCCGATGCAAACAAAATGTCATCTTGAACTTAACCCACATGGTAAAGATGTGGACCAAAAGGTATATCGGTCCATGATCGGCTCTCTTCTTTACCTCTGTGCATCTAGACCCGATATTGTGTTGAGTGTGGGGGTGTGTGCAAGGTATCAAGCAGCTCCTAAAGAAAGTCACTTAGTGGCGGTCAAGAGGATCTTTCGATATTTGGTTAATTCCCCTAACTTTGGTCTATGGTATCCCAAGGGCTCCAATTTCTCTCTATGTGGTTATACTGATTCAGATTGGGCTGGTGATAAGGATGATCGGAAATCCACTTCTGGAGCTTGTCAATTCTTGGGAAGATCTCTTGTGTGTTGGTCATCTAAAATGCAGAATTGTATATCTCTCTCCACCGCCGAAGCTGAATGTTGCTGCTAGCACTTGCACTTAGTTATTGTGGATGAGGCAAACTTTAAAGGAATACGGTGTCAATTGTGACAAAGTGCCTCTTTTATGTGATAATGAAAGTGCAATCAAAATTGCGTACAATTCAGTTCAGCACACAAGGAAAAAGCATATTGAGATTCAGAATCATTTTATTCGAGACCATGTTGCTCGAGGCGATATTGATCTATCTTTTGTGAGCACGAAGAACCAACTTGCGGACATTTTTACGAAACCACTTGATGAAGCAAGATTCTGCTACTTGAGGAATGAGCTAAATATCATTGATTCCAGGAGTTTGTCTTGATTACCCATACACTCACTCGTACATCTCAGTCTTATTTGGTCTAGGTGTGGACATGGATATAGGGGGAGTGTGGTCCTAACTCATTGGGCTAACCCTCCCCCCATAACGCCAAAAGCAAGATAAATCATTTCTCTTAATATCATTTTGTGATATGTGAGCTTATTGATGAGTATTGGTCGTGAACCCAAGATATATCCTCGCGGTGTCACACCATACACTCCAACAAGGTGGCTCTGGCCACCGCCCTCTCCCTTGAGGAGAATTGGATCTTTTTGGATGTTTTTGCTCTCTCATGTTCTTATGGGAATCACATTCAATCTTGGCTTTTATTTGATTTGGATCTTGCAATTTTGAGTGTCTAGTACCATCTCAGTTTGGTTCTCTTAATCCTAAGCCTTTCCCTACCCCTAAGCCATCTATTCTTGCACACAAGTCCCTTGTACACCTTGTGGGGGTGTTGTTTGGGGACGCGCGGGCCTGAATCTGTGTACAACAGAATTTCATATTTGTGGCCGGATAATCCGGCCCAAGTGTAGGCCGGATAATCCGGCCCTGGCGGATTTCGTCTTAAAGGGTAGGGATCAGGGGGAAGGGCTCATAACAAGCAACACTTCTCCCCCAACCCTCTCCTCCTCCTCAGCCGCCGCCTGCCGTCCCCCACCCTCCCCGGAGCCTCTCCGGCCACCGGATTTTCCGAGCCTCCCCGAAACTTCTTCTCCGCGCCTCCGGGTACCTTCTCCTCCGCATTCTTCCTCCAATGAGTGAGGGTAACTCCCTCTCTCCCCATCTTTGGCTAGATGTGTTACTTGTTGGGTGGAACGTTGTCTAGAAGGATGTTATTTCGCATAGAAATCGTAGTCTTACAGTTTCTAGACCCGATCTACTTTTTTGCATTCAATCTAGGTGAAATCGAAATTTTCTGCCGGGGTCGGAGTATCCGCCCCTGGCCAGGCCGGATTATCCGTCCTGATAGATTCAACTCTGGTTCAGTTTCACCATGGAGTGTGCATTGAGTAGATTTGTCTTATGAACTTTTTGACTACTTTTTCCATGCTCTCTCCTGGACTTGTGTGTATGCTTATCCCCATGCTATCTCTCTTGTTCTCCTCATAGGTGGTTCCAGTGTTCCCAAGACCTACAAGCACCGCCCTGGCGGTAAATACTTCCGGGACGACGGACAGGGTAACTTAGTGGATGAGGTTGAGTTGAGGAGGATAAAGAACAAAGAGAAGAGAATGGCCGAACAGGCAAAGAGAACTAGGAAGGGAGTGTCCAAAAGGAAGGGCAAGGAGCCCAAGATCAACTACAAGGATTTGGATGTAGTCACCTATTCCTCCATTCGTCACCGTGATTTGTTTGCTGAGTTGCCTCATGATGATGAGCTAGGGGATGCTCGTTTTTGGTGTGCTGGACAGAAAGGTATTTATGAAGATGTGTATGCCAGGCTGAACATTAGGCCTATGCACCCACTGGTTCTTGCCGAGGCTTTGGAGAAGGCCCACCTTGTGGATGCAATGTTTGTGGCTGAGTGGATGGGGCTGCACCATCTCATGTCTCTCTAGTGCTCTTATGACTCTGAGGTGGTGAAGCAGTTCTTTTCCACTTTGGTTATTTGTGGAGATGAGCATCGCACTATGAAGTGGATGACTCATGACAGGCCTATGTCTGCTGATTTCCATGTGTTTGCTGAGGTTCTTGGGTACTCTTTCCAAAGAGGATAGAGCCGATGGCCACCGTGATCATCACCCAGTGAAGCCCAACAAAGATGTAGCTCTCTCTCCTTGCACAAAGGGACAATGGCATTGTGGGCACTCTGGCTGGTCTTGCTCCCATCTATGTTGCCTTAGTGGGCCTCTTCCGTGACTCCATCACTCCGAGTGGGGGCAACAATGACAGCATCCGTGGTCACCTTGTCCAGCTCCTTCAGTTTTCTCATGAGGTTGCCTCATGCGAGGACAAGTCTGTGCAGTACAGGCTGGATGTCATGGACTTCATCTACCATGAATTGACTGATGCTATGTTCAACCGTCTATCCATCCCCTATGCACCCTACATTATGATGGTCATCAGGCACCTGCTCCCTTCTGAAGAGTTCCACATTGATTCTATGCATAAGGCCAAGAAGATCTACACCAAGGTTCAGAAGACCTCTCACCCCTCCTCTGCTCCTGAGGGTCTCATGAAAGATGCTCACAGTTCCCAGTGCCTCCCGTTGCCCGTGAGATCAAGCAGCTGAACTGGTTCCAACGACACATCCTTTGCATGGGTGTGGACACACGGAAGGGTCAGTATGAGGCATACAAGCAGCGCCATGAGTTGGCTCACTCCTAACAGCTCATCCTTCACCATGTGTCCGGTGCTTCTGGTGACTCCCCGGCTCCTACACCTCCTACTCCATATGCTCGGTGGAACTCTTCTTCCGGGTTGAACTATGGAGAGCTGGAGCGTCACTTGTTCCCCTCTGCGGCCGCTACTGATGATGAGGATGGTGACACCGAGGAGCTTGAAGATGAGGACGAGGACGAGAATGAAGATGAGGACAAGGACGAGGATGAGGACTACGGGTGATCCCTTGGGACGCTAGCATCGCTCTTCTTCCTTTTTGGTGTCTCGATGCCAAAGAGGGAGAAGTAGTTCTATTAGGATCTTCAAGGATTTGCATGGGTCGAGCATAAGCACTTGCATTTTATTTTTCTATTCGTTGTTTTCTCGCTTATGCCCATTTAGCATTGAACTTTAAATTTGTGATTTGTGGTTTATTTGAGACTCTATGTCAGTGGTTATCTGGATTTATCTCATGGATTATGCTTATGGATTCATCTATTCATATTCTATTATGATGGAAACCTTGATCAAGGAAGGCGCTTATATTGGTTATCACGTTGATAAGTGAGGCTATTTCAAGGATGCCTCTCTTCTACCTCGGTGGTATGATTATATTGCTCATATGTCTATGGAATAGATTCACCTATTTGTGTGCATTTGTATTCAAATGCAAATTTCAAATATGCACACATTGAGGGGGAGTCTCTTCCATGTTTATTGCTGGTTGTCTTGTAATCCTTTCCTGCAAATCCTAGTATTGTCATCTAACACCAAAAAGGGGGAGATTGAAAGAACATTTCAAGTTTTCCTATGTTTTGCGTGTTAGATAACAATACTGTGGAGATTATTCATGTGCGCTAAGTGTGCAGGAAGCTTTGAGGGGGGGCGGATTATCCGCCCCACTAAGGGCCGGATAATCCGGCCTACCTCATTGCTCAAAGACTGCCAAGGCGCGTCACCGAGAGGGGCGGATTATCGCCCGGAAAATCTAGACTGGGGGCGGTTTTTCTTCCCCAGGCCAGATAATTCGGCTGTCGCATCGGGCGGATAATCCGGCCCCCAGTTTTTGAGCAAAGCAGGCCAAGGCGCATCGCTCGGAGTCCGGTCGGATTTTCTCCCGGAAAATCTGAACTGGGGTGGTTTTTCCTCCCCAGGCCGGATAATTCGGCCTTCACATGGGGCCGGATAATCCGGCCCCCAGAAGATGATCAAGTGCAAGCTCTGCACGACACTCAGAGAGGAGGCAGACTTTCTGCCGGATATTCTAAGTCTGGGGCGGAGTTTTCCCCAGGCCGGATAATCGGGCCCTCACTTGGGCCAGATAATCCGGCCCCCAAAGTCTCCAACGGCTGGTTTTGGAAGGGGGTATAAGTACCCCTTCTTCCCCAACGTTCAGAACTCTTGATTCATTCGAAATTGTCCAGACATTGGGCAAGGGCTCCCATTCTAGATCTCCTACTTCAACCACCCGAAGGCTTCGATCTTTGGGGGATTGAAGGAGGAGAGAATCATCGTCATCATCACGAATCAAGCGCATCAACTCCTCTCCATTCATTTGGAGAAATCCCTGATCTAGTATTCTTGTCAATATCTAGATCTTGTTCGTTGTATTTGATAACATTGTCCTTGTGGCAGCTTGTTGTCATTTCGGGAGCCTCCAAGTTGATTGTGGCGTTGTGCCCCGCTAGTTGTGTAAAGGCGCCGGTACCCGTCTTGAAGGGTCCCTATAGTGGAAAGGTGGATCAGGCCTTTGGTGGCGGGATCCATCGGAGAACAGGGTGAGGCCTATTGTGGCATGGTGGTCTTAGTACTGCCCACCTCTCCAACACAGACGTACTTCCCTTAACAAGGAAGGAACCGCGATCAAACAAATCCTGTGTCTCCACATGCTTCACTACGGTTTACCCATTCCTCTTCCACTCGCTCTTTACTCGCTAGTAGATAGGTTTGCATATAGGGAAATTCCACCTAATAGTGTATCTAGAGAATTTAACCTTTGTGCTAAGCCTAAAATTGAAAAAGCATTAAAATTTGAAGTAGCACCTATTCACCCCCCTCTAGGTGCCCATACGATCCATTTCACGCACGGCCAGGTGGTGTGGCCGGGCCCCAGCCCTTCTCCGTCTCGTATTCTGGCTTCAGTTGTCTTCCGGTAAAATAGCGACTTTGGCTTTTGTCCCATCCAATTCCGAGAATATTCATTTTCTGACTTCCTGGAACCAAAAACAGCAGAAATGGCAGTAAATGTGGCTCTTATTAATAGGTTAGTCCAAGAAATCATATGAAAAGTACTCCAAAGTGTGGACAAAACACAAAAAAGTAGATAAAACCAAGCATGGAACATCAAAAATTATAGATACATTTGCAGTGTATCAACATCCCCAAGCTTAACTCCTGCTCGTCCTCGAGTAGGTAAGTGATAAAAAGAAAGAATAATTTTTGAGGTGACATGCACCATCATAAACTTGATCAAAGTATTTGTAAAACATTCGAAGCTGGGATCATAGTACTTCAATCATAACATGAAAGACAAAGTTCTAGCAATAAGACAAAGAAACTATGTTCCAACATGAAAAGGAACAAACAAAAGATTCATGAATAACAATGCTTTGCAAGACGTTTGTTTGTTTCACATAAATAAAACATAGCATGGTAGCATTCAGCTTGTCCCTCATAAAGTAGCAAAACATAAATGCATAGGACACCTTCAAAGTTTATAAGAGTGACTAGATACAAATAGTTTAAAACAAGCAATATCAAATTATGCATCAATCAACAAGTCTTGGGACAATGCACATAGAACTAAGAATGGCCACTATGGTCTCAAAGTAGGTGCATAAATATAGAAGGTGGGGACTCAACATAAAAGTAAAAGAAAGGCCTTCATAGAAGGAAGTAGGGATTCAAGTCTCATAAGAGCTTCCAAAAATTATGGTACTTATTAGCTTTCAGCTCTAATTGCCCCTATCATAAGCATCTTGAAGGTGATTAAGGTTAAAGTGACACAACTAAGAGGATATGATTGACAAGTTATAAACCGAAATCTCATGCCCCTTACTTACGAAGACCAAACCTCATGCTACTCAACTTTAGTCACGAGTAACCTCTTGTCATTGTAAGTACATATGTATCATAAAGAACCGCCAACGGGGTACCCCTTGCACATGATACAGGAGCTATACCATAATCAAAATGACAAGGCAAGCAGACAATGAGCATCTCAGCAATCTTTTTATTTGCTATTTGCATAGGTTTTTATTGAGGATGCTTCATAGAGTGCTCATTATGGTTATGCTGCAAGTTTCCACCATGATTAGGCATGGCTTAGGCTACCGGCCCAAGCGTTTCTCTTACACACATACAAACTCCATGATCTTACAAGTTCCACTTTTATTTCACACATGGGATCCATAAGCAAAAGAACATGATATCAACGGGGTACAAAGTACATGTGCAATGTTGAAAGCGTTCCCCATGATACATGGTTCTTCTAACTTCAACTTATAAAGAGCAAGCATATACGCAACAAAGAAGGACCCAATGGTTCAAGTTTATTAAATGCAAAAAAGTAAAGTGTGCCATCAAGTTCGTCAGAGCTTTAATCAATAGTTTTCTCATAACAAGTTTAATTTGGAAGATAAACAAAAGCATGAATATAATTGGAATAGCAAATGCTAATAGGTAGGTATGGTGGACTCTTTGGTATAACTTGGTTTAGGGAGTTGGATGAATGAGTGGAACTCATACTTGGTTGTGGAGGCTAGCAAAAGACTGGGAGCGACAAACTAAGAGAGCAATAATGGCCATAATCATGCAGAGCGACAAAACATCATTGATCAAAGCATAAAGTGATACTACAAGTTGAAAACTAAAGGATCATAAAGGCTATGGTGACTTGAGATAGTCATTACATGGTGTGAGCATGCGCCAAGTCAACCCAAATAAATCATCAAAGGAGAATACCAATATACTATGCTTTAATATGCTAAAACAACGCATGATTCATCCAAGACACATTAAGAAATCTCAATTGTTTATAACAAGTCATGCTATAGCAAAGAATACTAAGCATAAATCCAAAACAATATCAAGCATGGCATGACAAAGCATAGGCCACAGTCAAAAACAAGCTCTCTTTAACACTTAAGCATGAACTTTCCTACTCTTTTCCAAACCAAACCAAACTATTTGAAAACCAATGTATGAAAGAGGGGGTCCAACCAATTTATTCAGCAAACTAAGAAAACCAAGCAAATGAAAAAGCAAAACGAAAACGAAAAAGAAGACGCTCTAAGAACAACACAACTGTGCATGAAATAATAAAAATGAAGCGTTTGGAAGAAACCTGAGATTTTTATTGATGAAGAAGGGGATGACTTGGGTATCCCCAAGCTTTGACGCTTGTACTTCTTGGATATTTCTTGGGGTGACACACATGGCATCCCCAAGCTTGAGCTTTAGTCCATCCTTCATCTCATCACTCATTCCTTCCATACACCTGAAAATTTTCCTTCATACAAAACTTCACACAATCTTTATTAGCAACATTAGTGCACTCAAGATAATAAGTCTTTAGGTTCAGTTCTAACACCAATGAAACTTCCATTAAAACACTAGCTACTGTAGCACTTTCCTCAAAAATCTCAATTCCCCAAAAGAACTCAAAAAGGAACCAACAAGAAGCAAATGCAGAAAATGGTAGAAATCTGTCAAAACTGACCAGCAGGTAAAGACGAATTTGTTCAAAGACCTTCTATTGCTCAAATCAAAAAGTGTTGAAATAATGAAAGTTAGATAACAACCTGGGGCAGAAGCACAAAAATTCACGCCTTAAAAGGACGTACAAAGAATTTACTAAATTTTTATGGTGAAGGACAGAAATCTGTTTTGGGACAACAACTTTCCCAATCATTACTTCTTTCTCATTAGAGGTTACTCTTGGCACAAAAAGCAAATAAAAAGGATAAGAAGCGGTTATTACTGAAGTAATAACTTCCAAGACTCATCTAAAACTTTTGGGTTATCTCCCAATAAGTACTTTTCTTTAACGCCTTTAAGTTAGACATAAGAAGCAAGAAAGAATCAAGTGTTCTCAAATGAAGAAGCATTAATACCAAATTTCTTGCCCTTACCTCTCTTACTTTTATTCTTAACCTTGGGGAAAATATATTTTTTGGTGGAGAATAAAGGTGCATGGTCCCCTTTCCCACATCTATTATTGCTCCAAGGAGTTCTAATAGGGACCTTCCAAGTGTAATTTGGCCTTTTCCTGCACATTCAATAACAAGATAATGAGTAGAAATCATTTTCCCAAGGATATTTGTAAACACTCCTTCAGCTATTCCAATAGGTAATATGGTAGCATTATTAGCAAGAGATATTTCTTTTCCTCCTTTAGTAAGACCCCAAAGATTCAAAGATTCATAAATGTCTTTGGGCATAAGACGAAATTCAGACATGATATCACAGCGAGCTTGAAAAGTTTCATTATTTATATCAATCTTTACTATGGGGAGCCACTTTGATGGTTCATAATTTATTGGAACATAATTATGATGCTCCCTAAGCATATTATAGCAATCTTTTAAGCTAGTAGTGCGGGTCTCAAGAGTGTTTAATCTAGCAAATATGCTTGCGAAAGAGATATCAGTTTTGCTAGGCAAGTTGTAAGTAAAGATCAATTTCTTTATAGCATTAATAGCATCGTCCTCATTACATTGGAGGAAATCTCCTTCCACAACAACATCTAAAGCATATCTATAGCAAAGAGCAATCCCAAGGTAAAAACTGCTAAGGAACAAGCTTTGAGTCATTTTAGGCTCAGTTTTTTCATATAGATCAGAGATTCTAGACCAAGCTTCCTTGAAACTTTCCTCAATTCCTTGTTTAAAAGTGAAAATCATTTCCTCGGGTGACATAGTGATTGGAGCAAGGCTAGACATAAAGGCAACTTAAGATAGGAACTATTTTTTTGTGTTTTTAATAAAGAAAGCAAACTAGTAAAACTATTTTTTTGTGTTTTTGATAAATAAACAAGCAAACAAAGCAAAAAGAAAATAAGAAAAAATAATAAAGTAAAGAGATTGGTTATGAGGGACTCCCCTTGTGAAGATGTCCTTGACTCCCCGGCAACGGCACTAGAAAAATACTTTGATGGCTCGTGATTGATGAGCTCGTTGGGGAACCCCAAGAGGAAGGCATGCTGAGCACAGAAGTAAGTTTTCCTCAGTTATGAAACCAAGGTTATCGAACAAGTATGAGCAAGGAAACACCCCAAAGGTGTTGCTAGCTGAGCCTTGGCAGGGCGCACTACCGGTGCTAGTAGCAACGTGGAGACCTTCACAACACAACCATAGAACTATGTCCCCAACTTACGATGAGGTTGGCAGTCTCACCGGTTTTGCTAAAAACAAAGGATTAAACATATCGAATGGAAGGAAGTAATAGTTTGCAGAAAGTAAACACAAAGCAGTAAACAGTTTGTAGATTGTATGTAAAGGAAAGGACCAGGGTCCATAGTTCACTAGAGGTCGCTCTCCTCAGATTACCAATATGATTGTTCTATGAACAAAGGATTGTTGTTTTCTCCCTAGTAGCAACAACACATCTAGTACCTTAGAGATTTCTGTCACTTCCCCAGATTACCAGAGGCATGAACCCACTATCGAGCATAAATACTAACTCTTGGAGTTGCTAGCATCTACTTGGCCAAGATAGCTACTAACAACGGAAAGCATGCAAGATCACAAATAACAAAGACATGATAGAATCAATAATCAATCTGAAATAGCATCTCAATATCCATCGGATCCCCGCAAACACAACATGCAGAATTACAAATAGATGATCTTGATCATGAACGAAGCTCACAAGATCTAGACATGAAAGCACAAAGGAGGAGAACCAGCCATCTAGCTACTACATGGACCCGTAGTCCAGAGATGAACTACTCACGCATCACACCGGAGGCTTGCATGATGATGAAGAAGGCCTCCAGGGTGAATTCCCCTCTCTGGCAGGGTGCCGGGAAGAGCCTCAGATCCCTCCCGATCTAGGGATGGAGATGATGGTGGCTACAGACTATTTCGTGGATTTTTGATCCGGTACTTAGGGTTTTGGTCCCAAAGGCAATATATAGGTTGAAGGAGAGGCCGAGGGGGTGCTGGGGTCGGCTGCACCATCCTGGCCTGGTCAGCCTGGCAGCTGGCCAGTGGTGGTGGGCCCCAACCCTTCTTTGTCTCGTATTCTGGCTCCAGATGTCTTCCGGTAAAATAGCGACTTTGGCTTTTGTACCGTCCAATTCCGAGAATATTCATTTTTTGACTTTGCTGGAACCAAAAACAGCAGAAAACAAGCAGCTGGCATTGTGGCTCTTGTTAATAGGTTAGTCCAAGAAGTCATATGAAAAGTACTCCAAAGTGTGGACAAAACACAAGAAAGTAGATAAAACCAAGCATGGAACATCAAAAATTATAGATACATTTGCAATGTATCACATGTATGTTCTTCTCACAAACCACATAAGGATACACCAGTGTCATTGGATGTGTGTTATTTTCATGAACCACACCCAGTGTCATTGCATGTGTGTTCTTCTCACAAACCACGCATGGATCCACCAGTGTCATTGCAGGTCTTTTCTTTTCATAAACCAAAACTAGAGTCATTGCATGTATGTTCTTTCCACAAACCACATATGGGTCCACCAGTGTCACTGGATGTGTGTTCTTTTCACAAACCACAACTAGAGTCATTGCATGTCTGTTCTTATCACAAACCACAACTAGAGTCATTGCATGTTGTTCTTTTCACAAACCACATATGGATCCATCAGTGTCACTGGATGAGTGTTCTTTTCATCAACCACACCTAGTGTCATTGCATGTGTATTCTTCTCATAAACCGCACGTGGATCCACCAGTGTCATTGCATGTCTGATCTTTTCATTAACCACACCTAGTGTCATTCGATGTCTGTTCTTCTCACAAACCACACATGGATCCACCAGTGTCACTGCATGTGTGCTCTTCTCACAAACCACATAAGGATACACCGGTGTCATTGGATGTGTGTTCTTTTCATGAACCACACCCAGTGTCATTGCATGTGTGTTCTTCTCACAAACCACACATGGATGCACCAGTGTCATTGCATGTCTGTTCTTTTCACAAACCATAGCTAGAATCATTGCATGTCTGTTCTTTCCACAAACCACATATGGATCCACCAGTGTCACGGGATGTGTGTTCTTTTCACAAACCACAACTAGAGTCATTGCATGTCCATTCTTTTCACAAACCACAACTAGAGTCATTGCATGTATGTTCTTTCCACAAACCACATATGGATCCACCAGTGTCACTGGATGAGTGTTCTTTTCATGAACCACACCCAGTGTCATTGCACGTGTGTTCTTCTCACAAACCACACATGGATCCACCAGTGTCATTGCATGTCTGTTTTTGTCATGAACCACAGCCATGTCATTGTATGTCTGTTCTTCTCACAAACCACACATGGATCCACAAGTGTCATTGCATGTGTGCTCTTTTCACAAACCACATTCGGATACACTGGTGTCATTGCATGTGTGTTCTTTTCATGAACCACACCCAGTGCCATTGCATGTGTGTTCTTCTCACAAACCACACACGGATGCACCAGTGTCATTGCATGTGTGTTCTTTTTATGAACCACAGCCAGAGTCATCGCATGTGTGTTCTTCTCACAAACCACACATGGATCCACCAGTGTCATTGCATGTCTGTTCTTTTCATGAACCACATCTAGAGTCATTGCATGTGTGTTCTTCTCACAAACCACAGATGGATCCACCAGTGTCATTGCATGTCTGTTATTTTCATGAACCACAGCCAGAGTCATAGCATGTGTGTTCTTTTCATGAACCACAGCCAGAGTCATTGCATGTCTGTTCTTCTCACAAACCACATAAGTATACACTAGTGTCATTGGATGTGTGTTCTTTTCATGAACCACACTAATATATTGCAAATGTATCTATAATTTTTGATGTCCATGCTTGGTTTTATCTACTTTCTTGTGTTTTGTCAACACTTTGGAGTACTTTTCATATGATTTCTTGGACTAACCTATTAACAAGAGCCACAGTGCCAGCTGCCTGTTTTCTGTTGTTTTTGGTTCCAGGAAGTCAGAAAATGAATATTCTCGGAATTGGACGGGACAAAAGACAAAGTTATTATTTTATCGGGGGACACTTGGAGCCAGAATACAAGACGGAGAAGGGCCAGAGGGCAGCCACACCACCTGGCCGTGCGGCCAGGCTTGGCCCATGCCAGGGGGTTATGTGGCCAGCCCATGCACCCCCTCGGCCTCTCCTTCCTCCTATATATTGCCTCTGATACGGAAACCCTAAGTACCCAATAAAAAATCCATGAAAGAGTTTATAGCCGCCGTCATCTCCATCCCTAGATCGGGAGGGATCTGAAGCTCTTCCCGGCACCCTACCGGAGAGGGGAATTCACTCTGGAGGCCTTCTTCATCATCATGCAAGCCTCCAGTGTGATGCGTGAGTAGTTCATCTCTGGACTACAGGTGCATGTAGTATCTAGATGGCTGGTTCTCCTCCTTTGTGCTTTCATGTTTAGATCTTGTGAGCTCCGTTCATGATCAAGACCATCTATTTGTAATTTCTGCATGTTGTGTTTGAGGGGATCCGATGGATATTGAGATGCTATTGCAGATTGATTACTGATTCTATCATGTCTTTGTTATTTGTGATCTTGCATGCTTTCTGTTGTTAGTTGCTATCTTGGCCAAGTAGATGCTAGCAACTCCAAGAGTTAGTATTTATGCTCGATAGTGGGTTCATGCCTCTGGTAATCTGGGGAAGTGATACATTGCAAATGTATCTATAATTTTTGATGTTCCATGCTTGGTTTTATCTACTTTCTTGTGTTTTGTTCCAACTTTGGAGTACTTTTCATATGATTTCTTGGACTAACCTATTAACAAGATGCCACAGTGCCAGTTGCCCGTTTTCTGTTGTTTTGGTTCCAGGAATGTCAGAAAATCAATATTCTCGGAATTGGACGGGACAAAAGCCAAAGTGCCTATTTTACCGGAAGACTCACGGAGCCAGAAGCAGAGACGGAGGAGGGCCGAGGCCTGGCCACAGCATATGGTGGCGCGGGCTAGCCCTGGCCGCACCACCAGGTGGTGTGGGCCCCCTGGCACTCCACCGACCTTGCCTGTTCGCCTATAAGAAGCCTCCCGATGCATAAACCCTAGATAATCAAGCCTCCAGCCACGAAAAGTTCCGCAGCACCGCCACCACCGAAGGGGAGATTCGGGGGACAGAAAGTCTCTCTTCCGGCACCCTGCCAGGACGGGGAAGTGCCCCCGGATCCATCTCCATCGATCTCCACCACCATCTCCATCACCATTGCTGATTACCATGATGAGGAGGGAGTAGATCTCTCTCGAGGCTAAGGGTTCTACCGGTAGCTATGTGTTCATCTCTCTCTCTATGCATCATCTTATTGAGATCATGAGCTTGTAATCTATAGATCTACCTTGCTACTCAAGTGCTTTAATAGATCTCTGCTCTCCCCATGTGTGTGAAAGTGACAACATGCACACCATGGTGGCACTTAGGCTAGAGTTCTCAAATACTTGTTATGAGTTATATTTGGAGTTGGATGTCTTTATGAAATTGTGGTGTTTGTTGGAACCATCTAGTACTCAAGGTGACAATGTGGGGTTTTCTAGATGGGAAAGGCTTACTTTGAGGTGTGCTGTTATAGCCCTACCGTTGATTAGAGTGTCCAACCGGAGAGTAGTTCAGCATAGTATCATAAAGAGAAGATATTTATATGAGAGTGTTCACTAGTGAAAGTATGATCCCTAGGCCTTGTTTCTAAGCATTGAAACACCGTTTGTTATTAGATCTGTTACATGTTTGCTTACTTCCATCTTTATTTCAGTTTGCCTTTAGTCTTTTCCACGCCAACAAGCTATTTTCTATCATCGTTACCACTTATAATTATCCATCCCACTTGTATTTCACTATCTCTTCGCCGAACTAGTGCACCTATACACCTGACAAGTGTATTGGGTGTGTTGGGGACACAAGAGACTTCTTGTATCTTGATTGCAGGATTGCTTGAGAGGGAATACCTTTAACCACTTCCTCCCTGAGTTCGATAAACCTTGGGTGATCCACTTAATTGAAAACTTGCTGCTGTTCTACAAACCTCTACACTTGGAGGCCCAACAACTGTCTACAAGAATAGAAGTGCGTAGACATCAAGCTATTTTCTGGCGCCGTTGCCGGGGAGGCAAGGTAAAAGGTACTCACATCCTCTGGTGTGAGTGCTCGAAGTTATTTCCTTTAGATTCTGCAATTTTGTCTTTTTGTTTCTTGTTTTCACTAGTTAGGCTTGATGGAAAACAACAAAAAAATTAGAGAGCTTTATAGTATTTATCTTGAGTTAGGACATGAAGTGTTTGAAGAGAAAATTAAAAAACCTATGAAACTTTACTTGCATGCTAATATCAATGTTGTTAGTATGAATTCTTTGGACACCATTATTGCTAATGCTATGGAAAAGTCTAAGCTTGGGGAAGCTAGTTTTTATGAAAATGATCTTTTTAGTTCCCCAGCTTTGGAAGATAGCTATTCTATTGCTTATGATGATACCAAACCTCCAATATATGATGATTACAATGATGAGTATGATATTTTCAGTCCACCTACTATTGAGGAGAAAATTGATTATGATTACAATATGCCTCCTATATTTGATGATTATGGTGATGAAAATAATAATGATAGCTATTTTGTTGAATTTCCTCCCACTACAATAAATAAGAATGACTATGTTTATGTGGGGAGTATTAATTCTTTTATGAATGTGGCTCATGATAAGAATGTTTCTTGTGATAGTTATATTGTTACTTTTATTCATGATGCTACTGAAAGTTATTATGAGAGAGGGAAACATGGTCTTATGTATCTCAACAATATTAAGTTTCTCCTCTTTATGTTGAAAGTCTTGAAGTTTCTCTTGTTTTGCTTTCCTATGCTTGTTGCTTTGTGCTTTCATGACTTGTTTCTTTACAAGATTCCTATGCATAGGAAGTGGGTTATACTTAAATGTGCTTTGAATTTGCTTCTTGATGCTCTCTTTTACTTCAATTCATATTTCTTATGTGAGCATCTTCTCAAACTATCATGCCTAACTTAAAGGCGTTAAAGAAAAGTACTTATTGGGAGATAACCCAACAGTTTTAGATGAGTCTTGGAAGTTATTACTTCAGTAATAACCGCTCCTTATCCTTTTTATTTGCTTTTTGTTCCAAGAGTAACCTCTAATGAGAGAGAAGTAATGATTAGGAAAGTTGCTGTCCCGAAACAGATTTTTGTGCTTCACCGTAAAAATTCGTATGTAGGATTGAGCTGTAATTTTGTGTGCTTCTGCCCCAGGTTGTTATCTAACTTTCGTTAGTTCAATACTTTTTGATTTGAGCAACAGAAGGTCTTCGAAAAAATTCGTCTTACCTGCTGGTCTGTTTTGACAGATTTCTGCCATTTTCTGTATTTGCTTCTTGTGGGTTCCTTTTTGAGTTCTTTTGGGGAATTGAGCTTTTTGAGGGAAGTACAACAGTAGCTAGTGTTCTAATGGAAGTTTATTTGGTGTTAGAACTGAACCTTGAGACTTATTTATCTTGAGTGCACTAATGTTAATAATAAAGATTGTGTGAAGTTTTGTATGAAGGAAAAATTTCAGGTGTATGGAAGGAATGGGTAATGAGATGAAGGATGGACTAAAGCTCAAGCTTGGGGATGCCACGCGTGTCACCCCAAGAAATATCCAAGAAGTACAAGCATCAAAGCTTGGGGACGCCCAAGGCATCCCCTTCTTCATCAATAAAAATCCCAGGTTTCTTCCAAATGCTTCATTTTTATTGTTTCATGCACAGTTGTGTTGTTCTTGGAGCGTCTTCTTTTCGTTTTCGTTTTGGTTTTTAGTTTGCTTTGTTTGCTTAGTTTTCTGAATAAATTGGTTGGACCCCCTCTTTCATACATTGGTTTGCAAATGGTTTGGTTTGGTTTGGAAAAGAGTAGGAAAGTTCATACTTATGTGGTAAAAAGAGCTCGTTTTTTATTGTGGCCTATGCTTTGTCATGTCATGCTTGATATTGTTTTGGCTTTATGCTTAGTATTCTTTTCTGTAGCATGACTTGTTATAAACAATTGAGATTGCTTAATGTGCCTTGGATGAATCATGCGTTGTTTTAGCATATTAAAGCATAATATAGTAGTATTCTCCTTTGATGCTTTATTTGGGTTGACTTGGCGCATGCTCACACCATGTTATGACTATCTCAAGTCACCATAGACTTTATGATCCTTTAGTTTTCAACTTGTAGTATCACTTTATGCTTTGATCAATGATTTTTTTGTCGCTCTACATGATTATGGCCATTATTGCTCTCTTAGTTTGTCGCTCCCAGTCTTTTGCTAGCCTCCACAACCAAGTATGAGTTCCACTCATGCATCCAACTCCCTAAACCAAGATATTCCAAAGAGTCCACCATACCTACCTACTAGCTTATGCTATTCCAAGTATATTCATGCTTTTGTTTACCTTCCAAATTAAACTTGTTATGAGAAAACTAGTGATTAAAGCTCTCACGAACTTGATGACACACTTTACTTTTGTTGCCCTTAATAAACTTGAACCATTGTGTCGTCTATGTTGTATATGCTTGCACTTATTTGTTGGGAATTAGCAGAACCATGCTTTCATGGGGAACGCTTTCAACATTGAACTTGGTACTTGTACCTAGTTGATATCATGCTCTTTTGTATATGGATGTCGTCGGTGTGAAATGAAAGGGGAGCTTGTAAGTCCATGGAGTTATGTATATGTGTTAGAGAAACGCACAGGCTGGTCTAATCCATGTTGACATGGTGGAAACCTGCAGCGTAACCATAATGAGCTGTCTATGAAGCATTCTTCTTATAAAAAGAGTCCTATATTGAGAAAAAGAGAAAAGAAAAAAGATTATGAAAAGAGGAAAGAGAGAAAAGCACCATATTCCCATGGTAAATAAGAAGATTGCTTTGAGATGCTGTCCGCTTGCCTTGTCATTTTGATATGGGGATTCTTCCGTATCATCGGGCAAGGGTACCTGCAGTTCTCTATGATACACATGTACTTATGATGACAAAAACTTACCGGTGACTAAACTTGAGTAGCATGAGGAGCGTCCCTCGTATTCAAGGGACATGAGATTTCTAACTTATACTTCGTCAATCATGTACACCTTAGTTTGTTCACTTTAACCTTAATCACTTCAAGATGCTTATGATAGGGGCAATGAGAGCTGAAAGCTATTAAGTACCATAATTTTTGGAAGCTCTTTATGAGACTTGAATCCCTGCTTCCTTCTATGAAGGCTTTTCTTCCACCATTATATTGAGTCTCCACCTTCTATCTTTATGCACCTACTTTGAGAGAATAGTGGCCATTCTTAGTTCTATGTGCATTGTCCCAAGACTAGTTGATTGATGCATAACTTGATATTGCTTGTTTTAAACTATTTGTATCTAGTCACTCTTATGAACTTTGAAGGTGTCCTATGCATTTATATTTGCTACTCTATGAGGGAAAAGCTGATTAGTATTATGTTGTGTTTTCTTTATGTGAAACAAACAAACGTCTTGCAAAGCATTGTTATTCATGAATCTTTTGTTTGTGCCTTTTCATGTTGCATCATAGTTTCTTTGTCTTATTGCTAGAACCTTGTCTTTCATGCTATGATTGAAGTACTATGATCCCAGCTTTGAATGTTTTACAAATACTTTGGTCAAGTCTTTGATGGTGCATGTGGTGTGGCCAGCCCATGCACCCCCTCGGCCTCTCCTTCCGCCTATATATTGCCTCTGATACGGAAACCCTAAGTACCTGATCAAAATTCCACGAAAGAGTTTTTAGCCGCTGTCATCTCCATCCCTAGACCGGGAGGGATCTGAATCTCTTCCTCGCACCCTACCGGAGAGCGGAATTCACCCTGGAGGCCTTCTTCATCATCATGCAAGCCTCCGGTGTGATGCGTGAGTAGTTCATCTCTAGACTACGGGTCCATGTAGTAGCTAGATGGTTGGTTGTCCTCCTTTGTGCTTTCATGTTTAGATCTTGTGAGCTCCGTTCATGATCAAGATCATCTATTTGTAATTTCTGCTTGTTGTGTTTATGGGATCCAATGGATATTGAGATGCTATTTCAGATTGATTATTGATTCTATCATGTCTTTGTTATTTGTGATCTTGCATGCTTTCCGTTGTTAGTAGCTATCTTGGCCAAGTAGATGCTAGCAACTGTTTACTGCTTTGTGTTTACTTTCTGCAAACTATTACTTTCTTCCATTCGATACGTTTAATCCTTTGTTTTCAGCAAAACCGGTGAGATTGACAACCTCATCGCAAGTTGGAGGCAAAGTTCTGTGGTTGTTGTGTGCAGGTCTCCATGTGGCTGCTGGCACCGGTAGTGCGCCCTGCCAACGTTCAGCTAGCAACACCTTTGAGGTGTTTCCTTGCTCCTACTAGATTGATAACCTTGGTTTCGTACTGAGGGAAAACTTGTTGCTGTGCTCATCATACCTTCCTCTTGCGGTTCCCCAACGAGCTCGATATATTTTGGGCCATCACACACCTAGTGTTATTGCTTGTGTGTTCTTCTCACAAACCACACATGGATCCACCAGTGTCACTGGATGTGTGTTATTTTCACAAACCACAACTAGAGTCATTACATGTCTGCTCTTTTCACAAACCACAGCTAGAGTCACTGCATGTCTGTTCTTTCCACAAATCACATATGGATCCACCAGTGTCACTAGATGAGTGTTTTTTCATGAACCACACCGAGTGTCATTGCATGTGTGTTCTTCTCACAAACCACACATGGACCCACCAGTGTCATTGCATGTCTGCTCTTTTCATTAACCACACCAGTGTCATTGGATGTTTGTTCTTGTCACAAACCACACATGGATCCACCAGTGTCATTGTATGTGTGCTATTTTCACAAACCACATAAGGATACACCGGTGTCATTGGATGTGTGTTCTTTTCATGAACCGCACCCAGTGTCATTGCATGTGTGGTCTTCTCACAAACCACACATGGATCCACCAGTGTCATTGCATGTGTGTTCTTTTCATGAACCACAACCAGAGTCATTGCATGTGTGTTCTTCTCAAAAACCACACATGGATCCACCAGTGTCATTGCATGTCTGTTCTTTTCATGAACCACAGCTAGAGTCATTGCATGCATGTTCTTCTCACAAACCACACATTGATCCACCAGTGTCATTGCATGTCTGTTCTTTTCACAAACCACAGCTAGAGTCATTACATGTCTGTTCTTTCCACAAACCACATATGGATCCACCAGTGTCACTGGATGTGTGTTCTTTTCACAAACCACAACTAGAGTCATCGCATGTCTGTTGTTTTCACAAACCACAACTAGCGTCATTGCATGTCCGTTCTTTCCACAAACCACATATGGATTCACCAGTGTCATTGGATGAGTGTTCTTTTCATGAACCACACCCAGTGTCATTGAATGTGTGTGCTTCTCACAAACCACACATGGATCCACCAGTGTCATTGCATGTCTGCTCTTTTCATTAACCACACCCAGTGTCATTGGATGTCTGTTCTTCTCACAAACCACACATGGATCCACCAGTGTCATTGCATGTGCGCTCTTTTCATTAACCACAGTTAGAGTCATTGCATGTGTGTTCTTTTCACAAACCACATATCACCAGTGTCATTGCATGTGTGTTCTTCTCATAAACCACATACGGATCCTAATCTTAGCCCCCCAATGGTGGCCATTAGACCGAGTCTTCTAGAAGGCACGCCCTAATAGAGTTGTTCTGCATGACGATTGTTACATACCGTTCGATCGGGGCGCTTGGACGATTGGGATGGTATTCGTGAGAGCGATCCACAAGTAGGCTATTCTACGGCATGATTGGCCACGCTTGCTCTGGACAAACTGGCAACACCAGGCGCTCCCCTGTTGCGAGTGTCACGACTCACGAGTTCAGTCGTCCATATTCCAGTGTCACGTCCCCATTACTTCTCTTCCTCCCCATACTTCTCTTCCTTCCCCTCGAAGCCACTTTCCCCACTTCACTCCCATCCTACCGTAGCCACAAGCTGACGACGCCTCCATCCCAATCCCCTCTCCGGCAGCCACCCCCTCCCCTCTTGCCATGGGTTCAAGGGGAGACAACGAGGAAACGCGTCATGACAACAGGGATGGTGATTTCGATGTGAGTCGTCTCATCTCTGTCTCTATCATCTGTGGCCAGTTATCTATTTTGAGCTAGATCTACTTTGTTCACTCATGCGCGTATGATATGTTAGGCCAACCAGACACTGTATGACTCCGACTATCATGGTTTAGCGGATGAAGATAGTCCTCTACTATGTAAACATGGATATGTGCCCGCTAAATTTGTAGCGTTCGAAGGACGAAACGTAGGCAGGAGGTTTTTACGGTGTCAAGGACATTGTGCAACGATGCAAGGCGGAAGTTGCGGTGTTGTCAAATGGGTAGATCCAGAGTGGCCCAAATCGATGTAGAAAACGCTGGACAAACTATGGGAAATGACTGTTGAGTTGATAGAATCCGTATTCATCTCACTTGTTGACAGTGTTGAGATGAATCTATGGGAACCAGATGACACGACCAAGCTTAACCGAGATCTTGGGAGGGTGCAAAACAAGGTTAGCAAAGTCGAGAAGGAGAGGGACGTGGCATTGGCCATGAAGGCTAAAGCAGAGCAAGAATTGACTCAAGCAAGGAATGATCTTCACCAGGCCAAAGTCCTACAGTTCACAATTACGAGTATTGACAAGTGCATGAGGAAAAATGCAGAGAAACAATTGAAGCTGTGCAAGGAAGATGCTAAAAGGAAGGAGCAGACGATTCGATCCTTGCTCTCGCAGGAAGATGCGCATCGGGCTAAGATTAGGAAGATCAAGGAGATATGTGATAACTAGTTCTATTTAGCTTGAGCTCTGTGCCTTTTTAAGTTGTAATAGTTGTACTTGTTGACCTAGCGGTCTGAACTAGTGGTCCTGGAGTCCTGGGAGGAAAAAATATTGGTCGCTCGTTAATCTGTCTTAACCCTGCATTACTTCCTTTTGTATGATCATGGTGGTATTCTAACATTGGTGGTTTGTTTAAACGTAATCTACGTGGATTGTGCCGCATGAAAATGACACAACCACAATTTATAAAGTGGAAGCACGTACACCCGGTTACTGGAGATCCGGGAGCTTCGCCAGATGCAGGGGATGCAGGAGCAGGGAGGCAGGGAGATAGACGGGCTCAAGATTAGGCCAAAAAGTGGTACTGATTTCCTCCTCATCTGGGCTTTATCGGTTGCCATTGCTGTTTATGTTGCCACGTCGTTGTGCAGCATCTAAAATAAGTTGCTGCTTCATGGAGTGTAGCAGCTTAAATAATTTATTTCTGTGCCACTTACATTCCATCGAATTTGGAGACCTCCTGCCCCTCAGCAATCGTGGAACCGGTGCTGCGTGTTTTCAGATAGTAGTGGCACAATCACAATTTCGGATTCAACTATTGATTCGGGCGTTTCCAAACCCTAAGTCGCGGTACATTTTACTCAGAGAATGTGGGTAGATTGTTTCGCCTAGCAAAGTGCCACACATAGAGCTCCAGAATTTAACCGAATTACATATATAGGTTCAAGTTCAACACATTACTATGCATCTTCATTGCCAGCAGCCTTCTACCGCAGCCTGAGTGCCAAGCCTTCACGTCCACTGGCTTCTTCATTTCCTGCCTTCTTACTCTTCCTCGGTGCCAATTTTCTTAGCTTCACATACTCTGCATCACCGGGACAATCAGCACCAGAATCGTGTCCAGCATCATCTTTCCACTCATTTTTAGCTTCTTCAGGCAGCAAAATGACTGACCTGGTAGTCATGTTTCTAACCTTGCGGCGCTTCCTGTCAAAGAAATAGGACTGTTGCATAACTGCCTAATATCTACAGATAAATAAAACAAAAATTACAATTCAGCACAAACATGCGAACCCCAAGAGACTTTTGCTTACCAGGAGCTAATTGGGATTGAGCAACCACCCTGTCCAAGAATAGAAGGGCGACTCCCAGCTGCAGCAGCTTCCACATCCAGTACATCACAATTTAGCTCAAACATGCAAGCCGAAGCATACCTTTTCATCAACCCAATTAGCTGATTGTCACACGTTAGAGGAACAATGATGCCATGTTCATCCATGAAGTTGAACTTTGCAGTCTGCTTTGTCCATAATTCATCATGATTATGCAGAGCAGCAATCATACCAGATATAGTGCAGATATGCGCAGGCGCTTCTTCCATCGTGATACAATGGTGTCCATACCACTTGCCCTTCACCCTTGCTGATTTAGAGTCGTACCTGAAGAGGACTACCGTAATTGTGTAAGGTTTGTCATGAGATCCCACTTGATGTAAAAACTATGGACAAAATATGTTTGTCAGTGTTGGGCTAACAAACAATGGTAGGTTCAGTTGCCAGCTAGCAGTTATAATTAGTGTGAATAGCAAAGAGAAGGGTAGCTCACCCGCATGTAGCCAGAACTTCTTTTTTCCTTGGTAGTAGGATCCGCCATCCCCCGAGCTGCTCGGCTCGTCGGTGGCGGAGGCGGGCTAGAGCCTCGCAACGGAGGCTACGGCATGCGCCATTGGAGCTCGGGACTAGCGACTGGGCACAACAACTTGGTGCCGGAAGTCAAATGTCCGAAGGGATCGTCCTGCTTGGAGGGTGGATTTCGACGCCACCGGTGCTAGGGGAAAGGAGGGAATGGATTTGTGAAATTGGTCAATGCATCCAATCCACTTAGTTCCTCGATTTGCCTAAGAGGTTTCGTGATTGGCGCCGTGATCACCGGATGATGACCGACATGTGGGTCCCGACCGTCTACTTCACGGGGCAGTTTAACGGAATGTTTATATTTGGCAGGGGTGAGATGAGTTTGCATCGAAATGGCCCCTCTGAGTAGTTGGCAGCCTAACTTTATGAAACGCGACAATTACAGGCAACTTGGGTACCGCCATGCACCCACCCATGAACTTTTGGGCCGCAAACAAACAATCCCCATGGGAAGGCCATTATCATGGGAGACTTTAGGCCTTGCTTCATGTATTACTGTCCCTCTATTCTTGGTAGTAAATCATTGACTTGAGTTTAAGAGAGAGAGAGAGTCTCCCCATGGTTTATGAATTCAATATTGGAAGGGTGATATTTGATATTTTTTGGTGGTTCCGTAAATGTGCGAAGGGCGTGATGAAGAGAATTGTATTGATAGATCTAGACGTTCATGTTGCTTTGATGGACTCATGAGGGGACAATTGAGAAATTTGGTGTTGGCGTCATTGTTTGATGATGTTAGTGTTGAAGATTCAAGGTGGATTTGCTGGATGCTATTTTAAATTTTGGTGTGTCTATTATCCTAAAGGAATTTTATGGAATAATTTGCTAATCTTGACAAGACGAGGTGGACCAGGTGATTGATTTTTAAACGGATAAAGCTAGGTTGGCAAACAGGGATGGTGTCATTTTGGAGTAAATAAATTATTGTTTTGAAGACTTCAATGGATCCAAATCAGTACAAGAGGATCTTTACTGTATACATGTCCCCTGAGAAAACCTTCTACTTGTCCTCCTTATTCCCCTTCACCTATTATTTTTAGTGCTTCACCTACACTTGTGGGTTGATGACCATCATCCAGTAGGGGAATTATCTACAGTGGCTTATCTTCCAATGATTATGATGTATTTCCAATCATGTAGTTCAAATGTCCTTATCACTAACTATTAGTCTTTGAGGATTAACACTTTATTTTTGTCAATTCTCTATCAGTTGTATTCTTCTTTGACATTCCTTGGTATCTATTATTCCAACATGGAGTATAAAGAATGGTGAACACTCTATTCTATTTGGATGCAACCTAGACTTTCTTTCACAAAAGAAAGTTTTGTTTCTAAAAGCCTTGTATTGGTTGCTATACCAGGTGACGAGGGTTTAACTCATCAATGCCCATTGTTATGGACTTGGGTTTTGGAGAAGGAGGGAGCGCTGGAGATCTCGGTACGGCTAGCAAACAAGCACACAGGTGACACGAGGTTTACCCAGGTTCAAGCCTCGTAGAGGACCCTACTCCTGCTTGTTTGCTCTTGATTGATGATGATCCGAAGGATTACAATGTCGCCGATGGCGGTGGGTGTGCAGATTAGATCTGGCATATATGTATGCTACGGGTGTTGTCTAGATCTATTGTGGCGTATGGGAGGTCGTAGATCTGTCTATTGGGGGAGTCGCGATTAAGAGATTGCCTTCTCGTTGGACCCTCCTAGCCTTTATATACGGGGAGGCTAGTCGCGATTAAGAGATTGCCTTCTGGTTACAAGTTAGATTAGAACTCTAGTCTTGAGGTTTCCTTGTCTTGTATGCTTGGGAGTCCGTGTCCATATGGGCTTCATACCACTCGAACTGTCATAGGCATCATGGACCTTGGCAATTCGTCGAGTGGGCCTTCTATCGGGTCGCACCAGGTAGGCTGTAGCCGAGTGCCTATTGGGCATACCCATGTCAGTAGCCCCCGAGTGTCCATGCAAATCGTAGATTCGGGTGGAGACTCAGAAGTCTTGATCTTGAATCTTGCATTAGGATGTCGGAGTCGACAATTGTGTCGAGTGCGAAGCACTTCACCCGGAAGTTCATCGGGTCAGTCGAATTTGTAGTAGTTCATAGGGATGATGGTAAACGTGCCTGGTGCGCTCGATGGATCAGGACCAGTTAATTGCTCTAGGGCAAAAACAATGCTACCTACTCAAACTCGAGTCCCCGGACTCAAATTCGGAAATTGCTGGCGTAATTCGACTCAGGCCATGGAGGTCTTACATGAGTCGAATTCCAGTGTATAAATGTGAGCACTCGACGCGTCCGTCAAGGCTTATTCATCGTACCTGTAGGTACGGATTATTTCTGGTAGAGCACAGCAGATGCGTTGTCAGGCCTTATTCAGGTCTTATCTTCACGCTGTAAGCGTGGCATCCGAATTTTTTGTCATCACGGAGATGATTCGGGTGGCCCAGGAGACATAATCTCTTTGTAGGGAAAATATGAGGCGGAGTTGCCATAGCATTTGAGTTTGGATGTTATCGACACACAATATGATGTACAGGGAAAAATAATCATAGGGTGCGCGACCAGCGCTCCCTGTGGGAGTAACCCCCGAGTGCCTATTCGAGTCGTAGACTCGAGTGGGGACTATAAGTATTTTGCGACTGCTGTCGTCTTTTGCTTGTTTCAGTCGAATATGCTTTCAGCGCTCCCTATGGGAGTAACCCAAAGTCCACAATCGAATTGTAGATTCGAGTGAAGGGTTTTCATGATGCTTGGATATCTTCACAAATTTCTTCGGGTGCACGGCCAGCGCTCCCTATGGGAGTAGCCCCCGAGTCCTTAGTCGAATCGTGGATTCGAGTGAGGATTCAGAGCGTGTCTCTCGAGGATGTTGTATATGCGCGTCCAGCGCTCCAGTTTGGAGTAGCCCTCGAGTGTCTGGCGGAGTCGTAGACTCGGGCAGAGACTCAAGTATTGTATCTTGTAGACGCAGTCGACAATCACGTGAGGAGAAACCACTGCCCCGAAAGTGCATCGAGTCAGAGTCTCACGCATAAGGAGCCAAGAGTCGACGATGTAGTCAAAGTCATGTGGTGGTTAGCCGGGGTGAGTCGACGATGCAGATGGAGTTGACACAGTCACTTCTGTGGGGTGCATGACCAACGTCGCATGTGTGTAGCATCAAGCGATGCAACCATCCGAGGAGGTACTCGACTCGGGTCTTGAGTGTATGTCGTAGCCAGTTGTTTTGTCGACTCCTATTGGAGGACCCGATAGAATAGCTGGACACAGTCGACATCCTTATAAGCTGCATAAAACATTAAGAATTGTGAAGTACTTGTATCTTGTAAATAATATTTGCCTATCGGTTTGCAAAGTAAGATTCTGGTGCCAATCAAGTCGACACTTTTGCACAGTATGCTAGGCCTTTTCGTTAGCCTGATTACCCTTAGTCTCAGTACCTTGCCGAGGTACTCGGAGTTCAAGGATTCAATGATCAGGCAGAATCAGCTACTTGGACTGTCGCGTATGAGGTGCTCGAGTGCGTGGAGTCGATGGCACATTAGTGTATCGAAGAGGGCGCATCCCCCGAGTGTTTTGAGTGCGAGTTAAAAACAAATCAGCTCTAAATAGAGAGAAAACTTAGCTTTATTGATAGTGGTCATGATGAATGAGTCGCAAGATCCGATGCGATCAGCGGGTCGGGGGAGTCGAAGATTGTAGCGGATCGTGGTCGCGGGAGTCGAGGGAGCCCCCGAGTCAGCCGATATGAAGACTGCAGCCGGTCGTTGAAGTTGAAGACCGTGGCGGGTCGCCGAAGCGGAGGGAGCCCCCGAGTCGTTGGAGCCGAAGATCGTAGCGAATCGCTGGAGTCGAAGAATGCAGTAGGTCGCGAGTTCGACACTGGATGAGTAGTCAACGTGGTGGTCAAGAGTTGTGCAGCGGTCATGTAGTTGACGTAGCAGTGGGTCGCCAAAGCCGATGGCGGTAGCGGGTCACCGTAGCCGAAGACTGCAGTAGGTCATCGAGGTCGAAGACCGTAGCGGGTCACCGCAATCGAAGATTGTAGCGGGTCGCACGACGGAGTCGAAGTCTCAATAGGTCAGCGGAGTCGAAGACCGCAGTGGGTCACCGCAGCATAGTGCCGCAACCGAGGGAGCCCCCGAGTCGTTGGATTCGAAGACCGCAACGGGTCGATAGATCCAAAGACCGCAGCGGGTCGCTGGAGCCGAAGGAGCCCCCGAGTGTAGAGTCGATGTGATCGATGTTGTCGAGGTGGCTTCGACGTGACAGCGAGTCACGTGACAGATGGGGTCGCGCGATGGATGAAGTCGACACGGTAGCTGGTCGCATGGTGGAGTCGAAGATTGTAGCGGGTCACCGGAGTCGGAGGAGATGCAGCCCATGAGTCAAAACAGTCTATGGTGTAGTTGAAATAGTCCGCGGCTGATCCAAATCAGTCAGCAACAGTTGAAAGTCGTATTTTGCAATGTGCTTGATTCTCACATGAAGCTTGTGTAAATTTTGCTAGCTGAATCCTCACGAGCTGATCTGAACTGATCCAGTTGATCGATTATTTAATCGTGGTAATTGCCTTGGTATTTTCTTCACATCGTTATACTTGTGGCCGCAAAATTCATGCAAGCATGATATGCTTCCTCACATGAATCTAACGGTCACGGCTGCTTTTTCGATCCACAACAATATTCTTTTCTTCGGGACAACTTGATCCAGCTATAAGTCTCATGCCTTTGATTGCTTTTTTTCTCTAGTAGATATAATTTGGATCAATCTATTGGTGCGTATGCGGCACACTTTTGACTATATGACTCAGTTTGGTGGCGAGTCGAAACAAGCTATGGCAGCGGCAAAACCGGACGCGACGGAGTCAAACAACCGGTCACCGCGGTCATTGCAACGGAAATGAGTCCGGACTTCTTTTGTTGGCCGGATCCTGGCCGCAAACGTCTTTGCTATTTTGGAAATGCAAGGCATACACATCAAGAATAGATCCAACATGGTTCACCATGACCTTCTGGTCAAACAATTCATGCATGTAATTGATGCTCATGCCGTAGAGTCCATGCATGGGTGGACACATCATGACTTTAATACATTTGAATCCAGCTCACGTGCCTCGGTGATGTGTGACTTGCTGAAACGTGCCTGAATCGTGATCAGACTCAGCTAATTCCAACGACATGATACTGTCGCACAGATGCCTACAAAACCCGGCCGTCTGGTAGATTTATTCTTCTGAGCTATGTGATTCTTGTCTGGGACTGATTCTGCCTCGTGTCATCCTTGGTCGCGCCGTGCCCAGCAGTGTCGTCGCTGCTTTGCTGATAAAATTCCGACGCCTTCGAGGACGATGTATCGGCCAGATGTGGCCATCGTCAAAGATGGTGAAGGACCTCGCCCGTATCCGTGCATGAAGCGCTTCTTGCCCCCACGGATGGCGCCAACTGTCATGGTATTTCTGATGAGTCGTAGAACGCCGAATCGTAGATCGCTGTTGATGGAACCGTCGAGATCGCAACATCAGCACGCCCAGTTCCCACAGACGGCGCCAATTGACAAGGGTTTAACTCATCAATGCCCATTGTTATGAACTTGGGTTTTGGAGAAGGAGGGAGCGCTAGAGATCTCGGTACGGCTAGCAAACAAGCACACAGGTGACACGAGGTTTACCCAAGTTCAGGCCTCGTAGAGGACCCTACTCCTGCTTGTCTGCTCTTGATTGATGATGATCCGAAGGATTACAATGTCGCCGATGGCGGTAGGTGCGCAGATTAGATCTGGCGTATATGTATGCTACGGGTGTTGTCTAGATCTATTATGGCGTATGGGAGGTCGTAGATCTGTCTATTGGGGGAGTCGCGATTAAGAGATTGCCTTCTCGTTGGACCCTCTTAGCCTTTATATATGGGGAGGCTAGGTCTCAGGTACCAATACGAGTTGGTTACAAGTTAGATTAGAACTCTAGTCTTGAGGTTTCCTTGTCTTGTACGTTTGGGAGTCCGTGTCCATATGGGCTTCATACCACTCGAACCGTCATAGGCGTCATGGACCTTGGCAATTCGTCGAGTGAGGCTTCTATCGGACCGCACCAGATAGGCTGTAGTAGAGTGCCTATTGGGCATACCCATGTCACCAGGTGAGAAGATTATCCTTCCTTTATCCTCAAGTTTTAGTTTTTAGATCATGCTAGTAATCCATTTAGTGACACTTTGTTCTTTTAATATGTGTGTCTTGTACACGCAACCCTGCGTATTCTTGAAAGGTTGATAAGATAGACTTTTGTTAGAGATGGGAGTCGACCTCGAGCCTTTGGTTCGTGCCCATGGAATCTCTTTGCAATCTAGGTGAGGATACCTGAGTGTTAGTGATACGTCCATTTTGCATCACTATTCTATATCATAATTCACTGTTATTCATTGATATATTTCATATTAAGAGATGATACTAAGTTATTTCATTTGTTTTTGCATGGTTGATGACTTTTGGAGCATGGACCGCTGTAGTCAGGATTCTAATGGAAAAGGTGCAGTTTGGAGGCAAAATTCGCGAAGATCAGAAAATCTGGGAAAATATACGGAAAATCCTATTTTTCCAGAAGACGAAGGAAGCCAGAAGGAGGAGTGGAGATGGTCCACAAGGGGCCCACACCACCCCCTGGCGCGGGCCAGCCTAGGCCACACCACCAGGTGGTGTGGCCGCCCTGGCCCACCTCTGGCTCTCCCCTCTGGCGTATATAATCCTCCCGAAACCCTAATACTCGGGGGCAACCACATAAAGATTTCGCCGCCTCTGCGAGGCGGAAAACGCCGAGAGAGAAAGATCTCTCCGGCAGACAGAATTCTGCTGGGAATTCCTTCCCGGAGAGGGGAGATCATCGCCATCAACACCACCATCAAGCTGGACTTCATCGGGATCATCATCATCACCACCACCATCATCATCACCAGCACCATCATCTCCATCTCCATATTGCTATAACAATTGGATTGAATCTTGCATAGTTCATAGGGGAAACTTTCCCGGTGATGATTACTCTTTGTAGTTGATGCTATTGAGTGAACCGTTGAATTATTCTTTATGTTCAGATTGTTATACATCATTATTCCATCTCTGATCATGATTCATATGATGTCTTGTGAGTAGTTCATTTTGTTCTTGAGGACATGGGAGAAGTCATGTTGTTAGTAGTGGAGTTGTGTTGAGAAAAATTCAATAGTTTGATATTTAAGTTGTGGTGTACTTCTTCTAGTGGTGTCATGTGAACGTCGACTACATGACACTTCACCTATATGGGCCTAGGGAAATGCATTGTGTATTTGGCTACTAATCATAGGGGTTGCCGGAGTGACAGAAACCTGAACCCCCGTTAGGAAACCATTGCATAAGGAACGTCAGGGTCTTAGAGTTTAAAGCTGTGGTTAGGTTCCTACCTTAATTACTTTCTTGTACTTATAGATGTTTGCAAGGGGTATAATCACAAGTATGTATTAGTCCTAGGAAGGTCGGTACATTAGCACAGGTTCACCCACACAACACTTAGCAAGCTAAAGAAGATTAATCAACTATATGAAGCGAAAGCACTTGACAGAATTCCCATGTGTCCTCGAGAACATTTGGCCATCTTAAGTAATACAACCGGCTTGTCCTTTGCTGTATAAAGGATTGGGCCACTTGCTGCATTTACTCTTATTGTCTTTTATTTACTAGTACTTTATTTACTTGCTTGATAAAAAAACCCTAAAAATCCGTTTGCTAAGTATTTGCAGAGAATTCCCGATCCATACCACTAGCCAGCACCTTCTGCTCCTCGTTGGGTTTGACACTCTTACTTATCGAAAATACTGTGATACACCCCCTATACCTGAGTGTTAGTGATACGTCCATTTTGCATAACTATTCTATATCATAATTCACTGTTATTCATTGATATATTTCATATTAAGAGATGCTACTTATGTTATAGGGGGTGTATCGCAGTATTCCATCATTACATAGATCATAATAGAAGACAACTCACTATTATATAACTTAACTTGCAATAAGTAAAAGAAACTCAATAAAGATACATAAAGTGGATCATAATTGGTAATGGCAAACTTAGCTCTTGGTCGAAGAATAGTTGATAATTTGCTGGAGTTCACAAATAACTGGTTTTCAATGATAGCTTTCAAAGTAGTAAACATCAAGATAAGAGCAATGTGCAAAACAAGGAACATAAGAAACATGATTGAATAAATCATCATATGAATGAATGAAACACAACAACTCAAAATACTTGCTGAGATAGAAGGGAGTAGGTTCTTGACTCAACTACAAAGTAAAAGAAAGGCCCTTCGCAGAGGGAAGCAGGGATTTCAAGTTTCATAAAGAGCTCCCAAAAATTATGATACTTACTAGCTTTCAGCTCTCATTGCCCCTATCATAGGCATCTTTAGGTGGTTAAGGTTAAAGATATCAAATATGAGGATATGCATTGACAAGTTGTAAGTTGAGAATCTCATGTCCCTTGAATACGAGGGCCGCTCCTCATGCTACTCAAGTTTAGTCACTGGTAAGTTCTTGTCATTGTAAGCACATGTGTATTATAGAGAACCGCCAATGGGGTACCCCTTGCCCAATGATACGGAAGAATCCCCATATCAAAATGACAAGGCAAGTAGACAACAAACATCTCAGCAATCTTCTTGTTACCATGGGAATATGGTGCTTTTTTCTCTCTTTCCTCTTTTCATAATCTCTTTTTTCTTTTCTTTTCTCAATCTCTATCTCTTTTTTATAAGAAGAATGCTTCATAGATGCTCATTATGGTTACGCTGGGTTTCCACCATGTCGGCATGGATTAGACCAATGCCAGACGCTTTCTCTAACACACATGCATAACTCCATGGACTTACAAGCTCCCTTTAATTTCACAAGGCGACATCCATAGACAAAAGAACATGATATCAACTAGGTACAAAGTACCAGTGCAATGTTGAAAGCGTTCCCCATGACAACATGGTTCTGCTAATTCACAACTCACAAAGCGCAAGCATATACGCAACATCGATTGGCACAATGGTTCAAGTTTATTAGATGCAAGAAAGTAAAGTGTACCATCAAGTTCGTGAGAGCTTTAATCACTAATTTTCACATAACAAGTTTAATTTGGGAGGTAGATAAAACAAGAATTTACTTGAAATAGCAATAATGCTAATAGGTAGGTATGGTGGACACAAATGGCAGAGGTTTTTGGTTTAAGGAAGTGGATGCACGAGAAGAATTCCCTCTCAATACAGGTCTTTGGCTAGCAAGGTTGGGTAGCAAGTACAAGACTTGAAGGAAACAAACAAACATATAAGTGATAAAAACAAACATGCAATCTTCCTTGGAAGCACAAAAGATCTTAACTAGAGAATACTAGACTCGTGAGAAAATCAAGAAAGAAAGATGATGAAATTATATTTCATTAAGAGTACTTTTATCTTTTCATTCAACTCTCAAAAATAGTGTTGCTACTGACCGAGCCAGGTTTGCCAAAACCAACTAAATTAACTCAATGACCCCAAAGTGATACCAATACGAACAACAAGATCAATCATATAACCACGAATTGAAAACTAATATAAGCTATGCAAAAGAGTAAATGATAGAACTTCTCATTAATAATCCATAACGGCAACTCACACCAAGGGATACATATCTAATGAGAGAGGGGACACTTCCATAATGCAAACCATCCTACATAATAACTTCTCTATTCATGATATGACTGAAGGAAATATGCCCTGAGAGGCAATAATAAAGTTGTTATTATATATTCCTTATACATGATAGATGTTTATTTTACATGCTAGAATTGTATTGATTCGGAAACATCAATACATGTGTGTTTAATAAACAAAAAGGGTTCCTAGTCATGCCTCTCTTATAGACTAGCTTGTTGATTAACAAGATGATCAAGCTTTCCTGATCATGGACATTGGATGTTGTTAATAACAAGGTCACACCATTGGTGGAATGATGTGATGAACATTCATCCGAAGTATAGCATTACGATCAAGTCATTATGTTTATATTGCTATAACATCATATGAAGTAATCTTTATCCTTAGACCATGAGATCATGTTAATTGCTGACACCGGAAGAGTATCTTGATAACATCAAACGTCACACCGTAACAGGGTGACTATAAGGATGGGTTCAGTACTACGAAGGTGTTATGTTGAGGCTCATGGATCAAGAGTGGAATTTGTCAATCCAGATGACGGATAGATATACTCTGGTCCTCTCGGTGATATCACATTAGGATAGCTTGCAAGCAAGTGATGTGATCACTAGAATGTTATATCACGGGAACGAGAAAAGAGTGCATGTCGGTAACGAGATCAAACTAGGCATGGAGATACCGATGATCGAATCTCCGACATGTAATATATCGAGAGACAAAGGGATTTAGTTACAAGCGTTAAAGGTTCTCACGATCACAGAAGTCATCGTTGAATGTGTAGGAGTCAGTACGGATATCCAGGTCCCGCTGCTGATTATTGATCGGAGAAGGGTCTCGATCATGTCTGCATTATTCGCGAACCGTAGGGTGGCACACTTAAGAGTTACCGGACACCATTTTGGAGCACATATGTTTCAGACGAAAGAATTGCAAAGCGCATGAATTGTTTCAATAGAAACCGGAAATTGTTTTGGGTGAAATTGCAGAAGGTGGTTCTGCATGTGATATTGAAATATTGCAAGGGGCTATATGTCAATGTTTGTTAATTAAAGTAATTAACAAAATTCTGAATAAATTTAATAAAAAGAGTTTTATTAAATGAGAGAGCATTAAATTTGGAGAAATTTAATGCATTTAAAGTGGAGACTTTAAAAGGGAATGTGAAGAGGCATTTTAATGTGGAGGGTTACCACCACATGAATGGGGAGGTGAGGTCACCCCCATGCGCCAGCCATGGAGAGAGAACCCTCCTCCTATAAAAGGCCACCCATTCCTCCTTCATCCTCACACCTCCTTGTGAAGGATCTCTCTCCCTCTAGAATTATTCCCCATGGTCTCGGATTAGCGAGATACATGTTCCGGTGGCATTTTGTGCGAAGGAGTTGTTGCTTCCGCTGGATCCTTTGGAGCAAGGAGGTGGAGGTTGTCCGTGGCTTGAGCGTGTGAAAAGTGATGCGCTGCTGAGTTGGCACGCTTTCGGACTTCCTCATGATCTTGAGATCGGCAAGTGTACGACTACATCAACCACGAGTTCCTACTCGTTAACAAAGCTCGTTGTCTACGAGGGTAAGTTCTCGTTGGATGTATGTCCACCCAATGCTTTGTACCTAGTAGATAGATCTTGGCGTGTAGTTCACACCGTAGGAATTTTTTTGTTTTCTATGCTGCGGACCCAACAGTGGTATCAGAGCCTGATCTATGCGTAGGTTCTTAGCACGGGTAGTACACATATGTTGATATGTGGGCGATGATGATCATGTTATTGCATCTTCTATGTATTTTGGATATTGGTGGCATAGTGGGATGAAGCGGCCCGGACCAACCTTACATGTCATCGTACATGAGACCGGTTCCACGACTGACATGCAACTTGTTTTGCATAAGTGGCTGGCGAGTGTCTGTCTCTCCTACTATAGTCAATATCTGATTTACAACGAGTTGCTAATAACTTAGTTATCCTCGTTGTGGTTCATGTTCGTAGGTGAGAACGGTTCTATCTCCGAAAGCCCTAAGCCACGTAAAACTTGCAATTGATAAATTAGAGGCGTCTAGTTTAGATCGTTGTTGGGATAGTGTATTGATATGGTATTGTTGTAAGTAGATGTATGGTAGATACTCTTACAACACAGTCAACGTGTAAGTTCCATAGACCTTGGCCTTACACACAAAGGAATGATAGAGATCATACCACGATGCAAGTGATAGAGATCAAATGCATGGACCATATCATCTCACTTTACACATTAGATGTTAGCATATTATACTGCTAGTTTGGCGCGTTTGGTAGCATTATAAGATGATCCCTCATTTATATATCAAGATACAAATGTGTTCTTCCTTGAGTATGCACTGTTCTATGGATCGTGTTTCGAGACATCACGTGATGATCGGGTGTACTCGAATCTACGCTTTCATAGGAACGGGTGTAAGACAGTTTTACACACGCGAATACTAAGGTTCTTACTTGGCGAGCCTAGCATGTATGAACATGGCCTCGAACATGGACCGAAAGGTTAAGCATGAGTCATATGGTTGATATGATGCCCATATAGATGCTCGCCTTTGAAGCTATATCAACTCACGTGATGATCGGACTTGGTGTAGTGGATTTGGTTCATGTAATCACCAAAAGGACACGAGGGATGTCGTTTTTGACTGGGAGTTCATTAGTAATTTGGATTAGTTGAACTCAATCTATCATAAACTTAGTCTAAATAAACTTTACAAATTCTGTTGTAGATGGCACCACCTGCTTTTAATTTCAATGTGTTCATGGAGAAAGAGAAACTTGATGCGAATGGTAGAAACTTCACCAACTGGGCTATGGATTTGAGGATTCTCCTCACTGCTGCACAAAAGCAATATGTGCTAGATGCGCCGCTAGGCCCCCCACCAGCTCCTGATGCCCCTGACGAGGAAAAGAATGTTTATGTGACTCGTCAGGAGGACCACAACTTAGTTCATTGCGGCATACTGTATGGGCTAGAGCCAGAACTTCGAAAGCGTTTCGAAAATGGCAATGCCTTTGATACCATGGGAGAATTGAAAATGATTTTCGATACCCATGCTGCCGTAGAGAGTTATAATGTTACAGAAAGGTTCTTTAGCTGCATGGAGGAAAACAGCTCCGTTAGTGAGCACGTACTCAAAATGTCTAGGTACGCCGATAAGCTTGTGTCCTTGGGAATAACGATTCCCATTGACTTAGGCATACATCGTGTTCTCCAATCTCTGCCACCTAGCTACACGAGCTTCGTGATGAACTATAATATGCAGGGCATGAAGAAGTCTCTTCGAGCTTACAATGCTTAAGACCGCAGAAGTGGAGATTAGGAAAGAACATCAAGTGTTGATGATCAATAGGACCACCGGTTTCAAGAAGGACAAGAAAGGCAAGCACAAGGGAAACAAGGGTGGCAAGTCTGTTGCCACGCCTGAAAAGAAACCCCGGGCTGGCCCTAAGTCTGACACCGAGTGCTACTATTGCAAGAGGAATGGCCATTGAAGAATCGTCTAAGTATTTGGCGGACAAGAAGTCCAAAGAAGGCAAACAAAGGTATATGTGATATACATGTTATTGATGTGTACTTGACTAGTACTCGCAGAGCACTGGGTATTTGATACGGATCGGTTGCTAATATATGTAACTTCGGTTAGGGGCTACGGAACAAGCGACAACTAGCAAGGGATGAGGTCAGGATGCGGGTCGACAATGGATCAAGAGTTGATGTGATCGCCGTCAGGACGCTACCTCTCCATTTGCCATCGGGATTAGTTATAAACCTAAATAATTGTTATTTGGTGCCTGCACTGAGCATGAACATTGTATCTGGATCGTGTTTGATGCAAAGTGGTCATTCCTTTAAATCTGAAAACAATGGTTGTTCGATTTATAAGAATTATATCTTTTATGGTCATGCACCTATGTTGAATGGTTTATTTCTGTTGGATCTCGATAGTAATATTACGCACATTCATAATGTTAATGCTAAAAAGATTAAATTGATGATGATATGTCTACATATATGTGGCACTGCCGTCTAGGTCAAATTGGCGTTAAACGCATGAAGAAACTCCATTCTAATGGACTTTTGGAATCACTTGATTTTGAATCATTTGATACATGTGAGCCATGCCTTATGGGCAAGATGACTAGAACGCCGTTTTCCGGTTCAATGGAACGGGCGACAGATCTATTGGAAATCATACATACTGCTGTGTGTGGACCAATGAGTGTGTCGGCGCGAGGTGGATATCGTTATTTTGTTACTTTCACGGATGATTTGAGTAGATACGGGTATATCTATTTGATGAAACACAAGTCTGAAACTTTTGAAAAGTTCAAGGAATTTCAGAATGAAGTGGAAAATCATCGTAATAGAAAGATCAAATTTCTACGGTCTGACCGTGGAGGAGAGTATCTAAGTTACGAGTTTAGCACACACATGAAAGAGTGTGGAATAGTTTCACAACTCACGCCTGCCGAAACACCACAACGTAATGGTGTGTCGGAATGTCGTAATCGTACCTTATTGGATATGGTTCGATCTATGATATCTTTGACTGACTTACCTCTGTCATTTTGGGGTTATGCATTGGAAACAGCTGCATTCACTTTAAATCAGGCACCATCTAAATCCGTTGAAATGACACCGTATGAATTATGGTTTGGAAACAAACCTAAGCTGTCATTTCTTAAGGTTTGGGGATGCGATGTTTATGTGAAGAAACTTCAACCGGATAAACTTGAACCCAAAGCAGAAAAATGCTTCTTCATAGGATACCCTAAGGAAACACATGGGTATACCTTCTATCACAGATCTGAGGGCAAGGTTTTGTTAAGAATGGATCCTTTCTTGAGAAGGAGTTTCTCGCGAAAGGTGTGAGTAGTCGGAAGGTAGAACTCGAAGAGGTTATTGAACCTTCTCTTCATGGAATGGTGAGTGGCGCAGCACCGGAAGTTGTTTCAGAGTTGACTTCACCTGATGAAGAGAGAGCTAATGATAATGATCATGAAACTCCGAAAGAGGACACTACCATACCTCGTAGGTCAAGCAGGACATGTGCAGCTCCTGAACTGTATGGCAATCCTATTGTGAATTTCATGGGTGATGAAATGGATGACCCTACGACGTATGAAGAAGCAAGGATGAGCCCGGATTCCAACAAATGGCTAGAAGCCATGAAATCCGAGATGGAATCCATGTACGAGAACCAAGTTTGGAACTTGGTGGACTTACCTCACGACCGAAAGGCCGTTGAGAATAAATGGATTTTCAAAAGAAAAACTGATGCTGATGGTAATGTGACCATCTATAAGGCTCGACTTATCGCAAAGGGGTTTCGACAAATTCAAGGAGTTGACTACGACGAGACATTCTCTCCCGTAGCGATGCTTAAGTCGGTTAGGATTGTGTTAGCAATTGCTGCATATTTCGATTATGAAATATGGCAGATGGATGTCAAAACTGCGTTCCTCAATGGTAAGATTGAAGAAGAGTTGTATATGATACAACCTAAGGGTTTTTTCGATCATAAGGATGCTAATAAGGTATGCAAACTTCAGTGATCCATCTATGGACTGAAGCAAGCATCACGGAGTTGGAATCTCCGCTTTGATGAGGTGATCAAAGAGTTTGGATTTGTCCAAACTTATGGAGAGGCTTGTATTTACAAGAAAGTGAGTGGGAGCAATGTGGCATTTCTGATATTATATGTGGATGGCATATTATTGATTGGAAATGATATAGATCTTTTAAACAGTGTTAAAAGTTATCTAAACAGCAAATTTTCAATGAAAGACCTTGGTGAAGCATCATATATATTAGGCATTAAAATCTATAGAGATAGATCAAGGCGTCTAATTGGGCTATCGCAGAGTACATACCTTGATAAGATATTAAAGAAGTTTAATATGGACGAAAGTAAGAAGGGGTTCTTACCTATGTTGCAAGGCAAGACATTGAGTAAGACTCAAAGTCCGGTTACGACGGAAGAAAGAGAGATGATGGATAAGATCCCCTATGCCTCGGCCATAGGCTCTATTATGTATGCCATGCTATGTACAAGATCGGATGTGGCACATGCTATTAGTTTGACTAGTAGGTACCAATCTGATCCAGGTTCAGAACACTGGATAACGGTAAAGAACATCCTCAAGTACTTGAGAAGAACTAAGGATATGTTTCTTATATACGGAGGTGAAGAAGAGCTAGTCGCTAAGTGTTATGTCGATGCTAGCTTTGACACCGATCCGGATGACTCTAAGTCTCAATCCAGATACATATTTCTCTTGAACAGAGCAACAGTTAGTTGGAGGAGTTCCAAACAACCTGTGGTGGCTGAATCAACGACGGAGGTGGAATATGTTGCTGCTTCAGAAGCGACGTAGGAAGCAGTTTGGATGAAAGAGTTCATTACGGAACTGGGTGTGGTTCCCAATGCGTTGGACCCGATGGTGATCTATTGTGACAACAATGGAGCCATAGCCAATGCAAAGGAACCGAGGTCTCACAAGAATTCCAAACATATTAAGCGCCGGTTTCACTCCATCCGCGAGCATGTCAAGGATGGAGATATAAAGATTTGTAAAGTACACACGGACCTAAATGTAGCAGATCCATTGACTAAAGTTCTCCCTAGGGCAAAACATGATCAACACTAGAACTCCATGGGTGTTAGATTTATCACTATGTGAACTAGATTATTGTCTCTAGTGCAAGTGGGAGACTGAAGGGAATATGCCCTGAGAGGCAATAATAAAGTTGTTATTATAGATGTTTATTTTACATGCTAGAATTGTATTGATTCGGAAACATCAATACATGTGTGTTTAATAAACAAAAAGGGTTCCTAGTCATGCCTCTCTTATAGACTAGCTTGTTGATTAACAAGATGATCAAGGTTTCCTGATCATGGACATTGGATGTTGTTAATAACAAGGTCACACCATTGGTGGAATGATGTGATGGACATTCATCCGAAGTATAGCATTACGATCAAGTCATTATGTTTATACTGCTATAACATCATATGAAGTAATCTTTATCCTTAAACCATGAGATCATGTTAATTGCTAACTTCGGAAGAGTATCTTGATAACATCAAACGTCACACCGTAACAGGGTGACTATAAAGATGGGTTCAGTACTACGAAGGCTCATGGATAAAGAGTGGAATTTGTCAATCCAGATGACGGATAGATATACTCTGGGCCCTCTCGGTGATATCACATTAGGATATCTTGCAAGCAAGTGATGTGATCACTAGAATGTTATATCACGGGAATGAGAAAAGAGTGCATGTTGGTAATGAGATCAAACTAGGTATGGAGATACCAATGATCGAATCTCGGACATGTAATATATCGAGAGACAAAGGGATTTAGTTACAAGCGTTAAAGGTTCTCACGATCACAGAAGTCATCGTTGAATGTGTAGGAGTCAGTACGGATCTCGAGTCCATTGCTGATTATTGATCGGAGAAGGGTCTCAATCATGTTTGCATTATTCGCGAACCGTAGGGTGGCACACTTAAGAGTTACCGGACACCATTTTGGAGCACATATGTTTCAGACGAAAGAATTGCAAAGTGCAGGAATTGTTTCAATAAAAATCGGAAATTCTTTCGGGTGAAATTGCAGAAGGTGGTTCTACATGTGATATTGAAATATTGCAAGGGGTTATATGTGAATGTTTGTTAATTAAAGTAATTAACAAAATTCTGAATAAATTTAATAAAAAGAGTTTTATTAAATTAGAGAGCATTAAATTTGGAGAAATTTAATGCATTTAAAGTGGAGACTTTAAAAGGGAATGTGAAGAGGCATTTTAATGTGGAGGGGTTACCACCACATGAATGGGGGAGGTGAGGGGTCACCCCCCATGCGCCGGCCATGGAGAGAGGGGGCACCCCCCTCCTCCTATAAAAGGCCACCCATTCCCTCCTTCATCCTCACACCTCCTTGTGAAGGATCTCTCTCCCCCTCTAGAATTATTCCCCCATGGTCTAGGATTAGCGAGATACATGTTCCCGGTGGCATTTCGTCTGGAAGGAGTTGCTGCTTCCGCTAGATCGCTGGAGCGAGGAGGTGGAGGTTGTCCGGTGGCTTGAACGTGTGTGCAAGTGCGGATGCGCTGCTGAGTTGCGGCGCTCGGACTTCCTCACGATCTTGAGATCGGCAAGTGTACGACTACATCAACCACAAGTTCCTACTCGTTAACGAAGCTCGTTGTCTACGAGGGTAAGTTCTGGTTGGATGTATGTCCACCCGTTTCTTTGTACCTAGTAGATAGATCTTGGCGTGTAGTTCACACCGTAGGAAAATTTTTGTTTTCTATGTTGCGGACCCAACAATGACTCTACTAATAAGGTAAAAAGATAGAAGATAGTGATATGATACCGCGGCACTCCCCCAAGCTTGGAACAAACCAAGGGGATGCCAAACCTGAGGACGAATTACTCCTTCGATGGTGGTGGTATCCTCTCGATGAGCTCTTTGATCAGTTTCCCCAAGTCCTCGATCTCGAAGGTGAGATTACGAATCGGCTGTGAGTTTTGCTCAATGCGGCTCATGATCATGTCGGGTTGAGAATTCCAGCTCTTGCTATTCTTTCCCCACTCTTCCTCCTTGAAGTCTTCTTTTCCTGCATGGCTAGAACGAGGCAAATCCCAATTGGAGGGTAATTTCCCTTTGGGCATATTCTGGCATTGATGCTCATGGATAAGGGTATGGAAAGGATTCTTGGTGCATGGAGGAAGTGACCGTGGAGCCAAGCAGTGACGAGGAGTTTTCCCCCCAGTCTACATCCATGCAGTCCTTCTGATCCTGGCAAGGTTTGCCACCACTCCAATGCTTGCAATGGTAGTGCCGGTGTGCTTTGCCTCCTCTTCACCTTCACTCTTGATATCCTTCTCCTTCCCGGGGTCTTGGAGGTCTTTCTCCATAGGCTCCTTCCCTTTATCCTTGGTGGACACCATTGTGCTTCTAAACCTTCAAAGAGTATGTCTTGGCAGAAATAGATCGAAACGAAAACACGACGAAAACACGATATACAAACCTCGGGAGATCCGGGGGGTTATATATTATGAATTTTCATATTAAAAGGAAGGTACTCGGAGAAAACGAGTCGGAGGCGGAGTCCGGAGTGGACTCACCACCGGTGGCACGGCCGAGGTGGGCCAGCGCCACAGGTGGTGTGAGCCACCCTGCTCTTCAAATCCCTTTTCGCTCCGTAGCTTTCCTTACTGACTAAAAACTACAAAAATATAGTTGGATAGTATTTTCGCGAAACTTTTCTTACCAGAACTGTTACCTATTTGAAAGCGGGCTCTGCAGGTTTCTGAATTTGGTATCTAGTAGATTCTTCCGGAGTCACCACTTGAATAACATCAATATCTTCATCTTCATAAACTTATTACTTGATTCATAAAACCCTTCTCTTCCTTATTACACCATTATCTCCACTACCTGGAAATTTCTTTCACACAAAACTTCACACAGTTCTCATTAGCAACATTAGTATATATGAAGTGATAAAACCTTTTGAGTCCAACTTCAACTGAAAACCATCAAAACATAAGCTACTGTAGCAACTCCTTCCGAAAACCCAAAAAGAATTCAAAAAAAGGAAATCGAATAAAGAAGCAAATGCAAGAGTGGCAAAATCTGTCAAAACAGACCAGCAGGTAAAGATTATTTTTTTTGAAAATCTTCTGTTGCTCAAATCAAAAAGTGCAAAACTAACGAAAGTGAAATAACAACCTGGGGCAGAAGCACAAAACATTACAGCTCAATCCGACGGACAGAGATCTCTCACGAATTTTTACGGTGAAGCACAAAAATCTGTTTCGGGACAACAACTTCCCCAAATCTTACTTCTCTCTCATTAGAGGTTGATCTTGACACAAAAACCAAAAAAAAGGATAAGGAGAGGTTATTACTGAACTAATAACTTCCAAGACTCAAAGAAACACAAACAAACTGAAAGCAAAAACAAATTGGGTTGTCTCCCATAAAGCTCTTTCTTTATAGCCAATAAGATGGGCATGATAATTTTGATGATGCTCACATAGGAATATGAATTGAAGTGAAAGTGAGCATTAAGAACAAAAAATACACACGTTTAAGTCTAACCCACTTCCTATGCACGGGAATTTTGTAAACAAACAAGTTTTTGAAACCCGAGGCTACTTGCATAAGAAGGCAAAACAAGCGCAACATAAAAACTTTCAGCATAAAACGAGGAAACTTGATATTATTAAGATGCATAAGAACACTTTTCCCTCTCTCATAGTAACTTTCAATATCATGCATAAACTTCACAATATAACTATCACAAGAACCATCATAGCAATGATCACTTATTCTAACAGAAAACACAAGAATACTAGCTCTCATAACACTACTATGTGAGACAATATTAGAGGTATCCTTACAAAGGATAGTGTGTCCATCTTCTTCATATTTAGTAACAAAGTCTTTCACATTTGATATAATAGGTTCATCAACCATTTGTTTATTAGGTTCAACAGCTTTATTTGTACTTTCATTAACCATACTAGCTATCATAGAATGTTCCTTTATCTTAACTGGGAAAGGCATTTTCTCAATGTAGGGTTTAGGTAAAACATGATTAGCACTATAAACTTCAGTATTTCTTGCAGGGACAATCTTAGCAACATCTTTATAAGGTTCATGATACTTATTCCACTTCTTTTTAGGCACTTCAATATAGGAAGCAAAAGCCTTAAAATAAGAAGCAATAGCTTGAGAGTCTAGACCATAAGCATTTTTTTATTTTGAAAGTCATCAGTTCCCATAAAAGATTCAATGCATTCATAATCATAATTTATACCTGACTTTCTACCTCTGTCATTCTCCCATGCTTCAGCATTGTCTTGAATATGGTCCAGAAGATCCCATTTAGCTTCTTCTTCCATGCGAGTGAATGATCTAGCACAAGAAGCATCCAATAAATCCTTGTCATGTAGAGGGAGACTTTCATAAAAGTTATTGATAATAATATTGTTGGGGAGCTCATGAATGGGACATTTGAGCATTAGTAACTTCAATCTCCCCCAAGCTTGAGCTGTACTCTCTCCATCAAGAGGCCAAAAGTTGTATATTTGATTCCGATCTTTATGAATCTCACTAGGAGGATAAAACTTTGAATAAAAGAGAGGTACTATTTCCTCCCATTCCAGAGCTTGACCATTCTTCAGCAGCTTATACCATTCCTCAGCTCTTCCTTTCAGTGATAATGAGAATAACTTCTTCTTAACTTGATCTGTAGTAATACCTGCACACTTGAACAACCCGCATAATTCGTGTATAAAGAGTAAATGATCACCAGGATGGACAGTTCCATCCCCAACATAGTAGTTATCCATAACACGATCAATAATTCTTGTAGGTATTTTAAAAACATCATTCTCAACAGGTGGTGGTTTATCTACTACCTTAGCAGTGGTAGTATCATTACCTAACAAGAAACTCAGCGAATTACCCATAACGAAAATAAAGCAACTAGCAGAAGTAAACAATACTCACAGTAGAAGTTTCCTTTACCAGTTCCACTCTCCAATAGCGCTTCACTCCCCGGCAATTGCGCCAGAAAAAAGTCTTGATGACCCACAAGTATAGGGGGTGTATCGCAGTATTTTCGATAAGTAAGAGTGTCGAACCCAACGAGGAGCAGAAGGTGCTGGTTAGTGGTATGGGTCAGGAATTCTCTGCAAATACTTAGCAAACGAATTTTTAGGGGTTTTTGATAAAGCAAGTAAATAAAGTACGAGTAAACAAAAGACAATAAGAATAAATGCAGCAAGTGGCCCAATCCTTTATGCAGCAAAGGAGAAGCCGGTTGTATTACTTAAGATGACCAAACGTTCTCGAGGACACATGGGAAGACTGTCAAGTGCTTTCGCTTCATATAGTTGATTAATCTTCTTTAGCTTGCTAAGTGTTGTGTGGGTGAACATGTGCTAATGTACCGACCTTCCTAGGACTAATACATACTTGTGATTATACCCCTTGCAAACATCCGTAAGTACAAGAAAGTAATTAAGGTAGAAACCTAACCACAGCTTTAAACTCTAAGACCCTTATGTCCCTTGTGCAATGGTTTCCTAACGGGGGTTTAGGTTTCTGTCACTCCGGCAACCCCTACGATTAGTAGCCCAATATACAATGCATTCCCCTAGGCCCATATAGGTGAAGTGTCATGTAGTCGACGTTCACATGACACCACTAGAAGAAGTACACCACAACTTAAATATCAAACTATTGAATCTTTCTCAACACAATTCCACTACTAACAACATGACTTCTCCCATGTCCTCAAGAACAAAACGAACTACTCACAAGACATCATATGGACTATGATCAGAGATGGAATAATGATGTATAACAATCTGAACATAAACAATAATTCAATGGTTCACTCAATAGCATCAACTACAAAGAGTAATCAACACCGGGAAAGTTTCCCCTATGAACTATGCAAGATTCAACCCAATTGTTACAGCAATATGGAGATGGTGATGAGGGTGCTGATGGTGATGATGGTGGAGATGATGATGATGATCCCGATGAAGTCCATCTTGATGGTGGTGTTGATGGAGACGATCTCCCCTCTCCTGGAAGGAATTCCCCCGGCAGAAATCATGCATTAGAGATCTTTCTCTCGGTGTTTCACTTACAGAGGCGCAAAATCTTCTGTGGTCGCTCCTCGAGTCTTAGGGTTTGGGAGGATAATATCGCCCGGGGTGGTAGGGGTGGACCAGGGCGGCCACACCACCTGGTGGCGCGGCCTAGGGTGGCCAGCGTCAGGGGGTGGTATGGCCCCCCTGTAGCCCATCTCCAGCCCCCCTTCTGGCTTCCTTCGTCTTATGGAAAAATAGGATTTTCCGTATATTTTCCCGGATTTTCTGATCTTCGCGAATTTTGCCTCCAAACAGCACCTTTCCATCAGAATCCTAACTACAACGGTCCATGCTCCAAAAGTCATCAACCATGCAAAAACGGATGAAATAACATAAGTATTACCTCTCAATACGAAATATATCAATGAATAACAATGAATTATGACATAGAATAGTGATGCAAAATGGACGTATGATCAAGCATATGCTCGTATTTGATCACTTTAACCTTAATCACCTAAAGATGCCTATGATAGGGGCAATGAGAGCTGAAAGCTAATAAGTATCATAATTTTTGGGAGATCTTTATGAAACTTGTAGTCCCTACTTCCCTCTGCGAAGGGCCTTTCCTTTACTTTTTAGTTGAGTCAGTAAACCTATTCCCCTCTATCTCAGCAAGTATTTTGAGTTGTTGTGTTTCATTCATTCATATGATGATTTATTCAATCATGTTTCTTATGTTCTTTGTTTTGCACATTGCTCTTATCTTGGTGATTACTACTTTGAAAGCTATCATTGAAAATCAGTTATTTGTGAACTCCAGCAAATTATCAACTATTTTTTGACCAAGAGCTAAGTTTGCCATTACCAATTATGATTTACTTTATGTATCTTTATTGTGTTTCCTTTACTTATTACAAGTTAAGTTATATAATAGTGAGTTGTCTTCTATTATGATCTATGTATTGATGAATGTGATGCTTCTTGTCCGTATTCTTTTTATCGACTCTTCACTCCATAAACCTGAGGCCATGTTTATTGAGCTCAGTTTCGCTTGGGGACAAGCGAAGTCTAAGCTTGGGGGGAGTTGATACATCCATTTTGCATCACTATTCTATATCATAATTCACTGTTATTCATTGATATATTTCATATAAGAGATGATACTTATGTTATTTCATCTGTTTTTGCATGGTTGATGACTTTTGGAGCATGGACCGCTGCAGTCAGGATTCTGATGGAAAAGGTGTTGTTTGGAGGCAAAATTCGCGAAGATCAGAAAATCCGGGAAAATATACGGAAAATCATATTTTCAGAGATTAAGAAGCAAAGGAGGTGGAGATGGGCGGAGGGGCCCACCACCCCTTGCTGGCTAGCCTAGGCCGCGCCACCAGGTGGTGTGGCCGCCCTGGCCCACCTCTGGCTCTCCCCTCTGGCGTATATAATCCTCCTGAAACCCTAATACTCGGGGAGCAACCACAGAAAGATTCCGCCGCCTCTGCGGGGCGGAAAACACCGAGAGAGAAAGATCTCTCCGGGAGACATAATTCTGTCGGGGGAATTCCTTCCCGGAGAGGGGAGCTCGTCGCCATCAACACCACCATCAAGCTGGACTTCATCGGGATCATCATCATCATCACCACCACCATCATCATCACCAGCACCATCATCTCCATCTCCATATTGCTGTAAAAATTGGATTAAATCTTGCATAGTTCATAGGGAAAACTTTCCCTGTGTTGATTACTCTTTGTAGTTGATGCTATTGAGTGAACCGTTGAATTATTGTTTATGTTCAGATTGTTATACATCATTATTCCATCTATGATCATGATCCATATGATGTCTTGTGAGTAGTTCATTTTGTTCTTGAGGACATGGGAGAAGTCATGTTGTTAGTAGTGGAGTTGTGTTGAGAAAGATTCAATAGTTTGATATTTAAGTTGTGGTGTACTTCTTCTAGTGGTATCATGTGAACGTCGACTACATGGAAATTCACCTATATCGGCCTAGGGGAATGCATTGTGTATTTGTCTACTAATCGTAGGGGTTGCCGGAGTGACAGAAACCTGAACCCCTGTTAGGAAACCATTGCACAAGGGACATCAGGGTCTTAGAGTTTAAAGCTGTGCTTAGGTTCCTACCTTAATTACTTTCTTGTACTTACGGATGTTTGCAAGGGGTATAATCACAAATATGTATTAGTCCTAGGAAGGTTGGTACATTAGCACAGGTTCACCCACACAACACTTAGCAAGCTAAAGAAGATTAATCAACTATATGAAGCGAAAGCACTTGACAGAATTCCCATGTGTCCTCAAGAACGTTTGGCCATCTTAAGTAATACAACCAGCTTGTCCTTTGCTGCATAAAGGATTGGGCCACTTGCTGCATTTACTCTTATTGTCTTTTATTTACTCGTACTTTATTTACTTGCTTTATCAAAAAACCCTAAAAATCCGTTTGCTAAGTATTTGCAGAGAATTCTTGATCCATACCACTAGCCAGCACCTTCTGCTCCTCATTGTGTTCGACACTCTTACTTATCGAAAATACTGCGATACACCCCTATACTTGTGGGTTATCAGTTAGCACTACATGATTCACTATTTCAGCTACAAAGTTAATAGTTTGGGTGCAGGATGGATTGGCCCCCATACCAATTACCCTTATTATTTGCTGTTGTTATGTTGACGAGGTGAATCATTTGATTGTGCCTTTAGATAGTTGAGAGACAACGTTGTGCAGCCTAAACCATAGAGTGCTATGATGTTCTACATGTATTAGGGGCTATGGTTGCCATGTGTAAGAGATGCGGCAAGGATACCTTTTTCATTTCTTGACCGCCGTGAGAGTTTTAGATAGGTTTCGTGGTATTCGCCTGCTGTGCTCCAAAGTTAAATGTTGAGCATTCAATGGTCGTGTACCATTGACAATCTTCATAAGCTCTCTGAATCACCAATGACAATGCCAGTTGCTTATGACCAAGATATCATCCTTGTTTCCAAGTTCTTTGAGAGAGGGGCATGGTGTTTTGCTTTGATCTTATTCCTTACACCCGACCTACCTTTTTGTTTCCTTAGTATTTTGGTATGACCATTTCAAGAAGAATGGAAGAAATAGTTTGATTATATGTTATCCAAAGGTTTGATTGATACTGTCTCACTTAGGGAAGAGCCTCTTATGTTTATATCAGAGAGAGATAGTAGTCGATGGAATATTGTGGATTATCATACTCCTAACGTGGTAACCATCAAGAACAAATATCATCTGCCCATGTCAAGCACTTGGTTTGATTAGATGAATGGAGCGAAGGTATCCTCAAAGATTAACATGTCTATATCGAATTCAAATGCGAGAACATGACGATACTGCCTTCCCCACTAGGTATGGACATTATGAATATAAAATTATGTCTTTTGGACTAAGCATTTTCCTGCCATCATAATGGAGGCATTGAACATTATGCTGAATAGATTCCTTGATAACTTTGTGGTAGTGTTCATTGATGATATTCTCATAGGTTTCAAAACATAAGGAGAGCATGAGCGCCATCTTAAGTTTGTGCTTGAGAATTCGAGGATGAATTATTTTTATGCAAAGCTAAACAAATGTGAGTTCTGGATTTTAGAAATGGCATTTCTATTGGGTCCGCAGCATAAAACAAAAAATTTCCTATGGTGTGAACTATACGCCAAGATCTATCTACTAGGTACAAAGCAACGGGTGGACATACATCCAACGAGAACTTACCCTCGAAGACAACGAGTTTTGTTAACGAGTAGGAACTCGTGGTTGATGTAGTCGTACACTTGTCGATCTCAAGATCGTGAGGAAGTCCGAGCGCCGCAACTCAGCAGCGGATCCATACTCGCACACACGTTCAAGCCACCGGACAACCTCCACCTCCTCGCTCCAGTGATCCAGTGGAAGTAGCAACTCCTTCTAGTCGAAATGCCACCGGGAACATGTATCTCGCTAATCTGAGACCATGGGGGAATAATTCTAGAGGGGGAGAGAGATCCTTCACAAGGAGGTGTGAGGATGAAGGAGGGAATGGGTGGCCTTTTATAGGAGGAGGGGGTGCCCCTCCTCTCCATGGCCGACGCATGGGGGTGACCCCTCACCTCCCCCATTCATGTGGTGGTAACCCCTCCACATTAAAATGCCTCTTCACATTCCCTTTTAAAGTCTCCACTTTAAATGCATTAAAATTCTCCAAGTTTAATGCTCTCTCATTTAATAAAACTCTTTTATTAAATTTATTCAGAATTTTGTTAACTACTTTAATTAACAAACATTCACATATATCCCCTTGCAATATTTCAATATCACATGTAGAACCACTTTCTGCAATTTCACCCGAAACAATTTCCGGTTTCTATTGAAACAATTCCTGCGCTTTGCAATTCTTTCGTCTGAAACATATGTGCTCCAAAATGGTGTCCGGTAACTCTTAAGTGTGTCACCCTACGGTTCACGAATAATGCAGACATGATCGAGACCCTTCTCCGATCAATAATCAGCAGGACACGGAGATCCGTATCGACTCCTACACATTCAACGATGACTTCTGTGATCGTGAGAACCTTTAACGCTTGTAACTAAATCCCTTTGTCTCGCGATATATTACATGTCCGAGATTTGATCATCGGTATCTCCATACCTAGTTTGATCTTGTTACCGACATGCACTCTTTTCTCGTTCCCGTGATATAACATTCTAGTGATCACATCACTTGCTTGCAAGCTATCTCAATGTGATATCACCGAGAGGGCCTAGAGTATATCTATCCGTCATCGGGATTGACAAATTCCACTCTTGATCCATGAGCCTCAACATAACACCTTCATAGTACTGAACCCATCTTTATAGTCACCCTGTTACGGTGTGACGTTTGATGTTATCAAGATACTCTTCCGGTGTTAGCAATTAACTTGATCTCATGGTCTAAGGATAAAGATTACTTCGTATGATGTTATAGCAATATAAACATAATGACTTGATCGTAATGCTATACTTTGGATGAATGTTCATCACATCATTCCACCAATGGTGTGACCTTGTTATTAACAACATCCAATGTCCATGATCAGGAAACCTTGATCATCTTGTTAATCAACAAGCTAGTCTATAAGAGAGGCATAACTAGGAACCCTTTTTGTTTATTAAACACACATGTATTGATGTTTCCGATCAATAAAATTCTAGCATGTAAAATAAACATCTATCATATATAAGGAATACATAATAACAACTTTATTATTGCCTCTCAGGGCATATTTCCTTCTATTTCTAGGCTAGGTTATTAATCAACATGTATCATGGTAGACCCTAATAAGGTTTCTACAATTATTGGCTAGCTGCAACCATCCAATGTCAAGGAAGTAAGAAATTTATTGGGCTTGGCGGGTTATTATTGAAAGTTTGTGAAGGATTTTTCTTACTGCCAAGATAACCCAAAAGGATGTTAAATTCCAAATAGAGTGAGAGGAGTGCAACAATGTGATCAACGGTTATAGCAAGTGGGAGAGCGCATTCTACAAGGCAAAACCAAAGAGTTTACTAAAGATGGGACCAGGGTTGTTCGTTTTCATGGTTGCTTATGTGTTCCACATAAGTCTCAGGTGAAGGAGGACATTCTTAGGGAGGCACATCGTACCACCTACACCATCCATCCTAGGAGACAAAGATGTATCATGAACTAAAACAAACTTATTGGTGGAAAAGAATGAATGTTGATGTGGCCAAGTGTCTCCTCTTGTGGGGTTTTCAACAAATAAAGGCTGGGCGTAAGTGGCTAGTGGGACTGCTACAATCCTTAGAGGTTACAGAATAGCCATGGGATGACATTGCCATGGATTTTTTTGTTGGCCTACCTCGTACACAAAGGTGGTAAGATGCCATTTGGGTGGTCGTGGATCAACTTAGCAAAGTTTCTCATCTTATTCCTATCCACACCACTAACTTTGCAACTGAATTGTCACTGATATACGTAAGAGAGATAACAAGATTGCATGGGGATCCTAAAACCATTACGTCTGATAGGGATGCTAAATTTGTATCAAAGTTCTGGGAGAGCTTGTAGAGTGCCTTGGGGACACAACTGAGACTTAGTACGGCGTTCCATCCCCAGACAGTTGGCCAGTCAGACCATACAATCCAACCACTTGAAGATATGTTGAGGTGTTGCATCCTATCTTGGCAAGGGATTTAGGAGGATCACTTGCTACTTGTGGAGTTTTCTTATACTAATAGTTATTAGGATAGAATATGTATGGCACATTACAGGCTCTCTATGAAAGAAAGTAGATATCCACTATGTTGGGATGCCATGGGCAAGAAGGTGGAGCTTGGACCAAATTGGGTTTAGCAAACTATGGAGAGGATAACTGATATTAGACAACATGTGTTGGAAACACATAGTAGGCAAAAGAATTATGTTGATTCCAAGAGGTCGAATGTGGAATTTCAATATCGAGGGGAGGTACTCCTAAGGGTGTGTCCCACTAATGGTGTTATAAGATTTAGCATCAAAGGAAAGATTAGTCCATGGTATATTGGATCTTTCTTGATAATGGCATGAGCGGGAAATCTAGACTATCGACTTGAGTTGGTAGAGTCGATTAAAGGTGTGCATGATGTGTTCCATGTCTCCATGTTGCGCAAGCATTTTTGTGATTCGGAACGATAGATTACCATGGAACTAGTTACGATAGAATAAGATTTAACCTTTGAGCTTTGCCTTGTGAAGTTATTGTAAGAGTCTGAGAGAGTGATGCGGAATAGGACACTAAAGTATGTGAAGATTCTTTGGTCGCAACAAACTGAGCATGAGGCGACTTGGAAACTTGAGTCTCGCATGCGTGAAAGTTAGCCAAATATATTCATGGCTGGTATGTGTAGCATGTTTATGTTTTCCTGTCTTATTTATGTTTGCGAGCAGAAGAACAAGAAAGAATTCAGGGTCGAATTCTGTTTAAGTGGGTAAGAATGTCATATCCCAGATTTTTTATGCTAATGTTTTGTGCTTAATCAATCCGTTCAAAAGATAAATTAAATATTTATAACCATGTTGCTGTTTGTTTGTGGGTTTGGGAGAAAAACAAAATAAAACAAAAGATGTGAAAATAGAGTGCAGTATCACTTGAACCTTTAACCTTCCGTTCTAAACGTGAAGCTGCAACCAGCTGGCACTACGGGAAAAAATGTCGCTGCCGTGTAGGCAATATACACGGCAAAGGCCTTCTGGAACACGGCAAAGGCTTTGTCGTGTGTATACACACGACAAATGCCACACGACAACGTTTGCCACGGCAAAGGCCCTTTGCCGTGTGTTTTCTAAAGAAGACACGGCAAAGCCTTTGCCGTGTGTCTTACACATAGACACGGCTAAGTAAAGTGACATAATGGTTCCCATTGAAGATGACGGTGTCTATTCTTTGTCGTGTGTCGTTCATAAATCCAACACGGCAAAGGCAGCCTTTGCCGTGTGTCACCCATAAATTCTACACAGCAAAGGCTGCCTTTGTCGTGTGTTGTCCATAAATCCTACACGGCAAAGGCTGCCTTTGCCGTGTGTCACATACACGACAAAGAGGCTGCCTTTTCAAAATAAAATTTAAAAAAAAGTTTATTTTTTTCAAACTTTTTTGAATATTTTTTACTTGTTAGTCTCTCATATTGTCAACACCCGGATTTTTAATCCCAGATGCCCATTATGCCATACCTCGCAATCCCAGGATTACCATTTTTGCGAGACATAACGGATTGGATATCACAGTACATCATCCATTACAAACCATACATAAGGTCTTACACAAATAAGGATCTCATGATCCAGTCTTTAATACAACAAGCAGCGGAGATAAAACATAAGCGTAGCAGTGGGGTCCATCTTCAAGAGCACAGGCAATGCTGACGAAGGCAGATAGTCCTAGTTATCATAGCCGTCCTGATGGCCATCCTCTTGATAGTCTCCTTCATAGTCTGGCCATGAGAATAGCCAGGGACAAAAGCCATGAGTACTCTTTAAGTACTCGCAACTACCACTAACAAGTATTATAATTCTAAGTTAAAGTGCTAAATCTAAGTTTAACTATAAAGTTAAGTTTGAAACCTAAGCTGAGTTTAGAAGCAAAGAAAAATAAAGTAAAGTTCTAGATTCATTTAAGTTGGGAAGCTAGTATCATAAACACAACCCTGTTGTGGTCAAGTCAAGATTCATCATTCATTTCAAGTTATTTGGAAAACATCTGACAACGAAACAGTATGTCCATTCCAACTGTCCATAACCACGGACGCGGCTATTCGAATAGTTTGACACTCTGCAGAGGTGGTACACTTTCACCACAAGATTCGATACATCTATCAGGGATAACCCTAAATCATCATACTTAGCATGCAGATAATCAAACATAACCATCCCTTTACACACCCTAGTATAAGCACCTCTCCTATGAGCATGGCCTCCCAACCATGACCATCAGTCATCTTGGGCACTGCATAGGTGGACATCATGAGAGGTAGCCTCAGCTCAAACCTCTCCCACGAGGGAACTAATACTAATGCATATAAATTTCCAGCTAAGCCTTACCCAATTTAGGTAATGTGGTTGTATGGTAAATTTGGAATGGTATCGCATCCGAATCCAACCATCAGTTTTATAAAAGGGGTTAAGGCTCATGCCTCATCATTTTCATCATCATAAACCATTTGCGTTTCTCAACACATGTCAAAACATCTCAATAGAATGACTCATCATTCCAAGGTTTTCATAATTCATTTTCACCAAGTGTTCCCATCTAAAGTGACTCAAGTTTTTGATCTACTCTAAAATTACTAAGTTAAGAGTGTTCACTAAGGTGGAAGTGATGGGTTCAATCTCATGCCATAGAATGACATCTAAAGGTTTCTAAATAGGTCAAGTTTTATACTTTTTATGCTACCTTCAAAATCAGTAAAGAACTTTGTGTAAACTAAGGGAGGTGAAACTTGTCAATAAGACTTGAGGTACTAATAGTCAACAAGGGGTGCTCAAAGCATGCTTAAGGCATCTTTGCTAAACCATCTAGTTTGATTGTAGTTTGCTAAGCACTAAACTTGCAAGGGTTAGCTTGCATTGTTAATGGTGGCTTGCAAGTATAACTTGCAAGGGCTAATCTTGGATAGTGCTAGCTTGCCTTGGTTGGTGCGATGGTTTAAGTTTTCTTCTTCTTCGTCTTGATAGCACTCCTCCTCTTCGTAGACTTGGTCGGTACTATCATCTATAAAAATACATACGGAGTACACAATCACCAAACAATACTTAACTAGGCTAAGTAGCATTCTAAGGCACACAATTGATGATCTATTATCATCACAAGCATCACAAGTTTAATTCAATAGTTTCATCCTTTTTAATTTAGAAAAGTAATTTCTACTCATTGAAAATTTAACTAAGATTTAATATTCACCACTTAAAATATGGGATCATGTGGACACATGTCATCACCACATATTCTAACATGTGGGAATGAGATTTAAGGGTTGGATCAATATTACTTTGGTTTAAGTTCATTATTTAATGATTTAAAGTGACTAGAAATGCCTATATAGCATTATTTTGGAACTAGCCCAAAGTCACTGCATGTAAACCTTAATATTATTACATATTTAGATAGATATGATGAAATGTGATTTTTGAGAGTTGGAATCAACTCAAAACCTATCTTAGTTGATTTTATAAAAAAATGTTGCAAGTGGCAAATACTTCTGTTTTGTTATTTTTATTAGGAGAGATCTATAACTCTAATTGAATTTAATCCAACGGGCTTGGATAGATCATCTCCATACCTTTCATACAAAATTGGTTTCATGCAATTTGGATTTATAAAACTCTCTGAATTTAATTTCAAACTAGGGGACAGAAACTATATTTAACTAAAAAGAAAAATCCAGATTTGAACGGGTGGGCTAGCGCGGGAGAGAACTTGGGCCAGCCCAGTGGCGCTCCGTAGCGCGGGGATTAGCTGACAGGGGGGTCCCACTTGTCGTGGTCTTCTGCGTGAAACGATGCAGCCTTGTGGCCGTAGGATTAGAAGCGGATCTACGGCCGAGGATCATCGTCAACGACGAACAGGTCGCCGGCGAGTTCGAACCCTAGCGGCTCGGTGGGGGTCTGCTGGGGACGTACCAGGGCTCTAGCGGGGTCGGCGAGGCAGGCAAACGAACTGGAAGATGACGGCGAGGCAGTGCGGCGAGCAGCTTGGGGTGGTCGAATCAGCGGCGCCCTTCTCCTCCTGGCTGCTCCGGCTCCAATTCGCGAGCTGCTCCCTTGCTCCGGCTAGAGGTGGGTGAGGTTCATGAGGTGAGGGAGTAGAGTGGTGTGGAGAGAAGAGGCTGGGAGGCCTCCTTTATAGGGAAGCGGTGAGACCGAAGCGGGATGGGCGATGGGCGACAGTGGCGACAAGGCTATGGCGGCTAGAGGCATGGCGGAGGTGGTGATCGACAAAGGGTCTCTGGCGGTGCTCTAGGAAGTGAATCTTGGCGTGGGGCGGTGGCATGTGGTCATGGCGGAGCTGTGGGCGCGGGCTGCAATCGAGTGGCGGCTCGTGCACACGGGGACAGAGCGTGCTCTGCGGGCGGTGTCGGCATGGTCGACCAGCTCCGGGCACGGCGGTTCCTGGCCGCTTTGCTCTCTGTATCTGGCCTGGGGCTGGTTGGACGGTGGAGGTGGACCACTGGTAACTTGCTACACATGGTGAGAGAGGCTGGAGAGGGCTGGTGCTGCAAGTGCAAGGTCAGCCGGCGAGGGGTGGCTCGGCATGGCATAGCAATGCCACTAGGGGCTAGGGGAGTGGGTTTAAAAGGCTTTGCTAGATCATTTAGAGACAAAGGGAGTAAAAAGGGGCCAAATGGGAGACAAGTTTAGCCAGAACACTATTTAAAATAGTGAAATTTGTTTGGTTTGAAATCTGCCTGCCAAGTGTTTGATGAAATGGCCGCATGAAACAAACTTTTGAATTTTGGTTTCAAAATTTTTGGGTGTTCTCCACTATTGCTAGGTAGACTCTGGTTGCAAGGGTTTTGAAAGTGGAGCTCAAATAGATGGGTTTTGAAATAGGGGTAATCTACGCATATGCATTGGATTCTATTTTCAAATGCCAATTAAAATAGTTAACAAAATGTTTTTAGCAGATCCAAAGGTGGGCCTTGGTACCTCATTATGTGTACTAGCAAGGGGTACAAAGATCAAGAATTGTTTCTGTTAAGAAATTAGTGCTAGGAACACTCAAAGTAGTGTAGTGGATTAAAATGGCCAAAATGACCATTCCTCCTTTTTAATTCTTTTTTATTTGATTTTCTTTAGGAAAAGTTTGGGAATGATGTAGATGATGTTTAAATCACCTAAGAAACATTTTAGAAGCAAAGGATCACACAATCATGGCAATTCAAAACAACTCCTATTTTAAATGCACACATATATGAATGATTTTATTTTTAATTTGAAAAAGTTTTTGTTAACCCCAAATTTTATGATTTAGAACTTGATAAGCTTGGATTGAAGTTTTGGGGTGTTACACATATGGGATACTTTTAACTCTAAGTATGTTTAATATTAGGTCAAATTGCACTCATAATCAAACTTCCCCTACGGTCACCCATCCTAACACTACTCTACCCCTAGCACGCTTAACTTCTTTGTTCCTTCCGAATGAGCTTCCGAGAAAGAAATCATACCTTGTCGATAATACTTTCATATCAATCCTATTAACTCTTGGACCATGATGTCATACATCTCAGTTTTAGATTCCAAATAATTATTTAAGTAGACAACAATGAATAAGTAATAATAATCTTGAATCCAAATAAAAAATAAAATGCTTTTTTTGCCTTTTTCTATTTAATATGGAATAATTCATATATTTAAATCCGTAAATCGGAATTCGACAAATAAAATATCTAAATCGATCCGAAAAATGAGAGGAATCCAAATATGACATCCATATCATATTTTGAACCTAAAAATTATTTTTGTAAAAAATCATGAGCATTAGATCATGTACCTGCAGTTCATATGTGACTCACTTCCTACCGATTCGGCAGAAATTTGTCTTTTTCACCAGGGGCGGATGAAAAGGTTTTAAAATCCCCGGTTGGTATATTGTTCATGTAAGGTGTTCTAGTATTTTTGAAAAATGGGGTGGTAGTATTTTTGAATTGAACATTTGGTGTTGCTTCACAAAATGCCCCGATTTTTGCGCTCCGAAAATAGGAAATGGCTTTTCCGTGCGAAAAAAGGAAAACTTCCTCCTGCAATATTGTTCGCAATCCCATGATGCACATGTATGCACAATATGGGCACATTATCACAAACTATGCCGCGATTATGCCCATAACATTGGTCATTTGAACCGAAAGTCAGGAAACCTCGAATGAGATAGGTCATTTTGTGAAGGATTTTTTGAGACATAATCAATATACCAAGTTTTATATTTTTACTCCCAACTATGTCAAAAAATATGACACCACGCGAAGGTCTCGCATTTTTTTGATTTTTTTTTGATTTAGTTATGGTCATCTGAAACTATCGTCAAACCCTAATTGAATGGAGGGCGTGAAGATTCTTAGCTCGAGGCTGAGCCTCACTAAACTTGCATTGGATCTCTAAAGAAACATCATATTTTGAACCTAAAAATGATTTTTGTAAAAAATCATGAGCATTAAATCATGTATTTGTAGTTCATATCTGACCTACTTCCTACCGATTCGGTAGAATCTTGTCTTTTTCACCAGGGGTGGACGAAAAGGTTTTAAAATCACGGGTTGGGACATTGTTCACGCAAGGTGGTCTAGTATTTTTGAAAAATGGGGTGGTAGCATTTTTGAATTGAACATTTGGTGTTGCTTCACAAAATGCCCCGATTTTGCGCTCCGAAAATAGGAAATGGCTTTTCCGCGCGACAAAAAGGAAAACTTCCTCCTGCAACATTGTTCGCAATCCCATGATGCACATGTATGCATAATATGGGCACATTATCACAAACTATGTCACGATTATGCCCATAACATTGGTCATTTGAACCGAAAGTCGGGAAACCTCGAATGAGATAGGTCATTTTGTGAAGGTTTTTTTGAGACATAAACAATATACCAAGTTTGATATTTTTCCTCCTAACTATGTCACAAAATATGACACCATGCGAAGGTCTCGCATTTTTTTGATTTTTTTTGATTTAGTTATGGTCATTTGAAACTATCGTCAAACCCTAATCGAATGGAGGGCATGAAGATTCTTAGCTCGAGGCTGAGCCTCACTAAACTTGCATTGGATCTCTAAAGAAACATCATATTATAAACCTAAAAATGATTTTTGTAAAAAATCATGAGCATTAAATCATGTATCTGTAGTTCATATCTGACCTACTTCCTATCGATTCGGTAGAAATTTGTCTTTTTCACCAGGGGTGGACGAAAAGGTTTTAAAATCCCCGGTTGGGACATTGTTCATTTAAGGTGGTCTAGTATTTTTGAAAAATGGGGTGGTAGCATTTTTGAATTTGACATTTGGTGTTGCTTCACAAAATGCCCCGATTTTTGCGCTCCGAAAATAGGAAATGGCTTTTCCGTGCGACAAAAAGGAAAACTTCCTCATGCAACATTATTCGCAATCCCATGATGCACATGTATGCACAATATGGGCACATTATCACAAATTATGTCGCGATTCTGCCCATAACATTGGTCATTTGTACCGAAAGTCAGGAAACCTCGAATGAGATAGGTCATTTTGTGAAGGTTTTTTTGAGACATAATCAATATACCAAGTTTAATATTTTTTCTCCCAACTATGTCACAAAATATGACACCACGCAAAGGTCTTGCATTTTATTTATTTATTTTTATTTAGTTATGGTCATTTGAAACTATCGTCAAACCCTAATCGAATGGAGGGCATGAAGATTCTTAGCTCGAGGCCGAGTCTCACTAAACTTGCATTGGATCTATGAAGAAACATCATATTGTGAACCTAAAAATGATTTTTGTAAAAAATCATGAGCATTAAATCATGTATATGTAGTTCATATCTGACCTACTTCCTACCGATTCGGTAGAAATTTGTCTTTTTCACCAGGAGTGGATGAAAAGGTTTTAAAATCCCCGGTTGGGACATTGTTCATGTAAGGTGGTCTAGTATTTTTGAAAAATAGGGTGGTAGCATTTTTGAGTTTAACATTTGGTGTTGCTTCACAAAATGCCCCGATTTTTGTGCTCCGAAAATAGGAAATGGCTTTTCCGTGCGATAAAAAGGAAAACTCTCTCCTGCAACATTGTTCGCAATCCCATGATGCACATGTATGCACAACATGGGCACATTATCACAAATTATGTCACGATTCTGCCCATAACATGGTCATCTGAACCGAAAGTCAGGAAACCTCGAATGAGATAGGTCATTTTGTGAAGATTTTTTGGAGACATAATCAATATACAAAGTTTAATATTTTTCCTCCCAACTATGTCACATAATATGACTCCACGTGAAGGTTTCACATTGTTTTGATCATTTTTAAATTTTTATGCCTGTTTTAAACTATGGTCAAAACGGCGAGCATGAAGATTCCTATCAACATAAATATCTAATATTTGAGTGTAGATAGATAGATCTTATTTTTCTACAAATTTTGATATATTATTTCTATTTTTCTGAATTAGAATGATTTTTTTATGATTTTCCTAAGAGTAATGTGATAAAAGGAAAAAAAGAAAAAAAAAAGAACTTTGTCGTGTATACTGCGGAATACACACGGCAAAGGCCCTTTGTCGTGTATACTGCGGAATACACACGGCAAAGGCCCTTTGCCGTGTATACTACGGAATACACACGACAAAGGGCAAGCGAGGGCACACGGCAAAGAGGCCACCGTCTGTAGCCGTTAGCTCATTCCCGTCAAGTGGACCTGTGGGGTCACGGGTCCCACCTCGTTGCCGTGATGACACCTATGCCGTGTGTCGCTGTTGGCTTTGCCGAGTTTTTTTTCTTTGCCGTGTTCCTTTGTAGGTCTTTATCGTGTATATTTCTTTGCCGTGTTCTTTTTCAGAAATTTGCCGTGTCCGTGTACTTTGCCGTGTACTTTTTAGGTTGCACACGGTAAAGACAAGCTTTGCGTGTTCTAATCCATTTGGCACACGGCAAAGCCGTGTCTACACGGCAGCGACATTTTTTCCCGTAGTGTGGTCTCATGGTGTTTCTTTGGTTTAACACTAGTTTTTCTTATTTTATTTCTTTAGTACAAGAGGAAGGGAAAGCCCATGGGCTGGGCTCAAGGCCCTATCGGCGTCGGTGCCCTACTGCGCCGCCCCTTAGTAGAAAATCAGGACCGTGCCCTCTAGTCTTGATATCCTCATATCTCAACCAGACTAGCTGCCCTCTAGATCGCCCTTGCTTGTCGCTACTGCCGTTGGACCTCAGGTCGCTGCTGCCGCTTGGCTGCGCCAACCATCACGAGGTCTCAGGTATGCCCATTGCCAGATCAAGTTGTATCACCGTCGTCCGTCGTTGCAGCGGTGCGTGCTTTTGTCCCCTTGTTATTTCTTTGATCTCCTCCACCAACGTGTAGCAGAGCTATTCTTTTGGTGTTGTCCAGAGGGTTAGTTACAGACTTGGTTTGGTACTGTTTGTTGATTCCAGGTTCCTGTACACCACCGTATGAGCAGTAGGTAGTTTGGCGCCTAAACAATCTGCTATTTGCTAGCTGATGTTTGTTTATTCCCTCTCCAAACGAATACCTAAACCTAAGTTGGAATTCTCTAAAATATCATGTAGATGTTTTTTCTGAAATCTCCTCGTACGTGCACCATTGAACAACTAGGTGTTTTGGTTTGGTTCTCCCCGTACATGAAGAGCATGGCTGAGTTGATTAGGTCAGTACCACTTGGGCAATCATTACTAGTACTTGGCAACGTCGAACAGTTTAGATTCAGGCACGGAAAGGTTCATACAACTTTTAGTAAGATTCTCCTTTAGCCATTTGGTGCAGTGAGTTTAGATTTAATTCTAGTCTTTGTACAAGCATAATTTTAAGATGCACCCCGAATAAAAGTTGTAGACCATGTTTCACTCTTTCCATAGAGAATTTATTTGCACAATTTGGTTGGACGGATTGCAAGAAACGGTAAATTATGAGCTAAGGTCGAAAGTTGTGGAGAACGTATTCTGATTTAGAACTCTTGTATTCTGCTAGACTTCATGTAGAAATTAATTCTTATAAAGAAATTAAGTGATTTGTCCGGCGTGGACAGATTTATGTGGATGGTTAATATGGAGTGACTTAAGACTTTATTGTCCAGATTTTTGTCTATGGGCATAAGTAAGAGTAATATTGAGTTGCTGATATATAAATCACCTCTTTGATTGAGTTTTAAATCTATGGGGTGTGGTTAACATTTGCTGAGAGAGTCGAGCATATGCTACTTTAGGGGTTTCACGCGTAGGAACAATTTTGAATTGTGAATTGACTATGTTACGCAGTCATGTGGTGTATTGAGTGTTATATATATGTTGCATAATAGGTGTTGATACTTCTGGTTCGGAACCCTACATCTCACAGTTTGTACCCCGCGGTTGACGCAAGTTCATGACGGATAGTGAATTTTTCATATCTCTCTTCACTAATTTTTATTTAATGCTTATGATATATATATATATATATATATATGATGACAATGATAAAGATGACGATGGCATGTGCATATTATGCCCATTTTGCATACCATGATGATAATGATGATAATGTGACCCACATTCGTGGGCAAAATACGACTTCCATTGTTGGGTTGCGACCCACTTTGGAGGCACCCTCCACGAGTTGGAACGAGTGGATGCCGAAGGGTGTCCACCCGAGCGATACCGGTATTCGCGATGAGATGAGATGAGCATATAGGCATGTAGGACATAATACTGTGTTCTAATGGATGAATGATTTTTAACGATGACCTGATGTTTTGATTTATGTAAAGTTACTATTTGTTTGTGAACTTGTTGAGTCTTTGTACTCACCCTTGTTGATTTCATGTTTTTAGGTAAACCTTGACGACATCATGCATGGGGAATACGGGAGTAGAACTACCACCTACTACACATCACGACCTCATATTTATCTTGGTACTAGTTCTTTCTAAATAATAAGATTACATTGTTTGGTTCAGTTTGGGAGTTCATTGAATAGTTCATTAAAACAAATTTTGTTAACTTCTTGCACGTGGATGATATTTTTTTAATTCCTAGTGGTTTAGAGATTTGGTAAATTATTTGGGTGATTAACTTGTTCTATCTGGTGATATATTCCTATATTTTGGTATTCTTATAAATATCCTTTTGTAGATGTCCTTTTAATCAGAGGAGACTCTGCCAATTTTTCCTAAAAAGTATTAGTTATTTTCTATGTGTAATGTATGTGGTAACATCTCAAGTGCTTGTTGGCTTGGGGTGTTACAAACATATCTTTCTCCTGCTTCTAGCTTCTTTGGAAAATACCGGATGATTTCAGCATCATAAACATTGAAGATTATCTTTCCTTCAGCACAATCTACTAATGCACCTGCAGTACTAACGAAAGGTCTTCCAAGTATTATAGATAATCTTTCATCTTCTGGCATTTCAAGAATAATAGAATCAGTGGAAATAACATGCTCATCTATCATAAGTAAGACATTGTCAATAATACCAATGGGTTGTTTAGTGGACTTGTCAGCCATGTGTAAAGTGATAGTAGTAGGAGAATACTCCCCTAATCCTAACCTTTTATAGAGAGTATGGCATTACACCAACTCCTACTCGTAGATCACACAAGGCATTATGAATATCAGTTTTACCTATTGAACATGAAATAGTTTGTATTCCGGGATCTCCAGACTTAGACAACAACTTCCCATTAGCAGGATAGCTAGTTACCATGGCAACAGTTTCAGTCATTTCTTTATTTCTACTAAGATATCACAGAGGAATTTACCATATGTAGGAACTTTGATTGCATCTGCAAATAGGATTTCGAGACGAAGGTCACTAAGTGCCTTTGTAAAAGAATTATAAATTACCTGATCCGGTGCTTTTTTTTCGATCTGGGTAAGGAAGTTTTTCTCACCTAACGTACTCTTGTCTTTTACCTTTTATGGGGGGTCAAGCTCTTTTGTTGCTTTCTTTTATTGTTGCTTATTGCTTTTCTTCTTTTCTACTACAACAACTTTATCTTTCTTTCTTATTTCTTTATCTTCTCTTGGATCAACCGTCTCTATATCAGAGTCATAATGGTCATCTTTTGCATCATTTTGGTCCTCTTTGGTTTGATCTTGCGTCTCAGTTTCATCTTGAGGATCCACCAATGTATCATCTTCTTGGCTTGCTTCGAGTAAGGCTTTTTCCTTTCGCTCTTTTTCAGCTTCGTATTCCGGTGGTCCTAAGGGTCCTGTAATAACTGCACCCCTTCTTGTGACAACATTAGTAGAAACAGGAATATCTTTATCTTCATGAAGAAAAATTTGATAACCAGATGCTATTTGTTCACACCGGGTTTCAATCATACTAAGATACTTGTGAAATAATTTTATTTCTTGGCCAATCTCATCATAATTTTCTGTGAGTTCATAAAATCTTTTGTGTTTTAGAAATGCTTATGCAAGTTATTATGAGATTTTACTTGTCGATGTTTTAATTCTTGAAAAACTTTTCTAGTTTCATCTTCTTCAGTTAAAACTTGTAACAGATATACTTTGTTTTCCTTAAGAAGTTCAGAAGGTATACATTTTTATTTCATAGTTTTGCGTACCTCAGGCATAAGATCAGGAGTTATCCGAAGTATCAATTTTTCCGGCTTAGTGCCAAAATTAGGATTATATAAAGAATCATTCTTAGCCCTAGTAGACATTAATTCCAAACATTCTTTAATAATTAAAGTATTTATTGATCCTCCTGCTGAGAAGTCAAGCAACTTCCTACATTGAGTATTAAGACCATGTAAAATAAATGGCAAATTGTTAGTTCAGAATAGCCATGATTAGGAATACTATTGATCATTCCAAAGAATTTTTCCTAGGCTTGTGGGTAGTTTTCTCCGACATTCTGAATAAAGTTGCCTATGTTCTTTCTTAGTTCAGTTACCTTTTTAAAAGGAATAAACCTGTTTATGAATTTAGTAATGCAGTTTTCCCAACATTTAATGTAATGGCGAGGGAGAGAGTATAACTAGTCTAGAGCTTTACCTTTAAGTGACCATCGAAATAATTTAAGACGAGAGAAGTCTCTTGGCAAACCTTTTGGTCTGAAAGATGTTATCACATCGTCGAATTCTCTAATATGTATTCCTAGGTCTTCATCTTCCCTTCCACTGAAAGCTTTCTCCTGCAAATTTTTAATAATTCCACCATCCAATCGATATTCTCTAACTCCAGCATTAGGGAACTCTATTGGTTGTTTAAGAAATTCAGAACTTGGAGCAGTGTATTTCCTGAGAGTTTTCTCAGTTTTCATAGGAGTTGTTCTGTAAATAGACATGATTTCCATAATATCACTCAGATTTTCAACTTCAACTTTATTTGATCTTAAAAGTTTTTCAATAATTTCTTTGCGCCTTTGAGCAGGCACACACTCAATATAATCTGGCAGGTAGGTCCTACCAAAGCGTGTAGATCCTTTGTCTCCTAGGGAGAACATTTTGTAGTAGCAACACATAAAATGTTAAAAGACAAACACTTAGCGCTTAGCTCCCCGGCAACGATGCTAGAAAATAGCTTGATGCCTGCAAGAGCATATATCGTTTGTAGCTAGTTTCGAAGTACAGATATCGATCCCACAGGGAGCCCAGAGGTAAATGTTTATGGGTGAAGTCTCTGTCACACCCGAAGTTGTCACAAGTCTTCGAGTGAATTGACTGCAAGTGTTGAAATAGGAATGGGTTTTTGATTAAACGATATGTATTTAAATAGAACTAAAATGTAAACTTCAGAAATATAAAACATAAAAGTAAAGAACGACTTTGTTGTTTGTTGTTTTCTGCAGATGGCAAAAGAAGGCGCGGGGAGATTCAGTTCATGGTGATAGTGACTGTGCCAGGTGGACGAATGATAAATATAACAATTATAATCTTATAAATATTTGTGTAGGCGAGCAAACCATAATTATCTGGAACTCCTCTTGGTAGATTTCATCCCAACTTCAATAATCCTACTAACCTATTACCAAAACCATGGTTAGACACTAGATGATTAAGACCCTTCAGGTCGCTTAGCGATTAAGCTCCTTGGACCAGACTAATGCAATAAGCAAGTGGTTCCTCGTTATCCTCGAGTCTACTAGCTTTCCATTGATATCCCCGTGTCACCCGGGGGTCACCGGTCCACTAGCGAACAAGATCTTATCTATGTAGAACAAAGCATCATGTTGTTTGGGCCCTTAATTGGACAATAAGCATTAGGCATCCCATAGATAGTTAAGCACACATAATATAGTAATTAGAATCAATCACAAACTAATGGAAAATATATGAAGGCACATCACATCTCACCAATCCCCTACATCTCCCACACCCAAAGGAATTACTCACACATGAGAGAAGAACGGATCATCAATATAATTGAATAAAGGGAATTCGTCTTTGTATTACCATGGAGATCCACAATAAGAATAGAAAAATATCCAACACAATTCAAGATGGGAAGAAACAATCTAAAACCCTAATCTTGCAAGGTGGAGATCCCTCTCTCTCTCAAGTACAAGTAGTGGCTATGGGGGTGTATTGGCTAGGAGGTCGAAGATCGTGGAGCGAGATGAAGAATGTCTTCCCCCTATTCTCCGGATCTCTTCTTTCTCCCTTCTGGATGGTATGGCGGCTGCTGTGTTGTGTTTTCGACCCCGGTCCCTTCACGAAGTTGTCCCTTTTGACAAGACAGAGGCGGCGGCAACTATACGACGGGAACTATACGACCGGAAAAATATTACCGTTGTATAGTTGCTCGTTAAAGCTTCTGTGAGCTCCCCTCGCGCGCTTCCAAGGTAGGACTCACTTGTTTTCTCCAGAATATTGTGCTTCTATAGTTAAATACCTCTGTTGATGTTTAGAACCAGAAACACACATTAAAAACCAAGTTTTCATAGCTACCGAAGTATTAGTGTTAGGTAAAGCGAGAAAACAATCAAATCCGGGAGAAAACCATCAATAAAATCCATCAAAAATGTGTTGAATCTCACAGCTATGAGTGACCATGTGTAAGATTGTCTTTATCTTAATGTTGATAGAAGTCGACCTCTCAATATTTGCCTCTCATGGGGAATTTATGGAGGGAACTACTTGTTGATAGACGGAGGTGTGTTAGCCCTTACAGTGACTATAAAGCTATTGGCACTTCTTACGTATCAACTTGAGAACCAAGGAAACTCACAGAACGCTATTCATGCCATGTGATATGTCCTACAGGATTACGTCCCTTAATAGCGCAGTAATTCGATTGATGTCGAATGCTGACTGTTGTGGTTATGACGATGATGTGAGCAGTGGTTGCTGCCTATTTGTCCAAATATGGAGTTCCTCCCACACATACATAGTTAACAATTGTTCATGATAATAATATTTATCTTAACTCTTTATAATGCTAGTGGTGTATCCGCTATTCCCTAAGAACGCTTTTTCCCTATTGCAGTTCCAATCTCTTTTACATATGTGATACTTACTTTCTGTGTTCAGTTATTTTACTTTACTTATTGTTGCTCTTATACCAAAAATCCAAAAACACCTTTTTATGCAATACTCGCATTTTATCTTGTAACTTAGAACTTTATTTAGCATTTCTATTGTAATATTTATTTCAAGATTTATTAGACTTCAGACTCCTGCTCCCTGTGGGATCGATATCTTTATTTCTAAACTAGCTACAAACAATTTGTGCACTTGCAGTCATGACTTTCCCTCTTGGGATTTTGGACGAATGATCCCTCCCTTTGAATAGGTGTAGAATTACGAGGTTAACACGCTCGTTGATGAGGGGTTCAATGGCTATGTGGAAGAAAAAAGACAGTCAAGATTATGAGAGAATGGATGTCCTCAGTAAAGGAATAATAGTATGCATACCTAGCTCTAGTACAGGAATGAAGGACAAGTCACTGAGAGGGAACTTTCGGTGGCACAGGAAATCCATCCGCACCGTGACGCCAGACACTAACTGGTATCTCAAGGAATTGATCTTGTCAGTAAGCTCTAGCACTTTGTCGCTAGAACTAGGAGGCGCCGTTCATCCGACTGAGGCCGTCGCGGGAGTATCCACAAGTGGTGGGTAGGATTTCCCACCGGCTCCAATTAGCCACTTGGACGCCAGGTTGGTCCACGACACCTTCAACCCGATAGGGATGTAGGAGCCAAAAAGCCTGGGCGGATGCAGAAATAGACATTGGCGCACATCTTGATCGCCACATTGTTGGAAGATTTAAGGTGGTAAAAGTGGAGGAACAGATCGAGCTGAGGCTCAATCCCCAGAAGAGATTGGCAGAGATGCAAGAATATTGAAAGAATAGTAATGGAATTAGGAGCAAGATGGAGTAATTGTATCTAGAAATGGTCAATAACCTCTAGAACAAAAGAGGAGAGGGGAAACGATGCCCCACAAATAAGGTGGTTGATGACTGCAAGTGCACAGATTGTTTGTAGCTAGTTTTGAAATAAAGATATCAATCCCACAAGGAGAAGTAGGCGAAAGACTAAAATGCTTTTAACTAAAACTAAACGAAGTACTTAAGGAAAAAATTTAAGATGCAAGAAAAGTAGAGTTGTTTTTGGTTTTTGATTGAATGAAGCAATTTAAAGTAAAGTAAAACTTAATGCAGAAAGTAAGAATCACGTGTCTAAAAGAGCTTGGAACTGCAATAGGGAAAAAGTTGTTCTCAGGGAGTGGTGGATACACCGCTAGCAATTTAGACTAAGCAATCAAGATTATTATAACAAATATTCTCATGATATGTATGTATGTGGGAGGAGCTCCATATATGGACAAATAGGCAGCAACCACTGCTCACATCATCCTTCATAACCACTACTGACGGATAAACGACATCAATTGTATTATCCCGCTATTAAGGGATTTCTCCCGTGGCATGGACATGGCTTTATGAGTTCTCCTTGAATTTCCCAAGTTAGTACGTAAAGAATGACAACAGCTTTATAGTCACAGTAAGTGCTATCACCCCTCCGTCTACCAACAAGTAATCCTCTTCATCGAGTCCCCATAAGAGGCAAATATTAAGGAGGTTCACAACTCCCAACATAAAGATGAAGATAATTAACACATACACATAATGATGTATAACATAATAATCTCTATCTTATCTCAATCATATGCTAGGGTTTCTCCATCTCCCCAAGAACTAAATATCTACTCAGACATGGAGGCAATCAACATCATGGCAATGGTAATGAAAGCAATTGTAAATGAATAGTTCTTGTATAAATCCACAACGAGTACAGAAATTACAACAAGATCTAGATGGGATGGATGGAGATGATGATGGTGCAGTGGTTGATGAAGATGAAGATCGATGCCTTTGCATCCCAGATCTGTGTAGGGCGAAGATGGATCCCTTGGGCAAGTTCCCCCTCCAGATGCCTTCCGGAGGTGAGGTTTTGGTGATTTCTGGGTGTTTTGTATGTTGTCTCCACGATTCAGTTGCACGGGGTGAAACTATTTGAGGAGGCGGTGGCGGCGCCAACTATACGACCGGAACTATACGGCCGAAAAATTTATTCCCACTGTATAGTTGGTCGTTGAACCGTCCATATGCCTCGATCGCTTCGGGTTTTCTTCTGGTGTTATTGATATTTCCCAAATACGTGATTTACTTTGTTTTTGACTCCTTTTCTCCCTAATATAACTGCTCCAAGAATTGTGTCCATTGTATCCATCATCTGTCCTGATCCTGGTGAAAATAGACATAAAATGTGCGCGTGGACGCCGTAAAATACCAAGATCCTACCACTATAATGCAAAAAAATAATATAAAATATGATGCAAATATGTACTCATTAGTGGTATAGTAGCACCATCGTCTCCTCATCTTTAAGAGCAGGTGAGGTAGCCCCATGCCCCGCAGATAAGGTGGTCCAGTAGCACCACCGTCTCCCCATCTTGAAGATAGGGGGAGGTAGCCCCCAGTGTGGCTCTTAGACCATGGTTCGCCGGAAGCCACTCATCGAGTACGAGGTCGTCAAGTTGGCAAGAGGTGTCAATGCACACTAACCACTTCTCGGACATCTTCTCCTCAAGCTCTATGGTAGGCGAGTCCATGGGAAGAGGTTCGAAACCTAGAAGATTGTGGAGAAATTCCATGGGGTTGGAGTCTGTAAAGATGGAGGAATAAATAACTCCAGGAGAGTCAGGACATCCGGCCATGGCTAAGCTGTGAAAAGTCTAAATGGAAATTACCCTCATCCAAAAGGTGGATTGACAGATTTTATGATGGGAACGGTGAGTAAGAAAGCAGCCACACATGTACAATGGATTGACAGTTGTCCTCGTGGGCAGGAATCTCATTATGATCACTACCTTCTATTTCATCAGACGGAACAGATTCTCACGCGGTAGAAGAGCTCTAGGAAGCAACAGTTATTGAAAGGACCTCTTCACCCGATTCAGATTCAGATCCTCACGGCTACGAAAAATATCCTCTTACACCTCCTCGGGTTAGATGAGAAGTTAAACCAGTTGTCAGTGTCACTGATGGGTCCATAGGCAAGGTTCCAACATGAAAAGAGCTGAATTTACGAATACCTTCTAGACCTCTCGGTTCGGTACTCCACGTCACATAAAGGACCTCTCCCTCAGACCTCCTCTGGTCATTAAGGTACCCACACCTCTGCATAGAAGGATCATTTTCTTCCCTTTTGCTATTAACCCTTTTGCAGGACCTCGTCGTAAGCCCATTACCCAAGGGTATCTAAGTTTTTTTGAATGGTGATAGGGTGCAACGCACCCTAAGCTGTTGATGACCCACAAGTATAGGGGGTGTATCGCAGTATTTTCGAGGGAAATGAAACCCAATTTATTGATTCGACGCAAGGGGAGCCAAAGAATATTTATAAGCCTTAACAACTGAGTTGTGAATTCAGCTGCACCTAGAAACAATCTTGCTCACAGCAGTTTATCAGTAGCAACAGTTTTGTAGTAGGAATAGCAAAGTAGCAGCAACAGTAAAATAAAGACAGTAGTAACAATAGTAGTAAACAGTAGGATTCGAGTGCGGTACGCATAGGGATGGATGGACGGGCGTTGCATGGACAAGACAATTCACATAGCAATCGGAACATAGGGAAATTGCAGATAAATAAGATAAAGCATCCAAGTACTAGATAATCCTAGGCATCTGTCCCATATATAGTCATACGTGCTCGCAATGAGAACTTGCACAACATATTTTGTCCTCACGACCCGTTTGCGGGGCCTCAAGGAACTACTGGCAATTAAGGTGCTCCTTTTAATAGAGCACCGGAGCAAAGCATTAACACTCCGTGAACACATGTGATCCTCACATCAAAGCCATTCCCTCCGGTTATCCCGATTTCTGTCACTTCGGGGCCATTGGTTCGGGACAACAATGTGTGTATACAACTTGCAGATAAGACCTTAAACAATACTATCATAATGAATCAATAACATGTTCAGATCTGAAATCATGGCACTCGGGCCCTAGTGACAAGCATTAAGCATAACAAGTCGCAACAAAGTCATAAAGCACTAATAAAAGATACTAGGCACCATGCCCTAACAATTTGATGCCATTACATGAACGATCTCATCCAATCCCTACCATCCCCATAGCCTACAGCGGGGGATTACTCACTCATAGATGGGGGAAACATAAATGGTCGATGGAGAAGCGATGGTGATGATGATGGCGATGATCTCCTCCAATTCCCCGTCCCAGCAGGGTGCCAGAACGGAGTTTCTATTGCTGTTTCATAGAATCTGGTGGTGGCGGCACAGCGGAACTCCTTCTGGAAAAACGTCGAACCCCCCCCCCCCTGAGTTTTTAGGTTAGAAGGCAACTTATAGGCGAATAGGGAGACCGAGGGGGTGTGCAAGGGCAGACCACCCACGGCACGGCCAGGCAGCCACGTGCCAGTGGTGGCTGGGCCCCAGCCCCACTCCGTCTCATATTCTGGCTCCGGGAGTCTTCTGGTGAAATAGGATTTTTGGCTTTTGTCCCGTCCAATTCCGAGAATATTCATTTTCTGACTTTCTTGGAACCAAAAACAGCAGAAAACAGGCAGCTGGCACTATGGCTCTTGTTAATAGGTTAGTCCAAGAAATCATATGAAAAGTACTCCAAAGTGTGGACAAAACATAAGAAAGTAGATAAAACCAAGCATGGAACATCAAAAATTATAGATACATTTGCAATGTATCAACATCCCCAAGCTTAACTCTTGCTCGTCATCGAGTAGGTAAGTGATAAAAAAGAAAGAATAATTTTTAAGGTGACGTGCACCATCATAAACTTGATCAAAGTATTTGTAAAACATTCAAAGTTGGGATCATAGTACTTCAATCATAACATGAAAGACAAGTTCTAGCAATAATACAAAGAAACTATGATGCAACATAAAAAGGCACAAACAAAAGATTCATGAATAACAATGCTTTGCAAGACGTTTGTTTGTTTCACATAAAGAAAACATAGCATAGTGGCATTTAGCTTGTCCCTCATAGAGTAGCAAACATAAATGCATAGGACACCTTCAAAGTTTATAAGAGTGACTACATACAAATAGTTTAAAACAAGCAATATCAAGGTATGCATCAATCAACAAGTCTTGGGACAATGCACATAGAACTAAGAATGGCCACTATGCTCTCAAAGTAAGTGCATAAAGATAGAAGGTGGAGACTCAATATATAAGTGGAAGAAAGGCCTTCATAGAAGGAAGTAGGGATTAAAGTCTCATAAAGAGCTTCCAAAAATTATCGTACTTAATAGCTTTCAGCTTTCATTGCCCCTATCATAAGCCTCCTGAAGTGATTAGGGTTAAAGTGAACCAACTATGGTGTACAGGCTTGACGAAGTATAAGTTAGGAATCTCATGTCCCTTGAATACGAGGGCCGCTCCTCATGCTACTCAATTTTAGTCACCGGTAAGTTCTTGTCATCGTAAGTACATGTGTATCATAGAGAACCGCCAACGGGGTACCCCTTGCCCGATGATACGAAAGAATCCCCATATCAAAATGACAAGGCAAGCAAACAATGAGCATCTCAGCAATCTTCTTATTTACCATAGGAATATGGTGCTTTTTTCTCTCTTTCCTCTTTTCATAATATTTTTTTCTTTTTCTCTTTTTTCTCAATATCTGACTCTTTTTTTATAAGAAGAATGCTTCATAGACAGCTCATTATGGTTACGCTGCAGGTTTCCACCATGTTAGCATGGATTAGACCAGCGGCCCAGGCATTTCTGTAACACATATACATAACTCCATGGACTTACAAGCTCCCCTTTCATTTCACACCGACGACATCATATACAAAAGAGCATGATATCAACTAGGTACAAGTACCAAGTGCAATGTTGAAAGCGTTCCCCATGACAGCATGGTTCTGCTCATTCCCAACAAATAAGTGCAAGCATATACAACATAGACGACACAATGGTTCAAGTTTATTAAGGACAAGAAAAGTAAAGTGTGCCATCAAGTTCGTGAGAGCTTTAATCACTAGTTTTCTCATAACAAGTTTAATTTGGAAGGTAAACAAAAGCATGAATATACTTGGAATAGCATAAGCTAGTAGGTAGGTATGGTGGACTTTTTGGAATAACTTGGTTTAAGGAGTTGGATGCACGAGTGGAACTCATACTTGGTTGTGGAGGCTAGCAAAAGACTAGGAGCGACAAACTAAGAGAGCAAGAATGGACATAATCATGCAGAGCGACAAAACATCATTGATGAAAGCATAACGTGATACTACAAGTTGAAAACTAAAGGATCGTAAAGGCTATGGTGACTTGAGATAGTCATAACATGGTGTGAGCATGTGCCTCAACCCAAATAAAGCATCAAAGGAGAATACCACTATACTATTGTTTAATATGCTAAAACAACGCATGATTCATCCAAGGCACATTAAGTAATCTCAATTGTTTATAACAAGTCATGCTACAACAAAGAATACTAAGCATAAAGACAAAAAAATATCAAGCATGGCATGACAAAGCATAGGCCACAGTCAAAAACAGGCTCTCTTTACCACTTAAGCATGATCTTTCCTACTCTTTTCCAAACCAAACCAAAATATTTGCAAACCAATGTATGAAAGAGGGGGTCCAACCAATTTATTCAGCAAACTAAGCAAACCAAGCAAACGAAAAACCAAAATGAAAACGAAAACGAAGACGCTCCTAGAACAACACAACTGTGCATGAAACAATAAAAATGAAGCATTTGGAAGAAACCTGGGATTTTTATTGATCAAGAGGGGGATGCCTTGGGCATCCCCAAGCTTTGACGCTTGTACTTCTTGGATATTTCTTGGGGTGACACGTGTGGCATCCCCAAGCTTGATCTTTAGTCCATCCTTCATCTCATTACTCATTCCTTCCATACACCTGAAATTTTTCCTTCATACAAAACTTCACACAATCTTTATTAGCAACATTAGTGCACTCAAGATAATAGGTCTTAAGGTTCAGTTCTAACACCAATAAAATTCCATTAGAACACTAGCTACTGAAGCACTTCCCTCAAAATGCTCAATTCCCCAAAAGAACTCAAAAAGAACCAACAAGAAGCAAATGCAGAAAATGGCAGAAATCTGTCAAAACAGACCAACAGGTAAAGACAAATTTTTTTGAAGACTTTCTGTTGCTCAAATCAAAAAGTATTGAACTAACAAAAGTTAGATAACAACCTGGGTCAGAATCACAAAAATTCACGCCTCAAAAAGACGTTCAGACATTTTACGCGAATTTTTATGGTGAAGCACAGAAATCTGTTTCAGGACAGCAACTTTCCCAATCATTACTTCTCTCTCATTAGAGGTTAGCACAAAAAGTAAATAAAAAGGATAAGGAGCGGTTATTACTGATGTAATAACTTCCAAGACTCATCTAAAACTTTTGGGTTATCTCCCAATAAGTACTTTTCTTTAACGCCTTTAAGTTAGGCATAAAAAAAGTAAACAAAGATAATCATGGTGAAAACATTATTTTGTTCATTGAAATCCTTTTGTTAACAAGGTTGATCAGGTCTTGTTACCAAAACAATTTTATATGAAACAAAACTTTGTGTTCCACTAATGATTATGCTACCTCAACCTTGATAGCAATGGTCCTAATCATAATAGTTTCATATTTTTCTCTTGGTATGGGACAATATATTTCTCCAGCTTGAATGCCCTCAACATGTTCAATTGAATTCAAACCATAAGTCCTATCAATCTTCTTGGGGAAATAGACAGTATGTTCCTTGTCATTAACATTGAAGGTCACCTTCCCTTGATTACAATTAATAACAGCTCCTGCAGTATTAAGAAAAGGTCTCCCAAGAATAATAAACATATTATCATCCTCAGGCATTTCAAGCACAACAAAATCAGTTAATATCAAGCAATTATGAGCCACTTGAACAGGTACATCCTCACATATAACAACAGGAATAGTGGTAGATTTATCAGCCATTTGCAAAGATATATCAGTTGGTATCAGTTTTTCAAGTTGAAGTCTCTTATAGAGAGAGAAAGGCATAACACTAACTCCAGCTCCCAAATCACACAAAGCAGTTCTAACATAACTATTTTTAATAGAGCAAGGGATAGTTGGAATCCCTGGGTCTCCAAGTTTCTTAGGAACCTTACCATTAAAGGAGTAATTAGCAGGCAAAGTGGAGATTTCTTCATTAGGGATCTTCCTTTTATTCGAGACAATATCTTTCATATACTTTGAGTAAGGAGGCAATTTAATAGCATCAGTCAAAGGAATTTGTAGGAATAAAGGTTTCATCCACTCACAAAACTTATTATAGTGTTCATCTTCCTTTGACTTGTGTTTCTTATCAGGGAAAGGCATAGGTTTTTGGACCCAAGGTTCTCTTTCACTACCATGTTTCTTAGCAATAAAATCTTCTTTAGTGTATTTAGTATTCTTAGTGTGCTTTTCAGGTTCTTTTTCAACTTTTTTTCATTAGGAACTTCATTTTCTTCATTACCACTTTCAGTTCCAGCATCAGAAATAGATATACTATTAGGATCTATAGCAGGTTCAGAGGGTTCTACAATAGTTTTATGTTTCTTTTTTCCTTTTCTTACGAGTAGAGCCACTATTTTCAGCTTGTAGAGAATCATGCTCAATTCTTTTGGGATGCCCCTCAAGATATAGAGGATCCTGGGTAGCAGCACCACTTCTAGTTCTAATTTCATAAGCATGTTTTTCTTTAGCAGCATTAACTAGCAAGTCTTTTTGCACTTTAATGAGTTGATCTATTTGAGTTTGAACCATTTGAAAGTGTTTAACAATCATTTTAACATCATTAGAGGTTCTTTCCACAATATCTTTCAACTCAACAATAGCTCTAGTGTTTTCCATTAGATGATTTTGCACCCTTTTATTAAAATTATCTTGCTTAACAATAAAGATATCAAATTCTTCTAAGCATTGATCAGGAGGTTTAGAGTAAGGAATATCACCTTCATCAAAGTGTTGGAGAGAGTGTACCTTGATAGTGGATGAGTAGGGAATAGGCTTACATAATTCTTCTATAGAAGGTAAATTCTTGACATCTACAGCTTTAATTCCCTTCTCCTTAAGACATTTCTTAGCTTCCTTCACCACTTCATCATTTAATTCAATAACTCCCCTCTTCTTTGATGTTGGAATAGGTACTGGCATAGTGGGTTCAGGTACAATTACTTCAGGTATAGCTTGTTCAGGAGGAGTCCAATCTTCATAGTTCTTACTTATTTTAGCCATTAATTCATCAGCTTCCTTAGGAGTCATATTCCTAAAAACAGAATCAGCACAACTATCTAGGTATGTCCTAGATTCTTCGGTTAGTCCATTATAAAATATATCAAGAGACTCATTCTTAGGTAATGGACTTCTAGCCTGTGCATGAATCAAAGCACAAAACCTTGCCCAAGATTCAGGCAATATCTCTTCTCCCTGTTTAAAATCAAAAATTTCCTGCAAAATAGCATGTCTAGCACTTGGAGGAAAATATTTCTGCAGGAAAGTACTAATCAAGCAATTAGGGCTATTAATAGATCCAGGAGGTAAATGACTAAACCAAGTTTTAGCTTCTCCTTTCAGTGAAAAGGGAAAAAACTTAGCAACAAAGTAAGTACGCATCTTAATATCATTAGAAAACAAGCCACTTATGGTAGAAAGTTCACTCATATGTGCTACCGCACTTTCATTCTTAGTCCCACGAAAAGGTTCTTTCTCAACAATAACTATGTAAGATAGATCAAGAGAGAAATCATAATCTTTATCTATAATGTTTGTGGGAGAAGCAGCAAACTTAGCAATATGAGACAATTTGGGTCTAATAGTACGCCTCTCAAGGAGACTCTTAGCAGTGCTCCTATCATGGGTGTTTTTACATTCTTTAATAAATTCATCGGTCATCTCAACATAACCATCTTCAATATCATAACTTTCACTAGACTCAGGTGAACTAATAGGTGTGGTAGTGTCTTCATTAGGAGTTTCAGTATTTCCAGCTATAGTTCTAGCAATCGTAGCATCTAGGAAAGGACCTAATGAACCACTCTTATCAAGCACAGTAGAAGCAGCATCATAAGCATCAGAAGTTTCAGATTCAGCAGTAGTAGCAGTGTGTGTAGTATGTGTATGTGGTGGTGTAACGAGCTTACTCATAACAGATGGTGAATCAAGAGCAATAGAGGTGTTCAGAACCGTACCTCTTCTTGTAGTGGATGGTAAAATAGGAACCTTGTCATCACGAGACTTACCCATGATGGATGGATAGCAGCGAACAATAGAGAATTCAAGTGAACTTGATAAATAAAGCTATGCTCCCCGGCAACGGCGCGAGAAAATAGTCTTGATGACCCACAAGTATAGGGGGTGTATCGCAGTATTTTCGAGGGAAGTGAAACCCAATTTATTGATTCGACACAAGGGGAGCCAAAGAATATTATAAGCCTTAACAATTGAGTTGTCAATTCAGCTGCACCTAGAAACAATCTTGCTCACATCAGTTTATCAGTAGCAACAGTTTTGTAGTAGGAATAGCAAAGTAGCAGCAGCAGTAAAGTAAAGACAATAGTAACAATAGCAGTAAACAGTAGGATTCAAGTGCGGTAGGCATAGAGATGGATGGACGGGCGTTGCATGGACAAGACAATTCACATAGCAATCAGAACATAGGGCAATTGCAGATAAATAAGATAAACCATCCAAGTACTAAATAATCCTAGGCATGTGTCCCATATATAGTCATACGTGCTCGCAATGAGAACTTGCACAACATCTTTTGTCCTGCCAACCCATTTGCAGCGGGGCCTCAAGGGAACTACTGGCAATTAAGGTGCTCCTTTTAATAGAGCACCGGAGCAAAGCAGTAACACTCTGTGAACACATGTGATCCTCAAATCAAAGTCATTCCCTCCGGTTATCCCGATTTCTGTCACTTTGGGACCATTGGTTCAGGACAACAACGTGTATATAGAACTTGCAGATAAGATCATAAACAATACTATCATAATAAATCAATAACATGTTTAGATCTGAAATCATGGCACTTGGGCCTTAGTGACAAGCATTAAGCATAACAAGTTGTAACAAAGTCATAAATCACTAATAAAAGATACTAGGCACCATGCCCTAACAATCTGATGCCATTACATGAACGATCTCATCCAATCCCTACCATCCCCATAGCCTACAGCGGGGGATTACTCACTCATAGATGGGGGAAACATGGATGGTCGATGGAGAAGCGATGGTGATGATGATGGCGATGATCTTCTCCAATTCCCCATCCCGGTAGGATGCCAGAACGGAGTTTCTGGTGCTGTTTCGTGGAATCTGGTGGTGTCGGCGGAGCGGAACTCCTTCTGGAAAAACGTCGACCCGCCTGAGTTCTTAGGTCAGAAGACAACTTATAGGCAAAGAGGGAGACCGAGGTGCAGGCGGACCACCCCTGGGCGGCTGCCAGCCAGGCGCTGCCAGGTGGTGTGGTGGGCCCAGCCCCCACTCCGTCTCATATTCTGGCTCCGGGAGTCTTCTGGTGAAATATGATTTTTGGCTTTTGTCCCATCCAATTCTGAGAATATTCATTTTCTGACTTTCCTGGAACCAAAAACAGCAGAAAACAGACAGCTGGCACTGTGGCTCTTGTTAATAAGTTAGTCCAAGAAATCATATGAAAAGTACTTCAAAGTGTGGACAAAAATAAGAAAGTAGATAAAAGCAATCATGGAACATAAAAATTATAGATATATTTGCAATGTATCAGCTGCATGTAGAAAATCAGGGCAGGTACAAATCACAAGGAGGCCCAAGACAACACTCGCCCTAAGAACCAGACTATTTGAATATGAGAAGGCATTATTGGACCTGCTCTGGAGACGAGCGCACAGGAATGTCTGCATGATCGAAACGTCAACACATACGGAGGACCTTATGTCGAGACCTCAAGCATTCACCAATATCTCACGCCTCAAGACCAAGAAGAAGTCATCGAGCTCACCACACGGAGGTTGGGCACGAGCTAAAGCAACTCTGCTAGAAGGAAGGTCGTCTTTTTAAATGTATTGATCGGGGGCTTGTCGATGATGGGTGAATTTCAGCCTGGAATGTGGGTCTTAATCCACGATTCTTGTCCGCGCCTATCTCTACGATTCAGAACCTGAAAGTTTGCATCTAAAATCTCTCAACCGACCTAACCTGTAGGGCTACAATACGACTCTCTAGAGATCGTGAAGACCAGACGTGCATCCAGGGAGATCGGAGATCAAGATTATGTGCAAGAGAAGATAAAGACCTAACATGACAAAGGAAGACTTCATCGCAATCAACACCTACAAATACTAGAGACCATTCACCTAAGAAGGACACGCCATAATCGCCCGAGTCTTTACCATTAGCCTTAGTCATAGATCTAGCTTCATCTCTTGTTGGGTATCATCATAAATCCACCGAGACCTCTTGTGGACATATTGTATGATCTCTTGATCACGCTGTGAATAAAGTCTGAGAAAATCCTTCTCATTAAACATGCATATATCTTTATCTTTATCTTCGAGAGATCAAAAACCTGTTGGCTCGAGCCGATTGCCGAACAAATATTTTTTTCCCATTTCTTGAAAGTGAGACCGTGGAGGGATCGTGAAAACCGTCCTTCATCAGGGTTCTTATTGTAAAAGTACAGGTCCTATTTGTATCTCCCTTTTTTTCCCGGGCTGCTACGTAATATTTTCCCACTGATCAATATAAGCAGCTACTGGGTCCGTTTGGACCCGATCCTTGTTCCAAAAAAAAGATTTCTTCATTCAAAACAATTTAATCTTAGATATGGTGGCTATTTCGCATAGTTAGTAGCAAACAACACCACTTTTTGCTAAATTTTTGTTTAACAACCACTTTTCGTCCACGTAGCAAAATGTGACAACTATTCCGTTGATATTTTTGCAATTCGTGCTAAAACGAAATTGAGCTCGAATTCTGACAATGTGACCCCACCAGAAGGTTGACATGCCAAGGGGAGACGGTGCCCGGACACAGCCATTACACGCCGTGTCTAAAAGAGGAGGGAAGCGGGGAGTTAGGTTTCAATTTCCCCGTTCCATGTGCGCTCCTTCTCGCTTCCCCGCTTCTAAACTGCTTGTAGATGGCGGCTACACCCGACGACGACCCTTTCAGCACGAGCGATGGGTGTCAACAGGGGAAAACGTTATGCCCGCGTGGCTTGAGAGTGGGCCCCACAATTGCCGTTAACGGCATGTAACAGTCGTGTCCGGACGATGTCTCTGTTGCCACGTCAATCTGCTCGTAGGATCACGATGTCAGAAACATCATCAGTTCAAGTTTAATTTCGTTTTAACGTGAATAGCAAAAAACCGACCGTATAGTGATCACATTTTGCTGCGTGAAAGTGAAGTGGTGGTTAATCGAAATTTATGCAAGAAAGTGGTGTTTTTTGGCTAATAATAACTGTTGGCGACATCAACGGCATAATTTTTTTCAAGTAAGTAAAAAACAAAAGTTGAAGTTTTTCCGGAACTTGTAAGTTAACTTCCATGCAAATTTGAATCAATCAAAGTAATTTAAAAATTTAGAATTTAGTACCAGCAATGGTACTACCCTCGCTTCGCTTGAGCCCCTCCAAATCGTCTAGGAACTTTCCGGCGCAAGAGACGTGGTCGCTGTGCACCTGCTGAATCATCATTTCCACGGCGGAAAGAGCATCGTCTACCCTCCTTCTCTCAACCTCGATTGCACGGCGCTTCTGGTACAAGTATTCTTCGAGCAAATTCTTTGCCTTGACCTTTTCCCTACTCTCTGCATCCTCTGCTATGTACTCCGCAGCCTCCTTGGCCATCCGCTCGATCTCCTCCTTGCTCAGCTGACCTTTATCCTTGAACTTCATCTGATGTCTACGCTTGGTCGCCTTGTCCGTAGCATACACCGTCAGGACACCGTCGGCATCGATGTCAAAGCACACCGTAATCTGGCGCATGGCTCCAGGTTGTGCTCCATCTCCACCCGAAAGCTTAAGTTCTCCGAGCAAGCTGTTGTCCCTTGCATTGGCATTCTCCCCTTCAAACACCGACAAGACGATACTTCCCTTGTGATGGGACTGGAGTGAAATTATCTCCTTCCTGCTGATGGGAATGGGAGTGTTCTTTTGGATGATCACGGCCATGGCACCGCCGGCCGCCTCGACGCCGAGCGAGCGCGGCCTGGTGTCTAGCAGGAACAGGTCCAGCAAGTCGCTGTCGGGCACGCGGCCGGCTATGTCAGCGAGGATGGCAGCGCCACAGGCCACCGCCTCCTCGAGATTGATGTCCTTGCGGAGCTCTCTCCCATCAAACAGGTCCCGCAGCATACGCCGCACGCGGGGGATTCGGGTGGACCCGCCGACGAGGACGACCTCGTGCACGTCGCTCCTCTCGATCTTGGCGCCGCCGAGGCACTTCTTGACGGGCTCCATGCACTTGTAGAACAGGTCTATGTTGAGGTCCTCGAACTGGTCGCGGGTGATGGCCGTGCGGAAGTCGATGCCGTCGAGCAAACAGTCGATCTCGATGGGAGCCCAGGTCGCCGACGAGAGCGTCCTCTTCGCGTGCTCGGAGGCTGCCCTCAGCCTCACCAGAGCCCTCGCGTTGCCACTGACATCTTTCTTGTGCTCTGCCTTGAACTGCTCCACCAAGTGCTCGACCATGCGGCTGTCGAAATCCTCGCCGCCGAGGTGGGGGTCACCGGCGGCCGCCCTGACTGTGATCTTGCCCGACGCGATCGTGAGGAGTGCCACGCTGGTGGTACCACCTCCAAGATCGAAGACGAGCACGTTGTTCGTCCCCGTGGCTTCGCTTTCATGGAGGCCATAGGCGACGGCCGCGGCCACGGGCTCGGGGATGACGCCGAGGACGTTGAGCCCCGCGATGGCGAAGGCGTCCTTGGTGGCGCGGCGCTGCAGGATGTCGAACGACACGGGGACCGTGACCACGGCGTTGGTAACGGGCGCGCCGAGGTAGGCCTCAGCGTCCCCCTTCATCTTCGCGAGCAGCATCGACGCGATCTCCTCCGCGACGAGCAGCTTCTGCTTGCGCTTGTAGTTCGCCGCGATCATTGGCTTGTCGCCGCGGCCGGCGATGACCTTGAACGGCCACAGCTTCAGGTCGGCCTGCACGGACGCGTCGCTGAATCTCCTTCCCATCAGTCGCTTAGAACCTAGTACGATTAGTCAGGTCACTTGACGCCCATTCGAGAAGACGAGGTCACACTCTGTACTCACCGAAGATGGTGTTAGTGGAGTTCCGGGCGGCTTGGTTCTTGGCCGCGTCGCCGACGAGCCTCTCCGTATCGGTAAATGCGACGTACGATGGCGTCGTCCTTCCGCCATGTTCGTTGGTTACGATCTCCACGCGGCCGTGCCGGTACACCCCGACGCACGACCACGCCGTCCCGAGGTCGATGCCTATCGCTGCAGTGCCCAGCTGATCATCCGCCTCCGTCATACTGGGAACTGAAGGGAACCCAAGGGATGAACTGCGAATGGCGAAGCCGAACTACCAATGCGACTAATTAATAAAGAGAGGATATGGGGAGATGAAGCGATAAAAGGTCGGTACACCATGAGCCGCTGACGCCTCGAACTTTTATAATCCTCGGTATGCCCGTAATTAAAGCATCGTATGCATTTGAATCACACCAGCTCAATCCACTGGAACAGATCGGTCATATTAATACCCGTCGCACACGGAGAACCCGAACATCGGTGACGCACGACAGTCTTCTCGCGGATTAGACGAGCCCCTTCGCAGATTTAGGGCACAGAATGATTTCATGGACCGCAACAAATAAGACGTACATGTCCCGTCTTGTGCAAACTGTTTGCTTATAAGCGAAGAATCACCCACAATTCCTGTCACGTGCAACGCGTCTCTCGTATTTGCGATATTTTCTCTAATTCATTTTCTGGATCCTTTCTCACGCGGTGTGTCATAAATTATAGTGTGATTTTCTGGAATTCCATAAGATGTGTGCGTGCTATGCGTTGGGGTGATGCATCTTCTACGGTAGATACAGCTCGACATGTCTTGCAGCAACAAGACAACTCGCCTTGGTTGCGTCTGACACTGTCCGCCAACGAAGTGCCGCCGTGTTGAGCAGGACTCTCAGGTTATGGAGGAGGAAAAACTCCACAGGTTGGGGAGGAGGAGAACCCTGTCCCCGCTGCTGTACCACGACGAAGGCTCCACCCCCTCATACTCGAACGGCTGGTCCTCCTCGGGTGAAGGTTGCAAAATCAATTTGGAGGACCGTCGTTAATACTCTCACAAGCCAATGAGTTGAGTGAATGAAATGTGTGCGACCTTTCACAAAACAGTTCCAAGTGTTGCACATGTTTGTACGTCCAGAACGTTTGCGAAGGTTCAACATAGCTACAAATCGGTGAATGGATCTAAAAATACCCCGCCTATCCTCGGCATCATGTCTCTCGTCGACGGGCGACCGACCAACTGAAGATCGAAGCCGCTTCGTCCTAGCTGCCTACACATCATATTGACTACGCGACCCTGCAGATCGGCAGCAAAAGGTTAATATCGTTGCTCCCTTTTCTGTTGGTAGTAGATCTCGTGTTTCGTGCAAAATAGCTACTAGTATTTTCATTGTATTCAAATCATCTAGTATCCTTACAATATTTGTACCCATGTTTAGGCGACTAATTAGCGAACATATTCTTGTTTTCTCTCAAATTGCGTTCTTGTTTTCACTCAAACAGTTAAACATGATATTTCATCGTTTCATTTATGATAATGTAGGGTAAATGGCTAAGCAGGGTGTTTGTATCGATATTTCGAGTGGTAGTGATGTCGATGATGAGCGTCCTATTGAGCTATTGAGCGTAGAGTACTCACAAAAAAGAACAAAACGAGATATACTTTATCATAGAGGTTCGATTAATATTATCCTTTATTCACTTATATACTAGCTGAATTATATTGTACTTAGTCCATATATATATATTCTTCATGCTTGTGTATATAGGTCCTAATTATGGAGGTGAGGGGTGAGCATCACTGCGTATGGGACAATGACATAGAGATGACTAGTTCACAATTCTTTTTTTTGAGAAAGACTAATTCACAATTCAATCAGCTTAGTATGCGCGTACATGAAGGTGTTCCTTCCATTCCTCTGTATATTTGCCGGATAACAAAGCCAAATGTCTCTAAAGGCAAAATCAAGATGGCAAGTAATTAGCTAGTCACTAGTACTTGGAATTTCCTATATATTGACACGTAGAGGTATAAGGTTTCCCTCGTGTGGGGCGACACTAGGACGGGGGGTTTGGGGAGGTACGTCTTCAAGGCCTGGAAGGCCAACTCCGTCTCGTCGGTCCAATCAAAGCGCCTGTGGTTCCTTCGAATCTTGAAGAAGGGCAGGGACTTCTCCCCCAGTTTGGAGACGAAATGGCTGAGGCATACCATGTGCCCCTCCATCTTCTGAATCTATGACCGGTTCTAGGGTGATTCCATATATCGGATCACACTTATTTTCTTGGGGTTGGCCTCGATTCCACGGTGCAAGATGATCACCCCAAGGATCTTGGCTTCCTCCACGCCAAACACACACTTCGTTGGGTTTAGCATAATCCGGTACCTGCTAGGTTGTTCCAGGTTTGTTCCAGGTTTGTTATGAGATCCTCTTTCTCCTTAGATTTTATGATGAGATCGTCGATGTAGACTTCCATGTTCTTACTAATCTGATCCGATGGCGGCATGCATGGTACACTGGTATGTAGTGCCCACATTCTTGAATCCGAAGGACAACGTCTTGTAGCAATAAGTTTCATCATGGGTGATGAAGCCCGTGCATGGGATATCTTCCTTCCGCAGATGAACCTGGTGGTACCTAGAGTACGCATCCAGGAGACACAGTATCTTGCTCCCTACTGTGGGGTCAATTATATGATCTATCCTCGGGAGGAGGATGGAGTCCTTTGGGCAAGCCTTATTCACGCGGGTGAAGTCCACGCACATCCGCTACCCCTGCCTTCTTTCAAAGATATAACTGGGTTGGCCCCCCAAGTTAGATAGTCAATTTTCTAGATCTGCCCTGCGGCGAGGAGCTCTTTGTCCTTCCGCTTTATGAATTCTCTCTACTCGGGAGTAAACCATCTGAGTTTCTGCTTTAGCGGTCGTGCGCACGGGTCGATGTTCAGGCGATGCTCGGCGAGGTCCCGTGGTATCCCCGTTACATTGGAGCTATCCCAGACAAAGACTTCGGCATTCTCACACAAGAAGGCGATCAGTGTGGTCGCGATCTCGGGTTCGAGGTTTGTTCCAATGAGGACCGTCCTTGTTTCATCGATGGAGTTGAGCAGGACCGCCCGTGCCTGCTCCACAGGTCGAACCATCGACCCGGGTCTTGACGTCTGGTGGGGTTTATGATCTTCCTGCAACTCAGTGGGATTGATGCTCTTTGTCCTGACGGGGGCAACCCGGGGTGGACAAATCACACTAGATCTCATGTTGACTTGTGGGTCGTTGCGGCAGGCTTCCCCTCAAACGGTGATTATCCCTATCGGTCCCGGGAGCTTAAGGACCCGGTATGACTCATGAGGTATACCGAAGAACTGAGCGAGTTGCGGCCGTCCGAGGATCGTGTTGTATGGAATCTTCCTGTCCATTACATCGAACAGACATATCTCTATCCGGAAGTTATTTCCGGTTCCGAATGTTACGGGCAGCGTCACTTTATCAAGTGAGGTTTCTACGCCTCCTGTTATTATCTTGATTATCATTTTATTGATCGGCCACATGATCCCTGATGACCCACAAGTATAGGGGATCGCAACAGTCTTCGAGGGAAGTAAAACCCAATTTATTGATTTGACACAAGGGGAGCCAAAGAATATTTATAAGCCTTAACAACTGAGTTGTCAATTAAGCTGCACCTGGAAACAATCTTGCTCACAGTAGTTTATCAGTAGTAACAGTTTTGTAATAGCAATAGCAAAGTAAAAGCAGTAGTAAAAGTAAAAAACAGTAGTAACAATTACAGTAAACAGTAGGATTCAAGCGCGATAGGCATAGGATGGATGGACGGGCGTTGCATGGTCAAGACAATTCATATAACAATCAAGATATAGGGCTTTTGCAGATAAATAAGATAAAACATCCAAGTACTAAATAATCATAGGCATGTGTTCCATATATAGTCGTATGTGCTCATAATGAGAATTTGCACAATATTTTTTGTCCTGCCAGCCCGTTTGCAGCGGGGCCTCAAGGAAACTACTGGCAATTAAGGTACTCCTTTTAATAGAGCACCGGAGCAAAGCATTAACAGTCCGTGAACACGCGTGATCCTCATATCATAGCCATTCCCTCCGGTTATCCCGATTATTGTCACTTCGGGGCCTTTGGTTTCGGATAATAATATGTGTATACAACTTGCAGGTAAGATCATAAATAGTACTATCATCATGAATCAATAACATGTTCAGATCTGAAATCATGGCACTCGGGCCCTAGTGACAAGCATTAAGCATAACAAGTTGCAACAAAGTCATAAAGCACTAACAATAAATACTAGGCACCATGCCCTAACAATCTGATGCAATTACATGAACAATCTCATCTAATCCCTACCATCCCCATAGCCTACAATGGGGGATTACTCACTCATGGATGGGGGAATCATGGGTGGTTGATAGAGAAGCGATGGTGATGATGATGGTGATCATCTCCTCCAATTCCCCGTCCCGGCAGGATGCCAGAACGGAGTTTCTGGTTCTGAATTGCGGTATCTGGTGGTGGCGGCACAGCAAAACTCTATCTGGAAAAACGTCGAACCCCCCGTCTGTTTTAGGTCAGAGGGCTTTTATAGGCAAAAGGAGATGTCGATGCGGAGTCCGAGGCGGCCACACCCCCTCCTGGCGCGGCCTGGCCTGGCCCGCGTGGCCAGGGGGTGTGGTCCCCTCGTGGCTCCTCTTCGTCCCGTCTTTCGGCTCCGTGAGTCTTCTGGTAAAATAGGAGTTTCGCGATATTTTTCGGGATTTTTCCTGAAAGTTGAATTCTTGCACAAAAACAAGACATCAATGTAATTCTGTTGAAAACAGCGTTAGTCCGCATTAGTTGTATCCAAATCACACAAATTAGAGGATAAACAATAGCAAAAGTGTTCGAGAAAGTAGATACGTTTTGGACGTATCAACTCCCCCAAGCTTATTGCTTGTCCTCAAGAAATTCAGTTGAAAACTGAGTGTGATAAAAGAAACTTTCACGAACACATTTGCATCATAAGATGTATATATTCTCAGCATATGATCAAATACTTAGGCAATTCATAATAAAGAGTATGCAAATAAGTTTACCCGTAGTCATGCAAGCTATGAAGAGATTCCAACTCATTAATGATAATAAGCAACATGACACATAAGCATATGCAGGATTGTAGTGCTCATAAGAAGATAAGATAAAGTGGTGTCTCGCTTGCCTTTCTTTGGAGCAAACCATAAATGCCAAGTCACCTCTGAAGTTTAAGTGAAGACTAGAAATAAACATATCAAAGATACAAGTGTCAAAGTTATGTCATAATTAACCATGTTTTGAGACAAGCACATTACACTAAGAATGACAGCTATGCTCTCGGGTAGGTGCTCAAAGAATAAATGATGACTCAACATAAAAGTGAAAGAAAATATTTAAAAGTTTGAAAGGCTTCCAAATGCTGAAAGTATGGTACTCATTAGCTTTGAACTCTCATTTCCCCTATCATAAGCATCTTTAGGTGATTAAAGTTAAAGTGATCAAATATGAGGATATGCTTGACAAGTTATAAGCTGAAAATCGCATGCCCCTTACTTACGAGTACCGTTCCTCATGATACTCAAGTTTAGTCACAGGTAAGTTCTTGTCATTGTAAGTACATGTGTATTATAGAGAACCACCAACGGGGTACCCCTTTCCCGATGATACGGAAGAATCCCCATATCAAAATGACAAGGCAAGCAAACAATGAGCATCTCAGCACCCTTTTATTTCCTATTTGCATAGGTAACTCTTTTTTTCTCTTTTTTTCCTATTTGCATAGGGTTTTTTTACATAAGGGATGCTTCATAGATTGCTCACTATGGTTACGCTGCAGGTTTCTGATACGTCCATTTTGCATCACTATTCTATATCATAATTTACTGTTATTCATTGATATATTTCATATTAAGAGATGATACTTATGTTATTTCATCTGTTTTTGCATGGTTGATGACTTTTGGAGGATGGACCGCTGTAGTCAGGATTCTGAAGGAAAATGCGCTGTTTGGAGGCAAAATTCGCAAAGATTAGAAAATCCCAGAAAATACATGGAAAATCCTATTTTTCCAGAAGACGAAGGATGCCAGAAGGGGGAGCGGAGTTGGGCCACAGGGCGCCCTCACCACCCCATGGCGCAGGCCACCCTTGGCCACGCCACCAGGTGGTGTGGCCACCCTGGCCCACTCCTGGCTCTCCCCTTTGGCGTATATTATCCCCACGAAATGCTAAGACTCGGGGAGCGACCATAGAAAGATTTTGTCGCCTCTGCGGGGTGGAAAACTGCAAAGAGAGAAAGAGCTCTCCGGCAGGCAGAAATCTGCCGAGGAAATTCCTTCTCGGAGAGGGGAGATCGTCGCCATCAACACCACCATCAAGCTGGACTTCATCGGGATCATCATCATCATCTCCATCATCATCTCCACCAACACCATCATCACCACTTCATACCGTTGTAACAATTGGGTTGAATCTTGCATAGTTCTTAGGGGAAACTTTCTCAGTGTTGATTACTTGTTGTAGTTGATGCTATTGAGTAGAACCATTGAATTATTGTTATGTTCAGATTGTTACTTATCATTATTTCATCTCTGATCTTGATCCATATGATGTCTTGTGAGTAGTTCGTTTAGTTCTTGAGGACATGGGAGAATTCATGTTGTTAGTAGTGGAATTGTGTTGAGAAAGATTCAATAGTTTGTTATTTAAGTTGTGGTGTTATTCTTCTAGTGGTGTCATGTGAACGTCGACTACATGACACTTCACCTTTATGGTCCTAGGGGAATGCATTGTGTATTTGGCTACTAATCGTAGGGGTTGCCGGAGTGACAGAAACCTGAACCCCCGTTAGGCAACCTTTGCACAAGGGATGTCAGGATCTCAAAGTTTAAAGATGTGGTTAGGTTTCTATTTTAATTACTTTCTTGTACTTGTGGATGCTTGCAAGGGTATAATCACAAGTATGTATTAGTCCTAGGAAGGTCGGTACATTAGCACAGGTTCACCCACACAACACTTATCAAACTAAAGAAGATTAATCAACTATATGAAGCGAAAGCACTTGACGATATTCCCATGTGTCCTCAAGAACGTTTGGTCATCTTAAGTAATACAACCGGCTTGTCCTTTGCTGAAGAAAGGATTGGGCCACTTGCTGCATTTATTATTATTGTCTTTTATTACCTCGTATTTTATTTACATGCATTATCAAAAACCCCTAAAAATCCGTTTGTTAAGTATTTACAGAGAATTCCTGCTCCAAGCCACTCGTCAACACCTTCTGCTCCTCGTTGGGTTCGACACTCTTACTTATCGAAAATACTGCGATACACCCCCTATACTTGTGGGTCATCAAGACTATTTTCTGGCGCCGTTGCCGAGGAGTGAAGCACTATTGGAGAGTGGAACTGGTAAACGAAACTTCTACTGTGAGTATTGTTTATTTTTGTTAGTGACTTTATTCTCAATATGGATAATTCACTTAGTTTCTTATTTCAAAATGCTACTACCACTACTAAGGTAGTAGATGAACCGCCACTTGCTGAGAATGATACTTTTAAGATACGTACAAGAATTGTTGATCGTGTTATGGATAACTACTATTTTGGAGATGGAACTATCCATCCCGGTGATCAATTGCTCTTTATACACGAATTATGCGGGTTGTTCAAGTGTGCAGGTATTACAATAGATCAAGTCAAGAAGAAGTTATTCTCATTATCACTGAAAGGAAGAGCTGAGGAATGGTATAAGCTACTAAAGAATGGTCAATCTCTTGAATGGGAGGAAATAGTGAAGGGGTTCCGCGCATGAAAACAACAAAATTACCCTACACCCCTGAACCCCTGATGCTGCTAGGACCTATCTATTAGTAATACAGTAATGGGAGGGGCTTTTCACGAACTTACCCTTGAAGACCGAAAAGCGTTGACAATGCTCAGGAGAGCATGGTTGATGTAGATGAGCCGAAGCCGACCTCAAGGTCGTGATGAAATCCTCGCGCTCCCTTGGCTCCAATGACTTGAGTGCCTCAAGTGTGACACCTTGCGGGGAGTTACACACGTCCGGTGCTTGACGATGACTCCCGCTTCCCCGATCCAGCAGCAATTGCGGTAGTAGAGCTCCTGGATCCGAATCCCGCAACACGACGGAGCTCTATGGTGAAGATGTCTCTCGTTCGCATAGTCCAAACTTGGGACCATGGTCACGAGAGAGAGAGAGAATATCAATTGGAGGTCTCCCCAAAAGTGAGAAGACCTTTATTGAATATTGTGTGTATTTATCTGGCCAAATACCCCCACTATATATAGGGGAAAAGGAGGTAGACTAAAGGAGAGGAGGGGAGGCAGCACCGGCCGCCCTAGTGGGCCCAGGCTGGGCCAGCCAGCCACCCCCTTATCCCTTCTCCCTCTCTCCTTTCCCTAATGGGCCCTCTCCCCTCCGGGAATTGGCCCATTAAGCCTTTTGACCTTTTAAATTGATTTTCTCTTTATTAAATAATTATGAATAAATGATTAAATCAATATTTAACATTCATTCATATATTATTAAATCTCCGTGGTTATGGAACACCTTCCACCTCCACTCTGGACATCCTCCGGACTTACGGAAACCCTTCCGATTTTCTCTCTACAATTCTTCGGCGATTCTACCGATCCTATAAACACTCTCGAAGCATCATCAAGCCCTTAAGCGTGATACCCCACGGTTCGGGAACACTCCGGACATGGTCGGGACACTCCCGCACTAATGATCGACAGAGGAACCTGGATGGCCATGTGACCCCTGTGTGTTCCACGAAGATCTTTTGTCGTTTGAACTGGGACGGTCGTGTCTGATTCCCTTTGTCTCTCGATACTTGCATTGCCCGAGATCTGATCAATGATATCACCATGTCGTGTTCAATCTCGTTACCGAACAATGCTACTTGACTCGTTCCGACAAGTGATATCCCTGTAATCAAATCACATGCTGCGCAGCTATTGGATATAACTTCTCCGAGTGGGCCCTTGAGTATCTTCCCGTCACATGGACGGACAAATCCCACTATTGACATATATTGCCTCTATGGTTTCCTCCGAGTACCTGAACACACCTTTATAACCACTGTATTACCAAGTGGTGCTTGATGCTATCTAAGCACTCTCGGGAGACAGTGATTGATATAGCCTCACGGTCTAAGGAATAGTCTACGAGGATCCATTTCTAATCATCGTAACTTGAACTTCGTGACATGATCGGGTCACGATGTTTAGGTTGGGTATTGGTTCATCATCTAATTCTCAGAATAAGTTGACTCCATTTCCAACTGGCATAAATGCCACATGATCAGGAAACATGATCATCTGTTGACCAATGAACCAGTGACTAGAGTTTCACTAGGAACCCTTGGTTGTTTGTATATCACACGTGTATTGATGTTTCCACTCAATACAGTTATCGCATGATATAAAACTTAATCATAAACTATCTGAAATATGATAATAGTCCTTAGTACTATTTGTCTCTAGGGCATATTTCCAACAGTCTCCCACTTGCACTAGAGTACAAATACACTAGCTGCATTTGTTCTTTATCATTGGCACCATATCTGGTACCCTGAATATGCTTGCTTATGGGAGAGGTTGAGTCTTGGGTCTATACTTTATAGTCCCAAATCCTTTGCAACTTACTAATGTCACCTTGATTAACATTAATACTTTATCATCACATGATAACATCTGTGTGTATGCATCGTTGCTATGGCAGCAGAACGAGGCCTGATTCCAAGAGCCTACAGTGACTTTAGATCAACCTCGAGGGCTTTCTCATGGGCACTGTGCCCTAGGACACATCATTCTACATTAAAAGTGAACTAGCCCCACCATAACTTTATACAACACTTTAGATGGTACCCTTATCTTTTATTATAAATGTATTCATCAAAACACGAGTGCACTCTGTGCAACTTTCGATGTTTTGTTCACCTTGCTTCCTACTTGACTTTAATCGGTATTTACAGGAGTTTCCAACATATTCCCTTATAACATAACCCTTTATGTCTTAAGATATGTCATCCCTTATGGATTTGGAAAACATGCCTACAGTTCTCTATTAGACACTGCAGACAAACTTAGCTCAACGTTCCGTGATTCAAACTTAATCACTTTCAAACGTTCCTTCTTGGATCATATATTATGTTAAGTTACTATCATGGTTTTCTAAGATAGAACCTATGTCTCAACATAGTGGATGATAATCATCCTTTTCTTTCTTTCAACCATTGATGTTAAACTTAATACTATTCCTAACTTGAGTTTTTAAGGACTAGTTCCTTAATTAACTTCTATTCTGAAACCCTTTTCAGAATCCCTTAAGGAATACTACATAATATCATAATACACCTATTATCAACTTCTACACCTTATAAATCATTATTTATCGGTACTTGTGATTTTATTCTTAACATACTTAAGAATCACTCCTATAAGCTCCCACTCAAAATATGTTCCTACCATATTTGGGTATGAGTCAGTACTCTTACTCAAAATATGTTCCTACATATTTGAATTTGAGACTTATATTGCTCCCACTAAAAAATATGTCATTCACACATTGTTTTAGGAAGACTTTCATAGCTCCCACTCAATTTCATGCAAATTGCATATCCACTCACTATTTTGAACAACATCAAAATCCTTTGATCAAATATCAAACTTGGAGATTTATTATGAGATACTAGTACTTTTACTAGCTTTAAATCCACTAGACATTTAGCACACTTGAATCAAATTCATTTGAATTCGTCCAATACTTGACAAATTGTGCTTTTGCCATTCACCCTCCTTTTCCACTATGGCTTTGCAGTCATTTGGGAAAATTCAAGTAACCCCTTTTACTTGCGAGATTCAGCAACTAATTGCTTTCTAATCTCAAGGGAATTCTGCTTCTAGGATTTCTCATAATTCTGGTTTACCATTATTTCCTTATTAGTTCGTAGGTATGCCATATTCCAAGAATCATGACAAATGATTCACAAATGTATCCATACAAGATATGGGTTACATTTTGAATCCTCCTCTGTGTAGTGAAAACACCAGTGGGGAAAACACAATGATCATTATCATTGATTCTTTTCTTTGTGAAGAGAATCGTTCAGGAACATTTTCCATTGCTCTTCTCAACACTCTAATGCAGGGTTTTGAATCCTCATCGTGTTTTTCACTATCTTCCATTTGCTCCATAATCGAGAAATATCACTAAAAGTGAGCTTTCTCAAGAATGCACCAAAATTCAAGCAATGCGAATTTTGCTTCTCTTTTGGTTTCAACTATGGATTTCGTATTCGAAGTTTCCAATGAATACTCTACAAGGACTTATTCGCTATTGTTTTGGTTATATCGAATAACCCCAAAACTTCCACAACGATCCATACTAGATATGGAGCCGCTTTCATGAATTCATATGGTTCACTATATATTCTAATTGAGTGCTAACTATTTCTAACTAATGGTCTCTACATCTACACTACAACGATTTATTTGGCGCCATCTATTCACCCATTTGATATCTAATATCATATTGTGATGCTTTGCATTTTGACATTTCAAAACACTTTGCATTCCACAATTTCTTTTATGCCAATCTCATAAAGTTGAATTTCATTACTTTTGATGAAATCATAGTAATTAGATTCTCTTTTATATTTATACCCTTTGTTGATGAAACACTTTGACCATATCAAATAGTTTCATACTTATGTTTCCTTTGGTAAACTTATTGACACATTTAAACAATCATATAATGATAATTACCATTTTGTTAAAACACAATACATCGAATATGTATTTACTTTTAACAATTCATTAAAGCACTTTGTATTCAAGTAATACACGGTGTTCAAGTTATTTTGCCGAACTTAGGCATGATTTATATGTGATAAGAAATCAAATGACTTTCACATATTATCAACATAACTTTTGAATTCAAACAATGGTTTCATTCATTAATGAAATATCATTAAGTTGAGTATTTTAAAGTCATTTCAATATCTTACAAATGTTCATGTATTATCAATTAGTTTCAATCAACAAGGATAATTCACATATAATCAAACAAGATATGAACATAAATAGAAATCACTCATAAAAGTAGAACAACTGATTGTTACAAACTGATATGAATAACCGTCTCACTAAGTGTGAGACACACTAAAGAAGTTCACAATATTTTGATTACAATAACTATCCAAAAACATAACTAAGTGATAAATGTCGAGGGAGAGCGTCTTTGGCCATCATCATCATGCTCGCCATCAGCACGCAACGTCACCTCCTCTCCAGCAAGCACCTCTCATGTAGAAGGACTTGTTTTCAGCAAAACAGAACAAGTATCAAATATACTTAACACTGCAAATGTGTTTGCAAGATTATAACATTTATAAAATTGTATATCAAATATATACCTTTGTCATTGATGACCTCAGCGACATTTGGTTCAACCAACACATTCCTGAGATGTGTTACGAACCGGTGGAACTCCATTGATTCCGCGTCGCCTCTCATAATGCAAGTCCTGACTTGTGCTTGGTAGCTTGGTGGCAGCGACCGCATCACAACGCCATTTGCAAAAGAGCCCGTCATCCAGCTATCCACGAAGTATGCAGGCCTCATGTGCACATCATGCATGCGCTCCAAGTGGTCGTCAAGTGATGAGTTTTCCTCCATCTTAATGGAGAGGAAGTCTCCCATCAGCTCATGCTCCCATATGCGTGCTTGTTCCACGAAATGTGTCCTAAGCTGTAGCATTACCGTACGAGGGTTGACATCACCCACGAAAGGCCACAGCTCGTCCACCATTTCGAAACGCATTGTAACTGAAATGAAGGAGGCCATCTCCCAACAGAGATAGCGGTCTTCTAGCTGCTCTGGGGTCTCTAGGTCAATGGGCTGATCCAAATCCATCCCATCGAGTATGTAGTCGACCACGTCATTCTCGCTAAGGAGAACATGGAGACGTGCAACCCATATAGAGAAGTTTGATCCATCTAATCTAAGCTTCTCTCCTTCTAACCAATCAATCGTCAACAGGAAAGGTGGCATCAGGGAGAACTTTTCTACATTTACAATTGCAAAAAGGAATTTAGACTAAGTTTATAATTAAATGAGTTAATAATAACTCCACTGAGAAACACCTATCCCCATAAGGGTTCCTAGTGATAACACGACCCCTATCAGCCACATCTCCCCCGATCATCACGACCATCAATGTGGGTTCAAGGGTGGACGCTAAACGTTGGTCACATCATTCATGCGACTCGTGCTCGATCTTTCGACCATCCGTGTTCCGAGGCCACGCTTTTATGGCGTGCTAGGCTCGCCAACTCAACCTTAGTGTATTCGTTGTGCAACATGGCTTACACCCACTGTATGCAAACGTAGATATGTCTGACACCCACGCCTGTACCGTGGATCGCCTCATACCGAAGAACTTTCTCGGTGGTGCACACTAAGGGGGAACACAATCGTTGGTAATTTTAACAGGGATTTTCTTATTAGGCTACCGTCGAGTATCTAATACTAGCACACAATAAGATATACAAACAATAACATTGAATGTAAATGAGATGTGATATGGTCCTTCACACCGTGATCTCCATCCGTCGTCACCGGATTCCGACGCCAGGGTTCCGGTGCCGTAGACACCAGGGTACCGGTGTCTTTCCGGCGTGGTAGTCCGTCACCTCCGTGACTATCTACTACTACGTAACATAAGGTAATCACTTTACCTTTTCCACAACCATATCACAAAGCAACGCCCCCTTCAAAACAAAGTTAGACACCTCTACTTTATCTTTGCATGTTTTACGTGGCTGAATGGGCTTTCGCACAAGAACCGTTCTTACTTACGAACTTTCAGCACAACGCTGATCAAGTAGTTGTCTCTACTACACCCCTTTTGGGGAACTCCGTTGCAAATGGTATACCAACTAATGCGAGAGAAACAGACACCCCCCTAAGCCACTTTATACGGTACAAGCCATATGTCAAGCGTGGACCAGTCTCATGAATGAATGCGTAAAGTCGGTTGGGGGACGCTTCATCAAGCATTACTGCGGTATACACAAGTACATGTGGGAGGGTAACAACTAAGAGATCAACACCCACACACTACATCTCGTGTGTTCTACCCGTACTAGCATTACTACGCATAGATCTAGCTCTGATACCACTGAAGGGGTTCTACGCATGAAAACAATAAATTTTACCCTGTGCCCCTAAACCCCTCATGCTGCCAGGACCTATCTATTAGTAATACAGTAACGAGAGGGGATTTTCCTGAACTTACCCTTGAAGATCGAAAAGTGTTGTCAACGCTCAGGAGAGCGTGGTTGATGTAGACGAGCCGAAGCCAACCTCAAGGTCGTGATGAAGTCCTCGCGCTCCCTTGGCTCCAACGACTTGAGTGCCTCAAGTGCGACACCTCGCGGGGAGTTACACACATCCGGTGCCTGAAGATTACTCCCGCTTCCCCGATCCAGCAGCAGTTGCGGAAGTAGAGCTCTTGGATCTGAATCCTGCAGCGCGATGGCGCTCTGCGGTGAAGATGTCTCTCGTTCGCGCAGTCCAAACTTGGGACCACGGTCACGAGAGAGAGAGAGAGAGAGAGAGAGAGAGAGAATATCAATTGGATGTCTCCCCAAAAGTGAAAAGACCTTTATTGAATATTGTGTGTATTTATCTGGCTAAATACCCCCACTATATATAGGGGAAAAGGAGGTACTACCTCCCTCAAAGTCCCGGGGTGGGACTAAAGGATAGGAGGGGGAGGGGCAGCCGTCGGCCGGCCCTAGTGGGCCCCACGCGGGGGGGGGGGGCTAGGCCCAGCTGGCCACCCCCTTTGTCCCTTCTCCCTCTCTTCTTTCCCTAATGGGCCCTCTCCCCTCCGGGAATTGGCCCATTAAGCCTTTTGACCTTTTAAATTGATTTTCTCTTTATTAAATAATTATGAATAAATGATTAAATCAATATTTAACATTCATTCATATATTATTCAATCTCCGTGGCTATGGAACACCTTCCACCTCCACTCCGGACATCCTCCGGACTTATCGAAACCCTTCCGATTTTCTCTCTACAATTCTTCGGCAATTCTACCAATCCTATAAACACTCTCTAAGCATCATCAAGCCCTTAAGCGTGATACCCCACAGTTCAGGAACACTCTAGACATGGTCGGGACACTCCCTCACCAATGCTCGATAGAGGGACCTGGATGGTCATGTGACCCCTGTGCGTTCCACGAAGATCTTTTGTCGTTTGAACCGGGACAGTCGTGTCTTATTCCCTTTGTCTCTCGATACTTGCATTGCCCAAGATCTGATCAATGACATCACCATTTCATGTTCAATCTCGTTACCGAACAATGCTACTTGACTCGTTCCGACAAGTGATATCCCTGTGATCAAATCACACGCTGTGCAGCTATTGGATATAACTTCTTCGAGTGGGCCCTTGAGTATCTTCCCATCACATGGACCGACAAATCCCGCTCTTGACATATATTGCCTCTACGGTTTCCTCCGAGTACCTGAACACACCTTTATAACCACTGTATTACCAAGTGGCGCTTGATGCTATCTAAGCACTCTCGGGAGACAGTGATTGATATAGCTGATACATTGCAAATGTATCTATAATTTTTGATGTTCCATGCTTGGTTTTATCTACTTTCTCATGTTTTGTCCACACTTTGGAGTACTTTTCATATGATTTCTTGGACTAACCTATTAACAAGAGCCATAGTGCCAGCTGCATGTTTTTTGCTGTTTTTGGTTCCAAGAAGTCAGAAAATGAATATTCTCAGAATTGGACGGGACAAAAGCCAAAGTTATTATTTTACCGGGGGACACTTGGAGACAGAATACGAGACGGAGAAGGTCCAGAGGGCGGCCACACCACCTGGCCGTGCGGCCAGGCTTGGCTTGCACCAGGGGTGGTGTGGCCAGCCTAGGCACCCCCTCGGCCTCTCCTTCCGCCTATATATTGCCTCTGATACGAAAACCCTAAGTACCCGATCAAAATTCCACGAAAGAGTCTGTAGCCGCTGTCATCTCCATCCCTAGATCGGGAGGGATCTAAAGCTCTTCCTAGCACCCTGCCAGAGAGGGGAATTCACCCTGGAGGCCTTCTTCATCATCATGCAAGTCTCCAGTGTGATGCGTGAGTAGTTCATCTCTGTACTACGGGTCCATGTAGTAGCTAGATGGCTTGTTCTCCTCCTTTGTGCTATCATGTTTAGATCTTGTGAGCTCCGTTCATGATCAAGATCATCTATTTGTAATTTTGCATGTTGTGTTTATGGGGATCCGATGGATATTGAGATGCTATTTCAGATTGATTATTGATTCTATCATGTCTTTGTTATTTGTGATCTTGCATGCTTTTCGTTGTTAGTAGCTATCTTGGCCAAGTAGATGCTAGCAACTCCAAGAGTTAGTATTTATGCTCGATAGTGGGTTCATGCCTCTGGTAATCTGGGGAAGTGACAGAAATCTCTAAGATACTAGATGTGTTATTGCTACTAGGGAGAAAACAACAATCCTTTGTTCATAGAATAATCATATTGTTTACTTTACACGCAATTCATTAAGCAATAATCTGTTGCTTGCAACTTAATACTGTAGGGGGTTCGGATGATAACCTGAAGGTGGATTATTAGTCATAGATGCAGTTGGATGGAGGTCTATGTATAATGTTGTAATGCCCAATCGAATCTCAAAGGAGTCAAGATGATTAGTATATGCTTCTATGCTTTCTCGATGTTTGTCAATTGCCTCGCTGTAATTTGTTCACCCAGCATGTCATCTATCTTAAGGAGAGCCACCTCTAGTGAACTATGGACCCCGGTCCTTTCTTTTACATCCAATCTACAAACTATTTACTGCTTTGTGTTTACTTTCTGCAACTATTACTTTCTTCCATTCGATATGTTTAATCCTTTGTTTTCAGCAAAATCGGTGAGATTGACAACCTCATCGCAAGTTGGGGGCAAAGTTTTGTGGTTGTGTTGTGCGGGTCTCCACGTTGCTGCTGGCACCGGTAGTGCGCCCTGCCAACGTTCAGCTAGCAACACCTTTGGGGTGTTTCCTTGCTCCTACTGGATTGATAACCTTGGTTTCATACTGAGGGAAAACTTGTTGTTGTGCTCATCATACCTTCCTATTGGGGTTCCCCAACAAGCTCGATATATTTTGGGCCATCAATAGCCTCACGGTCTATGGAATAGTCTATGAGGATCCATTTCTAGTCATCGTAACTTGAACTTCGTGACATGATCGGGTCACGATGTTTAGGTTGGGTATTGGTTCATCATCTCATTCTCAGAATGAGTTGACTCCATTTCCAACTGGCATAAATGCCACATGATCAGGAAATATGATCATCTGTTGACCAATGAACCAGTGACTAGAGTTTCACTAGGAACCCCTGGTTGTTTGTATATCACACGTGTATTGATGTTTCCACTCAATACAGTTATAGCATGATATAAAACTTAATCATAAACTATATGAAATATGATAATAGTCCTTATTACTATTTGTCTCTAGGGCATATTTCCAACAAATAGTGCCTCTCTTTTATTCAAAATGTTATCCTCTTAGCGAGATTTATAAAGATCGGAATCAAATATACAACTTTTGGCCTCTTGATGGAGAGAGTACAGCTCAAGCTTGGGGAGATTGAAGTTAGTAATGCTCAAATGTCCTATTCATGAGCTCCCCAACAATATTATTATCAATAAATTTTATGCAAGGCTTTCTCTTCATGATAAGGATCTATTGGATGGTTCTTGTGCTGGATCATTTACACGCATGGAAGAAGGAGCTAAATGGGATCTTCTAGACTGTATCCAAGACAATGCTGAAGCATGGGAGAATGATAAAGGAAGAAAGTCAGGTATAAATTATGATTATGAATGCATTGAATCTTTTATGGGAACTAATGACTTTCAAAATATTAGAAATGCATATGGTCTAGATTCTCAAGTTATTGCGAATTGTCTTAAAGCTTTTGCCTCATACATTGAGATTCCAAAAGAAGAATGGAACAAGTATCATGCACCATCTAAAGATATTGTTGATTGCGTTCCTACTAGAAGTACTGATTTTTTCACTATTGATCATATCTTACCTGAACCTTATATCGAGAAAATGCCTTTCCCGGATAAGGTAAAGGAGCATCCTATGATAACTAGTGTAATTAATAAAAGTACAAAGAGAGCTGTAAAACCTGATGAACAAATAAACATTGAACCTGCAGTAGCAATTGTGAAAGACCTTGTCACTGAAAGTGTAGAAGATGGACACATTGTCTTTTGTGAGGATGCTTCTAATATTGTCTCACATCTTAATAGAACTAAAAAAGCTAGTGTCCTTGTGTTTTCTGTTAGAATTGCTGATCATGTCTACAATGGTTCTTGTGATAGTTATACCATTAAATTTATGCATGATACTGAAAGTTATTATGAGAGAGGAAAAAGTGTTCTTATACATCTCAATAATATTAAGTTTCCTCGCTTTATGCTAAAAATCTTTATCTTGCACCTGTTTTGCCTTCCTATGCTAGCAGTCCCTGGTTTCAACAATTTGTTTGCTTACAAAATTCCCTTGCATAGGAAGTGGATTAGACTTAAACATGTGTATTTTTGCTTCTTGATGCTCCCTTTTACTTTGATTCTTACTCTTATGTGAGCATCATTAAAATTAGCATGCCCATCTTAATGGCTATAAACAAAGAGCTTTTTGGGAGACAACCCAATATATTTGTGCTTTCAGTTTGTTTAAGTTTATTTGAGTTTTGGAAGTTATTATTGTGGTAATAACCTCTCCTTATCCTTTTGTTTGGTTTTTGTGTCAAGATCAACCTCTAACGAGAGAGAAGTAATCTGTGGGAAAGTTGCCGTCCCGAAACAGATTTTTGTGCTTCACTATAAAAATTCGTGAAAAATCTCTATACGTCGGATTGACCTGTAATTTTTTGTGCTTCTGCCCCAGGTTGTTATTTAACTTTCGTTCACTTTGCGCTTTTTGATTTGAGAGACATAAGATTTTCGAAAAAAATTGATCTTTACCCGCTGGTCTGTTTTGACAATTTTTGCTACTCTTGCATTTGCTTCTTAAATCAATTTCCTTTTTGAATTCCTTTTGGGCTTTCAGAAGGATTTGTTTCAGTGGCTTATGTTTTGATGGATTTCAGTCGAAATTGAACTTAAAAGGTTTTTTGCCTTGCATGCACTAATGTTGCTAATGAGAATTGTGTGAAAGAAATTTCCAAGTTGTAGGAGAAAGTGGTGTAATGATATAGTAAAGGTTAAATGACTCAAGAAATATGTGTATGAAGATGAAGATATTGATGTTATTCAAGCGGTGACTCCGGAAGAATTTATTAAACACCAAGTTTAGAGACCTGCAGAGTCCGTTTTCGAATAGGTAACAGTTCTGGTAAGAAAAGGTCCGCGAAAAATCTATCAATTTATATTTTTGCAGTTTTTATCCAACAAGGAAAGCAACCAAGCGAAAGAGGGACAGAAATGGAGCCAGGGCCCCCTGGCTGCGCCACCAGGTGGTGTGGCCACCCCGGAGTCGGTCTCCAACCCGTTTTCTCCCAGTACCTTCCTTTTGTCGTAAAAATTCGTAATATATAATCCCCCGGATCCCCCGAGGTTCGTATATCGTGTTCTCGTTGTCTTTTTCGCTGTTCATGTGTCATTTCAGGGTTCGTTTCGGAAGACTATGGGCTACAACACTAGCGCGAGCTCCATCGCGACATGGAGCAGAGGACCTTCGTAGGATGGGTGGAAGAAGAAAGGATCATAGCTAGGCACGAAGATACGGATCGGAGCATCAAGGAGGAAGTGAAGGGCATGACGGCAAGCATGAAAGGACAAGGGCTCATACCTCCAATTCTAAACCTCAGTTCCTGCCCTGCAGTGGTGGAAGCTCTACGGGCCACTGATGAGTTTTGCAATAAGTACCGAGTCCTAAGGAGAAAGGTGGATATACTGCAAGAAGAGAATAACAGGCTCCGCAAGATCCTGGAAGATTATCTCACTTTGATCGAGAGAACACCACCACCACCGAAGGAGTAATTCGTCATTAGGTTTTGGCATCCCCTTGGTTTGTTCCAAGCTTGGGGGAGTGCCGCGGTATCACATCACTATCTTTTATCTTTTTACCTTTTTAGTAGAGTCATATCATGAATAGAGAAGTTATCATGTAGGATGGTTTGCATTATGGAAGTGTCCACCCTCTCGTTAGATATCTATGTATCCCTTGGTGTGAGTTTCTGTTATGGAATATTAATGAGAAGTTCTATCATTTACTCTTTTGCATATCTTATATTAGTTTTCAATTTTTGTTATATGATTGATCTTGTTATTAGTATTGGTATCACTTTGGGATCATTGAGTAAATTTAGTTGGTTTTGGCAAACCTGGCTCGGTCAGTAGCAACACTATTATGAGAATTGAATGAAAAGATAAAAGTACTCTTAAGAAATATAATTTCATCATCTTTGTTTCTTGATTTGCTCATAAGCTTAGTATTCTCTAGTTAAGATCTTTTGTTCTTCCAAGGAAGATTGCATGTTTGTTTTTATCACTTGTATGTTTGTTTGTTTCCTTCAACTCTTATGCTTGCTACCCAGCCTTGCTAGCCTAAAACCTGTACTGAGAGGGAATGCTTCTCGTGCATCCAATCCTTAAACCAAAACCTATGCAATTTGTGTCCACCATACCTACCTATTAGCACTGTTGCTATTCCAAGTAAATTCATGTTTTTATCTACCTTCCGAATTAAACTTGTTATGTGAAAATTAGTGATTAAAGCTCTCATGAACTTGATGGCACACTTTACTTTCCTGCACTTAATAAACTTGAACCATTGTGCCCATATATGTTGCGTATATGCTTGCGCTTTATAAGGTGAGAGTCAGCAGAACAATGTTACCATGGGGAACGCTTTCAACATTGCACTTATTTAGTTGATATCATGATTCTTTTGCTTATGGATCCCGACAGTGTGAAATAAAAGGGGAGCATGTAAGCTCATGGAGTTTGTACATGTGTTAGAGAAACGCTTGGGCCGCTAGCCTAAGCCATGCGTAATCATGGTGCAAACTTGCAGCATAACCATAATGAGCAATCTGTGAAGCATCCTTGATAAAAACCTATGCAAATAGCAAATAAAAAGATCGCTGAGATGCTCATTGTCTGCTTGCCTTGTCATTTTGATATGGCAATGCTTCCGTATCATCAGGCAAGGGGTACCCTGTTGGCGGTTCTCCATGATGCACATGTATTTACAATGACAAGAACTTACTCGTGACTAAAGTTGAGTAGCATGAGGTCTGGTACTCGTAAGCACGGGGCATGAGATTTTCAACTTATAACTTGTCAAGCATATCCTCATATTTGTTCACTTTAACCTTAATCACCTCAAGATGCCTATGATAGGGGCAATGAGAGCTGAAAACTAATAAGTACCATAATTTTTGGAAGCTCTTTATGAAACTTGAAATCCCTGCTTCCCTCTGCGAAGGGCTTATCTTTTACTTTTTAGTTGAGTTAGTAAACCTATTCCTTTCTATCTTAAGCAAGTATTTTGAGTTGTTGTGTTTCATTCATTCATATGATGATTTATTCAATCATGTTTCTTATGTTCCTTGTTTTGCACATTGCTCTTATCTTAGTGAATATTACTTTGAAAGCTATCAGTGAAAACCCATTATGTTTGAACTCCTGCAAATTGTTAACTATTCTTCAACCAAGAGCAAAGTTTGCCATTACCAATTATGATTAACCTTGTGCATATTTATTGTGTTTCCTTTACTTATTGCAAGTTAAGTTGTATAATAGTGAGTTGTCTTCTATTGTGATTTCTATATTGATGAATGTGATGCTTCTTATCTGTATTCTTTTATCGACTCTTCACTCCATAAACTTGATGTCATGTTTATTGAGCTCAGTTTTCGCTTGGGGACAAGCGAAGTCTAAGCTTGGGGGAGTTGATACATCCATTTTGCATCACTATTCTATATCATAATTTACTATTATTGATTGATATATTTCATATTAAGAGATGATACTTATGTTATTTCATATGTTTTTGCATGGTTGATGACTTTTGGAGGATGGACCGCTGCAGTCAGGATTCTGATGGAAAAGGAGCTGTTTGGAGGAAAATTTCGTGAAGATTAGAAAATCCTGGAAAATACATGGAAAATCCTATTTTTCCAGAAGACGAAGAATGCCACAAGGGGGAGCGGAGTTGGGCCATAGGGGGCCCATACCACCCCTGGCACCGGCCACCCTTGGCCGCGCCACTAGGTGGTGTGGCCACCCTAGCCCACTCCTGGCTCTCCCCTTTGGCGTATATTATCCCCATGAAACCCTAAGACTCGAGGAGCGACCACAGAAAGATTCTACTGCCTTTGCGAGGCGGAAAAATGCAGAGAGAGAAAGAGCTCTCTGGTAGGCAGAAATCTGCTGGGGAAATTCCTTCCCGGAGAGGAGAGATCGTTGCCATCAACACCACCATCAAGCTGGACTTCATCGGGATCATCATCATCATCTCCACCAGCACCATCATCACCACTTCATACCGTTGTAACAATTGGGTTGAATCTTGCACAGTTCTTAGGGGAAACTTTCTTGGTGTTGATTACTTGTTGTAGTTGATGCTATTGAGTGGAATCATTGAATTATTGTTATGTTCATATTGTTACTTATCATTATTTCATCTCTGATCTTGATCCATATGATGTCTTGTGAGTAGTTCGTTTAGTTCTTGAGGACAAGGGAGAAGTCATGTTGTTAGTAGTGGAATTGTGTTGAGATAGATTCAATAGTTTGTTATTTAAGTTGTGGTGTTATTCTTCTAGTGGTGTCATGTTAATGTCGACTACATGACACTTCACCTTTATGGGCCTAGGGGAATGCATTGTGTATTTGGCTACTAATCGTAGGGGTTGCCGGAGTGACAGAAACCTAAACCCCCGTTAGGAAACCTTTGCACAAGGGATGTCAGGATCTCAGAGTTAAAAGTTGTGGTTAGGTTTGTATCTTAATTACTTTCTTGTTCTTGCGGATGCTTGCAAGGGGTATAATCACAAGTATGTATTAGTCCTAGGAAGGTCGGTACATTACCATAGGTTCACCCACACAGCACTTATCAAACTAAAGAAGATTAATCAACTATATGAAGCGAAAGCACTTGACGATATTCCCATGTGTCCTCGAGAACGTTTGGTCATCTTAAGTAATACAACCGGCTTGTCCTTTGCTAAAGAAAGGATTGGGCCACTTGCTGCATTTATTATTATTGTCTTTTATTTCCTCGTATTTTATTTACCTGCATTATCAAAAAACCCTAAAAATCCGTTTGTTAAGTATTTACAGAGAATTCCTGCTCCAAGCCACTCGTTAACACCTTCTGCTCCTCGTTGGGTTCGACACTCTTACTTATCGAAAATACTGCGATACACCCCCTATACTTGTGGGTCATCAGTTTCTACCATGATTAGGCATGGCTTAGACCAGCCGTCCAGGTGTTTCTCTAACACATATACAAACTCCATGAGCCTTACAAGCTCCCCTTTCATTTCACACCGCCGGGATCCATAAGCAAAAGAACATGATATCAACTAAATAAAGTGCAATGTTGAAAGCATTCCCCATGATAGCATGGTTCTGCTAATTCACAACTTACAAAGAGCAAACATATACGCAACATAGATGGTCACAATGGTTCAAGTTTATTAAGTGCAAGAAAGTAAAGTGTGCCATCAAGTTCGTGAGAGCTTTACTAACTAATTTTCACATAACAAGCAAACATTTTTATTGGAACAAAACAGAGCATAATAAATATGCAAGGAATAGCAATAATGCTAATGGGTAGATATGGTGGACTCTTTTTAACAACTTTGGTTTTAGGGAGTTGTATGTATGAGTAAAGTACTCCGCACAAGTGAAGGCTAGCAATAGAAAGGGAGCGACAATCAAGAGAGTAGAAACTGTCATGCTTGCAACAAAACAAAATTAATAGTGGCATAAAAATGACACAAGAACTCTGAGGCAGAATAAATCATCAAGGCTTAACTGACTTTTTGTTTAGTCATATACATGCATGAGCATGTGCCAAGTCGATTCAAATAAAACATTCAGAGGAGGACACCACAATGTCATACCAAGTTATGAACAGAACAATGCAAGCAACCAGTTATATGACATGTTACGAACTAATAATGGATTGGAACTGATCATAAGCAGGCAAGGACCACTAAGTATCCATTAAATGACATACACCTTACATAAACAGACTAAGCATGCTCACAATGATGAGTATATGTACAAAAATGAAAACAAATAGAGTTCATACCAGCCTCTTACCACACCTCGAGTTGTCATGAATCATTATTGCCTTTCACTTGTGTGACTTGAATAATAAGATAATCCAATGTCCAAGGAGTCACTGAGGACCACTGAACCCTGCAACGAACTTTACAAAACCAGAGAAGAACAACAAATATTTTTTGGGGTTTTCGATTTTTAAAGGCAAGAACCAAAAGGAAGAACAAGCAAAGCAAAATATTTTTGGGTTTTTCGAATAATCAAAACAAAGTTAAAAGTAAAAAAGCAAACCAATGCTAAAAGATAAAGAAGCAAATAAAGAGAAATAACGAAAATATTTTTGGTCTTTTTGGGTTTTGTAAAAGAGAAATAAAGCAAGAACAAAAACTAAAAAGAAAACGAAACATGGATATGCAAATTCCTGACAGAACATAATATGAAGATGAGTGTGATGTCGGTATACCTCCCCCCAAGCTTAGGCTTTTGGCCTAAGTGGGTATCAACCCCAATGCGGGTAGGAAATCCAAGCCGACAGGTCATCATAAGAATGATCGTAGTTAGGCCCTTACGAAGAAGAAGAAGCTCCCCAACCATAGGCAGACTGCTAGTACAAAGACTCCCCCTCATTTGAGGGCTGGACCGAATCATTTGTAACCTCCCTTCCAGTATCCTGCTCTTGCTGGGAGAGCTCCCCCAGATATGTATTGAGCTCTTCCTCAGTGAGTGACCATCCTACCCTAGTATCAAAGTTAAATAAAACAGGCGCAGGCAAAATGACAACACGCTCGGACTTACCCCTTCTCCAACCAGCCTTGAGAAAGGTTATTTCATAAGAAAAAACACTCAAATTAGCCCAAGAAGAAACAAATTTATGTTGTATCATGGAATTAAGGTTAAGCCTCTCTATGGGAAACTGTAGGTCTAAATGATGAGGCGCTACACCATGCAAATCTAATAAACGAGAGGCGATGAGGCCTTCACAAATTCCACCTTTCTCGCGGTTAGCAGCAAGACAGAAAGCTATCAAGGCACCCAAATTATAAGTCCTATCTCATTTTAAGGCAGCTGAGATGAAGGCTAGATCATATGAGGATAATTTACTAACAGTTTTCCTAGCGAGAATGCACTTGGCAATAAAGTAGGCAAAGTATCGAATAGACGGGAGATGAATATTACGAATTTTACCACTCTCCTTTGAGAAGCTGCTCCCTTGGCAAATCTCTGCATACAAGTCCATGAGTGGTGTAGGTCGCTCTCTAATCCTTTCACATGAACCCCATTGTGGTACTTTAATAGCTGCAAAAAATCGTCAAAAGGGAGATCGACAGCTATATTGTAAATTTTGTAATGAACCATGGGGTTAGGCAAGGAGCAACTAAATTGAAAATCATGCACCACATACATAGTTAGTTTCACATATTGGTAAGGTTCATCTCCCACAAAATGCTCCAATCCTGCATTAGCAATTAAAGTATGGAAATCTTGAGAAATCCCTGCAGCCCTCATGAATTCGGGGCATGGATAGATAGAAGGAAAGACTTCCTCCTCACGATGAACCTTGATGACCGCAGGCGCCCTTAATTCATGTTGGTTGAGTTGGTGTTCATTCATCTCCTTTTCTGAAAGTTTAGACAACCATCATACAAGTGATTGCAAAGTGATCACATAATGAAAGGAACTACTTATAGGGACTTGTAAGAGGCCTAAACATGCATCAAAACAATTTCTCTAAGCAAAGAACAAGCATGAAAACTCACATAACCTGTCACCTACAGTAGTAAAATACTCAGGATATAATCCACTAATCACAAATCTACTTGGACAAGCGGAGGAGTCACATACCGGAGATCAAATGCTCCAAATCTTAGCAGCAAAGATGGGCTGAGCAAGGAGATCGAAAATCGCGAGCAAGAACAACAAGAACATGGGTTTGAGCAATGAACTGGTGTTTTCTCGGGAGAGAGAAAGGAGTGGCGGGGGGAGAGTAAGTGGAGGGCCAGGGGTGGCCCACACCATGGCCAGGCGCGCCCCTGGTGTAGCCGCGCCACCAGGTGGTGTGCCTGCCTGGTGGGCCCCTGGGTCACTCCAGGTACTTCTCTGCCCCTCTTTTTGAAGGAAATATGCCCTGAGAGGCAATAATAAAGTTGTTATTATGTATTCCTTATATATGATAGATGTTTATTTTACATGCTAGAATTGTATTGATCGGAAACATCAATACATGTGTGTTTAATAAACAAAAAGGGTTCCTAGTTAAGCCTCTCTTATAGACTAGCTTGTTGATTAACAAGATGATCAAGGTTTCCTGATCATAGACATTGGATGTTGTTAATAACAAGGTCACAGTATTTGTGAAATGATGTGATGAACATGCATCCGAAGTATAGCATTACGATCAAGTCATTATGTTTATATTGCTATAACATCATACGAAGTAATCTTTATCCTTAAACCATGAGATCATGTTAATTGCTAACACCTGAAGAGTATCTTGATAAGATCAAACGTCACACCGTAACATGGTGACTATAAAGATGGGTTCAGTGCTACGAAGGTGTTATGTTGAGGCTCATGGATCAAGAGTGGAATTTGTCAATCTCGATGACGGATAGATATACTCTGGGCCCTCTCGGTGATATCACATTGAGATAGCTTGCAAGCAAGTGATGTGATCACTAGAATGTTATATCACGGGAACGAGAAAAGAGTGCATGTCGGTAACGAGATCAAACTAGGTATTTGGATACCGATGATCGAATCTCGAACATGTATTATATCATGAGACAAAGGGATTAAATTACAAGCGTTAAAGGTTCTCACGATCACAAAAGTCATCGTTGAATATGCAGGAGTCAGTATGGATCTCTAGGTCCCGCTTCTGACTATTGATCTGAGAGGAGTCTCAATCATGTCTGCATTATTCGCGAACCGTAGGGTGACACACTTAAGAGTTACCGGACACCATTTTGGAGCACATATGTTTCAGACGAAAGAATTACAAAGCGCAGGATATGTTTCGATAGAAACCGGAAATTGTTTCGGGTGAAATTGCAGAAAGTGGTTCTGCATGTGATATTGAAATATTGCAAGGGGTTATATGTGAATGTTTGTTAATTAAAGTAATTAAAAAAATTCTGAATAAATTTAATAAAAGAGTTTTATTAAATGAGAGAGCATTAAACTTGGAGAATTTTAATGCATTTAAAGTGGGGACTTTAAAAGGGAATGTGAACAGGCATTTTAATGTGGAGGGGTTACCACCACATGAATGGGGGAGGTGAGGGGTCACCCCCCATGCTTGACCATGGAGAGGAGGGCACCCCTCCTCCTATAAAAGGCCCTCCTCCTTCTTCTGACACCTCCTTGTGAAGGATCTCTCCCTCTAGAATTATTTCCCATGGTCTCGGATTAGCAAGATACATGTTCGGTGGCATTTCATCCGGAAGGAGTTCTTGCTTCACTGGATCGCTGGAGCGAGGAGGTGGAGGTTGTCGTGGCTTGAGCGTGTGTGCGAGTACGGATGCGCTCTGAGTTGCGCGCCGGACTTCCTCACGATCTTGAGATCGGCAAGTGTACGACTACATCAACCACGAGTTCCTACTCGTTAACAAAACTCGTTGTCTTCGAGGGTAAGTTCTCGTTGGATGTATGTCCACCCGTTGCTTTGTACCTAGTAGATAGATCTTGGCATGTAGTTCTCATCATAGGAAAACTTTTGTTTTCTATGCTGCGGACTCAACAGTGGTATCAGAGCCTGATCTATGCGTAGGTGCTTTGCACGGGTAGTACACATATGTTTATATGTGGGCAATGATGATCATGTTATTGCATCTTCTATGTACTTTGGATATTGATGGCATAGTGGGATGAAGCGTCCCGAACCAACCTTACATGTCATCGTACATGAGACCGGTTCCACGACTGACATGCAACTTGTTTTGCATAAGTGGTCTGGGTGTCATCTCTCCTACTATAGTTAATATCTGATTTACAACGAGTTGCTAATAACTTGGTTATCCTCGTTGTGGTTCATGTTCGTAGGTGAGAACGGTTCTATCTCCGAAAGCCCTAAGCCACGTAAAACTTGCAATTGATAAATTAGAGGCATCTAGTTTAGATCATTGCTGGGCTAGTGTATTGATATGGTATTGTTGTAAGTAGATGTATGATAGATACTCTTCCAACACATTCAACGTGTAAGTTCCATAGACCTTGGCCTTACACACAGAAGGAATGATAGAGATCATACCACGATGGAAATGATAGAGATCAAATGCATGGACCATATCATCTCACTTTACACATTAGATGTTAGCATCTTATACTGCTAGTTTGGCGTGTTTGGTAGCATTATAAGATGATCCCTCATTTAGATATCAAGATACAAATGTGTTCTTCCTTGAGTATGCACCGTTCTATGGATCGTGTTTCGAGACATCACGTGATGATCGGGTGTACTCGAATCTACGCTTTCATAGGAACGGGTGTAAGACAGTTTTACACACGCGAATACTAAGGTTCTTACTTGGCAAGCCTAGCATGTACAGACATGGCCTCGGAACATGGACCGAAAGGTTAAGCATGAGTCATATGGTTGATATGATGCCCATATAGATGCTCGCCTTTGAAGCTATATCAACTCACGTGATGATCGGACTTGGTGCAGTGGATTTGGTTCATGTAATCACCAAAAGGACACGAGGGATGTCGTTTTTGACTGGGAGTTAATTAGTAATTTGGATTAGTTGAACTCAATCTATCATAAACTTAGTCTAAATAAACTTTACAAATTCTGTTGTAGATGGCACCACCTGCTTTTAATTTCAATGTGTTCATGGAGAAAGAGAAACTTGATGCGAATGGTAGAAACTTCACCAACTGGGCTATGAATTTGAGGATTCTCCTCCTTCTTTGCACAAAAAGCAATATGTGCTAGATGCGCCGCTAGGCCCCCCACCAGCTCCTGATGCCCCTGACGAGGAAAAGAATGTCTATGTGACTCGTCAGGAGGACCACAACTTAGTTCATTGCGGCATACTGTATGGGCTAGAGCCAGAACTTCGAAATCGTTTCGAAAATGGCAATGCCTTTGATATCATGGGAGAATTGAAAATGATTTTTGATACCCATGCTGCCATAGAGAGTTATAATGCTTCTGAAAAGTTCTTCAGCTGCAAAATGGAGGAAAACAGCTCCGTTAGCGAGCATGTACTCAAAATGTCTGGGTACGCCGATAAGCTTGTGTCCTTGGGAATAACGATTCCCATTGACTTAGGCATACATCGTGTTCTCCAATCTCTGCCACCTAGCTACAAGAGCTTCGTGATGAACTATAATATGCAGGGCATGAAGAAGACTCTTCTCGAGCTTCTGGTAATGCTTAAGACTGTAGAAGTGGAGATTAGGAAAGAACATCAAGTGTTGATGATCAATAGGACCACCGGTTTCAAGAAGGACAAGAAAGGCAAGCACAAGGGAAATAAGGGTGGCAAATCTATTGCCGCGCCTGAAAAGAAACCCCGAGCTGGCCCTAAGTCCGATACCAAGTGCTACTATTGCAAGGGGACTGGCCATTGGAAGCGGAACTACCCCAAGTATTTGGCAGACAAGATGTCCGGCAAGGCAAACAAAGTATATATGATATACATGTTATTGATGTGTACTTGACTAGTACTCGCAGTAGCACCTGGGTATTTGATACGGGATCGGTTGCTAATATATGTAACTCGATTCAGGGGCTGCGGAACAAGCGACAACTAGCAAGGGATGAGGTCACAATGCGGGTCGGCAATGGATCAAGAGTTGATGTGATCGCCGTCGAAACGCTACCTCTCCATATGCCATCGGGATTAGTTATAAACCTGAATAATTGTTATTTGGTGCATGCACTTAGCATGAACATTGTATTCGGATCGTGTTTGATGCAAAGTGGTTATTCGTTTAAATCTGAAAACAATGGTTGTTCGATTTATATGGATAATATCTTTTATGGTCATGCACCTGTGTTGAATGTTTTATTTCTGATGGATCTCGATAGTAATATTACGCACATTCATAATGTTAATGCTAAAAAGATTAAACTTGTTGATGATATATCTGCATATATGTGGCGCTGCCATCTAGGTCATATTGGCGTTAAACGCATGAAGAAACTCCATTCTGATGGACTTTTGGAATCACTTGATTTTGAATCATTTGATACATGTGAGTCATGCCTTATGGGCAAGATGACTAGAACGTTGTTTTCCGGTTCAATGGAACGGGCGACAGATTTATTGGAAATCATACATACTGATGTGTTGGACCAATGAGTGTGTCGGCGCGAGGTGGATATCGTTATTTTGTTACTTTCACGGATGATTTGAGTAGATACGGGTATATCTATTTGATGGAACACAAATCTGAAACTTTTGAAAAGTTCAAGGAATTTCAGAATGAAGTGGAAAATCATCGTATTAGAAAGATCAAATTTCTACGGTCTGATCGTGGAGGAGAGTATCTAAGTTACGAGTTTAGCACACACATGAAAGAGTGTGGAATAGTTTCACAACTCACGCCTGCCGGAACACCACAACGTAATGGTGTGTCGGAACGTTGTAATCGTACCTTATTGGATATGGTTCGATCTATGATGTCTCTGACTGACTTGCCACTGTCATTTTGGGGTTATGCACTGGAAACAACTACATTCACTTTAAGTCGGGCACCATCTAAATCCGTTGAAACGACACCGTATGAATTATGGTTTGGAAACAAACCTAAGCTGTCATTTCTTAAAGTTTGAGGGTGCGATATTTATGTGAAGAAACTTCAGCCGGATAAACTCAAACCCAAAGCAGAAAAATGCGTCTTCATAGGATACCCTAAAGAAACGATTGGGTATACCTTCTATCACAGATCCGAGGGCAAGGTTTTTGTTGCCAAGAATGGATCCTTTCTTGAGAAGGAGTTTCTCGCGAAAGGTGTGAGTAGTCGGAAGGTAGAACTCGAAGAGGTTATTGAACCTTCTCTTCATGAAATGGCGAGTAGCGCAGCACCGGAAGTTGTTTCGGAGTTGACTTCACCTAATGAAGAGAGAGATAATGATATTGATCATGAAACTCCGAAAGAGGACACTACCGAACCTCGCAGGTCAAGCAGGACACGTGCAGCTCTGGCAATCCTGACTGTGAATTTCATGGTTGATGAAATGGATGACCCTGCGACGTATGAAGAAGCGATGATGAGCCCGGATTCCAACAAATGGCCAGAAGCCATGAAATCTGAGATGGAATCCATGTACGAGAACCAAGTTTGGACCTTGGTGGACTTACCTCACGATCGAAAGGCCGTTGAGAATAAATGGGTTTTCAAAAGAAAAACTGGTGTTGATGGTAATGTGACCATCTATAAGGCTCGACTTGTCGCAAAGGGGTTTCGAAAAATTCAAGGAGTTGACTACGATGAGACATTCACTCCCGTAGTGATGCTTAAGTCGGTTAGGATTATGTTAGCAATTGCTGCATATTTCGATTATGAAATATGGCAGATGGATGTCAAAAATGCGTTCCTCAATGGTAATATTGAAGAAGAGTTGTATATGATACAACCTAAGGGTTTTGTCGATCCTAAGGATGTTAATAAGGTATGCAAACTTCAGCGATCCATCTATGGACTGAAGCAAGCATCCCGGAGTTGGAATCTCCGCTTTGATGAGGTGATCAAAGAGTTTGGATTTGTCCAAACTTATGGAGAGGCTTGTATTTACAAGAAAGTGAGTGGGAGCAATGTGGCATTTCTGATATTATATGTGGATGACATATTATTGATTAGAAATGATATAGATCTTTTAAACAGTGTTAAAAGTTATCTAAACAGCAAATTTTCTATGAAAGACCTTGGTGAAGCGTCATATATATTAGGCATTAAAATCTATAGAGATAGATCAAGGCGCCTAATTGGGCTATCGCATAGTACATACCTTGATAAGATATTAAAGAAGTTTAATATGGACGGAAGTAAGAAGGGGTTCTTACCTATGTTGCAAGGCAAGACGTTGAGTAAGACTCAAAGTCCGGCTACGGCGGAAGAAAGAGAGATGATGGATAAGATCCCCTATGCCTCGACCATAGGCTCTATTATGTACGCCATGCTATGTACAAGACCGGATGTGGCACATCCTATTAGTTTGACTAGTAGGTACCAATCTGATCCAGGTTCGGAACACTGGATAGCGGTCAAGAACATCCTCAAGTACTTGAGAAGAACTAGGAATATGTTTCTTATGTACGGAGGTGAAGAAGAGCTAGTCACTAAGTGTTATGTCGATGCTAGCTTTGACACCGATCCGGATGACTCTAAGTCTCAATCCGGACACGTATTTATCTTGAACGGAGCAGCGGTTAGTTGGAGGAGTTCCAAACAACCTGTGGTGGCTGGATCAACGACGGAGGCGGAATATATTGCTGCTTTAGAAGCGGCGCAGGAAGCGGTTTGGATGAAAGAGTTCATTACAGAACTAGGTGTGGTTCCTAGTGCATTGGACCCAATGGTGATCTATTGTGACAACAATGGAGCCATAGCCAAAAGGAACCAAGGTCTCACAAGAATTCCAAGCATATTAAGCGCCGGTTTCACTCCAACCGCGAGCATGTCAAGGATGGAGATATAAAGATTTGTAAATTACACACGGACCTAAATGTAGCAGATCCGTTGACTAAAGCTCTCCCTAGGGCAAAACATGATCAACACCAGAACTCCATGGGTGTTAGATTTATCACTATGTGAACTAGATTATTGTCTCTAGTGCAAGTGGGAGACTGAAGGAAATATGCCCTGAGAGGCAATAATAAAGTTGTTATTATGTATTCCTTATATATGATAGATGTTTATTTTGCATGCTAGAATTGTATTGATCGGAAACATCAATACATGTGTGTTTAATAAACAAAAAGGGTTCCTAGTTAAGCCTCTCTTATAAACTAGCTTGTTGATTAACAAGATGATCAAGGTTTCCTGATCATAGACATTGGATGTTGTTAATAACAAGGTCACAGTATTTGTGAAATGATGTGATGAACATGCATCCGAAGTATAGCATTACGATCAAGTCATTATGTTTATCTTGCTATAACATCATACGAAGTAATCTTTATCCTTAGACCATGAGATCATGTTAATTGCTAACACCTGAAGAGTATCTTGATAACATCAAACGTCACACCGTAACAAGGTGACTATAAAGATGGGTTAAGTGCTACGAAGGTGTTATGTTGAGGCTCATGGATCAAGAGTGGAATTTTTCAATCCCGATGATGGATAGATATACTCTGGGCCCTCTCGGTGATATCACATTGAGATAGCTTGCAAGCAAGTGATGTGATCACTAGAATGTTATATCACGGAGCGAAAAGAGTGCATGTCGATGTGAGATCAAACTAGGTATTTGGATACCGATGATCGAATCTTGAACATGTATTATATCATGAGACAAAGGGATTAAATTACAAGCGTTAAAGGTTCTCACGATCACAAAAGTCATCGTTGAATATGCAGGAGTCAGTATGGATCTCCAGGTCCCGCTTCTGACTATTGATCTGAGAGGAGTCTCAATCATATACGCATTATTCATGAACCTTAGGGTGACACACTTAAGAGTTACGGACACCATTTTGGAGCACATATGTTTCATCTGAAAGAATTGCAAAGCGTGGAATTGTTTGATAGAAAGGAAATTGTATTTGTGAAATTGCAGAAAGTGGTTACGCATGTGATATTGAAATATTGCAAGGGTTATATGTGAATGTTTGTTAAATAAAGTAATTAAAAAATCTGAATAAATTTAATAAAAGTTTTATTAAATGAGAGAGCATTAAACTTGGAGAATTTTAATGCATTTAAAGTGGGACTTTAAAGGGAATGTGAAGAGGCATTTTAATGTGGAGGGGTTACCACCACATGAATGGGGGAGGTGAGGTCACCCCCATGCAGCCATGGAGAGGAGGGCACCCCTCCTCCTATAAAGCCCCCTCCTCCTCCTTCTTCTGACACCTCCTTGTGAAGGATCTCTCTCCCCTCTAGAATTATTCCCCATGGTCTCGGATTAGCGAGATACATGTTCCAGGTGGCATTTCATCTGGAAGGAGTTCTTTGCTTCACTGGATCGCTGGCGAGGAGGTGGAGGTTGTCTGGTGGCTTGAGCGTGTGTGCAGTGCGGATCGCTCTGAGTTGCGGCGCTCGGACTTTCTCACGATCTTGAGATCGGCAAGTGTACGACTACATCAACCACGAGTTCCTACTCGTTAACAAAACTCGTTGTCTTCGAGGGTAAGTTCTCGTTGTATGTATGTCCACCCGTTGCTTTGTACCTAGTAGATATATCTTGGCGTGTAGTTCTCATCGTAGGAAATTTTTTGTTTTCTATGCTGCAGACCCAACACTTTTGACGTAAAAATTTAATATGAATTTTCTGGAATTTTTCGAGACACTTTATTTTTTAGCAATTTTCAGGTATTGATGAATTATTTTCTGACAGAAATTTAATATTGGAATGATGTAATAACAAAACAAAACTAAAACTTTAGAAGTTCTAAGACCCTCTAATATGCAAGCAACTAGCAATAGAAACGTAAACTAAGTGAAAGCAATAATTAAAATGGATAAAATAAAAGTAAGCGAAGATAATCATGGTGAAAACATTGTTTTGTTCATTAAAATCCCTTTGTTAACAAGGTTGATCAGGTCTTGTTACCAAAAAGAATTTTATATGAAACAAAACTTTGTATTCCACTAAATGATTATGTTATCTCAACCTTGATAGCAATGGTCCCAATCATAATAGTTTCATATTATTCTCGTGGTATGGGACAATATATTTCTCCAACTTGGATGCCTTCAATATATTTCTCCAACTTGGATTCCTACAGTATTAAGAAAAGGTCTCCCAAGAATAATAGACATATTGTCATCTTCAGGCATTTCAAGCACAACAAAGTCAGTTAATATCAAGCAATTATGAGCCACTTGAACAGGTACATCCTCACATATACCAACAGGAATAGTGGTAGATTTATCAGCCATTTGCAAAGATATATCAGTTGGTATTAATTTCTCCAATTGAAGTCTTTTGTAGAGAGAAAAAGGCATACCACTAACTCTTGCTCACAAATCACACAAAGCAGTTCTAACATAATTATTTTTAATAGAACATCGAATAGTTGGAATCCCTGGGTCTCCAAGTTTCTTTGGAACCTTACCATTAAAGGAATAATTAGCAAGTAAAGTAGAAATTTCCTCATTAGGGATCTTCCTTTTATTAGAGACAATATCCTTCATATACTTTGAATAAGGAGGTAATTTAATAGCATCAGTTAAATGAATTTGCAAAAATAAAGGTTTCATCCACTCACAAAAATTATTATAGTGTTCATATTCCTTTGACTTGTGTTTCTTATCAGGGAAAGGCATTGGTTTTTGAACCCAGGGCTCTCTTTAACTACCATGTTTATTAGCAACAAAATCTTCCTTAGTGTACTTAGCATTTTTAGTGTTCCTTTCAGGTTATTCTTCAATTTCTTCTTTATCAGGAGCATCATTTTTCTCATTACCACTCTCAGTTTCAGCATCAGAGATAGATATACTATTAGGATCTTTAGCAGGTTCAGAAGATTCTACAATAGTTTTATGTTTCTTTTTCTTTCTCTTAGAAGAAGTACCACTATTTTCAATTTGTTGGGAATCTTGCTCAATTCTTTTGGTATGCCCCTCGGGATATAGAGGATCCTGAGTGGCAGCACCACTTCTGGTTATAATTTCATAAGTTTGTTTTTCTTTAGAAGCATTAACTAGCAAATCTATTTGTACTTTAATAAGCTGATCAATTTGAGTTTGAACCATTTGGAAATGTTTCACAAGCATTTTAACATCATTAGAGGTTCTTTCCACAATATCCCTTAACTCAATAATAGCTCTAGAGTTTTCCATTAAATGATTCTGCACTCTTTTATTAAAATTATCTTGCTTAACAATAAAAATATCAAATTCTTCTAAGCATGATCAGGAGGTTTAGAATCAGGAATATCACCTTCATCAAAATGTTGGAGAGACCATACCTCAATAGTGGATGAGTGAGAGATTGGCTTCATAATTCTTCTATAGGAGGTAAATTCTACACATCTTTAGATTTAATACCCTTCTCCTTAAGACATTTCTTAGCTTCCTTCATCACTTCATCATTTAGTTCAATAACTCCCCTCTTCCTTGGTGTAGGTGTTGGCTCAGGCATAGTTAACTCAGGTGTAGTTGACTCGGGTGTAGTTGGCTCAGGTGAAGTCCAGTCATCCTAATTCTTGCTTATTTTAGCTATTAATTCCTGCTGACTCGTGTAATAACGAGCTCGTTAGAGAACCCCAAGAGGAAGGTATGATGAGCACAACAGTAAGTTTCCCTCAATTATGAAACCAAGGTTATCAATCCAGTAGGAGCAAGGAAACACCTCAAAGGTGTTGCTAGCTGGGCTTTGGCAGGGCGCACTACCGGTGTCAGCAGCAACGTGGAGACCTGCACAACACAACCATGGAACTCTGTCCCCAACTTACGATGAGGTTGTCAATCAGACCGGTTTTGCTGAAAACAAAGGATTAAACGTATCGAGTGGAAGAAAGTAATAGTTTGCAGAAAGTAAACACAAAGCAGTGAACAGTTGATTGTAGATTGATGGTAAAGGAAAGGACCGGGGTCCATAGTTCACTAGTGGTGGCTCTCCTTAAGATATATGACATGTTGGGTGAACAAATTACAGAGGGGCAATTGACAAACATCGAGAAAGCATACAAGCATATACAACTCATCTTGACTCCATTGAGACTTGATTGGGCATTACAACATTATACATAGACCATAATCTAACTGCATCTATGACTAATAATCCACCTTCAGGTTATCATCCGAACCCCTCCAGTATTAAGTTGCAAGCAACGGATAATTGCATTATGCATTGCGTGTAAAGTAAACAATACGATTGTTCTATGAACAAAAGATTGTTGGTTTCTCCCTAGTAGCAACAGCACATCTAGTACCTTAGAGATTTCTGTCACTTCCCCAGAATACTAGAGGCATGAACCCACTATCGAGCATAACTACTAACTCTTGGAGTTGCTAGCATCTACTTGGCCAAGATAGCTACTAACAACGGAAAGCATGCGAGATCACAAATAACAAAGACATGATAGAATCAATAATCAATCTGAAATAGCATCTCAATATCCATCGGATCCCCGCAAACACAAAATGTAGGAATTACATATAGATGATCTTGATCATGAACGGAGCTCACAAGATCTAAACATGATAGCACAAAAGAGGAGAACCAGCCATCTAGCTACTACATGGGCCCGTAGTCCAAAGATGAACTACTCACGCATCACACCAGAGGCTTGCATGGTGATGAAGAAGGCCTCCAGGGTGAATTCTCTCCTCCGGCAGGGTGCCGAGAAGATCTTCAGATCCCTCCCGATCTAGGGATGGATATGACGGCGGCTACAGACTCTTTCGTGGAATTTTGATCGGGTAGGGTTTACATCGGAGGAATATATAGAAAGGAGAGGCCGAGGGTGCACAGTGAGGACCACCCCAGGGCGGGCCAGGCCTAGCCATGACCAGTGGTGTGGTGGGCCCCAGCCCCTCTGTCTCATATTCGCTCGTGTCCCTCGGTGAAAAACTGACTTTGGCTTTGTCCCGTCTAATTCGAGAATATTCATTTTCGACTTTCACGGAACCAAAAACAGCGAAACAGACAAGCGACCTTTGTGGCTCTTGTTAATAGGTTAGTCCAATAAATCATATGAAAAGTACTCCAAAGTGTGGATAAAACATAAGAAAGTAGATAAAACCAAGCATGGAACATCAAAAATTATGGATACGTTAGCAACGTATCAACATCCCCAAGCTTAACTCATGCTCGTCCTCGAGTAGGTAAATGATATAAAGAAAGAATAATTTTTGAGGTGACATGCACCATCATAAACTTAAACTTGATCAAAGTATTTGTAAAACATTGATAGCTGGGATCATAGTACTTCAATCATAACATGAAATACAAAGTTCTAACAATAAGACAAACAACTATGTTGCAACATGAAAAGGCACAAACAAAAGATTCATGAATAAGAATGCTTTGTAAGACGTTTGTTTGTTTCACATAAAGAAAACATAGCATAGTGGCATTCAGCTTGTCCCTCATAGAGTAGCAAACATAAATGCATAGGAAACCTTCAAATTTTATAAGAGTGACTAGATACAAATAGTTTAAAACAAGCAATATCAAAGCTATGCATCAATCAACAAGTCTTGGGACAATGCACATAAAACTAAGAATGGCCACTATGCTCTCAAAGTAGGTGCATAAAGATAGAAGGTGGAGACTCAACATAAAAGTAAAAGAAAGGGCCTTCATAGAAGGAAGTAGGGATTCAAGTTTCATAAAGAGCTTCCAAAAATTATGGTACCTATTAGCTTTCAGCTCGCATTGCCCCTATCATAAGCATCTTGAAGGTGATTAAGGTTAAAGTGACATAACTAAGAGGATATGCTTGACAAGTTATAAGCCGAAATCTCATGCCCCTTACTTACGAAGACCGAACCTCATGCTACTAAACTTTAGTCACAAGTAAGCTCTTGCCATTGTAAGTACATATGTATCATAGAGAACCGCCAACAGGGTACCCCTTGCACATGATACAGGAGCTATCCCATAATCAAAATGACAAGGCAAGCAGACAATGAGCATCTCAACGATCTTTTTATTTGCTATTTGCATAGGTTTTTATTGAGGATGCTTCATAGAGTGCTCATTATGGTTATGTTGCAAGTTTCCACCATGATTAGGCATGGCTTAGGCTAGCGGCCCAGGTGTTTCTATAACACAAATACAAACTCCATCATCTTCCAAGTTCCCCTTTTATTTCACCCCGCTGGGATCCATAAGCAAAAGAATATGATATCAACTAGGTATAATGTACAAGTGAAATGTTGAAAGCGTTCCCCATGATACATAGTTCTGCTAACTTCAACTTATAAAGCGCAAGCATATATGCAACAAAGATGGATGCAATGGTTCAAGTTTATGAAGTGCAAGAAAGTAACGTGTGTCATCAAGTTCGTGAGAGCTTTAATCACTAGTTTTCTCATAACAAGTTTAATTCAGAAGGTAGACAAAAACAAGAATATACTCGGAATAGCATATGCTAACAGGTAGGTATGGTGTACTCTTTGGAATAACTTGGTTTTAGGAGTTGTATGCATGAGTGGAACTCATACTTAGTTGCGAGGGCTAGCAAAAGACTGGGAGCGACCAACTAAGAGAGCAATAATGGCCATAAACATGCAGAGCGATAAAACATCATTGATCAAAGCATAATCTGATACTACAAGTTGAAAACTAAAGGATCATAAAGGCTATGGTGACTTGGGATAGTCATAACATGGTGTGAGCATGTGCCAAGTCAACCCAAATAAAGCGTCAAAGGAGAATACCACAATACTATGCTTTATATGCTAAAACAACGCATGATTCTTCCAAGGCACATTAAGCAATCTCAATTGTTTACAACATGTCATGCTACAGCAAAGAATAGTAAGCATAAAGCCAAAACAATATCAAGCATGGCATGATAAAGCATGGGCCACAGTTAAAAACAAGCTCTCTTTACCACTTAAGCATGAACTTTCCTACTCTTTTCCAATCCAAACCAAACTATTTGAAAACCAATGTATGAAAGAGGGGGTCCAACCAATTTATTCAGCAAACTAAGAAAACCAAGCAAATGAAAACCAAAACGAAAAACAAAAAAGAAGACGCTCCAAGAACAACACAATTGTGCATGAAACAATAAAAATGAAGTGTTTGGAAGGAACCTGGAATTTTTATTGATGAAGAATGGGATGCCTTGGGCATCCCCAAGCTTTGACGCTTGTACTTCTTGGAGATTTCTTGGGGTGACACGCGTGGCATCCCCAAGCTTGAGCTTTATTCCATCCTTCATCTCATTACTTATTCCTTCCATACACCTGAAAATTTTCCTTCATACAAAACTTCACACAATCTTTATTAGCAACATTAGTGCACTCAAGATAATAGGTCTTTAGGTTCAGTTCCAAAACCAATAAAACTTCCATTAAAACACTAGCTACTGTAGCACTTCCCTCAAAAAGCTCAATTCCCCAAAAGAACTCAAAAAGGAACCAACAAGAAGCAAATGCAAATAAAGGCAGAAATCTATCAAAACAGACCAGCAGGTAAAGACAAATTTTTTCAAAGAGCTTCTGTTGCTCAAATCGAAAAGTGTTGAACTAACGAAAGTTAGATAACAACCTGGGGCAGAAGAAAAAAAATTCACGCCTCAAAAGGACGTACAGAGATTTTACACGAATTTTTACGGTGAAGCACAGAAATCTGTTTCGGGACAGCAACTTTCCCAATCATTACTTCTCTCTCATTAGAGGTTACTCTTGGCACAAAAAGCAAATAAAAAGGATAAGGAGCAGTTATTAATAACTTCCAAGACTCATTTAAAACTTTTGGGTTATCTCCCAGTAAGTACTTTTCTTTAACGCCTTTAAGTTAGGCATAAGAAGCAAGAAAAAGAATCAAGTGTTCTCAAATGAAGAAGCATTAAGAGGAATTTTGTTTTCATAGGAGAGGCAAAAGAAATCTTCTCTCTCTTCTTAGGGAAGTGTTCTATACCTTTCTTGAGTGGGAGTTGATATTTAATGGTGCCTTCTTTCATATCAATAATGGCACCAACAGTTCTAAGAAAAGGTCTTCCCAAAGTAATAGAACAAGAAGCATTGCATTCAACATCCAAAACATAGAAATTAACAAGGACATAGGCATTTTTAACCATAATAAGAACATCATTAATACTCCCCATGAGTTTCTTTTTAGCATTATCATCAAGTGGGACATTCAAATAACAATCTTCAAGTGGTGGCAAATCAAGCATATCATAAATCTTTCTTGGCATAATGGAAACACTACTATCAAGATCACGTAAAGCTTTAAAATCAAAATCATTCACTTTCATATTAGGAATAGAAGCTTTATGTTTCATCTTTTCTTCTTTAATCTTTATGAGAGCATCAGTAATGTGTTTTGTAAAGTCCATATTCATAGCACTAGCATTAGGACTTTTAGCAAGCTTTTGTAGGAACTTAATAACTTCAGAAATATTGCAACCATCAAGATCAAAATCATAATTATCATCTAAGGTAGTAGAGCTATTACTAGCCTCAACACTAGTGGTAGTGATAGTAGAAACACTAATGTTTCTAGAAATTTCATCTTCTCTTTCCCACTTAGCATGCAATTCAGCTAATAGTCTAACATTTTCATCAATTCTAACTTGTATGGCATAGTGGCAGCAAAGGGATTATCATTAGTTTCAGGTTTAGCAGCCATTTTATTCAAAGAAGATTGAGCTTCAGCAAAAGATGCTATATTTCTTTCAGCATTAGAAAGTTTTTCCTCAATAGTTTTATTGAAAGCGGTTTGTTTACTAATAAAGTCTTTAAGCATAACTTCAAGTTCAGAGGAAGCACTCCTATTATTGTTATAGGAATTTCCATAAGCATTACCATTGTTGGGAGGATATGGCTTATAATTGCTATTACCAAAATTATTCCTGTAGGCATTATTACTAAAATTATTATTCCTTATAAAGTTCACATCAACTTACTCTTCTTGAGCAACCAAAGAGGCTAAAGGAACATTATTTGGATCAATATGGGCTTTCCCATTAACAAGCATAGACATAACAACATCAATTTTATCACTCAAGGAGGAGGTTTCTTCAACAGAATTTACCTTCTTACCTTGTGGATCTCTCTCAGTATGCCATTCAGAATAGTTAACCATCATATTATCCAGAAGCTTTGTGGCAGCACCCAAAGTAATGGTCATAAAGGTACCTCTAGCAGCAGAATCCAATAGATTTCTTGAAGAATAGTTCAATCCTGCATAAAAGGTTTGGATAATCATCCAAGCAGTCAGTCCATGAGTGGGACAATTCTTTACCAAAGATTTCATTCTTTCCCAAGCTTGAGCAACATGTTCATTATCAGATTGTTTAAACTTCATTATTTCACTTCTCATAGATATAATCTTAGCAGGAGGATATTATTTTCCAATGAAAGCATCTTTGCATTTAGTCCAAGAATCAATACTATTCCTAGTTAAGGAATTCAACCATTCTTTGGCTTTTCCTCTCAAAAAGAAAGGAAACAATTTAAGATTAATAATATCTCCATCTATATCCCTATGCTTTTGCATCTCACAAAGTTCAACAAAGTTATTTAGATGGGCTGCAACATCTTCATTACCAATACTAGAAAATTGTTCTCTCATAACAAGATTGAGCAAAGAAGGTTTTATCTCAAAGAAAGTAGCTTCAGGAACAAGTGGAGCAATGGGTGTGCTCATAAAATCATTGTTGTTGGTGCTAGTGAAGTCACACAACTTAGTGTTTTCAAGAGTAGTCATTTTTTTGTGTTTTTAATAAAGAAAGCAAACTAGTAAGACTATTTTTTGTGTTTTTGATAAATAAAAACAAGCAAACTAAGTAAAAAAGTAAACTAAGCAAAACAAAAACAACAAAGTAAAGAGATTGGTTATGAGGGACTCCCCTTGTGAAGATGTCCTTGACTCCCCGACAACGGCGCTAGAAAATCACTTGCTGACTCGTGTAATAGCAAGCTTGTTGGGGAACCCCAAGAGGAACTTATTATGAGCACAGTAGTAAGTTTCCCTCAGTTATGAAACCAAGGTTATCAATCCAGTAGGAGCAAGGAAACACCTCAAAGGTGTTGCTAGCTGGACTTTGGCAGCGCGCACTACCGGTGTCAGCAGCAACGTGGAGACCTGCACAACACAACCACAGAACTCTGTCCCCAACTTACGATGAGGTTTTCAATCTCACCGGTTTTGCTGAAAACAAAGGATTAAACGTATCGAGTGGAAGAAAGTAATAGTTTGTAGAAAGTAAACACAAAGCAGTAAACAGTTGATTGTAGATTGATGGTAAAAGAAAGGACCGGGGTCCATAGTTCACTAGTGGTGGCTCTCCTTAAGATAGATGACATGTTGGGTGAACAAATTACAGAGGGGAAATTGACAAACATCGAGAAAGCATACAAGCATATACTACTCATCTTGACTCCTTTGAGACTTGATTGGGCATTACAACATTATACATAGACCGTAATCCAACTGCATCTATGACTAATAATCCACCTTCAGGTTATCATCCGAACCCCCTCCAGTATTAAGTTGCAAGCAAAGGATAATTGCATTACGCATTGTGTGTAAAGTAAACAATACGATTGTTCTATGAACAAAAGATTGTTGTTTTCTCCCTAGTAGCAACAACACATCTAGTACCTTAGAGATTTCTGTCACTTCCCCAGATTACTAGAGGCATGAACCCACTATCGAGCATAAATACTAACTCTTGGAGTTGCTAGCATCTACTTGTCCAAGATAGCTACTATCAACGGAAAGCATGCAAGATCACAAATAACAAAGACATGATAGAATCAATAATCAATCTGAAATAGCATCTCAATATCCATCGGATCCCCGCAAACACAACATGTAGGAATTACATATGGATGATCTTGATCATGAACGGAGCTCATAAGATCTAAACATGATAGCACAAAAGAGGAGAACCAGCCATCTAGCTACTACATGGACCCGTAGTCCAGAGAGGAACTACTCACGCATCACACCAGAGGCTTGCATGGTGATGAAGAAGGCCTCCAGGGTGAATTCGCCCCTCCGGTAGGGTGCCAGGAAGAGCTTCAGATCCCTCCCGATCTAGGGATGGAGATGACGGCGGCTACAGAATCTTTCATGGAATTTTGATCGGGTACTTAGGGTTTCTGTATCAGAGGCAATATATAGGCGAAAGGAGAGGCCAAGGGGGTGCCTGGGGCGGCCAGACCACCCCCTGGCGCAGGCCAGGCCTGGCCACGCGGCCAGGTGGTGTGGCTGGGCCCCAGCCCCTCTCCGTCTCGTATTCTGGATCCTGGTGTCCCTCGATGAAAAACTGACTTTGGCTTTTGTCCCGTCCAATTCCGAGAATATTCATTTTTTGACTTTCCTGGAACCAAAAATAGCAGAAAACAGGCAGCTGGCACTATGGCTTTTGTTAATAGGTTAGTCCAAGAAATCATATGAAAAGTACTCCAAAGTGTGGACAAAACATAAGAAAGTAGATAAAACCAAGCATGGAACATCGAAAATTATGGATTATCAATTCCTCAGCTTCTTTGGGAGTTCTATTGCTGAAAACACAAGCAACACAACTATCCAAGTATGTCCTAGATTCTTCAGTTAGTCCATTATAATATATATCAAGAAGCTCATTTTTAGGTAATGGACATCCAGGTTGTGCATGAATCAAAGCACAAAACCTTGCCCATGATTCAGGCAATATCTCCTTTTCTCCCTGTTTAAAATCAAAAAGTTCCTGCAAAATGGCATGTCTAGCACTAACCAAGCAATCAGGGCTATCAATAGATCCAAGAGGCAAATTATTAAACCAAGCCTTATCTTCTCCTTTTAGTGAAAAAGGGAAAATTTTAGCAACAAAGTAGGTGCGCATCTTAATATCATCAGAAAATAGGCCACTCATGGTAGAAAGCTCAGTCATATGTGCTACAACACTTTCATTCTTAGTCCCACAAAAAGGTTCTTTCTCAACAATGGTTATGTAAGATAAATCAAGAGAGAAATCATAATCTTTATCTTTAATGTTTATGGGAGATGTAGCAAACTTAGTATTATGAGATAATTTGGGTTTTATAGTACGCCTCTCAAGGAGACTCTTAATAGCACTTTTACCATGAGTATTTTGACATTCTTTAATAAATTCATCAGTCATTTCTATATATCCGTCTTCAATATCATAGCTCTCTATAGACTCAGGTGAACTGACATGTGTAATAGTGTCTTCATTAGGAGTTTCAGTATTTCTAGCTATAGTTCTAGCAATCGTAGCATCTAGGAAAGGACCTAATGAACCACTCTTATCAAGCACAGTGGAAGCAGCATCATAAGTATCAGAAGTTTTAGATTCAGCAGAAGTAGCGGTGTGTGTAGCATGTGTTTGTGGTGGTGGTATAAGGAGCTTACTCGTCACAGATGGTGAATCAAGAGCAACAGAGGTTTTCAGAACTGTACCTCTCCTTGTAGTGGATGGTAATATAGGAACCTTTCCATCACGAGATTTACCCATGATGAATGGATGGCAGCGAACAATAGTGATTCCAAATGAACTTCATAAATAGAGCTATGCTCCCCGGCAAAGGTGCCAGAAAATAGTCTTGATGACCCACAAGTATAGGGGATCGCAACAGTCTTCGAGGGAAGTAAAACCCAATTTATTGATTCGACACAAGAGGAGCCAAAGAATATTTATAAGCCTTAACAACTAAGTTGTCAATTCAGCTGCACCTGGAAACAATCTTGCTCGCAGTAGTTTATCATTAGTAACAGTTTTGTAATAGCAATAGCAAAGTAAAAGCAGTAGTAAAAGTAAAAACAGTAGTAACAATTGCAGTAAACAGTAGGATTAAAGCGTGGTAGGCATAGGGATGGATGGACGGGCGTTGCATGGACAAGACAATTCATATAACAATCAAGATATATGGCTTGTGCAGATAAATAAGATAAAGCATCCAAAGCATCCAAGTACTAAATAATCATAGACATGTGTTCCATATATAGTCATACGTGTTCATAATGAGAACTTGCACAACATCTTTTGTCCTGCTAGCCCGTTTGCAGCGGGGCCTCAAGGGAACTACTTGCAATTAAGGTACCCCTTTTAATAGAGCACCGGAGCAAAGCATTAACACTCCGTGAACACACATGATCCTCATATCACAGCCATTCCCTCCGGTTATCCCGATTATTGTCACTTTGGGGCCTTTGGTTCCGGACAATAATATGTGTATACAACTTGCAGGTAAGATCATAAACAATACTATCATCATGAATCAATAACATGTTCAGATCTGAAATCATGGCACTCAGGCCCTAGTGACAAGCATTAAGCATAACAAGTTGCAACAAAGTCATAAAGCACTAACAATAAATACTAGGCACCATGCCCTAACAATCTGATGCAATTACATGAACAATCTCATCCAATCCCTACCATCCCCATAGCCTACATCGGGGGATTACTCACTCATGGATGGGGGAATCATGGATGGTTAGTGGAGAAGCGACGGTGATGATGATGGTGATGATCTCCTCCAATTCCGTCCGACGAGTGCGAACGGAGTTTACGGTTCGAATCATGATATCTGGTGGTGGCGGCGCAGCTGTCGTGGTGGTGTCACGGCAGATGCCATGGATAGGCTAAAGGTGGGGACTAATACACGCTAGGGGAATCCAGGGAGGGATAGTAGAGTGATTCTCTACACAGAAGCTTTGTATTGATGTTCTATCTCCAAGATTACAAGTGCTCCTTGAGCTGTATTGACAAGAGGAGGAAGAAGAAACTCTCTTACTCTTGCCTACTAACTAGCCCAAGAACCCTAGATCCACTAGTGCTCCACCCACAAGAATTCTGCCAACCAGTATCCTAGAAAAACTCAACCCCTCTACCAGAACCCTAACCCCCCCTTATATAGAGGTGGTTCGGTCCTGGCCTAGGGCATACGTGGAGGCATATTCCTAAGAATATGCCCCCTCCCAAAGTAGTAACCCGACAGGGGTGCTTTTCCCCCGCGTCACCCTTGCTTTAGCGACGTAGCCTCTGCGGCGCCCGCGTCAGCCGACGTGAGCGTCGTCACCCTTGTCGGCCACGATCCGGTGGTCCTTCCCTTGCTTTATTCGCTCATCCAGTACGCACCAAACCTTCTTTTTTGACCAGAGAGATTCCTTCCTTCTCCTAGAAGCCAAGCGAGGATCCAGATCACAGTAGATCCGGCCACACCTGTTCCTGCATATAAGTTAGACAAGCATTTCCGACTTACTCCTTAAGTCGGACGAGACAACGTTAGGCGTCCCCCCTGGCCCGGGTTACTCCGTGATCCGGCCTGCCTTGAGGTGACTCGGCCAGCATCCGCTTTGACCTTGCCGACCCTCGGCTAACTTTCGTTATACCGGGTGACACTACCCGGGGGTATCCCCCCAACATTAGTCCCCGAAGCCGGTGCGGTCTTAGCGGCCTTGGTCGCTAAGGCCACATCAGGTTCATTCATATTCGAGCCTCGGACGCTTAGTTCCGGGTTAACTTCTTGTCTCGGATTATATGGATTTACGTCCCCTTCTCACGCTCCAAGTTTTCACTTGCCAGCCGGGTCACCACTTCGGCTCGGATCCTATGGTTTTACTTTCCCTCTGCACACTTCAAGTTTTCACTTGCCGGCCGGGTTACCATTGTGGCTCGGATCCGGGCCTTGCTTCCTTCTCTCATACGCCAACCTACGTAAAGGTTAATCATTACGTTGCCTCATTTCAAGGGCCTGCCGCGATAGCGCCCGCGATGGCTTCGGTGATTCTTGTCGTGGGTTACGTCACGCTGTCTCCTCGTTTACCGCAACTACGTCGTGTCATGGGATCATTTTACTCTGTGGCCCATGGTGTGGCTTCTCTCTGATTGGCTAGTGCCGGTGATACACGGCCACACCGTGTGGCTTTCCGGCGCAGCACAATCCCACTCATCGATCACTGGTTGCAGTTAAATAGGGGAGGGGCGCGTCCCTTAGCACTTTTCCATCTCCGCGCCCCTTTGCCCGTTCCTCTTCTTCTTCCTCGCGACCGCGCTGCCGCTAGTGCCCGTTGCAGCATCGCCGCCGCCGCACCTTCTCCGTGCCTCCGCACCGCAGCCACCGCCGCACAACTGCTTAGCCACGGGTCCTCGTTAATCTAGACCGCAGAGCCCCGCTGCCGCTAGATCCAGTGAGGACAGCGGATTCGAGATGACGGAGGAGGAGCTCATCGTCGTCGAGCAGGAGATGGAGGAGGACGCCGGCACGGCGGACCGAGGCGCGTGGGCCGGTTCGTGGGTCTGCCAGGACGACATCGACTGGCTCTACGGACCAGCGTATTCCGCCCGGCGCCGCTCATCTCCCCTCCTCGGAATTGGCCCCCTCATCCAATCCGGGTGAGTTCGTTGTTTTCCTATCCCATTTCCAACGGGGATTTGGTCTTCTGGTGAGTGATTTCTTCCGGGACTGGGTCCGAACCTATCACTTGCAACCACATCATCTCCCGGCGAACCCCATCACCTCTCTGTCCACTTTCGTCTCTTCGATCGAGGGCTACACCGGACTATGGCCCACAAAGGAGCTGTGGATCCGGTTCTTCGGCCTCCGTCGCAACGTCGTCCCTACATCCACGTTGAGTCGGAAGACAAGAAGCTCACTCAGTTCGGAGCTGCCTCGATCTCGCCCCGGAGATTTTCAATCTTTCCCTGGGTCACCGGGCTTGACTCCTGCAAAGGATGGGCCCGGACCTTCTTCTACGTCCGGAACGAAGGCACCGAAGACTTGATCCGGTTGCTGCCCTACGCTCCGGGTCCCCCGGACACGGATTTCTAGGAGGAGGTCGCCAAAAAACCTACAGCTCTGGCCAACCAAGTCCACAAAAGGTTCGCGGAGCTGAAGAAGCTCGGATTGCGCAACGAAGATGCCATGATCACATTCGTGCGCAACCGAATCTCTCCCCTCCAGCGGCGCACTCACAAGTTGTGCCACATGAGCTTTAGCCGCGACCCCAACCGAACCTCCTCGTTCGAGTTGAGCAACACGGAGATCTTCCGCTAGGTCAAGGCTCTTTTCACCACCCATAAGGATTTTTCTGCCGAATGGACGTGGGGAATCGAGCATTACTGCCGTGACAGGCTCCCTCCCACGGTAAGCTTCGTGGGGTAAACTTATTTCGGATCAATTACGTGTCGGTTCTTATCATATTTTTGACTCTGCTCCTTGTGCTTTTTTCTCAGCTGTTTCTCCAGCAAACCCTCGAGGATGGTACTGATCCGACCCTTAAGTGGGCCCCGGACCGAGAAATCCCGAATGAGGAGGAGCCGGACCAGGAGATGTTCCTCCCCACAACCGACGCCACCAAACGACCCAGCGGTAAATTCTCTTCTCTTAGAGATTGGCCCGACGATGAGAATGACTCGGATATCGACATGATTGAACCCGTTGAGGCTGTCCCTCTTTCTTTTGCCTTCCCAGCATCAGCTAACCCCGGTGGGCACATCCACGAGGATCCTCCACTTGCCATGGGCGAGCCTGTTCTGGTGGCGTCGAAGAAGAAGCGCGGATCCACGTCAAGTTCTTCTTCCGAACCTTCTCAGCCTACCAAAAGGCAAAAGAAGGCCGGAGACAAGACTGCCTACAAACGGGCAGGCAAAGCCCCGGCACGGAGGGCCCGGAAACCTAAGGAGGCCGAGACCTCGGATGCGTAAGTCATTTTTCACTGCGCAACACACTTCTCCCTGCATCGGGGTAATTTCACTTCTGACATTATTTTCTTTTGCAGGGCTCCTGTGGAGGTCCCTCAGAGCGGATCGAGCATTTCTTCTCCCCTTCGGTCCGATCCTTCCCCTCCTCGTGACGACGAGTCACGCCCGCTGAGCCCTATTCCGGAGGGCTCTACGGCCGCTCTGGGTTCCGCAGTACCTCCTCCAGAGGAACGTGACCTCGGATCAGGAGTGGTCGGATCGGCCGAAGCAACGGCGTTTGCCACTTCGGCATTGCCGCAACCAGCAACCACCAAGTCTACCGCAACTCCAGCACCAGCAGCAGCTCCAGCACCAGCCACCAAACCAGCGCCTATCCCGGCTCCGAAGAAACCAACAGCAGCTCCCAGTCCTGCTACCAAAGCTCCCGTGCCAAGTTCGTCTGCCTCGTCCGAGTCATCCCAAGCTCGGCGAGGAATCACTCCAGTAGCTTCCAAGGGCAAATCCATTGTGGTCACATCCTCCTAGCAAGTTAAAGGCAGGAAGGCTACGGATGCTGCCAAGTCTACCTCCGTCGAGGCCGATCAGCGAACCTTGTCGTCAATGCTTCCGAATAAGTCACCGGCAGCGACGGATCCTCCTGTCGAGCCAACCGATTCGCAACAAATGGTTCTTCACACTAGCCCAGCTCTTGCCCTAATTAAAAGGAAGGAAGCTCACGCAAAGGTCTTGGTGGCACCCCACATGCCCACTGGCGAACGGTACCCTCCGAGCCTCATCGAGTTCGTCATGAACTGGAATAAGGCGGAGTTCGTCTACAACGACGATCTCCCGGAAAAGTTCGGCCCCGCTGAATTTTCTGCTCAGATGAATACCGCCGCCAAGGCCATTAACCTCGATGGGCGAATGATGGAGGTACGTCGTTTCTTCTTTACATGCTGTAGATAATAACCATTAGTCCCCGAGCCTCCGGCGGAGTAACTTGTTACTCGGCCAGATGCTCATTAGAAGATCAACGTAGCTGCATGTAAACTTCAAATATGCACACACCTAGAGCCGGGTTAAGTTCCGCTTGGCCCGGATCTTGCACACTTCGAATATGCACACACCTAGAGCCGGGTTAAGTTCCGCTTGGCCCGAATCTTGCACACTTCAAATATGCACACACCTAGAGCCGGGTTAAGTTCCGCTTGGCCCGGATCTTGTACACTTTGAATATGCACACACCTAGAGCCGGGTTAAGTTCCGCTTGGCCCGGATCTTGCACACTTCGAATATGCACACACCTAGAGCCGGGTTAACTTCCGCTTGGCCCGGATCTTGTACACTTCGAATATGCACACACCTAGAGCCGGGTTAAGTTCCGTTTGGCCCGGATCTTGTACACTTCGAATATGCACACACCTAGAGCCGGGTTAAGTTCCGCTTGGCCCAGATCTTGTACACTTCGAATATGCACACACCTAGAGCCGGGTTAAGTTCCGCTTGGCCCGGATCTTGTACACTTCAAATATGCAACAAACTAATTTTACCCTCCTATACCTTTGTCAGGTAACTACCAATCGCCGGAGCACCGAATTTCAGCGCCTGCTTGATACCCATAAGATCTTGCGCGCAAAACATGTTGCACTTGGCGCGGAGCATGAAAAGAGGGGTAATTTCCTCCCTCAACACCTCTCCGTTTCACTTGTTTCCACTGGACTAACCTCCTCATTCGGTTTTTTGCAGCTGGGGTGGAGGCTGAGAACAAAATCATGCAGAAGAATTTGGAGGAAATCTGAGGTATGTCCTCTTTCGCCCAACCTTGTTGTGTTTTCCATTTCTTCTTCTCCTTGGCTCGGCAAACATTCACTCCTCGGCTTTGCCGGGTCAACATACTATTTCAGCATCGCTTGAGGATAGTGTGCCCGTGCCTGATATGATGCTGCATTTTCTCGAACAAGCAGGACAACATCAAGCCGAGCTGAAGAAGAAAAATGATGAGCTTGCCCTCCTCTAGACCAAGGACGATGAAATAGCCAAACTCAAGGCCGAGATGGAGAAGATGAAGGCCCAACACAAAACCGAGCTGCAAAAAGTTGGCCAGAACTTCACCGAAGAGCGTGAGCGCTTTACCCTCCAAATCTCCAAGGACCAGGACCTGCTTAAGGAATCCGAGGTCCAGCTTGGGTCGGCGCTCGCTGAGCTTGAACAACTTCGCCAGAGACGCGACAGTTGTATCAAGGAGTTGACTCGGATCCATCGCCATATCTCACGTAAGTTTCTTCCCCTTATCCGACATAGTTTTCCGGGTTAGCTCATGTGCCTTTGCTTCAGCATCTTCCCTTTCCTTGTGTTCAGATCATTTTCCGGAGGGTACTCCCATCGCCAGTGCTGCCGTTGCCAAATTCTGTCGAGAGAGGGGTACTCCCATGGCTCCTGATGGTGAGAGCATCCCCTTAGACATGGAGGACCTGTTGGTCAGCGTGTCAGCTCGGGTGGAAACCATCAAGAACTATGGGAAAGATCTCCTCGACGTTGCGGTCTGGATCTTCAACACTTTCTAGCCAAGCGAGAGCGCTCCGAAAAGGATCACACTCCTTGCTGAGAAGCTACTGGAAATCGAGACACAACTTGATCTCTGGAGAGAATCCGCCGGGCGTGCCGCAGCAGATACCCTCCTCCATCATATCCTTTCATGGTACGAAAAGATCGACCTGAGCCTCCTCACACGCTGGCCCACCGGATCCAAATGGACCGATGATCCGGAGTGGGTAGCTCGGCGCCAGGCTTGCGCCTACAGCCTTGTCGAATATTCTTCGATCCATGACTGGGTTAAGGGGCCGAGCTTTCTGGAGTCCGGCGAGGAGGAGCAGATGGAGAACATGGAGGATGGGTCGGGTGAGGATGGAGAAGATGCTGCTTCAGATATTGAAGATAGTGATGACGACGCCGAACTTCCTCCTCCTGCCGCTCCTTAGTGGAAAAAACTCGAAAATTTATCAGATTCCCGGTATGCCGGGTGCAATTGTATGCTGAATACATTATATTTTGCTACTATGCTTGTATGCCGGATTAATTTGGGCGTAGTCCCCGAGTTTCATTTTCTTGTTCGTCCAATTCTCCAGCTCGATCTGTGTCTACCTTGATTCGGTTTTACGACTTACGAATCCGAGCCTCAAGAATTGTTTTAACAATACTGAGAAACTTTGAGGCTTGGCTCAAAATAATTCAACATAATAATTTGAAAGTAAATACGGGGTTAGTCCGAAAAAGCAAACGTTAGCTAGAATAAGATCGTTTCCTTAGTGGTTTTTCACATGCTACGCAATTCCAAACTTGTTCCCTTGCTTGCCATGAAGCCAATTCTTGTTGGACAGCAACACGTCAAAGGGTTGGGTTTTTGGTGCTCACACATTACTAATTCGGGTTAAGCGAAACGAGTCATTCCAGCTAACGCATAAAAAGTAACAATAACCGTTTATTAAGGCAGTCCCCGAGTTACTGCTCGAGGCTCCGCTATTTCATTGATAAGGTCATTGCCGACATACATACCGACATATGAGACGACTCGGATACATACACTTCTTAGCTAAGTGTAGAAGGGACGAAGTAGTGCTACATTCCATGGTCGCTTCGATTCCTCTCCGGATCTGTCCGCCTTGTTCTTTTCCTGCGGCTTCGCATCTATAAGATAGTAGGAATCATTGTGCAATGCTTTGCTCACAATAAATGGTCCTTCCCATGGGGGGGATAATTTATGCATGCCAGTGGTACGCTGTACCAGCCGGAGCACCAGATCGCCTTCCCGGAAGACTCGGGGGCACACTTTCCAGCTATGATAGCGTCGGAGATTTTGCTGATATATGGCGGATCCGACGGTGCCGTTTCTCGCTTCTTCCAGCAAATCAACATCATTTTGCCGGGCTTCTCGCACTTCGGCTTCTGTGTATTGGGTGACCCTAGGCGAATCATGCTCTATGTCGGCTGGTAATACCGCTTCTGTCCCATATACCAGAAAGAATGGCGTGTAGCCTATTGATCGATTCGGAGTTGTTCTTAAACTCCACAGTACCGCTGGTAGTTCTTCTATCCAGCACCCCGCTAATCTTTGCAGCGACTCAATGAGCCGGGGTTTTATCCCGGATAATACTAATCCGTCGGATCTTTCCACTTGTCCGTTCGATGCGGGGTGGGCTACCGAGGCTACGGCGAGTCGGATTTTCTTGTCTCGGCAAAAGCACGCAAACGCTCCTTCCGCGAAATTCGTTCCATTATCAGTTATAATGCTGTGTGGATAACCGTATCTCAAGATGATGTCTTTGAGAAATGTCACGGCCGTAGCTCCATCACATTTTCTTATAGGCTTCACTTAGATCCATTTCGTAAACTTGTCCACCATGACCAGAATGTGTGTCATGTTTCCTCTTGCTGGTTTGAACGGGCCAACCATATCCAAGCACCACACAGCAAATGGCCATGTAATTGGTATGGTTTTGACTTCCGACATAGGCATATGTGTCTTGGTGCCGTATCTTTGACAACCATTGCATTTTCTCACCAGATCTTCTGCTTGCTCCAAGGCACTTGGCCAGTAGAATCCATGCCGGAACGCCTTTGCCACTAAGGCCCGGGATGAGGCATGATGCCCGCATTCTCCTTGGTGTATATCTCGGAGGATGTTAAGTCCTTCTTTCGGGTCAACACACTGCTGGAGGACATTGGTTACACTCCGTTTGTACAGCTCGGAATTGATGATTGTATAAGCTTTGGCTCTCCTCTGAGTTTGCCTGGCTAGCACTTCCTCAGTGGGTAACATTCCATCTTTCAAGAATTGGTATATAGGCAGTGCCCAAGCTGGTATCGCTCGCGTAGGGAACATCTCCTCATCAATTTCCATCTGATCTACCGGCATAACTTTAGCCGGATCACGCTGAACAATCCCCGGGTCTGGCGAGGTAGCCCCCGGGTCTACCGAGGCAGTCCCCGGGTTTGCCGAGGCAGTCCCCGGGTTCGGCGTGCTACCTCCCACGTCAATGTCCATGGGCTCAGCTCCGGATTCCGCGTTTTCCGGGACATAGATTGAGTCGGTTCCTGGGGATGGCCTGATAGATGGTTTTCTGAGGTGCTCCAATGCTACGCCCGGTGGAATTTCCTGTCGGGTCGATCCGAGCTTTGATAGCATGTCGGCAGCTTTGTTTTCCACGCGAGGTACATGGTGAAATTCGCATCCCTCAAAGTAACCCGAGATCTTCTGCACGTGAAATCTGTATAGTGCCATGTTTGGATCCAAGGCGTCCCACACTCCGGAAACTTGCTGTATTACTAGATCCGAGTCGCCAAAGCATATTATCCGATGTATTCCAATCTCCTTTGCCACTTTGAGACCATGCACAAGAGCCTCGTACTCAGCGACATTGTTTGATGCCGCGAAACAGATCTGCAATACGTACTTGAGCTGATCCTTCTTTGGCGAGGTAAGCACAACCCCGGCACCTAATCCGGTTTTGGTTTTCGACCCGTCAAAGTGCATCCTCCAGTAGTTCGGATCTGGTGGCGGTGGTTCGTATTGTACCTCGGCCCAATCCAAGAAAAAGTCCGCCACCGCCTGAGACTTGATTGCTTCTCTCCAATCATACTGGGGTGCGTAAGGTGCTAGCTCAATTGCCCATTTCGCAATTCTGCCATTCGCGTCCTTGTTACCCATTATCTCGGATATGGGGGTTTCACATATCACTTTGATGGGATGCTCCTCAAAGTAGTGCTTTAACTTCTTTGCCACCATGTAAACACCGTATGCCACCTTTTGAAAGTGCGGGTAGTTCTGTTTTGAGGCAGACAATACCTCGCTCAAGTAATACACTGGCCTCTGCACCGACTTACCCTCTTCATCCCGCTCCACTACAATCACCGCACTTACAACTCGGTTGGTTGCGGCTATGTAGAGAAACATTGGCTCCTTTGATAGTGGAGAAGCTAGCACTGGTGCAGTGGCCAACATCTTTTTTAAGTGGGCAAAAGCTTCATCGGCCTGCGGCGTCCAAACGAATTTATCTGACTTTTTCATGAGTTGGTAGAGAGGCAGTGCCTTTTCTCCCAACCGACATACAAACCGACTCAACGAGGCCAGGCACCCAGTGAACTTCTGGACATCGTTGAGACACTTCGGCAGCTCCATTCGTTTGATGGCTCGGATCTTAGTTGGATTAACCTCGATACCTCGGCTGGAGACGAGAAATCCGAGTAATTTCTCAGCCGAGACACCGAAGGTACATTTCTCCGGATTAAGTTTCATCCGGAACCTCCTAAAGTTCGTGAATGTTTGCCTTATGTCGTCAAGGAGCGTTGCGCTTTCCTTGGTCTTGATAACCACATCATCCACATAGACTTGTACATTTTGACCTATTTGATCGTGTAAACATTTTTGCATACATCTTTGGTACGTTGCACCTGCATTTCGTAAACCAAACGGCATAGTGCGATAGCAATAAGCCCCGTACGGGGTAATAAACGCGGTTTTTATTTGATCATCCAGGTTCAGAGGTATCTGGTGGAAACTAGAATAGGCGTCAATGAATGACAACAGTTCACATCCCGCGGTAGAGTCGATGACCTGATCTATCCTCGGCAGTGGAAATGGATCTTTTGGACACGCCTTGTTCAGGTTCGTGTAATCGATACACATACGCCAAACCACTGCCACGTTCGGATCGTCCTTCTTCTTTTCTACCAACACCGGATTAGAAAGCCAATCCGGATACAACACTTCCATGATAAATCCAGCTGCTAGCAACCGAGCTATCTCGTCACCAATGACCTTTCTCCTATCCTCGGCGAAGCGTCGGAGAGGTTGCTTCACCGGCCTTGCTCCGGGTCTCACGTTCAAAGAGTGCTCGGCCAACTCCCTCGGAACACCTTGCAAGTCCTGTGTGGACCAAGCAAAAATATCCCGATTCTCACGGAGGAAGTTGACGAGCTCGCTTTCCTATTTGTCAGTTAACACGGCACCAATTGTTACGGTATGCTCCGGAAACATGTTATCCACTGGAATCTTCTTGGTGTCCTTTGCGGCTTGAAACGAAACGCTTTCATGCGGGTTACTTAACGCCGGCATATACTGCTGTGCAGATTGAGCTAATGCAGCCACCTCTTGGATTTTTCTTTTCTCTTGCGCAATTACGAGTGACTCGGCTAGGTTGGACCCGGCTGAGGTGCACTCAATAGAACGTCAGAAATCCCCAGCGATAGTAATTGCTCTATTTGGCCCGGGCAACTTCATCTTCAGATAACTAACGTGGCAACTTGCCATGAACTTGCTCAGTGCTGGTCTCCCGAGTAATGCGTGATACGTGCTTTCCAAGTTCACCACTTCAAACTCCAGATTCTCAGTTCGGCAGTTATCCCTCGTGCCGAATAGCACATCGACCCGGACTTTGCCTATGGGCTGACAGGAGATGCCTGGTACGATGCCATGGAAAGTTGTTCTTGTAGCCTGGAGCATGTTCTCCGAGATGCCCAACTTGCGCATCGTATCCGCATACATGATGTTAATGCTACTGCCATTGTCGATCAGTACCTTGGAGAACCTCACATTAATGTTCGGTCCAATGAATGTCGGATCTAACACTAGTGCATACGAGCCTGGACTTGGTATAAGCTTGGGATGATCTTTGACGCTCCAGGTGATTTCCTGGTCCGACCAAGGCATGTACCTCGTCACTGCAGGCATAATCGCGTTAACCTCCATATGTCGGCGCTGCAAGCTTTTCCTATCTGTTTCTTCTGTGGTGAACACACAATAGCTCTGGTGATGTTCCCTGTACTCATTCCTTCCCTCGTTTCCGGAGTATCTCTGATCCGGTTGTTGCTGGTTTTCCACCTGACGCACTGCATCCCTTCTCTCATTGTTGTCATACCTCGGTGGAGGGGGAGGCAACATTAGTTGTTGCGTGTTTGCTCCGGAGAGCAATTGCTGCCGGGGTAACTCCTGCCGAGGTTGATCATTCCGGGGTGCCTGAGCATTCCCCGAACCACCTTGTTCTATCTTATGCATCCACTCGCATTGCCTCGTTGTGTGACCCGCCGGGCTGTTCGGATTTGGCGTGTGAAACTTACACGGCTGGTCCAACATTGACTCATAGGTATACGTTGGACGGTCTTTCTTTTCTTGCCATTGCTTCTTCTGCTACGGAGTCCATGTTTTCTTGCCATCGTTTCGAGGAGTCCATTGCCCTCCCGTTTTCTGGCGTTGGTTGCTCCCTGCTCCGGGTTGATCTTGATTCACTGCTGCAACTTGTTGTGAACTATACCGATGATCTGGTCTATCGTCTCTCCTTTTTCCCCTGTAATCGTTCCTTCGGGATGACCCGGCTCCGTCCCTCTGATAGTACTCCTCATGTGACTCGTTCGACGCGATCCTAGGTTGAGTCGGGTCACCCAAAGCATATGAATCCGCGATCCGGATCATCTCTGCCAACGTGACTGGCATTTTCCTTTGCAATTTCATCCACAACTCGCTGCCATATCTGCACCCTTGTGCGAACCATGCTATAGCCTGTGACTCTATGACTCCCTCACATGAGTTTCTCACGGTACACCACCGGGTCAAGAATTCACGATCTGTTTCGTTAGATCCCTGCTTTCACATCGCCAGGGTTTGTGGTCTATTCGGTCTCTGATATGTACTTGAGAAAATGCTGATAAACATTTCTTCAAAATCTATCCAACAATTGATGCTTCCGGGTGGCAAATTATTCAGCCATACCCTAGCCGGACCTTCCAACATCTGGGGTACGTATTGTATAGCCCATCTCAAGTTGCCAGTTGCAATTTTCACAGCTGTTGTGTAGTTTATCAGCCAATCCTCCGGCTTTGTACTGGCGTCATACGTCTTCGTGCCCCTGGGTAATTGGAAGTTGGGTACTGGCGGTTCCTTCATGATCCGGGGTCCAAAGCACGCTGGACCCGGAGGACCTTGACATTCGATCTGTTCCGACCTATACAGGCGATCCAGCTTTAACCTGGCATCATCCGGCATCAAATCCCTGCTTCCCAATCTCGACCCTATCACATGATAGTCCGGTCTTGCGTATCCCGCATTCATCATCTCCGAGTCTCCGTCATTGTATCGGTTTTGCTCTCGTTGTGCTCCTCTATGTTGCATACCTCGGTCGGCACTTTGCTCTTGCCTTGGTATATTCTGCTGCTGCGGTTGACCTGCTCCTGCCGAGTTTCGCTGTCCGGCATTGCCGTTGGCAGCATTCCCTTGACCGGCATTGCCTTGGTCGTGATTACCTTGGCCAGCTTCACCTCAGCTCACACTTCGTCGATCGTCTTTTTCCGCATCTCTTTCTCTTTTCCCGCACGCATTGGGTCATACGGGACGATCTGCTTGTTCCGTCTGGCCGAGGTTACTACCTCCTCTCTCCTTGGGCCACCATGAGGCGATGATGCGGCTCCAGCGGATTTCTTCGGGTTACCCATCGCCGAATGGACGATCTTAGAAGCTCCAACTCTCTCCGGGTTACCTCTCAGCAGCTCCTCGTTACGCACATCGCGATCCGAACCAGCTCGTTAACCCGGTCTTGCTGTCTTGACGGGCTTCACCGTCATACCCTCTAGCTTTTGACGCTGCGGCATCTGCTGCTCGAGGTTCTTCGCGGTACTATACTTGGCAACCCCACAGACGATAGTTTTCCGACCCTTCGATCCATCATCACCTTCTCTGTTCATCTCACTCATGAGATTTTTCCTTTTACCCTCTTGCATCAACCTTGTTTGCCTTGGCGTACTCATGCGTCATATTCAATGACTGCTGAGCCGCTATTTTCTTTGCACCCTCCATTATCTTTTGGCGGGTTTCCTCTAGCTCGGCCTGTGCACGAGCCGGATCTACCTTCGCTGCCACCGGGTTTGCCAAGCTATCCATAGCTTCCTCAAAGACGTTCTCAGGCCTCTAGCGAGGACCCCTTGCTTTCTCGGTGCCTTAGGCGTTACCTCCGGTGCGGCGCCGGATCCTTGCTCGTGCCGCTCTTGGCGCGATCATCATCACGCATGGTCCGGGAGCGAGGGATACGCGTCCGCGAGCCACATGAGGGTGGTTCTCCGCATCTGACGACGCGCGGATGAACGCAAGACACGTCCACACAACGTAGACCTTATGCGCGCACCAAGCTTGACGAAGATGCTTGCGTGCGAAGCAGCCAGCGTTGTCATTGGCGTAGTCCAAGACTCAAAGCGCTTGAACGAGCCCGGAGGCGATCGCTTGCTGGTGCCGATGAGGTTTCCGTTCGGATCTTCACCTGCTAGCGCCGCTAGCCCCAGTGGCGCCAACTGTCGTGGTGGTGTCACGGCAGATGCCATGGATAGGCTAAAGGTGGGGACTAATACACGCTAGGGGAATCTAGGGAGGGATAGTAGAGTGATTCTGTACACAGAAGCTTTGTATTGATGTTCTATCTCCAAGATTACAAGTGCTCCTTGAGCTGTATTGACAAGAGGAGGAAGAAGAAACTCTCTTACTCTTGCCTACTAACTAGCCCAAGAACCCTAGATCCACTAGTGCTCCACCCACAAGAATTCTGCCAACCAGTATCCCAGAAAAACTCAACCCCTCTACCAGAACCCTAACCCCCCTTATATAGAGGTGGTTCGGTCCTGGCCTAGGGCATACGTGGAGGCATATTCCTAAGAATATGCCCCCTCCCAAAGTAGTAACCCGACAGGGGTGCTTTTCCCCCGCGTCACCCTTGCTTTAGCGACGTAGGCTCTGCGGCGCCCGCGTCAGCCGACGTGAGCGTCATCACCCTTGTCGGCCACGATCTGGTGGTCCTGACCTTGCTTTATTCGCTCATCCAGTACGCACCGAACCTTCTTTTTTGACCAGAGAGATTCCTTCCTTCTCCTAGAAGCCAAGCGAGGATCCGGATCACAGTATATCCGGCCACACCTGTTCCTGCATATAAGTTAGACAAGCATTTCCGACTTATTCCTTAAGTCGGACGAGACAATGTTAGGCGCCCCCCCTGGCCCGGGTTACTCCGTGATCCGGCCTGCCTTGAGGTGACTCGGCCAGCATCCGCTTTGACCTTGCCGACCCTCGGCTAACTCGGCCCTTATACCCTGGAGTGACCCTACCCGGGGGTATCCCCCCAACAGCAGCGGAACTCTATGTAGAAAAACGTTGAACCCCCCGTCTATTTTAGGTCAGAGGGCTTTTATAGGCGAAAGGAGAGGTCGAGGCAGGGTCCAAGGCAGCCACACCCCCTCCTGGCGTGGCTTGGCCTAGCCCGCGCGGCCAGGGGGTGTGGGCCCCTCGTGGCTCCTCTTCATCCCGTCTTTTGGCTCCATAAGTCTTATGGTAAAATAGGAGTTTTGCGATATTTTCCGGGATTTTTCCTAAAAGTTGAATTCTTGCACAACAACAAGACACCAAGGCAATTCTGCTAAAAACAACGTTAGTCCATATTAGTTGTATCCAAATCACACAAATTAGAGGAAAAACAATAGCAAAAGTGTTCGGGAAAGTAGATACGTTTTGGACGTATCAAGGCCCCGCGGGATTTGGAGTTGATTTAGGGTACACACCGTGATGAGGGCTCAAGAGAATCCTCCGTCAATCATGACCTAGCTGACTGGGATGTTGGCAATCACCAGTGAGACGAGTAACACGGTGTCACCCATTGTCCCGTGCAATCTTGGTTGATCCGACTTCGAGAACTTGATCATGGGTTCCATCCAGACGCTCCGTCGATGATGGAGAGGTCTTGATGCGAGTGCAGCTCGGCGCGTGACCTTCATCTCCGCTCTTGTTACGGAGAGTCTCCGCTCCCCCTCGACGTGCAAGACCTCCTCGGCATCGTGGAAGTGGCCATTGTGGGGGTGAGGCTTCCTACTCCGAGGTGACCACAGTTCGCGCCCACCTCCATGGCCACCTCCTGGTGGTGGAAGTCATGTGGCAAGTTGTGTCCCTGGAATGGGAGTGTTTCGCGGGATCTATTCCGTAGATACAATATGCATGACGCGGGCTTCCCCTACCTAGCGCGCCAACTGACGAAGGATAGTTTCCACGATCCGTCCGTAGTCTCACTTCCAAGAAATGAAAGTGAGCTTATTTGTTCGGAGAATGGCTCGGGTTAGCAGGTTTGGATCTCAAAGATAAATATATGTGTATGGTTGATAGCTCCAAATTTCATCACTTTTCACTATTAATTTTCCTCTTGTTTATTGACGGATTTCACTGAAGATTTCCCCTTTCTACTAATGTTAACATCGCAATTAGCGAATCCTTGGTTTCTTGTGATAGTTTTCAGGTAATGAATATTTATTGGAGATCTAATAGCATTTATGGGCTAATTGCATCCAAAGAAGTAAATCCCCAATTGGAGACCCTTTCATTGGAGGCGTCCAGTATGCATAATGACCATCGGTACGGTCGGCATGCGCCCGTACCGCCCGCCCGTACTACACACCGAAGGCTCCCTTATATCAATACAAACAACTTTCAAGAAGGGGGGAGACAAAAAGAACTACAGAAGAGAAGATATAGCCACCGCAAGCCATCCAGAGGGAGAGATCAGATCTGGAAGAGGAGAAGAACTCCACCTCGTTCCTCGATGATCTCCAACCTCTAAACCACACACTCTAGATCTAGAAGAGGAGAAGAACTTCACCTTGTTCCTCGACGATCTCCAACCTCTAAACCACACACTCCACCATCATTCCCATGAGAGAGAGAGAGAGATCGACACTTGTAAGATTAGGATTCGATACTTTGATCTACCTTTGGTTTGTATTTGATTTGATCTTTAATCACTATTGTGGTTTCCTCAATAACTTTGAGATGATTCTTACTTGCAATACAATTATGCCTTTGATTTGTCTTCCTCTCATGTCTGAGTAAATCCCCATAGGCGTGGGAGATGTAGGGGATTGGTGAGATGTGTTGTGCCTCCTTTAAATTCATCCATTTGTGATCGTTGTAGTGTTTATTTAATAGTGAGAATGATTGTCTATGTTTTCCTAATACTTGTTATCTAATTTAAGGGTCCAGGTAATATGATCCAAAGATCTCATAGGTATGAACTTGTATGCTAGTAATTCGGCGACCCCTGAGTGACACTGCCGATATCAATGAAGTGCTAGTACTACTCGAGGACAACATGGAACCATCAAGATTAAAGCCTTGATCCGGTCGCAAGATCTCAATTAATGTGCTGACCATGGCCATGGTAACAGGCAGATGGATCATTGGGAGTAGGAAGAATTGGCCATGAGGACTCCTAGTTTGTATACGGGTTGCTTGCCTACTCACTTATAAATAAAAAATATCACTATCACTTATTCCACTCTATTCATTTGACACCTTCACTATCATCATGAACTATTTCTTTTCGCACCTAACTTCTCATCTGCAGGACTTTTATACAGTTTTTGCATCTTTACTTTTATGCAATTTACTTATTTTCTAAGCAAGTTTCCTCTATCTTTTAAAAACCACTTCCACCGTCAGCTTTTGCAGTCAATTCACTCAAGACTCGTGACACCTTGGGTGCGACAAAAACATCGCATAAAAACACTTACCTAGGCTCCTTATTGGGGTCGATATAAAAACTGGAATTAATACTTTCGGAAAACATTCTCTGACGAACCTGTGCACTTGCAGGCCATCAATGGTAAGAGTAATACCTCAGACTTTATTCATAAGGTGTTCGAAAGATCGTACGATGTGTATACAAGATGATTTCGGTGTTTTTATAATGATACTCGGCAAGAGATGAATTTAAAGCTATGACTAAGGCTAATGGTGAAGACTTGGATGATTATGGCGTGTCCTTCAGGGGTGAATGTCTCCGGGTACTTATAGGCGTCGATGGGGGCCGGGTCCTTCCTAGTCACGTCAGGTCTTCATCTTGTCTTGCACGTAATCGTGATCTTCGATTTCCCTTGCACACAAGTCTGGTCTTCGGAATCTCCAAAGAGCCGTCTTGTAGCCATATAGGTCAGGTCGGTTGAGGGTAGGTCGATTGAGAGCTTCTACATGCAGGCCTCTAGGCCCCTGATCGTCAGAGGTCGTCGTGGGCAGGAATCATGGGTTTAGACCCATGTTGCGTACAAGCCTAATTCCACACATCACCGACAACGGTGCTTTCAAAGAGACCAAATGCGTCCAAACAAATCACCCTTTCGCTTACACCCATATTAAAGTGGGACAGTCGCATGCTATAGTAAAAGTCCACATGTTGATAGAACTTATTTCTTGGAAGCAACATCCACTTGTGTAGATGGTCAATTTTTTTTGGAAAGAGTTATTTCGTTGTGTTCTATACTAGAAAAGGTCTTAACATCGATATCGCCTTCAAAAATATCGGTTTTGTTAGTTCTTAGGTGTCCGAGAACTTTTTAAATCTTAGCCAACTCTCTAACATTAGATTTACCTCGTGATTCATGCATTGTGAGAGTTACAATTAGGAAGTAACTAAGAATTTAATGAGTTACAACTAGGGTGTAATTGGGAATTAGTACACGTTTTATAAATTACAACTAGATTGCAACCGAGAGTTAGTATAAATAGTAAAATTTAGACATAAAAAGAGTTTTCGGACGCCTGAGATAGATATAGGCACTCCCCTAAAATAATGAATTATGTTTCTATTAGCACATTCGTTATTCTTCTTATTTCCAACGAGGGCGAGGGGATAGTTGGCGCTGTTGATCGTCGGAGAAGCGAAGTTTTGCACAGCGCTCTAGCTGGTCGAGACTTTACACTTACGTGACAACGCCGTCCCCGCTCTTGTGCCATCTCTCCTGATCAGCACACACGGCAATTTTTGCGAGCTCAATCATTTGCTCGCTCGTACCCGTCGCCAATTCACTCGTACTACTGGAATCGTCAAACGGAGCAACATCCACGATCCGTCCAAACTGTTGAACTGGAACAGGCATCAGAGGAAATTCGAGTGCCGTGGCAACTTGTCTGTACTCTGTAGCAGGTGGCTAGTCTACGTGCAACGCGCGGCCCCGCATAAGCGTTCCACTGCGGGCCACAGCAAGCTCGCTCGCTCGCTCGCCGCTGTTGTTGTTGGGAGTGGGACCTGCCAGGTGCGTGGAGCCGGCGGTTCGGTCTTACCGGCACCGTGCCGCACGGCGCACACTTGTCGTCCCACCGAATACCGATGGTCCGCCCGGAAGCACCAGTTGCCCGTACTACTACCTCCTCGCTGGCCGCCGGCGGCCCGGCCCAAAAGATCCAGACGAACGAACCCACCGGTTTGCGTGCCCAGGTGCACGCGATCTCGTGCAGCGTACACGAAAAACAATCGCTGCAGCAGGTGGCGCCGACGTGATCCCTCGCGCCCGCTCTGTCTTGTGGACGAGATAACAGGGCCGAGACAGGCTCAGGTCTGATCGAAAAATCGTTGTTCGACCCATGCGGGCCGGAGCCCCTGACGCGCGGGTCCTACCCCTGCCCCGGGGAATTAGCCGAGCGAGATGCCCCCGCTCGCACCCACGCACGCACGGCACCGCCCCTCGCGACGCTGTAGCTATGCCCCCGTAACAAAACGCGACGCAGACTCCACCTCCCCCCGCTCCCTCCCTCCCTCTCTCGCCTCGCACCCTTCGCGTGCCTTGCGCTTCCCTCCTCCGCCGCCTCGCCGGCGGACACGGCAGGACCGCACGGCCAAGCCTGCCGGCCCGTGTGCCCGCGTCTCTGTCGCGCCGCGGGCCCGAAGGCCGAGCCGACCGCGCGCCGCGACCCATGGCGGCCACTGCGGATCCCAGGGCGAAGACGGCGGCCACGCAGCCCCACCACCACAAGCCGTGGGCGCCGCCGCCCCCGCCTCGTCGCCACCGCGTGCCTTCCCTGCCTGCTGTCTCCGCAGCCGCAGGCGCCAACCGCGATCGGCGCCGCTCCTCGACGTCCCACCGACGCGGTGGGTCCGACCACGTAGACGAGGAGCCTTACGACGATGGGCTGGAGGATCTCCGGGCTAAGCTCATGGGCCACCTCCATGACGCCGCCGACCGCCTTCGCGTGCCCCCGGCGAAGCCCCACCGGTCGCCGCCGGAGCCCGACGCTCCGGCCGCGCCTCAACAACACGACGCCGCCACGGCTGTGGCCGCCAGCATGCCGTGGACCCTCAGGGAGCGAAAGCGTCGTCCATCAGCCCACGGCAGCGCGGCGTCGTATCCCGCGACGACCGCGGCGGCTCTGGCTCGGGACGACGGCGTGCGCGCTCCGTTCGCCGTGGCGCTGGAGGCGGAGGAGATCGAGGAGGACGTATACGCCCTGACCGGCGCCCGGCCACGGCGGCGGCCTCGGAAGCGGCCGCGCATCGTGCAGAGGCAGCTCGATGTAAGAATTCCCCATACTGCCCCTCATCTCCCTAATTATAATTACCTAATTAGAACAAACAAACTCCTATCACTGCTATTTTATTATCATTGCGCTCGATACGCTTTTCTCCTCTGATCAGTACACACTTGTGTATAATAATAATCTACTACTACTACGGAGTAGTAATCAACTCTTGCGTTCCAATAACAATAGTAGTACGACGATCATCCAGCTAACGCTAACACTAGCAATTGTCTCGTGCAGTCGCTGTTCCCGGGGCTGTGGCTGACCGAGATCACCGCCGACGCCTACCGGGTCCCCGAAGACTAGCAAGCAGCCCGCTACCATCGCCGGCCGCCGGCCAGCAGCTCTACCATTCTACCCATGCCCTTGGGTCAGCACAAGACAAATTGTAACTAGGTTTAGTTGAGTTGACAGGTCAGGTGCGCACCTGCGATGTCGTATCTTTTAACATTGATTTTGTACTTCGAAATCTAAGCAGTCCTCCTTCATTCTCTCTCAATCATGTTCATGTACAGTTGGGTCGGTGATCGTCTACTGCTAACGCATATGCATCTACCTAGGTCAGTTGCCATGCTTCTCGATTAGTAATTTGCTAGTGTACGCTATCTCTCTCCGTCTCCCGAGTTGCATGGTTTCATCATCAGCTCTGCAGTGCAGCACGAGCTTGCGCCTTTTCCCACTTCGTTGCTTGCTTTTAGCATTTCTTTTCCTCGCAGTAGCAGCCTATCTGTTCTGCTCCAAGGTTTGGACCGTGCTTTCGTTGGAGGCGTACCCGTCCCGTAGGCTGCAGTTATAGCCGGCCGCGTCTGCGTCGTCGTGCTCGTATCGGGAGAGGGAGAGGGCGGTGGTTGGGTCGTTTCGGGATCCTTGGACCCCGCTACCTGTACATTTGGGGTTAACGTGGGACAGCCATTATGCCACATGAGCACTGCTACACGTATGACAATTTGGATACGATTTTGGTACGACTTAGCACAACATCCGTTGATCAAACCTTATATCACTTTTAATCACCATTCATTTACCCATCGTACAAAAATCGTATGTGGTTTAGTCGTACGTGTGGTAGTTCCGATGCCACATTATTATCGTTGTACGATGCTCAAAAGGGGCTCTCCGGTTATAGATTTCCCACACTCGTTTACTTCGGTCTCGGAACAATCGCGTGACCATGCACAAGTACTAAAATTTTAAAATTTTACTACTCCCCCTCTTTCAAAAATATAAGATCCACGTGATCATTATTAGTATATCCTAACTACTCCCTCTGTCATAAAATAAATGACGCACAGTTTTTTAATATGTATATATCTAGACGTGTTTTAGTGTCTAGATGTATATTCCCTCTATTTCATCACATAATAATGCCTATCTTTTTTTAACGTCAAACTGTGTAAAGTTTGACCAAATATTGAGAAAAAATTATGAACAACTTTAATACATACTACTATATATATATCATATGGGAATATATTTCATAATGTTATCTAATGATATTAATTTTATATAATACATATTAATAAATCATTCTAAAAACTAATTCAAATTTTACATAGTTTGACTTTTTAATAAAAATATAAGCCTTATTCTTTGGATCGGAGATAGTACTTACACGCCACTTATTTTGGGAACAAGGGGGTAAAAGGGAGTGGATATGGAAAGTAAAGTGCCGAGATCTCTGGCGGTAACCGACCGAAACCGTTTTTTCCTTCCTCTCTGAGAAGAGGTGCTATCGGTAAACAAAGTCAGATGAACTTGAATTTAAACTTCACAATAAGATAAGTAAACTATGCATGCCAATGGTAACAAAAACAACTGTTTGTGGTGAGATCCCAATTTCTTTTGAATGCAATTTTTTTGTATTAACTCGGACGGTAAAATACCGAGACTTCCGGTATTTTCTATAACCGGTAACTCCGACACCCTTGGGTACAAAATGCTTGAGAAAAAAGAGTTTAATCAAATTTATTGATTAAAAATTTGCATCAGTGAATCAAATTGAGATCAGTGGGTATGATGTTGATATTTTTATATAAACTGTGGACATATTGATTTAGTACAGAACAAATACACCTTATATGTTGGGAAGGAGTGAAGACTGTTGTATTTTTAGGTAAATAAGTTACATGCATTGCAATCTTCGAAGGTAATTCTAGGACCTAACACTAAGTTACTGTGAACCGGTAACTTATTTACCTGTAGTGTGAAATGCTTGAGAGAAAACCTGAGTATAGCAGTTATACTGTTGTTGATGATTTTTAATAGATCGGTAAAATTTCGCAAAAAATAATAATAAGTACAAGGCTAACTCTATTACGCTTACAATCCTCTTCGACTGCAGCGTGAGGATGAGCCTCTCCATACATGCACATATTTTGGCTTCTCGTGAACCTTTGCATTAACCGACCTCTCCATACATGCACATATTTTGGCTTCTCGTGAACCTTTGCATTAACCCATAAGAGGAAAAGATTAGGCCTTGAAACCCACCTCTGAGCACCACTTCACTATCAAAGGTGAAGCTCGAGCAGTGTGTTACGATCGTATGAGCATTAGCAGAAACAACTTGTTACCTTTAGGGCGTGTTTTGCCTTCTTCAAATCTACATGGTCCTATGTTTGTCTAATTAAATTTAGGGTGTGTCTAATTCTAAGTCAGCTGATATCATACAGCCTTAGTTGCAACCTCACTTGTAACCTCCTAGGAGCATCTTAGTTGCAATCCTATTTATAACTAAAAAAACTCAGTTACAACCCCACTTGCAACTGAAAATCTCACTTGCAACACCACTTGTAACTCACGGAACACACAAATCACCTATGCAAATCCAATGAATTTAGACCTAATTGAGCTGTAACTTAATTCTCATTCGATTGAGAATTAGCAAAACCCATAAATTTGACCCCTGCCACGTACCAAAGAGATATCGTTCAAAGCATTGAGACGGTCTTCAATATCCACCTTTTGCCACTAATTTTTACTATAATACATGTACAAAACATAGGAAATCGTTACATTATGAACAAACTTTTCGAGAAAAATTTAACCATGTGATTTACAAATATTCGAAATAATATAGTCAGATAAGTTTAACATAAAAGGTGTCAAGTGGGATCTTACCAAAGTTCCATATAACAGCCTCGGATTAGCCTTATGCAAGTTTCAATGATTCCCGCCAAACCCGCATAGAAACGATTCGAAGATGCCCACCAGACACTTGCGTGCGGGTGGAAAATAAAGTAATATCATTACACAATAGTAGCCCATGATGTAACTCATAGAACATACATATACAACAACGACTCATCGAGTCAAAAATACATATATACAGTACAAAGATCCAAATCACCTTCAAAACGATACTACATCTGAGTACGGATAAGATGCAAATAAGGCTAAGAGCGCTGAAGAATAACCAATGGCATCCATAACGTTGCCCAGGCAAAGCCGAAAGGGTAACTCTGCTAACGATGTCGATCTCAAGCCTTATAAAACAAAAGGAGTGCTGACAAAGGGCAAAGGAAAAAGTGAGCGGTCAGTACTGAGGTCAGTACACTGCGAGTTTAGAATTCGGTGGCTCTCGCCTACATAGGTATAGTGGACTGAAATGGAAGCGAAGCATGCACTAAGCAACCTATAGAGACTCGATACAACTATCGGCTATCAGAGAAATATAAGAAAGACATATGCGGAACTAACCTCATACTAACACCAAACATACCCATCCTGATATTTTCCCCTCAAGACCAAACGACGAAGTCCTTCCGAGAAAACTCACACGATTGGCAATTTTAGTCATTCTTTTCATGGTGGTTATCCAACTTACTAGTCATATCAGATACAAATCAAATTACAGCAGTAAACTTTAGTTGTAGTTGTCTATGATCAAGAAACTGTGCTCCAAGTCGACCATAACCGCAAACACGACTTTTTGAAAAAAATTACCCTGCAGGAGTACACCAAAATTTACACACGCAATTCCACCCTTTTTGCTAGATCAATTAACATAGTTCTATCGATATGTCGGCGGGACTTCGGACAAGACGCTTTTTCAGACCCAAAGCAAGTACATGGGGACCACCCGAAAGAGCTACCCGTACGAGGTATATTTAATCCTCCTCGTATGGACCTGGAGGTCGCGTGGACTTGTCACACGAGCAGAGGCCATAGACAATATATTCCCGTGATATAGCGTCGTACCTACGTAACAGTAATAAACGCTCATCGAGCAACAGGTAATAAACATGGTATACATGGCATAGGTATAGTAGGTAACGTATAAAGCCTGAACTAGTTTGTGGCCCCAAGTACAGTATTTTAAAATTAGGTAATAAGCCGATAGGAGCGCCCAGACACCCACATGTGGTTAGCGCGCTCAGTATTTGAACATGTGTCAAAAACTCGGGTCCTAGGTGGACACCAGTGGCCGGTTAACAACCAAATCTCAACTATTATCCACCAGTGTCTTTTCATTAATTATATCCACTTCCATTATTTTATTAACAAGTTATAATTAAAACCATGATCATCTTTACCGTTAAGCATGTGCCAACAGAAGATATCTAGTGCTACGTACCATTTGCGTGCTACTAGATTCCAGGACTTTGGACCATCCGATCATAGCCAAGGGGCAGGATTTGAACAATACTTCAGGACTTTTCCACCATGGCACATAAGTGAATAAGACCCTGCTTGCTTTCATATTGTTGCACATGAACCCTCTCTCTCCTTCATTATACCAAATCGCCTGAAGGTGGATTCCAGCAGATCGCTTCTCTTTGCATAATATTATTAATCTAAAATATATCATATTGTATTAAATTTCGAAGTTGCAGAAGGAAGGCAGTAGTTGTAGAGATAAATAAAACAGAGACGTAGGTCTGCTCCTAGCAAACACCGTGGCCGCGGTCTCGATCTGTTCCAAGAACCTTTGCCATCCCATGTCTGTGCACGCGGTTTATGCCGGATTCGACCTGCTTGTGACCTGAGGTGAGATGGACGTGGCAACAGCCGGCAGTGAGCCAGACGCACCATAGTTACTCCAGCTCCATGCTTTCGGCTGCGTGTTGAGCTCTTCCAACCAAGCTTTTGTTTGGAAGCAAACTGAATCAGCATGTTGTGCTGCTCCATGATCTGTAGCTTCGATTTGGCAGTGAACTTTACCTAGCTTTTGGGGTGATTTCAGACTCGTGAGATTGTGAGCCTCTAAGAATTGACGGATCTTGTGTGACAATACGAAAAGCTGGAGGGATAAATTTGCATTTTTGCGATGGTGGGTAGTGGACCTAGTCAGATTTGATCCTGTCCTTGGACTCAAAATGGAGTGTCCAGATTGACCTGGAATCTAGTAGTACAGAACTACCATGTAGCACAAGATATCTCTCATGCCAACCTACCAACAACAATGTAACATCGACGACGCGAAACAGAACCTGAGCAAGCAACTACGACTTGCAAGGCCAACTGTCTACCAAACAACAGGCAATAGGAGGTGTCTAAGGAGTATAAATGGTACGGAAACTAAAGCATCACAACACAGATAGCAATAGATCAACAGGAGGAAGTAAAGACTATAAATATAAAATAGGTAGAAAAGAGGAGAATGCTCGCCTGGGAAACACTATCAAAAATACATAATTGAATAACGGGGCGAATCTCGCATCAACTCAACGGCTATCCTTGAAGAAGCAAAGCACTAAAAGAAACATTGGATGCACTATTTAATACTACGACAGAAGATCAGGCATGATGCATGTATGATATATGACATGAAAAAGATGCGATGCAACTAGGCAATATTAAGCGGAACCGGGTCCCGACAATTAATTAATAGGTCCATGTTCTTTAGATCCCATAATTTAAATATTGGCTTAACAGGATAAAAAATATGGCATCGGTTCACTACATAAATTTAAATGGAGCTGTAGGACTAAAATAACCCACATATGGTCCATATTTAATTATTAGGTGAGTCAACAAAACACCCCCAAACAAAAGAATATGTACGCGAGATGATTGATTTATATGCAACAAGGTGGACGTCATATATTATAAAAAAGGTCTCGGAAAGAGGTCACACATTGGGGAGACTCGGATTCGGGGTCTCGGGGGTGACTCGACGGGGTTCGGGCTTGGCGGGATCGGTCTTCGATTTCCTGGGTCAAGGGTCTCAGCGTCCATGAAGAAGAGCTTCAGGTCACCAACTCTGGTAGAAGTTCTTGGCGTTCAATGTCATAGGCCTAGGGGTTCCGGTTTTGATGTCGATGGAGATCTTTGATCTTGACGTCAGTATCGGTGTGCTTCAGGGTCTCGGTCATGGAGGAGGTAGACTTGGCAGCGAAGTGTGCACATCATCGGGAGATCTTGCTGGCATCGGGGACGAAGGTAGCCAGTGTGGGCGTCCAAAACACCACTTTAACATGGCCATACACACACGGATATGTTGTCAGGCAGCAACACGTCACGGGGTAGCAACTGCATTTCACGGAAATAAAAACGCAACAAAAGCAGGCAACTTGGCATTCTTGCGTGTGCTGGAGGTGGAGCTCAAGCGAGGTCGACGGCGGTCTGGATGACAGAGGACCTGGTGACGCGGCGACAGCGGGGCATGGGCCGAGCATGGGTCGCGGGCGCCGGAGAGCTCGCTGGAAGCAGCGGGGCGCTCAGGGCTGCAGGGGAGGTTGGTGATGCCGAAGGCGGCGGAGACGAGGTCGACCGAGTGGGGGGCTTGGGCTCATGGAGGTGGCGGCGAGGTGAGGGAGATGACGCTAAGGCAAGGCGTCGGCATCAAGCGGGCTTGCCGCGGGAAGGGGCCGGCGGCGACGTTGTTCCTAGGCGAGGGAGACCGAGCGGAGCGAAGGATAAGCGGCCGGTGGCGGGCAGATCGTGGTCCCACAGGGTGGCGGCTCGCAAGAGGGGCCTTCGTGGAGGAGGCGAGCAAAGGCGATAAAAGGGAGAGGAAGCGGGGTGGGGGATCGAGGGAGAGTGCGACACGGGCGGGCAGCGAATCCGGGGCGATAAAGTGGTGGGGCCTGGCAGGGGCGATGGTTGATACGTCCATTTTGCATCACTATTCTATATCATAATTTACTGTTATTTATTGATATATTTCATATTAAGAGATGATACTTATGTTATTTTATCTGTTTTTGCATGGTTGATGACTTTTGGAGCATGGACCGCTGCAGTCAGGATTCTGATGGAAAAGGTGCTGTTTGGAGGCAAAATTCGCGAAGATCAAAAAATTCGGGAAAATACATGGAAAATTCTATTTTTCCATAAGACAAAGATTGCCAGAAGGGGGAGTGGAGATGGGCCACAGGGGGCCCACACCACCCCTGGCGCGGGCAGCCCTAGGCCACGCCAGCAGGCGGTGTGGCCACCCTGGCCCACTCTAGGCTCTCCCCTCTAGCGTATATTATCCCCTCGAAACCCTAATACCTAGGGGGCGACCACAGAAAGATTCCGCCGCTTCTGCGGGGCGGAAAACACCGAGAGAGAAAGATCTCTCCGGTAGACAGAATTCTGCCGGGGGAATTCCTTCTTGGAGAGGGGAGAACGTCGCTATCAACACCACCATCAAGATGGACTTCATCGGGATCCTCATCATCATCACCATCATCATCTCCACTAGCACCATCATCACCACTTCATACCGCTGTAAAAATTGGGTTGAATCTTGCCTAGTTCTTAGGGGAAACTTTCTCGGTGTTGATTACTCCTTGTAGTTGATGCTATTGAGTGAACCATTGAATTCTCGTTTATTTTCAGATTGTTACATATGATTATATCATCTTTGATCTTGATCCATATGATGTCTTGTGAGTAGTTCGTTTAGTTGTTGAGGACATGGGAGAAGTCATGTTGTTAGTAGCGGAATTGTGTTGAGAAAGATTCAATAGTTTGATATTTAAGTTGTGGTGTATTTCTTCTAGTGGTGTCATGTGAACGTTGACTACATGACACTTCACCTTTATGGGCCTAGGGGAATGCATTGTGTATTTGTCTACTAATCGTAGGGGTTGCCGGAGTGACAGAAACCTGAACCCCCGTTAGGAAACCTTTGCACAAGGGATGTCAAGGTCTTAGAGTTTAAAGCTGTGGTTAGGTTTCTACCTTAATTACTTTCTTGTACTTGCGGATGCTTGCAAGGGGTATAATCACAAGTATGTATTAGTCCTAGGAAGGTCGGTACATTAGCATAGGTTCACCCACACAACACTTAGCAAACTAAAGAAGATTAATCAACTATATGAAGCGAAAGCACTTGACGATCTTCCTATGTGTCCTCGAGAACGTTTGGTCATCTTAAGTAATACAGCCGGCTTGTCCTTTGCTAAAGAAAGGATTGGGCCACTTGCTGCATTTATTATTATTGTCTTTTATTTACTCGTACTTTATTTACCTGCATTATTAAAAACCCCTAAAAATCTATTTGCTAAGTATTTACAGAAAATTCTTGCTCCAAGCCATTCGCCAACACCTTCTGCTCCTCGTTGGGTTCGACACTCTTACTTATCGAAAATACTACGATACACCCCCTATACTTGTGGGTCATCAAGACTAATTTCTGGCGCCGTTGCCAGGGAGTGAAGCACTATTGGAGAGTGAAACTGGTAAAGGAAAGTTCTACTGTGAGTATTGTTTACTTCTGTTAGTTACTTTATTTTCAATATGGATAATTCGATGAGTTTCTTATTTCGTAATGCTACTACCACTGCTAGGGTAGTAGATGAAACACCACCTGCTGAGAATGATACTTTTAAAATACCTACAAGAATTATTGATCGTGTTATGGATAATTATTATGTTGGAGATGGAACCGTCCATCCCGGTGATCATTTGCTCTTTATACACGAATTATGCGGGTTGTTCAAGTGTGCAGGTATTACAACAGATTGAGTCAAGAAGAAGTTATTCTCATTATCACTGAAAGGAAGAGCCGAGGAATGGTATAAGCTGCTAAAGAATGGTCAAGCTCTTGAATGGGAGGAAGTAGTACCTCTCTTTTATTCAAAATTTTATCCTCCTAGTGAGACTCATAAAGATCGGAATCAAATATACAACTTTTGGCCTCTTGATGGAGAGAGTACAACTCAAGGTTGGGCGAGATTGAAGTTACTAATGCTCAAATGTCCTATTCATGAGCTCCCTCACAATATTATTATCAATGACTTTTATGCAATACTTTCTCTTCATGATAAGGATCTATTGGATGCTTCTTGTGCTGGATCATTTACACGCATGGAAGAAGAAGCTAAATGGGATCTTTTAGACCGTATTCAAGACAATGCTGAAGCATGGGAGAATGATAAAGGAAGAAAGTCAGGTATAAATTATGATTATGAATGCATTGACTCTTTTATGGGGACTAATGACTTTCAAAATATTAAAAATGCTTATGTTCTAGACTCTCAAGCTATTGCAACTTATTTTAAGGCTTTTGCTTTCTATATTGAAGTTCCTAAAAAGAAGTGGAATAAGTATCATGAACCAAATAAAGATGTTGCTAAGTGTGTTCCTGCAAAAAATACTGAAGTTTATACTGCTAATCACGTTTTACCTGAACCTTACATTGAGAAAATGCCTTTCCCAGTTAAGGTAAATGAACATTCTATGATAGCTAGTATGGTTAATGAAAGTATGGATAAAGCTGTTGAACCTGATGAACAAGTAGATGTTGAATCTATGATAGCAAATGTGAAAGACTTTGTCACAAAATATGTAGAAGATGGACACACTATCCTCTATAAGGATAATTCTAATATTGTTTCACAAAGTAGTGTTATAAGAACTAGTGTCCCTGTGTTTTCTGTTAGAATAAGTGATCATTGCTACAACGGTTCTTGTGATAGTTATATCATTAAATTTATGCATGATACTGAAGGTTATTATGAGAGAAGAAAGACTGTTCTAATGCATCTCAATAATATTAAGTTCCCTCGTTTTAGGCTTGAAGTCTTTATGTTGCACCTGTTTTGCCTTCCTATGCTAGCAGTCCCTGGTTTCAACAACTTGTTTGCTTACAAAATTCCCTGGCATAGGAAGTGGGTTAGACTTAAAAATGTATATTTCTGCTTCTTAATGCTCTTTTTCACTTCAATTCATATCCTTATGTGAGCATCATTGAAATTATCATGCCCATCTTAATGGCTATAAAGAAAGAGCTTTTTGGGAGACAACCCAATATATTTCTTTTGCTTTCAGTTTTTTTTATTTGAGTCTTGAAAGTTATTGTTTCGTCAATAACCTCTCCTTATCCTTTTTATTCGGTTTTTGTGTCAAGATCAACCTCTAATGAGAGAGAAGTAAGATTTGGGGAAGTTGCTATCCCGAAACAGATTTGTGTGCTTCGCCGTAAAAATTCGTGAGAGATCTCTGAAGGAAATATGCCCTAAGAGGCAATAATAAAGTTGTTATTATGTATTCCTTATATATGATAGATGTTTATTTTGCATGCTATAATTGTATTGATAGGAAACATCAATACATGTGTGTTTAATAAACAAAAAGGGTTCCTAGTCATGCCTCTCTTATAGACTAGCTTGTTGATTAACAGGATGATCAAGGTTTCCTAATCATGGACATTGGATGTTGTTAATAACAAGGTCACACCATTGGTGGAATGATGTGATGAACATTCATCCGAAGTATAGCATTACGATCAAGTCATTATGTTTATATTGCTATAACATCATACGAAGTAATCTTTATCCTTAGACCATGAGATCATGTTAATTGCTAACACCGGAAGAGTATCTTGATAACATCAAACGTCACACCGTAACAGGGTGACTATAAAGATGGGTTCAGTGCTACGAAGGTGTTATGTTGAGGCTCATGGATCAAGAGTGGAATTTGTCAATCCAGATGACGGATAGATATACTCTGGGCCCTCTTGGTGATATCACATTAGGATAGCTTGCAAGCAAGTGATGTGATCACTAGAATGTTATATCACAGGAACGAGAAAAGAGTGCATGTCTGTAACGAGATCAAACTATGTATGTAGATACCGATGATCGAATCTCAGACACGTAATATATCGAGAGACAAAGGGATTTAGTTACAAGCGTTAAAGGTTCTCACGATCACAGAGTCATCGTTGAATGTGTAGGAGTCGACGGATCTCCGTGTCCATTGCTGATTATTGATCGGAGAAGGGTCTCGATCATGTACGCATTATTCATGAACCGTAGGGTGGCACACTTAAGAGTTACCGGACACCATTTTGGAGCACATATGTTTCAGACGAAAGAATTGCAAAGCACAGGAATTGTTTCAATAGAAACCGGAAATTGTTTCGGGTGAAATTGCAGAAGGTGTTTCTGCATGTGATATTGAAATATTGCAAGGGGCTATATGTGAATGTTTGTTAATTAAAGTAATTAACAAAATTCTGAATAAATTTAATAAAAGAGTTTTATTAAATGAGAGAGCATTAAATTTGGAGAAACTTAATGCATTTAAAGTGGAGACTTTAAAAGGGAATGTGAAGAGGCATTTTAATGTGGAGGAGTTACCACCACATGAATGGGGGAGGTGAGGTCACCCCATGCGCAAGCCATGGAGAGAGGGCACCCTCCTCCTATAAAAGGCCACCCATTCCCTCCTTCATCCTCACACCTCCTTGTGAAGGATCTCTCTCCCCCTCTAGAATTATTCCCCCATGGTCTCGGATTAGCGAGATACATGTTCCCGGTGGCATTTCATCTGGAAGGAGTTGCTGCTTCTGCTGGATCGAGGAGGTGGAGGTTGTCCGGTGGCTTGAACGTGTGTGCGAGTGCGGATGCGCTGCTGAGTTGCGGCGCTCGAACTTCCTCACGATCTTGAGATCGGCAAGTGTACGACTACATCAACCACGAGTTTCTACTCGTTAACAAAACTCGTTGTCTTCGAGGGTAAGTTCTCCATGGATGTATGTCCACCCGTTTGCTTTGTACCTAGTAGATAGATCTTGGCGTGTAGTTCACACCGTAGGAAATTTTTTGTTTTCTATGCTGCGGACCCAACAATCTCTGTACGTCGGATTGAGCTGTAATATTTTGAGCTTCTGCCCCAGTATATTATCTAACTTCCGTTAGTTTTGCACTTTTTGATCTGAGCAACAGAAGATTTTCGAAAAAATTGATCTTTACCTGCTGGTCTGTTTTGACAGATTTTGCCACCTTGCATTCGCTTCTTAAATCGATTTCCTTTTTGAATTGTTTTTGGGTTTTCGGAAGGAGTTGTTTCAGTAGCTTATGTTTTGATAGATTTCAGTTGAAATTGAACCTAAAAGGTTTATTACCTCGCTTACACTAATGTTGCTAATGAGAATTGTATGAAGTTTTATGTGAAAGAAATTTCCGGGTGAGTGGAGAAAATGGTGTAATAACATAGTGAAAGGTTTCATGACTCAAGCAATATGTGTATGAAGATGAAGATATTGATGCTATTCAAGTAGTAACTCTAGAAAAAATTATCAAAGACCAAATTCAGAGACCTGCAGAGTCCGTTTTTGAATAGGTAACAGTTCTGGTAAGAAAAGTTCCACGAAAATTCTGTCAAGTTATATTTTTGCAGTTTTTATCCAACAAGGAAAGCAACGAAGCGAAAGAGGGACGAAAATGGAGCCAGGGTGGCTCACACCACCTCTTGGCGCGGGCCCCCTGGTCACGCCAGCAGGTGGTGTGGCCACCTCGGCCTCCGTCTCTCACCCGTTTTCTCCCAGTACCTTCCTTTTGTTGTAAAACTTCGTAATATATAATCACCCGGATCCCCCGAGGTTTGTATATCGTGTTCTCGTCGTGTTTTTGTTTCGATCTGTTTCTGGCAGGAACTATTCTTAAAGTTTAGAAGCACAAAGGTCTCCGCCAAGGATAAGGGAAAGGAGCCTACGGAGGAGGATCCCCAAGACCCCGGGCAGGAGAAGGAGATCGATGAAGAGGAGGCAAAGAAAAGCCAGCATCCACACACCAGCACTACCATTGCAAGCATTGGAGTGTTGGCAAACCCTGCCACGATCAAAAGGACTGCATGTATGTCAACTGGAGGGAAGCCTCCACGCCACTATTTGGCAACACGGTCACCTCCTCCACGCACCAAGAATCCCTTCCATACCCTTATCCATGAGCATCAATTCCAGAATATGCCCAAGGAGAAACTACCCTCCAATTGGGATATGCCTTGTTCTAACCATACAGGAAAAGAAGACTTCAAGAAGGAAGAGTGGGGAAAGAATCACAAGAGCTAGAATTTGCAACCCGACATGATCATGAGCCGCATTGAGCAAAACTTGGAGTTGATTCGTACTCTCACCTTTGAGATTGAGGATTTGGGGAAATTAATCAGAAAGCTCATCAAGAGAATACCACCACCACCGAAGGAGTAATTCGTCATCAGGTTTTGGCATTCCCTTGGTTTGTTCCAAGCTTGGGGAGTGCCACATTATTACATCACTATCTTTTATCTGTTTACCTTTTTAGTAGAGTCATATCATGAATAGAGAAGTTATCATGTAGGATGGTTTGCATTATGGAAGTGTCCCCCCTCTCGTTAGATATCTCTGTATCCCTTGGAGTGAGTTGCCGTTATGGAATATTAATGAGAAGTTCTTTCATTTACTCTTTTGCATATCTTATATTAGTTTTCAATTTATGATTATATGATTGATCTTGTTGTTAGAATTGGTATCACTTTGGGATCATTGAGTTAATTTAGTTAGTTTTGGCAAACCTGGCTCGGTCAGTAGCAACACTATTTTTGAGAATTGAATGACAAAGATAAAAGTACTCTTAAGAAATATAATTTCATCATCTTTCTTTCTTGATTTGCTCATAAGCTTAGTATTTTCTACTTAAGATCTTTTGTGCTTCCAAGGAAGATTGCATGTTTGTTTTTATCACTTGTATGTTTGTTTGTTTCCTTCAACTCTTATATTTGCTACCCAGCCTTGCTAGCCAAAAACCTATACTGAGAGGGAATGCTTCTCGTGCATCCAATCCTTAAAACCAAAACCTATGTCATTTGTGTCCACCATACCTACCTACTAGCACTATTGCTATTCCAAGTAAATTCATGTTTTTATCTACCTTCCGATTTAAACTTGTTATGTGAAAATTGGTGATTAAAGCTCTCATGAACTTGATGGCACACTTTACTTTCTTGCACTTAATAAACTTGAACCATTGTGCCCATCTATGTTGCGTATATGCTTGCGCTTTGTAAGTTGTGAATTAGCAGAACCATGTTGTCATGGGGAACGCTTTTAACATTGCACTTGTACATTGTACCTAGTTGATATCATGCTCTTTTGTTTATGGATGTCGTCGGTGTGAAATGAAAGGGGAGCTTCTAAGTCCATGGAGTTATGTATGTGTGTTAGAGAAACGCCTGGGCCGCTGGTCTAATCCATGCCTAATCATGGTGAAAACCTGCAGCGTAACCATAATGAGATGTCTATGAAGCATTCTTCTTATAAAAAAAGAGATAGAGATTGAGAAAAAAAAAGAGAAAAAAAGATGAGAAAAGAGAAAAAGAGAGAAAAAAGCACCATTTTCCCATGGTAAATAAGAAGATTGTTGAGATGCTCGTTGTCTGCTTGCCTTGTCATTTTGATATGGGGATTCTTCCGTATCATCAGGCAAGGGGTACCCTGTTGGCAGTTCTCTATGATACACATATACTTACTATGACAAGAACTTACTGGTAACTAACTTGAGTAGCATGAGGAGCGGCCCTCGTATTCAAGGGACATGAGATTTTAAACTTACAACTTGCCAAGCATATCCTCATATTTGATCACTTTAACCTTAATCACCTAAAGATGCCTATGATAGGGGCAATGAGAGCTAAAAGCTAATAAGTACCATAATTTTTGGAAGCTCTTTATGAAACTTGAAATCCTTGCTTCCCTCTGCGAAGGGCCTTTCTTTTACTTTTTAGTTGAGTCAGTAAACCTATTCCCTTCTATCTCAAGCAAGTATTTTGAGTTGTTGTGTTTCATTCATTCATTCATATGATGATTTATTCAATCATGTTTCTTATGTTCCTTGTTTTGCACATTACTCTTATCTTAGTGCTTACTACTTTGAAAGCTATCATTGAAAACCAGTTATGTGTGAACTCTAGCAAATTGTCAACTATTCTTCGACCAAGAGCTAAGTTTGCCATTACCAATTATGATTTACTTTATGTATCTTTATTGTGTTTCCTTTACTTATTGCAAGTTAAGTTATATAATAGTGAGTTGTCTTCTATTATGATTTATGTATTGATGAATGTGATGCTTCTTGTCCGTATTCTTTTATCGACTCTTCACTCCATAAACCTAAGGTCATATTTATTGAGCTCAGTTTTCGCTTGGGGACAAGCGAAGTCTAAGCTTGGGGGAGTTGATACGTCCATTTTGCATCACTATTCTATATCATAATTTACTGTTATTCATTGATATATTTCATATTAAGAGATGATGCTTATGTTATTTCATCTGTTTTTGCATGGTTGATGACTTTCGGAGCATGGACCGCTGCAGTCAGGATTCTGATGCAAAAGGTGCTGTTTGGAGGCAAAATTCGCGAAGATCAGAAAATTCGGGAAAATACATGGAAAATTCTATTTTTCTAGAAGACGAAGATTTCCAGAAGGGGGAGTGGAGATGGGCCACGGGGGCCCACACCACCCACTGGCGCGGGCAGCCCTAGGCCATGCCAGCAGGTGGTGTGGCCACCCTGGCCCACTCCAGGCTATCCCCTCTAGCGTATATTATCCCCTCGTAACCCTAATACCTAAGGGGCGACCACAGAAAGATTTCGTCGCCTCTGCGGGGCGGAAAACACCGAGAGAGAAAGATCTCTTCGGCAGATAGAATTCTGCTGGGGGAATTCCTTCCCGGAGAGGGGAGATCGTCGCCATTAACACCACCATCAAGCTGGACTTCATCGGGATCATCATCATCACCATCATCATCTCCACCAGCACCATCATCACCACTTCATACCACTGTAACAATTGGGTTGAATCTTGCCTAGTTCTTAGGGGAAACTTTCCCGGTGTTGATTACTCCTTGTAGTTGATGCTATTGAGTGAACCATTGAATTATCGTTTATGTTCAGATTGTTACATATCATTATATCATCTCTAATCTTGATCCATATGATGGCTTGTGAGTAGTTCGTTTAGTTCTTGAGGACATGGGAGAAGTCATGTTGCTAGTAGCGGAATTGTGTTGAGAGAGATTCAATAGTTTGATATTTAAGTTGTGGTGTACTTCTTCTAGTGGTTTCATGTGAACGTCGACTACATGACACTTCACCTTTATGGGCCTAGGGGAATGCATTGTGTATTTGGCTACTAATCGTAGGGGTTGCCGGAGTGACAGAAACCTGAACCCCGTTAGGAAACCTTTGCGCAAGGGATGTCAGGGTCTTAGAGTTTAAAGTTGTGGTTAGGTTTCTACCTTAATTATTTTCTTGTACTTGCGGATGCTTGCAAGGGGTATAATCACAAGTATGTATTAGTCCTAGGAAGGTCGTACATTAGCACAGGTTCACCCACACAACACTTAGCAAACTAAAGAAGATTAATCAACTATATGAAACGAAAGCACTTGACGATATTCCCGTGTGTCCTCGAGAAAGTTTGGTCATCTTAAGTAATACAACCGGCTTGTCCTTTGCTAAAGAAAGGATTGGGCCACTTTCTGCATTTATTATTATTGTCTTTTATTTACTCGTACTTTATTTACCTGCATTATCAAAAACCCCTAAAAATCTGTTTGCTAAGTATTTACAAAGAATTCCTGCTCCAAGCCATTCGCCAACACCTTCTGCTCCTCGTTGGGTTCGACACTCTTACTTATCGAAAATACTGCGATACACCCCCTATACTTGTGGGTCATCAATGGTCTCACACGTGACTGTCGGTGGGAGGCTGTGTGGTGCGAGATGGTAGCGGGGTGGGAACGGGGGTGAAGCGGACGCATGGTTGGTGGGGCGTGGGATCTGGTCGATAGGGAGGTTGACCGCAAGCGTGGGGTGCGTGTGGCAGCTGGCGGCGGGGTGGAGGAATGTGGGGTGTGGAGTAGGTGTACCGCGCGGCCTACGGGGTGTGGTGCTGGGGTAGGGTTAGGGTTTAGGTTGGGTAGTAGGTGGCCAGCTGGCCTTTTAGGCCTGGTCGGCTGCCTCCCCGGTAACAATATTTATTTTTATTTAACTTCTAAAACAATTTGTAAATAGTTTTTAGACAAATAAAAGATTTGGAAGAGGCTAGAGTTTTAATTTGAAATAGATAGGGGTTATTTAGAAAACAAAGGTACCTTTTGGAAAATAGTTTTAGGCAAACAAATGAGGGATGACATGATGATGCTAAAATTCAATGTGGCATGATGACATGAGCATTCGATCATGATGATGCACAAAATTAAAAAACACGCGATTTTCTAGTAGTGGTTTTATCCGGGGTGCTACAATTCGACACCACTAACAAGGGATATCACCCTCAAGATCCGCCTCATGGTACGGGGAAGAAGGTTGATGATCTAGATCTTCTCGCTTCGTGTAGATCCTCGCGGCACCACTATAAGGGTTCCTTATCCATCTTGAAATCGGTGACACCACCAACAAGGTTCATTGCTCACATTCGTCGAGGAAACACTCCGGAGAGACAAAAACGAAGATAAAGGTCTCAAAATATAAGGCCACCTTTAACTTCCGTGTAAGGAGAGAAAAGATGCATTCTAATTTACTTCAATGTACAAGAGCGAATATAACGAGTAGTCGGCATGGGGGCCAATCCATCACGCACCCAAACTATTACTCCGCAGATGTAGAAAAGCGTGCAACCTATTCCCAAAATTAGACTCTTCATCGGATATCATGTAGATGAGGTCGTCTTGGACACCGAAAAATACAAATTAAAAGTTTAGTGAATTTTGAGTCACTTGAGAGGTACATAGAGGAAGATTCCTCAAATAGCATGAAGACCGGATGTAGAAGCACCATTACAAGAGGAAGGAAGCAAAACCCTAAAGGTACGACAGAAACCCAACCAAGAGAATTCTTGGACTCGAAGAAAAGATGAGAGAACAGATTCAAAACACACAAAGCTAAGAGGAGAACAACATAGAGGTAAGGAGTAAAAGAAGACCTAATCAGTTCTATCCAATCGATTTTGCAAAAATAGTTTTGACACTCTACAACATCCGTTAGCTAGGTTATCCTACAGGATGGACCAGTGGGGTATCGCAACTGCTGAGCTCTGATACCACTTTGTAACACCCTCGAATCGGCCCTATGCAGTTTCAACGATTCTCGCCAAACCCGCATAGAAACGATTCAAAGATGCCCACCAGGCACTTGCGTGCGGGTGGAAAATAAAGTAATATCATTACACAATAGTCCATGATGGAACCCACAAAACATACATATACAACAACGACTCATCGAGTCAAGAATACAGATATACAGTACACAGATCCAAATCACCTTGAAAGCGATACTACATCCAAATACGGATAAGATGCAAATGGGGCTAAGAGCCCAAAAGAATAACCAATGGCGTCCATAACCCTGCCCAGGCCAAGCTGTAAGGGTAACCCTACTAACAACGCTGATCTCAAACCTGCTAAAACAAAAGGGGTGCTGACAAAGGGCAAAGGAAAAAGAGAGCGGTTAGTATTGAGGCCAGTACACGGCGAGTCTAGAATTCGGCGGCTCTCGCCTACATAGGTATAGTGGACTGAAGCGGTAGCGAAGTATGCACTAAACTACCTATAGAGACTCAATACAACTGTCGGCTATCAGAGAAAGATAAGAAATACCTATGCGGAACCAACCTGATACTAACACCAAACATACCCATCCTAGTATTTCCCCCTCGAGACCAAACAAGGAAGTCCTTCCGAAGAAACTCACACGGTTGGTAGTTTTAGTCACTCGTTTCATGGTGGTTATCCAACTTACTAGTCATATCAGATACAAGTCAAATTATAAAAGTAAACTTTACTTGTAGTTGTCTATGATCGAGAAACTGTGCTCCAAGTCGTCCATAACCGTGGACATGACTTTTCAAAAAGATTTAACCCTACAGGGGTGCACCAAAGTTTCCACACGCACTTCCACCCTTTTTTCCAGATCAATTAACATACTTCCATCGGTATGTCGGCGGGGCTTCGGACACGACACACTTTCCCAGACCCAAAGCAAGTACATGGGGGGGGGCACCTGAAAGAGCTACATGTACGAGGTATAGCTAATCCTCGTACGGACCCTGAGGTTGCGTGGACTTGTCACACGAGCATAGGCCATAGACAATATATTCCTCTGACAGAGTGTCGCACCTACGTAATAGTAATAAACGCTCATTGAGCAACATGTAATAAACATGGCATACATGGCATAAGTACAGTAGGTAATGTATAAAGCCCGCACTAGTTTGTGGCCCCCGGTACAGTACTTTAAAATCAGATAATAAGTTGATAGGGGCGCCCAGACACCCCACATGTGGTTAGCATGCTCAGTCTCGGAACAGGTGTAAAGAATTCGGATCCTAGGTGAACACCAGTGGGCGGTTAACAACCAAATCTCAAATATTACCTACCGATGCCTCTTCATTTGTAGTAACCCGTATTTTTGAGTTGTTAATTAATTTTAAATTGAATGATGATTAGCTTCTAAATAATTTGCTTTTGACTAAATTCTAGTATTAAATTTGGATTTGCTAATCGTTGCATGAAATAAAATTTGGTGTAGTTAATTAAATGGTAATAGAGTTTGATTTATTTGTGCATGTCAACTAGTACTTATCTTAATACAATCATCGATTCAGCAAAGTAGAAGTAGCTAGCTAGTTGTGCACTTGCGTTTGTTCTATACATATATAGCACGTGAGAGTAGAAAAGAACTGAACCTTTGCTTGCATGTCGGCATGATTTATCACCTAGTAGTACAAGATATTTTAGAAGATGGAAACGTGGCACCATAAAATGGGTATGCATGTCAGCCTTGGTGGCAGCACGTGAGTAGCCTAGACATCATTGTTCTTACGTGGATTGTTGCATGAAGGCCATCATGTAAGCCAATGCCAAAGCTCTTTGTCAGTCGACGTTTGCTTAGGCGGTTGAGCGGCAGATATTTTAGCCTGAGTGCACACTGCCCTGTCCTATGAATAGAAACATCACTCACTAGAGCTGCCTGTACCAACTGAGAGAGAGCGAGCAATGAAGAAAGTAGAAAGCGAGAGAGAGAGTCGTAGCTAGCTAGAAGGAGGTGCCGTTGGGGATTTTTAGAGGCATGTATATATAGAGAGAGGTGCTGCCAAAATATGAGAGAGAGATGTCGAGCGAGAATACATTTATTTGTATATGTTGGAGGCAATAAAATTATAAGGGGTGGTGCTGTTAATTTATGGTAGAAGAGAGTGAAGCCATATATTGGTGTTGGTCTTTCCATGGCTTTTATTTTATGGCGATATTATCTTGGTTTTCTTGCCAAGGATACATTGATATTGCTTATTATTTTCACGACGACATATTTCAAATTAAGGCAAGCTTTTCATATATCTTTCATATACTTTGTAAAGTATATTTTTATTAAATTATGATGCATTATTTTGGTAGTATGTGGTATAAAATATTCGTGAGCTAATACGCCGGTGTCGGTATATGGTGATGGATCCGTTTGGAGCCACCGATGCGAACCGGGTATTTGTCATGGATATGAATTTAGAGAATAACATGAAAATTATTATGAATGTTTTCTGAAGTAAAACTTGGTGCTACGAAGATAACCGTAATGTACCGGTCACAGACCAGGTATGGGACTGGCTGAGTTCTTCGCTGGGAACGGCCCTGAAACAGAACGTGTCCGTGATGGATCTGTAGGAGCCATCGACATCAGTAAATTTAGGTGTTCGGTTCTAGTGGGTCAAAGGGCTCTGCTCTTCTAGAGTCCTGTGTGGTTCTAGTTGAGGTTGTCTGCGTCGGAGTACCCCTCTGCAGAGTGTAAAAGCGTTAATATTAACCCCTGTGACTCCCGGGTTTGGGAATGCTTACTTTCATGTGTGGCACCATGGTTTTTAATTTGCTTAAGTATTTTAATCACCTATATTTTTATAAAACAAGTCTATTTTACAATTTATATGACTATTGTATGATTAGTTTGCTGAGTACTGTCGTACTCACCCTTGCTCCCTAATATTTTTTGGATGCAGTCGGCAAGACACGGTCATTCGAGGATAGGCTGTACCGGTGGGCGAGAAGCGATTTAGAGAATATAGTTGTATTTCATGTATTTGTAAGAAACTTGTAATAATATGTGTAGATGAGCTTCTCGAGATCCACTGTACCGGCTTATGCCTGTATTTTTAGCCTTACGGGTATACAGGCCTCCAGGTCTATATACACGTGGCGGTTGTCATTCTACCGGGCCGGGTCTCGGGGCGTGACATCATTAATTATATCCACTTCCATCATTTCATTAACAAGTTGTAATTAAAATCATGATCATCTCCACCATTAAGCATGTGCCAACCTACCAACAACGGTGAAACATTGACGACGCGAAACAACACATGAGCAAGCAACTACGACTCGCAAGGCCAACTGTCTACCAAACAACAAGCAATAGGAGGTGTCCAAGGCAATTTAGAGGCTCCAAGGCATATATATGGTACCGAAACTAAAGCATCACAACATAGATAGCAATAGATCAACAGGAGGAAGTAAAGACTATAAATATAAAATAGATAGAAAGGGGAATGCTCGCCTAAGAAACACTATCAAAGATACATATCAGAATAACATGGTGAATCTCGCATCAACTCAATGGCTATCCGTGAAGAAGCAAAGCACTAAAGAAACACTGGATGCACTATTTAATACTACGGCAGAAGATCGAGCATGATGCAAGTATGATGTATGACATGGCAAAGATGCAATGCAACTAGGCAATATTAAGCATAACCAAGTCCCGCCTATTAATTAATAGGTCCATATTATTTAGATACCCCGCAATTTAAATATTGTCTTAACAAGATAAAATATGGCATCGGCTCACTACACAAATTTAAATAGAGCCAATATAAGACTAAATTATCCCACATATGGTCCCATATTTAATTATTAGATGAGTCGACAAAACACCCCCAAACAAAAGAATATGTATGCGAGATGATTGATTTATATGCAACAAGGTGGACGTCATATATTATAAAAAAATCTGGTCTTGGAAAGAGGTCACACATTGGGGGGGTTCGGATCCGGGGTCTCGGGGGTGACTCGACGGGGTTCGGGCTTGGCGGGATCGGTCTTCGGTTTCTCGGGTCGAGGGTCTCGACGTCCATGAAGAAGAGATTCGAGTCACCGGCTCTGGTAGAAGTTCTTGGTGTTCCATGTCGGACACCTAGGGGTTCCAGCTTCGATGTTGATGGAGATCTTTGATCTTGGCGTCATTATTGGTGTGCTTCAAGGTCTCGGTCATCGGGGAGGTAGACTTGGCAGCGAAGTGTGCACAACATCAGGAGATCTTGCCGGCAACAGAGACGAAGGTAGCCAATGTGGGCGTCCAAAACACCACTTTAACATGGCCATACACACACGGATATGTTGTCAGGCAGCAACACGTCACGGGGTAGCAGCAGCACTTCACGAAAACAAAAACGCAACAATAGCAGGCAACTTGGCGTTCTTGCGCATGCTGGAGGCGGAGATCACGTGAGATCGACGGTGGCCTAGATGACAGAGGACCTGGCGACAGTGGGGCATGGGGCAAGCACGGGTTGCGGGTGCCGGAGAGCTTGATAGCTCCAAATTTCATCACTTTTTACTATTGGTTTTCCTCTTGTTTATTGCCTGATTTCCCTGAAGATTGCCTTTTCCACTAACATTAATGTCGCAATTAGCGAATCTTTGGTTTCTTGTGATGGTTTTCAGGTAATGAACATTTATTGAAGATCTAATAGCATTTATGGGCTAATTACACTAGAATAAACAAATCCCCAATTGGAACCACTTTCATTGGAGGTGTTACCACGCATAACGACCACTGGTACGGTCGGGGCGCGCCTGTACCGTCCGCCCGTACTATCCACCAGCATCTTCCTTATATCAATACAAGCAACTTCCGTAAAGGAGGAGAGACGAGAAGAACCACAGAATACAAGTTATAGCCACCGCAAGCCATCTGGAGAGGAAGATCAGATCTGAAAGAGGAGAAGAACTTCGCCTCGTTCTCCGACGATCTTCAACCTCAAAACCACACACTCCACCATCATTCCATCATTACTTAGAAAGAGAGAGAGAGATTGGCACTTGTAAGATTAGGGTTTGATACTTTGATCTACCTATGGTTTGTATTTGATTAGATCTTTAATCGCTATTGTGGTTTGCTACAATAACTTGGAGATGATTTCTATTTGCAATACAATTATGCCTTTTGTTTATCTTCCTCTCATGTCTAAGTAAATCCCCATAGGCGTGGGAGATGTAGGGGATTGGTGAGATGTGATGTGCCTCCTTTAATTCCATCCATTTGTGATTGTTGCAATGTTTATTTAAATAGTGAGAATGAATATCTATGTTTGCCTAATGCGTGTTATCTAATTTAAGGGTCCAGGTAACATGATCTGAAGATCTCATAGGTATGAACTTGTATGCTAGTAATTCGGCGACCCCCGAGTGACACGGCCGATATCAAAGAAGAGCTAACACTACTAGAGGATAACAAGGAACCATCAATATTAAAGCCTTGATCCGGTCGAAAGACCTTAATTAATGTGTTGATCATGGCCGTGGTAAGAGGTAGATGGATCATTGGGATTGGGAAGAATTGGCCATGAGGACTCCTAGTCGATATATGGGTTGCTTGCCTACTCACTTATAAATAAGAATTATCAGTATCACTTATTCCACTTATTCCATATGGCATTTTCACTATCACCATGAACTGATTCTCTCCATGCCTAACTTCTCATCTGCAAGACCTTTACACACCTTTCGCATCTTTACTTTTATAAAATTTACTTATTTCCTAAGCAAGTTCCTCTATCTTTTACTCACCACTTCCACCGTCAACATTTGCAGTCAATTCACTCAAGACCTGTGACACCTTGGGTGCGATAGAAACACCGCATAAAAACACTTTCCTAGGCTCCTCATTGGGATCGATATAAAAACTAGAATTAATACTTCCACGAAAACATTCTCTGATGAACCTGTACACTTGCAGGCCATCAAGATATTTTCTGACGTCGTTGCCAGGGAGCTAAGCGTTAAGTGTTGTTTCTTGACAACAACAATCGTTGATACTGATGGCCCAAAATATATCGAGCTTGTTGGGGAACCCCAAGATGAAGGTATGATGAGCACATCAGCAAGTTTTCCCTCAGTAATGAAACCAAGGTTATCGAACTAGTAGGAGCAAGGAAACACCTCCAAGGTGTTGTTGCCAACTTGGAATCCTGCACAACACAACCACAGAACTTTGCACCCAACTTATAGTAAGGTTGTCAATCTCACCGGTTTTGCTGAAAACAAAGGATTGAACGTATTGTGTGGAAGAAAGTAAAAGCTTGCAGAAAGTAAACCGAAAGCAGTAAACAGCTATAGATTGATGGTAAAAGAAAGGACCAGGGTCCATAGTTCACTAGTGGTGGTTCTCCTTAAGATAGATGACATGTTGGGTGAACAAATTACAGCAGGGCAATTGACAAACATCGAGAAAGCATGCATGCATATACTAATCATCTTGAATCCTATGAGATTTGATTGGGCATTACAATATTATACATAGACCGTAATCCAACTGCATCTATGACTAATAATCCACCTTCAGGTTATCAATCCGAACCCCCTCCAGTATTAAGTTGCAAGCAACAGATAATTGCATTACGCATTGCGTGTAAAGTAAACAATACGATTGTTCTATGAACAAAGGATTGCTGTTTTCTCCCTAGTAGCAACAACACATCTAGTAACTTAGAGATTTCTGTCACTTCTCCAGATTACTAGAGGCATGAACCCACTATCGAGCATAAATACTCCCTCTTGGAGTTGCTAGCATCTACTCAGACAAGATATCTACTAACAACAGAGAGCATGCAAGATCACAAATAACAAAGACATGATAGAATCAATAATCAATCTGAAATAGAATCTCAATATCCATTGGATCCCCGCAAACACAACATGTAGGATTACAAATAGATGATCTAGATCATGAACGAAGCTCACAAGATCTAAACATGGTAGCACAAAGCAGAAGAACCAACCATCTAGCTACTACATGGACCCGTAGTCCAAGGATGAACTACTCACGCATCACACCGCATGGTGATGAAGAAGGCCTCCAGGGTGAATTCTCCCCTCCGGCAGGGTGCCGGGAAGAGCTTCAGATCCCTCCCGATCTAGGGATGGAGATGACGGCGGCTATAGACTCTTTCGTGGAATTTTGATCGGTTACTTAGGGTTTCTGTATCGGAGGCATCTTATAGGCGAAAGGGGAGGCCGAGGGGGTACCCTAGGCGGCCACACCACCCCCTGGCGCGGGCCAGGTGGTGTGGAGGCCCTCTGGCCCCTCTCCATCTCGTATTCTAGCTCCGTGTCCCCCTCGGTGAAAAACTGACTTTCGCTTTTGTCCCGTCCAATTCCGAGAATATTCATTTTTTGACTTTCCTGGAACCAAAAACAGCAGAAAACAGACAGCTGGCACTGTGGCATCTTGTTAATAGGTTAGTCCAAGAAAGTGTATAAAAAGTACTCCAAAGTATGGTCAAAACATAAGAAAGTAGATAAAAACCAAGCACGGAACATCAAAAATTATGGATACGTTAGCAACGTATCAAATACCATTCATGATCTTCGTTGAAGATAGAGGTACCACTCGATCAGGAAAATCCTATTTACCTCCATATATTGATCGTGTTCCGATCGTGAGACGATTAGAATTAATTGAAAGATTTACTAATTCGCGTATTGTAGAGGTGAACAGCTTGATTCCATTGATGGCTGATTTGACCATCAACCGAGGAGCCAAACTTGAGCTACCTTTGGGAGAGTATGGGAATCCATCTAGGCACTTGAGGAAAATTCCTATTCTTTATCCTAAACTTGAAGGCCAGAAATTTAAAATATATCCTGAGCTAATATATATGATAAAATAAATTGCTTTCGCAGGAAAAGAGGAGGAAGACCCTGGTGACCACTTAACAAGGGTACATGACCTTTGTGTTACTCTTAAACCAGCAAGTTTGCCAATAGAGTTTGTACTTCTTAAACTCTTTCGCTGGTCTTTGAAAGATAATGCTTCAGCTTGGTTACAATCACTACCTAATTATACTATAAAAAGCTGGGAAGAATGCATGCGAGAATTCATGCATAAATATTGTTCATTTACTAAAATCATGCAAATCAAATTTGCAAACAATTAGAGAGACCTTTTACCAAGCATGGAATAGATATTATGCAATGATTATGAAAGTTCCAAATCATGGTTTTCAAGAGAGTCTAGTTATCCAATATTTTTATAATGGGCTTAATGACGAAACAAAAGATATGATTGATCTATCTGCAAGAGGAGCAATATGCAACCTAACACTGTCGGAATGTGTAAAGCTTTTTTAGGTAAGATCCTTCAATAACGAACAATACAATCCAGTTGAGGATATTGAACCACAAAAAGGTATGATTCACATACCACAAGATCTTATATCTGAAGTCAAAAAGTCTATGGAAGAGAAAGGTATAGCTTCAGAACTTGTAAAAGAAAACAAAGTTGACATTCTTCAAACTTAAGTAATAGAATATGACTTTAATCTTGTAATGCAAAAGTTTAAATATCAACAAAATCAATTCCGTGAGAAAAACTATAAACGTCTTATGATGCAAGAAAACAATATAAGAGACTTAACAGAAGTCTTTAACGACTTGGGTCAAGCCACGAAACATTTAGATATATATCTAAGTATGGTTAAAACCCAGTGTGAGAAAATAAATGAGACTCAAACTTTGATTTTGAACCAAGGAAATTTGAATACTGTTTCTACTAACATTGTTACTAGGCATGGTACAGAAACTCAGGAACCACAAGGGCCACCTTGGTATCAAGAAGAGCATGGTCGAAAAGCAAGAGAAACTCAGGAGTTGAGTCAAGGAGATGAGGATCTAGTAAACCCCCAGGATGATATTTATTATGAGGCCTAGAAAAAGGAAAATAAAGCTTCCAACACTCAAGAATAAGAGGAAGGAGGTGATAAGAATAAACCATATGATTCAGATGCTGATACTATTGATTCAAGGGAAGAAAACGATCTCAGAAAGGAACAAGAAGAGCAAGTTGTTATCCCGAGTGAAGAGCACACCAATAAGCAAAAATCATCTGCAAGGAAAAATAAAAAGAATGTTGAACCGGTGAGAAAGGTAAAAGAAAAAGTAATATCTACCAAAAAGAAAGTCCCTTACCCTAATCGAGTTCATTACGAACCATATAAAGCTATTTATGCTTCTTTTGCTAAGGCATTGGGCAGCTTGCGTTTAGAACTTCCTTTAACTGATGTTATTCAAGTTCCTACTTATAAGAAATTTATGTGAGACATACCTAATAGATAAAATAAGGTAACTAAGACTGTAGCAGTCATGACAAGCTTTGGTGATAAACTCCTTGCTAAGCTTGGGGATCTAGGGATACCAACCATCTCCTATGCAATAGGGAAAACTAATATATTATATGCTCTCTGTGATTTAGGAGCAAACGTTAGTGTTATGCCTTATTCCCTATTTAAGAAATTGAATCTTGGAGAATGTTCTCCTACTTAAATAACACTACAAATGGCGGATAAGACAACTAAACAACCTGTCGAAATGATCGAAGATGTTTTACTTAGAATAGATCAACATGCTATACCTACTGATTTCATTATTCTTGATGTTCCTGAGGATGACAAACTATCTATCAATCTTGGAGCTAATGTAGATTACTCTAGAGGTAAGATTATCTTTAATATATATGATTTATGGCTCAAAATATATCGAGCTCGTTGCGAACCACAAGAGGAAGGTATGATAAGCACATCAGCAAGTTTTCCCTCAGTTATGAAACCAAGGTTATCGAACCAGTAGGAGCAAGGAAACAACCCCAAGGTGTTGTTTCCAACTTGGAATCCTAGACAACACAACCACAGAACTTTTCCCCAACTTACAGTGAGGTTGTCAATCTCACCGGTTTTGCTGAAAACAAAGGATTAAATGTATTGTGTAGAAGATAGTAATTGCTTGTATAAAGTAAATAGTAAACATTAAATAGTAGATGGTTTATCAATGGTAAAAGAATGGACCGCGGTTAATAGTTCACTAGAGGTGATTCTCCTTAAGATAAATAACATGTTGGGTGAACAAATTATAGCGGGGCAATTGACAGACTCAAGAAAGAATACCATGCATATACTAATCATATTGACTCCTATGATATTTGATTGGGCATTACAATATTATACATAGACCATAATCCAACTGCATCTATGAATAATAATCCACCTTCAGGTTATCATCCGAACCCCCTCCAGTATTAAGTTGCAAGCAACAGATAATTGCATTAAGCAAAGTGTGTAAAGTAAACAATACGATTGTCCCATGGACAAAGGATTGATGTTTTCTCCCTAGTAGCAACAGCACATCTAGTACCTTAGAGATTCCTGTCACTTCCCCAGATTACTAGAGGCATGAACCCACTATTGAGCATAAATACTCCCTCTTGGAGTTGCTAGCATCTACTTGGCCAAGATAGCTACTAACAACGGAAAACATGCAAGATCACAAATAACATAGACATGATAGAATCAATAATCAATCTGAAAAAGCATCTCAATATCCATCAGATCCCCACAAACACAACATGTAAGATTACAAAGAGATGATCTTGATCATGAACGGAGCTCACAAGATCTAAACATGATAGCACAAAGGAGGAGAACCAACCATCTAGCTACTACATGGACCCGTAATCCAAGGATGAACTACTCACGCATCACACCGGAGGCAGTCATGGTGATGAAGGAGGCCTCCAGGGTGATCTCTCCCCTCCGGAAGGGTGCCGAGAAGAGCTTCAGACCCCTCCCGATCTAGGGATGGAGATGGTTGATACGTCCAAAACATATCTACTTTCCCGAACACTTCTGCTATTGTTTTTCCTCTAAAATTGTGTGATTTGGATACAACTAACACGGACTGACGCTGTTTTCAGCATAATTACCTTGGTGTCTAGTTTTTATGTAGAAAATCAACTATCAGGAAAAATCTTTGAAAATATGCCAAAAATCCTATTTTACCAGAAGACTCACGGAGCCAGAAGACGAGACGGAGGAGGGCCACGAGGGGCCTACACCACCTGGCCGCGCCTGGGGTGGTGTGGCCGCCTCGGTCACCCCCTCGGCCTTCCTCTTCGCCTATAAGATGCCTCCTGACCTAAAAACCATGGGGGGGTCGACGTTTTTCCAGAAAAAGTTCCGTTGCGCCGCCACCACCAGATTCTGCGATTCGAACCGAAACTCCGCTCGCACTCGCCAGACGGGAATTGAGGAGATCATTGCCATCATCATCACCATCGCTTCTCCATCGACCATCCATGATTCCCCCATCGATGAGTGAGTAATCCCCCGCTGTAGGCTATGGGGATGGTAGGGATTGGATGAGATCGTTCATGTAATGGCATCAGACTGTTAGGGCATGGTGCCTAGTATCTATTATTAGTACTTTTTGACTTTGTTGCAACTTTTTATGCTTAATGCTTGTCACTAGGGCCTGAGTGCCATGATTTCAGATCTGAACATGTTATTGATTCATTACGATAGTATTGTGTATGGTCTTACCTGCAAGTTGTATACACATATTGTTGTCCGGAACCAAAGGCCCCGAAGTGATAGCAATCGGGATAACCGGATGGGGTGGCTTTGATGTGAGGATCACATGTGTTCACGGAGTGTTAATCCTTTGCTCCGGTGCTCTATTAAAAGGAGCACCTTAATTTCCAGTAGTTCCCTTGAGGCCCCGCTGCAAACGGGCTGGCAGGACAAAAGATGTTGTGCAAGTTCTCATTGCGAGCACGTATGACTATATATGGAACACATGCCAATAATTATCTAGTACTTGGATGCTTTATCTTATTTATCTGCAAATGCCCTATGTCTTGATTGCTATATGAATTGTCTTATCCATGCAACGCATGTTCATCCATCCCTATGCCTACCACGCTTTAATCCTACTGTTTCCTATAATTATTACTATTGTCTTTACTTTTACTACTGCTATTACTTTGCTATTGCTACTACAAAACTGTTGCTACTGATAAACTGCTGTGAGCAAGATTGTTTCCAGGTGCAGCTGAATTGACAACTTAGTTGTTAAGGCTTATAAATATTCTTTGGCTCCCCTTGTGTCGAATCAATAAATTGGGTTTCACTTCCCTCGAAAATACTGATACACCCCTATACTTGTGGGTCATCAAGACTATTTTCTCGCCCGCTGGGGAGCATAGCTTTATTTATCAAGTTCACTTGGAATCACTATTGTTCGCTGCCATCCATCCATCATGGGTAAGTCTCGTGATGGCAAGGTCCCTATTTTACCATCCACTACAAGGAGAGGTACGGTTATGAACACCTCTGTTGCTCTTGATTCACTGTCTATTATGAGTAAGTTCCTTACACCACCACACACACATGTTACACATACTGCTATTACTGTTGAATCTGAAACTTCTGATACTTATGATGCTGCTTCTACTGTGCTTGATAAGAGTGGTTCATTAGGTCCTTTCCTAGATGCTACGATTGCTAGAACTATAGCTGGAAATACGGAAACTCCTAATGAAGACACTACTACACCTGTCAGTTCACCTGAGTCTAGAGAGAGCTAAGATATTGAAGACGGTTATATAGATATGACCAATGAATTTATTAAAGAATGTCAAAACACCCATGATAGGAGTGCTATTAAGAGTCTCCTTGAGAGGCGTACTATAAAACCTAAATTGTCTCCTAATGCTAAGTTTGCTGCATCTCCCATAAACATTAAAGATAAGGAGTATGATTTCTCTCTTGATTTATCTTACATAACTATTGTTGAGAAAGAACCTTTTTGTGGGACTAAGAATGAAAGTGTTGTAGCACATATGACTGAGCTTTCTACCATGAGTGGCCTGTTTTCTGATGATATTAAGATGCGCACCTACTTTGTTGCTAAAATTTTCCCTTTTTTGCTGAAAGGAGAAGCTAAAACTTGGTTTAATAATTTACCTCCTAGATCTATTGATAGCCCTGATTGCTTGATTAGTACCTTCCTTCAGAAGTATTTCCCTCCTAGTGCTAGACATGCTATTTTGCAGGAACTTTTTTATTTTAAATAGGGAGAGAAAGAGTTATTGCCTGAATCATGGGAAAGGTTTTGTGCTTTGATTCATGCATAGGCCGGATGTCCATTACCTAAAAATGAGCTTCTTGATATATATTATAAGGACTAACTAAATAATCTAGGACATACCTGGATAGTTGTGCTGATTGTGTTTTCAGGAATAGAACTCCCAAAGAAGCTGAGGAATTAATGGCTAAAATAAGCAATAATTATGAAGACTGGACTTCATCTGAACCAACTATACCTAAGACAACTACACCTGAGTTAATTATGCCTGGACCTATACCAACATCAAAGAAGAGGGGAGTTATTGAACTAAATGATGAAGTGATGAAGGAAGCCAAGAAATGTCTTAAGGAGAAGGGTATTAAAGCTGAAGATGTGAAGAATTTACCTCCTACAGAAGAATTATGCAAGCCAATCTACCACTCATCCACTATTGAGGTACACTCTCTCCAACATTTTGATGAACGTGATATTCCTTACTCTAAACCTCCTGATCAATGCTTAGAAGAATTTGATGTTTTTATTGTTAAGCAAGATAATTTTTATAAAAGGGTGCAAAATCATTTAATGGAAAACGCTAGAGCAATTATTGAGTTAAAAGATATTGTGGAAAGAACCTCTAATGATGTTAAGATGCTTGTTAAACATTTTCAAATGGTTCAAACTCATATTGATCAGCTTATTAAGGTACAAAAAGACTTGCTAGTTAATGGTGCTAAAGAAAAACATGCTTATGAAATTAGAACTAGAAGTAGTGCTGCTACCCAAGATCCTCTATATCCTGAGGGGCATCCTAAAAGAATTGAGCAGGATTCTCAACAAGCTGATAATAGTGGTACTACCCCTAAGAAAAGAAAAAGAAACATAAAACTATTGTAGAACCTTCTAAACCTGCTAAAGATCCTAATAGTATATCTGTCTCTGATGCTGAAACTGAAAGTGGTAATGAAGAAAATGATGCCCTTGACAAAGAAAAAGTTGAAGAAGGACCTGAAAGGCACACTAAGAATACTAAATACACTAAAGTAGATTTTGTTGCTAAGAAACATGGTAGTGAAAGAGAGCCTTGGGTCCAAAAACCTATGCCTTTCCCCGATAAAAAACACAAGTCAAAGAAAGATGAACACTATAACAAGTTTTGTGAGTGGATGAAACCTTTATTCTTGCAAATTCCTTTGACTGATGCTATTAAATTGCCTCCTTATTCAAAGTATATGAAGGATATTGTCTCGAATAAAAGAAAGATCCCTAATGAAGAAATTTCTACTTTGCTTGCTAATTATTTCTTTAATGGTAAGGTTCCAAAGAAACTTGGATACCCAGGGATTCCAACTATTCCATGCTTTATTAAAAATAGTTATGTTAGAACTGCTTTGTGTGATTTGGGAGTAGGAGTTAGTGTTATGCCTTTTTCTCTCTACAAGAGACTTCAATTGGAAAAACTAATACCAACTGATTTATCTTTGCAAATGGCTGATAAATCTACTACTATTCATGTTGGTATATGTGAGGATGTACTTGTTCAAGTGGCTCATAATTTCTTGATATTAACTGATTTTGTTGTGCTCTAAATGCCTGAAGATGATAATATGTCTATTATTCGTGGGAGACCTTTTCTTAATACTGCAGGAGCTGTTATTAATTGTAATCAAGGAAAGGTGACTTTTAATGTTAATGACAAGGAGCATACTATCTATTTCCCCAAGAAGATTGATAGGACTTATGGTTTGAATTCAATTGAACATGTTGAGGGCATTCAAGTTGGAGAAATATATTGTCCCATACCAAGAGAAAAATATGAAACTATTATGATTGGGACCATTGCTATCAAAGTTGAGGTAACATAATCATTAGTGGAATGCAAAGTTTTGTTTCATATAAAATTGTTTTGGTAACAAGACCTGATCAACCTTGTTAACAAAGGGATTTTAATGAACAAAACAATGTTTTCACCATGATTATCTCCGCTTACTTTTATTTTATCCATTTTAGTTTTTGCTTTCGTTTAGTTTACTTTTCTTTTGCTAGTTGCTTGCATATTAGAGTGTCTTAGAACTTCTGAAGTTTTAGTTTTGTTTTGTCATTCCATCATTCCAAAAACATCTTTCTGTCAAAAAATCATTCATCTATACCTGAAAATTGCTAAAAAATAAAGTGTCTCGAAAAATTCCAGAAAATTCATATTAAATTTTTACGTGAAGAAAGAGGCAGAGGAGTGCCTGGAGTGACCTAGGGGGGCCCACCAGGCAGGCACACCACCTGGTGTCATGGCCACCCCAGGGGCGCGCCTGGCCATGATGTGGGCCACCCCTGGCCCTCCACTTACTCTCTCACTTGCCACTTCCTTCTCTCTCCAGAGAAAACACCAGCTCTATGCTCGAAATCGCGTTCTTGCTGTTCTTGTCCACAATTTTTCAATCTCCTTGCTCAGCCCATCTTTGCTGCTGAAATTTGGAGCATTTGTTCTCCGGTATGTGACTCCTCCGCTTGTCCAAGTAGATTTGTGTTTAGTGGTTTATATCTTGAGTATTTTGCTGCTATAGGTGACAGGTTATGTGAGCTTGTAAGCTTGTTAAATGCTTAGAGATATTGTTTTGATGCATGTTTAGACTTCTTACAAGTCCCTATGAGTAGTTCCCTTCATTATGTATTCACTTTGCAATCACTTGTATAATGGATGTTTAAATTTTGGAATATCAAAGATGAACAACCACACTTTTGGAGAAATATTTGAGAGGGATACACCCAGGAGGGCAAGGCCTTCAAGATCAGCCTCTTAGTTTAGGACATCATATAATGAAGATCTTATTGCACCACGCTTTGGCAATGAAGGAGATGAGGGAGATGCTCACCCATCTACCTTCCCTTGTTTTACCTTTTTGCAAACTGCAGGGATCCTCAATGATTTCTTACTACTGGTTCAGAGGGTTGGTTTAACCACGTACATAGAAGATGAGAGTGAGAAATATGCCGTGCTCACCAAAACTTTCGTTGAGAGTTTTGTTTTCACTAACACCCCTTATCAGTCAACTGTTTCTTTCAGAATTTATAATCAGCCTATTACCATGTCATTGGAAAGATTTTGCAGCATTATAGGCATAGGCATGACTGGGACAGTGAAAAAGATCCAAGGTCGACCCGCTGATTTGCTGGAGCTCTATCGAAGTGTGACAAATGACGATGATCACGTAGCTCAGCGCGAGAAGATAAGGAACATTCAACTCCCAGCTCTTAGATATTTTGCTTATTATCTTGCCACTAGCATTCTTGGTAGGGAGAACACTAGTAATATTTCTAATTATCATTTAGCCTTCCTCGCTGTTGCACTTAATAATGATACCAAGTATAATCTTGGCTCTCTCATTGCTTGCCGCCTAGCCACTAGAGGACCTATTTATGGGGGCATTATTGCCTCACGTATGGTTGCTGCTTTAGAACTTTCTGTGGATCCTAATGATACTGTGTTAACACCACAAAAGCTTGATCTTGTTGCTATGAAAACACATCACTTTGTCACTGCTGACTCTAGTACGGAGGGTTTAGTATACAAGATGTTGTTTACTGACGGAGACGAGAGGGAAATTCCTTTGCCACAATCTACTTTGTTTAGTATTTACAGGAGGCCATGGTCACGTTCCAAGGAGGAGGTGGACGAGCAGCTCTGCTTGCTTGGTTTCCACAGGTAGCACCAGGAGGATGTGCCTTCTTATGACTATTCTGCGCACTACGGTGGGGCGTCCTCGAGCTCGTATCAGGATGAGGGCACCTCCTCGCCGTACTACGGAGGCGCTCCATCTTGGCCAGCTTGGGATTGATACCCACTTAGGACAAAAGCCTAAGCTTGGGGGGAGGTACACCGACATCACACTCATCTACATATCATGTTCAGTCGGTACTTTGTATATCCATGTTTCGCTTTCTTTTGCTTTCCAAAACACAAAAAGACCAAACATATTTTTGTTATTTCTCTTTGTTTGCTTCTTTGTCTTTTTAGCCTTGGTTTGTTTTTTTCCTTTTTTCTTTGTTTTGATTATTCAAAAAAAAACCAAAAATATTTTGCTTTGCTTGTTCTTCATTTTGGTTCTTGCCTTTAAAAATCAAAAACCCAAAAAAATTTGTTGTTATTCTTTGGTTTTGTGAAGTTTGTTGGAGGGTTCAGCAGTCCTCAGTGGAATTTGGTTTCATGTTATTATTCAAGCCACACAAGTGAAGGGCAATAATGAGGATTAATGACAACTTGAGGTGTGGCAAGAGGCTGGTAAAGAACTCTATTTGTTTTCATTTTTGTACATATACTCATTATTGTGGGCATGCTTAGTCTATTCATGTAAGGTGTATGTTATTTATGGATGCTTAGTAGTTCTTGCTTTCCTACGATTAGCTCCAGCTTGCTAATGGTTTGTAGCATGTCATATGAATGTTTGCTTGCATTGCTCTATTCATAACTTGGTATGACACTATGGTATCTCCCTCTGAATGTTTTACTTGAATTGACTTAGCACATGCTCACGCATGCATATGACTGAGACAATAATCAGTTAAGCCTCGATGAATTATTTTGCCTCAGGGGTCTTGAATCACTTTCATGCCATGATTAGTCCTATTTTGTTGCAAGCATGATTATGACAGTTATTGCTCTCTTGTTTTTCACTCCCTTACTATTGCTAGCCTTCACTTGCACTGAGTATGAGCTCTACTCGTGTTTCCAACTCCCCAAAACCAATATTACCAAAAGTGTCCACCATACCTACCTATTAGCATTATTTGCTATTTCCGTGCATACTCAATATGCCTTGTTTTCTTCCAAATAAAATGTTTGCTTGTTATGAGAAAGTTAGTTAGTAAAGCTCTCACGAACTTGATGGCACACTTTATTTCTTGCACTTAATAAACCTGAACCATTGTGACTGTCCATGAAAGTTATATGCTTGCAAATTATAGGCTGGGGATTAGCAGAACCGTGCTGTCACGGGGAACGCTTTCAACACTTGTAAATATATACCCCGTCGATATCATGCTCTTTTGTTTACGGATGTCGTCGGTGTGAAATAAAAGGGGAGCTTGTACATGGAGTTATGTATGTGTGTTAGAGAAACGCCTGGGCGACTAGTCTAATCCATGCCTAATCATGGTGGAAAACTGCAGCGTAACCATAAGGAGTTGTCTATGAAGCATTCTTCTTATAAAAAAAGAGAGATAGCTATTGAAAAAATGATGAGAAAAGAGGAAAGAGAGAAAAAAGCACCATTTTCCCATGGTAAATAAGAAGATTGTTGAGATGCTTGTTGTCTGCTTGCCTTGTCATTTTGATATGGGGATTCTTCCGTATCATCGGGAAAGGGGTACCCCGTTGGCAGTTCTCTATGGTACACATGTATTTACAATGACAAGAACTTACCAGTAACTAAAGTTTAGTAGCATGAGGAGCGACCCTCGTACTCAAGGGACATGAGATTTCCAATTTATGGTCTGTCAAGCATATAACTCAGATTGGACCTCACTTTCACCTTAATCACATTAAAGATGCTTATGATAGGGGCAATGAGAGCTCAAAGCTAACGAGTACCATACTTTCAGCATTTGGAAGCCTTTCAAACTTTTCAAAACCTTTTCATTTCCTTGCTGAGTCATCACATATTCTTTGAGCACTTTCTTGAGAGCATAGTTTTATTCTTAGTGTAATGTGCTTGTTTCAAAACTTGATTAATTATGTCATGACTTTGATGCATGTATATTTGATATCTTTACTTCTAGTCTTCACTTGAACTTCAAAGGTGCCTTGGCATTTATGTTTGCTCTACAATCAAAGGCAAGCGAGATACCACTCTATCATACCTTTTTTATGAGCATTACAATGTTGCTTATGTTTATGTTTCATGCCACTTACTATTTTTGAGTTGGAATCTTTTCATAGCTTGAAATGACTATTAAGTAAACTTAGTTGCATACTCTTTATTGTGAATTTCCTAAGTAGTTGATCATATGCTGAGAATATATACATCTTATGAAGCAAATGTGTTTGTGAAAGTTTCTATTATCGCACTTAGTTTTCAACTGAATTGCTTGAGGAAAAGCAATAAGCTAAGCTTGGGGGAGTTGATATGTCCAAAACGTATCTAATTTCCCGAACACTTTTTCTACTGTTTTTTCTCTAAACTTGTGTGATTTGGATACAACTAACACGGACTAATGCTGTTTTCAACAAAATTACCTTGGTGTCTAGTTTTTGTGTGCAGAAAATCAACTATTAGGAAAAATCCCGAAAAATATGCCAAAAATCCTATTTTACTAGAAGACTCACGGAGCCAGAAGACGAGACGGAGGAGGGCCACGAGGGGCCCACACCACCTGGCCGCGCGGGCCAGGCCAGGTCGTGCCTGGGGGTGGTGTGGCCACCTCGGTCACCCCCTCGGCCTCCCTCTTCGCCTATAAGTTCCCTCTTGACCTAAAAACTAGGGGGGTTCGACGTTTTTCCAGAAAGAGTTCCGCTATGCTACCACCACCAGATTCCGTGATTCGGAACCAGAAACTTCGTTTTGGCACCCTGCCGGGACGGGGAATTGGAGGAGATCATCGCCATCATCATCACCATCGCTTCTCCATCGACCATCCATGATTCCCCCATCCATGAGTGGGTAATCCCCCACTGTAGGCTATGGGGATGGTAGGGATTGGATGAGATCGTTCATGTAATGGCATCAGATTGTTAGGGCATGGTGCCTAGTATCTATTATTAGTACTTTTTGACTTTGTTGCAACTTGTTAAGCTTAATGCTTGTCACTAGGGCCCGAGTGCCATGATTTCAGATCTGAACATGTTATTGATTCATTATGATAGTATTTTTTATGGTCTTACGTGCAAGTTGTATACACATATTGTTGTCCGGAACCAAAGGCCCCGAAGTGACAGGAATCGGGATAACCGGAGGGGATGACTTTGATGTGAGGATCACATGTGTTCACAGAGTGTTAATGCTTTGCTCCAATGCTTTATTAAAAGGAGCACCTTAATTGCCAGTAGTTCCCTTGAGGCCCCGCTGCAAATGGGCTAGCAGGACAAAAGATGTTGTGCAAGTTCTCACTGCGAGCACGTATGACTATATATGGAACACATGCCTATGATTATCTAGTACTTGGATGCTTTATCTTATTTATCTGCAAATTCCCTATGTCTTGATTGCTATATGAATTGTCTTATCCATGCAATGCCCGTCCATCCATCCCTATGCCTACCGCGCTTTAGTCCTACTAGTTCCTGTAATTGTTAATATTGTCTTTACTTTTACTACTGCTATTACTTTGCTATTGCTACTACAAAATTGTTGCTACTGATAACCTGCTATGAGCAAGATTGTTTCCAGGTGCAGCTGAATTGACAACTCAGTTGTTAAGGCTTATAAATATTCTTTGGCTCCCCTTGTGTCAAATCAATAAATTGGGTTTCACTTCCTGATACATTGCAAATGTATCTATAATTTTTGATGTTCCATGCTTGCTTTTATCCACTTTCTTGTGTTTTGTTACAACTTTGGAGTACTTTTCATATGATTTCTTGGACTAACCTATTAATAAGAGCCACAGTGCCAGTTGCCTGTTTTCTGCTGTTTTTGGTTCCAGGAAAGTCAGAAAATGAATATTCTCAGAATTGGATGGGACAAAAGCCAAAGTGCCTATTTTTCCGGAAGGGATCAAGTGCCAGAATACGAGACGGAGAGGGGCCAGGGTCCAGCCACACCACCTGGCCGCGCGGTCAGGCCTGGCTCGTGCCAGGGGGTGGTCCGGCCGATCCCAGCACCCCCTCAGCCTCTCCTTCCGCCTATAAGTTTTCCTCGGGACGAAAACCCTAGGTACCTGATCAAAAATCCATGAAAGAGTCTGTAGCCGCCGTCATCTCCATACCTAGATCGGGAGGGATCTGAAGCTCTTCGCACCGCCGAGAGAGGGAATTCACCCTAGAGGCCTTCTTCATCACCATGCAAGCCTCCGGTGTGATGCGTGAGTAGTTCATCCTTGGACTACGGATCCATGTAGTAGCTAGATGGCTGGTTTCTCCTCCTTTGTGCTTTCATGTTTAGATCTTGTGAGCTCCGTTCATGATCAAGATCATCTATTTGTAATTCATACATGTTGTGTTTGCGGGGATCCGATGGATATTGAGATGCTATTTCAGATTGATTGTTGATTCTATCATGTCTTTGTTATTTGTGATCTTGCATGCTTTCCGTTGTTAGTAGCTATCTTGGCCAAGTAGATGCTAGCAACTCCAAGAGTTAGTATTTATGCTCGATAGTGGGTTCATGCCTCTGGTAATCTGGGGAAGTGACAGAAATCTCTAAGGTACTAGATGTGCTGTTGCTACTACGGAGAAAACAACGATCCTTTGTTCATAGAACAATTGTATTGTTTACCTTACACGCAGTTTGTAAAGCAATAATCTGTTGCTTGCAACTTAATACTGGAGGGGGTTCGGATGATAACCTGAAGGTGGATAATTAGTCATAGATGCAGTTGGATGGCGGTCTATGTATTATGTTGTATTGCCAAATCAAGTCTCAAAGGAGTCAAGATGATTAGTATATGCATGTATTGCTTTCTCGGTGTTTGTCAATTGTCCCGCTGTAATTTGTTCACCCAGCATGTTATCTATCTAAGGAGAGCCACCTCTAGTGAACTATGGATCCCGGTCCTTGTCTTTTATATTCAATCTACAATCTTTTACTGCTTTGTGTTTACTTTCTGCAAACTTTTACTTCTTTCCACTCGATATGTTTAATCCTTTGTTTTCCGCAAAACATGGTGAGATTGACAACCTCATCGCAAGTTGGGGACAAAGTTCTGTGGTTGTGTTGTGCAGGTCTCCATGTTGCTACTAGCACCGGTAGTGTGCCCTGCCAAAGCTCAGCTAGTAACACCTTTGGGGTGTTTCTTTGCTCCTACTGGTTCGATTAAACCTTGGTTTCATAACTGAGGGAAACTTGCTGTTGTGCCCATCATACCTTCCTCTTGGGGTTCCCAATGAGCTCTACATCAACACCGCCATCAAGCAATTTTCTGGGCGCCGTGCATTGAGCCATCACTTCCCTTGAAAATACTGCGATACACCCCCATTACTTGTGGGTCATCAATGGCGGCGGCTACAAACTCTTTTGTGGAATTTTGATCTGGTCCTTAGGGTTTTCGTCCCGGGAGGATTTTATAGGCGGAAGGGCAAGGTCGGTAGAGCACCAGGGGCCCACACCCCCTGGTGGCGCACCCCCAGGCCACGCCGCCACCAGGTGTGGCCGCCCTGGTGCGCCACTTCGTCTCCCCTCCGGACTCCGTGTTGCTTCGGGTAAAATATTGACTTTGGCTTTTGTCCGGTCCAATTCCGAGAATATTTCCTTACTAGCTTTTCTGAAACCAAAAACAGCAGAAAACGGGCAACTGGCACTGTGGCATCTTGTTAATACGTTAGTTCTAGAAAATGTATAAAAATACCTCAAAGTATGAACAAAACATAAGAAAGTAGATACTAAACAAGCATGGAACATCAAAAATTATAGATACGTTTACAACGTATCAACATCCCCAAGATTAACTCATGCTCATCCTCGAGTAGGTAAGTGATAAACAAGAATAATTTTTGAGGTGACATGCACCATCACAATCTTGATCAAGGTATTTGTAAAACATTGATAGCTGGGATCATAGTACTCTAACATAGACATGAAAGATATAGTTCTAACAATAAGACATAGCAACTATGTTGTAACATCAAAAGGTACAAACAAAAGATTCATAAATAACAATGCTTTGAAAGACGTTTGTTTGTTTCACATATAGAAAACATAATTAGAATGGTATTGAGCTTGTCCCTCATGGTGTAGCAAAACATAAATGCATATGACACCTTCAAAGTTCATAAGGGTGACTAGATACAAATAGTTTAAGAACAAGCAATATCAAAGTGATGAATCAATCAACAAGTTTTGGGACAATGCACATTAAACTAAGAATGACCACTATGCTCTCTCAATAGGTGCATAAAGATAGAAGATGGAGACTCAACATAAAAGTAAAAGAAAGGCCCTTCATAGAAGGAAGCAGGGATTAAAGTCTCATAAAGAGCTTACAAATATTATTGTACTTATTAGCTTTCAGCTCTCATTGCCCCTATCATAAGCATCTTTAGGCGATTAAGGTTAAAGTGAACAAATATGAGGATATGCCTGACAAGTTATAAGTTGAAAATCTCATGCCCCTTGCTTACGAGTACCGAACCTCATGCTACTCAATTTTAGTGACGAGTAAGTTCTTATCATTGTAAGTACATGCGTATCATAGAGAACCGCCAACGGGGTACCCCTTGCCCCATGATACAGGAGCTTTCCCGTATCAAAATGACAAGGCAACAGACAATGAGCATCTCAACGATCTTTTTATTTGCTATTTGCATAGGCTTCTTTATGGAGGATGCTTCACAGATTGCTCACTATGGTTATGCTGCAAGTTTCCACCATTATTAGGCATGGCTTAGGCTAGCTGCCCAGGCGTTTCTCTAACACATATACAAACTCCATGAGCTCACAAGCTTCCCTTTTATTTCACACCGCCGGGATCTATAAGCAAAAGAACATGATATCAACTAAATAAAGTGGAATGTTGAAATCGTTCCCCATGGTAACATGGTTCTGCTAATTCACAACTTACAAAGCGCAAGCATATACGCAACATAGATGGGCACAATGGTTCAAGTTTATTAAGTGCAAGAAAGTAAAGTGTGCCATCAAGTTCATGAGAGCTTTAATCACTAATTTTCACATAATAAGTTTAATTCGGAAGGTAGATAAAAACATGAATATACTTGGGATAGCAATAATGCTAATAGGTAGGTATGGTGGACTCTTTGGAATAACTTGGTTTTATTTGGAGTTGGATGGATGTGTGGAACTCATACTTGGTACATGTAGAGGCTAGCAAAAGACTGGGAGCGATGATGACCCACAAGTATAGGGGGTGTATCGCAGTATTTTCGTTAAGTAAGAGTGTCAAACCCAACGAGGAGTAGAAGGTGCTGGCTAGTGGTATGGATCAAAAATTCTCTGCAAATACTTAGCAAACGGATTTTTAGGGGTTTTTGATAAAGCAAGTAAACGAAGTACGAGTAAACAAAAGACAATAAGAATAAATGCAGCAAGTGGCTCAATCCTTTATTCAGCAAAGGACAAGCCGGTTGTATTACTTAAGATGACCAAACGTTCTCGAGGACACATGGGAAGACTGTCAAGTGCTTTCGCTTCATATAGTTGATTAATCTTCTTTAGCTTGCTAAGTGTTGTGTGGGTGAACCTGTGCTAATGTACCGACCTTCCTAGGACTAATACATACTTGTGATTATACCCCTTGCAAACATCCGTAAGTACAAGAAAGTAATTAAGGTAGAAACCTAACCACAACTTTAAACTCTAAGAGCCTGACGTCCCTTGTGCAATGGTTTCCTAATGGGGGTTCAGGTTTCTATCACTCCGGCAACCCCTACGATTAGTAGCCAAATACACAATGCATTCCCCTAGGCCCATATAGGTGAAGTTTCATGTAGTCGACATTCACATGACACCACTAGAAGAAGTACACCACAACTTAAATATCACACTATTGAATCTTTCTCAACACAACTCCACTACTAACAACATGACTTCTCCCATGTCCTCAAGAACAAAACGAACTACTCACAAGACATCATATGGATCATGATCAAAGATGGAATAATGATGTATAACAATCTGAACATAAACAATAATTCAATGGTTCACTCAATAGCATCAACTACAAAGAGTAATCAACACCGGGAAAGTTTCCCCTATGAACTATAACAAGATTCAACCAATTGTTACAGCAATATGGAGATGGTGATGATGGTGCTGATGGTGATGATGGTGGTGATGATGATGATGATCCCGATGAAGTCCAGATTGATGGTGGTGTTGATGGCGACGATCTCCCCTCTCCGAGAAGGAATTCCCCCGGTAGAAATATGTTTGCCGGAGAGATCTTTCTCTCTCGTTGTTTTCCGCCCCGCAGAGGCGGCAGAATCTTTCTGTTGTCGCTCCCCGAGTATTAGGGTTTCGGGAGGATTATATACGCCATAGGGGAGAGCCAGAGGTGGGCCAGGGCAGCCACACCACCTGGTGGCACGGCCTAGGGTGGCCCGCGTCGGGGGTGGTGTGGGCCCCCTGTGGCCCATCTCCACTCCTCCTTCTGGCTTCCTTCGTCTTCTAGAAAAATAGGATTTTCCGTATATTTTCCCGGATTTTCTGATCTTCGCGAATTTTGCCTCCAAACAACACCTTTTCCATTAGAATCCTGACTGCAGCGGTCCATGCTCCAAAAGTCATCAAGCATGCAAAAACAGATGAAATAACATAAGTATCATCTCTTAATATGAAATATATCAATGAATAACAGTAAATTATGATATAGAATAGTGATGCAAAATGGATGTATCAACTCCCCCCAAGCTTAGACTTCGCTTGTCCCCAAGCGAAACTGAGCTCAATAAACATGACCTCAGGTTTATGGAGTGGAGAGTCGATGAAATAATACACACAAGAAGCATCACATTCATCAATACATAGATCATAATAGAAGACAACTCACTATTATATAACTTAACTTGCAATAAGTAAAGGAAACACAATAAAGATACAAAAAGTGAATCATAATTGGTAATGGTAAACTTAGCTCTTGGTCGAAGAATAGTTGACAATTTGCTGGAGTTCACAAATAACTGATTTTCAATGATAGCTTTCAAAGTAGTAGACACCAAGATAAGAACAATGTGCAAAACAAGGAACATAAGAAACATGATTGAATAAATCATCATATGAATGAATGAAACACAACAACTCAAAATACTTGCTAATATAGAAGGGAATAGGTTTACCGACTCAACTAAAAAGTAAAAGAAAGGCCCTTCGCAGAGGGAAGCAGGGATTTCAAGTTTCATAAAGAGCTCCCAAAAATTATGACACTTATTAGCTTTCAGCTCTCATTGCCCCTATCATAGGCATCTTTAGGTGGTTAAGGTTAAAGTGATCAAATACGAGGATATGCTTGACAAGTTGTAAATTGAGAATCTCATGTCCCTTGAATACGAGGGCCGCTCCTCATGCTACTCAAGTTTAGTCACCGGTAAGTTCTTGTCATCGTAAGCACATGTGTATCATAGAGAACCGCCAACGGGGTACCCCTTGCCCGATGATACGGAAGAATCCCCATATCAAAATGACAAGGCAAGCAGACAACAAACATCTCAGCAATCTTCTTATTTACCATGGGAATATGGTGTTTTTTTCTCTCTTTCCTCTTTTCATAATCTCTTTTTTATTTTTCTATTTTTTTCTCAATATCGGGCTCTTTTTTTATAAGAAGAATGCTTCATAGATGCTCGTTATGGTTACGCTACAGGTTTCCACCATGTCAGCATGGATTAGACCAGCGGCCCAGGCATTTATCTAACACACATGCATAACTCCATGGACTTACAAGCTCCCCTTTCATTTCACACCGACGACATCCATAGACAAAAGAACATGATATCAACTAGGTACAAAGTACCAGTGCAATGTTGAAAGCGTTCCCCATGACAGCATGGTTCTGCTAATTCAGAACTTACAAAGCGCAAGCATATACGCAACATAGATGGGCACAATGGTTCAAGTTTATTAAGTGCAAGAAAGTAAAGTGTGCCATCAAGTTTGTGAGAGCTTTAATCACTAATTTTCACATAACAAGTTTAATTTGGAAGGTAGATAAAAACATGAATTTACTTGGAATAGCAATAATGCTAATAGGTAGGTATGGTGGACTCAAATGGCATAGGTCTTGGTTTTAAGGAGGTGGATGCACGAGAAGTAATCCCTATCAGTACAAGTTTTTGGCTAGCAAGGCTAGGTAGCAAGTATAAGAGTTGAAGGAAACAAACAAACATACAAGTGATAAAGACAAACATGCAATCTTCCTTGGAATCACAAAAGATCTTAACTAGAGAATACTAAACTTATGAGCAAATCAAGAAAGATAATGAAATTATATTTCTTTAGAGTACTTTTATCTTTTCATTCAACTCTCAAAAATAGTGTTGCTACTGACTGAGCCAGGTTTGCCAAAACCAACTAAATTAACTCAATGATCCCAAAGTGATACCAATACTAACAACAAGATCAATCATATAACCACGAATTGAAAACTAATATAAGATATGCAAAAGAGTAAATGATAGAAATTCTCATTAATATTCCATAACGGCAACTCACACTAAGGGATACATATCTAACGAGAGAGGGGACACTTCCATAATGCAAACCATCCTACATGATAACTTCTCTATTCATGATATGACTCTACTAAAAAGGTAAAAGATAAAAGATAGTGATGTGATACCGCGACACTCCCCCAAGCTTGGAACAAGCCAAGGGGATGCCAAACCAGATGACGAATTACTCCTTCGGTGGTGGTGGTATCCTCTCAATGAGCTCTTTGATCAGTTTCCCCAAGTCCTCCATCTCGAAGGTGAGAGTATGAATCAACTCTGAGTTGTGCTCGATGCGGTGCATGATCATGTCAGATTGTGGATCCCAGCTCCTGTGATTCTTTTTACACTCTTCCTTCTTGGAGTCTTCTTTCCTTTATCCTTGGCAGACACCATTGTGCTTCAAAGCTTTCAAAGATAGCTCCTGGAAGAAACAGATCGAAACGAAAACCCGACGAGAACATGATATGCGAACCTCGGGGGATCCGGGCGATTATATATTACGAAGTTTCACATCAAAAGGAAGGTACTAGGAGAAAACGGGTTGGAGACGGAGTCCGGAGTGGCCACACCACCTAGTGGCGCGGCCAGGGGTGGGCCCGCGCCACAGGGTGGTGTGAGCCACCCTGGCTCCGTTTCCGTCCCTCTTTCGTTTCATAGCTTCCCTTATTGACTAAAAACTGCAAAAATATAATTTTACAGATCTTTCGTGGAGCTTTTCTTACCAGAACTGTTACCTATTCAAAAACGGAGTCTGCAGGTCTCTGAATTTGGTCCTTGATAAATTTTTCTGGAGTTATAACTTGAAAGGCATCAACATCTTCATTGTAGGAATCTCCAGCAATATAGTGCTTGAGTCGCTTCCCATTCACTACTTGTGTAGTATTGTCTTTTAAAGAAGAAATTTTTATTGCTCCCGAACGGTACACTTCTTCAATAATGAAAGGTCCTTCCCATTTTGACAGTAGTTTTCCTGCAAAAAATCTGAGACGAGACCTATACAATAGAACTTTCTCACCAACATGAAATTCTCTCTTAAGTATTCGCTTGTCATGCCATCTTTTAACTTTTTCCTTAAAGATCCTAGCATTCTCATAGGCTTCACTCCTCCATTCATCTAAAGAACTTAAGTCAAATAATCTTTTCTCACCAGCGAGCTTACAATCTCTATTGAGTTCTTTAACTGCCCAGTAAGCTTTGTGTTCTGATTCTAAAGGTAGGTGACAAGCTTTCCCATAAACCATTTTATAAGGAGACATCCCCATAGGGTTTTGTAGGCAGTCCTATAAGCCCATAAAGCATCATTCAACTTTTTAGCCCAGTTTTTTCTAGATCTATTAACAGTCTTTTGCAAGATGGATTTAATTTCTCTATTTGATAACTCTACTTGCCCACTAGTTTGGGGGTGATAAGCTGAAGCAATTCTATGATTAACATCATATTTATCAAGGGTCTTTCTAAAACCACCATGAATGAAATGAGAACCTCCATCATTCATAAGATACCTAGGCACTCCAAACCTAGGAAAGATAACATCCTTAAGCATTTTTAGGGAGGTCTCCCCGTCAGCACTCTTCGTAGGTATGGCTTCTACCCACTTAGTAACATAATCAACGGCAACAAGTATATGAGTATAACCTTTCGAGGGAGGAAAATGACCCATAGAGTCAAATCCCCAGCAATCCAAGGGTTCAATAACTAGAGAGTAGTTCATAGGCATTTCATTGTGTCTAGAAATATTACCAACACGCTGACACTCATCACAAGATAAAACAAATTTTCTTGCATCTTTAAAAAGGGTAGGCCAGTAGAAACCTGGTTGTAGCACTTTTTGCGCAGTTCTATCTCCTGCATGATGTCCTCCATAAGCACTACCATGACATTTACGCAATATCTCCTTTTGTTCATATTCTGGAACACATCTTCGCATAATACCATCCACTCCTTCTTTATATAAGTGTGGGTCGTCCCAAAAATAATGCCTCAAATCATAAAAGAACTTTCTTCTTTGCTGATCTATAAAAGTTGGAGGCAAATACTTGGAGACAATAAAGTTAGCATAATCAGCGTACCAAGGGCTTCCTAGAGAGCTTACCCCTACCGCAGCCAACTGTTCATTTGGGAAACTATCATTAACAGGCATAGGGTCAAAGGAGATATTTTCCAATCGAGATAAATTATCAGCTATAGGGTTTTCAGCACCTTTCCTATCTACAATATGTAGATCAAACTCTTGTAAAAGCAGCACCCATCTAATAAGCCTAGGCTTAGCATCTTTCTCCGTCATAAGGTACTTAATAGCAGGATGATCAGTATCAATGGTGACTTTTGAGTCTACAATATAGGGTCTAAACTTATCACAAGCAAAGACAATAGCTAGAAATTCGTTTTCAGTAGTAGCATAATTCCTTTGAGCAGCGTCCAGAGTCTTACTAGCATAATGAATAACGTTTAGCTTTTTATCAATTCGTTGCCCAAGGACAGCACCTACAACAAAATCACTAGCATCACACATTATTTCAAAGGGTAAACTCCAATCAGGTGGTTGAACGATCGGAGCTGTAGTTAAATCCTTCTTAAGAGTTTCAACAGATTCTTTACAATCATCATCAAAAACAAAGGGTACATCTTTTTGAAGAAGATTAGTGAGGGGTTTTGATATCTTAGAGAAATCTTTAATAAACCTTCTATAGAAACCAACATGACCAAGGATACTACGAATACCTTTGATGTCTCTTGGTGATGGCTCTGTGTATGGTGCCTAGAGAAGTGTTGGTGCGGTGTTGATGTAGAGCTCATTGGGAACCCCAAGAGGAAGGTATGATGAGCACATCAGCAAGTTTCCCTCAGTATGAAACCAAGGTTTAATCGAACCAGTAGTAGGAAGGAAACACCCCAAAGGTGTTACTAGCTAAGCTTTGGCAGGGCGCACTACCGGTGCTAGTAGCAACGTGGAGACCTACACAACACAACCACAGAACTTTGTCCCCAACTTGCGATGAGGTTGTCAATCTCACCGTGTTTTGCGGTAAACAAAGGATTAAACGTATCGAATGGAAAGAAGTAAAAGTTTGCAGAAAGTAAACACAAAGAAGTAAACAGTTTGTAGATTGAATGTAAAAGACAAGGACCGGGATCCATAGTTCACTAGAGTTGGCTCTCCTTAGATAGATAACATGCTGGGTGAACAAATTACAGCGGGGCAATTGAAAAACATCGAGAAAGCAATGCATGCATATACTAATCATATTGACTCCTTTGAGACTTGATTGGGCATTACAACATTATACATAGACCGCCATCCAACTGCATCTATGACTAATAATCCACCATCAGGTTATCATACGAACCCCCTCCAGTATTAAGTTGCAAGCAACAGATTATTGCTTTACGAACTGCGTGTAAAGTAAACAATATGATTGTTCTATGAACAAAGGATTGTTGTTTTCTCCCTAGTAGCAACAACACATCTAGTACCTTAGAGATTTCTAACACTTCCCTAGATTATCAGAGGCATGAACCCACTATCGAGCATAAATACTAACTCTTGGAGTTGCTAGCATCTACTTGGCCAAGATAGCTACTAACAACGGAAAGCATGCAAGATCACAAATAACAAAGACATGATAGAATCAATAATCAATCTGAAATAGCATCTCAATATCCATCGGATCCCAGAAACACAACATGCAGAATTAAAAATAGATGATCTTGACCATGAACAGAGCTCACAAGATCTAGACATGAAAGCACAAAGGAGGAGAACCAGCCATCTAGCTACTACATGGATTCGTAGTCCAAGGATGAACTACTCACGCATCACACCGGAGGCTTGCATGGTGATGAAGAAGGCCTCCAGGGTGAATTACCCTCTCCGGCAGGGTGCCGGGAAGAGCTTCAGATCCCTCCCGATCTAGGGATGGAGATGACGGCGGCTACAGACTCTTTCGTGGATTTTTGATTGGGTACTTAGGGTTTACGTCCCGAGGGCATCTTATAGTCGGAAGGGGAGGCCGAGGGGGTGCCAGGGCTGGCCTCACCACCCCCTGGCACGGGCTAGGCTGGGTCGCGCGGCCAGGTGGTGTGGTGGCCCTCGCCTCTCTCGTACTCTAGCATCTGATGACTTCGGAAAAATAGGCACTTTGGCTTTTGTCCCGTCCAATTCGAGAATATTCATTTTCGACTTTCCCGGAACCAAAACAGCAGAAAAGCAGTAAATGGACTGTGGCTCTTATTAATAGGTTAGTCCAAGAAATCATATGAAAAGTACTCCAAAGTTGGAACAAAACACAAGAAAGTGGATAAAACCAAGCATGGAACATCAAAAATTATAGATACATTTGCAATGTATCAACATCCCCAAGCTTAACTCTTGCTCGTCCTCGAGTAGGTAAGTATAAAAAGAAAGAATTTTTTTGAGGTGACATGCACCGTCAAAGACTTGATCAAAGTATTTGTAAAACATTCAAGGCTGGGATCATAGTACTTCAATCATAACATGAAAGACAAAGTTCTAGCAATAAGCAAAGAAACTATGATGCAACATGAAAAGGCACAAACAAAAGATTCATGAATAACAATGCTTTGCAAGACGTTTGTTTGTTTCACATAAAGAAAACATAGCATAATAGTATTCAGCTTGTCCCTCATAGAGTAGCAAATATAAATGCATAGGACACCTTCAAAGTTCATAAGAGTGACTAGATACAATAGTTTAAAACAAGTAATATCAAAGTATGCATCAATCAACTAGTCTTGGGACAATGCACATGGAACTAAGAATGGCCACTATGCTCTCAAAGTAGGTGCATAAAGATAGAAGGTGAAGACACACTATAATGGTGGAAGAAAATCCTTTTTATAAAAGGAAGTGGGGATTCAAGTCTCATAAAGAGCTTCCAAGAATTATGGTACTTATAGCTTTCAGCTCTCTTTGCCCCTATCATAAGCATCTTGAAGTGATTAAGGTTAAAGTGAACAAACTATGGTGTACATGCTTGACGAAGTATAAGTCGGAAATCTCATGTCCCTTGTATACGAGGGCCGCTCCTCATGCTACTCAAGTTTAGTCACTGGTAAGTTCTTGTCATTGTAAGTACATGTGTATCATAGAGAACCACCAACGGGGTACCCCTTGCCCGATGATACGGAAGAATCCCCATATCAAAATGACAAGGCAAGCAGACAAGGAGCATCTCAGCATTCTTCTTATTTACCATGGGAATATGGTGATTTTTTCTCTCTTTCCTCTTTTCATAATATCTCTTTTTTTCTTTTCTCTTTTTCTCAATATAGGACTCTTTTTTTATAAGAAGAATGCTTCATAGACAGCTCATTATGGTTACGCTGCAGGTTTCCACCATGTCAGCATGGATTAGACCAATGCCCAATGCGTTTCTAACACATATACATAACTCCATGGACTTACAAGCTCCCTTTCATTTCACAAGCGACATCCATATACAAAAGATCATGATATCAACTAGGTACAAGTACCATGTGCAATGTTGAAAGCGTTCCCCATGAAAGCATGGTTCTGCTAATTCCCAACAAATAAGTGCAAGCATATACAACATAGACGATACAATGGTTCAAGTTTATTAAGGGCAAGAAAAGTAAAGTGTGCCATCAAGTTCGTGAGAGCTTTAATCACTAGTTTTCTCATAACAAGTTTAATTTGGAAGGTAAACAAAAGCATGAATATACTTGGAATAGCATAAGATAGTAGGTAGGTATGGTGGACTCTTTGGAATAACTTGGCTTAGGGATTTGGATGCATGAGTGGAACTCATACTTTGTTGTGGAGGCTAGCAAAGGATTGGGAGCGACAAACTAAGAGAGCAATAATGGCCATAATCATGCAGAGCGAAAAAACATCATTGATCAAAGCATAAAGTGATACTACAAGTTGAAAACTAAAGGATAATAGAGGCTATGGTGACTTGAGATAGTCATAACATGGTGTGAGCATGCGCCAAGTCAACCCAAATAAAGCATCAAAGGAGAATACCACTATACTATGCTTTAATAAGCTAAAACAACGCATGATTCATCCAAGGCACATTAAGAAATCTCAATTGTTTATAACAAGTCATGCTACAGCAAAGAATACTAAGCATAATTCCAAAACAATATCAAGCATGGCATGACAAAGCATAGGCCACAGTAAAAAACGAGCTCTTTTTACCACATAAGCATGAACTTTCCTACTCTTTTCCAAACCAAACCAAACTATTTGAAAACCAATGTATGAAAGAGGGGGTCCAACCATTTTATTCAGAAAACTAAGAAATCCAAGCAAACTAAAAACCAAAACGAAAACGATAAATAAGACGCTCCAAGAACAACACAACTGTGCATGAAACAATAAAAATGAAGCGTTTGGAAGAAACGTGGAATTTTTATTGATGAAGAAGGGATGCCTTGGGCATCCCCAAGCTTTGACGCTTGTACTTGGAGATTTCTTGGGGTGACACGCGTGGCATCCCCAAGCTTGAGCTTTAGTCCATCCTTCATCTCGTTACTCATTCCTTCCATACACCTGAAAATTTTCCTTCATACAAAACTTCACACAATCTTTATTAGCAACATTAGTGGACTCAAGATAAATAAGTCTTAAGGTTCAGTTCTAACACTAAATAAACTTCCATTAGAACACTAGCTACTGTAGCACTTCCCTCAAAAAGCTCAAATCCCCAAAAGAACTCAAGAAGGAACCAACAAGAAGCAAATGCAGAAAATGGCAGAAATCTGTCAAAACAGACCAGCAGGTAAAGACGATTTTTTTCGAAGACCTTCTGTTGCTCAAATAAAAAAGTGTTGAACTAACTAAAGGTAGATAACAACCTGGGGCAGAAGCACAAAATTCACGCCTCAAAAAGACGTTCAGAGATTTTACACGAATTTTTGTGGTGAAGCACAGAAATCTGTTTCGGGACAACAACTTTTCCACTCATTACTTCTCTCTCATTAGAGGTTACTCTTGGCACAAAAAGCAAATAAAAAGGATAAGGAGCGGTTATTACTGAAGTAATAACTTCCAAGACTCATCTAAAACTTTTGGGTTATCTCCCAATAAGTACTTTTCTTTAACGCCTTTAAGTTAGGCATAAGAAGCAAGAAAGAATCAAGTGTTCTCAAATGAAGAAGCATTACGACCAAATTTTGTTTTCATAGGAGAAGCAAAGTAAATCTTATCTCTCTTCTTAGGGAAGTGTTCTATACCTTTCTTGAGTGGGAGTTGATATTTAATGGTGCCTTCTTTCATATCAATGATGGCACCAACAGTTCTAAGAAAAGGTCTTCCCAAAGTAATAGGACAAGAAGCATTGTATTCAACATCCAAAACATAGAAATCAACGGGGACATAGGCATTGTTAACCATAATAAGAACATCATTAAGACTCCCCATGAGTTTCTTTTTACCATTATCATCAAGTGGGACATTCAAATAACAATCTTGAAGTGGAGGCAAATCAAGCATATCATAAATCCTTCTAGGCATAATAGAAACACTACTATCAAGATCACACAAAGCTTTGAAATCAAAGTCATTCACTTTCATATTAATGATGGGTTCCCAACCATCTTCTTGTTTTATAGGAATAGAAGCTTTGTGTTTCATCTTTTCTTCCTTAATATTTATGAGAGCATCAGTAATGTGTTTTGTAAAATCCATGTTCATAGCACTAGCATTAGGACTTTTAGCAAGCTTTTGTAGGAACTTAATAACTTCAGAGATGTTGCAACCATCAAGATCAAAATCAACTTTATCATCTAAAGTGGTAGAACTATTACTAGCCTCAACACTAGTGGTGGTGATAGTAGAAACACTAATGTTTCTAGCAATTTCATCTTCTCTTTCCCACTTAGCATGTAATTCAGCTAACAGTCTAACATTTTCATCAGTTCTTACTTGTATAGCATTGGTAGCTGCAAAGGGATTGTCATTAGTTTCAGGTTTAGCAGCCATTTTATTCAAAGAAGATTGAGCTTCAGCCAAAGATATGGCTTATAATTGTATAGTTTTATTGAAAGCAGTTCTTACTTGTATAGTTTTATTGAAAGCAGTTTGCTTACTAATAAAGTCTTTAAGCATAACTTAAAGTTCAGAGGGTGTACTCCTATTATTGTTGTAGGAACTTCCATAAGCATTACCATTGTTGGGAGGATATGGCTTATAATTGTTGTTACCAAAATTACTCATATAAGCATTATTGCCAAAGTTATTATTTCTTATGAAGTTCACATCAACTTGCTCTTCTTGAGCAACCAAAGAAGCCAAAGGAACATTATTTGGATCAATATGGGCTTTCCCATTAACAAGCATAGACATAATAATATCAATCTTATCACTCAAGGAGGAGGTTTCCTCAACAGAATTTACCTTCTTACCTTGTGGAGCTCTCTCAGTATGCCATTCAGAATAATTAACCATCATATTGTCCAGAAGTTTTGTTGCAGCACCCAAAGTGATGGTCATAAAGGTACCTCCAGTAGCAGAATCCAATAGGTTCCTTGAAGAATAGTTCAATCCTGCATAAATTTTTTGGATGATCATCCAAGCAGTCAGTCCATGAGTGGGACAATTCTTAACCAAAGATTTCATTCTTTCCCAAGCTTGAGCAACATGCTCATTATCAAGTTGTTTAAACTTCATTATTTCACTTCTCATAGATATAATCTTAGCTGGAGAATAGTACTTTCCAATGAAAGCATCTTTGCACTTAGTCCAAGAGTCAATACTATTCCTAGTTAAGGAATTCAACCATTCTTTAGCTTTTCCTCTCAAAGAGAAAGCAAACAATTTCAGCTTAATAATATCACCATCTACATCCCTATTCTTTTGCATCTCACAAAGTTCAACAAAGTTATTTAGATGGGAAGCAGCATCTTCATTACCAATACCAGAAAATTGTTCTCTCATAACAAGATTGAGTAAAGCAGGTTTTATCTCAAAGAAAGTATCTTCAGGCACAGGTGGACCAATAGGTGTGCTCATAAAATCATTGTTGTTGGTGCTAGTGAAGTCACACAACTTAGTGTTTTCAAGAGTAGTCATTTTTTTGGGTTTTTGAGTAAGAAAGCAAACTTATAAACTAATTTTTTTGTGTTTTTGATAAAGAAACAAGCAAACAAAACAAAAAGAAACAAAGCAAAACAAAAATAACAAAGTGCTTCCCTTGTGAAGATGTCCTTGACTCCCCGGCAACGGCGCCAGAAAAATGCTTGATGGCTCTGTGTATGGCGCCCAGAAAAGTGCTGGTGCGGTGTTGATGTAGAGCTTGTTGGGAACCCCAAGAGGAAGGTATGATGAGCACAACAGCAAGTTTCCCTCAGTATGAAACCAAGGTTTAATCGAACCAATAGGAGCAAGGAAACACCCCAAAGGTGTTACTAGCTGAGCTTTAGTGTATGCACTACCGGTGCTAGTAGCAACGTGGAGACCTACACAACACAACCACAGAACTTTGTCCCCAACTTGCGATGAGGTTGTCAATCTCACCGTGTTTTGCGGTAAACAAAGGATTAAACATATCGAATGGAAAGAAGTAAAAGTTTGCAGAAAGTAAACACAAAGAAGTAAACAGTTTGTAGATTGAATGTAAAAGACAAGGACCGGGATCCATAGTTCACTAGAGGTGGCTCTCCTTAGATAACATGCTGGGTGAACAAATTACAGTGGGGCAATTGACAAACATCAAGAAAGCAATACATACATATACTAATCATATTGACTCCTTTGAGACTTGATTGGGCATTACAACATTATACATAGACCGCCATCCAACTGCATCTATGACTAATAATCCACCTTCAGGTTATCATCCGAACCCCCTCCAGTATTAAGTTGCAAGCAACAGATTATTGCTTTACGAACTGCGTGTAAATTAAACAATATGATTGTTCTATGAACAAAGGATTGTTGTTTTCTCCCTAGTAGCAACATCACATCTAGTACCTTAGAGATTTCTGTCACTTCCCCAGATTACCAGAGGCATGAACCCACTATCGAGCATAAATACTAACACTTGCAGTTGTGTAACATCCCAAAACTCAAATCCAAGGTTATCAAGATCAAATCATCCAAAAATGGGGTTAACAAAAACTTTTCCAAATTTAAAATGAAAGCATTCATATATGTATGCATTTAAAATAGGAGTTGTTTGAATTGCCATGATTGATTAATTCAATGCTTGTAAAATGTTTCTTAGGTGATTTAAACATCATCTACATCATTCTCAAACTTTTCCTAAAGAAAATCAAATCAAAAAGAATTAAAAAGAAGGAATGGTCATTTTGGCAAATTTAACTCTCATGCCTACTTTGGCTATTCCTAGTACTCAATTCTTAACAGAAACAATTCTTGATCTTTGTACCCCTTGCTAGTACACATAATGAGGTACCAAGGCCCACCTTTGGATCTGCTAAAAACATTATGTTAACTATTTTAATTGGCATTTGAAAATTGAATCTAATGCATATGCATAGATCACCCCTATTTCAAAAACCATCTTTTTGAGCTCCATTTTCAGAACCCTTGCAACCAGAGACTACCTATCACTAGTGGAGATCACTCAAAAAATTGAAACCAAAATTCAAAACTTGTTCTCTTTCGGCCATTTCATCAAACACCTTGCTGGCAAGATAATATTGGCCTAACTAATACTGTTTTGGGTTGATTTTTTTCTAGCCTTTGCAATGTGCTTTGATCATCTTGTCCCCCTCAAGCCTGACCAGACCAACCCCAGTCTCTTCCCTACCCCTTAGCCACACTACACTGCCATGCCGAGCCCTCTCTCGCACTCGCAGCAGCAGCCCTCTCCAACCCCTCTCGCCATGTCTAGTACACTGCCAGTGGTCCACCTCCACCGCCCAAACAGCCCCAGGCCAGAGACAGAGGGCGGAGCGGCCAGGAACCGCCGCGCTCGGAGCTTGTCGAGCATGCCGACGCTGCCCCTAGAGCGCGTTCTGTCCCCGCGTGCACAAGCCGCCGCTCGACCGCAGCCCGTGCCCGCCGCTCCGCCTCGACCTGGAGAACACCCCAGACATCCCCGTTCGCCGCCCAAAGCCTCACAACCACCGCTCGTCATGGACACCGCCGCTTCGGCCGCTCAGAGCGCCACCTCGCCCAGACCGCGTACCACCGCCCCTACGGCCGCATTCACTTCCTAGACCACCGCCAGGGAACCGCCCATCAATCACCACCCCCAGCCATGCCTCTAGCTCGTCGTAGCCATGTCGCCACCGTCGACCGCCCATCCCGCTCGGTCTCACCGTCGGGCCTATAAAAGGAGCCCTCCCCAGCCATTCTTCTCCACACCATTCCACTCCCCTCACCTCTCTGAACCTCACCCACCTCCAGCCGAAGCAAGTGGAGCAGCAGCTCACCGGAATTGGAGCCGGAGCAGCCGTGGCAGAAGGAGAAGGGCGCCGTTGATTGCGGCCACCCCAAGCTCCGCCGCAACCGCGCCTCGCCTCGCCGTCGTATTCCACGTCGTTTGCCCGCCTCGCCGACCCTGCTGGAGCCCTGGTACGCCCTAGTAGACCCCCACCGAGCCGCTAGGGTTCTAGCTTACCGGCGACCTGTTCGTCGTCGACGATGACCCTCAGCCGTTGATCTCGCTTCTAATCGCACGGCCCACAGCACGCGTACCGTTTCGCGTGTTAAGTGCCACTGACAAGCGGGACCCCCTGTCAGCTGGGCCCCGCGGCGCGGAGCGCCACTAGGCCGGCCCATTTCTTTTCCCGCGCTAGCCCATAGATTCAAATCTAGTTTTTTCCTTTTTAGTTAAATCTAGTTTCTGTCCACTATTTCAAAATTCAATTCTGTGAGTTTGACAAATCAAAATTGCATGAAACCAATTTTGTCTGAAAGGTATTGAAATAATCTATCCAAGCCTGTTGGATTTATTTCAATTAGAGTTATAGATCTCTTCTAATAAAAATAACAAAACAGAAGCATTTGCACCTTGCAACATTTTTATAAAATCAACCAAGTTAGCTTTTGAGTTGATTCCAACTCTCAAAAATCACATTTCATCATATCTATCCAAATATGTAATAATATTAAGGTTTACATGCAGTGACTTTGGACTAGTACCAAAAGAATGCTATAGAGGCATTTCTAGTCACTTTAAATCATTAAATAATGAACTTAAACCAAAGTAATATTGATCCAACCCTTAAATCTCATTCCCACATGTTAGAATATGTGGTGAGGACTTGTGTCCACATGATCCCATATTTTGGTGGTGAATATTAAATTTTAATTGAAATTTCAATGAGTAGAAATTACTTTTCTAAAATAAAAAGGTTGAAACTATTGAATTAAAACTTGTGATGTTTGTGATGATAATAGATCATCAAATGTGTGTTTTAGAATGCTACTTAGCCTAGTTAAGTATTGTTTGGTGATTGTGCACTCCCTATGTATTTATAGACGCTAGTACCGACCAAACTTTCGAGGAGGAGGAGTTCTACCAAGAAGAAGAAGAAGAAGAAGAAAACTTCAACCACTGCACCAACCAAGGCAAGCTATTGTTAGCAAGCTAGATTTAAAACTAGATAGTTTAGCAAAGATGCCTTAAGCATGCTTTGATCACACCCCTTTAACTATTAGTACTCCAAGTCTTATTGACAAGTTTTACCTCCCTTAGTTCACACAAAGTTCTTTACTTGTTTTGAAGGTAGCATAAAAAGTATAAAACTTGACCTACTTAGAAACCTTTAGATGTCATTCTATGGCATGAGAGTGAACCCATCTTTTCCACCTTAGAGAATACTCTTAACTTAGTATTTTAGAATAGATCAAAAACTTGAGTCACTTTAGATGGGAACACTTGGTGAAAATGAATTGTGAAAACCTTGGAATGATGAGTCATTCTATTGAGATGTTTTGACATGTGTTGAGAGACACAACTGGTTTATGATGATGAAAATGATGAGGCATGAGCCTTAACCCTTTTATAAAACTGATGGTTGGATTCGGATGCGATACCATTCCAAATTTACCGTACAACCACATTACCTGAATTGGGTAAGGCTTAGCTAGAAATTTATATGCATTAGTATTAGTTCCCTCACGGGAGAGGTTTGAGCTGAGGCTACCTCTCAATGATGTCCACCTATGCAGTGCCCAAGATGACTGATGGTCATGGTTGGGAGGCCATGCTCATAGGAGAGGTGCTTGTACTAGGGTGTGTAAAGGGAAGGTTATGTTTGATTATCTGCATACTAAGTATGATGATTCAGGGTTATCCCTGACAGATGTATCGAATCTTGTGGTGAAAGTGTACCACCTCTGCAGAGTGTCAAACTATTCGAATAGCCGCGTCCGCGGTTATGGACAGTTGGAATGGCGATACTGTTTCGTTGTTAGATGTTTCTAAATAACTTGAAACGAATGATGAACTTTTACTTGACCACAATAGGGTTGTGTTGATGATAATAGCTTCCCTACTTAAGTGATTCTAGAACCTTATTTTATCTTTCTTTGCTTCTGAACTCAGCTTAGGTTTCAAACTTAACTTGATAGTTAACTTAGATTCAGCACTTTAACTTAGATTTATACTCCTTGCTAGTAGTAGTTTGCGAGTACTTAAAGAGTACTCATGGATTTTGTCCCTGGCTATTATCATGGCCAGACTATGAAGGAGATTATCAAGATGATGGTCAGCAGGACGGCTATGATAACTAGGACTATCTGCCTTCGTCAGCATTGCCTATGCCCCTGAAGATGGACCCCGCCGCTACGCTTATCGTTTATTTCCGCTGCTTGTTGTATTAAAGACTGGATCATGAGATCCTTATTTGTGTAAAACCTTATGTATGGTTTGTAATGGATGATGTACTGTGATATCCAATCCGTTATGTCTCACAAAAATGGTAATCCTGGGATTGCGAGGTATGGCATAACGGGCATCTGGGATTAAAAATCCGGGTGTTGACAAGTTGCTAGCATCTACTTGGCCAAGATAGCTACTAACAACGGAAAGCATGCAAGATCACAAATAACAAAGACATGATAGAATCAATAATCAATCTGAAATATCATCTCAATATCCATCGGATCCCCGCAAACACAACATGCAGAATTACAAATAGATGATCTTGATCATGAATAGAGCTCACAAGATATAGACATGAAAGCACAAAGGAGGAGAACCAGCCATCTAGCTACTACATGGATCCGTAATCCAAGGATGAACTACTCACGCATCACACCGAAGGCTTGCATGGTGATGAAGAAGGCCTCCAGGGTGAATTACCCTCTCTGGCAGGGTGCCAGGAAGAGCTTCAGTTCCCTCCCGATCTAGGGATGGAGATGACGGCGACTACAGACTCTTTCGTGGATTTTTTGATCGGTTACTTAGGGTTTACGTCCTGAGGGCATCTTATAGTCGGAAGGGGAGGCCGAGGGGGTGCCAGTGCTGGCCTCACCACCCCTGGCTCGGGCCAGGCTAGGCCACGCGGCCAGGTGGTGTGGTGGCCCCCTGGCCCCTCTCCGTCTCATACTTTGGCATCTGATGACTTCCTTAAAAATAGGCACTTTGGCTTTTGTCCCGTCCAATTCCGAGAATATTCATTTTCTGACTTTCCTGGAACCAAAAACAACAGAAAACAGGCAGCTAGCATTGTGGCTCTTATTAATAGGTTAGTCCAAGAAATCATATGAAAAGTACTCCAAAGTTGGAACAAAACACAAGAAAGTGGATAAAACGAAGCATGGAACATCAAAAATTATAGATACATTTGCAATGTATCACTTGGGCAGGGCATTTTCTCAATTGCCTCGACTTTAGCTTATCCACTTCTATGCCTCTTTCGGAAACCTTATGCCCAAGGACAATCCCTTCATTAACCATGAAGTGGCATTTCTCCCAATTAAGAACAAGATTAGTTTCTTCACACCTCTGCAAAACTTTATCAAGGTTGTGCAGACAATTATCAAAAGAAGTTCCATAGACAGAGAAGTCATCCATGAACACTTCCACAATTTCCTCACAAAAACCATGAAAGATAGCAGACATGCATCTTTGAAAAGTAGCAGGATCATTACATAAACCAAAAGGCATACGTCTATAAGCATAGGTTCTGTAAGGGCATGTAAAGGTAGTTTTTTCTTGATCTTGTTGTTTAACAGCAATTTGAGAAAACCCAGAGTATCCATCAAGGAAACCAAAATGAGTCTTTTTAGACAATCTTTCTAACATTTGATCAATAAAAGGAAGTGGGTAATGATCTTTCTTAGTAACTTTGTTAACCTTTCTGAAATCGATACACATCCTATAGCCTACTACTATTCTTTGGGGAATAAGCTCATCATTATCATTAGGCACAACAGTAATACCTCCCTTTTTAGGGACACAATGAACAGGACTAACCCATTCACTATCAGCAATAGGATAAATAATACCAGCATCAAGGAGTTTCAATACCTCATTTCTTACCACTTCCTTCATCTTAGGATTTAAACGCCGTTGGTGCTCTACTACTGGCTTTCCATCTGGTTCTATATTGATAGCATACTGACATATAGTAGGTGAAATCCCTTTTAAATCATCCAGAGTATAGTCCATAGCCCCTCGGTGTTTCTTCAAAACCTCCAATAACCTTTCTTCTTCCTTCCCTGAAAGTTTAGAGTTAATAATAACAGGATATATCTTTTTATCATCGATGTAAGCATATTTAAGATCGTCAGGGAGAGGTTTTAGATCGAAGACCGGATCCTTTTTAGGTGGCAACGTGGTACCCAAGTCTTCTACAGGCAAGTTATGCTTAAGCATCTTAGGCGGATTACGGAGAATCTCGTCAATCTCATTCCTTTCTTCCATGAATATTTCACTTTCATGATCCTCCATAAATTGCTGCAAAGCATTGTTAGGAGCAAGAGAAATAGAAGCAAGTTGTTCAACTCTAAAATCCTCATTATGAGTTTCCTCTCACAAGGTTCTTTAGTAAATTTCGAAAAATTAAACTCATAAGATTCCCCATCAAACTTAGTCAAGATTTTCTCCCTTTTGCAATCTATAATAGCTCCATAAGTACTCAAGAAAGGTCTACCAAAAATGATAGGATAAGTTTTACTAGCAGCTGAACCAAGTACTAGAAAATCAGCAGGATACTTAATCTTACCACAAAGAACTTCCACATCTCGTACAATACCAATTGGAGAGATGTTCTCTCTATTAGCAAGCTGAATAACCACATCAATCTCTTCCAATTCGCAAGGACTGATTTCATGCATAATTTCTCTATAAAGCTCATAAGGAATAGCACTAGAACTTGCATCAATATCACATAAACCATAATAGCAATGATCACCAATTCTAACGGAAAGCACATGGACACTAGCCTTTTTAGTTCTATTAGGATGTGAAACAATATTAGAAGCATCCTCGCAAAAGACTATGTGTCCATCTTCTATGCTTTTAGTGACAAGGTCTTTCACAATTGCTACAACAGGTTCAATGTTTATTTGCTCATCAGGTTTTATAGTTCTCTTTGCACTTTTAGTGATTACACTAGTTATCATAGGATGGTACTTTACCTTACTCGGGAAGGGTTTCTCGATATAAAGTTCAGGTAAGATGTGATCAATAGTGTAAAACTCAGTACTCCCAACAGGAACACAGTCAACAATATCTTTATAAGGCACATGGTACTTGCTCCATACCCTTTTGGGGATTTCAATATAAGAAGCAAAAGCCTTAAAGCAATTTGTAATAACTTGTAAATCAACACCATAAGTATTATTAATATTTTGAAAGTTATCAGTACCCATAAAAGATTCAATGCATTCATAATCATAATTTATACCTGACTTTCTACCTTTGTCATTCTACCAAGCTTCAGCATTATCTTGAATATGGTCCAAAAGATCCCATTTAGCTTCTTCTTCCATGCGAGTGAATGATCCAGCACAAGAAACATCCAATAAATCCTTATCATGTAGAGGGAGCCTTGCATAAAAGTTATTGATAATAATATTGTTGGGGAGCTCATGAATGGGACATTTGAGCATTAGTAACTTCAATCTCCCCCAAGCTTGAGCTATACTCTCTACATAAAGAGGCCAAACGTTGTATATTTGATTCCGATCTTTATGTATCTCACTAGGAGGATAAAACTTTGAATAAAAGAGAGGTACTATTTCCTCCCATTCCAGAGCTTGACCATTCTTCAGCAGCTTATACCATTCCTCAGCTCTTCCTTTCAGTCATAATGAGAATAATTTCTTCTTAACTTGATCTGTAGTAATACCTGCACACTTGAACAACCCACATAATTCGTGTATAAAGAGCAAATGATCACCAGGATGGATGGTTCCATCCCCAACATAGTAGTTATCCATAACACGATCAATAATTCTTGTAGGTATTTTGAAAGCATCATTCTCAGCAGGTGGTGGTTCATCTACTACCTTAGCAGTGGTAGTAGCATTATCAAATAAGAAACTCAGCGAATTATCCATAACGAAAATAAGGCAACTAACAGAAGTAAACAATACTCGCAGTAGAAGTTTCCTTTACCAGTTCCACTCTCCAATAGCGCTTCACTCCCCGGCAACGGCGCCAGAAAATAGTCTTGATGACCCACAAGTATAGGGGGTGTATCGCAGTATTTTCGATAAGTAAGAGTGTCGAACCCAACAAGGAGTAGAAGGTGCTGGCTAGTAGTATGGATCAGGAATTCTCTGCAAATACTTAGCAAACGGATTTTTAGGGGTTTTTGATAAAGCAAGTAAACGAAGTACGAGTAAACAAAAGACAATAATAATAAATGCAGCAAGTGGCCTAATCCTTTGTTCAGCAAAGGACAAGCCGGTTGTATTACTTAAGATGACCAAACGTTCTCGAGGACACATGGGAAGACTGTCAAGTGCTTTCGCTTCATATAGTTGATTAATCTTATTTAGCTTGCTAAGTGTTGTGTGGGTGAACCTGTGCTAATGTACCGACCTTCCTAGGACTAATACATACTTGTGACTATACCCCTTGCAAACATCCCTAAGTACAAGAAAGTAATTAAGGTAGAAACCTAACCACAGCTTTAAACTCTAAGACCCTGATGTCCCTTGTGCAATGGTTTCCTAATGGGGGTTCAGGTTTCTGTCACTCCGGCAACCCCTACGATTAGTAGCCAAATACACAATGCATTCCCCTAGGCCCATATAGGTGAAGTGTCATGTAGTCGATGTTCACATGACACCACTAGAAGAAGTACACCACAACTTAAATATCAAACTATTGAATCTTTCTCAACACAACTCCACTACTAACAACATGACTTCTCCCATGTCCTCAAGAACAAAACGAACTACTCACAAGACATCATATGGATCATGATCAGAGATGGAATAATGATGTATAACAATCGGAACATAAACAATAATTCAGTGGTTCACTCAATAGCATCAACTACAAAGAGTAATCAACACCAGGAAAGTTTCCCCTAAGAACTAATGCAAGATTCAACTCAATTGTTACAGCAATATGGAGATGGTGATGATGGTGCTGATGGTGATGATGGTGGTGATGATGATGATGATGATCCCGATGAAGTCCAGCTTGATGGTGGTGTTGATGGCGACGATCTCCCCTCTCCGGGAAGGAATTCCCCCGGTAGAAATCTATCTGCCAGAGAGATCTTTCTCTCTCGATGTTTTTCGCCCCGCAGAGGTGGCGGAATCTTACTGTGGTCTCTCCCCGAGTATTAGGGTTTCGGGAGGATTATATACGCCAGAGGGGAGAGCCAGAGGTGGGCCAGGGCAGCCACACCACCTAGTGGCGCGGCCTAGGGTGGCCCACGCCAGGGGGTGGTGTGGACCCCTTGTGGCCCATCTCCACTCCTCCTTCTGGCTTCTTCGTCTTCTGGAAAAATAGGATTTTCTGTATATTTTCCTGGATTTTCTGATCTTCGTGAATTTTGCCTCCAAACAGCACCTTTTCCATCAGAATCCTGACTGCAGCGGTCCATGCTCCAAAAGTCATCAACCATGCAAAAACAGATGAAATAGCATAAGTATCATCTCTTAACATGAAATATATCAATGACTAATAGTAAATTATGATATAGAATAGTGATGCAAAATGGACGTATCAAGCGACCAACTAAGAGAGCAATAATGGCCATAATCATGCAAAGCGACAAAACATTATTAATTAAAGCATAAAGTGATATTACAAGTCGAAAACTAAATGATCACAGAGGCTATGGTGACTTGGTATAGTCTTATCATGGTGTGAGCATAGCATCAAAGGAGAATACCACAATATTATGCTTTTATATGCTAAAACAACGCATGATTCTTTCAAGGCACATTAAGCTATCTCAATTGTTTGTAACAAGTCATGCTACAGCAATAATCACTAAGCATAAAGTCATAGCAATATCAAACATGACATGATAAAGTCTAGGCCACAGTCAAAACAAGACTCCTTTTATACCACTCATAAGCATAAACTTTCCTGCTCTTTTCCAATCCAAATCAACTTATTTATTTAAGAAAACTAAGCAAAACAAAACTAAAAATGAAAACGAAGACGCTCCAAGAACAACACAACTGTGCATGAAACAATAAAAATGAAGTGTTTGGAAGAGAACCTGAGATTTTTATTGATGAAGAAGGGGATGCCTTGGGCATCCCCAAGATTTGACGCTTGTACTTCTTGAATATTTCTTAGGGTGACACGGGTGGCATCCCCAAGCTTGAGCTTTTGTCCATACTTCACCTTATCACATTATTCTTCCCTACACTTTTAAAATTTCCTTCATACAGAACTTCACACAATCTTCATTAGCAACATTAGTGTACTTAAGATAATAAGTCTTTAGGTTCAGTTTCAACACAAGTAAAATTTCCACTAAAGCACAAGCTACTGTAGCAATTCCTTTTAAAAGTTCAAGTGATCAAATAGAACTCAAAGAGAAAGAGATTAAGATGCAAATGCAAATAATGGCAGAAATCTGTCAAAACAGACCAGCAGGTAAAAACCGATTTTTCTGAAGACCTTCTGTTGCTCAAATCGAAAAGTGTTAAACTAACGAAATTTAGATAACAACCTGGGGCAGAAGCACAAAACATTACAGCTCAATCCGACGTATAGAGATTTTTCACGATTTTCTACAGCAAAGCACAAAAATCTGTTTCAGGACAGCAACTTTCCCAAGTCTTATTTCTCTCTCATTAGAGGTTATTCTTAGCAAAAAAACCACACAAAAAGGATAAGGAGAGGTTATTACTGAGGCAATAACTTACAAGACTCAACAAAATAAAAACTTACTGACTAAAAAAATTTGGGTTATCTCCCAATAAGTGCTTTTCTTTAACGCCTTTGAGCTAGGCATAAGAAGCAAGAATCAAGTATTCTCAAATGAAGAAGCATTAATAGCAAATTTTATTTTAATAGGAGAGGCAAAAGGAATCTTATCTATCTTCTTAGGAAAGTGTTCATACCTTTCTTGAGCGGGAATTGATATTTAATGGTGCCTTCTTTTATATCAATAATGGCACCAACGGTTCTAAGAAAAGGTCTTCCCAAAATAATAGGACAAGAAGCATTGCATTCAACATCCAAAACATAGAAATCAACAGGGACATAGGTATTGATAACCATAAAAAGAACATCATTAATACTCCCCATGAGTTTCTTTTTAGCATTATCATCAAGTTGGACATCTAAATAACAATCTCCTAATGGTGGCAAATTAAGCATTTCATAAATCCTTCTAGGCATAATAGAACACTACTATCAAGATCACATAAATCTTTTAGATCAAAATCATTCACTTTCATATTAATGATGGGTTCCCAACCACCTTCCAATTTCATAGGGATAGAAGCTTTATGTTTCATCTTTTCTTCTTTAATTTTTATGAGAGCATCAGTAATGTGTTTTGTAAAGGCCATATTCATAGCACTAGCATTAGGACTTTTAGCAAGCTTTTATAGGAACATAATTACTTCAGAGATATTGCAACCATCAAGATCAAAATCATAATTACCATCCAAGGTAGTAGATCTATTGTTTCCCATATTTCAAAGAATTTCAGCATTTTTATTAGAAAAGGTTCCATTAGTTTTAGGCATTGTTGCAAAAGGAATGGGGACTTCATGTGGTTTGCTACCAAAGAGGCTAAGGGAACATGATTTGGATCAATATGTGCTTTCCCATTAACAAGCATAGACATAATAACATCAATTTTATCACTCAAGGGGGAGGTTTCTTCAATAGAATTTACCTTCTTACCTTGTGGAGCTCTCTCAGTGTGCCATTTAGAATAGTTAACCATCATATTATCATGGAGTTTTGTTGCAGCACCCAAAGTAATGGTCATAAAGGTACCTCCAGCAGCAGAATCCAGCAGATTACTTAAAGAATAATTCAGTCCTGCATAAAAGGTTTGGATAATCATCCAAGCAGTCAGTCCATGAGTGGGACAATTCTTTACCAAAGATTTCATTCTTTCCCAAGCTTGAGCAACATGTTCATTATCAGATTGTTTAGATTTCATTATTTCACTTCTCATAGATATAATCTTAGCAGGAGGATAGTATTTTCCAATGAAAGCATCTTTGCATTTAGTCCAAGAATCAATACTATTTCTAGTTAGGGATAGCAACCATTCTTTAGCTTTTCCTCTCAAAGAGAAAGGAAACAATTTAAGCTTAATAATATCTCCATCTATATCCCTATGTTTTTGCATCTCACAAAGTTCAACAAAGTTATTAAGGTGAGTAGCAGCATCTTCAGTACCAACACCAGAGAATTGTTCTTTCATAACAAGATTGAGCAAAGTAGGTTTAATTTCAAAGAAAGTAGCTTCAGGAACAGGTGGAGCAATAGGTGTGCACATGAAATCATTGTTGTTGGTGCTGGTGAAGTCACACAACTTAGTGTTTTCAAGAGTAGTCATTTTTTGTGTTTTTTGTCAATATAAAGAAGCAAACCAGTTCAACTATTTGTTTTGTGTTTTTGATAAAAGAAACAAGCAAACAAAGCAGAAATAAACTAAGCAAAACAAAAAAACAAAGTAAAGAGATTGGTTGTGAGGGACTCCCCTTGTGAAGATGTCCTTGACTCCCCGGCAATGGCACCAGAAAAAAGGCTTGATGGCTCAAAATATATCGAGCTCGTTGGGAACCCCAAGAGGAAGGTATGATGAGCACAACAGCAAGTTTTCCCTCAGTTATGAAACCAAGGTTATCGAACCAGTAGGAGCAAGGAAACAACCCCAAGGTGTTGTTTCCAACTTGGAATCCTGCACAACACAACCACAGAACTTTGCCCCAACTTACAGTGAGGTTGTCAATCTCACCGGTTTTGCTAAAAACAAAGGATTAAACATATTGTGTAGAATATAGTAATTACTTGTAGAAAGTAAACAGTAAACCGTAAATAGTAGATGGTTTATCAATGGTATAAGAATGGACCAGGGTCCATAGTTCACTAGAGGTGATTCTCCTTAAGATAAATAACATGTTAGGTGAACAAATTACAGCGGGGCAATTGACAGATTCGAGAAAGCATACCATGCATATACTAATCATCTTGACTCCTATGAGATTTGATTGGGCATTACAACATTATACATAGACTGTAATCCAACTGCATCTATGACTAATAATCCACCTTCAGGTTATCATCCGAACCCCCTCCAGTATTAAGTTGCAAGCAATAGATAATTGAATTAAGCGAAGTGTGTAAAGTAAACAATACGATTGTCCCATGGACAAAGGATTGTTGTTTTCTTCCTAGTAGCAATAGCACATCTAGTACCTCAGAGATTCATGTCACTTCCCTAGATTACTAGAGGCATGAACCCACTATCGAGCATAAATACTCCCTCTTGGAGTTGCTAGTATCTACTTGGCCAAGATAGCTACTAACAACGGAAAGCATGCAAGATCACAAATAACATAGACATGATAGAATCAATAATCAATCTGAAATAGCATCTCAATATCCATCGGATCCCAGAAACACAACATGCAGAATTACAAATAGATGATCTTGATCATGAACAGAGCTCACAAGATCTAGACATGAAAGCACAAAGGAGGAGAACCAACCATCTAGTTACTACATGGACCTGTAGTCCAAGGATGAACTACTCATGCATCACACCGGAGGCAATCATGGTGATGAAGAAGGCCTCTAGGGTGATCTCTCCCCTCTGGCAAGGTGCCAGGAAGAGCTTCAGATCCCTCCCGATCTATGGATGGAGATGGCGGCAGCTACAAACTCTTTCGTGGAATTTTGATCCGGTCCTTAGGGTTTTTGTCCCGGGAGGCTTTTATAGGCGGAAGGGCAAGGTCGGTGGAGCACCAGGGGGCCCACACCCCCTTGTGGCGTGCCCCTAGGATGCGCCACCACCAGGTTTGGCCGCCCTCGTGCGCCACTTCGTCTCCCCTCTGGACTCCGTGTTGCTTCAGGTAAAATATTGACTTTGGCTTTTGTCCGGTCCAATTCCGAGAATATTTCCTTACTAGCTTTTCTGAAACCAAAAATAGCAGAAAATAGGCAACTGGCACTATGTCATCTTGTTAATAGGTTAGTTCCAGAAAAAGTATAAAAATACCTCAAAGTATGAACAAAACATAAGAAAGTAGATACTAAACAAGCATGGAACATCAAAAATTATAGATACGTTTACGACGTATCAATGATGATCAGATCGTTCGATACTTTCCTAAGAAACAGGAGCATAATGGAAAATACATTCCGCCATCTAAGCATGATCAAGCAGTAAAAACTAAAGAAAAAGCAATGCTTGAGATGAACACCGATGATATGGAGTTTGATTAGTCAAATCTCTAGAATTAAATACTTAATGGAAGCTAACCCATTCTTAATAAATTAAGCTTAAGTTTTTATTTTATCATTTGTGATTACTACTTTATTATTTGTATTGCTTAATAAGTTTGTTTGAGTTTTTAGTTTGTTCAGAGAAGTTACTATAATGAAGTTGAGAAGCAAGGGAAAAATGAACAAAATAAAGGGGTTCAGAACAGGTAACTAGCACTGGTACGGCCGCGGTACAACTGTACCGCGTGCATGTACCACGTTTCAACGAAACCTATAGGACGACCAGCGCCGACGACGAGCACTAGTACGGCCGCGGTACGACCGTACCGCATGCCCGTACCAAACATTGACAAAACATACGACGGCACCCGAATAGATAACGACCAGTGGTATGGCCGGGGTACGCCCGTACCGCGTGCTCGTACCAGGTCGACCAGGTTTGATCTTGAACCATAATGTTGATCCAACGGTGACGACCACCACTACGGGCGGGCTATGCCTGTACCGCCCACCCGTACCGTGTGCATCGCCAGGTAAAGGCAGATGGTGGCTGGCACGCAGCCAACCTCCTTCTTCTTCCTCCTCTTTCTTCCTTGTTCTTTCTCTTTCCACCATAAACCCTAGCCTCCTAAAACCTCTGATTCTTCATTGTTTTCGAGTTTTTGAGTTGGGGAATCTTCACATCAGTAACTTTCTCATCCGATCCATACTCTATTTTCTGAAATACATGGTTGAATTCATCACATTGGCTATTTAGATGAGTTCATCATATTTTCAGATTATTATTGATTCCTCACGTTAGGATTTGTAACTTATTCCTATAATCGTTTGTTTATATGATCGAAACTTGATGCCTATAGTTTTCTTCAAAAAAATCACAGCACAATGCATAACATTGGAAGGATGTTCCACTCGGGCAAGGGCTCGGGTACGACAGGACCCTCGGGCTCCGCCAAGCCGCCGGGTTCGAAGAAGAGACGCTCGGAGGTGGACAGCTTGAGGGCTGCCATGAGCCGAGACTACGAGAGGTTGAGCAACCGCAAGGTTTTTCCCACCAAGTGGGTAGACCGTTAGTTCCTCTCCCGTCAGGGTCTTCTGGAGGACTTTGAGCAAATGGCTGTGCAAGCTGGCATGGTCAACTTCTCCTACCTCTTTGTTGACACCTACAAGCTTGCCACGTTCGAGTTTCTTTCATCGTTCCACGATGATCTTGAGACCCAGGAGCGAAATTGCACTGTAAGTTTTGTGCTCAATGGGCAACTTCACAACTTGACCTTGTATGAGTTTTGTGATAGTTTTGGATTCTCCCACGAGGGAGCACACGACATCAATGAAAATGTGCACATAGAGGCAATGCCCGACATCAATAAAAATGTGCACATGGACAGAAATTTGCGCAAGGGAGAACTTGACCTTGTATGAGTTTTATGACCGACCTTCTAAAGCGCTACCCGAACTTCCCGTATCAGCAGCCGCCACCTGACGGTAGCGACAACTGATTCTGGTTAGGAAAAAGCCTAAGCTGGGGGAGGTTTAAATCCTCCCACCTTTCTGCATTCATATTTTTCTTTCTTCTTTTTATTTGTTTGTTTTTGTTCCAATGCATGTTTACTTTCAGTTTTGCATTCGATAAAAGAAAACCCAAAAATATTAGACTATTCTCTAGCTTTATTTGTGCAAATTTCTCTCGGCTCTTGTTGATTCTTTCTGCAGGTTGCTCACTTATAGTGATCGAGCTATGAGACGAACACAAAGAGTTAACTCAAGTAGAATACGAATGAGCAAGAGGAGGTACCACATTCCTAGTTTCCATCCTCCTGTAAGCTTATTCATGAACATTTTATGTCCGTTCGGTTGCACTTGATTTTGATTCCACGCTTAGTTCGTTATCTTTTAGAATTTGAGCTCAAAGGTTTTTGTCATCTCTTTGGTTAAGACTTTCGATAATTAACATCAGTTTGAAGAACAACTCTTGGGATTCTATTCCAAACTTTTGAAAACAATAGAAAGTGTCAATCAGCAACTTTGGTGCCATATTTTTGTCTTAAGGACTTAATCTTAGTAGTGCTCAACCCTACATATTGATCGTTGACTTGATGATACCTTGTGAAAAAGAATTGCTTGATGGAACAAACTTTTTAGAGTAGAAGAGGGAGATGCCAAAATTTGTATTGACTTGATATATAAAAAAAGAGGAGAGGAAAGAAAAAGAAAAGAAGATAGCAAAAGTACTTTGTTTCGAATACACACCTTTGGGATGCCAACAACTCTGCTAGCTTTTGAATGATCTATGGTATAACCCCGGATTAATTATTGGTATTCCCAATAGGTTGTGTAGGAGTTACAAAAGAAATATTCGTTGATCCTTGATAAGGAAAAAGAAAAGATCCATCAACAAAATATGAGCTAAAACGCTTTCGATATCTTTTGATTATTGGCATCACCTCACTACCTAAAATGTGCAATTAGAGTTCTTGATAAGCAAGGAGAAGAAGATGTATTTGATAGCCGCGATTATCGAAGTGGGTGATTAATGAAAAAGCTCTAACTTTATCCTTCTTTTAACATCTACATGTGCACCCTTAATTTTGACTTAAGCAATATAGCTTAAAACATTTTCACTCTCATAATAAGAGAGGCGCTGAAAGAAATTGATTTGCAAAGCTTCGCCAAATTTTTAACAATTGCATTTCAGTTATAAGAACTATTAGCTAGCGAATTACTTGCGTCTAGGGATCAAGCTTAAGTGCAACTATTCAGATATATTATGCTCGTGTTCAACATTGTAGGATTTGAGACAATGTAATATGATACAACCTCAAACTTGTAAGTCGTTATCTTGATTCCATTCTTCGCTATTAATTATTATAGCTTTATCACTCGAGGGCGAGTAACCGCTAAGCTTGGGGATGTTGATAGCTCCAAATTTCATCACTTTTTACCATCGGTTTTCCTCTTGTTTATTGTCTGATTTCCCTAAAGATTGCCTTTTCCACTAACGTTAATGTCGCAATTAGCGAATCTTCGGGTTCTTGTGATGGTTTTCAGGTAATGAACATTTATTGAAGATATAATAACATTTATGGGGTAATTACACCAGAATAAGCAAATCCCCAATTGGAACCACTTTCATTGGAGGCGTCAGCACGCATAATGACCACTGGTACGGTCGGGGCACGCCCGTACCATCCGCCCGTACTACCCAACGGAGTCTTCCTTATATCAATACAAGCAACTTCCATAAAGGAGGAGATACGAGAAGAACCACAGAATAGAAGTTACAGCCGCCGCAAGCCATCTTGAGAGGAAGATCATATCTGAAAGAGGAGAAGAACTTCGCCTCGTTCTCCGACGATCTTCAACCTCAAAACCACACACTCCACCATCATTCCATCATTACTTAGAAAGAGAGAGAGAGAGATTTACACTTGTAAGATTAGGGTTTGATACTTTGATCTACCTACGATTTGTATTTGATTGGATATTTAATGCTATTGTGGTTTGCTACAATAACTTGGAGATGATTTCTATTTGCAATACAATTATGTCTTTTTTTATCTTCCTCTCATGTCTGAGTAAATCCCCATAGGCGTGGGAGATGTATGGATTGGTGAGATGTGATGTGCCTCCTTTAATTCCATCCATTTGTGATTGTTGCAATGTTTATTTAAATAGTGAGAATGAATATCTATGTTTGCCTAATGTGTGTTATCTAATTTAAGGGCCCAGGTAACATGATCCGAAGATCTCATAGGTATGAACTTGTATGCTAGTAATTCGGTGACCCCCCAAGTAACACGGCCAATATCAAAGAAGAGCTAGCACTACTCGAGGATAACAACGAACCATCAAGATTAAAACCTTGATCCGGTTGAAAGACCTTAATTAATGTGCTGATCATGGCCGTGGTAACAGGAAGATGGATCATTGGGATTGGGAAGAATTTTCCATGAGGACTCCTAGTCGGTATATGGGTTGCTTGCCTACTCACTTACAAATAAGAATTATCATTATCACTTATTCCACTTATTCCATTTGGCATTTTCACTATCACCATGAACTGATTCTCTCTGCGCCTAACTTCTCATCTGCAGGACCTTTACACACCTTTCGCATCTTTACTTTTATGCAATTTACTTATTTCCTAAGCAAGTTCCTCTATCTTTTACTCACCACTTCCACCATCAATATTTGCAGTCAATTCACTCAAGACCTATGACACGGGTGTGACCAGAAACACCGCATAAAAACACTTTCCTAGGATCCTCGTTGGGATCGATATAAAAACTAGAATTAATACTTCCGCGAAAACATTCTCTGACGAACTTGTGCACTTGTAGGCCATCAGAGCTCGTTTGCTCTGGCGGGGCGCTCGGGGCTACAGGGGAGGTTGGTGATGTCGGAGGCGGCGGGGACGAGGTCGACGGAGTAGGGGGATCGGGCTCCTGGAGGTGGCGGCGAGGTGAGGGAGAAGGCGTTGAGGCGGGACGCCGGCAGCAGGCGGGCTTGGAGTGGGAAGGGGCCGTCGGCGGCGGCATTCCTGCGCGAGGGAGACCGAGCAGGGCGAAGGAGAGGGAGCGGGGTGGGGGATCGAGGGAGCATGCGACGCGGGCGAGCGGTGAACCCAGAGCGATAAAGTGGTGGGGCCAGGCGGGGGAGATGGTCTCGCGCGCTTCGGTCGATGGGCGGCTGTGTGGTGCGGGATGGTAGCAGGGTGGGACCGGGGGTGAAGTAGGCGCAGGGTTTTGGGGCGTGGGAGCTGGTCGAGAGGGAGGTTGACCGCGAGCGTGGGGCGCGTGTGGCAGTTGGCGGCGGGGTGGAGGAATGTGGGGTGTGGAGTATGTGTACCCCGGGGCGGCGGGGTGTGGTGCTGGGGTAGGGTTTAGGGTTTAGGTTGGGTAGTAGGTGGCCAGCTGGGCCTTTTGGGCCTGGCCGGGCTGCCTCCCGGTAACAATATTTATATTTTTACTTAACTTCTAAAACATTTTATAAATAGCTTTTAGACAAATAAAAGATCCGGAAGAGGCTGGGGTTTTAATTTGAAATAGAGAGGGGGTTATTTAGAAAACAAAGGTAGCTTTTGGAAAATAGTTTTAGGCAACAAATGCAGGATGGCACGATGATGCTCAAATACAATGTGGAATGATGACATGAGCATTTGATCATGATGATGTACACAATTAAAACAACACGTGATTTTTTAGTAATGGTTTTACCCGGGGTGCTACTTTCCACTTCTATTTCATTTGCCAAATTCTAGTTCAAAGTTTGAGAAAAAATTCAACTATAATTTAGCAAATGAATTAGAAGTGGACTTTAATGGGATCCCACTTGACACCCTAGTTTTTTACATGGATGGGGTAGTTAGAATAGCTTCGGGCAAGAAACAAGAAAGGAATAAGTATAAACAATTGGTGGCGGATAGGGCTTGCTTGTCAAGTAACATTTGGCACTTTGGAACCGAGTTTTTGCTTACTGCGAGTGTGAGAAAGCTTTTGTTGGTGCACTTCTTAACGTTGCATACAGGTGTAGCAAACGCGGTAGTTGAAGCACCCAGATCAGATTCAAGCAACGCGCGGGCAACCGCCATCGGGGCCCGTGTCCATATGATTGGTCAGCCTCACGACGTCCTTTGTGAAAATGAAGTGTGCTGGACCTTGTACTGCTCGATCGAGTTTACTGTTTGTTATTCCATGACAAATCTCGGATCTTCTGTGACTGGCGTACTGCGTGTTCTAAAGAGACATATCGTTCTTCCAGATGCCACACATATATTTGCCACTGATGCTGCCAATTCCGCTCCAGTTGCTCATGGGTTGTCGCTGGCTTGCAAGCAGCATCTCAGATCTCTCGTGCTGTCAGGTGATTTCCACTTGGCTGCCGTTGTTGCATGTACACTTACCAAGCTTGCTTTGAGGCTGGAAGAGGTTCAGCCATCTTCTAATAAGGCTCAAGTAAATAAGGCATCTACAGAGTCCTTGTTGCATGATCATGGTGTCCTTTATGCAGCTGGGCCAGTCCTCCTGCGCTCGCCACCCTACTGACAGGGACTGGTATAATAGGATTGTGATCTGTGTGAAGTTGCTTTGTAATCCTAGCGTTGATGTAAACAAGGTTTGGTTGCTGTCGTTCCGCCAGAGCTTTGCAAAGATTCTTGATGAGAAGATGAAGATCAAGGCACAGATTTCTCGTGCACAGCCCGATGATCCCATTGATTTCTACCACCTGAAGAGGAGGGTGAGAGGAAAATTACTTGTGAATTCTCTTGTTTTGGTTTTCTTGGAACCCCTAATCCACTTTTACTGCCGAATTCTCTTGAATACTTCTTACCCGCGTTCACCAAATTCCAAATAAACTGTATAGCGATGCAAGACTTTGAAACGAGAAGCATGCCTTGATATAAATAAATATAGTGGTACATTTCTAGAGACATAGTGCAATGAATTATTCAGGCGTATGTTATAGAATCATTCAGTGGAAGAACTAGAAACAGAATCGTCACCCGAGTTTACAGTTACTTATTTTCAAATAGCTCTTTGTTAATTACGATGTGCACAATATATTTGGTTTTTGAGATAATGTCGATAATGCTTAGACCAATATAGTGCAATATCCATTGGTCAAGGGTCAAGGTCCTTTCCCGATCTTCGTTTTCATTATTGTTGATCTAATCCTGGCGGAAAAACGATGACCTTGTTGGAGGGCCTTAGGTACGTGTTATATAGCACAAGAAAAACCCCTCGCGTGGCACATTACATGGGTTGTATAGTAGGATGGAGTACTAGTCCATAACTGTATACGTAAAGAGAAAATACAGCCAAATATGTTTAACAGCCTCCCTTAATCACAACCTTTTGAGAGGTTGAGATTACGCCTGAATTCCTGAAGTTCCTTGACTGGCAAAGCTTTAGTGAAACCATCCGCAACCTGATCTTTGCTTGATATGAATTTGATGTCCAGAAGTTTATTCGCAACTCTCTCATGAACAAAGGGATAGTCTATCTCAATATGTTTAGTTCTTGCATGGAGAATAGAATTAGCAGACAAGTAGGTGGCACCCAAGTTGTCACACCATAAGCAGGGTCATACCTTTAGTGAAACACCAAGTTCACCAAGAACAGCCTCAACCCATATCAATTCTACTGTAGCATTTGCTAAGGATTTATATTCAGCTTCAGTACTAGACCTTGAAATTGTGGCTTGTTTGTGTATACTCCATGACACTAAATTTGGTCTAAGAAATATAGCAAAGCCTCATGTAGACCTTCTATCATCAAGACAACCTATCAAATCTGCATCTGAAAAAACCACTGAGCAAACTAGAGGAAGACTGATGAAAAGTAAGTCCAACCTTTAGTGTACCCTGAACATATTATAAGATCCTTTTCGTAGCTATCCAATGTGCAGTAGTGGGGCATGTAAATATTGACAGACCTTATTAACTGAGAAGGATATATCAGGCCTAGTCAATATTAACTATTGTAAAGCACCTACAATACTTCTATATTGTGTACTATCCTTAGAGCCAAGAGGAGATCCCTTAGAAAAAGAGAGTCTTTCATTGGACGACAATGGTATAGCACAAGTTGTGCAATTTGTCATACCAACTTTTGCAAGCAGATTAGTAGCATATTTTTCCTGAGTAAGTAACAATCCAGCATGAACCTTTTTTAGCTCAAAGCCCAAGAAGAAGTGAAGGTCACCTAGAACCTTGAGAGAAAAATCATCATTGAGATTATGAAGCAATGTTGATATAGCCTGATCTGAGGAACTAGTGACAATAATATCATCCACATAGATAAGAACAAACATAATGACATTAGCTTTGTTGTATAGAAAAAGTGAAGTATCAACCTTGGAGGGAGTGAAACCAAGAGCCTGCAACTTTGTACTTAGTCTAGAATACCATGCACGAGGGGCCTGTTTCAGACCATAAAGAACTTTGTCAAGTTTGCAAATATAATTAGGAGTTTGTGAGTCTTCAAAACCTAGGGGTTGTCTCATGTGAACCTCCTATTCCAAAATGCCATGTAAAAACGTGTTCTTCACATCTAACTGCCACAAGCTCTAGCCCCTAGAAACAGCAATAGCTAGAACAAGTCTGATGGTGGCTGCCTTGGTAACATGACTGAAGGTGTCTTCATAATCTATGCCATATAGTTGTTTGAATCCTTTTGCAACTAAGCGTGCTTTATACCTGTCAATTGTACCATCAACATTTTTCTTGATACGATATACCCATTTGTAGTCAATAACATTTTTTATGGAATTTGAAGGAACAAGATGACATGTCTTATTCTCCATGAGAGCATTATATTCCTCTTGCATTACCTTACACCAACGATCATCCTCTAGAGCCTCTGAGAGTGTAGTTGGTTCACCTGTAGAAGTAAACATGCCATAGCGAAAGGTGCCATCAATATACTATTTTGGTTGTCGAATACCTTTTTGTAACCTGGTTCGTGGCTCAAGAACGGGAGGCGCTGGAGGAGAACTATGTGGTGTAGAAGCAGATGCACCAGGGCTGGCCACAGAGGATCCAGCAGCAGAACCCGGGATATGCTCTTCCTCAGGTAGTGTAGATGTCGGAGACGCAGCACGTGCAGGTGAGCGTGATGGTGAATCAGGAGATGCGCCATGGGCGTCATTGCATGGCGTGTACCTGGCCGGAGACAATGATGTCTACCTGGGCGAATCAGGAGGCGAGGCCGGGGGCATGGTGTCTCTTGGTGGAGCCTGCAGCGGAGAGGGAGCAGGCGACAACGGCCGCTGTCAGCCGACGTGGCCCATTTTGCGCCGTGTATACACGCACACAGGAGGGGACCGAGACCGGGACCACAGAAGCGTCTGGACGGCCTGACGTACGCGAGGATCCGCCTCGGTATCGAGCGGCGGCTGATCGAACACGGCAGAGGAAGGATTCTGCTCGTGCTCAACACCGTTTTTGTCGTTTTCTGAATTTTCTGGCATGTTGTTTGTACATAATTCTGCACCATTTTACCTCAAATTTTTGGCTGAGTCTTGCTGTTCCTCATGGGTACATGTTGGCATGGGATGTTCTGCAGTACACTCATCATGATTAGTGACAACAGGAAGAATAGGCAAAGGCATATAGTCATCAATATGTGCATCCCTATTATTTGATGTGGTGGAAGACAAATATGGAGATAGAAGAAGAATTCCGTTGCAAAGTCTAGAACCAGCATTTGGATGTAGACTCAAACGAAAAAATGTTCTCATCAAAGACAACATCTCTAGAGATATACACACGCCCAGTTCTAGGATCTAGACATTTTACTCCTTTGTGCCGAGGGATATAGCCTAGGAAAACACACCGAGTAGAGCAAAAAGCAAGTTTTTTTGTTGTATGGATGGAGATTAGGCCAGCATGCACAACCAAAGATCCTAAGAGAGTCATAGTTTGGTTTTTGTGTGAAGAAGACATTCAACTGGTGTTTCATGATTGATGACGTTGCTAGGAAGTAGATTTATGAGAAAAGTGGCTGTCAAGAAAGTTTCATCCCAAAATTTGAGAGGCATAGAAGCATGAGCTAATAAAGCAAGACCCACCTCAACAATGTGACGGTGTTTGCGTTCGGCATAACCGTTTTGTTGATGAGCATGAAAGCATGAAACATGGTGAGTGATGCCAACCTTTTTAAAGAAACTGTTGAGGTTTTCATATTCACCACCCTAATTAGTTTGCATAGTAATAATCTTACTATCAAATTTGCGTTTAACAAGTTGTTGGAAGTTGAGGAAAACTTGATAAACCTCAGAGTGTTTCTTAAGCAAATAGATCCATGTGAATTTCTGAAATCATCAATAAAGCTTATATAATATGAATATTTGCCAACAGAGGCACGTGTTGGACCCATATATCTGAAAACACTTGTTCCAAAGGAACAGTGAAAACACTAGTAGAGATAGGATATGGCAATTGATGGCTCTTAGCTAGTTGGCAAGGATCACAAACATATGGGTTTATTTCTGAAGAATGAGAAATATTATTTTTTCTAAGGATTTATTGAACCACAAATGAAGACGGATGTCCTAAACAGCGATGCCATGTCGAGGAAGATGGCTTTATTGTGATGAAAGATTGCTTGGAGGATCCGGTAGAGACATGCACTAGCGGGTAGAGACCACCATGACAGGGTCCCTTAAAGAGAGTTCTCCTTGTGGCTTGGTCCTTAATCAAAAAGAAATATGGGTGAAACTCAAGAAACACATCATTATGAAGAGGGAGCTTATGAACAGATAACAAGTTCTTGGATGCACTAGGAACATGAAGAACATTTTTAAGTTGCAAGAAACTATGGGAAGTGCTCAATATTGAATGACCAATATGACTTATTTGCATACCGTTACCGTTAGCCGTGTGAACATAGTCGTGCCCATTGTACTTGTCGTGGGTGGTGAGCTTGCTTAATTATGATGCAACATGATGAGTTGCACCAGAGTCCGGGTACCAGTTGGTGTCGACGCCATAGGATGCAAGGTTCGCACCCTTGTCTCCATCATTGTCCTTGTCATCTTGAATACGCCACCAACATTCGCTGGTGGGGTGGCCGTGTATCTTGCAAATTTGGCAAGTTACATCAACTAAGGGCGTGGGCGCACGTCCACGACGCCTTCCACCATCATCACGGCCGCGGCGGTGCCACTGGCCACCATCACGACGGTCGTCGTCGTAGCGATCACGACAATATCCGCGATCATCCATGCGCCCGCGGTCGTAGCCTCGGTCCTCCTGGCGTGTGCGGTCGTAGCCTCGGTCCTCCTGGCGTGCGCGGTCATAGCCGCGGTTCTCCTAACATGGGCGATCGTATCCGGGGTCATCATTGCGACCACGATCACCTTGTTGTGGGCGATCCTCCTGGCGCCCGCGCTCGTCCTGCCGGCCATGCTGTTGTGGCCGAGCATCATGACCACCGCCATCGCAGCGAGCAAGATTAGCCGAGGAGGTGAAATCCTCGGCATCCTCTGGATCTTCCTGACGAGCATCATAGGCAACAAGTTGACTAAAGAGATCTGCAAGGTTGTACCAGGATTTGCATTGACAGCGGCGACAAGGGCGTTGTAGGAGTGATCTAGCCCATTGAGAATGGACTCGATCAGTTCATCGTCATCCAGTGGTTTGCTGGCAGCAGCAAGCTCCGATGGGATGGCCTTTTTCTTGGCGACGTACTTGGCAGCTGAAAGAGTGCCCTTTTGTGCTCTGAAGTGCAGTTCGCAGGCTTTGGATCCTCGACCGAGATTGGGAGGAGTCTAGTTCCTTGAGCGCACTCCAGACCTCAGCGGACGTGTTCAGCTCGGTGACATGGGCAAGAACATCCGGTGACAACGGATTCAGCAGGAAACGAAGTACCTTCTGATCTTGTGTGACCCAAGTGGCATACTCAGGGTTTTCAATGGTGATCTTCTTGTTGTCTTTGTCTTCAGCCTCCAGGGTTTCAACCGACGCAACTTCAGAACCTTCGACGAGAGCGAGGACTCGGGCACCACACAGAGCAGGGAGCATTAGTGCCTTCCATAGGAGGAAGTTGTCACGCGTCAGCAGTTGTGCGGGAGGAGCTCCTAGGGCAGCAGCCAGGGTTGTCAGCGATGAAGTACTACCCATGGATGCGATCGGAGGGAGAGGTTTTTGGACTTTGGTTTTTGATGTAGGGCGGTGGCAGTGGCTGATCTAGATGACCAACGGTGGCGGCATGGTTTTTATTGTTGGGTTTAGGTTTTGGAGCGGCGGCGGCTAATCTGGATGACCAACAGCGGCGGTGGCAGAATTTTTTTGGAGCGGCGGCTAGGGTAGGGAAGAGGGAAACTCTGATACCATATTGTTGATCTAATCCTAGCGAAAAAACGATGACATCGTTGGAGGCCTCGGGTACGGGTTATATAGCACAGAAAAAGCCCCTGGCGTGGCACATTACATGGGCCGTATAGTAAGGTAAAGTACTACTCCATACATGTATACGTAGAGAGAAAATACAACCAAATATGTTTAACATTCATTACAGGGTCTCCTCTAGTTTTATATTGACTATTCCTTCTATTGTCATGAATAGTTAATGTGTCCGCTAGAAGTTTTCTGTTGGAGTAGTTGTTATGGTTGACAAGTTGAATCATTTGGAACTTTTAAGAATGTTCCCGTTCTGTAGGTATTTCTGTAATAAAATATTTATATGTCTAATGGAATGTTGGTTTTCCGTGAATGTCTAATGGAATATTAGCTTTCCATGAATGTCTAATGGACTGTGAGCTCACGGATTTAGGCTACAAAGGGTATACGTAAACCTGAACAACAGAAGGGTGGCAGAGGATCAGAGGATAATGTCCAGGTCAGGCTAGATAAGGGGGACCACGACAAGGTCTTTCCTCCACCTCTTCCCTGATACCCGAGTTAAGCATATAATGACCGAGGTGTCTGATCATGCGGCCTTGCTGATCCGGGTGGACTCTACAGCACCAAGAGGGAGGTTAAGGCATCAGCGAGGTTTTGTTTTCGAGGAAATGTGGACCAAACATGAAGAATACGAAGCAATGATCACTGCTACATGGGACAAGTCGGCAGGGCCTCCGCAAGGTATAAACGGGCTATGGAAGCGACTGCATGACATGTCAGCAGGGCCTCCGTAAAAATGATCGTCTGACCAAGTGGAACCACAGATCCAATAGAAGGATTATGTGATCGTGTGGGCATTTGTGTGTACAGTATACACTATAATTGACATGGACATTGAGGCATTTTGGGGCAGGATGTACCTGACAGGATGAAGGATGCACCTGACAGGATGAAGGCGAGTCCGGTGTCTATTTATACAACTAGTGAGCACTACACCTAGTAAATTGCACGCTATGCTTGACAAAAATGACTGGCTATGGGATGAAAAAATATAGTAACTATGCTACACAAGCTTCTGTAAGACTATTTACAGAGATACAAACTAAACAAAAGAAAGAATATTCCCCTCGCTAGTTTGGTGTAGAACAATCTGCCGTATCAGTCTTAATGACTCTGGTATTGTAAGAACCACAGGAGCCGCATTTGTGGTACAGCCAATGAAATTGAGATCTCCCTTTTCTTTCACAGTCGTTACAAAGGATATCCTGGATGAATAATGCAACAAAATATCAATACTGCATCTGCACAGCGGGTAAAAATAATGAAAAGCAAGAACAGAAGAACTTAAATACCTGACACCTATCGCGGTATTCCTCTGGAAGCTCTTCAGCAGCCAACAATGCATCAAGCATGCCAAAGTACACCTGTACATAGACAAATGGAGAAAGATACAAGTTTAGTAAGATTCATGAACCTGCTTACAAAGTTTAGGCAACCAGCTCACAAACAACAATCATTAGTGTCAATGTTGCAAGCGATGCCGATAGTTTGTTTACCTCTACAGCATGTAGTCTAAACCATATTAAGTTCAGGGAATGACTAAAACCACTGCAGAACATTAGGATTTCCATACTATTCTGAGACTACTACGGTAATCATGAACGTATTGGACAAATAGTGTTACGGAAGCTAATTGATTGGCAGCTAGATCTCAAACAAGTGAAAAGCTGGTGGTTTTTGGTTGGCTTCTCACATAATGGCAACACAATATAACACTTCCTATTTCATTTTCAGATAACACTAAAACTTGTCTGCGTAGAAGAAAACATTCATGAACTGGGGAAGGGAATCATTCGTCACTCAGCGTGACTCGAGCAAAAAATCTGATTGTGTACTCCCAAAGACCAAAACAGTCTTTTTTGGCATCTTGGGAACTGAGTTTAATTTACAAGAGCAACATGTAAAGTCATCCTCAGGCATCAGGAATCAGGATTAGTGGTTTTTGTAGACAATAATCATAAAATACAACTGAAGAGAAAAAACATTTGATCGTGTTACCCTCAAATGGAGGTACATGCTTCCAATTTCAAAGTAATGGAAAATGTTTCAGTTTTTGCTTTCATGGAACAACTTATCAGCTTAGTGGAATGCCCTCTAGATGAAGGGCAAAAAAAGAGAAACAACCGTTCAATAAAAATGTGAAAACAAATTATGGGACTCAAGATGAAGATAAACTTCATTCACGTAAATGAAAAATATCTGTAACTCCGTAAAAATGATATAACATACCGCCATATCTCCCAAGGATTTGCAGCAGATAGGACAAGTGTAATGACTACATGTGTATGCCTGGGATTGAAAATAGTCAGAAGCATTTTTGACAGCCAGAAGTTATGTAGAAAATTGCATGATTATGTTACTAGATGCTAGTACCTGAAAGCAAGCTGAATGCATGAAGTGGCCACAAGGAAGAGCTCTAACTGCCGCACTTGATGTAAATAGGAAGTCACAGCAGATTGGACAGTTTGTCTCTAGCCCTTTCTCCCGACATTTGTGTTCTGTTAGTTTCATTCCAAGGCAGCAATTGCACTTCATGCAATGAAAGAAATCAACACCAAGACCTTTCCCAAGACGACAAAGATTACAAAATGGGCAATGGTACACCGTCCTGTAAAACATCCCAACATTAGCAGAGACCTATTGCTTACCATGAAAACATATGCTATCCAGATTTCAATCGCCAAAGTATGTTTCCTATGATACAACATGTGTACTTGGAAAACCAACAGCTTCTAATTTGCATTATTGCATTTGGACAACTAAGCAAAGCATTGGCAAAATTAACCCAAGGTGACATCCAAATATTTAAGAATCCAGCAATGTGTTGTTTCTTCTCAAGGGTCTGCTAATGCCCTTTTCATGATGAAGACAACTAATAAATACCACGAGTATAAATATTGGAAACCAATAGCTAGGATAACCAATAACATGGTGAAGGTAGATTCTAAGAAAGAGAAAATCTCGTTCTCTGGAGAACTTAAGAGAGATGTGGAAGATAAAAGTAATTATGGACATCAAAATTCCTCACACTCGTTTCTCCTTCCAATATGCAGTTTCAGCTTGAATTTGGGAGGTAGTACATTCAATAGACATTTTGTTTACCAAAGATTTTTCAGTTCTGTTCTTCTCTGATAATTTCATAGGTGAACAGAGCAGGTTTCACTATAAATTTCCTGACATAAATATCTTACGAAACTGATTGCATCAATACTGGTTATGCATGCTCTATTAGATTAATATTCCTCTGATTTTTGCATGTTGATTAGATTGTTACCAACTACAGGTACATGCGAGCTTAGTTGCTATGTATCTTCAGTATGTTTCAGATATAAATAATGTCAATGACTAACTTTGATGCAATCCAATCTGAATTTGGGTTTGAATTTGGATGTGGAAGTGCTACATGTCACGAAAATACATAGAAACTAACACCAGAACAATATATTGGTCTATAAACAATAGCGAAAACACATGTCAGTTGTTTAATGCCCCAAATGATCTTAAAATCACAGTGCCAATTTCATACCAGAGAATGATCTTTGTATGATGTTCGTGAACGTTACCTTTCGTCATCGAAAAATTTGCAGATATTACAGTAATACTTTGCCATGGATAGCTCATTGCAAGATGGAGTTTGGCAATTTGGACCAACAGGTTGAACCTTCAAACATACCATGCACATCATCTCCTGTGTTGCTTTCCTACAGGTAGCAAGTAACGTTGGTATATTTACGTTTGGATATGATTGAAATGGTCTAGAGAAAAGAACGTACACTACCAAAGCTATTTTTTCTTCCTGAGAACACCAGAAATTATACTCTTTAGTTTACATTCTATATATTAATGCTAGGTGAAACACCACAGGAGCATGCTGAACAGTAATAGAGATAAATATTATTGCTAGGTCAAGGAACAGAAACATTTCAGCTCAGATCGAATTTATACTTATTTGCTCCCATGAACAATACAATCACGTATTTACAAGCAACGCCAACTATATGAATGAAGTATGCGAGGAAAGGGATAAATAAAATATCGACTCAGAAATATAAATGGAAAAACTTGTCAAGAAATGTGCGAAGATAGAAACTGCAAGTTTCTCTCAGTTTATGATGTATCTTTGTTTTTTTACTAGATGCTGATTACCAGTTGAAATTGGGTTCACAAAAAAGGATCAAAACACTTTAGCATGACCATATAGTAGAAGTATCAAGTACCCTTCAGCAGTAACAACATGAAAACCAGTCAAGTATTTTTGCAGAATACAGAATTCACCTTTCCATTGTATGGTCGCTAACTTTATCATGGCAGAATCTGCACGTGAACAGCTTGTTACAGCAAGCGGCAACAAGCTTACAATTCCTTTTGTAGTGCTCACAACCAAATATTTGCTTCTCCTGGTCACGGTATGAAGAAACGCATCCAGGTATACCAGCACCTTCGCTGCACTCTTCTAATCTTTGATCTGGTAGCTTTTGCTGAGCAGCTATCCAGCGGCTGAGATGCATATGTATCAATATATGTTTTTCCTGATATAATTCCTGACGATTTATTTACTGAAATATGGAGACGACAAACCTGGTCATGAGATTTTGGATTAGATAGGCCTTTCGCCTTGGATCGAGTGTAGGATCTCGTGAAACCTTTCGCACCTCTGCCTCAAGTTCACTCTGGTTCATTCGAAAGATGTCCTTCCAGCCAGGCTTGAACATCGGGTCATTCTGGTCAAGCTTGTCTTGTGAATGAATATCTGCAAATGGCAAATAATAATTGTCAAACAGAAAAATGGAGAAGAAAAGGAACCAGTCGTAGAACTACTTCCAGATTAAACAAGCGTTAGATACAAAAAATCTCGAACACGCATCAGAGTTCTTGTCATTTTGTATTAGAAGAACGCCGGACGCCAAAAAGGCACCAAACTTACAAGGTAGCAAACCAAAACAACTTTAACAAACCAAGCAAACAGAACTAAATTAATCAATGTTTATGAATTCATTCTAGAATAACTCTCAGCAGTGCGACTCACTCCCAGAACTCTAAGAATTCATGGCATGTTTGTTCTCTACGTAACACCCAAGATATGCTCTTTGATAAATCTTCATAGCTTGCACATTCCAAACTACTCCCTCCGTTCAGAAATATAAGACGTTTTAGCTTTGTGAATCGAATGTATCTAGACGTCTTTTAGTGTATAGGTTCATAGAGGTTCGGAGTGAACCTATACACTAAAAAGGGTCTAGATACATTCATTTCACAAAGCTAAAACATCTTATATTTCTGAACAGAGGGAGTATTATAAACAATTGATAGGTCTTCTTGTTTATTTACCAAAAAATAGCCCAACACTGGACCTACAATTCCCTGGACCACGGTAAGCCCTCGCAAGCTGATGATTAGTGGTGTCTTGTTTCCAATATGTTAAGCCATATGCACCACAATGTATAACATTTGATTTATTCTGACAGACATGGTATTAACAAGTGGGGCGCAATGCAAGTTGAAACCATTGCTAGTGGTAGAGGGCAAAAGCCCATAGAAACCAACTGCACAAACCTTCTGGAACAGAGGATATCTCTGCCGAAGAATCAGACGGAACTCCCTTCCACCACTCATTCAGCCACTCGCCAAACATTGTATTCTTGGTTGCTTGCTTCCATGTGTCCAGCATCTTGTTCTGTTCCTCTTGATTAAGTGCTGATGTAACCCAAGGTAACATTGATTGGAGGACCTCAGCACCTGTTGTACCAATTATACGACCTACAAGCTTATCCTGTTCCTCCACAGAAAAATGTTTGTCAAACAATGGCCACAACTCAAGTTCTTCTCTATGGACATGATTAGACAACGCGGCCCGAATAGATTTGCACATCCCTTGAAGCTTTGTAGCAAGCTCATTGTACTTTCTAGTCAAATTTATCTCATTAGATGATTTCAAATAGTTTTTCGCTGCTCCTTCAGTATCAGGCTGGTTCAAACTCTCATGTAGCTGTGAAAGCTCACAAAGAACATTGGATATATCTTCAAATAATTGCTCTTCCTGCTTGTGGTCAAGAGTGTACGAATGGCTCACATTGTGCAGTGGCTCTCTTGATTCTAAAGCAGGAAACACAATCTCATCCTCAGCATTGCTGTGCGCCCTGTAAAGACCCCATAATAAACGAAATCTTCCGATGAATTGGCGAAGGCAGGACTCATCACCATCGATAAGCTTTCCAGATTCAACATCTAAGTACTCTAAATCCTTGCGAATCGCCTTGTGGAATTTGAATATGGTATCAATTGGCCTCGAGATGCCATCAGAAGAAGACAATGCGGCGTCTGTATCCCATGAAAAAAGGCTTGAATATAATGAAGGCGCGGATGAATTGTATGATAGAGAGAGATAGGACTTTGCAGAAGCCAGTGAACCAATACCAAGGTTACTGGTTTCTACTCTCAACCCAGGAATGCAACAAGCTTTTTTGCTACATGGGCGTGCTTCAATGTCAGCAATTTGAGAACAGTGATTCCCATTAGTACCAAGGACAGATTCTGCATCTTTTCCTCGCTTGCCTAGTCTAGAGCCATTTTCGTCCTCCAGACGCAGAGCAACATCTGCACTGCTACGTGAAGCACATGGACAAAATGATTGACATTTTTTCAGCTCATCCACATCGTCCAACAGGCATCTTGCTGCCCCTGTTGTTAAGCATATATATTCTCCAGAATTGGATTTGTCCTCTGAGCGAGCTTTGCATGCCCAACCAGAGAAAAGAGTGACCAGCGCGGTTTCAGATGATGGTGCTGTTTCATGAGAATCTTTTAGCAAATTCCCAAAAAAATACAAAGCTAAGTATGATGTATAAAGACAGCACGAAACAATCAGAGTAAATAGATGACCTGCCAAGCGCATATTCTGAAGAAAAAAAGATGCCTCCTCATCGCTCAGTTTTGACACCAACCATGGTAAAACACGTTCCAATAGCTTCAAAGGCATGACACACAGACTTCTGTACAGAAGCTTCCTTTGCTTCTCAGGAGAGAAAAGAACCCTAGCTTGGGGAAGCACCTAGGTAATTAAATCAAATATGAAACTTCGACCGGCAAAACAATAGTTCCATCGATCAAGCAACACCACTGCTAAGTACTCACCTTGGTTTCTTCATTATAGAAGTGTTTTTCAATTGCCTCCATTATCTGATCAGCATGTGAACACAATTCAGAGTAAAACTCTGCTGCAGTTGATTTTGCTCCTGCCATTTGGATTTGCTGAATTAAGCGTCTAAAATTGTTAAATCGCCGTTCTTCTTCAGCATGCTCCAGCACGAAGGACAATTCGCTATTAACTGCAGGAAATACAACCTGATCCTCGGCGATACTGTAAAGAATAAGAAAAAATGCAAGGGGTAAAATTAAAGAAGGTATATGGTCCACTTTTCCAGTAAAAACTGTCAAAAATGAACCAGGCAAAACCATGTTGTAATTCTAATACACAATGAGGTATGCTAGCATGCCACCAGTACATGCACACAACAAATTCCTATATGTACAATAAAACCATAACACATATGTACATAACTCTTCTCAGTTTAAGTGTTCCTAATCTGAGAGGAATTAGCAAATTTGGCGATACTAGTTGCCCAAGTGTTTGTCATCTCGCGTTACTTAGGATGAAAAAAAATCAAGGGAGTAGGACAAGCGAATTGATTTGATGATGACAAACCCAAGGCATAAGTTTGTACCAAATCATGCAATGATAAACATCATATTCAGGTGTTCTTTAGTTATCTTGAAGTGTGCAGTCATATGCTAGCTATGGTGACTATGAATCAGTTTGCCATTGCTGTACTGTTCTGAAAACACTGGGATCTGGTTATTTAAGATAATTCATAATTACTACCAAATATAGTAAATTATCAAGTCCTTAAAAGAAGCTAACAGATAGTTAATATAAACTTGCAACCTAGATGCCACCAGTCTATTACAGTCTTTTATCGGATGTCCCCGAAGGGATAGTCTATTACAGTCTCAAACTGTGCATAAGCCACCAACTGTCCATGCAACAAGCAGGATATGTAGGTACACAACGAATGTGAGTACAGATAGGTTAAACATTGACAAACAAATGGCATGCTAAATGTCAACTTGCATAAAACAGCACTAAAATAAGTGGATTGTATTTTCCACAGTTGCACAACAGGATCTTACAAAAATATGTGAATGAGTGAAGTATCAATGATGCATACCTGTGAAAGATGCACACATCTGCAATAAACTGAAGTCTCACATTGAAGGCTGATATATCAGCAAAATCTCCAGATTGCTGCATCCTTCTTGTCTCCTCTGCTATATCATTCATTTCTTTACGGATAGCATTATGCCAATATAAGATCTCATCAATGGGATACCTGTCAGCCTGACCATCAGCTTGGTCAACCACGGAGGCATCCTTGAAGCTATGACTTCTTTCCAAATTATCACTGATGATACTCTGCGCCACTTCTCTTGTTGGTTTCCCCTCGATCCAAGTAAATACAACCTTCACAAATTTTAAACTCAAATTTAACAGGACACCAAGTAAGTTATTGCCTGAAATTGTAAAGAGTCGCAAATGTGAAGACCTGCTGAAGAAGTTTCTCTTCAGGTACTATTTTACATAAGCAGTTACGAATATCTTCATGTTCGTCGGATGAAACAGAAGCTGAAAGCCATGGAAGGAACTCCGCCAGCATGTTTACAGGAATGCTGCATAAGAACTGCCACACTAAATCAGCCTGCTCTTCGTATGAAAATTTCTTGGTAAGCAACGGGAAGACCTACAAAATTCAGATGATCAGACACCAATAGGTATGAAATATGATCAAGCACTATTTCTATCTATTTTGAGTAAATACATCTGATATGATCTTAGAATGCAGACACCACAGCAGATACATGACCATGCGAAGCACATAATGCAACTAAAAATCTAACACGCTTTCTAAATACCCAAAGATAGGTTCTGGTTCATGCAAGTTCATATTGCAACCCACTTCTCTTCTGGGTTAGTCACCAAACTAAAGTCAAAGCTTCTCATCGATAATGAGAGGCCTCTTTAGAGTACAGCAGCAAGGGATACAAGAACTGACACCCAATTTTCTGTTTACTAATTAGAGGCTAGAACATTGCATGATATCATCAAATTAGACACCAAAATCTATTCGTATATATTTCGTCTCAGAATACACATGTATTAATTCATTTTCAGACTTTTGCAAACCTGTTTTCTACGGAAACAATTGCAAAGTGACACAAGTTGCAATCTACCTGGTGCAGAGTGCAGTTTACTCTCAAAATCATGTAGATGATTGAATAAAACTAAAGTGGGTTGCACTGGTATCAGCATGTCCAACTCCAACTCAATAAATCCAAACAGTTGGTACTACTTCCTTTTATTACTTCCCAGGTTAATGTTCAGCAAGGGAAGAAGAATAAACAAGTGTATATGTCAGGGAGATTAGCGAGCTGGATGCTCAAACATTTGGAAAAAGAGAACGGCGCATACATAATGTGGATCTTCTAAATATTTGCACATGTTTATACCTCCTTTACAATTAGAGTTTCAGAGACCACCTATTCTAATAGTTTGAGTTCAATACAAACAAGCATAGAGGTATTACACAAATTACATGAACATGGAACTCTGTATGCAAGATGTATGTTACTGTATACATCCTTTTTTTAGGCATTGGTATATACATCTAGAAAGCAACAGAAAAGGAAAAGTTAGACGTATGTCCACCTAAAAAAGACAGAGAAGAGCGAGATTGATAAATAGATGCATATCTGCACTTTCTAGTGCAAACCAAAAGAATGAAGCAAAAATCTAAACAGAGGCATGGCAATAAAAATCTAGAGACATATATGCAGCAAGTGTAGGTGCACAGGTTCATGACTAGTTTATTTAAAATAAGATTCATACATGAGGTAAATACTTCTAACACAAACATGCATTGCAGAGTTTAAAAAATGCAGAAGACAAGTACACAGTCTACAATGCATGCATGACAGTCAAAACTGTGTGACTGTTTAACCAGAATACAAAAACAAGGTACCATGCCAACCCGTGGCAACGACAAACAATGACAATACAGTAGCAACTAAAAGATCACAGCTGTCTCACTACCATTGCTTTAATGGAAAAGTATATCATAACATCTCACAAAATATTTGAAGTAAATGTTTGCCAGCTTGGCTTGCTATCCTATAATTGTTAGCACCCTAGTAAAGGAGATCATGATCACTCAAATGCTGTCACAAGGGCAAGAGAGTTGGACAACCTAGTAGTAAAATGTTTTTGCTAAGGATTTCTCAACACAACTACAACAAGAGACTACCTTAATAAAACTACTAATAAGAACATGGGCACACATTAAGAACTTCTCAATGGTGATATTGTCATCAAAATCCACTTGTTCTAGAAATTAAAATTAGTTCAAACATATGAGACTGAGCAGCTTACTGTTTTCCATATCTAGTCAGGTATGAAATGAATAATATGATGAAGAGTCCATTTAAAAGGGGAAGATGGTAACTGGTACCGACCTGCTCTTCTTCCTTGGACATATGCTGGGTGAGGCACGTTTGTATGGCTCCTGTACAGGATGCAAGTTCCCTCCGAAGGGCATCATCATTTTGTATATTGAGTTGTAGTAAAGCAAGCAGCTGGGAAAAGAGGTCATGTTCCCCTTTATGCTCTAGAGAATAGGTCCCTGCAACATTCTTGACTCGGATATCAAGTGCTGGAAAGATAACCTGTAATTGCCAAAACAACACGTATGAGTGTGTTTTTAACATAAAACTACAGGACGAAGAACTTGAAACTAATTTGCGTAATTGCTACATAACAAGAAAGCATTACAAAGATTTTCAAGGTGCAAAGGGTCAACAAGAAAGCATTAGAAAGATAGATTGTCAAGACAGTTTTGAACAAGAAACTTCCACAGTTCTTCCGGTGAAGAGAATAGTCAAGCAAATAAAACAAGTTTACAAAAGTGCATGCTACAACAGAAAACCTCTATAGTGGCAGCAATCAAGGATTACGTGTCGTTCAACAAGTCGTGACTTATCACACAACTTGTCTACAGGTCACAACTTGACTGTCGACATGCTGGAGCGACACGCAAGTTCAACTTGTCTCGACTAGTTGACTAGTCGACGACTAACCACAACTAGTTTCCATCAACGAGTCGGCGACAACCTGAGGGCCGGGTAAGGCTTGCTCGTGAAACCCTACGCATCCAGAATTAGATCGTGCCCTCCCTCGCACACAGCCGCCTCTCCTCTGGCACCCCTCTCCTGGCGCCGCCTCTCACCTGGCCGCCGCCGGCTCGCCTCCGCCTCTCCCCTGCTCTCCGCCTCCAGTACCTGGCTTGTGAGCTCCTCCGAAGGCGGCACCACCAGCAGCTCCTCGATGGCTGCCTCCAGTACCTGGTTTAGGGCTTAGGTTCCTATTCACTGCATATGCCAGCAATATTTATTGCAGTATACCAAAATTAGTAGATTAGTTACTTAGTATTTGGTTACAGCTCGGGTACACATCGACAAGTCTAGCACTAGTCGAGACTAGTCACGACTAGTCTGTGTGTCGGTACCCCAGCGACAAGTTGCGACACGTCGACACGCAATTCTTGGCAGCAATTAAGGGGAGATAGAAGATCAAGGTGCATTTACTTGTCAGTTAGACTCGGCCACTAAAACAAGCACTAGTAAAAATTCGTTCTCGTTCTGCAGGGTAATAAGATTCAAATAATATTTTCACAAAGTTTCTGGCCTCCATTAGCCCCTGACTAACAGGTTGAAAAGTAAGACAGCTCCATCCGACTCAATCTAATATGTGATTCATGTGAAAGCTGCTGTGTGCTCCAATTGAAGTGACAAAACATCACCATAGAAGAAAGACAGAGAAGGACTCACATGACGATGTCAGTATCAAAATTTCCATTATGGTTTCAACTGAACAGAGGCTTTTTGTATCACGGCTTATACAATTCAGGCATTGTCTCCTTATGTCAACATCAGAAGCCAGAAGGACAAAAGATGCGACCAATTGTTCATGTGAGCATCGCTGATTCAGCCGAACAACCTTATACTGTCCACTGTTGCATAAAAAGGCTAACCCATAAGAAGATTCAACACCGTGGTATGGAGTCCACCGGATTCAGATCCTAACAGTATTCGAAGGATTCAATTCCAACCCCGCCTAGTTCGTCTAGACCCAAGGGAGCAATTCCGCAACCCTAAACCCAACGAAATTCGTACGCGCCCAGGCATCTCATCTCCATACCCAAATCCACGACAGCTAAACGAAGAAAAAACAAGATGAAAACGAAATGGCTAGAACAAAACGGAGCCCTGCAGAGGGACAGCAGCTGTACCGCGTCCTCGGCGTCGCAGTGGTGCTTGTAGATGTTGACGAAGGAGCGGCAGCGCTGGGCAAGTGCCTCCACGTCGCCGGCGCGCTCCGTGGCGAGGCGCACGGCGGCACCGTGCAGCCCTTCGAGCTCGGCGCGGATCGCCTTGTGGAAGTAGAGGAATATCAGCATCGGCGCCTCGGCCGCCGACCCCGCGGCCGCCTCCGCCGTGGCCGGCGGGGGCGGCGACCGCGGCATCACCGCGGCGAGCGTCCCCTCGCCCGCCATGGGCGTGGGCGTCGCCATCCGCTGCCTACGGCGAGGGCCGACGACTCCGCCACGGCACTGCGCGCGCGCGCCTAGCCTAGGGTGTTCGTGTTCGCTTCGGCTGGCTTCGGCCTCAGCCTGTGGAGAGGGAAGAGGAATGGATTTGGCGTCGCGTTGGCTTTTTTCAGGGTCTCTTTCGCTCGCCGTGCTGAAATATTTTCCTTTCCCTCTTCTTGGCCTCTATCTGGTTATTTTTTCTGCCGAGGAGGAAGACTAGGTTGAGGAGACGCTCGTGCTTGTTGTTAGTTGATTGTTTTTGAATATTTCCAGTGTTTGGTTAGGTCTTCCAAGATTAAGAAAAGCTAAATCCCGAACTAATTTATACTAGATCCAAGCAGGAAAGAACCAGAACGGCACAAATTGAATGAACACGCATGAATGGGACTATTTATGGATTGTCCTTTGTCCTGTCATGGGGGGGATGAACACCCGAAAACACATGGCATGCTTATGGGGGTCTTCTAAGATAACAAAATGTATGTTTTAGGTAACCTAATTTATAGATTAAAGCAGCAAAAAAAAAAACCATAACATCATAAATTGAGTGAACCCGCTTGAATGGGACTAGTTATAGATTGCCCTTTGTCATAGGGAAAATGACTTATGGGTTTCATCAAGTATGAGCTAAACCTATAAATGCCGTAATAGGGAAATAATTTTATGTTGATCAAGAATACGAATTATGTTATTAAGCGACAATTTGCTTGACATGAGGTGTCAACGACCGCCATTTATCAATGTACTCCCTCCATTTCAAAATATAAGCCATATAAGATTAGTCAAGGTCAAATCATACTAAGTTTGACCAAATATTTAGTAAAAAATATTACAATATTTAATGGACACGTTGAGAAAATATACTTTATAACGAATCTATTGATATTGATTTAATATTATAGGTGTTTATATTTTTATGTATAAACTTATATGCTTTATATTTTAGGATGGAGGGTGCACTCATACGAATACCAAGATTGGCCTCTCAAAAGACTTACTCTCCATCATCTACCGCTAACCTATTTAGAGGCAGACCCATCTTCCCTATAGCATGGGCAGTTGTCGGGCTTCCGGCCGGCCAGCACAGCTTATGTTGATGTTGTTTGACTAAAATTTAGCTTATTAAGCCTTTGAATTTACTATTTGCCCAGGCCACACAATATTCTTGGGTCCGCCACTGAACTTATTGTTGGGAATCCACCGGGTGAAACAACATGGGGTAAAACTCAAAAAACATGGTGTCCTATGACAACACATGAAATTATGTACACTAGTGTTGTCGAGTCGTACCAAGTAAATCGAATATGGAATTATCATTCATGAAACATAGTTTTAGATCCAACACCTTTAACAAGCCATGATCTGTGTACGTCGACACAGCTTGATCTAGCTTTGAGGTAAGATTACGTGTTACCAATCTAGAGAACAACCATCAACGCTAGCTAGCAATGGGTCACAACCTATATTAAAGTAGTCCTACTCAAAATTTTCAAGGGACAAAGGAGTAACCAACTTGCCGCCACTACCTACTCTAGGCCTACTACCATTCTAGCCACCGAGAAGGACCACTACCCAAACCCCATCGATGCCGCTCGGTCAGTCCACCAGTCGCCAGTCCGATCACACCTAAAGAGTGTGTCGGCTTGGATCCTTCAATGGGAAATGCTATCATCGATTGATTATACAATTTGGAGTCACAACTCCACACCGGAGACCCAACCGTGAGCACCACCCTACTAACCTTGCGTCTCTATTGCAAGATTGATGATCTTTGTATCATCTCCCCTACATGAACACCATCAGCATAAGTGGTCACGCCACCACCTTCACGGATGAGCACATGGGCTTCCCTAATGTCTTTCTTAGATGGCGGTGAGATAGGAGGAGGCTAGAGGCACTGCTAGGATTTTGCTCTCCCAAGACGCCATCTAGGTGACGAACGTCAGTCAAGACGCTTCTTTCTCTATTGCAACTATGCAGAGGAATACATAGACGGTACGTACTCTCAATGGAGCTACTCATAGAAATGTTGGTATGGCTTGCTTTGTGATGTGCAATTAGGTTTACTAGATGATACCCTGCGCGTTGCTGCAGGATAGACAATGAGAACTGTAATGGCCAAAAGGAGTTAGAAAATCAGAAATAGTTTTCAGAAGAACCCAAGTTTATCCAAAGCCAATGTTTCCAAATTTTGGTCAAAAGCACATGCTACTCTGTATTCTTACTAATGTAAGTATCCTACCGGTTTCCATTGTGCATTACTTTGGATACGGTACTTGTTTTGTTTTGTGGCGAGAAATGATGAAACACACACTTAAACAAAGATATGTTTGAGATGGAAAATAAGATGGTCTATCTGTATCATACAATTATGTTAATACTTTTATTTCTAATGCTAGGAACCAAATCCTCGTTTCTTTTGCTAACATCATGTAGAGATTATTGATTTGTAATGGGCATTGAACAATTAGCCTTAATACAACTTGCCATATTTCATATACATGTGTTAGTTTGTAAAAAAAAATATGACTGCAGTACCTACATAAGTTGAGTTAGCTTCATTCTTGAGAGTATACCCAGAACACTGAAGATGGCTACATATCTGCATATGTCAAATGCATCAATGTTGAATCTCTTCTGACACTTCATATACACCATGAAGCTTGTAAAAATAAACTTACACCATTGGTGAAAGACGATATTCGAAGCCTAAATTAGAACAAAAACATGTGGTGTAGCGATAGGTTGAAATTATCTGCTATGAACAACTGAGACATAAAATCAATGCAGCATACGTAGTTCATCATGATGCACTGATGCTTCATTTGCTGCTTGAAATACAAAATAGATCTGCACACAAAGTTTACACAAATTGAGTTTCCAACTTTCTCTTGAGGTTAAAAACTTGGATCCCCAATTAATATTAGGCTTGTAGACCAAATCTCTCTGAATCTTATCTATAAAAAAGAGAAAATAATTTGTCACGACATCAAAATAATTTTCCAAGACATATTGTTAAAACAATTTTCTTAATTTCTTAAACCATATCATGCGCTCTTTCAGAAACGAAGTTGATTAGTAGCAGACCATATGTTACAGATATATTTGTTGAGATGGCAATCAAGATAAGCCTACGAAAACCTATTGAATGATAAAGGATTGATATCTTGAACTTGGTGCTTCCACCCTAAATGAGTGTCATTTGTATGAATGTAAGAATTTGTAGCGAAGAGATGCAAGGGAAAATGTAGGAGTGCCACTAAAACACATTATTTTTTTCCAAATTAAAAATGGATAAGAAATGGTATATGGAAAGAATATAAATTGTGTAATCTTGGTATTTTGGCCAGAAACTCGAGCTTATTAGAAGAAACTTTATTCATGTTTCAGATATGCCTAACTGCTGCACTGCATGATAAGAAGAAAAGTGTTTTGGCTAGAGACAAAATACCATGTAAGAACATTATGTGCAAAAGAAAGTATCACTTTCAAGGATGAAATAAACTATTTTAACACCTGAATCAAACATCTTAATGGAATGAATCTTCCAAGCATTCCTACGTGTAAAGCAGGAAGAAAAAGAAACTAATTAAAGATAGGGCAATACTCACCTTGGTATATTTAAGGAATAAACAACAGGGACAAACTCTTATAAATAATTAAGTATGCATCTTGCCCGCGGATCATTCACGGTCTCAACAATCAGCAATGCATCGATACAATCAGATCAAAATCCTCTTTGGAAGAAGCCACGTCCTAAAAATAACATGTCCGCACTTTTTCCAGTGGATCATCCAACATACAAAAAGGAAAAGAACCACATATCTGATCGAAGTTCAGTAACAAACCAAAGATTAGGCTGCAACTTGCCTTGACGATCCCACGCACATGTAGCCAATATGGTCGTCAACGTATCTCCGTATCACCGCCATGGTTAAAGTGTCAGCACCCACACTGATCCATTTCTTTTGGCTGATGTCTATCCACAGCAAGTACTGAGTAGAATGTTAAGGTACCCAGAAATTATGGGATAGGACGAACCATATAGACGTATAGTGGAAGGAGATGAAACTCATTTCTGTTTTATTATGCGCGGAAGGGAGATAGCAAAGCCATGACCTGTCTTTTCGATTAGCCGAGAGAGACATGCCAGTTATATGAGGCCGGAAGGAGATGAATGGTCCTAGTGCTGACTGGAGTAAAAATTAAGCGGCCAAAGCAAATGATCGGTTCAACTCCATGTAGAGAGAGAAAAATAATGGAGGAAGGGAGATGGTTGAAATAATGGAGGAAGGGAGAGGGTTGAAGCGACTCATATGGAAGTAATAAGTAACAAAAATTAGATGAATTGTTGCTAAAAAATATAACAAATAAAGATGATGACATGGCAGTTGCAGAGCATGCTTAGGTGGATAGCTTGCATGTTAAGAGAAATAGGTTAGTGGGGATCACCTATTTAGTTATTATAGATATGTAAAAGGTACTTTTAAGGTTGAATAAGTATTCACTTTGATTTAAAATATCAATATTGTTGTAACAAAAAATATTCTAGAAAACTTTGGCTAGTATCAAATGATATATGTGGTTGATGATACCAACTAAAAATGTTTTTTTGAGAGAGAGGTGAACTACCTCAAAGCCCATATTCCATGCATATGCATTAGCTTTAAGAAATGAGCATAAGTATTGACTAAAGTTGGAGAGAAAATTAGTGACAATGAAAATGCTTATTTTGTTATAGCGCATTGTTGTTGTATGAGATAGCATGGTAATATTTGACCTCAAAATTTCACTATGTTTATGGACAATATTTATAATGGGCATTGATGTTGAAGTTTATTTTGCATCTTTTTGGTACAATGGAAACAACACTCTTTTTGCCGAAGATATAATTCAGAAAATTGTATATCCCACATGTGGTTATTTCATCCATGTATTAGGTCACATGTTGTCTGTGTTTGCGTGTTGGATTGAAAACACTTATGTCTTCCTAATAAAAACATTCCTTACAAAAGGTACAAGAATACAATATAGCTTTTCCTTGTTTCCTTTTATCGTGGATATGTAATCCCCTTAATTATGGAAATGGAGAAAGACATTCAAGAAACACCCTATGAAACTCTAAAATAGAACATGAAAAAGTGATTAAATTATCACATGTGTCAATTTATCGGCGAATGCATCCCTACCTATGTAAGAAATTTTATATTGGTTGACACACAGGTTTGCTTAGAGTAAAATCACATTTTATTTTTATTTTTTTTGCAAAAATTCAACTGATCTATTAATAATCATCAACAGCGGTACAAAGAGGCTTAAAAGTAATAAAAATTATAAATAAGTCTATGAACCACCTAGTGACGACTACAAACACTAGCATAAAAATAACAATATGCATATTTCTCATGTGGATATTTGTTGACATTGTGTGATAATCCGGCCATCCACATGCCTAAATTAGTGACACTATAATCCGGCAATCTCGCCCAAATTTTTTGCATGTTGAAGTGTTCCACTCAAATGCGGTACACGCACACTCAACCCCATCCTCTTCGGACTATAAAGAAGTGGAAAATTTTGCTAACTTGATGTTTATTTTGCATCTTTTTGCTACAATGAAAACAACACACTTTTCAAGAAGATATAATTCAGAAAATTGTATATCCCACATATGGTTATCTCATCCATGTATTAGGTCACATATTGTCTGTGTGTGTCGGATTGAAAACACTTATGTCTTCGTAATAAAAATCTTCCTTACAAAAGGTACAAGAATACAATATAGATTTTTCCTGTTTCTCTTTTATCGTGGATATGTGATCCCCTTAATTATGAAAACGGAGAAAGACATTCAAGAAACACCCTATGAAACTCTAAAATACAACATGAAAAAGTGGTTAAATTGTCACATGTGTCAATTTATCTGTGAATGCATCCCTACCTATGTAAGAAATTTTTATATTGGTTGACACAAAGGTTTGCTCGGAGTAAAATCACATTTTTCTTTTTTTTGTGATCTACCGATCTATTAATAATCATCACTAACAGTACAAAGAGGCCTAAAAGTAATAAGAATTACAAATAGATCCATAAACCATCTAGTAACGACTACAAACACCAGCATAAAAGTAACAACATACATGTTTCTCATGTGGATATTCGTTGGCATTGTGTGATAATCCGGCCATCCTGTACACTATAATCCGGCAATCCACACGCGCCCCTAAATTATTTACATGTTAGAGTGTCCAGCCACTCAAATGCGGTACAGGCGCACTCAACCCCGCACGGAGGACTATAAAGAAGCGAAGAATTTTGCTCACATGCACTCGATTGTGTTTTCACTCAAATTTCCACTTGTGCGATTCTCCTATTACGAGCAGGGTGTACATCAATTGGACGAACAAAAGGAACGAATTGGCCAGGCCGTTCTATTCTAAATATAAATTAGAAGCGTGTGGCTAGCAGGGACTAGATGGATGAATGCACAAATCATAACTGAATTCCAGACCACAAAAGGCAACCTCATTAAACTTTCTGTAAAGTCCCTATCAGTACAAGTGTAGTTAATATCATCGCCAACTTCCCCCGTCTTCAACTACAGCCTTATCTTAGAATGTTGGGAGAGTTAGGTCCGTCCGCTCTCGTGACGGTTCGTGCCGCTTCTGGCGACTTCGTGGCGACCCTGTAGCGTCTTCGTCGGCAATTCTTGCCGCTTGATCCCCAGCCAAATCCAAGTTTCAGTGGTTAATCCAAGTCAAAAAAAACACGAATTCACTAGATCCCATCAAATCCCATCCCATCTTGGTGTGTCTTGTCTGGAGTTTTGGGGTGAGGATCCTCGTCGAATTTTTCACACATTCCGTCCCGCCGTCTCTCCCTGAGCTCCGACGAGGTCAATCTCCTGCTCGTTTTTCTCCCCTGTCCCCCCCCCCACCCCCACCCCGACCCCCCTCCCCTGCCCCGCCCTGCCACCCCCTCATAATCCAATCCTGGTACAACTTCCTCAATCCCTGAGCAGAGCTTGAGGCGTTGTTGGCTAGAAAAGTACCGGAGGTAGCTAGTAAGAGGAGCCCTACCTATTTCAATGGCAGGTGCCATGGAGAAAGTTGAAGGCCTATTAAAGAATCTGAAGCTTTCGGAAGTAGAGAAGAGGGGACTGAAGATTGGGAGTACCGAAGGGGCAAGCTTCTGCGTCGGATCCGAAAGCAATGGGGAAGGTTTTTTCCGAGAAGCCAGCTAATGCAGATGGAATTGCAAATGCGCTGGGAAGAATTTGGTGCCCTTTGCGGGGCATCCATTGCAAGAAAGTAGGTGAGAATATCTTCCTCTTCACCTTCTATCAAGCAAGTGGAAAACGGAAAGCTTTAGAAGATGGTCCGTGGATGTTTGGTAATGACCTGTTAATCCTAGAAGATTATGATGAATATAAAGATCCAGAAGAATATGAATTTTCTAGCTTTCCGATCTGGGTGCGTGTGTTCAAACTCCCTCTGGGTATGATGAGTAGAGACACAGGCTCAACCTTAGATGCAGAGATAGGGAAATTCATTGAGGTTGAAACTGATGAGGATGGTATGGCATATGGGCAATATCTGCGCATAAAGGTTAGACTTGATGTTACAAAACCTTTGATGAGAGGTAAAATGGTACAAATAGGCGATGAAGGAAAAATGAGATGGTGCCCCTTTGAGTATGAATTTCTCCCTGACTTTTGTTTCACTTGTGGTATGATTGGACACACAGACAAAGGGTGTTCAATTAAACTGAAGGAAGGAGAAACTCAACAATTTGGCAAATGGCTGAAGCGAACCCCTAATCAAAAGGGGGCAGGAAATTTTGACAAATCTCAAGGAAGTAACAGTAGAAATGGGGATAAAAAAAATCATGGAAGTTATGATAGCAGAGGAACTGGATCAGAAAGTGATAATCGGTCATGACGAAAGGAGGATCTATCTCTAGTGAAGGAAATTGACAAGAAAGGAGAGGAAAAGGAGGTTATTAACCCAAGGCAGAAGATGGCTATAATTGCCTCTGAGGCTGACATGAACAAATCAAAAGGGAGTTTTTTAATCATAGAAAAAGGGAAGACAAAGGAGGTTGAAATGAAGCCAGTGGATATTGAGCTCTATGAACAAACAAAAGCTAGTGAAGACATGACACAAAGAACGAATGAAAAGACAACTGAAGAAGGAAAAAATAAGATGACATTAACGAATGAAGTAGACCTGGTATCTATACCAGTGGAAATAGGCTCGTTACATATGAAGGATGGAGAAAGAAAGGAACATAAAAACTCCACTTTCAGAAGAAGAGCAAGGAAAAAAAACAGAAACGAGTTTGGCAAAAACGGGTGAGGCTATTGCATGTACTGGTCTAAAAAGAACAAGTACATGGGAAGATATGGAAGTGGATACTGAAACAGTAGTAAAGAAATTCAAGAAGATTGAGGTCCAAGAAGATAATCAAACCAATTTCGCGGGGTTGTCGGAACAGCCCTGCGGGAACCAATGAGAATAGGGAGCCTGAATTGCCGGGGTTTGGGGAATGGCCCGGCAATTTGCAGTCTTCTGGAATTCCAGAAGAGGGAGGACCCCGACATTTTGTTCCTTTCAGAAACAAAACTAGATGAAAGAAGGTTGCAATGGTTTAGGTGAAAACTGGGCTTAACTAATATGGTTGCTAAAGATTGTGAAGGACAGAGTGGAGGACTGGCTCTATTCTGGAGGAAAGAAATAAATCTCACAGCTGGTCTAAAATCTAGATATCACATTGATGCAACTATAACACAGTCAGATGGCTTCAAATGGAGGTTCACTGGTATATATGGTGATCCAAAGACTGAAAATAGAGAAAAAACATGGAAGCTTCTTCGAACAATTAAACACCATAGTAAGCTGCCCTGGATCTGTGCAGGAGATTTCAATGAAATCCTGTTTGATTTTGAAAAAGAAGGAGGTGGGGCTCGATCACAGAGCCAAATGGATCGTTTTAAGAATGTTTTGGAAGATTGTGGACTTCATGACTTGGGGTTCTTAGGAGATCCATTCACCTGGAGGAATAACAGCCACTCTAGTGAACATTACATAAAAGAAAGACTAGATAGGGCAGTTGCAACAAAAGATTGGTGCCAACACTTCCCAGACTACAAGGTTGTGAATGGGGATCCAGGACATTCAGATCATAGGCCATTAATTATCCATATAGAAGAGGAAAAATATCGAAGACCAGCTAATTGGGACCCGGGCCATTTTCGTTTTGAAGCACGATGGTTAGAAGAGGAAAACTGTGATGCTGTAGTGCACAATGCCTGGTATAATTCTGAAAAATTGGGGAGTCTCACAGTAGCAGAAAGACTAAATAGTGTGGCTGCAGAGTTGAAATCCTGGAACAAGGATTCGATAGGAGATCTAGAGAAACGTATAGCAAGCATCAAGAAAGATCTTGAAAAATGCAGAAGAAGTTCCATCTCCCAGAACCAAGTAAATCGAGAACACATCCTGAGGTACAAATTAGAAAAGATGGAAACTCAGAGAGATATCTATTGGAGACAACGAGCACATGTCAACTGGCTCCAAAAAGGTGATAAAAATACAAAATATTTTCATTCCTTTGCTTCTGAAAGAAGGAAGAATAATAGAATCAAAAAGTTGGTGAAGGAAAATGGGGATATGGTTGATAATGATATTGAGATGGCGGCGGTGATCACCCAATACTATAACAATTTGTTTACTTCTACTGCAGGAAAAAATCTAGATGAAATGCTTGAGCAGGTGGCTCACCATATTACACCAGCTATGAACGAAGCATTATTACAAGAATTCAAAAGAGAAGAAATAAAAGCAGCTCTGGACAGCATTGGTGACCTCAAGGCCCCAGGCCCGGATGGCATGCCGGCTATTTTTTACAAGCGTTATTGGGATCTTGTCGGTGATCAAGTTGTAGCGGAGGTTCTCCAAGTGCTAAACGGTGGTGACATCCCTCCAGGATGGAACGATACTTGTGTCGCGCTCATACCAAAGGTAAAGAATCCTCAAAGCATGAAAGATTTACGCCCCGTTAGTTTATGCAATGTTATCTACAAATTAATATCTAAAGTTTTAGCCAACAGACTAAAACTTATCCTTGAATTTATCATTGCACCCAATCAAAGTGCTTTTGTTCCGGATCGTTTAATCACAGATAATGTCTTATTGGCCTATGAAGTAAATCATTTTATGAAAAATAAAAGAAGTGGCCAAATTGGATATGCTGCCCTAAAACTAGACATGAGTAAAGCCTATGATAGGGTAGAATGGTACTTCCTGGAAAAAATGATGAGGAGAATGGGGTTTGAAGAAAAATGGATCCAGCTGGTTATGAAATGCTGCTCAACAGTCAAGTACAGATTTAAAATCAATGGTTCCTTAACACAAGAGGTAATCCTAGAAAGAGGACTGAGACAGGGAGACCCCATCTCCCCTTATCTTTTTCTGATAAGTATGGAAGCCTTTTCAAGTATGCTCAACAAGGCAGATCAAGATGGAAAACTTGAAGGTATTAAGATTTGTCAAGAAGCCCCAAGCCTCAACCACTTACTGTTTGCAGATGACTCATTAATTCTTCTAAAAGCTTCAGAAGAAAGTGCGTATCATCTGCAAAGTATCCTAAAAATGTATGAGGTTTGCTCGGGGCAAACTATAAATGTAGATAAATCCTCCATAGTGTTTAGCAAAAACACTAAAATCAGTGTGAGAAGAAAAATGATGGAGATTCTAAAGATAAGCTGTGAAGGAAGAAGCAGTAAATACCTTGGCATGCCAGTTTATGTTGGGAAATCTAAGAAGAAAACCTTTACATATATAAAGGACCGAATATGGAGCAAAATACAAGGCTGGAAAGAAAAAATGTTGTCAAAGGCTGGAAAGGAAATTTCGATCAAAGCCTGTGCTCAAGCAATACCAATTTATGCCATGACCTGCTTTGATATAACAAAAGGACTTGGTGATGAGATCAATAGCATGATAAGCAGTTACTGGTGGTCACAACAGGACAAGGAAAACAAGACCCACTGGCTTTCATGGGAAAAGCTTACTTGTTCAAAGAAAGATGGTGGCCTTGGTTATAAAGATTTGTATACCTTTAATTTGGCTATGCTGGCAAAACAAGGATGGCGTCTTTTAACCAAACCTGATTCCTTATGTGCTAAAGTCATGGAAGCAAGATATTATTCCAATAAATCAATTTTACAAGCCCAGGTCCAAAGTGGCATATCTTATACCTGGCGTAGTGTACTTAAAGGGATCGATCTACTAAAGCAAGGCATAATAAAAAGATTGGGGAATGGAGAGACAATAAACATTTGGCAAGACCCATGGTTACCCAGGTTATGGAGCAGACGACCAATAACCCCTAGAGGAAAAGCCACCACCACTAAAGTTAGTGAACTAATTGATCCATCTACAGGGTCCTGGAACCAAAACCGTGTAAGGGAATTATTCTGGCCTCAAGATGCAAATTTGATTCTCCAAATTAATGTATTCGAAGACATTGAAGATAAATGGGCCTGGCATTTCGAAGCAAAAGGTCAATTCACCATAAAATCAGCTTATAGGCTTAAAAGGCAACTGGAAGAAGTGGAACAGAAAGGCCAAGCAGGAAGCCAAACTACAGGAAACAACTTTGACTGGTTTTCCATCTGGAAGTTAGAATGCCCAGCAAAGATCAAAATATTTATATGGAGAATAGCTCATAATAGTCTACCTTTTCGACTCAACTTGATCAGAAGAGGTATGGATGTGAATCCAATATGCCCTGTATGTAACAGAAATAATGAAGATGGGGCTCACATATTCCTCAAGTGCAAGATGACGAAGGAAGGATGGAGAGATCTCCAGTTGCATAAAGTCAGGGAAAAGCTTCTACAATGCCAAAATGCTCAAGATTTCATAAAAGAAATTACTTTGCTGGAGCAAGGACAAAAACTAAAGACAATTAGTTTATTATGGTGGATATGGCAAGCAAGAAACAAAATAGTGGGTGTGACAAAAAAAACTGCAAGGCTCAATTCCTGTCCTTGCTGGCAGATCAGCAGCTGAATTTGAACAATTCTTCAAAAAAAATATAAAGAGTAAACAACATATAGTGCTTTCCTGGGTTCCTCCAGTAGGGGATATACTTAAAATCAATATAGATGGCAGTTTTGCTGCTGATAAACATAATGGCGGATGGGGTTTTGTTATCAGGAACTCTAATGGAGAATTTCTGCGGTGCAAAAGGCTATATTCAATACGCATATGATGTGCTACAGACTGAAGGGTTTGCTTGTCTCTCCAGCCTCCAATACGCTCAACAACAGGACATGACAAAAATTCAAGTGGAAACTGACTCTCTAATGTTGGCCCAGGCGATCAAAGGAGAAAACCAAGACATGGCTATCAATGGTAGTCTATTTAGAAAAATTAAGCTCTTTGCTAGATTAAACTTTAGTCATTTTGAGATCAACTATTGTCCCCGGGTCTGTAACAAAGTAGCAGATGCTTTAGCGAATTACGGTGCAAATTTAGAGCAGAGTAGCTATGTAATATGGGATGAAAAAGCACCGGAGTTTGCAAATGTAATCTTAGCCAGTGACTTTGCTGTGCTGTCTGGTTAATGGAATTTTATGTTTCCAGCTCAAAAAAAAAAAGAAAAAAAACTACAGCCTTATCTTCAACTTCACCGGTCATTTTTGGCATGGATACTTGGAAAGGTAAAGAAGCAAGGCGATCGGATCAGGAGAGAGTATATCTTTAGTGGAATGCGCGGCTGCTTCTTCCAGATTGAGTATCTCCAGTAGGCTATATAGATCGCGCGCTAAAAAAAATCATATGCAGCCGTGGAATTGTAAACCACACGGTGCTATATTTTTTTTGGATGCGCTGCGTTTTGCACTATCCGGAGCGCCAAATGTGACGCGTCGGCTGCAGTGCGCGCCATCTTCCCCCACACGCGCGAACCCCCAACGGCTGGAAAATTCATCCCGCGCCCGTGCCTCCATTTTCCACACCCGCGTCGCCGCCTTGCGATTCGCCTGCGCCGGTCAATTTCGCCGCCACCCGCGCTCGACTATGCCGCCGCACCGTAGATCCGCCCCCTCCCCTCTCGCGCATGTTCCCGGTGTTTTTGAGCGCTCTGCCGCGCTGTACCGAGCGGCCGTCGCCGCCGCCGCCATCAATGCTACTGCCCCGCGCCAACGACGGTGCCTAGTCTTCCTCCTCTTGCTCCAGTGGCGCGCTCCAGTGGCGACCATGTGGTCCTCAAGCCTACTTGCAACATGGCGCCACCAAGATGCTCGCCGATTTGCTCGCAAGGTATGCGCCTCCTCGGCCACAAACATTTTTAGCTAAAAGGTAGTAGTAGTAATAAGTCGTTTCATATGTATATTTGTAGAGTTCATCATACGATTCTTCCGACGACGAGTATGATATAGAGAAAGAAGAGAACATATCCATATTATTGGTATAACGCGTCATTGAGAAGCCGAAAATAGGAGGATCGGTGTTCGGTAGACAGAAATTATGGAGAGAAAAGATTGAAGGGCACGAGAAGTTGATGTGGTCGTATTTCAATGAAAATCCGATATTTCCCGAAAGCTATTTTTGGCGGCGTTTTTGGATGAGCATCAACTTGTTCAAGCACATCGCAACGGAGATGATGAAGTATGATCGGTTCTTTGAGCAACGAAGAAATGCCGCTGGAAAACTTGGTCATAACACCTATCAGGTGACCCCCGCCTTGCGTATGTTGGCATACGGTATACCGACGGATCTTATTGACGACCACTTGGCTATGGGTGAGAGCACTTCTACCATGTGTGTCAAGCGCTTTGCCGTAGCAATTGTGAAAGTTTTTGGATCCACATACTTGAGAGCCCCCAATGCTCAAGACACGGCAAGACTTTTGGAGTTCAACGTTGACCGGGGATTTCCAGGTATGCTTAGCTCAATTGATTGTATGCATTGAAGGTGAAAGAATTGTCCAGCGGCATGGCATGGACAATTCAAATGGTACAAAAAGTATGCCACTATAGTCCTTGAAGCGGTCACCGATCATGAGACTTGGATATGGCATGCATTTTTTGGAATGTCCGGGTCTTGCAATGACATCAATGTTCTTCAACGGTCACCACTAATGACAAGACTTGCAATGCGGAAAGGTCCATTGGTGAAGTTTGAAGCAAATGGCCACAAGTATAATTATGGCTACTTTCTCGTCGATGACATCTATCCAAGGTGGCAAACATTTGTGAAGCCATTTATTCAACCACGAGGTAAGAAACAAACCCAATTTCATAGTACACAAGCGGCAACTAGAAAAGATGTAGAGAGAGCATTTGGGATTTTGAAAGCACAATTTACTATTGTCAGGGGCGGCTAGATTTTGGGACCAGGAGTGCCTGTGGTATATCATGACTGCTTGTGTCATCATGCATAACATGATTATAGAGGATGATCATGAGAAAATATGGATCATACCCACTACGAATTGATGGGGGTTCCCGTGCAAGTGAGGAGGAACGCACATAGGATTGCCCAGTTTATTGCCTCGTATCATTCCATTCGTTCCAACGAAACACATGATGAGCTCCAAAAAGATCTCATTGAAGAATGGTGAAATTGGCATGGATAACAATAGTGCCTACTTTGCATATTTCTTGTATTGTTTGAAAACTATGTTGTATTGTTGATCCATAAACTTGTTGTATTTGTTGTGAACAATTTGATGTACTTATTGTATTTATTGTAATAAACAATTTGATGTACTTGTTGTATTTTTGGTGTATTTATTTGTTATAATTTTGGATGCTTGTTTGATCTCGTTGAATGCATAACGCTGTGTGAATGTTGTTTGCAGCGCCTAGTGGAGGACTCTTTTTGCGATCGCGCTAGCGCTGCGGTTTAGCGTCTCCGCTAGAACAGTGCGTGTTGCGCTTTAAAATTATACAGAACCGACGCAGCGATATTTATAATATTAAAATATAGCGCGTCCGGCTAAAGATGCTCTAAAGACGCTTCAAACTATAGTAGCTAGAAATGGTCGCGGCAGGAGCCTAGCTAGGTGGTTTGCTGCGGCGTGTCGGGGCGCGCGTTCTAGTCAGCGGAACGTGGGCAGGGTACGTGATGGACATCAGTGGTTGATGCGGCGTGCGTGCGTGTGCACCCAGGCCAGCCGCCCCAAGTCTGGCCGAGCTCGCGGTCGTGGAGTAGTTTATTGGCTCGACGAACGGACGTGCCAAAGCCTTGCCGCTTTTGGATACGGAGCAACGCGTTGCATGCGTGCGTGAGTGCGTGTGGTGAACCCGAGAAAGCCGGGCTGATTTTATTAGTTTCGCCGGTTCATTGATTGAATACTCTAATTCTGGTGGATTAGAGTGCTTATTATCGTCATGCTCGTACGGCTTTCTTTTACACGGCGTGACGTCGTCTAACAAGCCACACTTCCTCTTCGAATTCGCAAAAGGAAAAACAATTGCCTCTTCGATGAAACGAGCCACACTTGGTGCGGCAACTTTTAGCATTTATATATCTTGGTACTAGACAAGATAAGTTGAAAAATATTTTAGATTTTCGTCTAAGAAAACACTCCTTCCGTTCACAATTAGATTGCATTTTGGGTTTAAGTCAAAGTCAAACTTTTAAAGTTTGACCAAATATTTAGCAAAAAGTAAAAGTGTCTACGATGTAAAACTCATAGTATTGAAAATCTTTATAAATTATATTTTCATAATATATGCATTTGAAATAATAAATGTCGATATATTTTTCTATACTCTAGGTCAAAGTTGACAAAGTTTGACTTTAAAAAAAATCCTAGAACACGAAGTAGTAAAAAAATAGAAGGAGTATTATTTCTGTTATAAAATACTTGTCATGGTTTTACCTCGTCCATATGGAGACTTCGTCAACCTCAAGATATGTCGGCTTAGCCTTTTGGGGGTGTTCATAGAGAAAGGGTATGTGCATTGGGGTGAGGTGTATGTGCGTGCAGTGGACGTTTTCTTCGTTGTAGTATTGTGTTTCTAAAAATACTCAAATTTTAAATTAACCACGGCAAATATTTTCAAAAAAGGAGTAGTATATTGTCCATTGGAGTACTCCCTCCGTTTCAAATATAAGATGTTTTATTATCTTTGTAAAGAAGTATATCTAGATCTCTTTTAGTGTGTAGGTTTACTCTAAATCTAGATGAACCTACACACTAAAAGAAGTTTTAGATACACTCTATTTATAAAGTTAAAATATCTTATATTTTGAAACGGAGGGAGTAATAGCTTACTTGAGGAAGCACACTTCGTGCTAGATGATTGATCAGCACGCACATCGCACCCTGGCACGACAGATGCTAGTAGGATCTGAGTGTACTACCTCTCGATCGATCCTGGCAGGGTGGTGGGAGGCATAATGCTAGTCTCTAGTCAAACGGAGGTGATCGCCGGCCAGCAACCAATCCATTATATATGTGCATGGTTACACGGATAACATTAACTTTTCTCTCTATCCGCCACTCATGTGATCCTATCTTCATGCTTCTTTTCCTCTAGAGTAGATCGGAGGAGATACTGTTACTTTTTTCTTGGAGAGAAGGAAAGCTTCAAGTAATTTATCACTACTTAACATCGTGATTGCAATCATTGAGCAAATAACCAACCAATTGTTCATCAAACTGGGTCACGGGTGCACATATGTACACCTGAATTTTTCTGCACTTTTTTTTTCATATACAGTATATATTGTATAGTGGACATATATGTCACTTGTGGTATCTCTTAGCATATATAGGCCACGTTTTCTCGTTCAAATCACGCTCAAACCTCAAATTACGCGGGGGCGTAAAGAGCTCATTTTTATTTTATCTTCTTCACCTTTATGCTTTGCGTCGGTTGGAATTTGAACAACCAAAGTTAAATTACTGGATCTCTCCCTAGCCGGTGAATGTGTGGATTCGAGGATCGCCCACATTTTAAGCCTATTGGATGTATTCATGCATGTACCCATATTTTGTTCTCTCCATGAGTTAACTATTTTAGCTACTTCTTGTAGAACAAATGAATGTGTTGGTTGATTGACGATGGAAATGAACAGAATGACCGCTCAAATATGGGCGGTTGAGTCATGCCATATATAACGAATATGTGTGGGTATTAGTGAAAAATCTTATAGCATTTGTAGCCATTCTCCTGAAGTTTAACTCGATATACCACCTCCCTTAACTTATCTCTCAATTAATTTGAGACATCTGGGGGGACGAAAACTATGGCTTACCCTAATTTAACACCCAAAATCTCCGATATCCCATCCCTTCTAGAACTGCCTTGGGACGACCTCGCTAACGATACCGCTTGATATTGAGCAACTCGAAGGCCCAATACTCCCGGGCCACTAGGAGTTGACGTGGACGTAGACACACACACCCGGGTGTCATGTAGCTATCAGTGGCATGGTGGCGCCTCGATAGTTTCATCCACCGCGAGGTGGGGGAATGGCTGCAACATTGGTGTTTGTGGGAGTGGAGCGAAGCCGCGGTGGAAATGAAGCAAATCAAGGACCGTTGGGTGTTATTGCGTCGGTGGAGTATGGGGAGGTGATTGCGGAATACACACTAGGATAGACGACAGGGGGGGAGGGGGTGAAGTTGGGGTGCTAGAGAGCAGAGGCGAGGACGAAGTCAGCTGGAAAGGCTTGAGGCTAGGGTGGCAGACTGCATGGGCGGATGTAGGGCCATGGTGAGATGGGCGGGGTGTTTGGCGTTGGAAAATTTCACCGGCCATATTTTAGTGCGACCAGGAGTGTATAGAGAGGAAGCAAAAAATGTACTCTAGCATCAAGGGGTAAGTTTTGATAACCTTTTCCCCAAAATTATAGGGTGTTAAAAGGTTATTAGGGAAATATTAGATCACTTTAACTCTCCATATTTTTAATTTCTTGGGGAGTCATGTGACTTCTGGGGAAATGGTAAACATACGGTTGGACGCCTGATTTTCTAGGAGCGAGGAAGTAGCAAAAAATAATAAATATGTCTAAAACAGGAAATTTGGACCTAGAAGAAATAGATCTAATTTAAGGTCATAATTAATATACTCACACGCAACAAGAATATTAATCAAAGTTTTTTAGATCAATATTTATCAAAGTTGACATGTCAATTGGAAGTTGATAACTAATAATATATACATACGCCAATTGTTTTCTTGTCACGTATATGGGGGAGCATTTCAAAGGAAAAACTGCAGAAGGTTTACCAGGAATGTCCACTTCACGGTGAGTCACGCGTGCTTGCACATCTTATATTATGAAACGGAGGGAGTAGCTGACAAACAGAAAGAGTATTACCACTTCATTGCATGAGAAATAAAATCTTTTATGCAGTCCTTGTGGTGATGATACAAGGACGATACAAAAGAAATTTGTATCTGTTAGGTACACCAACAGCTCGTGCACCTGCACGCAAGCACCTAATTAGTTTTGCACCACTAGTGGAAAGCGGACCTCCAGTTCCGGCCCGTAAGGGGCTTTAGTCCCGGTCCTGGTAACCAGGATTGGAGGGGCAGGACTAAAGGCCCACCCATTAGTATGAACCCTCTTACCAGCCCGGACCAATGGACATCCACGTGGCTGTCTCTGCGGGCGTTGGGTGCCCCTTCATTAGTCCCGGTTCAGACATTTAACCGGACAATTCTGCCGCGGCAGAATTTTAGGCACTTTCTCTGCCGCGGCAGAGAATTGAATTTGTATTTTTTTTATTTCAAAATAGTTTTCTACGCTATCACATACCGTACATGTTCGTGCATACATAAGATACTTAAGATCGAGCATACAAATATATACATGATAGTTACACATGGAGATCACAATTATCGGGACTAGAGCCCGTCTATTCAATTACACGGTCGGGGATCATCGACGCCTATTCACACTAAATTCTCCGGCGTCATCTATCATCTCGTTCATCGAATCCATCGGTTCTTCAGCAATTGCTACTACGCGTTGCTGTGGTAGGAGCTGATCCCGCATTTTCTCGAACTATATAAGAAAAGGAGATCAATATGAACATCAATCATGATAACAAAAAGTGACGGTAATAAAAATAATGTTATGAATGTATTGCTTACATCGACTCTATAATCATTTAGCTCCCTGGTAAACATGCGAATGAACTCGCAAACATAGAATCCACATAGATTCGTCTTCGGTGGCTGCCTCGCGCACGTTACGAGAATAGAATTCAATCAAAATAATAATCCAGCATCATAATTGTATTAAAACTAGAAGTAAAGGGATGGGCGTACTACTTACTGAGACCGACTTAAACGTCAGCTTCTCAGTAAAGTCACCCGTAACCGCACTCTTGAACTGGTTCCAAACCCTACCCGGTAAAGAAAATGAATGAGTTATTTATTACGTGATATCTCAGAAAATCAACGAAAGAGATCGCTGTAGCGTGAAAATTACCTCTGGAGCATGTCCTGCATGTCACTAAACTGTTCCAGGGGTCTCTTTAATGGGTCCATGACTTTAACTCTTCCCTTATCAAGTTGAATGTTCATGAGAATCTAGTGGAAACTGTACACGTTTATATATACATCAGTAAATCATCAATTACACTTAACATCGAGTAAGCAAAAGAGAATGTGTACAATAGATTAAGACACTCACGCGAAATTGTAAGGAAACAGTATGTGGTCACAGAAATTTTGCTCCGTTAGAAACCTTAGAAGGTTTTCCTGTGTGTCCTCGGTTTATCCTTTAGCGTCCGACAATGTATTTTATCTGGGTCAATGAACCCAACACTAAAGATTGACCTTCTTTTACATTCCATGATCTTCATTCTGCATAATAATATAGTACAAAAGGATATAATTAGGATAATTACATGCAATGAACTGAACAACTGAAAAAAATGAACAGCTTATATATAGACAATGAATTCAACAACTTACAGACAATAGCAACTCATGAGACTTTTGTCGAGGGCGTCGAAAATGTATAACTGGAAGAGTTCTGGAAACTCAACATGGACCTCTTCTTCTCGAAATTAGTAGTCATGTGTGACTTTATCAACGATAATTATTCTATCCTCATTTACGGCGTTCAAGTAACATTTATGTAAACCACGCATTTGTGTTGGATTGTTGAACTGCTCAAAGCTGACGAGGCTTCCTGGGACATATGTAGGGACTACCGAGCCTTGGGTAACTTGTCGTCCTGGGAACCTAGCAATTCCTCAACAGTCACATTCATAGAGGCCGCAAGCTTCGCAGCTTCTTCCATATTCTGTTGGGGAATGTCATGGGATACCACCTTGAGGGGTGGGATCGATTTTTTGGCCTGTTCCCCGAGCTGGGGGACGTCCTTTCTTTTCTTGGTTGCACTTTGACTTGATGATTTGCTCCCGCTTGCACTTCTACTTAATTTGCTCTTCTTCACTTCCTTCTGAAGTGTGCGTCGATAGTCATCTGGCTTATGGTGCAAGTCATATTGCGATTTTGTGTTCAGAAAAGAAAGTGCATACGCTTTTTGCTTCTCGGTGTATACCGGGGCGGGCTCGGGTTTCTTCTTTTGAAGTTGCGCAACACATTCGGCCTTTACGATCATGTCGGTTTCCTCGTCAGTACGATCGTAAGGTCTGATAGGAAGATTCTTATGAGGTACTCTTGGGAGGGGCGACATTTGTCGTTTTGGGCTCCTGCGTCGTTTAGTACTAATCGGAGGCTGTGGCGGAGATCGAGATGGACTCGGGTTGTGGTGGTCGTAGTCATGGGGTGGGCTTCTTGGAGGTGATGGAGGTGAAGGTGGCATGCGACCACTCGGAGGCGGTGTTGGCTTTGGTGTCCAGCCTGGAAGCTTGATGTTGTTCTTGTCCCATAGAATGATACCACCCAGTACTTCTCCGAGCTTTTCCACTGAGATGGGACAGCGGTAATATCGAGTACAGGATCTTGCAGGCGCGCTGCTCCTCGAAGTTCGTCAATCTGTTGCTGATGCATTCGAAGTGTTCCTAGAAACTCGGTGAACCTGTCTCCCTCCTCCTCCCGCCGTCGCCTCTTTGCGCTCTCTCGGCTCCTATAAGTATCTCTTTCTTTGGGAAACCCCATCTCCCACGTATAACTAGGGCCAAGGCCTCGTACACGTCCTCCGCGTTCGTCATTCCCGAGGACCTTTGTCAGCAAGTCTTTCTCTCTATCGGGACGGAACTTTGTTGTCCCTGCTTTAATCTCCTTCACCACTTTCTGCCATGTATCCCGGGGTATCCTAATCCCGTCACTGCAAATAAGGTCCCCTGTACTTTCGTCATACTCAGTCCCATGCCCAAGGAACCAATTCCTTGCCCTCAGATCCCATTCTTAGCGTATTGGTTCTGAAGTGATCCCTTTAGCAAGCAGCTCATTCTCTTTAGCATCCCACTTTGGCATGGCAGCCGCGTAGCCCCTGGCCCCAGGTGATGGTGATATTTCTTCATCGCGGCATTTTTCTTGTTTTTTTTCCGACATTTCCATAGTAGGTTGTGACTCCTTGTACTTCACAAATGCATCCCAGTTAGCCTGCTGCTTCGTTAGATAGCATTCAAATTTAGGAGTCTTCTTCGTCTTCTGATACTTTTGCCATAATGCTTTCTTCCAGTTCTTGAATATTTCGGCCATCTTCGTAAGAGTCCACTGCTTGACTTTCTTCCTCAATGCAGCTGTGTCGGCATCATCCTCACATTCTGGCAGGGTGAAATGTGTCATGAGGTCATTCCAAAGACCCTCTTTGCACCTATCGGCGACATACTCACCCTCTTTCGCCCCTTTGGTCTTATTCCACTCTCGAATGGTGATCGGGATGCGATCCCTAACCATAACTCCGCATTGTTGTTTAAATACAGTTTTAGCCCTTTTGGGTTCCACCGGTTCACCCCGTGGTGATACCCGCGTAATTGTATAACGCGTAGATGCCTCAACTTTTTGGCCGGGCCTCGTTTGGAATATTTTTTGCTCGATGTGGAGGCCTAAGAGAAGAAGCATTCGTCAATTTATATATATATATACAACTCAGTTAATGCATCTACTGATCACCAGACTTCATATATATACCTCGCCGTCGGCTTATCCACCATCGGAGCCGTCGGCTTCTCCTTGATCATTTCGGTCGACTTCCTCTCCCTCACCGGAGGGGTTCAGATAAATCGACGGAGATTCGGGTGGATCAACATGGGGGGTGTCGTTGATCATATCCTCGAGAATTTCTTTCTGTGCTAGGTCTCTCTGGATTGGATCCATAGTTTTCTACAAAATGCACACAATAACATTTTTCATTCAATATTGCTGCATAAAATAATACTAAACAATAATATGAACACTCAATTTGCTACAATAATACTAAACAATAGCAAAATTCTAGTGATGCCCTAACCCTAACCCTAAGTCCGGGGGCCCGCGAGCACTACCACATTAACCCTAAGTCCAGCTGCCTGCGAGCACTACCACCCTAACCCTAAGTCCGGTGGCCCGCGAGCACCACCACCCTAACCCTAAGTCCGGCTGCCCGCGAGCACTACCACCCTAACCCTAAGTCCGGTGGCCCGTGAGCACCACCACCCTAACCCTAAGTCCGGCTGCCCGCGAGCACTACCACCTAACCCTAAGTCCGGTGGCCCGTGAGCACCACCACCTAACCCTAAGTCCGTGCCCATGAGCACCACCCTAACCCTAAGTTCGGTGGCCCGCGAGCACCACCACCCTAACCCTAAGTCTGGCTGTCCGCGAGCACTACCACCCTAACCCTAAGTCCGGGGGCCCACGACCACCACCACTCTAACCCTAAGTCCGGGGGCCCACGAGCACCACCATCCTAACCCTATCTTCGGGGGCCCGCGAGCACCACCACTCTAACCCTAAGTCCGGGGGCCCGCGAGCACCACCACCCTAACCCTAAATGCGGGCCCCCGCGACCACTACCACCCTAACCCTAAGTAATATTACACTACTAAATAATATTACAAGTATATATACACTACTATTACACTACTAAATATTATTACACACAAAATTAAATAATATATACACTACTATTACACTAGCTACTAAATAATATTACAACTACTAAATAATGTTACAATTATACACTACTATTACACTATACTAAATAACACACAAAGTTAAATAATATTACACTACAAAATAAAGTTAACTATATACTATAAAAAATACTATTACAACTAAATATTACAACTACTAAATACTACAAAAATACTATTACACTAATACAAAATACTACAAAAATAATATTACACTAATACAAAATACTATTACAACTAAATATTACAACTACTAAATACTACAAAAAAAAGTCAGCCAATAAAGCCGACCAGCAGTGGCCACCGGCCAGACCTTGGGCCGAAGGGAGGCGGCCGACTGCTTCGCCTACTGATGTCGGCGGCGCTGTCAGCGTGGCTGGACGAGAACAAAGGGGCATGGCTGGTGGTGGTGGCGGCGGTTGGGGTGGTGGCGGCCGGAGAATCGGGCAGCCTGCCGGCGTCAGGTCGTCCTCGCGCGTGGGAGGTGCTCTGCGTGGGGAGAAGAAGGGGCGCGCGGGGAGAATAAGGCACGTCAAATGTATAGTGGGGGACCTTTAGATAGTCCCGGTGCGTTATACGGACCGGGACTAAAGGTCCCCTCCTTTAGTCCCGGTGCGTGCCACCCACCGGGACTAAAGGGTTTTCGGCCCAGCCCAACAGGCGCACGCCAACGCCACACCACGCACCGGGACTAAAGGTCCCTTTTTAAAAATTTTCACCCCAAGGGCGCGCCTGTTTAAAAAAAATTCAATTAGCATATTTTTTAAACATTTGAATTTTACAGTTTTTGCATACTTATGAATTTGAGAAAAATTTCAACATGAAAAGTTCTTGAATTTGAATAAGTAATCCAAATCTATTTTCTATTTTATAAAATAATTATTCTAACTAGTGAAACTAATAACCATTTTGTCATTTTCAATTTAAAAATACATTAACTATTATATTTTGCATATTTTTGAATAAGTGATTCAAATCAATTTTCTGTTTTATAAAATAATTATTCTTACTAGTCAAACTATTAACCATTTTGCCATTTTCATGTGATTCCGACGCTCCGGTGGTCTTCCTCCGGCGAAACCCTAGACCGAGGGCCCTAGAGCGTAGAATATTCTTGTGTTTCTCGATATACGGAGCCACCACGGTGAAATTGTGTAGAACTGTGTAGTGTGCTTGAGTGAAAGAATGTCCGTCCCTACATACCATTGATTTCCTTCCTAGTGTGCCTTTTCCAGTCATCCTCCCCTCATACCGAGATTCAGGAACATCAATCGGCTTAAGGTCAGGAAGAAAGTCAAAACAAAACTCAATGACCTCCTCTGTTCCATAGCCCTTGGAGATGCTTCCTTCTGGCCTAGCATGGTTATGAACATATTTCTTTAAGACTCCCATGAACCTCTCGAAGGAAAACATATTGTGTAGAAACACAGGACCGAGAATTCTAATCTCTTCGACTAGGTGAACTAGGAGGTGCGTCATAATATTGAAGAAGGATGGCGGGAACAACAACTCGAAGCTGACCAGACATTGGACCACATCAATCTGTAACCCTGATAGACTTTCTCGATCGATTACCTTCTGAGAAATTGCATTGAGGAATGCACATACCTTCACAATGGCTAGTCGAACATTTTCTGATAGAACTCCCCTCAATGCAATCGGAAGCAATTGCGTCATAAGCACATGGCAGTCATGAGACTTTAGGTTTTGAAATTTTTTCTCTTTCATATTTACTATTCCCTTTATATTCGACGAGAAGCCAGACGGGACCTTGATACTGAAAAGGACTTCAAAAAAGATTTCCTTCTCTTCTTTGGTAAGAGCGTAGCTGGCAAGCCCTTGAAACTGCCCTGGATGCTTGCCGTCTCATCCTTTATGATGTTGTTGGTCCTTCCGTGCTGCCGGGGTATCTTTTGACTTCCCATACAAGCCCAGAAAGCCTAGAATATTCACGCAAAGATTCTTCGTCAGGTGTATCACGTCGATTACAGAGCGGACCTCATGCACTTTCCAATAGGGTAGCTCCCAAAATATAGATTTCTTCTTCCACATGGGTGCGTGTCCGGTAATGGGGTCTTTCGGAACAGGTTGTCCTCCAGGACCCTTTCCAAAGATTACATCCAAATCCTTGACCATACCAAATACATCAGCACCACTACGGGGGACAGGCTTCGTCCGGGTTTCTGCCTTGCCATTGAAATGCTTGCCTTTCTTCTTTAAGGGATGACTGGGCGGAAGAAACAGCATTGTTATGTACACATTCTTTCTACATTTATCCAGATATATACTTTCAGTCTCATCTAAACAGTGCGTGCATGCATTGTATCCTTTGTTCGTCTGTCCTGAAATGTTACTAAGAGCAGGCCAATCATTGATGGTTACGAACAGCAACGCTTGTAGGTCAAATTCCTACTGTTTGTGCTCATCCCACACACGTACACCTGGTTTAGCCCACAACTGTAGAAGTTCATCAACTAATGACCTTAGGTACACATCAATGTCATTGCCGGGTTGCTTCGGGCCTTGAATGAGCACTGACATCATAGTGAACTTCCGCTTCATGCACAACCAAGGAGGAAGGTTGTAGATACATAGAGTCACAGGCCAGGTGCTGTGACTGTAGTTCTGCTCCCCAAAAGGATTCATGCCATCGGTATTTAGACCAAACCATAAGTTCCTTGCGTCACCAGCAAAGTTCGGGAAGTCTCTCTCGATTTTTCTCCACTGCCGACCATCAACAGGGTGCCTCAACATCCCGTCTTTCTTACGGTCTTCCATGTGCCATCGCAACAACTTGGCATGCTCTTTATTTCTGAACAAACATTTCAACCGTGGTATTATAGGAGCATACCACATCACCTTAGCAGGAACTCTCTTCCTGGGTTGCTCGCCCTTAACATCACCTAGGGCATCTTTTCTGATCTTATACCGCAATGCAGTGCATACCGGGCATTTATCCATATTCTCGTACTTCTCATCGCGGTAGAGGATGCAGTCATTAGGGCAGACAAGTTTTTTTGCTTCGTACGTACTGGAAGGCAATTGGTTATTTCTTAGAAGCAGCTTCTTCATTATTACCAGCAACTTTTCAAATCCCGAGTCAGTCATACCGGTCTCTGCCTTCCACTTTAATAATTCCAGTGTGCTATCCAGCTTCTTCTAGCCATCTTCACAAGTTGGATACAGCAATGTGTTCTGGTCCTGTAACATCTGCTCGAACTGCAACCTCTCCTTTTCTGTGTTGCGGTCTCGCCTTGCATCACTAATGACCCGACCAAAATCATCAACGGGCTCATCTGGTTCCCGTTCTTCACCCCCTTCTTCTTCATTATCTTCAACTACGGTATCATCGTATTCAGGGAACATAGATCGGTAGTTGTCATCATCGTTCTCTTCTTCATCGCCGTCTTCCATCATAACCCCTCTTTCTCCGTGCTTGGTCCAAACATTATAGCCGGACATGAAACTGGATCGAAGCAGGTGGCTCTGAATGACTCTTCAGGAAGTGTGAGCCTGCTCATTCCGACATTCAACATATGGACAACACATAAAACCATCCCGCCGCTTATTCGCCTCGGCCACAAGGCGAAAAGAACGCACGCCTTCTCTGTAAGCGTCAGAGCGTCGGTCACCGTACATCCATGGGTGACTCATCTGCATCATACAACCATGCATATATATCAAACGCAATCACGATGCTTAAATTAGTACCGCACGGTCAAAACGAGAAAATAGTTGCTAACCTTTTAGGACACTTCAAAACAAAGAGGAGAAACCTTAAGTGTCGCTCTGGCACCTCATATCATATTTTGTCTTGTGTGAACTCAAGTGGCATCGCTCTAACAGGCATTTCACCGAACACCTCTAGTGCATATGAAAAAAAAAAGTTAGCACAAAGTTATACCCACCTCTCACATAGGAAAAAACAGGAGAGAGTGGAGGGCTGGGTGCATATATATAGGCCAGGCCATTAGTCCCGGTTTGAGATAAAAACCGGGACTAAAGGTTCTGCCAGGAGCACGCAGCTGCCTTGAGACCCATTTGTCCCGGTTTGTATCTCAAACCGGGACTAATGGTTCCTTACGGACCGGGACAAAGTGCCTCGGCCTCCTCGGGCCGTCTGGTTCGGACCTTAGTCCCGGCCCCAGCCACGGCCGGGACTAATGGCCCGAACCAAAGGCCCATTTTCTACTAGTGCACAAGTAGCTCGATTAGGTTAGAATATAATATTTAGACACCGAGTTCTATGTTTTCGAAAATTACGAACATCATGTACGTAGGCGGGTAGAAACTTATTCCTGCATTTTTTTCAGAACAAGTCATGACCTTTTGAGAATGGTGCAAAAATAAAAAATCGCAAATTGTCATGTTTAAGTTTGAATATTTGAAACTAGTGCAGCCTGAATCATTATGATTTATGTATAGATCATAGATGGTTGTTTAAGTTTTAAATCTATATGCAAATGGTTGTATACATTCTACACATGCATGAGAGTTTCATAATTCTTTAGCTTAGAAATATGATTTTCGCTAGTTCTTTAAAGTGGTTTTCGTTGTACTTGGGTTCTAAAAATGTGGACTAGTGGAATGTGTACCTCGTGGAATACACAAATAAATCCCCTGTTTCTTGAGGCCTATTTTTTATTATATTCGAAATATTGTTGAGTTTTACAAATTTTATTTTCACAAGCATAAACATATGCTTAAAATTCTCTGGGAAAAATGTTTACTTATGGATTAGATAGAAGATACAGAAAAGTATATTTGAAAAGTATGCACCTTTTGCTATTCTAGGTCCATACATTTCTTTAGGGCACAAATAAATATATTTATCAATAAGATTTTTATAGGAGCACATATAGATGCTTATGTGTGAGTTTTTCAAAGTTTTCTAGAACTTCGAATTATTATCTTCTCTAGTTTTTTGACATTTCGTGCTGCGGTGTGTTGCCCCCTTTTATTTTTCTCTCAGGTCATTGTTCGACTTCGAAATAGTAAAGCTCCATGTTATGAAGCCAAGTGCCAAGTCACGTAGGGTGCATAATACATATAAGTATTTTAAGCATTATTTAGAACATGTAATGTACTCTCTCTCTCTCTCTCTATATATATATATATATATATATATATATATAGAAATATATATATATAGAAATATATATATCCCATTATACAATCTATATTTTCTAGAATATGTCTAATACTACTACGGGCTTAAAAAAACGTGTACTACTCTTTTTAGGGATCAAACGAAGTAAGGTTGTACATTGAAAAATACGGCACGACTAGTAGTATAGTATATTATTTAGGGAAGTCAAACATGACAGCCAGACGCCTGAATGCATGCCAAATCGGCAATCTCGGATCCACCTCACCATGGTCAAGGCCTATTTTCCGTGTACAGCATGTGCCTGTCCGTGGCATAATAATTTTTGTCCAAGGAAACGGGAGCTGAGAAGAGGCCTGGATGTGGCTGGCGCGTGGCGGTACGGTCCCGGCACGAGCCGATCACGAGCCAGCGCGTAGCCCCGGCATGGCAGTTGGCAGACCACGCGACCATCACAGACAAAGCAGCGGACCCCGGTGGGAGCACTGATTGCGACCCATCCAATAAACTGCCACCAAGTTTTTTCCAACTACCGCTAACCCTAGCGAGACAACGACCAAAGGGGAATGGGATGACCCGAACGGCGGATGTTTTCTTTTTTGTTTTCGAGTTATAAATATGTCCACTCTACGATTCTAGTCTAGTGGATACATTCGGGGTCTTCTCGTGCTGTCCTCAACCAGTCAACCTCATTAGCTAGTAGTACGAGCCACCTCCAATGTCACGCTAACAAGATGATGAAAATGAGCTAGCTTGTTAAAAAAAGCTTGTATTATGAAACAAAGTGAGTATTAGATAGTTTAGGGATCTATTTGATCAATAACACAACTAGATTGCGGACGATATATACTCGAGGAATAAATTATGTGGTGTGTTTCCTCGTTAGTGGAGGTTCTTACTCAACACGGTGCATCCTTGACTAGGATTTCGTTACGTAATGAAATTATTGCAATCATGAAACCATCACACTTCGATCTACCATAGTCATGCGTACATGTTACTACCTCTGTTTCATAATGTAAGCATTTTTACCAGTTCATTCAATTGCTAAAAGGACTTGTATGATAAAATGAAGGTAGTGTTAACTAAATATGGTTTAACAAACAATGGTAAGCGTAGTACTAGTACATTGATATTGCTGGCGAAGCCCCATCACACCTAAGCGTGACAGACCAAGCTGTTGACAGGGATTAGATATTTCTGTTGCCGATTGAATTAGAGCCACGGATTCAGGTGCTCCACATGAACGAAATTAAGCACAGTCACTTATTAGATATTGTACCATTGATTGACCTAATCGTTGGGCTTTCTCAGGAAGTATTCCTTAAAGCATGAGAACCATATTTTTTACGGTTGAACGGGATTAGGCGATCTCCAACGACGACCCGCAAATGGATCGGATGTATCATGTCTGACAAAACATAGGGCAAGGCCACACGGCATACCGCAAATGGATCGCGTGCTCCGGACCAATGGACGGATCCACTTTGGTCAAGGGTGTGCAGACGAACACCTAAAAATTTCTGCAAAAGTATTCATATATAGTGAGCATACATATTATTTGTGGTATTTCTTAGCATATATATGTCAGTTTATCATCTAAATCGAGCTCAAACCCTAAATTAGCAAATAGCAGGGTTGGCGGAGAGCCCATTTACTTGTTTTATCTTCATGTTTTGTGTAATTATGTTTGTTAGAATTTGAACACCCAAAATTAAATACTTGGATCTGTCCCTGAGAAGACCGGTCAGTTTCAGCATATTTCTGGCATAAATCTGGGCTAGATTTGCAGTCCAACAGACAACATCTGCATCCGTGCTTGGGTCGTCAGCCGCACACCGACCAATCCACCCTTCTCCCCACCCTCCCATTGGCACATCTCCACTCTGTCGTGCCACCACCAAGGCCGACACCCATTTCGGCCCGCTGGTAACTGTCACTGTTTAGGACTCTTGGCGCCGTGGTTTGGACTTCTTGGCGCCGCAGGTGGAGCCAAGGTCTTGCACTCAACACCGCCCAGCTCCTCTGTCATGGTCCCGATCGCCACCACCACCTAAAGTAGCACAGTCGCCGAGGGAACTCGCATTGGCTGTCTGTGCTACCGGAACTGGCCAAGACAGGAAGATCTTGCCTGCCCGGGTCTCCTACGTGCCCGTTTTGCGCCAGTCACGACCTGTTTGGCAATTTGCTCGGCAGGAGTTTAGGTACGAATTTTCTTTTCCTTTCTTCTTTTTATACACAATTATATGGCTATTTCTTTGGTCATAGTTTCCACTTTTTGCGTCGACCATGGAGGACGGACAGTTTGTACGAAGTTTTACTTCAAGCATTTCATTTGGACTCATCCGACGAAAACAGTGATATTTTTATGGCCGCAACCGTTCTCGTCCAATAGCACAATGAGAACCAACTGCCATGGTTTAGAGGCTCGGTGAAGGGACACCACACCGCATTGGACCGTAAGCGAGAAGCTGGCCATGGGCAGCTCTACAACGACTACTTCCATGGCACGTTGAAATCCATGATAAGCAAACTCACATCCAACTCTAAAATGAATTGGTTAAACATGCGTGGACTCACGTGGGAAACCAGTAGACCTATCCTATCAGTTTGTTTGAACCGATTTGGTTGTAAAAACTATATCTGAACCATGATTTACATTATTATTTTATTGTGAACTAAAATGTTTGAATTCTATTGGAACTATATTATAGTATCTACAAATGGGCAGAGTGGCCGAAAAAGCCGGAATTGTGTATAGGCATGAAAAAATAGTCACGGGCAGACAAAATAGGTGGCTCCTGTTGGGAAACTTGGGCCATGCGTGTGGCTCACGTTTAGGCTAAGTCTATCCCCAAGTTTAATTTTAGTGGGTGCTTATCCTTCTATCTTTTAAGCCTTCATATACGAGAGCTTCACCATTGTACTATATATAGAGGCTCGGTGAAGGAACACCACACCGCATTGGACTGTAAGCGAGAATCTGGCCATGAACAACTCTACAACGACTACTTCCACACCAATGATAAGCAAACTCACATCCAACTCCAAAATGAATTGGTTAAACATGTGTGGACTCATGTGGGAAACCGGTAGTCCTATCCTATCATTTTGTTCGAATCGATTTGGTTTTAAAAACTATGTCTAAACCATGATTTACATTATTTTATTATGAACTAAGATGTTTAAATTATATTGGAACTATGTTATAGTATCTACAAATGGGCAGAGTGGCCGAAAAAGCCGGAATTGTGTATAGGCATGAAAAAATAGTCACGGGCGGACAAAATAGATGGCTCCTGTTGGAAAACTTGGGCTGTGCGTGTGGCTCACGTTTAGGCTAAGTCTATCCCCAAGTTTAATTTTAGTGGGTCTTCTATCTTTTAAGCCTTGATATACGAGAGCTTCACCATTGTACTATATATAGAGGCTCGGTGAAGGGACACCACACCGCATTGGACTGTAAGCGAGAATCTGGCCATGAACAGCTCTACAACGACTACTTCCACACCACGTTGAATTCCATGATAAGCAAACTCACATCCAACTCCAAAATGAATTGGTTAAACATGTGTGAACTCATGTGGGAAACCGGTAGTCCTATCCTATCATTTTGTTCGAATCGATTTGGTTTTAAAAACTATGTCTAAACCATGATTTACATTATTTTATTATGAACTAAGATGTTTGAATTATATTGGAACTATGTTATAGTATCTACAAATGGGCAGAGTGGCCGAAAAAGCCGGAATTGTGTATAGGCATGAAAAAATAGTCACGGGCGGACAAAATAGGTGGCTCCTGTTGGGAAACTTGGGCTGTGCGTGTGGCTCACGTTTAGGCTAAGTCTATCCCCAAGTTTAATTTTAGTGGGTCTTCTATCTTTATAAGCCTTCATATACGAGAGCTTCACCATTGTACTATATATAGAGGCTCGGTGAAGGGACACCACACCGCATTGGACTGTAAGCGAGAATTTGGCCATGAACAGCTCTACAACGACTACTTCCACACCACGTTGAATTCCATGATAAGCAAACTCACATCCAACTCCAAAATGAATTGGTTAAACATGTGTGGACTCATGTGGGAAACCGGTAGTCCTATCCTATCATTTTGTTCGAATCGATTTGGTTTTAAAAACTATGTCTAAACCATGATTTACATTATTTTATTATGAACTAAGATGTTTGAATTATATTGGAACTATGTTATAGTATCTACAAATGGGCAGAGTGGCCGAAAAAGCCGGAATTGTGTATAGGCATGAAAAAATAGCCACGGGCGGACAAAATAGGTGGCTCCTGTTGGGAAACTTGGGCTGTGCGTGTGGCTCACGTTTAGGCTAAGTCTATCCCCAAGTTTAATTTTAGTGGGTGCTTATCCTTCTATCTTTTAAGCCTTCATATACGAGAGCTTCACCATTGTACTATATATAGAGGCTCGGTGAAGGGACACCACACCGCATTGGACTGTAAGCGAGAATCTGGCCATGAACAGCTCTACAACGACTACTTCCACACCACGTTGAATTCCATGATAAGCAAACTCACATCCAACTCCAAAATGAATTGGTTAAACATGTGTGGACTCATGTGGGAAACCGGTAGTCCTATCCTATCATTTTGTTCGAATCGATTTGGTTTTAAAAACTATGTCTAAACCATGATTTACATTATTTTATTATGAACTAAGATGTTTGAATTATATTGGAACTATGTTATAGTATCTACAAATGGGCAGAGTGGCCGAAAAAGCTGGAATTGTGTATAGGCATGAAAAAATAGCCACGGGCGGACAAAATAGGTGGCTCCTGTTGGGAAACTTGGGCTGTGAGTGTGGCTCACGTTTAGGCTAAGTCTATCCCCAAGTTTAATTTTAGTGGGTGCTTATCCTTCTATCTTTTAAGCCTTCATATACGAGAGCTTCACCATTGTACTATATATAGAGGCTCGGTGAAGGGACACCACATCGCATTAGACTGTAAGCAAGAATCTGGCCATGAACAGCTCTACAACGACTACTTCCACACCACGTTGAATTCCATGATAAGCAAACTCACATCCAACTCCAAAATGAATTGGTTAAACATGTGTGGACTCATGTGGGAAACCGGTAGTCCTATCCTATCATTTTGTTCGAATCGATTTGGTTTTAAAAACTATGTCTAAACCATGATTTACATTATTTTATTATGAACTAAGATGTTTGAATTATATTGGAACTATGTTATAGTATCTACAAATGGGCAGAGTGGCCGAAAAAGCTGGAATTGTGTATAGGCATGAAAAAATAGCCACGGGCGGACAAAATAGGTGGCTCCTGTTGGTAAACTTGGGCTGTGAGTGTGGCTCACGTTTAGGCTAAGTCTATCCCCAAGTTTAATTTTAGTGGGTGCTTATCCTTCTATCTTTTAAGCCTTCATATACGAGAGCTTCACCATTGTACTATATATAGAGGCTCGGTGAAGGGACACCACACCGCATTAGACTGTAAGCAAGAATCTGGCCATGAACAGCTCTACAACGACTACTTCCACACCACGTTGAATTCCATGATAAGCAAACTCACATCCAACTCCAAAATGAATTGGTTAAACATGTGTGGACTCATGTGGGAAACCGGTAGTCCTATCCTATCATTTTGTTCGAATCGATTTGGTTTTAAAAACTATGTCTAAACTATGATTTACATTATTTTATTATGAACTAAGATGTTTGAATTATATTGGAACTATATTATAGTATCTACAAATGGGCAGAGTGGCTGAAAAAGCCGGAATTGTATATAGGCATAAAAAATAGCCACAGGCGGACAAAATAGGTGGCTCCTGTTGGGAAACTTGGGCCGAGCGTGTGGCTCACGTTTAGACTAAGTCTATCCCCACGTTTAATTTTAGTGGGTGCTTATCCTTCTATTTTTTAGCCTTTATATACGAGAGCTTCACCATTATACGTATAGTTCAACAAACAAATCAATAAAGAGCCCCTTCATACCTCCTATGTTAATTTACTCTTTGCAATTGATGTGTACCTTCGGCATTTGTCTATCATGGTGCGCCGTCGGACCAGCCAGCCGGGCAAAGTTTGCACAAGAGCTCCGTTGGGCGCCTGTCCTCCACTCCCCACGATCCTTTGTTGTGTGTGAAATGGGGGTTGCCGTTCGAGATGGCCCTAGGGGAGCAGTTTAGTTTTCTACGAGTATGGCTGGCAAGTTGTTGCTTTCTCCATGACTGAGAGTGCTAGCTACATTGCTCTGTGTTCTGAATCTGACTGCATTGAAGCGAGATGGTGACTGGCATCTAGTATCTCGCATTCGTGCAGAGCACCATGCCGGAGTGCCAGGCAAAACTGCCAGATACATAGAGAGGGAAATGCAGCAGCGCGCAACACGTGAGTGTGCTACTGATCCCCGCGAACACAGCTGGAACTTCATGCTCGTGGCACGTGATGATGATGCCACCATCTATGGAGCCCGTCAGTCACGCGTGTGTCATCGATCAAGGTCGAATTTAACAACTTTGGACCCAGAAGCGCTGTGAAGAGGACGTGCATACGGGAGGTGGGAAAGTTGATCACAACGTTCGCGTTCGCCGTCAGATTTCTTTCAGTAGACAGCAATGTATCAGCTGGGCTTTTTACAGTTGGAGCAGCGTATTTGGCCTCTCCATTCCTTGGGATGAACAACGCCACGTACGATCGGTTTATCCAGCTTGCAGTCGGTTCAATTTGAAGTGAACGCTGCACAACTCATCAGTCATTGCCCTTGTCTCAGCTAGGTATGCGCACGAGTCCATCACTAGCGTGGGAGTACCTACTTCGATGGCATTTCGCATGATAAGATTGCCAACCACCGTAACTACTCCCCTAGAAACTGGGTTACCTGTCATCTCTCTTAGTTGCTCTAACTAGCCTTTTTTTTCCCCTCCGAGGGAAGCTACTGTATCTAGTTCTAACTAGGCTTTTTTTTTTCCCTTCCAGAGGGAAGCTACTGTATTAGTTCATTGTTCAGTAGACACGCCAAGAGTTCACCTCACAAGATTGTGAACATATATTTCTCTTCTTTTTTTATATTCCAATGCCAATGCTGGACTTCTCTTCATTAGTTTAGGAAATGCCAATGTTGGACTTCTCTTCATTAGTTTAGCCTAGTTTAAGAGAGGATTTGCGCCGACTACACCAACACCAGCGGCGGAGAGCCCACAGCATTTGCGCTTTGGTGAAACCTTTTGACCTTCAGACCCTTGTTTTGCTCCCCGATTCAATCCACATCAGATGTCGCTTCTTCCGTTTATTCACTTGTTTAGTCGCATCGTCCTTTCTAGGCACGATAGCAATCAGTTCCGTGTTTCGACGATTTCACACTTTCGAAAAACATATCTGACGTTAAACGAGATAGATACTAACTGCTTTGTCTTCAAGAACGAGCTTGTGTGCAAGTTCGTATCTGCAGGTAGCTGCGAGTTGAGGTATGCCGCTGACCCGAGATCACAGTGCGAACAGTAGAATTGATAGCCATCACAATTCACAAACCACCCAACCCAAACGAACCACAGGTGATGGACAAGGGTTTAGAATGCTAATAAACTGCCACCAATCGGTAAAAATTTACAGTACGATTCTACTGACCTAACTAACTTGCAAGCAAGCAGTTCTGTCTCGTCAATATAGCGGCAAGCAGTTCTAAAGCATGTGTGGCCTGAAGTACCCAATAGAAGATCTGGGCAGGTACTTGAAACAAAAGGAACATAGCAAATTAGGAATGTCTAGCCACACACGGAAACCTACAAATCAAGGAAGCTTGTTGCCCAGTTCTGGCTACTTTTGCTCTGCTACTATTGCCTGTTAAAACAAAGATGGGTCCATCCAACTAGGAAGAAGGTAATAACCATTACTTAGGGTCGACTTTTCTTAATTTACATGGGGGGATGGTTTGCTCTGAGAACACCAATTGATCTTCAGGAACTCACATATTCGCTTTTCTCTCCCACCGCTCTTTCACATCAAGCCTGAAAATATGACATACATGTCATAAGAACGAGAGTCAATCTTTCTTTTCGCAAAAAAGGGGAGGCAAACTGGCACATTAGAATTTGTGCACCGTGGTCTTACAAAAATGTTACTACACCATTCTGGCCTACCAAAATTCCATCAGAACTATGGTGATTCTACCCGCAAACAGAAAAGAAATATGGTGATTGTGCTTCAAAAAGACATCTCATCTTTCAAAAATTATCCTATTACTAAATTGCAGTGTGAATCATCCCCACCCTGTTTTGTCCGCAACTACACATACAGAAGTTTCCAAGTCAAACTGTCTCTTTGTCAGATTCAGGGAGCTGTAAAATGTATATACATCTTTTGAATAACAGAAGGCCTGTTAATAAAGTTTTCTGATGAAAAGAAGAACTTGAACTTAACATAAGACAAACTAGAACTGAAAACAGAGATTAGATGATAGATTACAACAATGAAACAGTACCCCCAATGTAACTTCCTTTTGTTCCTTAAAGGCAGGGACGCTGCATGATTCTGCAAACATATGAGGATAAAAATCACCAAGGTGTATATATATCATATTTGCAGACTCAGCAAAGTAATTAATGTTCTTAAAACATCAAAATAAGATCAATGATCTTGAAGATATGAAATCTACAAAATGACTTAAAAGATGCATATGTAGCTACAGTAACAAAGTCAACTCAACTGGGAACCAATGTAATCAAAGTAATTCATCAACTTTTGATTCTATAAAGACATACATCTGACAGAACAAAACATTGGGTAACTGCAGATAATAAAAGATGTTCTATAATATTGCATCTGTCATCTATTTGGTAAACACTACATGAGAAATACACACTTAGTATCTTTGATGCCAACAAATACTTTACCTGAAACCAAAGTTAAGAAGAACACTAAGATTCTAGGATCATTTAAAATCTAGTACTCTTCTTTGGAAGGAATACTTTATTCCTCAGCTCACAGTACACAATAAAAAAGTATTTATATTGTTACAACAACTGTCAAAATCGACGAAAGCAATTAGTTTCATCACTTGAGCAAATTTCAATATGTAAAGATCAACTGGAAGACACTACTTGGATATAAACCAAGATTCTGTAGTAATCAATATACATTTCTACAGATAGCCCTTTTTGGAGTAATTTTCTGTGCTATGATTAAAGGTTCAAGCAAAAGCAACATTCTTCAGAATTTAGGTGAAAACAAGAAACTAGCAAAAAATCAGAAGTATGACCAGACATACCTCTTGGGTACCTGTAATTGATGCTGTATGATGTACATCTATCGCAGTGTTATCAACGGATTTATCCTCATCGCTGATTTTAGAATCACTGCATACTTTAGTATTCCTGCTAGTGCTTCCTACAAATTTCAAATATCATGAATAAATTGCTTAGAAGCCTGATCGCCGGGTAATCTCACACACATAAGAGAGATACCTCTAGATTTTCCTTTGTATTTTGGTTTTTCGTTTATTTGTAACCATTTCTTGTGTAATTCCTGCAACATGAAAGGTCAAATAAGAGAACTTGGTTTTTCTTGAAAGAAAACAAACAAACTAGAGTTTATAACTTCCAAATAAAGTATAGACATCATGCCCAGATGTCCTAGAGAAACACTAAAACAATTTTCTGAAAAATTGTCAATAAATTCAGGGTTGAGATTCTTGAGAATGGGAAATTCTGCATTACAACTTGAATTTATCTTATTAAAGTGTTGATACCAGCATCTACTAAAGATCTGCGTATGACAAAAGACAGAAAATAAGCTCAAACCAAAATAACATCCAGTTTAACTGACAGGACTAACAAGATCAGACAAGGACATCGTTTTTCTACACTCCAACCCAACATGTAGTAGCAAATAGGTTTCCAATCAACATGTCACAGAAATAATAACATTTCTTCTTCTTTTAGTGTGGCACTATTTTCATTTATTACATTCATTAATGTGCTATGACAGTACGCATGTTTGCTGACTGGAGCTTAATACCGTCTCTCTATGTATCCCCACATAGCAACTACAAATTCTAATACTAATGATCTATATGTTTTTATCTGAATTTTCTTAAGTACTTTTGCCCCATTTAACTGCAGAATTTGCTTGGCACAACTACAAGGTTAATGGCAAATGGTCATTACCTCAGATACAAACCTCTGGAAAACAACTGGGATTTTGGATATTGTTCTGTTCTGTTGTCGAAATATAATGGAACCTGGTCAAGTATGGCTATAAAATGACATGTCTAGTGTCCAACACACAAACAATCAGAATTCAGAAGCTGAGTAACTTGGTTAGTGACGACGCTCGAGGATGGCATCCAACATTTTACTCCTGGACTAAGGTGTCCTCGCCATTCTGTAGGACAATGACAACAGTTTAAAGCTTACAGTATGGCCATCACCAGTTATTCAGGGAGGGGCCAACTTTGTCCTGCCCTAATGTGACTTTCCATAAGAATACACTAACTTGAATTAGGCATCCTATGTGACTGGACGAACTAGAACGATTAGAAAAGAAGGATCATCCCGCTCCAACCCTACCTCCCAGGGTGTGTGGATGACTAACAGCAGAAGGTTCGTACTAAACATTCAGAAATCCAAGTATAAAGAAGAAAACCTTAAACTTGTCGAGCCGATCTTGGGATAGCTTGGAGGGCTTGAATTCAGGGTCGAGGAGCCTACTGGATGCTAGCGCCTCCTCCTTTCCACTAGCCTCGTCGCGTCCAACAGCATCTTCTTCTTCTAGTCTTCCTCCTCCTCCTCTCCCCATCTCTTGCTTGCCTTCCTTTTTCTGAGACAAATCTCTTGCCTGCTTCTTTTCTTTAGGGGATCTTGCCTTTTATTTTTACTTTAATTTTAGGGGATCTTGCCTGCTTGTTGCTTCCTGGCCGATGGGCGAAGGGAAGAGAACAACGGATGGGTTGGGCTTGGTCAGGCTTGACCATAGCCCAAGGCCGTGGAAACTCCTCGCGGCGGGTATGACCATGGCCCAAGGCCTTGGATACCTGACGACCCAACTCCTCGCGACGCCCGAACAATCCAAAGGTGACAATGATAAATCGGCTCTGTTTTTGCAAGGCACGAGGCTCTCAATATATACTCCCTCTCTCTCTCTCTCTCAAAATAGACGTCGCACATTGAAAGGAATTCTGACCCTCGGATTTTCTTATAGATAAATATACGAAACAAATTTAATTTGTAAGGAAAAATGCAAAAAATGGAACTTTTACTCCTCACGCCCAGAATTCGGTCCTGGGTCATTTGATAAGAATCCAAAGTTAAAGAGGGAAACAAAGAATATCAGTACTATATAAAAAAAAAGTTTGAGAGTAAGCATTTCGTAATCTCTATGATTTTTTTAAGGAATAGATTACCTGTTTTTCCTTACCACACGGATTGCGACATCTATTTTGAGATGAAAGGAGTGTCTCTTTTTAAGAGCAACCACATATTTCATTAATTGAAAAACAAGTTACAATAAGCAGCACACGATGGAAACTAAAAGGTAAATCAGGATAAAATGATTGTAGATAAATCCTAAGCGACCGAGAAATACAAAATGATTCCTAGGATTTCCTGCAACCACCGAAGCCATCGGCCGACATCCAACTCCAGCACCGCCGAGATAGACACCAGAAGAGACGTCGAGCCTCCACCATTGCAAAATCTAAAAAGACACCATCGCTAACGAGACTTTGTTAGTCGATGAACAGTCTTGCTCACGCAGCGAGGCACATGTCGTTGTGACACGTCGACCGGAGGATGTCCCCGTGTTGTCTTGGACCAAGATCTGCCGCCTCCCATCGATGAAGTCCGGGAAGAAAGCAAAAACCACCACCTCTGGACCACCATCCCTGCTTTAGAGAAATCACCTCGCCCCGGTCGCCAGCATCGTCGCAGATAACAACAATGCCAGCGACATACCGAGAAACAGATCTCGCTAGATCTGAAGAATGACGAGAATACCAAGCTGTCGATCTGAAGAACCGACCATCACATATTGCCATCAACTCTGAGGCGCCGCCATGAAGGTCACCGCCAGTGTGGTAGTAGAGTTGATGCAGACTTATTTGCTCGAGCGCCGCTCCCACCACCCCAACGACGCACCACAACAGGCGAATCCAAACCCTAACTACTAGACCAAAATGGAGAAAACGAGGTCCCCTCTTCCTCCTGCCACCGGGCGGAAGACGGAGGAAGAGAGGAAAGCGCCTTGGCTGGTGGAGATCAAGGTTTTTTTTCGCGGTTGCCTCGTGCGAGAGGAGGACGTACAATGATAAATATCTTGGGTTACCTTCAAACGATAGGAGATCAAAGAATGGAGCCTTTTGTTATCTAACGGATAGAATCTAGAAACGTGTTTAAGGGTGGATGGAAAATGTTTTCTCTGACGGAGGGAAAGAAATATTAATCAAGTTAGTGCTTCAAGTTATTCCTACTTAATCCATGGAACTTCTCAAGTTGCCTAGAGGTCTATGTGACCATATCACTTTGATGATTAGGAGGTTTTGTGGGGACGTAAACATGGTGAGAGAGAGGTGGCGTGGGTATCATGGGACATAGTGACAATGCCAAAATACCTAGCCGATGGGTTTCAAGGACATTGAGTTTTTCGACTTGGCACTGCTGGCCCATCACGTTTGGAGGATATTGATGGAACCCATGTTTTTAGTGCAAGAATTCTGAAAGCGGTTTATTTCCCACACTCGGATGTTTTGTCAGCAAGTTTGGATAGCAATTCTTCGCAAATATGGATATCCTTATGTGATGGCCGTGATATTTTGAAGATTGGACTGATTAAGCGGATTGGAGATGGTGTGAGTACAGATGCCTGGTTGGATAACTGGATACCGAGGGATTTTATCCTTAAACCCATTACATGCACATCTAAGGATCCACCCTTTCAGGTCTCAGATTTTATTGTGGCAGTGATGAGGATGTGGAATGTGGTGAAACTGGAGGCCTATTTACTTTCGATGGACGTCGAGGCAATCAAGAAGATTCCAATTATTAATCAGAGTCCTAATTCACGGACATCGTGGACATGGACTCCCCTTTTGAGTTCGGCCATCATGCAACAAGCTCAATCAACCAACGAGAAAGCAAAACAAGAGCACATGGATGTTTTTTGTTAGGTTTATGTTGCATTGTGTTAAGCCCTACGTCCCGCAGCTATGGTATATATGAATCTATTACAATGTTGATCCCTAGGAACCGGGATAGCCTCACTCTCATCTAGGATACTGTATTCTTCCCTTATCTCTATTTTACTCTAATCCGAAAGAACCCTCCCTAGAACTCCAGCCTAGGCCTTCTTATATAAGGACAAGGGGACAACACACTTGGCTGGTTTCCACGTTACCCTATGCTCAATGCATGGTGGAAATGTGGCGCAGTAAGTATTACTCTTTTGGCGCATGGCGTGTTCTCCTTCTATGATAGGGAAGGGCTTAAGGCCTTGACTTGTCGAGGCCGCTTCCTTCTAGGGAGGGTAATGACTTATTAGTGATTGCCCATCATGTGTCGGTATGGTGGGCTCCCGACCTAGCCATGAGGTTGTGGTTGACGTCACAGATGGCATCGATAGCCTTCCTCTCGGGTATGCCATCCTTGGGACATGTTGTTGTATCTCATATCTTTGCGGGGCGGAGATAGCGGCCTCATTTAGGTGGATCCACTATACCCCTAACTTCAAGGATACGATAGTAGCCCCCAGGTGTGGGGTCGGACCCGCGCGAGGTGAGGGTCCGGGTCGCACCCAAGTCAAAATGGGATCATTGTCATGTGGTAACCCGCAATGATGGCACTTTGGGCGTGTTGCGGTTGCATGACGAGACGCAGGTTCTCCCGACGACGAGGAAACACGTCCTTGTGCCGACGCCTCGATTTCCAAAAAAAACTAAGTGATGCTGGTCGTGGGCACTGATGAGCCCATTTTTGAAGCATATTTACCTTATGTTTTTGCATAAGTAGAGTTAGGATTTTGGTATTTTACGACGCTTACGCGTACCTTTTACCCTTGTTTCAACAGGATTTTGAATCATTAAATCTTTTGTGAATATATCAATTAGGACTGTCATGTTATATAATAATATGATATTTCTAAGTGATAAATGTCATTTAAATGAGTTTCCACGCGCCTGGGAGAAGAGAGGACATGAGGAGAAGCTACTGCAAGCTTAATGACCTGCGGTACGGGCGGAGCTTGCCCGTACTACCTGCCAGGACGTCCGCCTCATCAAATACTCTCACCATGCAAAGACAGATCTAAGATCCGACATACACAAACACCTCCAGCCACGAAACACCATGCCAGTAAGGGATGTGGAGAAGGAACTTGGAGAAGGGAAAATCCTTGCTGCTACATGGATCATTGGAGGATAACACATCACCCCCTTCGTCATCAACCATTGCATCTCCATCATCACCATCACCCCCTCTCTCATCCATTAGATCTTGTTGTAATTCTAATATACAATTGTGGGTTTGCACTTGATTTAACTTTGCACTTTCAATCCATCAGTATGAATATGATTATGTTGTTGATTGCTTCCACATGTGAGTAGTTCTCATTGTTCTTGGAGAGATGGAGAAACCCTAGCATTGTTATGAAATGAAATAAAAATGATCTATAACTTTAGTCTTTGATCTATTGATTTATGATATTGTGTTAGATCTCTCTCTCTAGATGGTATGTAAAGTCGACAACATAGCATTTGCCTTCAGGACTAAAGAAAGGGAACTACCCTTGGGATGTGTATGAGAGTATGTCTAGTGCTATTTTATGACTGCAAGCATTGGCTTATAATCTGCACGGTCAAAGGGGGATTAAGTGAGATTCACTAAGCTCATAACAATATCCATGGGGAAACCCTTAATTGTGGTGGTCTATAGAAGATTTGCTGGCAGGCATCACAATGGTTATTTAGAGATGACCTCATCACTTGACTCGTAGAAGTGTCTTGCTCATGAGACTTGTTGGTGGCCATCTTATTATGAAACTCTCTCCACACATATCATGATGAAAGATATAGGTTATCCTAATCGTAAGTAATTATCATATGCTAGTGGTGTATCATACATCCCCGAGAACATTTTAACCTTATTGAGTTCCAACACCAATATCAACACACTTGTTATTTTATTTACTTGCTTTCATTACTTTCTTGCACACAAACACAACTCTTAAACACCCTTTTACTTGAGATCAAAGACAGCTTACAAGTATCCTTTGGTAGATAGTGACGAGGGGCATAAAGACCTTAACCAAATAACTCTTTGTGGGTTCGATACTCTTATTTCAAAACTAGCTACAATTGATATGTGCACTTGTAGTCATCAAGCTATTTTCTGGCACCGTTGCCGGGGAGCTAAGTGTTTTTGGTCTTTGTCTTTAGTTGCTAATTCTATTAATTGTTTTACTAAAGTTGTTTACTAGTTTTAGGTAAAACACCATGACTGCACGTGGGCTAATGAATCATCTTGATGCAACCAAATACCTCAGGAAGTTTAATAGAGGATTCATCAAGGAATTCCCGAGGGGAAGCGAACAAGAATATGAGGTTAACCCTCGTTTCATCGCTATTATTCATGAGAAAACTTTTGCAGGAGATGACCCTAATGTGAACCCATATGCTCATCTAATGCATTTTACCAAGTTATGTTGGACGCTTAAATTTAAAGGTTATTCTAATGATGAATTAAAACTTAAATTGTTTAGCCAATCTCTAACCAACACTACTCTAGCTTGGTATACAATTTGCCCTACAGAGAAAATTGATACTTGGGAAATCTTAAAGGAAAATTTATATTTTGATTCTTTCCCAAAGCAAAGACAGCTGAGCTAAAAAGGGCAATCACAAACTTTAAAAATCACCTAGGAGAAGGTTTGGTAAGAGCTTTCAAAAGGTATAAATCTATTCTTAATAGATGTACCCACCATTGATTTACCTGAATGGTATGTTTTACAAATTTTCTATGGGGGACTTAATCAAGAAATAAAGCATGAACTTGACTCAAACTCTGGAGGTTCCTATATGGAACTAACTATAACTAAATCTTGGGAACTTCTAGAAAGGATTCTTCATAATAGAGAAAGATGGGCATTTGATTTAGGCGGCGAAGGAGGTATAGAAGTTGAATATGATTGTCTCAATGCTTACAAGGAATCTGGTAAGGTTAAGGAAACTTCTCATGAACTTCAACTTGTTGGTGATATTATCTTGTAAATTCTTCAGTTTTTTACAAAACACAATGAAGCTCCGAAGAAAGAATGGCTTCAATATACTCCGCCACCTAAACAAGTTGAAGATGTAGAGGTGAAATTGTGGCCCATGTAGATCCACTAAGTGAAAGGGCACCATATGCTGACCCACTTCCTTTCCCAAGGATGGTGAGAAAACATATGGCATCCCAACAACTTGAAGAACAGTTAGAAGAAGAAAGGATGATCCTCAAAAATCTAGAAGAAGAGGCAATGATAGAAGAAATTGTTCAAGGGAGCATGCAGGAGATGGGTGAGACAACTAAACAAGATATATTGACTATGTATGCTCATTGCAATGTAGTTGAACTAGACACCGAAGCCTCTCAATTTGTTGAAGGGAAGGTAAAAGCTAAAAATGTTGGTAAACCTATTCTTACTTGCACCTTTGGTGAATATTCTTATTATGGACTTTGTGATATTGGAACAATTGTTAACGTCATCCCTTATAGCTTTTACTTAGACATTCAGGATGAACTCAAACTAGCTGAATTAGAAGATACTGATATGACAATTATGCTAGCGGATAAAACACTCAGAATTCCTATGTGAATAATTAGAGATGTTCCAATCTATATTGGACCTTACAAGTACCCTGTTGATTTTGTACTTGTTGATATGCCTACTGATGTTTATTGTCCAATTATTTTTGGAAGAACTTTTCTGAATACCGCAAGAGCAAACATTGACTGTAAAAAGGAGACGATGTCTCTCAAGTTTGGCGAAGATAAGATGAATTTCCATTTTTCTAAATTCCAACACATGCCAACTTATGAAGAGTTTTAAGAACATGATCAAGAGAAAGAAGAGGAAGGTAACATTACTAGCCTTGCCGCTGTGTTTTATGAGACTCCTAATGAGAAACTAGAAAGAAACTTGGTTGAAAATGATAATCTTCCTGAAGATATAGTGAAAATGGAAATTGATGAATATCTTAACTCAGTCCCTATAGTTGATCCTAAAATGAATAAAGTTTATGAGAAACCAGAGAGAAAAGGAGATGAGGAGCTTCCCCTCCTATACTCAAACCTATTCCTAAAGGATTGAAATACAAGTTTCTTGATAATACTAACAAATATCTTGTTATTATAAGCTCTAATCATCGTAATAGCTTAAAGGAAACTCTTTAAAGAACTGACATTAAGCTAAGGATGATCCGTTAGGCTTTACTTTCGCAAGAGTTTGACTTGCAAATCTTGCAAAGAAAATAAGAACAGATTGACACAGCAATGATGATTGAAGAGATGAGACCACGAGAAGGAGTGTCATCAATATGCATACCCCCTAGCACTATTCGTCCCGGATGATTTTTTTCTGTTTCTCTTTGTAATAGTTTTAGCAATTTCTTGTGACCGACCATATTCAAAGGGAAGAAGAAAATAATACAAAAGTTCAAGGGAGGTAAGCCCCCAAAGCAAACTTCACAATCACCGGGTAAGAGAGGTAATCTTAACCTTGCACTTTTGTGATTTTAGTCATTGTTTTGCTGTTCTCATTTTTGCTTTTGACTTGCTTGTGTTTTTTGAGGTTACTGTTAGTTTTCTTGCACCGGTACGGACGGACGGTACGGCAGGATCCGCCCATACCGGATGTCGTTAATATTGCAGTAACACATCCTCGAGTTTTTGTTCATTTTCACGCATCGGTACGACCGGACCGTATGGGTGGTCCCATGTATGCTAGGTCATTATTCCCTTTGTTTTGTTCGTCTTGTTTCTGTCTCGTTTTGGTCTTTAAAAAAATTACCGCCTCAGAAAGGTCGGTAGATGCCAGTACGGACGAGCCGTATGGGGATAACCCGCCCGTACCGATTATTTGGAAAGATATTTACCGACTTCATGGGGCGAGGTTTTTGGAAGTATGTTGGGTACGAGCACGCCGTATGGGCGGCGCCAGTATTGTTGGTTGTTACCGACTCAATTTCTTCCTCCTTTTTATTTTTCTTTCCTATTTTGTTGGAATTCTTTTCTTGGCTGGACTTTTTACCTTGACCACAAATTTTTACCTACTACTAACCCTTCATAAGCTTCCTAAAGGTCTTTATTCTTCTTCTCTTATCAACAGATCTCGCCCACACTGTTCTCATCCTCTAAGAACCTCGCAACTATGTCTAAACCTTGGAACATTGCTGAAGCTAAAGGAGACTATCAAGGATCATCCTCGAGGGGCGTGATATTGGAAGATGTAAAGAATATGGCCATCGAAGAGAGGATAGAGGAAGAATCCTAGTGCAATCAACTATGAGATGAAGATGGATTTAAGCTGATGGAGATGATCAAGGACAAGCATAAGTAGCTTCATGGTAGGCCAAGATGGTGATTTTGAAGAAGTCTAGCTCAATCCCAAGGAAGAAGGGGAGTCTTATTTGGAAATGTTGAAGCATCAAGGAAAGGATATACACACCTCTCTTGATAACCTTGATTGCCGTATCAATAAGATTGAGGTAAAATCCTCAGGATCTTCTAAGCATATTAAATTGTTGCGTCGTTATCTCGATCAGATGGATCTAAAAATAATGAAAGGGTTGGAAGCCAACCTTGACGTTAGCCTCTGATCCATCAAATCTCAGAAGTAGATGATTGAGATGTACAAAGCATGCATGGATCAGCTAGAAATAATTAGTGAGCAGCGCAGGATTCGTATCATGATCCTGGAGGCAACAAACAATACACTCCATGAAAGGCTCCGTAGCATAAGGGCTTCTTCTCTGAACTAAAGGACACCACGGTATCGAATAATCACGAGGGATTATTTGAGCCCACCTGGCTTGATTCCAAGTTTGGGGAGATCTATAACACCTTGTAATCTATCTCTCAAGTTTTAGCATGTTTACTTTTCTTACACGCATGATACATTTTTAATTCCAAAGTTTGCATTTGTTGCATGAGCAACTTCCTTAGTCAAAGGGAAGAGTTATATCCAATGAGTTTTGAGAATTTATGATATTTTAAGTGATTTTGGTTTATGATTATTGTATTAGATGATTGAATTAGGATGAGTTTTATGATATTTGTACCACTATTATGATTTTAGGGTCCTCCACACCAATAAAGTATTGATAAGTTATGAGAATAAATTTTTATAGCATGTTATAATCATTGGTTTAAAATTAATAAGAGCCATAAAGGCTATTAACATGATACAATTTTGTTGATGAAATAAAAGGAAAATTATGCTACCAAAGAATCAAAAAGAAAAGTGCAAGTTGACAAAGTGCTCAAACAACGATCATAGACTATTCCCTACTCAATCAAGTGCTCATCTAGATAAACTTGATAATTTTATAATCTGTTAGATCTCTAAACTTCATATAAATTATTAATACAAAAAGGTGTGTAAGCCTCTAATTCATGTCATGTGTGAGAGTGTGATACGACTCACGATGTAGTTCTATATCTGATATTGTAATTATGCTTAAATTTCCTCATTTATTATAACGGCTCATGCCTCATGAACATGATGACCTTGTCTACAAGTCACTACCTTGCTAGGGGACGAGCAAGAGTCTAGATTGGAGAATTTTATGAGTTCATTTTTGAAGCATATTTACCTTATGTTTTTGCATAAGTAGAGTTAGTATTTTGGTATTTTACGGTGCTCGCGCAGACCTTTTACCTTTGTTTCAACAGAATCCCGAATTATTAAGTGTTTTGTGAATATCTCAATTAGGACTGTCATGTTATGTAATAATATGATATTTTTAAGTGATAAATGTCATTTAAATGATTTTCCATGCGTCTGGGAGAAGAGAGGATGCAGGGAGAAGCTACCGCAAGCTTAACAACATGTGGTATAGGCGGAGCTTGCCCATACCGTCCACCTGTACTACATGCCAGGACGTATGCCTCATCAAATACTCTCACTACACGAAGACAGATTTGAGATCCAACATATATAAACACCTCTAACCACGAAACAACATGCCAAGAATGGATCTGGAGAAGGAACTTGGAGAAGGGAAAATCCTTGATGCTACACGGATCATTGGAGGACAACACATCATCCCCTTTATCATCAACCACTGCATCTCCATCATCACCATCATCCCCTCTCTCATCCATTAGATCTTGTTGTAATTCCAATATAGAATTACTGGTTTGCACTTGATTTACCTTTTCACTTTCAATCCATCCATATGAATATGATGATGTTGTTGATTACTTCCATGTGTGAGTAGTTCCCTTTGTTCTTGGGGATATGGAGAAACCCTAGCATTATTATGAAATTAAATAAAGATGATCTATAACTTTGGTCTTTGATCTATTGATTTATGATATTGTGTTAGATCTATCTCTCTACATGGTATGTGAATTCAACCACACAGCATTGGCCTTTGGGACTAAAGAGAGGGAACTACCCTTGGGACGTGTATGGGAGTATGTATAGTGCTATTTTGTGACTACAAGCATTGGCTTATAACCTACACGGTCAAAGGAGGATTAAGAGAGATTCACTAAGCTTATAACGATATCAATGGGGAAACCCTTAATTGTGGTGGTCTATAGAAGATTTTCTTGCAGGCATCGCAATGGTTATTTAGAGATGACCTCATCACTTGACTCGTAGAAGTGGCTTGCTCACGAGACTTGTTGGTGAACATCTTATTATGGAGCTCTCTCCACACATATCATGACGCAAGATATAGGTTATCCTAATCATAAGTAATTCTCATATGATAGTGGTGTATCCTATATCCTCGAGAACATTTTAGCCTTATTGAGTTCCAACACCAATCCCAACAAATTTGTTATTTTATTTACTTTCTTTTATTACTTTCTTGCACACAAACACAACTCTCTTTAAACACCCATTTACTTGAGATCAAAGGAAGTTTACAAGTATACTTTGGTAGATAGTGACGAGGGGCATAAAGACCTTAACCAAATAGATCTTTGTGGGTTCGATACTCTTATTTCAAAACTAGATATAATTGACATGTGCACTTGCAGTCATCAGGCACGCCTGGGGAAGGCACGACAATTACTGCATGAGGGTGCTGCCAATTCTTTTAAAGGAAGAAGGTAGCGCCATGCAGTTCCTTTCTTTGCCCTCTTTATTTATCTTATTCCTCGTGCATCCTCTAGTGCGTGTTTTTGTGTTAATCATGATGGGTTTGTAGCATGGAAAACAAAAAAAAAAATCTATGAATAGAAGATTTAACCTAGCAAGATCAGATCTACGAGATGCAAGTAACAAGATTTAGATAAGATTTACATACCCTCAAAGATCCAAAGCATTTGACGATCGAGGGATCATGGATGATGTAGTCGTACACATGCGTCGGTTCAAACCCATGAAGTCCTGCAAAATCCAGCAACACCTCCGTGGTATCCACACGTTCCATCTTGGTCTTAAGGCGCCTAAGCGGACCAATGACACATTCTAGAGTCAAGGCCTTCCATGATAAGGTGAATTCACTCCTATCTTCTTCTGAGTTTGATATTACCTTGGATGGAATGCTACTTCATGCAAATGAAGGGAATATGCCATGAGAGGCAATAATAAAATTGTTATTATGTATATTCCAAGTATATGATAGATGTTTATTTTGCATGCTATAATTGTATTAATACGGAAACGTTAATACATCTGTGTTTAATAAACAAATGGAAAGTTCCTAGTTATGCCTCTCTTTAAACTAGCTTGTTGATTAACAAGATGATCAAAGTTTCCTAATCATGGACATTGGATGTCGTTAATAATGAGGTCACAACATTTGTGAAATGATGTGATGAACATTCATCCGAAGTATAACATTACGATCAAAGTCATTGAGTTTATATTGCTATAACATCATACAAAGTAATCCTAGTCCTTAGACCATGAGAATATGTTAATCACTAACACCGGAAGAGTATCTTGATAACATCAAACATCACACCGTAAAAGGGTGACTATATGCGGTGACCCAGCATACCACTGCATGTGTAGTACATTATAGTCGTTGACATGACATCCACAGAACACCGTTCCATAAATATCATATCCCTCAGAGTGGTACAATAGAAACATCGCGGGTCCAAATTACAAACATACACACTTCATTATCATTACAATACCAGAAGTTTGAGATTTCAAGAGATTCAAACTTACAAACCAAATAACTTATTTCATAAGTTCAGCGGAAGAACGAAAAACACAACGGTAACAAAGGCGTGAGCTCAACAACTTATTCTATAGGGTTTGTGCTGCTCGGCTCAACCTAGATAACTATTCTATGGCCTGACAACTAATCTGACTTGTTGTCTTTAGCTCCATAGTGTATTCCATAGTACACCCCTTCAATTCCATCGAATAGGTCCGGCTCTTCATAGTAGACGTTGTTCTAGACCTCTATAGCATACACCTGGTCATTCTCCTAGCCTTCAAAGTCTAGCAAGGGGTTCAAAGGAAAGGGTGAGTAACAACGTTATCCAACAAGTTCACTATATGCAAGATGTGAACTTTGATGTTCTAACTACCACCTCAGACTATAAGTCCTTGGTACTATGCAGTTTTGGTAAACATTTCTTCAAAGATTGATTTTATCATCAAAAACTATGCCCATCAGCCTTCATAGGTTCACCAGAACTTCATAGAGTTCCTTTCTTGCTGCGTTCGTAGTTCCTTCCCAGAACAGGGAGTAACATGTCACAATTCTTACACTCTGTAGAGGTGCGTTGCTTTAACTATAAGAGACCAACTCCTTATTGGACAACCAGCATACTTTCCTGTCCACAATTATGTGATGTGGATCCCAGTAGATGATCCAAGCCAATCACTACCCCCTTCGCGACCCCGCATGTCCCCTTGGTGTATGTCATGCCCAGATCTTGAATTATGGCAATGGTTAGTATAGACTGTCATATGCCAGAACTATCGTGGGACGTTGAGGGTTCCCACCCATATGCTACATATCCTCTATGAATTACCAATTAATGCAGACTACGAGGATAACATCCACGACCTGGCCATCCGGATGCATGCGAGAGGAAGAAGATACAACTGACTTCTCTATCCCATTCCAAATCTTATGGTTAACGCGTATTATACGGCGCTAGAATCACTGATGTCATGGGTTATTAATTCCTAGTTGTTTTGCAATTGGAACTTAGATTCCCCTGCAATTCTTAGTATTTATCATCACTTAGGATGATAATAGGATTTCATTTGTTTGGGAAAATACTTATTTTTTGTCTCTTTTAGAACATAGGTGATAACACACAATTTTCAAATACTTTCATAAAGACTCTTCAAAGGACATGAGCAAGTGGTGAACTTGCCTTGTGACTGCAAGGTAGTGAAGTCAGATACTTCCACCAGACCTTGAGCTCCAGTTTCTACAGAAAACCATTATTGCCCGGTAAGGACAATATTTAAAGAAGCAATATGCAATGCATAGTAATGTCATGCAATGATTTCTTTTCTTTCTTCTTTGCGTGTTTTACTCACCTTGTAAAAGTTTTAAGTTTCTTTTAATTAATAAAAGAAAAGCATTATTTAAGAAATCATTAAATTCATATTATTTTGATATTTAGAAATTTTATAATAACTAGTATTATTCTAAGAGTTTAAAATGTATTTATTTAATTTTTAACTCTTTTAAATATTTAACTAAAATTCCTTTAAGGAAATAAAACTTTATTCTTATTACACTTGATTTACTTTTCAAAAATACAAACTAGTATTTTTCTATGATAGTACTCCCCTTTAGAATTTTAAAAATGATTTTTATTCAATTTTAAGTGCTTTGTACATTTTTATAAAATTCCAGAAGGAATATACATAATTTTTAATAATAGATATATATTTAATTGGTTAAAATTACTATCTAGTATTTTTATTGGATAGAGGATATTTTTGTGATTTCAAAAATATATTATTTTTATTTTTGGGATTCTTATTTATGTTCTTGAACCTAATTTATTTCAGGGATATATTTGTAATTAAGTATTTTACATAGGTCCTTCTTTTAAAACACGGGCCTAGCCCACTAGGCTAGCATGGCCCAACCCGACCCGGTAGGGATGGACAAATGCCCCTTGGTAGTATTGAGCTGCCCTCACCTGGCCTAGTACCACACACTCGCTCGCTCTCTTCTCTCTTCTCTCTCGCGTGACCCTCTCTGGACGCTCGATGCTGCCACCGCCGCGGTGATTCCAGCTGCGCTAGGTAGCTGTGGTTGTTGCCACGGTGCAAGACGTGGATGTTGCCACTGCTCGATGCTGTCCCGCTCGATCTGACGCTGGCGCTCTCCGTTGGCCGCACTGACCCCCACCTCGTGGTTAGGGTTTGGGTCCGCCGTGCTCTGGCGCTTCCTCGCTGACGCTGTGATGCTCCCTTAGTGACGCGGTGGTGCTCGTGGTGCTACTTCTCCATGGCCGCTACTACCATGTGCAGGCGCGGGTTGCAGCGCCCCTCGGGTGCTCCCCGTGCTGCCACCTCTCTACCGCCGGCCTCCTCTCTGCTTACACTTCTATAATATTATGAGGACCTCGAGTAAGTGCTCTAATCTCCTCTCTGTGCTCTACCTTGCCCCTATCCCATGCCATGTGGTCACTTGCGATGGATTTCCCCATTTAGGGTTCATCCCTAAATTTCTAGGGTTCATCCCCCTATAGTGGTGATTTACCATAACTCTAGGGTTTAATCGTGCCTATGCAAATCCTTGGATGTTGATCTACTATTAGTGTAATGTCATTTTCTGTTGAGCATGTTTGTTACTCTGTTCTCTATCAGAGAACACTCTGCTGATCATGCTTTTGTTACTTTGTTTTGTCATAAAATTCTCCGTAAAAGTATGCTTAGCCTAATATGGATGATCAAATTGTTGTGGTGGTGGATTTATTCCTATGGAGTTAAGTTGATATGGTCCCTGTATTGATGCTTGGTTAATTGTTAATTGATGAAACACTGATGTGTCTAGTCTCAGGACTTAATCCTATTACTGTGTAAATCTAGTGCTAGTCTCTACTCTGTAATTAGTAAAGAGATGATTTATAAAGATATGCTTCCTATATGCTTGTAGGAAAATGATTATACTATTGATTTCTGTATAGTGTGGACTAGTGATAAACAGTGTTGATCTTTACTATCTGTTTTGAAAGAAAGTGTTTATTTATGATTCCTAAATCATTTAGGAAGATGATTATTTCTATTGAAAAGGATATGCTTCAGCTGGTACTCAAGCAAATATGAACCTGCTAGATACAGAGGTGCTACCCTTCTGGGAATGTGCCCTGTACTAGCAGCTGTGATGAGTATCTACCTAGTTAAAACTAGATCATAGGTCAATGATGCTGGTCTAAGACCTTGCCTATACAAGAACACTTGCATAATCTGGCTGTTTATTATCTGTTGTCTAATATGTCCACTTATCATGTGCTTGCAAGAAAATGAATGTGCAAGATAGAAAATGATTAGATCTACATGTTGGAACATACTCTGGTTGCCTTGTCTTGATGTTGCCTTTTACTTCTGGCTTGTGGTAGCCCTGGATTTGTGTTGGCTTCTTCTTGGCCTTGTCTTGCTCCTCCTGGTGTTGTTGCTCCCGTGTGACCTTGCTGTCCACCTAGCACATCCCCCTCCTCAAGTCACCATCTTTGCCGGTGATTTCTTGGGTTTTCTATGGTGGAAAGTGATTTGATCTAGTGATATTTTTGCAAGATATGGTGTTGTTCTTGTGCTGTTCTTGGGTATGTTGGTGAGAAACTATGACTGGGTTCTCTTGTGAAGTGGATAACAAATCTGACTTTGCTCTATGCTGCTGTGATTTGAACTACTTCCTTGCTCTCTGCTGCTGACACCTCAATGCATGCATTTATGTGTGTGAGATGCTTCCTTATTTGCTTTGGCTGTGGATGAAATCAAGTAAATATGATTTAACTTCCCCATCCTTTTACATTTACTTGACCTGGTGAAACTTACCACTATTCCACTTGGCTTATAATGTGGTACTGAAGCTATTTGTTTAAAAGAACAGATACTGCACTTTGGTGAAACTTGCCCCTTCCAATTACTCTATGATGTAATATGAACAGTGCACTTCACTGTTCACCACTGAGAGTAAAATTGATTAACTAATCTTTTGTTTCTATTTGAGTGGTTTATTTATTTTGCAGGAACAGGTCTGAATTGTCAAGACTTAGTATAGGAGTAGATAGATAGTGTAGGTTCTTACTATAATCTCCTCTTATTCTTTTTGTAAATAATCTTGTAACAATATTTCTGTGATTTAATAAAGATTCATTTTATTGGACTATATTCCTTGTAATATCATGTCTTGGTGTATATATATCCATTTGTAATCTTATTATGGAATAAAGAAAAGAAATAAGAATTCATTTCTTATTTGAATTTCCTTGTCCTAATTTCATATTGTAATATATCTATAATATAATCAAACAATGTTAATACCTATTTAAAAAAACACTTAATGATTCTAACTTCTATTTTTCAAACATTATTCAAATGATTTGAATTTCAAATGTGAATTCAAAATATTTCCCCCCAAAAACACAATAATGCCTAAAGGTCATGTCAAAATTTGTAGCAATCACTTTAGAGAGCTATTCCTACCTCTAGATAGTGAAAGAAACTCTGATCTCTTTAGGTTTTTGTTTGGTGAAAAATTTACCCCGATTTTACAGATGAATGCATGCATATGCACACATTCCTATTTCTACCCTTCGTTGGTTCCTAAACGCTGGGGTGTTACAGACTCCCCCCTTAAATTAAACTTCATCCCGAAGTTTGCTGATGTGTACCTAAATAGTTCTAGATATGCTTCTTTTAAGTCATCCTCTTTCTCCCAGGTAGCTTCTCTCTCCGGGTGATGTTCCCATTGTACTTTGCAGTATTTGATTGCCCTGTTTCTCAACCTTTTCCAGTTCCCTTCCAGAATTTTATAGGGTTTCTCCACATAAGTCAAATATGCTTGCAACTCAATTTCTTAATGTGTAATTGCATCATCAGGAACTTTAAGACACTTTCGTAACTATGACACATGAAAAACATTATGAACTTGAGACAATCTTTTTGGTAACTCAAGAGCATAAGCTATTGTTCTGTTCTGACTCAGTATCTTGAATGGTCCAATATATCTTGGACTCAGTTTTCCTTTGACTCCAAATCTCTTAACTCCCTTCATTGGACTTACTTTGAGATATACCATATCCCCCACTTCTGGATGCCATGATCTCCGACTTTGATCAGCATAACTCTTTTGTTAACTTTGAGCTATCTTCAACCGATCTCTAATAATATCGATGATATCTTGCTTCTCCTTGATATAATCTGGTGCAAAGTCCTTGCTACTACCAGGTTCATACCAACATACTGGTGATCTACATCTTCTCCCATAAAGTACCATTTATGGTACTGCTTTCAGACTACTTTGATAGCTATTGTTGTAGGAAAATTCTGCCAATGGTAGATGATCTTCCCACGAACCTCCAAAATCTAATGCACAAGCTCTAAGCATGTCCTCTAAGATTTGATTGGTCCTTTTTGTTTGGCCTCCAGTTTCTGGATGATAGACTGTGCTGAAATCTAACTTTGAGCCAAGTGCTTCATGTAATTGTTTCCAAAATGCAGAAGTAAACACAGATCCTCTATCTGATACAATTTTATTGGGTACTCCATGCTTACTTACTATCTCTTTGACATATATTTCCACTAACTTCTCGGCATTCTCTTTTTGATTTACCGGGATAAAATGTGCACTTTTCGTGAATCTATCCACAATCACCCATATCATATCCTTCCGCTTCGGTGTCATAGGTAATCCTGTGATAAAATCCATACAAATTTCTTCCCATTTCCATTTCGGAATTTCTAAAGGTTATAATGGTCCTGCTAGACTTTGATGTTCTACTTTTACCCTTTGACAAGTATGGCATTCAGATACATACTTTGCAATATCTCTTTTCATGTTATTCCCCCAAAATAATTCCTTAAGATCCATGTACATCTCCGTACTTCCTGGATGAATTGAATATGGTGTTTCATGTGCTTCTCGGAGTATCACCTCTCTGATCTCCGATACATCTGGTACACAAAGACGGTTTTGGAACCATAAAGATCCATAATCTCCTAGGTGAAAAACGGATTTTTGTCCTTCGGAAATTCTTCTAATTTCTTAAGCAATAAATGGATCATCAAGTTGATGTTGATAGGTCTCATGACGAAGATCACTGCTTTGCTGTTCTACAACCCTCATGGTAGCTAAGCCTACACGAACTTCTGTCTTTAAGAATTGTATTTCTATCCTTTCCAAATCCATTTGCAACTCTTTTGGTAGTTCCCTATTGATAGGTTGAGTATCTGTACTCTTCCGACTTAAAGCATCTGCTACTACATTGGCCTTTCCTGGGGTATAGTTAATTGTAAGATCATAATCCTTGATCAACTCCAGCCATATTTTCTGCCTCATATTCAACTCCTTCTGAGTAAAGAAATATTTAAGACTTTTGTGATCCATGTAACATCTTGCTCCATAGAGAAAATGTCTCCATCCCTTTAAAGCAAAGACCACTGCTGCTAACTCCAAATCATGTGTTGGGTAGTTGACTTCATGTGGTTTGAGTTGTCTAGACCCATACGCAATCACCTTGGGATCTTGCATTAACACACATCCTAGTCCTTCTTTGGATGCATCACAATATACGGTGTAATCTTTTCCGGTTTCCGGTATAGCTAGGATTGGTGCGGTTGTTAATCTAGTTTTCCATTCCCAAAAAGTTGCTTCACACTTCTCATCCCATATGAATGGTGCATTCTTTCTTAGCAATTTGGTCATTGGTCCAGCTATCTTGGAAAAACCTTCAATGAATCTCTGATAATAGCCTTCCATGCCTAAGAAACCTCGTATTTGTTTCACATTAGTTGGTGCATTCCATTCCAATACTGATTGAACTTCGGACGGATTTACTACAATTCCATCCTTACTGATTATATGACCAAGAAATTCTACCTTGTCCAACCAAAATTCACACTTGCTGAATTTAGCATACAACTTATGTTCTCTCAAGATTTGCAATGCTATCCTCAAATGATCAACATGCTCTTCTTTATCTTTAGAGTATATCAAAATATCATCAATAAACACTATGAAAAACTTATCCAGATACGACATGAAAATTTTGTTCACCAGGTTCAGGAATATTGCTGGTGCATTAGTCAATCCAAAAGGTACTACAAGATACTCATGATGACCATATCTTGATACAAATGCTATTTTTGGAACATCTTCAGGTTTGATTTTTATCTGATGGTATCCTGATCTTAGATCAATATTGGAAAACACTCCAACTCCTTTGACTTGATCAAATAGATCTTGAATTCTTGGCAATGGATATTTGTTCTTGATGGTAACATTATTGAGATTTCTGTAATCACCACACATTCTTCGTCCTCCATCTCTTTTATCCATAGAAATTACTGGAGTTCCCCATGGGGATACACTTTCCTAAATAAATCCTTTTCTGGCTAATTCATCAATTTGCTCCTTAAGCTCTTTTAATTCTTTTGGTCCCATATTATATGGTGCTTGGGCTATTGGTGCTGTACCAGGTATCAGGTCAATAGTGAACTCTTTTTCTCGATCAGGTGGCATTCTTGGTAACTCTGCTGGAAAAACATCTTGAAATTCCTTCACTATAGGAATATCTTCCAATTTGACCTCCTTCATTGAGTTCAACTGCGGATCTACCATGATATGACTATGTTTATCCGCCTGATAGACTATCCTTCCTCCACTTGGAGACTTGATTGAAACGGTTTTATCCTCACAATTGATCTGAGCTCCATACTCCGTCATCCAATCCATTCCCAATACTACTGCTATTCCCCTTAATGGAATCACATAAAGATCCGCATAATAGGTTTGACCATAGATTGAGATAACCTGATTTAACTTGATGTTTCTAACGACCACTATCCCTCCAGCGGTAACTACGGTCATAGGTTTTTCTAACGGTGCCCTTCTAATCCTGAACTTATCACAAAATTGTTCAGATATGAATGAAGTAGTTGCACCGGTATCAAATAGAACTTTTCCAGGATTTGTGAGAATATTGAGCATACCTATCACCACTTGATCCGAGTTATCCACCTCCTCCAAGGTTGTGCAATTCAACTTTCCAGTAGGCCTTCCTTTCTTGCCATTGTCGTTTCTGCCATAACTTCCACCTCTCTTAGGATATCCACCTCCGCCTCTTGCTTGACCACCGCCTGTTATAGGCAAACCACCTGGTGGTTTGCTTGGGCAATCATGCTTGATGTGCCCCTTCTGACCACAACCATAGCATATGATTACTGGCTTCTTACATTCCCTTTGGAAATGCCCTGGAATACCACAATTGTTGCATATAATATTCCTCCTAGGGTTGGACTGACCTCCACTGCTATTCTTGTTAGTATTGTTGTTGTTATCGAAGGGTCGATTCCTGGGTTTGAACTCCAAATTGGGTTTAGGCTTACTTGCTTGAATCCTCTTAGTTTCCTTCTTTGCTCTCTTCCTTCGGTCCCTCTTGGACATTCTTATAATCATCCTCAAATGTGATAGTTGCATCTAGTAACTGTTGAAAAGTTGCTTTATTGGCCAGCCTCAGCTGCATCTTCACAAATGGATTTAAACCACGCAGGAAACATTTCTTCCTCTTTTCCTTAGTGCTCACTTCATCCTCAGCATAACGAGATAGTTGACTAAACTCCTAGATGTACTTCATGACACTGGCATATCCCTGCTGAAGCTCTTCAAACTCCCTACACTTCAACTCCATCACACTTTCTGGAATATGATACTCACGGAATCTCTGCTTAAACTCCTCCCAGGTATACTCCCTACCTGGAGATTGCATTGCTAGCCGATTCTCCCACCAAGATGCTGTAGGTCCAGTTTAGAGATGTGTTGCATACCTCAACTTTTCCTCATCATTGCATCCTATAGTTTTCAACTTTCTCTCCGTATCTGCTAGCCAATCCTCTGCATCCATTGGCTCAGGGGCTGATGCAAAAGGTAATGACCTTGCATTTTGAAAGTCAGAAAGACTCACACCACGTCCTTCAGGTTCCCTCTGATGTCCCACTCGATCCACTAACCCTTCCATGAACTTGTTCTAGGACTCTTACATCGTTTGCATGTACTGCATAAAGTTCTGTTCCATTAACAGCCTCATTGGTGGTGGTAAATTTGCCTGCATTCTGGCGTCTTCATCCACCTTTTCCTTAGTTTCGTGCTCCAAGCGCTGTTGTTTGGTCTTGTCCTCTACACCCGTTTCCATACCCCTAGTCCTGTAACATAAAGTGAACACTCATAATTAGATCATGCATATGTGTTCTTGATGACCGACAAGTATAGGGGATCGCAACAGTCTTCGAGGGAAGTAAAACCCAATTTATTGATTCGAAACAAGGGGAGCCAAAGAATATTTATAAGCCTTAACAACTGAGTTGTCAATTCAGCTGCACCTGGAAACAATCTTGCTCGCAGTAGTTTATCAGTAGCAATAGTTTTGTAATAGCAATAGCTAAGTAATAGCAATAGTAAAAGTAGAGACAATAGTAACAATTGCAGTAAACAATAGGATTAAAGCACGGTAGGCATAGGGATGGATGGATGGGCGTTGCATGGACAAGACAATTCATATAACAATCCTGATATAGGGCATTTGCAAATAAATAAGGTAAAGCATCCAAGTACTAAATAATCATAGGCATGTGTTCCATATATAGTCATACGTGCTTGTAATGAGAACTTGCACAACATATTTTATCCTGCCAGCCCGTTTGCAGCGGGGCCTCAAGAAATCTACTGGCAATTAAGGTGATCCTTTTAATAGAGCACCGGAGCAAAGCATTAACACTCCATGAACACACGTGATCCTCATATTACAGCCATTCCCTCCGGTTATCCCGATTATTGTCACTTCGGGGCCTTTGGTTCTGGACAATAATATGTGTATACAACTTGCAAATAAGATCATAAACAATAATATCATCATGAATCAATAACATGTTCAGATCTGAAATCATGGCACTCGGGACCTAGTGACAAGCATTAAGCATAACAAGTTGCAACAATGTCAATAAGCACTAACAATAGATACTAGGCACCATGCCCTAACAATCTGATGCAATTACATTAACGATCTCATCCAATCCCTACCATCCCCATAGCCTACAACGGGGGATTACTCACTCATGGATGGGGGAATCATGGATGGTAGATGGAGAAGCGATGGTGATGATGATGGCGATGATCTCCTCCAATTCCCCGTCCCGGCTTAGCTTATTGCTTGTCCTCAAGCAATTCAGTTGAAAACTGAGTGCGATAAAAGAAAACTTTCACAAACACATTTGCTTCATAAGATGTATATATTCTCAGCGTATGATCAAATACTTAGGCAATTCATAATAAAGAGTATGCAAATAAGTTCACTCAGTAGTCATGCAAGGTATGAAGACATTCCAACTCATTAATAATAGACGACATGACACATAAGAATATGCAGGATTGTAGTGCTCATAAGAAGATATGATAAAGTGGTATCTTGCTTGCCTTTCTTCGGAGCAAAACATAAATGCCAAGGCACCTCTGAAGTTTAAGTGAAGACTAGAAATAAAAATATCAAAGATACAAGTGTCAAAGTTATGCCATAATTAACCGTGTTTTGGGACAAGCACATTACACTACGAATGACAGCTATGCTCTTAGGAAAGTGCTCAGAGAATAAATGGTGACTCAATATAAAAGTGAAAGGAAAAGATTTAAAAGTTTGAAAGGCTTCCAAATGCTGAAAGTATGGTACTCATTAGCTTTGAGCTCTCATTGCCCATATCATAAGCATCTTTAGGTGATTAAGGTTAAAGTGAACAAATATGAGGATATGCTTGACAAGATATAAGTCGAAATCTCATGCCCCTTACTTACAAAGACCGAACCTCATGCTACTCAACTTTAGTCACGAGTAAGTTCTTGTCATTGTAAGTACATGTGTATCATAGAGAACCGCCAAGGGGTACCCCTTGCCCGATGATATGGAAGCATTCCCATATCAAAATGACAAGGCAAGAAGACAATGAGCATCTTCGTGATCTTTTTATTTGCTATTTGCATAGGTTTTTATTAAGGATGCTTCACAGATTGTGCACTATGGTTATGCTGCAAGTTTCCACCATGATTAAGCATGGCTTAGGCTAGCGGCCCAGGCATTTCTCTAACACATATACAAACTCCATGAGCTTACAAGCTCCCCTTTTATTTCACACCATCGGGATCCATAAGCAAAAGAACATGATATCAACTAAATAAAGTGCAATGTTGAAAGCGTACCCCATGGTAACATGGTTCTGCTAATTCACAACTTATAAAGCTCAAGCATATACACAACATAGATGGGCACAATGGTTCAAGTTTATTAAGTGCAAGAAAAATAAAGTGTGCCATCAAGTTTGTGAGAGCTTTACTAACTAATTTTCTCATAACAAGCAAACATTTTTATTGGAAGAAAACATAGCATAATAAACATGCAAGGAATAGCAATGATGCTAATAGGTAGATATGGTGGACTCTTGTTGACAACTTTGGTTTTCGGGAGTTGGATGCACGAGTAAAGCTTATACTCAGCACAAGTGAAGGCTAGCAATAGAAAGGGAGCGACAATCAAGAGAGCAGTAACTGTCATAATCATGCTTGCGACAAAAAAAAGTAAATAGTGGGATAAAAGTGACACAAGAACTCTGAAGCAGAATAAATCATCGAGGCTTAACTGACCTTTTGTTTAGTCATATGCATGCATGAGCATGTGCCAAGTCGATTCAAATAGAACATTCAGAGGATGATACCACAATATCATACCAAGTTATGAATAGAACAATGCGAGCAACCAGTTATGTGACATGTTACAAACTAGTGATGGATTGGAACAGATCAGAACAAGGCAAGAACTACTAAGCATCCATTAAATAACATACACTTTACATGAAAATACTAAGCATGCCCACAGTGATGAGTATATCTACAAAAATGAAAACAAATAGAGTTCATACCAGCCTCTTACCACACCTCGAGTTGTCATAAATCATCATTGCCTTTCACTTGTGTGACTTGAATAATAAGATAAACCCAAACTCCGAGAAATCACTGAGGACCACTGAACCCTGCAATGAACTTTACAAAACCAGAGAAGAACAACACATATTTTTGGATTTTCGATTTTTAAAGGTAAGAACCGAAAGGAAGAACAAGCAAAGTGAAATCTTTTTGGGTTTTTCGAATAATCAAAACAAAGCTAAAAGAAAGAATCAAACCAAGGCTAAAAGATAAAGAAGCAAACAAAGAGAAATAACGAAAATATTTTTGGTCTTTTGTGTTTTGGAAAGCAGAAATAAAGCAAGAGCAAAAACTAAAAAGAAAACGAAACATGGATATGCAAAGTACCGACTGAACATGATACGTAGATGAGTGTGATGTCAGTATACCCCCCCAAGCTTAGGCTTTTGGCCTAAGTGGGTATCAATCCCAAGCTGTCCAGGAAGGAGTGCCTCCATAATATGGTGAAGAAGTGCCTTCATCCTGATACGAACTCGAGGACGCCCTTGCGTAGTGCACAGAGTAGTCGTAAGAGGGCACATCCCCCTGGTGCTGCTCGTGGAAACCAAGCAGGCGAAGCTGCTTGTCCACCTCCTCCTTGGAACGCGGCCATGGCATCCTGCAAATACTGAACAAAGTAGGCTGTGGCAAAGGAATTTCCCTCTCATCTCCGTCAGTAAAGAACATCCTGTAAACTAACCTCTCCATACTAGAGTTAGTAGTAACAAAGTGATGTGTTTTCATAGTAGCAAGATCAAGACTTTGTGGTGTCAACACAGTATCATTAGGATAACCAGAAAGTTCCAAGGCAGCAACCATGCGTGTGGAAATAATGCCCCCATAAATGGGTCCTCTAGCAGCTAAGCAGCGGGCAATGAGAGAACCAAGGTTATACTTTGTTTCATTATTAAGAGCAGCAGTAAGAAAAGCTAAATGATAATTAGAAATATTACTGGTGTTCTCCCTACCAAGAATGCTAGTGGCAAGATAATAATCAAAGTATCTAAGAGCTGGGAGTTGAATGTTTCTTATCTTCCCGCGATGAGCTGTGCGGTGATCGTCATTTGTCACACTTCGGTAGAGTTCTAGCAAATCAGCGGGTCGACCTTGGATCTTCTTCACTGTCGCAGTCATGCCTATGCCTATAATGCTGCAAAATCTTTCCAATGGCATGGTAATAGGCATACTATAAATTTTGAACGAAATAGTTGACCTATAAGGGGTGTTAGTGAAAGTGAAACTTTCAACGAAAGTTTTGGTGAGCATGGCATATTGCTCACTCTCATCCCGCATGTAAGTGGTTAGACCAACCCTCTGAACAAGAAGTAGGAAAGCATCAAGGATCCCTGCAGCTTGCAAAAAGGCAAAGCAAGGGAAGGTGGATGGATGAGCATCCCCCTCATCCCCTTCATTGCCAAAGCGTGGTGCAATAATATCTTCATTATATGATGGCCTAAATTGAGACGCTGATCTTGAAGGCCTTGCCCTCCTGGGTGTGTCTCTCTCAAATCTTTCCCCAAAAGTATGATTGTTCATTCTCTCCTTTTTCTGAAATTTTAGACAACCATCATACAAGTGATTGCATAATGAAACGAACTACTTATAGGGACTTGTAAGAGGCCTAAACATGCATCAAAACAATTTATCTAAGCATTGAACAAGCATGCATGCTCACTTAACCTGTCACCTACAGTAGCAAAATACTCAAGATATAATCCACTAATCACAAATCTACTTGGACAAGCGGAGGAGTCACATACCGGAGAACAAATGCTCAAAATCTCAGCAGCGAAGATGGGCTGAGCAAGGAGATCGAAAATCACGAGCAAGAACAGCAGGAACGCGAGTTTGAGCAATGAACTGGTGTTTTTGGGAGAGAGAAAGGAGTGGCAGGAGGGAGAATAAGTGGAGGGCCAGGGGTGGCCCACACCATGGCCATGCGTGCCCCTGGTGTGGCCGTGTCACCAGGTGGTGTGCCTGCCTGGTGGTCCCCCTTGGGTCACTCTAGGTACTTCTCTGCCTCTTTTTTCACATAAAAATTTAATATGAATTTTCTGGAATTTTTCGAGACACTTTATTTTTTTTAGCAATTTTCAGGTATTGATGAATGATTTTCTAACAGAAAGATAATTTTGGAATGATGCAATAACAAAACAAAACAAAATCTTCAGAAGTTCTAAGACACTCTAATATGCAAGCAACTAGTAATAGAAAAGTAAACTAAGTGAAAGCGAAAATTACAATGGATAAAATAAAAGTAAGCAAAGATAATCATGGTGAAAACATTGTTTTGTTCATTAAAATCCCTTTGTTAACAAGGTTGATCAGGTCTTGTTACCAAAACAATTTTATATGAAACAAAACTTTGTATTTCACTTAAATGATTATGTTACCTTAACCTTGATAGCAATAGTCCCAATCATAATAATCTCATATTTTTCTCGTGGTATGGGACAATATATTTCTCCAACTTGGATGCCCTCAATATTTTCAATTGAATTTAAGCCATAAGTCCTATCGATCTTCTTGGGGAAATAGACAGTATGCTCCTTGGGATTAACATTAAAAATTACCTTTCCTTGATTGTAATTAATAACAGCTCCTGCAGTATTAAGAAAAGGTCCCCCAAGAATAATAGACATATTATAATCTTTAGGCATTTCAAGCACAACAAAGTCAGTTAATATCAAGCAATTATGATCCACTTGAAGGTACATCCTCACATATATAAACGGGAATAGTAGTAGGTTTATCAGCCATTTGCAAAGATATATATCAGTTGGTATTAATTTCCCCAATTGAAGTCTCTTGTAGAGAGAAAAAGGCATAACACTAACTCCTGCTCCCAAATCACACAAGGTAGTTCTAACATAATTATTTTTAATAGAGCATGGAATAGTTGGAATCCCTGGGTCTCCAAGTTTCTTTGGAACCTTACCATTAAAGGAATAATTAGCAAGCAAAGTAGAAATTTCCTCATTTGGGATCTTCCTTTTATTAGAGACAATATCCTTCATATACTTTGAATAAGGAGGCAATTTAATAGCATCAGTTAAAGGAATTTGCAAAAATAAAGGTTTCATCCACTCACAAAACTTATTATAGTGTTCGTCTTCCTTTGACTTGTGTTTCTTATCAGGAAAAGGCATTGGTTTTTGAACCTAGGGCTCTCTTTCACTACCATGTTTATTAGCAACAAAATCTTCCTTAGTGTATTTAGCATTCTTAGTGTGCCTTTCAGGTTCTTCTTCAATTTCTTCTTTATCAGGAGCATCATTTTTCTCATTACCACTCTCAGTTTCAGCATCAGAGACAGATATACTATTAGTATCTTTAGCAGGTTCAGAAGATTCTACAACTGTTTTGTGTTTCTTTTTCTTTCTCTTAGAAGAAGTACCTCTATTTTCAATTTGTTGGGAATCCTGCTCAATTCTTTTAGGATGCCCCTCAGGATATAGAGGATCCTGGGTGGCAGCACCACTTCTAGTTCTAATTTCATAAGCATGTTTTTCTTTAGAAGCATTAACTAGCAAATCTTTTTGTACTTTAATAAGCTCATCAATTTGAGTTTGAACCATTTGGAAATGTTTAACAAGAATTTTAACATGATTAGAGGTTCTTTCCACAATATCTCTTAACTCAATAATAGATCTAGAGTTTTCCATCAAATGGTTCTGCACTCTTTTATTAAAATTATCTTGCTTAATAATAAAGATATCAAATTCTTCTAAGCATTGATCGTGAGGTTTAGAATAAGGAACATCACCTTCATCAAAATGTTGGAGAGAGTGTACCTCAATAGTGGATGAGTGGGAGATTGGTTTACATAATTCTTCTATAGGAGGTAAATTCTTCACATCTTCAGATTTAATACCCTTCTCCTTAAGACATTTCTTAGCTTCCTTCATCACTTCATCATTTAGTTCAATCACTCCTCTCTTCTTTGGTGTTGGTGTTGTCTCAGGCACAATTATCTCAGGTGTAGTTGACTCAGGTGAAGTCCAGTCATCATAATTCTTGCTTATTTTAGCCATTAATTCCTCAGCTTCTTTGGGAGTTCTTTTCCTAAAAACACAATCAGCACAACTATCCAGGTATGTCCTAGATCCTTCAGTTAGCCCATTATAATATATATCAAGAAGCTCATTTTTAGGTAATGGACACACAAGCTGTGCATGAATCAAAGCACAAAACCTTGCCCATGATTCAGGCAATATCTCCTTTTCTCCTTGTTTAAAATCAAAAAGTTCCTGCAGAATGGCATGTCTAGAACTAGGAGGGAAATATTTCTAGAAGAAAGTATCAATCAAGCAATCAGGGCTATTAATAGATCTAGGAGGTAAATTATTAAACCAAGCTTTAGCCTCTCCTTTCAGTGAAAAAGGGAAAACTTTAGCAACAAAGTAGGTGCGCATCTTAATATCATCAGAAAATAGGCCACTCATGGCAGAAAGCTCAGTCATATGTGCTACATCACTTTCATTTTTAGTCCCACAAAAAGGTTCTTTCTCAACAATTGTTATGTAAGATAAATCAAGAGAGAAATCATAATCCTTATCTTTAATGTTTATGGGAGATGTAGCAAACTTAGCATTAGGAGACAATTTAGGTTTAACAGTATGTTTCTCAAGAAGACTCTTAATAGCACTCCTACCATGAGTGTTTTGGCATTCTTTAATAAATTCATCAGTCATTTCTATATATCCATCTTCAATATCATAGCTCTCTCTAGACTCAGGTGAACTGACAGGTGTAGTAGTGTCTTCATTAGGAGTTTCAGTATTCCCAGCTATAGTTCTAGCAATCATAGCATCTAGGAAAGGACCTAATGAACCACTCTTATCAAGCACAGTAGAAGTAGCATTATAAGTATCAGAAGTTTCAGATTCAGCAGAAGTAGAAGTATGTGTAGCATGTGTATGTGGTGGTGTAAGGAGCTTACTCATCACAGATGGTGAATCAAGAGCAACAGAGGTGTTCAGAACCATACCTCTCCATGTAGTGGATGGTAATATAGGAACCTTTCCATCACGAGATTTACCCATGATAAATGGATAGCAGCGAACAATAGTGATTCCAAGTGAACTTGATAAATAGAGCTATACTCCCCGGCAACGGTGCTAGAAAATAGTCTTGATGACCCACAAGTATAGGGGATCACAATAGTCTTCGAGGGAAGTAAAACCCAATTTATTGATTCGACACAAGGGGAGCGAAAGAATATTTATAAGCCTTAACAACTGAGTTGTCAATTCAGCTGCACCTGGAAACAATCTTGCTCGCAGTAGTTTATCAGTAGCAATAGTTTTGTAATAGCAATAGCAAAGTAATAGAAGTAGTAAAAGTAGAGACATTAGTAACAATTGCAGTAAACATTAGGATTAAAGCGCGATAGGCATAGGGATGGATGGACGGGCGTTGCATGGACAAGACAATTCAGATAACAATCCAGATATAGGGCATTTGCATATAAATAAGGTAAAGCATCCAAGTACTAAATAATCATAGGCATGTGTTCCATATATAGTCATACGTGCTCGTAATGAGAACTTGCACAACATCTTTTATCCTGCCAGCCCATTTGCAGCGGGGCCTCAAGGGAATCTACTAGAAATTAAGGCGCTCCTTTTAATAGAGCACCGGAGCAAAGCATTAACACTCCATGAACACACGTGATCCTCATATCACAGCCATTCCCTCCGGTTATCCCGATTATTGTCACTTCGGGGCCTTTGGTTTTGGACAATAATATGTGTATACAACTTGCAAGTAAGATCATAAACAATAATATCATCATGAATCAATAACATGTTCAGATCTGAAATCATGGCACTCGGGCCCTAGTGACAAGCATTAAGCATAACAAGTTGCAACAATGTCAACAAGCACTAACAATAGATACTAGGCACCATGCCCTAACAATCTGATGCAATTACATTAACGATCTCATCCAATCCCTACCATCCCCATAGCCTACAACGGGGGATTACTCACTCACGGATGGGGGAATCATGGATGGTAGATGGAGAAGCGATGGTGATGATGATGGCGATGATCTCCTCCAATTCCCCATCCCGGCAGGGTGCCAGAACGGAGTTTCTGGTTCCGAATCACGGTTTCTGGTGGCGGCGGTGCAGCGGAACTCTATCTGGAAAAACGTCGAACCCCCCATCTGTCTTAGGTCAGAGGGCTTTTATAGGCGAAAGGAGAGGTTGAGGCGGAGTCCGAGACGGCCACACCACCCCCTGGCGCGGCCTGGCCTAGCCCGTGCAGCCAGGTGGTGTGGGCCCCTCGTGGCTCTTCTTCGTCTCCTCTTCTGGCTCCGTGAGTCTTCTGGTAAAATAGGAGTTTTGTGATATTTTCCAGGATTTTTCCCGAAAGTTGATTTCCTGCACAAAAACGAGACACCAAAGCAGTTCTGCTGAAAATAGCGTTAGTCCGCATTAGTTGTATCCAAATCACACAAATTAGAGAAGAAACAATAGCAAAAGTGTTCGGGAAAGTAGATACGTTTTGGACGTATCAGTTCTGAGCTCAACTTCATGCACAGAACTAGTCACACAATGGAAAACAAAATCCAAATAAGAACCAAATATGCATTTCACATATTATACATTACAAACAACATAGTTAGTACAACGTCATTAGAAGCCCATACCATTTAGGTATTACAAACTCATGTGGATGCTATACCACTTATTTAGTTACATCAAGTGCTCAAACTCTAACCCCCGTATCACCACTAGGATATTCCTTCTCAATGTCATGTTCCCCAGAAGCTGCGACGTTCATCGTACATACCCAGAATACAACCGTGCTAACATGAAGTATGACACACCATGTATGGAACGACTTACCTCTTTGATGGACGATACTTAGTATTAGAAGTATCTGGGCTTGACACAACATCTAGCTAAAGTGTGTCCATACCTTCCAACTCATCTGAGGTGTCTTCAGAATCATCCTCATCACTGTCTTCTTCAATCGCCTCATGTATTCCAACTCCAGAATAATCAACAGAATATTCCGCTTCCGATGCTCCCCAAGTACTCTGCTGGGTATGATAGTCCTCAGCTATAATTGGATAGTGCATGTTATCTAGAGTAGGATAATGTTCTAGTGACTCAAACACCCTTTCTTCAGGATCTTCCTCATCGAACTCTACATCCTCTACATGGACATCCCTTCCATTAATGGAATATGATCTCACTCCCATGCGACTAGTTTGCCTGGTATCCCCAACTAAGTCTTCCACAGGAATAGGATTCCCGGTAGATCCATCCATCGATCCATACCTCCATCCTTCAGAGTTTCCAATAGGTAGTTCTGAATCCTCGGTTCCCCAAGAATTCTGTGGTACTGGATGAGTAGTGCCCTCATCAGGATATCTAGTGGGTTCTAGCATAGGTGAATAAGGATATGGTGTAAAAGATGCTGGATCTATAGGTATATCCTTAAACATTGGGCTAACCCTATCCACTGCTTCATTCTCCAGTTTAGATGCTAACTTCTCCCTTCGTTTAGGATTAGTTAAATCCTCTAGCATATCAATCTGATCCTCTACAATAACCTGATGTGTCTTATAAAAAGACCCAACCATCAGTCGATACAGATCCATAAACTTGGAAGCTTGTTTTGGATGCTTCTTTACTAAAGTAAGATGATCCGGAACTGGTTCCATGTCTATAGAGTCATGAGGAATCACAAAATATGTGCTTCCCGCTAACTCTTCTGCTTTGTACTCCCGAACATTAGCTATCACCTCCAAAATAGCAACATACGCTGCTAGGTGACTTCTACCTTCACCCATGGGTAAATCATGATATAAACCAAGCTTTTTTGGTAGTTGGATGCTAACACGATATTTGGCTAACATTCGCCCATCATGGTATGTCATGGTATTAACTGGAATATTAGTTGTGCAACCAAAACCCTCGCAGCTTCTCAAGTCGTCGCTTAAAGCCCCCTGATAATCATCGAGAGCCTCTTCCTTCCTTGCCAAAGTCTATTTTGGAAACTTTGGTGCCATTTCCACTGTATAGAAAATATTCATAATTAGTAACCATTAATTATAATGATGCATCATAATAAAGAATTATTGCACTAAAAAATATAATGAAATATTCCCAATTGAATATTCATCATATAATCTAGAGAACTCTTTACCATTGCCCTAAGACTCCTACAGGTAGTTCCCTTTACTAGGTTTCCATCCTAAGGTCGAAGCAATTGCTTTGATACCAGCTGCGGTGACCCAGCATACCACTACATGTGTAGTACACTATAGTCGTTGAGATGACATCCATAGAACACCGTTCCGTAAATATCACATCCCTCAGAGTGGTACAATAGAAATATTGCGGGTCCAAATTACAAACATACACACTTCATTATCATTACAATAGCAGAAGTTCGAGATTTCAAGAGATTCAAACTTACAAACCAAATAACTTATTTCATAAGTTCAGTGGAAGAACGAAAAACACAATGGTAACAAAGGCGTGAGCTCAACAACTTATTCTATCGGTTTGTGCTGCTCAGATCTACCTAGATAACTATTTTACGGCCTGACAACTACTCTGACTCATTGTCTTCAGCTCCATAGTGTATTGCGTAGTCCACCCCTTCGATTCCACCGGACAGGTCCGGCTCTTCATAGTATACGTCGTTCTAGACCTCTGTAGCATACACCTGGTCATTCTCCTGGCCTTCAAAGTCTAGCAAGGGGTTCAAAGGAAAGGGTGAGTAACAACGTTACCCAGCAAGTTCACTATATGAAAGGTGGGAAGTTTGATGCTCTAACTACCACCTCAGACTATAAGTCCTTGGTACTATGCAGGTTTGGTAAACATTTCTTCAAAGATTGATTTTATTATCAAAAACTATGCCCATAAGCCTTCACAGGTTGACCAAAACTTCATGGAGTTCCTTTCCTGCCGTGTTCGTAGCTCCTTACCGGAACAGGGAGTAACATGTCACAATTCTTACACTCCACAGAGGTGTGTTGCTTTACCCATAAGAGACCAACTCCTTGTTACACAATCGGGCGTACTTTCCTGTCCACAATTCCATGATGTGGGGCCCAGTAGATGATCCAAGCCAATCACTGCCCCCTTCGTGACCCTGCATGTCCCCTTCGTGTACGCCATGCCCACATCTTGAATTACGACAATGGTTAGTACATACCATCAGATGCTAGAACTAATGTGGGACATTGAGGGTTCCCACCCATATGCTGCATATCCTCTACGAATTACCAATTAATGCACGCTACGAGGATAACAACCACGACCTGGCCATCCGGATGCATGAGAGAGGAAGAAGATATAGCTAACTTCTCCGTCCCATTCCAAATCTTATGGTTAACGCATAATATACGGCGCTAGAATCACTGATGTCATGGGTTATTAAGTCCTAGTTGTTTTGCAATTGGAATCTTAGATTCCCCTGCAATTCTTAGTATTAATCATCACTTAGGATGATAATAGCATTTCATTTGTTTGGGAAAATATTTATTTTTAGTCTCTTTTAGAACATAGGTGATAACACACAATTTTCAAATACTTTCATAAAGACTCTTCAAAGGACATGAGCAAGTGGTGACCTTGTCTTGTGTCAACACCCGGATTTTTAATCCTAGATGCCCGTTATGCCATACCTCGCAATCCCAGGATTACCATTTTTGTGAGACATAACGGATTGGATATCATAGTACATCATCCATTACAAACCATACATAAGGTTTTACACAAATAAGGATCTCATGATCCAGTCTTTAATACAACAAGCAGCGGAAATAAACGATAGCGTAGCGGTGGGGTCCATCTTCAGGGGCACAGGCAATGCTGACAAAGGCAGATAGTCCTAGTTATCATAGCCGTCTTGCTAACCATCATCTTGATAATCTCCTTCATAGTCTGGCCATGATAATAGCCAGGGACAAAAGCCATGAGTACTCTTTAAGTACTCGCAAACTACTACTAGCAAGGGTATACTTCTAAGTTAAAGTGCTGAATTAAAAGAATAACTATCAAGTTAAGTTTGAAACCTAAGCTGAGTTCTGAAACAAGAAAAGATAAAATACAAGTCTAGAATCACTTAAGGTGGGGAGCTAGTTTCATCTACACAACCCTGTTGTGGTCAAGTCAAGGTTCATCATTCAATTCAAGTTATTTAGAAAACATCTGACAACGAAACAGTATGGCCATTCCAACTGCCCATAATCATGAATGGCGCTATTCGAATAGTTTGACACTCTGCAGAGGTGGTACACTTTCACCACAAGATTCGATACATCTGTCAGGGATAACCCTGAATCATCATACTTAGTATGCAGATAATCAAACATAACCTTCCCTTTACACACCCTAGTATAAGCACCTCTCATATGAGCATGGCCTCCCAACCATGACCATCAGTCATCTTGGGCACTGCATAGGTGGACAACATTGAGAGGTAGCCTCAGCTCAAACCTCTCCTGTGAGGGAACTAATACTAATGCATATAAATTTCCAGCTAAGCCTTACCCAATTCAGGTAATGTAGTTGTACGGTAAATTTGGAATGGTATCGCATCCGAATCCAACCATCAGTTTTATAAAAAGGGTTAAGGCTCATGCCTCATCATTTTCATCATCATAAACCAATTTTGTTTCTCAACACATGTCAAAACATCTCAATAGAATGACTCATCATTCCAAGGTTTTCATAACTCATTTTCACCAAGTGTTCCCATCTAAAATGACTCAAGTTTGATCTATTCTAAAACACTAGGTTAAGAGTGTTCACTAAGGTGGAAAGGTGGGATCAATCTCATGCCATAGAATGACATCTAAGGGTTTCCAATTAGGTCAAGTTTTATACTCTTTATGCTACCTTCAAAGTAATTAAAGAACTTGGTGTAAGCTAAAGGGGTGTGATCAAGGTATGCTTAAGGCATCTTTACTAAACTACCTAGTTTTATTCTAGCTTGCTACAATAGCTTACTAAAGCATTTTTGCAAGGTTTAGCTTGCCACTAATAGCTTGCCTTGGTTGGTGCAGTGGTTGAAGTTTTCTTCTTCTTCTTCTTCTTCTTCTTGGTAGAACTCCTCCTCCTCGAAGGCTTGGTCGGTACTATTGTCTAGAAATACATAGGGAGTGCACAATCACCAAACAATACTTAACTTAGACTAAGTAGTATTCTAAACTACACAATTGATGATCTATTATCATCCCAAACATCACAAGTTTTAATTTACTAGTTTCAACCTTTTTATTTTGGAAAAGTAATTTCTACTCATTGAAATATTAACTAAAATTTAATATTCACCACCAAAATATGGGATCATGTGGACACATGTCCTCACCACATATTCTAACATGTGGGAATGAGATTTAAAGGTTGGGTCACTATTACTTTGGTTTAAGTTCATTATTTAATGATTTAAAGTGACTAGAAATGCCTATATAGCATTATTTTGGTACTAGTCCAAAGTCACTACCTGTAAACCTTAATATTATTACATATTTGGATAGATATGATGAAATGTGATTTTTGAGAGTTGGAATCAACTCAAAAGCTAACTTGGTTGATTTTACAAAAATGTTTCAAGTTGCAAAAGCTTTTGTCTTCTTATTTTTATTAGGAGAAATCTATAACTCTAAATGAATTAAATCCAACGGGCTTGGATAGAGCATTTCAATACCTTTCAGAAAAAATTAGTTTCATGTAATTTGGATTTGTCAAACTCACAGAATTGAATTTTGAAGCACTGGACAGAAACTAAATTCTAACTAAAAAGAAAAACCTAGATTTGAATTTAAAACGTGCGCGGGAACGAAATGGGCCGGCCCACTGCGCTCCGCACAGCGTCACGAGATGGGTTAAGTGAGGGCCCCACCCGTCAGTGGAACAGGGGGGTACCGAAGGGGTATGGATGAAAGGTGGCCGTGCGATTAGAGGACAGATCGACGGCTCATAGCTATCATCCTCGTCGGAACAGGACACGACGGGAGCTAACCCTAGCGCGGTCGGTGAGGGTCTACTGGGGGTGTACCGGGGCTCCGGCGGGGTCGGTGAGGAGGGCGAACAAAGTGGAAGACGACGACGGTTCTCCTGGTACAAGCGGCGCCTCCTGGGATGGCCTGGATCAACGACACCCTTCTTCTCCCGAGGCGGCGGCTCCGGCTGCAATTCCGGCGTCCTGGTGCTCGAGCGGCTCCGGCTGGCTGTGGGGAGTGAGAGTGAGAGGTGGGGATGGGAATCGTGTGAAGAGAGCTTGCTGGGAAGGCCTCCTTATATAGGCGAGCGAAGGATGCAGAGCGGCATGGGCAGAGCTCGACGTGGGCGACGGCACATCGAGCTAAGGGCATGGGCGAGGTAGGCGGATGGTGGCCGGTCTCCTGGCGATCCTCTATGGCTTGATGGCGCGGCAAGGGGCGGTCTATGCTGGTCGGGAGCGGGCGGTGCACTAGGTGCGGGCGGCGGTGTTCGACGCGGTTCCTCGGGGCTGCTGGTCGCGAGGCTGCGAACAAGGATGTCTGGCGATTCTTGGGCCTGCTGCTGGTCGCCACGCAAGGCTAGGGCTTGGCGAGGCAGTGCTGCTGGCCAGGCGAGACGCTCCAGGGTGATCGGCATGGCGGACAGAGACATGGGCGCGAGCAACTGGGGGTAGTCCTCCGCTCGATTTTGGTCGGGGGCTGGTCGAGCCGGTGTGGTGTGATGGCGCCTGTCGCCTGGGCGAAGGAAGGCCTGGGCGGCTTTGTGCAGCTGTCCATGGTCGACTGGCGCATGGCGTCAAGGCTTGGCATCCAGCAGCTAGGGGAGAGGGAGAGAAAGCTAGGGCCGGGGTTTGAGCTGGGGGACAAGGGGACCGAGTTAGGCCCAAATGGTGACAAGAAGCACTGCACACTATAGTGTTTTGACAATTGTTTGATCTGTGTCTGCCACCTGTTCGATGAAATGGCCGCAAGAGACCAAAGTTTGAATTTTGAGTTCAAAAATTTTGGGTGATCTCCACTATTGCTAGGTAGTCTCTGGTTGCAAGGGTTTTGAAAATGGAGCTCAAATATATGGTTTTTGAAATAGGGGTGATCTATGCATATGCATTAGATTCAATTTTGAACTGCCATTTAAAATAGTTTCCAGAATGTTTTTAGAAGATCAAAAGGTGGGCCTTGCTACCTCATTATGTGTACTAGCAAGGGGTGCAAAGATCAAGAATTGTTTCTGTTAAGACTTGAGTACTAGGAATAGCCAAAGTAGGCATGAGAGTTAATTTTGTCAAAATGACCATTCCTTTATTTTAATTATTTTTGATATGATTTCTTTTAGGAAAAGTTTGGGAATGATGTAGATGATGTTTAAATCCCCTAAGGAACATTTTAGAAGCAAAGGATCACACAATCATGGCAATTCAAAACAACTCCTATTTTAAATGCACACATATATGAATGCCTTCATTTTAAATATGGAAAAGTTTTTGTTAATCCTAAATTTGGATGATTTGATCTTTGATAAGCTTGGATTGAAGTTTTGGGATGTTACATCTTGTGACTGCAAGGTAGTGAAGTCGGATACTTCCACCTGACCTTGAGCTCCGGTTTCTATAGAAAACCATTATTGCCCGGTAAGGACAATATTTAAAGAAGCAATATGCAATGCATAGTAATGTCATGCAATGATTTATTTTCTTTCTTCTTTGCGTGTTTTACCCACCTTGTAAAAGTTTTAAGTTTATTTTAATTAAAAAAAGAAAAGCATTATTTAATAAATCATTAAATTCATATTATTTTGATATTTAGCAATTTTATAATAACTAGTATTATTCTAAGAGTTTAAAACTGAATTTATTTAATTTTTAACTCTTTTAAATATTTAACTAAAATTCCTTTAAGGAAATAAAACTTTATTATTACTACACTTGATTTACTTTTCAAAAATACAAACTAGTATTTTTCTATGATAATACTTCCCTTTAGAATTTTAAAAATGACCTTTATTCAATTTTACGTGCTTCGTATATTTTTATAAAATTCCAGAAGGAATATATATAATTTTGAATAATAGATCTATATTTAATTACTTAAAATTACTATCTAGTATTTTTATTGGATAGAGGATATTTTTGTGATTTCAAAAATATATTATTTGTATTTTTAGGATTTTTATTTATTTTTCTTGAACCTAATTTATTTTAGGGATATATTTGTAATTAAGTATTTTACAAAGGTCCTTCTTTTAAAACATGGGCCTGGCCCACTGGGCTAGCCTGACCCAACCCGACCCGCTAGGGCTAGACAAATGCCCTTGGGTAGTACTGGGCTACCCTCACCCAACCCAGTACCACACACTCGCTCGCTCTCTTCTCTCTTCTCTCTCGTGTGACCCTCTCTGGCCGCTCGATGCTGCCGCCACCGTGGTGATTCCGGCCACCCTAGGTCACTATGGTTGTTGTCGCGGTGCAAGACGACGTGGATGTTGTTGCTGCTCGATGCTGTCCCGCTCAATCTGACACTGGTGCTCTCCGCTAGCCGCACTGACCCCCACCTCGTGGTTAGGTTTTGGGTCCACCGTGCTCTAGAACTTCCTCGCTGACGCTGTGGTGCTCCCTCGCTGACACGGTGGTGATCGTGGCACCGCTTCTCCATGGCTGCTACTGCGGTGTGCAGGCGAGGGTTGCAGCGCCCCCCTCGGGTGCTCCCCGTGCCGCCACCTCTCTATCGTCGGCCTCCTCTGTGCTTCCACTTCGATAATCTTACGAGGACCTCGTGTAAGTGCTCTAATCTCCTCTCTGTGCTCTACCTTGCCCCTATCCCATGCCATGTGGCCATTTGTGATGGATTCCTAATTTAGGGTTCATCCTCCTATAGTGGTGATTTAGCATAACTCTAGGGTTTAATCGTGCCTATGCAAATCCTTTGATGTTGATCTACTATTAGTGTAATGTCAGTTTCTGTTGAGCATGTTTGTTACTCTTTTCTCTGTCAGAGAACACTCCGCTGATCATGCTTTTGTTACTCTGTTTTGTCATAAAATTCTCTATAAAAGTATGCTTAGCCTAATGTGGATGCTCAAATTGTTGTGGTGGTGGATTTTTTCCTATGGAGTTAAGTTGAGATGCTCCATGTACTAATGCTTGGTTAATTGTTAATTGATGAAACACTAATGTGTTTAGTCTCAAGACTTAATCCTGTTACTGTGTAAATCTAGTGCTAGTCTCTACTCTGTAATTAGTAAAGAGATGATTTATAAAGATATGCTTCATATATGCTTGTAGGAAAATGATTATACTTATTGATTTCTGTACAGTGTGGCCTAGTGATAGACAATATTGATCTTTACTGTCTATTTTAAAAGAAAGTGTTTATTTATGATTCCTAAATCATTTAGGAAGATGATTATTTCTGTTGAAAAGGATATGCTTGAGCTGGTACTCAAGCAAATATGAACCTGCTAGATACAGAGGTGCTACCCTTTTGGGAATGTGCCCTGTACTAGTAGCTGTGATGAGTATCTATCTAGTTAAAACTAGATCATAGGTTAATGATGCTGGTCTGAGACCTTGCCTATGCAAGAACACTTGCATAATCTGGCTATTTATTATCTGTTGTCTAATATGTCCACTTATCATGTGCTTGCAAGAAAATGAATGTTCAAGATAGAAAATGATTAGATCTACATGTTGGAACATACTCTGGTTGCCTTGTCTTGATGTTGCCTTTTACTTCTGGCTTGTGGTAGCCTTGGATTTGTGTTGGCTTCCTCTTGGCCTTGTCTTGCTCCTCCTAGTGTTGTTGCTCTTATGTGACCTTGCTGTCCACCTAGCACATCCCCTCCTAAAGTCACCATCTTTGCTGGTGATTTCTTGGGTTTTCTATGGTGGAAAGTGATTTGACCTAGTGATATTGTTGCAATATCTGGTGCTGTTCTTGGGTATGCTAGTGATAAACTATGGCTGGGTTCTCTTGTGAAGTGGATAACAAAGCTGGCTTTGCTCTACGTTGTTGTGATTTGGACTACTTCCTTGCTCTCTGCTGCCGACACCTTAATGCATGGATTTAGGTGTGTGAGCTGCTTCCCTGTTTGCTTTGGATGTGGATGAGATCAAGTAAATATGATTTAACTTCCCCATCCTTTTACTATTACTTGACCTAATGAAACTTACCACTATTCCACTTGGCTTATATGTGGTACTGAAGCTATTTGTTTAAAAGAATAGATACTGCACTTTGGTGAAACTTGCCCCTTCCAATTACTCTATGATGTAATATGAATAGTGCACTTCATTGTTCACCACTGAGAGTAAAATTGATTAACTAATCTTTTGTTTCTATTTGAGTGGTTTATTTATTTTGTAGGAATAGGTATGGATTGTCAAGACTTAGTATATGAGTAGATAGATAGTGTAGTTTCTTATTGTAATCTCCTCTTATTCTTTTTGTAAATAATCTTCTAACAATATTTCTATGATTTAATAAAGATTCATTTTATTGGACCATATTCCTTGTAATATCCTATCTTGGTGTATATATATCCATTTGTAATCTTATTATGGAATAAAGAAAAGAAATAAGAATTCATTTCTTATTTGAATTTCCCGTTCCTAATTTCATATTGTTTTTTAATATATCTATAATATAATCAAACAATGGTAATACCTATTTAAAAAAACATTTAATGATTCTAACTTCTAATTTTCAAACATTATTCAAATGATTTGAATTTCAAATGTGAATTCAAAATATTTCCCCCCAAAACACAATAATGCCTAAAGGTCATGTCAAAATTTGTAGCTATCACTTTAGAGAGCTATTCCTACCTCTAGATAGTGAAAGAAACTCTGATCTCTTTAGGTTTTTGTTTGGCGAAAAATTTACCCTGATTCTATAGATGAATGCATGCATATGCACAAATTCCTATTTCTACCCTTCGTTGGTTCCTAAACGCTGGGGTGTTACACTATAAATGTGGGTTCAGTACTACGAAGGTGTTATGTAGAGGCTCATGGATCAAGAGTGGTATTTATCCATCCTGATGATGGATAGATATACTCTGGGCCCTCTCGGTGATATCACATTGAGAATAGCTTGCAAGCAAGTGTTGTCATCACTATAATGTTATATCACGGGAACAAGAAAAGAGGGCATGTCGGTAACGAGATCACACTAGGTATTTGGATACCGATGATGGAATCTAGGACATGTAATATATTGTGAGACAAAGGGATTAAGTTACTAGCGTTAAAGGTTCTCACGATCACAGAAGTCATCGTTGAATGTGTAGGAGTCAGAATGGATCTCTAGGTCCCACTTCTGATTATTGATCTGAAAGGAGTCTCGATCATGTCTGCATTATTCATGAACTGTAGGGTGACACACTTAAGGGTTTCCAAACACCATTTGGAGCATATATGTTTCAGACGAAAGAATTGAAAAGCGCTGGAATCATTTCGATGGAAATCGGAATTATTTCGGGTGAAATTGCAGAAACTGGCCCCGCATGTGATATTGAAATGTTGCAGGGGGTTTTATGTGAATATTTGTTAATTAAAGTAATTAACAAAATTCTGAATAAAATAAATAAAAGAGTTTTATTAAATGAGAGTTGCATTAATTTTGGTGGAAATCTAATGCATGTGAGTGGAACTTTGAGTGGAGGCAAAATTGATGTGAGTGGAGCTTCCACCACATGAATGATGAAGAGGTGGGGGCACCCCCCATGGGCGCCAGCCATGGGAGGGGAGGAGCCCCCCTCTCCTATAAAAGGCCCCCATCTCCTCCCTCACAAAGCACACCTCCTCATGAAGGATCTCTCTCCCCCTCTAGATATATTCCCCCATGGTCTCGGATTAGCGAGATACATGTTCCTGGTGGCATTCCATCTGGAAGGAGTTGCTGCTTTCGCTGATTCGCTGGAGCGAGGAGGTGGAGGTTGTTCGGTGGCCTGAACATGTGTGCGAGGACGAATGCATTGCTGATTTGCGGTGCTAGGACTTCCACACGATCTTGAGATTGGTAAGCGTACGACTACATCATCCACGAGTTCCAACTCGTTAACAAAGCTTTGTTGCCTTCGAGGGTAAGTTCTCTATGGATGTATATCCGCATGTTGCTTGTATATAATAGATAGATCTTGGCATATAGTTCCCATCATAGGAATTTTATTGTTTTCTATGCTGCGAACCCCAACAGTGGTATCAGAGCCTGATCTATGCGTAGGTGCTTTGCATGGGTAGTACAATATGTTTATATGTGGGCGATGTTGATGATGTTATTGCTTCTTTCATGTATTTTGGATATTGGTGGCATAGTAGGATGAAGCGACCCGGACCAACTTTACATGTCCTCGCACATGAGACCGGTTCCACGACTGACATGCAACTAGTTTTGCATAAGTGGCTAGCGGGTGTTTGTCTCTCCTACTATAGTCAATATCTGATTTACAATGAGTTGCTAATAACTTAGTTATCATTGTTGTGGTTTCATGTTCATAGGTAAGACCGGTTCTATCTCCGAAAGCCCTAAGCCACGTAAAACTTGCAATGGATAAATTAGAGGCATCTAGTTTAGATTGTTGTTGGGCTAGTGTCATGATATGGTAATGTTGTAAGTTGATGTATGGTAGATACCCTTACAACACACCTAACGTGTAAGTTCCATAGACCTTGGCCTTACACACAAAGGAATGATAGAGATCATACCACGATGCACATGATGGTGATCAAATGCATGGACCATATCATTTCACTTTACACATATGATGTTTGCATCTTATATGGCTAGTTTAGCATTTTTAGTAGCATTATAAGATGATCCCTCATTTAGATATCAAGATAAAATGTGTTCTCCCTTAAGTATGCACCGTTTATGTTTTGCCGCTTCAAGACATCACGTGATGATCGGGTGTACTTGAATCCACGATCATATTTTGGGTGTAAGACAGTTTTACACACGCGAGTACTAAGGTTCTTACTTGGCGAGCCTAGCATGTACAAACATGGCCTCGGAACACAGACCGAAAGGTTAAGCATGAGTCATATAGTCGATATGATGCCCATAGTGATGCTCGCCTTTGAAACTACACCGACTCACGTGATGATCGGACTTGGTGTAGTGGATTTGGTTCATGTAATCACCAAAAAGACACGAGGGATGTTGTTTTTGAGTGGGAGTTCATTTGTAACTTGGCTTAGTCTAAACTTTACAAATTCTATTGTAGATGGCACCACCTGCTTTTAATTTAATGTGTTCATGGAGAAAGACAAACTTGCAACAAATGGTAGCAACTTTACCGACCGGGCCATGAATTTTATGATTCTCCTCAATGCTGCACACAAGCTATATGTACTAGAAGAGCCGCTAGGACCCCCACCAGCTCCTGATGCCCCTGACAAGGAAAAGAACGTCTATCTGACTCGTCAGGAGGACCACAAATTAGTTCATTTCGGCATACTGTATGGGCTAGAGCCAGAACTACGAAAGCATTTTGAAAACGACAATGCCTTTGATACCATGGGTGAATTGAAGATGATTTTCGATACCCATCCTGTTGTAGAGAGTTATAATGCTTCTGAAAAGTTCTTTAGCTGCATGATGGAAGAGAACAACTCCGTTAGCGAGCACGTACTCAAAATGTCTGGGTACGCCGATAGGCTTGTGTCCTTGGGAATAACGATTCCCATTGACTTAGGCATACATCATGTTCTCCAATCTCTCCTACATAGCTACAAGAGCTTCGTGATGAACTATAATATGTAGGGCATGAAGAAGTGTCTCCCCGAGATTCTGTCAATGCTTAAGACTGCAGAGGTGGAGATCAAGAAAGAACATGAAGTGTTGATGATCAATAAGACCATCGGTTTCAAGAAAGTCAAGAAGGGTAAGCAAAAGGGAAAGAAGGGCGGCAAATCTGTTGCCGCACCTGAAAAGAAATCCTGAGATGGCCCCAAGTCTAATACCGAGTGCTACTATTGCAAGGGGACCGACCATTGGAAGTGCAACTGCCCCAAGTACTTGGCAGACAAGAAGGCCGACAAGGCAAACAAAGGTATATATGATATACATGTATTGATGTGTACTTGACTAGTACTCGCAGTAGCACCTGGGTATTTGATACTGGATCGATTGCTAATATATGTAACTCGAATCAGGGGCTGCAGAACAAGCGACCACTAGCAAGGGGTCAGGTCAAGATGCGTGTCGGCAATGGATCAAGGGTTGATGTGATCACCGTCGAAATGCCGCCTCTCCACCTACTATCGGGATTAGTTATAAACTTAAATAATTGTTATTTGGTGCCTGCACTGAGCATGGACATTATATCCGGATCTTGTTTAATGCGATGTGGTTATTCATTTAAATCCGAAAAGAATGGTTATTCGATTTATATGAGTGACATCTTTTATGGTCATGCACCTGTGATGAATGGTTTATTTTTGTTGGATCTCGATAATAGTGTTACACATATTCATACTGTTGATGCTAAAATGATTAAATTGATGATGATATATCTGCATATATGTGGCACTGCCGTCTAGGTCATATTGGTGTTAAACGCATGAAGAAACTCCATTCTGATGGACTTTTGGAATCACTTGACTTTGAATCATTTGATACATGTGAGCCATGCCTTATGGGCAAGATGACTAGAATGCTGTTTTCCAGTTCAATGGAACATGCGATAGATTTATTGGAAATCATACATACTGATGTATGCGGTCTAAATGAGTGTGTCGGCGCATGGTGGTTATCGTTATTTTTTTACTTTCACGGATGATTTAAGTAGATACGGGTATATCTATTTGATGAAACACAAATCTGAAACCTTTGAAAAGTTCAAGGAATTTCAGAATGAAGTGGAAAATCATCGTAATAGAAAGATCAAATTTCTACGGTCTGACCGTGGAGGTGAGTATCTAAGTTACGAGTTTAGCACACATATGAAAGAGTGTGGAATAGTTTCACAACTCACGCCTGCCGGAACACCACATCTTAATGGTGTGTCAGAATGTCGTAATCGTACTTTATTAGATATGGTTCGATCTATGATGTCTCTGACTAACTTGCCACTGTCATTTTGGGGTTATGCACTAGAAACTGCTGCATTCACTTTAAATCGGGCACCATCTAAATCCGTTGAAAAGACACCGTACGAATTGTGATTTGGAAACAAACCTAAGCTATCATTTCTTAAAGTTTGGGGTTGCGATGTTTATGTGAAGAAACTTCAACCAGATAAACTATAACCCAAAGCGAAAAAATGCGTATTCATAAGATACCCTAAGGAAACTATCGGGTATTCCTTCTATGACAGATCCGAGGGCAAGGGTTTCGTTGCCAAGAATGGATCCTTTCTAGAGAAAGAGTTTCTCGCGAAAGGCGTATGTAGTCGGAAGGTAGAAATCGAAGAGGTTATTGAACCTTCTCTTCATACAACGGCGAGTAGAGCAGTGCCGTAAATTGTTCCGGAGTTGACTTCACCAAATGAAGAGGGAACTAATGATAATGATCATGAAACTCTGAAATAGGACACTATCGAACCGTGCAGGTGAAGCAGGACACGTACAACTCCTGAACTGTACGGAAATCCTATTATGAATTTCATGGTTGATGAAATAGATGACATGTCGATGTATGAAGAAGTGATGATGAGCCTGGATTCCAACAAATGGCTAGAAGCCATGAAATCCGAGATGGTATCCATGTAGGAAAGCCAGGTTTGGACCTTGGTGGACTTACCTCATGATCGAAAGGCCATTGAGAATAAATGGATTTTCAAAAGAAAAACTGATGTTGATGGTAATGTAACCATCTATAAAGCTCGACTTGTTGCAAATGGGTTTTGAAAAATTAAAGGGGTTGACTACAATGAGACATTCTCTCCCGTAGCGATGCTAAAGTCGGTTAGGATTATGTTAGCAATTGCTGCTTAGTTCGATTATGAGATATGACAGATGGATGTCAAAACTGCATTCCTCAATGGTAACATTGAAGAAGAGTTGTATATGATACAACCAAAGGGTTTTGTCAATCCTAAGGATGCTGACAAGGTGTGCAAGCTTCAGCGATCCATCTATAGACTGAAGCAAGCATCCCAGAGTTGGAATCTCCGCTTTGATGAGGTGATCACAGAGTTTGGATTTATCCAAACTTATGGAGAGGCTTGTATTTACAATAAAGTGAGTGGGAGCAATGTGGAATTTCTAATATTATATGTGGACTACATATTATTGATTGGAAATGATATAGATCTTTTAAACAATGTTAAAAGTTATCTAAACAGCAAATTTTCAATGAAGGACCTAGGTGAAGCGTCATACATATTAGGCATAAAGATCTATAGAGATAGATCAAGGCGCCTGATAGGGCTATCACAAAGTACATACCTTGATAAGATTTTAAAGAAGTTTAAAATGGACAGAAGTAAGAAGGGGTTCTTACCAATGTTTCAAGGCAAGACATTGAGTAAGACTCAAAGTCTGGCTACGACGGAAGAAAGAGAGATAATGGATAAAATCCCCTATGCTTCGGCTATAGGCTCTATAATGTACGCCATGCTATGTACAAGACCGGATGTGGCACATGCTATTAGTTTAACTAGTAGGTACCAATCTGATCCAGGTACGAAACACTAGATAGCTGTCAAGAATATCCTTAAGTACTTAAGAAGAACTAAGGATATGTTTCTTGTATACGGAGGTGAAGAAGAGCTGGTCGCTAAGTGTTATGTTGATGCTAGCTTTAACACCGATCTGAATGACTCTAAGTATCAATCCAGATACGTATTTCTCTTGAACGGAGCAGCAGTTAGTTGGAGGAGTTCCAAATAACCTATGGTGGCTGGATCAACGATGGAGGCGGAATATGTTGCTGCTTCAGAAGCGGCGCAGGAAGCGGTTTGGATGAAGGAGTTCATAACCGAACTAGGTGTGGTTCCTAGTGCATTGGAACCAATGGTTATCTATTGTGACAACAATGGAGCCATAGACAACGCTAAGGAACCAAGGTCTCACAAGAATTCCAAGCATATTAAGCGCCGGTTTCACTCCATCCAAGAGCATGCAAAGGATGGAGATAAAAAGATTTGTAAAGTACACACGGATCTCAATGTTACAGATCCATTGACTAAAGTTCTCCCTAGGGAAAAACATGATCAACACCATAACTCCATGGGTGTTAGATTTATCACTATGTAACTAGATTATTGTCTCTAGTGCAAGTGGGAGACTGAAGGGAATATGCCCTGAGAGGCAATAATAAAATTGTTATTATGTATATTCCGATGTTTATTTTGCATGCTATAATTGTATTAATATGGAAATGTTAATACATGTGTGTTTAATAAACAAATGGAAAGTTCCTAGTTATGCCTCTCTTTAAACTAGCTCGTTGATTAACAAGATGATCAAAGTTTCCTGATCATGGACATTGGATGTCGTTAATAACGAGGTCACAACATTTGTGAAATGATGTGATGAACATTCATTCGAAGTATAGCATTACGATCAAAGTCATTGATTTTATATTGCTATAACATCATCCGAAGTAATCTTAGTCCTTAGACCATGAGATCATATTAATCACTAACACCGGAAGAGTATCTTGATAACATCAAATGTTACACCGTAAAAGGGTGACTATAAAGGTGGGTTCAGTACTATGAAGGTGTTATGTAGAGTCTCATGGATAAAGAGTGGGATTTATCCATCCCGATGATGGATAGATATACTCTGGGCCCTCTCGGTGATATCACATTGAGAATAGCTTGCAAGCAAGTGATGTGATCACTAGAATGTTATATCACGGGAACGAGAAAAGAGTGCATGTCGGTAACGAGATCACACTAGGTATTTGGATACCGATGATAGAATCTAGGACATGTAATATATTGTGAGACAAAGGGATTAAGTTACTAGCGTTAAAGGTTCTCACGATCACAGAAGTCATCGTTGAATGTGTAGGAGTCAGAATGGATCTCTAGGTCCCACTTCTGATTATTGATCTGAAAGGAGTCTCGATCATGTCGGCATTATTCATGAACTATAGGGTGACACACTTAAGTGTTTCCAAATACCATTTAGAGCATATATGTTTCAGACGAAAGAATTGCAAAGCGCTGGAATCATTTCGATGAAAATCGGAATTGTTTTGGGTGAAATTGCAGAAACTGGTCCTGCATGTGATATTGAAATGTTACAGGGGGTTTTATGTGAATGTTTGTTAATTAAAGTAATTAACAAAATTCTGAATAAAATAAATAAAAGAGTTTTATTAAATGAGAGTTGCATTAAATTTGGTGAAAATTTAATGCATGTGAGTGGAACTTTGAGTGGAGGCAAAATTGATGTGAGTGGAGCTGCCACCACATGAATGAGGAAGAGGTGGGGGAACCCCCCATGGGCGCTAGACATGGAAGGGGAGGAGCCCCCCTCTCCTATAAAAGGCCCACATCTCCTCCCTCACAAAGCACACCTCCTCGTGAAGGATCTCTCTCCCCCTCTAGATATATTCCCCCATGGTCTCGGATTAGCGAGATACATGTTCCTGGTGGCATTTCGTCTGGAAGGAGTTGCTGCTTTTGCTGATTCCCTGGAGCGAGGAGGTGGAGGTTGTTCGATGGCCTGAACGTGTGTGCGAGGACAGATGCACTGCTGATTTGTGGTGCTAGGACTTCCACACGATCTTGAGATTGGTAAGCGTACGACTACATCATCCACGAGTTCCAACTCATTAACAAAGCTTTGTTGCCTTCGAGGGTAAGTTCTCTATGGCTGTATATCCGCCCGTTTCTTGTATCTAATAGATAGATCTTGGCATATAGTTCCCATCATAGGAATTTTATTGTTTTCTATGCTGCGAACCCCAACAACAAATATGTTATGTATCCTCCGGTATGAACCACAAGATAGTCGCCCTACTAGTAAGGAAGATGGCGGAGAGGAGTATGGACAAAGAGATGAATAAAATAAAATTCAAGACCAGAGTCTCCAACCTCTGCACGAGTCTCTAGCTTGACGATTTCTGCTCTGAAACCCCGGAGTGTGTTTTGTATATGTATGCGGTTTGAAGAATTCCCCAGAGACTCTGCCCGCCTCGACCCCAGACCAGAGGCTCTGACCCAGTGCCATAGGAGTCTCCTTTCTTTAAGGCCCACAAGAATGCAGAGTTATCAGGCCATAACACATGTAACACCCAGAATTTCCATTTTATGCCTAAACTACCCTTCGTTTGTGGATGACTATATATCCCACACCTCCATCTGTAAAGCCTAGACTTTATTTGATAATTTTATTGGCTTAGCCTTCACTTTCCCTAGGGGGAACTTCTCTTTAGATTACATCTAATAGTTGTACAAGGTACTTCCTTGCACTTGAATCTTTTTATTTGTTGAACTGTATTGCAATATATATATCTTCCCTTATGAATTATGTCCTTGCAATCTCTTCAACTTGGAATTTTATTCATTTGCTCGACAATCTTTCTACAAGAAAACTCTACCTACCAAGGTCTATTTCCTCAAGGATTCTATTGAATTGGTGATTCAGGACAACAAGGGTGTGGTGCCTCCGGATGAACCATCCAAGAATCCTTGTTATGCATATCGCCATGATCCCATGGTCAGTCTGTTGTGGCACATAACCGACAAGTATCATTACAACATCCAAAACATAACGAGTAAGACTTAAAATAATGCCAGTATGGCTATAATTTACATGAGCCCCTTCGGGCTACTTCAATTATCACCAGTGGAATTTCATCAAGCGTAGAGCCCAAGTCATGCCTTAACCCTACAAGTAGCTGACTAGGAGAACGTCCTAGCTTGCACAGTCATTAATGACTTTCCTTCCTCTTCTCCATCCTTCTCAAAGTCTAACAAAGTAAATAGCCAGGGATAATGCCAGTGAGTATGTTTGAATGTACTCGCAAACCATCTTAAGAGGGTAACAATAACATGATATGCAATATAGTTGTGGTAGTAGGATGCCACTATCTAGGGCTGGTTTATTTGTAAAACATAGTTTCTCTTATAGATATAGCATACCTATATATCTTTGTTGAAAAACATTTGAATACCATTTAGAATTTAAAACGACTAGGATGGGGTCACCCAATTTCTCCCTTACTGGTCATCCCATGATTAGGTACCTTCCTTTGTGATCATCCCATGATCACAACACCTTCTCCATGGTCATCCCATGACCACATCACCTTCCTCGGTGGTGATCCCATGACCACCCTGTTTACAAAACCTTTGTTTTCTCAAAATATGGTTCAAGACAAAACCAACACCACTAAGCAGCAACAATTACAACCGTCCATGACCATAGACATGGCTATTTGAATAGATTTACACTCTGTAGAGGTTGTACACTTTACCCACACCATTCGGGGTACCCTGACCTGATCCTGCATGGATTGTGGGTCAAGTAACTGATCAAAACTTTTAGGATTCCACTCCAGTATAAGTGCCTACTCTATGAGTTGTTCCTCTCAACACCGATATGTTGGGTATCGAGGACCATCTAGAACGCATTTTCAACTACACAAAGTGTGTGCTTTCAATGAGAGTCTCCTAGTATTGTGCACCTATGCCTGAAGCTAGTTCACATCTCCCCCAGATCATGGTTACCAACCACTAATCCTTTACTATGGAGAGACCCGACATTCGAGGAATATGATCCCTTATAAGTAGTTGGAAGGGATCCCATACTAGAGTAAACAAACTTCAAGTCAAGCCATGTCCCATTTCAGGGTAATGTGGTTGCACAGTTTAGTTTTTCTAGCAAACTACATAAAACCAGGTGTGTTTCTATAAAAAAATTCCTCCTTATCCATTTCAGTATCACTTGTAAAACAAAAACTTTTCATTTCTCAAATCTCTTCTCGGTAAGGAAATCCTTACCAAGGTTTTACCATAAAACCTTTTTATAAACTTTCTAAGGGTTTTCCGAACCTATAGTTTTGCTTTGGCTAAGAGGGGTCTCAAAGGGGGTATGGTGTTAACCACCAACTTACCATACTAAGGGATGGGTAGGTGTCCTCAGGGATTGTACTTAGTAGTACCATTGTGTAATAGCTTAGAGGAGCCAAACTACTATGAGATATAAATAACAATATAGTAAAAATAATGCAATTTGCATAAATAGGTAAGTAAAACATGCATAGATAAATAGTAGGACAAGGATTATAAATAAGTAGGTGGATTTACTAGTAGCAATATGTCCTTGGTCTTCTAAGAAATCCCAAATAATAAATCTCCTCCTTTTTGACTTCAATATATTCGCAACTATCATCGTCACATACCACACATGCAAACAAGAAATGTACCACAATCAACATAAGGCAAACAAGAACCAGTACAATACACCAAGAAAATTTAGCAATACATCAGTGCTCTACCATAGGTTTTGAAGTTTACAACTCATGGAAATTGGATTCATCTCATTTGCCTTTTTAGAACTTATTTTATGATTTATTTATTAAACACCACTTAAACAATGGTTTTTATGCCAAGATCAAGATCTGTATGGTATCAGTACACAAATGTGTTATCATTAGGTAGATATTGAAATAACAAAACCACTATAAGTGGCTTCATCATTTTATCAAATTTCCTTATTTATTTATGATTTTTCTAGTGAGAATAACCCTTGTTTTGGTATTTAAATTATCACAAATTTCTTTAAGTCAAATAATCTTTTCCTCTTAGGGTTATAAAGGTACTGGAGTATTGGTTCACCGAGAGTTGGTTTCACCTTAAAATAATTACCCGAATGCCCTTGGGAAATTCCCAAATTCGATGCTACAAAGAATTTGTATTTTTCATCAGTTTTATTCTATAGGTCCAAATGGCATGAGACCAAGGACACTATCAAGGAACCACTGATATGTTTCTAAATAAATTAGTTTCAATATTTTTAGAGTTGCAGAACTCTAGTGGTTATTTATTAAGTGAAACAACCACATCCAGCAATATTTTTTCATGAAAATTCACTAGTTAATTAATAAAATATGTAAACTTGGAGTTTGGTAGGTATTGCAGTTCCACACCAAGAGGAGTTGGAATAAACTCATTATTTGTAATAGATCTACCTTGAGAATTTGTCAAAGTCAAATCTGAAAGGTTTTTGTCATTTTGAGTATATTAGATGTGTATATCCTCTTTGTATGAGACCAGGGATGCAGGAAAGGTACTATGTGAAACTTCTAGTAGGATTTTGTTACAAGTGATTTGGAGCTGTAAAACTCAAGATATTATTTATTTAGTGAAACATACTTATTTTAGTAGACAAATCCTCAGGTTTTATCAAAATTTATTTTGAGTGAGAGACTTGTTCTAGATGTTAGGGGACTCACTAAGGGGCATGTGAAAAAGTAGATCTAATAGTTTCAGGACACGATTTATTTTCTAGGGTATTTCAACCAAACTAGGAAATAGTAGATCTTGTGGAAAAAATGAATAATGAATTAATAACAGAAAATTTTCACGGGCCAGTTTCTAAACAGAGATGGGCCAAGCGACATCCAGTCGACCCAACACCACTCTATAGTGCACGGGAGAAGTGGGTTGAAATCCTGGGATGGGGCCCGCCAGTCAGAGATACGGGGAGGTCGAAGCGGTACCAGGAAGTGCTGTCCACATGATTAAATCGCGATCGATGGTTGTCCGTCGTTGTTCTTGTGGTGGCCTGCACAACAGATAAGAAACCCTAACAAGGCTGGAGTTTGTCCAAGGGCTCACCTAGAGAGGGTTTTCGGTGACGAGGAGGTGATAGGTAGGTGCGGCACATCACCATGAGCTCGAAGATGGGAGGGACGACTGGCTTCTCCTCCGTGCTGCCTAGGGCTGCTGCATGTCGACAGAGAGGACACCGAGTGGGTTTGGTGGTGCTGGGAGGCTCCTGTCTAGTGCATGCATCGAGGTTGGGGTTCGGGAACATATGGTTTGCTGGGGGAGCTCCATTCGGCCATGATCTTTTGGCAGCGGTCCCCGACAGAGCTGAGTCAAACGGAGGACATGGAGAGGTGGGTCAGAGCAAGGGGAGCACATGTAGGTGAAGAAATGTAGCAAGGGTGGTCGGAAACCATGGCCACCTTCAAAGCAAGCTAGCAATACCATGGCAAAGAACACCTAATCCTCGTCCACAAGAGAGATGTCTAAGGGAGTGAGAGAGTGAGGGCAGAGGAGCAGAATGAACCAGGAGGGAGTGGATGAGGTGGCATGAGCCTTATCTTAGAACTGGGGTGGCTCACGGTGGATTTTGTCCACTAGGGAAAGGGAGATGGGAGAGGAGAGCTGGGGTTAGCTGGTTTGGGCATCTCTAAGGTGAGTGCTGGTGGCATTGTGAAGAGGAGAGATGTGGGAGCTGAGTGATGGACATTTCTCCTTCCCAGGTTTGATTAAATAAAAGGGAGAGAAAGGGAGGGCTAGGGCTCGCCATGGGGAATGCCAAGTGCTCTAGGGAGTGGGGTGCTACAGTGCATGACCCAGATAGAGGTGGGGTGCTGGAGAGATCAGAGCCAATGTTTTGGATAAGGTATGATGCCATTGGAAGTTTGTTTGAATAATCAAACATTCACTTCTCTCTCTAATATCACATGCAAAATTAGTCCTAGGTGCGATGATGATGAGGCGCCTGACCAGGAAGGAGTGGAGTGTAAGGAAGGACACTAGGTGGGGTTTGAGTTGAATTCGAAAGAAAAGATTTGTATTTTTCGATGTCACTAGTGATCTTGCTGCAGAACATCACTGATACATTGCAAATGTATCTATAATTTTTGTGGTTCCATGCTTGGTTTTATCTACTTTCTTATGTTTTGTCCACACTTTGGAGTACTTTTCATATGATTTCTTGGACAAACCTATTAACAAGAGCCACAGTGCCAGTTGCCTGTTTTCTGCTGTTTTTGGTTCCAGGAAAGTCAGAAAATCAATATTCTCGGAATTGGACGGGACAAAAGCCAAAGTTCCTATTTTACCGGAAGACTCACGGAGCTAGAAGCAGAGACGGAGGAGGGCCAGGGCCTGGCCACACCATATGGTGGCGCGGGCTAGCCCTGGCCACACCACCAGGTGGTGTGGGCCCCCTGGCACTCCACCGACCTTGCCTCCTTCGCCTATAAGAGCCTCCCGATACCAAAACCCTAAATCGTCAACCAGAAATCCACGAAAAGTTCCGCAGCACCGCCGCCACTGAAGGGGAGATTTGGGGGACAGAAAGTCTCTGTTCCGGCACCCTGCCGAGACGGGGAAGTGCCCCCGGAGCCATCTCCATCGATCTCCACCACCATCTCCATCACCATTGTTGATTCCCATGATGAGGAGGGAGTAGTTCTCTCTCGAGGCTATGGGTTCTACCGTAGCTATGTGTTCATCTCTCTCTCTATGCATGATCTTATTGAGATCATGAGCTTGTAATCTATAGATCTACCTTGCTACTCAAGTGCTTTAATAGATCTCAGCTCTCCCCATGTGTGTGAAAGTGACAGCGTGCACACCATGGTGGCACTTAGGCTAGAGATTACAAATACTTGTTATGAGTTATATTTGGAGTTGGATGTCTTTATGAAATTGTGGTGTTTGTTGGACTCATCTAGTACTCAAGGTGACAGTGTGGGGTTTTCTAGATGGGAAAGGCTTACTTTGAGGTGTGCTGTTATAGCCCTACCATGGATTAGAGTGTCCAACCGGAGAGTAGTTCAGAGTAGTATCATAAAGAGAAGATATTTATATGAGAGCATTTACTAGTGAAAGTATGATCCCTAGGCCTTGTTTCTAAGCACTGAAACACCGTTTGATACTAGATCTGTTATATGTTTGCTTGCTTCCTTCTTTATTTCAGTTTGCCTTTAGTCTCTTCCACGCCATCAAAGTATTTTATAGCACCGTTATCTTATATCCATACCACTTGTATTTCACTATCTCTTCGCCGAACTAGTGAACCTATACACCTGCCAAGTGTATTAGGTGTGTTGGGGACACAAGAGACTTCTTGTATCTTGATTGCAGGGTTGATTGAGAGGGGATACCTTTGACCACTTCCTCCTTGAGTTCGATAAACCTTGGGTGATCCACTTAAGGGAAAACTTGCTGCTGTTCTACAAACCTCTGCACTTGGAGGCCCAACAACTGTCTACAAGAATAGAAGTGCGTAGACATCAATCACCAGGTATACAAAACCAATCTATATTAAGTGACTTAGGGACCCATTTGGATGATGGGCTAGATGAGGTGGTAGAATAGGTGATGTATATTAGGATGCTACAAATATTTTGTCTAAAGCAGGTTTGGGAGCTTCTAGATTAAAAGACAAACTTGGTTGTTTTAAACATGACCAAAACAGAACATCATCTTACCAACAAAACCATGTTGGTTTAAGTTGCTCAAGGCTCCATTAGAACAAAGGAGGGTAGCGGATGTTATACTAGGTTGGGTAGATCACAAACATGCAAAGAGTTGGCCATAAAAGGGTGAGATGGAGTTGGGATCTTCTACCAAAGTAGGCATGTTGAAATAGTTGATAGAAATAGATTATTTTCTTGACTACATATTTTCTTGACTACATAGCCATCAAGGATAAGTTGGTCCAATAAGGATCTAGCCAAGGGCAAGAGTGTGGTTTGCAAGTTCATATGATCATGCGTAAGATGGCCCAAGTGCATTTCCAAAAAGGTCCATGGGCGATTCTAGATAGAGACTTAAAGATGGGATCTTGATAATGGTTTTAGACTTGGTCAAAATTTTACTGTTTTAGGGTTTTGACTAGGGTATAAGATCTAGGCCCCGTTTGTTAGCTCTGCATTTTTAAAGTATTACTCGAATACTGAAGTTTTCTAAATTACTGAAGTATAAGATACTGTGAGCTGTTTGGCTGCGAACTAAAACTGTGGTATTGATATTGCGGTATTCAGAAAACTGCGGTATTTTCTTCGTTTTGAAGAAAGAACCCCAGACCACTTTTTTTGGAAACGGAGAAGCTAAAAAATCTCCGCATTGTTGTTCCACACCCTACCGCCGCCCCATCATCTCTGTAATGCTGCGTCTGACTGCCGACAATGACTTTGAGGCGACATTCCGGCCGTTGATGACAACGTCTAGAAAGAAGAGAACGCAATGGTGATAGACACTGACGAGGTGGCCGAGAGCTAGCCGTTCGTGTTCTGCTCTTCCTCCAAGAAGCAGCAGGCAGCCATGCCGAGGCGGTGCAGAAAGTCGACACAGTACTAGGGTGTGCAACGGGCGGCAGAGATCAGCGAACCTTCCAAAGGCGTCCACTTCACTCATGCAATGACCATGCAACTTTTAATTATCGGTCAAAATTTTATAATCCATGCGAGTAATCATGTGTCAAAACTGCGGAAAAATTGCACTTGCCAAACGCTTCTGCTGTTTTGCTAAAACTCAGAAAAACTATGGTTTGAAGAAAATAAAGTATTGCTTTGCCGGGCATTGGAATACTCTGGTTTTGCGAAACTTCGGTTTTGAATAAGATGAGCTGCCAAACACAGCCCTAGTGGTTTTGGTTGGATGAAAGGTTCCAAACTCATCATCAAGTGGATGAGGTTTAAGAGTAGATTGATTAGAAAGGTAACATGCCTTGAGTTGGACTCCATTGATTTGGAAGCTACTAAAATAATTAGCTCGAAACTAGTCTTGATAAGGAAACAGACGATCAAGTTAATGACTAGAGATCAAGATTATCTTGGGAACAAGATAGATGAGTTTATTGATCAAGATCAAATGTGTGTGATGGTAGAGCACATCACCAAGAAGGGGATAGAATGGACATATTGCCAAGAGGACATGAGAAAGGGTCTTAGGTAGAGTTCTAGGGAGTGGATCAGATAATAGGGAGGAGGGTAGTCTTCCTACTAGGGTTTTGATGATTTCTTCTCAATAGTTTTAGAGGTTGCGTGGTTGGGTTTGTTTTGTTACTAGGGAATGAGCTCCTAGAGCATCTGATACTAACTCCTAATCAATAAAGTCAAGATAATCATGCTTGAAGACAGCAGATCAAGTCAATTCATACAAATATCTCAAAAATACTACAAACACACACACGCATTACTTAAGGTCTAAAGAAAAGAATTTTTGAAAGTTTTGTGTTTATAAGAAGGTGAGAGTCCCTTGGCACTTCTACCAATGGTGGGAAACAAATAGCTTTATAAAAGATCTTGGAAAGACTAGGGGTGAGGATATTTGGAAAGTTCTTTCTTGAAAACATAAGGAGATGGTATGAGATAGATCTCCATAATTTTGTCAATAGAATATAAGAAAACATTCATTGTTGCAAAGTCATGTTGGCTCTTGTTTTGAAATGCTAGAACATTTGAGAATATGTAAAGTAAGCCAAGACATTGTATTTTGTTAAATAACTTTGGTAACTAAGGGGAAAGTAGAGAAGTATCTTAACTACCACGCAATTAGAGACATAGGCAGAAACAAGCAAACAACTACTTCACCACTAATCAAGAAAAAGTTTTTGTTGCCCCTAATTTTTGCATTCAGGACAACAAATCAAGGATACTCAAGGTGGGTGTTACAGAGGGAAAACTGGATTTGCGTCTGCATGTGTGTTTGTATCTCTAATCCCCTTTTGTTCTTCGTGTTCATCTCACTTGCCCCCCTCTATATAGTCATTTCGTGAAGATCGGGCCACCCCCAACTGGTTAGAAACCACACCATTGACCTAGCGTTTGAGGACATAATAAAATAAGAAGGTCTAGCTGATTTTCTCATCCTATTACAGGATCTGTGGTCGACACTTGGGGTTTACATGGCTGGTTGTTGGGCCGAAGTAAGTGAACTATGGTCTGTCTGGTTGTTCTGTTATTTTTTATATTTCCTTTCCTATTTCTCTTTTTATTTTTCTAATTTGAATTCTATTTAGAAATTTGTTCTAGTTTGAAAAGGATTTGAATAATTCAATTTTTCGATCTATTATGAGTTTTAATAAGGGGTAATTCTCATCCCTATATTAAATATTGAGAGTAGTTTTGCAGGTATTTACTTCCCAACATATTTGTATGTAGGATAATGTCTCTTAAATCCTTAAATAAAGTTTGTTCAAAATAAATATCTTGAACTCCAAACATTTCTATGGATTTTGGAAATTTAATTTTTATGATTTACAAGGGATTGAATTCCTTTATTTGTGTTTAGATTTTAGAGATAATGTTCTATTATGGAAGGATTTAGTATAAGGAAAATGTTTAGAACCTTTAAATGGAATCTTAGTTTAAAATAAATATTTTGGACTCCAAAGAATTTCCATAGATGTTTTTTTAAAGTTCCCTGTCCTTTATTTTTCTAGATTATACTACCTCCTTCCCAAAGCTTAAGGCTTATATATTTTTTAAAGTCAAGCTATGAAAAGTTTGACCAAACTTTTAGAAAAATATATCAGGAACTATGATATTATATAGATTTGAAAATATGATTCATGATGTATCAAAGGGTATGGATTTCATTTTGCAAATATTAATATTTATTCTTAAAACTTTGTCAAACTCTACATAGTTTGATTTTTGAAAAAAAACATTAAGCTTTGGATTGGGGTAGTAGAAGACAAAAAAAAAGTAAGATGACAACTAGGTTTCCCATTTGAGAGAAATCTCAGATGATTTCCTTTGTGTTGAGAGGTAATTTATAAGATCTTGAATAACTCCATATTGAGTTGAGATACTTTATAAAGAATTCAAAATCTAATACTTTCATAGATAAATTCTAGCTTGACAAAATTGAGTGTTTTGTGTGTTTTACCCAAGTCAAAGATATTGAATATTTGTCCTTTTAATCTATGTACAATATTTAGGTTTACTTCACATAAAAACTTGTGATCATAATCACATCTACATAACACTAGAGTTTACTATTAAAAAAATATATTTTCTTACAACCATAGGAATTATTCTTTTGATTGATTTGGTAAAAATGAATCGCAAAATATTAGTGGACACATTGAGTTAGACTGTGCTCTAAGCCACTAAGGCATATTATAGGTGTATGCCCATGTTTAAAATAGAGTATTTACTATCCACTTAATTTCTCTCAGCATAAAGTATGGATTTTACTCATTAAAAGATTTGAGATCCTTTTGTAAATGAATTGGATAGAAGGTATTTGATAGAGGTTGAGATCCTCTAGGTAGGCTTTCCTACTCGTGAATCATATATAATGATATATATACTTTTCCTAGGTATTCTAGCTTGCTAAATTATGTAGCTTGTTCTTCTAGAAATCTGATGATACTGCATCTTGTGGCATGCCGCCTACTCCTCCTAGTTGCTTCACTTTTCTCTCTAAATCTCTATCTAACTATCTAATCTAGCTTTTGGTTTGTGTGGCTTGGTGAGTTGTGAGGCATTTCCTATATTGCTCCTCTATTTATAGTAGGTCAGGAGCTTTATCTTGTTGACACCTCAATGTTTTTTATGGCCTAATAAGCTTCTTGGGTTTGTGTGAATCATTGTTTTGTAGTCTAGATTTATGTGCACAGTCATAAAACCTATGTTTGCCTAATTTGGCATCACGGTTTGGTTTTTCCTTATTGCTTATTTTGGATAATGCCAAATGAGATTTCACTTAACAACATCTTGGTTCTCAATGTACTGATTAATTAGGATTAGTTAATTGATTGTGAGATAGTAATTGATCTTATTAGCCACTTAAACTAATTGAGATTAAGTTAAGTGGTGTGTTCATTATCAAATAATCTGGTTGACTCATCCATGTCAATCAAAAACCATGTCTTTGATTTATATTGGCTTTAATATTAATCAAGTGAAAAATTAATGAATATTGTGGGTTGATTTATTAAGATTAGACCATGGGCTTAGTCATTTAGATTGGAATAGATAATACGATTGAGTGCTTTGCATATTTAAGATAAAACTTAAATTGCAAATATGAGCTAATCATCGTAGACCTTCATGTTAATTAAGTGAACACTTAGTTAATAATGTAGATGATTTGATTTCATCAAGGCATGATCGGGAGTTGCAAAATCCTCATAGTTAAGTATCTTTAGATAGTTTGATCTATTTAACATAATGCAAACGAGTCTAGTTCATTAGATTCCAAATATTTAGTAAGTTATGATTTGAATAAAATGCATGGCTATTATGCACCTTAGACCTTATGATTTTCCATATTTCTATATAATGTGTTAAGAGATATTTTGAGTGGTTCATGCTTTATATAAGGAATACCATAATAGATCAAGATTTCATTTAGAGGATTCTGTATGCATAAGACAATTGTATAGCACGGGTGGTAATGCATAGGTCGATAACCAAGATAAGATAAGAATAGATCTAATATCTGTCCCTTAAGTATTTGTTTGTGTTATGGTTCACTTTTTATTTAGGACTACAACTTCTACCTCTCTAAAATAGAATTTTATCAAAATTTATCTCAAAGTTTATAGCACTTAACTTGATGGCCTAAGTCTAACTCATCAACTTAAGTGAAACATCAATCACTTCTACAAGTTCTTAAAAAATTAAATTTTCTTGAAATTTACATGCATGAATGCAATGCACACATATATTTTCTACCCATTTCGAGTCTCTTGAACTACGGGAAATTACATCCTCGTCACATGTTCAAGATGAAACCAGTCTCATGCGCTGACCAATGCTTCACCATCGCGAGGCCCGACATGTCATTTTAATCCTGATCGATGGGATGATGTTATTGTATTGTCTATGGTTATGGTGTGTTCTCCAACTTGTTCTAGTCAACTAAGAAGCCCAGTGTGTCAATTTGGTTGCCATCTTCGTGCAAGAAGGTGTGACGATGTAGCCGGTCAACACATCGTCCTTTGTCTCTAGGCGACTCGTCATTCTCTAGCTCTAGCTTAGGGACCATAAAAATGAAGAGCACTATCAAGGTGTAAGGACCATACAAACAAAAAGCACTAGCAAGGTGAAGGTATGTTCTTGATAGTATTTATTTCTTACCGGTCTCATGGTGTTAGTTGGGGAGACCAGTTTATAGGATAGATAACCGTACTATCAAGATGGGATCTTGAGTGAGTTACTTGATCGTATCGTCCGGAGAGATATCAAACCTTTGCATACTTGGCACCATATTTCTTGGTTCTTATTTGTATCTTACCCTTGTGAAGTTTTAGAGATTATGGCTATTCTCATGGCAAGCTCTATTTCATCAAAAACAGATTTCATATGAAAATCTTGTTGCATTTTTTATTTTGAAGTATTTACATGTTGTTCTATGAGGTATGTTCCACACCTCTATCTACTTGGTATTTTTTGTATGTTACTTGTATTTTTATTTCCCAACAAAATTGGTTTCATCCTAATCGGAGTTTTCAAGCTCAAGTTATTGTGTTTTGCCTTTTGGAGATTTTATTGATTCATCTCTTTTAGAGATGTCAAACCTTTCATCTTATGGGTTTCTATTTGTGGTTTGACTATGATGTTTCTCTACATGATCATGTAGAGCTTGTTTTCCTCTTCTAAAGTATCCCAAGATCATCAAAATTGGAGTCCGGATGCAAATTTTATTGCCATTTTCTATTGGGTGTTTAGTTGTACCGAAAATCCGGTAGTGCCGGAGTTTGGTACCAGAATGACCTGCAAGGGTGCGTTTTGTCAACCCGTGAATCTCGGGGACTCTGTTAGTATCGGGAAAAGTTTGAGAGTATCGGGAATCGCGATTTTGGGCTGCAACGGTTGGATGATTCTTGCATCTATTTGACTAAAACAGGGAGTTCTAGATGTACAACTCCACCAATCAATCTGTCCTCTAAGTGAGGGGAACACCTTGGGATCTAGATCTTGGAGACTTTTGTGGTTTTCCTCTTGTGTTCTTCCTCTCTTATTCTCCCAATAGACTTTGCAGCTTTGGTGGAATTTGGGAGTGAAGGATGTTCCATTACATTAGGTGCATCGATTTGAGTTCTCTTTAGAGGATTTGGTTGGTGAAATCAATAAACTTGTTACTCTTGGGTTCTTAGAACCCTAGACGGTTTAGTAGCCATTGAGGTGAGTTCTTGGGACCTCCAATTAAGTTGTGGATCTCTCCTCAAGTTAGTGGCCTTGGGGATGATTCTTACGAGCCTCCAATTAAGTTTTGGAGATTTCCCCAATCTTATACAGGTTTGGTGATCGCCCTCAACTTTCCCATAGTGGATTGGGTGATTTCCATGTGACAGGTGCTCAGGAGAATAGGGTGAGGCCTTTTGTGGAGTTGTTAGTCTTAGTACCACCCAACCCTCTAATAGAGATGTATTTCTCTTCAAAAGGAAGGAACTTTAGGATATATCATCGTCTCCGCGTTCCTCGTATATCTCTATACCTGAGCTCTTTACTTATGCACTTTACATTGTGATAGCCTTAGTGCTTGAAGTCATTTCTTGCTACCACCTTGTTGCTTGTATTTCTTAGCATAAGTTATTTGTGCACATAGGTGAACTGTAGTATATATATTTTGTTCTTGACAAAGTGAACGCTAGTTTTGTTCCACATTTGTTAAGCCTATCTCGTAAAAGTTTTAAACCGCCTATTCACCTTCCTATAGGCGGCATATGTGTCCTTTCAATTGGTATCAGAGCAATGTATCTCACTTTTAGGCTTCACCACCTTGAGAGTAAAGACATCAACTAGGGGATTAGTGCATGATTCCTTTTATATATTCGATGGCACAAAGTATGATGTTTGGAAATTTTGCATACTTTATTATTTCCGTGGCATACACCCAAATTTTGAGGGAATTCTAGATATGGGGTTTTTGTCCTTCTATGGATCCCCAAAATCAATCTTTAGAGGAGAAGATAAACTCTTATCTATATGCTCAAGCCACTAAAATGCTTTTACTTATTGTGAGCAATGTCATTATTTCTTCAATCATGCCTTATCAGAGTTCTCATGAGATTTGGACCAAGCTTCAAGAAAAATATAATGTGTCCAAAATTATTGTCGGAGATTTGTCCCGGCAGGGTATCTCGCGAAGTAGGATTTAATTGAACGCATGGGATAAACATGATCTCTCCCAGACTTCTTAGTGACCTTAGCGAGGAATAGCAAGAATCACGGAAAGGGAGACATGGTGAGTTTACCCAGGTTCATGCCATCGTGCGGTGTAAAACCCTACTCCTTCTTTGTTGTATTCCTTGCATCGCTTGGCGAGGTTACGGATACAAGAGGCTAATCAGGTGATCAGGTTTGGTGCTCCTGGAAGGAGAGAGCTAGGGTTTTCGAGCTAGAAGAAGGTCCCTTTTGATGGTGACGCACCCTCCTTTTATAGGCGCCCCGGTCCTCTTCCCGCCACATTGGCGGGAAGGGTTCCCACATGGTAAGGAAGGGGCAAGTAGTTAAATATGCCTCTCTCTACCTTTGTCACACTCTTCATGCCTCTACAGAGAGGGAGGTGGTGTGCTGCGGTCTTGTCTATAGAGGGGAAGCTGATGGCTTCCTTTCATGGTGGTAGTAAGCTATGATAGATGTCGGTTGCGGAGGTAATCTTTACCCTTTCCCTTGGAGCACAAGTATTCCTACGCGACCTCTATGACTTAGGCGCATGGGCGAGGATATGTCTTGTACTACCTCCTCGTTGACGTACTTATCGCTTCGTGATGGTTCCTTTGAAGGAAAGCTTCGCCTAGGGGCCTTACAGAGGTTGTCCTTTAACATTTGACAATGATGTCTCTTCAAGGCTCATTGGTTGCATTTCAAAGGTCCACCATCAGATGGGCCAGAGAACCCTGGTTGCCATTGCCCAATAGTATCCCTCGGGTGTCTGGGCCCCACGCGACCTTTAGGGTGTGAAGAGACAGGGCCCTAAGAGCTACTAGACCACGCATGCGGCACGTGGCAGTTGTATTAGAGGAAGCTCATCGTCACCATGATGGTCAAATGGCGGGTAGGTCACCGTCATTGGGTGAGGGACACTGTGCCAATGGTTCTCCTTGGCAACTGCTCAGAAGATCCAAAATAGTTTTTGTGTTCCAAAGTGCTTTCGTCTCCTCCTCCCCGCCGCCATCTCCTCTATGCGCACCGCTCCCCAAGATTGTCCTAGGTGTGCACGCTCCTCTTCAAGCCTTCTATTTCAGCAATGGCATACGGCAAGGGGAAGGGCTCCTCGAGATACAGACAACGAGGCCAAGGTGGAGGTCGCCCCCTCCCAAGCGCTATTGTGCCCCACTCTCAAGACCACCGACGACCTACTCTAGTACCAACACCTACTGGCTAGGGAGTTCAATGAGTGGTGTGCCACTGTCATCTGGCTTGGTATGGTGGATAGCCGCACGCTTCTTGCAACAGCTTATCCCTTCTTCATCCACACTCTTTATGCGGGACTAATCCCTCCTTTCTCAGACTTCTTCCTTGCCCTCTTGGAGCATTGCAAAATCCATGTGCTACACTTGCAGCCTAACTCTATCACCTCCATCGCCATCTTCGCCTATTTCTACGAGGCTTTCCTCGGCATTAAACCTTCAGTGTAGTTGTTTCTCCACTTCTAAAGCTTGCGCATCACCGCAGGAAGCCAGTGCTCCGGGTGTATCTCCCTTCATACAAAGTTTAGTGCTCTTCCCGATGAGTGGTCTAATAACGTAGGGAACTTCCGCCGCACTAGGTCTAGATGTATGCCAAGGAGATGAACCCGTCTCTCTTGATCTCGACGAGCCCAGCAGTGAATTCCAGTGGGTGGAGTTGAGTGCGCTTCCCGAGCGAGGAATGGGCAATCATTGCCACGCGCATCTCAAACTTACGCGCCAGTGGTCTGACAGATACGATGGTGACAAAGGACTTTCTCTAGCGGTTTGCTCCTCTCCAAGTCCATAAGAAGAACATGTGGGCCTACTCCGAAGGGGCTGATCATATGAAGCTTCAGGAGGAGCTTCTTCATGCTGCCAGGGTCGAGGAAGCGATGAAGGTTTTGTTTGTAGGGCAAGGCTCCACTTATCCTCCTGTGGATCCCCTCCCAATGTACCGCTCCCCAAGGATCTAAGGCATGGGGTCCCAACATTGATGCCACACTACGATACCAAGGGTTTTCTCCTGGCGTGGCGAGAGGAGAAGGGGGACCTGATGTTGCTATCATTGATCTAGAGGTGGCAATGATAGAGGAGGTAGAGGAGGCCCTTGTGAGCCCCTCGTATTGGTCAAAATCTTCGGGGGGGGGGGGGGGGGTGGGGAAGCCCTTCTGAGAAAGAGGAGGGTACACAAGGCGGTGCCAGCCTCTTCTAGCAAGGAGGGCGATGTAGAGGCGTTCTGCGTGGCGCCGTCGTTGCGCCTGCTCAAAGATGACCTTGATAATGGTGTCATGAGATCCTATGGTGACCCTAGCGTGACCCCTGTGGTGGAGCATCATGATGAGGAAGGAGGTCCCCACAAGGAAGACGCCCCTAGCCTTCGGGAGGTTTAGGATCTTGGCGAGAAGTCAGCTACTGGGGAGAAGATTTCATGAGCTCCCCAAGGGTCGAAGAGGGAGCATCGGTCTCCTGACGAAGAGTAAGTTTTCTTCTTCTTAGTGCTTTATTTCCTCCTCCATGCCTGGTATTGATCTTGTGCACGGGAGGGACCCAATGGCTAAGACAGCGCACCGAGGACGCAGTCCCGTGAGAGACGCTGCGCCACTCGGGCCGCTCCCCTCCGTGGGTTTGGGGAGCTCTTGTGAGGCTGGGGAATGCACCGGTTCCCTAGCAAATGAAGTGGAAGTGGTGGCCGATGAAGTGGAAGTAGCGGGCGACCTTCCTCCCCGACCTTCTTCGCTAGCGAGTGCAGAGTCGGAGCTCACGCCATGGGAGTAGAGCCTTGCAGAGGAGGGCACACGCCAGGAGGATGTCACAGTCTTTGGTGGATGCATCAGTGGTTGATGAGGCTCGCCCACGAGGGGGAAGATGAAGACATCGCCAAGGCCCCACCCGGTGGAGATGGATATTGTGCCGATGTCGTGGCCACTAACATAGGAGGTGCAAATACAAATGAACCCACTCCATACCAGCATCATAGACATTGAGGATGCGGGGACATCCTTCCAGCCTCACGGATTCCGTTGTTTCCTCCACTGGGAGTGTCATCACCAGCCTCGCCAAGGTTGGCAAGGATTTTCACAAAGCCAAAGAGGAGCTGGTGGCTGACTGCCCTCGTCTCGATGAGGAGTGGTCTAGAATTTTCGATGTCTCGGAGCACGCGTGCAAGTCCGAGATAGCCTTGCACCTTCTTCACGAGGAGGCTCATAAGGCCCTTGACAGAGCCAAGGAGTGCGAAGCAATGCTTGTGGCTCGCGAGAAAGTCACCACCGGCCATGAGGAGGAGGCTCGTATCACCCACGAAGAGGTGAAGACACAACAGCAGGAGATGCTGCTACGCGAGGATGACCTGAAGTCTAGGAAGCAGGTGCTCCTGGAATAGGAGAACGATTTCAGCTCCCATTCTGCAAAACTCGAAGCCACGAAGGTGAGTTTGGGCATGGATCACGGTCTCCTTGATAAGCTAAAGGCATAGCTGGAGGCGGGCCTGAAGGAGCTGGAGCAAGAGCGTGCGCGGCTGCATGACCAACTAGCGGCCCGTGAGGATCGCCTCCTCGTGGAGAAGCAAGCTTCAGCTGAGGCGAAGAAGGAGTTGGAAGTGAATATCCAAGCTTCTCAGGATGATCTACGTAAGTCGAAGAGGGCAAAGTGCTAGAAGTTGGAGGACATGAAGTAGCTCCATGGCGATCTCAACGACGTCATCACGAATGAATGTTGTCAGCTGCTGGGCGCTATCAGCAAGCGCGTCTAGCGCAACCTCTTGCTCCTATCTCATGAACTCGATCATGTGTCTGTGCTCAATCCAACAAGCTCCAAGGTGCCAAGCGCAATCATGGCAGAGGTGAATAAACACGTGGACTCTCTTGCTATGCTTTTTCAGCGCAGGGTGGTCGAAGACGTGTCTCCTAGCTCTTCTGACAAGGAGGCTTCCAACATGGAGCGCGGCAAGATGCCATGGAAGAAAGCTAAGGTCGGTGCTTCATAGGAGTAGGAGCCCTGTGCTCGTGGCTCAAGATGGCCTTTACTGCATCTTGTGATACTTGTAACATACGTGTGTGTCTGTTAAGACTTTGCCCTTGTGGGTTTGCAATATATCTGGTTTTGTGTGTGCACCTATGCTCTTCTCCTTCCTCTTATCCCTAGCCTTCCGCGGAGCATAGTATTAGAGAGGAGAGGGAGAGGAGTGGCTCAAAGTAGCTCATGCTCAGCCTTGGCAAGGAGTGGTTCCTGCGAGCTGGGTAAGGGAACCTTGTGGATCTTAGGCGTTACCTCTCGTGAGGCACCGGAGGAAGGTCTCTGGGGAGACTTGGGAGAGGACACCTCGTGGGCCTCAGTGAGGATCCCTTGTGAGGCTTTGCGGAGCATACCTTGTGGCATCCTCCATAGGGTTTGAATCTCTTGTGAGATTTAGGCATGGGAACCTTGTGGGCCTCAACGAGGCTCCCTTTTGAGGCCTCACGGAGCATACCTTGTGGCAGCCCCCTAGAGTTTTAATCTCTTGTGATATTTAGGCGAGGGCATCTTGTGGGCCTCGGTGAGGACCCCCTGTGAGGCCTCACAAATCCCATCTTGTGATGGCCTCCCTGTGAGGCTTGCTTCTGCTCTGTTTTGCTATCATAGGCAAGCCCTCGGTGAGGACACCTTGTGGGCCTCCGAGGTTTCCTCAGGCAAGGTTACAAAAATAGGGACTCTTGTGAGACACAAGAAAGGACACCTTGTGGGCCTTGGTGAGGACCTCCCGTGAGGCACGTACCGTGATGGCCTCCCTGCAAGTAAGTCTTCAGCGATACTTAGGTGAGGGTACATTGTGGCACCTCGGCAAGGCTCCCCTGTGAGGCCATGTGGTGCACACCCTGTGGCGACCCCCCTAGGGACTTGCTTCTACTCTATCAAGCTAGAGTAGGCAAACCGCCGACAAGGGTGTGTGAGTCCATGCGGAGCACACCCTACGACGACCCCCCATGTCACCGTTCCAGTCGAGTCCCGTTTTTGGAAGGTTGTCTGTTTTCCCCATGGGCAGCTCTATGATGTCCCCGTGAGCTGGATGCGTAGTAGCAACGGGCTTCTAAGAGTGCTCGATGGAGCGTATTGCCTCCTGCTTGTCACCATGGACGGTGATTGTGCCGCTGCACCCTAGGAGCTTGAATAGGTTGTAGGCATGGTGTGTTACCTCCATGAATTTCACCAGCGTGGGGGTATCCAAGGATTGTGTTGTAGGGTAGGCCTACGTATGCCATGTCGAAAGTGATGTGCTCGGTGCGGTAGTTCTTGCAGGACCCGAATGTGACATGGAGTTTCACTTTCCCTAGGGGCACGATTGTTCCTTCAGTCATCCTCGAGAAGGGCATTGTTGGCATCTGGAGCTCATAAGGCACTTGCAGCTTCTCAAGCATCTCCACTGAGATGATATTAAGGTTTGCACCTCCGTCAGCGAGGGTGTTGTTGATGGCGACGTTATTGATGGTGGGCATGCATACCAGAGGTATATATTTTTTGAGGTGAAACAGTAGGGAGAATCCCCACTGCAATTTTTATTATAAGGTATGAGTATGTTACAAAGATAATACATATAGTCTATTGATCTAAGATAGATCAAAACAGGAATATAAAGTCATTCTAAAGTGGGTAAAGTCTACCCTAACCCTGATCTAATTGCTGGTTCATCAAGGCACACTCTAATTGCAGATCTAATTACCAGAGTTATATTGCCCACATTTTTCGTTGACTTGGGGTGGTCGTCACTGTCAAAGATGACAGGGAATTGAGACCACCTGAGATTCCTTCCATCAAGCTCAAGGAACACCATGGCTATCTCGTGCATGAGCTACTTTAGTTGGCGGTTGGATAGGGGATCTTGAGCTCCTTCGAGGATACATGCTTGTGGCTCCTAGAATATCTCCATTGTTTTCCTCGGGGAGGTTCTTGTTTCCCTCGTCGAGGTTGTGATAGGTAGCATTGGCCTAGTGACTCGGTTGGTATTTTTTGTTGCAGTTGGTCCAATGCCCATTGTTTTGGCCATTGTCATGTCTGTGGCAGCGACCGTTTCCACGACACCTCCTGCTTTCACACTCGCCGTGAAGCTTCTCGATCTCAAAGAAATTCTTTATGCTATGAGAGTGTGCCTTGTGGAAGATGCAGTAAGGGTGATCATCCTTATTCTTGCTATCAATGCTATGTTGGTGCTTGTGCTCAGGTTGAGCAGCAAGTATTACCGGGGTCTTGCATTTAGTTTCTGCGGTCTTATCGATGGTCTTGTCTGCAGTCTTGCTTTTGCTTTTTGTGGGTGCGGTGGTTGCGGCGGATTCGAGGTCATTGTTCTTGAATAGGTTCCCTTCCTTGGACTTGGAACACTTGACAACTATCTCAAAGAGCTCAACCACCAAACTAAGCTCGTCATTCATGGCAAGCTTCTTGAGCATCCGGGTGTCGGTGACACTCGCGGAAAAGATGGAGATGATGGCCGCATCAGTGACCCTTGGTACTTTGTTGCACACCTGGCTGAAGCGCTGGATGTACTTGCATAGTGTCTCGCCAGGTTCCCGGTGAACAGTGCAGAGGTTATTGAGCTTGAGAGGGCAGTCGTACGTGCCCTTGAAGTTGGCGATGAATTTCTCGCAGAGGTCCTTCCATGAGGTGACGGATTCCTCCAGAAGGTTGTTCATCAACTAGGAGCGTGCTGCGTAAATTAGGTCCATTGGGAACCAATTGTCCATGACCTTGTCATCACCGCCCGCATCTTGTACGCCCATGGTGTAGACTATGGAAACTCGGCAGGGTTCTCTTTGCCATCGTAGCGGGGAGGGAGGTCTAGCTTGAATTTGATGGGCCAGACCACAGTATGCAACTCCTTGCTAAAGGCAAGGCGACCATGGTTGTACGAGGGTGTTTGTCCGACGAGAGCGGCGCGGTTGGTGTTGCCGGCTACGGTTGCCTCCACGACTGCGTGCTCCTGACACTTGCGGCGCTTCTCGATGGAGATGCAACATCTTCTGGAGACCTTTCAATGATGCTCTTGGGCCTAGGGTCGACAAGTGGTGAGGAGGTGCCATGAGAGCGAGGTGGAACCATTCCTGGTCCTTGGGGCGTTGTCTCCTTTGCCAGCCGGTGGTGGTGGTGGCAGTGGTGGAGTGATGACTACAAGTGCATAGATCAATTGTAGCTAGTTTCAAAGTAAAGATATCAAACCCACAAAGAGCTATTGGTAAAGGTCTTTATGCCCCTTGTTACTCTCTATCAAAGGATACTTATAAGCTTCCTTTGATCTCAAGTAAAGGGTGTTTGAAAGGTTTATGGATGTTTGCAGAAAATTAATTAAAACAAGTAAAAGAAAACAAGTAACAAGTTTGTATGATAGCGTGGTTGAACTCAATAGGGCTGATATGTTCTCGGGGATGTAGGATACACCACTTTTTTGACTCTCACCTTCAAACTTCATTAATCATGTGAAACAACTTCTGACTGAACAACCTCAGCCAGAAAACCAGGGGTTACATCAAAATTTAAAGCTACATAATTTAAGCTAAGGGCTTCTCTCGCACACAAATGAGCTACTGAATTTGCCTCCCTCCTTGCAAACAGAAGATTGAAACCCTGGAAAGAACCTACGACCTCCTTTATTTCTTCAATAATGTGACAACCAACTGACTTGTTTGAGTCTATTTTATTCCACATCGACACCACCACCTAGGAGTCTGTCTCTAGGATGACATGACTGAAACCATACATCTTTGCCATCTGCACTGCATCCCGGCAAGCCAGCATCTCAATGATCAGAGGGTCCTGGATCACCCCATACTGCCATCACCCTGCAGCCATCATACGACCCATGTGATCACGAATTACCACGCCTTCTCCCGCTACTCGCTTGTTGCTATCAACAGCACCATGATGTCTACGCACTTCTATTCTTGTAGACAGTTGTTGGGCCTCCAAGTGCAGAGGTTTGTAGAATAGCAGCAAGTTTTCCCTTAAGTGGATCACCCAAGGTTTATCGAACTCAGTGAGGAAGTGGTCAAAGGTATCCCCTCTCAAGCAACCCTGCAATCAAGATACAAGAAGTCTCTTGTGTCCCCAACACACCCAATACACTTGTCAGGTGTATAGGTGCACTAGTTCGGCGAAGAGATAGTGAAATACAAGTGGTATGTATATAAGATAACGGTGCTAGAAAATACTTTGATGGCGTGGAAGATACTAAAGGCAAACTAAAATAAAGATGGAAGCAAGCAAACATGTAATAGATCTAATAGCAAACGGTGTTTCAGTGCTTAGAAACAAGGCCTAGGGATCATACTTTCACTAGTGAACACTCTCATATAAATATATTATCTTCAGGATACTACTCTGAACTACTCTCCGGTTGGACACTCTAATCGTTGGCAGGGCTATAACAGCACACCTCAAAGTTCATCTTTCCCATCTAGATAACCCCACACTGTCACCTTGAGTACTAGATGGTTCAAACAAACACCACAATTTCATAAAGACATCCAACTCCAAATATAACTCATAACAAGTATTTGTAATCTCTAGCCTAAGTGCCACCATGGTGTGCACACTGTCAATTCACACACATGGGGAGAGCAGAGATCTATTAAAGCACTTGAGTAGCAAGGTAGATCTATAGATTACAAGCTCATGATCTCAATAAGATCATGCATAGAGAGAGAGATGAACACATAGCTACCGGTAGAACCCTTAGCCTCGAGGAAGAACTACTCCCTCCTCATCATGGGAATCAGCAATGGTGATGGAGATGGTGGTGGAGATCGATGGAGATGGCTCTAGGGGCACTTCCCCGTCCTGGCAGGGTGCCGGAACAGAGACTTTCTGTCCCCTGAATCTCCCCTTCGGTGGCGGTGGTGCTGTGGAACTTTTCGTGGCTGGAGGCTTGACGATTTAGGGATTTTGCATCGGGAGGCATCTTATAGGCGAAGAGGCAAGGTCGGTGGGCGGCCAGGGGGCCCACACCATGCCCTGGCGCGGCCTGGGGGGACCCGTGCCTAGGGGTGGTTTGGCCACCCTGTGGCCCCCCTTCGTCTCTCCTTCTGGATCCGTGAATTTTCCGGGAAAATAACTACTTTGGCTTTTGTCCGGTCCAATTCCAAGAATATTCATTTTCTGACTTTCTGGAACCAAAAATAGCGAAAAAGCAGCAAAGCCTTTGTGGCTCTTGTTAATAGGTTAGTCCAAGAAATCATATGAAAAGTACTCCAAAGTGTCGACAAAACATAAGAAAGTAGATAAAACCAAGCATGGAACATAAAAACTTATGGATACGTTAGCAACATATCACACCATCGGAGTTTACTTTCACCCACCCGTCAATCGGTGGTATCCACTTCTGCTTCTCTCTCTGCACTAGCCGCTCCTGTGGAGGGAGATCTAGAGATCGAACTAGTTCATCGACAAGTTAAATCGCATGTCTCGGTTGGTAGGCCACTCTCCCTTGCGTGTACTTATCACGACTCATCCAGATTGCCCACATCACTGAGACCAAAATAGCCACATCCTTGCGCTTCACAATGCCCGGGTCCAGGATATCCAAGGACCACGACGCCGGATGTAGCTTCAGAAGTTTCACTCCAAAATGCTCCTGAGAAGCTTCCCAAAATGCCATTGCATGCTCACATTGCATCATGTTGTGGTATAAAGATTCCTCTCGATGCCCACACAACGGACATATACTCATTTCCTTCATATGGTGCCGATGCAGCTCACCATACGTTGGAATAAACCTATCACCAGAAAATGTGGATCTTTGGCATAACCCGGAGCTTCCACAATGCCTTTCAGCGATGACCATCTACCGACGATGTCACCGTGTTATGTAGCAGACCCTTCTTGTCAAGAAGCAACGATATGCCGACCTCACCTAGAACACCCCTGATCTCTCGTGCTCCCAGGCCCAACAATCATCTCTTCCAAATCTTGGACGCCACAGACTGAGTATTGCATCCGCATCTGGGGCAGTGAAAATTTCACGAACTCTCTGCACACTCCATTCACTTGATTCCTCCTGAATCAGATCAACAACCATCTGGATAGGGGTATCACTAAGGCTCCCCATTGGTTTCAGACTCCTTGTGCCCGATATCCAGTTCTCATTGCACACTTCTATCGTCATTCCGTTGCCAACACGCCGAACAAGTCCTTTCTTCAGGACTTCCCTCCCAATAATAATTGCACACCACACCAGTGATGCACTTTGCGGACAACCTGCATGCAAAATTGTCCCATCTGGGTAATATCTTCCCTTAAGCACTCTAGCACAAAGGCTATTAGGATTCTCCAAGAGGCGCCAAGCTTGTTTAGCAAGCATTGCATCATTAAACAGTTCTAGATCTCGGAAGCACATGTCTCCGTTACTTTTTAGAGCTGACATCTTCTCCCAAGATTGCCAATGGATGCCTCTTTTATCCATTTTACCAGCCCACCAAAATTTTGACATTACTGCAATTACTTTCCTGCATAGACTTTTTGTGAGCTTAAAATAGCTCATAGCATAGGTTGATAAAGCTTGGATAACGGATTTTAGAAGCACTTCCTTCGCTGCACTAGACATTATTTTCTCACACCATCCTTGACACATACCCCTTGATCGTTCCAGGATATGCACAAAGACCTCCTCGGTAATCCTCCCTGATGCGATAATAAGCCCTAGATATTTGTTCGAAAGGGCCTCTCTATCCATCTGTAAGCACTCCTCACAACATCTCTCACCACCTGCTGGCTATTGGGGCTGAAAAACCAAACTCTTTGCTTTGTTAACACACTATCTAGACCCGACACTGTATGCCTCCAAGATTTCATTCAAACGTGTCGCACTCTGGACATCCGCCTTCAGAAAAACCAAGCAATCATCAGCAAATAATAAGTGAGACACCCACGGTGCCCTATATCTCACCCTGATTCCTCGATCAACCCATCCTCCATCATAACTTCTGATTAGAGATGAAAAACCTTCTCCACATAATAGGAACAAATAAGGTGATATCAGATCTCCCTGTTGAATACCTCTAGACGGAGTAAACTATGGGGGGACCTCCCCATTCACCTTAACCTAAAACTTCACTGTTGTTACACATCGCATGATCAGTGAAATCCACTATTCATCGAATCCTAGCTTCTACATTATTCCTTGCAGATATTCCCACTCCACACTATCGTAGGCCTTCATCATGTCTAGCTTCACCACAGACCAGCCTTGCTTCCCTTTCTTACACTTCATCAAATGCACACACTCATAAGCCGTAATGACATTATCTGTTATTAACCTTCTGGGTACAAATGCCGATTGCTCTTCAGAGATCACTTTATCAAGGACTTCTCTCAGCCGGTTTGCCAAAACTTTGGAACAGATCTTATAGATAACATTACACAAAGAAATAGGCCTATATTGAGAAATATCTTGTGGATTTTTAACCTTTGGAATTAAAACAATTACCGTGCTGTTAATCATCTCCACCATGTGATCCCCATTCAAAAATTTCAGAATAGCCACCATCACATCCTCCTTGATTAACTGCCAATGCCTCTGGTAAAAACCAACATTAAAACCATCACTCCCTGGTGCCTTGCTTGGACCCATACCAAACAACGCCTTCTCCACCTCCTCACCGCCAAACGGCCGACACAACCTCCAGTTCATTCTTGCATCAACTTTGGGTTGTACATGAGGCAACACCATCCCAATATTTAGCACCTCTTGAGCTGTGTAGAGACGCTCATAAAAACCATTGACTTCATCTTTTATCTCCTCCTTACTCTCACACACCACTCCATCTGGTCTTTGTAACGAGTTAATACGATTCCTTCTCTTCCTGTTTGACATTCTAGCATGGAAAAAGGATGTGTTTCTATCCCCCGCTTTCAGCCAATCCACCCGAGAACGTTGTCGTGCCATTTCCTCCTCTCGTCGGAGCAACTCGATGATCTGGCGTGCTAGCTCCTTTTCTCGCTGGGAGGTGCCCCTATGCATGGCACTCGCCCACTCCCTCTCATATTCAGCTCTTGCCTTCTTTAGCCAATGTCGAACATCGCCAAACTTCTTTGAGCTCCAGTCGGTTAGATGCGCCTGCATGACATGCAGCGCCTCATTTAGCCCTACTAGGCCACCCTGACCAGCCCCCACATGCCACCCTGCGACCATAGTCGCCTCGTAGCTCTCTTCTCTTCTCCAGGCGTCCTCATACATAAAACCTCTCGGATATGGTGTCTGGTTCTCATCGCGCGAACGCTGAAACTTTGCTATTAGCATGCAATCATCCGATTTTGGTGTAGGCCGATGTTTCACCACTGTACTGGGGTATAAATTCACCAACTCCGGGTATGCAAGTACTCTATCCAGCCTCACTTTCACATTCTTACATCCCTCCTGGGCCTTGTCCCAAGTATAGGGTATACCCACATATCCAAGATCTAGGAAATTGCAGTCATCCACAACCTCATGGAACCCTGCCATCTCCCATTCTGCTCTCTCCCTTTTACCAAAACATTCCATGTTATCCAATATCTTGTTGAAATCACCCCCATAGAACCAGGGTAGGTCATTCTGTCCATGCAGCCAACGTAGCAGAGTCCAGCTCGCCCCCTCTCCGGTCTCCTTGACTTTGCATAGAATCCTGTAAAACGCCACTCCTTCTAGTCCCCCTCAACATTCCTCACCTTGACATCAATGTGTTGGCCCGACAAAGTGGTAAGCGAAACATCTACCTCCTTGGACCAGTAGAGGACTAGTCCTCCACTCAGCCTATCACTACCAACAGGAAAACAACCTTCAAAACCCAATCTGGTTTTTAGACTCCTCGCTCGATCAACATCAATCTTGGTTTCACTAAGAAAAACCAAAGCGGGCACTTCTAGCCTCACCACATTGTGAAGCTCAAGAACGGTCTCCTGGTTCCCAAGCCCTTGACAGTTCCAAATTAGGCAACTCATTGCTCCAGGCAGGGCTGCACCATAGCTTCTGCCTCTTCAATAAGCACATTGTCCATCTCTACAAACTCACCATCCTCCGTGTTCTTGCACTTCTCTGGGTCCCTTTTCTCCATAGCCATTTTGATAGGAGACCCATCTGCCGCATGCTTAGCAGACACTTTTCCCCACCACCCACAGCCCATGACGACTCCACATTAATTTTACGATACACCAGCAGCTGACCTCTGCCTCTCCCTCTCCCCACGGAACCAGACTGAGCATTAAACTGAAAGTTCTGTTGTCCCTGTCCAAAACCCTCACGCGGCATGCAGTAGTTGTCAGACACACCGACGAAAGGATTCCTGGGTACACCTCCATCACCCATCCAGCTGCTTTGCTGACCATTACCTTGGGCACCCCCAAGAATTTCTTCTTCTTATCTAGCAGCAAGCGCAAGGTTTCACGGTACGGCGGTCGCCCGTGTTCATCCCTCTCCCCCGGGTTTGGACAGACCACAAAAGCATGTCCAATTAAACCACAGGAAAATAAAAAACACGATAAATTATCATACTGGATATCGTACTACTCTACTGTCTTCTCTTTTGCATTGTCTACCTTTACCCAGTGAAGTAAACATTTCTCCACTTCCACCCAAACACGAATACGCAGATCAGTGCCCACTGCATTACCATGTGCATCAGTATCAACCTTGATCACCTCCCCAACCTTCTTCGATATGCGATCCACCCACGACGGCCTCCTCAGATTGAAGGGGAGATTAACCACTCTAGCCCACAGCATCATCCTGTCGAACACAATGTCCGATGGTCGAGATCTGATCTCGAAATTCTTGATCACTACCTCGTGTTTTCCCACCATCCAAGGCAAACCTTCCCAGATGCGATCTCTCTTCCTTCCACTCTCCAAAGTTGCAATAAACTTGTTGTCACCAATGGAGGAGAAAGCTAAACCCTTAGGGTTTCCCCACGCTAGCCTCAAAGCATCTGCAATGGTGTTGATGTGCAGCGTCTTATTGTACAGCACCTTCCCGCGAGCGCCCACCGCGGGCCTTCCTCACTCTCTTCTCCATCCTCGACGATCAGCGCCTCCTCCTCCTCCTCCTCGGTGATATTCAACCTACCCAGCATCTCAGCCATGCCCTCCTTCTCCTTGACACCGCCTGAAGGTGGCTTCTCCCCCATCCCTCCGTCGCAACCCTGCACATTGGGGATCCCGAGCGCCACGCCGATCTGGAGGGGCGTGGTGGTTCTATGGTGTTGCGCCTCATTGATCACCAGATCGCCCTGAGCACCGCCTCTGTTACTCAAACCCTAGAAAAACGGTTCGTAGCAACATATGTGTCGCTTAATAGATTAAATGTAGGATACACCACTAGCATAGTATTGTTAATTATTAGTAATCAAGATAACATAATTATTTTGTCATGAGATGTGTGGAGAGAGCTCCATAATAAAATGTTCACTACAAGGCTCGTAGGAAGCCACTTTGTTGAGACAAGAGTGAGGTCACCTCTAAATAACCACTGCGATGTCTGAGAGGAGTCACCTATACAAACCACCACAATTAAGGGTTTCCCCATGGATATCGTAATTACCTTAGGGAGTCCCTATTTAATCCTCCTTTGACCGTGTAGGTTACAAGCCGGCACCAATCTATCACAGGGCCATTCCGGGTATGCTTCCAAGACACGTCCAAAGGATTTCTCCCTCCCTTTAGTCCCGAGGGAAAATTATATGCGACCGACTATATATACCATCTAAATAGAGAGATCAAACACAAATGATAATTATATCGTAGAGGGCAAGTCATATGGACACAAGAATAGATCATCTTTATTTGATGAGGCGGTAAATGTCGGATCTGTCTCTCGTCTTTGCTAGGAGAAAGTATTTGATAAGGCGGTCACGATGGCACTTGGTACGGGCGGGCTCCACCGGTACCACTAGTCGTTATCGGTACTGGTTGCTCCTCCTCACTTGGTACTCTCCCAGGTGCGAAGGTAAATCCATAAAATGACTTTTATCACTTAGAAATATCATATAATTGCACAATATGATAGTTCCAATTAATATGTTCATATAGGACTCAATGATTTGGGATCCTGTTGAAACAAGAACAAAATGGCGCGTGCAAACGCGGTGAAATACAAAGATCCCTACTGTATTTATGCAAAACAAAAGGTAATAATGCTTCAATTTTGGACTCATCATGGAGCTCCCTGCGTGACTTGGCCCGGTTGCGGGATCTATGTTGGTGGTTTGATCATGGAGCAGGAACACGCTAGGGCGACTCTAGTGGCATTGACGAGCTCAGCGATGCGCTGAAGCCACTCATTGCATAAGGCCGTGTCAGCCATGTAGCATAGAAGCTATTGCGCCATGAGTAACAGCCTATGGTGAGGGGTAGCTGCTGCGCTTGCCCTAGATATGAATGCGGTGTGGGGGTGGGTGTGCTCTTGCTGCTGCACAGTGGGGGCGGTGGAGTGCGTCTCGTTGCCCTGTTCACTTTGCTCCTGATGAGGAGGGTCATTGTTGGTGTTGTTGGGGTTGCCATTGAGGTTCGGCTCCGCTATTGCTCGGTTGGCAGGGAGGGTGTCCCAGCGAGCGTGCTCCCTGCAAGTTAGTCCGGCCATGTCGAGGAAGAGGTGGAATTGCGCCTCATCCCCCTACTTTGCATGCCAAATATCAGAGATTTGTCCTGGCTATCAGAGAATGTGTCCCGTTGAGGAACTAGGGGTCCAACAAGCCCTGAGTTCGTGGGGGGGGGGGGGGGGGGCTAAAAATGCGCTCTAAGCTTCCCAACGACATCGGCGACAACGGAGTACCACCACAACAGAGAGTTACACGGGTTTTTTTACCCAGGTTCGGGACCCTCATGAGGAGGTAAAGCCCCTACTCCTTCTTTGTTGTATCGCTCACTGTGTCTCGCGAGGGTACAACTGTGGATTATTCTCTAGGGTTTTAGATCACAGGGATCGACCCCCACTAAGGTAGGAGAAGCCCTCCTTATATAGGGGCATCGGGCCTCTTCCCCAAATATTCAGCGGGAAGGGTCACCACATTCCCGTCCAAAGGGGTCTCAGACACTTCCCCAATGAGCTGGCTCCGATGGTGGGTTCTGGCCTGCTGCTGAGGTAGTCGACGATGTCCTTCTCGCATCATCGTGTCACTCGGGGTCTTATTGCACCAAAGCGGCAATGTCGGGCTCTTCCGCGCTCGCGTGTCATCATCCCACCTTTAAGACCATGGCGAGCAAGTTGCATCTTACTTCCCCGAGGGAGACTGGTCGCGACTTGGACCGGCTGTTGGATCGTCATGTTGTGAGGCACGACGGAGTTACCATAGTGCCCCTAGCGAGCGGACCGCCATCGCTTTCCCGGTCTTCACGCATTCAGAGCTCTAGCGAGGCCGGTCTCTGTGTCCCTCGCCAAGGGGTCCCGAGCTCTAGTGAGGCCGGTCTTGGTGTCCGCCCATTTCCACAGCTCCCTCCTACCATCTAGAGGGTTGCGTGCCTCGCGTGGCCTTGGGGGAATGTTGCGTGTGGGTCCAGCAACATGACATGATGAGGTACCCCTTGTACCAATAGTCCGACATTAGCCCCCGATCACTTGTCTTGCACGCGTCTGACGAAGAGGCGAGGAATTCAAGAGACCAACTAACGCCGGGCCCACGCCTGATCGTGTCAGCGCACGACCGCACATGTGCTCGCTCGCATCTTCCATGTGTCCACGAGCGACGCAGAGTCCGTTGGATACACGAACCGCCGTCTCCACCTTTTAGCCTCAGGGACTATTCCCCCATAAGAACATGAGCTCGGTAGGGCCTGTTCGCTCCATCTTCCTCGTCCATTGGTCCCCTTTTAGACCTCGCACCGCCGCCACCCCTTTGCTTTTCAGAGCTCTCCATATGGCGCCCAACAGAGCGCGCGACACGCCGGTTGCGGTGAACTTCTCTGCATCGAGCATCCGGTCCTTACCGGCCCCGACGATCACCAACAAGGAGGTCTTAGAGAAGGTCAGGCGGCTGATGGATTCTGCCTCGATCGAGTGGGGTGCCTCCTAGGTGTGGTGCGCTGTAGTTGGTGGGAGCGAGCGGCCCGCCACCGCTTTCCCGGTCTTCACGCATTCCATCGCCGCTAGTCTTAACCCCCCATTCTCCCCCTTTCTTGTCGTTGTCCTGGAGCACTATTGCATCCAGTTGCTCCACCTCCACCCATGAAGCGTGACCCTCCTGGGAATTTTTGCTTACTAGTGTGAAGCCTTCATGGGCATGATGCCCTTGCTGGTGCTGTTTCATCACTTCTTTTGTCTCTGCATCCTCGCGCCGGAGGACTGCCTTGGTGGTGTAGAGTTCTTCGCCGATGATGATGAAGGCTTTTTGCCCATCTCCATCCTGGGTGTGACGTCTGAGTTCCACCAAGATTGGGTCCTTGTGGACACCTTCAGGATGCTCACACAGTTCTGCATCCCAACGGGGACGATGGTGGAGAACCCAGGATGGGCGCGGGAGGCTACCACCTGCATGAGCTCTGGTCCCCTCGCGAGCCGTGTGGCGGACTTGAGGGGCCGAGGATTGACAGGTGATATGGTGGTCTAGGAGTTCCTCCATCGGCAGATCATCCCCCTCCAAGAATACCGGAAGGATGTATGGGACATGTCCTCTTGCCAAGACACGATAAAGCTGTCTGCAGGACTCCATGCTGAAGACATAGTGGCCGTCCTCACGCAGCTGCTCCTTGGCGAGGGGGTCATGCCCGAGATTCCTTTAGGGGCCCGTCCCCTGTACCTGACAGGCACCGCGTATGCCATTCGCTCAAGCCCCCCCTCCTTCAACCAGTGGGGTAAGAGCCTTTCGGTACAAGAGCCTCTCGAGGAGCCTCGCACCTAGCCCAACGTAGAACTCTACATGTGAGATGGACAATGAGGACATGCAGTGGGGTGGTGGCACCGAGGCCTCTCAATCCGCTTGACGAGGGAGGGTGATTCACTTTGTATCTTCCTTGGAAGACTCCTCGGATGCTGAGGCTCGTGGCACCATCGACGACTTGGGCCATGCTGCATCCGGCACGCCCGGGATTGCCGGTACTATAGCCGTGGGATGCTCCGTCGCTCAGCGTCCCGCGCTAGACAAGAGGAACACCTTCCTTCCCCCGGCCTAAAGAGGGGGAACTGGTCCCGTGCTGGCTGCGTTAGCGGGAGGTAAGTTACTCTTCTAGTGGCCTCCCCCTTTTCCTCTACTCCCCTCTCTGTCTTGCTGATCGGCCATCTTCCTGGTGTAGGCACAAGAAGAAGAGGAGGAAAAGGGCACAGGGCTCGTCATCCGAAGGATCTAGGGGACATGTGGAGGCTATCCTTGCTCCCCTCTCCCCGGAGGCATCTCTCATCGGGGACCGTTGAGGGTGACCATCCCTTGTCTTCGGACACTGCTGGGGGCGTACCTGCATGCGTAGCCCCTGTCCTGGGGATGAGGACGCACTCTCACCAGTCGCAAGGGGCGAGGCATGCGCTGAGGGTTCTATGCCTCCCGCCTCTCCGCCTGCTCCGGTCAGAGCGGAGGTGGGCGTTGAGTCTCCACCTGGAGACCCCTTGTCCCCATAGCGGCCTGCCATGGCTCCGACACCTCCCTGCGGGAAGATCCTGTGGGTGCTCAGGAGGCCAATACATCACTCGACCATGGTGGCGGTTAGGACCTTTTCACGGGGAGCCCTCGTGCCCGTGAATCCGCGGGGCATGGCGCCGCCTCCACCAAGAGTGGGTCGTCCTTGACACGACATTGGAGCCGTGGGAGGAACACCGAGGAGTGAGGATCCCACGGACCATGGGGGTCCCTAAAGAGGCGCGCCATGAAACAACGAGGATTCCAGCCCCTAACCTAGGGTCGATCATGCCCTCCGGAGGAGACGAGCCCTCCTCCATGGACCCTGATCACGAGGCGCGCCCTTCGTGACCGTGCGCTTGCCTTCTCTGAAAAGGAAGTCGAAGAGAATCGCAGGAGGGTCACCGAGAGGGAGCTGGAGGTGGCACGCCAGGAAGAGGCGGTCCGGCTCCAAGAGGATGAGGTTCTCCTAGAGAGGGGGCATCTGGAGGCATTGGAGGCGCAACTAGACGCGACTTGCGAGAAGCTCGAGGACCGCAAGATCAACATCGAGAACCGGAGTGCCAAGATCGACAACCGCATATGTAGCCGCAACGCCAAGGTTATCGAGGAGCAGAGGGAGATGGAGGTGTCCAATCTCAAGGAGCTCGATCTGCGTTGTGCGCCCTCCGGGATGAGTACCTGCAGAAGGCCGTCATGCAAGGGCTGCACTTCCTGGAGAAGAAGGCTAAGATGGCAGCCTCGGAACGGAAGGTGAAGGAGCATCTGGCCCAAGCTTATGTTTATCTGGACGTCCTATAGGAGCTGAAGTAAAACTAGGCCCTTCAAGACCAGAAGGAACTTGACTGCCGCATGCTCGAGAAGGAGCGGTGCAATATGTACCGAGATCTTGCCATGCGTGCGTCTGCCACTCTTTAGGAGTTCGGGGTGACTAGTTTTCACACTAGGCCTCTTGCCGATGCTGGTGAGAGCGGCGCCTTCCGAGATCTCTTCACTCGGATCACCGCAGCACTAGAGGGAAAGGCCAAGCTCTACTAGGCCTTTCACCTAGACAAGTGTGCAAAGATGCTATGAGTCGCTTGATGACCCACAAGTATAGGGGTGTATCGCAGTATTTTCGAGGGAAGTGAAACCCAATTTATTGATTCGACACAAGGGGAGCCAAAGAATATTTATAAGCCTTAACAACTGAGTCGTCAATTCAGCTGCACCTGGAAACAATCTTGCTCACAGCAGTTTATCAGTAGCAACAGTTTTGTAGTAGGAATAGTAAAGTAGCAGCAGTAGTAAAGTAAAGACATCAGTAACAATAGTAGTAAACAGTAGGATTCGAGTGCGGTAGGCATAGGGATGGATGGACGGGCGTTGCATGGACAAGACAATTCACATAGCAATCAGAACATAAGGCAATTGCAAATAAATAAGAATAAGCATCCAAGTACTAGATAATCCTAGTCATGTGTTCCATATATAGTCATACGTGCTCGCAATGAGAACTTGCACAACATCTTTTGTCCTGCCAGCCTGTTTGCAGCAGGGCCTCAAGGGAACTACTGGCAATTAAGGTGCTCCTTTTAATAGAGCACCGGAGCAAAGCATTAACACTCCGTGAACACATGTGATCCTCACATCAAAGCCATTCCCTTCGGTTATCCCGATTTCTGTCACTTCGGGGCCATTGGTTCTGGACAACAATGTGTGTATACAACTTGTAGATAAGACCAAAAACAATACTATCATAATGAATCAATAACATGTTCAGATCTGAAATCATGGCACTCGGGCCCTAGTGACAAGCATTAAGCATAACAAGTCGCAACAAAGTCATAAAGCACTAATAGTAGATACTAGGCACCATGCCCTAACAATCTGATGCCATTACATGAACGATCTCATCCAATCCCTACTATCCCCATAGCCTACAGCGGGGGATTACTCACTCATAGATGGGGGGAACATGGATGGTCGATGGAGAAGCGATGGTGATGATGATGGCGATGATCTCCTCCAATTCCCCGTCCCGGCAAGGTGCGGAAGCGGAGTTTAGTGCTGTTTCGTGGAATCTGATGGTGGCGGCAGAGCGGAACTCCTTCTAGAAAAACGTCGAACCCCCCTGAGTTTTTAGGTCAGAAGGCAACTTATAGGCGAAGAGGGAGACCGAGGGGGAGTCTAGGGCGGCCAGACCACCCCCTGGCACGGCCTGGGCTTGCCCGCGTGGCCAGGTGGTGTGGCCTAGGCCCAGCCCCCCTCCGTCTCGTATTCCGGCTCCGGGAGTCTTCTGGTGAAATAGGATTTTCGGCATATTTTCCGGGATTTTTCCTGATAGTTGATTTTCTGCACAAAAAGTAGACACCAGGGCAATTCTGCTGAAAACATTGTCAGTCCGCGTTAGTTGCATCCAAATGACACAAGTTTAGAGGAGAAACAATAGCAAAAGTGTTCGGGAAAGTAGATACGTTTTGGACGTATCAAATCCCCCCAAGCTTAGCTTATTGCTTGTCCTCAAGCAATTCGATTGAAAGCGTAGCGATAAAAGAACTTTCACGAACACAATTGCTTCATATGATGTATATATTCTCAGCATGTGATCAACTACTTAGACAATTCATAATAAGGAGTATGCAACTAAGTTTACTTAATAGGCATTGCACGCTATGAAGAGATTCCAACTCAAAAATAATAAGTAGCATGAAGCATAAACATAAGCAACATTACAATGCTCATAACAAGGTATGATAGAGTGGTATCTCGCTTGCCTTTGTGCCAAGGCACCTCTGAAGTTCAATGAAGACTAGAAGTAAAGATGTCAAAGATACAAGCATCAAAGTCATAACACAAATAGTCAAGTAATGAGACAAGCACAAAGAATGACAACTATGCTCTCAAGAAGGTGCTCAAAGAATATGTGGAGACTCAACAAGTAAAAGAAAAGGTTTTGAATAATTTGAAAAGCTTCCAAATGCTGAAAGTATGGTACTCATTAGCTTTGAGCTCTCATTTCCCCTATCATAAGCATCTTTAATGTGGTTAAGGTGAAAGTGAGGTCCAATCTGAGTTATATGCTTGACAAACTATGTAACACCCTCGAATCGTCCCTATGCAAGTTTTAGCGATTCCCGCAAAACCCGCATAGAAACGATTCAAAGATGCCCACCAAGCACTTGCATGCGGGTGGAAATCGAAGTAATATCATTACACAATAGTCCATGATGGAACCCACAGAACATATATATACAACATGACTCCATGAGTCAAGAATACAGATATACAGTAGAAAGATCCAAATCACCTTGAAAATGATAGAGCGTCCGACTACGGACAAGATGCAAATGGGGCTAAGAGCCTTGAAGAATAACCAATGGCGTCCATAACCCTGCCCAGGCCAAGCCCGAAGGGTAACCCTGCTAACGACGTCGATCGCAAACCTGCTAAAACAAAAGGGGGTGCCGACAAAGGCGAAGGAAAAAGGAGCGTCAGTACTGAGGCCAGTACACGGCGAGGCTAGAATTCGGCGGCTCTCGCCTACATAGGTATAGTGGACTGAAGCGGCAACGAAGCATGCACTAAACAACCTATAGAGACTCGATACAACTGTTGGCTATTAGAGAGGGATAAGAGAGACCTATTCAGGACCAACCTGATACTAACATCAGTCATACCCATCCTGGCATTTCCCCCTCGAGTCCAAACGAGGAAGTCAAACCGAGGAACTCACACAGTTGACAGTTTTATTCATTCCATTATAGTTGAAGTACTTACTAGTCAGATATAGATAGCATGAGTCATCCTGATAGCATAAGTAGTGGGTAGTTTTAGTTAACCATTTAGTTGTAGTTGCAGTACTTACTAGTCAGATACAATTAGCATGTGACATCCCAAACCCAGCAGTTGTTGGCACTTTTATTTCATTCCATTGGAGTTGCGATACTTATTAGGCAGGTATAACATGACACGATACACCCCAGTTCCACCAGTTGTTGGCACTTGTATTATCCATTCCATTGTAGTGAAGCTGATTAGTCACATATTAAGTCAAATTTATAGCACTAATTTAGTTATACTTGTCTATGATCGAGATACTGTGCTCCAAGTCGTCCATAACCGCGGACACGGCTTTCAGAAAGATTTACCCTGCAGGGGTGCACAAATAGCAACACACACACGATCAACCTCGGAAAAACCAAATCAAAACCCAACGAGGCTTTCACGACAAAGCAATCACAAGATTCATAAAATATTTCAGGGGGCCACCCCACTAAGCTACCCGCAACGAAGTTGGACGGCTCCGAGACGGACCCAGGGTTTGTGTCAATGGCTGTAAACGACTAGGAATCCGGAAGTGTGACTGGGCTTGTCGATACCGCGAAAACATTCCACGTTCCAAAACAGTACAGGTGCTCCACGCACAATCATAAACAAAGTAGTAAAGCATGGCATCAGTACAGGATAGTAATAAAGCCCCAAACTACTTTGTGGCTCCAAGAAATAAGAAATGAATCAAGCTCTGGCTAAGGGGATTCATGGTCCCACATGCGGATAGTGCGATAATCAAGGAACATGTATCAAGTACTCGGGGTCCTACGGGACACAAGTGAGCATGGAAGAACCAAATAACATCTATTGCCCACCGATGCCTCTACATTAGTTATATCTATTCCCAGCAATTTAATAGTTGTATTTAAAGTCATGATCCTCTTCACCGTAAAGCATATGACAACATTCCAACAACTGTGTGGTACTTCACGACACGGGATCGCTTTGAGCAGCGACTACGACCATAAGACCATCTATCTACCAAACAATAGGTAATAGGAGGTGTCCAAGGCAATATAAAGGCTGCACGGAATATATATCTGGTACGGAACACTAAAGCATCGCGACACGGATAGCAATAGATCAACAGGAGGAAATAAAGACTATAAATGCAAAATAGGTAGAAAGGGGGAGAATGCTTGCTTGGGAAACATAGCCAAAGATTCATTATCCGAAGAACTTGTCGATACTCGCATCAACTCAACAGCCTAATCTGTGAAGAAGCAAAGCACTAAAAGAAACACCGGATGCACTATTTAATACTATGGCAAAAGATCTGGCATGATGTATGTATGATGCATGCCATGGCAAAGATACGGTGCAATTAGGCAATATTAAGCGGAACTAGGGTCCCGACAATTAATTAGAAGGTTCAAGTTGTTTAGGTACCCCGCAATTTAATTGTTGTATTAACAAGACAAAACATAGCATCAATTCGCTACAAAAATTTAAATGGAGCCAATATAAGACTAGAAAAGCCCGCATATGCACTCCATATTTAATTATGAGGTGAATCGGCATATTACCCCCAAACCGCATGATATGTGTGCAAACATGAACAATTTAATATGCAACAGGTAAAATGTCATATTATAAAAAAATAGGGGTCTTGGAAAGGGGATCACATTAGGGTTCGGCGAACTTGGTTTCGAGGGTTCAACGGGGTTCGGGTTTGGTCTCGGACTCTGGGATCAAGGCCTTTGGTTCCATGAAGAAGATCTTAGAGTTCCGACCTCGGTGTTGATGACGGACTTGGAGTTCACATCGGGTACCGTCTCGATAGTTCATCTTCGTGCATCGGCTCCGCCTTCTCTTGATGTCGCGTCGGTTCAGAAGTAGCCAAGGTAGTCGGGGTTGCGCGCGCCCTATCTCCACACATACATCACCACCACCACATCTGCAACGCGTATCCATCTCCACACACGAGCATCACATCCTCACGTCACACCACCTCAACACGCCACCAGATTACCACCTGCACATCACCAACACACCTGAGCACCCACAACCACCGGCATAGGACCACCACAATACCACACACACGAACAGATGCTGGAGTCCAACCTGGTTCAAACAACTGACCAACACCGAAGAGTCACCACGCCACCAAATCTTCTCGCAGAAACACCAAACTTCCCCGTAGAAGGTACAAACGGAGGGAGCAACGCTGCTTGGGCCACAGAGCCACATATGATGGTCCTCCTAGAAGATGTAGAGGACAGTGCGAGATCGCAGCTGAGGTCACGCCAATGGTGAGGCTCCTGCATATGGAAGGGATGACATGACACTTGGCGACAATGGCCCGCGAGGTGGGATGGCGCACGACGAAGGGAGACGGGACGGTGCAGGGCCGACAACTGCGGGCGACGCGAGGGCAGCACGCACGTGCTGGGAGGCGAGGAGGACGATGTCCCTACAGCTACGACACCGATCGAGGAAGCTCGCAGGACAGGGATTCCGCCTTGCTGTGTTCGCGAACGGAGAGGGCAGGGACGACCTTGGCGGTAGGGACGGGAGCATCACGGGGCATAACAAAGAGGCGAGATCGACCCGGGCGCAGGCGAGCAGGGCATCGAGGCAGAGGCAGGCGCGGATGCGAGAAATGGAGGCGGTCGACGACGGTGAAGGGACGTGGGGCCGGCGAACTGGGCGAGGCCGGTGAAGCGGTCGGTAGCACGGGCGGCGCCAGAGGGGGGTCGGCCTTGGCGAGCTTGATGCGGGAGGGGACCGGGCAGAAGGGCGCCGGCGTCAGCGCTATAAGAAGGAGAGGCCATCCGTGGCGGCGCGACATGCGGGTCTTGCTGGCGGTGGCCAGCAGAGGAGAGAGCAGCGGCGCTGTGGCGGTTGATGGGAAACAGGGTCGGGAGCGAGCGAGGAAGGGGCTCGGCAGGGAGCGCGTCACGCAGTAGGTAGGCGAGACGTGAGAGGTGGGGTGGGGATCGCGAGGTGATGGGGTGGGGCCAGACGCTATGGTGATTGTCGGTAGCGGCGTATGCCGGGTCATGGGCGAGCAAGCGATGCACGGCTGTGTGCGGGACGTTTTGCGAGCGTGTCGAGCGGGAGGTGGGGCTAGGGTGTAGGCGGGTTGGCGTGTGGTGCACAACGGCGGCGTAAGGGAGTGCCGCGCGGGACTAGGGTATGGGGTTTGGTAGGTTTAAGGTTTCGCTCTGGAGGTGGCCGGCTAGGCTTTTGGGCCTGACTGGCTGCCTCCCAAAAAAATACTTTTATTTTATTTTTAAATAGACTTTTGTAAATAGTTTTTAGACAAATAAAAGGTCCGATAAAGACTGGGGTTTTTATTTAAATAAGGATAAGGGATATTTAGAAAACAAAACCAAGCTTTTAGAAAATAGTTTTTGGCAAACCATGCATGATGATGACGATGCTCAAATTTAATGTGGCATGATGACATGAGCATGCGATCATGATGATGCACAAAACAAAAACACATCGATTTTCTAGTAGTGGTTTTACGCGGTGCTACAGACTATAAACTCAAAATCCCATGTCTCTTGAGTACGAGGGCCGCTCCTCATGCTACTCAACTTTAGTTACCGGTAAGTTCTTGTCATCGTAAATATGTGTGTATCATAGAGAACCGCCAACGGGGTACCCCTTGCTCGATGATACGGAAGAATCCCCATATCAAAATGACAAGGCAAGCAGACAATGTGTTATGGGGTAACCCCGTGGGTGGCCCGATCTTCACGGATCTCGTGGTCAAATCGATGGGAAAGCAAGGGGAAAGGGAGAAGGTAGCGGAAGCGGACGCACACCTCGTGAAGAACACGATGAACACCCGCAAAACACACATGATACAAGGCCGATTGCTCTCACCGGTGGCCACCGGTCCGATAGAATCCTCACAAGGAAAGATCAGTCAACGTGCTCCCTCGATCCCACGCGTAGAGGGAAGAACACCTTGGAGAGGGTCTTGACGTCTTGGCAAAGGGACACCGATGCCAAGACCTTGTACAATGCGGGAGGCGCGATGCAAACTCCAACGAGGTGGTGACGATAGTCGATCCCTTTTGGTAGAAGGGGATGAGGCAAAACTAGAGATTCCACAAAGGGGTTTTTCTTTAGTCTATCATCTATGCCTAGGGTTACATGAGGGGGTGGGGGCACTATATATAGGCCAGCCACTAGTTCAGGGGTACTTTAGGAATAAAAGGGTAAAGTCTGGGCGGACTAAGGGGTACATGGGCCAAAGGCCCAGCTCGCGGCGCGCAGGACCATACGCTTAGGCCAGAGACTCCGGTGTGGGGTCCGGAGACTCCAGGGTTTGTAGGCCGGAGACTCCAGTGTCTTCAGGCCGGAGACTCCGGTGTGGCCAGAGACTCCGGTGTGCGCAGGCCGGAGACTCCGGTGCTCTAGTTGCTGCTTCTTCCGTCTTCTCTTCCAAGCCTCCGTCTTGTCAGGCTTGGTGCTCCAGTCTTCCTCCCTTGCCTCCGTACTTGTCGGTATGAACCTATCATGGATATGGAACGGAGTATGAAGTAGTATACCATTCAAGAGGGTAGGAAGTGGGCTCGCATAGAGGAACGGATTCACCTTTGGAGTCCATGACGACTTGGCATAAGTTGGAGACCATCATGTGGTAACGACCGAAGGTCGGCCTACATCATCTCCCTTCCCTTCAAAAAGAGTCGTCCTCGACTCTACATGCTCATCACAAAGTAGAAGATGTCGAGAGACCTTCTTGATCCTGGGGTTCACCATATAGTCGTCCTCGGAATGATTGAATTGACAACACCTCAATATTCCTTCACCTTCAATGAAGCCTACAAAGCTCACCACAAAAGCAAAGCAACACTCAAAGCATAGCCAATTCATGAAGATTATAGTATGAGTCCTCAAGTAGAGTGAAGTCACCTTAGGATGTAGAGATGGCTTGTTGAAGGGCAGCCATAGGTAACTCTCTGCGGTTTGTCTTGTCAACTCTTTGTCCATAGAGGTTGACGCGTACGCAATTGTACCTTCACACAATAAAGACCAAGCAACATATGTTTGTGTGTGATAGAGGAGCATGTCATTTGTGGCACGTCCATTCTTGTTCACAACACTATTAGCACAACTCAAGTATCGCAAACAAAATGCGTATGCAAGGTCAAAGTGCATGGAAGTTGCTTGAACATCATCCAAATGTGGGAACTCGAAAACTCCATATAACGTCTTAGTGTGGCACTCAAAGCAATGGACTAAAATATTGGTCAACATCTTTGATGCAAGGATAGGAGAATTCGGCAAAAACACATGAGGAAAGTATCCAAAACAACATCATTTTGTGGGCCAACCAACCATTGGAAAGAGAAATTGTTTGACGTGTTGGATGCCACACACAAATCATCAAAAACCAAATTCATGGGCATTGGAGTATCACAAGCAGAAGCAAAAAACAACATGTTTGCAAACAAACCATATGAAAGAGCAAGTGGTCCTTATGTTTGTTGCAACAACAATACGAGAGACTTGGAAGCTCTCATGACAATAAATGCTCATAATGGCAATTTGGTTGCACACAAAACATCGGAAAGAGAAATTGTTCAAGATTTTTTGGCAACACACAAAGCATCAATATCTAATAGCAACGAGACATGATTGTCACAAGGTGAAAGAATACCATCAACATGCTTGCAATCAAACCATAAGAAAGAGAAATTTGTCAACATGAAAGATGCAAAGCATGCCAAAGGTATCAGAGCTGGGTTAGATCTTGAACTCACTCGGTGGATGCTCTCTAGAGCTCTTTTTGTCAACTCGTGCTCAACCGAGGTTGACATTCTTGTGCGGGTACCTACACACATCATAGATAAAAGGAAGAACGTGTGTGCATGGTAGAGAAACACATCATCCATCATGACGTATCTCTTCTTGTGCACATCACCATTAGTGTCAATCAAGGATGAAATATATGCATGGTGAGTGTGCAAGTGGGGAACATTCTTATCATGTCATTTACCAAAATCTCCAAATTTTGAGAAAGCTATGGGGGTCATCTTAATAGATACCATATGAGAATTATTGTTGCAAGCAAAACAAGTGAAGGGGCAATCATCCAACTTATTGCAAGCAAGGGGAGAGATTGTAAAACATTCATGACAAAGCATGGTTCGAGGGGTACCATTGGTAACATCATTGCAAGCAAAACATTGGAAAGAGCAATTGTTCAACAAAGTGCAAGCAATGATATCATCAATGTAATGTCTAGAGCATATCATGTCTATGGCAATATCATGACAATAAAGGGAATCCACATGGTCATCCTGATGCATAGCAAGATTAACACATGGGAATAAGAGAGGAACATATGTCATGTCACAAGTATCATCCATAGCATGCAAGTCATCACAAATCATCATGTCCACTAGTGGGATCATGGCATCATCAACACCCGTATTCTTACCTTATTCATACCTCTCATATGAAGTGGGTGTTGTGGTAGCATTGGCCTCCATGTGGGCAACTTCTTCATCCAATATGGGGATGGCATCACCTTCATCCACCATGTATATCTTCTTGGTTGGAGGCATCATCATCTCCAAGTTTGTCGCTTCTTGATCCATGGAACCTAGCACATCATGAGAAAACACACTAGAGGTAGAGGGTAAGTTGTTAGAAATCAAAGTGGTCTCACATGACCTATCTACCACTCTCCACTCACTAGGTGTATCACTCATGCCCTCCAAGTGGAAGCACTCAATCTCATGTATGGTGGAGTCACTCATCTTACTCTTGTTCTCACTCAAGTGGGCTAAGTGGCTCTCATACTCACATGGGATTGGTACCAAATCATCACTCAAGCATATGGGGGTAGGCTCGATTCTCTCAACTCCATGTGCCTCTTTTGGTGAAGGGAAAATCCCATGCTCATCATTCTTGAGCTTGTCATCGCCCTCTTGCACCTTGGCTTGTGTAGTCCTCTTGACGTACTCGTCCAACTTGGCGAAGTATAGGTCTTCGTCTTCCTCATCCATGAAGTTGCATGTGTCAACTAGGACGTCAAGTTTTGGCATTGAAGCTTGATGGCGTGGAGGAGATCTTGCTCTTGGTGCCATTTTGGGGGTGGCACGAGTAGTTGAAGGTGCCTTATGATGGTGTTGACAGAGGTCATTGGCGTGCCTTGCCAAAGGTTGATGTAGATGGCGCACTTGGTCATCCACATGACGCTCACGACGATGTTCCTTGTCCTTGGCACTCTTCTTTTGATGGTGGTGCCTTCTTGAGCTTGGTTGAGCATTATGGATGGTGCTCAACATGTATTCTCCGTCTTCATGGTGAAGATGCCTTGAACGACGTCTTGTATCCTCTTGATGTTCACGATGATCTCTAGAGGATGTATGTCGATGAAGATTCTTGCTTCGTGGCACCTCTTTTGGAAGATGATGTTGGGCGCCACTCTTCTTGTAGGCAGTGGCACTTGTTGCCTTGGAGGTTGTTGCACTTGATGCCTTCGAGGTTGTGGTGCTTGGCGCCTTGGAGATGGTGGTGCTTGGTGCCTTGGAGATGGTGGCGCTTGACGACTTGGAGGTGATGGCTCTCGTCGCCTTGGAGATGGTGGTGGATGACGCCATGTAGGTGGTGGCGCTTGACGCCTTGGAGGTGGATCATCGAAGTAGGTGGTGCCCTTTGGTGTGGCACGCTTGGCCTTGAAGGTCATGGTTTCTTGATGATGCGCCTCCGCTAGCTTGGCGTAGTAGTCCTCCATCTCCAAGCGGTGGAGGTATTCTTCATGGCTCATGGAAGAGCCCTCGAAATTGGAGATGTTCGCCATGTCCTCCATGCTTGGTGAGGCGTCGTCGTTGTAGCACTCGAAGTCGTCCATGCTTGGGGAGTCATTGTTGATGTAGTACTCCATATCACCCAAGCATGTGGATCCATTGTCGGTGTAGTGCTCCATGTACTCCATGCATGAGGAGCCATTGTCGATGTAGAGCTCTAAGTCCTCCATGCTTGAGGATCCATAGTTGATGACGTTCTCCATGTCTTCCATGCATGTGGAGTCATCATAGGTGCAATGCTCCGGGTCCTCAAAGCATGCGGATCCATTGTCGGTGTAGTTCTCCATCATGTCATCCATGCTTGTGGAGGCATATGCATGGTGGCTCATCGTGGATTCTTCATAGAAATCATCCTCGGTTCCAGAGTCCCTAGACATGTTTCACAAGACCAAGTGGTGTATATGGAAGTGGTAGGGGGTTAGGAATGCAACGTCAAACCTTACTTTACCATGGAAGATAGTATCGTGCAAGTGGCAACACTTGAGAGCAATCAAAACCAAGCAAAGCGAAGTTCACGCGGAACACCAAAACCAACTAAGCACTAAAACACACACACACACAAAGCTTATGGTGGATAGGTATGGAAGGTGGCGTGTCCAAGAACAATCCGAAATCAAGATATTGTAATGGCAAGTAAAGAACCACGATGATCACAAAGCAAAACAATTCAATCCACAAGAAGGAAATATGTACAAGGAAACACACACGGTGGGATAAATGGGACTTGTGCGACGGAGAAAGTGAGCTAAGAACCAAATGATTACCTAGCGAAGACTACAAGCTCGTGTCACACAAGTGCAAGGAGAGACGCTAGTTCGATTGCAATAAATTGGTGGGCTACAAGATATGCACAATAAGTACCACCTATTTGATGTTCATCGAGCTTGTGCTTCCTATTCTATGAGGCACTTGTTTCTTTCTTTTTCTTTTTCTTCTTTTTATTTTTCTATTTTTTCGCTTTTCTTTTCTTTTTCACTTGCCCCTTCCTGGTGCCAACAACTATACAAGATAACTATATAAGATAGCGCGTGATACATTGCAAATGTATCTATAATTTTTGATGTTCCATGCTTGGTTTTATCCACTTTCTTGTGTTTTGTTCCAACTTTGGAGTACTTTTCATATGATTTCTTGGACTAACCTATTAACAAGAGCCATAGTGCCAGCTGCCTGTTTTTTGCTGTTTTTGGTTCCAGGAAAGTCAGAAAATGAATATTCTCGGAATTGGACGGGACAAAAGCAAAAGTGCCTATTTTCGAAGACTCGGGAGCGAATCTGAGGCGGAGGAGGGCCGGCTGGCCACCCCAGGTGAGCTAGGCCTGGCCGTGCCAGGGCCTGGTGTGGTGGCCCCAGGTACCCCCTCGGTCTCCCTCTTTGCCTATAAGAAGCCTTCTGACCTAAAAACTTCGGGGGGTTCGACGTTTTTCCACGAAAAGTTCCACTGCGCCACCGCCACCGAAGGGGAGATTCGGGGGACAGAAAGTCTCTGTTCCGGCACCCTGTCGGGACGGGGAAGTGCCCCTGGAGCCATCTCTATCGATCCCCACCATCATATTCATCGACCATCCATGTTTCTCCCATCTATGAGTGAGTAATCCCCCGCTGTAGGCTATGGGGATGGTAGGGATTGGATGAGATTGTTCATGTAATGGCATCAGATTGTTAGGGCATTGTGCCTAGTATCTTTTATTAGTGCTTTATGACTTTGTTGCAACTTGTTGTGCTTAATGCTTGTCACTAGGGACCGAGTGCCATGATTTCAGATCTGAACATGTTATTGATTCATTATGATAGTATTGTTTTGGGTCTTATCTGCAAGTTGTATACATACGTCGTTGTACGGAACCTATGGCCCCGAAGTGACAGAAATCGTGATAACCGGAAGGGAAAGGCTTTGATGTGAGGATCACATGTGTTCACGGAGTGTTAATGCTTTGCTCCGGTGCTCTATTAAAAGGAGCACCTTAATTGCCAGTAGTTCCCTAGAGGCCCCGCTACAAACGGGCTGGCAGGACAAAAGATGTTGTGCAAGTTCTCATTGCGAGCACGTATGACTATGTATGGAACACATGCCTAGGATTGTCTAGTACTTGGATGCTTTATCTTATTTATCTGCAATTTCCCTATGTTCTGATTGCTATGTGAATTGTCTTGTCCATGCAATGCCCGTCCATCCATCCCTATGCCTACCGCACTCGAATACCACTGTTTACTGCTTTTGTTACTATTGTCTTTGCTTTACTACTGCTATTACTTTACTATTCCTACTACAAAACTGTTGCTACTGATAAACTGCCGTGAGCAAGATTTTTTCCAGGTGCAGCTGAATTGACAACTCAGTTGTTAAGGCTGATAAATATTCTTTGGCTCCCCTTGTGTCGAATCAATAAATTGTGTTTCACTTCCCTCGAAAATACTGCGATACACCCCCTATACTTGTGGGTCATCAAGACTATTTTCTGGCGCCGTTGCCGGGGAGCATAAATTTATTTATCAAGTTCACTTGGATTAACTATTGTTCAAGCTAAGTTTATCTTTCCCCTTGTTTGCTTGTTTCTTTATCAAAAGTACAAAAAAAATTAGTTCCTACTCTAGTTGTTGATTTTGCTGGTCTATTATTGTCTTGCTTTATCATGCTTGTTGGCAATGGTTGGTTTCTTTGAAACTGAAGCTTATTGGCAAGGTGGGTTCACGGAAGATCAAAAATATTATTATAAGGAACACCGCTTGTCTCAAAAAGAGAAACACTTATGGGAACAAATTGATAGATTTTATACCATTGCTAGAAATGTGTGCTCTACTTATAATGTTACTTATTGCTGTGATGAGTCTTGTTGCAGAAAGAGGTATAAACACCTCCCTTTTCAATGTTAGTATAGTGATAATGATACCATATCTTCCTATGCTAAAGGAATTTATGACTTTTATGATGCGGAACAAATTGAAGAATTTATTGCTTGGAAGGGTGCTTTTGAACTTGCTAGTTTGCTTGAAATTTTTGATGATTCACCTTACAAATATGAGGTGTATGGTATGCTTAAATTTTGCTTTGATAATTACAAGGGTGAAAATAGCTATATCCTTGAATATTTTAATAGATGCTTTCCACAAATGGAAGAGACTAATGCCTTGCAGGCTCCTACGGAAGAAGAAATTGATGAACCTGAAATCTTATTAGATGAAAAAGAGGAGGAGAGTGATGAACAAAAGGAGGAAGAATGGATTAGCTACCCATGCCTACCTTCTAATGAGAGTAACTCTTTATCCCTTACATTATTTGATTGTCCTCCATGCTTACTAAAGGAGGATGCATGTTATGTTCCTGAGGTTTCTCTTGAAAATGTTTATAATAAAGCTCTAGTGCTTGTAGATCATGAAGAGCATGCTTTATGTGATAGTTATATTGTTGAGTTTCTTCATGAGGCTACTGAAAATTATTTTGAGAGAGGAAAATATGGTGGTAGGAGTTTTCATGGTATTGAAACACCTCTCTATGTGCTGAAAGTTTTGAAGTTACTCTTGTTTTATCTTCCTATGCCTGTCACTTTGTTCTTTGCGAATTTATTTGCTTACACGATTCCTATGCATAGGAAGCGGGTTAGACTTAAATGTGTTTTGGATTTGCTTCTTGATGCTCTCTTTTACTCTAACTCTTATTTCTTATGAGAGCATCTTCTCAAACTTTTATGCCTGAAGATGATAATATGTCTATTATTCTTGGGAGACCTTTTCTTAAATACTGTAGAAGCTGTTATTAATTATAATCAAGGGAAGGTGACCTTCAATTAACACATTGTCTATTTCCTCAAGAAGATTGAAAGTTGAATTCAATTGAACATGTTGAGGGCATTCAAGTTGGAGAAATATATTGTCCCATACGAAGAGAAAAATTTGAAACTATTATGATTGGGACCATTGCTATCAAGGTTGAGGTAACATAATCATTAGTGGGATACAAAGTTTTGTCTCATATGGAATTGTTTTGGTAACAAGACCTGATCAACCTTGTTAACAAAAGGATTTCATTGAACAAAACAATGTTTTCACAATGATTATATCTGTTTACTTCTATTCTATCCATTTCAGTTTTTGCTTATGCCTAACTTAAAGGCGTTAAAGAAAAGTACTTGTTCGGAGATAACCCAAGAGTTTTAGATGAGCCTTGGAAGTTATTACCTCTGTAATAACCTCTCCTTATCCTTTTTATTTGCTTTTTGTGCCAAGAGTAACCTCTAATGAGAGTGAAGTAATGATTGGGAAAGTTGCTGTCCCGAAACAGATTTTTGTGCTTCCCCATAAAAATTCGTGAGAGAGTTATGTATGTCGGATTGATCTGTAATTGTTTGTGATTCTGCCCCAGGTTGTTATCTAACTTTCGTTAGTTCAACACTTTTTGATTTGAGCAACAGAATGTCTTCGAAAAAATTCGTCTTTACCTGCTGGTCTGTTTTGACAGATTTCTGCTATTTTCTGCATTTGCTTCTTGTTGGTTCCTTCTTGAGTTCTTTTGGGGAATTGAGCTTTTTGAGGGAAGTGCTACAGTAGCTAGTGTTCTAATGGACGTTTATTTGGTGTTAGAACTGAACCTTAAGACTTATTTATCTTGAGTGCACTAATGTTGCTAATAAAGATTGTGTGAAGTTTTGTATGAAGGAAAAATTTCAGGTGTATGGAAGGAATGAGTAATGAGATGAAGGATGTACTAAAGCTCAAGCTTGGGGATGCCATGCGTGTCACCCCAAGAAATATCCAAGAAGTGCAAGCGTCAAAGCTTGGGGATGCCCAAGGCATCCCCTTCTTCATCAATAAAAATCTCAGGTTTCTTCCAAACACTTCATTTTTATTGTTTCATGCACAGTTGTGTTGTCCTTGGAGCGCCTTCTTTTTCGTTTTCGTTTCGGTTTTTAGTTTGCGTGGTTTGCTTAGTTTGCTGAATAAATTGGTTGGACCTCCTCTTTCATACATTGGTGTTCAAATGGTTTGGTTTGGTTTGGAAAAGAGTAGGAAAGTTCATGCTTATGTGGTAAAAAGAGCTCGTTTTTGACTGTGGCCTATGCTTTGTCATGCCATGCTTGATATTGTTTTGGCTTTATGCTTAGTATTCTTTGCTGTAGCATGACTTGTTATAAACAATTGAGATTGCTTAATGTGCCTTGGATGAATCATGCGTTGTTTTAGCATATTAAAGCATAGTATAGTGGTATTCTCCTTTGATGCTTTATTTGGGTTGACTTGGCGCATGCTCACACCATGTTATGACTATCCCAAGTCATCATAGCCTTTATGATCCTTTAGTTTTCAACTTGTAGTATCACTTTATGCTTTGATCAATGATGTTTTGTCGCTCTGCATGATTATGGCCATTATTGCTCTCTTAGTTTGTCGCTCCCAGTCTTTTGCTAGCCTCCACAACAAAGTATGAGTTCCACTCATGCATCCAACTCCCTAAACCAAGTTATTCCAAAGAGTCCACCATACCTACCTACTAGCTTATGCTATTCCAAGTATATTCATGCTTTTGTTTACCTTCCACTTGTTATGAGAAAACTAGTGATTAAAGCTCTCACGAACTTGATGGCACACTTTACTTTTTGCCTCTAATAAACTTGAACCATTGGGTCCTTCTTTGTTGCGTATATGCTTGCGCTTTATAAGTTGAAATTAGCAGAACCATGTTTCATGGGGAACGTTTTCAACATTGCACTTGTACTTTGTACCCCGTTGATATCATGTTCTTTTGCTTACAGATCCCGACGGTGTGAAATAAAAGTGGAACTTGTAAGATCATGGAGTTTGGATGTGTGTTAGAGAAACGCCTGGGCACTCTAGCCTAAGCCATGCCTAATCATGGTGGAAACTTGCAGCATCACCATAATGAGCACTCTATGAAGCATCCTCAATAAAAACCTATGCAAATAGCAAATAAAAAGATCGCTGATATGCTCATTGTCTGCTTGCCTTGTCATTTTGATTATGGGAAAGCTCCCGTATAATGTGCAAGGGGTACCCCGTTGGCGGTTCTTAAGGATACACATATACTTACAATGACAAGAGCTTACTCGTGACTGAAGTTGAGTAGCATGAGGATCGGTCTTCGTAAGTAAGGGGCATGAGATTTCGGTTTATAACTTGTCAAGCATATCCTCTTAGTTGTGTCACTTTAACCTTAATCACCTTAAAGATGCTTATGATAGGGGCAATGAGAGCTGAAATCTACAAGTACCATAATTTTTGGAAGCTCTTTATGAGACTTTAATCCCTACTTCCTTTTACAAAAGGCCTTTCTTCCACCATTATATTGAGTCTCCACCTTCTATCTTTATGCACTACTTTGAGAGCATAGTGGCCATTCTTAGTTCTATGTGCATTGTCCCAAGACTAGTTGATTGATGCATAACTTGTTATTGCTTGTTTTAAACTATTGTATCAAGTCACTCTTATGAACTTTGAAGGTGTCCTATGCATTTATATTTGCTACTCTATTGACGGACAAGCTGAATACTTTTATGCTATGTTTTCTTTATGTGAAACAAACAAACGTCTTGCAAAGCATTGTTATTCCTGAATCTTTTGTTTGTGCCTTTTCATGTTACATCATAGTTTCTTTGTCTTATTGCTAGAACTTTGTCTTTCATGTTATGATTGAAGTACTATGATCCCAGCTTTGAATGTTTTGCAAATACTTTGGTCAAGTCTTTGATGGTGCATGTCACCTCAAAAATTATTTCTTTTTATCACTTACCTACTCAAGGACGAGCAGGAGTTAAGCTTGGGGATGTTGATACATTGCAAATATATCTATAATTTTTGATGTTCCATGTTTGGTATTATCCACTTTCTTGTGTTTTGTTCCAACTTTGGAGTACTTTTCATATGATTTCTTGGACTAACCTATTAACAAGAGCCACGATGCCATTACTGTTTTCTGCTGTTTTTGGTTCCAGGAAAGTCAGAAAATGAATATTCTCGGAATTGGACGGGACAAAAGCCAAAGTGCCTATTTTTCTAGAAGACTCCGGGAGCCAGAATACAAGACGGAGGAGGGCCAGGGGCTGGCCACAACCCCCAGCACGCAGGCTAGGCCTGGCAGCGCGAGCACAGTGTGGTGGACCCAGGCACCCCCTCGGTCTCCCTCTTCGCCTATAAGAAGCCTTCTGACCTAAAAACTTCGGGGGATTCGATGTTTTTCCATGAAAAGTTCTGCTGCGCTGCTGCCACCGAAGGGGAGATTCGGGGGACATAAAGTCTCTGTTCCGGCACCCTGCCAGGACGGGGAAGTGCCCCCGGAGCCATCTCCATCGATCCCCACCATCATATTCATCGACCATCCATGTTTCTCCCATCTATGAGTGAGTAATCCCCCGATGTAGGCTATGGGGATGGTAGGGATTGGATGAGATTGTTCATGTAATTGCATCTGATTGTTAGGGCATAGTGCCTAGTATCTTTTATTAGTGCTTTATGACTTTGTTGCAACTTGTTGTGCTTAATGCTTGTCACTAGGGCCCGAGTGCCATGATTTCAGATCTGAACATGTTATTGATTCATTATGATAGTATTGTTTTGGGTCCTATCTGCAAGTTGTATACACACGTCATTGTCCGGAACCTATGGCCCCGAAGTGACAGAAATCGGGATAACCGGAAGGGAAAGGCTTTGATGTGAGGATCACATGTGTTCACGGAGTGGTAATGCTTTGCTCCGGTGCTCTATTAAAAGGATCACCTTAATTGCCAGTAGTTCCCTAGAGGGCCCGCTGCAAACGGGCTGGCAGGACAAAAGATGTTGTGCAAGTTCTCATTGCGAGCACGTATGACTATGTATGGAACACATGCCTAGGATTGTCTAGTACTTGGATGCTTTATCTTATTTATCTGCAATTTCCCTATGTTATGATTGCTATGTGAGTTGTCTTGTCCATGCAACACCCGTCCATCCATCCCTATGCCTACCGCACTCGAATCCCACTGTTTACTGCTTTTGTTACTATTGTCTTTGCTTTACTACTGCTGTTACTTTACTATTCCTACTATAAAACTGTTGCTACTGATAAACTGCCGTGAGCAAGATTGTTTCCAGGTGCAGCTGAATTGACAACTCAGTTGTTAAGGCTGATAAATATTCTTTGGCTCCCCTTGTGTCGAATCAATAAATTGTGTTTCACTTCCCTCGAAAATACTGCGATACACCCCCTATACTTGTGGGTCATCAGCACGCTCACAACTTTTGCTCGGAATTCTACAAGGTATCAAATGTGCATAGCCCAAGCAATCATAGGAGGAACTAGTCTCAATAGGTGTTTGTTTTTCGCAAAGATAGTGTGGCTCACAAAGGGATGCAAGTGGGGAGAAGTCGCAGAATTTATATACCTTTCTTCGCCGATCTTCACCCTTTATTGGTGGATTCCGCCTTGCTCACAGAATTTGGATGGAGAAGATAGCATGAACCACAGATATGATGATGTAGAGCTACTTCTCCTCTTCTAAACGAGCTAAAGAACACCAAAATCGGAGTTCGTATGCAAAAGTTATGCTCAAAACCGTGAAACAGATTTGCTGTCAGCAGTGAGGGGCGGAGACTTTGCCAGAAACTCCGGTCTGGACTAGAATCTCCGGTCTGGGGGCCAAAATCTCCGGTCTAGGCCGGAGTCTCCGATCCGGGGGCCGGAATCTCCGGTCCGGAGGTTCCAGGACGTTCCAAAACACGAACTGGACGAGTTTTGGCGGAAAAACTCGACCCAAAACCTCAAATTGGTGGGAGAAAACAAGGAATTAGGCCATGGAAACGCAGGGGAAGGTAGATCGACAAGTTTAGCAAGTAATCCACGAATCAAAACCTACCAAAACGCACTCAAATCACAGATCGATCCAAAACACGAATTGGGGCTGTTTTTGGTGGAATTTTCGAATTTATGGGGGAAAAAGACCAAATCGAGGGGAAATTCGTGGCAACCAAAAGCTGCTGATACCAGATGTTATGGGGTAACCCGTGGGTGGCCCGATCTTCACGGATCTCGTGGTCAAATCGATTGGAAAGCGAGGGGAAAGGGAGAAGGTAGCGGAAGCAGACGCACACCTCGCGAAGAACACGATGAACACCCGTAAAACACACACGATACAAGGCCGATTGCTCTCACCGGTGGCCACCGGTCCGATAGAATCCTCTCAAGGAAAGATCGGTCAACGTGCTTCCTCGATTCCATGAGGAGAGGGAAGAACACCTTGGAGAGGGTCTTGACGTCTTGGCAAAGGGACACCGATGCCAAGGCCTTGTACAATGAGGGAGGCGCGATGCAAACTCCGACGAGGTGGTGACGATAGTCGATCCCCTTTGGTAGAAGGGGATGAGGTAAAACTAGAGATTCCACAAAGGGGGTTTTCTTTAGTCTATCATCTATGCCTAGGGTTACATGAGGGGGTGGGGGCACTATATATAGGCCAGCCACTAGTTCAGGGGTACTTTAGGAATAAAAGGGTAAAGTCTGGGCGGACTAAGGGGTACATGGGCCAAAGGCCCAGCTGGCGGCGCGCAGGCCCATACGCTCAGGCCGGAGACTCCGGTGTGGGGTCCGGAGACTCCAGTCTAGGCCGGAGACTCCGGTCTATGTCCGGTGTTGTCTCCGGAGGGGCCTTCTGGCTGTCCTCGAGCTCGATCTGGGGGTCAGTCCGGAGATGGGTCCGGAGGCTCCGGGGTTTGCAGGCCGGAGACTCCGGTGTGGCCGGAGACTCCAGTGTGCGCATGCCGGAGACTCCGATGCTCCAGCTGCTGCTTCTTCCGTCTTCTCTTCCAAGCCTCCGTCTTGTCGGGCTTGGTGCTCCAGGCTTCCTCCCTTGCCTCCGTACTCGTCGGTATGAACCTATCATGGATATGGAACGGGGTATGAAGTAGTATACCATTCAAGAGGGTAGGAAATGGGCTCACATAGAGGAATGGATTCACCTTTGGAGTCCATGACGACTTGGCATAAGTTGGAGACCATGATGTGGTAACGACCGAAGGTCGGGCTACATTACAATGAATATCTCAGCAATCTTCTTATTTACCATGGGAAAATGGTGCTTTTTTCTCTCTTTCTTATTTTCATAAATCTTTTTGTTTTGTTTTTCTCAATAGCTATCTCTTCTTTTTTATAAGAAGAATGCTTCATAGATATCATTATGGTTACGCTGCAGGTTTACACCATGTCAGCATGGATTAGACCAGCGGCCCAGGCGTTTCTCTAACACACATACATAACTCCATGGACTTACAAGCTCCCCTTTTATTTCACACCGACGACATCCGCAAATAAAAGAGCATGGTATCAACTAGGTATATATTTACAAGTGTTGAAAGTGTTCCCCGTGACAACACGGTTCTGCTAATCCCCAGCCTATAATTTGCAAGCATATAACTTTCATGGATAGTCACAATGGTTCAGGTTTATTAAGTGCAGAAAATAAAGTGTGCCATCAAGTTCGTGAGAGCTTTACTAACTAACTTTCTCATAACAGGCAAACATTTTATTCGGAAGAAAACAAGGCATAATGAATATGCATAGAAATAGCAAATGATGCTAATGGGTAGGTATGGTGGACACTTTGGCAATATTTGGTTTTAGGGAGTTGGAAACATGAGTAAAACATACTCAGTGAAAGTGAAGGCTAGCAATAGTAAGGGAGCAACAAACGAGAGAGCAATAGCTGTCATAATCATGCTTGCAACAAAACAGGACTAATCATGGCATGAAAGTGATTCAAGACCCTCAAGGCAAAATAATTCATCGAGGCTCAACTGATTATTTCAGTCATATGCATGCGTGAGCATGTGCCAAGTCAATTCAAATGAAACATTCAGAGGAGGATACCACGGTGTCATACCAAGTTATGAATAGAGTAATGCAAGCAAATATTCATATGACATGCTACAAACTATTAGCAAGTTGGAACTAATCATACGGAAGCAAGACCTACTAAGCATCCAAAGATAACATACACCCTACACGAACAGGCTAAGCATGCCCACAATGATGAGTATATGTACAAAAATGAAAACAAGTAGAGTTCGTTACCATCCTCTTACCACGCCTCAAGTTGTCATTAATCCTCATTATTGCCCTTCACTTGTGTGGCTTGAATAATAATATGAAACCAATATCCACTGAGGACTGCTGAACCCTGTAGCAAACTCACAAAACCAAAGAAGAACGACAAATATTTTTGTTGTTTTCGATTTTTAAAACAAGAACCAAAAAGGAAAAACAAGCAAAGCAAAATCTTTTTGGGTTTTTCGAATAGTTCAAACAAATCAAAAAGGGAAAAACAAACCAAGGTGAAAAGAAGAAGAAGCAAACCAAAGAGAAACAACAGAAATATTTTTGGTCTTTTTGTGTTTTAGAAAGCAAAAGCAAAGAAAAAACAAAAACTAAAAAGAGAACGAAACATGAATATACAAAGTACCGGCGCAACATGATAAGGAGATGAGTGCGATGTCGGCGTACCTCCCCCCAAGCTTAGGCTTTTGGCCTAAGTGGGTATCAATCCAGATACGGGTAAGGGTTCCAAGCAGGAGGATCATGATAAGAATGGTCGTAGTTGGGCCCGTGGGAAGAAGAAGCTCCCCAATCATAAACAGGCTGCTCATATGAAGACTCCCCCTCATTCGAGGGCTGGATCGAATCATCCGTGACCTCCTTTCTAGTGTCCTGCTCCTGTTGGGAGAGCTCTCCCAAGTACGTGTCAAGCGCCTCCTCAGTGAGGGACCATCCTTCCCTGTTATCAAGGTTAAACAAAACAGGTACAGGCAAAAGAACAACACGCTCGGACTTGCTCTTTCTCCAACCAGCTTTGAGAAAGGTTATTTCATAAGACAACTCATTCAAACTAGCCCATGAGGAAACAAATTTATGTTGTATCATGGAATTAAAATCAAGACTATCTATGGGAAACTGTAGGTATAGATGATGAGGCACTAATACATGCAATGCTAGTAAACGAGAAGCAATGAGGCCTCCACAAATTCCACCTTTCTCATGGTTAGCAGCAAGACGGAAAGCTATCAAAGCACCTAAGTTGTAAGACCTATCTTGCTTAAGAGCAGCAGAGATAAATGCTAGATCATATGAAGATAACTTATTGGCAGTTTTCCTAGCAAGAACACACTTGGCAATAAAGTAGGCAAAGTAGCGAATGGAGGGAAGATGAATGTTACAGATTTTTCCACTCTCCTTCGAGAAGCTGCTCCCTTGGCAAATTTCTGCGTATAAATCCATGAGTGGTTTAGGTCGCTCCTTAATCCTTCTACATGATCCCCATTGAGGTACCTTAATAGCTGCACAAAAGTCATCGAGAGAATGGTTGACAGCGATATTGTAAATTTTGTAGTGGACCATGGGGTTAGGAAAAGAGTGACTAAATTGAAAGTCCTGCACCACAGACATGGTTAGCTTCACAAATTGACAAGGCTTATCTTCCAAAAAGTGCTCTAACCCTGCATTAGTTACCAAAGTGTGGAAATCTTGGAGAATTCCAGCAGCTCTCATGAACTCAGAACATGGATAAATGGAAGGAAAAACTTCCTCCTCCCGGTGGACCTTCATGACCTCAGGCATCCATAGTTCATGTTGATTTAGTTGATGCTCATTCATCTTCTATTCTGAAATTTAAACACCTATTAAACAAGTGATTGCAAAGTGAATATAATAAAGGATACTACTCATAGGGACTTGTAAGAGGCCTAAACATGCATCAAAACTATATCTCTAAGCATCAAACAAGCTTACAAGATCTCATAACCTGTCACCTATAGCAGCAAAATACTCAAGATATAATCCACTAAACACAAATCTACTTGGAAAAGGGGAGGAGTCACATACCAGAGAACAAGTGCTCCAAATTTCAGCAACAAAGATGGGCTGAGCAAGGAGATCGAAAAATCGAGATCAAGCATAGCAAGAACATGATTTTGAGCAATGAACTGGAGCTTACTCAGGAGAGAGAAGAAAGTGGCAGGTGAGAGAGTTAGTGGAGGGCTAGGGGTGGCCCACACCATGGCATGGTGCCACCTAGGGTAGGCCGCGCCACCAGGTGGTGAGCCTACCTGGTGGGTCCCCCTGGTACCTCCCAGGCACTCCTCTACCCCTTTTTTCACGCAAAAATTTAATATGAATTTTCTGGAATTTTTTGAGGCACTTTATTTTTGGGCATTTTTCAGGTATAGAAGAATTATTTTCTGACAGACAGATTTTCTCGGAAAATGATGCAAGGACAAAACAAAGCTAGAACTACAGAAGTTCTAAGACACTCTAACATGCAAGCAACTAACAACAAAAAGAAAAACTAAACAAAAACAAAAGCTAAAATGGATAGAATAGAAGTAAGCGGAGATAATCATAGTGAAAATATTGTTTTGTTCAACGGAATCCTTTTGTTAACAAGGTTGATCAGGTCTTGCTACCAAAACAATTCCATATGAGATAAAACTTTGTATTCCACTAATGATTATGTTACCTCAACCTTGATAGTAATGGTCCAAATCATAATAGTTTCAAAATTTTCTCTTGGTATGGGACAATATATTTCTCGAACTTGAATGCCCTCAACATGTTCAATTGAATTCAAACCATAAGTCCTTTCAATCTTCTTGGGGAAATAGACAATATGTTCCTTGTCATTAACATTGAAAGTCACCTTTCCTTGATTACAATTAATAAAGGCCCCTGCAGTATTAAGAAAAGGTCTCCCAAGAATAATAGACATATTATCATCTTCAGGCATTTCAAGCACAACAAAATAAGTTAATATCAAGCAATTATGAGCCACTTGAACTGGTACATCCTCACATATACCAACAGGAATAGTGGTAGATTTATCAACCATTTGCAAAGATATATCAGTTGGTATTAATTTTTCTAGTTGAAGCCTCTTATAGAGAGAGAAAGGCATAGCACTAACTCCAGCTCCCAAATCACACAAAGCAGTTCTAACATAACTATTCTTAATAGAGCAAGGGATAGTTGGAATCCCTGGGTCTCCAAGTTTCTTTGGAACCATACCATTAAAGGAATAATTAGCAAGAAAAGTAGAGATTTCTTCATTAGGGATCTTCCTTTTATTCGCGACAATATCCTTCATATACTTTGAGTAAGGAGGCAATTTAATAGCATCAATCAAAGGAATTTGCAAGAATAAAGGTTTCATCCACTCACAAAACTTATTATAGTGTTCATCTTCCTTTGACTTGTGTTTCTTATCAGGGAAAGGCATATGTTTTTGGACCCAAGGTTCTCTTTCACTACCATGTTTCTTAGCAATAAAATCTTCTTTAGTGTATTTAGTATTCTTAGTGTGCTTTTCAGGTTCTTCTTCAACTTTTTCTTCATTTGGAGCTTCATTTTCTTCACTACCACTTTCAGTTTCAGCATCAGAAATAGATATACTATTAGGATCTATAGCAGGTTCAGAGGGTTCTACAATAGTTTTATGTTTCTTTTTCCTTTTCTTACGAGTAGAACCACTATTTTCAGCTTGTTGAGAATCCTGCTCAATTCTTTTGGGATGCCCCTCAGGATATAGAGGATCCTGGGTAGCAGCACCACTTCTAGTTCTAATTTCATAAGCATGTTTTTCTTTAGCAGCATTAACTATCAAGTCTTTTTGCACTTTAACGAGTTGATCTATTTGAGTTTGAACCATTTGAAAGTGTTTAACAATCATTTTAACAATCATTTCGACAATATCTTTCAACTCAACAATAGCTCTAGTGTTTTCCATTAGATGATTTTGCACCCTTTTATTAAAATTATGTTGTTTAACAATAAAGATATCGAATTCTTCTAAGCATTGATCAGGAGGTTTAGAGTAAGGGTTATCACCTTCATCAAAGTGTTGGAGAGAGTGTACCTCAATAGTAGATGAGTAGGGGATAGGCTTACATAATTCTACTATAGGAGGTAAATTCTTGACATCTGCAGCTTTAATTCCCTTCTCCTTAAGACATTTCTTAGCTTCCTTCATCACTTTATCATTTAATTCAATAACTCCCCTCTTCTTTGATGTTGGAATAGGCACTAGTATAGTAGGTTCAGGTACAATTACTTCAGGTATAGCTTGTTCAGGAGGAGTCCAATCTTCATAGTTCTTGCTTATTTTAGCCATTAATTCCTTAGCTTCCTTAGGAGTCCTATTCCTGAAAACACAATCAGCACAACTATCTAGGTATGTCCTAGATTCCTTGGTTAGTCCATTATAAAATATATCAAGAAGCTCATTCTTAGGTAATGGACTTCTAGCCTGTGCATGAATCAAAGCACAAAACCTTGCCCAAGATTCGGGCAATACCTCCTTTTCTCCCTATTTAAAATCAAAAAGTTCCTGCAAAATAGCATGTCTAGCACTAGGAGGAAATATTTCTGCAGGAAAGTACTAATCAAGCAATCAGTGCTATCAATAGATCCAGGAGGTAAATTACTAAACCAAGTTTTAGCTTCTCCTTTCAGTGAAAAGGGGAAAATCTTAGCAACAAAGTAAGTACGCATCTTAATATCATCAGAAAACAAGCCACTCATGGTACAAAGTTCATTCATATGTGCTACTGCACTTTCATTCTTAGTCCCCCAAAAAGGTTCTTTCTCAACAATAGCTATGTAAGATAGATCGAGAGAGAAATCATAATTTTTATCTATAATGTTTTTGGGAGAAGCAGCAAACTTAGCAATAGGGGACAATTTGGGTCTAATAGTACGCCTCTCAAGGAGACTCTTATCAGCGCTCCTATCATGGGTGTTTTTACATTCTTTAATAAATTCATCGGTCATCTCAACATAACCATCTTCAATATCATAACTTTCACTAGACTCGGGTGAACTAACAGGTGTAGTAGTGTCTTCATTAGGAGTTTCAGTATTTCCAGCTATATTTCTAGCAATCGTAGCATCTAGGAAAGGACCTAATGAACCACTCTTATCAAGCATAGTAGAAGCAGCATCATAAGCATCAGTAGTTTCAGATTCAGCAGTAGTAGCAGTGTGTGTAGCACGTGTATGTGGTGGTGTCACGAGCTTACTCATAACAGATGGTGAATCAAGAGCAATAGAGGTGTTCAGAACCGTACCTCTTCTTGTAGTGGATGGTAAAATAGGAACCTTGCCATCACGAGACTTACCCATGATAGATGGATAGCAACGAACAATAGAGAATCCAAGTGAACTTAATAAATAAAGCTATGCTCCCCGGCAACGGCGCCAGAAAATAGTCTTGATGACCCACAAGTATAGGGGGTGTATCGTAGTATTTTCGAGGGAAGTGAAACCCAATTTATTGATTCGACACAAGGGGAGCCAAAGAATATTTATAAGCCTTAACAACTGAGTTGTCAATTCAGCTGCACCTGGAAACAATCTTGCTCATAGCAGTTTATCAGTAGCAACAGTTTTGTAGTAGGAATAGTAAAGTAGCAGCAGTAGTAAAGTAAAGACAGCAGTAACAATAGCTGTAAACAGTAGGATTTGAGTGTGGTAGGCATAGGGATGGATGGACGGGCGTTGCATGGACAAGACAATTCTCATAGCAATCAGAACATAGGGCAATTGCAGATAAATAAGAATAAGCATCCAAGTACTAGATAATCCTAGGCATGTGTTCCATATATAGTCATACATGCTCGCAATGAGAACTTGCACAACATCTTTTGTCCTACCAGCCCATTTGCAGCGGGGCCTCAAGGGAACTACTGGCAATTAAGGTGCTCCTTTTAATAGAGCACCGGAGTAAAGCATTAACACTCCATGAACACATGTGATCCTCACATCAAAGCCATTCCCTCCGGTTATCCTGATTTCTGTCACTTCGGGGCCATTGGTTCCGAACAACAACGTGTGTATACAACTTGTAGATAAGACCAAAAATAATACTATCATAATGAATCAATAACATGTTCAGATCTGAAATCATGGCACTCGGGCCCTAGTGACAAGCATTAAGCATAACAAGTCGCAACAAAGTCATAAAGCACTAATAGTAGATACTAGGCACCACGCCCTAACAATCTGATGCCATTACATGAGCGATCTCATCTAATCCCTACCATCCCCATAGCCTACAGCGGGGGATTACCCACTCATAGATGGGGGAAACATGGATGGTCGACGGAGAAGCGATGGTGATGATGATGGCGATGATATCCTCCAATTCCCCGTCCCGGCAGGGTGCCAGAACGGAGTTTCTGGTGCTATTTCGTGGAATCTGATGGTGGCGGCAGAGCGGAACTTCTTCTGGAAAAACGTCACCCCCCCTAAGTTTTTAGGTCAGAAGGCAACTTATAGGCGAAGAGGGAGACCGAGGGGTGCAGGCGGCAGACCACCCCTTACAGCGACTGGGCTTGCCCGCACGGCCAGGTGGTGTGGCCTGGGCCCAGCCCCCCTCCATCTTGTATTCTGGCTCCGGGAGTCTTCTGGTGAAATAGGATTTTTGGCATATTTTCCAAGATATTTCCTGATAGTTGATTTTCTGCACAAAAAGTAGACACCAAGGCAATTCTGCTGAAAACAGCGTCAGTCCGTGTTAGTTGCATCCAAATCACACAAGTTTAGAGGAGAAACAATAGAAAAAGTGTTCGGGAAAGTAGATATGTTTTGGACGTATCATTGCTGTGGCCCAGGTCTTCTCCAACCTTCACCAACACGAGGCTGGCTTTTCCTGGAGGAAACTCCTGAAGAGGGTGAGGAATCCCAAGGGACTCCTGTGGGAAAAATTGTCCGCTTATAGTAGCTCATAGATGAACACGTGGACGAATTTGTTCCATTGTTTATCCGGAGTGAAGAGGATGAGGCTGGCCAAGCCCCCAGCACTACTACCAATGCCGCGGAATACAAGGAGGCAGGAGCGAAAACAACACCCTCTCGAGTAGCTCGTCCAGCATCAAGACGGATGATGAGGATCCTGTCGATGGCAGTGCATCGAAGCCTCAGGCCTGAGGGGGTCTCGACTGCTTGGAGCGCCTTCCCCTCAATGGAGAGCATGAGATTCAACGGCGTGGATACCCTTTTGGCAGATCCAGGAATGACATGACCCACCCGAGTTCATCTGAGGGGACCTCTTAAGAATGTAGTTCGCTTGTCGGATTTTGATTGTTCGGCTGTGGGTGAGCCTTGTCATGTGCTCTGTACTCGTGGAGGCGACTATGGGGCCCGTGCATGTCCTATTGGTCCCCTATGGAGAAGACCGTAGGAACCACATGTTTTAGCGCTCATGTCCAGCGATAAATCGTACGTGCTCGCTTGTTCTGTTATGCATTATACGAGGGTTCCAAGCACCGGGAACCATGGGTGAGGTGACTTACTGTTGGAACTAGTCCGCAAGTTAAGAGCTCAACATTTTAGGCCCTGATGTTGATGGGAGTGGTTCAGTGATAGACACAGTCCCAGTCCCCGCTCGCAAAGAAGGGAACACTTCTACAAATCAAATCAACTTGCGAAGAGGCAAAAAATTTGTGGTGGTTTTTGATTGCTTCCCTGTGCTATCGTGCCTTCATGAGGGCCAAAAAACCCATATTGCAAAGGAGAAAGAGGAAGCTAAGAGTCACCTTAGGGGATTTTTCTTGGGGTGTGACGAGTTTGCTCTGCTGGTGTGGCTGCAGTCTTGGCCACGTGCTCCATGGCGCCGACACAGGATCGAACCCTTTCGTTGCCAGGCGCCAGGGCTTATCTAAGCCCCCGATAGCCTCTCAAGCTATTGACTCGGGTGCTCTGTGTGGGGATACCTCCATGTGCCGATCCGCGTGGAGGTGCCCTCCGGATCGTCGCGCTTGTTACCACACCCATGTCTCCTCCTATCATTGTATTCCTCCCTCACCTCCTTGAGCTTAATGCACTTATCGGTGCCATGTCCTTGCCTCCGATGGAAGGCATAGTACAGATGGGGGCGGGTCGTGTTCTCTATGATCCTCCCTGGGGGACACCTCTTCTCGGCCCTGGCAGTGCGATCGTTGGAGGATCCCTTCGATTCTACAGACGGGGCTGTCGCAGGCTTGCCCTTTCCATGGGCGAACAGGCTCCCAGCTTCCGCCTTCGCGCATCGGTCTACCATCATGAAGAGCTCGGCTATCGTGGATAGGTTCTCTCCATGATGGCCGATTCTGCCAAGCATCCTATCATCCATGACGCCTTTGGCGAAGGTGGAAATGACCTCATCGTCAGAGGCTCCGGCGAACCCTAACAAGGCACCGATCGAAGTGCTGGAGGTATTTGCGTAAGGTCATGTCGGGCTCCTGGCATACCCGTCCGAGGTCTTCACACGTGAATGGGTGCCCGTACATTCCCCTGAACTTGGCGATGAAGAGGTCATAGAGCTCAGGCCACGACCCGATGGACCCTTCCGGGAGGTTGAGCAGCTAGGCCCGCAACGCGGCCTCAAGCCCCATAGGGAATTAGTTGGCTAGATCATGGCCGTCCCTGTCGGTTGCCTCTACTCCCATCATGTAGAGCTATAGGTAGTCCATAGGACTAGTGGTGCCTTCGTAACATGCATTCATCTCTGGCTTGAACTTGGGTGGCCATACCACTCGCTGGAGGTGTTCGGCGAGCGCGGGGCAGCTGGCGCTATGAGTCTCGATGCCGCCGGTGAGTGCTGGACAGATCTAGCGGCCCGCCGCTGCAACATATTGGGCGATGCAGGCCTTGCAACCTCAGCGATGTGCAACCTCAGCGATGTGCCAAGGATTGTGGTGTTGTGAGGCACGATGGAGTTACCGTAGTTCCCCCAGGAAGTCCCTCACGAAGGGGTACTGGGCTCTAGCGAGGCAGGTATCGATTTCCATCCGTCTCCACACCTCCCTCCTGGCCTCCAGACGGCCGTGTGCCTCGCGAGGCCTTGTGGGAACGCCATGTTTGGGTCCGGCAACATGATAGGACGAGGTACCCCTTGAACCAATAGTGCGACACCGACAGGGTATCTCACAAAGTAGGATAGAATCAAACGAAGGGGGCTAAACAAGATCTCTCCAAGACTTCTTAGTGACCTTGGCGAGGAATAACAAGAATCACGGCAAGGGAGACATGATGAGTTTACCCAGGTTCAGGCCACTTTACGGTGTAAAACCCTATTCCTGCTTTGTTGTATTGCTGTATATCTTGGCGAGGTTACAGATACAAGAGGCTAATCAGGCAATCAACTTTGGTACTCCTAGAAGGAGAAAACTAGGGTTTCCGAGCTGTAAGAAGGTCCCTTTTGATGGTGGCGTTCCCCTCCTTTTATAGGCTCACCAGTCCTCTTCCCGCTACATTGGCGAGAAGGGTTCCCACATGGAGACAAGGAAGGGGAAGGTGAGTCAAAGATGCCTCTCTCCGCCTTTGTCATGCTCCTCCTTCCTCCATAGAGAGGGAGATTGTCCGCTGGTGTTGCAGTCTTGTCGGACACTCGTGTCATGGAGAAGGGGAAAGCCCTTACCTTGGAGGGGAAGCTGATGGCTTCCTTGCATGGAGGTAGTGAGTTGTGATAGTTGTCGGTTGCGGAGGTAATCCTTACCCTTTCCCTTGGAGCACAAGTGTTCATGCATGGCCTTTGTGACTTGGGCGCACGGGCGACGATATGTCTTGTACTATATCCTCGCCAAGGTACTTCTTTCTTCGTGGTCATTCCTTTGAAGGAAAGCTTCACCTAGGGGCCTTGTGGAGGTTTCCCTTTGACATTTGACAATGATCTCTCTTCAAGGCTTAGTGTTTGCATTTCAGTAGAGTTCCAGCAGCGGATGGGCCAAGGCACCCTGGTTGCCATTGGCCCGACAATTATTAAGGATGATTGTTTCCCTCCACCTTCGGTCGTGATGAGTTATCAACTTCTAGCACTTCACCAACATGTGATTTGTCACAAGGTAATTATATGGTGAGTGGTGTTAGAAATTACAATGTTGATAGTGCACTTAATATTGATTATTCCTCATATATATCTCATTGCAAAGTTTTTCTTTGGACCTTAACACTTATAGCACTCAAAATTCTTTAGATGCTTGTGTTACTAGTACTTGCATTTCATGTAGAAATGGCTTGAATAAATCTCATGATGATATGCTTGTTTCCATGATAAAAATGCTTCTAATTCCTATATCACTTGTGTTGCTAACCATGTAGAGGAAACCAAAGATTCTGTGGGCCAAGACAAGGTATTGAATGGAGCTTCAAGTAAATTATCATCATCACCTCCTTTCGGTTCTCACTTATGCCTTATGGCTAGGTCTACAAAGTTAAATCCTCCTTTGGATCCCGATGTATCTCATGATGATGATCATATTTTTTATTATGATGTAACCTCTATTCAAGAGAAGGGACAAATTATTTTCCCATTCTTCTTAAAAATTAAATTTCTTTCTCTAACTTCATAGAAATCATGACTATTGCTATTGAGAGCAATAAACTTATTGGGGAGCAAGAAAGCATCATATTTAAAAATGGAGAGCATGAGTGTGAGTATGCAAACGAGATTTCTTATCTAAAGAGATCCCTTGAAGAAGGAAAACCATCAAGGAATCTCTTGAGGATACTTTGGCTCTAAAATTATCTAGAGTAAAGGAAAACCATGATAGAGCTCGTGAGGTGGAAAATGTTTTCAAAACTAAAAATGATGAACTTGTAGTTCCTATGTTAAACCCTTTAAGGATTTTAAGCACCTCGAAAATGGCTCTCGGGTCATTAAGAGTGATCTCATCAAACTCATAAGTCGCATGAGCAACTTAAAGCTTCATATTCAAAAGAGCTTGCCAAGTTGCCCTCGCCTCTTGCAATTAATGATGATTCTTGTTCTACTAACTCTATTTCTTGTGAAGAATCTATTTTGAAGGAGAATGCTAAGCTAAAGTATCAACTTGCTTTGCTAACTAGGGACTATGGTAAATTGGAAGAAAGTCATGTTAAGCTCAAGCTCGCATGAGGATCTTCTAGTCTCCCATGGTAGGATAAAATTAGCTCATGAGGCTATTGTGTCAAAGGTAACATCTCGTGAGCCTCATGTGGACATTAGCACTATATCTACTCAAAATGTTATATTGCCATGTGCTAGTCCTAATAATTCGTCCACTCATGTTATTGCTACATCTTGTGATGAATTACATTCTTTGCCTTGTTGCTCTAACAATGATGCATCTACTTCCTTTGGTGTTGTCGTTCATACCAACCATGTAGAGGAAATCAAAGAGCTCAAGGCTCAGGTCACTTCTTTTAAGAATGACTTGAAAAGAATCATGAAGGGAAGTCGACACTCAACAACATCTTGAGAGTGCAAAGATCCCCCAATGACAAGAGTGGGCTTGGATTCAACACCAATATCAACAAGTCAAATATCCATAATAATCACACGAGAAACAATAATAAGGGCCAATAACAAGTCAATAATATAGCCAATATGGTTTGATTCAAGTGCAAGGAAGAAGGGCATCATGTTAGATCTTGCCCATTGAAGAAGAAGCCTCTTAGTGAGAAGCAATAAGGGAAGCGACCCCAAGCTCTACCTCAAGTTAGAGATGTGCCTCTTCCCATGAAGACTCAAGCTCTTCCTCAGGTTGTGGCATCACCTAAGAAGAAATATAGCAAGAGAAGAACTTCCTACATATTCCGCGAGAAAGGGCAAATTTATTCCCCATGCACTATTGGTAGCTCCTTATCCAACCTTATCACGATTGATGATGTTTATTCTCGAGGTTGGCAATGTGTTTGCCAAATACGTTGGCGCTCAAAGTAGTGTCAAGAAAATAACCATTTGGGTTTCCAAGATGATGCATGTAAAATGCATGCATGAACTTTGTAGTTTTTATATAAATTCCCACTTATTTGCAACCTATATGATGTTATATCCAAGTTTTACATTGATTTTTGGGGATTTACCAATGATCCCCTTAATTTTGGTTATAACTCAGCAGGACAGGAAAACACTATTTTGTGTATTTTTAGCTTTCAGGGACCTAAACAAAGTCAAATGGACATGGGATTTCTAGAGCATCAATATTTCATAAAGAGAAGGACGTGGAGCACTTGGACCACACGAGGGGAGCCTTAAGGCCAAAAAAGAGCCTAGGTAGCACGCCCAGTTGGGGTGGGCACCACTCATGCTCTTTTGCACCTAGGTCGTCCAGTACGCCTCAATCTTTTGCCCACGAACTCATCTTGACCTAAAAATGCCAATATAAAGGTCCCCTGACGCGATCTCAGAACATACAAAGGCGGGGATATAAAACACCAAAACAGAGAGTCTACTGGCCACCACCGGAGGAAGATTGGAGGGGGAACCTCTATCGGAATCGCTTCCAGCCGCCTCTCCTCCTTCACCAATGCCTCCTAATCACTCTCCATGGTGAGAGGGGAGTACTACACCCCCTGGACTATGGGTTTGTGGTGGTAAATTGATCTATGTATGATCATTATTGAAGTCCATATGATGTGCCTTGCATGAGTATGGATCTATCTATTTAATTCCTATGGTGGATATTATGGTATGAGATAATACTTGTTATGCATTTACCGTTGTGTTGGATCTTTTATGGTTTGTCATACTTTGGAAATATTCTATGATGCATGTAATGGTTTGATCTATACAAAATTCCTTGTTTATCCATGTCATGAGGTGATTGTCACCACCAAGTGGAGGTAGATGAGAGAGGTGTGGTAATGAACAAAACATATGAATCATTTCACTAGTGTTTGGAATGATTTCCATTAAGAAGTATGATGTATGTAGGTAATGGGTGGCCGAGTGACAGTGGCATATGTATTGAGTGACACAATGCAGCCAAACATCTTTTATCGAGGATTAAGAAGGGGAAATATGATGTGTGGTGTGACAATAACCAAATTCTAGCCTTATTACAAGGGTTACCTAGCAGCACAAAGGAGTACTTCTTTCAACTATGTGTTTTAAGACATGTAGCCACTATAAAGTTAATACTAAAACATGACAATTGTGTGTACTTTTATTATCTATAACATGATCATCATCATAGATGGATAGAGAGTATTGGGTGAACCCATGCACCCATGTCCATTGTTCCTATAAGAGAAAACCTTTGTCTTGTCCTCTTGCATTGAAAAGGATTGGGAAACTTTTACATTGTTTCTTTGTTACATTACACTTCTAAGCCTTAAATCAACCACCTTGTTCCTTAAACTCGTTTAGTGCATAATCAACTAAAACTTTTGACACTTTAGTTGTATATAATAGATAGCTTTTCCTCCTTGCTCATGCAGATTGATACCCTACTTCCACATTGAGAGGTACTACAGTGGTCCCCAGCTCTTGGGGGTTATGACAAGCCTATTGTGACTAACTTATTAGGACCCAACTTGGTTGGGTACCATCTAGCTAAAACTTGATCAATATGTGTTGTTTGGAGGGCATTGGATACTTGGCTAGATCATGAAGAATTAAGGAAACTTCATCAAGTATATTTTTTAAGCCAAGTCATTTGTATTATCATATCTCTATCATCTATCCACTGCTCCTCCTTGCGGTAACATGTACTCAACTCATTTACATTGAAAGTTACTCGCCCCTTGTGCATGTGTTTGTTTTGTACCTTGCATGTGTTTGTATATGTTGTGCTTACCACTTACTTATCTTGAGTATCAAGTTTATTTGTGCGTGTTGGGTTACACACCATGTACTTGTTTTGTTGTGTTGAGACTTTGTTGAATGTATTTGTTATATTATTTGGCTCTTGTGAGAAATTAATGGAATATCCCATTTTGTGGGAGTGGTGTGCTTTGGGCATCCCATAATCGTAAAAATGCATGTACATAAGGAATACCACTTAGTATTGATATTGCAAGATTATCTAGTCTCTATGTGGTATGTCATGCTCGTGATAAATTTAAATTCTATAATGTCCACTAGACCTCTCCCTGTGCCTCTAGGGTACCTCTGTAAGAGAGAATGTTGATTATTGTAGGAGCTAAGAAGATCTATGGGTAGAGAGGAAGTGGACGTGTCATCGCGGACATGTCAGCTAATTTGGCATGGACCAGTATTATTTTTAGTAACCCGAGATGTGACATTTGGTCTATAAGCCGAGTGAAACCACTCCAAGTTGTCGAGGTGGGACTAAACATCTAATAGATGCAACAGGAACAAGGCAAATGTTGTAAGCAGAAGATCTTGTACCTGTCAAGTCATAGATATCGAACATGTAAAGTCGCATAGTTATTTCCAAAAGCACGTCTTGTACGTGCATGCGCTGTGGGTCCCAATATTCAACACATTTTTAGACAGATTGTTTAACGCCATGGTCACGCTCCTATTGCTACATGAATAGGTGGATAATAGTCGTGCATCCAAGCTTAGTAGATATCCAAGTTGTCGAGATAGTACTAAACACACGACAGGTCATATAGGGGCAAGGAAAATCCAATCAAGTATGATCAATATACTCTCTAAGTCGTATATATAAGCAGAAAATTTTGTATCAGCCAAGTCATAAATCTTATACCGATGAAACCAAGGTATGCCTGGTAGGTCTGCGGCAGAGACTCTAACTTGTGTACTTCGTATGTGCATGCACCAACCGTTCACCGTTAATTTTTTTACCGCATTCCCATGTGAAAAATACATTTCGCTCGGGCATTCATCGTCTAACGCGCATGAGAAATGACAAGAAGACATGGTACGTGAAGCACCAGTGTTCAGAGAAATGGCAAACATGTATAGTAACACATAAAATGTTGCGGTGCATAACAAAAGGAATACACAAATTCCTGTGTATCTTTATTTCGAAAACATGAACGGATTTTTTTTTTGCAAAATGAAAGGTGCATACACCTTTATATAGTACAATCCTAAACTAACTAAATTAACCTATGTAGCGGTAAACAGTGCTATGATTGTTGACCCTAGAAGTCTATTCTTGATGGTCTCAGTGTCCTTAAAGGATGGCGAGGAGAATCCTCTTATTCTCCTTCACGTCTCCGAGCTAGGACAGTGACGACATTGTACTTAAACTTGTGGAGGGACCTAATGATGGCTTCGTCGGTCATCACTCGTCGGTTCCTCTGCCAGGACTCCTCTTTGGTTCGTCCGCGCCAAGGCCAGGACATTTTCCTCCTTTTGCTCGCTTGAGAATTGAGAGGAGGCGGCGAGTAGAGAACACAGTTAGGAAAAGAACTCGTCCATCAGAAGAATCTAAACAACGTTGTAAAAGAAAACAAAAAACTAACATAAGATGATTTCGTTAAAAAGAGTCTTATAACAAAATAGTGGGTGAGGGGACATACCATATGCCCAGGCGACGGCAGGCGATTACTCATCCATCAACTGGCTAAAGACGATGTCGGACGAGCACGGTTTTACAGTAGAAGCCTGACGCGGACAGGACTCCAAAGGCAGTAATGGCTTCACAATATCATCGGATACATGAATAGCTTGAATAGATGACCCTAGAAAGCATACAAAGAAGAGATAATAGGAGCATGAAAAAAAGAAAATTGGCAAGAATGGGAGAAAAAGCCTATTCGAATAGAGAAGATGCGAGGGAATGTACCATGAGGAGAAGCGTGTTCGAAGAGCGGGTCATGTAATACATCGGCGATGATCACGTTAAATCACGTTCATCTATGATCTTTCACGTCAGCAGCAGATGACCCTAGAGAAACGGAAAGATCACATCACATAAAAGGCATGGCAAGGCGAAAAAAGTTGAAATAGAATAGAGGAGATGCAACGTACCGAGCACAAAGATTGGCACGCGTAATATGTTGGCGATGAGACCGTCAAAGAAGTAGAGTTCGGCCACAATAGCCTCCAAACATTGTCATTCATCGACAAATTCTAATAACAAAAAAACAAAAGTTAGGCATGCAAATCCAAAGTTTCAGAGCATAAATGTAGCGCAAAACCATTCAAGCTAAGGCGACATGTCTTGTTTTTCCCGAACATGACAACAACTCGTCCTCCATTGGAAGCCGCCGAAACGGAAAGAGTTGTCCAGCAAGTCGGAGGAGCCTGAGAGAAAAAACACATTATAAAAACAAACACATGGTACACAAGGCATCAAAATAAAATAAATACACTGGTCATGAAATACAAATACCTTTTTATTGAAGTGTACATGTTAAAGCGAAGAAGCTACAAGAGAACGAAAACACGAAGCTGAATGAAGAAAACTGAAATAATGAGTAAAACGTAGGTAAGTTGAAGCGTACTTACCACGTGAAATCGCTTTATCGTCGAGAATAGAAAGATCTCTACAGAAGCGGAAATACTAACTAAGTACAGAAATAGTAGAGGATCCAGTCGCGAGTCATATGCAAGAGGGATATACTGGTCATGACGAAGAACAAAGAGGAAGTACCTCCAGCAAGGAGAGAACCGTCCAGAAGATAAAGTAGGGGAAGAGAAGACCTAACAAGTAGCTCTATGAGGAGAGTGCCGTACAAAAGCAAGAACATGAAGAAGGGAAGAACGAAATAACAACAAAGGGTCTCGACACCGCAAGGAGCATGAAGAAGAGTCGTGAACGACAAAGTAGCATGTCCTTGCATAAAACCATGTACCATACCTGGGATGCGATAAAATCATAGACATATGCGCGCCTACGATAGTCTACACTCCCAGTAGTGCTATCTGTCGTGATAAACCACAGCCAGCGAGGGATAACGGTGCTAGCTCGACTATGGATGGCCCCCTAGCACGATTTGTATGCGAGAATCCGTGGTTGCCTATGCGTACTTCTATGCTCTACGATGCCATCTCGGCTCTCTAACCGCGAAAACCTGCATCGTCTATGGTCTATGCTAATAGATAGTACGGGTTTATGTCTCCATGTCAGCCCTGGACGAGCCCCACATCCGCTGAAAACCGCGGCTAGTATGGGCTCACGGTGCCACATCGGCTCCATGCGGGCTCCATGTCCGCAAGAAGCCGTGACCTGCATGGGCTCGTGGCGCCACGTCGGATCTCAGTGGGTCCCACCACCCAGCGGGTACGGAGGCGTGTAGCGTCAAGAATGCCTATCACAGAGTGTGGTCCTATCCGCATATACCGACGGTAGGCCCATGTTGCACGTGTGGTCCACTGTCCAGTGACACGGGGTACGATGGCGTGCGCGACACCCATCCGTGGTAGGCAATCAGCCGCCCTGGCCTGCATCGGGTCCCGCCTCCTGGAAGAGCAGGGATCCATTGTGTCTTTGCCGTGTGTCCTCTTTGGCATTCATCTCACGACCGAAAAGAATCGGGATGACGTGGATGGAACTTTCGACCAAAACAATCTAGCACTATTATTTACTCTGATTAATGTTCTCTAGTTGTATCTTATTTGCCTCTTGCTGAATGGTTTATCATGTTATGGAGCGTCATATGCTTTGTGAGTGTCATAAACCTAGAAAATTTGAACATTTGAGGTATTGCACATATACTTATCTAGTTTCTATGTGGCATGCAAGCTCAAACACGTTCTTATTTCTGTCTAATGCTTTTATTGCTCATCTTTTGCATCTTGTTTTGGATAATTTTCTCGGTATGTGTTTCCTCAGACTTGGACCTCTATATCGTCCATGGAAACCATTTGCTTCAAGTTACTCTAATTATAAATGATTGTTTAACTATTTGAATCTATCAAGAATCTCCATCTAAGCATCATGCTTAACTTATATTTTGCCATATGCTTCTTGTTGTGAATATGATCTTGGATATATTTGCAAACTACCTCGAGATATTTATCCCTTTACTTATTGTCTTCTGACAATTGGTACTCTATATATGGTAGAATTTTTTTATCATATTTACATTAGCTTTTGTTTGTTTGCGCCCTATCTTTTTCCAAGATTTTTTTTGTGTCGACTCCCATGTTTTCCTTTCTTCTTATAGATCCTTTTATTCTTTATTGACCATGTCTAGTGTTCTATTTAATATAAGTAGTAGTGATGATCCCATTTGAGTGCATTTTGCATTCAAAAATAAAATTCTACATAATGCACTATTCATGGGGGAGACCTCCCATATTATTTAGAACACTCTTTTTTCTTAGATCCATATCATGTTTTATGTGCTTGGAAGTTGGACCTTTGTCGTGGTGGTATCACGGCAGATGCCATGGATAGGCTAAAGGTGGGGACAAGATGCACTAGAGGAATCCAGAGAGGGATAGTGTGGTGATTCCACATACAGATGTGTTGTATTCAATATCTTTCCAAGAGTTACAAGTGCTCCTTGAGTTGTATTGGGGAGAGGAGGAAGAAGGAACTCTCTTACTCTCTCCACAAGCTAGCCCTCAGGAACATACTAGAGAATCACCAAGTAAAGCTCAACCAACTAGAGATCAACCCCTTCTACAGATGCCCTAGCCCTCCTTATATAGGGGTGGCTAGGTCTCCAATTAGGGCATACGTGGAGGCATATTCTAGGGAATATGCCTCTTCCCAAAATAGTAAACCGACCGGGTCTCTTTTCCCTAGCGTAAGCCATGCAGAGGCTACGTGAGCCTCTGCGGCGCCTGCGTCATCCGACACAGGCAATGTCACCCTTGTCGGCCACGCCTCGGTGGTCCTGGCCTCTGTCCGTTTCGCTCACGCTCTGCGTACAGTGACATCCTTTTAACCAGCGAGATACCTTCCTTATCTTGCAAGCCTGATATAACCCGGATCGTGCCTGGTTAATCCGGCCACATTGGTACATGCATACAACATACATAAATCCTGCCGGCATACGACATAAGTCGGTCGGGACCCAGTTAGGTGGACATCCTCTGGTCCGGGTTACTCCGTGATTCGGCTTCCTTGAGGTGACTAGGCCAGCATTCGCTTTGACCTTGCCTTGAGGTGTTCGGTGAGTGCGGGGCAGCTGGCGCTATGAGTCTTGATGCCGCCGATGAGTGCTGGACGGATCTAGCTGCCCGCCGCTGCAACATATTGGGCGATGCGGGCCTTGCAACCTCGGCGATGTGCCAAGGTTACTCGGGCATCCTCCACCGAGCGGATGACTTGAGTCGAGCGTGAGTTCCGTGTGGGACATGCCCCTCCTGGAGGCTGTGTGTCGCCTGTTCCCTGGGGTCTGATGGTGAGAGGGGGCGGGGGAGGCGCTCCATGGGACACCTCGCCAGACTTTTCCTCTGGCACCATGGAGTTGTCCCAGGTGATGTACACGAGAGGCGTGCCCATCATTCCCCCTGTGCAGACTCGGCGGGCGAGTAGAGGAGGATCTCTTTTACCACGAGTCGGCCGGCCTCTAGAGTGAGTGCGGCGCAAATCCCTTGAGGTGACGAAGCACTTGAGGAAGAGTTCTGCCTGCGCAAGGCTGGGCGAGGGCGCGGGGAGGATCCCTAGTGGCTCTGGGAGGTGCCAAGGCTGGGAAGGTGACACGATACATGCCTCGGTCCCTCCCCGTCCTCCCCTGCCAGGTGGTAGCCACAGGTATCACCGTGCATGACCATGATGTCACGGACCTCTGAGGTTCTCCAAGTCGTGTCTCAGCCCCTTACCTGGTGTGCCAAATGTCGGAGAATGTCTCCCATGGAGGAACTAGGGGTCAATCAAGCCCTGAGTTCACGAGGGGAAGGAACATGCGCTTTAAGCTTCCCAACAACGGCGGTGATGGTGAAGTACCAACATGACAGAGAGTGACACGTTTTTTACCCAGGTTCTGGACCCTCGTGAGGAGGTAAAGAACCTACTATTGCTTTGTTTTATTGCTCACGATGCCTCGTGAGGGTACAATGGTGGATGATTCTCTAGGGCTTTATATCGTAGGGATCGACCCCCACTAAGGTAGTAGAAGGCCTCCTTATATAGGGGCGATGGGCCTCTTCCCCAAATATTCGACAGGAAGGGTCACCACATTCCTGCCCAAAGGGGTCTCAGACACTTCCTAACACCCTGTGGTCGCGAGCTGGCTTTGATGGTGGGTTCTAGCCTATTGCTGAGGTAGTCGATGACGTCCTTCTCGCTTCGTCAGGTCATCCGGGGCCTTCGTGCACCAAAGAGGCAATGTCAGGCTCTACCACGCTTGCGTGTCGTCATCCCACCTTTAACACCAAGGCGGGCATGAAGCATCTTACTTTCTCGAGGGAGACCGGTCACGACTTGGACCGGCCATTGGATTGTGGTGTTGTGAGGCACGATGGAGTTACCGTAGTTACCCCAGGAAGTCCCTCACCAAGGGGTCCTGGGCTCTAGCGAGGCAGGTATCGATTTCCATCCGTCTCCACACCTCCCTCTTGGCCTCCAGACGGCCGTGTGCCTCGCGAGGCCTTGTGGGAATGCCATGTCTGGGTCCGGCGACATGATAGGAAGAGGTACCCCTTGTACCAATAGTGCGACACCGGCAGGGTATCTCGCAAAGTAGGATAGAATCAAACAGAGGGGGCTGAACAAGATCTCTCCAAGACTTCTTAGTGACCTTGGCGAGGAATAACAAGAATCACGGCAAGGGAGACATGATGAGTTTACCCAAGTTCAGGCCACTTTATGGTGTAAAACCCTACTCCTGCTTTGTTGTATTGCTTGTATATCTTGGCGAGGTTACAGATACAAGAGGCTAATCAGGCAATCAACTTTGGTGCTCCTAGAAGGAGAAAACTAGGGTTTCCGAGCTGTAAGAAGGTCCCTTTTGATGGTGGTGTTCCCCTCCTTTTATAGGCTCACTAGTCCTCTTCCCGCTACATTGGCAAGAAGGGTTCCCACATGGAGACAAGGAAGGGGAAGGTGAGTCAAAGATGCCTCTCTCCGCCTTTGTCATGCTCCTCCTTCCTCCATAGAGAGGGAGATTGTCCGCTTGTGTTGCAGTCTTGTCGGACACTCGTGTCATGGAGAAGGGGAAAGCCCTTCCCTTGGAGGGGAAGCTGATGGATTCCTTGCATGGAGGTAGTGAGTTGTGATAGTTATCGGTTGTGGAGGTAATCCTTACCCTTTCCCTTGGAGCACAAGTGTTCATGCATGGCCTTTGTGACTTGGGCGCACGGGCGACGATAAGTCTTGCACTATATCCTCGCCAAGGTACTTCTTGCTTTGTGGTCATTCCTTTGAAGGAAAGCTTCACCTAGGGGCCTTGTGGAGGTTTCCCTTTAACATTTGACAATGATCTCTCTTCAAGGCTCAATGTTTGCATTTCAGTAGAGTTCCAGCAGCGGATGGGCCAAGGCACCCTGGTTGCCATTGGCCCAGCAATTATTAAGGATGATTGTTTTCCCTCCACCTTCGGTCGTGATGAGTTAACAACTTCTAGCACTTCACCAACATGTGATTTTTCACAAGGTAATTATATGGTGAGTGGTGTTAGAAATTGCAATGTTGATAGTGCACTTAATATTGATTATTCCTCATATATATCTCATTGCAAAGTTTTTCTTTGGACCTTAACACTTATAGCACTCAAAATTCTTTAGATGCTTGTGTTACTAGTACTTGCATTTCATGTAGAAATGGCTTGAATAAATCTCATGATGATATGCTTGTTTTTTCTTGTTTCCATGATAAAAATGCTTCTAATTCCTATATCACTTGTGTTGCTAACCATGTAGAGGAAACCAAAGATTCTGTGGTCCAAGACAATGTATTGAATGGAGCTTAAAGTAAATTATCATCATCACCTCCTTTCGGTTCTCACTTATGCCTTATGGCTAGGTCTACAAAGTTAAATCCTCCTTTGGATCCCGATGTATCTCATGATGATGATCATATTTTTTATTATGATGTAACCTCTATTCAAGAGAAGGGACAAATTATTTTCCCATTCTTCTTAAAAATAAAATTTCTTGCTCTAACTTCATAGAAATCATGACTATTGCTATTGAGAGCAATAAACTTATTGGGGAGCAAGAAAACATCATATTTAAAAATGGAGAGCATGAGTGTGAGTATGCAAATGAGATTTCTTATCTAAAGAGCTCCCTTGAAGAAGGAAAACCATTAAGGAATCTCTTGAGGAGACTTTGGCTCTAGAATTATCTAGAGTAAAGGAAAACCATGATAGAGCTCGTGAGGTGGAAAATGTTTTCAAAACTAAAAATGATGAACTTGTAGTTCCTATGTTAAACCCTTTGAGGATTTAAGCACCTCGAAAATGGCTCTCGGGTAATTAAGAGTGATCTCATCAAACTCATAAGTCGCATGAGCAACTTAAAGCTTCATATTCAAAAGAGCTTGCCAAGTTGCCCTCGCCTCTTGCAATTAATGACGATTCTTGTTCTACTAACTCTATTTCTTGTGAAGAATCTATTTTGAAGGAGAATGCTAAGCTAAAGTATCAACTTGCTTTGCTAACTAGGGACTATGGTAAATTGGAAGAAAGTCATGTTAAGCTCAAGATCGCATGAGGATCTTCTAATCTCCCATGGTAGGATAAAATTAGCTCATGAGGCTATTGTGTCAAAGGTAACATCTCGTGAGCCTCATGTGGACATTAGCACTATATCTACTCAAAATGTTATATTGCCATGTGCTAGTCCTAATAATTCGTCCACTCATGTTATTGCTACATCTTGTGATGAATTACATTCTTTGCCTTGTTGCTCTAACAATGATGCATCTACGTCCTTTGGTGTTGTCGTTGATACCAACCATGTAGAGGAAATCAAAGAGCTCAAGGCTCAAGTCACTTCTTTTAAGAATGACTTGAAAAGAATCATGAAGGGAAGTCGACACTCAACAACATCTTGAGAGTGCGAAGATCCCCCAATGACAAGAGTGGGATTGGATTCAACACCAATATCAACATGTCAAATATCCATAATAATCACACGAGAAACAATAATAAGGGCCAATAAAAAGTCAATAATATAGCCAATATGGTTTGATTCAAGTGCAAGGAAGAAGGGCATCATGTTAGATCTTGCCCATTGAAGAAGAAGCCTCTTAGCGAGAAGCAATAAGGGAAGCGACCCCAAGCTCTACCTCAAGTTAGAGATGTGCCTCTTCCCATGAAGACTCAAGCTCTTCCTTAGGTTGTGGCATCACCTAAGAAGAAATATAGCAAGAGAAGAACTTGCTACATATTCCGCGAGAAGGGGGAACTTTATTCCCCATGCACTATTGGTAGCTCCTTATCCAACCCTATCACGATTGATGATGTTTATTCTCAAGGTTGGCAATGTGTTTGCCAAATATGTTGGCGCTCAAAGTAGTGTCAAGAAAATAACCATTTGGGTTTCCAAGATGATGCATGTAAAATGCATGCATGAACTTTGTAGTTTTTATATAAATTCCCACTTATTTGCAACCTATATGATGTTATATCCATGTTTTACATTGATTTTTGGGGATTTACCAATGATCCCCTTAATTTTGGTTATAACTCTATTTTGTGTATTTTTAGCTTTCAGGGACCTAAACAAAGTCAAATGGACCTGGGATTTCTAGAGCATCAATATTTCATAAAGAGAAGGACATGGAGCACTTGGACCACACGAGGGGAGCCTTAAGGCCAAAAAAGAGCCCAGGTGGCACGCCCAGTTGGGGTGGGCACCACTCATGCTCTTTTGCACCTAGGTCGTCCAGTACGCCTCAATATTTTGCCCACGAACTCATCTTGACCTAAAAATGCCAATATAAAGGTCCCCTGACGCGATCTCAGAACATACAAAGGCGGAGATATAAAACACCAAAACAGAGAGTCTACTGGCCACCATCGGAGGAAGATTGGAGGGGGAACCTCTATCGGAATCGCCTCCAGCCGCCTCTCCTCCTTCACCAATGCCTCCTAATCACTCTCCATGGTGAGAGGGGAGTACTACACCCCCTGGACTATGGGTTTGTGGTGGTAAATTGATCTATGTATGATCATTATTGAAGTCCATATGATGTGCCTTGCATGAGTATGGATCTATCTATTTAATTCCTATGGTGGATATTGTGGTATGAGATAATACTTGTTATGCATTTACCATTGTGTTGGATCTTTTATGGTTTGTCATACTTTGGAAATATTCTATGATGCATGTAATGGTTTGATCTATACAAAATTCCTTGTTTATCCATGTCATGAGGTGATTGACACCACCAAGTGGAGGTAGATGAGAGAGGTGTGGTAATGCACACAACATATGAATCATTTCACTAGTGTTTGGAATGATTTCCATTAAGAAGTATGATATATGTAGGTAATGGGTGGCCGAGTGGCAGTGGCATATGTATTGAGTGACACAATGCAGCCAAACATCTTTTATCGAGGATTAAGAAGGGGAAATATGATGTGTGGTGTGACAATAACCAAATTCTAGCCTTATTACAAGGGTTACCTAGCAGCACAAAGGAGTACTTCTTTCAACTATGTGTTTTAAGACATGTAGCCACCATAAAGTTAATACTAAAACATGACAATTGTGTGTACTTCTATTATCTATAACATGATCATCATCATAGATGGATAGAGAGTATTGGGTGAACCCATGCACCCATGTCCATTGTTCCTATAAGAGAAAACCTTTGTCTTGTCCTCTTGCATTGAAAAGGATTGGGAAACTTTTACATTGTTTCTTTGTTACATTACACTTCTAAGTCTTAAATCAACCACCTTGTTCCTTAAACTTGTTTAGTGCATAATCAACTAAAACTTTTGACACTTTAGTTGTATATAATAGATAGCTTTTCCTCCTTGCTCATGCAGATTGATACCCTACTTCCACATTGAGAGGTACTACAGTGGTCCCCAGCTCTTGGGGGTTATGACAAGCCTATTGTGACTAACTTATTAGGACCCAACTTGGTTGGGTACCATCTAGCTAAAACTTGATCAATATGTGTTGTTTGGAGGGCATTGTATACTTGGCTAGATCATGAAGAATTAAGGAAACTTAATCAAGTATATTTTTTAAGCCAAGTCATTTGTATTATCATATCTCTATCATATATCCACTGCTCCTCCTTGCGGTAACATGTACTCAACTCATTTACATTGAAAGTTACTCGCCCCTTGTGCATGTGTTTGTTTTGTACCTTGCATGTGTTTGTATATGTTGTGCTTACCACTTACTTATCTTGAGTATCAAGTTTATTTGTGCATGTTGGGTTGCACACCATGTACTTGTTTTGTTGTGTTGAGACTTTGTTGAATGTATTTGTTATATTATTTGGCTCTTGTGAGAAATTAATGGAATATCCCATTTTGTGGGAGTGGTGTGCTTTGGGCATCCCATAATCGTAAAAATGCATGTACATAAGGAATACCACTTAGTATTGATATTGCAAGATTATCTAGTCTCTATGTGGTATGTCATGCTCGTGATAAATTTAAATTCTATAATGTCCACTAGACTTCTCCCTGTGCCTCTAGGGTACCTCTGTAAGAGAGAATGTTGATTATTGTAGGAGCTAAGAAGATCTATGGGTAGAGAGGAAGTGGACGTGTCATCGCGGACATGTCAGCTAATTTGGCATGGACCAGTATTATTTTTAGTAACCCGAGATGTGACATTTGGTCTATAAGCCGAGTGAAACCACTCCAAGTTGTCGAGGTGGGACTAAACATCTAATAGATGCAACAGGAACAAGGCAAATGTTGTAGGCAGAAGATCTTGTACCTGTCAAGTCATAGATATCGAACATGTAAAGTCGCATAGTTATTTCCAAAAGCACGTCTTGTACGTGCATGCGCTGTGGGTCCCAATATTCAACACATTTTTAGGCAGATTGTTTAACGTCATGGTCACGCTCCTATTGCTACATGAATAGGTGGATAATAGTCGTGCATCCAAGCTTAGTAGATATCCAAGTTGTCGAGATAGTACTAAACACACGACAGGTCATATAGGGGCAAGGAAAATCCAATCAAGTATGATCAACATACTCTCTAAGTCGTATATATAAGCAGAAAATTTTGTATCAGCCAAGTCATAAATCTTATACCGATGAAACCAAGGTATGCCTGGTAAGTCTGCGGCAGAGACTCTAACTTGTGTACTTCGTATGTGCATGCACCAACCATTCACCGTTAATTTTTTTACCGCATTCCCATGTGAAAAATACATTTCGCTCGGGCATTCATCGTCTAACGCGCATGAGAAATGACAAGAAGACATGGTACGTGAAGCACCAGTGTTCAGAGAAATGGCAAACATGTATAGTAACACATAAAATGTTGCGGTGCATAACAAAAGGAATACACAAATTCCTGTGTATCTTTATTTCGAAAACATGAACGGATTTTTTTTTTGCAAAATGAAAGGTGCATACACCTTTATATAGTACAATCCTAAACTAACTAAATTAACCTATGTAGCAGTAAACAGTGCTATGATTGTTGACCCTAGAAGTCTACTCTTGATGGTCTCGGTGTCCTTAAAGGATGGCGAGGAGAATCCTCTTATTCTCCTTCACGTCTCCGAGCTAGGACATTGACGACATTGTACTTAAACTTGTGGAGGGACCTAATGATGTCTTCGTCGGTCATCACTCGTCGGTTCCTCTGCCAGGACTCCTCTTTGGTTCGTCCGCGCCAAGGCCAGGACATTTTCCTCCTTTTGCTCGCTTGAGAATTGAGAGGAGGCGGCGAGTAGAGAACACCGTTAGGAAAAGAACTCGTCCATCAGAAGAATCTAAACAACGTTGTAAAAGAAAACAAAAAACTAACATAAGATGATTTCGTTAAAAAGAGTCTTATAACAAAATAGTGGGCGAGGGGACGTACCATATGCCCAGGCGACGGCAGGCGATTACTCATCCATCAACTGGCTAAAGACGATGTCGGACGAGCACGGTTTTACAGTATAAGCCTGACGCGGACAGGACTCCAAAGGCAGTAATGGCTTCACAATATCATCAGATACATGAACAGCTTGAATAGATGACCCTAGAAAGCATACAAAGAAGAGATAATAGGAGCATAAAAAAAGAAAATTGGCAAGAATGGGAGAAAAATCCTATTTGAATAGAGAAGATGCGAGGGAATGTACCATGAGGAGAAGCGTGTTCGAAGAGCGGGTCATGTAATACATCGGCGATGATCACGTTCGTCACGTTCTGTCTATGATCTTTCACGTCAACGAAAGCAGATGACCCTAGAGAGCACAGAAAGATCACATCACATAAAAAGCATGGCAAGGAAGCGAGAAAAAAAGTTGAAATAGAATAGAGGAGATGCAACGTACCGAGCACAAAGATTGGCACGCGTAATATGTTGGCGATGAGACCGTCAAAGAAGTAGAGTTCGGCCACAATAGCCTCCAAACATTGTCATTCATCAACAAATACTAAGAACAAAGAAACAAAAGTTAGACATGCAAATCCAAAGCTTCAGAGCATAAATGTAGCGCAAAACCATTTAAGCTAAGGCGACATGCCTTGTTTTTCCCGAACATGACAACAACTCGTCCTCTATTGGAAGCCGCCAAAAGGGAAAGAGTTGTCCAGCAAGTCGGAGGAGCCTGAGAGAAAAAACTCATTATAAAAACAAACACATGGTACATAAGGCATCAAAATAAAATAAATACACCGGTCATGAAATACAAATACCTTTTTATTGAAGTGTACATGTTAAAGCGAAGAAGCTACAAGAGAACGAAAACACGAAGCTGAATGAAGAAAACTGAAATAATGAGTAAAACATAGGTAAGTTGAAGCGTACATACCACGCGAAATCGCTTTATCGTCGAGAATAGAAAGATCTCTATAGAAGCGGAAATACGAACTAAGTACAGAAATAGTAGAGGATCCAGTCGCGAGTCGTATGCAAGAGGGATATACTGGTCATGACGAAGAACAAAGAGGAAGTACCTCCAGCAAGGAGAGAACCGTCCAGAAGATAAAGTAGGGGAAGAGAAGACCTAAGAAGTAGCTCTATGAGGAGAGTGCCGTACAAAAGCAAGAACATGAAGAAGGGAAGAACGAAATAACAACAAAGGGTCTCGACACCACAAGGAGCATGAAAAAGAGTCGTGAACGACAAAGTAGCATGTCCTTGCATAAAACCATGTACCATACCTGGGATGCGATAAAATCATAGACATATGCGCGCCTACGATAGTCTACACTCCCAGTAGTGCTATCTGTCGCGATAAACCACAGCCAGCGAGGGATAACGGTGCTAGATCGACTATGGATGACCCCCTAGCACGATTTGTATGCGAGAATCCGTGGTTGCCTATGCGTACTTCTATGCTCTATGATGCCATCTCGGCTCTCTGACCGCGAAAACCTGCATCGTCTATGGTCTATGCTAATAGATAGTACGGGTTTATGTCTCCATGTCAGCCCTGGACGAGCCCCACATCCGCTGAAAACCGCGGCTAGTATGGGCTCACGGTGCCACATCGGCTCCATGCGGGCTCCATGTCCGCAAGAATCCGTGACCTGCATGGGCTCATGGCGCCACGTCGGCTCTCAGTGGGTCCCACCACCCAGCGGGTACGGAGGCGTGTCGTGCCAAGAATGCCTATCACAGAGTGTGGTCCTATCCGCATATACCGACGGTAGGCCCATGTTGCGCGCATGGTCCATTGTCCAGTGACACGGGGTACGATGGCGTGCGCGACACCCATCCGTGCTAGGCAATCAGCCGCCTTGGCCTGCATCGGGTCCCGCCTCCTGGAAGAGCAGGGATCCATTGTGTCTGTGCCGTGTGTCCTCTTTGGCATTCATCTCACGACCAAAAAGAATCGGGATGACGTGGATGGAACTTTTGACCAAAACAATCTAGTACTATTATTTACTCTGATTAATGTTCTCTAGTTGTATCTTTTTGCCTCTTGCTGAATGGTTTATCATGTTATGGGGCGTCATATGCTTTGTGAGTATCATAAACCTAGAAAATGTGAACATTTGAGGTATTGCACATATACTTATCTAGTTTCTATGTGGCATGCAAGCTCAAACACGTTCTTATTTGTGTCTAATGCTTTTATTGCTCATCTTTTGCATCTTGTTTTGGATAATTTTCTTGGTATGTGTTTCCTCAGACTTAGACCTCTATATCGTCCATGGAAACAATTTGCTTCAAGTTACTCTAATTATGAAATGATTGTTTAACTATTTGAAGCTATCAAGAATCTCCATCTAAGCATCATGATTAACTTATATTTTGCCATATGCTTCTTGTTGTGAATATGATATTGGTTATATTTGCAAACTACCTCGAGATATTTATCCCTTTACTTATTGTCTTCTGACAATTAGTACTCTATATATGGTAGAATTTTTTTATCATATTTACATTGGCTTTTGTTTGTTTGTGCCCTATCTTTTTCCAAGATTTTTTTTGTGTCGACTCTCATGTTTTCCTTTCTTCTTATAGATCCTTTTATTCTTTATTGACCTTGTGTAGTGTTCTATTTAATATAAGTAGTAGTGATGATCCCATTTGAGTGCATTTTGCATTCAAAAATAAAATTCTACATAATGCACTATTTATGGGGGAGATCTCCCATATTATTTAGAACACTCTTTTTTTCTTAGATCCATATCATGTTTTATGTGCTTGGAAGTTGGACCTTTGTCGTGGTGGTGTCATGGCAGATGCCATGGATAGGCTAAAGGTGGGGACAAGATGCACTAGAGGAATCCAGGGAGGGATAGTGTGGTGATTCCACACACAGATGTGTTGTATTCAATATCTTTCCAAGAGTTACAAGTGCTCCTTGAGCTGTATTGGGGAGAGGAGGAAGAAGGAACTCTCTTACTCTCTCCACTAGCTAGCGCTCAGGAACATACTAGAGAATCACCAAGTAAAGCTCAACCAACTAGAGATCAACCCCTTCTACAGATGCCCTAGCCCTCCTTATATAGGGGTGGCTAGGTCTCCAATTAGGGCATACGTGGAGGCATATTCCAGAGAATATGCCTCTTCCCAAAATAGTAAACCGATCGGGTCTCTTTTCCCTAACGTAAGCCATGCAGAGGCTACGTGAGCCTCTGCGGCGCCTGCGTCATCCGACACAGGCAACGTCACCCTTGTCGGCCACGCCTCGGTGGTCCTGGCCTCTATCCGTTTCGCTCACGCTCTGCGTACAGTGACCTCCTTTTGACCAGCGAGATATCTTCCTTCTCTTGCAAGCCTGATATAACCCGGATCGTGCCTGGTTAATCCGGCCACATTGGTACCTGCATACAACATACATAAATCCTTCCGGCATACGACATAAGTCGGCCGGGACCCAGTTAGGTGGACATCCTCTGGTCCGGGTTACTCCGTGATTAGGCCTGCCTTGAGGTGACTCGGCCAGCATTCGCTTTGACCTTGCCGTACCTCGGCTAACTCGGCCATTATACCCGGCGTGACCCTATCCGGGGGTATCCCCCCAACATTAGTCCCCGAAGCTGGTCTGGTTTTAGCCGCCTCAGCCGCTAAGGCCACAGCAGGTTCAATTTTACTGAGCCTTTTGCTCCCTTTTCCGAGTTACTTCATATCCCGGATTTCATTGGCTAACTTTTCCCTTGGCACATTCCGAGTTTTCACTCGTTGGCCGGGTCATCCCTTAGTTATCTGGGTTATTCTTCCTTCTCTCGTACGCTTCCCCACGTGGAGGGTAATCATTACTTTGTCTCATTTTAAGGGTCTGCACCAGTTACTACTGCAGTTAATGTCAAGTGTTACTATTGCACACGTCACATCGTGTCTGTCTCCTCGTTAACTGTATCACCACATCGCATCGTGGGATCCCCTGCGCCCTGTGGTCCTTCGTGTGGCTTGTTTTTGATTGGCTGATCCGGAATATACACGGCCACACCGTGTGGCGCTTCCGCACCGCACGATCCCACTACCCCGCTGGGGCGTGGTTAAATAGGGGAGGGGCGCGCCCCTTGGCACTTTTCCCCATCCTAGTGCCCCTCTGCCTCTTTTTCTTCTTCTTCTTCCCAGCGATAGCGCCGCCGCCGCACCTGCTTAGCTGCGTCGCTGCCGCACCGTTCCTCGCGCAGCAGCATCGCCGCCACCCCCGCGCATCTCCTCCGCCACGGGTCCGCGCCAGTCCAAGGCACTGCCCCCCACCGCTGATAGGGCCAGTGAGGACAACAACCTAGAAATGACAGATGAAGAGCTCACCATCGCGGAACAGGAGATGGAGGAGGACGCGGAGAACGCCGAGCGTGGCGCGGGCTGGGTCCTGGGTATGCCAGGACGACCTCGACTGGCTCTATCGCACGCGCCGTATCCCAGAGGGCGTTGTCGCTCGTCTCGCCGCCGAGGAGCTCGCTCCCTCACCCAATCCGGGTGAGTTTGTGGTGTTTCGCTCCCACTTCCAGCGCGAGTTTGGGCTTCCCGTTCATGACTTCTTCCACGATTGGCTCAACACCTACGAGCTTCAACCGCATCACCTTCTGGCGAATGCCATCACTTCCCTTTCTGCCTTTGCTTCCACCATAGAGGGCTACGCCGGATTGTGGCCCACTAAGGAGCTCTGGATCCGGTTTTTCGGTCTCCGCCGGAACGTGATTCCGAATAGAGAGCTTGACCCGGAGGACAAACAACTCACGCAGTTCGGCGCTGCCTCTATTTCTCCTTGGAAACAGTCCGTCTTTCCCCGAGTCACGGGGCTTGATTCTTGCAAGGGATGGGCCCGAACCTTCTTTTATGTCAGAAATGGCACGACTGAAGATCTGATCCGGCTGCGCCCCTACGCTCCGGGTCCTCCTAATCCGGATCTGTGGGACCAGATCCCCAAGAAACCCACTATCCTGGCGAACCAAGTCAACAAACGGTTCAAGGAACTGAAGGATCTAGGACTGCGCAACGAGGACGCGATGATCACATTCGTCCGTAACCGGATCTCCCCTCTCCAGAAATGCACTCACAAGCTTTGCCACATGAGCTGGCGCCTTAACCCCAACTGGACCTCCTCATTCGAGTTGAGCAATACCGAGATATCTCGCCGGGTCAAGGCCCTCTTCACTACCAACAAAAACTTCTCCGCTGACTGGGAGTGGGGGATCAAGCACTTCTGCCGAGATAGGCTTCCTCCCGTGGTAAATCTCGTGCTCCAATCTTTTCCGAGTTAAATTATATGTCGGAATTTGTTGTATGTTTGATCCCTTCACATTTTCTTTCTCTTAGATGTTTCTTCAGCAAACTCTTGAGGATGGCACTGAGCCTTCTCTCAAGTGGGCAAATGATCGAGATGCCCCGGACGAGGAGGAGCCAGATCAGGAGATGTTCCTGCCGTTCCTCGATGCGATGAGCGACACACCGGTAAATTCTCTTCCATTAGAGATTTGCCTGACGATGAAGATGATTTCGACATTGAGGTGATGGAAGCATTTGACGCTGTCCCCCTTTCTTACGCCTTTCCGGCATCAGCTAACCCTGGTGGGCAGATTCATGAAGATCCCCCTCTCGCCACGGGCGAACCTGTTCCAGTTGCGTCCAAGAAAAGGGGAGCTGCATCTGCTTCTTATTCCAGAACTTCTAAGCCAACCAAGAGGCGAAAGAAGTCCGTAGACAAAGCTGCCACCAAGCCTACGACTAAGGCCATAACCCGGAGGGCTCGCAAGCCCAAGGAGCCTTTGACCTCTGATGAGTAAGTCTCTTCTTCCTTATCCAATTTTCTGCTTCGTGCTTTTATTTTGTTGTAACTTATTGTTCATCGTTTGATTCGGCAGGGCTGCGGTGGAGGTACCTCAGAGAGGATCCGGTATTGCTTCGCCACTCTGGCATTGCCCCTCTCCCCCGCATGGCGACGAATCTCGCCCGCTGAGCCCCATTCAGGAGGGTTTAGTGGCTGCTCTGGGTTCTAGCCCGCCTCGTCCAGAGGAGGGCAACCTCGGTGCAGGGGGAAGTGGCTCTGCCGGAGTAGTAGATGCTCCTAGCTCCACCTCGGCTCAGTCGCAACCAGCCACCTCCGAGGTACCAACAACACCCTCTCCAAGACAAGCACCAGCACAAGCTCCAGCGCCAGCACCAACAGCAGCAGCACAAGCAACAGCTGCAGCACCAACTCCCTCCGCCTCGTCCAAGTCTACCAAGGCTCGGCGAGAAGACATAACCAGCACCAAGGCTAGCACCAAGGCTGTGTCCAAGGGCAAATCCGCAGCACAAACTTCAACCTCTCAGCAGCAGCCCAAGGGCAAGAAGGCTTATGACGCCGCAAGGGCAACATCTATTGAGGCTGGACAGCGTACACTTGCGTCCATGCTTCCGAAGAAGACCCCTCCAAAGAAAGACACCTCTGTCGGGTCAGCTGATGCGCAACTCGTTTTGCACACTATTCCCGCTGTTGCCCAGGTTGAAAGGAGGGAAGCCCATGCTAAGGGTTTGGTCGCGCCTCACATGCTTAGTGGAGAACGCTATCCTCCGACCTTGATCGAGTTCGTTAATAACTGGAACAAGGCGGAGTTCATCCATAACGAGGATCTCCCGGAGAAATTTGGACCTGCGGAGTTTGTTGCACAGATGAACACCGCCGCCAAGGCTATCAACTTTGCGTGCCAGATGATGGAGGTATGCTACCTTGCTTTTCCTTTAACCTGTACTAGTGCTTAGTCATATAATCATTAGTCCCCGAGCCTCCTGGGGAGTAACTTGTTACTCGGCCGGATGCTCCTTAGAGAATTAGCGTAGCTCCCTAGTAACTTCGAATATGCACACACCTAGAGCCGAGTTAAGTTCCACTTGGCCCGGATTCTGTACACTTCGAATATGCACACACCTAGAGCCAGGTTAAGTTCCACTTGGTCCGGATTCTATACACTTCGCATATGCACACACCTAGAGCCGGGTTAAGTTCCACTTGGCCTGGATTCCGTACACTTCAAATATGCACACACCTAGAGCCGGGTTAAGTTCCACTTGGCCCGGATTCTGTACACTTCGAATATGCACACACCTAGAGCCGGGTTAAGTTCCACTTGGCCCAGATCTTGTGCACTTCGAATATGCACACACCTAGAGCCGGGTTAAGTTCCACTTCGCCCGGATTCTCTACACTTCGAATATGCACACACCTAGAGCCGGGTTAAGTTCCACTTGGCCCGGATTCTGTACACTTCGAATATGCACATGACTAATCTATCCTTTTGTACTCTTTTTAGGTGACTACCAATCGCCGGAGCGCTGAGTTTCAGCGTCTTTTGGACACCCATAAGCTGCTGCGCTCGAAACATACCACGCTTCTCGCCAAATTCGAGAAAAGGGGTAAGTTTTTCCTTGGCATTTTTCCCATTTTTCTTTGTCTTTTCCCGCCGAACTAATCTGTCATTCGGATTGGGCAGCCGGAGTGGAGGCGGAGAACATCCTCATGAGGAAAAACTTGGACCAGATAAAGGGTAAGTCATTTTGCTTAATCTTCCTCTGCGCTCTATCTCCTTTTCTTCTTGGCTCGGAAAATATTCATACCTCGGCTTTGTCGGGTCAACAAACTATTTCAGCATCTCTTGAAGATAGTCTGCCCGTGCCTGATATGATGCTGCATTTTCTCGAACAAGCAGGACAGCATCAGGCCGAACTGAAGAAGAAGGATGATGAGCTTGCCCTTCTCCGGACCAAGGATGATGAAATTGCCAAACTCAAGGCAGAAATGCAGAAGCTCAAGGCGCTCCACAAAACCAAGCTAGATAAAGCTGGTCAAGACTATATTGAAGAGCGAGAACGCCTCAACCTCCAAATTTACAAAGGTCAAGAACTGCTGAAGGAGGCCGACACTAAGCTTGAGTCGGCAAATGCAGAACTTGTGCAACTCCGTAAGAGGCGCGACAACTGCACCAAGGAGCTGACCCGGATCCACAGCCATATTTCTCGTAAGCTCTTTTCCTTCAACCGACATTGATCTTTCCAGGTCAACTTCCTCTACTTATTTCACTTGTCTCGTTTTTCAGAAAAATTTCCGGAGGGTGATGCCATTGCCGCCACTGCCGTTGCCAAGTTCCGCTAGAAGAGGGGCACCTCAACGGGTTCTGGCACTAAAAACATTCATTATGACATGGAGGACCTGCTGGTCAGCTTATATTCTCGCGTCAAGATCGTGAAGAACTATGGCAAGGATATCCTGGATGTGGCAATCCAGATCTTCAATGCCTTTTGGCCTGATGAAGATACTCCGGAGGGGGGCACTGCTCTTATTGCCAAGTTACTAGAGTGCGAGCCCCAGCTTGACCTTTGGAGGGAATCCGCTGGACGCGCCGGAGCTGAAATCGTCCTCCACTACGTGCTCACATGGTATGAAAAGATAAACCTGAAGCTTCTCGAGCGCATGCGCACCAGATCAAGGTAGTCCACTGACCCGGATTGGATAGCTCAGCGCAAGGCTTGCACCCATAGCCTCATTCAATATGCCCCATCCATCAATGGAATGAGGGACCAAGTTTCCTTAGCGCTGTCGACGACGAATATGTCAAAGATGGTTCGGGTGAGGAGGAAGAGGACGAAGCCTCGGACGTCGAAGAAGATGAAGATGATGCTGAAGCCGAGGCTAGAGTTCCTCCTAGGGGCGCCGAGTGACCTCCCCCTGCTTCTCCTTGATCAAACACTTTGCATTTTATCAGATCCCCGGTATGCCGGTGCAAATGTATTAAGCACACAAATTATGTTTTGCTACTAAGTTGCTCGTGCCGGATTAACTTGGGCGTAGTCCCCGAGTTTCATTTTCTTGTTTCTCCAATTTCTTGGCTCGTGTCTACCTTGGTTCGGTTTTATGACTTACGAGTCCGAGTTTCAAAAACTGACTTAACAATACTTGGAAACTTTAGGACTAGCTCAAAATAATTCAGCATAGTAAAAACAAGGTAAACATAAAGTTAGTCAAAATAACAAATGTCGCCTCGATTAAGTTCTTTTCCTTAGTCGTTTTTCGTGTGCTACGCAATTCCAAACTTGTTCTCTTGCTTGCCATGAAGCCAAATCTTGTTGGACAGCAGGAAATCGAAGAGTTGAGTTTTTGGTGCTCACACACTACTAATCCGGCTTAGGCAAAAGCAACTCAAACTAGCCGACATAAAAATAAATAACAAATATAGAAGACAACGAATATTATTAAGGCAGTCCCTGAGTTACTGCTCGAGGTGCCATGATTTCATTGATAAACTCATTGCTGGCATACATACTGACGTATGAGAGACTCGGATACACACACTTCTTTGCTAAGTGTAGAACGGACGAAGTAGAGCTACATTCCATGGACGCTTAGATTCCTTGACGGACCTGTCTGCCTTGTTCTTCTCCTGTGGTTTTGCATCGGTGAGATAATATGAGTCATTGTGCAATGCTTTGCTCACAATGAATGGTCCTTCCCATGGGGGGGATAGCTTATGCATGCCATGATGCGTTGTACCAACCGAGATGCAGATCACCTTCCCGAAAGACTCGGGGGTTAACTTTCCGGCTATGATAGCGTCAGAGATTTTGCTGATATATGGCGGATCTGGACAATGCCAAATCTCTCGCTTCTTCCAGCAGATCAACATCATTTTGCCGGGCTTCACGCACTTCAGCTTCTGTGTATTGGGTGACTCTAGGCGAATCATGCTCTATGTCGGCTGGTAATACAGCTTCTGCCCCATATACCAGAAAGAATGGTGTATAGCCTGTTGATCGATTCGGAGTTGTTCTTAAACTCCACAGTACCGCTGGTAGTTCTTCTATCCAGCACCCCGCTGATCTTTGCAGCGGCTCAATGAGTCAGGGTTTTATCCTGGATAATACTAATCCGTTGGATCTTTCCACTTGTCCGTTCGATGCGGGGTGGGCTACCGAGGCAACGTCCAGCCGGATCTTCTTATCTCGGCAGAATCGTGCAAACGGTCCTTCAGCAAAATTTGTGCCATTATCTGTTATGATACTGTGAGGATAACCATATCTCAGAATGATATCTTTAAGGAATGTTACGGCCGTAGCTCCATCACATTTTCTTATTGGCTTCACTTCAATCCATTTTCTAAACTTGTCCACCATAACCAAGATGTGGGTCATGTTCCCTCTTGCTGGTTTAAACAGGCCAACCATGTCCAAACACCATACAGCAAATGGCCAGGTAATTGGTATGGTCTTGAGTTCCGACATTGGCATATGTGTCTTGGTAGCATACCTCTGACAACCATTGCATTTTCTTACTAGATCTTATGCTTGTTCCAAGGCACCTGGCCAGTAGAACCCATGCCGGAAAGCTTTTGCCACCAATGCTCTGGATGAGGCGTGATGCCCACATTCCCCTTGATGTATATCCCGGAGGATGTCAAGCCCTTCTTTCGGGTCAACACATCGCTGTAGTACATTTGTGACACTTCTCTTGTATAGTTCGGCATTGATGATTGTGTATGCCTTTGCGCGGCTCTGAATTTGCCTGGAAAGCACCTCTTTACTGGGCAAAGTTCCATCCTTCAGGAATTGAAATATGGGCAGTGCCCAAGCTGGTATAGCTCGCACTGGAAACACATCCTCATCTATTTCCATTTGCTCCACCGGCATAACCTCGGCCGGATCTTGCCATGATCCCGAGTTCTGCGGCGATCCCGGTTTCTAAACCACTTCCCACGTCAATGTCCATGGGTACAGCTCCTGACTCCGGATCTGCCGGGATACAGATTGAGTCGGTTTCTAGGGACGGCCTGATAGATGGTTTTCTGAGGTGTTCCAGTGCTACACCCGGTGGAATTGCTTGTCGGGTTGATCCGAGCTTCGACAATACATCGGCAGCCTCGTTTTCCAGCCGGGGTACATGGTGAAACTCGCATCCCTCAAAGTACCCACATATATTTTGCACATGGAATCTGTACAATGCCATGTTTGGATCAAGCGCGTCCCACTGCCTCGAGACTTGCTGAACTACCAAATCCGAGTCACCAAAGCATTGGATCCGACGTATCCCAATTTCTTTTGCCACTTTGAGCCCATGCACAAGTGCTTCATATTCGGCGACATTGTTTGACGCTGCGAAATGGATTTGTAGCACATACTTCAGCTGGTCGTTCTTTGGCGAGGTAAGTACAACTCCGGTGCCTAACCCGGTTTTCGTCTTTGATCCGTCAAAATGCATTCTCCAGTAGTTCGGATCTGGTAACGGTGGTTCGTATTGCATCTCGGCCTAATCCACGAAAAAGTCGGCCACAACCTGAGACTTGATCGCATCTCTCCTGTCGTAGTGCGGAGCATAAGGGGCTAGCTCAATTGCCCATTTTGCGATTCGGCCGCTTGCATCCTTGTTACTCATTATCTCCGATATAGGGGCTTCACATATAACTTTGATTGGGTGTTCTTCAAAGTAATGTTTTAGCTTCTTTACCGACATGTACACACCATATGCAATTTTCTGATAGTGAGGATAGTTTTGCTTTGATGTGGATAATACCTCGCTTAGGTAATAGACTGGCCTTTGCACTGACTTACCCTCTTCATCGCGCTCTACCACCACCACTGCACTTACAACTTGGTTGGTGGCGGCTATATAGGGCAACATTGGCTCTTTTGATAGTGGAGAGGCTAACACTGGTGCAGTGGCTAACATTTTCTTTAATTGAATGAAGGCTTCATTGGCCTGCGGCATCCATACGAATTTGTCCGCTTTTTTCATTAGTTGATAGAGAGGCAATGCCTTTTCTCCCATCCGACATACAAACTGACTTAAAGATGCCAGGCAACCAGTGAACTTCTGGACATCATTGAGACACTTAGATAGTTCCATTCACTCTATGGCTCGGATTTTCGTCGGGTTAACTTCGATACCTCGGCTGGAGACAAGAAATCCGAGTAATTTTCCAGCCGGAACACTGAAGGTACATTTCTCTGGGTTAAGCTTCATCCGGAATCTCCTTAGATTCGCGAATGTTTGCCTAATATCTTCAAGGAGCATTTTGCTTTCCTTGGTTTTTATAACCACATCATCCACATATACTTGCACATTTCCACCAATTTGATCGTGCAAACATTTTTGCATACATCTTTGGTACATTGCCCCTACATTATGTAAACCAAAAGGCCTGGTGCGATAGGAATAAGCCCCATACGGGGTGATAAACACAGTCTTTATTTGATCGCTAGGATTTAGAGGTATCTGGTGAAAACCAGAATATGCATCTATGAATGAGAACAGTTCACACCCAGCAGTAGAATCTATGACCTGATCTATCCTTGGCAGTGGAAATGGATCTTTTGGACATGCCTTATTCAGGTTCGTGTAATCGATACACATACGCCAAACCACTGCCACATTCGGATCATCTTTTTTCTTTTCCACAAGCACCGGATTAGCTAGCCAATCCGGGTAAAGCACTTCCATGATAAACCCAGCTGCTAGTAGCCGAGCTATCTCATCCCCAATGACTTTTCTCCTATCTTCGGCGAAGCGGCAGAGAGGTTGTTTCACTGGCTTTGCTCCGGATCTCACATTCAAAGAGTGCTCGGCCAACTCCCTCGGAACACCTTGCAAGTCCTGTGTGGACCAAGCAAAGATATCCCGATTCTCACGGAGGAAGTTGACGAGCTCGCTTTCCTATTTGTCATTTAACCTGGCACCAATTGTTACGGTGCGCTCTGGGAACAGATCATCAATAGGCACTTTCTTCGTATCTTTTGTTGCTTGAAATGAGACACTTCCATGCGGGTTACTCAATGCCGGCATATACTGCTGCACGGACTGAGCCAATGCCGCCACTTCCTGTATCTTTCTTTTCTCTTGCGCAATCATGAGTGACTCGGCGGAGTTAGACCCGTGGGCACTTTTACTCAATGGAACGTAGGAAATCTCCAGCTATGGTAATTTCTCCATTTGGGCCGGGCAACTTCATCTTCAAGTAACTGATGTGACAACTTGCCATGAACTTGTTCAGTGCTGGCCTGCGGAGTAACGCGTGATACGTACTTTCTAAGTTCACAACATCAAACTCCAAATTTTGGTTCGGCAGTTATCTCGTGTGTCAAACAATACGTCAACCCGGACCTTGCCAATAGGTTCACAGGAAATGCCTAGCACAATACCATGGAAAGTTGTTCTTGTAGCTTGGAGCATGTTCTCCGAGATGCCCAACTTGCGCATCGTATCCACATACATGATATTGATGCTGCTGCCATTGTCGATCAGCACCTTGGAGAATGTCACATTGATATTGGGGCCGATGAACGTTGGGTCCAGCACCAACGCGTATGAACCAGGACTCAGCATGAGTTTGGGATGATCCTTGATATTCCAAGTAATTTCCTGATCTGACCAAGGCATATACCTCGTCACTGCTGGCATAACTGTGTTTACTTCCATGTGTCGGCGCTGCAAGCTCTTTCTATCTGTTTCCTCTATGGTAAACACACAATAAATCTGGTGATGCTCTCTGTATTCATTTCTCCCTTCATTTCTGGGATACCTTTGACCTGGCTGATGTTGATTTTCCACCTGATGCACTACATCCCTTCTCTCATGGTTTTCATACCTCGGCAGAGGGGGTGGCAACATTAACTGTTGCGTGTTCGCTCCGGAGAGCAATTGCTGCCGGGGTAACTCATGCCGAGGTTGATCATTCCAAGGTGCCTGAGCATTCCCCGAACCACTTTGTTCTATCTTCCTCTTCCACTCACACTGCCGAGTCATGTGACCCGCTGTGTTACTTGGATTTGGCGTGTGAAATTTACACGGTTGATCCAGCATTGCCTCATAGGTATACCTTGGAAGGTCCTTATTTTCTTGCCACTGTTTCTTATGCTCTTGTGTCCAAGTTTTCTTGCCATCATTTCTCGGAGTCCATTGTCGCCCTCCAGTTTTTTGACATTGATTACTCCCTGCTCCGGGTGGATCTTGATTTACAGCAGCAACTTGTTGCAAGCTGTACCTGTAATCTGGTCTATCATCTCTTCTCTTACCCCGGTAATCATTCCGGCGGGATGATCTGGCTCCATCTCGCTGGTAGTACTCCTCATTTGACTCGTTTGACACAAGCCTAGGTTGAGTCAGATCACCCAAGGCATATGAATCAGCAATCCGGATCGTCTCTGCCAGTGTAGTTGGCATATCCCTTTGTAGCCTTTGCCACAGCATGCTTGCATATCTACACCCTTGTGCAAACCAAGCTATTGCCTGTGACTCGATCACGCCCTCACATAAGTTTCTCACGGTGCACCAGCGGGTCAAGAACTCCCTGTCTGTTTCATTTGGTCTCTGTTTGCACATTGCTAGGGTCTGTGGCCTATTCGGCCTCTGATGCGTGCTCAAGAAGTTGCTGACAAACATTTCCTCAAAATCAATCCAATAGTTGATACTTCCGGGTGGTAAATTGTTTAGCCATACCCTTGCTAGACCCTCCAGCATCGGAGGTACATATATCACAGCCCATCTCAAGTTGCTTGTAGCAATTTTCACCGCCATAGCGTAGTTGATCAACCAATCTTCCGGCTTTGTGCTGCCGTCATATGTTTTCGTGCCTCTGGGTAACTGGAAGTTCGGTACCGGAAGCTCCTTCATGATCCGGGGCCCAAAACACGCCGGACCCAGAGGACCTTGACACTCAATTTGCTCCGACCAATAAAGCCGATCCAGTTTTAACCTGGCGTCGTCAGGCATCAAGTCCCTACTTCCCAACCTTGACCCTATCACGTGATAGTCCGGCCTTGGGTATCCTGCGTTTACCACTTCCGAATCACCATCGTTGTATCTGTCTTTATCTCGTGGAGCGCCTCTCTGTTGCATACCTCGGCCGGCACTTTGATCTTGCCATGGTATATTCCGCTACTGAAGTTGCCCTGCTCCCGCCGAGTTGCGTTGTCCGGCATTGCCTTGGTCACGGTTACCTCGGCCAGCCTTACCTCGGCTGACACTTCGTCGATCATCATTTTCCTGCACTGCTTTTCCTTTCCCTGCCCTTGCCGGGTCATAGGGGAGTATCTGTTTGTTTCTCCTCGCCGAAGTTACCACCTCCTCTCTTCTTGGGTCTCCATGAGGGGATGATGCAGCTCCAGCTGATTTCTCCGGGTTACCTACAGCTGAATGAACAACTTTGGATGCGCCAGCCCTTGCCGGGTTAGCCCGGAGCAACTCTTCATTTTGTCTGTTAGCGGTCCGAACTAACTCATTGACTCTTTCCTGTTGTCTTTGTCGGGCCTCACCCGTCAAACCCTCTAACTCGGATGCAGCTGCTGATACATTGCAAATGTATCTATAATTTTTTATGTTCCATGCTTGGTTTTATCCAGTTTCTTGTGTTTTGTTCCAACTTTGGAGTACTTTTTCTATGATTTCTTGGACTAACCTATTAACAAGAGCCACAGTGCCAGCTGCCTGTTTTCTAGTGTTTTTGGTTCCAGGAAAGTCAGAAAATGAATATTCTCGGAATTGTACGGGACAAAAGCCAAAGTGCCTATTTTTCCGGAAGGGATCAAGTGCCAGAATATGAGACGGAGAAGGGCCAGGGTCCGACCACACCACCTGGCCGCGCGGCCAGGCTAGGCCCACACTAGGGGGTGGTGTGGTGGCTCCGGGCACCCCCTCGGCCTCTCCTTCCGCCTATATATTGCCCTCGGGACAAAAACCCTAAGTACCCAATCAAAAATCCATGAAAGAGTCTATAGCCGCCGTCATCTCCATCCCTAGATCGGGAGGGATCTGAAGCTCTTCCTGGCACCCTGCCGGAGAGGGGAATTCACCCTGGAGGCCTTGTTCATCACCATGCAAGCCTCCAGTGTGATGCGTGAGTAGTTCATCCTTGGACTACGGATCCATGTAGTAGCTAGATGGCTGTTTCTCCTCCTTTGTGCTTTCATGTTTAGATCTTGTGAGCTCCGTTCATGATCAAGATCATCTATTTGTAATCATACATGTTGTGTTTGCGGGGATCTGATGGATATTGAGATGCTATTTCAGATTGATTATTGATTCTATCATGTCTTTGTTATTTGTGATCTTGCATGCTTTACATTTGTTAGTAGCTATCTTGGCCAAGTAGATGCTAGCAACTCCAAGAGTTAGTATTTATGCTCGATAGTGGGTTCATGCCTCTAGTAATCTGGGGAAGTGACAGAAATCTCTAAGGTACTAGATGTGTTGTTGCTACTAGGGAGAAAACAACAATACTTTGTTCATAGAACAATCGTATTGTTTACTTTACATGCAGTTCGTAAAGCAATAATCTATTGCTTGCAACTTAATACTGGAGGGGGTTCGGATGATAACCTGAAGGTGGATTATTAGTCATAGATGCAGTTGGATGGCGGTCTATGTATTATGTTGTAATGCCCAATCAAGTCTCAAAGGAGTCAAGATGATTAGTATATGCATGTATTGCTTTCTTGGTGTTTGTCAATTGCCCCGCTGTAATTTGTTCACCCAGCATGTTATCTATCTTAAGGAGAGCCACCTCGAGTGAACTATGGATCCTAGTCCTTGTCTTTTACATACAATCTACAATCTTTTACTGCTTTGTGTTTACTTTCTGCAAACTTTTACTTCTTTCCATTCGATACATTTAATCCTTTGTTTTCCGCAAAACACGGTGAGATTGACAACCTCATCGCAATTTGGGGACAAAGTTCTGTGGTTGTGTTGTGCAGGTCTCCATGTTGCTACTAGCACCGGTAGTGCGCCCTGCCAAAGCTCAGCTAGTAACACCTTTGGGGTGTTTCCTTGCTCCTACTGGTTCGATTAAACCTTGGTTTCATAACCGAGGGAAAACTTGCTGCTGTGCTCATCATACCTTCCTCTTGGGGTTCCCAACGAGCTCTGCGTCGAACGACGAGCACATCAAGATTTTTCTGGCGTCGTTGCCGGGGAGTCAAGGACATCTTCACAAGGGGAGTCCCTCATAACCAATCTCTTTACTTTGTTGTTTTTGTTTTGCTTATTTTTCTTTTTGCTTTGTTTGCTTGTTTTGTTATTCAAAAACACAAAAAAATTAGTTTTACAAGTTTGTTTTCTTATTTGAAAACCCAAAAAATGACTACTCTTGAAAACACTAAGTTGTGTGACTTCACTAGCACCAACAACAATGATTTTATGAGCACACCTATTGCTCCACCTGTGGCTGAAAATACTTTCTTTGAGATAAAACCTGCTTTGCTCAATCTTGTTATGAGAGAACAATTTTCTGGTATTGGTAATGAAGATGCTGCTTCCCATCTAAAAAACTTTGTTGAACTTTGTGAGGTGCAAAAGCATAGGGATATAGATGGTGATATTATTAAGCTGAAATTGTTTCCTTTCTCTTTGAGAGGAAAAGCTAAAGAGTGGTTGAATTCCTTAACTAGGAATAGTATTGATTCTTGGACTAAGTGCAAAGATGCTTTTATTGGAAAATACTATCCTCCTGCTAAGATTATATCTATGAGAAGTGAGATAATGAAGTATAAACAACTTGATAATGAGCATGTTGCTCAAGCTTGGGAAAGAATGAAATCTTTGGTAAAGAATTGTCCCACTCATGGACTGACTGCTTGGATGATCATCCAAACTTTTTATGCAGGGTTGAACTATTCTTCAAGGAACCTATTGGATTCTGCTGCTGGAGGTACCTTTATGACCATCAATTTGGGTGCTGCAACAAAACTTCTGGACAATATGATGGTTAATTATTCTGAATGGCATACTGAGAGAGCTCCACAAGGTAAGAAGGTAAATTCTGTTGAGGAAACCTCCTCCTTGAGTGATAAGATTGATATAATTATGTCTATGCTTATTAATGGGAAAGCCCATATTGATCCAAATAATGTTCCTCTAGCTTCTTTGGTTGCTCAAGAAGAGCAAGTTGATGTGAACTTCATAAGAAATAACAACTTTGGCAACAATGCTTATGGTAATAATGCTTATAGGAACAATTATGGTAACAACAATTATAAGCAATATCCTCCCAACAATGGTAATGCTTATGGAAATTCTTACAACAATAATAAGAGTGCTCCCTCTGAACTTAAAGTTATGCTTAAAGAGTTTATTAGTAAACAAACTGCTTTCAATAAAACTATTGAGGAAAAACTCTCTAATGCTGAAAGAAATATAGCATCTTTGGCTGAAGCTCAATCTACTTTGAATAAAATGGCTGCTAAACCTGAAACTAATGAGAATCCCTTTGCAGCTACCAATGCCATACAAGTAAGAATTGATGAAAATGTTAGACTATTAGTTGAATTACATGCTAAGTGGGAAAGAGAAGATGAAATTGCTAGAAACATTAGTGTTTCTACTATCACCACCACTAGTGTTGAGGCTAGTAATAGTTCTACTGCTTTAGATGATAAAGTTGATTTTGATCTTGATGGTTGCAATATCTCTGAAGTTATTAAGTTCCTACAAAAGCTTGCTAAAAGTCCTAATGCTAGTGCTATGAACATGGCTTTTACAAAACACATTACTGATGCTCTTATAAAGATTAAAGAAGAAAAGATGAAACATAAAGCTTCTATTCCTATAAAACAAGAGGATGGTTGGGAACCCATCATTAATATGAAAGTGAATGACTTTGATTTCAAAGCTTTGTGTGATCTTGATAGTAGTGTTTCTATTATGCCTAGAAGGATTTATGATATGCTTGATTTGCCTCCTCTTGAGGATTGTTATTTGAATGTCCCACTTGATGATAATGCTAAAAAGAAACTCATGGGGAGTCTTAATGATGTTCTTATTATGGTTAACAATTCCTATGTCCCCGTTGATTTCTATGTTTTGGATGTTGAATACAATGCTTCTTGTCCTATTACTTTGGGAAGACTTTTTCTTATAACTGTTGGTGCCATCATTGATATGAAAGAAGGCACCATTAAATATCAACTCCCACTCAAGAAATGTATAGAACACTTCCCTAAAAATAGAGAAAATATTTCTTTTGCTTCTCCTATGAAAACAAAATTTGGTCTTAATGCTTCTTCATTTGAGAACACTTGATTCTTTCTTTGGTTCTTATGCCTAACTTGAAGGCGTTAAAGAAAAGTACTTATTGGGAGATAACCCAAAATTTTTAGATGAGTCTTGGAAGTTATTAATTCAGTAATAATCGCTCCTTATCCTTTTTATTTGCTTTTTGTGCCGAGAGTAACCTCTAACGAGAGAGAAGTAATGATTGGGAAAGTTGCTGTCCCGAAACAGATTTTTGTGCTTCACCGTAAAAATTCGGGAGAGAGCTCTGTATGTCGGATTGAGCTGTAATTTTTTGTGCTTCTGCCCCAGGTTGTTATATAACTGTCGTTAGTTAAACACTTTTTGATTTGAGCGACAGAAGGTCTTCGAAAAAATTCGTCTTTACCTTCTGGTCTGTTTTGACAGATTTCTGTCATTTTCTGCATTTGCTTCTTGTGGGTTCCTTTTTGAGTTCTTTTGGGGAATTGATCTTTTTGAAGGAAGTGCTACAGTAGCTAGTGTTCTAATGGAAGTTTATTTGGTGTTAAAACTGAACCTTAAGACTTATTTATCTTAAGTGCACTAATGTTGCTAATGAGATTGTGTGAAGTTTTGTATGAAGGAAAAATTTCAGGTGTATGGAAGGAATGAGTAATGAGATGAAGGATGGACTAAAGCTCAAGCTTGGGGATGCCATGCGTGTCACCCCAAGAAATATCTAAGAAGTACAAGCGTCAAAGCTTGGGGATTTCCAAGGCACCCCCTTCTTCATCAATAAAAATTCTAGCTTCCTTCCAAACGCCTCATTTTTATTATTTCATGCACAGTTGTGTTTTTCTTGGAGCGTCTTCTTTTTCGTTTTCGTTTTGGTTTTTAGTTTGCTTGGTTTGCTTAGTTTTCTGAATAAATTTGTTGGACCCCCTCTTTCATACATTGGTTTGCAAATAGTTTGGTTTGGTTTGGAAAAGAGTAGGAAAGTTCATACTTATGTGGTAAAACGAGCTCGTTTTTGACTGTGGCCTATGCTTTGTCATGCCATATTTGATATTGTTTTGGCTTTATGCTTAGTATTCTTTGCTGTAGCATGACTTGTTATAAACAATTGAGATTTCTTAATGTGCCTTGGATGAATCATGCGTTGTTTTAGCATATTAAAGCATATTATAGTGGTATTCTCCTTTGATGCTTTATTTGGGTTGACTTGGCACATGCTCACACCATGTTTTGACTATCCCAAGTCACCATAGCCTTTATGATCCTTTAGTTTTCAACTTGTAGTATCACTTTATGCTTTGATCGATGATGTTTTGTCGCTCTGCATGATTATGGCCATTATTGCTCTCTTAGTTTGTCGCTCCCAGTCTTTTGCTAGCCTCCACAACAAACTATGAGTTCCACTCATGCATCCAACTCCCTAAACCAAGTTATTCCAAAGAGTCCACCATACCTACCTACTAGCTTATGCTATCCCAAGTATATTCATGCTTTTGTTTACCTTCCAAATTAAACTTGTTATGAGAAAACTAGTGATTAAATCTCTCACGAACTTGATGGCACACTTTACTTTTCTCGCCCTTAATAAACTTGAACCATTGTGTCTTCTATGTTGTATATGCTTTCACTTATTTGTTGGGAATTAGCAGAACCATGCTTTCATGGGGAACGCTTTCAACATTGCACGGGTACTTTGTACCTAGTTGATATCATGCTCTTTTGTATATGGATGTCGTCGGTGTGAAATGAAAGGGGAGCTTGTAAGTCCATGGAGTTATGTATATGTGTTAGAGAAACGCCTGGGCCGCTGGTCTAATCCATGCTGACATGGTGGAAACCTGCAGCGTAACCATAATGAGCTATCTATGAAGCACTCTTCTTATAAAAAAAGAGTCCTATATTGAGAAAAAAAGAGAAAAAGAAAAAAAGAGATTATGAAACGAGGAAAGAGAGAAAAAGCACCATATTTCCATGGTAAATAAGAAGATTGCTAAGATGCTCGTTGTCTGCTTGCCTTGTCATTTTGATATGGGGATTCTTCCGTATCATCGGGCAAGGGGTACCCCATTGGCAGTTATCTATGATACACATGTACTTACGATGACAAGAACTTACCGGTGACTAAATTTGAGTAACATGAGGAGCGGCCCTCGTATACAAGGGACATGAGATTTCGAACTTATACTTCGTCAAGCACATACTCCATAGTTTTGTCGCTCTGCATGATTATGGCCATTATTGCTCTCTTAGTTTGTCGCCCCCAGTCTTTTGCTAGCATCCACAACCAACTATGAGTTACACTCATGCATCCCACTCCCTAAACCAAGTTATTCCAAAGAGTCCACCATACCTACCTACTAGCTTATGCTATTCCAAGTATATTCATGCTTTTGTTTACCTTCCACTTGTTATGAGAAAACTAGTGATTAAAGCTCTCACAAACTTGATGGCACACTTTACCTTTTTGCCTCTAATAAACTTGAACCATTGGGTCCTTCTTTGTGGCGTATATGCTTGCGCTTTATAAGTTGAAATTAGCAGAACCATGTACCATGGGGAACGCTTTCAACATTGCACTTGTACTTTGTACCCCGTTGATATCATTTTCTTTTGCTTACGGATCCCGACGGTGTGAAATAAAAGTGGAACTTGTAAGATCATGAAGTTTGTATGTGTGTTAGAGAAACGCCTGGGCCGCTAGCCTAAGCCATGCCTAATCATGGTGGAAACTTGTAGCATCACCATAATGAGCACTCTATGAAGCATCCTCAATAAAAACCTATGCAAATAGCAAATAAAAAGATCGCTGAGATGATCATTGTCTGCTTGCCTTGTCATTTTCATTATGGGAAAGCTCCCGTATCATGTGCAAGGGTACCCCGTTGGCGGTTCTTAATGATACACATATACTTACAATGACAAGAGCTTACTCGTGACTGAAGTTGAGTAGCATGAGGATCGGTCTTTGTAAGTAAGGGGCATGAGATTTCAGATTATAACTTGTCAAGCATATCCTCTTAGTTGTGTCACTCTAACATTAATCACCTTCAAGATGCTTATGATAGGGGCAATGAGAGCTGAAAGCTACAAGTACCATAATTTTTGGAAGCTCTTTATGAGACTTGAATCCCTACTTCCTTTTACAAAAGGCCTTTCTTCCACCATTATATTGAGTCTCCACCTTCTATCTTTATGCACCTACTTTGAGAGCATAGTGGCCATTCTTAGTTCTATGTGCATTGTCCCAAGACTAGTTGATTGATGCATAACTTGTTATTGCTTGTTTTCAACTATTGTATCTAGTCACTCTTAGGAACTTTGAAGGTGTCCTATGCATTTATATTTGCTACTCTATTGAGGGACAAGCTGAATACTATTATGCTATGTTTTCTTTATGTGAAACAAACAAACGTCTTGCAAAGCATTGTTATTCATGAATCTTTTGTTTGTGCCTTTTCATGCTGCATCATAGTTTCTTTGCTTATTGCTAGAACTTTGTCTTTCATGATATGATTGGAGTACTATGATCCCAGCTTTGAATGTTTTGCAAATACTTTGATCAAGTCTTTGATGGTGCATGTCACCTCAAAAATTATTCTTTCTTTTTATCACTTACCTACTCGAGGACGAGCAGGAGTTAAGCTTGGGGATGTTGATACATTGCAAATGTATCTATAATTTTTGATGTTCCATGCTTGGTTTTATCCACTTTCTTGTATTTTGTTCCAACTTTGGAGTACTTTTCCTATGATTTCTTGGACTAACTATTAACAAGAGCCACAGTGCCAGCTGCCTGTTTTCTGCTGTTTTTGTTTCTAGAAAAGTCAGAAAATGAATATTCTCGAAATTGGACAGGACAAAAGCCAAAGTACCTATTTTTCCGGAAGGGATCAAGTGTCAGAATACGAGACGGAGAAGGGCCAGGGGCCAGCCACACCACCTGGCCGCGTGGCCAGGCTGGGCCCATGCCAGGGGTGGTGTGGTGGCTCCCGGCACCCCCTCGGCCTCTCCTTTCGCCTATATATTGCCCTCGGGACGAAAACCCTAAGTACCCGATCAAAAATCCACGAAAGAGGCTGTAGCCGCCGTCATCTCCATCCCTATATCGGGAGGGATCTGAAGCTCTTCCCGGCACCCTGCCGGAGAGGGGAATTCACCCTGGAGGCCTTTTTCATCACCATGCAAGCCTCCGGTGTGATGCGTGAGTAGTTCATCCTTGGACTACAGATCCATGTAGTAGCTAGATGGCTGTTTCTCCTCCTTTGTGCTTTCATGTTTAGATCTTGTGAGCTCTGTTCATGATCAAGATCATCTATTTGTAATCATACATGTTGTGTTTGCGGGGATCCGATGGATATTGAGATGCTATTTCAGATTGATTATTGATTCTATCATGTCTTGGTTATTTGTGATCTTGCATGCTTTCCGTTGTTAGTAGCTATCTTGGCCAAGTAGATGCTAGCAACTCCAATAGTTAGTATTTATGCTCGATAGTGGGTTCATGCCTCTAGTAATCTGGGGAAGTGACAGAAATATCTAAGGTACTAGATGTGATGTTGCTACTAGGGAGAAAACAACAATCCTTTGTTCATAGAACAATCGTATTGTTTACTTTACATGCAGTTCGTAAATCAATAATCTGTTGCTTGCAACTTAATACTGGAGGGGGTTCGGATGATAACCTGAAGGTGGATTATTAATCATAGATGCAGTTGGATGGCGGTCTATGTATTATGTTGTAATGCCCAATCAAGTCTCAGAGGAGTCGAGATGATTAGTATATGCATGTATTTCTTTCTCGGTGTTTGTAAATTGCCCCGCTGTAATTTGTTCACCCAGCATGTTATCTATCTTAAGGAGAGCCACCTCTAGTGAACTATGGATCCCGGTCCTTGTATTTTATGTAGAATCTACAATCTTTTACTGCTTTGTGTTTACTTTCTGCAAACTTTTACTTCTTTCCATTCGATACGTTTAATCCTTTGTTTTCCGCAAAACACGATGAGATTGACAACCTCATCGCAAGTTGGGGACAAAGTTATGTGGTTGTGTTGTGCAGGTCTCCACGTTGCTACTAGCACCGGTAGTGCGCCCTGCCAAAGCTCAGCTAGTAACACCTTTGCGGTGTTTCCTTGCTCCTACTGGTTCGATTAAACCTTGGTTTCATAACCAAGGGAAAACTTGCTGCTATGCTCATCATACCTTCCTCTTGGGGTTCCCAATGAGCTCTACATCGAACGAAGAGCACATCGGCTACATCCGCTGCTCTGAGGTTCTTTGTCGGGGTAGTGTACTTCGACAGCCCCGCGGATAGAAAGTTCTCTGACTCCTCAACTCTAGTATCACCCTCTTTGTTCATTTCACTCATGAGGTTTTTCCCTTTTACTTTTACAGCATCCACCTTATTCGCTCTTGCGTACTCGCGCAGTGTCATGTTCAATGACTGCTGAGCCGCGGCTATCTTTTTCACGCCCTCTAGTATTTTCTGCGTAGTTTCCTCTAACTCGGCCTGTGCCTGAGCCAGATCTACTGCAGGTGCTATGGGGCTCTCTAGGCTATCTATCGCCTGCTGCAGCACGTTCTCTGGCCTCTCTAGTGGAGGACCTCTACTTTTCCTTGGTGCCTTGGGTGTTACCTCCGGATCTGGTGCCGGATCCTTGCTCGCGCCAGCGCCAGGAGCTGTCATCATCACCTCGGCGCGGTCAGGGGAGCGAGTGATACGCGCCCCGTGAACCGTGCTAAGGGGTGGCTCGCCTCCCTCGACGACGTGCCGTGGGTGAACGAACGACACATCGACAGCGATGTAGATCTTGTGCGCGCCAAGCTTGACGAAGAGGCTGTTGCGCGGGAAGGGTCGCTTGCCGAAGCAGCCAGCATTGTCGCTGACAAAGTCCAGCACTCCAAAGCGCTGAACAAGCCCGGAGACGATGCGCTCGCCGGTGCCGATGAGGTTTCCTGTCCGGATCTTCACTCCTTCTAGCGCCGCTAGCTCCACGGTGGGCGCCAACTGTCGTGGTGGTGTCACGGCAGATGCCATGGATAGGCTAAAGGTAGGGACAAGATGCACTAGAGGAATCCAGGGAGGGATAGTGTGGTGATTCCACACACAGATGTGTTGTATTCAATATCTTTCCAAGAGTTACAAGTGCTCCTTGAGCTGTATTGGGGAGAGGAGGAAGAAGGAACTCTCTTACTCTCTCCACTAGCTAGCCCTCAGGAACATACTAGAGAATCACCAAGTAAAGCTCAACCAACTAGAAATCAACCCCTTCTACAGATGCCCTAGCCCTCCTTATATAGGGGTGGCTAGGTCTCCAATTAGGGCATACGTGGAGGCATATTCCAGGGAATATGCCTCTTCCCAAAATAGTAAACCGACCGGGTCTCTTTTCCCTAGCGTAAGCCATGCAGAGGCTATGTGATCCTTTGCGGCGCCTACGTCATCCGACACAGGCAACGTCACCCTTGTCGGCCACGCCTCGGTGGTCCTGGCCTCTGTCCGCTTCGCTCACGCTCTGCATATAGTGACCTCCTTTTGACCAGCGAGATACCTTCCTTCTCTTGCAAGCCTGATATAACCAAGATCGTGCCTAGTTAATCCAGCCACATTGGTACCTGCATACAACATACATAAATCCTGCCGGCATACGACATAAGTCGGTCGGGACCCAGTTAGGTGGACATCCTCTGGTCCGGGTTACTCCGTGATTTGGCCTGCCTTGAGGTGACTCGGCCAGCATTCGCTTTGACCTTGCCGTACCTCGGCTAACTCAGCCATTATACCCCGGCGTGACCCTACCCGGGGGTATCCCCCAACAACCTTTTTGTTTTGGTACTTTGTGCCGTCATGAAAAGTTTGGAGAGTTTACTTTGTTTGTTGGAACCTTGCTCTTGTGGGGAGTTGGTTTTATCGCATTCCTTGTTTCTTGTTTTGGCCTTTTTGAATGAGATAAACCCTTGAGGATTTGTGTTTTTCTCTGTCTCTTTCTCTTTGTGTTTCCTACTTCATTTGTTGAACTTGTGATCTTTCATGTGTTGATTTGATTCTTTGATATAATTTGAACAACCTTTTGTCGTGTCACACTTTTGTGTGTCTGTTTGCTTTACTTGGTGTTTTATTTAAATTGTATCTCCTTTGGTTATTTGAAAGTCAGGTGCGCGCAAATTTACTATATGCATATATTTTGGCATTCTTGATTTCCTTGATCCAATATATAGAGAAAACTCCACGAAATCCTAATTGTCTAAGATGTACATGAAATTCAATTTCCTATCAATATGCACATATTTATTTGGAGTCTCTTCTATGTATTGTAGTTGCTGTAACTACTTTGGACCCAATATGTTTGGGGACCATAGTGTACTTAATGTTGCTTTAGGTATACTGGAGATATAATGGATGCTTGTCTCAGCAATTAGGAAGAAGTGATATCTACATGATAATTGGAGGCAATCTAGGATGATCGAGGAACTCATGTCTATTATATCCTACCAATGATACCTCGGTAACAAGTATCTCTTACTCATGCATACATATCTTGCTTCAAACCTCTTGTAGGTTGCATCTTTGCATGATTTTTTGTATTTGCAGTTGTTGTGGTTCTTGCTATGGTTTTAAAGTAAACTCTTCATTGAAAATGTGAGTAATTTGAGATGAGTGCATATTATGGGGACTATACAAAATCATGCTCATGATTTACCAATCCCAAATATGCCAATCTAGAAATTATATTGCCTATCTTTTCAGCAAGTACTCTCATGTGCAATATTGATGAATTTGCAAAGTTGTTTCTTTCTTTGTGATACTTGTTGCCCTTTCTCAATACATTCAAACTATCCCTTTTGAAGGGGTTCCTTGGCAGAAAACAATAAATTTTCCTACTACGAGAATGCACCATCCCGAGATCTATCTATGGACAAGTACAATAACGTCCGGGATACAATGACCATACCTTTGAAGGCCGAGAAAGCGAGAATATGTTCCTGCACAAACATTGATAATGAAGCTGAGCATCACAGACCTCAAGGTCTAGAAGGATTCAAGCGTCCACCACTATTGGTGATTGCTCGTCGAGCTTGGAAGAGGTGGGAGGAGGAGGCGCCGACAGTGGGGATGGGCCCCACCCGCCAAGCAAGCCCACCAAGGAGTGGCCGTCGAGGTGGGAGCCTCCCCATCCTGCCAGCAAGGCCCTAGGGCCCTTGGCTCTTCCCTCTTGGTCCCTCTTCCCACCTAGGACAGGCCCATGCGGGGATTTTTCCATTTTCCTTTTATATTTAATAATTTATATTTAATATTAATTCATAACTAAATATTAAAATACATTATTTAATCCCTCCTTGTTCAAAACACCTTTCGAACGGACTCTGAACACTTAGGTATTCTCTCTGAAACAATTTCAATTCTCTCTTCCTATTTCTCTATCAGTATTAGATCAACTCGTAGTGTTGATTAACCTTTAGCGTGACACCCTTACGGTTTGAGAATGTTTAGGTATGAAGGGGATCACTCCCTGATCATTGATCACCAGCGGTATCTAGAAATAAATGATGATCCCTGCTTATTCCACAACGTAGTGTTGTTCGCTTGAACCTTCTAAACGTTGAGTCTTATTCCCTTTGCACAACGATACCTGGTTTGTCTAAGACCCGATCTCTTGTATCTCATACATTTCAATCTTGTTACTGACAAATGCTTTTCCTCGTTCCCGTGAAAACACATCTATGTGACCTAGTCACATGCTTGCAAGCTCATTGATGTGGTCTCGCCGAGTGGGCCAGAGTATCTATCCTTCACTCGGATAGGCAAATCCCAATCTTGATCACACGCCTCAACCATTCCTATGGAATACCTGAAACACACCTTTATAGCCACCTATTTATGGTCATGGCGGTTGATATGATCAAAGCAGCCGCTAGAGATAGTGATTAAACATGATCTCACGGTCGAAGGATTAAGTTACTACGCATTGCTAGATATCGCAACGTTGAACTTATGACTGGATCATGTTGCAATTGTATGGTCGGGTGTGTCACTTCATTAAGTGACCTCATTGTCATGTGACTATTTTATGTCAATTCCATGATCGGGAAACCTCGATCATCATCTGCCCAACGAACTAGTACTAGAGGATACTAGGGACCTGGTGGTTTATATACCTCACCTATATTTATGTTCCCGCTAAATACAGTTATAGCATGATACAAAACTATTATGAACACATAGAGATATAACAATAAAACTCTTTATTTAGTGGCCGCTAGGGCATATCTCCTTCACCTTTTCCCTTGTAGATAGTTGTGATGTATGTCAGGTGTTAGTGTTTGAAGCTCATTAATGTACAATAAGATAAAATTGAGCTTTTTTGCCATGCTATCAATCGAAGATCTTATTGTTCACTACTAGGAAACATCCTGTGGTGCATGGAAATGGGACTTCTGTGGCGCATATCCTAGTTGCCACTGTTACCTCGCCACTGATAACTACTTCCTGTGGCGCATATGGATATGCGCCAAAGAAGTCCCAGACTTCTGTGGCGCATTTCTTCATATGTGCCACAGGAAGAACTTATGTGGCGCATTTCCATATATGCGCCACAGAAAGCCCATGCGCCACTGACTATATAATTATATGCGCCACTGATTGTGTAACACGTATTCAAAGTAAAATACTTTCCTGGTGTATAATCAGGTATTTATACAGGATTTATCCAGTATTTATCCAGATGAGTATAAAATACATTGGACAAGTATTAGATGCATGAAAACTGACATATATATAATACAAACACTTAGAGCCCGATCGAGATACATATATAGTGTCAAGTGCCAAATTTTTACACAAGCGCCGAATATAAAGTTCATATCATCTCACATTACAAATATGAAGTGGCCACCGCCGCCTACACTAGGATCAAATAGAATACAACTGTGATAATGGTGAGCAAGAGCATTAGCCCGACCAATATCTTCATCCGGTTCTTCTTCCACAAGTGGTTCCTCCACTTGGCTATCGCCTCCTCTCTAGTCGCGTATCCTTTGTAGATGTTACCGATGAACTTGTTCACTTGTTTGTGACAATCCTCCCACTCCTCATAGACTCCTATAACCCTACCCATGTACACCACATACCACCTCGTCGCCATCTCTATAGATGACAAGGCATATTAGTAAAAATACAACGAAAAGAATTAATAAAGGGTCCACATCCATATATATATATATGTTCACAGAATATAAAACAAAGGATCCACAAACCTAAAAGATAGATCATCATAGAAGCAATAAGTTCAACGACAACACGACCACAAGGTAGTTTAAGTCTAACAACAATGACCATTTTGACCATGATATAGTAAAGTTTATGACACATACAGCAGGCGTCCATCAAGAATATACACACACTGGATCATGCTAGAGGCACACATCGATCATGATGAAGACTTCCTCTTCTCGCTCGGCTTCGGGAATGGTAGATAGCCCTCTTTCGTCATCCACGTCCTTGTGTCACCCTGCTTACGGAGGAATTCTTCGATCTCCCTCTTACTCAACCCTCTGCCTTGTTGTAGGGCACCCCCCCTTGTGTTGACATCTTCAATGATGATTTGCGACAACTTCATCTGAATGCGATGGAAGTCTTCTCTAAGATCAGCATCGTCGACTCGCGCCAAAGTTTCGGCCCATCCTCGGAGACTAGATGTCAGCGTTAGGTTCTGGCAATCCCGAACATAGCCTTTAAGGTGATGGAGGACGTAGAAGGCCTCCTTGGCACCAGTAGTCGACTGCTTGACGCAGGGGAACTCGAGCACGTGCTTGAACATGTGTTTGCCATCCTTGATACATTCCCCCATTATGTACGAAGGTGCATCCCTTGTTGGTGTAGCCCTCGAGAGCCTCATTGAGAACACCCCTTATTCTGGTGTAGTCTTTCTTCTTCGTCAAACTCCCCGAGTTGAAATACGTGGCTAGCGAATACCTCGGGGCAAGGACGATGAGTGTGCAGTATTTGTCTCTGCGGAACACAATTGGAACGGAATGTTGGAAAAAGAGCAAAGGAAGAAATCTATAAGAAATGCATAAGTTATGGTGGCAATGAGCGAGTGTGTGTACTTACTCGGGAAAGAAAGGCAAAAGAAGTGTGCCCTTCCTCTTGTTGTCCACCATGAACTTCTCGAGGTACGCCATCGCCTTGGTCCGTGTCTCTGATCCTTCGACCAACTGGTTGTCCCGCATGTAGTAGGGATCCACTATCGCGATTTCCGGGGTACTCTCTCTCTTGATCTTGATCGCTAGATTGAGCGCGTATAGGCGGACCAAGTTATAGTCCAGCCGTTTCGTGAGAAACAGCTTGAATGTGTCCTCGAACGCTATGAAGAATATATCCACGGGGGGTTCATCGACGAAGCCCACGTCCAATAGCACCTTGGCCGTGAAAACCGGGTAATTTGGATCTTCGTCTTTAAGAAGGAGGCCCTCTAGTGTCTTCACACCCTCGTGCAAAGTTAACATGGCTCCAACCGCAATGTGGATCATATCCGGAGTCAATATCGGATCACCAGCTACATGCACTCGGGGCATGCCATATTGTGTGGATGGTACGACGACAGCTTCCTGACCCCGAATCCTCTTCGGAAGAGGCTGGCTCGCACCCTTCTTATTATTATTGTTATTACCTCTCTTCTTGTAGTGCTTCTTCTTCACAACAGTGTCAGCCACTGCCATCTGCTCATCAGCCACCTTTCAGAGTGTGTTGGGGCTGAAAACCAATCCCGGTTTCTCTTGCGGTGGATCGGCGGCTGGAGGCGTCTCTTGAGAAAGACCATGGAAGACCAGGCGCTGCGTGCATATATTGGGCCGACCAGCTTGATGGTCGTCGCGACCTGTGAAGGGTTCTTCATCCACAGAAGGCATATACAATCCTTTGGCGGCACCGGTGTTGATGAAGTCATCAACGTTGACCAATTCATCATCATCTTCATGGGTGCCATCATGTGGTGGTGGTAGCGGGGGCGACGACGGTTGCGGCACAACGTCTTTGCCATGTGGCGGTGCACACACTGCCAAGAGTTGATGGTGACGGCTGGTGGTGGCGATGATGGCGGCTACTGGCTTCCGAGGTGGTGGTCGGGCGATCGGTCGAGAGGTGGCGCGACTGCTCCCCCCGCAAGACGAATCTGGGTCTTCGGCCATGTCAAGGGCCAGTTGTAGCATTCCCCAAGGGTCTTGTGTTCGTCGGCTCCCTGAGGTTGAAAGGGGGGTCCATGTCGTCGCACCCTAGCAACACCCGAGCCAACCTGACCCTCGTCACGTCATCATCCATTGGATTTGTGTGCATCGTGTGGCTCGCCGGTTGTATAAGAGTGCCCCTGGCAACATCCTTCAACTCACCGCCGACATCTTTAAGCAGGAGTATGCAAGAAGTGTCCTAAGGCAAAAACATGTTGTTGGGCGTCATGAGATGGCAGCAGTCATGCATCAAAGGCATAAAGGAGATGACGTGCACTAACTAATTAGTTACCTTGGTGATGGCATGGATCTCGGCTAATGTAGAGACACGGCCGATGCCAGCGGCTGGCCTATCATCATCTGCAATCTCCCGCTCGGGTGCCTCACGAAGCACCACCGCCGTCGGCTGCGCCTTATAGGTATCTTTGGCGGGAGGGGGCGTCGGTATGACCAAAACGAGCGGCTATGTACCGACGTTGACGGCCGGCGGGGTCACCAGGTCCGGCGACACGGTAACATTGATGCCCGAGTTGCTGCCGCTTAAGCTAGGCAGATGTATCGGCCCCTGTCGACCTCCCGCATTCCAAGCAGTAAGCCCCTCGAAAAACTCAGGGGGGATCATCGAGTGGAGCTTCTCTTCCACTAACTTGTCCACCGTTTTCACGTCCACCGCCTTCTCCTCCAGTGTCTGCACTTTCATCTTCAGCTCTGCAACAGCGGCTCTATCCTGGTTCTTCCTCTCCCTTCTTTTCTTGGCGTCCTCTTTGTAGTACTCCTTGAACTTCATGCTAGTACCGAAGCGGACACACGGCCAGCTGAGGACGGCGGTAACCCCTTGTCCCTCTTCTTGTAAGCATTGGTCGCCCTGTTGAAAACCGTGTCCCACGGCTCCGTCGAATCCTAGGACGACTCTGTGGCAGTAGCGTTCAGTTCATCCTCCCGCAGAGACAAGGAAAGGTGAACCCATTTAGATTCTTGGCTTCATTATTTTAATTAGAACGCAATAGACTTCAGATCGGCGATAAATTCCTTACTAGCTTCTTCTCGAATTCCTTCACCTCCGGATCATCGGTGATGAACTCCCCTGTTTCCTTGTCCAGGTAGTAGCGGTCCCGAACAAATTGCCTAAGCTGCAAGTCCGTGATTTTAAGCCAAGGGTTGTATTTACCAAGGCGTTCAAGCTCGGCATCCTCCTTGTCCCAAATGGCATGTTTCCCCCTGTATCCGCCGCTTCCAAGGCGGTGGTTACCTATGTTTTGTTCCCGCATAATCCTTCCCCATTTAGTCCATTTTATAGTGTCAGCGGTAGCTATATCCGCCTTGAATATCTTAAACTCCTCTTCGTCGAGCATCGGATTTTTCTTACTAATAACCTCCCAGCTTTCACCTTTGTCAATGCTATTCTTCACCCGGGTTTTCCAGCTGCTCAAGGCATTGCTCATCTTCGTGAGGGCTAGTTTGTTTACTGGGTTCTTTCTCTTGAGGTTTCTAAACCACTCTGGGAATCTGTATCGCTTGTGAAGCTTCTTAAGGAGGTTATCGACCAAAGCTGCATTGTCAGCATGTCTGATGTAGTTCGTGTTGATCGACATGCTTTCCCCGACGATGCACCCGAGTTGCAGGCCGTACCCTTTAGCAATCGCCTCTGCCGCAATGGGTAGGCCACTTTCTGTGACCTCAGTGAACTCATCGCCATGAGCGGGTGGCACCGCACCTTCCGCTCCTTCTGTTCCTTCTTCTTCTTCTGAGAAGCGGCCGGGTTGCCGCTACCGCCATCCGTGCGCTCGCCGCCATCGGTGCGGGCGCCGCCATCGGTGGTGTCATCCTCTTTGTTGTCGCCTTCACTAGTTCCATCGTAGTCGTCTTCGTCCCCCTCATAATCAAGATCTCCGCCCTCATTGGCCCCAGTAGCTCTGGCGACGGTCGCCTCCTCCTCCGGTGGTGGTGTCATCCTCATCGCCTCCTCCTCCTCCTCCTGTTGGGACCCCCGCTAGAATGACTAGTTGGGCTGTCTAGCTTGTTCTTCGACGCTGATCATGTGCTTAGAAGGGCCAGACTCCTTGTTTCCCGACATGTTTGCACTACTCTATTTAAAAGAGGCAAAAAGTTAGCACAAATCTCGGCCGAAAAATTCAGCATGACCTTTGCTAATTTTTTGACCTAGGCGTGCCCATTTCTCAACTGAAACGGAAGTGAATCGACACTTCGGGAGAAACGGGCAACTCAAATGCAAACCCTGCAAGACAAAAATAGCCCCAGCCCCATCCCCATTGATAACCCAAATCATCAATTTGCTACTAGCACTAGTAGCACAACCCTGTAACAGCAGCAACACCATTTCACAGCCAAAATGTAATAAGAACAGCAACACCATTTCACAGCAGCACAGCAGCACCATTTCACAGCAGCACAACAGCACCATTTCACAGACAAAGAGCATGCATATTAGTAATGGAACCTTTAATAAGTCCAGTACTGTGTCAAGAGCATGCATATTAGTACCTGAGCCTGCCATTCAAAGCAGATAGCAAAAAGGAAAACTCAAATCAGTAGTACCATCTACTACTCATTGGAGTGACAGAAAGCATAACACATGGATTGAAAACATGAGCTGTTAGTAACAGGTCCTAAGCTTTGCACTAAAAAAAGAAAATCTGAAATATAGAGCAAATGTTCTTTGACAAATTTTCTAAGCTGATATATAGTAGTATCAAGGATGAAACATGTGTATTTGTAATTGTTCGTCGGTGCGGTGATTCGAGGACGAAACATGTGCCACTAGGGAAGTCCACTGATCAACAGATTCGTGTGTACCAGCCAAAAAGTCCACTTGTATTTAGACTCGCTACACAGTAGTCAGCGTTAAGGGCATCATCACATGGTGTCATAACTAAACTAGAAACGCCAGCTGGGGAAGTAGTAAGTACTAGGAATGCATATAGTAGAGTATCAACTATACAGGCAGATGAGCGGTATCTGCATTTGCCTGTCGGTGCCATGATTTGCCCACCTATGATTTTTGGAGGTATGTCAAGTGCAGGACATGTGTCCGTGAACAAGTGTGGCCATTGGGCGGTGAGAGCAAGCATGTGGAGGACAGGACAACAAGCAAGATCTCATTTTCTTTCTGCGTTGCCTTTCTCTGAATGTTCCCACCACTATGTATCCTGCTAGCACTTGCAACCTAGTGGGGAAATACCCCTTTAGAAGGTTCAGAAAAAGCTCTGATCTCCACTTGCCACTAGATTTCAGTATAGATGTCCATGTATTGTCTCACTATCAATAGTCAAGAGTGGCAGCGAGTGTGTGGTTCGTGCGTGGGTGTGGAATTCAGTCGAACCTGCCTGCCTACCTCGCTGGAATTTGACCTGCTTCCCCATGGTGGGACGTCGCCTAATGGCCCACCAGGTGTTTATTTATTTATTTTTTAGCTGGGATTTGTCCCCTGGAATGATGAATTGTAAAATGCAGTGTGTCACTTTCAAAAGTCAATAGTGTGGATTGCATCCTAACCTTCCTACTAATAACTCAGCTGGATTTTGACCTGATTCCCCATGTAGGAGAGAAAGGAGCAAGGCACGACATGTAGGACCAGTAGTACAGAGAGAGGAGAGCAGCTACAGTGTCACGCAGAGAGAGGATCTAGCAGCAGCATGCGCAAGCAGCAGTGGGCAGAGAAATGTGTACCTGTGCGGTGGGGAGGTGGTCGTCGACGAGGGTGGCGGCGGTGCTCCTGCTACGGGTGGGGTAGGCCTCCTCCTCCTATGTAGCATTCCAATTGTCTAACAATTGCAATGCTACTAGCCTAGTCTATATATATGCTACTCCCTATATATAAGTGTTGCATCATAATTATATCATGCTCATGTCATCATGCCACCTTGCATTTGAGCATCATATAAAACCCTTTTCAATTTGGATCTCCTCTCATATGCACCATTAATTGTATTTGCCTCTTGATATTGTTTTTGGTTGTTGATATATTGTTTAAATGCCCAAGTTGAGTTGGGGGCATATCTTTTATTAATCTCCACCACCTTTCTTGTCATCACCCCATCATTCCACCATTCCACCATATATGAGCATTGCAACTTATTTGGTTTTACCTCTAGCTCATGTGGGTTGGGATGGATCCAATTCTATTTCCACATGCTCCCATATATGCACCATGTTGTTTTCACATTATTGGTATATGAGAGCCACATGGCCACCTTTGCATGCTATGTGAGTGGAACCCCTTGTCAAGCTTTCATATGGTTTAAATATGAATATAAGCTCATGTAGGAATACCATTGTGGTTCATGTTGGCTAGTGGCACATACACACAAGCTTGGCCACCTTATATTCATGCATGATCTTTTATTTAATCCATGTGGTAAACAAGCTCTCTTTTCTTTTGTTGGGCCTTATTCCAAAATTTGGGAAGCTTGCTTATACAAATGCCATGAGATAATCTAGTGGTTTTCACTACGAGAGGAGGCATTTACTATTTATGCATGGCCCATGCAAGTACCACCACATTTTAGTCTTTTGGTTTTTCTTTGAATCTTTGAGTGGATCATTCCCCATATCTCTCTCTACCCCTCTTCATGCTTGAACTTGTTGGTTCTTGCTAAAAACCCTACACCCATCTCCATCCATCCCATCACCTCTTTATCTCACCCATATCTTTTCTTTTAAATAAAACTCTTATGCATGATCATATGAGGCTTATTCTTTTCTTACTCTCTTTTCTCTCCTAGCCTAGTTCTTCTAAACCCTAATCTCTCTTCCCCCTCTCTCTTTTTCTGTCTCCAAACCCTAACCTCTCTCTCTCTCTTTCTCTCTCTACCATGAGCACCATCTAACCTAACGCGAGCCCCCTCTCTAGCTAACCCTAGTTCCCACACCTCTCTCACCTCACCCTCTCCTCTCACCCATGCCGAGCCTCTCCTTGCTGGCCTCACCTGGCCACCCTTTCTCCCTGGTCCCACCTAGCTACCTTCCTACCCCAACCCTAAACAAAAACCCTAACCTGAGGCTACCAAACCCTAGCCCGAGCCTCCCTCCTACCCTAGCTCTCTCTCTCTCTCCCTCTCTTTTCTCTCCCTGCCGTGAGAGCCCCCAGCCTGAGCCACCACACCGACCCTGCCGTCCCCACCTGGCAGTCTCCACCACCTGCCCTGCCCCTGGCCGAGCCAGCTCGCGCACGTGAAGGGAGGAGGAAAAGGTGGCCGAATCCACCTCTATCCCTAACCCACTCTCCCACGACACCCCGCTCTCCCTCGCCCTTATCTCCACCCTCCCTCTCTTTTCAGACCTACCACAGATCCCCAGGGCCGTGCCCTTCCCCTCCTCCTTCCCCTTCTACCACACATCCACCTCGTCGGCCACCTCGGTGCCGATCACCAACTCCTCGTATCAGGCGGCGGGTGAGGTGCTCGGGTTGTCGAGGAAGGCTGTGGAGAACCTCTGCATCGCCCGGTCCACGTCGCCAAGGAGGAGAAGCCTCAAACCTGCCACCGAACCGCCACGCCGCCGAAACCCTAACCTCGCCGTCCGTCTGCGTCGTCGCCGATCCCCTGCGTCCCAAGCTGATCCGACCACACCGACCCACTCCCGGTGAGCTCCTCCTTCGCCCTGACACCTCCGTCCTCGCCGTGGCTCCCTGTTCTCGCCGGACCCCAGGACGAACGCTCTCTGGGCGTGTCTGCGCCTGCACGACCCCATGGCACCCAGCGTTACCTAGCCGCCGATCTGCTCTCTGTCAGCAACCTACACCTACCGCAGCGGCTTCGCCCTCCGCGCGCACGCCCAGGTCGCGGGTTCGAGTCCCCCCCCCCCCCGCGTGCCGCGCTCTACCTGTCGCTCGAATCTGTCCGCGGATTCAGAGAAAGAAGAGGAACAGTACTGGCATGTGGTCGATTTACGAATAGCCCCCCTTTTTCTTTTTCGCCTCAACCCGCAGTCCCACCGAGCCCCACCAGTAAGCCTCCCCGTCCTTTTTACAAAAACCTCCCCGCTGTTTCGAACACCTAACCCGCACTCCATTGCGTCCCCGCTTGTCAGACACTGCGGGTTAGTCGCTGTCACGTGGGCCCGTAGCCACCGGACCTAGCTGTCATTCTCTGCGACTAGGAAGCGACGTGGTGAGGAGAGCTTTTCTGTGCGCGCGTTGTCACAGTCCGTAGCTGGCCCACCCGTCAGCGACTAGGTCTGTAACAGGCTGAGTAAGAAAAGTTTCTGTTCTTTTCGGTTTAATTTAAACTTTACAAATTTTGTTTTAAATTTCAAATTCAAATCTGTATTTAAACAACTTTTGAAATATAAACCCAAATTAAACATGTAATATATGTTTTGAAATCAGAAAAATGTGAGGAATTCAAATATGGCCTTCAAAATATATTTTGAACACTTTAAATTTCGATTTGTTTAAAATTACAATAAAATGCCCTCTAATTAATTAATAACTTTTGTTTTATAACTCCAAATTTGACAAATGATATGTCTAAAATGACTAGCTCGACAAGACCTTTCTGTTCATGCATTCCATGTTCTGAATTGCAGCATGCATCATATAAATATAAAGTATACAGCAACTTATTTGAGTATAAAATATGATTAAAACTCAATAAAAGACTTTATTCTTGTATTCCACACCTCACCCATGCCATGCTACATTATTGCCATGCAAATTGTGCATCATTCATCATGGCATGATTGTTTGCTTGTCGCATTTTATTCATATGCTTGTGCACTTTATTTATGTTGGCCCTTGTTTGTTTGGTTCTTCTTGAATAGATTTGGCAGGGGATATATCAAGAAACCCAGGAGCACTACCAGATCCTTCTCTCGCTTCAAGAGCTGCCAGAAAGCACTACCACATGCTTGCATACATATAGTACCTATTGCCTCTATCTTATTCTTGCATCATTGAGTCGCGATTGCATTAAACTGAATCCCAAGTACTGCATAGCCTTTACTTTTAAACCCCACCGAAGCTTGTTCCTCCATCCCATGAGCCATTACTACAGGAGTTGTTTGAGCCATGTGGGTCGTAGAACAGCATGTGTAGGGTATGTGAGTGTCTGACGGATAACGAGGTACCTAAACAACTTAACCTGAGTAGTATGGGATAACTAATGAAAGTGGCACCGGTGAGCAATATCTGCTATTTGGTTTTTCATGCTCACTCGTGTCCCGTAGGACCCCGAGTACTTGATTCCTGTTCCTTGAATATTCGCGCTATCCACATCCGGGAGGCTTATGGACCCCCCCTGAGCCAGAGCTTGATTCATTCTTATTTCTTGGGGCCACAAAGTAGTTTGGAGCTTTATTACTATCCTGTACTTATGCCATGCTTTACTGCTTTATTTAAGATTGTGCGAGGAGCACCTGTACTGTTTAGGTAAGCGGAGTGTTTTCGTGGTATCGACAAGCCCAGTCACACTTTCGGGTTCCCAGTCGTTTACAGCCACTGACGCAAACCTTGAGTCCGTCTCGGAGTCGGCTAACTTCGTTGCGGGTAGCTTAATGGGGTGGCCCCCTGAAATATTTCTGAATCCTGTGATCGCTTTGTCGTGAATGCCTCGTTGGGTTTTGATTTGGTTTTTCCGAGGTTGATCGAGTGTGTGTTGCTATTTGTGCACCCCTGCAGAGTAAAACTTTCAAAGTGTCCATGTTATGGACGACTTTGAGCACAGTTTCTCGATCATAGACAATTATAACTAAAGTACCGATTTTAACTTGACTAAGTACCTGACTAGTAAATAGTGCAACACTCATGGAATGGATAATAAAACTGCCAACGGATGGGGGTTGTTAAATCCGCTTCCTCGTTGGTAAGCGAGGAGGAGGATGGATCTGTTAACATTACCGTTATAACTGTTGTTATTAATTCACGGACATCCGTCTATCTTTGGTTAGGCGGATGGTTAGCGAGTATCTATAGAATTGTTAGGTATTACCTTTTGCTGCAATTCGTCACCCAGGTTGTGTCCCCTTTAGAGGCATAAAGACTTGCTGAGTACCCTAGGGTCTCACCACGATAAATTGTTTGATTCAGATGAACAGGTAAACTCGCAAGATGGATCTGGGTGGAGGAGAGACGATGTGGCAACGATCACTTGGTGTAGAGATTCGGAACGGGATCCGTGAGATCTGTGGGCGGGATGTGTTTATTTATGGGGAATCTTATGCCGATTTGCTTCTTATCCGTACTCGGATCTTGTTTTCCTTCACTTTGATACTCTGATGTTTGATGTATGAGGAGATATCCTAAACTATTATATCTATCTAGGATATTTGGATCTTTCCGTATGGCGTTGCAATATTTCTATTTCTTTTAGATGGAATGGCTCTGAGGACTGTTGTATGGTGGCTTGCATACATACTCATTTGTGTATGTAGTTGATCCCTTCGCCTGCCGATTACGCCGCTCGTTCTTGTCCCGATGTTTGGAAATGGTTAGGACGGTCGAAAGGTCTACCTGTGAGCGGCATTTGGCCCCACCGTACTATTTTAACCATTTCCGCTCATCCAGGCTTGTAACTAAGAGCGTAATTCACCGAGGTAGTTACAACTGGTATCAGAGCCATCCCGCCCTTCAGGGTCTCAGCCAAATGTTCGTTGTCAGTCTAGCAAATATTTTTGGTAGCTATGTATACTAGGGAAAAACAAAACGTGAGAGTAGGACTGCTTCCACTTTTCTTCTTACCCACCCACCACCCTTTTCTGGTAAGGAAGTGTAACGTTTTCAATTCTCTTCTAAAAATTCAAACTAGGATTCACGTGTTCTGGGTTTCCGTAGTACCATAGAAAGTGTGTGTGCGTGTGTGTGAATTCCTTGTCTATCTGTTGCATCAAACATGTTATCTTTATCTGCCTTTGGTTATCAACTGTTGGTACATTCCATACTTTTGAAAACCGGCGCGAGCTATCTGACTCCTTGTTAACCGGTGCCATCTTCTTAAGGGTGTCCTTCCTTCTAGCAACTCCACATTCTGTGAAACCATCAGTTGCTAATCTCTATCTGATAAGTGATTTTGCGCATCTATTGGTATTTTAATGCCGAAAATGCTGAAAATTTTTCTTTGATACATCTGTGCTTCCACACTCCTTTTCAGTCGTGTGTGAAACATCATTTATCTCCCTTTTATCAGCATGTCCATGCTAACTCATTCTTTTGTCACCGGCGCTTAATCCTGAAGTTTTACTTCATCTCCAATTCTCTTGGGCTAAATACATAACATGTGTCGATCCGATGTTGGTGATTGTAATTTGGTTCTCGGCATAGCTATATGACACTTATCATGAGTGGAATATGGAAAATGCAATCACCACTATCCTCCAAATGGTGACGGTTATCTCCTGTGATTTTGAGTACACCGTGATCATATCTATGCATATTCAAGCATCTTTGCAATCCGGAGTTTCTCAATGCACTACGGCGGTCTATCATCTGTCCATCATGCTGCACATCTTTTTGAACTCCATATCTGCAAAATTCTCTTTGAGACAAGGGAATTGCATCTTTTCGCTTCTGATAGCTTTGCTTAAGGTACGATCTATCATCTTTTCTTTATCCAAGATCTCTTTATCTTTGTAACCGGTGATCCAATCGACAATGTGAACCAGGTGACATCTCTTTTTCTTCCGAAGGACCAGATAATCTATTCTTCCAGTGCATCTTCTTCAACACGAACCCGTGCTCTTAATACTGATCTTTCTAAGAGCGTTGAGCTCACGAAGTGTTCGAGCATTTGTTCGTTTCTCCCGCCTCTTGAACTTGATATTCTGGGAATATCCTGTTAATCCATGGTGGTATATGTTGATAATATGCTTGCCTATTCGATATCAATGGAAGGACATGGAAGATCATCTGTGTCTCTTTCTCTCAAGCTTCGTGAGCACTGCCGTGTGCAAAGTTCCCAAAGTGGAAATTCTGGCTTCTTGAAGTCACCTATCTCGGCCACGTCCTTCTGCTAAATAGATCGCTTCAATTCTGGAATCAGCAAGTTCATTGTTAATTCCATCTTCCATCTTCAATCAAACCTGGAGTTTCCTTGTTGGCGAGTTATCATCGTCGTTCCGCCGTAGTTTTCCTCAAGACTGCTAAATCTTTCTCAATCATTTCAAGAACAACATGGAGTTCTTTTCACCTCTATCTCGTTAAGTAATCTCTTGAAACCCTCTCGCTCTATCGTCTATGCTCAATCCACCGGAGGCCATGAAGACCTTCCAGATCTTGTACTCCTTCTACTCAAGTTGGTGCTATCTTTTCTGTAGCTGTTGAATCTTGCAGTTCGTCTCCGTAATCTTCCTTCATATCTTCCTGGTGGCTTGGTACTTCAGACATGACGACAACATCATCATTGTTATCTATCTATGAATCCGGCGAATCGTTTGCATCTATCCTTGTTTTCTAACGAAGTTCCATGAGTTATTGTCAATACCTTCAGTCTGTTTCGGTAGTTGGATTGCATGGTTTCCTTATTCATGTGCGGAGTAATGCTTTGAGTGCGGGATGGAGTAGCTACCATACCACTACTCTTATCATTCGCTCTTTTACATTGAATTGGTGAATTTATGTGATTTCACTCATTCCACGGAAGTTAGAAGTGGCCTTTATCCCTCGATACTTTTACTTCCGTCCTTGTTTTTTCCGGAGTGCTCTCTCGAAGAAAGTAATCAATAATCTCTTATTGGTGGTCTGTCTATTCTAGGTGGAGCAAAATCATCAATTATCTGGTGGAAACAGACGCAAACTCCTTTCGTTCCTCGTCTTTCTACCGATGCTCGACATCCCCAAACAAGATGAAAGGAAACTATCTCTCTCTTTGTTTCCTCAATTCTTTTTCTGTGGTAAAGCCAATTATGGTTGATGCCATCAGCCGCAAATCTATTGCGTTAGCCTCAAGGCTAAAGAAGCAATAAGTATCTCTACAATAACTCCAGATCCTCCATATTCTTTGCTTCTCGGGATTCCACCATGATCTGGCTTCACATCCGTCTCTAGAAGTTATATCCGCGCACCTCAATTGCGTGATCCTTTGGTTCTTACCGGCGCAAGAAGAATCTAATCCGACGGTGTCTAACTAAATCTTTCTGTTGATATCAAGGGACTCTATTGTTTGAAGGCAATATTGTTTTCGTATTTCATTCCTCAAATCAGAGAGAAGATACGATGCTATTGTCATAGTGGTTCAAATCTCTCCAACCTAGCTCTTTTCTTCCGGCGAGACAAAGATTTCATCCTCTCTAGTATTGGTAAATCTTTAATCTTAACGGTGTGTCTTTCTTTATCCATGATACATCATATTGTCCTTTCTTTCACAAGTGGTTCTATTTCTCTTATCATGTTTCTTGAGAAAACCGGAGCTATGTTCATCCTATCCTTCTTGTCTCACGACAATCCTTCAACTATTCTAACCGTTGTTTCTCAAGCAAAACGCAAGACTCGCAACAAGTCTAGCAAGTTTTGCAAGGTGTAGTGGTCGCACCATTCCATGGTTCATCAACTTGGGAACGTGAGGGTCACCTTCGTTCGAACACCCGCCTCTCCTTGTGTTCTTTTCTTTTTCCTAGGAATCTCGGGGCGAGATTCTTGTTTAGTGGGGGAGAGTTGTAGCATCCCAATTGTCTAACAATTGCAATGCTACTAGCCTAGTCTATATATATGCTACTCCCTATATATAAGTGTTGCATCATAATTATATCATGCTCATGTCATCATGCCACCTTGCATTTGAGCATCATATAAAACCCTTTTCAATTTGGATCTCCTCTCATATGCACCATTAATTGTATTTGCCTCTTGATATTGTTTTTGGTTGTTGATATATTGTTTAAATGCCCAAGTTGAGTTGGGGGCATATCTTTTATTAATCTCCACCACCTTTCTTGTCATCACCCCATCATTCCACCATTCCACCATATATGAGCATTGCAACTTATTTGGTTTTACCTCTAGCTCATGTGGGTTGGGATGGATCCAATTCTATTTCCACATGCTCCCATATATGCACCATGTTGTTTTCACATTATTGGTATATGAGAGCCACATGGCCACCTTTGCATGCTATGTGAGTGGAACCCCTTGTCAAGCTTTCATATGGTTTAAATATGAATATAAGCTCATGTAGGAATACCATTGTGGTTCATGTTGGCTAGTGGCACATACACACAAGCTTGGCCACCTTATATTCATGCATGATCTTTTATTTAATCCATGTGGTAAACAAGCTCTCTTTTCTTTTGTTGGGCCTTATTCCAAAATTTGGGAAGCTTGCTTATACAAATGCCATGAGATAATCTAGTGGTTTTCACTACGAGAGGAGGCATTTACTATTTATGCATGGCCCATGCAAGTACCACCACATTTTAGTCTTTTGGTTTTTCTTTGAATCTTTGAGTGGATCATTCCCCATATCTCTCTCTACCCCTCTTCATGCTTGAACTTGTTGGTTCTTGCTAAAAACCCTACACCCATCTCCATCCATCCCATCACCTCTTTATCTCACCCATATCTTTTCTTTTAAATAAAATTCTTATGCATGATCATATGAGGCTTATTCTTTTCTTACTCTATTTTCTCTCCTAGCCTAGTTCTTATAAACCCTAATCTCTCTTCCCCATCTCTCTTTTTCTGTCTCCAAACCCTAACCTCTCTCTCTCTTTCTCTCTCTACCATGAGCACCATCTAACCTAACCCGAGCCCCCTCTCTAGCTAACCCTAGTTCCCACACCTCTCTCACCTCACCCTCTCCTCTCACCCATGCCGAGCCTCTCCTTGTTGGCCTCACCTGGCCACCCTTTCTCCCTGGTCCCACCTAGCTACCTTCCTACCCCAACCCTAAACAAAAACCCTAACCTGAGGCTACCAAACCCTAGCCCGAGCCTCCCTCCTACCCTAGCTCTCTCTCTCCCTCTCTTTTCTCTCCCTGCTGTGAGAGCCCCCAGCCCGAGCCACCACACCGACCCTGCCGTCCCCACCTGGCAGTCTCCACCACCTGCCCTGCCCCTGGCCGAGCCAGCTCGCGCACGTGAAGGGAGGAGGAAAAGGTGGCCGAAGCCACCTCTATCCCTAACCCATTCCCCCACGGCACCCCGCTCTCCCTCGCCCTTATCTCCACCCTCCCTCTCTTTTCAGACCTACCACAGATCCCCAGGGCCGTGCCCTTCCCCTCCTCCTTCCCCTTCTACCACACATCCACCTCGTCGGCCACCTCGGTGCCGATCACCAACTCCTCGTATCAGGCGGCGGGCGCGGTGCTCGGGTTGTCGAGGAAGGCCGTGGAGAACCTCTGCATCACCCGGTCCACGTCGCCAAGGAGGAGAAGCCTCAGACCTGCCATCGAACCGCCACGCCGCCGAAACCCTAACCTCGCCGTCCGTCTGCGTCGTCGCCGATCCCCTGCGTCCCAAGCTGATCCGACCACACCGACCCACTCCCGGTGAGCTCCTCCTTCGCCCTGACACCTCCGTCCTCACCGTGGCTCTCTGTTCTCGCCGGACCCCAGGACGAACGCTCTCTGGGCGTGTCTGTGCCTGCACGACCCCATGGCACCCAGCGTTACCTAGCCGCCGATCTGCTCTCTGTCAGCAACCTACACCTACCGCAGCGGCTTCGCCCTCTGCGTGCACGCCCAGGTCGCGGGTTCGAGTCCCCCCCCCCCCGCGTGCCGCGCTCTGCCTGTCGCTCGAATCTGTCCGCGGATTCAGAGAAAGAAGAGGAACAGTACTGGCATGTGGTCGATTTACGAATAGCCCCCCTTTTTCTTTTTCGCCTCAACCCGTAGTCCCACCGAGCCCCACCAGTAAGCCTCCCCGTCCTTTTTACAAAAACCTCCCACCATGCCTCCCCCGCTTTGTCGAAGATATGGGTTAGTCGCTGTCACGTGGGCCCGTAGCCACCGGACCTAGCTGTCATTCTCTGCGACTAGGAAGCGACGTGGTGAGGAAGCTTTCTGTGCTGCTGCGTTGTCACGATCCGCCCAGCCCACCGTTGGCTGGTGCATAACAGGCTGAGTAAGAAAAGTTTCTGTTCTTTTCGGTTTAATTTAAACTTTTCAAATTTTGTTTTAAATTTCAAATTCAAATCTGTATTTAAACAACTTTTGAAATATAAATCCAAATTAAACATGTAATATATGTTTTGAAATCAGAAAAATGTGAGGAATTCAAATATGGCCTTCAAAATATATTTTGAACACCTTAAATTTCGAGTTGTTTAAAATTACAATAAAATGCCCTCTAATTAATTAATAACTTTTGTTTTATAACTCCAAATTTGACAAATGATATGTCTAAAATGACTAGCTCGACAAGACCTTTCTGTTCATGCATTCCATGTTCTGAATTGCAGCATGCATCATATAAATATAAAGTATACAGCAACTTATTTGAGTATAAAATATGATTAAAACTCAATAAAAGACTTTATTCTTGTATTCCACACCTCACCCATGCCATGCTACATTATTGCCATGCAAATTGTGCATCATTCATCATGGCATGATTGTTTGCTTGTCGCATTTTATTCATATGCTTGTGCACTTTATTTATGTTGGCCCTTGTTTGTTTGGTTCTTCTTCGAATAGACGCTGAGCAGGGGATATATCAAGAAACCCAGGAGCACTACCCAGATCCTTCTCTCGCTTCAACTGAGCTGCTAGGCAAGCACTACCACATGCTTGCATACATATAGTACCTATTGCCTCTATCTTATTCTTGCATCATTGAGTCGCGATTGCATTAAACTGAATCCCAAGTACTGCATAGCCTTTACTTTTAAACCCCACCGAAGCTTGTTCCTCCATCCCATGAGCCATTACTACAGTAGTTGTTTGAGCCATGCGGGTCGTAGAACAGCATGTGTAGGGTATGTGAGTGTCTGACGGATAACGAGGTACCTAAACAACTTAACCTGAGTAGTATGGGATAACTAATGAAAGTGGCACCGGTGAGCAATATCTGCTATTTGGTTTTTCATGCTCACTCGTGTCCCGTAGGACCCCGAGTACTTGATTCCTGTTCCTTGAATATTCGCGCTATCCACATCCGGGAGGCTTATGGACCCCCCCTGAGCCAGATCTTGATTCATTCTTATTTCTTGGGGCCACAAAGTAGTTTGGAGCTTTATTACTATCCTGTACTTATGCCATGCTTTACTGCTTTATTTAAGATTGTGCGAGGAGCACTGTCTTTGTTAGGTAAGCGGTGTTTTGCGGTATCGACAAGCCCAGTCACACTTTCGGGTTCCCGATCGTTTACAGACCAGCGCAAACCTTGAGTCCGTCTCGGAGTCGGCTAACTTCGTTGCGGGTAGCTTAATGGGGTGGCCCCCTGAAATATTTCTGAATCCTGTGATCGCTTTGTCGTGAATGCCTCGTTGGGTTTTGATTTGGTTTTTCCGAGGTTGATCGAGTGTGTGTTGCTATTTGTGCACCCCTGCAGAGTAAAACTTTCTGAAAGCCGTGTCCGCGGTTATGGACGACTTGGAGCATAGTTTCTCGATCATAGACAAGTATAACTAAAGTACCGCTTTTAACTTGACTAAGTACCTGACTAGTAAATAGTGCAACACTCATGGAATGGATAATAAAACTGCCAACGGATGGGGGTTGTTAAATACGCTTCCTCGTTGGTAAGCGAGGAGGAGGATGGATCTGTTAACATTACCGTTATAACTGTTGTTATTAATTCACGGACATCCGTCTATCTTTGGTTAGGAGGATGGTTAGCGAGTATCTATAGAATTGTTAGGTATTACCTTTTGCTGCAATTGCGTCACCCCAGGTTGTGTCCCCTTTAGAGGCATAAAGACTTGCTGAGTACCCCTAGGGTCTCACACGATAAATTGTTTGATTCAGATGAACAGGTAAACTCGCAAGATGGATACTGGGTGGAGGAGACGGACGATGTGGGCAATGATCACTTGGTGTAGAGATTCCGGGAACGGGGATCCGTGAGATCTGTGGGCGGGATGTGTTTATTTATGGGGAATCTTATGCCGATTTGCTTCTTATCCGTACTCGGATCTTGTTTTCCGCTTCCGCCTGATACTCTGATGTTTGATGTATGAGGAGATATCCTAAACTATTATATCTATCTAGGATATTTGGATCTTGCCGTATGGCGTTGCAATATTTCTATTTCTTTTAGATGGAATGGCTCTGAGGACTGTTGTATGGTGGCTTGCATACATACTCATTTGTGTATGTAGTTGATCCCTTCGCCTGCCGATTACGCCGCTCGTTCTTGTCCCGATGTTTGGAAATGGTTAGGATGGCCGAAAGGTCTACCTGTGAGCGGCATTTGGCCCCACGGTACTATTTTAACCATTTCCGCTCATTCAGGCTTGTAACTAAGAGCGTAATTCACCGAGGTAGTTACAATTTACCACATGGATTAAATAAAAGATCATGCATGAATATAAGGTGGCCAAGCTTGTGTGTATGTGCCACTAGCCAACATGAACCACAATGGTATTCCTACATGAGCTTATATTCATATTTAAACCATATGAAAGCTTGACAAGGGGTTCCACTCACATAGCATGCAAAGGTGGCCATGTGGCTCTCATATACCAATAATGTGAAAACAACATGGTGCATATATGGGAGCATGTGGAAATAGAATTGGATCCATCCCAACCCACATGAGCTAGAGGTAAAACCAAATAAGTTGCAATGCTCATATATGGTGGAATGGTGGAATGATGGGGTGATGACAATAAAGGTGGTGGAGATTAATAAAAGATATGCCCCCAACTCAACTTGGGCATTTAAACAATATATCAACAACCAAAAACAATATCAAGAGGCAAATACAATTAATGATGCATATGAGAGGAGATCCAAATTGAAAAGGGTTTTATATGATGCTCAAATGCAAGGTGGCATGATGACATGAGCATGATATAATTATGATGCAACACTTATATATAGGGAGTAGCATATATATAGACTAGGCTAGTAGCATTGCAATTGTTAGACAATTGGGATGCTACATCCTAGGTCGCAGGCGGGGCGGGGCAGGCCTCCTCCTCCACGGGCTCCAGCGCGGCGGTGATGGGGCTCTCCTCCTCCACGGGCTCTCCTCCACAGCGGCTCCGGCAGCGAGGGCTAGCGCGACGGTGGTGGATCCTAGGGTTTGCATGAGCGAGACTGAATCGACGAATAGGGAGAAGTGGAATGAAAGGCCGAACCGTTTATTTGGCTAAGTCCACAGGTTCTGTGGCGCATTTTGGAAATATGTGCCACAAAAGTTGGAACATCTGTGGCGCATATTGCCCAAATGCGCCACAAAACCTATGGACTTAGTACAAAACGCAGCGCGCATGGTAGTATGACAAGATCACACACTTTCCTTAGTGGTCTCTGCTGCTTGCTTGTGCCATTCTAAACCTGGGGCAGCCAGGTTCGAATCCTGGCCGTCTCACACTTTTTTATTTTTAAAAAATATATTTTTAATTATAGATCTGTTTAAAAGCAAGAACATATACAAACATTCATATTTATTCAAAAAACTCTCTCCCCGAACATATACAATCATGTAATGTGTTTTTAATTATATATATGTCTAAAATAAAGCAAGAACATATACAAACATTCATATTTATTCAAAAAACTCTCTCTCCGAACAAATACAATCATGTGATGTGTCGAGCTAGTGTCTCTTCACAATCTTCTTGCCCTTTTTCGCCGTGGTTGAATACTTTAGCCCGTGCACTTTGAGATTTCTTCTTGTGAATGGACAACCTTTAGTAGGCAGTGTGATCTTCCTTCTTACTTTAGTAGTAGTAGGCATGTCGAAGTACTTGTCGAATTCCTCTTCGATCTTCGGGTCATCGTTTTTGTCGAAGTTTTGCTCATTGGCGGCTCCTTCCATTCTGATGATGCTCCTCTTGCCCCTCCTAACTACAACACGGTTGGGCTTTGACGGGTCGGTAATAAAAAAGCATTGATCAACTTGGCTAGCGAGTACCCAAGGCTCATTTTTTGTGGAGGCGTTCTTCGTTGATTTGGCATCTGGTATAACCATTGTGGTGAAATAGCGGCCTTCTTTTTCCACGTTCTTGGCCCATCTAACACGGAACATCGGTACGATCTCTCCACAGTAGTCGAGCTCCCATATCTCCTCGATCCTTCCGTAGAATCTTTCCATCACAGTAGTCTCGTCATCAGCAAAGGATAACATAGTTACTCCTGAGTTTTGATATTCACTATTCTTGTCCTTTTCCTCGGTGTAGAATCTGTAACCGTTTATGTCGTATGACTGATAGGTCCTTAGGTTGTGCCTTGGGCCCTGCGACAAGGAGAATATGAGTTTTTGATCTTCCGTAGAAGGCGTCTGTGGGGGATTGTCCAGTTGCCTTTTCTTGAACCAACCCGTGAAGCTAGAGTTGTGCTCTCTGGTTACGTCTCCCTTCTTCCTCGGCCGGCCCTGGTCGACGTACTCCTGCTCGATTAAGCTTCTGTGCTCTTCGACCCAAGGGCCGACCACTTCAATGTGTTGTAGCGTGACTCGGTGTGCCCTTTCAAAATCAGTGCGTCGACCATCAATGACGACATGCAGTGAGCGGCAACCCTCGCAATGACCATATCCACCGAGCCTGCCGAGGTGCTTCTTTGTGGGTATTCCAACATCCTTGTTCTTAGTGGTTAGATAATTCTGGCAGAAGGAGATGCACTCGTAGATCAGAAAGCCGTTGGCTATGCTTCCATCTAGACAAGACCTGTTGCGAACGAATCCTTTGATGACACTGTTTAGCCTTTCAAATGGCATCATGTTGTGCAGGAATGTCGGCCCGAGCTCGATGATGTCGTCCCCGACATGTACAAGCAGATGCACCATGATGTCGAAGAATGCGGGCGGGAAGTAAATCTCAAGCTCGCATAGTATCATCACGTTCTCTTCCTGTAGCCTGTCGAGCTGCTTCACACCGACCGACTTCCTAGATATGACGTCGAAAAAGTTACAGAGGCCAAACAACGTCTCACGGACATGCTCGTCCATTACCCCACGGATCATAATGGGGAATATCTGCGTCATCGGCACGTGACAGTCGTGAGACTTCATACCGCTGAACCTCTTCTTCGCCACGTCCAGATATCTGCTTATCTTCCCCGAGTAACCGTGACGAACTTTCACTCCTAAGAGGCACCTAAAAAACTGCTCGAGCTCCTCCAGACTCAGAGTGAAGCAGGCAGCGCTAAGCACCACCTCATTCTCCTTAACTCTTTTGTGGCGACCTTGAGTCCCTTCCGTCTGATCATCATCATCATCATCACTATCAGGGTACTGAAGATCTTTCTTGATGCCAAGAAATTTAAGGTCCTTTCTTGCTTTCGGCCCATCCTTGGTCCTCTCCGGCATGTTCAGTAGAGTGCCAAGCAGACTCTCAGTAACGTTCTTCATGATGTGCATTACATCGAGGCTATGGGGAGTGTGAAGGACCTTCCAATATGGCAGGTCCTAGAAAACAGACCTTGCTTTCCATACACCCAGCAGCGGCTTTGTCCTCGGTCATTTTTTTCCAGGCGCAGGGCAATCTACCCAATTATTCAAAATCTCCTCGATTTCTTCACCGCTCCTCGGACGCGGGGCTCTTTCGAGCTTGTCCTTACCATTGAACAGGTCACCACGTTTTCTCCACGGGTGATCCATGCGGAGCCACTTTCGAGTACCTTGGAACACGGTTTTTGAAGACCCGGGATCCCTTGGTAGCTGGAGATGCGGTGTCTCATCCATGCACTTGACGCATGCATTGTGTCCGTGGTTCACCTAGGCCGATACATATGCATAACCAGGATAGTCCTACACGGTCGTGAGCAACACGGCTCTCAGATGGAAATATTCTTTAGTGTAGGCGTCCCACGTACGGGCCGGCGTCTCCCACAAGCTGGCTAACTCCTCTCTCAATAGCCCGAGATACAGATGCATATCAATACCTGGTTGTTTCGACCCCTGAATAAGAATGCTCATGTGTACATACCTTTGCTTCGTGCATAGCCACGGGGGGAGGTTGTACGGCCATACAAACACAGGCCAGGTGCAATGCGTGCTACTCTGGTTTCCAAAAGGATTGAGTCCATCGGTGCTCATACCCAGCCTAACGTTCCTTGCATCACCCCCGAACTCTTCGAACTCGATGTCTAATGCATTCCACTGGCTAACGTCTGAAGGGTGTGTCAGGATCTTGCCCTTCTCTGGATCATCTTCGGCTTTCTCTCTTTCTGCATGCCATTGCATGAGCTTTGCTTCCTTAGGATCTATGAAATATCGCTGCAGACGGGGGGTGATAGGAAAGTACCATACCACTTTTCGAGGAACTTTCTTGTTCCCTCTCTTGTACCGTCCTTGGCCACACACCTGACATGTGGTTCTATCCGCGTACTCGTTCCGATAAAGTGCACAATCATTGATGCATGCGTGGTATTTAATGTGTGGTAGGTCGAGAGGGCACACGATTTTCTTGGCCTCCTCGATACTTGTTGGCAATGTGTTCCCCTTAGGAAGTCGGTCATGCCAGTATTCCATGTTCACATTGAAGCTCACATCGGTCCATTTGTGTTCGGCCTTCATCTCTAGAGCCTTGAGCGTTACACTTAAACATGTATCCTCGGGGCGACACCCAAGATACAATGGAGTCATCCCGTCTACCTCCATTTGGGCCAGCTTGGCTTTCTCTCTGGCTGCAGCTTTGTCGTTGCTCGTCTCCTTGAGGAGCAGTTCTTGAACATGAGGGTCCTGCAAGACCGAAGTTAGCAGCGTCTGTGTGTTCGCGTCTTCGACTTCTTCATGATCATGATCATGCCCGTCGCCATCTCCTTCTCCATGCTAATCATGCTCGCCAGCATCTCCTTCGTCATGATGATCATGCCCGCTGGCATCTCCTTCGTCATGATGATCATGCCCGGTAGACTCTTCGTCTTCTCGCCTGCCCACGTCTTCGTGACCACCACCATGTCCTGCCGACGCCTCATTGAGGTCGCGCATGAAACCGCGCTGAGCAGGTGACCCTCCAATTGTCCAGATTTAGGGTCGATCCAGCGCTGCAGTTTGCATGTTCGACATGGACATCTTATCATGGTCTTGTTGTTCAGAATCATGTCCTCCTTCACGCCTTTCTTGTACCTAGCAATTCGACCTTCGCTCATAGTGAGGACCATGGTTGCCTGAGCGGTCAAAACAGAGAGTATAGGTGAGAACCACACCATATGGACACACACATGCATGAATGCTAGCCGGAAAAAATTCAGCATGACCTTTCCTAAAATTAGGACATATGGGTAGTGCAAAAATTTGCCGAAATGGAAATCAATCAACATTTCGGCAAACATCCATGCAACCACACCGGCCGGGACACCAACAAGCAAGCAACAAAAAACTTCCTCCCATTGCAAACATTCATGCACCACACAAGCATCGTCTCACCATGGATCGCACACACACACCGCCCGCGCGACAAGCTTCACCTACATGTTCATGGCCAAGTACTCACCTAGTAGACACAATAATAGCGAGACGATACCGCGCGATGAGAGAGTGTGGACAAATAGATCTACAAGTTGGTGGAGAGGAAATTAGTAAACAAATAGAGATGTGAGAGAGAAAAGTAAGGAACTTTTAGATCTAGAAGTTGGAGCGAAGCTTCCACTTACCAATCTATGGATTAAAGTAGGTTTAGTTACACGAAAATGGAGAAACTATGGGCAAGATGGGGTGTGAGGGAGGAGGAAGACGAGTTGGGAGGAGGTAGAAAGGAAGAGATGTGAAATGGGTGGTGGTGGATAGATAAGAGCTAGCTTTTGTCACCTTTTTAACATGGATCTAGACGCCCTCATCTGTGGCGCATATGGAGGAAATGCGCCACAGAAGCTGAATGTTCCGTGGTGCATAAGTCCATATGCGCCACAGAAGTGGGTGAATTAGATTCCCTGTGTGGGGCCCACCTCCAAGTTCTGTGGTGCATGTTGGGATATGCGCCACAGAAGTGAAACACATCTGTGGCACATATCCCAACATGCGCCACAGAACTTAGGTGAATTAGATTCCGTGGTGGGGCTCCCCTCCATGTTCTGTGGCGCATAAGAAAATATGCGCCACAGAAGAGGCAACTTCTATGGTGCATATCTCGCTATGCGCCACAGAACTTGGATCAACCCACCCCGACTGGCAGGTCCCACCAATCTTCCGTGGCGCATACTGTGGAGAATGCGCCACGGAACTTCCAATCTTACGTGGCATGTTTTACAGTGCATGGCTACTTGTATGCATGATTTCTCATATGCCTTGAATATATCTTGTCTATCTATAGGCTGTTTCCTAGTAGTGGTTGTATTGTATGAGTTTGTTTTGGATATCATGCTCTATTTATTATAGTATCTATTTTGTGTGTACATGTTTCTTTGTTGATCAATATGTTCATGAGATTGTCTACTTAGAAACTTATACCCATGAGAGAGGTTACATCTTTATTTTTTTGATATCTTATATGTGTTGTATCGTCATACTAAGAAATATCATTCATTTAAGACTATGTTGATGCTCATTTCTCATCCTTGTGTTAGTCTTATAATAAGCTTTGTCATGCCTCTAATAATCCCCAAGAGCGGGGAACCGCTATAGAACAATTTGTTAAGTATTTGAGTGTCGAACCCACGAGGAGCTAAAATTAAACTATATATTCTCTAAATCCCTATAGCCTACTTATATGACCTTATATGCAAAACAATGAACTAGAGTGTGTAGGGTACATTTTGCTTCCAGCTAGAAAAATGTGAAGTGCTGAAAGTAAAATAGGAAGTAAACTATTGCAAGTAAAGAAAAAGAAAGTAATAGTAAATCAATTAAAGTGAAAGCAAGTAACTTAAGGGAGCAAGTGTTTAGGCAAATAGTTATTTCATTCCTTCGGTTGTCACAATTATTGAAGCACATGGATAGTCGTTTTGTTGTTTCTTCTAAAGAGGAGCCATAAATAGGTGTAACCAAGTTACTGAGCAAATACAACACTAGTAATTGATCCCAAGGCTAGTTAATAGCAATCAATGGAGTTATTAAGACATAGAGTCCAATCACCACTATAAGTTTCAAGGTCCCCATAAATTATTCCCCGCAAGTTAACCATGAATTAACATAGCATGCATATCTAAGACTCGGGACATGGTTTCTATGAATCTTCGCCTGTCTCTCCTCCTAATAACATGCAATAGTGACAACCTTATGCTTCCCTAAAATATGTGTGCACCCATATATTTGTACATAATATCACCATAGAAGATAACATATACTTTTAAGCAACCAACAACAAACTATTCCACAATTGCCATAAATAGATCACTACTCAAACATAGTCATAGAAATACAATAGATCATGGGAAAACAATAGATTTCATCACACATCATGTTTTTCAAGATATTAAAGTAGAGGGATGGAGTGGATCTCACTATAGATGTTGATGATGACCATGCTATTGGGGGTGGAGGTGATTCCAGTAGTGGTTCCCCCGTATAATCACTGCTGGTGATGGCATGCAGACTTTTTGTTTCATGGTTTTCAATCTCCACCTCCGTATATTCTGATATCGCATCATGGGCACTTTTTATAGAAGGTTTTAGGTCAAAACAGATATGATGGTGGTGCAATCGACAACATTCGAGCAACAAGGTGCAAACAAAGGGTGGTGGCACGACCTAGGTAGGATCCCGCGCCATGGGCCCTCATTTTCAGCCCATTAACCTCATGGTGGCCCACTTTATATCATTTTATTCCTCTCGAAATTTCTGAAGTGTGCTCTCTGACCTTACCTTTTTTCGAGCCCCGTAGCTCCTGTAAAGTCCAAAATACTAACATAAGGTTATTCTACCAGACAGAGTTAAAACCAGAGGAGAGAGGATTGTTTAGAAAATCCCCAAAATAAATGTAAAACATTGATATAATATTTTAAAAGATGTAAATACATGGGAATATTTGTCAATAAACTACAAAGTTTATGTATGTATTTTACATGCATCAACATCCCCAAGCTTAACCTATGCTTGTCCTCAAGCATAAAGGTGATAAAACCAAACATGGACTTTGTAGTTTGTTCATAGCATAAGTCATGATCTTACTATGCAAGGTTATATGCTTCATACTTTTAAAGAACATCGAGAAACAAATTATCTATGAAGTGATACCTTTTATAAACTAACATGTATGCTTAACAATATGATACTCATATAATAGAAAATGGAAGTGCTATGAACCATTAAGCATATAAACAGAAAGGGTAAATCCTATGTTTGGTCTTTCATCCTCATTTTTTGTTTTATTTTTCTTTCTTTATTTTACCCTTCTTCTTCTCGATAACAGATAGTAAGTAGGGAATACATGTGCTAGATATTTGATAATTGTAAGAGAAAGTAAAATAAGTTTTTGGTATGTGTAGCTCATGTTAATAGTAATCATAAGAGTGGGGTTGCATGCATATTTTGCATATTGTGGATAAAGTAAAGACAACTATGGTTCATGTTCTTGGCCCCTTACAATTTTAATGTTGCTTACCCGTTTACCACCGGCACCAAGTCCACATGTTTACTCAACTTGATCCCTAAATAATTTTACCATTGTTATACATATAGTATTGAATGAGGGTGGCAACCTAGGTACCTCTTGCCCCATTGTAAAAGGAGTCCCTTTCTAAGGGGCTACCCATACCCAGATGACAAGACAAACACACAAATGGACCCTTTGGAATTTCTTTTTTATTTACCATTTGCATAGCGTTTTATTTAAAACTCTTCATTGGTGCCCATGTTGTAAATTTCCACAATGATACATGGCTTAGGTTGACGGCTCAGGCAGTCCTCTGACACATATGGAAACTCTAGATACCTTCAGGGTGGTTCCCCCTTATTTTGCATTGAAGGTACCCACATCCAAAAGAATACATGATATCATCAAAAAATAACAATGATGAAAGTGTGCCCCGTGTCAGCATGGTTATGCTAATGCTCAACTCAAAAGTTGTCAAGTCCATAATATGCATAATTGTGTACACAATGGTTTAAGTTCAAGTATTATGCTTTATTTCAAGCAGTTGTGCACTAGTGTTATCACCCCACATCTTACTTTCCCATCAGATTTGAACTAAAATAGACGTTTTTGAAATATTCAAAGATGTAGCACATATAATATACTTGTAATAGAAAATGCTATATAGATAGGTATGGTGTACACTATTGGAGTAATGAGGCTTAAGGGATTTCGATACAAGTCTTATCTTGTTTGGCAATCCTTTTCGGGTTGTCTAATAGTAAGGTTGACATCTACAATCATGCAAAAGTGTCCATCCTACTACCACTCTCTATTAGGCAAAGTAATAAATCTAATCATACATGTATGTAAATAAAGGCAGTACTACATAAGGCACTTGTAAATTAATATTCGTTAAGGTATATGAAACATAGAACAACATGCATGGCTTGTAATTCAACTTCTACTTCCCCTTTTCCCTTTATTTTCATGCATACATTTTCTTTTATTTCAACAGAAACTCTATTGATAAAAGTCTTGGAACATGAATAAAATATAAACTTAACATAAAAATAAGATAGAGACGCTCCAAGTTTATGCAAAAATCATATGTTGCTCAAAAACAAAGTTTAGAGGTGCACAAACCATGAGTGTAACAGGTCCATTGGGGTGCCTTGGGCATCCCCAAGCTTATGGTTTTCACCATCCTTGGATAGCTCTTGGTGTGGTGTTCCTCCATTTCCTGTGAAAAACTTCAACACAAAACTTTCTTCCCATCTCTTTTTCTAAGAGGTGACATTAGTGGTGCAAAAATATATTGCAAGATGCTATAGAAATCCTAAATAAATTTTGGTTTTAAATGTCCAAAGAGTTTTTTAAGTGGCCGGCATCCACAAAAATCCAAAAGATCCAAAAAGAATGAAGTAGAAAATCAAAATAGCCACTCTTGCAACAAAAGGTAGAATCCAAATGGGTAAAACTTGGCACTTTATTTTAAGAGAAGTTAAAAACCAAAAATTCAAGAATAAGCAAGAGGAACCAATAAAGAATCAACAAAAAACAAAGAGGAAAATAAAATATTTTTGTATTAGCAAAGATGCGAAACAAGAAGCAAAAAGAACCAAGAAAGAAAATATTTTTGTTGTTTTGTTTTATCAAAAAGAAGACACAAACAAGAACCAACTAAAGAATCAAGAGAAACAAACAAAGAAGTAATAAAATCTTGTTGTTATCTTTGTTTTATAAAAAGAAAAAGAACCAAGCAAAACAAATAAGAAATAAAATATTTTTTATTTTTGTTTTATAAAAAAGAAGATTCAAAAGAAAATCCAAACAAAAGTAAATGCAAATAAAACATAGTCTCCACAAACATACAAAATAAACCATGAAGGTAAAACTAAAACATGAGTTTGCAATGATATTACTTGAAATTCCTTGAAAGAAGAGGAGTGTCGTGGTGTGGAACACGGTAGTGCCATCGGGGATGGCATGAAAGAGGATAATCAGGATGCTATCAGTGGCTACTCGCAACGGGTTGGGCACAGATACTGCATACATAGTGACGTACCCAGGTTCGGAGCCCTCTTGTCGAGGTAACGCTCCAACTCCTGCAAGGATCCACTATATGGGGAGCGAAAGCTCAATACAAATGCTCCTTGAGCTGTTTCCCTAGCTACTACGTGACTTGGGGATTTTGGCTAATTTTTATTCCTTACCTAGAACCCTAGCACTACCCCTCCTTATATACTGATAGAAGGGTAGGTTACAATGTGGGCTCTAGGGTTTACTGCTTTGGGCTTTGGGTTTACAAAGCGAGCCAGCTAGCCAGGTCCAACTGGTGGTCCAGGGTCCAGTCAAGCTTTAGTATAGGTGGGGACAGTTCCCCAGCGTCTCAGCGCCTCCGCTTTGGGCGTCACCCGACGCTTTAACCATCAGCCGGGGCTTTGTCCGTCATCTCACAGCCTTAGCGCTTTGGCACCTTCGTCTGGTAGCACCAGTCTTTCCGGTCAAGGGTGCGCTCAGCAAGGAGCATCACCCTCTCCCATACCATTGGCCAATGGATCCGAGGCGGCTGGGTAGAGGTGGCCACCCAGTCGGCTATCCTGGCCCCTAGCTATACGGGCCAGCCGGGGAATCTTGATGCGGACCGGGTGAAGCGGATCACTCGGCTGAGGTTCTTTGTCTTGTGGCCATCCGGCTATCTTTCCCTGGAGCCGGCTAGTTAGCGCTGACTTGGCCTATCCGAGGGTCATCCCCCAAACACTAGTCCCCGAGCGTGTTGGGGCTTGGCCTTACGGAGAATTTCTTGCATGCTCATTGGCTGCTCTTGAAATGGTTGTTGGTGAAGACTGTACCACGAATTTGTCTTGTAGTGCTTGTCATTTTCCGGTCTCAGATTCCCACTTTCCCGGGTGGAGTTCACCAGCTACAAGTCTGGTGGCCCACCCACAGGGTGTGAGCGGTGGTTCCATCTCTCGGCCACTACACCCGGCTAGGGAGGCGAATTGGCTAGTTGATGACGTCAATGCTATCATTAGGCGTGGTTGCCGCCTCTGTTGCGCGTCGCGTCAGTTTTACCTCTTCGCCTACTGCTGCAATTTTGGTAACTGTGCCCACGCCTTCATCATAGCGGTTTCTCAGGGATAGTGAGTGCGCTTGGCCTTCGCAGTAATGCTCGCGGGATCTTCTGTGGCATTTCCTTTGGCGCAAATGATCCGGTACCGAAGCGTCGTGGGGGTAGTGGGGCAGTTCCTGCGCCACGTGGCGTTGGGGAGTGCAGGAGGCGCGGCTTGCCCTACCTCGATAAATAGGGGCACTGGGGAGGGCTTCTCCCTTATCTCGCCTTCTTCCTACACCCATTGTCCCTTGTGCTTTAGCTTTCCTTGAGCGCTAATGTCGCCGCTCCTCCGACACGACGACGGGGCCTCGCTTCTCCAACATGGCCACTACACCTGCCGAGATGCTCCCTGATCAGGCGCGGGGCTGGTGTGGCTCGTATGTCACTAATGACCTGGTGCAGAAGTACCGGCGGGGGAAACTCATCCTGTTGGAGCGCTTGGTGAAGCACCGCCTTGCGGCGGAGGGGGAGCGGGTCCCCAATCCGCGGCCTAGGGAGGTCGTCATCTTCCTCGCCCACTTTGCTCGTCACCTCGGCCTGCCTTTGAGCATGTTCGTCCTGGAGCTGATGGTCTCCTTCGACCTTCAACTCCACCACCTCGACACCAATGCCATCGTGCAGCTGTCGCATCATGCGGCTTGTTGCGAGGCCTACTTGGGCGTTCGTCCTAACGTGGTGAACTTCTTGAAGTTCTTCAACTTCAAGGTCCAGGTGGTGGGAAAGGGGGGCCCTCTGACAGAGACCGGCTGCTGTGCCGTCTACCCAAGGCTGTCGTCGCCGATGCCACAACTGGAGATGCCTGATACTGTCAAGTTGTGGCAGCGCTCATACTTCTATGTGCGCAATCATACCGACGTCGACTGGATCAAGGCACCGGTGTTCTCCAACATCCCCTCCAGTCGAAAGGCTTGGACCGTCCAAAACTTGGGCGCCTAGGCCAACATGGAGCGGATGGCCGTCCGGGTGACGGTGCTGGTGGAGAAGGAGCGGCTCATCGCCCGGGACATCCTGTTGTCCTAGATGACAAACCGCATGCTTCCGCTGCAACAGCGATCGCACAAGATCTGCCACTTGTCCGGGCTGCTGGATCCCACCCGGGTTTCCTAGCTGGAGGTGTCGTTCATGGCCCTTTGAGAGTGGCTTTCCACCATCTCAAAGGAGATGCTGACAGGGGACTGGGTCTTCTCCTGCTGCCTGTACCACCATGACCGGCTGCCCCCGAAGGTCAGGCCCTCTTCCTTTTTCTCCGGGGAGATCTTTTCCCGAAGAAACTTCTCTCCTTGCTTCTTATGTTCCTTGTTGAGTAGCTTTTTATGGCGCAAATAGCTGAAGACGGCATGGGGGAGGGTGACCTCCTTGAGTTTACCACCGACCACAAGCCGCCGAGGTATCCAGCGATGGAGCCGGAGCGGTTCCCTACCCGGGCCGATGAGGGCTGCGAGTTTCCACCCGGTGGGTTGTTGTTCGTACCCAATATTTTATTTTATGTTCCTTTGTCATGCTCCTGACATTGTTCTTGTGTCCTGGCGAAGCTACCCATGGCAAGGACGCTGACCTGGCGGAGGCTGCCGCGTCGAAGGCTTGCGGGAAGTGGGCTGCCTCGACCAGCGCCGCTCCAGCCGAGGAAGGGGGAAGAGGAGCCGCCGCCCGAAGGCCGTAGCCGTCGTGTCGAGCATCGCCGGGTATGTGCCCTTGTTGTCCTTGCCAGGCGTGCTTGTTTCTCTCTGTCTTTACTTATGGTGCTTCGCTTTCCCTTCTCTTAGCGACGCGATGTCCCTCACGGGCTCCGCGACCATCGCCACCGCATCTGACTCTACTCCGGCTAGGGCTGAGGGGCCGGCTGCTGCCTCTGCTACGAAGGCGACCGAGGCTGATGCCTCTGCTGCCAAGGGGGCTCAGGCTACAGCCTCTACTGCCAACACGACCGAGGTCGCGATGGGTGCGGTGGAGACGACAGCGCTGGCTGGCTCGCTGGTCCTGCACCGGTCTTCTGCCGTGTCCCATGCCGCCGATCTATTCCTTGCTCTGGGCCGGGCTCAGGCGGGCTCTGCTGCCTACCAGGTGGAGGGGCCCGTGGAGGCGGAGGGCCCTACGCCGCCTGAGGCTGGAGACGGAGGAAGGGAGGTGGTTCCCGGCTTATATGCTCCGGGGGCGTCGCACGTTGCCGCTGGTGATGATGATGAGATCCAAATCACTGGCAGCCGGCCGACTCTAGTTGCGCCGCCGTCGGACTCCGTCCTGGCGTAGCTCTCCGAGTCGACAGCCATCGCGCTTGGCCAGGTTCGCCACCTGGTGGACGTGATGAAGCAGGGGCTTGGCGAAGCCAGGGCGCTTGGGGCATCTCTCGAGGTAGATGACTCCTCTGTCGCTGCTTTGTTTCCCTTCTTGTCATTCTCTTCTTAGCCCTTCTGCTATCTTGTGCAGAAAGCCTTTGCCGAAGCCGCCAAGACCTTGCAGGACCTGGGCGTAAGATCGCTTTCTCTGCTTTGTCTTCCCGGCTGCGCGAGTTTTCATGCTTCTTGTTGACCATTGGGTACCCCCTCAGCTCTGTTGGTAGACAGGGACCGCGAGGTGGAGAGGCTGAAGGCAGAGGTTGCCCGGCTGGAGGGGTCCAACGCGGCACGCCAGGACCAGATCAACCAGCTACTGTCGCACCAATAGCAGATGGAGATCAAGGCCGTCCAGGCGAAGAAGATAGCCTAGATCCGGGCCAAGGCGCTGAAAAACCTTGAGCAGATCCAGGCTCGCCAGCTGGAGGATCTGAAGACTTCTCGAGACTAGGAGAAGGTGGCTCTAGGGGAGCTATGCCAAATCGCCGAGATGGTCGTCAGTAAGTGATCCGTTTGGCGAGCCTGCTGCTTTCTTTGCTTCAGCCAGAGAATTGAAGTTTTTTCCTTTTCGTTGTGTAGCTCAGTATCCTGAGGCGACTGACCAAGCTCTGGCGCGCATCCCTAAGGTGGATGTTGGCCGCGACCTGCACCCGGTGGAGCTAGTGATGGTCATCGGCAAGGAGGCCAACCAGCTGCGCGGCGTTTCCCTTGAGGTCTTTGACTATGTCTGCCCTAAATCCGATCACCCAGGTATGATGGTCGCCTTGGCTAGGACGCTCGCCGGTGCCCCGGAGCTCATGCACGTGGTGCGGGACTAGGCTGCTCGCGGCGGTGCTGAGATGGTCTTGGTGTTGTTGAAGTCCTGGTACCTAGATGTGGACCTGCGGATTCTCTCCAGAGGTTTTTGCCAAGGGACCAGCTACGACTAGCTCTAGGCGGAAGTTCCTGACATTCGCTCCTGCGGCAAGAAGATCGGGAGCTTCGTCCAACTGGATCGGGACTTTGCCGACCCGTCTGGCACAGATGGCTACCATTACAGCCCAATACACGGCAACGCCCCGACTGCGCCAAGCTCTGTCCCTGCCGATCATGCATCTAGCAGTCGTGCCCCATCCGGTGCCTCTCCCCCTTCTGATGACCCTCAGGCTTGATCCCCAGAATGCTGGGTGTATTTGTATTTTGTCTGGAAACTTTGTTCGCTTGTGGTACTCTATGGTGAACACTTGACCTTTGTTGTTTGACAAATTCTGTTTGGAGCTTCGCCTCCTTTTGTGATGTTATCTTTGTGTTTGCACTTGCTGTGTGCTTTCTTCTGTGTGGGAGCGCGTGAGCGCACCCATAGGGTGTAGTCCCCGAGGTTCAGTCCGGCTGGAGAATCCAGGCAGGCTGAAGCTCCTTTGAATGCTTGTTTGTTGTAGGTTTCCTGTGCGGGGGCGCGCGAGCACACCCACAGGGTGTAGTCCCCGAGGTTCAGGCCAGCTGGAGAATCCAGCCAGGCCAAAGCTCTCTCTTTGACGTCTTGGAGTTGGCCTCCAGCTGCAGCGCTTCGTCTCATGCGGAAAATGAAACATGATCAATAGACCGTGTGTTAGTCATGTGTACAATGAATATAGTCTTTTAACTTCTCTTTTGTTTGAAAATTTTGCCTTTTCGCGCAAGGGTGGTATCTTAGTCCTTTTCTTAGTGAGCATTGGCCGTTAAAGTTGTGTCCTATTCAGCTCTTGGCCGGATGCAAGGGTTTGTTTAGGTGGTGTACTTTAGAAATACTTCGGTATTTCACTACCGGCTTCGAGCGAGCGAGCGCAGCCGAAATGTCCAGACGTCTGGTTTTCCTTAAGATTTTTCTTGTACGAGCCTTCGAGTTTGTTTGCTCTTGCCGTGTCTGTCAGCCGGCTTGCGGTCTGCATCCGGAATCGAAGAGGGGTCTCTTGGGACCGCATACAGTACTTTGTCCCTTCGGAGTTTGCGGCCGTCTGGGCTATCCGGCGAGCTTCCGAGGAAACCTGTCGGGTCCAGGGCTAAAAAACAATGTAGCTGAAAAGTTTGCGAGTGCAGCAGAAAATGCCAAATTATTATGGAGTCCCCTAGACTTGTCGAGGCCCCACATCTTGTTCATTACATAAAAGTAAGATACATTTTCCCTTTACTCAGGTGTAGAATGGACGAAGCAAGTTCGCATTCCACGGCACTCAGTTTCTTCGCTAGAGCGGTCCATCTTGTTCTTTGCTGGCTGGTGGGTGTCGATCAGGTAGTATGAGTTGTTATGCAGCGCCCGGTGTCATCAGATTGATGACAAGTACGCCATGAGGGGGTCCTCGAGGCGTGTGGAAGAGAGGGGGGTGAGACATACGGTATTCCGGGATGGTGAGCACACAAGTTTACCCAGGTTCGAATCCGCCGGCTTTGGACGGATCCTACTCCTGCTAGCAATCCAGTAATACGGCAGAGCCGGAATATGGGTTATAAGGGTTTCGCCTGTGCGAGTTGAGGATCTAGAGTATTGAGGTTATGCCCTAAAGGCTCTCCCTAGGATGGCTTATATAGATATCCGGCCTAGGGTTTACAGGAGAGATCTATCCGGCTACGACTAAGAATCTGTTACAGAGTACATCTTGAACTACAAGTAACATCATGGGCCTAAGTCGGTAAGTCTTCTGGGCCTTCCCATAGCTGGATTGGACTCCGTCCTTCTTCTTGACTGGGCTGCCCGTTAAGCAATGCTCTAACCCGAAGTGGGCCACCCTGGTCAGTGAGGAACTATGAGGATACCCGGAAAGTATATCCCCAACAGCAGCCCCCGGAGGCCTCCAAGATCCAAAGTCGGATTTATCATCGTCTAGCTTGATCTTCGGCTTGCAGAATCTTGAAGGGTTCCTAAAACTTCACAACAAAAGATACGATCCGGGTCTTAAAAAATAAGTCGGACCTTTCAGTTGGTTACTTGGATTTTCCAGCTTGTTTTCAAACTAAGCCGGAACTTGGTCTCTAACGCCACCTGACACAAGCATGGTCAAGTCACGTCATCTGACAAAGGTTCCACAAGACGATCACAGGGTCCGCGGTCCACGGAACCGAGGCGCCGTTTCAATGCGTGCATGGAGATCGAGGTGACGCAATCATCGTGCGGGTCCTTCCCAGTTCTTTCCATGACGCGTGGTGGTTGCACTGCAGCGTTTGCACGAATCTTGGCGCAGGTAGGTGGATATAAGGGGTTTAGATTTCCTCTTCTCCTTTCCACCAGTCCTTTGTCGTCTCCTTTCTTCCCAATCCTCCTGCGCGGACAGAGCCTCCTCGTCCTTCCCCCACAGAAAACTCCCAGCACCGCCCCTTTAAGGTCACTTTGTCACCGGAGAAAAATGGCTTCTTCATCTTCTTCCTCCAGTTTGGCGGCAGCGGCGAAGGCGAAAGCTGCAGCGGAGAAGGAAAGCTATAGGAGAATCTGGATCCCCTGTGCCCTCGACGAGGCAGGCCTTAAGAACGTGGAGAAGGAGGGGCTGCTCGTCGCCGGCGACTGGTGGAGCGGCTCTGGCGAAACCATACCCAACCCACACGAGGGCGAGCGAGTTCACTTCGGTACTCATCTAGACCGAGGTTTGTCCTTTCCTCCCTCGGAGTTCTTCTCTGAGGTGATAGATCACTATGGAGTTCAACTCCACAATCTTCCTCCCAATTCCCTTCTAGAAATGAGCGCATATGCTGCGCTTTGCGAGGGCTTTCTCGGCATTAGGCCGAGTTTGCTTCTCTTCTGGTTTTACTTTCACGTCTGGAGGAATTCCATCACTGCCGGTGTTCCTTACATCACCGGCACCATTAGTTTTTCTCTTAGACGAGACCGGGCATATCCCAAAATTTCTGCCAGTAACTCGGTCAAGCAATGGCCAGCCACTTTTTTCTACCATAGGGATATTCCGGCTCCCGGCAAAGCTACTGCTTTGCCGGCTTTTGTCGATGGAGCCGCCACGGCCCAACCTTCTTGGGACGAGGCTGCTCTGGCTCTCACAGATAATCTGATCCTCGCTAAGAGGCGGATCAAATATCTGATCAAGCACAATGGTCTGAAGGGATCCGACTTGGTCCAGTGCTGGGTCTCACGCCGGATCCAGCCACTTTAGTACCACGGGGATAGACTGATGCATTCCGTCACGTCTTCCCTGACCGACTCCCTCCGCATCAGCCCCAAAACCTACACCACTGAAGGCTACATAAGCCAAATCAAGTGGCTGATCAAGGAGCGGATCGAGAGGCGGATTCCAGAGGTTTCTCTGGACATGCACACGGCGGAAAACCCCGTGGTGCCGGTAAGCTTTTATCATCACATCTTTCATGTGTTTATATCTTCGAGTTACATTGCAATGCTGATACGTTTTCTTGTTTTTAGCTTGCTGACATCCCCGAGTCGGAACTTGCTCCGCTCGAAGGATACCCTCCGGAGTTCTCTCAGGAGGTGGAAGTGGTTCCACTGCCGGATCTTGCGCTCAAGAAGCGCAAAGCTCTGACAGTAGCGGTTAGCACAAAGGAGGTGCCAGTCATGAAGAGGTATCCTTTCCGTCACAACTTTTCCGTCTTTGTGCTTTACTTAAAGTTCTTTCCGAGATGTAACGTTTCCGACTTTGTTACCTTCTTAGAGCAAAATCGATCATCAAGGGCAAGGGGAAAGGGATTTCTTCGAAGCCCTTGCGCCAGACGAAGCTTACCATAGCTTCGCCTCCGTAGATCCTCCGACTCCGGCCCCTCAACCTTCTGCAACTCTGGTTATCTCGCGATTGCAGAAGATCCGCCTCAAACAGAGCGTGATCCTTGTCGCAAACCGACGCCACTAAAAGGCCAGTCAAGATAAGGGTGAACCCTCTTCGGGTAATGATCCCTCGGCTGAAGTCTTCACCGAAAACCTCCTCAACAATCCGGGTCTTGCCAAATTCGGCCTAACCCGGAAATCTACAGAGGAGATCCAGCGGCTAGTCAGGCAAGTCCTGGAAAAAAGCCATTTATCCCCCAAGGAGGAAGCGCAAGAAGCAGAGGACGTCAAGTTCTTTGACCTTCTCACTCAAGTCCGTCTTCGCGACGAGAGGATCAGGACTGGCGAGCTTCCAACAGCCCCAGCGATCCCTCTTACTCTCGCCGAAAAGGTGGCAGCTGAAGTGAACGCGGGTTTAGACAAACTCACCCGCGAGCAATATGTAAGTCGGAATTCCAACTCTTGTTTTTACATTATGTTATATCATATCCTCTAGCCCCCAAGCATGAAGTGGGATATAGAATCCGAGTTTATGCTTTCATTAGGATGCCAAAGAACGAACTAGTGTAGCCCCCAAGGCTCGTGCTAATATTTAGTAAAAATATTAGCCCGAGTCTTAAGTAGCTTTCTAACTTTGGGTATTCTGACTTACAGAAAGTATGTTCCTATAACCAGGAATTATTGTCCAATGTCTGTAATAAGCGGAGAGAGATCAAAGCTCTCCGGCATAAAAATGCTGAGCTCAAGGTAGCCAAGGATGAAGCTGAAGGTAAATATTTCGAGATTCAAACCTTGTCTTTTGCTTTTTCTATGTCGAATTTTTCTGAACTATTGTTCTTTTTGTCTTACAGAGTTGGTGAAACAATCCGCCGCTATGATTGAAGAGGCCGAGAACCTCAAAACCCTGGTGGTGGAAAACAAGGGACTTTGCCAAGAGCTGGATAAGCTCAAGGCGGATCATGAAACAAGCATAGCTCAAGTCCTGAAATCCTCCTCCATGGCCACTGAAGAGCGCGATCGCAAGATTGCCGCTCAGGATAAAGTAATCTCGAACCTCAAGAATGAGCTTGGCAGAGAAAAGGATATATCCCAGGTGCTCTGGGCTGAACTCCAGAGTCTCCGGGAGGAGAAGACCAAGATTGACGACGTCATTCTTGGTACGTTCCCTTTTTCTGACTTATCTTTTCTTCGACTATTATCAATGTCAGATTTTTCTTGACTTGTGTATAGGTCCACTAAAGTTGTCGGACTCTTCCTCGTCCGAGCCCCGCACTCACCGGCTTACCCAAGTCGGTGATCTTCTTCATGACTACCGCCAGTCCCTTGAGGACATTGGCGAGTCTCTCAGGATTCCGGACATGCCAAGCCTGTCGGATTTTGAGGTGCGGGACAGGGCCAAGGAGATGCCGCAGCTTGTTCAGGACTGGAATATGTCCAACGCGCGGACTGGCGCACAGAATGCCCTCTCCATGGTTATGAGCCACCATGGAAACATGGAAATATGGCAAGTGACTAAAGGGTACTGCAAGGTAGATGAAGACGGACAGGAGCAGGACCTTCAAGCCATCATGCACTCCTGCGCCGGATACGGGTGTCACGTAGCTGATCTGACCAGCTACGAGATCCCCTTCTTCACCCGCGTGGCTACTCCGCCTCCTCCTGTAGAAGAAGCCGAAGAAGTTTCCGACAATGAACGCACCAACTCGGATGCGGATATCTCGGAATGATATCAAGGCAAAGTAACCAACGAGCCAGTAGATCCTTCATCTCCTCCTGCATCATAGACCACAAACTTATGTATTATTCTATGAAAGAACATGATGCGTTTTGTAAATATTAAGTACTATGACTTTTTGTTAGTGCTAAGTTTTTTATCTATTCATCACTTTTGTCCTTAGACTTTTTTGTGTGCCTGAAATGTTTTCACAAGCACTTATATTTTTCGTCTCGACTTATCGTTTATCTGGCTTTCCGCCTCATCCCTTTCATGAGCCGGCTAAACCTTTAGTCGGAAACTTTGCCGAGCAACGGAGCTCAATTGCTAAACCAGTTTAAACTCGAAAACAAAGCCGGCTTCCAGTACCAACAATTCACTACTCGGAAAATGCCCGCATCCAGCAATCAGACAAATAACCAAAGTAAAGACTAGAAATTTTAGAGTTATACCCGAAGGTAGCAGTTTTAGAATCGGAAATCTAGACCAGAACGAACATGAGCATAAAGTACTTTCAAGCATTCTGGCATTTTCGACTATGACATGATCATTTGGAAATAAGATGGTTTAAGAACTTCTCAGAAAAAACTTGAGGCAACCAAAACTTTTATTTCTCACAGAACATGTACATATGTATGATTACAAAGAAAGACAAACTAAGAATAAAAGGGACATAGCTGAGCAATATTCCATGGTCTGTCTAACTCATCCGGATTTGTACTGCCTCCAGCTCTCTTTCTCTTCTTAGTAGCAGGTCTTTCTTTGACTGGCCTCATGTCAGTTAGGTAGTACGATCCATTGTGCAATACTCGACTAACTAAAAAGGGCCCTTCCCATACTGGGGAAAGTTTGTGCTTTCTTTGTTGCACAAGCCGGAGAACCAAATCACCCTTATTGAAAGATCTATTTCGGACTCTCTGGCTATGATATTTGTGTAACTTCTGCTGATAGGCTGTAGATCTCATTTCAGCAACGACGTGAACTTCTTCGACTAAGTCGAGATCATTTTGTCGAGAAATCTCGGCATCCTCTTCGATATACCCGGCAACTCTAGGAGAAGTATGAATCAAATCACTAGGAAGAACTGCTTCTGCGCCATAGACCAAGAAGAAAGGTGTGTATCCTGTTGACCTGTTCGGAGTTGTTCGTAAACTCCAAATTATAGAAGGTAGTTCTTCTGCCCAAGCCCCCGCAGCACGTTGTAGTGGTGCTTCGAGTCTTGGTTTCAGGCCTTGTAGAATTAAACCATTTGCTCTTTCGACTTGTCCGTTAGCTTGTGGATGTGCGACTGGCGTAATGTCAAGCCGGATATTTTTCTCATGCAGAATTCAGCCAGTTCTCCCATAGAAAACTTACTCCTGTTGTCCGTGATAATACTATGCGGATAACCATACCGGATTATAATATCCTCGACAAATCTTTTGGCTGTTGCTCCATCACAACTAGTGACAGGTTTAGCCTCGATCCACTTGGTGAATTTATCCACCATCACTAAGAGGTGGGTAAATCCACTTGGAGCTCGTTTAAAGGGTCTTACCATATCAAGCCCCCAGACCGCAAAAGGCCATGTTATAGGTATTGTTCGCAGTTGATCAGCCGGAACATGAGCTTGCTTGGCGTACTTTTGGTAGCCTTTGCATGTCTTGACTAACCGTTCGGCATCCACCTGAGCTGTAAGCCAGAAAAAATGTCGAAAAGCTTTTCCACTAAATATTTGGCTGTAGCATGGTGACCACACTCGCCTTCGTGGATTTCCCTTAAGATTTCCACTCCTTCTTCCGGAGATACACAGCGCTGAAAAACCCCAGAAACGCTCTGTTTATGGAGCTCACCCCTAACAATAGTATAGGCTTTTGCTCGTCGGATAATCTGCGGGCTCAGCACCTCGTCTTCGGGTAATTTGCCATCTACCAAATAATCAAGGTAGGGTTGAGTCCAACTGGGAATTACAGCCAGAATTGCTATTAAAGGTGAGTCGGATTTGGTCGGATATTCCTCATCTACTCCCTTTATTGAGGGGACTTTGAGGTGCTCTAAAAATGCGCCATTCGGGACCTCTTTCCGCGCAGAGCCTATTCAAGATAGTGCATCTGCTTCCTCATTTTCTGCTCGAGGGATATGCTGAACTTCAAACCCTTCGAACGATTTAGATAGGTCATCCACGACAGCTTTGTATGCTGCCATGTGCTTATTTGCATTACAAATATCCGAGACTTGCTGAGCAACAAGATCCGAATCTCCGTAACACATCAAATGTCGGATGCCAATATCCTTGGCAATCCGTATTCCATGCAGCAGTGCTTCATACTCGGCAATATTGTTTGTCGTTGTGAAGTGGATCTGCAACACGTATAATAGTTTATCTCCTTGGGGTGATTTGAGCACCACGCCAGCCCCCGAGCCCCCTCGAGCCTTAGACCCATCGAAAAAAGGGTCCAGTATTCCAACTCAGGGAGGACCATGTTCTCCTTCGTCTCTGTCCAATCAGCGACAAAGCCGACAAGGATCTGGGATTTGATTGCTGTCTGAGGTTTATACTCAATATTGAAAGCTGAGAGCTCTATGCCCCATTTGGCGACACGTCCTGTGGCGTCGCTATTGTTGATTATGTCTCTCATGGGAGCTTTGCTCACCACGGTAATTGGATGCTCCTGAAAATAGTGTCGTAACTTACGAGATGCTAGGGAAATACCGTAAGCCAACTTTTGATAGTGCGGATATCGCTGTTTTGATTCTGTCAAGACCTCACTGACAAAATAAGTCAGACGCTGCACCAAGTGTTCCTGATTTTCCTCTGGTCTCTCCACCACCATGACGATACTAACGACCTTATTTGTCGCAGCAATATAAAGCAACATCGGTTCCTGAGGTTCCGGCGCTGCGACGATAGGAGTAGATGAGAGTACTTTCTTCAGGTCTTGTAGTGCAGCTTCAGCTTCGTCAGTCCAGACAAAATCCTTGGTTTTCTTCAGGAGTTTGTATAATGGTGCGGCTCTTTCACCAAGCCGGCTTACAAATTGACTGATCGCAGCAATGCAACCAGTTAGTCTTTGTACGTCTTTCAGGCGAGTTGGCCTGGAAATATTAAGTATAGCCTTGATTTTGTCGCGGTTCACCTCTATGCCTCTTTGAGACACGATGAAGCCTAACAATTTTCCGGCTGGTATTCCAAAGAAACATTTCTTCGGGTTAAGCATGATGTTGTATTTTCGTAGATTGGCGAACGTTTCCTCCAAGTCGGAAATGAGTGTTTCCTTGTTTTTGGACATCACCGCGATATCATCCACGTATGCATGTACATTGCGTCCGAGTTGGTCGTGGAGGCAACGCTGCATCATGTGCTGGTACGTAGCTCCTGCGTTCTTCAACCCAAAGGGCATCGTAACAAAACAGAAGGTTCCGAAGGGGGTTATGAATGAAGTTTTGACTTTGTCAGATTCCTTCATCCGGATTTGGTGATAACCGGAATATGCGTCGAGAAAACAGAGGAGTTCCGAGCCTGCCGTAGAATCGATAACTTGATCAATTCTAGGCAAGGCGAACGGATCTTTTGGACAAGCCTTGTTCAAGGCAGTATAATCAACACACATCCTTAAATCAGTGGTGTCCTTTTTAGGGACCATTACAGGATTGGCCGACCACTCAGTGTGGATGACCTCTTCTATGAATCCGGCTAACTCGAGTCGTGCTAGTTCCTTAGCTATTGCCTTACGCTATTCGTCGCCAAACCGTCGTAAGGACTATTTGACGGTTTTAGCATTCGGGTTTACATTTAGAGAGTGCTTGGAAAGTTCCCTAGGTACTCCGGTCATGTCAGATGGCTGCCATGCGAAGATATCTTGATTTGCTTGGAGGAACTTGACGAGCGCGCTTTCCTATGCGCTATCTAGGCCTACGCCTATCTGGGTCAACTTGGAGGGGTCATCTTCCTTCAACGGCGCTTTCTTCGTCTCTTCTGATGCCTTGAACTCCGGATTTGGCTTGGTAACCTCCTTCTTCCTTGTGGGCATCTCGGACGGATCTATGCTCTTCTTGATCTCGTGGTACTCCTGGGCGCAAAGACGGCTTCAAAGAAAGGCGGCATTTCCATCCTCGTACTCTCGCGCTTTCTTCGGGTCTCCCCTGATGGTGATCACGCCGTTGGGACCTAGAATTTTCATCATACTGTAAATGTAACACGGACGAGCCATAAAAGCCTAGTAAGCCGGACGTCCGAATATAGCGTGGTATGCGCACTTGAACAGGACCACTTCGAAGGAAAATGCCTCCGTCCGATAATTCTTTGGAGTTCCAAAGGTAACATCCAAAGTGATCTCTCCTAGGGAATTAGCTTGTCTTCCTGGGACAACTCCGTGAAAAATCACAGAGCTGTGGTTCAGCTGGGTCTCCGAGATCTTCATCTGGCATAGCGTTTCGACATAGAGAATATTGATGCTGCTACCACCATCCATGAGGGTCTTGGAGAAACCATAACCGTCAATAAGTGGGTTGACGATTAAGGCGTATTTTCCTCGCATGTGTAGCTTAGGCGGATGATCATCGCGGTCAAACGTGATTGCTACTTCCGACCAGTCCAAATACTGGGGGACAGCCGGAACTGTTGCATTGAGCTCGTGTAGAACTGCTTTCTTGACCTTTGCTGGTTGAGATCCGAGGAAGGTGACATAAGTGTCCTTCTTGGTGGGAAAAGTCTTTTTTCCTTCCGACTTGGGATTTGAAGCATCAGCTTCCTCCATGTCGGAATCCTCCTTTGTCTCTTTATCTTTTTCGGGATTTTTCTTTCCCTTCTTCCGCTTAGCTTTGTAGCCCGCGGTGTCATCTCTTTTGATGTCGTCATTAAAACGACATTCAGCGTTGGTGTGGGACGAGCCACCACTGGCGTCTAGGTGATGCACACATGGGTTGTTGGCAATGTCGGCCCAAGAGTAGGTTTTGTCTGGTTGTTGTTCTCCTCTACCTTGGACCCTTGATGTCCCACGGCCATGCCCGCGGCCTCCGCCACGTCCTCCTCGTCCTCCAGACCCGGAAACAGTAGTGACTACCGCTGTTTCCATGTTGGGTTTTTTTCCGAGGTGTTTTTACGCTTCTGAGCTTGTTGCTTTGGTTGTTTTGCCGACTGAGGCATAGCTAGGGCATTGAGTAGTCCTTCTGCATCGTCGTCAGCGTCTACATACTTGCTCGCTGTTTCTATCATCTCTCCCAAATTGGTAACCTTGTCACACTTCAGGCGATGGCGTAGTAGACCAATAGGGAGGCATGCAATGAAAGCTTCAATCGCAGTTTGATCATTTACTCCTTCGCAGGAGTTCTTGATGTCGACCCATCGTCCGAGGTAATCCTGGCAAGTTTCTCCGGCTTTCTGGGTGCAACGCTGTAGGTCTCCAACCGTACAGGGCCTCTGATATGTGCCTTCGAAATTCCGAAAGAACGCGCTTTGTAAATCATACCAGTTATGGATGGTGTTTGTCGGAAGTTCATTGAGCCATGATCGTGCCGTCTTCCGCCACATAAGTGGGAGATATCGGGTTGCAACCAGGCTGTTTCCGCCTTTGGCGATGCAGCAAGCTTGGAAGAAATCCTGTAACCAGGTGTCTGGCCGAGCAATGCCGTCGTAGGCTTGAATATGTCTTGAGATAGCAAATCCTTCCGGGAATTTTGTAGCTCTGATGTGTGGACCGAAGCACTTTGGGCCCACGTACACATCATCGTTTTCATAGCATCGAGCCTCTATGTTGGAGTTGATCCTGTGTCTTGCGTCATTTGGGGATAGAGATCGTCCCGAATGCCGGCTATGGCTGCGGTGTCATGGAGCCGGACTTCGGCTTCTGCCACCACCTCCTCCGCCATGTCGTCCTCCTTGCCCTCCATGGGAGCTGCCAGATGACTGTGGTGGAGAAGGTGGAGCAGCTGGATAGTTTCCGGCTGACTACCGGCCTCCGTCCGGAACGTCATTATTCCGATTCCGGGGAGGGTCTTGACTACGACGAGCCTCCTATCAGCTTGTACCTGCATGGTTTCTGTCGTTTCTTCATCTGTCGTTCCCACCATAGTGAGGCTCAGCCGGACGGTTCTCATGTCTAGGAGGTGGCATTCTCTAACGATCCTCCTCCTGACGTTTCTCTTTATCTTCTCCCCTTCGATCATTAGATTCTCGTCGGGGAGGATTCGTCGGATTTAGGGCAGCGATGGCGTCTTTCTCGGCCGCTGGTGCGACATTGCCCCAACCGCATGTGGTTTTGCGATGCTGTCCTGACGATCCGGTTCTCGAATAATTGTCTTCCCGTCGTTCGGGGCGATAATACTGTTCCGGAACGTAATGGGTTCTTACGTCAGCCCATGCCGGATCTGTGCGACATTGGTCAGCATCTGAGACCAGTTTTTGACTTCCGGACAGGGCGACCTTTTGCTGCTCCAGTCCCTTGTTGAGTAGCTTGATACCCAAACGGATCTCCTCTGGTCCTGGATTAGCTGATAGAATTTCTCGGGCTACCACGGTATTTTGTACTGGTGTTGGGTATACCCAATCTCCGTTGCTATCTTTCCGTGGCTTCCCCATCTCATCTCCAAAAAGCACGACATGGACACGTGGGAATTGGTTGTCATCTATGTGACGCTTCCTTGTCTTCTGATGCAGACGAGACATGTACTCCTTGTTCGACATGCGTTTCTTCTCCACCTCGATGTTTTTGGCTTCATCGAGGAGTTGTAGACGATGTGCTTCTAGGGCTTGCGCCATTTCATCCAGCTCATCTGCAGTAAGTTCTGCAGCTTTAGGGATAGGTGTAGTTAATGCGGCATCGATGAGTTTACGCGCACCTTTACTGATCACGTGTCCATCCACCGATGCTTCTTTTTTCAGCTCGTCTGGGATAAGTGCTCCGTCCGAGTCTTCTTCGTATTCCTCGGCAATCAGCTCCTCTGTCAGAGGGTCTTTTGCTGGGGTCTTGTTTTTCTTGTTCTTCTTCTTTGCTTTCTTGGCAGCGCCGGTAGCAAAGGTGGCTTTGGGTCCGTTTCTCGGAGTCAAGCTCCGATCGGTACTTTCGGACATCTAGACCTCGGGATTATCTCCGATGTCCATGTCATCCTGCATTTTGGGAGAGTGCTCCCCGGATCCTTCATCCATGGCTTCTCCTTCTTCTGCAGCTTTGGAGTTGTACTCCTCTTCATACTCCACGGAGAACTTTCGGAAATCTGCTGACGTCATCGACTCATCCGAGGATGTGGGTACGTCGGCGTTTGTTCCGATTGCCTCCAGCACCGAGTCAGTGTTTTCTCCAACATCGGCAGAGGCGGATCCGGATCCCACGTATCCGACGAAGTGCGGCGTGTGCTTCCTGAGGTACCTTAGGAAAGGTCTGTCTGTTCCGGCATCATCAGAGCCAGAATCAGTGTCGTTAATATGCTCCTCCTGGATTTCGACTTCCATGGGTGGGTCGATCTGAGATCTGGCTCCTCGGGGAGATCCACTCCAGATTCGACGTTGACCGCTAGGTCTTCCTCAGGTTCGGATTTCTACCGCTCCACAACCGTGCGGCTGGTGGATTAGGGTTTTCGAGATCCGAACTCGCCGCCTCCGGACAAAGGGGACCTGTAAAATTCTTCCGCTCTATCATCACTACCGGGTGGGTTAGGTTCAATAAACCAATGTAAACATCGATCTCGCCAAAATACATGATTGTGTAGGCAGTCACGGCCAGAATCCAAGTCTCGTCGAGAACGATGAGAGGGACGTTGCTGGCGTAGAGGATGCGACCGACAGCGATAGTCTCGCCGATTCCGATTCTTGCAGATTCTGCTCGAAACGCAGATCTGTAGCTCACTGGCCCCACGATGGGCGCCAACTGTCATCGGATTGATGACAAGTACGCCATGAGGGGGTCCTCGAGGCGTGCGGAAGAGAGGGGGATGAAACGTACGGTATTCTGGGACGGTGAGCACACAAGTTTACCTAGGTTCGAATCCGCCGGCTTTGGACGGATCCTACTCCTGCTAGCAATCTAGTAATATGGTAGAGCCGGAATATGGGTTACAAGGGTTTCGCCTGTGCGAGTTGAGGATCTAGAGTATTGAGGTTATGCCCTAAAGGCTCTCCCTAGGACGGCTTATATAGATATCCGGCCTAGGGTTTATAGGAGAGATCTATCCGGCTACGACTAAGAATCTGTTACAGAGTACATCTTGAACTACAAGTAACATCATGGGCCTAAGTCAGTAAGTCTTCTGGGCCTTCCCGTAGCCGGATTGGACTCTGTCTTTCTTCCTGACTGGGCCGCCCGTTAAGCAATGCTCTAACCCGAAGTGGGCCACCCTGGTTAGTGAGGAACTGTGAGGATACCCGGAAAGTATATCCCCAACACCCGGCTGATGATGAATGACGCTTCCCAAGGTGGAGCTAGCTTGTGCATCCCCTTGGTGTCTTGAACCAGTCGCAAGACAAGGTCGCCTTCGTGGAACGAGATGTTGCGGATCCGGCTGGTGTGGTAGCGTCGCAGGCTCTGCTGGTAGATGGCGGATCTAGACAAGGCCAGCTCTCGAGACTCGTCAAGGAGATCGACACTATCTTCTCGTGCTTCCTGTGCTTACTGTTTTATGTACAACAGCTTTCGTGGTGCATCGAATTCGGTGTCGGTTGGTAGGACTGCCTCTGCCCCATAGACGAGGAAGAAAGGTGTGAAGCCGGTGGAGTGGTTGGGAGTTCTTCGCAGGCTCCATAGTACATCCAACAGTACCTCTATCCAACAGCCAGGTGCTGTAATTAGCAGCTCGATTAGTCTTGGCTTGATTCCGGATAGGATCAGGCCATTTGCTCGCTCGCACTGTCCGTTGGACTGGGGATGTGCAACGGAGGCCAGGTCTAGGCGGATGCCCTTGTCACCACAGAAACGCGTGAAGGCCCCTTTGGCGAAGTTGGTGCCATTGTCTGTGATGATGCTATTGGGGCAGCCGAACCTTGTGATGATGTCGGTGAAGAACTTGACCAGAGTCGGTTCGTCCAGCTTCTTGATTGGCTTTGCCTCGATCCACTTAGTGAACTTGTCCATGGCCACCAGCAGGTGTGTCATGCTGGATCACGCTGTCTTGAACGGGCCCACCATATCCAGGCCCAAGACGGCAAATGGCCAAGTAATGGGGATTGTCCTGAATGTTGATGATGGAGTGTGCTTCTACTGAGCGAATCGCTGAGATCCGTTGCATGCCTTCACCAGCTGCTCGGCATCCTCCAGTGTTGTGGGCCAGTAGAATCCGTGACGAAATGCCTCTGCCACTATTTTCCTTGCTGATGCGTGGTGACCGCATTTGCCTTGGTGAATGTCCACCAGCAGCCGGATTCCTTCTTCTTGGCTTACGCAACACTAGTATATTCCTCCCACGTTGCACTTGTAAAGCTCATTGTTGATGATGGTGTATGCGCTTAACCTGCTCTTCACTTGTCTTGTCGCCACCTCTTCATCCGACAGCTCCTCTTTGGCCAGAAAGTCCATGAATGGATTGCCCCATGACGGCGTCTCCCGGATGGAAATGACCGTTTACATGATCATCTTGACTTCCTTGCTGCTGGACGGCTCGGGCTCGTCAGGTGGCCTACCGGGTGGGAGTCCAAAGCCTGCAGTCCCTAGGATGGAGGCGGTAGTCCTCGGGTGCAGCGTGGTAGTCCTCGGGATGGAGGCAGCAGTCCCCGGGTGCGGCGTGGCAGTCCCTGGGATGGAGGTGGCAGTCCCCGGGTGCGGCGTGGCAGTCCCCGAGATGGAGGTGGCAGTCCTCGGGTGCGGCGTGGCAGTCCTCGGGATGGAGGCAGCAGTCCCCGGGTGCAGCGTGGTAGTCCCTGGGGTGGAGGCGGCAGTCCCCGAGTGCGGCATGGCAGTCCCCGGGATGGAGTCAGCAGTCCCGGGGTCCGCGTCCAGCATGATGGAGCCGGATTTCGGCGATGGCGTGATGGAGGGTTTGCACAGGTGTTCGAGGGCTACTCCAGGCGGTATTGCTGCTCTCGTTGAGCCTACGCGGGCGTGTGCACCTGCGGCTTCGTTGTTTGCTCGAGGCACGTGGTGCAACTCGCATCCTTCGAAACAGGGGCTTAGCTGTTGTACGAAGAAGCGATATAGTACCATGTTTGCGTCCTTAGTGTCCCAGTTGCCTGATACTTGTTGCACCACTAGGTCAGAGTCACCAAAACAGAGGATGCGTCTGATGCCGATATCTTTTGCCATCTTGAGGTCGTGCACGAGCGCTTCGTACTCGGCGATGTTGTTGGATGCACGGAAATGGATCTGCAGCACGTATTCTAGCCGGTCTCCTTTTGGAGAGGTGATGACAACCCCGGCTCCGAGGCCACCGTACATCTTGGAGTCGTCGAAGTGTAGCTTCCAGTGCGTGGAGTCGGGACATGGAGGCAGGTACTACGTTTCTGCCCAATCAACGAGGAAATCCGCCAGGGCCTGATACTTGATCGCCGTTCTTGGCTCGTACTTGATGCAGTGTGCGGCGAGCTCTATAGCCCATTTTGCCACCCGACCCGTTGCATCTTTGTTGCCGATGATCTCCGCCAGTGGGGGCATCGCCACTACCCAGATGGAGTGCTCTTGGAAGTAGTGCTTTAGCTTCTTGGCAGCCATGTACACGCCGTACACCAGCTTCTGGTAGTGAGGGTAGTTCTGCTTTGATAGCGAGAGTACCTCACTCAAGTAGTACACCGGGCATTGAACCGACTAAGATTTTCCTTCTTCTGGCATCTCTACCACCAGTACGACGCTGATGACCCGGTTGGTAGCTGTGATGTACATCAACATTGGCTCCTTGCGGCTAGGGCCGCCAGTACCGGTGGATAGGACAACATGCGCTTGAGGTCGCGGAACGCCTCATCCGCCTGCGCCATCCAGATGAATTTGTATGTTTTCTTCATGAGCTGGTATAGGGGTAATGCCTTCTCGCCCAGCCGGCTGACGAACCGGCTGAAGGAGGCCAGGCATCCGGTGAACTTCTGTATGTCACCTAGGTTCTGCGCAGCTGTATGCGCTCGATTGCGTCGATTTTCTCCGGGTTGGCCTCAATCCCACGCTCTCAGACGAGGAAACCGAGGAGCTGGCCGGCCGGGACGCCGAACACGCACTTCTCCGGGCTCAGCTTCATCTAGAACCAGCGAAGGTTGATGAAGGTTTCCTTCAGGTCTTCGAGGAGTGTCTGTTTCTCCTTGTTTTGACCACCACGTCATCAACATAGGCATGCACGTTTCTGCCAATTTGCGATTGTAGGCACTTTTGCATGCAACGCTGATATGTGGCGCCTGCATTTTTTAGTCCGAATGGCATCGTGGTGTAGCAGTAGGCCCCGTACGGGGTGATGAATGTTGTCTTTATTTGATCAGCGGGGTTCAGCCGGATCTGGTGGTAGCCGGAGTACGCATCTAGAAATGACAGCAGTTCGCAGTTGGATGTGGGGTCGATCACTTGGTCTATCCGTGGCAGGGCGAACGAATCCTTGGGGCATCCCTTATTGAGGCTGGTGTAGTCAACACACATGTGCCAAGTCTTGTTCTTTTTCAGCACTAGTACTGGGTTTGCCAGCCATTCCGAGTGGAAAACTTCCATGATGAATCCGACTACGAGCTGCCGGGTGATCTCCTCACCGATGGTTCTTCTTTTCTCTTCCACGAAGTGGCATAGTGACTGTTTGACCGGCTTTGCATCTTGCCTGACATGTAAAGAGTGCTCGGCGAGCTCCCTCGGAACACCAGGCATGTCCTTGGGGGACCATGCGAAGATATCCCGATTCGCACGGAGGAAGTCGGCGAGCGCGCTTTCCTATTTGCTGTCAAGGCCGTCTCTGACCAGGACGAACTTCTCCGGCTCGGCCTCATTCAGCACGATTTTCTTGGTGCCTTTTGACGGCTTGAATTGCTCCTCTCCGGCTGGCTTTGGCTCGCCAGACAGCATGTCCGCCTGGAGGGCCGCCATGTTCTGCATGATGATGCGTTTCTCCTCCACAATGATCATGGCCTCGGTGATCTTGGATCCGTCTATGGCACATTCCACCGACCTCCTATAGTCACCCACGACAGTGATTACTCCCTTTGGCCCAGGGAGCTTCATCTTGAGGTACGCGTAGTGCGGCACTGCCGTGAACTTGGTGAGCACGGGGCCTCCCAGGATGGCGTGGTAAGCACTGCAGAGGTTGACCACTTCGAACCAGATGGGCTCGTGGCAAAATTTGTCCTCCGTGCCGAAGATGACGTCCATCCGGATCTTGCTAATGGGCGAATGTGATGGACCCGGAACAACTCCATGGAAGGAGGTGGTGGAGGGCTCTAGCTCGGACTCACTGATGCCAAGCCGGTCAAGGGAGCTATGATACAGGAGGTTGATGCTGCTTCCTCCATCCACCAAGTCGTGGGAGAATCTACACGAGTGTTTCTTGGAGATGATGATGGGGTCTAGGACCATGGTATATGTTACTGGATGCGGTAGTACGTCCGGATGGTCCTTCCAGCTCCATTTGACCTCCTGCTCTGACCAGTTCAGGAACTGGGGGATAGGAGGGACGATTGCGTTCACCTCTGCCTCGCGGCGCCTTTTGTTGTTCTTGGTTTCCGGCTCGGTGGTGAAGATGTGGTAGTTCCCTAACCGGCGAGGGTAGTCTCTGCCGTCTTCGTCCTGGCGGTTTTGTCGCTCGCGGTTGTCTTGCTGCCCACCGGTTGGTGGAGGAGGAGGTGGCGGTGGTAGACCACAAACTTCAGACATTTTCTTTGTCCAGGTGCACTGGCGGGTTGTATGCATAGCCGACTTGTTGCCGCCGGTATGGAACTTGCATGGGCTATCAAGCATCGACTCGATGGTGTACTTGGAGCGTGGTGGCCGGTCGTCGGGCTTCTATCTCCGGCTGCCGCCTACAGTCGGATCCTCCTACACTGCTGCCACCTGCCTGGAAGCGTATTAGTTATCCGGTTGGTCGTCCTTCCTCTTGCCATGGCGGTTATCATGCCGCCTGGAGTTGTGGTTGTTTCCCTCCGGCTGGCGTCGGTCTGTGGTGACCTCCATGACGATCTACCTCTGGTCGTCCAGCCAGACGTATCTTTTCATTGCCGCCTCTGCGGTGGCATACTTGTCCACGATCTCCATGGTCTTGGCCATGGTGGTAGGCTCTGCCCGGCGAATCTTGTGCTTGAGCATGGTTCCGTCCCTGTAGCCATTGATGAAGAAGTCAACTGCCTGATGCTCGCGCACTCCCTCGCAAGAGTTGTGCATGCTTGTCCACCGAGTGATGTAGGAGCAGTCAGTTTCATCCTTGCCCTAGACGTAGAGGGCGAGCTCGCCAGGGCGACCTGGGCGATTGTAGGTGCCGGTGAAGTTGCGGATGAACGCCTGCTCGAAATCGATCCAAGCGTTGATGTTGTTGTCGGGGAGTCTATTGAGCCAGGTTCTAGCTGAATCTAGTAGCATGAGTGGGACGTAGCGCACCGCCACCCAGCGATTGCCGTTTGCAATGCCCACCGCGGTGGTGTAATCCACCAGCCAATCTTCCGGCTTGACGGTGCCATTGTACTTTGGCGTGTCCCTTGGGAGCGAAAATCCCTTTGGAAATGGTTCGTTCCGGATGCATGGTCCAAAACACCTTGGGCCAGCCGGGCTTTCTTCCTCTAGTGTGCGCGATTGGACCAGCAGGTCGATGCGTTCACGCGCGTCTCATGGTTCCTCCAGCTCGACCGGGCCAAGCCGACCTGAAAGGCGGGACTTGGGTGGCGTGTTTGCCCTTCCGGCTTCGTTGGCCGGGTCACGGTTTCTACTGGTGGCTTCACGTGGGTTTTGTCCATGGTCGGCCGACCCGCCACGCGGACTGTTGTCCTGCTTTGTGACGTTTGGAGAGGAGGCCTTGCTTCCACTTGTAGTCGGCTCGCCCACCCGGCGAGGTGGCTGGTTCTAGATGTTGCCGCCTAGGCTTTCACTCGCCTCGGCCTGTTGCCAGTTAGCTGTTGCCACAAGGAGTTGGACGTGTGCCTGCTGGCGGCGTAGCTCGTCACCCTCCAGGTGGCTAAGTTCCATGGAAGTGGCTTTCGCCGCCCTCATGTTTTTGGCCAGAGTACTATTAACCGGGCGAGGCGCCGCCACGCGCGAGTCAGCAGCGCGGTCTAGCTCCGAGCCTAGGTTACAGCCTTGCGGCGGCACCTATCGATTCGTGCCCGATAGGCGGGAAAAGCCATGCGCAGTGTTGTACTCGCGCACGGTGGCATCCAGGCGTCGTTGGCATGCAGAGACTCTGTTGGCTTCCTCCAGGAGGCTCTGGTGTGTGGTCTCCAATGCGGCCACCGTGGCAGCTGGATCTAGCTTGGTGGCGATGGGGATGCGAAGGTTTTGGATGGAATCCACTAGAGGGTATGTGCTTGCCATTGTGGAGCGAGGTCCTTGGTGCCTGCGTCACGCTCTAGAGGTGGGCGGCTTCCTTCGCCTGCACAGGCCATCATGACCTCGATGCTGCCGCTCATGCGGAGTGGGGCGGAGAATCCTGGAGGCGCACCGGAGACGGCGAGGACCTTGCGAGGGAACTCCTTGGCGATGGTGGCGACGTAGACGCGGTTCTCAGTGAAATGCATGACGGAGCTGTCACTTGGGAAAAATTCCCCGTTGAAGTAGGATGCGTTGTCGAGGACGCAGTCGAATGAGCCGAAGGTGAGGACGAGGCTAGAGGCGACTCGTTCACTGGCGACGAGCGGAAGTCCCGTGCGAAAGATGACCCTAGCCGAAGCGTTGTGCCCCACAGTGGGCGCCAACTGTCGTGGTGTGGAACACGACAGTGCCATGGGGGATGGCATGAAAGGAGACAATCAGGATGCTATCGGTGGCTACTCGCAATGGGTTGGGCACAGATACTGCAGACACAATGATGTACCCAGGTTCAGAGCCTTCTTGTCGAGGTAACGCTCCTACTCCTGCAAGGATCCACTATGTGGGGAGCGAAAGCTCAATACAAATGATCCTTGAGCTGTTTCCCTAGCTACTACGTGACTTGGAGATTCTGGCTAACTTCTAACTTGTTATTCCTTACCTAGAACCCTAGCACTACCCCTCCTTATATACTGATAGAAGGGTAGGTTACAATGTGGGCACTAGGGTTTACTGTTTTGGGCTTTGGGTTTACAAAGCGGGCCGGCTGGCTAGGTCCAGCTGGTGGCCCAGGGTCCAGTCAAGCTTCAGTACAGGTGGGGACAGTGCCCCAACGTCTCATCGCCTCCGCTTTAGGCGTCACCCGGTGCTTTAACCATCACTTTGGCGCTTTATCCGTCAGCCGGGGCTTTGTCTGTCATCTCCTAGCCTTAGCGCTTTGGCACCTTTGTCTGGTAGCGCTAGCCTGTCCGGTTAAGGGTGCGCTCAACAAGGAGCGTCATCCTCTCCCGTACCATTGGTCAACAGATCCGAGGCAGCCGGGTAGAGGTGGCCACCCAGCCGGCTATCCTGGCCCCTGGCTAGACGGGCCAGCCGGGGAACCTTGATGATGACCGGGTGAAGCGGATCACCCGGCTGAGGTTCTTTGTCTTGTGGCCATCCGGCTAGCTTTCCTGGGAGCCGGCCAATTTGTGCTGGCTTGGCCTATCCAGGGGGTCATCCCCTCGACAAGGAGGATGCATGGGCATCCCCAGGCTTGTGGTTTTGCTAGTTCTTGTCCTCTACTCCTTTCTCATCATATCATGTTTCATCTCCAATGACGAAATAATTTCATCTCCATGATACTTTAATGCCTACAAAATGGTTAGTTGTCCACAACAGATGATATAACAATTAAACCAAGATGTGAACTCACTTATTATTAGGAAATCAATTTATTCAATAAGCAAATTTGCGCAAGAAAACACTATCTTTATTTTGTTTTTATGGGATTTTTTAATGATATAGACTTTGCAATGGTTCCATTGGCATGAACAACACATGTTCAAGGTCGACCCCAACTTCTCCATTGTTCATCTTTCTCATTTAGTTTCCCAATTTTTATTTTGTACTTGAACTCCTAAACCAATTATTATAAAACAATAGCTAAAGTTATTTTACATGTCACAGCGGTAGAAAGGTGTACTCAAACTTAATAGTATTGGAAAGCATATGGAGCACACCACAAAACATAAAACCATTAACTTAAGTCTAACTTTCTTCCTATACATTAGAATTTGTATATGAACAAAATAGCAACAACTTTGTGGTAGATAATTCATATAATAATCAGTAGCTTGAATTTTAAACAAATAGGAAGCATAAAGAGGGCTCTTATACCTTACTCTTTCATAATATTTGCAAGCATCAAAAGTAAACTCAACAACATAGTTTTGAATAGAATCGCCACATAAAGACAAGTCATATAATGAGGATAATGGATCAACTAACTCAACAATATCACTTTAATTATCCCATATACTAGATACAATTGTTCCACCTAAGGGACTACCAGGCAATAAATAATCATCATCATTTTCAATTATGCAAGAAGGGTTGTTCATGGGAATTTGTGTGTTACCATTGTTGGGAGTAGGAGATGGGTAGCAATTCCATTCCTCCTCCACTTGTTCTTCATTATCCTGTTCTTGGGGTTGCATTTGCATCCCCCAAGCTTATGCTTTTACCATCCTCTTCATGCAAAACATAAGTGCTCTCTTGGGCATCAATGCCCCTCTTATTAAAGTCAACAACATAAATATTTTCTATGAAGTTGGCTATGCAATAATTAATGATAATAGTGATCACACATTTAAATCCACTAGCTATAGTGCTAGCTTCATGTTCATCGACGAAGGTTTAGAATTCATACGCATCCATAAAGGTAACAAATTCCTCTACTTCTTCCATCCCTAAATGAACTTAATCACCTCTATGGTAAGATGCTATAACATATTCTTCATTGCACATACACTCAAATTCAAAGTGCCTATCACATTTTTTAGAGCAACAAGTTTGATCCTAATGTTCAAGCTACTCGCTAGCAATAGAATTTAGTTTTTTCATGAAATATTCTAGTCTTATCCCTGCTATTGATTTTCTATGTTTCTTAGCAATCTCACCAACATTCAAGTACATACAATGTGTCATTTATATCCATACTTGAGGACACAACAAGAGTATTTTTGGTGCTTTCCATTTTATATTTTTTAGCTTGCTTTTTATATGTTAGTATGCAATGCAAACAAGAATAGAAGCCTAGAACAATGCTCCTCGACAACAGGTCTAGAAAAGTACTTGATAATCCCCAAGGAAAGGGAACCACCATAGTACAATTTGATAAGTATTTGAGTGTCGAACCCACAAGGAGCTGACGGTAAACTATATATTCTCTAAAGCCCTATAACCCACTTATATGGCCTCCAATGCAAAGAAATTAACTAGAGTGTGTAGGGTACTTTTTGCTTCTAACTAGAAAACTGTAAAGTGCTGAAATTAAAATAGGAGGTAAACTATTGCAAGTAAAGTAGAAGAAAGTAAATCAAGCGAGCAAGTGTTTAGGAAAATAGTCATTTCATTCGTTTGGTTATCATAACTAGACTTCTTCCTGCACACCCATGGCGCGGCCATAAGAGAGAACATTGATTATTGCAGGAGTCTACGGGGCAAGCACGTGTATATATTACTGATGGCAACAACTCTGTGTGTACCAACTCATTGGGACTCCAAGTGCATTGTGTTTTAGCAAGCGTCTTTTCCCCACAAGGGTGACTCAAGGGTTTATATCAAATTGTCGGGAAATTGGCAAAGAGTATCTTTTTCTTCTCCTCTCAAGCAATCTACAAAACAAAGTTTTTGCCTTGTGTCCCCAACTCCACCATGTGGTTATCAAGGACAAGGTTTCGTATTAGTAATATGAAATAATCATGAGTAAATAATACCGCTAGATTGTTTTGGCTCAAATTGATGTCCACGTCGTCCCGATTCTTTTCGGTCGTGAGATGGACGACGAGCAGGACACGCGGTGACGTTGCAACGGAGCCCTGCTATCCCATGAGGTGGGTCCCGCTACGGGCTAGGGTGAAAGATTCCATACCGCGGACAGGTGTATCGCACGCCATCATATTCCGCGTCGCTGGAAGGTGGGATGTGTGTGCTTCGAGCGCATTATTGGCCCGCTGTCAGTGTACGTGGGAAGAGTTTCGCTCGGTGAGAGGAGTTTCAGCCGCGACATGTCTCCACATACACCGGGTGATGGGACCTGCATGTAGCCGACGTGGCGACGTGATCCCGTGCTGCCCGTGGAATGTCGCGTACATGGGCCCGGACGGAACCTATGTGGCAGCATAGACCGTAGCTGGTTGCGTATTCTCACATACGTGGGGTGCATCCAAAGACGACGTGCTGATGGAGACCCATGTCATTTGTTAGCCTAAACTGTATACGATGCAGGGAGTCGCTGGCGGAGTAGCGTAGATTGTAGACATTCATGGGTTATCACGGTGAAATCGTATCATGTGTCAAGTTCAGAGACTAGCTGTCAACTAGATCATAGACATCTGCGGGTTCTCGTGGACGCGTCATGTACCCGCGGATGCGTTGGGTTATTTCGTGCCATGTCCAGCGAGTGGAGTATAAGACTCCTCTCGCTTTTCTCTCTCACCGCAACGCGCTAGATTAGGTTTTCTCCTCTTCCACCTCTGCCTTCTCTTTTAGTTTTCCCCCCTCACCATTCTTGTGCGACAGCCCGGTGAACACACTTGGTCTCGAAGACGCGGGTGGCCACGGGCTGGCTAGACGGCGGTACATGCAGCAAGCACCTGGCCTCTCGCACTCCGGTGCATTCGTAGGCTGGGTCTCCCTCTCGTGTGTTTCGTCCCATCTAGGCTGTTGGCGATGCTAGTCGAATCAAGCGCGGCGGTGATCTGGCTATCGATGATGACATGGACGTCGCGTAAGTATCCGCTTTTGCCTTTTCTTTTCAGCTTTTGGGTCTTCTGCTTTGGTTTTTCGACTTGTTCTCTACCTCTTTCATTCTTCCTACTTTCTATTTCTTTCTTACATGCTGAAGAGCGAACGCGTTGTGACGTGGGGTTAACACATCAATGCCCATAGTTTATGGACTTGGGTTTTGAGGAAGAGGGGACTGCTGGAGACTTTGTTCGGCTAACAAGCAAGCAACACGGGGACACGATGTTTACCCAGGTTCAGGCCCTAGAGGGAAAACCCTACTCCTTCTTGTGTGTTCTTGATTGAAGATGAACCAAAGGTTACAGGGCTTCCTTGATGGTGATGGTGCGCAGATGTAATCTAGTGGGTGTATGTGCTAGGGTTTGCAATGATCCTCCTCGTTGCTCCCTCTTGGCCTTTATATGAGCAGGCCGGGTCTCAGGATACAACAGAGTCGGTTACAAGTTAGGGTTAACTCTTTAACTTTCTATCTAAAGCTTGCTATATTCCCCAAGGAGTCATGTCCTTCATGGGCTTGGGGCCACCTGACTCATCATGGGCTTCATCATTGTCGGTGGCTTGTCATGTGGGCTCCTACTAGGCCAAACCGGGTAGGATCATCTTAGGCACCCGTATGGCATACCCATGTCAGTAGCCCCCGAGTGTCCATTCGAATCATAGATCCGGATGGAGACTTTTAAGTCTTCGATCCCAGAAGAAACTGCTTATCACCCGAAAGTTTATCGGTCCCTATTGTTTGAGTCATATGGATGATTGATGCACGCTCCTGGCTCATCCTATAGATCAGGACCAGTTAATTGCTCTTGGTAAAAAATGATGTCGCCTACACAAATTTGAGTCCCCTGACTCGAATTCCGAAATTGCTTGTGTAATTCGACTCGTGTCGCGGGAGGTCTTACCGAGTCGAATTCCACAAATAATGGTTATGTACGCAATGCGTCCATCGGAATTTTTCATCACACCTGTTGGTATGGTATTTATCTCGTAGAGCGCGGCAGATGCGATTGCCAGACCAGCAGATAATATATGTAGGTCTTATCTTTACATCTTCAATGTAGCATCCGAATATATGTCACCATGGAGGTGATTCGGGTGACCAAGGAGACGTTGCCTCTAAACTTGACATCATAGTCCGGCAGAGTCGTCGAGAGTTTCGTTTGCAGATGTGTGAACCCATGCTACGGACGTAGTCGATGCGGAGGTTCGAGTGAATAAATACCCCCAGTTCCTTGTTTTCATAGGGTGCACGACCAGCGCTCCCTATGGGAGTAGCTCCCGAGTGCGTGTTCGAGTCATAGACTCCAACAGGGACTTTATAGTCATCAAGCCTTGTGAATGTCATCAGCTGGTGTACTTTGTCGAATGCGCGACCAACACTCCCTACGGGAGTAGCACCTGAGTCCGTAGTCAAATCGTTGATTCGATAAGGAGTCAAAGCATGTCGTTTCAATGCGTATGTCTATTGGGCTGTACATTGGACCCGAAATTTCTTTGGGTGCGCGACCAACACTCCTGTTAGGAGTATCTCCTGAGTGTTTGATTGAGTTGTAGACTCGAACAAAAACTAAGTATTCAAAGATAGTCGAAGAAAGAGTTGCTACCATGGTAGGTGATCATGTTGTCGATGATGGCATCGCACTTGTTCATTGTTTGTTGTACGATGAGGTTCAAGTCGTTGTATATCATCAGGCTGGTGGCACCGCAGGCTTTTGCCATCCGCACCCGTGGATGAGGGCTTCATATTCGGCATCGTTGTTTGATGCACAGAACTTCACCTACTGTATGTACCGCATCTTATCACTTTGCGGGGATGTCAAGATGACACCAGCACCTACTCCTTCTTGGTGTTTGGATCCATCGAAGTGCATTGTACAAATCCTCGGCATGTCTGAGGTGTCAGGTAGCTGGAGCTCCATCTAGTGGACTAGGAAATCCGGGAGCACCTGCGAGTTTCTCAATGTGCGGTGCTCGTAGGTGATATGCCGTGGGGATAGCTCAATGCCCCATATGGCGACTTGCCTCATTGCTTCGGGGTTGTTGAGGACATGAGACAATGGAGTGTCATTGACCACCACTATAAGGTGCTCCATGAAGTAGTGGCACAATCGACATATTGTCATGAACACGTCATACGCCAGCTTCTGATAGTGCGGGTACCGCTTCTTGGCAGGTGTGAGTACTTCACTGAGGTAGTACACGGGCCACTGCAGCCCATGTATCTTGCCTTCCTTGGCCCTTTATGATAAGCGCCATGCTAACCACCTGGTGTGTGGTAGATATGTAGAGCAGCATGGGTTCCTTCTCCTGCGAGTTAACAGGACCGACGAAGTTGATAACAGACGCTTTAGGTCATCGAAGGCTTCTTGAACTTCGTCGGTCCACTCAAAAAATGTGTCTTGTGGAGGAGCTGGTAGAAGGGGAGGGATTTTTTGCCCATCCAGGTGATGAACCTGCTGAGGGCTGCAATTCACCTAGCCAGCTGCCGGACTCGTTTGATATTCTTCATCTTCTCCATGGCTAGTATAGCCTCAATTTTCTTCGGGTTTGCCTCAATTCCTCTAGAGGAGATGAGGTACCCGAGTAGTTGCCCGAATGGGATGCCGAAGGCGCACTTCTCTAGGTCCAGGTTGATTCTATAGCTGTCGACATTGTCAAAGGTCTCGCGGACATCATCGATGAGTGTTGTGCTTTATTTTATCTTGACCACTATGTCATCAACGTAGACTTGCGTGTTGCGGCCTATTTAATTTTGGGGATTTCTATTTTCGTGCCCCTGGTTTGTTCGTAGTACTCAGTTTTCCCCAGTCGCTTAACTTTTCCTCACTTTTGCCCCTCTCCTTCTCGGAAACCCATCAAAGAGTTTGAACGGCAGCTGCCGTCAGGTTGACCATTGGCTTACGTGTGGGGCCATGTGGTGTGGGACCATGTGGGGTTGTTTGGTGAGGAACGTGTTATGCTAACGTGTGGGGCCACGCCATGTGGGACTGCGTGGGGCTGGTTTGTTGGGAACGCGTTATGGGGGACATGGTGTGGGACCATGTGGGGCGTGTTTGGTGGTTACTGATACGTCCAAAACGTATCTACTTTCCCGAACACTTTTGCTATTGTTTCTCCTCTATACTTGTGTGATTTGGATGCAACTAATGCGAACTAACGATGTTTTCAGCAGAATTGCCTTGGTGTCTACTTTTTGTGCAGAAAATCAACTATCAGGAAAAATCCTGGAAAATATGCCAAAAATCCTATTTCACCCGAAGACTCTGGGAGCAGAATCTGAGACGGAGAAGAGCCCTAGGGTGGCCACACCACTATTTGGCCTTGGGCCAGGCCAGGCCACGCCAGGGGGTGGTGTGGGCCCCCCAGGCACCCCCTCGGCCTCTCTCTTCGCCTATAAGGAGCCTTCTGACTGAAAAACTTTGGGGGGTTCGACGTTTTTCTAGAAGGAGTTCCGCTCCGCCGCCACCACCAGATTCCATGAAACAGCACCAGAAACTCCGTTCTAGCACCCTGCCGGGACGGGGAATTGGAGGAGATCATCGCCATCATCATCACCATCGCTTCTCCATCGACCATCCATGTTTCTCCCATCTATGAGTGAGTAATCCCCTGCTGTAGGCTATGGGGATGGTAGGGATTGGATGAGATTGTTCATGTAATGGCATCAGATTGTTAGGGCATGGTGCCTAGTATCTTTTATTAGTGCTTTATGACTTTGTTGCGACTTGTCGTTCTTAATTCTTGTCACTAGGGCCCGAGTGCCATGATTTCAGATCTGAACATGTTATTGATTCATTATGATAGTATTGTTCTTGGTCTTATCTACAAGTTGTATACACACGTCGTTGTCCGGAACCTATGGTCCCGGCGACAGTAAATCGGGTAGCCAAGGAAAGGCTTTGATGTGAGGATCACATGTGTTCATGGAGTGTTAATGCTTTGCTCTGGTGCTCTATTAAAAGGAGTACCTTAATTGCCAGTAGTTCCCTAGAAGCCCCGCTGCAAACAGGCTGGCAGGACAAAAATATGTTGTGCAAGTTCTCATTGCGAGCACGTATGACTATATATGGAACACATGCCTAGGATTGTCTAGTACTTGGATGCTTTATCTTATTTATCTACAATTGCCCTATGTTCTGATTGCTATGTGAATTTTCTTGTCCATGCAACGCCCGTCCATCCATCCCTATGCCTACCGTTTCGAATCCCACTTTGTTCGCTTTTGTTACTACTGTCTTTGCTTTGCTACTGCTGTTACTTTACTATTCCTACTACAAAACTGTTGCTACTGATAAACTGCTGTGAGCAAGATTGTTTCCAAGTGCAGCTGAATTGACAACTCAGTTGTTAAGGCTGATAAGTATTCTTTGGCTCCCCTTGTGTCGAATCAATAAATTGGGTTTCACTTCCCTCGAAAATACTGCGATACACCCCCTATACTTGTGGGTCATCAAGACTATTTTCTGGCGCCGTTGCCGGGGAGCATAGCTTTATTTATCAAGTTCACTTGGATTCTCTATTGTTCGCTGCTATCCATCCATCATGGGTAAGTCTCGTGATGGCAAGGTTCCTATTTTACCATCCACTACAAGAAGACGTACGGTTCTGAACACCTCTGCTCTTGATTCACCGTCATTATAAGTAAGCTCGTTACACCACCACATACACATGCTACACACTGCTACTATTGCTGAATCTGAAACTTGATGCTTATGATCTCGCTTCTCGTGGTTGATGAGAGTGGTTCATTAGGTCCTTTCCTAGATGCTACGATTGCTAGAACTATAGCTGGAAATACCGAAACTCCTAATGAAGAACTATAGTTATGATATTGAAGAAGATTATGTTGAGATGACCGATGAGTTTATTAAAGAATGTAAGAACACCCATGATAGGAGCGCTGCTAAGAGTCTCCTTGAGAGGCGTACTATTAGACCCAAATTATATCCTGCTGCTAAGTTTGCTGCTTCTCCCATAAACATTATAGATGAAGATTATGATTTCTCTCTCGATCTATCTTACATAGCTATTGTCGAGAAAGAACCTTTTTGTGGGACTAAGAATGAAAGTGTGGTAGCACATATGAATGAACTTTCTACCATGAGTGGCTTGTTTTCTGATGATATTAAAATGCGTACTTACTTTGTTGCTAAGATTTTCCCTTTTTCACTAAAAGGAGAAGCTAAAACTTGGTTTGGTAATTTACCTCCTGGATCTATTGATAGCCCTGAGTGCTTGTTTAATACTTTCCTGCAGAAATATTTTCCTCCTACTGCTAGACATGCTGTTTTGCAGGAACTTTTTGATTTTAAACAGGGAGAAAAGAGGTATTGCCCGAATCTTGGGCAAGGTTTTGTGCTTTGATTCATGCATAGGCTGGAAGTCCATTACCTAAGAATGAACTACTTGATATATTTTATAATGTACTAACCGTAGAATCTAGGACATACCTAGATAGTTGTGCTGATTGTGTTTTCAGGAATAGGACTCCCAAGGAAGCTGAGGAATTAATGGCTAAAATAAGTAAGAATTATGAAGATTGGACTCCTCCTAAACAAGTTATTCCTGAAGTAATTGTACCTGAACCATCTATTCCTATGCTTATTCCAACATCAAAGAAGAGGGGAATTATTGAATTAAATGATGAAGTGATGAAGGAAGCTAAGAAAGTTCTTAAGGAGAAGGGAATTAAAGCTGCAGATGTCAAGAATTTACCTCCTATAGAAGAATTATGTAAGCCTAGTATCTACTCATCCACTATTGAGGTACACTCTCTCCAACACTTTGATGAAGGTGATATCCCTTACTCTAAACCTCCTGATCAATGCTTAGAAGAATTTGATATCTTTATTGTTAAGCAAGATAACTTTAATAAAAGGGTGCAAAATCATCTTATGGAAAACACTAGAGCTATTGTTGAGTTGAAAGATATTGTGGAAAGAACCTCTAATGATGTTAAAATGATTGTTAAACACTTTCAAATGGTTCAAACTCAAATAGATCAACTCGTTAAAGTGCAAAATGACTTGCTAGTTAATGCTGCTAAAGAAAAACATGCTTATGAAATTAGAACTAGAAGTGGTGCTGCTACCCAGGATCCTCTATATCCTGAGGGGCATCCCAAAAGAATTGAGCAGGAGTCTCAACAGGCTGAAAATAGTGGTTCTACTTGTAAGAAAAGGAAAAAGAAACATAAAACTGTTGTAGAACCCTCTGAACCTGCTATAGATCCTAATAGTATATCTATCTCTGATGCTGAAACTGAAAGTGGTAATGAAGAAAATGAAGTTCCTAACGAAGAAAAAGTTGAAGAAGAACCTGAAAACCACACTAAGAATACTAAATACACTAAAGAAGATTTTATTGCTAAGAAACATGGTAGTGAAAGAGAACCTTGGGTCCAAAAACCTATGCCTTTCCCTGATAAGAAACACAAGTCAAAGGAAGATGAACACTATAATAAGTTTTATGAGTGGATGAAACCTTTATTCTTGCAAATTCCTTTGACTGATGCTATTAAATTGCCTCCTTACTCAAAGTATATGAAGGACATTGTCTCGAATAAAAGGAAGATCCCTAATGAAGAAATCTCTACTTTGCTTGCTAATTATTCCTTCAGTGGTAAGGTTCCTAAGAAACTTGGAGACCTAGGGATTCCAACTATCCCTTGCTCTATTAAGAACAGTTATGTTAGAACTGCTTTGTGTGATTTAGGAGCTGGAGTTAGTGTTATGTCTTTCTCTCTCTATAAGAGGCTTCAGCTTGAAAAATTGATACCAACTGATATATCTTTGCAAATGGCTGATAAGTCTACCACTATTCCTGTGGGTATATGTGAGGATGTACCTATTCAGGTGGCTCATAATTGCTTGATATTAACTGATTTTGTTGTGCTTGAAATGCCTGAAGATGATAATATGTTTATTATTCTTGAGAGACCTTTTCTTAATACCGAAGGAGCAGTTATTAATTGTAATCAAGGAAAGGTGACCTTCAATGTCAATGACAAGGAACATACTGTCTATTTCCCCAAGAAGATTGAAAGGACTTATGGTTTAAATTCAATTGAACATGTTGAAGGCATTCAAGTTGGAGAAATATATTGTCCCATACCAAGAGAAAAATTTGAAACTATTATGATTGGGACCATTGCTATCAAGGTTAAGGTAACATAATCATTAGTGGAGTACAAAGTTTTGTCTCATATGCAATTGTTTTGGTAGCAATACTTGATCAACCTTGCTAACAAAAGGATTCCATTGAACAAAACAATATTTTCATTATGATTATCTCCACTTATTTATATCCTTTGTATTTTAGTTTTTGCTTTCGTTTAGTTTTATTTGTGTTGTTAGTTTGCTTGCATGCTAGAACTTCTGTAGTTCTAGCCTTGTTTTGTCCTTGCATCATGTTTCCAAAAAGAACAAAAATCTTTCTGTCAGAAAAATCATTCTTCTATTTCTGAAAAATGCCCAAAAACAAAGTGTCTCGAAAAATTCCAGAAAATTCATATTAAATTTTTACGTGAAAAAAGGGGCAGAGGAGTACCTGGTAGGTACCAGGGGGACCCACCAGGCAAGCACACCACACGGTGGCGCGGCCAGCCCTGGGTGGCGCCATGCCCTAGTGTGGGCCACCCCTGGCCCCCCACTACCTCTCTCTCCCGCCACTTTCTTCTCTCTCCCGAGTAAGCTCCAGTTCATAGCTCAAAATCACGTTCTTTCTGTGCTTGCTCTCGATTTCTTCGATCTCTTTGCTTAACCCATCTTTCTTCCTGAAATTTGGAGCAATTGTTCCTTGCTATGTGACTCCTCCCCTTGTCCAAGTAGATTTGTGTTTAGTGGATTATATGTTGAGTATTTTGCTACTGTAGGTGACTGGTTATGAGAGCTTGTAAGCTTGTTTGATGCTTAGAGATATAGTTTTGATGCATGTTTAGGCCTCTTGCTAGTCCCTATGAGTAGAATCCTTCATTATAATTACTTTGCAATCACTTGTTTAATAGGTGTTTAAATTTCAGAATAAAAGATGAGTGAACACCACCTAAACCAACATGAGCTTTGGGTGCCTGACGTCATGAAGGTCCACCGGGAAGAGGAAGTTTTTCCCTCCATTTATCCATGCTCTGAGTTCATGAGAGCTGCGGGAATTCTACAAGACTTCCACACTTTGGTTTCTAATGCAGGGTTAGAGCACTTTTTGGAATATGAGCCTTGTCAATTTGTGAAGCTAACCATGTCTGTGGTGCAGGATTTCAAATTTAGTCACTCTTTGCCTAACCCCATGGTCCATTACAAAATTTACAACATAGCTGTCGATCTTTCTCTCGATGATTTTTGTGCAGCTATTAAGGTACCTCAATGGGGATCATGTAAGAAGATTAAAGAGAGACCGGAACCACTCATGGATTTATACGCAGAAATTTGTCAAGGGAGTAGCTTCTCAAAGGAGAATGGAAAAATTCGTAACATTCATCTTCCCTCCATTCGCTACTTTGCCTACTTTATTGCCAAGTGTGTTCTTGCTAGGAAAACTGCCAATAAGTTATCTTCGTTTGATCTAGCATTTATCTCTGCTGCTCTTAGACAAGATAGGTCCTACAACTTGGGTGCTTTGATAGCTTTCTGTCTTGCTGCTAACCGTGAGAAGGGTGGAATTTGTGGAGGCCTCATTGCTTCTCGTTTGCTACCATTGCATGGTTTAGTGCCTGATCATCTAGACCTACAGTTTCCCATAGAGAGGCTTGATTTTAATTCCATGATACAGCATAAATTTATTTCCTCGTGGGCTAGTTTGAGTGAGATGTCTTATGAAATAACCTTTCTCAAAGCTGGTTCGAGAAAGAGCAAGTCCGAGCGTGTTGTTCTTTTGCCTGCACCTGTTTTGTTTAACCTTGATAACAGGGAAGGATGGTCCCTCACTGAGGAGGAGCTTGACACGTACTTGGGAGAGCTCTCCCAATAGGAGCAGGACACAAGAAGGGAGGTCACGGATGATTCGGTCCAGCCCTCGAATGAGGGAGAGTCTTCATATCAGCAACCCACTTACGATTGGGGAGCTTCCTCTTCTTCTCACGGGCCCAGCTATGACCATTCTTACCAAGATCCGCCCGCTTGGAACCCCTATTCATACATGGATTGATACCCACTTAGGCCAAAAGCCTAAGGTTGGGGGAGGTACGCCGACACCGCACTCATCTCCATATCATGTTGCGTCGGTTCTTTGTATATTCATGCTTTTGTTCTCTTTTTAGTTTTCGTTCTTCTATGCTTTTGCTTTCTAAAACACAAAAAGACCAAAAATATTTTTGTTGTTTCTCTTTGGTTTGCTTCTTCTTTTTGCTTTGGTTTGCTTGTTCCTTTTTGCTTTGTTTGAACTATTCAAAAAACCCAAAAAGATTTTGCTTTGCTTGTTTTTCTCTTTTGGTTTTTGTTTAAAAATCGAAAACACCAAAAATATTTGTCGTTCTTCTTTGGTTTTTGTGAGTTAGCTACAGGGTTCGGCAGTTCTCAGTGGATTATTGGTTTCATATTATTATTCAAGCCACATAAGTGAAGAGCAATAATGAGGATTAATGACAACTTGAGGCGTGGTAAGAGGCTGGTAACGAACTCTATTTGTTTTCATTTTTGTACGTATACTCATCATTGTGAGCTTGCTTAGTCCGTTCATGTAGAGTGTATGTTATCTTTGGATACTTAGTAGTTCTTGCTTTCTTGTGATTAGCTCCAGCTCGCTAATAGTTTGTAGCATGTCTCATGAATGTTTGCTTGCATTACTCTATTCATAAATTGGTATGACATTGTGGTATCCTCCTCTGAATGTTCCATTTGATCGACTTGGCACAAGCTCATGCATGCACATGACTGTAATAATCAGTTAAGCCTTGACGAATTATTTTGCCTTGAGGATCTTGAATCATTTTCATGCCTTGAGTAGTCTTGTTTTGTTGCAAGCATGATAATAACAGCTATTGCTCTCTCGTTTGTCGCTCCCTTACTTTTGCTAGCCTTCACTTCCACTGAGTGTCTTACTCATTTTCCAATTCCCTAAACCAAATATTTCCAAAGTGTCCATCATACCTACCCATTAGCATCATTTGCTACTTCCGTGCATATTCAATATGCCTTGTTTTCTTCCGAATAAAATGTTTGCTTGTTATGAGAAAGTTAGTTAGTAAAGCTCTCACGAACTTGATGGCACACTTTATTTTCTGCAGTTAATAAACCTGAACCATTGTGAACTCTCCATGAAAGTTATATGCTTGCTAATTATAGGCTGGGGATTAGAAGAACCGCGCTGTCACGGGGAACGCTTTCAACACTTGTAAATATATACCCAGTTGATACCTTGCTCTTTTGTTTGCGGATGTCGTCGGTGTGAAATAAAAGGGGAGCTTGTAAGTCCTTGGAGTTATGTATGTGTGTTAGAGAAACGCTGGGTCTGGTTCAATCCATGCTGACATGGTGGAAACCTGCAGCGTAACCATAATGATATCTATGAAGCATTCTTCTTATAAAAAAAGAGAGTTATAGCTATTGAGAAAAAGAAAAAAAAGAGTTTTATGAAAAGAGGAAAGAGAGAAAAAAAGCACCATTTTCCCATGGTAAATAAGAAGATTGCTGAGATACTCATTGTTTGCTTGTCTTGTCATTTTGATATGGGGATTCTTCCGTATCATCGGGCAAGGGGTACCCTGTTGGCAGTTCTCAATGATACGCACATACTTACGATGACAAGAACTTACCGGTAACTAAAGTTGAGTAGCATGAGGAGCGGCCCTCGTACTCAAGGGACTTGGGATTTCTAGTTTATAGTCTGTCAAGCATATAACTTAGATTGGACCTCACTTTCACCTTAACCACATTAAACATGCCTATGATAGGGGCAATGAGAGCTCAAATCTAACAAGTACCATACTTTCAGCATTTGGAAGCCTTTCAAATTTCTCAAAACCTTTTTCTTCTACTTGTTGAGTCTCCACATATTCTTTGAGCACCTTCTTGAGAGCATAGTTGTCATTCTTTATGTTTGTTTCATTACTTGATTATTTGTGTTATGACTTTGATGCTTGTATCCTTGATATCTTTACTTCTAGTCATCACTTGAACTTCAGAGGTGCCTTGACATTCATAATCAAAGGCAAGCGAGATACCACTCTATCATACCTTTCTATGAGCATTGTAATGTTGCTTATGTTTGTGCTTTGTGCTACTTATTATTCTTGAGTTGGAATCTCTTCATAGCTTGCAATGACTACTAAGTAGACTCAGTTGCATACTCTTTATTATGAACTGTCTAAGTAGTTGATCACATTGCTGAGAATATTTACATCATATGAAGCAAATGTGTTCGTGAAAGTTCTTTTATCGCACTCAATTTTCAACTGAATTGCTTGAGGACAAGCAATAAGCTAAGCTTGGGGGAGTTGATACGTCCAAAACGTATCTACTTTCTCGAACACTTTTGCTATTGTTTCTCCTCTATACTTGTGTGATTTGGATGCAACTAATGCGAACTGATGTTGTTTTCAGCAGAATTGCCTTGGTGTCTACTTTTTGTGCAGAAAATTAACTATCAGGAAAAATCCCGAAAATATGCCAAAAATCCTATTTCATCCGAAGACTCCAGAAGCCAGAATACGAGACGGAGAAGAGCCCTGGGGTGGCCACACCACCTGCTGTGGCCAGGCCAGCCGCCAGGGGTGGTGGGCCCCCCATGCACCCCCTCGGCCTCTCTCTTCGCCTATAAGGAGCCTTCTGACTGAAAAACTTTGGGGGGTTCGACGTTTTTCCAGAAGGAGTTCCGCTCCGCCGCCACCACCAGATTCCACGAAACAGCACCAGAAACTCCATTCTGGCACCCTGCCGGGACGGGGAATTGGAGGAGATCATCGCCATCATCATCACCATCGCTTCTCCATCGACCATCCATGTTTCTCCCATCTATGAGTGAGTAATCCCCCGATGTAGGCTATGGGGATGGTAGGGATTGGATGAGATCGTTCATGTAATGGCATCAGATTGTTAGGGCATGGTTCCTAGTATCTTTTATTAGTGCTTTATGACTTTGTTGCGACTTGTCGTGCTTAATGCTTGTCGTTGTTGGTCTTATCTACAAGTTGTATACACACGTCGTTGTCCGGAACCTATGGTCCTGAAGTGACAGAAATCGGGGTAGCCGGAAGGGAAAGGCTTTGATGTTAGGATCACATGTGTTCACGGATGTTAATGCTTTGCTCCGGTGCTCTATTAAAAGGAGTACCTTAATTGCCAGTAGTTCCCTAGAGGCCCCGCTATAAACGGGCTGGCAGGACAAAAGATGTTGTGCAAGTTCTCATTGCGAGCACGTATGACTATATATGGAACACATGCCTAGGATTGTCTAGTACTTGGATGCTTTATCTTATTTATCTGCAATTGCCCTATGTTCTGATTGCTATGTGAATTGTCTTGTCCATGCAACGTCCGTCCATCCATCCCTATGCCTACCGCACTCGAATCCCACTTGTTATCGCTTTTGTTACTCTTGTCTTTGCTTTACTCTTTGTTACTTTACTATTCCTACTACAAAACTCATATCGATAAACTGATGTGAGCAAGATTGTTTCCAGGTGCATCTGAATTGACAACTCAGTTGTTAAGGCTGATAAGTATTCTTTGGCTCCCCTTGTGTCGAATCAATAAATTGGGTTTCACTTCCCTCGAAAATACTGCGATACACCCCCTATACTTGTGGGCCATCAGTTACGTGCGCCCTATCGCCTAAATTGGAAGTTTTCTTTTTTGTTATTTTTACGATTGGCCTTTTTAAGAGCGAATTTTCCCCTCTCTCTCTCGCTAACTTTTGTGTTTTTTTTGCCAAAAAGGTATCAAAATCTAGAGAAGCTTCTCTCTTCATTCATTGTTCCTTTTAGCCCTCGTTTTTCCCAATCTGGTGTCAAATCTAGAGTAGAAAATCTAACTAGCACCATAAATACATTCAGTAAACAAAGTATATGTAGATAAAGCATCTAATATAGGATATATATTATGGTACTTAACGAGGTTCGACAATTAGGCTGCTCAATAGCAGCAGCGGACAAGTTCAACACAGACAATACAAAAGAAGCTGCTTGACAGCAGTAGCGACAACACAAGATCGGTAGCCCCTCATGGCCTCTGCTAGGAGGGACACCGCCTCCTCCCTCTGCCGCCTCCTCCACTTCTTGCTGCCCAGTCTCTTGACCTTGGGTGCCTTGGGGCTGATCGGGGGCATGCGACCCTCCTCGAAGTCATGGACATTCATGGACTCGCCATAGGTCCTCACGTCCTCGGCATTCTTCAAGAGGGAGTTGAAGTCGATGGCGTGGAGCCTCCTGATGGTGCAAAAGGGGCACCTGTAGACATCATCGGCGAAGAACTTGTCATATTGGTCGGACTTCAGCCTCCTCAGCACCTGACGATTCTTGGTGTCCTTGGAGTTGTTGTCGCTGCAGACGTCGCTGCTATCCTCCTGTTCGAAAAAATGTAGAGTGCAATAAGGACATGATTGAGATACCTTGATTATCAGGATTGATTATTTGCATAAATTGACCGATTAAGATCCCTGATTATCCCCAATCCCCAAATCTCAAACCAAATCGAATACTGATCCCAACTACATATCGGCGCTAGGGAATCTCTTTACTGCAACTTGGAGGACAAATAAAATAGGATTGAAATACGAATAGGGGGATTCATCGAAAAACAAGATCTAACACAAGAGGATTAGCTACTGTAAAAATATCTAGCATCCAACGATTGAAAATACGAACAGCCAAACCCTAATAACATGCGATCTAGCATCCAAAGATGGGAATGGGGGAAGAACAAGGGAAGGGGATAAAACCCTAGTTACCTCCGACCATGGGTCAGTGATGTTGATGTCATAGGGGTTCTCTGGCCTGATGTAATCTTCCTCCTCGTAGGGGTCCTAGCCAAGCGGGATCTGCCCGGGAGTAGCAGGGGCCTCCTCGCCGGCGGCTACGGCGGAAGCATGTATGGGGATCTGGACGCGAATGGCGGCTCCCTTCGATGCCTTGTTAGGGGCCTGTACGGGGACTAGGGCATCCTCACCGGCGGCCTTGGAGGCGATGATGGCCACCGCGCCGTTCTTCTCCATCGCTAGCATGGTTGGGATTTTCTTGGGGGTTTGTGGAAGGTGATGGGATATTGGAGATGGTTGAGTGAGCGAGTGAGTGATGAGTGAGAGTGAGGAGGCCTCTATAAAGGAGAAGGGAAGGGATGTTTTGTTGCACCACCGTGCACCGCCTAACCGCGTACGTTACTGCACCGTGCACGGCCACACGTGTCCGCTATCGTCCCGCGCACCACGAGACACGTACCGTGAGTCACGTTTTTCCCTCGTGTCTAACCCTGGCGACTTAGTTGTGCTCAGTTATACCCTCGAGTATAACACTAGCAGTTTGGTTGTACTCAGTTTTTCCCTCCAGTACTAACAATGTCATGTGTAATATACTCAGTTTTACCCTCCAGTGGCTAGTCAACAGAGAGTCAACGAATGGGTTTTAGCTAGCTAATTTATGCACAACAAATTCAAAAAGATCAAAACATAGTGGCATCTATCCAGGGAGTCTTATTATGTGACCTACCACCATAAGAAATATATATAAATCAACTTTTAACCTAAATCACCACTTCTCAAATCACCTACTATCTATGAAGGTTCATGGCTTTCTACTCAAGCCTCTTCCCAAAACATCGATCCCCAAAACATAGTTTGTCTGAATGAGACAATAATTGTCAAACTGGTGTATATTTGAATTGCAAATAGTTTGATGTATACCAAGATGTATTTTATTGTATAAAAGACACATTTTCCATTTTTAAATCTCTTTTTATTTTCTATTTGAATCCCTTTGTTAGACTTGCCCTTGGTTTTTAAGTTCTACTCAGTTTTGCCCTTGGTTCTTAAGTTCTACTCCGTTCTCCCCTCTCTCTTAGTCATAATCTCTGACACCTATGCTCATCTTGGCTGCTACGCTCTGATTGGTTGGGACAGTTGTCACATGGATCGTGCCCACCAACCGTTGATCCTCTGTGATCTAGTGGATAGGATAACCCCTATATCTGTCAGGGGGCACCCCTCTAACTATGCAAAATAACGAGTTTACCATCGGTACTTTAACTCCATAAACAAATGATTTTGAATATAATTTGAAGGGAAAGTGTTCAAAGGTGTATAATTTTCTTATATGCAAGTTTGTGCATTACATTTCACTCTATTAAAATGATAATCTCTCAAGATTTTCTTAGCACAATATTATCTTGTATTAAGTGCGATTCTAAAGAGTTCAAATATGTATAATTTTTGTATATGTAAGTTTATACATTACATTTCACTCTATGAAAATGGGGGAGAAAATGATAATGTCTCAAAATTTTGCTAGCACATCATTATCACGTATTAAGTGTGATTTCATAATGTTCAAAGGTTTATAATTTTCGTATACACAAGTTTATGCATTATATTTCACTCCATGGAAATGATAAATGATCAGAATTTTATTAGCAAAACATTATCATGTCCTAAGTGCGATTTCAAAGAGTTCAAAGGTGTATAATTTTCGTATATGCATTGCATTCCACTATATGAAAATGATAATCTCTCAAGATTTTCTTAGCACAACATTATCACGTATTAAGTGCAATTTCCAAGAGTTCAAATGTGTATATTTTTTGTATATGCAAGTTTATGCATTACATTCCGCTCTATAAAAATGGGGACAAAATGATAATCTTTCAAAATTTTGGTAGCACATCATCATCACGTATTAAATGCGATTTCACGGTGTTCAAAGGTTTATAAGTTTCACATATGCAAGTTTGTCCATTACATTCCACTCTATGAAAATGATAATCTCTCAAGATTTTCTTAGCACAACATTATCACGTATTAAGTGCGATTTCAAAGAGTTCAAATGTGTATAGTTTTTGTATATGCAAGTTTATGCACTACATTCCACTCTATGAAAATGGGGGAGAAAATGATAATCTCTCAAAATTTTGTTAGCACATCATTATCATGTATTAAGTGTGATTTCATGGTGTTCAAAGGTTTATAATTTTTGTATACGCAAGTTTATGCATTATATTTCACTCCATGGAAATGATAAATGATCAAGATTTTATTAGCACAACATTATCATGTCCTAAGTGTAATTTCAAAGAGTTCAAAGGTGTATAATTTTCGTATCTGCAAGTTTATGCATTACATTTCACTGTATGAAAATGAAGCTAGACCGGAGAAGAAGAATAAAGGGGAGGCAACGGCACGGGCGCAGGCGTGGGGCTGGCTTGATGTCCCATCTTGCAACGCCAATCTGGGTAAGTTGTGAGTCCGATGCTCACGTGGATAAGCTGTGGGTCCAATGCTGATCTGGATAAGTGGAGAGAGGTGTCCACTATGAGAACCGACTGAACACGGCCCCACTTCTCAGCATGTAATGACAAGGGTCCACTACAGGACTCGACAAAACGCGACCCTACTTTTCATCACGTAACAGCGAGGGTCCACTTCGGGACCCGACTAAACGTGGCCCCACTTGTCAGCACGTAATGGCAAGACTGACGGACAACGAGTTTTTAGACCATGTGAGAGTATTGTAGAAGGAGATGGGCAAAAGTGAGGAAAAGTTAAGCGGCTGGGGAAAACTGAGTACAACTAACGAACCGAGGGAACGAAAATAGAAATCCCTTAATTTTTTATGCAGGCATGCATGCACCTTTGAGAGGTGGCCCCCGCATTCTTTAGCCTGAAGGGCATTGTGTTGTAGAAGTAGACGCTAAATGGTGTGATGAAGGCCATCTTTTCTTGGTCATCCGCCTTCATACAGATCCGATTTTAGCCTGAGTAGGCATCAAGAAAGGAGAGACATTCATACCCCGCAGTTGAATAGATGATTTGATCGATCTGTGGTGAGGGGGAGTGGTCCTTCGGGCAGTGCTTGTTGATGGATGTGAAGTCTACACACATCCGTAGTATATCCGTGTCCTTCTTTGGCACCATCACGGGGTTAACTACCCAGGTGCTTTTGTTGATCTCGTGGATGAAATCGGCGTCGAGGAGTCTATTGATATCCACGCCTATACCTTTGGCCTTTTCTTCTGATAGTTGTTGCAGCGACTGCTTGATTGGTCGTGCATCATGGTACATGTTGAGTGCATGCTTGGAAAATTCCTTGGGAACTCTTGGCATGTCCGCAGGACACTAGGCAAAGATATCCCAGTGCTCACGAAGAAATTCGATGAGCGCGAGTTCCTATGCGGAACTCAGGTTGTTTGCGATGAGGGCCATCTTGGTCGAGTCCATTGGGTGAACCTAGACCTCCTTGGTGTTGACCGTGGAGTCAAGGACTAATCGGGTGCATTTTTTCTGCTCAAGGGAGGAAGACTATTGTCTGGCAACTCCTTGAGCCTTGCCAGCTCCTCTTGCATGCCGAAAGATTGGGAGATTCTGTTGAACTCCCTATCGTAGGTGTCCGATCTTGTAAAGCTTCCCTAGACGATGATGACACCGTTTGGTCCTAGCATCTTCAGCATGAGGTACACGTAGTGTGGCACGGCCATGAATCGTGTGAATGTCATGCGACCGAGTATGGCGTGATACTAGGAAGGCTAGTCAGCCACCTCAAACTCGAGATTCTCCCGCCTGGAGTTCTTGGGCGTGCTGAAGATAGTGTCGAGATGGATTTTCCTAGGGGGTAGATCCCTTTTCCTAGTACGATGTTGTGGAAGGTGGTACCGAATGACTCCAGGCTAGACAGTGGGATGCGCATGGCACGCAAGGTTCTGGCGAATATGAGGTTGAAGTGGCTGCCTCTGTCCATGAAGATTCTGCTCATCCCTCGTACCTGCCGACCTGAGCTTCAAGTACTAGGGCCGTGTGACCTAAGCATGGTATTTGACGCAGGTGGTCGAGCCTGTTGAATGTGATGCATGATTAAGACTAGCTGAGGTACTTAGGAATTGAGGGGGTGATGTCACCGCCATGTTGTCTTATCGAGTCCTGGTCTTCTAGATCCTCTTGGAGGGATGACCCCTAGATCATCTTGCTCCCACATGGTGGGGGGTATGGTTTGCCTCCATTGTTGCGTGCCACTAGGGATGCAGGTGGTGGTGCTGCGTTGCCTAGGAGGGGTGGTAGTAGCGGTGCTCCGTACTCTATGGGCCCTACGGCCGCTCCATAGCCTTGACTTGCCGCTTCACACTAAAGTTCCGTGTAAGCATATTGAAGCAATGGAACTACCGACAACCTTTGAGGAGGTGACTCGACTTTTTCTTGCCGTCCTTCTTGGTGATGTAGTAGTGGACATTGCAGGGGCATGATAGTCACGCCATTGCATTTGAAGTGCCATCATTGGTGTGGCGCTGCCACACCTGGGGATTTTTCCCATGTCGTAGTAGTTGCCACCATGATACCCGTTGTTACGGTTGTCGTCGTGTTTGTCGGTGTAGCCGGTTGCGACCATGTCGACCTCGTCCCGATCCTCTTAACCGTGATGCCTGTGTTTTCCTCGACGGTCACGCCTGCGGCCCAGATCGTCCTCGTCAGCTAAGTGTGCTCAATGAAGTAGTGGCACAATCGACATGTTGTCATGAACACACCGTACGCCAGCTTCTGATAATGTAGGTAGCGCTGCTTAGTGGGTGTGAGTAGCTCACTAAGGTAGTACACGGGCCGTTGTACCACATGTATCTTGCCTTCCTCCTCCCTTTCGATGACAAGCGCAGTGCTGACCACCTGGTGTGTGGCGGATATGTACAACAACATAGGATCCTTCTCTTGGGGAGTGACCAGGATCGGCGAGGTTGATAGCAGGCGCTTAAGGTCGTCGAAGGCTTCTTGTGCTTCGTTAGTCCAGTCGAACGTATCCATCTTGCGGAGGAGTTGGTAGAAAGGCAGGGCCTTTTCGCCCGTCCGACCGATGAACCTGCTGAGGGCCGTGATTCGCCCAGCCAGCTGCTGGACACCCTTGATGTTCTTTGGCTTCTCCATAGCCAGTATGGATTTAATTTTCTTCGGGTTTGCCTTGATTCCCCCTTGCGGAGATGAGGTACCCGAGTAGTTGCCTGGATGGGACGTCGAAGGCGCACTTTTTCGGATTCAGCTTGATTCTATAGAGATCGAGGTTGTCGAAGGTCTCACGAAGATCATCGATGAGTGTTTTGCTCTCTTTTGTCTTGACCACTATGTCATCGATATAGACTTGAACATTGCGGCCTATTTGGTTCTTCACGCAGGCCTGCATGCACCTTTGATAGGTGGCTCCTGCGTTCTTTAGCCCGAAGGGTATTGTGTTGTAGCAGTAGACACCAAATGGTGTAATGAAGTTTTTCTTTTCCTGGTCCTCCACCTTCATCTGAATCTGATTATAGCCTGAGTAGGCGTCAAGGAAGGAGAGGCATTCAGACCCCATGTTGAATCGATGATTCGATCAATCCGCGATAGTGTTAAATGTTCCTTTGGGTAGTGCTTGTTGAGGGACGTGAAGTCTACACACATCCGCAGTATATACATGTCCTTCTTTGGCACTAGCACAGGGTTAGCTACCCAGGTGTTTTCCTTTATCTCGCGGATGAAATCGGCATCGAGGAGTCTATTGACCTCCACACCTACAACTTTGGAATTTTCTTCTAATAGCCGATGCAACGACTGCTTGATTGGTCATGCATTGGGGAACACGTTGAGTGCATGCTCGGTGAATTCCCTAGGAACTCCTGGCATGTCCGAAGGACACCAGGCAAAGATTTCCCAGCGCTCACGGAGGAATTCAACGAATTCCCTGGGAACTCCTGGCTTGATTGGTCGTGCATCGGGAAACATGTAGAGTGCATGCTCAGCGAATTGTCTGGGAACTCCTGGCATGTCCGAAGGACACCGAGCAAAGATTTTCTGGCGCTCACGGTGGAATTCGACGAGTGCGAGTTCCTATGGGGGACTTAGGTTGTTGGCGATGAGGGCCGTCTTGGTGGGATATGTCGAGTGTACCTAGACCTTCTTGTTGTTTACCGTGGAGTCAAAGGACTGCTCAGGTGCATTCTGCTTGCTCAAAGAAAGAATATTGTTTTTCATCGACTCCTTGAGTCTTGTGATCTCTTCTTGCATGACGAAAGATTGGGATATTCTGTTGAATTCCCTGTCACAGTTGTCTGATCTGGTGAAGCTACCTTGGACAGTGATGACACCGTTTAGGCCTGGCATCTTCAGCATGAGGTACGTGTAGTGCGGTACTGCCAGGAATCTTGCGAATTCCACGTGACCGAGTATGGCTTGGTATTGGGATGGCCAGTCGACCACCTCGAACTCGAGGCACTCATGTCTGAAGTTCTTGGGTGTGCCGAAGATAACGTTAAGGTGGATTTTGCCCTGGGGTAGATTCCCTTTCCTGGTACGATCACGTGGAAGGTGGTTTCATATGGCTCTAAGCTGGAGAGCGGTATTCGCATAGCACGCAAAGTGCTGATGAACATGAGGTTGATGCCGCTACCTCCGTGCATGAAGACTCTGCTCATCTCATACCCACCAATATGAGCCTCGAGCACCAGGGCTGTGTGGCCTGGGCATGGGACTTGAACGTGATGGCTGCAAACACGTTGACTACGAACCCGATGACTGCGAACACGTTGACTGTGAGACCGCTGGATGTGAACGTGTCCAGGTGCAAGATTTTTTGAGAACAAAAATATGTCGAGGATCGAAAATCATTTACTATACATTTTTCAAGAACAATTCTACTAATGAAAGCGTGAGAAATCTCGGATAAGAATCCTTATATGATAAAAGGTGTGTGAATAAAGTATTGCTTCCCTGCGTTTTTCTTTCTAGGTGTTTTACCTTCTATTGTGTGCTTAACAGTGAACCCGTTGAATGCTAACATGTTGCGTCTGAGCATGTTGTATGCGAAGATGTTGGATGCGAACGCATTCTATGCGATCATGATCAAAAAACTAAATGCGATGATAATGGAGATGCATTCAGAATGAATATACGTGGCACTCTTTCGAATGCTTTCGTATTTATGCGTCTGGTTCTGAATGTGGAAGGAGGCTTGGATTACAAAAATGTAACCGTTCTCTCTCGCACCCTCTTCTACTCACCCTACCGGCCACATTGTCCGTACAACTTCCACATTGATCGCTTCGGATCGAGTTCTCTCTCCATCTTTCTTTCATTGTAATTTTTTCCGCATGTTGCCATGGTCGGCTCCTTATTCCCGTCACCTCCTCCGTCACGGTCAAGGTCTTCGCGAGTAACGCTGTCAAGCTCTCCCTCTGAGGATGACAAGGAGAACAATACGAAGGCATCTTACACGAACACATCGACACCGGAGAACGACAACCACACCGACACCGACGAGGATGATGAACACGAGAATAGCGGCGGCAGCACCAACGAGGACGAGGACGTCGCCAGCGTCACTGACAAGGACACCAACGCCGACTCCAACTTGGACATGGAGCATCGCATCGGCAACACTGACGAGGACGAGGACACCGACGAGGACGATCACACTGACACCGACCCAAACTATAACGAGGAAAGCGATTCCCATGCCAACGCGCACGTCGAGGAGAACAATGCCGAGGCCGATGTTGCCATAGACGAGGGCCTTGATTGGGATTTTTCGAAGAAGCTAAGGAGTCGTGGAAGTGGGGGGCCACGTTGGTGTCATGAGGGTTGGATGGTGGTGGCGACGAGCAACCGGATGATGGCGATGAATGTGACTCTGTTAGGCGCTTCCTTGAGCACAGCAAAGCGTTGTGGAGATGATGGCATAGTTGGGCCCTCGAAGAGGAAGAAGAAGACTATATAGGGTCCTAATAGTACTATAGCAGTACGTTAGTATTTTATTATTAGGTTGCTTATCTGTTCGTGAACAATGTGAAAATCTTTTGCTAATAAGTTGTAGTAAAGTTTGTGTGCTCTATATGTCGGAATATGAATTGAGTTCCATCTTTCGTTGTTCTGTGCTGCAACTCGTGTTGTCTTAAATGTTGTTATGTCATCTGAAATGTCAATGTTTCAGGCGGATTTGGGAAAACGAGGTAGAGATACGGACTACTGGTCAATCATTTTTACTCCTACACACACAATCGTCGCAGAACACATCAATAGTAGCTTCATCTCATCAATGCCTTCACCATTTTCCAGGAAAGTGACGTAATTATTTGTCAGCTTGGTACTATAGTTAATTTGACAAGACAATACTGTAGAGCATGCGTCGTGTGAAGCAAGTAATTTTCTATGTCTTGATAGCATGTTAGAATGGCAGCTTCAGCTCCTTGGCGCATTCTCGTTTTCCCACGAATGTGACTTAGTTTTTGGTCATCTTGGTACGATTGTTAGATTGATGACATGATATTGCAGAGCACACAACATGCAGATTAAGTACTTTGCCCGAGATTGATAGCGTGCTATAATGATAATGTCTTTAAAAATAGAAGTGTTTACTCTATGTCTGTGTGTTTCCCTTGAGGCAACACATGACTCATAGACATGAGGTGTTTACTTCGCTCTCTATCCATGATTTTGTCCATATATTAGATCTAATGGCTAATGGTATTTGACTCTATGACCACACGATCTACCTAACCATAAATGACATACAACGGTTGGTCTCATAGCTGTGCCCATGGGGGCACAAAGAGAAGGCTAGTAATAATAATAAGTAAAGTAAAAGAGTAATAAAATATGCAAGTACAGTAAATGCAATTATAATAAGGTATTTTTGTGTTTTGATTGTGTTTGCAAGTAAAGAAAGTATTTTTATATTTTTGAGATATTAAATTGAAGCAAGTATAAATGATAGTAGTAGTGTTGGAAGGTTGTTTCTTATGATAAAAGTTGGACCCAGGTTCATGTTTTACTTGTCTACTCTCTTTTTAAGTTGAAATGGACATAAAACAATTCGTCATCAATATAATATTGGTGAAACTTCAATATGTGTTTGATGAGCATTCATGTGGGCATCATGTCCTAACATACAAAGGATGCAACTCATCTCTCTTATACTTCTATAGAAAGGGAAAACTCTAAACAATCTAGAATTAAGAATTAACAAAGCATAGCCTTAGGTACTTTGACATGATGTTTGAATAACAAATATGCTACCTAGACCAAACAAGATTATCAAGCTATCACAAGATAATTATAGCACATGAATTCACTTAATCCCTAGTGAGGTAACAAAAGAAAGGTAAACACCATAGTATATCCTGAATTTGTTGTCACTATTCAATCACCACCACCATGTTACTCCATCTAATACACACTTCCCCATACACGCTCTTGCATAAAAGTTGGATCAAAACAAGTAATTAAGAATGGGGTACATGATATGCATCTATCAATACATCTTACACCTAAATAGGTTCCAGTCTCATATATCAAATCATAGAATAAAGGTCCACCACATAGGAATTAAATATATGACCATAATCATGTTGGTAAGCTCATATGGTACTAGAGCTATGAACAAGAGAGAGAGAGATCAAGATACTTCCACAAACCCATAGTCTAGAGGTCGACTACTCCCTCTTAATCATGGTGATGAAGTTGGAGATGTTGGAGAAGGTAGAGATCCCTCCGGTGGTGGATCCAATGGAGTTTCCACCTCCAATATTTGTTGGTTCTAACTCCTTTTTGGTGTTTCTGTGTTTCTGTGATGCTCTCCTTGAGGATGCCCCGGGGGACCCTTTTTATAGAAACCAAGTCCGTGGGCGAAAGATTGAAGCGAATTGGATGGCTGAGAGCCAAAAGACCTCAGGTGGCGCGCCTAGTAGGGTTGCACGTGCCACCTGGGATCTTTTGGGTCTCCAAGCCCTTTTAGTGAGGTCCAAGCACTCCAGATCATCCTTCTTCCTGAAATATTGGCTTTCCCAAAATCTTAGCTCCATTGGACTTTGTTTAGGTCCCTAAAAGATAAAAATACATAAAACCGGGTTTTCCTATCCTACAGAATTATAACCAAAATAAAGGGGATCATTGGTAAATCCTAAAAAATCAATATAAAACATGGTTATCACATTATATATGTTGCAAATATGTGGGGATATGTGTCAATAAACTACAAAGTTCATGTATGCATTTTACATGCATCACCATCCCCAAGCTAAACCTATGTTTGTCCTTGAGCATGAAGGTGATAAAACTAAACATGGACTTTGGAGTTTGTTGCTATGTTTCATGTCACACATTGTTACACAAAAGTTTACAAGGTTCAATCTATAAAGAATAGTAATAAGAAAGTAAGCTATAAAGTGATATCTCTTATAAACTACAAACATGCTTAACACTAAGTTGCTTTGTAATGAAACAAATGAAAGTATCATGAAAAATTAAGCATGCTTAGATGAATTTGTGAAATTATAGAAGACTATTTTGCTACTTTTGATCTTTTGACACTTTTGTAATAGAAAGTAAGCAGGGAAGATATGTGCTAGTCCATCAATAATACATATTTAAAAAAATAAAGTTTTGAGATATGTAGCTCAAGTTAACGGTATTCATAAGAGTGGAGTTCCAAGCATTTATTTTGGCATAAGTAGGTACGGTTTATGTGTTTGGCCCTTTGCAAGTTAAATGTTTCATGCCCCTTAACCACAAGTACTAGTTTCTACAGATCACAAGAGTTTCGTCATTGTATGCATATGGCTTCAAACAAGGTAGCACTAAGGTCCACCTATCCCTTTGTACGAGTGGTCCTTGCCCCCCGAGTTCTAAGGTAGACCATCCACACTCCAATGACAGGACAAACCGGCTTATAGAACTTCTGAGCACTTTGTTTACTTTTTTTTTTTGAGAGTGTGCTTCATAGAATATTCATGTTGTAAACTTCCACAATGATGCATAGCATGTGATACGGAACCCGACATGGCATACTGTAGTGTATCTACGGATGTCGTCGAAGATATTAAAGAGAAAATTTGTGATAATATTCCTATTGATCCCAGTGCCTACACTCCAACTCTAAGGTCTTTGTATTCTCTTAATGAGAGAAGTAATATTCATGAGGAGATAGACATGCATGTGTCACTTTGGATTTTGTCGATAGATGTACGTACAAAAGTCCAGGTCAGCAGCTACATGTTTGATCCAGGTGGGGCCAAATGTCAGGAAACTGATTCAGTTTTTGAAGACAATACGGTGCAACTTAAATAGAGAATCAGCACGAGGACTTACTATTTTCCTGGGATTTGTCTTGCATACTCGGAGATGTTTGGATCAAAGACGATTTGTTTCTTCTGGAGATCACGTCCGCCTGAAGAGATAAAAACAATATTTAGGAGGTTTCTAGTTTAATATTTTTGGTCATTTAGTATTTCCATATCGTTGTGTGATCTTTTATTTCCTTTTAGCTGAAAGCTATAGATGGAATAGGGGGTGTGGCTGCTTAACAGCCAAGTCAAAGTGTCGGCTATAAAAGCCATGGTCTACGTCATTGTAAGGGAGTTGAAATTATTTTGAGTTGAGAATACAGAAAAGATCTTATGTCGGGGGACACCAATATCGTGTGTGAGTTTGCTTGCTGATCCGCGAGGGTCTGTTGCCGCTTGCGTGGAGTTGATTATCTTCTCAATGCTGGTTGCTAGGATTTACGGTTTGTGTAAATAGATCGGATCTTCTTTGTATCTTTGCTACTATTTATCTGTTGATCGTCGTGAAAGATCAGGCCTAAACCTTTTTGGATTACGTTGATCCGTATCATCCTGGTATCAGATTCGTCGGGTTTCTCACGGTGATTTTCTGCTGAGATTTATCTATTGGTTTTCTTTTGAGGACTAGAAGATCTGCTCTGAAGTTTTTGCTGCCGGAGACGATTTGCCAAAACACCGGTCTTGGTCTAGATTATGGAGAAGCTTGTACGTGGATCGATCTGATCGATCAAAGAAGCGGCCTGAATGTGCGCGTTTGTTTGTGCTTCACGTGAGCAAGGAAAAGAAATACTAGAAGAGATCAGATTGGATCGGATGTGAGCAAGGAAAAAAATAGAAGAGACTTTGCTATTCACATGGATTATTTCTTGGGCTCCGTGAAGGAATTCTAGTACTGCACGTCCGTGTAGTTTATTTTTCCTGCCATGTTCTGCATAGCACATCAAGTCAGATTCAGATTCGATTGCTTACCCACAGGACAAGGCAGCTACGTGAGTACTACTTTGGTTTGGGAGCCATTTTCTGTTTGGCCACAATTGCTCGTGTGACTGTGTTTCCTGTCTGATCTATATCTGCTAAACGACTGTGTTACTAAATTATTCGGCCGTGACACAATGTTTCGTCGCAACCAGTGTTCTCTGTCGAGTATTATGGAGGATTTTTCCGTCATATCAGCAGGATTTCGACAAGAGGAGAGAGGGTAAAATGATAAACTATTTCACACTAAAGTGATTGTGGGGTACAGAGTGTGTGGTTTGACAATCGATCACTGGAGTTCGATCAATGTTGTTAGCATCGAGATGGTGGAGAAGTTGGAGTTGCCAAGAACGCCACGTCCGCAACCATATTATCTCCGTTTGGGTTCCGAAGAGTTCACCATCACACACCAAACCAAGGTACAATTTCGTATAGAAAAATTTTATGGAGAGGTTTGTTGTGACATTATTCCAGTATACATGGTCTCATGTCATTTGCTTCTGGGTAAACCATGGTACAACGAACATGGAGCAGTCCACTGCCTCGATCACACAAATAGGTACTATAAATATTTTGTTAGATATGGTCCGTGGAGTATAATTTGTTGTCCATGGATATGGCTATGTTCAAAACATGGAGAGATGACAGGTTGCAGAAAAAGAAAGAACAAGAAGTGGCAAAACGCATGACTGAGTTTGCTGCTTATTTTTTGCCGCCTATTCAATCTACAGCTACCATTGAAGAAGGAGAGGATGAGGGGAGGATGATACGGCACCCTACATGCTATATTGTAGTGTATCTGCGGATGTCGTCAAAGATATTAAAGAGTAAATTTGTGATAATATTCCTATTGATCCTGGTGCCTACACTCCAACTTTAAGGTCTTTGCATTCTCTTAACGAGAGAAGTAATATTGATGAGGAGATAGACATGCATGTGTCACTTTGGATTTTGTCGATAGATGTACGTACAAAAGTCCAGGCCAGCAGCTACACGTTTGATCTAGGTGGGGCAAGATGTCAGGAAACTGATTCAGTTTTTGAAGACAATACGGTGCAACTCAAACAGAGAATCAGCACGAGGACTTACTATTTTCCTGGGATTTGTTTTGCATACTCGGAGGTGTTTGGATCAAAGACGATTTGTTTCTTCTAGAGATCACATCCGCCTGAAGAGATAAAAACAATATTCAGGAGGTTTCTAGTTTAACATTTTTGGTCATTTAGTATTTCCATATCGTTGTGTAATCTTTTAGTTCCTTTTAGCTGAAAGTTATAGATGGAATAGGGGGTACGGCTGCTTAACAGCCAAGTCAAAGTGTCGGCTATAAAAGCCATGGTGTACGTCATTTTAAGGGAGTTGAAATTATTTTGAGTTGAGAATACAGAAAAAGTCCCATGTCGGGGGACACCAATATCGTGTGTGAGTTTGCTTGCTGATCCGCGAGGGTCTGTTGCCGCTTGCGTGGAGTTGATCATCTTCTCAACGCTGGTGGTTTGTGTAAACAGATCGGATCTCCTTTGTATCTTTGCTACTATTTATCTGTTGATCGTCGTGAAAGATCGGGCCTAAACCCTTTTGGATCATATTGATCCATATCAGCATGTTTTAGGTTGGCGGTCCAATGCTCCCTCTAACACATATGCATACTCGAAAAAACTAATCATTTCTAGCTCATTTCTTTTTTGGTAGGTATCCGTAGGCAAAAGAACATGCTATCAACAAATATTAGTGCAATGTTTGAAAGCATTCCCCATCATAGCATGGTTTTGCTTCAAATAACTATAAACTGTCAAACACATAACTTTTAATTAACAATGTTTAAATTCTTTTTTTCCCTTCTGTTTATTTTCAAATGTTGCATGCATGGTATTCACCCCACATCTTACTTTATCATGAGCTTTGAAAAAAAACAAGGAGATTATTTGGAAGTACTTGAAGGCATAACACATATATTATACTTGGACTGGCAAGTGCCACATATGTAGGTATGGTGTATGTTGTTGGAGTTTGAGGTATTTGGATATACAAGTCTTTGCTTGTTTGAGAATTTTGGGTTATCAAAAAGATTTCGACAAGCATGCCAAAGTGTCCATAGTGCTAATCATTTCTTATAAAACAAAGCACCTTAAAATTAACCATATATGCATGTGAATAAAGGGTAGCACTAAATAAGGCACTTCTAGATTAGCATTCATCAAACTATGTGAAACAAGTAACACTTAGCATAACTTGCATTTCACTTTTTGTTTCCACTCCCTTTTTATTTTAGTAGCATACAACTCAATTTATTTTAAATTATAGTTTCTCTTTCTTAGGCATGCAAAATATTTATCATGGTGGTCTCATTTATTTCAAAGGTAACATGCAAAACTAAATATAAAACTATATAAAGACGCTCCAAGTTTCTATGATCATCTTATATTACTCAAAAAACAAAGTTTAGAGGTTTGCAAATCGTGAGTTTAGTAGGTCTAGTGGGGTGGCTTGGGAATCCCCAGGCTTATGGTTTTCACTGTTCTTGAATAGCTCTTACTGTTGTGTTCCTCCATTTCCTGTCAAAAAACTTCAACACAAAACTTTCTCCCATTTCTTTTCTCTAGGGTGACATTAGTGGTACAAAGATATGTTGCTATATGCCATATAATACTTAAACAAAATTTCTTTTTAGGTTTTATACATTCTTAGCATATCAAAAGACTCATGGTAAATCATTTTGAGACTCAAAAGAATGGCTTAAACAAAATAAGGAAGAATCTGTCCAGAGTTTTAGCAGCTGCAAAACGTATTTATTTCTACCATTTAAACATGTTAGGAATTTTCGAATTTTTTGTGCATATAGAGTACGAAAAGTTTTAACATCAGTTTAAATATGAGCTTAATCCAAGTTACATAAAAATTCATAGAATTGTTTTACTAAAAAGTGTTGGTGTAGGAATTTTATACTCCATATGTTTATCAACTTTATATCATCCAAATGGTTTCAACTTGGTACTTTACTAAAAACTACAGAGAATAAACTAAAAAGAGACTCTTTTAAACTACAACAAGAGTGCATAAAAAATAACCAGGTTGCCTCCTAAAAAGTGCCTTCTTTATAGCCATATAGCTAGGCTTTACTTACTTGTTTTAACTGATATGGAGATCATGTGGTAGCTTGTAGCTTGGTGTTATCTCCTTATTCCTTGGGAAGTGTTCCATACAATTTTTGTGTGGAAACTAAAGGTTCACATTCCCTTCTTTTGAATCAATGATTTCTTAGTGGTGCAACCTCTCCAAGCTTAGGTGTTTGCACAAAGTTGATCAAGATGGTGCCAGAAAATGTTCTGACAATTGCAGTGGGAGTTGAATCACACTTGCAACCACTATGTGATACTCTAGCAATTCCCTAGCAATGGTGCTAGAAAATGTTCTGACAGTTTCTGTGGGAATTATCTAGGCACCACCCACTGTGAAATACTCTTCCAACTCCACGACAATGGTGCTAGAAAATATTCTTGATGGCAACAACTCTGTGTGTACCAACTCGTTGGGTCTCCAAGTATAGTGTTATAGCAAGCATATTTTTTCCACAAGCGTGACTCAAGGGTTTATATCAAACTCGCGAGGAATTGGCAAAGAGTATCTTTTTCTTCTCCTCTCAAGCAATCTACAAAACAAAGTTTTTGCCTTGTGTCCCCAACTCCATCGTGTGGTTGTCAAGCTTTTCATATTAGTAATATGAAATAATAATAATAAGTAAAGTAAAACAGTAATAAAATATGCAAGTAAAGTAAATGCAATGATAATATAGTCTTTTTGTGTTTTGTTTGTGTTTTCAAGTAAAGAAATTATTTTTTGTATTTTTAGACATTAAATTACAAAAAGTATAAATGATAGTATTAGTGTTGGAAGGTTGTTTCTTATGATAAAAGTTGGATCGGGGTTCATGGATTCGTTTGTCTACTTTCTTTTTAAGTTACAGTGGACATAAAGCAATTCATCATCAATCTTATATTGGTGAAACTTCAATATGTGTTTGACAAGCATTCATATGGGCATCACATCCTAACAAAGAGATGATGCAACACATCTCTTTTATACTTCTATAGAAAGGGAAATTTCCAAGCAATCTAGAATTAAGAATTAACAGGCATAACCTTAGGTACTTTGACATGATGTTTGAATAACAAATATGTTACCTTGACCAAACAAGATTATCATGGTGTCACAAGATAATTTATAGCACATGAGTTCACGTATTTCCTAGTGAGGTAATAAAAGAAAGGTAAAAACCATAGTAAATCTTGAATTTATTGACACTATTCAATCATCACCACCATATTACTCCATCTAATACACACTTTTCCCCACACACGCTCTTGCATAAAACAAGTAATTAAGAACATGGTACATGATATGCATCTATCAATACATCTTACACATAAATAGGTTACAATCTAATATGTCAAATCATAGAATAAAGATCTACCATATAGGAATTACATATATGACCATAATCGTGTTGGGCAGTTCATATGTTACTAGATTTATGAAGAACAAGAGAGAGAGAGATAAAACATGGTTATTATATTATATATGTTGAAATATGTGGGAATATGTGTCAATAAATTACAAAGTTCATGCATGTATTTTACATGCATCAATTACCAATATATGCGAACAACTGGATGATGAAAAAAATAAGAAAGCTCTTGTCGTTTTAAAGTACGGTGTTAGTGGTTGTTAGGCTTAATGGAGTGGCATAAACACTCACTCCGTACTAGTTTAACTGCATTCTACATACGTTGAAACGTAGGCAAAGCTGAGACAACTAATTTGGCATGGACCGGATATTAACTTTGAGCTCTGGTTAGTAACCTGAGATACAACCTGGTTTTATAAGCCAAGTGAAACCACTCCAAGTTGTCGAGGTGGGAATAAACATGTAACACATGATGTTGTAGGTACTAGTTAAGTCGTGTATATCGAACACATACATGTCCCCGCATATACAACGAGCTATGCTTCTTGGACATACATTGGAACTAACATTTTGTTCAAATGCTAAAGCCGAGCGTTTCATAGACTTACACCAAAAGATACGAAAGAAGAAGCGAACAAAAGCAACCATCAGGCTTCGCTATTCTTAGGAGAAGCTGTCGCGAGAGCGAGCAGAGCGACGAAAATCTCCAAGTCTTTGTCCAAAACTCCGTAGTGTTCGGACGCTGTCTCTTCTAGGCCAGTTAGCGTCTCTTTCTGTTTGCTCGCGCGGTCACTAGTATGCCGAGCGAACTCCTCGTCTAAAAGGACAACTAAGGGAGACCGCTAGAGGACAGAGGTGAAGCGTCGTACACGTCTAGTCCTCCAGGACAGTACCGTAGTGACGGTAGGGGTGTAAACTATTATGGTCGAACAATGTCGAGGATAAGAGTGGATGAAGAAAGAGTGCTAACTTTTTCGGATAGAGATGAAATTCGATGGCGAAAGAAAGTGTAAACAAAGTGTGAAGGGAAGAATGAGCCGAGGAAAAACACCAAAAAGAAGAGTGCAAACTGTCATGGTCAAATGGTGTCGAGGAGAAGAGTGGATGAAGAAACAGTGCTAACTTTTTTAGACACAGATGAAAGTCGATCGCGAGAAAAAGGGCGACTAGAGATTGAAGGGAAGAGCGAGCAGAGGAAAAACGTGACCTTTTATGGTCAGGGTATAGCTAGGGGAAGAGCTAAAGAGCGAGCAGGGGAAGAGGGCCAACATATTCAGAGGATAGCGAGGGGAAGAGTAGACGGCTAAAGAGTGACAATAGCACACACGAAAAGCCGTATGAGGCGTACGTCTCATTTCACGGCAAAACAACCCCGCAGAGAGATCACATCACGAAGACGACGTAACACGTCCACATGTTGTGTTGACTAAATGGACCAAGTAATGTGTGTATGAAGAGAATACAATAACATGTAGAGATCATCGAAGGTGCTGGAATGAAATTGCACACAGAAATATGGTAATCTCAAAGATGGCTTATTTAACACTGACTTCTGTCTGCGCCCTCTGGGGCGTGGCCGATAAGTAGAAGACTTGACGATATGACCGTGCTACATCTACGTGCAAGAACAAAGACGAAACCACACCCAAGCATGGAAAGCAGTAGGGTCTAATCAACAAATAGTGATGGCAAACACGTTGACAAGAACAGGGCGCGACCGACAATGCCTAATGCTACGACCACGATACATACAGAGTGCTATACAAAACAGAGATGACAAACACGTAGATAATAACCCTGCTCTCCTAGAGCGTGTCCATCATGCAAAATGTTTGACCGTACACATACAACAGGTTAACGACGACGCTGAATGATGTCTAGGCATCTAAAAACGTATATGAAGCATCCGTTAAAGATAAATTAAGAATCACCGAATGCAAGAAGACTAATATTGTTAAAGATAAAAGCCTATGAGCAAGAAAATAGTAAGGCTATCATATGACAAACTATTGGTACTCAAAGGTTGCACTTTCTAGGTTTGGACATAAGAAGATGGTCTTAGCCCATCGGCCTATTATTTAAAACGCCTGCTTCGACATGAAATCAAAAAATGTCTAGCAGGACACTCATACAATCACGCGGTGCGACACACTGTGGTGCTTTTTTTAAAGTAAAGAACGCAGACAAAGTGAAGACCCATATTTAGGATCGAAGACCGTGTTTGATTTTACATTAGCGATAAGAACTCTTTGCTCTTGGAAAAGATGATTAAAATCGTGTTTCAAATCAAGGCATGATAGACATGAAGCTGATTCCAACGCAAAATCCATCTTTTCATAACAAATGTTTATTCAAGAAAAGTATGACCTAAAATAGCTTTGAGAAAATAGCTAAACACCGATCTTATTTTTCTACAATGAAGTAAGTGGGTTGCCTCCTGAAAGCGCTTTCTTATAGCCATAGCTAGGCTCTCTTTATCTCATCAGCCTCTCGTAGCCTAGTGTTCAGATTCTCTCCTAGCCTAGCGGTCATACTCTAGATCTCTACATATTGACTCTCCAAATGCAAGCGCATATCTTCCATGATAAAAGTGATGACTAAAAGACTTTTGATGACGTGTTCGTACATCGCTCTCGCTGAACGACCGGGAATGGGATCCATTGAATGCCGATAAGTCCAAGCCTACATAAGCGAAATAAAAGGTTAGCCAATGTTGGATGATAGCTTAAAAGATAGTGTGAAATACGTTGGTAATCAGAAAGTAAAATATCTCAGGGACGTGTCCGCCGCGAAATTCATTTAAGATGCAAAGCCTTTGTCATCACGAAAGAGCGAAAGACAACAAGAAAGACAGTGACCGTAAGCAACTAAAATACCTTAGGTACACATAGAAAAATAGAACGTGCTTCCCTAAGATGGAAAGATTACGTCATCACTTTCTCGTGGATAGTAAAAATAAGTACCTACACCTATGGAAAAAAAGGTTACGGTAGGAAGAACTTACACTTGTACGTGTAGTAAGCCGTAAGCGACGAAAAAGCAGACGTACCGTATGATCGAAGGATCCAAACACTGACGACCACGCAACCCGGCATCTTCACCATTTGAAGAGCCTCCGCTCGTTTAGGGTAGGGAAAAATGATAAATAGGAGATAGAGAGATAAACATGCAAAATAGGGAATGTGAGGCGAAACACGAACAAAATTCGAAGATGCTTACCGTGCTCCTCGACCGATGGCACGTACGTAAGAAAACCAGTGGGGCGCAGCGAAAGACGATGGGACATTTTTTCTGAGTTTTTGTGAGCCCGCTGCCGCCGGCCGGACGACGGTGACGAGCTCCCACCAAACAAACCCCAAAACAAAGGTGCAGCGTCCGCGTCCAGACATGCGCTAATTCCGCCCCGCCTGCTCCGGAGAAGGTGACTAGAGAAGCAGACACATATGATATACTAAATACCTGAAACCCTAACATCCACTATTGTTGCATTCTACGGTGGCGAGATTTCGCCTACAACGGTGCTATGCCTAAAAGAAACTAAATCGGTGCCCAAAACGGATCGGATACGGCTATACCTTTGTTCAGGTGCTCGATAATGGATACCTATAGGATAGCACTATGCCGAAACTAAGACACGGTTTGGTAGACGAAAATCAGGAAGAATGTGAGGAGAACGAAGAGGCGGAGGTGTTTTATAGCCGCTCTAAGCCGCACGGGCGAGGCATGGCAGCCGAAGATGGGTAACGATGGCAGGTCAAATCTAGACGTGAACCACAACACGATATCGTTGCGGTAAACCATGGACGCCTATAATCTATTGTGCCATCTTGACCCTCCACCACGAGAATACGCATTCGCCCATGCTTTCCGATACCATCTACGCTGCCAATTCAGCTATCCGCCGCGAGAAGCCACCGAAGTCTACAGTCTACTACGCAAGGTAGTCTATCGCCATATCGTGCCGTGTCCGCGAGAAACCGTGGGCGTCTACAGTCTATGTCGCAGTCTCGTCCCTCCGTCGGGAGAAACTGCGTCCGTCCACACCATTCGATGACACCTGTGCTGCAAGCTCGCCTCTCCGCCACGAGAATACGCGGCCGTCCAGGACCTACGGTGCCACTTCGGCTATCGGCAGGCCCCATGACTGTGAAAAACCGCAGATGACATGGGCACATGGCACCACGTGGGTTGTCGGCGGGCCCCAGAGCCCGGCGTGTGCAAGGGCATGTCGCACCAGGAACGCCTCTCACTACGTGCGTTCGAACCTGCCTACGCTGACGACGGGCCCATGTCGTGCACGCGGCCCACCTTCTAGCAATGCGGGGTATGACGGTGCGTCGTACACCCCTCTGTGGTATAAAATCTTTCGTGATGGGATAGTAGAGCTCCGTTGTGACATTGCCGTGTGTCCTTTCCGGCTTCCTTCCCATAATCGAAAAGAATCGGGACGACGTGGATAGCAGTTTGAATCAAAATAATCTAGCGCTATTATTTACTCCTGATATATGTATATGACTTCATTTACACATGGATAACAACACAAAAAATTTGTAAGAATCAAGCCTACTAATCCTAGCCTATATGTCATATTTCCATTACGCTTTTGACTGTCTCTGCTCCTTCAATCAAGCCCTCTGCTATCGTTTTCTTCGTTGCTCCTCTATTGTCGTTGTCTTCTTTGTTATACGACACCATTAGGTTAGCCTCCGCAATGAACAAACTTTCGTATCTTTGGCAAAGACGGGCGTTGAACTCTACAAAAAGGCCAAAGATTAATCGAGGAAATGGTTTGAGCGGAATAACCAATTCAGAAAGCAAAATAGATATAAACCTAGCGAGCGCTTACCAAGCATAAGAAACGATGCAACGATTAACCTACCATCATCTTGACGGGAAGAAACACGTGACGCTGCAGATGCTGAGCCCTTAGCCGAATCCTGATGAATGCCAAAGAGAAACAGAAATAATAACATCAACGCGAAATAAAACACAATGAACAAAACGAATCAAACATATCTTGTCCGAGAACACGCGATGAAGCCCTCAAAATCCAGCAAGTTGTCACCTGAAAGCATAGTAGGCAGAAACATTAGACGTGTACTCCCAAAGACGACCCAGGATGAAAACAAAACTTGCAGCTAGAGATGACAACAATTAAAATGACAAAGAGACGCATGAAGAGTGACGTCCATGCATTTGCCGGGTAAAAACCTAAGACATGAAGAGGAAACATTAGAACTATTTATTCAATAGAGAAGAAATGACAAACAAATGAAAGCAAAGAACTTGCCATGAAGAAACATGAGGCAGCTAACACCGACAATGACGCGGAGATGATCGCACCAAACTTTGTTTATGCAAGGCGTAATAGAGAAGAGCGAATCTGTTTTTCTCAACGGCTTAACAAAGAAGTTTCCATTTTTCATCCTAGCAAATTCAAGCACTTATGAATGATTCGTTGTACAACGGTTTGATTGTCAACGGGCGTGCACGAATTTTCGATTTTCATGCTGGCAAACTCATATGCTTATAAATATTTCGTTCCACAACGGTCTGGTTTTCAATGGGCTTAAACGATGTTATAGATTGTCCTTATGGCAAATACATGCGCTTTTAAACGGTTCAATGTACAATGGTTTTTATTTTCATCATGGCACAGTCATACGCTTTTGAATGTTTCGATGTACAAAAGTTTTTTGATTTTCATCATGGCAAACTCGTACGCTTTTGAACGTTTCGCTGTACAGTATGTTTATATTTAATAGGATTACATGATCTCGACTTTCAACTTGGAAAACCCGAAAACAGTAAGAAATAACCCCAAAAAATAAAGAAGTAGAAAAAAGACCAAAGCAAATGAAAAAAGGAAACAGAAAAAGAAGCGAAAAGTATGAAAAGAAAACATGCTTACCTACCGCCCCGCGCCGTCGACCAGCACCGTCGTGCGCCATCAGCGAAGTCTAGACTAGCCGCGATAGAGGGATAGACCATACGAAACACACGAGAGGGAGACATAGCCTACGACCGCACCGAAGTGCGGGTGGCCAGGAGCTCGTCGTGTGCCATGTCGGTGAGCTGCCTCCTCCTCTCAACTCACGCCCATGGACACTCGCGTCGCCAGCACCGAGTGTGTTCGCCGGCTCGAAGCACGCGAGGATGACAGTAGCGAGCTGAAAAATATGGTGGTGGAAAGAGGAGAGTGCCTATCTAATGCATTTGTTGAACAAAATATAGGAAAAAATATCTTATACTCCTTCCACCGTCCATGTATGGCTAGAATCTACGCTACCACCTATTCTATCGCTAACAAGAAAGATCACGCTGCCAGATATACTCTCCCATTCGCGATAACGCTCCTAGCTCGGTTGCACACACGCGAGAACCCACGTAGTTTACAGCCTACGCTGACATACGACATGGGTTTATGTCGCCACGTCGGTGTTGGAAGACCCCATGTTCACGAGAAACCGTGACCGTCATGGTCTTGTCGCACCACATGGTCTCTAGGTAGGCCTAGAGCCGTGAGAAACCGCTCACAAGTAGAGTCTATGTCGCCACGTTAGCCATGTACGTGCCCCACGTAAACCATGGACGGCATGGGCTGACGGTGCCACGTCGGCTCCGCATAGGCCCCATAGCCATGAGAAGCCGCTAGCTGCTTGGCCTCACGGCGCCATATCGTCTTTTGGCGGCCCCTCTACCCAGAGAATGCAGAGTCGTGTCATGGCGGGAACGCCTATCACCATGCACGATCCTGCACGAAGATGATCATGGTGGGCACATGACGCACGCGAGGTCCACCATCCTGCGATTGAGGGTAGGACGTCATGCGGGTCACAAATCCGCGGTCTAGAATCATTCCCCTGGCCTACAGTGGATCCTGCCTCCCGAAAGAGCAGGGCTTTGTTGCGAGCGTGCCGCGTGTCCTCTTCAGGGTCCATCCCACAGCCAAAAAGAATCACGATGACATGGATAGTAGTTTCGGCTGAAACAATCTCGCCCTATTATTTACTCTGATTGGTGAAACACATGTATAGTCTTTTTATTGTTTCTTCTACTGAGCAAGTACACCACTAATGATTGATCCCAATTCCGGTTAAGAGCAATTAAGGGAGTTATTAAGGCATAGTGTCCAATCACCATTGTAAGTTTCAAGGTCTCCATAACTTAACCCCTCTTAGTTAACCATGAATTAACATAACATGCATATTTAGAACATGGGACACAGTTTCTATCAATCTTCGGTCGTCCCTCCTCCTAGCAACATGCAACGGTGATAACCTTATGTACCCCCAACATATGTGTGAACTTGTATATTAGTACATAAGATCACCATAGAACATAACGTATACTTTTATACAACCAACAACAAACTATTACACAATTGCCATAAACAAATCACTACTCAAACATAGTCATAGAGATATAATAGATCATGGGAAAACAATATATTGCATCACACATCATGTTTTCCAAGAGAGTGCAATAGAGGGATGGAGAGGATCTCGCAGTGGATGTTGATGATGACCATGCCGGAGGGGTTGGAGGCAACCGGAGGTGATTCCGGCAGATGTTCCCTCCTCTAATCTCCGCTAGTGGCGACCTAGAGACTCTCTGTTTCGTGGTTTTTTATCTCTACCTCCGTATATTTTGATATCACATCAAGGAACCTTTCTATAGAAGGTTTTAGGTCAAGATGGAGAGTATGTTGGTGGAATCGACAACATCTGAGCAACGAGGTGCAAACGAAGGGTGGTGGCGCGGCCTAGGTAGGAGGTTGCACCATGGGTCCTCATTTGCATCCCATTAACCTCCTGGTGGACCACTTTAGATCATTTTGTTCATCTTGAAATTTCTGAAGCTTTCTCTCTAACGTTGCCCTTTTTCGAGTCCTTTAGAGCAACTCCAATAGAAGCGTGATATCACGGCGCTGTAAAAATGCTATGCAGTACGTGCGATCCAGTTTTAGCGAGCGTTCAGTGTTTCTCCTCTGGTGGACGCGCTAAAATCGGCACGCAAAAATGGAGCAAAAAAGAACCCCCAGCAAGCGCGGCAAAATGCAGCGCACGGTGCCGGCGTAAAAATATTTCACAATGAACTATAGGATCAAGAAGATCAAACAAACTCAAATAAATTCAACAAAAAATGTCTAGTCATTATTACAACACAATCAAATGGTACATGAATAATACAATAAATATAGGAATTTTTCACCAACAAATATAACAAGTTTCTCATATACAGCTCGCGCCGCTCTGCGCCGGTACATGAAGCGCCACGCCGGTAGCTCACTTCGGTTCTCGCCGCGGCGAGCTCAGGGAAGGTGAGGGGAGGTGCGGCGGCGATGGATCTGCAGCTACTGCGCGTAGGCAAGCGGCAACGACGACGAATCAAAGCGGCGGTGCTGGCGGAATTGCGGTAGGGAAATGGAGGCAGCGCGGGTGACTTTTCAGCGGCAGTTGGGTTTCGCGTGCATCGCCAAGTGATAGCGCACGCTGGACGGTGTGCACTAAATTTGGTCCATCCCGAAGTGTAAATTGCCGCGTGTGGAATTTTTTTTGTACCTTGAGCAACTATGCGGCCTTCTTCTGCAGGAGCAAAAAGCATAGCGCTGAATTAGTGGTTATTTTTACAGCGCCGTGATATCGCGCTTGTGTTGGAGTTGCTCTTAGCTCCTATAAAGTCCTAAATACTAATAGAAGTTTTTTTTGCTAGACATAGTTAAATTAAGAGGAAACAGGATTATTTAGAAAATCTCCAAAATCAATATAAAACATGGATATAACATTCTACTAGATGTAAATAATGGAATTATGTGTTAGTAAACTACAAAGTTTATGTAAGAATTTTACATGTGTCGGTCTCTCACACACCCTTATGGTTGAGCCTCTTATTAAGTTTTCTCTTACTTGTTGCTCAACCATTTATTTATTGCAAGTTTTACGCCTTGATATACGTTATTTTGCACATAGTTGTGTTTTTAAATAAAATAGATGGAGTGAGGATTTCATGTTGTGCACATTGTATTCAAAAGCAAGAAATCTAATGTGTGCATGTTCCTTGGGGAGCTTTATCATTTTATTTAAAGAACCACTTTATGCTTATCATATTTATTTTATTTTTCTTGGTATTTGTTTGGTCTAAATGATATTGAGATAATGAGGATGCCATGTTTATGCAAATTGTATTCAAATGCAAATTATAATTTGTGCACAAACCATGGGGAAACTCCTCATATTATTTAGAGCACTCTCTTTTCGATCTTATCATAATATATATCTTTCATGTTGTACATTCGTTTGGTTAATTAAGTGGTTTTTTAGATCTTTTGATTGCTTGCTTCATTAGTTGATTCTTCTTCACCTTGTTATATTTTTGCAATCTTTTGATCCTCAATATAGTTTGACTTGATCCTAAGTATTCGTCATTGGATATGTGAAAATGTTTAAAATCATAATAAACTGATTTCAAATGCACACCTTTCGAGAAATTCTCACTATATTAGTCGTTTAGAACTTTTCACCCATTTTGGCAATCGATGCCAATGGGGAGAAGTTTTGGAGGGTTTAAAGCGAGTTGGTTTTATCCTTTGATATTGTTCTTAAGCATTTGCGCATTATGCTCTTGCATTTTTTTTTGCTTTGCATGTTGAATATATAGAGGAAACTCCACCAATGGAAATGGTTAGCAATATATGCAATGAAATTCATGTTGATCACACGTGCATATATTGTGGGAGAGCTTGCTCTATATATAGCGGGTTTACTAACATCACATATTTTGTAGTATCTAATGTTGGTGCAACGATATTTATTCATTAAATTCATTATATAAACCCTCTCAAGGGGATTGTTGTCAATTACCAAAATGGGGTAGGTTGGAAGTGCATGTGTGCCCCCATTTACGATTTTGGTAATTAATGATAATCGCTATGGACTAATATTTGCATTGAGTTATTCTTAATGATATATTCATAGGCAATGCTTGAGCCATATGGTCGTATCAAGGTTGAAAGAAGAAGAAAAATAAGATGATTAAGTGATGAACAAGATTTTCAAGGAGTGATTCAAATATTTGTCATGAGAGAGTTGAGCCTATGGCAAGTGTGTCTTGAAGAACAAGATGGAAATATATCTCATGTGTACCTTCAAGACAATAACATAATAAAAAAATAAGGAATGAAGTGCAAATTCAAGATGAGTCATCTCGAAAGATCATATGCTTGAAGCTTTTCATCCTTATAGTGATCATGGATATGTGAATATTTCCCTAAAAGAGAGACTCTCTCATAGTGGAGTATGGGGGAGCAATTTACAAATCTTCACCAAGCTAACACAATCAAGAAAGTGTTCCATATTGAGATTGACAAGGTCGTCATCATCAAGATCAAGTGGAGTATGTGCAAGGCAATGGTATTTCCTTGATAGTGTTTGTTTCTTACCGGTCTCATAGTGTTAGTTGGGCAGACCGGTTTATAACATAAATAACCATAGTATCAATAGGGGCTCTCGATTGACTAACTTAAGCGTATTGTTCGGAGAGAGTTCAAACCTCTACATACTTGGAATCATGTTTTTTTCTTATTTGTATATTACCTTTGTGAAGTTTTAGATCTTGTAGCTATTCTCATGGCCAGCTTCATTTCATCAAAAAACAGATTTCATATGAAAACCTTGTTGCGTTTTTGATGATGAAGTATTTACATGTTCTTCTATAAGGTAGGTTCCACACCTCTATATACCTGGTATTTTTGTTTGATGCTACTTGTATTTTTATTTCTAACAAAATTGGTTTGATCCTAATCGGAGCTTTCAAGTTCAACTTATTGCATTTTGCATTTTGGAGGTTTTACTGGTTCATCTCTTTTAGACAGGTCAAACCTTTCATATTATGGTTTTATCTCCGTGGTTTGACTATGATGTTTCTCTACATGAACTTGTAGATATTGCTGCCCTCTTCAAAACGAGTCCAATATCATCAAAATCGGAATCCGTATGCAAAAGTTATTACCATTTTCGTACTAGGTGTTCGGTTGTACCGAAAATCCGGTAGTACCAGACTTTGGAACCGGGATGACTTGAAAGGGTGCGTTTGGTCATCTCGAGAATCCTCGGGACTCTGGTAGTTCCGAGAAAAAGTCCAATAGTACCGGGAATCACGATTTTGGGCTACATTGGCTAGATTTTTTGGAGGGGCCTATTTAAGGGCCCTTCTTCTCTAATGGTTTCCTAACTCTTTTGCAAGTTTTCCCTACCATTATTAACCTTTTAGAGTTTTCTATATTCCAATATCTCTAATGATTCCTGCATATATTTTAGCAAAATGAGAGAGGAGATCTAGATCTACAACTCCACCAATCAATCTCTCCTCTAAGTGAGAGGAATATCTTGGGATCTAGATCTTGGAGACTTTTGTAATTTTTCTCTTGTGTTCTCCCTCTCTTATTCTCTCAATAGCCTTTGTAGCTTTTGTGAAATTTGGGAGTGAAATATTACCATTGCATTAGGTGCATTGGTTTGACTTCTCTTCAAGGATTTGGTTGGTGAAATCAAGAAACTTTTTAGAGCATCTCTAATGGAGCCCTAAAACTCGACTCGTAAATCGCGAGTACAGGCCGCGGAAAAAGTGTTTATGGGTCAGACAAACGACAGTGCTAAACGGAACCCGTAAACTAAACTGTAAAATCGGATATTCCCAAAATCATCATCTTCTTCAGGAACACAGCCTATGCAGCTGCCTGGGTCTCCCCGTGCCGCTCGCTGCCCGTCGCCCGTGGAATCGATTAGTAGCTAACTCGCGTCGAATGATTGGAAGATTAGTAGCTAGCTCGCATCTGGAATGATTGGGAGATTAGCAGCTAACTCGCGTCTAGAATCGATTAGCAGCTAGCTCGCGTCTCGAATGATTAGCCGCTGCTTGGGCCTGCCCGTGGAAATGATTGGGAGATGAGTAGCATCTAGCTAGCTCCCGTGTACCCTGCCCCCGCATGCGGCTCACCGGAATTCATCTATATTAAGAAGATTCGTCGGAAATTGGTATAGACATGGTCAGAATTTAAGCAGGCCGACGAGATTTTTGACCGGCAGTGGATAATTTTGGCCAAGCAGCCAGCAATCGGCAGCTGGAGCTCTCGTACGGCCGGCGGTGACGGTGGAGAAATTGCAGGTTTGGACCTGTAACGGCTCTGTTGGTCGGTACTAGTAGAGGTCGAGTCCCAAAGTTAAGAGGACCCTGTAAAAACTAAATACAGGTCCAGCCGTTTACAGGCATCGTTATTTCGCAAACTCAACCTGTAACCCTTAAACTCGCCAGAAAATAAGGGTTTGACCCTTTTACGGACTCTATTAGAGATGCTCTTACTCTTGGGTTCTTGGAACCCTAGACGATTTAGTAGATGTTGTGGTGAGTTCTTGGAATCTCCAATTAAGTTGTGGAGCTCTCCCCAAGTTAGTGGCTTTGGTGGTGATTCTTGGAGCCTTCAATTAAGTTGTGGAGACTGCCCAAACTTGTACAGGTTTAGTGACCGCCCTCAACTATCCCATAGTGGATCTGGTGCTTGTCATGTGGTGGGTGATAGGGAGAATAACTTGAGACCTTTTGTGGCATTCGAGGTCTTAGTACCACTCACACCTCCAATGAAGACGTACTTTCCTTTAAAAGGAAGAAACTCCGTGATGTATCATCGTTTCCGCGTGCCTCGGTTATCTCTATACCCGATCCTTTTTACTTATGCACTTTAGACTGTGATATCCTTCATGTTTGAAGTAATATCTTGCTATCACCTTGTTGATTGTCTTACTTAGCATAAGTTATTTGTGCACATAGATGAAACGTAGTATATATAGGTTTTGTGTGTGACAAATTAAATGCTAGTTTTATTTCACATTTGTTAAACCTAGCTTGTCAAAGTTTTAAACCACCTATTCACCCCCTCTAGGCGGCATCTCTATCCTTTCACCTAAAAAATTGCGAAATCTGTTTTCGATTTTTTTAAAATTTAAATGATATTTGGTTAATTCTTTGGTTTCTTTGAGTTTATTTTTATGATTCCAGTTTGAAAATTTCAAGATACATGCATTTGAGAACTCCCCAAATTACTGAAATTTCCAAAATTTTATCGAAACTAAACTTCTCTCTACGCCTCTAAGGGCGTGGCTGTTAGGCAAAACGCTTGCTCACCCCAATCGTTTACGAAGAAGTGCAAAGAATTAGTATAATACACAAACGTAGAACAAATACTCCATGGAGTATGTGCAATACGCACCTACCACCTCGCTTTGGTCTGAGAGAGACCCGCATGAGTCTCCGGGGCGCGTTTGTGAGGCAATTTATTTGGTGTTATAATCGTTTAGGCATTTTTTTCGCATAAGTAACAGTAATACGATATGTGCCACAGCATGTAGTCGAGATATGCCATCTGATTTGCGTCTACTAAATATACACTTGGAAAACATAGGTAATATGCACGTCGGTTATATATGGATAAAGAAAAAACATATCTTCACAAGCCCCATATGCATCAAAGCTTTTGACAACATAGTCAAAATGCACATCGGTTAGGTAAGAAGCTATACAGAGCTACTTCGTACACCATGTAGTCGTACGTGCAATCATGTACCTATTTTAGTATTTAAGGCCTTGCATGTAAACTCATGTCACGGGAATACGTGTGTTTCTAAGACGAACAACTCGATTTCTTGAATACATAAATTATTTAGCACTAAACTTGTCCTTGCATGAAAAGATAGACACACAATCTAATTATTTTGTAGAAAAAGTAGATTGTACAAAATAAGTTAGACAAGTAAGTCGGGCATTTTTCTTTCTACTCTCCCGTGCTCTCTCTCTCTCCGATCGAGTAGTGGCATTAGGGCCATAAACTTTCCATCTTCTTAATCCTTGCATGCCTGAGTTGCACCCAGACTGGCGAATTCTAAGCTGCAATCGTAGTCCTCATCTCAGTTCACTCGCATGTGGCCTATGTAGCACAACACATCAGTTTGCTACCATAGTCACTGAATTTCATTATCAGAAGTGCGTCTGGATACAACAGAGAAGAAAGGAGCCATGCGACTCAAAGGGAGAATCACAAACAATAGCTATTTCGAATCAATGCAGTTCAAGAAGATAAGATAAAAACCAAAAAGTTTGGAAGAGGGGCATTGGACATATACATATAAAGAGTCGTGGACATACCGTGCCAATGACAGTAGGACGATGGGATATGGTCTACTTTGAGGAAGAGGACCGGTTGCTCACCCTGTCATCTGCAGCTGCCTGCCCACCCAATAGCGTCCGCGCACGATGCCGACTCAAAGTAAGTACCTGTCATGGGCGTAGCATGATGGCCACCAAAAGACGGGGTCCTGGTCGACCCTCTCATCGCCATCCTCTACGCCTCAAGATTTATGCATCCCGAAGAGGAACAAAGGAGGGGGTCGTTAGAACTTGATCTATTGGAATAGGAGTCCCTACCATCATTTCGAAACTCGCTGATGCATGAACAGATGACATCTCTATTAGATACGCGCTTATTTAGTGTGCCTACATGTGCATCGTTGCGTGGGGAACACGCTCGTCCATCGCTCACCATGGAACTCTCTGAACTATTTGCCGCCACCTAAGGAAGAAAGGGAGAAGGTGAGGGAGAGAAATCGGAGACGGGAAGTAGGATGTATGTACTAAACGTGGGCACTGACATGTGCTCGATTGCTACTGCTTGGTCTGTATGGCGGCTACTGTAGAGAAAGAAGGAGCAGCTCGCACAGCGGTGGCGAGCCTGCAGGCCCTGGGGTCGACTACGTATTCCTCTACAGAGAGGGAGAGAACAGGTGGGATAGGGGAGCGAAATCAAGGTAGGAGGGAGATTGTAAAGATGTGGGCGACTTACATTAAGCAATGGTCCTGGTAGCACGCTTGCATCGCTCACACCCGCTCGTTGACGGTGGTAGGCGGAAGGCGGTGCCGAGGAGGAGAACCTCGCCAGCATGCTCCACTCCGCCGCCATCGTCAGCCACCATGCTTTCACGTCCGCTTCTCGTCGCACATAATAGCATCCACCCGCGCACGTCTTGCTTTGCTTCACCATTGTTGGCACCAACATTGCCGGCAACAGGTGTTGATATGTTGCTAACGTATCCATAATTTTTGATGTTCCATGCTTGGTTTTATCTACTTTCTTATGTTTTGTTCTAACTTTGGAGTACTTTCTATACACTTTCTTGGACTAACCTATTACCAAGAGCCATAGTGTCAGTTGCCTGTTTTCTGCTATTTTTGGTTCTAGGAAAGTCAGAAAATGAATATTCTCGGAATTGGACGGGACAAAAGTCAAAGTCAGTTTTTCACCGAGGGACACATGGAGCCAGAATACGAGACGGAGAGGGGCCAGAGGGCGGCCACACCACCTGGCCGTGCGGCTGATGTCTACGCACTTCTATTCTTGTAGACAGTTGTTGGGCCTCCAAGTGTAGAGGTTTGTAGAACAGCAACAAGTTTTCCCTTAAGTGGATCACCCAAGGTTTATCGAACTCAGGGAGGAAGTGGTCAAAGGTATCCCCTCTGAAGCAACCCTGCAATCAAGATACAAGAAGTCTCTTGTGTCCCCAACACACCCAATACACTTGCCAGGTGTATAGGTGCACTAGTTCGGCGAAGAGATAGTGAAATACAAGTGGTATGGATAATTATAAGTGGTAATGGTGATAGAAAATAGCTTGCTGGTGTGTGGTTGATGTGGGAAAAGACTAAAGGCAAGCTGAAATAAAGAAGGAAGCAATAAAACATGTAACAGATCTAATTGCAAACGGTGTATCAATGCTTAGGAACAAGGCCTAGGGATCATACTTTCACTAGTGAACACTCTCATATAAATATCTTCTCTTTATGATACCACTCTTAACTACTCTCCGGTTGGACACTCTAATCCATGGTAGGGCTATAACAACACACCTCAAAGTAAGCCTTTCCCATCTAGATAACCCCACACTATCACCTTGAGCTCTAGATGGTTCTAGCAAACAGCACAATTTCATAAAGACATCCAACTCCAAATATAACTCATAACAAGTATTTGTAATCTCTAGCCTAAGTGCCACCATGGTGTGCACGCTTTCACTTTCACACACATGGGGAGAGCAGAGATCTATTAAAGCACTTGAGTAGCAAGGTAGATCTATAGATTACAAGCTCATGATCTCAATAAGATCATGCATAGAGAGAGATGAATACATAGCTATCGGTAGAACCCTTAGCTTCGAGAGAGAACTACTCCCTCCTCATCATGGTAATCAGCAACCCTGATGGAGATGGTGGTGGAGATCGATGGAGATGGATCCGGGGGCAATTCCCCATCCCGGCAGGGTGCCGGAACAGAGACTTTCTGTCTCCCGAATCTCCCCTTTGGTGGCGGCTGATACATTGCAAATGTATCTATAATTTTTGATGTTCCATGCTTGGTTTTATCCACTTTCTTGTGTTTTGTCCACACTTTGGAGTACTTTTCATATGATTTCTTGAACTAACCTATTAACAAGAGCCACAGTGCCAGCTGCCTGTTTTCTGCTATTTTTGGTTCCAGGAAAGTCAGAAAATGAATATTCTCAGAATTGGACGGGACAAAACCCAAAGTGCCTATTTTTCCGGAAGTCATCAGATGCTAGAATACGAGACGGAGAAGGGCCAGAGGGCGGCCACACCACCTGGTCGCGCGGCCAGGCTTGGCCCACGCTAGGGGGTGGTGTGGCCAGCCCAGGCACCCCCTCGTCCTCCCCTTCCGCCTATATATTACCCTCGGGATGAAAACCCTAAGTACCCTATCAAAAATCCACGAAATAGTCTATAGCCGCCGTCATCTCCATCCCTAGATCGGGAGGGATCTGAAGCTCTTCCCGGCACCCTGCCGGAGAGGGGAATTCACCCTGGAGGCCTTCTTCATCACCATGCAAGCCTCCGGTGTGATGCGTGAGTAGCTCATCCTTGGACTACGGATCCATGTAGTAGCTAGATGGCTGGTTCTCCTCATTTGTGCTTTCATGTCTAGATCTTGTGAGCTCCGTTCATGATCAAGGTCATCTATTTGTAATTCTGCATGTTGTGTTTGCAAGGATCCGATGGATATTGAGATGCTATTTCAGATTGATTATTGATTCTATCATGTCTTTGTTATTTGTGATCTTGCATGCTTTCCGTTGTTAGGCTCTATCTTGGCCAAGTAGATGCTACCAACTCCAAGAGTTAGTATTTATGCTCGATAGTGGGTTCATGCCTCTGGTAATCTGGGGAAGTGACAGAAATCTCTAAGGTACTATATGTGATGTTGCTACTAGGGAGAATACAACAATCCTTTGTTCATAGAACAATCGTATTGTTTACTTTACACACATATCATAAAGCAATAATCTGTTGCTTGCAACTTAATACTGGAGGGGGGTCGGATGATAACCTGAAGGTGGATTATTAGTCATAGATGCAGTTGGATGGCGGTCTATGTATAATGTTGTAATGCCCAATCAAGTTCCAAAGGAGTCAAGATGATTAGTATATGCATGTATTGCTTTCTCGATGTTTGTCAATTGCCCCGCTGTAATTTGTTCACCCAGCATGTTATCTATCTTAAGGAGAGCCACCTCTAGTGAACTATGGATCCCGGTCCTTGTCTTTTACATTCAATCTACAAACTGTTACTGCTTTGTGTTTACTTTCTGCAAACTATTAGTTCTTTTCATTCGATACGTTTAATCCTTTGTTTTCAGCGAAACACGGTGAGATTGACAACCTCATCGCAAGTTGGGGACAAAGTTTTGTGGTTGTGTTGTGCAGGTCTCCACGTTGCTACTAGCACCGGTAGTGCGCCTCGCCAAAAGCTTCATTAGTAACTCCTTTGGGGTGTTTCCTTGCTCCTACTAGTTCGATTAAACCTTGGTTTCATAACTGAGGGAAACTTGCTGCTTTGCTCATCATACCTTCCTCTTGGGGTTCCCAACGAGCTCTACATCAACACCGCTCCAGCATTTTTCTGACGCTATACACAAAGCCATCAGCAGCGGCGCTGCAGAACTTTTCATGGATTTCTGATTGATTATTTAGGGTTTCTGCCTCGGGAGGAATATATAGGCGAAGGAGGCAAGGTCGGTGGCCAGCCAGGGGGCCCACACCATGCTCTGGCGCGGCCTAGGGTTGCTCGTGCCAAGGGGGGTGGCCACCCTGTGGCCCCTCTCCGGCTCTCCTTTTGGCTCCGTGAGTCTTCCAGGAAAATAATAACTTTGGCTTTTGTGCTGTCCAATTCCGAGAATATTCATTTTCTGACTTCCTGGAACCAAAAACAGCAGAAAATAGGCAACTGGCACTATGGCACTTGGTTAATAGGTTAGTCCAAGAAATCATATGAAAAGTACTCCAAAGTGTGGACAAAACACAAGAAAGTAGATAAAACCAAGCATGGAACATCAAAAATTATAGATACATTTGCAATGTATCAACATCCCCAAGCTTAACTCCTGCTCGTCCTCGAGTAGGTAAGTGATAAAAAGAAAGAATAATTTTTGAGGTGACATGCACCATCATAAACTTAATCAAAGTATTTGTAAAAATTGATAGCTGGGATCATAGTACTTCAACATAGCATGAAAGATAAAGTTCTAACAATAAGACAAAGCAGTTATGTTGCAACATGAAAAGGCACAATCAAAAGATTCATGAATAACAATGCTTTGCAAGACGTTTGTTTGTTTCACATAAAGAAAACATAGCATAGTGGCATTCAGCTTGTCCCTCATAGAGTAGCAAACATAAATGCATAGGACACCTTCAAAGTTCATAAGAGTGACTAGATACAAATAGTTTAAAACAAGCAATATCAAAGCTATGCATCAATCAACAAGTCTTAGGACAGTGCACATAGAACTAAGAATGGCCACTATGCTCTCAAAGTAGGTGCATAAAGATAGAAGGTGGAGACTCAATATATAAGTGGAAGAAAGGCCTTCATAGAAGGAAGCAGAGATTGAAGTTTCATAAAGAGCTTCCAAAAATTATGGTACTTATAGCTTTCAGCTCTCATTGCCCCTATCATAAGCATCTTGAAGGTGATTAAGGTTAAAGTGAACAAACTATGGTGTATATGCTTGATGAAGTATAAGTTGGAAATCTCATGTCCCTTGAATACGAGGGCCGCTCCTCATGCTACTCAAGTTTAGTCACCGGTAAGTTCTTGTCATCGTAAGTACATGTGTATCATAGAGAACCGCCAACGGGGTACCCCTTGCCCGATGATATAGAAGAATCCCCATATCAAAATGACAAGGCAAGCAGACAACGAGCATCTCAGCAATCTTCTTATTTACCATGGGAATATGGTGCTTTTTTCTCTCTTTCCTCTTTTCATAATCTCCTTTTTTTCTTTTTCTCCTTTTTCTCAATATAGGACTCTTTTTTTATAAGAAGAATGCTTCATAGACAGCTCATTATGGTTACGCTGCAGGTTTCCACCATGTTAGCATGAATTAGACCAGCGGCCCAGGCGTTTCTCTAACACATATACATAGCTCCATGAACTTACAAGCTCCCCTTTCATTTCACACCGACGACATCCATAGACAAAAGAGCATGATATCAACTAGGTACAAAGTACCCGTGTAATGTTGAAAGCGTTCCCCGTGACAACATGGTTCTGCTAATCCCCAAAAAATAAGTGCAAGCATATACAACATAGACGACACAATGGTTCAAGTTTATCAAGGGCAAGAAAAGTAAAGTGTGCCATCAAGTTCGTGAGAGCTTTAATCACTAGTTTTCTCATAACAAGTTTAATTTGGAAGGTAAACAAAAACATGAATATACTTGGAATAGCATAAGATAATAGGTAGGTATGGTGGACTCTTTGGAATAACTTGGTTTAGGGAGTTGGATGCATGAGTGGAACTCATACTTGGTTGCGGAGGCTAGCAAAAGACTAGGAGCGACAAACTAAGAGAGCAATAATGGCCATAATTATGCAGAGCGACAAAACATCATTGATCAAAGCATAAAGTGATACTACAAGTTGAAAACTAAAGGATCATAAAGGCTTATGGTGACTTTGGATAGTCATAACATGGTGTGAGCATGCGCCAAGTCAACCCAAATAAAGCATCAAAGGAGAGTACCACAATACTATGCTTTAATATGCTAAAACAACGCATGATTCATCCAAGGCACATTAAGCAATCTCAATTGTTTATAACAAGTCATGCTATAGCAAAGAATACTAAGCATAAAGCCAACACAATATCAAGCATGGCATGACAAAGCATAGGCCACAGTCAAAAACAAGCTCTCTTTACCACTTAAGCATGAACTTTCCTACTCTTTTCCAAACCAAACCAAACTATTTGAAAACCAATGTATGAAAGAGGGGGTCCAACCAATTTATTCAGAAAACTAAGCAAACCAAAACAAAAATTAAAAAGAAGACGCTCCAAGAACAACACAACTGTGTATGAAACAATAAAAATGAAGTGTTTGCAAGAAACCTGGGATTTGTATTGATGAAGAAGGGGATGCCTTGGGCATCCCCAAGCTTTGACGCTTGTACTTCTTGGATATTTCATGGGGTGACACGGGGTGGCATCCCCAAGCTTGAGCTTTAGTCCATCTTTCATCTCATTACTCATTCCTTCCATACACCTGAAATTTTTTCTTCACACAATCTTTATTAGCAACATTAGTGCACTCAAGATAATAAGTCTTTGGGTTCAGTTTCAACACCAATAAAACTTCCATTCAAACACAAGCTACTGTAGCACTTCCCTCAAAAAGCTCAATTCTCCAAAAGAACTCAAAAAGGAACCAACCAGAAGCAAATGCCAATAATGGCAGAAATTTGTCAAAACAGACCAGCAGGTAAAGACGAATTTTTTCAAAGTCCTTCTGTTGCTCAAATCAAAAAGTGTTGAACTAACTAAAGTTAGATAACAACCTGGAGCAGTAGCACAAAAATTCACGCCTTAAAAGGACGTTCAGATATTTTACACGAATTTTTACGGTGAAGCACATAAATCTGTTTCAGGACAGCAACTTTCCCAATCATTACTTCTCTCTCATTAGAGGTTACTCTTGGCACAAAAAACAAATAAAAAGGATAAGGAGCGGTTATTACTGAAGTAATAACTTCCAAGACTCATCTAAAACTTTTGGGTTATCTCCCAATAAGTACTTTTCTTTAATGCCTTTAAGTTAGGCATGATAGTTTGAGAAGATGCTCACATAAGAAATATGAATTGAAGTAAAAGAGAACATCAAGAAGCAAATTCAAAACACATTTAAGTCTAACCCACTTCCTATGCATAGGAATCTTGTAAAGAAACAAGTCATGAAAGCACAAAGAAACAAGCATAGTAAAGCAAAACAAGTGTAACTTCAAGACTTTCAACATAAAGAGGGGAAACTTAATATTATTGAGATGCATAAAACCATGTTTCCCTCTCTCATAATAACTTTCAGTAGCATCATGAATAAAATTAACAATATAACTATCACATAAAATATTCTTATCATGAGCCACATGCATATGATTATTACTCTCCATATAAGCATAGTCATTCTTATTAATTGTGGTGGGAGAAAATTCAACAAAATAGCTATCATTATTATTCTCATCACCATAATCATCAAATATAGGAGGCATATTGTAGTCATAATTAATTTCCTCCTCAATAGTAGGTGGACTGAGAATATCATATTCATCATTGTAATCATCATATATTGGAGGTTTGGTATCATCATAAGCAATAGAATAGCTATCTTCCAAAGCTGGGGAACTAAAAAGATCATTTTCATAAAAACTAGCTTCCCCAAGCTTAGACTTTTCCATAGCATTAGTAATAATGGTGTCTAAAGAATTTATACTAGCAACATTGCTATTAGCATGCAAATAAAGTTCCATAGGTTTTTAATTTTCTCTTCAAACACTTCATGTCCTAACTCAAGATAAATACTATAAAGCTCTCTAATTTTGTTGTTGTTTTCCATTAAGCCTAACTAGTGAAAACAAGAAACAAAAAGAAAAATTGCAGAATCTAAAGGAAATAACTTCGAGCACTCACACCGGAGGATGTGAGTACCTTTTACCTTACCTCCCCGGCAACGACGCTAGAAAATAGGCGTTTGCCGTGGGAGGTTCTTCTTCTTTAATCCTCCGGTATGAATACCTTTTACCTTACCTCCCCGGCAACAGCGCCAGAAAATAGCTTGATGTCTACGCACTTCTATTCTTGTAGACAGTTGTTGGGCCTCTAAGTGCAGAGGTTTGTAGAACGGCAGCAAGTTTTCCCTTAAGTGGATCACCCAAGGTTTATCGAACTCAGGGAGGAAGTGGTCAAAGGTATCCCCTCTCAAGCAACCCTGCAATCAAGATACAAGAAGTCTCTTGTGTCCCCAACACACCCAACACACTTGTTAGGTGTATAGATGCACTAGTTCGGCGAAAAGATAGTGAAATACAAGTGGTATGGATAATTATAAGTGGTAACGGTGATAGAAAATAGCTTGCTGGCGTGTGGTTGACATGGGAAAAGACTAAAGGCAAGCTGAAATAAAGAAGGAAGCAAGAAAACATGTAACAGATCTAATTGCAAACGGTGTATCAATGCTTAGGAACAAGGCCTAGGGATCATACTTTCACTAGTGAACACTCTCATATAAATATCTTCTCTTTATGATACTACTCTTAACAACTCTCCGGTTGGACACTCTAATCCATGGTAGGGCTATAACAACACACCTCAAAGTAAGCCTTTCCCATCTAGATAACCCCACACTGTCACCTTGAGCTCTAGATGGTTCCAAAAAACACCACAATTTCATAAAGACATCCAACTCCAAATATAACTCATAACAAGTATTTGTAATCTCTAGCCTAAATGCCACCATGGTGTGCACGCTTTCACTTTCACACACATGGGGAGAGAAGAGATCTATTAAAGCACTTGAGTAGCAAGGTAGATCTATAGATTACAAGCTCATGATCTCAATAAGATCATGCATAGAGAGAGAGATGAACACATAGCTACCGGTAGAACCCTTAGCCTCGAGAGAGAACTACTCCCTCCTCATCATGGGAATCAGCAACGGTGATGGAGATGGTGGTGGAGATCGATGGAGATGGATCCGAGGGTAATTCCCCAGGGTAAGTCTGGTAGGGACTTTCATCCCGAATCTCCCCTTGAATCCTCAATCTCCTTCTTTATGTAACGTTGCAACTTTTGGATTGATTGATTATTTAGGGTTTGCGGGAGGAGAATATATAAGGAAAGGAGAAGGAGGCAAAGTCGGTGGCCAGCCAGGGGGCCCACACCATGCCCTGGTGCGGCCTAGGGTTGCCCGCGCCAAGGGGGGTGTGGCCACCCTGTGGCCCCTCTCCGGCTCTCCTTTTGGCTCCGTGAGTCTTCTGAGAAAATAATAACTTTGGCTTTTTTCCCGTCCAATTCCGAGAATATTCATTTTCTGACTTCATGGAACCAAAAACAGCAGAAAACAGGCAACTAGCACTATGGCACTTGGTTAATAGGTTAGTCCAAGAAATCATATGAAAATTACTCCAAAGTGTGGACAAAACACAAGAAAGTAGATAAAACCAAGCATGGAACATCAAAAATTATAGATACATTTGCAATGTATCAGCGGCCAGGCCTGGCCCGCGCTAGGGGGTGGTGTGGCCAGCCTAGGCACCCCCTCGGCCTCTCCTTTCGCCTATAAGATGCCTCCGATACAGAAACCCTAAGTAACCGATTAAAAATCCACGAAAGAGTCTGTAGCCGCTGTCATCTCCATCCCTAGATTGGGAGGAATCTGAAGCTCTTCCCAGCACCATGCCGGAGGGGAGAATTCACCCTGGAGGCCTTCTTCATCACCATGCAAGCCTCCGGTGTGATGTGTGAGTAGTTCATCTCTGGACTACGGGTCCATGTAGTAGCTAGATGGCTAGTTCTTCTCCTTTGTGCTATCATGTTTAGATCTTGTGAGCTCCATTCATGATGAAGATCATCTATTTGTAATTCTACATGTTGTGTTTGCGGGGATCCGATGGATATTGAGATACTATTTCAGATTGATTATTGATTCTATCATGTCTTTGTTATTTGTGATCTTGCATGCTTTCCGTTGTTAGTAGCTATCTTGGCCAAGTAGATGCTAGCAACTCCAAGAGTTAGTATTTATGCTCGATAGTGGGTTCAGGCCTCTAGTAATCTGGGGAAGTGACAAAAATCTCTAAGGTACTAGATGTGTTGTTGCTACTAGGGAGAAAACAACAATCCTTTTTTCATAGAACAATCACATTGTTTACTTTATACGCAATGTGTAATGCAATTATCTGTTGCTTGCAACTTAATACTGGAGGGGGTTCGGATGATAACCTGAAGGTGGATTATTAATAATAGATGCAGTTGGATTACGGTCTATGTATAATGTTGTAATGCCCAATCGAATCTCAAAGGAGTCAAGATGAGTAGCATATGCATGATTGCTTTCTCGATGTTTGTCAATTGCCCCGCTGTAATTTGTTCACCCAACATGTCATCTATCTTAAGGAGAGCCACCACTAGTGAACTATGGACCCCGGTCCTTTCTTTTATCATTAATCAACTATTTATTGTTTTCTGTTTACTTTCTGCAAACTATTACTTTCTTCCACTCGATACGTTTAATCCGTTGTTTTCAGCAAGACCGGTGAGATTGACAACCTCATCGCAAGTTGGGGCAAAGTTCTGTGGTTGTGTTGTGCAGGTTTCCACGTTGCTGCTGGCACCGGTAGTGCGCACTACCAAAGTTCAGCTAGCAACACCTTTGAGGTGTTTCCTTGCTCCTACTGTATTTATAACCTTGGTTTCATAACTGAGGGAAAACTTGCTGCTGTACTCATCATACCTTCCTCTTGGAGTTCCCCAACGGGCTCGATATATTTTGGGCTAAGCAACCGATTTTCTGGTGCCGTTGTCGGGGAGTCAAGGACATCTTCACAAGGGGTGTCCCTCATAACCAATCTCTTTACTTTGTTGTTTTTGTTTTGCTTAGTTTACTTTTTGCTTGTTTCTTTATCAAAAACACACAAAAAAATAGTTTTACTAGTTTGCTTTCTTTATTAAAAACACAAAAAAATGACTACTCTTGAAAACACTAAGTTGTGTGACTTCACTAGCACCAACAACAATGATTTTATGAGCACACCTATTGCTCCACCTGTTCCTGAAGCTACTTTCTTTGAAATAAAACCTGCTTTACTCAATCTTGTTATGAGAGAACAATTTCCTGGTATTGGTAATGAAGATGTTGCTGCTCATCTAAATAACTTTGTTGAACTTTGTGAGATGCAAAAGCATAGGGATATAGATGGAGATATTATTAAGCTTAAATTGTTTCCTTTCTCTTTGAGAGGAAAAGCTAAAGAATGGTTGAATTCCTTAACTAGGAATAGTATTGATTCTTAGACTAAATGCAAAGATGCTTTCATTGGAAAATACTATCCTCCTGCTAAGATTATATCTATGAGAAGTGAAATAATGAAGTTTAAACAATATGATAATGAACATGTTGCTCAATCTTGGGAAAGAATGAAATCTTTGGTAAAGAATTGCCCCACTCATGGACTAACTTCTTGGATGATTATCCAAACCTTTTATGCAGGATTGAACTATTCTTCAAGAAATCTATTGGATTCTGCTGCTGGAGGTACCTTTATGACCATTACTTTGGGGGCTGCAACAAAGCTTCTGGATAATATGATGGTTAACTATTCTGAATGGCATACTGAGAGAGCTCCACAAGGTAAGAAGGTAAATTCTATTGAAAAAATCTCCTCCTTGAGTGATAAGATTGATGTTATTATGTTTATGCTTGTTAATGGGAAAGCCCATATTGATCCAAATAATGTTCCCTTAGCCTCTTTGGTTGCTCAAGAAGAGCAAGTTGATGTGAACTTTATAACAAATAATAATTTTGGCAACAATGCTTATAGTAATAACAATTATAGGCCTTACCCTCCTAATAATACTTATGGTTATAATGGAAAACCTAGAACACCTAGTGAAGGAAGAAGTTTAGAAGTTGAAAGATCCACTAAAAACTTCATGCAAATGCAATATGAACAAAACAAATTATTTACTAAAACTATGGAGGAACAATCTACCATTTTGAAGAATATTAGTCATCAACTTGAAAGTTTGAACAGGGAAATTCCTAGTTTGCAATTGAAACTTTCTAATGCTGAAAGAAATATATCATCTTTGTCTGAAGCACAATCCTCTTTGGTTAATAAAATGGCTGCTAAACCTGAAACTATTGATAATCCCTTTGCTGCTACTAATGTCATACAAGTTAGAATTGATGAAAATGTTAGACTATTAGCTGAATTGCATGCTAAGTGGGAAAGAGAAGATGAAATTGCTAGAAACATTAGTGTTTCTACTATCACTACCACTAGTGTTGAGGCTAGTAATATCTCTACTACTTTAGATGATAATTATGATTTTGATCTTGATGGTTGCAATATCTCTGAAGTTATTAAGTTCCTACAAAAGCTTGCTAAAAGTCCTAATGCTAGTCCTATGAATATGGCCTTTACAAAACACATTATTGATGCTCTCATAAAAATTAAAGAAGAAAAGATGAAACATAAAGCTTCTATTCCTATGAAACAAGAAGATGGTTGGGAACCCATCATTAATATGAAATCGAATGATTTTGATTTCAAAGCTTTATGTGATCTTGATAGTAGTGTTTCTATTATGCCTAAAAGGATTTATGATATGCTTGATTTGCCACCATCGGAAGATTGTTATTTGAATGTCCCACTTGATGATAATGCTAAAAAGAAACTCATGGGGAGTATTAATGATGTTATTATTATGGTTAACAATGCCTATGTCCCCATTGATTTCTATATTTTGGATGTTGAATGCAATGCTTCTTGTCCTATTAGTTTGGGAAGATCTTTTCTTAGAACTGTTGGTGCCATCATTGATATGAAAGAAGCCACCATTAAATATCAACTTCCACTCAAGAAAGGTATAGAACACTTTCCTAAGAAGAGAGAGAAGATTTATTTTGCCTCTCCTATGAAATTTTTTTGCTCTTAATGCTTCTTCATTTGAGAACACTTGATCCTTTTTCTTGCTTCTTATGCCTAACTTAAAGACGTTAAAGAAAAGTACTTATTGGGAAATAACCCAAAAGTTTTAGATGAGTCTTGGAAGTTATTACTTCAGTAATAACCTCTCCTTATCCTTTTTATTTGCTTTTTGGGCCAAGAGTAACCTCTAATGAGAGAAGTAATGATTGGGAAAGTTGCTGTCACGAAACAGATTCCTGTGCTTCACCGTAAAAATTCGTGTAAAATCTCTGTACGTTCTTTTGAGGCGTGAATTTCTGTCCTTCTGCCCTAGGTTGTTATCTAACTTTCGTTAGTTCAACACTTTTCGATTTGAGCAACATAAGGTCTTCAAAAAAATCCGTCTTTACCTGCTGGTCTGTTTTGACAGATTTCTGCCATTATTTGCATTTGCTTCTTGTTGGTTCCTTTTTGAGTTCTTTTGGGGAATTGAGATTTTTGAGGGAAGTGCTACAGTAGATTGTGTTTTAATGGAAGTTTTATTGGTATTGGAACTGAACCTAAAGACTTATTATCGTGAGTGCACTAATGTTGCTAATAAAGATTGTGTGAAGTTTTGTATGAAGGAAAAATTTCAGGTGTATGGAAGGAATGAGTAATGAGATGAATGATGGACTAAAGCTCAAGCTTGGGGATGCCACGCGTGTCACCCCAAGAAATATCCAAGAAGTACAAGCGTCAAAGCCTGGGGATGCCCAAGGCATCCCCTTCTTCATCAATAAACTTTCCAGGTTTCTTCTGAACACTTTATTTTTATTGTTTCATGCACAGTTGTGTTGTTCTTGGAGCGTCTTCTTTTTTGTTTTTGTTTTTGGTTTTCGTTTGCTTGGTTTTCTTAGTTTGCTAAATAAATTGGTTGGACCCCCTCTTTCATACATTGGTTTTCAAATAGTTTGGTTTGGATTGGAAAAGAGTAGGAAAAGTTCATGCTTAAGTGGTAAAAGGAGCTTGTTTTTTACTGTGGCCTATGCTTTGTCATGCCATGCTTGATATTGTTTTGGCTTTATGATTAGTAATCTTTCCTGTAGCATGACATGTTATAAAAAATTGAGATTGCTTAATGTGCCTTTGAAAAATCATGTGTTGTTTTAGCATATTAAAGCATAATATTGTGGTATTCTCCTTTGATGCTTTATTTGGGTTGACTTGGCGCATGCTCACACCATGTTATGACTATCCCAAGTCACCATAAGCCTTTATGATCCTTTAGTTTTCAACTTGTAGTATCACTTTATGCTTTGATTAATGATGTTTTGTCGCTCTACATGATTATGGCCATTATTTCTCTCTTAGTTGGTCGCTCCCAGTCTTTTGCTAGCCTCCATAACCAAGTGTGAGTTCCACTCATGCATCCAACTCCTAAAACCAAGTTATTCCAAAGAGTCCACCATACCTACCTATTAGCATATGCTATTCCAAGTATATTCATGTTTTTGTCTACCTTCCGAATTAAACTTGTTATGAGACAACTAATGATTAAAGCTCTCAAGAACTTGATGGCACACTTTACTTTCTTGCATTTAATAAACTTGAACCATTGCGTCCATCTTTGTTGCGTATATTCTTGCGCTTTATAAGTTGAAGTTAGCAGAACCATGTATCATGGGGAACGCTTTCAACATTGCACATGTACTTTGTACCCCGTTGATATCATGTTCTTTTGCTTATGGATCCCGGCAGTGTGAAATAAAAGGGGAACTTGTAAGATCATGGAGTTTGTATTTGTGTTAGATAAACGCCTAGGCCGCTAGCCTAAGCCATGCCTAATCATGGTGGAAACTTGCAGCATAACCATAATGAGCACTCTATGAAGCATCCTCAATAAAAACCTATGCAAATAGCAAATAAAAAGATCACTGAGATGCTCATTGTCTGCTTGCCTTGTCATTTTGATTATGGGATAGCTCATGTATCATGTGCAAGGGGTACCCCGTTGGTGGTTCTCTATGATACATATGTACTTACAATGACAAGAGCTTACTTGTGACTAAAGTTGAGTAGCATGAGGTTCAGTCTTCATAAGTAAGGGGCATGAGATTTCAGCTTATAACTTGTCAAGCATATCCTCTTAGTTGTGTCACTTTAACCTTAATCACCTTCAAGATGCTTATGATAGGGGCAATGAGAGCTGAAAGCTAATAAGTACCATAATTTTTGGAAGCTCTTTATGAAACTTGAATCCCTACTTCATTCTATGAAGACCCTTCTTTTACTTTTATATTGAGTCTCCACCTTCTATCTTTATGCACCTACTTTGAGAGCATAGTGGCCATTCTTAGTTCTATGTGCATTGTCCCGAGACTTGTTAATTGATGCATAGCTTTGATATTGCTTGTTTTAAACTATTTGTATCTAGTCACTCTTATGAACTTTGAAGGTGTCCTATGCATTTATGTTTGCTACTCTATGAAGTACAAGCTGAATGCCACTATGCTATGTTTTCTTTATGTGAAACAAACAAACATCTTGCAAAGCATAGTTATTCATGAATCTTTTGTTTGTGCCTTTTCATGTTGCAACATAGTTGCTTTGCCTTATTGTTAGAACTTTGTATTTCATGATATGATTGAAGTTCTATGATCCCAGCTATCAATGTTTTACAAATACTTTGATCAAGTTTATGATGGTGCATGTCACCTCAAAAATTATTATTTCTTTTTATCACTTACCTACTCGAGGACGAGCAGGAGTTAAGCTTGGGGATGTTGATACGTTGCTAACGTATCCATAATTTTTGATGTTCCATGCTTAGTTTTATCTACTTTCTTATGTTTTGTTCCAACTTTGGAGTAATTTCTATACACTTTCTTTGACTAACCTATTAACAAGAGCCATTGTGCCAGCTGCCTGTTTTCTGCTGTTTTTGGTTCCAGGAAAGTCAGAAAATGAATATTCTCGGAATTGGACGGGACAAAAGCCAAATTCAGTTTTCACCGAGGGACACACGGAGCCAGAATACAAGACAGAGAGGGGCCAGAGGGCGGCCACACCACCTAGCCGCGCGGCCAAGCCTGGCCCGCGCCAAGGGGTGGTGTGGCCAGCCCAGGCACCCCCTCGGCCTCTCCTTTCACCTATAAGATGCCTCCGATACAGAAACCCTAAGTGCTCGATCAAAAAAATCCACGAAAGAGTCTGTAGCCGCCGTCATCTCCATCCCTAGATCGGGAGGGATCTGAAGCTCTTCTCGGCACCTTGTCGGAGGGGAGAATTCACCCTGGAGGCCTTCTTCATCACCATGCAAGCCTCCGGCGTGATGCATGAGTAGTTCATCTCTGGACTACGGGTCCATGTAGTAGCTAGATGGCTGGTTCTTCTCCTTTGTGCTATCATGTTTAGATCTTGTGAGCTTCGTTCATGATCAAGATCATCTATTTGTAATTCTACATGTTGTGTTTGCGGGGATCCGATGGATATTGAGATGCTATTTCAGATTGATTATTGATTCTATCATGTCTTTGTTATTTGTGATCTTGCATGCTTTCCGTTGTTAGTAGCTATCTTGGCTAAGTAGATGCTAGCAACTCCAAGAGTTAGTATTTATGCTCGATAGTGGGTTCATGCCTCTAGTAATCTGGGGAAGTGACAGAAATCTCTAAGGTACTAGATGTGTTGTTGCTACTAGGGAGAAAACAACAACCCTTTGTTCATAGAATAATCGCATTGTTTACTTTACACGCAATGCATAATGCAATTATCTGTTGCTTGCAACTTAATACTGGAGGGGGTTCGGATGATAACCTGAAGGTGGATTATTAGTCATAGATGCAATTGGATTACGGTCTATGTATAATGTTGTAATGCCTAATCGAATCTCAAAGGAGTCAAGATGAGTAGTATATGCATGATTGCTTTCTCGATGTTTGTCAATTGCCCCGCTGTAATTTGTTCACCCAACATGTCATCTATCTTAAGGAGAGCCACCACTAGTGAAGTATGGACCCCGATCCTTTCTTTTATCATCAATCAACTATTTACTGTTTTCTGTTTACTTTCTGCAAACTATTACTTTCTTCCACTCGATACATTTAATCCTTTGTTTTAAACAAAACCGGTGAGATTGACAACCTCATCGCAAGTTGGGGGCAAAGTTCTGTGGTTGTGTTGTGCAGGTTTCCATGTTGCTGCTGGCACCGGTAGTGCGCCTTGCCAAAGTCCAGCTAGCAACACCTTGGAGGTGTTTCTTTGCTCCTACTGGTTCGATAACCTTGGTTTCATAACTGAGGGAAAACTTGCTGTTGTGCTCATCATACCTTCCTCTTGGGGTTCCCCAACGGGCTCGATATATTTTGGGCTAAGCAGGTGTCCTCACCGTATCGACTCATGCGGATGACGACAAGGATGATAGGAATCATGACGTGCGTAGGGCGGAGAGGACCTAGCTAATGCAATTCATACACAAATAACCGAGATAACTAATTTATATTGGTCGCCTCTCACCAAAACCTCATGTTAGCTAGGTCCGCAAGAACCCGCGTACGGTTAGAGTCTATGTTTTCAGCTTAGCGACGAACACAAATGCTCTCATCCTTTAGGTGAGAAGCGGCACTACCAGATAGTGTTGGGGATATGCATAATAGGTATCACCATAGCATAACTCTATTCTAGATGACCAGGGGGCCCATAGTTGGTAGAAAGGCCTATGGCCTGCTGTCCGGCCCAGTTAGAAGGATCTAGAAGGGATGCCCATGCCAGATGTAGGGAGGCTATGACAGCGACATAGATGAAGCCAGAGCCTTAGAGTACAAGACATGAAGATTAGTGAGTGTTAGTGTAGGACTCTGTGACTTGTCTGGTATGGACTTCTCCCTGTAACCCTAGGATCTAGCGCATTTATGAGCTAGACCTCTAGGAGCCTTTAGGGAAGACAAGATAACACAAACTCCCATAGTGAACCTTACGATCTATGTAACTTGGCGTATTGCTATTATAGTGATTTATAGTAGGAGTAGGATTCCGCCACCGTTGTGGGATCTGAACCTAGGTAAGTTGTGTTATCTCTTACCCGCCAACTCATCGCCTTACCCCACGTCTCTAAACACACTCTATGAGGAACCCTCCATGGCGTACTCATCGACAATACCACAACAGTTGGTACCCACCGTGGGGCAGGAGGCTCTTAGAGCTCTACACTGGGCGAGGCCCGAGCACTTCGCGGGAATCAGTGACACCATAGCCATCGGGTGTGTTCTATTCTCTAGTAATGTTCCAATCATCCTCTGGATGAGTTCTGGATCCTAGCGAGGACAAACCCCACCCGCTGCTCCAACGTTCCCATCGGGGACATCCACATCTTCATCGGTGAGACCGGCTCGGGATCAATCTCCTAGGAAGTCAGACACACGTCAAGGCCTGCATGGACCACCTTCGGGCTAGACACGATCACGAAAGAACGATCTAAGATGGATTTCTCTTCGAAGTTTGTCGGCTTAGATGTTAACAATTCAAGGCCCACCCAAACCGCCCATGTGCATGATATAACAGTGGAAGACCAAAGCAAATCCACAAATCCTCTTGGCTCAGCCAAGTGTTAGAGAAGTAGAGGTCACACTTCATGGCTACTGTAAGTTCCTATGATTGGTCGAGCTGCATCCATATGCCGGACGAGACCCTGCATGAGTTCCTAACCAGATGGCTTCGGTTGAAAAACTCCATTGTGGGAATCTCCGATGAAAGGGCCATGCCTCACTTCATTGAAGGGATTGAACAGGGCTCACGTCTTCGACATATGCTAAGGCGTTGGGAGACTTCCAAATTGCTAACTCTCACCATGTGATCGCAATTGTTTACGACTATCATGAGACTGACACAATTACTTTGGGCCCTTCCTCTGCCACTGCCAGAAAAAGCAAGTTCATTAGTTACATTGCCTCAGAATCAGGCTCTACCTATGAAACGGCCAACAATAACTCAAACTCAGTCTTGGACGCACTCTACGTCGACATTGGTGAAATGGACTATGGGAGTGATCCACCCAACTCGGAGGAACTCGATGCTACCATGAGGGAGATCGAGGAGGAGATGGAGCATAGGGAACTCAATGAATGAGCAATGGCTACCCACTAAGTGCTGGTGGTCATAACAAAAGAAAATAAGGTGCCAGAGTGGCTCCGCCAGCAGTGGACATTGCTAGAATAATAGCGGCCACGGGTAAGAACGTTGTAGATCCCACGGATCCGGCAAAGGCCATGCCTCCTATGGCTATCCCCCCGCAGCCTATGTAGGAACTGGCAACCGGACCAAGTGTTGCTAATCAAGCAAATCCTCAGCCATCGCCATCAACCTCAGTGTCATGCAAGGTCTTTATTTACTCCGGCCGACAAAGCGATATACGGATAAACCCTCATGGAGCTAGTGACCATGGATCATATCAGGAACGTTGTCTAGCTCGACGAGAAGCACCAAGAAACCTTGGTGGAAGCCAAATACGTCATAGAGCAGAGCACTTAGCTCAACAAGGACCTCGCCAAGGCACATGAATCCATCAAGGCGGCAAAAGCAATGCAAGTGAAGTACAAAAAATGGTTGGCACAATAGAATAAAGTAAGATCTCCTGATCATGTTGTCCAAGATCCCGACGTTCGACTAAAATTAGGATGGGGAAAGGATAAGGCGGAAAAACCAAAGGCTACCCCCTACATTGACAAAGAGGGGAAGCAGGTTATGCCAACCCCCGCCCTGAACATGGTCGTCACCAAGAACCTACTAGAGCAGGATATATCACCCACAACGCTTGACCAGGTCTATGATGTAGTCGCCAAGGCTGTCAAACAATAGGAGAAGGCCAACTCAGAGAGGCTCGAGACCAATCCGGAATTTTGCCAGTGTAGCGCTTGCAACAACCGCAGGGAGAGATCTCCATCTCAACAAATCAAAGACCTACCTCAAGATGTCGGATCACGTATAGGCTCCACGGAGCAAAGGCAGAGGGACGCATGGAATTGGGATGATGCTATCCCCATATCCTTTAACAAAGGATCCAAGGCACACCCCTGTCGCTCGTTGGTCCCTCCCCATCAATCCGGACGATACGGAGAGGCGCCACCTCCCTGTCATACAAACATGCCGCCTCGTAGACACCCATAGGGAGGCATCGCCATACATGATAACGGAGCGCAGGAGCACTATGGCAGAGAGCACAAAGCCAATGATGGTCGAAGGAGCAAGGCTCCAAATAATCAAGATGGCCACAGTGGTTCTCGTGACGGAAGAAGCAAGAGGACTGATCCCGTGCCACCGCCACCACCACTGCCATCACCACCAAGCATCCACCATGGCGGAGGATCTCGTAGGACTCGCCCATCACGGCGTAACTCTCCTTCCCATGGAGGAGAGCACAATTATCCACCTCCAAAGGCCTACGATGCATGTCAGCACCTCGATGAACTCCGGTAAGCCCAGGAAGAACCCTACCTGGGACCACTTTGTTTCGGCTCGGTTATCCGGACAATAACTTACCCCATGGGTCTTCGAATTGACAAGACTATCAAGCCCTACGAGCCCGACCCGTCCAGCTACATAGTTGCAGGACTACCGCAAAGCGATAGCAATCACAGGGGAAAACCCCAATGTCATTGTTTAGTACATCCTTCTCATGCTCACCGGCATCACCCGCCAATGGGTCGATGACTTACCGGACAAATCCATCTGCAAATGGTTAAACATGCACGAGGTGTTCACTAAGAATTTCGAGGGTATGTACAAACGTCCATGTACTGTTGGTAACCTGTAGTGACATGTACTGGAAAAAGACGAGTCATCTCGGAACTATCTATCATGTTGGCTCGACATGAAAAACTCATGCACTGGGGTACACGATAAAACTGCTATGGCCACCTTCATCAATGGTTTGGAAAGAGGGTCTCTGCTCCGACATACGCTGAAGCGCACTTAGGACAAGGGAAAGCTTGATCTCAATGCAATGATAGCCAAGGCTAGCGAGTTCATCGCTACTGATGATAATGCTCGTGGTGCTCTACCTGCAGTTTCCATCCCTGACCAAGCCAAGAAAAATGCCAACAATAAGCGGAAGAATCTGCCCGAAGAAAAGCAAGTGTCCGACATGGTCGCCATGACGTTCTATGGAAGATGTGATGGAGGACAGCGTGGACGTGGCTAGGGATTTGGTCATGGGCAGCAGCGTAGTAGCGAAGCTACACCTGCTATGCCCCGCGTTCCCTAGACATATGAGGAATATCGGGATATGTCGTGCTTCTTGTACATGGATGCCAATGGTATGTCCACCCACACTAACCGTAATTGCAAGTTTTTCAACGATCTGAAGGAGGACCCCGAGTCTGGCTACAAGTGAAGTCGGAAGAATAGACCCCGCGGAAAAGGCAAGGGTAAGAAGGAAGACAAGGAGTCCAAGGATTCCGATGATATGGAGGAGGATATTAACCCCAATCCCGCCGACAAGAGAGATGGCGGGAGAAAGAGAAAAAATACATTCGAGAAGAAGAACGCCACCTATCACACGTTCCTCGACACTAACGGTCAAGGCATATAAAACTCTCTGAGGATACTGCTAGGCTTCACCTTGATTTGATCTATGCAACTACTCTAAGAGTGTCTAGTCGGAATAATCTGATTCAAACTAGAAACTCGGGGGCTACATCTCGAAGTAAAACTAGGTTACTCTAAGAGCACTCATGACAAACACTTGTGGTTTTACGCCTAAGTGCTCGGGGGCTACGGTGGGATATATCTCAAAAGAAAATACAAATTTTCAAGGAATACCCATGATAATGATCTTCAAGTTATTGGTAGCACCAACAATATTATCTTGGAAGATTTTCACATTGTGAACCAAGAGGTCAGCCTGCCAGAATAGATCTTCGGCATTCATTGTTGGAGGAGCTGTATTGGATGGTGATCTAGCCAATGGCACTGAGGAGGCCCTTGCTACTCTTTGGTCTGACAACAAAGGATTTAGCCAGGAACCTGTTGCTACGCTGATTGCCAGGTTTCCCGCCGCCATTACCACTAGCTCCCTACTACATGGTTCAACATCCTTAGCCGAAGCTTCAGCTGATTAAAATATAGGAGCACTCTCCCGCGTCCCCTGAGTACTCGGAGGAGTTACTTCAACATCTACCGACATTGAAGGATCCTGGCTTGGAATAACATATGTCTCCATGCTGGAGACTTTAGGGGAAGTAGTGGTGGTGGAGGACCCTCCTGGGCCGACAGGTGCATCAACGGTAGGAGTGGATGGAGCGGTGGCTGGGGATGACTTAGGGATAAAATCTCTGATGTCCCTAGAACTGCGTTTCAACGCAACGTTCGTCTCCCTAAAATGTATATGTTTAAAAGTATAAGTACAAAAATGAGTTAGAATAATAATAAAGTCAGAGTTAAGAAATTCTTACACAGCAGCTGACGCCTTGGTCAAAGGAATGTCAGCGCTCTTTTTCTTTTCTCTACCTCTAGAGACGCGGTAGATTTCTTGGAGGCTCCTCCCTCCGACTTCTTTTTCTTCTTGCCCTCGGCAACAACTTCAGGGGTGAAGCCATTTCACTTCCTTGTTGCCGGAGAAACTGGATCCTTGGAGCCCTCATCATCTGACAAGACCATCACGTCCTTGAGCCTGGGATCATAGACTTGAGGAGCCATGTCTAACTCGTCCAAACCCATGAGCTAACGGAAGAATTCTTGTTAGAAGTGTTATTGATGGAACCAAATCAGAGAAACTCTAGAGAATAAATAATATATGAAGGAGATTACCTCTAGACAATTGCTGTTTTCGAACATGTCGTAGGTCATGGTGAAGCCACGCTTCCTATCCTTCACCTTGACCATGTCCTTCATCCGGATCTTGATGGAGTCACTGGAGAAAGTGTCCTGGGAGATGCGAAGTGGATCCTTCATGTCTGTAGTGTACTTGTGCATCAAGTCGGGATGGTGCTGCAGGGGCTGGATCCGTCTTATGAACCAGCACATGGCCAGGTCCAATCCGGTCAGGCCCGAGTCTATGATCCATTATATTCGCCTTATGATGCGAGAAGCTTCGTTGTCCGAGGGAAGGACAGCTCTGGTCCGCCATGTCGGATATTCAGCTGTAGCACCATCGACGAAGTCAGGATATGTGGAGGCATGACCGGTCAAAGGAACTTCAGAGCCATAGAAGTAGGTCTCCTGCCAGTTCCTGACGGATTCATGGCTGACAATTTCGGGAAACCTCTGGTTTAGACGAATCTTAAAACTAATAGATCCATAGTTGCGAGCTCATCTTTGCTAGCGTATGATTCCCTCTTTACGGTAAAGAAGTAGACAAATATATCTAACCTAGGATTCTTTCCGATATATCCCTCGAACAACGCTACACAGTTGCTAAGGACGCGAATGCTATTCGGAGAGAGGTGTGGGGGAAGAACTCGGAAGTGATCCAGTACCTCAAGGAAGAAGTCGGATACTAGGAGGGATACACCACGCACCAGTTGGGCCTTCAGGTACACCTTTTCCCTGGCATGGGGAGAAGGGATGACCTCATCGTCCGGCGCCAGCCGCCAGCTGAGCCCCTCCATTGAGGGGAGGTACCCCTCGTCGATGAGATCTTTGAGCTCCGTGGGAGTGAGTTTTGACCCCCTCCACTCGCCGCGGCGAGAATCCGCATCCTCCTCCTCAAGATGATCTTGCACCACCATTTTGTGGTCGCCGCTGGTGGATTTCTCTACCACAGTAGTGATCGGGATAACCATTCTTTCTTTGGGCACATTCACCTCCCGAGATGGCTCGGATTGAGTGCTGGGCTGCGCCACTAAGGAGGGATGGCTAGGGCTCGACAGTGGAGAGGATGAAGATGAGAGATGAGATTGAGGTCCAGGGTTTCTTGCTCGGGAGCTCGAAGCGGCGCCCATCGCGAGGAAGAAGATGAAGTTTGGGGAGAGAAAGATGAATGTGATTAATTACCAGCGTAGTAACCTATATAACCCTAGCATCAAGATTCGTGCAAGTGGAAATCTGTTGGATTAGACGTGGACTACGTGTGTGAGAACGTGCACGGTAATTTCGCCGTGTCCCTATAACTGCCACCAATGTTTTAGATTTCTCGTGCGGGAAAATTACAATGATTATTCACTAGCCGTTGTAAGTTTCGAGGAAGCATAGTCTATACCCTATATCATCTTCCTGACAACTGTTGTGGATATGTCATGTCTGAAGAATCTTTGTTGAAACCAGAAGAATACCGACTACCGAAGAAATGTTCAAGACTCTATGATTCTCCAACTTTCAAGTTGAAGATAGAGAAGAAAGTTTGTAGTGTTCTTTGAGAGGAGTTCAAGATATTGCTTGCCAAGTTTGTCGATATCACCTAGACGGAGCATTCAGATACATGAAGCAACGAGACGGTGCAAGATATTAAAGTTCTCTGGAGGCTACTATTGGGGATATGCATAATAGGTATCACCATAACATAGCTCTATTCCGGATAACCCAGGTGGCCCACAGTTGGAAGCAAAACCTATGGCCTACTAGGCGGCCCTGATAGAAGGATCCAGAAGGGAGGCCCATGCTGGATGCAGGGAGGCTACGACACCGACATTGATGAAGTCGGAGCCTTTGAGTACAAGACACAAAAACTAGTTAGTGTTAGTGTAGGACTCTGTGACCTGTCCGGTATGGACTTCTCTCTGTAACCCTAGGATCTGACCTCTAGGAGCCTTTAGGATAGACAAGATAACACAACCTCGCATAGCGAACCTTACAATGTTTGTAACTCAGCATATTGCCATTATAGTAATTTATAGCAGGAGTAAATTTCGCCACCGTTGTGGAATCTGAACCTGGGTAAGTTGTGTAACCTCATACCCTCCAACTCGCCGCCTTACCCCACGTCTTTAAACACGCTGTGTGAGGAACCCTCCATGGCGTACTCATCGATAATACCACGACAGATAGATCGTACACGTCTAGGCTTCCAGCTCGAGAATGAATGGGACCCATGTCTGCGAGTAACCCCGATCGACATGGGCTTACGGTGCCATGTTGTCTCTGGAGGACCCCACATCCACGAGAAACCGTGAACGCCATGGGCTTACGGCGCCACGTCGGCTCTGGATGGATGCCACGTCCGCGAGAATACGCAGCCGTCACACGGCCACGTCGGCTCCGGCATGCCCCATGACCGCATGAAACCGCGGTCGACATGGGCTCACGATGCCACGTCAGCTCTGGGAGGGCCCCGCTGCCTGGCGGCCGAGCGCTCTCGAGCCTAGGACTCCTCTCACCTAGTGCGGTGCAACCTGCGGCCCAGACACTGACGACGGGCCCACCGTCCAGCGAGTCTGGTACGACGAGGCACGCGACACCCGTTCGAGGCGGGGAATCTTGCGCCTTGGCCCGCAGCGGGCCTCGCCTCTCGGAAGAGCAGGGCTCCGCGTGTCCTCTCCGACATCCATCCAATGGCTAAAAAGAATTTAAACGACGTGGATAGTAGTTTCGACCGAAATAATCTAGCGCTATTATTTATTCTGATTGCTGAAATTTTGAATGAAGTCTAGTAGTCAATACGAACTAGAGCCAGAGAAGAATCATGCACATAGACGTGACGTGCAGCATCCGAGCAACGAGGAAGGATCGGTAGTGGAGAAGGTGACACGGGACATGTGCTAGAGCTAGAGCGGATAGATAGGTGTGGGTAGATTCATTGACGGATGCTTCCCCCCGGCCAAACTCGTGGGTCAAACGAGTTATCCTCGTGACCTGGTCTCCCGTGCCCATCACCGGCACGATATGACGCCAAATCTCCTGTTTGCTGCCTGTGCTGTGCGTCTGATCAAAAGCAAACAACGGACGGAGCTTTGCCCTTCCCCACCCCACAGCGATTCCTATCCAACCCGCAGGAGAAAAGATTGTTGCGGACGCAGCTGGCTCGGCGCGTATGGATTCGTGCATCCGGTGCGCGCGGCCTCTCCTGTGGAGCGTCCCGTGGCCACTCTTCCCAGATTCAGATTTTCTCGATGGTGCCACTGAACTTGAAAACTTTGGTTGCTTTTGATCGCCATTTCGAGTCAGTTGTGATAGGTCTCGAGCTGTACTAATTAAGTGTAGGAGATACTCCAGGTTCGAGTACATGTGCGTACATATATGGCCCGCAGCTAAAGGGGAATACATCAATGAGTTCTTTAGAAAAGAAACCATACAACTTGCTACTACTACGTTGCAGTCGTCACCCCTTTACAACTCATGTGCCTAAAGGGAACCAACCACATCATGCTTCTCTCTTTCAACCTAGCTGGAGTCCTCGGTACAAGAAGAAGAAGAATTGGAGTCCTAGTTCTGTTCGCCAAAACATCTATCTGTCCGTCTTGTTCCTTTTTTGTACTAGTACAGTACATAATTTTCCATACCGTTGCAAGCCCATGATTGCTTTAGCTTAGAGTATAAAAGAGCAACAAAAAATTTGGTGAAGGCTCCAGCCACAGATCCCACATGGACAAATCTCTCAGTACTTGCCATCGTACAATCCGAGCAATACGCCAAGGCTGACCTGACTAGTCGTCTACTCGGACCGCAGATTTGGCCACGGCAGCTGGCAGCCTCAGCCGATCCGCCACATTCCACTGTACAGGGTGAGTCCAACCGCTTCGCTCCTTTCGCTAAATCTAATCCACGTCTTAAATCGTCAGGGCAGTCACCCCAATTAAACACACTGGCTTGGCTGGCGACGAAAAGTTCGCAGTACTAGTGAGCTCCCACCTCCTCCTCCTCCTTCCCCCCCTTCCCTCTCTCGTCTCTCTGCTCCCACCAGGCCACCACCACCACCACCACCAAACCCTCCGATCCAAACCCTCGCATGCCGCCGCGTGCCCCGAGCCGGACGCGCTGCTGACATCCCCCTCGCCGAGACGCCGCCGACATGGGCGGGGTGACTTCCAACATCGCCGCGCGCTTCGCCTTCTTCCCGCCCACGCCGCCCTCCTACACCGTCGTCGCAGACGCCGCCACCGGCCGCCTCCTCATCCCCGAGATCTCTCGGCCCCCCGCGCGACGCCGTAGGCGGGACGGCGCCGGGGACTCCTCCTCCGGCGCCGCCGCCGACGAGGAGGACGCCACGGAGGTGGTGCGCCTCCGCACGCGCCGCGGGAACGAGATCGTGGGGGTATACGTGCGCCACGCGCGGGCCTCAGCCACGCTGCTCTACTCCCACGGAAACGCGGCCGACCTCGGCCAGATGTACGGCCTCTTCGTCGAGCTCAGCCGCCGCCTACGCGTCAACATCTTCGGGTAATGCTTCCCTCTTCCCCGCTTCAGCTAGGTTGCTTGTCGTTACACAACTTCTAAGCTCCATTTCGCCTGCTGGGAATAACAAGGTTTCCTTTGGTTGGAAACTTACCGGGAGACGTTTGGGAAAGGGACGTAGTACTACTTTGAAAGGGGTTTGTATTGGATACTACTCCGCAGTATGGTGCTGTGCATTTATTGTAAGATTCTGTTTGAAAGGCCTATTTCCTGATTTGTTGCTGCAATTCCGCAGAAGGACTCTGTTTTTATAATCTCGGGGAAAATTGTCTCGTAGCACATAAATTGGCGTTCTGAATCACGCTCAAAATGCTAACCTTAGTACTAGTATTTAGCTGCACTGCTGCTTCGACTTAATTTGTTGTGCATTTTATTCTTAGTTGCTTGATGAAACACTATCTAGTTACTGGTAGTACTAGCTGCGGATGAAATTCAGCTGTATTTACTGGCAGCTAAGCTGCCACGTCCCTCCCTTTTCCCGTTAGTTACTAAGTATTAGCACTATATAATTTATCTAGCCATGAAAAGTGATCATCCCTGTCTTGCTGCCCGACACCTACTTGATTCTTACTTCTGATGGTATAAGGGAACACCGTATCACTTCATTAGTTTGGAAAACTCGATTAACTAGCTTCAAGGATTAGATAGACTGCAGATTTACATCAGCAGTTCCCTAGTAGGTGCGCTATTTATGTTTGCATAATACAGAAACTTTGTAACTTTGTTTTTAGGGAAAAACTTCGTAACTTTAGTTTAACACGGTTCCAGGCTATCTCTTGTTAGTAATATCTATATATGGTAAGAATGGTTCTACGGTACCCTACCCGACATTGTGTGTGTAAAACAAGAAAAAGTATCTCGTGGATAGCTTGGATCTGACAGAAGAAACTTTTAGTATGCTGTATTTCGAGGCATAACTAGTGGGTCTGTCTGGTGGATCACCAATGCACCTAATGATTGGAATTATGCAGATAGGTGTGCGTCATATTTTGGATCTCGTACACACAACTCATTCACACATTATATTAATTGGAGCAATTTTGAACCCCTTTACGCTAGCGTTTGATTTATGCTCAAAGTTAGTATCCTACATAAGAATGTGCTTCCTCCCTGACAGCCATCTTAACAGACCCTCTATGTGTTGCAGGTATGATTATGCTGGTTATGGGAGGTCTACAGGGAAGGTATTGTGTTTACTTCTTCGTCTTTAAATTACCAATGCTAATCTTCTATGCAATCATATCTTAATGGACATTTTATTCTTTCGTTGAACAGCCCACTGAGTATAATACATATGCAGACATTGAAGCATCATATAACTGCCTCAAGGAAAAATATGCTGTGCCAGATGAGGATATAATTTTGTATGGCCAATCTGTTGGAAGTGGCCCAACCATTGATCTTGCTTCACGATTACCAAATTTGCGAGCTGTGGTTCTGCACAGTCCCATTTTATCTGGACTGAGAGTACTATATCCAGTAAAGAAAACATTTTGGTTTGACATTTACAAGGTAAATGTGACTTTCCTCGCTTCTCCTTTCGAATTGTGGTTGATACTCGATAAATGGCTGATATATGTTTTCACTATTTTGTAGAATGTCGACAAAATCAGCCTGGTAAATTGTCCAGTTCTTGTCATTCATGTAAGTTCTTTATCAGCTGTGTCTAGTTCTTTCATCGGGTCTGCATTTGTATTTTTATACCACTACATCGAGAAGCTGAAAATAGATGATTTATTTGTAAATGCTCACCAAGCAATTATGTAAAAGTTAAACATAATCCATCTATTACCATTGTTTCTGCCTTAGAATTTTGGTGCTTCAATTGTCATAACTGAAACAATTAGCATAATAATTATACCAGGGCACATCAGACGACGTTGTCGATTGGTCCCATGGAAAACAGCTATGGGAACTCTGCAAGGTGAAACATTCACCTTTGTGGCTAAGTGGCGGTGGGCACTGCAATCTTGAGCTGTATCCTGACTACATCAGGCACTTGAAGAAATTTGTGTCGGGCCTTGGCAAATCGACCAAACCTGACCTGAAAGAGGTAACAGCAACAGATCACACCTCTCAAAAAGATGCAGAGCCTGCATCCTTGGAAAAACCCCAAGAAGCTGCAAAGTGCCGACAGACCTCGCGGAAGAGCTTAGATAGTAGAGTTGGGAAATCCAAAACAGTAGATGTTCCTGAAAAGCCACGAATGAGCTCGGATGATGTTGACAAGTTTAGGAGGAGAAGATGCTTGGTTTGGTGATCTTTCTGCACAATTCATGGAGTAGTTTCTGAATACCATGACATGAGAATCAAGCAAACTGTGTCACATTGTATAGCGAGGATCAGACACCAGCAGTTCCCTCAGTGGAGGGATAACCACTGTTTTAATATGAGAAAAAGAATCAGGAAGCTGCTGAATAAAGTGGTCATTTATCAAAGAGGTACATCTGAACATGGTAGCTTTCTCGGTTCATTGACGTGTGTGCAATTAACCTGTTTTGCAACACCATTTGCACACAGTAGGATTTCCATCATGTAAAAGTGTACAATTATTGTCTGTAATCACTGAGGGAGAAAGTTAGAACATTTGCTGCCACTTTGTGCAGTCTAAAGTCTTGGTGCTATCACAAGCAACATATTCTAGCCTCAATATGTCAATATAGTGTTCATATGTTATGTGGCTTAGAGGAGTTTTACATTTTGTTGTCTGGTTCTACACTTCGTGTGTTTATTGTACTACTTGGATTCTCACTGCTAGAACTGCAAAATAGGCAAAATGTCTCCTTATATCTTGTACATACTTTTCTCTTTTATAATAAAATTTACACAGTTTTCAGCTAAAAAAAGGCAAAATGCAAGATCAGACTAAATCCCAGATCAAATGGTAAAACCTATGTAATTGTAACCATAGTAGTATCTAACATAACCAGTTCATCACACCACTCCTATGTATAGAGTACAATGCCTCTGCTCTGGTAGCCAAACAAACACATATTTACATTACCGGAGGGGAAAAAAGAAATGTCGCTCATACACGGCAATGGCAAGCAACTCTCGGTAGTAACCATACTAGAGACATGAATAGAACTCGGCTGCAAACACTGATCTACTGGCTAGTGTTAGGGGTGGTGCTCCTGCTGTCCCATGGAGCGTGCACCGTGTCAGGCGAGAATGGCGCGACAAGGTCCTTGTCTTTGCCTCCTCCGTCTTTCTCCACCAGGCTTCCATCTCTTATGGCCCTGAGCACATCGTGCACCTCCTTGATCGGTGGGCGCATCTCGCTGTTCTGCTGCAGGCACCGGAACGCCAGCTCGGCCACCATGGTCATCATCTTCCTAGTCACTGGGTCGGACTGGTAGCCGAGCTCGAGGTCCACCAGCTGCTCGAGCTGGCACTTCTGGATCCTGTTGATGGCCATGCTGGCCAGGTTGATCTCGCTGCGCTGCCGGGTGATGTCGACGGCAGGCTTGGACGAGATGAGCTCCACCAGGACGACCCCGAAGCTGTATACATCGCTCTTGTCGGTGAGCTGGTAGCACTGGTGGTACTCTGGATCCACATACCTGACAAAAACCACAAGGAATTGGTTACATAGTACCAAAATGTGAGGAGGTTTCTTTCTACACAATGTGAGTACTTGTTTGATCCACCGGAGTGAAGTGACATACCCTGGGGTGCCTTGGGGAGCGGTGGAGACGTGCGTGACGTCGAGCGGGAAGAGGCGGGAGAGGCCAAAGTCGGCGACCTTGACGTGGAAGTCGGTGTCGAGGAGGATGTTGTTGGTCTTGACATCGCGGTGCACGATGGGCGGCTCGATGGCGTGGAGATAGGTGAGCGCGGCAGCGGACTCGATGGCGATGTTGAGGCGGAGCGGCCACGGGAGGGCGCGCTCCTGCGCGCGGTGGCCGTGCAGGTGGTCGGCGACGGTGCCGTTCTGGACGAACTCGTAGACCAGGAGGAGCTCGCGGCTCTCCTTGGACGTGCAGCCGTAGAACATGACCAGGTTCGGGTGGCGCAGCCGTGCCAGGATGGCCGCCTCGTTCACGAACTGCTCCACGCGCCGGTAGCTGTTGTTGTACAGCCGCTTCACCGCCACCACTCGCCCGTCTGCCAGGTACCCTGGATGGATCAAAGGTAATTCGTGAGCTCACAATTTTCCATCAACGTAGCTTAGATCTGACTGTGGATTCAGAGCGTGTTCTTGTGTACTACCTTTGTATACGGTGCCAAAGCCGCCGTCACCGATCTCTCTGTTCTCATCGAACGAATCGGTGGCCTCCTCGAGCTCCTCGTAGCTGAACCGGTTGCCCATGTCCTGGACGCTGCCGGACTCCATGTCAAAGCCGTCCCTCGAACGTGTCGGGGTCCCGCCGGAGCCGCTGTACTTGAGGAGCTTTGAAGACGAGTTCACGACCTTCCTCTGCTTTCTCTTGCGAACGATGAGAACGGCTATCACGCCAGCAAGAACAAACAAGACACCTGCGGCACCCAGCACACCTGAAATAGCAAATCATGATAAAGCATGTTAACCTAGGTTAGCTGCAAGTTGCAAACCAACATGCCAATCACCATTATCTGTTTTTTTTTTTTTGGTTTAGCCTCCCAAAATTCTTCTATAGCAAAACTCTAACTATTCGGGTAGTGTAACCATTGAAGAGGTGGAGTGAAGTAATAAAGCGCCCATTTCCTAATTTTTTTTTTTTTTTGAAGAGGTGGAGTAAGTGAATTGGTGAAACTAGCAATTCAATTGTAGTGCAAAATCAAGAATGCAATTCAAATATAAGTTTCAGCAGGGAGTGTAAGGAGCTCATATAATCACATGCTATATTGAATTGCTGATTAACCGCGGCATCCGAACATTAGCAAAGCAAGAAATTGACTGCATGACTATTAGTAAGTGACACAGGGAATATGAATGTGCAGTACCTGCCATAATTGCCGTACTCTTCTTTGATCCTGCATATCAATTAACAAGCACACAAACAAGTGAGCAAAAAAATTCGGAAGATTTACTAGGATAATCAAACATCCAATTTGGTTATTTCCAGTCATTAGTTCAGATTATATGTTGTAGCCTTACCCTAAGAAAATATCATATATTGGAAGTCTAAGAGAAGATTTTGCATCTGCGAGCTATGTGATACAAAGAAGTAGCACGGGGAACTTGTCCAAGTTGCTCTTTCTTCCTATTTTTTTTCCGAAAAGGGGAATGACCTCGGCATCTGCATCGGTCGATGCACACATCCTTGCTCTTTCTTCCTAATAAAGCTGTCACATACTCGGCTGAGTTTATAGCTTTTAACTGTCCATGGACAATGACCTGAACTACAAAAATCCAAATCTTGTACCAATAACCGAGCAGACGCCTTATCTTTGCATTGATCTTTTTCTAAGTTTTGTTAATGAATTGAGAAATAGTGCATGATGACGTGTAGGAGGAAAATACTATAGCACTTATGTAAGGTTGTAGCAAAGCGTACACGTTTACATTTTTGTGATGGATTTAGTCCTTAAAGTTGCAGTGAACATATAGACATGACACGACGGATACTTCCCTAGAGAGAAACATGAAAGACACTTATAGGTAGGGCATCAGCATCAGTAAAGAAAAGCTGAAGAAGTCATAAAGGCAGGCAAAAACGCATATGCTCAAGACAGTTTAAATAATGGAAAGAAAAATATTAACATGACGTGAGAGCTTTTGAGAAACATTCGAAACCAAAGACTAAATGGTCTGGAAAGTCTTAGATTGTATTCTTAACAATGAACTACAATATTTTCGCTGCTAGAGATCAATTTATATTATTCCCTAAAAAAGAGGGAGCAAAATTTGTTTTGTCTAGGTTAGGTTAAAAGATAAAGGCTGAATAACACACCTCCAAGTGGTTCAAATCAGACGTTGATTGGTTCAAAGTAGCGCCTTTTGCAGTCATAGGATGTAAAATTTCATATATTTGGGAGGTGAACCAGATCTGAGGTTGCTGCATCTGGCCTATGGGGCTCATGCAATGTGAACACCAGCGATGGATGCAGGTACCCATCAAATAAACAGGGCAATGCCTAGTGCACATCAGCTTTGCTGCTGATCACCTAACTACTACTACTACTACTCCCCGCAAAAAAAAACTACTACTACTACTACTAATTCCTGGTTAGCCTTTGCCACGAAGCTTCAGAAGCTAAAGATACTGGTCGACCGACGCGTCCCAATTGATGGTTTCTGAATCCCGAACCAGTCCATGGAAAATGGAGGAGTTGCGTCGCTGTGCAGTGCAACTGCTGTTAATTACTTAATTTTCTTCGCCGCGTGGTCGTACTCGTACCGAGGCCGGCGTGATCGATGTGGCCAAGACCCTGGTCTGCTGGACTCGAGAAAGACTATCAATCACCCCTCTCAACTCAATGACGATAGGGGTCATTGGAAGGAAAATCAGAGGGAAACATCTTTGTCAGATGGATGGAGTTGCTCTAAAATCTTTGTCAGATGGGAAGGAAGCTTTGGTTCGTTTCACACGCCGATATTATTTCTCTTTTCTTTTTTAAGGAAACAAAACATGCGCTGATAATTCTGGAGTTGGCCCGGCCCATCTATCTGTCAGTGTCAGATTATGAGCGTGGATGAAGCTACGAGCGCCGAGCCTATGGCTTGAGCTGGCGTGCAAAGCAATCGGCAAGCGAAGACGACCCAGCAGAGTGTCCGGACATTCGGTTGCGAATAAATGACGCACGGACGTACTACGGGAGTACCGCGGCAGTTCGATCAGAACGGCTTACCGGCCAGTGGGGCGGCGGAGTCAGATATCTTGCTGCAGCCCAGGAACCCGCCGGTGCCGTTGTAGCCGCACCTGCCGCTGGACTGCTCGCACCGGCCGCAGGGGCCGGAGGTGATCCGGTCCCAGCTCACCTGGAACCCGCCGCGGAGAGCCTTGGCGTACCCGCTCTCCCTCCACCCGGCGTCCTGCGCGTCCGCCGGGATGGCGTCCCTGAGCACGGGCGCGCTGTGCACCGACCTGCACGCCCGCCACCAGTCCTTGGGAGGGACCTCGCGCTCCGGCAGCACGAAGGACGTGGTGGTGGCAGGGCTCCCGCAGGTGATGGGCTTGATGCTCGGCGGCTTGCGTGTTGGCTTGGACGCGAAATCGGCGGCGGCCGGTTCACCGAAGACGCAGTCGGTGAAGAAGAAGAGGTAGGCGACGGTGGAGGTGGCGAGATGGAAGGGGCTCGGGACGGTGACGTTGTGGGTGACTGTAGGGCAGCTGCTATTGTCGGCGACGACACCGGCGTTGGCGAGGGAGACGGTGAGGCTGGTGTAGTTGATGGATAAGACCGTGTAGTCGTCGCTGTCGAGACGGAGGACGGGATCGTCGTCGTCGTGGCAGACGATGGCAAGGCCAGGGAAGCCGCAGTACGGGCGCGACTCGCCGTACTCCGACAGAGGCTCCTCTGTCCCGCTGTAGAGATGGAACGGGTACCGGACGCTGAGATGGCCGCAGGTGGAAGGCTCAGGCTGGCAGTTGTAGGCGTCATCACCGGCTGGATCGCCATGGGAAGCGACGGAGAAGAGAAGGACGACGAGCAGGGCGAGGATGTGTCCGTGGCGGTGGCGGCAGAGGAGAGACATGGCTGATTTCTTCTCTGTCTGGCTGGAGGCCGGGTTGTGCGCAGTTGGTGTGGATTGTGCCTGCTCCCCGTTTATAAGCCGCGCTCTCTGCTGAGCGTAGCTTGGCGGGGTTTTGGGTGAGGGGTTGGCCGGTTGGGTGGGCAGTGCAGGACGTACGGCATAGGACACCATCGGACGGCTGTGGCAGTTGTGACGCGCCAGCTTGCCCTAGCTATGCAAGTCGCCTTGTTGCCTCTCCGGTCTCAAGGTCCTTGGGGGGCCGACCCCGACGCGACTCACTCGAGAGTGGTTTCTTTTGGGTTGGTGTCAAAGCAAAGATACTCGCCCGTGGTCTATATACTTCCTCCATATCTAAATTTGTCTAGATTCGTATGTATCTAGACTTGTTTTATGTGAGATACGTCCGAATCTAAACAAATGCAAGTCACTTATTTTAGGACAGAGGAAGTATATGATATAAATTGGCACTTTATTTTACTCTACTGTTTTTTCTAGAGTACAAAAGAAGATTTGGTTGTCTTACAGAGTGATTCTGCATGTCTATGGGGTTGGTTATGCACATTTCTATCTTCGCCCAAGTGGACAGCCCAGCTGGTCAAGGCGTGGGGGAAAAGAAACTAGTGGCTCGACGAAAGGGATTACCTTTGTCATTTTGAATATCCAAAAAAATTCCAGCGGGAAAGATAAATCTCCCTTATGGTTGTGAGAAACTTCCTACTTGAAAAGGCATTCGATTGCTTTGATAAGTTTTCACATTAATATACTTCAATCTATCAACCGGATTTAATTTTCAACCAAAATCGTAGCACAGTTGTTGACCAATGACTTTACCTACCAAGTTCGAATCCTAGGTTCGTTTATCCCCATCATCCACCAATTGCAACGTGTGATGAGGAAACACTCTCTGCTCCCGAAGATCTATGTCTTTCTTGTAACCGAAGAAACAACAAAACCTCAAATAGCGAAGCAAACGCCGACTGCAAACCAGACTGCAACAGACTCTGCTCCCGGGAGCGACCTTATCCTCTCGACCGCCCTCCTTCCCCTTTCTTTGAGAGTCAACCGTCGGGTTCCGGGCCAATCCGCCGCCCTCCCTGCCGGAGTAGCTGGCTCGGGTTGGGTTGGGAGAGGCGCCGGAGTTAGTAGTAGGTCTAGTAAGGTTAGGTTTTGGCGGTCTTCCGCCGTTGCTTGGCGTCATGACAGGAGTTCATGCTAGCAAGATCTCTGGGCTGAGATCTTCCCATGGCTGGCGACCATGCTTCTTCCTGTGAAGCTCCGGTAGCCGGAGCAGTTGCTGGAGGGCGGCGCTGGCGACTCCTTGAATAAAAGGCATGTGGAGCTCCTTCTTCTGAGGAGGGTGACAGAGGTTGCCAAATCTCACCTACCTGGCCGTGGCGGTGGGGGGTGAGGTGCGGCGGCGTGAAGTGGTGCTCTGCCCCGGCTGGTCATGGCGGCGAGGGGGGGGGGGGACGGTGGTTGTTTCTTCTTTGTCCTCCTCAAGATGGCGATTGCGATGGAGTCGATTGAAGAGAAGAAGCGTCGTGTTGCAACTATCCCTGGCCTGCCGTGGTGGCATGGAGGGAGGTTGCGATGGTGCTGCATCGGTTTGCTTCTGTCTTCACCGGCTTTTGCCAAAGAGGGTGTGCCGTAGTAGCTACCCTAGCGGCGGCGCAGGCACGCCGCTGGAGTGGTCATCCTCGTCGATTTTTGGGGCTTCGTGGGGGAGCTCCTTGTTGCGGAATATGGAGGCGTCGACTGGGTGAGCAACAACGTCAAGCATTAGTGGAGTTGGGAAGCGATTTTCTTGAGCACCACCTCGGCGGCGGGTGACAGCCGGCCGACATCCAAGGCCAGAACATGGCCTATCCAGAATTCGGCGAAGGGTCCCAGCAATTTTCAAACCTCCTCGGTGAGGCCCTCTCAAGGTCGATGGCCGCGTTTCTCGTCTGCGCGAAAGCAAGTGGTTTCGTCCCCGCTTCCGAGCTAGACGACGACGAGTCTGATTTTCGGCTCAACGGTGGAGAAAGAGAAGGACCGGTTTGTTGTTTTTCTATCTTCTAGTGAGGTCTTTTCTGCAATTATCGGGTACCAGGTAAGGTTTCATAGGAGTACAAGTTAGGAGACACTGATTTGAAACATCAGTGTTTCATAGAGGTTAGATACGTGGCACAAATCTGAAAGCATAAATCAATGGTGGGTACCAGCTACCTGAGTCGGTAGATTTCCACAAGTGAAAAAGGGACTCACAAATCACAATCCTTCAAGGAAAGGATGGAGAAAATACAGTTACTGAAAATTACTATCTGGCTTTGAAAAATAATCACACGTGAAGAATTGGTCCGGACCGAGCAATCCGAGGCTATGGGCTTCAATTTGACAACTAACCTGAAGTACTATATTCAGATTACAGGCGTGTCCACACCTGAAGAAACGTGACTAAACTGAAGATTCAGAGTTGTGCGGGATTTGACAGGCTTTGGTTCAGACCGACCAGAAATGTTCCGGCTTTCCATTTGTGCCTCTAGCTGGTGAGAAATTATACAGCGTGCGACATGACGAATATGCAGAGACTGGGGAGGAGCAGGCACTCCGAGCCTCGGAGGCATGGAAAGGAAAGGCAGGATGCGGGATGCAAACTGCAGAATATCCCAAGTGATTTCAGAAAGCGAAAGAGAAGAAGGCCCAGCAAAACCGCTCAGCTTAAGTTTATGTACTAGATGGGCACTACTGCAAGGGTTTTAGTTAGTTCGTCAAGATCTGTTGATGGGTCTCACGGTGATTGTACTACTACATGATAACTCTGCCGTCTCTGTTTTTTCACAGAAAAAGAACCGAAACTGATACCGACACAAGGGAAACGATGTCTCATGTTGTCATGAAACTCATCCTTCTACCTTTTGGAAATGTGTGATGTGGGCTACTAGGGTCACTAAGTTTGGGTATAGATGGCATATAGGTAATGATAGGAAAATTAGATTTTGGGAGGATATTTGGTTTGGAAACTCCCCTTTAGCCTCACAATTTTGGGATTTGTACATAGTCCCTAACCAGCAAACTAAAACTATTGCTGATCTCTGGGATGGTACTCAGCTAAAATGTGATTTTAGGAGAACCTTCTCTGATGATATGATGGTTCAATGGTTTGACTTGCAAAATATTGCCAAATCAGTTGTTTTTTCTGGTGAAGAGGATCAACTAATATGGCAATATGAAACTAATGGGTTTTATTCATCCAGATCCATGTATGCTTTAGTGAACTTTAGGGGGATTAGGCCGATTTATCTTCCTGCTGTTTGGAACCTAAAAATTCCACCCAGGATTCAGGTGTTTCTCTGGCTTGTTTCTCAGAACAAGATTATGACTAGAGATGGCTAGAGGTATACCAAAACCTCTGGAATGTGAGCTTTGTAAAGAAATTGAAACTATCAAACACCTCCTATTTGAATGCATTGTAGCTAGGAACCTTTGAGGTTTTGAGAGTTTTTTCCATTCATGTCTTGGACTATGAATCTGTAGCTTCTAAATGGCTTGCTAATAAGAGGTGTTTACACTTTAATGTTGTGACCTCGGCTGTCCTCTAAGCACTGTGGAACAATAGGAATAGCATTGTTTTTAATAGAACTACTTGGATTAATATGAAACAGGTTTGGCGCCTGGTTCTGCTCTATCTGAAGGATTGGAAGGTCCCTTTCAAAGATTTGGAGGGGGGCTTATCGAATGCTTCATGACCAAGATGATGCAAAATCTGAAAAACCCACTGACCCTCCCAGCGCCTTGAAGTGTGTGGACTTTGGGTGGATATCCTCTTGGAAGACTACTACATCTTCAAGCTATGGAGGGAAAGCATCGCTGGAGCAACTCCAAGAACACCCCGAGCAGAGTGGCTCGATTCATGTGGTGATCTGATAGGTGGTGTTGCGATTGCGGCAAATCAGAGGGTCTGTAATATACTAGTGTTCTATTTGGTCATGGTTTTTTGGATACTGCTTCTCTGCTTAGCTTTGGGATGTTGGTTTTTGCTTCCAGCTTAGCGTTCGTTGGTAGTTTTGGGTAGTTGCTAGGCTGGAGTAGTCCTGGTTAGTTCTTTGCTGTGCCTTTGTTTACTCTTTTGAACTTTGTAAGTTTCATTTTTATTAATGGAACTGGGGATCTGCTTGGGAGTTGAATTGTACTTACCGCAGCTCTTATCGTTGATTTGGCCGTTGGCGCACAAGCAACCGAGGAATCCACCGGTTTCGTTGTAGGCGCACCGTCCGTTGGATTCCTCACACTGCGCACACTGGCCGGGTTTGTTGTCGTCCCACGACACCTGGAAGCCCTGACGAAGAACCTCGCCGTATGAAGTGTTTCCCCATGCAGGTTCATTTGGGTCGACTAGTTCATTTTTGAGTACAGGAACTTTTATGACTTGCTTGCAGTCTTGCGCCCAGTTCCCGGCAGGAACACTGTCATCCGGGAAGACGAACGATTGTTCAGGATAATAGTCGCCAAATCCTGGGCATATGATCTGACCGATGGTAGGTAGCTGGAAGTCAGGCTTGAAGTAGCAGCTGAGGAAGAAGACGAGGTAGACTGTGCCGGGTGGGAAGTCCAGCCATGCGCCCGGCCCGAAGGAGGTCACGTTCTGATCGACTCTTGGGCAGCTGGCGTCGACGACATCCGGATCGGCAAAGGACAGGTTTGCGGTCCGGCCCTGGATGCTCGTAACCGTGTAGTTCCCGCCGCCGTCGATTTCCAGGACGGGCGTGCCGTCGTTGCAGACGATCCCCAGGCCAGGGTAGCCGCAGTACGAGTTGCTGCTCCCCCTGATATCTCCTGTTTCTTGAGAGAGATAGAACGGGTAGCTGATATTCAGCTCTCCGCATGTGTAAGTTTGATTCAGGCACATGGAGGGGTCGTAAGTATCACCGGAGGCGGCAACCGAGAGGAGGAGAACCAGCAGCAGCCGGTGGCCTATCGAGAGAGGAGGCATGGCTGTTGGCTAATGGATTCAGGAGAGGTTTCTTTATTTCATGCTGTCATGCCTCAGCTCGCCTCTGTTTATATGTCGTGAATGCCTCATGCGAGTTTCCACGGAGAATGGCGGGCGGAGGAGGCTGGAGAGGGACATGCCGGGAAGGCCCCTCTTGCTAAACCTTTTGACCAGTCGGTTGTCGCGCCATACGCCAGCGTGCCACGCAAGTCGGCTGTTAGCACCTCCTGTCGCTGTTCCGTGGAGACTTGGAGGTCTTTTATTGCCCGATGCGCGTGGAAGAAAGACTTCTAGATGCTCAGTTTTTTTTTTGCTTCCACCTGAAGTTTTTTATTTGGGAATTGCTAAGCTTTGTTACTGTATTTAATACTCGGTCACTTGGTGTTAGTGGTGCCCAATCTGGGTCCCAGCAAAAGGAAGAACAATGACTCGGTCAACTCTCGTGGAGTAATAACTAAGGTTATATAGAAACCAAGGTTTTGGCTACCGGATTAGAAAATTTTACCGGGATGGTCGATATTTTTGGTTACCGTGGTTACCGGAAATTACCGAATGAAATTTCAAAATAAAATTTGAATTTACAATCGAGAAATTTTAAAATTTCCGGTTACCGGCCATTTACCGCCTGATTATCGGCCGGTTACCACCAAATTTTTAAATATTGTACAAACATGGACCACATTCAAACATTACCGATTTTTTTGGCCCCAAAAACCTATTTACCGGGGGTCAGTAAAATGGGTAACCGGCCCGGTAACCAAAACCCTGCTATTAGAAATAAACATACTACGTACCCACGCACAGCAATTTCACATTGAAACGTTGCAGAAAAGGTAGTCCACCGAATGCAGCGGGCCGCCTGATGAATGCCGATGACGAACCTCGCTCACGAGGAGGTGCGATTCAATGAGAAACCAGGAAAAAACGAAAAAGTCAGGAACCATCCTTGTCGACTGACGGAATCAGGAACGAACATTTCTGCTGCTGCCTATCCACGCGCTATTGGGTTTTCAGGCAGGCGACGCTGATTCTAGCATCAAACCAGGCTGACTTTGCAATGGGCAAGCAGCTAGCAGGCCCGCGCACACACGTGGACATGGGTTCACACAGATTGGGTTTATCGTCCGGCGAAATAGATATTGGCAAGCGAAAGATTCTATCCCGTTTGTTTTCAGATTCGAATAAAATTGAAAAATCGACTCTCAAGAACTTACCTGACGTGGTTCACAGGGCTTGGGGTGATATAAATAGTATAGTACTCCCTCTGTCTGAAATTATTTATACATCCGTATCTAAACAAATCTAAAATAACTAATTTAAGACAGAGGGAGTACATCGTTTGTTTTCGAACGGGATTAAAATTGTGGGATCGGTTCTCAAGAACTTACCTGACCATGAGGCGTCTGCATGAGCAGTGGTGTTGCCGCTGTCGTGGCAATCCTGAGCAGCCACCTTCCCACCGGAGCATAAGCAACCGATGAATATTTTGCTCTCGCTGTAGGAGCACCGTCCGTCAGATTGCTCGCACGGGTAGCATGTCTCCGATATTTTCCATTCCAGCTCGAACCCCTGCTTAAGCACGGCGCCGTAGTCCCTCGGCAACACGGGCGGATTATTACTTCCCACCAGAGCAGCTTCATGTACCGGCACCAAGAAATTCTCTCTGCACCGGCCAGCCAACTCTTGATAAAGGTTGCGTTCCTCAGAGCCAGAGATGAACACGTAGGAGACTGCTGGCGGATTGGAGTTGAACCCTGTGCAGTTTATCTCATAGTCTTCTAAAACAGCAGGCGGACGATCGCCTGGCTTGGAGTAGCAGTCGAAGAAGAAGGCGAGGCTGTCGAAGGGGTCGGTGTAGTGCAGCCACTCTTGGTCGAATGACACGTTGTGGCTGACTCTGGGGCAGCTGTTGCCGCGGAGCACGTCGGTGACCACGAGACTGATGGTGTAACTGTCGTAGTTGATGTTCAGGATGGTGTAGCTATCCCCTTCTTCGAGGTGAAGGACCGGGGTCCCGGTTTCCCCCTCGGCTAGGCAGAAGATCTTCAGATCGGTGTAGCCGCACGAGTAGTTGGAAGTGTTATCAGGGGTTGCTCGAGTTGCGTTTGACAGATAGAACGGATATCTGATGTCAACGCCGCCACACCTGAACGACTCCGAGCACATGGAGTCGTCGTAGGCAGTGAGCGGGAGAGGGGAGCCATGGGAGACATGGACGCTGAGGAAGAGGAGGATGAGCAAGCGTGGTAGGTGAACCATGGCGACGACTGGCGAGAGGAGGCAAGACGATGAGACGAATGTGCCTGTTTTTCTTCTCTAGTCCTACACGCCACTCGCCGAGCGCCGCCGTATTTAAGTCGCGGCCACGACTGGGTCTGGTGGAAATTTTGATGGGTTGGTGTGCCGGAGCCGGAGGTGGGGAACACGCCTACCACCCGGGGTGAGTGAGCTGATCGGAAGACCGGAGCAAGTTGGTCTCCGCGTCTTGGCACCTTGTGCAAGGCTAAATATCGTGGGCTGCCAGATGCGTCATGCCAAGGTTTTACTAATTGACTTGACTTCCATGCCGATCAGTAAATCATGCTAGCTAGTACTAGTACTCAGGCCTGTTTGTTTGGGCTTTTGGAGGCTTTCTAGTGAAAAAAGCTAAAAAATCGAGCCAAATGGCATAGCTGTGCGGTCGGCTTCGGCCGAAGTGGTCGCGAGAATAGGCGATCCCGGGAAGCACGTCCCGGGGTGCTTCCCGTGGCTTCCCGCCAGGCAGCGAACCGTTTTGCCAAAATTTACTAGCCAAATGCCACGGGCCAGCGCGAGAGCACACAAAATCGTTGGTATGTTGAAAAAAAAGCAACCTTATCACCCAGAACACCCGACCCGTTCGTCCTCCACACCTACCCCGACCCGCGCCTGGCGCTTCCTCGCCGCCGCCACTGCTCCCTCCCGCCGCCACGAGGGGTGGAGGTCTCCCCAGATGTGATTCTAGAGTTCCACCGCTGCCGCCTGTGCTCCCGTGACCGCCGCTGCCCGGCCTCGTGCCCGGAAGATCAAAGCCGCACCCTCCTTTCTCGTCCCCGACCGCCGTCCTTGCTCGTCCCCGACCACAGCCCAAGCTCGCCCCCGACAGCCGGAGACGACGACGAAGAGTGGGTCGAGGTCGCAGCTCACCGCCTGCGAGCTCCGCTTCTTCCCATACGCACGCGAGCAGCATCGCTCTGTGCCTGTCCGCTCTCCGCTGCCGTGCGTCCGACCTACTGATTCATCATGCGTGTATGCATGTACGTCGCGTATCTGTTTGTGATACTCGCTGAGACATATGCATGTATGCTAATCATGTCGTGTGTAAGAAACAATCGATTGTAATTTTTGTATTTTGTTGGTTCATCAGGTATTCATGCGAACTCTTTGATCAGCTAGCTATTTAGAAACGGGTGGAACTCGGCACTCTGTTAGATGAACATTGCACACACTCTTTGATCAATTTTAATTTTCAAAAGCTAATTGATCAATGTTGTATGCAGAATGTAATTCAACACCGACTGCAAGTTTGTGAAATAAATAATAACTTTATTTGATGCCAAACAGTTTATCATGGCAATATATGTGATAGGTATGTTGTTTAACTTAAATCGGCAAAATTATACACTCGAATAACTTAGAGGTTATTTGAGACAATTCATCTGTTTACAGTCAGACAACCAGCTAAATTGCCAAACAGTTAAACTCAGAGAAGTAGCTTTCTCTGCACAGTAGTTTTTCCTATACAGCAGAACAGCCAGCCAGACACAGCCCGAACAAACAGGCCCTCAGTGATCCTTTTACTGTCAAAAAAAGGAGACTGATCCTTTAAGGGTACTCATACTTTAATTGCGCCTTTCAGTACAAGACAACTTTGCTGTCAACTCAAAAAGCGTGCATTAAGTTGCTATAAGATGTACTTGCTGAATTCTACAGGAAACAAAACTATCCTAGGAGTGAAATAATTGAATATTTGCTCCAATAGAAAGAATTTCGAGGTGAGAGTCGAGCGAGGTGATCGGATCGCGCAACCAGGCGTCCAACGCCGTCACCAGAAGCCACCGCCGTTCGCCTCCCTCCTCATGTCCCTTCGCCTCCCTCCCTGGTCGCCTCGCGCGGGGCGACTCCGGAGGCCCCACTCCCACCCTAGCGAGCCACAACTTGATCTACTTCCCACGGCCGCTGCCGCCATCTTCGTCAGCAGTGGAGGCCACGCCCAGCCTATCAAAGATGGGGGTGAGGGCGGGCAAGCTCCGACGGTTTCCTACGCGTGAGGCGGGCCATCATCGGGACGGCGCATGTGGAATGCGGCTGGTGGCGGAGGTCTTCCAGGCGGTGCATTGACCGGTGGTGGGGGCTCATCCTTGCTGTGCGGTTCGACAGGATCCGGCGGAAGATCGCCCTTATTCTGTCATCTTCTTATCGATGATGGCCTAGCCAGTGGGGTTCAGACCGACTGATCCAACAGGGTGCCGGCGGGTAGCATGGGGGCTACTAGCTCAACTTGAATAAAGGTGGCGGTCCTACGGTTCCAACTCGTGCCAAGATGATCTGCCAGATGCCTATCCCCATCGATCTGGCTGGTGTGTCATGTTCCGGAAGCCTACGACAGCGAACTCCACTGGGTGATTCATGCCTGGAGATTGCTAGATCAGGTGGGAATCAGTCGTGCGCACTCATGTTCTTCCCTGACTGTTTAGTTTCAGAGGGAGCGATACGAAGCTCTGCTGGCTGTTACCATCATGGGGCACGCTTTCTCGTTATATGGTGAAATCAGCTGACGGAGAATGTATTGGAAACCGAGATCTGAGGACTGGCAATGGTGTTGGGGGGATAACCCCGGGTAGGGTCACTCCGGGGTATAAGGGCCGAGTTAGCCGAGGTTCGGCAAGATCAAAGCGGATGCTGGCCGAGTCACCTCAAGGCAGGCCGGATCACGGAGTAACCCGGACCAGGGGGGTTGCCTAACATTGTCTCGTCCGACTCAAGGAATCAGTCGGAGTCACTTGTCTAGCTTATATGCAGGAACAGGTGTGGCCGGATCAACTGTGATCCGGATCCTCGTTTGGCTTCTAGGAGAAGGAAGGAATATCTCTGGTCAAAAAGAAGACCCGGTGCGTACTAGATGAGCGAATAAAGCAAGGGCAGGACCACCGGATCGTGGACGACAAGGGTGACGACGCTCACGTCGGCTGACGCAGGCGCCGCAGAGGCAACGTCGCTAAAGCAAGAGTGACATGGGGGAAAAGCACCCCTGTCGGGTTACTAATTTGGGAGGAGGCATATTCTTAGGAATATGCCTCCACGTATGCCCTAGGCCAGGACCGAACCACCCCTATATAAGGGGGTTGGGGTTCTGGTAAGGGGGTTAGGTCTTTTCAGATACATAGCAAGGAAAATACTTGTGGGTCTAGGGTTCTTGGGCTAGTTAATAGGCAAGAGTAAGAGAGTTTCTTCTTCCTCCTCTTGTCAAATAGCTCGAGGAGCACTTGTAATCTTGGAGACTGAACATCAATACGTAACTTCTGTGTAGAGAATCACTCTACTATCCCTTCCTGGATTCCCCTAGCGCATATTAGTCCCCACCTTTAGCCTATCCATGGCATCTGCCGTGACACCATTTACGGTTGGCGCCACCGCAAATGCAGAGAGTAAATATGATCCGATGACACGACGTGCGCTATGTAAACGAGGAGACAGACGACGTAACCCCGCACGAATCATCGACATTTATCGGCGGTTATCGCAGCCCTTAAAATAAGGCAACGTAATGATTAACCGCTACGTGGGTTGGCGCGACGAGAAGGAAGCAAGGCCCGGATCCGAGCCACGGTGGTAACCCGGCGGCAAGTGAAAACTTGAACCGCGGGAGGAAAGTAAAACCAAACGATCCGAGCCAAAGTGGTGACCCGGCAAGTGAAAACTTGAGCGCGAAGGGCGAACGAATCCATATAATCCGAGACATCAAGTTAACCCGGAAATAAACGTCCGGCTTGGATTTAATGAACACGATGTGGCCTTAGCGACCAAGGCCGCTAAGGCCGCACCAGCTTCGGGACTAATATTGGTGGGATAACCCCGTAGGGTCACTCCGGGTATAAGGGCGAAGTTAGCCGAGGTTCGCAAGGTCAAAGCGGATGCTTGGCCGAGTCACCTCAAGGCAGGCCGGATCACGGAGTAACCCGGACCAGGATCGCTAACATTGTCTCGTCCGACTCAAGGAATCGATCGGAGACACTTGTCTAGCTTATATGAACAGGTGTGGCCGGATCAATCGTGATCCGGATCCTTGTTTGGCTTCTAGGAGAAGGAAGGAATATCTCTGGTCAAAAAGAAGGCCCGGTGCGTACTGGATGAGCGAATAAAGCAAGGGCAGGACCACCGGATCGTGGCCGACAAGGGTGACGACGCTCACGTCGGCTGACGCAGGCGCCGCAGAGGCAACGTCGCTAAAGCAAGAGTGACGTGGGGGAAAAGCACCCCTGTCAGGTTACTAATTTGGGAGGAGGCATACCACGTATGCCCTAGGCCAGGACCGAACCACCCCTATATAAGGGGGGGTTGGGGTTCTGGTAAGGGGGTTGGGTCTTTTCAGATACATAGCAAGGAAAATACTTGTGGGTCTAGGGTTCTTGGGCTAGTTAATAGGCAAGAGTAAGAGAGTTTCTTCTTCCTTCTCTTGTCAATACAGCTCGAGGAGCACTTGTAATCTTGGAGACTGAACATCAATACGAAACTTCTGTGTAGAGAATCACTCTACTATCCCTCCCTGGATTCCCCTAGAGCATATTAGTCCCCACCTTTAGCCTATCCATGGCATCTGCCGTGACACCACCACGACAAATGGTGATTTGAGTTTTTTTAGCGATGAGGAATTGACTTGGTGATTCGTGACTTGGATCAGCGGCATCGTAAGTGGGGGCGACAATACATGAGAAGTTCAAAATCTTACCTTTCAAGGTGAAAATCCAAGGTCTGGTCTTAATTGGTTGTGTCTGGCAATGGCCTTATTGAAGGCATTGTCTTGTGAGCGAGGACTTCCTCTAGGGTGAAAACCTAAGATCTATGATCGGGCAATGATGACGCTTATGGACTGTTCCCTTCTCGGAGGTGTCAATTTTGGAGGAGCTGGATTCTTGGTGCTGCCTTGGTGGTGTTACTACTGTTGTTACAAGGAATAGATCACTATACTTGTAATTCTGCTTCTTTTTCGGGTTGTATGCATTCGTAAGACCGCTAGGACAATGCGTTGTTGCAGAGAATGGATGTAATTGGTATCTTCACAATATTAATATATATAATATATGCTCTTTGTCGAAAAAGAAAGATATTCAAGAGTTCATTGCGACTCTCAAAAGATGTGTGACATTGAAGTTGGGCCTCATGCTCAAAATTCCTCTAAAATTTGAGGAATTTTTTCTACTATCATACTCCCTCCTTTCTCATGAATAGAGCGTCCATGCCTTCTTAAAACACAAAACCTTGACCAGCAATTTGATCAATAATATCTTGCTTATTGTTGACTAGTAAAATCGCACAGTGAAAAACACTTCGCCCACCCTGATCTTTTCCTTCTCGCCCCTACCCCTCCCATGGGAGATGGGGGTGCCGCCACTTCTCCCTGCCGAACAACCCCCTCCACCCTCTCTCCCTCATCGTGCATGGGTGGCGTCAGCGACGAATGGCCTTTTCCCGTGCGTTGGAGGCGGGGTCTGGGACCTGATTCAGGTGGTGGCGGTGCTCCCAAGGACAACGGAGGTTCGGCTGTGGTAGGGAGGGCTCGAAGCGGTGACACAGCCATGGGCTGTGGGGCGATAAGTGCTAGTGGTGCATCACTGGCTAGGCCTCCTCCTCGCGGGGCTTATATGCAACAAATCGCCCGGGGTTGTTGATAGGGCTTTTTCAGGAGAAATCCTTGTCGGCTTGCCCGACACCGACGCGGTGCCGCCCTCGGATGACATCATCCCTTCCTGGAGGGCTTCGTGGCTACCCTATGTCCGCCTCTCTCTGTGTTGGGGGAAACCTGAGGACCAGTCTCTGGTCCGGCCGGGTAGTAGAGTTGGCGTTCCTTCTTGAAGGTGCTGCTTGGTGCTTGACAAGCCGTTGCAAGGAGCGTGGTGGAATTTCCGGAGGGCACATCGGTTAAAGGTCACTTTCGTTTAGTTGATACACCTTTGCCTCCATTTGCTTCTTTTTTTGTTTTTTTGGGCATATGTTTGATGTTGCCCTAGCAATTTTTTTCATTTCGTGACTCTCGTGGATGTATCCTATGGTCGATATATTAATATAGGGCGGAAGTTTGTTTCGAGTGAGTAGTAAAATCATGGGGTTGCAACCTCACAAGTGTCAGGAGAACTCTTAATTATAGTTGCAAGGCCGCTCATATCAACAAAGATTAATAGCGCCATACAAAGACACGGTTTTACCAGCGAGTAATCATCCTACTCCTTCATTGCTCTTCTATTATATGATACATATAGAAGGTCACAATGTGTGCGAGGACTCGACGAGATTGAGGGAGGTGATATCGACGAGGGTATGGTGGACGAACCAGGGTTTATGATCTCTAGATCAGTTCGACACTTGGGCACAATTGTAGATGGCGATAGTGACAACGCTTGCGTGTGGCTTCGATTGTAAGTAGGATCTCAAAGAGGTCCGAGCTTCCTTTTATATATGTTGTCATGGTAGGTTATGCCTTCCATCCGTACGAGAATCCTCGTATGGCACAAGTAACAGATTCATGTGCATACGAAAAAAATTGTTAAGATTGAATTCTCGATATCTAGTTATTCCTTTCAAACTCGCAATATGTCTTAGCAAGTTTTTTAGAGGAGGATCTAGATGATCTTCGAATTGGTTTTTGTGGGTCCACCTACTAGGCTCTCAGGGGTACAATGTCAGGTATGATGCATATCTAATTGTCTATGCACCGACAATTATGATGTACACATTTCATATTGTTGGATTAACAATGAAAAACACTTTCTAATGATATCAAGATTTATCAATCAATCCCTATATCCTTGGACTAATTCTTAATCAAAGAAAAATCTTGAAAAAACTCATGGGCCTTATTCATGGGAACATATTGGATACTATTTCCTTTGGAGACTGTCATGGTTTGTTTTCTTTGGATCGAATTCTTTTTTGTGTAAGGTGATAATAGTGCAACTAGAGAAAATGATGATAAAAATAATGAAAAGAATAAGAATTAATTGATAGGTTGACGTTAGTGTTTGGAGTGAATTGCATACTATATTAGCACCACCAAAGTTTGTAAGGGTGTGATATAAGGAACACCAATCTAAGGTTTTGGAATGGGGAGGGGGTATGGAAAATCATTTCATGACCTAAGTATCTACATGCACTCACCACACATTTGGAATATTGAATAATATGCTATTTATAGATTTTTATTCTTTATTTTTTTCTTATGTTTCATGACTCTCACATGTTTCATAGTGTTTCACACACTGTTCGCTCTTTTGTAATATGATTTGATATGTTTGCCAATCTTGTAAGTGTCTATGACTATGCTATATCATGTGAGAAACATATGTATGATTCTAAGTGTGTGTAATTTTGCTACTTTTTTTCTGCGTGGACTTGCTACTTTTGCTATCTTATGCATGCTTAATTTATCCATGCTACTTTCCAATTTGTGCATTGCTTTTATACTTCATATCTCACACAATGAATTTATAGGGGGTCTTCACATAGATCTCTAATACGTGCACTCACAATTACAGGAAATTCAAAATACAACACATCTTTCTGTGTGTGGGGTGGGGGGTGGGGGTGGGGGAGCACATTTATATCACGGAAACTAAGAGAACTTCTATATCTATTTTAAGCTTTAACTATATTCCCATGAATTATCAAAAGGGATATATTAAAAGTGTATGAAGTGTCTCTTGTTAAGTTTTGATGATTAATGACAAATAATTAAAGGATTAATAATTTACTAAGTGTATGGAGGTGTTTAGTCCTAAACACATCGTGTTGATATCAATTATTAAAAAGGGGATATTGAAAGTGTCAATGTCTCTTGGTAGGTTTTGATCATTAATGACAAATAATTAAAAGATTAATGATTTACTAAGTGTATGTAGGTGTTTAGTCTCAAACACGTCTGTTTAACCAATGATTGTCGATGCCTCAAAAGTTAAGTAGAAGGATGGCTTGAAGCTACAATAATAGTGAAAGTTTCATAGTAGTTTTGCTAGTTGCAAGAATTATATTGAGTATAGGAAAAGCTTATGAGTAAAGCTTGATGTTTCTTAGTTAGAGCCGAAACATTTTCCAGCAAATATCTTTTGAAATATCTCCTGAGACATATTTTGACACATATTTTCTTCTGTTGCAAGGGCTAAGACTTAGCCAAGAAAGTGTTTCAACCTCGTAGAGCTTCAGCTCGGGTATGACCGGTGTTGAAAACGGTTTTTAAAGCCGGTGCTTTCGGGAATAACTTATAGCAATTTTAGTTTTAAATACTATCTCATTGTTGTTCATGATTTTTCGCATTATATGTGGACTTCTCCTATCCGTGCAAAATATTATGTACATCATACTCTCAATAATTTCACACTTTCATCTAAACCCACTTTGATCGTGTCATTGCCATGGTTCAATGCGATAACGGAACCAAATTTGACAATCACGCAAATTGATCATTCTTTCCCCCTCATGGCACTTCCTTTCTTTTTTCTTGTCCTTACACCTCTACACATAATGGAAAAGCAGAACACTATATGAACGACCAACGATGTTTACTGCACACTCCTCATTCAAGCATGCATGCTTTCCCGACTTTGGGATGAAGCTCTCGCCACAGGCACCCATCTCCTAAACCTCCGACCTACCAAGCCTATCGACCTCAAAACCCCACATGAAGCTCCTCTTCACAAAACTCCTACCTACAATCATTTGATAATCTACATGTGTCTTTGTTTTCCAAATATATCTGCTACCGCTCCAGATAAATTGGCACCACGATCCTTACCATGTGTTTTTATCGGTTATGCTACCGAACATTAGATGATAACGTATTTCACTATTCTAACTCTATACCCCCAACTGACCCATCCTCCTACAATTTTCTTCAACCGCTTCTCCCGATCGCTACCTAATGGAGTCATGGGTAACTGGGTACCTAGAGAGATCCAAACATTAGTAAGCCATGTTGGGCCACGTAGAGATAAACAAAACTTTTTCCATACATGGTACTCCCAAGATCTATCTCAGGTAATAGGCCGCGGGATTATGCTAAATGCACAGATGTAGAAGTTGATGTAGCACGTCAAAGTAGTGTCGAATGATCCCATGAACAGCTCATCCGGATCCCATGAACTCCTTCGCCAGATATCCACGAGCTTCCATGTCTCCAGCGCTGCACTTGCAACGCCTCTACCGGTATCCACACATATAGGAAGGAGCTCCGAACAGGGGATTGCAAATCCTGTCTAGCCCGAAATGGGAGTGGAGAAAGTGACGGCTAGGTCAGGGACTATCCCTTGTCACTCCACTTATATACACTCCTAGTTGGGCTCAACACTTGAGGCCCATCTAGGCCGTATCCCAATCTTCACATGGATATCATCCACATGGGCTCCTTACCCTTAATGTGTGACCCTGTAGGTTCACGTACACCTGGACACGACATGAGCTACTCCTCCAAGTATCCTGTCATGGCTTTGAGTCCAACTCACTCCCATGAACACTCGGTCTCAATTCGATAGATGGTAGCGGCCTCTAGCAAGACGTGCCAAGTCCTAAGTCCCGTAAAGTCTAAATATGAACCTTCAATGTGACTTTCGTCCAAATCCCTTTGCCTCATGATATACCTGTTAATTTATAGGCGAGTAGTTCTTATCCCTTTAATAGCTTAACTCTCTTCTCATTCCATGATATGTGACTCACTAGACTAACACTTAGTCCGACTCCTCAGTTAACACTTAACTGAGTAGCGCATGACCATGCTTCCAAATCATATCACACGAGAGGGCCCATAGAATATCTCTCCATTACGGAGGCAAATCCCATCTTGGTAATCCACGTCATGCAACTTGCTTCACAACCAACCTGAACTCTACCTTTATAACTACCCATTTACGGAACAACGTTTGATAGAACCTAAGCTGGTGTTCCACAACTCGGATCATGCGATCACCTCGGGACAAAGGATTCCATTTCTTGAGACTGCAAATGACAACATGCTCGTTGCATCTCAACTGTGGGTCAGTCTGATTCGCTAAACTCTTTATCCAAATCAGTGTAAGTCGAAATAGCATCACCATGCCCATGACAAGTGGAACCATGTCATCAGCCGACTTGCACATTGGTCTAAGTTGTGTGTCCAACACAACCTCAATGATCAAGGACAATCTGGTATGAACAATCATGAATATATAGTTCCACAACTGACTCACGTATTCAATGATATATATCTGATGTTCATACAAGGATAACCTTATTACTTTATGAATACTTTGGGGAATATCATCAAACATGATTCCTTCTAGGGCATATTCCTAATAGTCTCCCACTTGCACTAGATTCAATCATCCCGACATCACATGTCTAGGCATCTAATGTACATGACTCTTACGTGCGCCTCATGCTTAGGCTGTGGAAGCGTCTTTGTCAATGGATCTATAACATTTGCATCCATGTGTACCTTGCATAACTTGATATCACCATGATCCACGAACTGGCGAATCAGGTGGTATCACATGAGTATATGTTTGTTCTTTTGGTGTTGCCTAGGTTCCTTGGCTTGTGAAACAACACCATTGTTGTCATAATACACTTCTAATGGATTGGAAGATCCCTAAACCACACCAAGATCAATCAGGAAATTTCTGGTCCAAATGGATTCCTTTGCCGCCTCCGAGGCAGCAATATACTCAGCCTATGTTATAGATGCAGACACAATCTCTTGCTTGGAAATCTTCCAGCTCACAACCTCTCCATTTATTATGAACACGTACCCAGATTCCGAATGAGAATCATCTGAGTCAGTAAGGTAACTCGCATCCGTGTAACCCCTTACACTGAGTTCAACCTCACCTCCATAAAAAAGGAACACATCCTTAGTCCTTCTCAAGTACTTAAGAATATTCTTAACCGCTGCCTAGTGGATTTTTCCAGGATCAGCCTGGTATCTGCTCACAACACTTAGAGCATAGGAAAGATCTATCCTAGTACAAATCATGGCATACATGATGGATCCAACTGCTAAAGCATACCGAATCGCACCCATCCAACTTTGCTCATCGCACCCATCCAACTTTGCTCATTAGTTGTCGAAGGACACTGAGTCTTGCTACGTTTTATACCATGGGACATCGGTAAGAACCCCTTATTAGACGATTCCATGTTGAACTTCTTCAACACTTGGTCCAAATATGTACTCTGACTCAATCCAATGAGCCGCCTGGATCTATCTCTATAGATCATGATTCCTAGTATGTAAGTTGCCTCACCCAAGTCCTTCATTGAGAAAATCTTTTCCAATGACTCCTTGGTTTCTTGCAACATATGTACATCATTTTCAATCAATAATATGTCATCCACATATAAGATTAGAAAGTTCACTTTGCTCCCACTAAACTTCTAGTATAAACAAGAATCATGATCCCTGTTGATGAAGCCAAACGATATGACTATCTTATCAAAGCGAATGTTCCAACTCCAAGATGCTTGCTTCAACTGATTTCTGAAGTTTGCATACCTTGTCAACATTAGCCGGATCGACAAAACCCTCGGGCTGTATCATATACACGTCCTCGGTTAATTTTCCATTAAGGAAAGCCGTTTTGACATCCATATGCCATATCTCATAGTCGAAATAGGCTTCTATAGCTAACATGATCTGAACTGATTTAAGCATCGCTATGAGTGAGAAAGTCTCATCATAGTCAACTCCTTGAACCTATCAGAACCCCTTCACGACAAGCCGTGCTTTATAGATGGAAATATTTCCATCCATATCAGTGTTCTTCTTAAAGACCCATTTACACTCGATGGGTCTTGGACCGTCTAGCAGATCAACCAAGTTTCAAACTTGATTTTCATCCATGGACTTTAACTCGGATCTCATGGCTCTAAGCCATGACTCAGACTCGGATCCCACCATCGCTTCTGAATAAGTTGCCGCCTCATCACTGTCCAACAGTAACACATTACGAACACTTCGCAATCTGGCCGATCTTCATAGTGTAGGTGCAACTATCGGCTCAGCTACCACGACCGGCTCAAACCTCTAAGGCTTTTCTGACTCGCTACTGACTGGTTTCTCTCGAATTTATTCGAGCTGCACCGCACTCGCACTGACTCCCCGACTGAGAAACTCTTTCTCAAGGAAGACACCGTTCCGAGCAACAAACACTTTGCCCTATTCTCGGTTGTAGAAGTAGTAACCCAAGGTTTCCCTCGGATAACCCATGAAAATACACTTATCCGATTTGGCTGTAAGCTTGTCCAACTGAAGTCGCTTGACAAATGCTTCACAACCCCAAATCTTAAGAAAAGACAAACTCGACTTATTGCCAGTCCACATCTCATGCGGTGTCTTCTCTACCGATTTTGATGGTACTCTGTTTAGTGTGAACGCCGCCGTTTCTAGAAAATAACCCAAAAGTGTTAAAGGTAGATCTGTCCGACTCATCATTGATCGTACCATGTCCAACAAGGTCTGATTCGGCCGTTTCTCTGTGGTGTACCCGGCAGAGTGAGCTAAGGAACTATACCACAACTCTTCAGATGGTCATCAAACTCGTGGCTCATGTACTCGCCTCCTCGGTCCGACCGAAGAAACTTTATTTCTTGCCGAGTTGATTATGTATTTCATTATGGATTTCTTTGAACTTTTCAAAGGCTTTCGACTTATGTTTCATCAAGTAGACATATCCATATCTACTCAAATCATCAGTGAAGGTAATGAAGTACTCATAACCATCCCTAGTTGTCACGCTCATTGGACCACATACACCACTATGTACTAGTCCCAACAAGTCAGACGCCCTTTCACAACTCTTTGCAAAAGGTGTCTTAGTCATCTTGCCAAGAAGGCAGGATTCACATGTCTCAAATGACTCCAAGTCAAACGAAGTTAGGAGTCCATCATCATGGAGCTTCTTCATGCGTTTCCAACTTATATGACCAAGCCGACAATGCCAAAAATAAGTCATATTCAGATCATTTGGTTTCAACCTTTTCACGTTTATGTTATAGACCGACCCACCATCAAGATTCAAAATAAACAACCCATCCTAGACGGGTACAAAGACGTGAAACATATCATTCAAATATAAAAAACAACCATTGTTCTTAATATTAGACTCATAGCCTCGTCTCATAAAACATGAGCCAAAAATGATGTTTCGACTAAGCACTTGAACATAATAACAATTATTTAGTTCCATTAAGAATCCTGAAGGTAAGTTGCATAGTGCCGACTTCCAACGTAGTGACTCTCGCTTTGCTGCCGACCCGAATGTCAACCTTTCCTCTTGCTACACTCCTAGTTCTTACTAGTCCCTACAACCAGGTGAAGATATGAATGACTGATCTGGTATCATATACCCAAGAACTACCATGTGCATCAGCAATATAAAGGTATATAACATTGCAAACAAGTATACCTGAGTTGGAAGTCACACCTCCACTCTTGGCTTTATCCGCCAAATACTTGCTGCAATTTATCTTCTAGTGGCCATCCGCCTTGCAATAGAAGCAACCAGATCTGGATGATGGAGATGACTTAGTCCCTAAGGAACGCTTGGGATATCATCCTGAGCATTACCTCCTGACTTAGCCTTCTTCTTCTTAGTCTAAGAACTTTTCTTAAACTTAGTCTTATTCTGTACCACCAACACTTGGCTGGTACCTTTCTTGAGATCAACTGTTGCCTGCTTAAGCATCCCATGTAATTCAGTGAGCTTCTTATCCATACCATGCATGTGGTAGTTCGATATGAACCGACCATACACACTAGGAAGAAAGTTTAGAATTATATTCGTAGTGAACTCTTCTCTAATGGGGTAGCCAAGCCTTTCTAGAGACTACACCATCTTGATCACATGCGGACTTAGTGGATCACCATCCTTAAGCTTACAGCTCAGCAAAGCTTGAGAGACTTGATACCTCTCGGTCTTTTCCTAATCCTAGAACATACTTCTGAGGATTTCGATCATATCGTAGGCCTCAACATTCTCGAACTACTACTGCAAGTCTGGTTCCATGTGAGCAAACATAAGACAGCTAATCTCCATGGACTCATCCTGAGTCCTACGGTAGGCATTGGTGACTGTGACACTCTCATTATCATTTGGCTCATCTAGAAGTGGGTTGTCTAGAACATGGTCCCTCTTTTCTTGTTTGAGAACAATTTTCAGATTATGATACCAGTTGGTGAAGTTTGTTCCATTAAGTTTATCTTTCTCTAGGATGGTCCTCAATGCAAAACTAGATAACTGAGGGAGACTGCTGCTAGGTGCCATTATCTACAATAGAAATATGCAAAACACTTAAGACATGTATTCATAAAAGAGCAAGTGTATTAAACATTTTAATACTTATGCTCCCACTAGAACCAACACCTCTCTGATGGTTACTTAGTGATTCAGGATCCTAGATAAGCAAGCCGACTAGTGAGCTTTAGCATCACCGCTAGCCGTCAAGTGATCTAGGTTGGCAACTCCTTGCCAATCGCATCTCATGCGACTCCTGTTGGTTGGGTGGCATCTCATGCCCCGGCTCCCAATCGACCTCTCCCCGATCCCCACAACCGTTGTGATGGACTCGTCTAGCTTACAAAGTGCTTCCGCTATAAGAGTCCGACTCGAACCCACCTAGTCAAAAAGAATTGGTAGCACCTCAATTTTATGAGCCCACTACCAAAAATGTCCGACTTGTGATGGCGCAACACTGGCGGGAAGACCGACTAGACCTTCTTTAAGGGATTAAATTTCACCAACTAGCTAATAGAGGTAAAACTAGAGACATAACAATAACACAAATAATCCAATTATAATGTGAAATGGTATGGCTCTCTTCATGGCGATCTCCATCTCCATGAACATGTTCATCATGCCTTTGGCTACCGTGTCCTTCAAGTCCTCCAAACATGATGCACTAGCACTAAGGAACATACAAGAAGATGGCATCTCATGCCGACACGCAGGTCGTTATACAATAACAGTGATAACACTTTGGCTTCAGCCGTCTGACAAACCCGTGATATGCAGATCACATATGGATTACACACATCACATGCATATAAGCCATACCATTCACAACTTCCTGCAAAAACAAGTTATGCATAGATACGATGTCTACCGGCATTATGAAACTCGTAACGACAACATCTAATGCGCTACAACAGGGCGAAGTCGGCGGTCCCGCTAGACGGATAGTGGATAAGGATCGAAGAGGAAGTGTCCCTCGCGGGTGCGGGAAGCGCCCGACAATTTTTCCTAATGGTGTTAGTGGAAATTGGCTTATCCACCATACATATCATTCCGATAGATCATTAGCTCGATATAAGTCTCGTTGGGTCGTCCGCGTTTTTTCCCAAGAACATGGTGTCAATTACAGCGAGACCTTTAGCCCGGTAGTTAAACCTAGCACTATCCGTATTGTACTCTCTCGATGTATCATCTCATTGGCCCATCCACCAAATCGATGTTAAAAATGCATTTCTCCATGGCAATCTCTGTGAAACCGTTTATTGCCAACAACCCTAGGTTTTAAAGATCCTAACAATCCCTCTCTTGTTTGTCATCTCAACAAACCTCTCTACAGTTTCAAGCAAGCGCCTCATGCATGTTTCACTTGTTTTGCCACCTATGCCTCTTCTATCGGTTTCATACCATCAAAAGGGGACACCTACCTCTTTGTTCTTGGCACTCCCAAACACACTGCCTATCTTCTACTGTATGTCGATGACATTTGTCCTCATCGCATCTTCCTCTACTCTTCTCACTTCCATCATTCACACTCACAGGTCTGAGTTTTCAATGACCTGCTTAGGTCCTTGTGGCGCCCCGCAAAACCACTACTAGAAAATCGCGTTGTTTTTGTGCATTGCATCGTCATGACCGCATGCTCATGTCATCATGCCACATTGCATTTGAGCATCGTCGTCTTGCATGGATTTGTCTAAAACTATTTTCGAAACGCCTAGTTTTGTTTTCTAAATACCCCGTCTTCAATTTCAAATTAAAAACCCGGATCTCCGGATTATTTTGTTTCGTCTACAAACAGTTTTCAAACGCCCCGTTTTAAACAAGTAAAATATTTAATTTATTTTTGGGAGGCAGCCCGCTAGGCCCGAAAGCCCGGCCGGCCACCTCCAAACCCTAGTCTAAAAATATCTAATCCTAATTCTACCCAACCCTATCCTACCCAGCCCCCTCACCCCCCACCTCACGCCCACCTCACCTCCTCCTCCATCCACCATCCACCATCCGCCACATCATCCCCCGCCACTCACCGCACCTTTTCCCCTCAGCCCAGACACACAACACCCGCCCACACCCACACACCTGGACTCCTGGCCCCCACCTAGGCACGCCACCCATCCCACCGCCGCCAACCCCGCCCAGCCCACCCGTCACTTCGTCATGGTCCACTCCCCACGACCCCGCCCCCAAGTCCCCACCAACCACGCTGGCCCCACTCCTCCCTCCCTCCTCTGCTCGCCGCGGTCTTCTCCTACCCTGCATCCCCCGCTCGAGCCGCCCGCCTATGCCCTCCTCCATCCGCCCGCCGCTTCCACCTTGCTGGCCTCCGTGCCACCGTCACCCACCCTCTTCCCGGAGCTCCGCCCCGCCTCCGACCGTCCTCCGCCTCGGCCATGTTCCGCTGCCTCCACCGCATCAAGCTCCTCCGGCCGCCGCGCGTGACGACCTCGCCGGGGCCTCGCGGTCCTCTGCCGACGTCCATTTGCGCCGCTGGCCTTCGCTGGCCCCACCTCTCGCGTGCTGAGCCGCCGCCTCCGCCTTCTACGCCACCATGGCTAGGCCACGCGCCCCTGCGACCCCCGACCTCGCCTCCGCCGACTCCGGCGTTCGGCCTCCCTTCTCCTCTGCGACCCGGCCATCCTCGTCCTCTCCCGGCCCCACGGCCCCGAGCCCGATCACTGCCTCTCTCCTTCCCACCATGGACAGCTCCGTCGCCGCCCTCTTCCGTCGCCTGTCGCCGGGCTCCTCGCCGTCCTCGCCGCGTCACCTCTATCTCGTGCCCTCGCGTGCCTTGGCCGTCCTTTGCCCCTGCCGCTTGTGCAGGCCCCACTCCTCTCGCATGTGTCCTCTGTTGTCGCCCCTGAGTTTTTGGCTGCTTGACCTGTGCACCTCGGTGGAGTGTTTATGTCCCTGCCTCGATTGATCCTGCTCCCTGGAAGCCCTGACGACCTTGTTCTACTCCTTCCGTGAGTGCGAGCCACAGATCAAGGCCATCTAGGTGATCCCCATGTGGTGCCCGAAGATGTTGCTTTGCTGCTTCTGACCTTGACGATTGGATGTCCGGATGCTCCTGAGGTGATCTGCCAAGATCTCCTAACTGACAAGATCGACGACGAGCGAGTTGTACAAGGGCTATCGACAAGTTCTCCGGATATGATCCTTCGGCAGTGTTTCCCAGGCGAGCATCTCTTCCCCTTCTACCTATTTTGCATTTATAGTCTTTACTTCCTCCTGTTGATCTATTGCTATCCGTGTTGCGATGCTTTAGTTTCCGTGCACCAGTTATACCCCGTGCAGCCTCTATATTGCCTTGGACACCTCCTATTACCTGTGTTTGGTAGATAGCTGGCTTTGCGAGTCGTAGTTGCTTGCTCAGGTGCGATCTTGTGTTGTCGAGTACCGTTGTTGAAATGCTGGCAGATGTTAATGGTGGAGATGCTTGTTGGTGGAGATGATCATGACTTTAAATACAACTATTAAATTGCTAGATATAACTAATGCAGAGGCATCGGTGGGCAATAGATGTTATTTGGTTCTTTCACGCTCACTTGTGTCCCGTAGGACCCCGAGGACTTGATACCTGTTCCTTGACTATTCGCACTATCCACATCCGGGAGGCCTTATGGACCCTCCTGAGCCAGAGCTTGATTCATTTCTATTTCTTGGGGCCACAAAGTAGTTTGGGGCTTTATTACTATCCTGTACTTATGCCATGTTACTGCTTTATTTACGATTGTGCGTGGAGCACCTGTACTGTTTAGGATCGTGACACGTTTTCGCTGTATCGACAAGCCCAGTCACACTTTCGAGTTCCCAGTCGTTTACAGCCGTCCACACAAACCCTGGGTCCGTTTCGAAGCCGGCCAACTTTGTTGCGGGTAGCTTAGTGGGGTGCCCCCCTGAAATATTTCTGAATCCTATGATCGCTTTGTCGTGAATGCCTCGTTGGGTTTTGAGTTGGTTTTTCCGAGGTTGATCGAGTGTGTGTTGCTATTTGTGCACCCCTACAGGGTAAAACTTTCTGAAAGTCGTGTCCGCGGTTATGGACGACTTGGAGCACAGTATCTCGATCATAGACAAGCATAACTAAAGTAGTGTTATAAATTTGACTTAATATGTGACTAGTAATCAGCTTCACTACAATGGAATGGATAATAAAAATGCCAATAGCTGGTGGATCTGGGTTGTCTTGTGACATACTATACCTGCCTAGTAAGTATTGCAACTCCAATGGAATGTGATAAAAATGTCAACAACTGTTGGGTTTGGGATTCCTCAGGACAATTATATCTGGCTAGTAACTATTCCAACTACCACGGATTGGTTAATTAAAACTGCCCACTACTTATGCTATCAGGATGACTCATGCTATCTATATCTGATTAGTAATTGCTGCAACTATAACAGAATGAGTAAAATTGCCAACGGTGTGAGTTCCTTGGTCCGACTTCCTCGTTTGGTCTCGAGAGGGAAATACCAGGATGGGTTTGTTTGGTGTTAGCTTCAGGTTGGATCCGAATAGGTCTTTCTTATCCCTCTCTGATAACCGCCAGTTGTATCGAGTCTCTATAGGTTGTTTAGTGCATCACCGCCGCTTCACCCACCATACCTATGTAGGCGAGAGCCACCGAATTCTAGCCTCGCTGCATCGCCTCAAGATCGACGCTCTTTTTCCTTTGCCCTTGTCGACACCCCTTTTGTTTTAGCAGGTTTGAGATCGACGCCTTAAGGTGGTTACCCTTCCGGCTTGGCCTGGGCAGGGTTATGGACGCCATTGGTTATTCTTCAGGGCTCTTAGCCCCATTTGCATCTTGTCCGTAGTCGGACACTCTATCGTTTCGAGGTGATTTGGATCTTTGTATATTATATCTGTATTCTTGACTCATGGAGTCGCTGTTGTATATATATTTATTATGTGGGTCCCATCGAGGACTGTTGTGTAATGGTATTACTTCGTTTTTCACCCGCACGAAAGTGCCTGGTGGACGTCCTTGAATCGTTTCTATGCGGGTTTGGCGGAAAGGGCTAAAACTTGCATAGAGCCGATTTGAGGGTGTTACAGTCCTCTTAGTCACTTCCTCGGCATTGTTCACCGCCTCCGGCCTTCATATCTCCTAGAGGCAGTACTCTCTAGAACTTATTGAGCGTGTCGGTATGTCTGCCTATAATCCAGTCAACACACCCATAGAATCTGGCTCCAAACTTTCTCTTTTTCATGGTAATCTTCTCAACAACCCCAGTCTTTATCGTAGCCTCGTCGGTGCTCTCCATAATCTTAGCTTCACTCGCCCGGAGATAGCCTACACCTTCCAACAAGCTTGCCTCTTCATACACAACACTAGATCCACCCATATGAACCTTGTCAAACTGATAATCCGTTACGTCAAGGGCACACTTGACCACAACACCCTTCTAGTACCTTATTCTACCTCCTCCTTAGTGGCCTACTCCGACGTGGATTGGACAGGTTTGACTTTACGGTAAGGAGTAGGGGTGGCAGTCGTTTCTTCCCCGTTCGCTCTGGAGGGAGGCGATGCGAGGGAGTAACGAGTTGGAACTTGTATATGTGCAATACATATACCATTTACCATGCAAGGATATGCCTAGCACAATGAAATATGCATAAACATATGTCAAAATCAAAAGCTGAGTGGTGGATGGATTGGGTGGACAACCTCGTAAGGGTTAAAATCCAGATTGGGGAAGAGGCTCATATGATTTTAGAGTACGATTAAGTTGCAAACGTTGCTTCCTTGATAGCTGCCTGAAACCTAACAGGTACCCCCTAGTGTAGTAGGCCATTAGGTACGAGACACTGATGTCTGTAGCTTGTTGATGTGCGGTCGTTACCTAAAGTACAGTTGTACAGTACTACTGGTGCACTGGCACGCGGCACCTGTCACTGGCGGGTCACACGATATTATTCAGTATGAACGGAAGAAGATCCTCGTGGGGGCAGGCAGGTGCCAACCAAAACCAAACTCCAAACCTAGAAAAGATCCGAAAGACGGGGAGACCCACCGTACGTCCCACTCCCGCGCAACCTCTGGTCCACTCGAGTCAGGCTGCCGAGAGCGGTCGATCGATTCAACACGACACGGAGCAGAGGCAAAGGCAGTCACCAGCAGTCCAGCACTGAGCAATCGATGTCGATCCGTAAACAAGATCGCGAACCCAGTCTTGACTCTTGAGAGCCGTTTGTGCGGTCGTTCGTTTGCACTGCCTCCGTTGCTGCAACTTGTGGCCTAAACACTTCGGCCTGTCCCAGCTAATGTGACAAACACCTACTCAGGAAGCTCATAAAGAAGGACTTAATTAGATTGCCGTGCGTTTACTACTACTACTACACGGTTTGGATGATCCGCTGCTTCAGGTTTGTGTGAAACCAGGTGCAACCAGAAATAATAGTTTTAAGTTCCAGATCGAGCAAAGTACGGTGTTTTCTCGAACAGTAAAACCGTTTGACAGAGACTCCAACCCATCAGGCAATTAGTAAGTTGCTACTTTCAGAACATTGTTCTGCTTGCTGATAAAACAACGCGGATCTTCGGGCTAGTTTATCCATTTTGTTGTATTTTTAGACAATTCATTCAGTCTAGCATTTGCTCCCATGAGTAGGAGTTGCTCGTAGAGCATCAAACCAAAACAAAAACAGAGCAATAAAGACATTGGAAACAGATAAAGGAGCTCGATCGTGTTCTGAAAGCAAAGGTACTTCAAGCAGAGCGAGTAGAGAAGGCATACGTACCGCACTTGTCCGTGGTTGGGCCGCCATCGCAGAAGCAGGTGAGCCCCATCCATCCATTCGTCTGGTTGTGCCGGTAGCCGCACCATCCGCCGGAACGCTCGCATACGGCGCACTGCTCGGAGTGCGGGCTGTAGTTCAGTTCGAACCCGCCCATCAACACATCGACATATCTTCTCTCCAGAGGCATATCCCCCATTGCCTCCTTATGAACATCCAGCACCGGCGCCACCACCGCCGCCTCGCACCCGTACTCGTACGCTTCGCCCGTGTAGCCATCGCCAGTGAACACGTACGAGCTCCTGCTATAGCCTGGACAGCCACTTAATTCCACGGCAGAGGGCCAGGAGCCATTCTTCGTGCAGTTGTAGAAGAAGGTGATGTTGGAGTCCGAGCTTGTGAGCTGCAGAGGAGAGTTGGTGTCGATGGTCAGGTTGAAGTGGAGGAGCGGGCAGCTGGTTGTGTTGAAGCCTTCGGCGTCGTCGACGAGGGACACCGTGTGTGTGTCGTAGTCGATGCCCGAGACTCTGTACCGATGGTGGGATTGATCGACGAGAAGCAGAGTGGTGTTGTTCTCGCAGGCAAGGCCGAGGCCGGGGTAGCCGCAGCTGGAGGCGGAAGAGGAGTTGAGCCAGAACGGGTACTTGATGGTCAGGTCGCCGCAGGTGGCGTTGCTGCAGGTGGGAGGGTAACCGTGGGCCGTGGCGAAGAGGAGCAGAGCGGGGAGGATGAACAGTGGAGGCATCGTGGTGTGGACGAGGAAGTGGAGGGGGGGACTGGGGGAGGAGTGCCGATTAAGTCGGCGAGATCGTGGCGCGTGAGAGTCAAGTGAGGGTGTTGGATTGAGCGCGACGGCTTCGACTAGATGTGGAATTTTCGCTCCTCGACTGAGCACGCGGCAGCTCGCGGTTCCACGACGCGTGGGAGTGGCATCCCCACACTGTCAGGGGATTTGCAGTAGTCCCATCCATTTCCGATACGGGAGGAGTTCTAAGAGATTGCCCGCAAATAGTCTAAAACCGTAAAATAACTGTCGTTTATCGGTATCCTGTAAAATCGCGCGCCGATCGTAAATATCTCGGTCCAAAAAAAATGTTTACGGGGCGCACTAAATATCGCCCGTCGAACCGAGCATATCTAGTTTCCGCGGCCGAACAGAGCGCCAACCCTCACTCCTCTTCATTCTTGGCGGGACGGAAGTTTCCTCCACCTCTCTTCCCGCTTCTGCTTCGTCGCCACCGTCAATCTACCTCCCCCGCCGCTCGCTTCCCTCGTTGTCACGGGGAATCGACGCCATGGAGCCCGCACAGCTCCCGTCGGTAGCTGTTGAGTTCCCGCACCCGCAACAGCCGTCCTCCGTCGCTCCGACAGTCCACGGGGGCTCGCCGGCCGCCGCCGTGTCGGCCATCAAGAGGAGGAAGCGCGCGGCCAGGCAGGCCGTCCCGCCGGCCACCGCTCCGTGACTGGCGGTGCTCATGCCACGCCTTTCTCCGCCCCGGCACCGGCACCCAAGAAGGTGCCTGCCAAGCGGAAGAAGCCCATGCGGAAGACGGCGACGACGGCGGGCGGCGCCAAGAACCAGTCCCGCCTTGTTCCTCTGCAGCATGCCCCACTGTTGGACGGGATTTCCTCACCGGAAGCCCCCACGATTGGCGCCCACAACTTGTTCGGCCAATTGCCACCAAGGTACGAAGAGGGATCTGCCCCGTTCTCATCATTCGAGCAATTACTCAACAATAGCGAGGTCTGTACTACCGAGCCACCACTCGCTGCATATGATTTGGATGGCGATGAGGTAGAGGACGGCGAAGAGGATGCATTGGAAGAGGATGGCGAAGAGGATGCATTGGAAGAGGTTGATCAAGCCGCCTATGATGAGGCGAAAGAAAAGAAGAGGAGGGAAGTGAACTACACCGAGATCGAGGACAGTTGCTTGTGCCGGGCATGGTCGGATGCGTCACTTGATGCTGTCCATGGCAATGACCAAACCGGGAAGCGTTATTGGATTCGAATTGAAGATAGATTTTTGAGACTCATGCCTCGTGTAGCAAACCCGGTGACCCGCACCTATCGTTCACTACAAGGCCGGTGGGATGTGATCAAAGCTACTTGTAGCCGATGGAGTGGTGCGCTCGAGCAAATCCGGGCAAATCCTCCAAGTGGTGTGAGCATTGACCAATATGTGAGTGTGCCTATCTTGCATTTCTAGTTGTGATCAAGGCTATATAGACATGATCTAACATACATTCTATTAACTTGTAGGAAAGCCTAGCAATGGAAAAGTACAAGATGATGGCGGCCTCCAAAGGAAAGCCATTTGTGCTCCAACATTGTTGGAAGTTGCTTGAACATATGGAGAAGTGGAAGTTGAGGGATCAAGAAACAAAACCAAAAAAGCGAGCTTTGCTTCAATTGGATGATAGTGACGATGAGGATGGAAGAAATGGAGGGAGGCCGGGAGGAGCCAAGAAGGCAAAAGAGTGGATCAAGATTGAGAGAGAAGCTATGGACATGGCATCGAAGATTGATGAAATGGTGAAGTCGAAGGAAACAATGACGATCAAGACATTAGAAGCAAAGATGATCATGAAGGAGAAGAAGAATGAGATGAAGCAAGCAAGGTGGCAATCGGTTCGTGACTTAGAGGAGAGAAAGATAGCACTTGAGGAGAAAAAAGCCAATGCCGAGATATTAGCCGAGGAGAATTGGATCATGATGATGGATCCGAGCTTGATGGATGCTATCACAAAAGAGTGGTGGAACATTCATAGGGCCGAGATTGTAGCAAGGAGGAAGCAAAGCATGGTCGATGCTGCTGGAGAGCCCATCGACGGTGACGCTAGGGCCGCTTTGATGCATGGTTCTTCTTTGGCTACGGCAAGGGCTGCTGCTACCGGAGAGCCCATCGACGACGATGCTAGGGCATGAGCTCGACCTGCGTATGTTGTTTGCCATGTCTTTTTAGTTTAGATTTTTATGCAATGATTGTTGCCTTTTGCTGTCGAAACTATCAAAACAATGTTTACGGTTTTGTCTGCAGTTCACCCCACCGAGCAGTCCCCATAAACCTGAACCGCAAAACAGAATATTCTGTTTTGCGGTTCAGGTTTACGGGGACTGCTCGGTGCCGCCGGTGCTGCCTTCCATGAAGCGAGCAATCATGGATTCAGCGCACCGTACTCCGCCGTTTACGGTTTGCTATTTACGGGCACTGCTAGAGATGCTCTAATCGGTTAATTTGGCATAGCCCGCAAATAGGAAATCATGTTATTTTGGTCTTTGGGTCGGGTAGCTCCAGCGTGTGACCCACTTTGGCAAGACAGCGGTTAGACTAGTCATAGTAGGAGTAACTTGGGTAGTAACATAGTCCTACAAGTATTGCCATCTAAGCATTTGGATGACATGACATGCAATTAAATGATAAGAGAGAGCCTTGTAACTAGCTATGTTACTATAACATCACACATTTCAAAACAAAATGAGTCTACATTGCAATAAATAAGCATAATACCCCACCTATGTTATTTTCCACTATGGAGGTAGTAACTTAGACTAGTAACATATGCATGTTACTACTCTAAGTTACTCCCCACTATGACCAACCTTAGGACTCGCCAGTTTTAGATTTTCAACAAATTCATATAATAAAGTAGGTCTCATAATTACATGAATTTAAATAGTTGACAACCAAACACATAGTTCCGAATCAAATATAGTTCACGATCAAACATAGCAAACAACAAGAGGAAATATAATACCATACCTAGCAGTTGCCAATGTGTGATGACTCGTGTATTAACGAGCTCGTTGGGGAACTCCAAGAGGAAGGTATGATGAGCACAGCAGTAAGTTTTCCCTCAGTTATGAAACCAAGGTTTATCGAACCAGTAGGAGCAAAGAAACACCTCCAAGGTGTTGCTAGCTGGACTTTGGCAGGGCGCACTACCGGTGCCAGCAGCAACGTGGAAACCTGCACAACACAACCACAGAAATTTGCCCCCAACTTACAGTGAGGTTGTCAATCTCACCGGTTTTGCTGAAAACAAAGGATTAAACGTATTGTGTGGAAGAAGGTGATAGTTTGTAGAAAGTAAACAGAAAACAGTAAACAGTTGTAGATTGATGATAAAAGAAAGGATCGGGGTCCATAGTTCACTAGTGGTGGCTCTCCTTAAGATAGATGACATGTTGGGTGAACAAATTACAACGGGGCAATTGACAAACATCGAGAAAGCAATACATGCATATACTAATCATCTTGACTCCTTTGAGATTCGATTAGGCATTACAACATTATACATAGACCGAAATCCAACTGCATCTATGACTAATAATCCACCTTCAGGTTACCATCCGAACCCCCTCCAGTATTAAGTTGCAAGCAACAGATAATTGCATTACGCATTGCGTGTAAAGTAAACAATATGATTGTTCTATGAACAAAGGATTGCTGTTTTCTCCCTAGTAGCAACAACACATCTAGTACCTTAGAGATTTCTGTCACTTCCCCAGATTACTAGAGGCATGAACCCACTATCGAGCATAAATACTAACTCTTGGAGTTGCTAGCATCTACTTGCCAAGATAGATACTAACAACGGAAAGCATGCAGGATCACAAATAACAAAGACATGATAGAATCAATAATCAATCTGAAATAGCATCTCAATATCCATCGGATCCTCGCAAACACAACATGTAGGATTACAAATAGATGATCTTGATCATGAATGGAGCTCACAAGATCTAAACATGATAGCACAAAGGAGAAGAACCAGCCATCTAGCTACTACATGGACCCGTAGTCCAGAGGTGAACTACTCACGCATCACACCGGAGGCTTGCATGGTGATGAAGAAGGCCTCTAGGGTGAATTCTCCCCTCGTGAGGTGCGGGAAGAGCTTGACCCTCCCGATCTAGGGATGGAGATGATGGCGGCTACAGACTCTTTCATGGAATTTTGATCGGGTACTTAGGGTTTCTGTATCGGAGGCATCTTATAGGCGAAAGGGGAGGCCGAGGGGGTGCCCGAGGCGGCCAGACCACCCCCTGGTGCGGGCCAGCTTGGCCGCACGGCCAGGTGGTGTGGCGGTCCTCTGGCCCCTCCCCGTCTCGTATTCTAGCTCCATGTCCCCCTCGGTGAAAAACTGACTTTGGCTTTTGTCCCGTCCAATTCCAAGAATATTCATTTTCTGACTTTCCTAGAACCAAAAACAGCAGAAAACAGGCAGCTGGCACTGTAGCTCTTGTTAATAGGTTAGTCCAAGAAGGTGTATAGAAAGTACTCCAAAGTGTGGATAAAACATAAGAAAGTAGATAAAACCAAGCATGGAACATCAAAAATTATGGATACGTTTGCAACGTATCAACATCGCCAAGCTTAACTCATGCTCGTCCTCGAGTAGGTAAGTGATAAAAAAGAAAGAATAATTTTTGAGGTGACATGCACCATCATAAACTTGATCAAAGTATTTGTAAAACATTGATAGCTGGGATCATAGTACTTTAACATAGCATGAAAGATAAAGTTCTAACAATAAGACATAGCAACTATGTTGCACCATGAAAAGGCACAAACAAAAGATTCATGAATTACAATGCTTTGCAATACGTTTGTTTGTTTCACATAAAGAAAACATAGCATAGTGGCATTCATCTTGTCCCTCATAGAATAGCAATCATAAATGCATAGGACACCTTCAAAGTTCATAAGAGTGACTAGATACAAATAGTTTAAGAACAAGCAATATCAAAATCATGCATCAATCAACAAGTCTTGGGACAATGCACATAGAACTAAGAATGGCCACTATGCTCTCAAAGTAGGTGCATAAAGATAGAAGGTGGAGACTCAACATAAAAGTAAAAGAAAGGCCTTCATAGAAGGAAGTAGAGATTCAAGTTTCATAAAGAGCTTCCAAAAATTATGGTACTTAATAGCTTTCAGCTCTCATTGCCCCTATCATAAGCATCTTGAAGTGATTAAGGTTAAAGTGAACAAACTATGGAGTATATGCTTGACAAAGTATAAGTTGGAAATCTCATGTCCCTTGAATACGAGGGCTGCTCCTCATGCTACTCAAGTTTAGTTACCGGTAAGTTCTTGTCATAGTAAGTACATGTGTATCATAGAGAACCGCCAACGGGGTACCCCTTGCCCGATGATATAGAAGAGTCCACATATCAAAATGACAAGGCAAGTAGACAACGAGCATCTCAGCAATCTTCTTATTTACCATGGGAAAATAGTGATTTTTTCTCTCTTTCCTCTTTTCTCATATCTTTTTTTCTTTTTCTCTTTTTCTCAATATCTGACTCTTTTTTTATAAGAAGAATGTTTCATAGACAACTCATTATGGTTACACTGCAGGTTTCCACCATGACAGCATGGATTAGACCGGCAGCCCATGCGTTTCTCTAACACACATACATAACTCCATGGACTTACAAGCTCCCCTTTCATTTCACACCGACGACATCCATAGACAAAAGAGCATGATATCAACTAGGTACAAAGTACAAGTGCAATGTTGAAAGCGTTCCCCATGACAGCATGGTTCTGCTAATCCCCAACATATAAGTGCAAGCATATACAACATAGACGACACAATGGTTAAAGTTTATTAAGGGCAAGAAAAGTAAAGTGTGCCATCAAGTTCATGAGAGCTTTAATCACTACTTTTCTCATAACAAGTTTAATTCGGAAGGTAGATAAAAACATGAACATACTTGGAATAGCAAATGCTAATAGGTAGATATGGTGGACTCTTTGGAATAACTTGGTTTTAGGAGTTGGATGCATGAGTGGAACTCATACTTGGTTATGGAGGCTAGCAAAAGACTGGGAGCGACAAACTAAGAGAGCAATAATGGCCATAATCATGCAGAGCGACAAAACATCATTAATCAAAGCATAAAGTGATATTACAAGTCGAAAACTAAAGGATCATAAAGTCTATGGTGACTTGGGATAGTCATAACATGGTGTGAGCATGCGCCAGGTCAACCCAAATAAAGCATCAAAGGAGAATACCACAATACTATGCTTTAATATGCTAAAACAACGCATGATTCTTCAAAGGCACATTAAGCAATCTCAATTGTTTATAACATGTCATGCTACAGCAAAGATCACTAAGCATAAAGCCAAAACAATATCAAGCATGGCATGACAAAGCATAGGCCACAGTCAAAAACAAGCTCTCTTTACCACTTAAGCATGAACTTTCCTACTCTTTTGCCAATCCAAACAAAACTATTTGAAAACCAATGCATGAAAGAGGGGGTCCAACCAATTTATTCAGCAAACTAAGAAAACCAAGCAAACGGAAATCCAAAACAAAAACGAAAAAAGACACTCCAAGAACAACACAACTGTGCATGAAACAATAAAAATGAAGTATTTGGAAGAAACCTGGGATTTTTATTGATGAAGAAGGGGATGCCTTGGGCATCCCCAAGCTTTGACGCTTGTACCTCTTGGATAATTCTTGAGGTGACACGGGGTGGCATCCCCAAGCTTGAGCTTTAGTCCATTCTTCATCTCATTACATCATTCTCTCCATACACCTGAAAATTTTCCTTCATACAAAACTTCACACAATCTTTATTAACAACATTAGTGCACTCAAGATAATAAGTCTTTAGGTTCATTTCCAACACCAATAAAACTTCCATTAAAACAGAAGCTACTGTAGCACTTCCCTCAAAAAGCTCAATTCCCCAAAAGAACTCAAAAAGGACCCAACAAGAAGCAAATGCAAATAATGGCAGAAATGTGTCAAAACAGACCAGCAGGTAAAAACCAATTTTTTCGAAGACTTTATGTTACTCAAATAAAAAAGTGTTGAACTAACGAAAGTTAGAACAACCTGGGGCAGTAGCACAAAAATTCACGCCTCAAAAGGACGTTCAGATATTTTACACGAATTTTTACGGTGAAGCACAGAAATCTGTTTCGGGACAGCAACTTTCCCAATCATTACTTCTCTCTCATTAGAGGTTACTCTTGTCACAAAAAGCAAATAAAAAGGATAAGGAGCGGTTATTACAGGGGTAATAACTTCCAAGACTCATATAAAAACTTTTGGGTTATCTCCAAATAAGTACTTTTCTTTAACGCCTTTAAGTTAGGCATAAGAAGAAAGAAAAAGAATCAAGTGTTCTCAAATGAAGAAGCATTAAGACCAATTTTTTGCCCTTACCTCTCTTACTTTTATTCTTAACCTTGGGGAACATATGATTGTTTGGTGGAGAAACAAAGTGCATGGTGCCCTTTTCCACATCTATTATTGCTCTAAGGAGTTTCAATAGGGATCTTCTAAGTGTAATTTGTCCTTTTCCTACACATTCAATAACAAGAAAATCAGTAGAAACCATTTTCCCTATGATCTTTGTAAACACTCCTTCAGCTATTACAATGGTTAATATTGTGGCATTATTAGCAAGAAATATTTATTCTCCTCCTTTAGAAAGTCCCCAAAGATTCAAAGATTCATAGATATCTTTGGGCATAAGACAAAATTCAGATATGATATCACAGCGAGCATGAAAAGTTTCATTATTTATAACAATCTTCATTGTGGGGAGCCACTTTGATGGTTCAGAATTTATTGGAATATAGTCACGGTGCTCTCTAAGTGTATTATTAGCAATCTTTTCAACTAGCAGTGCTGGTCTCAAGAGTATTCAATCTAGCAAATATGTTTATGAAGGAAGAATAAGATTTGCTAGGCAAGTTGTAAGTAAAGTCCAACTTCTTTATGGCATTAACAACATCTTCCTCATTGTATTGGAGGAAATCTCTTCCTACTACAACATCCAAAGCATATCTATAGCAAAGAGCAATTCCAAGGTAAAAACTGCTAAGGAACAAGCTTTGAGTCATTTTAGGTTCAGTTTTTTCATGTAGATCAGAGATTCTAGACCAAGCTTCTTTGAAACTCTCTTCAATTCCTTGTTTAAAAGTGAAAATCATTTCCTTAGGTGACATGGTGATTGGAGCAAAGCTAGACATAATGGCAACTTAAGATAAGAACTATTTTTTTGTGTTTTTTAATAAAGAAAGCAAACTAGTAAAACTATTTTTTGTGTGTTTTTGATAAAGAAACAAGCAAACAAAGCAAAAGTAAACTAAGCAAAACAAAAATAACAGAGTAAAGAGATTGGTTATGAGGGACTCCCCTTGTGAAGATGTCCTTGACTCCCCGGCAACGGCGCCAAAAAATATACTAGCTGACTCGTGTATTAACGAGCTCGTTGGGGAACCCCAAGAGGAAGGTATGATGAGCACAGCAGTAAGTTTTCCCTCGGTTATGAAACCAAGGTTTATCGAACCATTAGGAGCAAGGAAAGACCTCCAAGGTGTTGCTAGCTAGACTTTGGCAGGGCGCACTACCGGTGCCAGCAACAACGTGGAAACCTGCACAACACAACCATAAAACTTTGCCCCCAACTTACAATGAGGTTGTTAATCTCACCGGTTTTGCTAAAAACAAAGGATTAAACATATTGTGTGGAAGAAGGTAATAGTTTGCAGAAAGTAAACAGAAAACAGTAAACATTTGTAGATTGATGATAAAAGAAAGGACCGGGGTCCATAGTTCACTAGTGGTGGCTCTCCTTAAGATAGATGACATGTTGGGTGAACAAATTACAGCGGGGCAATTGACAAACATCGAGAAAGCAATACATGCATATACTAATCATCTTGACTCCTTTGAGATTCGATTGGGCATTACAACATTATACATATACCGTAATCCAACTGCATCTATGAATAATAGTCCACCTTCAGGTTATCATCCGAATCCCCTCCAGTATTAAGTTGCAAGCAACAGATAATTGCATTATGCATTGCGTGTAAAGTAAACAATATGATTGTTCTATGAACAAAGGATTGTTGTTTTAACCCTAGTAGCAACAACACATCTAGTACCTTAGAGATTTCTATCACTTCCCCAGATTACTAGAGGCATGAACCCACTATCGAGCATAAATACTAACTCTTGGAGTTGCTAGCATCTACTTGGCCAAGATAGCTACTAACAACGGAAATCATGCAAGATCACAAATAACAAAGACATGATAGAATCAATAATCAATCTGAAATGGCATCTCAATGTCCATCGGATCCCCGCAAACACAACATGTAGGATTACAAATAGATGATCTTGATCATGAATGGAGCTCACAAGATCTAAACATGATATCACAAAGGAGAAGAACCAACCATCTAGCTACTACATGGACCCCTAGTCTAGAGATGAACTACTCACGCATCACACCGGAGGCTTGCATGGTGATGAAGAAGGCCTCTAGGGTGAATTCTCCCCTCCGACAGGGTGACGGGAAGAGCTTCAGATCCCTACCAATCTAGGTATGGAGATGACGGCGGCTACAGACTCTTTCGTGGAATTTTGATCGGGTACTTAGGGTTTCTGTATCAGAGGCATCTTATAGGCGAAAGGGGAGGCCGAGGGGGTGCCCGAGGCGGCCAGACCATCCCTGGCGCTGGCCAGGCTTGGCCGCACGGCCAGGTGGTGTGGCGGCCCTCTGGCCCCTCTCCGTCTCGTATTCTAGCTCCGTGTCCCCTCGGTGAAAAACTGACTTTGGCTTTTGTCCCGTCCAATTCCGAGAATATTCTTTTTCTGACTTTCCTGGAACCAAAAACAGCAGAAAACAGGCTGGCACTGTGGCTCTTGTTAATAGGTTAGTCCAAGAAAGTGTATAGAAAGTACTCCAAAGTGTGGACAAAACATAAGAAAGTAGATAAAACCAAGCATGGAACATCAAAAATTATGGATACGTTTGGAACGTATCAATGTGCGAGCACGTATGCTCGATCAAATCCGCTTGTACTCGGTTGTGTTTAGCATGATCACGTATTTCATGGTGCAAATGGAGGAAGTCATCAAATGTTGCTGGCCCTGGCGTCGCCTCGACTAGATCACCCTCAAAATCCCATCCTTCATCATGGAGTCCATCATCTCACTCATCCTCAACGATCATGTTGTGCATGATCACGCAAGCAGTTATCACTTCAAACATAGTCTCTGTGCTCCAATTTAAAGCAGGATGCCGAATAATGGCACACCTAGACTGGAGCACACCAAAGGCCCGCTCCAAATCCTTACCAGCAGATTCTTTCTCCTTGGCAAACCTTGCACATTTCTCATCACCCGGATCACGAATGGTCTTCACAAGGTTTTGTCAATCTGGTTTGATGCTATCAACAAGGTAATACCCTTTGTCATATGCATGACCCTGATCTCATAGTAAATCCATGGAGCATTGCCTTCTGCCAGCCTAGAGAATACCTGGTAGAGCTATAGTATATTGATGTCATTGTTAGAACATGCCATGCTAAAATAAGAGTGCCATATCCATAAATCGTGAGATGCAACTGCCTCAAGAATCAGTATGCAACCATCCTGTAACACCCTCGAATCGGCCCAATGCACATTAGTCCACGATGGATCCCGCAGAACATATATATACAACAACGACTCCATGAGTCACGAATACAGATATACAATACAAAGATCCAAATCACCTTGAAAATGATAGAGCGTCCGACTACAGACAAGATGCAAATGGGGCTAAGAGCCCTGAAGAATAACCAATGGCGTCCATAACCCTGCCCAGGCCAAGCCGGAAGGATAACCCTGCTAACGACGTCAATCTCAAACCTGCTAAAACAGAAGGGGTGCCGACAAAGGGCAAAGGGAAAAGAGGAGCGTCGGTACTAAGGCCAGTACACGGCGAGGCTAGAATTCAGCGGCTCTCGCCTACATAGGTATGGTGGACTGAAGCGGCAGCGCAACATGCACTAAACAACCTATAGAGACTCGATACATCTGTCGGCTATTAGAGAGGGTTAAGAAAGACCTACTCGGGACCAACCTAGTACTAACACCAAACATACCCATCCTGGTACTTCCCCCCTCGAGACCAGACGAGGAAGTCGGACCAAGGAACTCACACAGTTGGCAATTTTACTCATTCCGTTATAGTTGTAGCACTTACTAATCAGATATAGATAGCATGAGTCATCCTGAAGCATAAGTAGTGGGCAGTTTTAATTAACCAATCCGTGGTAGTTGGAAAATTTACTAGTCAGATATAATTGTCCTGAGGAACCCCAAAACCCAGCAGTGGTTGGTACTTTTATCACATTCCATTGGAGTTGCAATACTTACTAGGCAGGTATAGTATGACACAGATCACCACAGATCCACCAGTTGTTGGCATTTTTATTATCCATTCCATTGTAGTGAAGCTGATTACTAGTCACATATTAAGTCAAATTATAACACTACTTTAGTTATGCTTGTCTATGATCGAGATACTGTGCTCCAAGTCGTCCATAACCGCGGACACGGCTTTCAGAAAGATTTACCCTGCAGGGGTGCACAAATAGCAACACACACAAGATCAACCTCGGAAAACCAACTCAAAACCCAACGAGGCTTTCACGACAAAGCAATCACAGGATTCATAAAATATTTCAGGGGGCCACCCCACTAAGCTACCCGCAACGAAGTTGGCCGGCTCCGAGACGGACCTAGGGTTTGTGTCAATGGCTGTAAAAGTCTGGGAACCCGAAAGTGTGACTGGGCTTGTCGATACCGCGAAAACATTCCACGATCCAAAACAGTACAGGTGCTCCACGCACAATCTTAAATAAAGCAGTAAAGCATGGCATAAGTACAGAATAGTAATAAATCCCCAAACTACTTGTGGCCCCAAGAAATAGAAATGAATCAAGCTCTGGCTCAGGGGGGTCCATAAGGCCTCTCGGATGTGGATAGTGCAAAAAATCAAGGAACATGTATCAAGTACTCGGGGTCCTACGGGACAAAAGTGAGCGTGGAAGAACCAAATAACATCTATTGCCCACTGATGCCTATGCATTAGTTATATCTAGCAATTTAATAGTTGTGTTTAAAGTCATGATCATCTCCACCATTAAGCATCTCCACCACAAACATCTGCCAGCATTCCAACAACTGTGGTACTCGACAACACGAGATCGCACCTGAGCAAGCAACTACGACTCGCAAGGCCCGCTATCTACCAAACCACAGGTATTAGGAGGTGTCCATGGCAATATAGAGGCTGCACAGGATATAACTGGTGCACGGAAACTAAAGCATCGCGACATGGATAGCAATAGATCAACAAGAGGGAATAAAGACTATAAATGCAAAATAGGTAGAAAGGGGGAGAATGCTCGCCTGGGAAACACTGCTGAAGGATCATATCCGGAGAACTTGTCGATACTCGCATCAACTCATCGGCCTAATCCGCGAAGAAGCAAAGCACTAAAAGAAACACCGGATGCAATATTTAATACTACGGCAGAAGATCCGACATGATTATGATATGATGCAGATGCGGTGCAATTAGGCAATATTAAGCGGAACCAGGGTCCCGACAATTAATTAATAGGTTCATGTTGTTTAGATACCTCGCAATTTAAATGTTGACTTAACAAGGCAATTCACGACAACAATTCGCTACACAAATTTAAATGGAGTCCGGAATAAGACTAGAATAGCTCGCATATAGACTCCATATTTAATTATGAGGTGAATCGGCATAATGCCCCCAAACCACACAATATGTATGCGACATGAACAATTTAATATGCAACAATTTATATAGATGGCATTTATAAAATAGGGGTCTTAGTGAGGGGATCACATTAGGGTTCGGCGAACTTGGCTCCGAGGGTCTAGGGGTCGACGAGATCGGCCTTCGCCTCCGGGAACAGGACTTGGCGACCGGGAAGGAGAGCATGAAGCCGATGCCAGCGTTCGGGCTTCGGATCCGGGATCGAGGCTTCGGGCTTGGTCTTCGGATCTTCGGATCCGGGAAGGAGAACTTGGCGTCCGGTTTTGGCCTTGCCATCGATGATGGTCTTGGCGAGATATCCGGGTTCGGGGCTACGGAATTCATGAAGAAGAACTTGGTGTTCCATCTTGACCGGTTCCGAGAAGAAGAGCTTGATGTGCCGGGGTTCGGTCTTCGGGGTTGGGATCTGGGAAGGGGTCTTGTGTGGCACCATGTGCACCCCTCGAAACCATCGGCATCTGACCATATCAAAAACGAAGTAGCATCACCACCAACTAGAACATCATTTCCTTAGCACCAACACACACCAGTCGTACAACATTGTGACTAATTCTCATCTGTGGGACTAGAGGCACTCGTTGAGGCTGCGTCAACACGAGCTGCAAGGTGGTTCTCAGACGTCACCTGCAGGAGTTGCTGCTGGGGCTCGGCCGCGCGTGGCCGGAGGAGGGCGAGCGACGGGAGGCCGGCGGCGGGGCCTGGGAGGAGAGCTGGGCGGCGGAGGCCTGCAGATGGAGGGTGGGGCCGATGGACGAGGCGGGGTGGAGGTGCGGGAGATGGTGGCGATGGGGTGAGAAGCGAGCGAGGAGGGAGCACGACCGGAGGGGGCGGCACCTGCGAGCGTGGCGGTGAAGAGCCGGGCCAGCGCGGTGAACGACAGCATCGACGGTGCAGGGTCGGACCGGCACACGGGGGGTGCGGGGGGTGGGGGGTGGAGCGACACACAGGGACGTGCACCGGCGGGGAGGAGCTCGGGATGGCGTCCGGTCGAGCGACAGCGCTGTGGGCTCGGCGGTGGCGCGACCACGTGTGCTGCAAAGGGGCGGACAACGACGCCACGAGGCAGGGCCGCGTTGCAGGGGAGGCGAGGTGGAGAGGGATCCGGTCGGTGGGGAGGGGCACGCGGCTGTGACTCGCTGCCGGGAGGAGGCCGACGGTGTTCTTAGTGGCGGGGTCGAGCGGCGGTGCTCGGGGCCGGCGAGGCGGCGCTGGAGACGGCACGATGCAGGCGAGATCGAGGGGCCGGCGGGCGCAGGAGAAAGGGAGGCATGCCTGGGGACAGGGGAGGTGGACCTGGGGATGGGCGTGTCAGGGCGGCAGGTGGCGGGGTGGGCCAGCTTGGTCGGTGGAGCATGGGGAGTAGGGTGGCGTTAGCTGGTGGGGGGTGTGGGTGTGCGGGTAGGTGGTGGACCAGGGGGTGCACGCGCGTGCGCGGGTGCTCTGCTGGCGGCGGGGTGGAGGGAAAAAGGGGTAGGTGGGATGGGGGGAAATTAGGGTTAGGTCTAGGTTAGGTTTTGGTCTGATTTGGGTATATGGGGTAGTAGGTGGCTGCGGCTAGGATTTTGGGCCTGGCTGGCGGCTGCCTTCCCCACTGAAAATATTTTATTTTTATTTAAGTTTTAAAATATTTTATAAATAGGTTTTAGACAAATAAAATATCCAAGAAGACCTGGTTTTATGATTTGAAAATAAAGGTGGGCTAATTAGAAAACAAAAATAGGGTTTTTGCAAAGTACTTTTATGAACAAACATGCATGATGATGTCATGATGATGCACAAAGTAGAAACAACGAGCGATTTTCTGGTAGTGATTTTAGCGGGATGCCACAATTTGACACCACTAACAATGGATCTCGCCCTCGAGATTCGCCTCATGGTACGGGGAAGAAGGATGATGAGCTGAATCTTCGCGCTTCGTGTAGATCCTCGCGACACCACTAACAAGAGGTCCTTGTCCGTGATCGCCGAGAGAACACTCTGGGAACAAAGGCGAAGGTAGAGGTATCAACAAATAAGGCCACCTCTAGCCTCCATGGAAGGAGTAAAATTGCTTGATCCACCGATTCGATGTACAAGAGCGAATGATAAGAGTAGTCGGATGGTGATCAGTCCATCGCGCACTCAAAGCATTACTCTGCACATGAATAGGAGAATTATGCAACCAACTCTCGGAATCAGACTGAAGATCTCGACAAGCGATGTTCGGAGAACAAAGGAATGATGCAATCTCTTCATCGGATCTGGTGTAGATGATGTCGTCGTGTTGAAACACCGGAAGGCTCAAACAAGGAACACAGGATGGTACCACAGATAAAGGATCACTCAGATAGCATGAAGTCCGGAGGTAGAAACACCGTTGCCAAAGGAGGAAGCGAAACCCTGAAGGTTCGATGGAACCCAACCACGAGATATCCTGGACTCGAAGAAAAGATAAGAGTAGATTCAAATCGCGCAGAGGTAAGAGAAGAATAGCATAGGGGTAAGGAGTAAAACCAGACCTAATCAGATCTATCCCACCGATTTTGGAAAAATAGTTTTGACACTCTACTTCGGCCGTTAGCTAGGTTATCCTACAGGCTGGACAAGTGGGGTATCGTAACTGCTGAGCTCTGATACCACTCTGTAACACCCTCGAATCGGCCCTATGCAAGTTTTAGCCCTTCTCGCCAAACCCGCATAGATACAGAATAGTCATAAAGCCCCAAACTACTTGTGGCCCCAAGAAATAGAAATGAATCAAGCTCTGGCTCAGGTGGGTCCATAAGGCCTCCCGGATGTGGATAGTGCGAAAAATCAAGGAACATGTATCAAGTACTCGGGGTCCTATGGGACACAAGTGATGGTGGAAGAACCAAATAACATCTATTGCCCACCGATGCCTCTGCATTAGTTATATCTAGCAATTTAATAGTTGTGTTTAAAGTCATGATCATCTCCACCATTAAGCATCTCCACCACAAACATCTGCCAGCATTCGAACAACTGTGGTACTCGACAACACGAGATCGCACCTGAGCAAGCAACTACGACTTGCAAGGCCCGCTATCTACCAAACCACATGTATTAGGAGGTGTCCATGGCAATATAGAGGCTGCACGGGATATAACTTGTGCACGGAAACTAAAGCATCATGACACGGATAGCATTAGATCAACAGGAGGGAATAAAGACTATAAATGCAAAATAGGTAGAAAGGGGGAGAATGCTCGCCTGGGAAACACTGCCGAAGGATCATGTAAACTTCACCAAAAACCACAGTCACCGCTTTGCAGAACTTGTACATCGCCTCAAAACAGGTGCTTGATGTCTACGCACTTCTATTCTTGTAGACAGTTGTTGGGCCTCCAAGTGCAGAGGTTTGTAGAACAGCATCAAGTTTTCCCTTAAGTGGATCACCCAAGGTTTATCGAACTCAGGGAGGAAGTGGTCAAAGGTATCCCCTCTCAAGCAACCCTGCAATCAAGATACAAGAAGTCTCTTCTGTCCCCAACACACCCAATACACTTGTCAGGTGTATAGGTGCACTAGCTCGGCGAAGAGATAGTGAAATACAAGTGGTATAGATAATTATAAGTAGTAACGGTGATAGAAAATAGCTTGGTGGCGTGGAAGAGACTAAAGGCAAACTGAAATAAAGGTAGAAGCAAGCAAACATGTAACCGATCTAGTAGCAAACGGTGTATCAATGCTTAGAAACAAGGCCTAGGGATAATACTTTCACTAGTGAACACTCTCTCATATAAATATATCATCTTCATGATACTACGCTGAACTACTCTCCGGTTGGGCACTCTAATCAACGGTAGGGCTATAACAGCACACCTCAAAGTAAGCCTTTCCCATCTAGAAAACCCCACACTGTCACCTTGAGTACTAGATGAGTCCAACAAACACCACAATTTCATAAAGACATCCAACTCCAAATATAACTCATAACAAGTATTTGTAATCTCTAGCCTAAGTGCCACCATGGTGTGCACGTTGTCACTTTCACACACATGGGGAGAGCAGAGATCTATTAAAGCACTTGAGTAGCAAGGTTGATCTATAGATTACAAGCTCATGATCTCAATAAGATCATGCATATATATAGAGAGATGAACACATAGCTACCGGTAGAACCCTTAGCCTCGAGAGAGAACTACTCCCTCCTCATCATGGGAATCAGCAACGGTGATGGAGATGGTGGTGGAGATCGATGGAGTTGGCTCCGGGGGCACTTCCCCATCCCAGCAGGGTGCCGGAACAGAGACTTTTTGTCCCCCGAATCTCCCCTTCGGTGGTGGCGGCGCTGTGGAACTTTTCGTGGATTTCTGATTGATGATTTAGGGTTTTGGTATCGGGAGGCTCTTATAGGCGAAGGAGGCAAGGTCGATGGAGTGCCAGGGGGCCCACACCACCTGGTGGCATGGCCAGGGCTAGCCCGCGCCACCATATGGTGTGGCCAGGCCCTGGCCCTCCTCCGTCTCTGCTTCTGGCTCCGTGAGTCTTCCGGTAAAATAGGAACTTTGGCTTTTGTCCCGTCCAATTCCGAGAATATTGATTTTCTGACTTTCCTGGAACCAAAAACAGCAGAAAACAGGCAAGTGGCACTGTGGCTCTTGTTAATAGGTTAGTCCAAGAAATCATATGAAAAATACTCCAAAGTTGGAACAAAACACAAGAAAGTGGATAAAACCAAGCATGGAACATCAAAAATTATAGATACATTTGCAATGTATCAACATCCCCAAGCTTAACTCCTGATCGTCCTCGAGTAGGTAAGTGATAAAAAGAAAGAATAATTTTTGAGGTGACATGCACCATCAAAGACTTGATCAAAGTATTTGCAAAACATTCAAAGCTGGGATCATAGTACTTCAATCAAAACACGAAAGACGAAGTTCTAGCAATAAGCAAAGAAACTATGATGCAACATGAAAAGGCACAAACAAAAGATTCATGAATAACATTGCTTTGCAAGACGTTTGTTTGTTTCACATAAAGAAAACATAGCAAAATAGTATTCAGCTTGTCCCTCAACAGAGTAGCAAATATAAATGCATAGGAGACCTTCAAAGTTCATAAGACTGACTAGATACAATAGTTTAAAACAAGCAATATCAAGTTATGCATCAATCAACTAGTCTTGGGACAATGCACATAGAACTAAGAATGGCCACTATGCTCTCAAAGTAGGTGCATAAAGATAGAAGGTGGAGACTCAATATATAAGTGGAAGAAAGGCCTTTTGTAAAAGGAAGTAGGGATTCAAGTCTCATAAAGAGCTTCCAAAAATTATGGTACTTATAGCTTTCAGCTCTCATTGCCCCTATCATAAGCATCTTGAAGTGATTAAGGTTAAAGTGAACAAACTATGGTGTACATGCTTGACGAAGTATAAGTCAGAAATCTCATGTCCCTTGTATACGAGGGCCACTTCTCATGCTACTCACGTTTAGTCACCGGTAAGTTCTTGTCATTGTAAGTACATGTGTATCATTGAGAACCGCCAACGGGGTACCCCTTGCCCGATGATACGGAAGAATCCCCATATCAAAATGACAAGGCAAGCAGACAACGAGCATCTCATCATTCTTCTTATTTACCATGGGAATATAGTGCTTTTTTCTCTCTTTCCTCTTTTTATAGTATCTCTTTTTTTTCCTTTCTCTTTTTTTCTCAATATGACTCTTTTTTTATAAGAAGAATGCTTCATAGGCAGCTCATTATGGTGACGCTGCAGGTTTCCACCATGTCAGCATGGATTAGACCAGCGGCCCAGGCGTTTCTCTAACACATATACATAACTCCATGGACTTACAAGCTCCCCTTTCATTTCACAATCGATTTACATCCATATACAAAAGAACATGATATCAACTAGGTACAAGTACCAAGTGCAATGTTGAAAGTGTTCCCCATGAAAGCATGGTTCTGCTAATTCCCAACAAATAAGTGCAAGCATATACAACATAGACGACACAATGGTTCAAGTTTATTAAGGGCAAGTAAAGTAAAGTGTGCCATCAAGTTCGTGAGAGCTTTAATCACTAGTTTTCTCATAACAAGTGAAAGGTAAACAAAAGCATGAATATACTTGGAATAGCATAAGCTAGTAGGTAGGTATGGTGGACTCTTTGGAATAACTTGGTTTAGGGAGTTGGATGCATGAGTGGAACTCATACTTGGTGGTGGAGGCTAGCAAAAGACTGGGAGCGACAAACTAAGAGAGCAATAATGGCCATAATCATGCAGAGCGACAAAACATCATTGATAAAAGCATAAAGTGATACTACAAGTTGAAAACTAAAGGGTCATAAAGACTATGGTGACTTTGGATAGTCATAACATGGTGTGAGCATGTGCCAAGTCAACCCAAATAAAGCATCAAAGGAGAATACCACTATACTATGCTTTAATATGCTAAAACAACGCATGATTCATCCAAGGCACATTAAGCAATCTCAATTGTTTATAACAAGTCATGCTACAGCAAAGAATACTAAGCATAATGCCAAAACAATATCAAGCATGGCATGACAAAGCATAGGCCACAGTCAAAAACGAGCTCTTTTTACCACAAAAGTAAGAACTTTCCTACTCTTTTCCAAACCAAACCAAAGCACTTGTAAACCAATGTATGAAAGAGGGGGTCCAACCAATTTATTCAGAAAACTAAGCAAACCAAAGCAAACAAAAAACCAAAACGAAAACGAAAAATAAGACGCTCCAAGAACAACAGAACTGTGCATGAAACAATAAAAATGAAGCGTTTGGAAGAAACCTGAGATTTTTATTGATGAAGAAGGGGATGCCTTGGGCATACCCAAGCTTTGACGCTTGTACTTCTTGGATATTTCTTGGGGTGACACGCGTGGCATCCCCAAGCTTGAGCTCTAGTCCATCCTTCATCTCATTACTCATTCCTTCCATACACCTGAAATTTTTTCTTCATACAAAACTTCACACAGTCTCATTAGCAACATTTGTGCACTTAAGATAAATAAGTCTCAAGGTTCAGTTCTAACACCAAATAAACTTCCATTAGAACACTAGCTACTGTATCACTTTCCTCAAAAAGCTCAATTCCCCAAAAGAACTCAAAAAGGAACCCACGAGAAGCAAATGCAGAAAATGGCAGAAATCTGTCAAAACAGACCAGCAGGTAAAGACGAATTTTCCGAAGACCTTCTGTTGCTCAAATAAAAAAGTGTTGAACTAACGAAAGTTAGATAACAACCTGGAGAAGAAGCACAAAAACTTACAGCTCAATCCGACATACAGATCTCTCTCACGAATTTTTACGGTGAAGCACAAAAATCTGTTTCGGGACAGCAACTTTCCCAATCATTACTTCACTCTCATTAGAGGTTACTCTTGGCACAAAAAGCAAATAAAAAGGATAAGGAGCGGTTATTACTGAAGTAATAACTTCCAAGACTCATCTAACACTCTTGGGTTATCTCCCAACAAGTACTTTTGTTTAACGCCTTTAAGTTAGGCATGATAGTTTGAGAAGATGCTCACATAGGAAATATGAATTGAAGTAAAAGAGAGCATCAAGAAGAAAATTCAAAACATATTTAAGTCTAACCCACTTCCTATGCATAGGAATCTTGTAAAGAAACAAGTCATGAAAGCACAAAGCAATAAGCATAGTAATGCAAAACAAGTGCAACTTCAAGACTTTCAACATAAAGAGGGGAAACTTAATATTATTAAGATGCATAAAACCATGTTTACCTCTCTCATAATAACTTTCAGTAGAATCATGAATAAAATTAACAATATAACCATCACAAGGAACATTCTTATCATGAGCCACATGCATAAAAGAATTAATACTCCCCACACAAGCATAGTCATTCTTATTAATTGTAGTGGGGGCAAATTCAACAAAATAGCTATCATTATTATTCTCATCACCATAATCATCAAATATAGGAGGCATATTGTAATCACAATAAATTTTCTCCTCAATAGTAGGTGGACTGAAAATATCATATTCATCATTGTAATCATCATATATTGGAGGTTTGGTATCATCATAAGTAATAGAATAGCTATCTTCCAAAGCTGGGGAACTAAAAAGATCATTTTCATAAAAACTAGCTTCCCCAAGCTTAGACTTTTCCATAGCATTAACAATAATGGTGTCCAAAGAATTCATACTAACAACATTGCTATTAGCACGCAAGTAAAGTTCCATAGGTTTTTTAATTTTCTCTTCAAACACTTCATGTCCTAACTCAAGATAAATACTATAAAGCTCTCTAATTTTTTTGTTGTTTTCCATTAAGCCTAACTAGTGAAAACAAGAAACAAAAAGACAAAATTGCAGAATCTAAAGTAAATAACTTCGAGCACTCACACTAGAAAATAGGCGTTTCCCGTGGGAGGTTCTTCTTCTTTAATCCTCCGGTGTGAATACCTTTTACCTTACCTCCCTGGCAACGGCGCCAGAAAATAGCTTGATGTCTACGCACTTCTATTCTTGTAGACAGTTGTTGGGCCTCCAAGTGCAAAGGTTTGTAGAACAGCAGCAAGTTTTCCCTTAAGTGGATCACCCAAGGTTTATCGAACTCAGGAAGGAAGTGGTCAAAGGTATCCCCTCTCAAGCAACCCCGTAATCAAGATACAAGAAGTCTCTTGTGTCCCCAACACACCCAATACACTTGTCAGGTGTATAGGTGCACTAGTTCGGCGAAGAGATAGTGAAATACAAGTGGTATAGATAATTATAAGTGGTAAAGGTGATATAAAATAGCTTGGTGGCGTGGAAGAGACTAAAGGCAAACTGAAATAAAGGTAGAAGCAAGCAAACATGTAACAGATCTAGTAGCAAATGGTGTACCAATGCTTAGAAACAAGGCCTAGGGATCATACTTTCACTAGTGAACACTCTCTCATATAAATATATCATCTTCATGATACTACGCTGAACTACTCTCCGGTTGGGCACTCTAATCAACGGTAGGGCTATAACATCACACCTCAAAGTAAGCCTTTCCCATCTAGAAAACCCCACAATGTCACCTTGAGTACTAGATGAGTCCAACAAACACCACAATTTCATAAAGACATCCAACTCCAAATATAACTCATAACAAGTAGTTGTAATATCTAGCCTAAGTGCCACCATGGTGTGCACGCTGTCATTTTCACACACATGGGGAGAGCAGAGATCTATTAAAGCACTTGAGTAGCAAGGTAGATCTATAGATTACAAGCTCATGATCTCAATAAGATCATGCATATATATAGAGAGAGATGAACACATAGCTACCGGTAGAACCCTTAGCCTCGAGAGAGAACTACTCCCTCCTCATCATGGGAATCAGCAACGATGATGGAGGTGGTGGTGGAGATCGATGGAGATGGCTCCGGGGGCACTTCCCCGTCCTGGCAGGGTGCCAGAACAGAGACTTTCTGTCCCCCGAATCTCCCCTTCGGTGGCGGTGGCGCTGCGGAACTTTTCGTGGATTTCTGATTGATGATTTAGGGTTTTGGTATCGGGAGGCTCTTATAGGCGAAGGAGGCAAGGTCGGTGGACTGCCGGGGGCCCACACCACCTTGTGGCGCGGCCAGGGCTAGCCCGCGCCACCATATGGTGTGGCCAGGCCCTGTCCCTCCTCCGTCTCTGCTTCTGGCTCCGTGAGTCTTCTGGTAAAATAGGAACTTTGGCTTTTGTCCCATCCAATTCCGAGAATATTGATTTTCTAACTTTCCTGGAACCAAAAACAGCAGAAAACAGGCAACTGGCACTGTGGCTCTTGTTAATAGGTTAGTCCAAGAAATCATATGAAATGTACTCCAAATTTGGAACAAAACACAAGAAAGTGGATAAAACCAAGCATGGGACATCAAAAATTATAGATACATTTGCAATGTATCAGTGCTCCCGCTCATGCGCATGTACTCATCAACAAGATCACTAGCTACTCCATATGCAAGCATTCAAATAGCAGAGCATCATTTTTGGTAAGAACTAAAGTCAATCTTACCAATGTAGTCGTTCTTACATTCGAAGTAGGTGTCATAGTCCAACAATTGTCTCAAACTATTTCCTTGACATGCGAAACCGGTGCCGAAATATGTGCTCTGGGAAGAGCGAGTTCGTCCGATGGAAGTAGTCCTTGAACAGCCGCTCATGCGGGGGAAGCAATCGAGGAAGAACCGGCTTCGTGGTCATTATGACTGGGCTTCTTCCACGACCACATCTTGCGGGGGAGGCGGGAAGCAGAGGAGGCAAAGAGTGTGGATTGCGGGTGGAGATGCTTCCCACGTCTTGGTGCCTTCGGTGCCGCAACATGCATGGCGCGGTCAGCGACGGGGGAGCGGTCGACACGGTCAGCAAGAGGAAGTAGGTATGCGGCTGGCGCAGGCGTTTCAGCGATAACTAGTAATGGGAAGCGCAAGAGGCCGGCATAGGTCACTGGCATGTGGGCCAGGGGTGGATAGAGGAAGGACGTGTGTGGTGTCCTCGAAGACACGCGCGAGTGCAAATGTTCCCCCGATTTGGGCCACGAATGCACCGGTCCGGGGCCAGCAGACAATTCACGCCCCCGTTGGGTGCTATATTTTGGGCCGTGCTATCCGCTGACAGTAAAACAAATATGAACGGTGCATTTGGGGCCTACCATTGGGTATGCTCTTAGATAATATCCACCAGCAACGCCGCTAGTAGAGGTGTTGGGGGCTCTGCCCCAAATTGCCAACAGTTTGCCCCCACACTGGTAGCCACAAAATTCCCCCAACAACCGTAGGGGAGGAGGTATACGACATCTTGGGGTGTCCGATGGCACACATGGTGGCGCTCGACATACCAATCCCCAAGGTGCATGCTCGCGAATGGAAGACGGAGACCACTAGCCACACATCCTCACCTTGCCATGAACCGCCAGTAGAAGTGCCTGCCGTAGTCAACATGCACGACAACCATGTCTTGGGAAGAAGGCATGCAACAGCGACTCCGGCCACAAGCATGCATGCCCAAACCATGAGGACACCAACTATGACGCGCACAGGGAGGAGGGAGTGCACCACACTACCTCGCGACCGCCGTCACACGAGCATTTAGAGGATGAGGGAGGCCCTGGCCTCCATGCTCCTCGAGGCCGCCCAGCGCCACTAGGAGGATACCCACCTGAGGCCTCCAGCAGGGCAGGCTCGCGTTGGTAGCTGGGAGTGGAGGGCGATTGGTTGGGATAATAAGATAGAGGAGAGATGAGAGATGGGGCGGTTGGTGGGCAGTGTGAAAGGCTGACCGGTGGGGCTGCATGTCTCCATCCTACGTGGAGTTTTGTTGCCGCTGTTGCCGGCATGCCCAAGCGAGTCCCTGGTTGTTGGGGCTGGAGCAGTGCGTCGGATAGTTTTGGGCCTAGTTTTATCTTCGGTATGACATGGGGTATGACTTATTGGGTTCCCGTAACTGGTATACCCGCTACATACTTAGACTAAGGCCCAAGGCCAACAAGTAAATAAGGATTCTAGGAAGCATCTGAAGCCTAGAAACCAGACGTATTGGTCAAGATAGAAATACGAACCAACATAGTTGGGTAGCTGTAATAGAACTTGTAACCGATCTGTATTAGACAAGACCTAGCCTCTCATATAAGGGATGGGAGGAGTTGACGGAGAGGGCACCATAGCTTTGAGTAGTCACAACCCACCGTGAGTTGGATTACATCTAGCAAATCGGCAACTTTATAACATCTCTTTGCAATAAAGCTCAGACATGATTTGACTCCCTTGTTTGTCTGACAGGCCGACAAAATCACCAGCGCCCTTGTTTCCATAAAAACCCAAGTCCATAACTATTGAAATTATTGAGGTTACCCATCATCAATTATCGCCGTCTATGGGAACTTTGAGCGTTGGAGTCATGAATTCGGTGGCTTCAACTTCACCAAGCAGTAACCCGATAGTTGAGGTCAGCGAGATCCATCATGATTCCGTTGATCTTGATTCCTGTCCACCCACCCCTCTGCTAGAAATTTCGATGAGGAGACAGATCTCATGATCGGAAACCTCCACTTTCACATCGGAGCAGAGGAAGTTCTTTGCCTTTCGGATCCGATTTTCTCGGGTCCATCGGTTCCAATCATAACACCTGAGGTAACGTGAGCATCTTCTATCGGCTCCACTAGAAGATCCACTTCGGACCCGACAAGCATCAAAGATAACAACAACCACATTGCAAATCTGGGAGATTGGACCGATCTCTATGATGACCTCTCCTTTGGATCTAACTCTGAAACTCCATCACCCATCATCATGAACCCGAAAAATGGCATATCTGAAGATAGCATCGACTCTGAAATCAAAAAGTAAGATTCATACCCAGAGTAGGACCCATAGGATCTCACTTGTCCCCATGGTGGTGTCTCCCGCGACTCCGACAACTATAGCAACAACTCGAACGTGGGGCGCCAACAGGTGTGCGTAATAATAGGAGCCATATGAGGATACGAAGGAACCTCGACAGAACGTGACAAAAACGGTAACCCGATTATCCACCCTAATGATATTATTTTAGAAAATGATACAACTCCACGCAGGAACGGATCAGAACCACCACCAGTAAACCATGTCATCCAAGGAGGTGGTGAAGCACGCGAAGGTGACCATATATTTGTTCGGCTGCCACCAGCTTCCTGGGAGAAAGCAAGAAACACTATCTCGGATGCAGTACCCATGATGACAGACGTCACAGGTGACGACTTGATGGCGTACTAGTACCTCCTTCACAAGAAAAGGAGGAAACTGATCAAGATGTAGAGGGATTTGGAAGAGCAGAAAATAAGAGTTGATGAATCAAGCATGTGACTGGCGCAACTTAGCTCCACCCGCAACTTCGGAAGCATCGTAGGACAATCACAACTAGGAAGAGGCGGCTCTCGACTGAACAATATACCTGAAGTCGATAGACGTAACATCACCCGAGAGCTGAATCTGTCATTCACGTACATGGATTCAGCGGGACATATCAGGGCTAAAGCGACGCAAGCCTCCCTCGTTGCAGCTCAAGCTTATTTGCTCACAACGCAACCAGCAACCGATGATCCGTGGGCAGCTATCCATCGCTCCGCCCTCATGGGCCTCAGCATGGTTGGGGCAACACTCGCAAAGTAAGACCAGGAGATCATCCTGCAATCCAACAAATCACCGCACCATCACAACAACCCTCGACAAGTGGTGAACACACGAAGATCCAGGTCACCATACCACACACGCTCTCTGTGCGACCGCGACGCAAGGGATGACATCACACAAATAAAAATCGATAAATCTCAGGAAAGGCGCAAAAGATACTCAGGCAAGGAAAGTGAATATGACCTCGAAGCATGTGGCGCAAGTTGCTTTACCCATCGGGTTCGCAAGACGTGAGTACCCAAAGATTTCAAGCAGCCACATGATCACCAAAATTACGATGGCCACCAAGATCTAGAAGTGTGTCTAGCCAATTATCTTCAAACGGTAAAACTTTTGGGGGGATCAAAATACAAAGCTATGCAATTGCACTTAACCAGAGCCGCACGGTCCTGGCTACAATAGTTACCTGAAGAATCAATTAGCAGCTGGGGAGACCTGGAGGGAAAGTTCATCTGAAACTTCAAATCGACATTTAAATGACCCGCATCCATTGAGGAATCGAGGGCGTGCAAGAAAAATCAGGAGAATCAATACACGCATTCATACAACGGTGAAACATTATTAAGAATTCAGCCAAAGATTTCTCTGTTGAGAGGGCAATTGATGCTTTCAATGATGGTTTGTGTCAAAAAGAATTCATACAGGAAATGAGTCGGGTTAAGCCGAAGATGATCTCCCAGCTAATGGACATGGCGAGTTGATGGGCCAACAGCAAGGATGTAGTAAACAACAAGTAGGGTCGCTCACCCGAAGAAGATCGTGACAGGCAAAACAATGAAAGAAGGAGACGACGTACAATGGCTACCGAGGGCCAAGCCATGTTGAGGCTGGTTACGTCAATGAGGACAATCGCACGAGTGATAACCACAATGGAGGATACCTAAGAAATCGAGACGAAGGAGGACCAAGTGGGACAACACAACAGTACTGGACGAGGCAGCCGAGAGAAGCTCCAATACTAGCTATGTAGATGTTAGATGGACCATGCCACATGCACTACTACGTCGACTCAGAAGGAAGGAGGTGATCAAATAACCTCGTAAGGGACTGTCGCACATTCCTGGGATTCAAACGAGCATTCAGTAGCAAGGTGGCCGAGGCAATAAATCAAGGATACAATCCCGTACCAGGCACCCTAGCAATCAATGCACCACCACCACTAGGACCACCTCCGTAACCGCAGCGGTCCAACATCCACCTAAGCTAACAGAGAGCAAAACGATGAGTATCCGAGATCCAAGGAGCAATGCACATGATCCAGGAAGGGTGCCCATCCAACAGAACACAAAAACCTGATCACCCGACAAGTCAACATGGTAGTAAGAACACTACCACCAACACCCGAGTACCTCCACTGGTTTGAGCATGAAATCACCTTCAATAGAGAGGATCACCCCCTTCGGGTTCCCTGTCCGGGTCATTCAACATTGATAGTTGAGGCACAAATCGGCGGGTTCGACATGAACAAGGTCTTCATGGACGCGGGAAGCAATATCAACCTCATCTACGCCAAGGCACTGCACGCAATGAATTGCTCCCTCGCCAACTAGCTCCAACCGATACCTCCTTCCATGACATCGTCCCTGGCAAAGCCGAGGGTCCTCTAGGGAAGATCTACCTTGATGTTGTCTTCTGAACCCAAGAAAATTTCAGGCGAGAAAAAATCGAGTTCGAGGTTATGGACTGGCCATCGCAGTACCACACAATCCTGGGACGCCTAGCATTTGCAAGATTCATGGCGGTACCACATTACGTGTACCTCATGATGAAGATGCCAACACCCAATGGAATGATATCCGTTAGAGGAAGATTCACTCACTCAGACAACTACGACTGAGAGTTTAACAAGATCTCCGAGTCCTTCAGCATGGAAACGGAGTTCGCCTAGCTCAAGATCACCGTCGGACACGATATTATGCCAGAAGCAGCAAGCCCCATACCTGAACAATCCTTCAATGCTGCAAAGGATACAAAGAAAGTGCAGGTCCATTCGACGGGCCCGAAGAAAACCGCTCATGTGGCCTCTAACCTTATTCCCACATAGGAAAGCATGCTCATCAAGTTCCTACGTGAACGCTATGAAGTTTTTGCATGGGCCCCATCTAACATGCCAGAAATCCCCAAGGAACTCAGCGAGCACGCACTCAACATCTACCCTAACACACAACCAGTAAAACAATCGCTTCATGGAGCCAATACACAAGTCCGTTGGAAAAGAACTCCATTTCCTACTCGACACAAAATTCATCAAGGAAATAAAAAAGTAACATGGGTTGCCAACCCATTATGCGTTCCAAAGAAAAATACGGTTGAGCTATGCATTGTATCGACTTCTCCACACTAAATAAGCACTATCTGAAGGATCACTTTCCACTCCCATGAATTGATCAAATCATAGATGCAACTGCCAAGTGTGAATGCCTTTCCTTCCTGGACGCATACTCCGGATACCACTAGATCCGGATGAAAGAAGAAGACTGATACGTCCATTTTTCATCATTATTATATATCATGATTTACTGTTATTCATTGATATATTTCATATTAAGAGATGATACTTATGTTATTTCATCTATTTTTGCATGGTTGATGACTTTTGGAGCATGGACCGCTGTAGTCAGGATTCTGGTGGAAAAGGTGCTGTTTGGAGGCAAAATTCGCGAAGATCAGAAAATCCGGGAAACTACATGGAAAATCCTATTTTTCCAGAAGACGAAGAATGCCAGAAGGCGAAGTGGAGATGGGCCACAGGGGCCCACACCACCCCCTAGCACGGGCCACCCCAGGCCACACCACCAGGTGGTGTGGCCGCCCTGGTCCACTCCAGCCTCTCCCCTCTGGCGTCTATTATCCCCCCGAAACCCTAAGACTCGGGGAGCGACCACAGAAAGATTCCGCCACCTCTGCGGGGCGGAAAACACCGAGGGAGAAAGATCTCTTCGGTAGATAGAATTTTGCCGGGGGAATTTCTTCCCAGAGAGGGGAGATCGTTGCCATCAACACCACCATCAAGCTGGACTTCATCGGGATCATCATCATCATCATCATCACCACCATCATCTCCACCAGCACCATCATCACCACCTCATACCACTGTAACAATTGGGTTGAATCTTGCACAGTTCTTAGGGGAAACTTTCCCGGTGTTGATTACTCCTTGTAGTTGATGCTATTGAGTGAACCATTGAATTATCATTTATGTTCAGATTGTTACACATCATTATTTCATCTCTGATCATGATCCATATGATGTCTTGTGAGTAGTTCATTTTGTTCTCGAGGACATGGGAGAAGTCATGTTGTTAGTAGTGGAATTATGTTGAGAAAGATTCAATAGTTTGATATTTAAGTTGTGGTGTACTTCTTCTAGTGGTGTCATGTGAACGTCGACTACATGACACTTCACCTATATGGGCCTAGGGGAATGCATTGTGTATTTGGCTACTAATCGTAGGGGTTGCCGGAGTGACAGAAACCTGAACTCCCGTTAGGAAACCTTTGCACAAGGGATGTCACGTTCTTAGAGTTTAAACCTGTGGTTAGGTTTCTACCTTAATTACTTTCTTGTACTTGCGGATGCTTGCAAGGGGTATAATCACAAGTATGTATTAGTCCTAGGAAGGTCGATACATTAGCACAGGTTCACCCACACAACACTTAGCAAACTAAAGAAGATTAATCAACTATATGAAGCGAAAGCACTTGACGGAATTCCCATGTGTCCTCGAGAATGTTTGGTCATCTTAAGTAATACAACCGGCTTGTCCTTTGCTAAAGAAAGGATTGGGCCACTTGCTGCATTTATTCTTATTGTCTTTTATTTACTCGTACTTTATTTACCTGCATTATCAAAAACCCCTAAAAATCCATTTGCTAAGTATTTACAGAGAATTCCTGCTCCAAGCCATTCGCCAACACCTTCTGCTCCTCGTTGGGTTCGACACTCTTACTTATCGAAAATACTGCGATACACCCCCTATACTTGTGGGTCATCAAGACTATTTTCTAGCGCTGTTGCCGGGGAGTGAATCGCTATTAGAGAGTGGAACTAGTAAAGGAAACTTCTACTGTGAGTATTGTTTACTTCTGTTAGTTGCTTTATTTTTAATATGGATAATTCGCCGAGTTTCTTATTTCGTAATGCTACTACCATTGCTAAGGTAGTAGATGAACCACCACCTGCTGAGAATAATACTTTTAAAATACCTACAAGAATTATTGATTGTGTTATGGATAACTATTATGTTGGAGATGGAACTGTCCATCCCGGTGATCATTTGCTCTTTATACACGAATTATGTGGGTTGTTCATGTGTGCAGGTATTACAACAGATCAAGTCAAGAAGAAGTTTTTCTCATTATCACTGAAAGGAAGAGCTGAAGAATGGTATAAGCTGCTGAAGAATGGCCAATCTCTTGAATGGGAGGAAATAGTACCTCTCTTTTATTTAGAGTTTTATCCTCCTAGTGAGATTCATAAAGATCGAAATCAAATATACAACTTTTGGCCTCTTGATGGAGAGAGTACAACTCAAGCTTGGGGGAGATTAAAGTTACTAATGCTCAAATGTCCCATTCATGAGCTCCCCAACAATATTATTATCAATAATTTTTATGCAAGGCTCCTTCTACATGATAAGGATTTATTGGATGCTTCTTGTGCTGGATCATTCACTCGCATGGAAGAAGAAGCTAAATGGGATCTTCTAGACCGTATTCAAGACAATGCTGAAGCATGGGAGAATGACAAAGGAAGAAAGTCGGGTATAAATTGTGATTATGAATGCATTGAATCTTTTATGGGAACTGATGACTTTCAAAATATTAGTAATGCTTATGGTCTTGATTCTCAAGTTATTACAAATTGTTTTAAGGATTTTGCTTCTTATATTGAAATCCCGCAAAAGCGATGGAACAAGTATCATGCACCATATAAAGATATTGTTGATTGTGTTCCTGTTAGGAGTTCTGAATTTTGCACTATTGATCACATTCTACCTGAACCTTATATCGAGAAAATACCCTTCCCGGATAAGGTAAAGGAGCATCCTATGATAACTAGTGTAATCAATAAAAGTGCAAAGAGAACTATAAAACCTGATGAACAAATAAACATTGAACCTGTTGTAGCAATTGTGAAAGACCTTGTCACTAAAAGTGTAGAAGATGGACACATAGTCTTCTGTGAGGATGCTTCTAATATTGTCTCACATCCTAATAGAACTAAAAAGGCTAGTGTCCCTGTGCTTTCTGTTAGAATTGGTGATCATTGCTATTATGGTTTATGTGATATTGGTGCAAGTTCAAGTGCTATTCCTTATGAGCTTTACAAAGGAATTATGTATGAAATCAGTCCCTGCGAACTAGAAGAGATTGATGTGGTTATTCACCTTTCTAATAGAGAGACCATCTCTCCAATTGGTATTGTACGGGATGTAGAAGTTCTTTGTGGTAAGATTAAATATCCTGCTGATTTTCTAGTACTTGGTTCAGTTGCTAGTAAAACCTATCCCATCATTTTTGGTAGACCTTTCTTGAGTACATGTGGAGCTATTATAAACTGCAAAAGGGAGAAAATCTTGACCAAATTTGATGGGGAATCTTATGAGTTTAATTTTTCAAAATTTACTAAAGAACCTTGTGAAAATGATACCCATAATGAGGATTTTAGAGTTGAACAACTTGCTTCTATTTCTCTTGCTCCTAACAATGCTTTGCAGCAATTTATGGAAGACCATGAAAGTGAAATCTAATGGAAGAAAGAAATGAGATTGACGAGATTCTCCATCGTCAACCTAAGATGCTTAAGCATAACTTGCTTGTGGAAGATTTGGGTAACACGTTGCCACCTAAGATTAAAACCTTTACCTAATGATCTTAAGTATGCTTACATTGATGATAATAAAATATGTCCTGTTATTATTAGCTCTAAACTTTTAGGGAAGGAAGAGGAAAGATTCTTGGAGGTATTGAAGAAACACCGAGGGGCTATGGGCTATACTCTGGATGATTTAAAAGGGATTTCTCCTACTATATGTCAGCATGCTATCAATATAGAACCAGATGCAAAGCCAGTTGTAGAGCACCAACGTCGTTTAAATCCTAAGATGAAGGAAGTGGTAAGAAATGAGGTATTGAAACTCCTTGATGATGGTATTATTTACCCTATTGCTGATAGTGAATGGGTTAGCCCTGTTCATTGTGTCCCTAAAAAAAGGGGGAATTACCGTTGTTCCTAATGATAATGATGAGATTATTACCCAAAGAATAGTAGTAGGTTATAGGATGTGCATTGATTTCAGGAAAGTTAACAAAGTTACTAAGAAAGATCATTACCCACTTCCTTTTATTGATCAAATGTTAGAAAGGTTGTCTAAAAAGACCCATTTTTGTTTTCTTGATGGATACTCTGGTTTCTCTCAAATTGCTGTTAAACAACAAGATCAAGAAAAAACTACTTTTACATGCCCTTATGGAACCTATTCCTATAGACGTATGCCTTTTGGTTTATGTAATGCTCCTGCTACTTTTCAAAGATGCATGTCTGCTATCTTTCATGGTTTTTGTGAGTAAATTGTGGAAGTATTCATGGATGACTTCTCCGTATATGGAACTTCTTTTGATAATTTTCTACACAACCTCGATAAAGTTTTGCAGAGATGTGAAGAAACTAATCTTGTTCTTAATTGGGAGAAATGGCCCTTCATGGTGAATGAAGGGATTGCACTTGGACATAATGTTTCTGAAAGAGGCATAGAAGTTGATAGAGCTAAAGTTGAGGCAATTGAGAAAATGCCCTGTCCAAGAGACATCAAAGGTATTCGTAGTGTCCTTAGTCATGCTGGTTTCTATAGAAGGTTTATTAAATATTTCTCTAAGATATCAAAACCCCTCACTAATCTTTTTCAAAAGGATGTACCCTTTGTCTTTGATGATGATTGTAAGGAAGCTTTTGAAAATCTAAAGAAGGCTTTAACTACTGCTCCTATCGTTCAACCACCTGATTGGAGTTTACCCTTTGAAATAATGTGTGACGCTAGTGATTTTGCTGTAGGTGCTGTCCTTCGGCAACGAATAGATAAAAAGTTAAATGTTATCCATTATGCTAGTAAGACTCTTGATGCTACTCAAAGGAATTATGCTACTACTGAAAAAGAATTCTTAGCCGTTGTCTTTGCTTGTGATAAGTTTAGACCTTATATTGTTGACTCAAAAGTTACCATTCATACTGATCATGTTGCTATTAAGTACCTTATGACGAAGAAAGATGCTAAGCCTAGGCTTATTAGATGGGTGCTACTCTTACAAGAGTTTGACCCACATATTGTAGATAGGAAAGGTGCTGAAAATCTTGTAGCTGATAATTTATCTCGATTGGAAAACATCTCTTTTGATCCTATGCCTGTTAATGATAGTTTCCCAAATGAACAGTTGGCTGTAGTAGGGGTAAGCTCGCGAGGGAGCCCTTGGTATGTTGATTATGCTAACTTTATTGTCTCCAAGTATTTGCCTCCAACTTTCACAGCTCAGCAAAGAAGGAAGTTCTTTTATGATTTGAGGCATTATTTTTGAGATGACCCACATTTATATAAAGGAGTGGATGGTATTATGCGAAGATGTGTTCCAGAATATGAACAAAAGGAGATATTGCGGAAATGTCATGGTAGTGCCTATGGAGGACATCATGCAGGAGATAGAACTGCGCAAAAGGTGCTACAATCAGGTTTCAACTGGCCTACCCTTTTTAAAGATGCAAGAAAATTTATTTATCTTGTGATGAGTGTCAGCGTGTTGGTAATATTTCTAGACGCAATGAAATGCCTATGAATTACTCTCTAGTTATTGAACCCTTTGACTGTTGGGGATTTGAATTTACGGGTCCTTTTCCTCCCTCAAAAGGTTATACTCATATTCTTGTTGCTGTTTATTATGTCACTAAGTGGGTAGAAGCCATACCTACGAAGAGTGCTGATGGGGAGACCTCTCTAAAAATGCTTAAGGATGTTATCTTTCCTAGGTTTGGAGTTCCTAGGTATCTTATGACTGATGGAGGTTCTCATTTCATTCATGGTGGTTTTAGAAAGACCCTTGCTAATTATGATGTTAATCATAGAATCACTTCAACTTATCATCCCCAAACTAGTGGACAAGTAGAGTTATCAAATAGAGAAATTAAATCCATCTTGCAAAAGACTATTAATAAATCTAGAAAAACTTGGGCTAAAAAGTTGAAAGATGCTTTATGGGATTATAGGACTGCCTATAAAAATCCTATGGAAATGTCCCCTTACAAAATGGTTTATGTGAAAGCTTGTCACCTGCCTTTAGAATTAGAACACAAAGCTTATTGGGCAGTTAAAGAACTTAATAGAGACTGTAAGCTTGCTGGTGAAAAAAGATTATTTGACTTAAGTTCGTTGGATGAATGGAGGAGTGAAGCATATGAGAATGCTAGACTCTTTAAGGAAAAAGTTAAAATATGGCATGACAAGAGAATACTTAAGAGAGAATTCCATGTTGCTGAGAAAGTTCTATTGTATAGGTCTCGTCTCAGATTTTTTGCAGGGAAACTACTGTCAAAATGGGAAGGACCTTTTGTTATTGAAGAAGTGTATCGTTCAGGAGCAATACAAATTTCTTCTTTAAAAGATAACAATACACAAGTGGTGAATGGTTAGCGACTCAAGCACTATATTGCTGGAGATTCTTACAATGAAGATGTTGATGCTATTCAAGTGGTAACTCCAGAAAAATTTATCAAAGAAAAAATTCAGAGACGGTTTTCTAATAGGTAACTGACATGGGTATGCCCAACAGGCACTCGACTACAGCCTACCTGGTGTGGCCCAATGGAAGGCGCACTCGACGACCTGCACATGTCCATGACGCCCATGACGGTTCGACTGATATGAAGCCCATATGGACATAGACTCCCAAATGACAAGACAAGGAAACCTCAAGAGTTTGAATACAACTTGTAACCAACTCGTATTGGTACCCGAGACCTAGCCTCCCCATATATAAAGGCTAGGAGGGTCCAACAGGATGACACGCTACGCCACAATAGATCTGGACATCGCGACTCCTATAATAAATCGCCACAATAGACAATAGATCTAGACAACATTGCTAGATCTAATCTGCGCATACACCGCCATCGGCGACATTGTAATCCTTCAGATCATCATCAATCAAGAGCAGACAAGCAGGAGTAGGGTCTTCTACGAGGCCTGAACCTGGGTAAAACCTTGCGTCCATGTGTGCTTGTTTGCTAGCCGTACCAAGATTTCCAGCGCTCCTCTCTTCTCCAAAACCCAAGTCCATAACAATGGGCATTGATGAGTTAAACCCTCGTCAATTGGCGCCGTCTGTGGGAACTGGGAGTGCTGATGTTGCGATCTCGACGGCCCCATCACCAACGATCTACGGTTCACTTGTTTTTGAAGAACAGATCTGCGCCGACCTGCGGATCCCCGTCTTCAAACATCTCCGATGCAGTCAAATTTAACTTCGCCAACACGAGTGCATGGCTCAACATCAGATCTGCCCTTTTCGCGCTGCTGATTGGATCTATGGAGTCGAAGCTGTTTCTTTCGCCAAGCTATCATACTTTGGATGGCCGAGTTCAATAAAATCCGAGACACAAGCCCAGCGACACGCCTTGGAGGCTTCCACATGTACGTTACTATTCGGGATGCCTTATTGACATGCAAACAACAAATCCGTTTGGATTAAGACCCAGACATGGTTTGTTTATTTTGGATCGATAAGAAAAAAGACTAATGTCATGGAGCCATGCAACTTGCGAGAAGAATCATGAAGGCAGACGTCAACACACATGAAAAATCGGGAATCACACTTTACCTCATGGCGAGCCAATCAATTAAGACCAGACGTTTCTTCACGTGATTCAATCAAAGGACGAAGAAAAAAAAGAGCTACAAGTTTTGTCACTAGATCAAGTTCAAGACACAGATTTAGACGACTCCTGAAAAACAAAAGCAAAAGAAGAAATTCAGGGCAGTAGCTTCATTATTGTGTACTTCAACACTGCTACACCAACTCCGCCGCCTCGACCCTTGTCCGCCGCGTGGAGTACGCGTCCGCCACGTTGACTCCGTCCGTCGCGCGACTCCGTCGACTTCGACCACACGTCCACCCGACGACTCCTTCAGTTGCGTTTACTCTACACATAGGGGTTGCGTCGATTCCGCCGCGTGACTCGCTGCAGTGTTCAACTACGACGACCATGTCCGTCACGCGACTCTGGTTGCGACTCGACTCCGGCCGCCATGCGACTCCAACCGTGATTCGACTCCGTCTATGGCTCCATGCAACTCTGACAGTGGCTTGACTCCCGTCCGACGAGTGTGACAATACGTCCGCCGTGTAGACTCCGTGTCCACCGCGTGACCGCTTGTTCGACGCGCACCACTCGATGCCACATCGACTCCATACAAACAAAAATCCAGCGACCCCACTACAACGACTACGTCCGAGCATGTTGATTCTACACTCAAGGGCTGCGCAACCCGCTAAGATCGTCAGCTCCAGCGACTCGATGGCTCCCTCCTCTATGGCAACCTGACACGTCCTTCGATTCCGGCGACCTTTCTGCAGTCTTCGGGTGAGGTGACCCGATGCGGTCTTCGATTGCTATGGCCCGTTACGGTCTTCGGATGTGGCAACTCGTTATCACCACGCAACTCTGGTCCGCCACGCCGACTACGTCCGCTGCGTGACATGTTGCCGCGGCGACTCCTTCCACCGCACGGCTCGCCGCCACCTCGACTGCATCCACGGTGTTGACTCAATGTCCACCACGCGACTCGCTGCTGAGTCGAATCCGTTCATCACGCGACCCGTTCACCTCGTCGACAACTAACAAAGCTAAGTTCTCTACGTAGAGTTGATTCCTTTTTAAATATTTACTTTAATCGCACTCGAAACACTCGGGGACTGCGCCCTCTTCGAGTAACCTAATGTGTCGTCGACTCCACGCACTCGAGCACCTCATACGCGACAGCTCGAGTAGCTGATTCTGCATGATCATCAAATCCTTGAACTCCGAGTACCTCGGCAAGGTACGGAGACTAAGGGTAATCAGGCTAACGAAAAGGCCTAGCATACAGTGCAAAAGTCTTGACTCGATTGGCACCAGAATCTTACTTTATAAGTCGACAGGCAAATATTCTTTGCAAGATACAAGTACTTCAAAATTCTTTGCATTTTCTATAGCTTACAAGGACGTCGACTGCATCGAGCTATTCTATCGGGTCCTCCAACAGGAGTCGACAAAACAACTGTCTAGGACATACACTCAACACCCGAGTCGAGTCCCTTCTCGGATGGTTGCATCGCTTGATGCTACACACACGCGATATTGGCCGCGCACCAGATAGAAGTGACTGCGTCGAATCCATCCGCATCATCGACTCACCTGGCTAGAACTCCCGGATTCTCCTCATTATTTTCAACTGCGTCTACAAGATAAAAATCTCGAGTCTCTGCCCGAGTCTACACTCCACCAGACACTCGGGGGCTACTCCAAACTGAAGCGCTGGTCGCGCATATACAAGATCCTCGAGTGACACACTCTGAATCCTCACTCGAATCCACGATTCGACTACGGACTCGGGGGCTACTCCCATAGGGAGCACTGTCCGCGCATCTGAAGAAATTTGTGAAGATATCCAAGTATCATGAAAACCCTTCACTCCAATCTATGATTCGATTGTGGACTTTGGGTTACTCCCATAGGGAGCGCTGAAAGCATATTCGACCGAAGCAAGCAAAAGACGACAGCAGTCGCAAAATACTTATAGTCCCCACTCGAGTCTACGACTCGAATAGGCACTCGGGGGCTACTCCCATAGGGAGCGCTGGTCGCGCACCCTATGATTATTTTTCCTTGTACATCGTACTGTGTGTCGATAACATCCACACTCGAATGCTATGGCGACTCCGTCTCATATTTTCCCTACAAAGAGATTACGTCTCCTGGGCCACCCGAATCATCTCCGCGATGACAAAAAATTCGGATGCCGTGCTTACAGCGTGAAGATAAGACCTGAATAAGGCACAACGACGCGCTGCGCTCTACCAGAAATAATCCGTACCTACAGGTACGATGAATAAGCCTTGACGGACGCGTCGAGTGCTCACATTTGTACACTGGGATTCGACTCTATAAGACCTCCGCGGCCTGAGTCGAATTACACCAGCAATTTCCGAAGTCGAGTCCGGGGACTCGAGTTTGAGTAGGTAGCGTTGTTTTTGCCCTAGAGCAATTAACTGGTCCCGATCCGTCGAGCGCACCAGGCACGTTTACCATCATCCCTATGAACTATTATAAATTCGACTGGCCCAATGAACTTCCGGGTGAAGTACTTCACACTCGACACAATTGTCGACTCCGACATCCTAATGCAAAACTCAAGACTTCTGAGTCCCCATCCGAATCTACGATTCGCATGGACACTCGGGGGCTACTGGCATGGGTATGCCCAACAGGCACTCGACTACAGCCTACCTGGTGTGGCCCGACGGAAGGCGCACTCGATGACCTGCACAGGTCCATGACGCCCATGACGCCCATGACGGTTCGAGTGATATGAAGCCCATATGGACACGGACTCCCAAATGCACAAGACAAGGAAACCTCAAGACTAGAGTTTGAATACAACTTGTAACCAACTCGTATTGGTACCTGAGACCTAGCCTCCCCATATATAAAGGCTTGGAGGGTCCAACGAGGACGACACGCTATGCCACAATAGATCTAGACATCACGACTCCTACAATAGATCGCCACAATAGACAATAGATCTAGACAACATCGCTAGATCTAATCTGTGCATACACCGCCATCGACGACATTGTAATCCTTTGGATCATCATCAATCAAGAGCAGACAAGCAGGAGTAGGGTCCTCTACGAGGCCTGAACCTGGGTAAAACCTTATGTCCCTGTGTGCTTGTTTGCTAGCCGTACCGAGATTTCCAGCGCTCCTCTCTTCTCCAAAACCCAAGTCCATAACAATGGGCATTGATGAGTTAAACCCTCGTTAGTAACAGATCTGGTAAGAAAAGTTCTGCGAAAATACTATCCAGTTATATTTTTGCAATTTTTATCCAACAAGGAAAGCTACGAAGCAAAAGAGGGACGGAAATGGAGCCAGGGTGGCTCACACCACCCCCTGGCGCGCCCCCTGGCCGCGCCAGCAGGTGGTGTGGCCGCCCGGACTCCGTCTCCAACCCGATTTCTCCCAGTACCTTCCTTATGTTGTAAAACTTCGTAATATATAATCCCCCGGATCCCCCGAGGTTCATATATTGTTTTCTTGTTGTGTTTTTGTTTCGATTTGTTTCTGACAGGTAGAGTCCCAGTTTTGGAACCACAATGTCTTCCTCTGGATCAGCCAAGGAGGATTTCTTAGCGAATATCATCAACCCATATATGCGTGAGTTGAAGATTCATCCCAAGGAGTTGTTGCTTGAAGATGGGGAGGTACGGATAAAAGAGGTTCAAGGCCCTAAAGGTGGAGGAAGTCTGGAGGAAAGGATGGAAGCGCTGGAGCAAGAAGTCTTTAGAAACAAGAAGATGGCGGAACGCGAAGTGGATATCATCCATAACATTTGTTCTGAACTCATCGCCGAGCACCAAAAGGAGACTGCTGAGCTCAAGGATGAAATTCTCTCACTCCACCAAACAACCAACCAACTGCAAGCATAGCTCTACGACATTCAAAATCAAAACTATGAGTATGAGGTTAGGTTTAAACACATAAGTGCTGCTGCTAGTTTCAGGATGATGGAGACTAGGATGTCTTTCGTTGATGGGGAGCCCTTACCTTGGAAGTCGGACGATCATGAGAGAACACCACCACCACCGAAGGAGTTATCCGTCATCAGGTTTTGGCATCCCCTTGGTTTGTTCCAAGCTTGGGGGAGTGCCGCAGTATCACATCAATATCTTCTATCTTTTTACCTTTTTAGTAGAGTCATATCATGAATAGAGAAGTTATCATGTAGGATGGTTTGCATTATGGAAGTGTCCCCCTCTTGTTAGATATCTATGTATCCCTTGGTATGAGTTGCTGTTATGGAATATTAATGAGAAGTTCTATCATTTACTCTTTTGCATATCTTATATTAGTTTTCAATTCATGGTTATATGATTGATCTTGTTGTTAGTATTGGTATCACTTTGGTATCATTGAGTTAATTTAGTTGGTTTTGGCAAACCTGGCTCGGTCAATAGCAACACTATTTTGATAATTGAATGAAAAAGATATAAGTACTCTTAAGGAAATATAATTTCATCATCTTTCTTTCTTGATTTGCTCATAAGTTTAGTATTCTCTAGTTAAGATCTTTTGTGCTTCCAAGGAAGATTGCATGTTTGTTTTTACCACTTGTATGTTTGTTTGTTTCCTTTAACTCTTATGCTTGCTACCCAGCCTTGCTAGCCAAAAACCTGTACTGAGAGGGAATGCATCTCGTGCATCCAATCCTTAAACCAAAACCTATGCCATTTGTGTCCACCATAACTACCTATTAGCATTATTGCTATTCCAAGTAAATTCATGTTTTTATCTACCTTCCAAATTAAACTTGTTATGAGAAAATTAGTGATTAAAGCTCTCACAAACTTGATGGCACACTTTACTTTCTTGCATTTAGTAAACTTGAACCATTGTGTCCATCTTTGTTGCGTATATGCTTGTGCTTTATAAGTTGAAGTTAGCAGAACCATGTATCATGGGGAATGCTTTCAACATTGAAGTTAGCAGAACCATAACTACCTATTAGCATTATTGAAGTTGAGTAGCATGAGGTTCGGTACTCGTAAGTAAGGGGCATGAGATTTCAACTTATAACTTGTCAAGCATATCCTCTTAGTTGTGTCACTTTAACCTTAATCACCTAAAGATGCCTATGATAGGGGTAATGAGAGCTGAAAGCTAGTAAGTACCATAATTTTTGGAAGCTCTTTATGAAACTTGAAATCCCTGCTTCCCTCTGCGAAGGGCCTTTCTTTTACTTTTTATTTGAGTTAGTAAACCTATTCCCTTCTATCTCAGCAAGTATTTTGAGTTGTTGTGTTTCATTCATTCATATGATGATTTATTCAACCATGTTTCTTATGTTCCTTGTTTTGCACATTGCTCTTACCTTAGTGTCTACTACTTTGAAAGCTATCATTGAAAGCCAGTTATTTGTGAACTCCAGCAAATTGTCAACTATTCTTCGACCAAGAGCTAAGTTTACCATTGCCAATTATGATTTACTTTATGCATCTTTATTGTGTTTCCTTTACTTATTGCAAGTTAAGTTATATAATAGTGAGTTGTCTTCTACTATGACTTATGTATTGATGAATGTGATGCTCCTTGTCCATATTCTTTTATCGACTCTTCACTCCATAAACCTAAGGTCATGTTTATTGAGCTTAGTTTTTGCTTGGGGACAAGCGAAGTCTAAGCTTGGGGGGAGTTGATACGTCCATTTTGCATCACTATTCTATATCATAATTTACTATTATTCATTGATAATTTCATATTAAGAGATGATACTTATGTTATTTCATCTATTTTTGCATGGTTGATGACTATTGGAGCATGAACCGCGGCAGTCAGGATTCTGGTGGAAAAGGTGCTGTTTGGAGGAAAAATTCGTGAAGATCATAAAATACAGGAAAATACATGGAAAATCCTATTTTTCCAGAAGATGAAGAATGCCATAAGGGGAAGTGGAGATGGGCCACAGGGGGCCCACACCACCCCCTGGCGCGGGCCACCCCAAGCCGCGCCACCAGGTGGTGTGGCTGCCCTGGTCCACTCTAGCCTCTCCCCTCTGGCGTATATTATCCTCCCAAAACCCTAAGACTCGGGGAGCAACCATAGAAAGATTCTGCCGCCTCTGCGTGGCGGAAAACACCGAGAGAGAAAGATCTCTCCGATAGATAGAATTCTGCCGGGGGAATTCCTTCCCGGAGAGGGGAGATCGTCACCATAAACACCACCATCAAGCTAGACTTCATCGGGATCATCATCATCATCACCACTATCATCTCCACCAGCACCATCATCACCACCTCATACCGCTGTAACAATTGGGTTGAATCTTGCACAGTTCTTACGGGAAACTTTCCTGGTGTTGATTACTCCTTTAGTTGATGCTATTGAGTGAACCATTGAATTATTGTTTATGTTTAGATTGTTACACATCATTATTTCATCTCTGATCATGATCCATATGATGTCTTGTGAGTAGTTCGTTTTGTTCTTGAGGACATGGGAGAAGTCATGTTGTTAGTAGTGGAATTGTGTTGAGAAAGATTCAATAGTTTGATATTTAAGTTGTGGTGTACTTCTTCTAGTGGTGTCATGTGAACGTTGACTACATGACACTTCACCGATATGGGCCTAGGGGAATGCATTGTGTATTTTGCTACTAATCGTAAGGGTTGCCTGAGTGATAGAAACCTGAACCCCCGTTAGGAAACCTTTACACAAGGGACGTCAGGATCTTAGAGTTTAAAGCTGTGGTTAGGTTTCTACCTTAATTACTTTCTTGTACTTGCGGATGCTTGCAAGGGGTATAATCACAAGTATGTATTAGTCCTAGGAAGGTCGGTACATTAGCACAGGTTCACCCACACAACACTTAGCAAACTAAAGAAGATTAATCAACTATATGAAGCGAAAGCACTTGACGGAATCCCCATGTGTCCTCGAGAACGTTTGGTCATCTTAAGTAATACAACTGGCTTGTCCTTTGCTAAAGAAAGGATTGGGCCACTTGCTGCATTTATTCTTATTGTCTTTTATTTACCCGTACTTTATTTACCTGCATTATCAAAAACCCCTAAAAATCTGTTTGCTAAGTATTTTTAGAGAATTCCTGCTCCAAGCCATTCGCCAACACCTTCTGCTCCTTGTTGGGTTTGACACTCTTACTTATAGAAAATACTTCGATACACCCCCTATACTTGTGGGTCATCAAAGACCAAGACAAGACAACATTCATCACACCTGATGGTGTATTCTGCTACACTACAGTGCCCTTCGGGCTGAAAAACATGGGTGCCACCTACCAGTGGATGATGCAAAACTGCCTAGGAAACCAAATCGGTAGAAACATCCAGTCTACATTTATGACGTCGTGATTAAAACAAGGCAAGAGTCGACCTTTATCGATGGTTTATGCGAAACATTCAATAATCTCGATAAATACCGCATCAAGCTCAACCCGACAAAGTGCTCCTTTGGAGTCCCTCCTGGGCAACTCCTTGGGTACCTCGTGTCAGCTAGAGGAATAGAAGCAAACCCGGAGAAAATACATCAATACTAACCATGAAGAAGCCAACAAATCTACGAGGTGTCCAGCAGCTAGCTGGACGTGTGGTGACACTAAGCCGATTCATCACTCGGTTGGGGAAAAGCACTACCATTCTACACACTGCTGAAGAAATCTGACACCTTTGAGTGGACCGACGAAGCCCAGCGAGCCTTTGAAAACCTCAAGAAAACACTCTCACCATCACCTGTTTTGGTGTCACCCAAATAAAAAGAACCACTATTGCTTTACATCGCCGCCACCAAGTAAGTGTTGAGCATGGTACTGTTCTTTGAATGACCCGAAGAACGAAAACTCACGGTGTACAACGTCTGGTCTACTACCTCAACGAGGTACTATCTCCATCCAAACAAAGGTGCCTGCACTACCAAAAACTTGCATATGGTGTCTTCATGACGGTGCAAAAGCTGCACCATTAGTTCTCCGAGCATTCGATAGTGGTAGTCAACAAGGCTCCCCTCTCCAACATCCTCAACAACCCTAAAGTAACAGGGTGTGTCTCTCTCTGAGGCATCGAGCTATCCCCTCGAGATATCACATACGAGAAACAAAAACAATAAAATCTTAGGTTCTTCCTGACTTCATCACAGAGTGGATGGAACTCCAAAACAAGGTTCCCAAAACTTGTTGAGTGCATGGACAATGTATTTCGACAGGTCAAAAAGAACTGAAGGAGTAGGAGCTAGCATCATACTGATATCGCCCTAGGGAGACAAGATGCGCTACATACTTTGGATGAGTTTCCCGAACGCGTCAAACAATGAAGCAGAATATGAGGCCCTTTTGCACGGTATGCAGATGGCAAAAGCCTGTGGTGCAACTTCCCTCAAAATCTTCGGAGATTCAAACCTCGTCGCATAGCAAGTAATGGATAAGTGTGATGCCATCAGTGACAACATGATCGTGTATCGCAACATGTACAACATTATGGATAATTGGGTTTGTAGCATGGAAAACAAATATATTCCTACGCGTGAACCACTATCTAGCCAAGATCATCTACGAGATGGTAGAAACGAGTAACTCACCCTGGAATACCGTAAGTGGGATTACGTTCCCACACAAACATTGTCGATGAAGGTGTACAAGCGACGATCTCAAGATCGGGTACTCACGGTGCCACAACTGGTGACAACTCTGTACTCGGTCACACGTGTGGCTCGTTCATGTCCTCCAAGCCCTCGGTCCAGCAGAAGAAAGGGATTTGCCAGAACTCCTACTCCTCCACTTCTCTAAGGGTTGGTGGTGAATTATTTTGGTAGCACTTCACTACAAGCACTCTTGAAACGATGGAGCAGCAAGAAAGGGAAATGGAAGGGGATTCAAGAGTGTAAAAGAAGAGAGGAGAGATGGCAACCTTTTATAGGAGAGGAGGAGGAAGCCCCTAGGGGTGTTGCGCCAGCTCCTAGAGGTGCCACCTCCCCCTCTTCATGGTGGTAACCTCCTCCATCAAGTAGGTAACCCCCTCTCTTATTATCATTTTAATTGCATGACATTCATAACAATTAAACCACACTTATGGAATCAATAAAACATTTTTATTTATTTAATATTTGTTAATTCATTCAATTAACAAACATTAACAATTACCCCCTGTGTTATTTTGATATTCTGAAACAGTTTTGATGCTTTTCTGAAACAACCCCTGTGCTGCCCAATAATTCAACCGGGAAAGAAGTCCACATCACCCCGCTAACTACTAGGTTTGGTCTACTACCCCCCTAACTATTAAGTGGGGGCTAATTACCCCCTAAATATCATAAACCGGGCATAATACCCCTAGTGGTTTTGGCAGAGTGGACACCGGTTTGGACACTATGGATGCCACGTCGGGTACAAATGACCCCCAGGTTTCGGTCTTGTTGGACTTGTTTCACACCTGGTCAGGCCGAAACTGTTCGAGTTCACCTTGTTGATAGTATCACTAGTCGAGCTGATCTAGAACCCGGCAGTTGCGGCGCTGATCGAGACTGCGCCGTGGGATCCTCTCTCGTGAGGGAGGCTATCAGGTGCAAACCCTCTGCTCTCTCCCTTTGGTGATTAGGCGCTCCTCTCTTCGGCGATGAGGTGATGCTCTCTACTTATTCTATGTCCTGCTGCTCTCCCTCTGCTCTCTCCCTCCTCACATTCATTTTTCTCCACTGGACTGCAGGTGTGGAGGAGGCGGCGGCTACACCTAGATTGGTGGCATCAATCCATTCCAACCTAGGAGGGCAAAAGTGAGGATAAACTAAGTGGCTGGGGAAAACTGAGTACAACTAACAAACCAGGGGCACGGAAATAGAAATCCATTTTTTTAATGATCAAATTATGTTTAGTACCCTTGATCAGATCAGCACCCAACTCTGTGTACCCGCCATCGCTCATTCCGAACAACTTCCTCGAGCACGATTGCCCCTCGCCGTGGCAATGGCAGATCCAAGTAGGACATTGACTGTCCTACGTCCCCTAATCTTCACAACATCATTCGTGCTCACGAGTTGCGTACTAAGGTAGCACGTCATATCCGACCGCGCCAGCATCCATCAACATCGGCACTCGAGGACACCGCAATGTTGAAGCTCGTATCGGCTGCACAGGAGGAGCGTGGGGGTACCTGCAGCGACGGACGATCACAAAGCAGTAGCCAGGACGGGGGCGCGTGTTGCACTGGTGGGTACGGACAAGAAGAGGAACGAGAGGAAGACCAGGAATAAGAGAGGAGACAAATATTTGGACGAGTCCGACTCGTCCAACGAGGAGGCGTTCATAGATCAGTTGGAGGTAGAAGCGGAGGAGAATGACGTGGACCCGTGGGACTACGAAGAGGAGGAGGAGGACTTCGACGAGGAGATAGAACGCTTATACGAAGAATGGGCGGTGTCGAGTCATCAGAGGAGGACACCGACGGTAGCGATGGCAAGGACTATGACATTGACGAAGACGATGACGATCCGGAAAGACGAAGACGAGAGCTTCTTCGAAATATGATCATTTATTTTATTTATTTTTTGAGATGGTTTTTCACTTATTTATGGAGGTAAAGTGTCGGCGGCATGGATAGAGAGGTGGCACGAATAGACCCTGCAAAAAATTGTGGAGGAGGGAGGGGTTATCCTGCCCGTTGGATCACAGAGGATCAACGGTTGGTGGGAATGATCCACGTGACATATGTGTTAGCCAATCAAGGCGTAGCAGCTAGAGTGAGCACACGTTTGGGCTTTTGTGAGATTTGTGATCGAGAGAGAGAGGGCAAAACTGAGTAGTATCAAAAAACCAAGGGCAAGACAGAATAAGGGATTCAAATAGATAATAGAAAGAGTAGGCATGTGTGTTTTATTAAAAAATGGAAAATGCATGTTTTGTACTAAACCACATGGATCCACCGGTGTCCATTGCATGTGTGTTCTTTTCCTAAACCACCACCGGAGTCATTGCATGTTTGTTATTTACTAAACCACAACGAGAGTTATTGCATGTGTGTTATTTTACTAAACCACATGGATCCACTAATGTCATTTGCATGTGTGTTCTTTTCCTAAACCACCACTAGTGTCATTGCATGTGTGTTATTTTACTAAACCACATGGATCCACTAGTGTCATTGCATGTGTGTTCTTTTCACAAACCACAACTAGAGTCACTGCATGTTTGTTCTTTTCATAAACCACATGGATCCACTAGTGTCATTGCATGTGTGTTCTTTTCATAAACCACCACTAGATTCATTGCATGTGTGTTCTTTCCATAAACCACATGGATCCACCAGTCATTGCATGTGTGTTCTTTTCATAAATCACTTGGAACCACCAGTGTCATTGCATGTCTTTGCATGTGTGTTCTTTTCCTAAACCACCACTAGTGTCATTGCATGTTTGTTATTTTACTAAACCACCTAGAGTCATTGCATGTGTGTTATTTTCATAAACCACTTGGATCCACCAGAGTCATTGCATGTGTGTTCTTTTCATAAACCACAACTATAGTCATTGCATGTTTGTTCTTTTCATAAACCACATAGATCCACCAGTGTCATTGCATGTGTGTTCTTTTCATAAACCACCACTAGATTCATTGCATGTGTGTTCTTTCCATAAACCAAATGGATCCACCAGATTCATTTGCATGTGTGTTCTTTTCATAAACCACCACCAGTGTCATTGCATGTGTGTTCCTTTCCTAAACTAGAAGGATCCACCAGTGTCATTGCATGCCTTTGCATGTGTGTTCTTTTCCTAAACCACCACTAGTGTCATTGCATGTTTGTTATTTTACTAAACCACCACTAGAGTCATTGCATGCGTGTTCTTTTCATAAACCACTTGGATCCACCATTGTCATTGCATGTGTGTCCTTTTCATAAACCATAAACCAAGTCACTACATGTTTGTTCTTTTCATAAACCACTTGGATCCAGCAGAGTCATTGCATGCGTGTTCTTTTCATAAACCACAACTAGAGTCATTGCATTTGTGTTCTTTTCATAAACCACAACTAGAGTACTTGCATGTTTGTTCTTTTCATAATCCACTTGTATCCACCAGTGTCATTACATGTGTGTTATTTTCATAAACTACAACTAGATTCATTGCATGTGTGTTCTTTCCATAAACGACATGGATGTACCAGAGTCATTTGCATGTGTGTTATTTTCATAAACCACCACCAGTGTCATTGCATGTGTGTTCCTTTCCTAAACCACATGGATCCACCAGTGTCATTGCATGTGTGTTCTTTTCCTAAACCACCACTAGTGTCATTGCATGGGTGTTATTTTACTAAACCACATGGATCCACCGGTGTCATTGCATGTGTGTCCTTTTCATAAACCACCACTAGAGTCATTGCATGTGTGTTCTTTTCATAATCCACATGGATACACCAGTGTCATTATATGTGTGTTATTTTCATAAACCACCACGAGATTCATTGCATGTGTGTTCTTTACATAAACCACATGGATCCACCAGAGTCATTTGCATTTGTGTTCATTTCATAAACCACCACCAGTGTCATTGCATGTGTGTTCCTTTCCTAAACCACATGGATCCACGAGGGTCATTGCATGTGTCTTATTTTACTAAACCACATGGATCCACCAGTGTCATTGCATGTGTGTCCTTTTCATAAACCACCACTAGAGTCACTGCATGTGTGTTCTTTTCATAAACCACCACTAGATTCATTGCATGTGTGTTCTTTCCATAAACCACATGGTTCCACCAGAGTCATTTGCATGTGTGTCCTTTTCATTAACCACCACCAGTGTCATTGCATGTGTGTTCCTTTTCTAAACCACATGGATCACCAGTGTCATCGCATGTCTTAGCATGTGTGTTCTTTTCCTAAACCACCACTAGTGTCATTGCATGTTTGTTATTTTACTAAACCACAACTAGAGTCATTGCATGTGTGTTCGTTCATAAACCACTTGGATCCATGATGACCCACAAGTATAGGGGGTGTATTGCAGTATTTTCAATAAGTAAGAGTGTCGAACCCAACGAGGAGCAGAAGGTGTTGATGAGTGGCTTGGAGCAGGAATTCTCTGTAAATACTTAACAAACTGATTTTTAGGTTTTTTTGATAATGCAGGTAAATAAAGTGCGAGAAAATAAAAGACAATAATAATAGATGCAACAAGTGGCCCAATCCTTTCTTTAGCAAAGGACAAGCCGGTTGTATTACTTAAGATGACCAAATGTTCTCGAGGACACATGGGAATATCGTCAAGTGCTTTCATTGCATATAGTTATTAATCTTATTTAGTTTGATAAGTGTTGTGTGGGTGAACCTGTGCTAATGTACCAACCTTCCTAGGACTCATACATACTTGTGATTATACCCCTTGCAAGCATCCGCAAGTACAAGAAAGTAATTAAGATAAAAACCTAACCACAACTTTAAACTCTAAGATCCTGACATCCCTTGTGCAAAGGTTTCCTAACGGGGGTTCAGGTTTCTGTCACTCTGGCAACCCCTACGATTAGTAGCCAAATACACAATGCATTCCCCTAGGCCCCTAAAGGTGAAGTGTCATGTAGTCAACGTTCACATGACACCACTAGAAGAATAACATCACAACTTAAATAACAAACTATTGAATCTTTCTCAACACAATCTCACTACTAACAAGATGACTTCTCCCATGTCCTCAAGAACTAAACGAACTAGTCACAAGACATCATATGGATCAAGATCAGAGATGATATAATGATAATTAACAATCTGAACATAACAATAATTCAACGGTTCCACTCAATAGCATCAACTACAACAAGTAATCAACACTGGGAAAGTTTCCCCTAAGAACTATGCAAGATTCAACCCAATTCTTATAGCGGTATGGAGTGGTGATGATGGTGCTGGTGGAGATGATGATCGAGATGATGATGATCCCGATGAAGTCCAGCTTGATGGTGGTGTTGATGGCGATGATCTCTGCTCTCCGGGAAGGAATTCCCCTAGCAGAATTATGTCTGTCGGAGAGATCTTTCTCTCTCCATAGTTTTCCGCGCCATAGAGGCGGCGAAATCTTTCTGTGGTCCCTCCCCCAGGCTTAGGGTTTTGTGGGGATAATTGATACGTTGCAAATGTATCTATAATTTTTGATGTTCCATGCTTGGTTTTTATCTACTTTCTTATGTTTTGTCCACACTTTGGAGTACTTTTTATACACTTTCTTGGACTAACCTATTAACAAGATGCCACGATTACCAGTGCCTACATTTTCTGCTGTTTTTGGTTCCAGGAAAGTCAGAAAATGAATATTCTCGGAATTGGACGGGACAAAATCCAAAGTCAGCATTTCACCGAGGGGGACACGGAGCCAGAATACAAGATGGAGAGGGGCCAGAGGGCCACCAGACCACCTGGCCGCACGGCCAGGCCTAGCCCGCGCCAGGGGGTGGTGTGGCCGCCTAGGGCACCCCCTCGGCCTCCCCTTTCACCTATAAGATGCCTCCGATATAGAAACCCTAAGTACCCGATCAAAATTCCATGAAAGAGTCTGTAGCCACCATCATCTCCATCCCTAGATCGGGAGGGATCTGAAGCTCTTCCTGGCACCCTGCCGGAGGGGAGAATTCACCCTGTAGGCCTTCTTCATCACCATGCAAGCCTCCTGTGTGATGCGTGAGTAGTTCATCCCTAGACTATAGGTCCATGTAGTAGCTAGATGGTTGGTTCTTCTCCTTTGTGCTACCATGTCTAGATCTTGTGAGCTCTGTTCATGATCAAGATCATCTATTTGTAATCCTACATGTTGTGTTTGTGGGGATCCGATGGATATTGAGATGATATTTCAGATTGATTATTGATTCTATCATGTCTTTGTTATTTGTGATCTTGCATGCTCTCTGTTGTTAGTAGATATCTTGGCCGAGTAGATGCTAGCACTCCAAGAGGGGGTATTTATGCTCGATAGTGAGTTCATGCATCTAGTAATCTGGGGAAGTGACAAAAATATCAAAGGTACTAGATGTGCTGTTGCTACTAGGGAGAAAACAAGAATCCTTTGTTCATAGACAGATCGTATTGTTTACTTTACACGCAATGCGTAATGCAATTATCTGTTGCTTGCAACTTAATACTGGAGGGGGTTCGGATGATAACCTGAAGGTGGATTATTAGTCATAGATGCAGTTGGATTATGGTCTATGTATAATTCTGTAATGCCCAAACAAATCTCATAGGAGTCAAGATGATTAGTATATGCATGTATGCTTTCTGGATGTTTGTCAATTGCCCGCTGTAATTTGTTCACCTAACATGTCATCTATCTTAAGGAGAACCACCACTAGTGAACTATGGACCCCGGTCCTTTCTTTTACCATCAATCTACAACTGTTTACTGCTTTCCGTTTACTTTCTACAAGATTTTACTTTCTTCCACACAATACTTTTAATCCTTTGTTTTCAGCAAAACCGGTGAGATTGACAACCTCGCTGTAAGTTGGGGGCAAAGTTCCGCGGTTGTGTTGTGTAGGATTCCAAGTTGGCAACAACACCTTAGAGGTGTTTCCTTGCTCCTACTGGTTCGATAACCTTGGTTTCATAACCGAGGAAACTTGCTGCTGTGCTCATCATACCTTCCTCTTGGGGTTCCCCAACGAGCTCGTGATATCTTGAGCCATCAAGACTTTTTCTGGCGCTGTTGCCGGGGAGTCAAACACATCTTCACAAGGGGAGTCCCTCATAACCAATCTCTTTACTTTGTTTTATTTGTTTTGCTTAGTTTATTTTTGTTTTGTTTGCTTGTTTCTTTATCAAAAACCCAAAAAAATTAGTTTTACAAGTTTGCTTTCTTTAGTAAAAACACAAAAAATATATTAGTTCCTTTCTTAAGTTGCCATTATGTCTAGAATTGCTCCAATTACTATGTCACCTGAGGAAATGATTTTCACTTTTAAACAAGGAATTGAAGAGAGTTTCAAAGAAGCTTGGTCTAGAATCTCTGATGTACATGAAAAACCTGAACCTAAAATGACTCAAGGCTTGTTCCTTAGCAGTTTTTACCTTGGAATTGCTCTTTTCTATAGATATGCTTTGGATGCTGTAGTGGGAGGAGATTTCCTCCAATGCAACGAGGATGATGCTTTTAATGCCATAAAGAAGTTGGTCTTTACTTACAACTTGCCTAGCAAATCTGATTCTTCCTTTATAAACATATTTGCTAGATTGAACACTCTTGAGACCCGCACTGCTAGTTTAAAAGAATGCTATAATGTGCTTAGAGAGCATCATGATTATGTTCCAATAAATTCTGAACCCAAAAAGTGGCTTCCTACCGTAAAGATTGTTATAAATAATGAAACTTTTCATGCTCGCTGTGATATCATGTCTGAATTCTGTCTTATGCCTAAAGATATCTATGAATCTTTGAATCTTTGGGGACTTTCTGAAGGAGGAGAAGAAATATTTCTTGCTAATAATGCCACAATATTACCCATTGGAATAACTGAAGGAGTGTTTACAAAGATCCTAGGGAAAATGGTTTCTACTGATTATCTTGTTATTGAATGTGTAGGAAAAGGACAAATTACACCTGGAAGATCCCTATTAAAACTCCTTGGAGCAATAATAGATGTGGAAAAGGGCACCATGCACTTTGCTTCTCCACCAAACAATCATATGTTTCCCAAGGTTAAGAATAAAAGTAAGAGAGGTAAGGGCAAGAAATTTGGTTTTAATACTTCTTCATTTGAGAACACTTGATCCTTTTTCTTGCTTCTTATGCCTAACTTAAAGGCATTAAAAAAGTACTTATTGGGAGATAACCCAAAAGTTTTAGATGTGTCTTGGAAGTTATTGCTTTAGTAATAACCGCTCCTTATCCTTTTTATTTGCTTTTTGTGCCAAGAGTAACCTCTAATGAGAGAGAAGTAATGCTTGGGAAAGTTGTTGTCCCAAAATAGAATTTTGTGCTTCACTGTAAACATTCGTGTAAAATCTATGTACGTTGTTTTGAAGCGTAAAGTTTTGTGATTCTGCCCCAGGTTGTTATCTAACTTTTGTTAGTTCAACACTTTTCGATTTGAGCAACAGAAGGTCTTCGCAAAAATTGGTTTCTATCTGCTGGTCTGTTTTGACAGATTTCTGCCATTATTTGCATTTGCTTCTTGTTGATTTCTTTTTGGGTTCTCTTTGGGGAATTGAGCTTTTCAAGGGAAGTTCTTCAGTAGCTTGTGTTTTAATGGAAGTTTTATTGGTGTTGAAACTGAACCCAAATACTTATTATCTTCAGTGCACTAATGTTGCTAATAAAGATTGTGTGAAGTTTTGTATGAAGGAAAAAATTTCAGGTGTATGGAGAGAATGATGTAATGAGATGAAGAATGGACTAAAGATCAAGCTTGGGGATCCCACCCCGTGTTACCCCAAGAATTATCCAAGAGGTACAAGCGTCAAAGCTTGGGGATGCCCAAGGCATCCCCTTCTTCATCAATAAAACCCCCAAGTTTCTTCCAAATACTTCATTTTATTGTTTCATGCACAGTTGTGTTGTTCTTGGAGTGTCTTATTTTTTGTTTTTGTTTTTGTTTTCTGTTTGCTTGATTTTCTTAGTTTGCTGAATAAATTGGTTGGACCCCCTCTTTCATGCATTGGTTTTCAAATAGTTTTGTTTGGATTGGAAAAAGAGTAGGAAAGTTCATGCTTAAGTGGTAAAGAGATCTTGTTTTTTACTGTGGCCTATGCTTTGTCATGCCATGCTTGATATTGTTTTGGCTTTATGCTTAGTGATCTTTGCTGTAGCATGACATGTTATAAACAATTGAGATTGCTTAATGTGCCTTTGAAGAATGATGCGTTGTTTTAGCATATTAAAGCATAGTATTGTGGTATTCTCCTTTGATGCTTTATTTGGGTTGACTTGGCGCAAGATCACACCATGTTATGACTATCCCAAGTCACCATAGCCTTTATGATCCTTTAGTTTTCGACTTGTAATATCACTTTATGCTTTAATTAATTATGTGTTGTCGCTTTGCATGATTATGGCCATTATTGCTCTCTTAGTTGGTCGCTCCAAGTCTTTCGCTAGCCTCCATAACGAAGTATGAGTTCCACTCATGCATCCAACTCCTAAAACCAAGTTATTCCAAAGAGTCCATCGTACCTACCTATTAGCATTTTCTATTCCAAGTATATTCATGTTTTTATCTACCTTCCGAATTAAACTTGTTATGAGAAAACTAGTGATTAAAGCTCTCACGAACTTGATGGCACATTTTACTTTTCTTGCCCTTAATAAACTTGAACAATTGTGTCGTCTATGTTGTATATGCTTGCACTTATATGTTGGGGATTAACAGAACCATGCTGTCATGGGGAACGCTTTCAACATTGCACTTGTACTTTGTACCTAGTTGATATCATGCTCTTTTGTCTATGGATGTCATCAGTGTGAAATGAAAGGGGAGCTTGTAAGTCCATGGAGTTATGTATGTGTGTTAGAGAAACGCCTAGGCTGCTGGTCTAATCCATGCCTAATCATGGTGGAAACCTGCAGCGTTACAATAATGAGCAATCTATGAAGCATTCTTCTTATAAAAAAAGAGATAGAGATTGAGAAAAAAAGAGATATGAGAAAAAAGGAAAGTGAGAAAAAGCACCATTTTCCCATGGTAAATAAGAAGATTGCTGAGATGCTCGTTGTCTGCTTGCCTTGTCATTTTGATATGGGGATTATTTTGTATCATCGGGCAAGGTGTCCCCATTGGTGGTTCTCTATGATACACATGTACTTACTATGACAAGAACTTACCGGTAACTAAACTTGAGTAGCATGAGGAGCGGCCCTCGTATTCAAGGTACATGAGATTTCCAACTTATACTTTGTCAAGCATATACTCCATAGTTTGTTCACTTTAACCTTAATCACTTCAAGATGCTTATGACGGGGGAAATGAGAGCTGAAAGCTAATAAGTACCATAATTTTTGGAAGATCTTTATGAAACTTGAATCCCTACTTCCTTCTATGAAGGCCTTTCTTTTACTTTTATGTTGAGTCTCCACCTTCTATCTTTATGCACCTATTGAGAGAGCATAGTGGCCATTCTTAGTTCTATGTGCATTGTCCCAAGACTTGTTGATTGATGCATAATTTTGATATTGCTCATTCTTAAACTATTTGTATCTAGTCACCCTTATAAACTTTGAAGGTGTCCTATGCATTTATGTTTGCTACTCTATGAGGGAGAAGCTGAATGCCACTATGCTATGTTTTCTTTATGTGAAACAAACAAACGTCTTGCAAAGCATTGTTATTCATGAATCTTTTCTTTGTGCCTTTTGATGTTAAAACATAGTTGCGATGTCTTATTATTAGAACTTTATCTCTCATGCTATGTTGAAGTACTATGATCCCAGCTATCAATGTTTTACAAATACTTTGATAAAGTTTATGATGGTGCATGTCACCTCAAAAATTATTCTTTCTTTTTATCACTTACCTACTCGAGGACGAGCAGGAGTTAAGCTTGGGGATGTTGATACGTTGCAAACGTATCTATAATTTTTGATGTTCCATGCTTGGTTTTTATCTACTTTCTTATGTTTTGTCCACACTTTGGAGTACTTTTTATACACTTTCTTGGACTAACCTGTTAACAAGATGCCACAGTGCCAGCTGCCTATTTTCTGCTATTTTTGGTTCCAGGAAAGTCAGAAAATGAATATTCTCGGAATTGGACGGGTCAAAAGCCAAAGTCAGTATTTCACCGAGGGGGACACAGAGCCAGAATACGAGACAAAGAGGGGCCAGAGGGCCGCCACACCACCTAGCCGCACAGCCAAGCCTGGCCCGCGCTAGGGGTGATGTGGCCGCCTAGGGCACCTCCTCGGCCTCTGATACATTGCAAATGTATCTATAATTTTTGATGTTCCATGCTTGGTTTTATCCACTTTCTTGTGTTTTGTTCCAACTTTGGAGTACTTTTCATATGATTTTTTGGACTAACCTATTAACAAGAGCCACAGTGCCAACTGCCTGTTTTCTACTGTTTTTGGTTCCAGGAAAGTCAGAAAATGAATATTCTCGGAATTGAACGGGACAAAAGCCAAAGTGCCTATTTTTCCAAAAGGGATCAAGTGCCAGAATACGAGATGGAGAAGGACCAGGGGGCCACCACACCACCTGGTCGCGCGGCCTAGCCTGGCCCGCGCCAGGGGGTTGTGAGGCCAGCCCTGGCACCCCCTCGGCCTCTCCTTCCGCCTATAAGTTGCCCTCAGGACGAAAACCCTAAGTACCCGATCAAAAATCCACGAAAGAGTCTGTAGCCGCCGTCATCTCCATCCCTAGATCGGGAGGGATCTGAAGCTCTTCCCGGCACCCTGCCGGAGAGGGGAATTCACCCTGGAGGCCTTCTTCATCACCATGCAAGCCTCCGGTGTGATGCGTGAGTAGTTCATCCTTGGACTACAGATCCATGTAGTAGCTAGATGGTTGGTTTCTCCTCCTTTGTGCTTTCATGTTTAGATCTTGTGAGCTCCATTCATGATCAAGATCATCTATTTGTAAATCATACATGTTGTGTTTGCGGGGATCCGATGGATATTGAGATGCTATTTCAGATTGATTATTGATTCTATCATGTCTTTGTTATTTGAGATCTTGCATGCTTTCCGTTGTTAGTAGCTATCTTGGCCAAGTAGATGCTAGCAACTCCAAGAGTTAGTATTTATGCTCGATAGTGGGTTCATGCCTCCGTAACTGGGAAGTGACAGAAATCTCTAAGGTACTAGATGTGCTATTGCTACTAGGGAGAAAATAACAATCCTTTGTTCATAGAACAATCGCATTGTTTACTTTACACGCAGTTCGTAAAGCAATAATCTATTGCTTGCAACTTAATACTGGAGGGGGTTCGGATGATAACCTGAAGGTGGATTATTAGTCATAGATGCAGTTGGATGGTGGTCCATGTATTATGTTGTAATGCCCAATCAAGTCTCAAAGGAGTCAAGATGATTAGTATATGCATGTATTGCTTTCTCGGTGTTTGTCAATTGCCTCGCTGTAATTTGTTCACCCAGCATGTTATCTATCTTAAGGAGAGCCACCTCTAGTGAACTATGGATCCTGGTCCTTTTTCTTTGCATACAATCTATAAACTGTTTCTGCTTTGTGTTTACTTTCTGCAAACTTTTACTTCTTTCCATTCGATACGTTTAATCCTTTGTTTTCCGCAAAACACGGTGAGATTGACAACCTCATCGCAAGTTGGGGACAAAGTTCTGTGGTTGTGTTGTGCAGGTCTCCACGTTGCTACTAGCACCAGTAGTGCGCCCTGCCAAAGCTCAGCTAGTAACACCTTTGGGGTGTTTCCTTGCTCCTACTGGTTCGATTAAACCTTGGTTTCATAACTGAGGGAAAACTTACTGCTGTGCTCATCGTACCTTCCTCTTGGGGTTCCCAACGAGCTCTACATTGAAAGTCGAGCGCATCAAGATTTTCTGGTGTCGTTGCCGGGGGACAAAGAAGAAGAAACTCCCACGTCAACTACACGCCATTAAAGATTTTCTGGCGCCGTTGCCGGGGAATCAAGGACATCTTCACAAGGGGAGTCCCTCATAACCAATCTCTTTACTTTGTTGTTTTTGTTTTGCTTAGTTTTCTTTTTTGCTTTGTTTGCTTGTTTTGTTCTTCAAATAACACAAAAAAATTAGTTTTACTTGTTTGCTTTCTTATTTGAAAACCCCAAAAAATTAAGTCTCCTTTAGTTGTCACCCCTTCCTTAGCTCACCATGTTGATCCCTACTTTCACCTTGAAAGACCTTTCAATTGGTAGTGGTTCTATAATTGGGAAAGATTATATTGAAGAATTCTTTAATCATGTTAGCAAACATGAAGATACTGAGGATAGATCCCTTGTAGAACTTCCTCCAAATTTTGAGATTGCTGTAGCTTCTTTAATTCACATGTTAGAAGCTAGGTTTGTTAACCTCAACCCCTTAATACAAGTGATGTTTCTTAACCTTAAAGAAATTGAGGATCCTGAAAAGAGGGATTTTATTCTAGAAACTTTGTTTAAGGAGTTCTATGATGTTGCCAAGGAAGCTAGAAAAGTTTTTGAACGTTTCAATATGCTAGGCTCATGTGTAGATGTTGTTGGTACACGAGAAAAGATGAACAAAACCGAACCTAATGGGGAGGAACCTAAGATACCAATACCCTTCAAACTAGTAGCAATACATGATGCCATAGAAAAGAATCTTGATTGGATTGTTCCTGCAAACCCTTTTGATGAGAATAGTAAACCTAAGAGCATTGAGAGAGGATCCTCTAGAACTTATTTGGATGATATACCTTGCCTTTTTGAAAATATTTCTGGTATTGATCTTAATGCTTCTTTATTTGAGAACACTTGATTCTTTCTTTGCTTCTTATGCCTAACTTAAAGGCGTTAAAGAAAAGTACTTGTTGGGAGATAACCCAAGAGTTTTAGTTGAGTATTGGAAGTTATTACCTCTATAATAACCTCTCCTTATCCTTTTTATTTGCTTTTTGTGCCAAGAGTAACCTCTAATGAGAGTGAAGTAATGATTGGGAAAGTTGCTGTCCCGAAACAGATTTTTGTGCTTCACCGTAAAAATTCCTGAGAGAGCTCTGTACGTCGGATTGAGCTGTAATTTTTTTTCTTACGCCCCAGGTTGTTATCTAACTTTCTTTAGTTCAACACTTTTTGATTTTAGTAATAGAAGGTCTTCGAAAAAATTCGTCTTTACCTGCTGGTCTGTTTTGACAGATTTCTGCCATTTTCTGCATTTGCTTCTTGTTAGTTCCTTCTTGAGTTCCTTTGGGGAATCGAGATTTTTGAGGGAAGTGCTATAGTAGCTAGTGTTCTAATGGAAGTTTATTTGGTGTTAGAACTGAACCTTGATACTTATTTATCTTAAATGCACTAATGTTGCTAATGAGATTGTGTGAAGTTTTGTATGAAGGAAAAATTTCAGGTGTATGGAAGGAATGAGTAATGAGATGAAGGATGGACTAAAGCTCAAGATTGGGGATGCCACGCGTGTCACCCCAAGAAATATCCAAGAAGTAAAAGCGTCAAAGCTTGGGGATGCCCAAGGCATCCCCTTCTTCATCAATAAAAATTCCAGGTTTCTTCCAAACGCTTCATTTTTATTGTTTCATGCACAGTTGTGTTTTTCTTGAAGCGTCTTCTTTTTCGTTTTCGTTTTTTGTTATTGTTTGCTTGGTTTGCTTAGTTTTATGAATAAGTTGGTTGGACCCCCTCTTTCATACATTGGTTTGCAATTAGTTTGGTTTGGTTTGGAAAAGAGTAGGAAAGCTCATGCATATGTGGTAAAAAGAGCTCGTTTTTGACTGTGGCTATGCTTTGTCATGCCGTGCTTGATATTGTTTTGGCTTTATGCTGAGTATTCTTTGCTGAAGCATGACTTGTTATAAACAATTGAGATTGCTTAATGTGCCTTGGATGAATCATGCGTTGTTTTAGCATATTAAAGCATAGTATAGTGGTATTCTCCTTTGATGATTTATTTGGGTTGACTTGGCACATGCTCACACCATGTTATGACTATCACAAGTCACCATAGCCTTTATGATCCTTTGGTTTTCAACTTGTAGTATCACTTTATGCTTTGATCAATGATGTTTTGTCACTCTGCATGATTATGGCCATTATTTCTCTCTTAGTTTATCGCTCCCAGTCTTTTGCTAGCCTCCACAACCAAGTATGAGTTCCACTCATGCATCCAACTCCCTAAACCAAGTTATTCCAAAGAGTCCACCATACCTACCTACTAGCTTATGCTATTCCAAGTACATTCATGCTTTTGTTTACGTTCCACTTGTTATGGGAAAACTAGTGATTAAAGCTCTCACGAACTTGATGGCACACTTTACTTTATTGCCCCTAATAAACTTGAACCATTGGGTCCTTCTTTGTTGCGTATATGCTTGCGCTTTATAAGTTGAAATTAGCAGAACCATGTTTCATGGGGAACGCTTTCAACATTGCACTTGTACTTTGTACCCCGTTGATATCATGTTCTTTCGCTTATGGATCCCGGCGGTGTGAAATAAAAGTGGAACTTGTAAGATCATGGAGTTTGTATGTGTGTTAGAGAAACGCCTGGTCCGCTAGCCTAAGCCATGCCTAATCATGGTGGAAACTTGCAGCATCACCATAATGAGCACTCTATGAAGCATCCTCAATAAAAACCTATGCAAATAACAAATAAAAAGATCGCTGAGATGCTCATTGTATGCTTGCCTTGTCATTTTGATTATGGGAAAGCTCCCGTATCATGTGCAAGGGGTACCCCGTTGGCGGTTCTTAATGATACACATATACTTACAATGATAAGAGCTTACTCGGGACTGAAGTTGAGTAGCATGATGATCGGGCTTCGTAAGTAAGGGGCATGAGATTTCGGTTTATAACTTGTCAAGCATATCCTCTTAGTTGTGTCACTTTAACCTTAATCACCATTAAAGATGCTTATGATAGGGGCAATGAGAGCTGAAAGCTATAAGTACCATAATTTTTGGAAGCTCTTTATGAGACTTGAATCCCTACTTCCTTTTACAAAAGGCCTTTCTTCCACCATTATATTGAGTCTCGACCTTCTATCTTTATGCACTTACTTTTAGAGCATAGTGGCCATTCTTAGTTCTATGTGCATTGTCCCAAGACTAGTTGATTGATGCATAACTTGTTATTGCTTGTTTGAAACTATTGTATCTAGTCACTCTTATGAACTTTGAAGGTGTCCTATGCATTTATACTTGCTACTCTATTGAGGGACAAGCTGAATACTTTTATGCTATGTTTTCTTTATGTGAAACAAACAAACGTCTTGCAAAGCATTGTTATTCATGAATCTTTTGTTTGTGCCTTTTCATGTTGCATCAGAGTTTCTTTGCTTATTGCTAGAACTTTGTATTTCATGTTATGATTGAAGTACTATGATCCCAGCTTTGAGTGTTTTGCAAATACTTTGATCAAGTCTTTGATAGTGCATGTCACCTAAAAAAATATTCTGTCTTTTTATCACTTACCTACTCGAGGACGAGCAGGAGTTAAGCTTGGGGATGTTGATACATTGCAAATGTATCTATAATTTTTGATGTTCCATGCTTGGTTTTATCCACTTTCTTGTGTTTTGTTCCAACTTTGGAGTAATTTTCATATGATTTCTTGGACTAACCTATTAACAAGAGCCACAGTGCCACTTGCCTGTTTTCTGCTGTTTTTGGTTCCAGGAAAGTCAGAAAATGAATATTCTTGGAATTGGACGTTACAAAAGCCAAAGTGCCTATTTTTCCGGAAGGGATCAATTGCCAGAATACGAGACGAAGAAGGACCAGGGGGCCACCACACCACCTGGCCACGTGGCCCAGCCTGGCCCGCGCCAGGGGGTGGTGAGGCCAGCCCTAACACCCCCTCTGCCTCTCCTTCCGCCTATATGTTGCCCTCGGGACGAAAACCCTAAGTACCTGATCAAAAATCCACAAAAGAGTCTGTAGCCGCCGTCATCTCCATCCCTAGATCAGGAGGGATCTAAAGCTCTTCCCGGCACCCTGCCGGAGAGGGGAATTCACCCTGGAGGCCTTCTTCATCACCATGCAAGCCTCCGGTGTGATGCGTGAGTAGTTCATCCTTGGACTACGGATCCATGTAGTAGCTAGATGGCTGGTTTCTCCTCCTTTGTGCTTTCATGTTTAGATCTTGTGAGCTCCGTTCATGATCAAGGTCATCTATTTGTAAATCATACATGTTGTGTTTGCGGGGATCTGATGGATATTGAGATGCTATTTCAGATTGATTATTGATTCTATCATGTCTTTGTTATTTGAGATCTTGCATGCTTTCCGTTGTTAGTAGCTATCTTGGCCAAGTAGATGCTAGGAACTCCAAGAGTTAGTATTTATGCTCGATAGTGGGTTCATGCCTCTGGTAATCTGGGGAAGTGACAGAAATCTCTAAGGTACTAGATGTGTTGTTGCTACTAGGGAGAAAACAACAATCCTTTGTTCATAGAACAATCACATTGTTTACTTTACACGCAGTTCGTAAAGCAATAATCTATTGCTTGCAACTTAATACTGGAGGGGGTTCGGATGATAACCTGAAGGTGGATTATTAGTCATAGATGTAGTTGGATGGCGGTCTATGTATTATGTTGTAATGCCCAATCAAGTCTCAAAGGAGTCAAGATGATTAGTATATGCATGTATTGCTTTCTCGGTGTTTGTCAATTGCCCCGCTGTAATTTGTTCACCCAGCATGTTATCTATCTTAAGGAGAGCCACCTATAGTGAACTATGGATCCTGGTCCTTTTTATTTACATACAATCTATAAACTGTTTCTGCTTTGTGTTTACTTTCTGCAAACTTTTACTTCTTTCCATTCGATACGTTTAATCCTTTGTTTTCCACCAAACACGGTGAGATTGACAACCTCATCGCAAGTTGGGGACAAAGTTCTGTGGTTGTGTTGTGCAGGTCTCCATGTTGCTACTAGCACCGGTAGTGCGCCCTGCCAAAGCTCAGCTAGTAACACCTTTGGGGTGTTTCCTTGCTCCTACTGGTTCGATTAAACCTTGGTTTCATAACTGAGGGAAAACTTACTGCTGTGCTCATCGTACCTTCCTCTTGGGGTTCCCAACGAGCTCTACGTTGATAGTCGAGCGCATCAGCCTCCGCTTTCTCCTATAAGATGCCTCCGATACAGAAACCCTAAGTACCCGATCAAAATTCCAGGAAAGAGTCTATAGCCGCCGTCATCTCCATCCCTAGATTAGGAGGGATCTGAAGCTCTTCCCGGCACCCTGCCGGAGGGGAGAATTCACCCTGGAGGCCTTGTTCATCACCATGCAAGCCTCCTGTGTGATGCGTGAGTAGTTCATCATTGGACTAAGGGTCCATGTAGTAGCTAGATGGTTGGTTCTTCTCCTTTTTGCTACCATGTCTAGATCTTGTGAGCGTCGTTCATGATCAAGATCATCTATTTGTAATCCTACATGTTGTGTTTGCGGGGATCCGATGGATATTGAGATGCTATTTCAGATTGATTATTGATTCTATCATGTCTTTGTTATTTATGATCTTGCATGCTCTCCGTTGTTAGTAGATATCTTGGCCGAGTAGATGCTAGAAACTCCAAGAGGGGGTATTTATGCTCGATAGTGGGTTCATGCCTCTAGTAATCCGGGGAAGTGCAAGAAATCTCTAAGGTACTAGATGTGTTGTTGCTATTAGGGAGAAAACAACAATCCTTTGTTCATACAACAATCGTATTGTTTACTTTACATGCAATGCGTAATGCAATTATCTGTTGCTTGCAACTTAATACTGGAGGGGGTTCGGATGATAATGTGAAGGCGGATTATTAGTCATAGATGTAGTTGGATTACGGTCTATGTGTAATGTTGTAATGCCCAATCAAATCTCATAGGAGTCAAGATGATTAGTATATGCATGTATGCTTTCTCGATGTTTGTCAATTGCCCCGCTGTAATTTGTTCACCCAACATGTCATCTATCTTAAGGAGAACCACCACTAGTGAACTATGGACCCTGGTCCTTTCTTTTACCATCAATCTACAACTGTTTACTGCTTTCTATTTACTTTCTGCAAGCTTTTACTTTCTTCCACACAATACGTTTAATCCTTTGTTTTCAGCAAAGCCGGTGAGATTGACAACCTCACTGTAAGTTGGGGGCAAATTTCTATGGTTGTGTTGTGCAGGATTCCAAGTTGGCAACAACACCTTGGAGGTGTTTCCTTGCTCCTACTGGTTCAATAACGTTGGTTTCATAGCTGAGGGAAACTTGCTGCTATTCTCATCATACATTCCTCTTGGGGTTCCCCAACGAGCTCGAGATATCTTGAGCCATCAATAATATACGCCAAAGGGGAGAGCCAGGAGTGGGCTAGGGTGGCCACACCACCTGGTGGTGCGACCTAGGGTAGCCCGCGCCAGGGGGTGGTTTGGGCCCCCTTTGGCCCAGCTCTGCTCCCCCTTCTGGCATCCTTCATCTTCTAGAAAAATAGGATTTTCCATGTATTTTCCCGGATTTTCTGATCTTTGCGGATTTCCCCTCCAAACAGCCCCTTTTCCATCAGAATCCTGACTGCAGCGGTCCATCCTCCAAAAGTCATCAACCATGCAAAAACAAATGAAATAACATAAGTATCATTACTTAATATGAAATATATCTATGAATAACAGTAAATTATGATATAGAAAAGTGATGAAAAATGGACGTATCAACTCCCCCAAGCTTAGACTTTGCTTGTCCCCAAGTGAAAACCGAGCTAATTAAACATGACCTCAGGTTTATTGAGTGAAGAGTTGATAAAAGAATACGGACAAGAAGCATCACATTCATCAATACACAAATCATAATAGAAGACAGCTCACTATTATATAACTTAATTTGCAATAAGTAAAGGAAACACAATAAATATACACAAAGTAAATCATAATTGGTAATGGCAAACTTTTCTCTTGGTCAAAGAATAGTTAACAATTTGCAGGAGTTCAATCATAAAGAGGTTTTCAATGATAGCTTTCAAAGTAATATTCACTAAGATAAGAGCAATGTGCAAAACAAGGAACATAAGAAACATGTTTGAATAAATCATCATATGAATGAATGAAACACAACAACTCAAAATACTTGCTTGAGATAGAGAGCAATAGGTTTATTGACTCAACTAAAAAGTAAAAGCTAGGCCCTTCGCAGAGGGAAGCAGGGATTTCAAGTTTCATAAAGAGCTTCCAAAAATTATGATACTTATTAGCTTTCAGCTCTCATTGCCCCAATCATAAGCATCTTTAGGTGATTAAGGTTAAGGTGAACAAACTATGGAGTATATGCTTGACAAAGTATAAGTTGGCAATCTCATGTCCCTTGAATACGAGGGCCGCTCCTCATGCTACTCAACTTTAGTTACCGGTAAGTTCTTGTCATAGTAAGTACATGTGTATCATAGAGAACTGCCAACGGGGTACCCCTTGCCCGATGATATGGAAGAATCCCCATATCAAAATGACAAGGCAAGCAGACAATAAGCATCTCAGCAATCTTCTTATTTACCATGGGAAAATGGTGCCTTTTTCTCTCATTCCTCTTTTCTCATCTTTTTTTTTATTTTTTCTCAATCTCTATCTCTTTTTTTACAAGAAGAATGCTTCATAGATTACTCATTATGGTTATGCTGCAGGTTTCCACCATGATTAGGCATGGATTAGACCAGCCGCCCAGACATTTCTCTAACACACATACATAACTCCATGGACTTACAAGCTCCCCTTTCATTTCACACCGACGGCATCCATAAACAAAAGAGCATGATATCAACTGGGTACAATGTACAAGTGCAATGTTGAAAGCGTTCCCCATGACAACCTAGTTCTGCTAATTCCCAACATATAAGTGCAAGTATATACAACTTAGATGACACAATGGTTCAAGTTTATTAGGTGCAAGAAAAGTAAAGTGTGCCATCAAGTTCGTGAGAGCTTTAATCACTAATTTTCACATAACAAGTTTAATTCAGTAGGTAGATAAAAACATGAATTTACTTGGAATAGCAATAGTGCTAATAGGTAGGTATGGTGGACACAAATGGCATAGGTTTTGGTTTTAAGGATTGGATGCACGAGAAGCATTCCCTCTCAGTATAGGTTTTAGGCTAGCAAGGCTGGGTAGCAAGCATAAGAGTTGAAGAAAACAAACAAACATACAAGTGATAAAAACAAACATGCAATCTTCCTTGGAAGCACAAAAGATCTTAACTAAAGAATACTAAGCTTATGAGCAAATCACGAAAGAAAGATGATGAAATTATATTTCTTTAAGTACTTTTTATCTTTTTCATTCAATTCTCATAATAGTGTTGCTACTGACCGAGCCAGGTTTGCCAAAACCAACTAAATTAACTCAATGATCCCAAAGTGATACCAATACTAACAACAAGATCAATCATATAATAGTAATTGAAATCTAAAACAAGATATGCAAAAGAGTAAATGATAGAACTTCTCATTAATATTCCATAACGGAAATCACACCAAGGGATACATACATATCTAACAAGAGGGGGGACACTTCCATAATGCAAACCATCCTACATGATAACTTCTCTATTCATGATATGACTCTACTTAAAAAGGTAAAAAGATAGAAGATAGTGATGTGATACCGCGACACTCCCCCAAGCTTGGAACAAACCAAGGGGATGCTAAAACCTGATGACGAATTACTCCTTCGGTGGTGGTGTTCTCTCGATGAGCTTTTCAATCAATTTCCTCAAGTACTCAATCTCGAAGGTGAGAGTATGAATCAACTCCGAATTGTGCTCGATGCGGTTCATGATCATGTCGGGTTGTGAATCCCAGCTCGTACAATTCTTTCCCCACTCTTCCTCCTTGAAGTCTTCTTTTCCTACATGGTTAGAATGAGGCATATCCCAATTGGAGGGTAGTTTCTCCTTGGGCATATTCTGGAATTGATGCTCATGGATAAGGGTATGGAAGGGATTCTTGGTGCGTGGAGAAGGTGACCGTGAAGCCAAGCAATGACGCGGAGTCTTCCCTCCAGTGGACATTCGTGCAGTCCTTTTGAACCTGGCAGGGTTTGCCACCATTCCAATGCTTGCAATGGTGGTGCTAGTGTGCGGATTTTGGTCTTCCTTTGCCTCCTCTTCAACTTCACTATCGCTCTCCTCCTGCTTAGAGTCTTGGAGATCTTCCTCCATAGGCTCCTTTCCCTTATCATTGCCGGAGACCATCGTGCTTCTAAACTTTAAGAATAGTTCCTGGCAGAAATAGATCGAAACAAAAACATGACGAGAACACAATATACGAACCTCGGGGGATCCGGGGGATTATATATTACGAATTTTTACAACAAAAGGAAGGTACTGGGAGAAAACGGGTCAGAGACGGACTCCGGGGCGGCCACACCACCTGGTGGCGCAGCCAGGGGGCCCGCGCCAGGGGGTGGTGTGAGCCACCCTGGCTCCGTTTCTGTCCCTCTTTCGCTTCATTGCCTTCCTTGTTGGATAAAAACTACAAAAATATAACTTGATAGATTTTTCGCGGACCTTTTCTTACCAGAACTGTTACCTATTCGAAAACAGACTCTGCAGGTATCTGAACTTGGCATGTAATAGATTCTTCCGGAATCACCGCTTGAATAACATCAATATCTTCATCTTTATACCTTTCACTATCTTATTACACCATTTTCTCCAATAACCTAGAAATTTCTTTTACACAAAACTTCACACAATTCTCATTAGAAACATTAGTGTAAGAGAGGTAATAAACCTTTTTAATCCATCAAAACATAAGATACTGTAGCAACTCCTTCCGAAAACACAAAAAGAATTCAAAAAGGAAATCGATTTAAGAGGCAAATGCAAGAGTGGCAAAAATCTGTCAAAACAGACCAGCAGGTAAAGATTAATTTTTTCGGAAATATTCTGTTGCTCAAATCAAAAAGTGCAAAACTAATGAAAGTTAAGTAGCAACCTAGGGCAGAAGCACAACAAATTACAGCTCAATCAAAGATACAGAGATTTTTCACGATTTTTTACAGCGAAGCACAAAAATCCGTTTCGGGACAGCAACTTCCCCAAATCTTACTTCTCTCTCATTAGAGGTTGATCTTGACACAAAAACCAAACAAAAAGTATAAGGAGAGGTTATTGCCAAAACAATAACTTCCAAGACTCAAATAAACAAAACAAACTGAAAGCAAAAGAAATATATTGGGTTGTCTCCCAAAAAGCTCTTCCTTTATAGCCATTAAGATGGGCATGATAATTTCAATGATGCTCACATAAGAATATGAATTGAAGTAAAAGAGAGCATCAAGAAGCAAAAATACACATGTTTAAGTCTAACCCACTTCCTATGCAAGGGAATTTTGTAAGCAAATAAATTGTTGAAACCAGAAGCTGCAAGCATAGGAAGGCAAAACAAGTGCAACATACAGACTTTAAGCATAAAACGAGGAAACTTGATATTATTGAGATGCATTAGAACAATCTTACCTCTATCATAATAACTTTCAGTATCATGCATAAATTTAACGATATAACTATCACCAGAACCATTGTAGCAATGATCACTTATCCTAACAGAAAACACAGGGACACTAGCTCTCATAACACTACTTTGTGAAACAATATTAGGGATATCCTTACAAAGGATAGTGTGTCCCTCTTCTACATATTTAGTGACAAAGTCTTTCATATTTGCTATCATAGGTTCAACAGCTACTTGTTCATCAGGTTCAATAGCTTTATTTGTACTTTCATTAACTATACTAGATATCATAGAATGTTCATTTATCTTAACTGGGAAATGCATTTTCTCAATGTAAGGTTCAGGTAAAACATGATTAGTAGTATAAACTTCAGTATTTTTTGCAGGAACACAATTAGCAATATCTTTATATGGTGCATGATACTCATTCCACTTCTTTTTAGGAATCTCAATATAAGAAGCAAAAGCTTTAAAGTAAGTTGCAATAGCTTGAGAGTCTAGACCATAAGCATTTCTAATATTTTGAAAGTCATCAGTTCCAATAAAAGATTCAATGCATTCATAATCATAATTTATACCTGACTTTCTTCCTTTATCGTTCTCCCATGCTTCAACATTGTCTTGAATATGGTCTAGAATATCCCATTTAGCTCCTTCTTCCATGTGTGTAAATGATCCAGTGCAAGAAGCATCCAACAGATCCTTATCATGAAGAGAAAGCCTAGCATAAAAGTTATTGATAATAATATTATTGGGGAGCTCATGAATAGGACATTTGAGCATCAGTAACTTCAATCTCCCCGAAGCTTGAGTTGTACTCTCTCCATCAAGAGGCCAAAAGTTGTATATTTGATTCTGATCTTTATGAATTTCACTAGGAGGATAAAATTTTGAATAAAGAGAGGTACTACTTCCTCCCATTCAAGAGCTTGACCATTTTTCAGCAGCTTATACCTTTCTTCAGTTCTTCCTTTCAGTGATAATGAGAATAACTTCTTCTTGACTTGATCTGTTGTAATACCTGCACACTTAAACAACCCGCATAATTCGTGTATAAAGAGCAAATGATCACCGGGATGGACAGTTCCATCTCCAAAATAGTAGTTATCCATAACACGATCAATAATTCTTGTGGGTATCTTAAAATTATCATTCTCAGCAGGTGGTGGTTCACCTACTACCTTACAGTGGTAGTAGCATTACAAAATAAGTGAATTATCCATATTGAAATAAAGTAACTAACAGAAGTAAACAATACTCACAGTAGAAGTTTCATTTACCAGTTCCACTCTCCAATAGCGCTTCACTCCCCGGCAATGGCGCCAGAAAATAGTCTTGAAGACCCACAAGTATAGGGGGTGTATCGCAGTATTTTCAATAAATAAGAGTGTCGAACCCAACGAGGAGTAGAAGGTGTTGATGACTGGCTTGGAGCAGGAATTCTCTGTAAATACTTAGCAAACGGATTTTTAGGGTTTTTTGATAATGCAGGTAAATAAAGTGCGAGAAAATAAAAGACAATAATAATAGATGCAGCAAGTGGCCCAATCCTTTATTTAGCAAAGGACAAGCCAGTTGTATTACTTAAGATGACCAAACATTCACGAGGACACATGGGAATATCGTCAAGTGCTTTCGTTTCATATAGTTGATTAATCTTATTTAGTTTGATAATTGTTGCGTGGGTGAACCTGTACTAATGTACCAACCTTCCTAGGACTGATACATACTTGTGATTATACCCCTTGCAAGCATCCGCAAGTACAAGAAAGTAATTAAGTTAAAAACCTAACCACAACTTTAAACTCTAAGATCCTGACATCCCTTGTGCAAAGGTTTCCTAACGGGGGTTCAGGTTTCTGTCACTCTGGCAACCCCTATGATTAGTAGCCAAATACACAATGCATTCCCCTAGGCTCCTAAAGGTGAAGTGTCATGTAGTCGACGTTCACATGACACCACTAGAAGAATAACACCACAACTTAAATAACAAACTATTGAATCTTTCTCAACACAATTCCACTACTAACAACATGACTTCTCCCATGTCCTCAAGAACTAAACGAACTACTAACAAGACATCATATGGATCAAGATTATATAATGATAAGTAACAATCTGAACATAACAATAATTCAACGGTTCCACTCAATAGCATCAACTACAACAAGTAATCAACACTGGGAAAGTTTCCCCTAAGAACTATGCAAGATTCAACCCAATTGTTACAACGGTACGGAGTGGTGATGATGGTGCTAGTAGATATGATGATGATGATGATCCCGATGAAGTCCAGCTTGATGGTGGTCTTGATGGCGACGATCTCCCCTCTCCGGGAAGGAATTCCCCTGGCAGAATTCTGTCTGCCAGAAAGATCTTTCTCTCTCCGTAGTTTTCTGGCCCGCAGAGGTGGCAGAATCTTTCTGTGGTCCCGCCCCCAGGCTTAGGGTTTCATGGGGATAATATAAGCCAAAGGGGAGAGCCAGGAGTGGCCAGGGTGGCCACACCACTTGGTGGTGTGGCCTAGGGTAGCCCGCACCAGAGGGTGGTTTGGGCCTCCTGTGGCCCAGATCCGCTCCCCCTTCTGGCATCCTTCGTCTTCTGGAAAAATAGGATTTTCCATGTATTTTCCTGGATTTTCTGATCTTCGTGAATTTTGCCTCCAAACAACCCCTTTTCGATCAGAATCCTGACTGCAGCGGTCCATCCTCCAAAAGTCATCAACCATGCAAAAACAGATGATATAACATAAATATCATCTCTTAATATGAAATATATCAATGAATAACAGTAAATTATGATACAAAATAGTCATGCAAAATGGACGTATCAATCCACCAGTGTCATTGCATGTGTGTCCTTTTCATAAACCACAACGAGAGTCACTGCATGTTTGTTCTTTTCATCAACCACTTGGATCCACCAGAGTCATTGCATGTGTGTTCTTTTCATAAACCACAACTAGAGTCATTGCATGTGCGTTCCTTTCATAAACCACAACTAGAGACATTGCATGTTTGTTCTTTTCATAATCCACATGGATCCACCAGTGTCATTACATGTGTGTTCTTTTCATAAACCACCACTAGATTCATTGAATGTGAGTTCTTTCCATAAACCACATGGATCTACCAGAGTCATTTGCATGTGTGTTATTTTCATAAACCACCACTAGTGTCATTGGATGTGTGTTCCTTTCCTAAACCACATGGATCCACCAGTGTCATTGCATGTCATTGCATGTGTGTTCTTTTCCTAAACCACCACTAGTGTCATTGCATGTGTGTTATTTTACTAAACCACATGGATCCACCAGTGTCATTGCATGTGTGTCCTTTTCATAAACCACCACTAGACTCACTGCATGTGTGTTCTTTTCATAAACCACTACTAGATTCACTGCATGTGTGTTCATTCCATAAACCACATGGATCCACCAGAGTCATTTGCATGTGTGTTCTTTTCACCAGTGTCATTGCATGTGTGTTCCTTTTCTAAACCACATGGATCACCAGTGTCATTGCATGTCTTTGCATGTGTGTTCTTTTCCTAAACCACGACTAGTGTCATTGAATGTTTGTTATTTTACTAAACCACCACTAGAGTCATTGCATGCGTGTTCTTTTCATAAACCACTTGGATCCACCAAGGTCATTGCATGTTTGTTCTTTTCATAAACCACGACTATAGTCATTGCATGTTTGTTCTTTTCATAAACCACGACTATAGTCATTGCATGTTTGTTCTTTTCATAAACCACATGGATCCACCAGTGTCATTGCATGTGTGTTCTTTTTATAAACCACCACTAGATTCATTGCATGTGTGTTCTTTCCATAAACCACAACTAGAGTCATTGCATGTTTGTTCTTTTCATAATTCACATGGATCCACGAGTGTCATTACATGTGTGTTCTTTTCATAAACCACCACTAGATTCATTGCATGTGTGTTCTTTCCATAAACCACATGGATCCACCAGAGTCATTTGCATGTGTGTTATTTTCATAAACCACCACCAGCGTCATTTCATGTCTGTTCCTTTCCTAAACCCCATGGATCCACCAGTGTCACTGCATGTCATTGCATGTGTATTCTTTTCCTAAACCACCACTAGTGTCACTGAATGTGTGCTATTTTACTAAACCACATGGATCCACAAGTTTCATTGCATGTGTGTCCTTTTCACAAACCACCACTAGATTCATTGCATGTATGTTCTTTTCACAAACCACCACTAGATTCATTACATGTGTGTTCTTTACATAAACCACATGGATCCACCCAAGTCATTTGCATGTGTGTTCTTTTCATTAACTACCACCAGTGTCATTCCATGTGTGTTCCTTTCCTAAACCACATGGATCCACCAATGTCATTGCATGTCTTTGAATATGTGTTCTTTTCCTAAACCAGCACTAGTGTCATTGCATGTTTGTTATTTTACTAAACCACCACTAGAGTTATTGCATGTGTGTTCTTTTCATAAACCACTTGGATCCACTAGGGTCATTGCATCTGTGTTCTTTTCATAAACCACGACTATAGTCATTGCATGTTTGTTCTTTTCATAAACCACATGGATCCACCAGTGTCATTGCATGTGTGTTCTTTTCATAAACCACCACTAGATTTATTGCATGTGTGTTCTTTCCATAAACCACGACTAGAGTCATTGCATGTTTGTTCTTTTCAGAATTCACATGGATCCACCAGTGTCATTACATGTGTGTTCTTTTGATAAACCACCACTAGATTCATTACATATGTGTTCTTTCCATAAACCACATGGATCCACCAGAGTCATTTGCATGTGTGTTATTTTCATAAACCACCAGCAGTGTCATTGCATGTGTGTTCCTTTCCTAAACCACATGGATCCACCAGTGTCACTTCATGTCATTGCATGTGTGTTCTTTTCCTAAACCACCACTAGTGTCATTGAATGTGTGTTATTTTACTAAACCACATGGATCCACAAGTGTCATTGCATGTGTGTACTTTTCATAAACCACCACTAGATTCATTGCATGTGTGTTCTTTTCACAAACCACCACTAGATTCATTGCATGTGTGCTCTTTACATAAACCAGATGGATCCACCAGAGTCATTTGAATGTGTGTTCTTTTCATTAACCCCCACCAGTGTCATTGCATGTGTGTTCCTTTAATAAACCACATGGATCCACCAGTGTCATTACATGTCTTTGCATGTGTGTCCTTTTCCTAAACCACCACTAGTGTCATTGCATGTTTGTTATTTTACTAAACCACCACTAGAGTCGTTGCATGTGTGTTCTTTTCATAAACCACTTGGATCCACCAGAGTCATTGCATGTGCGTTCTTTTCATAAACCACAACTATAGTCATTCATGTTTGTTCTTTTGATAAACCACATGGATCCACCAGTGTCATTACGTGTGTGTTCTTTTCATAAACCACCACTAGATTCATTGCATGTGTGTTCTTTCCATAAACCACATGGATCCACCAAAGTCATTTGCATGTGTGTTCTTTTCATAAACCACCACCAGTGTCATTGCATGTGTGTTCCTTTCCTAAACCACATGGATCCACCAGTGTCATTGCATGTATTTGCATGTGTGACTGACATGGTTATGCCCTACGGGTACCCGATGTTAGCCTACCTGGTCTAGCCCGACGGAAGGCCCACTCGATGACCTGCCCGGGTCCATGCCCATGACAGTTCGGCTGGAACAAAGCCCATATGGACACGGAGTCCCAAGCGCACAAGACAAAGAAAGCTCAAGACTAGAGTTTGAATACAACTTGTAACCTACTCGTATCGGTACCTGAGACCTAGCCTCCCCATATATAAAGGCTAGGAGGGTCCAACGAGGAGGACACGTACGCAATAGACCTAGAACTCGACTCATAGTTTCGCACACGCATCCACGCCAGATCGAATCTGCGCACCTCAGAACCTTCCGTCTACCGTAATCAAAGAGCGCATAAGCGGGAGTAGGGTTTTTCCCTCAGGGGCTGAACCAGGTAAATCTCGTGTCCCTGGTTGCTTGTGTGTTAACCGTACACGATCTCCAGCATCCCCATCTTCTCCAAAACCCAAGTCCATAACAATGGGCATTGACGAGATTAAACCTCGTCCAATTGGCGCCTGTGGGAACTGGGGCTGCTGATTGTGCGGTCGTGACGTTCTGACCCGATCGATCTACAACTCCGCAGCGGAGAATCACCTCCTCTTGGCGCTTTCGACTTCACCGCCCACTCGCGGATACCATGAAGGATTTCGAGCCCGTGGCGTGGACTCGAAATCTTGTTCGAGCTTCGCCTGTGGGACAAGCGGCACCTCCGCCTCGACGGGTGCTATCCACACCCCGTGCTACGCACGTCACCATCAACAGATGAATTCTACAGCAGCAGCAGCTGCAACTCCGATCTGTGCAATCCACCTTCGGATGAAGGGACCTACGGTTCCGGATCCGAAAGTTGCGGCAGCAGCCAACCAATCTGCAGGCGCTATCTCATGCGCCCGCACCATCCAAACCGACGAGGAACACCTAACCCGCCCCAACCCCAACCCGCAGGACAGAAATGGCGAAAACGGTGGAAACGGGCGAAAACGGAAAACAGGGCCACCACATCCAACTTAGCAAAGAAGGATGGGTCGGCACGCCGCCGTCAAGCGCGAAATAGTCCTACCTCTGGACTCCCCACGTGATCTGCTGAGGGCATAGCACTACCTCCTCATCGAGGAGCACAAGAAGCAAGTCAAGATGCAGGAGACGCTCGACAAACGCAAGCAAGCAGCCTCTGAGTCCAGTGCGCGATGAGCTGCGCTCTGCGCCATGGGACCCGGCTCTAGCACAAACGGAAACCAGGGAAACAAGCACCACTCTCGGGTGGAAAACATGGACCCAAAGGAGCGGCGTGACGTGACCCGAACTCTCCACACATCGTTCATGGATATGGACGCTGACGGCAACATCACCCCGAAGACGCCACAAGCTGCGATCATGGCAGCCACTGCGTATCTCGCGGCTCACCCACCTCCGGAGGGGGACCCGAAAAGGGCCATGCATAGGTCCGCACTCACCGGACTAGGACTAATCGGAGCTGCGCTCCACGAAGACGCTCCTACGGAGCCGAAGAAGAAAGCTCCGGCCAGGCGCGACCGGAGCCCCACTCCCTCATCCGAAGATGAAGAGGAGCACGATCTTCCTCGAAGGAAGAAGAGCTCGCACCGCCATAAACGCGACTACGACGCCAGAGACAAGCTTACACAGCGCAAGATCGACAAAGCACGCGCCAAACGCGCATGCTCGTCTGAATCTGAGATGGATGAAGACGAAGGAGAACTCTGCGGGGCTCGATGCTTCAGCAGATCCGTCCGGCGAACACAGATGCCACGCAACTTCAAGCTTCCTTCGGATACTCCGAAGTTCAACGGCACGCAAGATCCAAAGTCCTGGCTCAGTGACCATCTGTCATCCGTTAAGCTTCATGGAGGCAACAAAGAAACCGCCATGCAATGCCTTCAGCTGCAGCTAACAGGCGCAGCGCGGGTCTGGCTTAGCAGCCTATCATCAGGATCCATCCGAAGCTGGGAGGAGCTCGCTTATAGCTTCATCCGAAATTTCAAAGGCACCAGCAAGAGGCCTGCCTCAATTGAAGAATTGCGAGCCTGCACTCAGAGAACGGGTGAATCTATTCGCTCGTACATACTACGCTGGTCTACAACCAAGAACTCCGCAGCACACATCTCCGAAGAGCGGGCCATCGACGCCTTCAGGGACGGCGTCAAACGCCCAGACTTCAAGGAGAAACTTGGACGTGTAAAGCCCAAGACACTTGACCAGCTCATGGAAATTGCCAACAGTTGGGCAGACGGCAAAGATTGCATCCAGCAGGCGTAATCAGATGAAGAGGACGACTACGGCCGAAGACGCGAACGCCGCAGCAAGAGGAGATCGCGCGTCTACGAGGACCGCGACGGACCTGACATGGTCGCAGCCGGCTACGCCGACCGCCGTAACGACAACAGCCGCAACAGCGGAGGATACCGCAGCGGAAACTTCCGCGACAACGGACGACCAACGCAGTCGTGGCAACACCGCGACCGCGAGAACGGACCCTCAGCATTCGACAAACTTTCAGGTCCATGCACCATCCACTTCTACATCGACAAACAAGATGGCAAAAAGAAAGCCAGCCACATGCTCAAGGACTGCCGAGTTCCGAACTCAGCGAAGGCATGATGCGATGAGGCAACAAGCTCCAATCCTGCGTTGAAACGCTGCGCCAGTGAAATAGCACACGGAGCTCCTCCACCGCCTCTATTGAGGCCCAAATCAACCAATCGCACCAGACAACAACGCCGGGTCGATACCCCCACCAAAGGGAGCACTAAATATGATCCAGAAGGGCGCCCAACCAGTGGTGCGAGAAGAAAATCACGACAAATCAATTTGGCCGTGGCAACTCCGCTGCAATCCTCGAGTACCTCGGCGGATCGAGTCCTGCATCACATTCACTCGCGCGGATCACCCTTGCGGATCCTCGCCAGTCATGCTGCCCTGGTGCTGGAGGCGCAGATCGAAGGCTTCGAGATGAGTCGCGTCTTCATGGACGGCGGCAGCGGCATCAACCTAATGTTCGCAAGCACTCTAGCAGCTATGTGGATCCCGCAATGCAGCCTGGAACAATCAGACACAACGTTCCACGACATTGTCCCAGGGAAGGGCATCTTCCCCCTGGGCAAAATAGGGCTCGACGTCATCTTGAAGCGGACAACTTTCGGCGAGCGCCTAGAATTCGAAGTGGTGGACTGGCCGTCGCAATACCACGCCATCCTGGGACGTGTAGCATTCGCAAGGTTCCTGGCCGTCCCACACTATGCATACCTGCCACTCAAGATGCCAGGACCAAGGGGCGTCATCACAGTCCACGGGAGCTTCACCCGATCGGACCAATGCGACAGGGATTTCAACAAAATCTCCTAGTCTTTCGGCATGCAAGACGAGCTTGTAAGGCTCCGCGAGGTGACGGACAATGGGCTACCCCCAGTCACAAAGCAGAACGCACCTGACATGTCTTTCGACTCCACCATCAACACCAAGAAGGTGCAGGTCCATCCAACGGATGCCTCCAAGACGGCGCTGATCGCCAACGACCTCAGCACCGCATAGGAAGGCGCGCTCGTCGAATTCCTCCGTGAGCGCTGGGAAATCTTCGCCTGGTGTCCTGCGGACATGCCAGGAGTTCCTGTGGAATTCGCCGAAGCACGCACTCAATGTCTTCCTGCACACCAAGCGATCAGCAGTCCATCCGAAGACTGTCGGAGCCACGAGCCGAAGCTATCGGCAAGGAGATCAACAGATTACTCGCAGCAGACTTCATCCGGGAAATCAAGGAAAGCGAGTGGCTGGCAAACACGGTGATGGTCCCGAAGAAGGACACGGACATCCTCCGGATGTGCGTGGACTTCACGTCACTAAATAAACACTGCCCTAAGGACCACTTCCCTCTTCCTCGGATCGACCAGATCATCGATTCGACTGCAGGTTGTGAGAAACTCTCCTTCCTCGACGCCTACTCAGGCTATAACGATTCGACTCAAGGTGAAGATCAAGAAAAACGGCGTTCATCACACCGCTCGAGTATCTTGCTACAACACAATGCCCTTCGGGCTAAAGAACGCGGGTGCCACGTACCAACGATGCATGCAGGCCTGCCTCAAGGACCAGATCGGTCGCAACGTCCAAGTCTATGTTGACGACATAGTCATAAAAACCAAGGAGGCAAGAACACTTATCGACGATCTCCACGAGACGTTCGACAACCTTGATCGCTACAGGATCAAGCTCAATCCAGAAAAGTGCGCCTTCGGCGTCCCCTCGGGTCAGCTGCTCGGGTACTTCATCTCTCAACGAGGGATCGCGAACCGAAGAAAATCAAAGCTATCATGACAATGGAGAAGCGAAAAACCTCAAGGCGTTCAGCTTGCGGGGCGAGTAGCGGCACTAAGCGTGTTCATCACCGCATGGGCGAGAAGGCCCTACCATTTTACAATGCTGCGCAAGGCGATAAGTTCAAGTGGACACGAAGCCAACGACGCATTCGAAAGCCTCAAGCGGCTCCTCTCCACCTCGCCCGTTTTGGTCACGCCAAAAGAGCGCGAGCCCCTGTTGCTATACATAGCAGCCACACACCAGGTGGTCAGCACAGTACTCGTGGTCGAACGACCCGAAGAAGGCAAGACCCACGGGGTACAATGCCCAATTTACTACCTCAGCGAGGTTCTCACTCCAACAAAACAGCAGTACCCGCTACTGAAGCCCTACGGCGTGTTCATGACGGCTCGACGATCGAGCCACTACTTCCAGGAGCATCGGTGATGGTCGCCAACGAGGCACCCCTAAACAGCATCTGAATAACCCGTGAGGCCACAGGATCGCGGCCCGTGGGGCATTGAACTATCACCCTGGACATCATCTACGAGAAGCGACACGCAATCAAATCTCAAGTCCTTCCGGACTTCCTGGTGCCTGGATGGAGCTGCAGCACGACACCCTGCATATGTCGCAGGACAATGCATTTTGACGGCTCCAAGCGAAGCCGGAGCAGGGGCAGAGTCATCGACCTCCCGCAAGGTGACAAGATGAAGTACGTCCGGATGAAATTCAGAGCCTCCAACAACGAGGCCGAATACGAAGCCCTCATCCATGGCATGAAGATGGCAAAAATATGCGGCGCAACGCGCCTGGTCATCTACGGTGACTCCAACCTTGTCGTACAGCAGACGATGAATGAGTGCGACGCACACGCCGAAAACATGATCGCGTACCGCGCGCTATACAACGCACTCGAAGGAGAATTCGACGGCTGCGAACTTCGGCACGTCGAAAGAGAGAGCAACGAGGAAGCCGATAGACTCGCCAACACCGGCTCCACTTGTGCAAAGGTACCACCAGGTGTGTTCCTCAAACAGATCTGCGTGCCATCCATCAAGCGGAAATTCCCCAAGGGATCACCCGAAGAAGCAGAACACTCGGGGGCTACGCTACCCGAAGGTCATGAAGGACCCGAAAAGTTGGATACCGAAGTCGCCATGGTTAACCTGACGCAGGTCATGGCAGTCGAAGAAACTTGGACACGTCCATACCTCCAGTTCCTGATAAACGGAGAATTGCCAGACAGCCCGACAGATGCCCGGCGCGTATCTCGTCGGTCAAAAGCCTTCACCATCATCAACGGCGAGCTGTACAAACGTAGCATTACGGGCGTACTACAACGGTGCGTCACCATCAACGATGGCAAGGCCATACTCCAAGATATCCACGAGGGCATCTGCGGCCACCATGCAGGCAGTCGCTCCCTCGTCACCAAAGCTCTGCGAGCAGGATTCTACTGGCCAACGGCCATGAGCGACGCGAAAGACATCGTCCGAAGATGCAACGGGTGCCAACGTTTCGCCGACAAACCGCACGCACCTGGTCCGAACTTGACCCATACCCATAGCTGCCTTTTGCCCAATGGGGCCTCGACATGATCGGCAAACGCCAAAATCTTCGAAGGAGGACACGTCTTCCTCCCGGTCGCGATCGACAAATTCACCAAGTGGATCGAAGCCATGCGATCACCAACCGGAAGGGAAAAACCGTCAAGTTCTTGAATCCATTGTCTACAGGTTTGACGTACGCAGACATCATCACCGACAACGGATCGAACTTCATCTCCGAAGAATTCCAGGACTTCTGCGAAGGCCTCGGGATCAACATCACGTATGCCTCAGTGGCACACCCGCAAACAAACGGGCAAGTGGAAAAGGCCAACGGCCTAATCGGCGCTGGCATCAAGAAGCGCCTCATGAGCTCACTCGAGCACAAAGCTGAAGCGGGCGAAAGAGCTACGTGCGTCTGTGGAGCTTACGTACACGCCAAACAGCTCCACCGGCTACACCGTTCTTCATGGTGCACGGGCTGAGGCCATGCTACCACCGGCAATCGCCACCAGGCTCCACGAGTCGTCGCCATAAAAAGCCGAATCCACGGCTGCACTCGAAGACGCCGTCGATACACTCGATGAAGCGCGGGATATAGCAGTCGCTCGATCAGCGGTGTACCAGCAGAGTCTCCGCAACTATCACAGCCGCCGGCTACGCCCAAGATCCTTCATCGAAGGAAACCTCATCTTGCGACTCAAGCAAAAGCGACCGAACAAACTCGATTCACCATGGGAAGAACCCTATGTCATCACCGAAGTCATCCCAGGTGGCGCCTATCGCCTCAAGCACGTGGAGTCTGGAGTCGCATACTCCAACCCGTGGAACGTCTCGCACTTGGGATGATTCTACCCGTAGCAAGCTGCTCCCCTTTTTACTTTCAATAAGGCTTTCAGCCAAGGCTACTCAGCCGAATCATGTACCTCCTCCATTACGATATAAATAAAGCTAAGTACCTCGCCCCCAACCCTCGGTTGACTATTTCCTGCAACTTTACTACATGCTACAATAAGCACTCGGGGGCTCCCCCCACCTCACGATTTCATCGACTGAGGACAAAACGTGTACACCTGAGTAGCTGACCACGTCGAACAAGCGAAAGGGCACGTACTAAATCAAAGCACTGCGTGCTCGCAAACAAGCGAACCTTTACAACAAAGGGCACATACACGCCCAGCCGCAATATACAAATTTTACATCTATATGTTTATTTTCAGGTCCTACCTATTCTGAAGAATAACCTGAGCACGCTGCTCAAACAAATCTACAATCTGTTCGGCATACTGCCTTACAGCTGCGTAATGCGGACGCATATTCCACTCGCCACCATCTGGTCGAGGAGGTGGCCCAGTCGCCACAGCAGCCAAATCTACATCAGGGCGGTGCACCCTCACAAGAGACAAGGCAGCCTTCACCCCTGCGAAGCTGCTGCCGCAGCTCCTTGACATTGCGGCACTCGAAACTTCGTCGGAAGACCTGCAAGGGTCGTTGCACGGCATCCAACGGAAACATGACGTGCAACCGAGAAAGCGATATGCACCTGGCGGAGCACCCGCGAAACCTGGTAGACACGATCCTGCACCGTCGCCAGAACTATGGCGCGATCACGATCCATCCAGAAGAAGCCGCCGGCCTCCATGTCCTGTTGAGTCAAGCAATTGACTCGAACATCAATACGCTCCTTTTCTTCCCTCGGAGCAAGATTGGCACCTGCGACAACCGCACAAAACAAGAGTAAGGCCAGCAGGCTCACCTGAAGAACTGAGCTACAACTCGAAAGAAGGATCAACTTACATTGCAGCTGCTCGGACAGCCGACCCAGCTCTGCCATCAAATACTCCTCTCTGGCTGCACCACGGTCTGCTTTGGACTTCCAAACGTCAGCACGACCGCGTAACCCAAGCAAATCCCTCTCCAAGCTGTGCACGCGATCTCGAAGAAAAGCAAGCTGCGAGGAATCATCCAAAGATGCTCGCAAGGGCCTTTCGGATGAAGCGTCAATCGGTCGACACCGAAGGAACCTATAGCAGAAGAAAAAAGAAGGCACACAGACATTCAGCCAAGGATAGAGCACAACTCGGAGAAATTCATTAAAGTATATAAGGCCACTACGTGGCACAAGGATGGTACTACAAAAGATATTTACAACAAAAATAGACTACAAGCTACCCTACGTGTACTACGCCTAAGGCGGAGGGCACTGAGTCGCCTCAGAACCAGACTGCCTAGCTTTGGCCTCGCCCTGCTGCCGCAATGCATACTCAGACAGCAAGTCAATGAGCTTGGGCCCATATAAATGCTGCAGCGGAGTAGGCGGCGAAGGCTACCTCGGATCCATCCGCTGTAGGCATCAGAAGTAACTGGGCAGGTCCAGCTCCGCCCCAGCCGCCATGGCCATCGCCAGCCCGACGGACGCGCCGATGCCCTTCTGCTTGCGCTTATACGCTGCAGGCGCGTCAGCTGACAGAGCCTCTGCCAGGGCATCCACATCTTCAAGGGATGCGCCCTTCGGGAAGAGCTCCTGGTAGAAGCGACCAAGGACCTCTTTCGCCTTGGCGAGGGAGTTGACGACGGTGCTGCAGCGGTCTTCGACCACTACAGTGGCATCATCTAGAGCACTCCCGTGCTCCAGAGCACCGCGGTCAAACTCGATGCCTTGGGCATCTGAGACAAAAAAGAAGAAAACATGAAGAAAGGCAACATAGAAGAAGATCCGCAGAAAAAGGAGCAAGTACAAAAGCTAACGCTCACCCGAAATAGCCTTGGCAGCAGCCATGAGCTTCTCCGCCACCCCTTTTTCACGAGCAGCCGCAACGATGGCCAGCTGCTCCTCACGATCTGCGGCCTCCTGCTGCAGACACTCTTTCTCTTCGGCTGCCTTCGTCAGCTCCAGCTCAAGGCTCTCTTCAATGGCAGCCTTCGTTACGCTCCGATTGGCCAAGGCTCTTCTTCAGAGCATCGACCTCACGGAGAGAGTCGTTATGCTTCTCTGCATTTACAACAAGCAAGTGTCAACGAATAGGACCAGGATAAGCAAGAGAAGTACTACAAGGCAGACGAATACCTTGAAGCTGCCATGATTTGCCCTCGGCGTCAGGCGTTCCTCCACCAGCCACTTGGCCTCTTGGACAAAAGGCTGCAGCAACAGGCAATAGTAGTAAGAGCAGGACTTGGGGGCTACGCCCAACACAAAGAAGCATTCAACAACAACAGCATACAAAGACACTCGGGGGCTCCCCCCGTAACATCAAGCAGAAAAACTTACGTGCTCCAAAGGCGAACCCGCAGGCCCGCCTGCAAAATTCTGAGGCGCAACCACCAGCCTCTCCTGCACAGGAGGAACTGGCGCAGCATCACCAGAAGTCGCCACCGTCTGAGGAGGAGGCGACGCAATGTTCGACTCCCCCATCATATCGCGCGCACCATCACTAGAGCCGTCGGAGGATTTCCTGCATACGAACCAATCAACACAGGTGCAAAAATAATAAGGGAACAAAGGACAACAGTGGCAACAAGAAAACTTACGAGCCCAACGCGCTCAGGTCGAAGACAGGAGAAGCCCTTCGGGCCCTCTTCTCCTCCTTCTTTTCTTCCTTCTTCTCCTCCTTCTTTTCTTCCTTCTTCCGCTTTGCTGGCGGGTGCGGAGCAACAGCCCGCACAGGAATGGCAGGAAGGGGAGAGGAAGAACCCCCCTGAACATCATCATGACGCTCAAGGCCCAGAGGATTTCTGGGAGTCGGAGGAGTCGAGGCATCTGACGACTCGCTAGAGCTCCGTAACCGTTCTCGCGAATGGTCCTCACTCGATTCGTCGGCATCCTCCGCTGGGGATCGCGCTGACGGTAGCTCGGACACGGAATCCACCACCTCATTATCCGGGGCATTCGGATACCTTTCGGGCAACGGTGGTGCCGTGCCCGGCACTTTGAAGCTCTGCAAAAGGAAAAAGAACTTTGTTAGCAAACAAAGGAAAAAGTACACAACTGACAAAAACAAAAGGGAAGCACTACGTGCGCAAATCTACACCTTCGGTACGACCAACGTCGAAGAAAAGGGAGGAGTCAGCAACTTCCCCGGGATTTCTTCGTCGGCCTTGAACTTCAACAGCACGCGAAGAGCCTTGTCAAGTTCCACCTCGGAGATTTTCTCACTCGAAACCCTCGTCGGATCACGGCGCCCAGAGTAAAGGAACATCGGGTGCGCCCTCGCTTGGAGAGGCTGCACCCGATGCTCAAGAAACGTCCGGATGATGTCGACACCGTTCACCTCCTTCTCAGGAATCAATTGGAGATCCTCCACCCGCCGGTACAGGGCCTCTATCTCCGCCACCTCACCGTCTAAGATTTGGTTTTTCCAGGATCCTTTCTTCTCAATCAATTGGAAGGGGTCAAAAGGAACGAGACCAAAATCTTGCCCAGGCAGTACGGAATCACGGATGTAAAACCATTTCTTCCGCTAGTACTGGACAGATTCGGACATGGAAAAGGAAAAGAATTGCACATTGGGTCTGAGGGAGATGATGAAACCCCCAATGGGATACACACCATCCGAACTAGACTGCCTCTTCACGGAATAAAGCTTTCGGAAAAGGCCAAAGTGCTTCTCAATGCCAAACCAACACTCGCAAAGCGTAATAAAACACGTAATGTGGAGAAGGGAGTTGGGAGACAGATGATGGAGTTGAACCCCATAGAAAAAGTGCAGTCCACGAAGGAAGTCACGGACCGGAAAAGAAAACCCGCGAATCATGAAGGCAACAAACATAACCCGATACCCAGATGGGGGACGGGGGATTACCTCATTGCCGGGGAGTCTCACGGCCGTCGTGTCTTGCGGGATCAGGCTCCGCTCGCGCAGTTTGCGGAGATCGCTCTCCCGCGTTTCTGATTGCCGCCAGCCACCGTCGGTGACGCGAGCAGTGGCGGTGCCCTTCTTGCCTCCGGCGGCGCTGGTCCCAACTGCAGATGAGGACTTCTTTGCTTCTCTGAGTCATCAATCGTAAGCACTGACGTCATCAAAAGCTATACTAGCACCATTTCGGCTCCACAGCTAAAAGTACTCACTCGAATCTACGATTCGACTAAATACTTGGGGGCTACTCCTATCGGCGCTGGCTGGCCACCCCCGGCAGACAAATGAGGACAAAATTACTTCTCTGAGTCCTACGTCGAGTCTACGACTCCACTACGGACTCGGGGGCTACTCCCATAGGGAGGATGGATTTAAGCATCCGAAAATTTTCGAGTCCTGCGGACCTAATGATTGAAACAATGCTTGAACTAAAAGTCTCCGTTCGAGTCTACGACTCGAACAGACACTTGGGGGCTACTCCCATAGGGAGCGCTGGTCACGCACCCTATGAAATCTTCGACTGCGATCTTCCGGATCCGCATGCAAAAACTTTTCTGGCAACTCTGCCCCAACAAAATGCTGAGTGAGCGACAATCTCCTTGGCCACCCGAAACACCTCCGCGGTGATAAACATTCGGATGCTGCGTCTGCGACGCGAAGATAAGACCTACAGATATCATCTGATGGCCTGGCAACGCACACGACTGCGCTCTGCTAGTCAAAATCCGTGCCAGCAGGTGCGATGAAAAATCCCGACGGACGCGTTGGGTATAACAATTAATTCACTGGAATTCCACTCCTGTAAGTCCTCCGCGGCCTGAGTTGAATTACGCCAGCATATGTTCCAGTTTCGAGTTGAGGGACTCGAACCTGAAGAAGATCGTGTTGTTTTGTCCTAAGACAGTTAACTGACCCTAATCCGTCGGGTGAGTCAGGCACACGCATCAACAATCCCTACACACATATACTATTAACATATAGCTGCTCCCGAAGGATGGAAGAGTCCTCAGCCGAATCTACGATTCGACTGAACACTCGGGGTCTACTGACATGGTTATGCCCTACGGGTACCCGATGTTAGCCTACCTGGTCTAGCCCGACGGAAGGCCCACTCGATGACCTGCCCGGGTCCATGACGCCCATGACAGTTCGGCTGGAACAAAGCCCATATGGACACGGAGTCCCAAGCGCACAAGACAAAGAAAGCTCAAGACTAGAGTTTGAATACAACTTGTAACCTACTCAGATTTATTCGAGACCTAGCCTCCCCATATATAAAGGCTAGGAGGGTCCAACGAGGAGGACACGACGCATAGACCTAGAACTCGACTCATACTTTCGACACGCATCCACGCCAGATCGAATCTGGCACCTCAGAACCTTCGGTTCGCCAGTAATCAAAGAGCGTATACAAGGGAGTAGGGTTTTCCCTCCGGGGGCCTGAACCTGGGTAAATCTCGTGTCCCCTGGTTGCTTGTGTGTTAACCGTGCCACGATCTCCAGCATCCCCATCTTCTCCAAAACCCAAGTCCATAACAATGGGCATTGACGAGATTAAACCGCGTCAGTGACCTTTTAATAAACCACAACTAGAGTCATTACATGTTTGTTCTTTTGATAAACCACTTGGATCCACTAGAGTCATTGCATGTGTGTTATTTTACTAAACCACATGGATCCACGAGTCATTGCGTGTGTGTTCCTTTCCTAAACCACATGGATCCACCAGAGTCATTTCATGTGTTTTTCCTAAACCACCACCAGATTCATTGCATGTGTGTTCCTTTTCTAAACCACATGGATCCACTAATGTCATTGCATGATTCAACGATAACAGTTGGATCTTAACCCTAGAATCCAATGGTGGCCATGGGATGAGGTCTTCTAGAAGCCCAATTCGGTTGCTGGTTAGTTCTACGTCCCGATTGTTAGGCGCCATTGGATCAGGGTGCATGGACGATAAGGATGTCCTTCGTAAGGGCGATCTGCGAGAAGTCTGTTCTAGGAACTGATTGGTAGTGGCAACCATGACTGGGCCTACGTCCTTGCCCTTATCCCCTTAACCTCGGGGCCGAAGCTCAGATTGTGTTCCTTCATCGCCATGTAGAGGGAGAGGCCCAAACTACCCTTGGACGCGGCTCAGATGTTCACCCACTACAACATACTCGCGCCATCATTCGCTAGGCTTCTGGCCGGCTTCGAGCTCAGCAACGTCAGGGTGCTGCCTATCACGCCGCTCTTGCGCGACAACGTGTTGGCGAGGCAGATCGAGGAGCGTCGTCGCCAGCTGCCAGAGTGGAAGAGGGCAATGGCATGATACTCGCGCACGAGCACGTACTGACAAAAGCTGTTCAAGAAGGAGCGGATGGCGCTGATTGAGCTGTGTGGAACCCACCTGTAGGAGATCCACCCAGATATGCGCAACCCCGAAGGGAGGTAGCGCTTCTAGGCAGTGCCTGGGCGTACGACCTCCACAGTTATCGATGTGGCACACCGTGAAGAATCCATGAGGAGGAGGAACGTGGCTGAAAGTGTCGGCATCGATTCCAACATGGAGGAGGCTGACGGTGACGTGGACAACATCGTCGATGATGGAGACTGCGGGAGCGTCATAGTCGATTAGGGCCACTTAAGCCTAAATTAAATCTATGTACGGTATCTTAATGCCCTCTTTGGATCGGGGTCACTTGAGTCATAGTCGATTAGCGTCATAATCTATATACGTTGGCCATATTTTAGGTGTCTTTGTCTTTAAAACTAATCAAAAGTCATCCGATCCTAAAAATAAAGTTCGCGCGTTCCTCGCATATCGGATGGGACAATACGCTGACTCTGCTCCCAGCACTTGATGGCACAGCCATAATTTGGAGTGCGCCAGAGGAGAAGGGGTCGAGCATGTTGTAATAGCGTACTACTTCCATCCAGATATAACCGACTTAGCTTTTTTTAGATATTTAAATGTATATATACCCAAAACTAGTCTAGATACATATGAATCTACACAAATTCAAGTCACTTATTTCTAGACGGAGGGAGTAATAATATTTTTTGAGGAATAGTTTCTGAGGGCATATATTGACCATGTTTTAGGTTTCTCTATATTTCAAACTAATCAAAAGTCGTCCAATTCTGAACAAACAAAGTTCGCACGTTCACATCTGATGGGACAATATGCCGACTCTGCTACTAGCACTTCATGGCACAACCATAATTTTGGAGTGCACGAGAGGAGATGGGAATCCAAGGAAGATGGGAACTAGTAGCTGCGTCCATATGCAGGTAAAAAACTACTCCAATGTAATAATATTTAAAAAGTTGTAATCTGATCCATCTGACCCATCACAGACACGTTGCACACGCCAGATATAAATAAAGATGACACAACTAGTTTAGTTTAAATGATAATTCAAGAAACAATGTTACTGTGTCCGCTTCTTTCTGCTCCTCTTATTAGTCTGCTAGACCACGCTGCATTAAGCAACAGTTGATGAGGATGGAAAAAAATGATCAAATGGCAAATAAAATATTTTTTAAGCTTACCTTTCATCTGGAGAATCGTACAAAGATGAAAGGGTTTTCTATTTTCGTGCCCTCCATTCGTTAGTTGTACTCAGTTTCCCCAGCCGCTTAGTTTTCCTCACTTTTTCCCATCTCCTTGTATGACACTCTCACATGGTCTAAAACTCACCGTCCATTAGCCTGCCATTACGTGCTGACAAGTAGGGCCGCGTTCAGCCAGATCCCATAGTGGACCCTCGCTGTTACATGCTGACGAGTAGGGCCGCGTTCTGTCGGGTCCCGTAGTGTACCCTTGCCGTTACATGCTGACAAGTGGGGCGTGTTCAATCGATTCCTGTAGTGGACACCTCTCTCAACTTATCCAGATCAACATCGGACAAATAGCTTATCCATATGAGCGACGGACCCATAGCTTATCTACGTGAGCGCCGGACCCATAGCTTACCCAGGTTGGCGTTGCAAGATGGGACCCCGAGCTAGCCCCACGCCCGCGCTCGTGCCATTGCTTCATTTTCATATAGTGAAATGTAATGCATATACGGAAATTATATACCTTTGAACTCTTTTAAATCATACTTAGGACATGATAATGTTGTGCTAATAAAATCCTGATCATTTATCATTTCCATGGAGTGAAATATAATGCATAAACTTGCGTATACAAAAATTATACACCTTTGAACTCTTTGAAATCGCACTTAATACGTGATAATATCGTGCAAAGAAAATTTTGAGAGATTATCATTTTCATAGAGTGGAATGTAATGCACAAACTTGCATATGCAAAAATTATAAACCTTTGAACACTTTTAAATCGCACTTAATACGTGATAATAATGTGCTAACAAAATTTTGAGAGATTATTATTTTCTCCCCCATTTAAATAGAGTGGAATGTCATTGCATAAACTTGCATATGCCAAAATTATAAACCTTTGAACACTTTTAAATCACAGTTAATACGTGCTAACAAAATTTTGAGAGATTATTAATTTCTCCCCCATTTTCATAGAGTGGAATGTAATTCATAAACTTGCATATACGAAGTTTATACACCTTTGAACTCTGAAATCACACTTAATACGTGACAATGTTGTGCTAAGAAAATCTTGATAGATTATCATTTCCATGGAGTAAAATATAATGCATAAACTTGCGTATACAAAAATTATAAAGCTTTGAACTCTTTGAAATCGCACTTAATACATGATAATGTTGTGCTAAGAAAATCTAGAGAGATTATCATTTTCATATAGTGGAATTTAATGCATAAACTAGCATATATGAAAATTATACACCTTTGGACTCTTTGGAATCGCACATAGGTCATGATAATGTTGTGCTAATAAAATCCTAATCATTTATCATTTTTATGGAGTGAAATATAATGCATAAACTTGCGTATACGAAAATTTTAAACCTTTAAACACTATGAAATCGCACTTAATAACGAGATAATGATATGCTAGCAAAATTTTGAGAAATTATCATTTGCTCCCTCATTTTCATAGAGTGGAATGCAATGCATAAACTTGCATATACGAAAATTATACAAATTTGAACTCTTTGAAATCGCACTTAATACGTGATAATATTGTGCTAAGAAAATCTTGAGATATTATCATTTTAATAGAGTGGAATGTAATGCACAAATTATACACCTTCGAACATGTTCCCTTCACATAATATTCAAGTTCATTTGTTTATAGAGTTAAAGTACCGGTGGCATACTCGTTATTTTGCATGGATAGAGGTGTGCCTCCCGACAGATATAGGGGTTATCCTGTCCACTAGATCACAGAGGATCAACGGTTGGTGGGCACGATCCGTGTGACAACTGTCTCAACCAATCAGAGCGTAGTAGCGAAGATGAGTATAGGTGTGAGAGCAAAACTGAGTAGAACTTAAAAACCAAGGGCAAAACAAAGTAGAACTTAAAAACCAAGGGCAAGACTGACGAAGGGATTCAAATAGAAAATAGAAAAGATTTAAAAAATGGAAAATGCGTCTTTTATACATTAAAATACATCTTGGCATACATCAAACTATTTGCAATTCAAATATACACCAGTTTGACAATTATTGCCTCAGTCAGACAAACTATGTTTTGGGCAGGGATGTTTTGGAAAGAGGCTTGAGTAGAAAGCCATGAACCTTCATAGATAGTAGGTGATTTGATAAGTGGTGATTTAGGTTAAAACTTGGTTTATATACATTTCTTATGTTGGCAAGTCACATAATAAGACTCCTTGGGTAGATGCCACTATAATAAGCCAACTAAGTCGCTAGGGTTAGACACGAGGGAAAAACGTGACTCACGGTACGCGTGTGCGGTGCACGGGGCGGTAGTGGACACGTGTGGCTGTGCACGATGCAGTAGCGTATGCGATTACGCGGTGCATGGTAGTGCAACGAAACGTCGCTTCCCTTCTCCTTTAATAGAGGCCTCCCCACTCTCACTCATCACTCACTCGCTCACTCAACCGTCTCCACTATCCCATCACCTTCTGCAAACCCCCAAGAAAACCCCAACCATGCCGGCGATGGAGAAGAACGGCGCGGTGGCCATCGGCGCCTCCAAGGCCACTGGCGAGGACACCCCTATTCCCATACAGGCCCCCGTCCCCGCATCCGCCGTAGCCGCCAGCGAGGAGGCCCCCGCTGGTCTTGGGCAGATCCCGCTCAGATGGGACCCCAACGAGGAGGTTGATTACATAAGGCCGGAGAACCCCTATGACACCAGCATGGCCAACCCATGGTCAGAGGTAACCAGAGTTTTCTCCCCTTCCCTTGTTCTTCCCCCGTTCCCATCATTGGATGCTAGATCGTATGTTATTAGGGCTCGGCTATTCGTATTGTTACAGTAGCTAATCCTCTTGTGTTAGATCTCGTATTTCGATGAATCCCCTTGTTCGTATTTGAACCCCCTATTCGTAGTTGGGATTAGTATTCGATTTGGTTTGAGATTTGGGGAATAATTAGTAGATCTCAATCGGTTAATTTATGCAAATAATCAATCTCAATAATCAATGTATCTCAATCATGTCCTTATTGCACTCTACTGTTATCCAACAGGAGGATAGCAGCAATGTCCGCAGCGACAACGTGTCCAAGTACACCAAGACTCGTCATGTGCTGAGGAGGCCGAAGTTCGGCCAGTACAACAACTTCTTCGCCGGCGACGTGTACAAGTGCCCCTTCTGCCCCACCAGGAGGTTCGCCATGGACTTCAACTCCCTCGTGAAGCATGCCGAGGACGTGAGGACTTGCGGCAAGTCTGTGAACATCCACGGCTTCATATCCAAGCACCAAGCGCTCGGTCTTCACCTCCGCAACCTCCATAAGGTGGCTATCGAGGAGGGTCGCATGCCCCCGATCAAGCCCAAGGCGCCCAAGGTCAAGGGACTAGGCAACAAGAAGTGGAGGAGGCGCTAGAGGGAGGAGGCGGAGGCCCTCCTGGCAAAGGCCATGAGGGGCCATTGATCTGCTCCTGGCAGGGATTTATTATTTCTCCTTAGTTAGCCTAAAGATCCTCAAGAACATCCTCAATCACCCCTACATCTTCTCCATATTCTAATACACCTCCATTATTTTCCTTTTCCTTCCCGTTCTGCTTACCCTTTTGTTTCTTTTCACACCCTTTTCTCGCCGGCACCTCCACTTCTTCATAAATTTGCTGCTTACCTATGTTTTCCTCTGAGTGCTCATCACCGCTTTCCTCCACCTGCTGCACTTCCTCAAGTTCTTTGTCTTCGTGCTGATTTTCCTCAAGTTCTAGCTGAGAAGCCTCATTTTTTGCCATGGGGTGTGAATAGGGACAAGATCATGTGGAACTGGGTTTTTGCACAACCTCTTGATATGGACGAATCCTCCACAACATTTGCATTTCCTTTTCCTAGCTCCTAGCCTTGAACCTTTATCGGTGGAGGCTTCGATCCTTAGCTTTCTAGGCCTCCCATGTGGCCTCCTAAGAACTGGTGGTTGAAGTTTGAACCCTGCATCAACAATCTTCCAATAATTTTCATCATCCCTAGGTGGTACGTTTTCTGCATAAGTTGCAGCAAACTTATCGATGGAGAAATAGTTGTCAATATAGTTCTCTATTTCAGCTCCCCTACCTCTAAGCTTTAAGATGAAGTATAGTGCATGGTGACATGGCAAACCAGTAATCTGCCACTTCCTGCATGAACAAGTATTGTTTCCAATGTCTATAGTGTACCTCCCTTCAGTTCCATGCTTGCATTCTGCATAAACCTCAGCCAATGTTCTAGAATTTCCGACCATCCTCATATTTATCGTTCTCATTGCCCTGGTTCTTGCATTCTCTAACATAACCACCTTTGGAACTATTTTATGGCCTAAAAAATATCTTGCACAAATTCTTTGCCTTAAATCTATCTTCACCATTATGCACTGTCTTTTTGCATCCAACAAAATAACAATTGCAAGTGTCTTCATGCCCGAAATCTTAGCATTGAAACTCTCTACCAAATTATTGCAAAAAAAATCCACCTTGTTTAACTCACCAAACTTGCTTCTGGCCCATAGCTTGGTGTGATGTTCTTCAAGGTATTTTTTCACCTTTCGCACTACATACATGTTCTGCAAGTAAGTAGCATGCGTTCTTGGGGTGTATGTGTATGCTAATTGATGGCTCAATGTTGATGTAGAGATTGTTGGGAACCCCAAGAGGAAGGTATGATGAGCACAACATCAAGTTTCCCTCAGTTATGAAACCAAGGTTTAATCGAACCAGTAGGAGCAAGGAAACACCCCAAAGGTGTTGCTAGCTGAGCCTTGGCAGGGCGCACTACCGGTGCTAGTAGCAACATGGAGACGTGCACAACACAACCACAGAACTCTGTCCCCAACTTGCGATGAGGTTGTCAATCTCACCATGTTTTGCTGAAAACAAAGGATTAAACGTATCGAATGGAAAGAAGTAATAGTTTGCAGAAAGTAAACACAAAGCAGTAACAGTTTGTAGATTGTATGTAAAAGAAAAGGACCGGGATCCATAGTTCACTAGAGGTGGCTCTCCTTAAGATAGATAACATGCTAGGTGAACAAATTACAACAGGGCAATTGACAAACATCGAGAAAGCAATACATGCATATACTAATCATCTTGACTCCTTTGAGACTTGATTGGGCATTACAACATTATACATAGACCGCCATCCAACTGCATCTATGACTAATAATCCACCTTCAGGTTATCATCCGAACCCCCTCCAGTATTAAGTTGCAAGCAACAGATTATTGCTTTACGAATTGCGTGTAAAGTAAACAATACGATTGTTCTATGAACAAAGAATTGTTGTTTTCTCCCTAGTAGCAACAGCACATCTAGTACCTTAGAGATTTCTGTCACTTCCCAGTTACGAGGCATGAACCCACTATCGAGCATAAATACTAACTCTTGGAGTTGCTAGCATCTACTTGGCCAAGATAGCTACTAACAACAGAAACCATGCAAGATCACAAATAACAAAGACATGATAGAATCAATAATCAATATGAAATAACATCTCAATATCCATCGGATCCCCGCAAACACAACATGCATAATTACAAATAGTTGATCTTGATCATGAACGGAGCTCACAAGATCTAGACATGAAAGCACAAAGGAGGAGAACCAGCCATCTAGCTACTACATGGACCCGTAGTCCAAAGATGAACTACTCACGCATCACACCGGAAGCTTGCATGGTGATGAAGAAGGCCTCCAGGGTGAATTCGCCTCTCCGACAGGGTGCCGGGAAGAGCTTCAGATCACTCCTGATCTAGGGATGGAGATGACGGCGGCTACAGACTCTTTCATGGATTTTTCGATCAGGCCCTTATGGTTTTTGTCCCGAGGGCATCTTATAGGCGGAAGGGGAGGCCGAGGGGGTGCCGGAGGCGGCCTGACCACCCCCTGGCGCAGCAGCGTCAGGGGCGTGGCCAGGTGGTGGTGCCTGGCGCCTCTCCGCCTCGTACTCTAGCATCCGATGACTTCGGAAAATAGGCACTTTGGCTTTTGTCCCGTCAATTCTGAGAATATTCATTTTCGACTTTCTGGAACCAAAACAGCAGAAAAAGCGGTGACACTGTGGATCTTGTTAATAGGTTAGTCCAGGAAATCATATGAAAAGTACTCCAAAGTGTGGACAAAACACAAGAAAGTGGATAAAACCAAGCATGGAACATCAAAAATTATAGATACATTTGCAATGTATCAACATCCCCAAGCTTAACTCCTGCTCGTCCTGGAGTAGGTAAGTGATAAAAAGAAAGGATAATTTTTGAGCTGACATGCACCATCAAAGACTTGATCAAAGTATTTGTAAAACATTCAAAGCTGGGGTCATAGTACTTCAATCATAACATGAAAGACAAAGTTCTAGCAATAAGACAAAGAAACTATGATGCAACATGAAAAGGCACAAATAAAAGATTCATGAATAACAATGCTTTGCAAGACGTTTGTTTGTTTTACATAAAGAAAACATAGCATAATAGCATTCAGCTTGTCCCTCATGGAGTAGCAAATATAAATGCATAGGACACCTTCAAATTTCGTAAGAGTGACTAGATAGAAATAGTTTAAAGCAAGCAATATCAAGTTATGCATCAATCAATTAGTCTTGGGACAATGCACATAGAACTAAGAATAGCCACTATGCTCTCAAAGTAGGTGCATAAAGGTAGAAGGTGGAGACTCAATGTAATGGTGGAAGAAAGGCCTTTTTAAAAGGAAGTAGGGATTCAAGTCTCATAAAGAGCTTCCAAAAATTATGGTACTTATAGATTTCAACTCTCATTGCCCCTATCATAAGCATCTTGAAGTGATTAAGGTTAAAGTGAACAAACTATGGTGTACATGCTTGACGAAGTATAAGTTAGAAATCTCATGTCCCTTGTATACGAGGGCCGCTCCTCATGCTACTCAAGTTTAGTCACCGGTAAGTTCTTGTCATTGTAAGTATATGTGTATCATAGAGAACCGCCAACAGGGTACCCCTTGCCCGATGATACGGAAGAATCCCCATATCAAAATGACAAGGCAAGCAGACAACGAGCATCTCAGCAATCTTCTTATTTACCATGGGAATTTGGTGCTTTTTTCTCTCCTTCCTCTTTTCATAATCTCTCTTTTCTTTTCTTTTTCTCTTTTTCTCAATATATGACTCTTTTTTTATAAGAAGAATGTTTCATAGATAGCTCATTATGGTTAAGCTGCAGGTTTCCACCATGTCAGCATGGATTAGACCAGTGGCCCAGGCGTTTCTCTAACACATATACATAACTCCATGGACTTACAAGCTTCCCTTTCATTTCACACCGACGACATCCATATACAAAAGAGCATGATATCAACTAGGTACAAGTACCAAGTGCAATGTTGAAAGCGTTCCCCATGAAAGCATGGTTCTGCTAATTCCCAACAAATAAGTGCAAGCATATACAACATAGATGACACAATGGTTCAAGTTTATTAAAGGCAAGAAAAGTAAAGTGTGCCATCAAGTTCGTGAGAGCTTTAATCACTAGTTTTCTCATAACAAGTTTAATTTGGAAGGTAAACAAAAACATGAATGTACTTGGAATAGCATAAGCTAATAGGTAGGTATGGTGGACTCTTTGGAATAACTTGGTTTAGGGAGCATGAGTGGAACTCATACTTGGTTGTGGAGGCTAGCAAAAGACTGGGAGCGACAAACTAAGAGAGCAATAATGGCCATAATCATGCAGAGCGACAAAACATCATCGATCAAAGCATAAAGTGATACTACAAGTTGAAAAATAAAGGATCATAAAGGCTATGATGACTTGAGATTGTCATAACATGGTGTGAGCATGCGCCAAGTCAACCCAAATAAAGCATCGAAGGAGAATACCACTATACTATGCTTTAATATGCTAAAACAACACATGATTCATCCAAGGCACATTAAGCAATCTCAATTGTTTATAACAAGTCATGCTACATCAAAGAATACTAAGCATAAAGCCAAAACAATATCAAGCATGGCATGACAAAGCATAGGCCACAGTCAAAAACGAGTTCTTTTTACCACATAAGTATGAACTTTCCTACTCTTTTCCAAACCAAACCAAACTATTTGCAAACCAATGTATGAAAGAGGGGGTCCAACCAATTTATTCAGAAAGCTAAGCAAACCAAAGCAAACGAAAAACCAAAACAAAAACGAAGAAAAAGATGCTCCAAGAAAAACACAACTGTGCATGAAATAATAAAAATGAAGCGTTTGGAAGAAACCTGGGATTTTTATTGATGAACAAGAGGATGCCTTGGGCATCCCCAAGCTTTGATGCTTGTACTTCTTGGATATTTATTGGGGTGACACGCGTGGCATCCCCAAGCTTGAGCTTTAGTCCATCCTTCATCTCATTACTCATTCCTTCCATACACCTGAAATTTTTCCTTCATGCAAAACTTCACACAATCTTTATTAGCAACATTAGTGCACTCAAGATAAATAAGTCTTAAGGTTCAGTTCTAACACCAAATAAACTCCCATTAGAACACTAGATACTGTAGTACTTCCCTCAAAAAGCAAATGCAGAACTAAAAAAGAACTAAAAAAGGAACCAACAAGAACTAAAAAAGGAACCAACAAGAAGCAAATGCAGAAAATGGCAGAAATCTGTCAAAACACACCAGCAGGTAAAGACGAATTTTTTGGAATACCTTCTGTTGCTCAAATAAAAAAGTGTTGAACTAACGAAAGTTATATAACAACCTGGGGCAGAAGCACAAAAATTCACGCCTCAAAAAGACGTACAGAGATTTTACAAGAATTTTTACGGTGAAGCACAGAAATCTGTTTCGGGACAGCAACTTTCCCAATCATTACTTCTCTCTCATTAGAGGTTACTATTGGTACAAAAAGCAAATAAAAAGGATAAGGAGCGGTTATTACTAAAGTAATAACTTTCAAGACTCATCTAAAACTTTTGGGTTATCTCCCAATAAGTACTTTTCTTTAACGCTTTTAAGTTAGGCATAAGAAGTAAGAAAAAGAATCAAGTGTTCTCAAATGAAGAAGCATTAAAACCAAATTTTGTTTTCATAGGAGAGGCAAAAGAAATCTTCTCTATCTTCTTAGGGAAGTGTTCTATACCTTTCTTGAGTGGGAGTTGATATTTAATGGTGCCTTCTTTCATATCAATAATGGCACCAACAGTTCTAAGAAAAGGTCTTCCCAAAGTAATAGGACAAGAAGCATTGCATTCAACATCCAAAATATAGAAATCAACGGGGACATAGGCATTGTTAACCATAATAAGGACATCATTAAGACTCCCCATGCGTTTCTTTTTAGCATTATCATCAAGTGGGACATTCAAATAATAATCTTCAAGTGGAGGCAAATCAAGCATATCATAAATCCTTCTAGGCATAATAGAGACACTACTATCAAGATCACATAAAGCTTTGAAGTCAAAGTCATTCACTTTCATATTAATGATGGGTTCCCAACCATCTTATTGTTTTATAGGAATAGAAGCTTTATGTTTCATCTTTTCTTCTTTAATCTTTATGAGAGCATCAGTAATGTGTTTTGTAAAGGTCATGTTCATAGCACTAGCATTAGGACTTTTAGAAAGCTTTTGTAGGAACTTAATAACTTCAGAGATATTGCAACCATCAAGATCAAAATCAAAATTATCATCTAAAGTAGTAGAACTATTACTAGCCTCAACACTAGTGGTGGTAAATCTTCTCTTTCCCACTTAGCATGTATAATAGTCTAACATTTTCATCAATTCTTACTTGTATGACATTAGTAGATGCAAAGGGATTATCTTTAGTTTCAGGTTTAGCAGCCATTTTATTCAAAGAAGATTGATCTTCAACCAAGATGCTATATTTCTTTCAGCATTGGAGAGTTTTTCCTCAATAGTTTTGTTGAAAGCAGTTTGTTTACTAATAAAGTCTTTAAGCATAACTTCAAGTTTAGAGGGTGCACTCATATTATTGTTGTAAGAATTTCCATAAGCATTACCATTGTTGGGAGGATATGGCTTATAATTGTTGTTACCAAAATTACTCCTATAAGCATTATTGCCAAAATTGTTATTTCTTATGAAGTTCACATCAACTTGCTCTTCTTGAGCAACCAAAGAGGCTAAAGGAACATTATTTGGATCAATATGGGCTTTCCCATTAACAAGCATAGACATAATAATATCAATTTTATCACTCAAGGAGGAAGTTTCCTCAACGGAATTTACCTTCCTACCTTGTGGAGCTCTCTCAGTATGCCATTCAGAATAATTAACCATCATATTGTCCAGAAGTTTTGTTGCAACACCCAAAGTGATGGTCATAAAGGTACCTCCAGCAGCAGAATCCAATAGGTTCCTTGAAGAATAGTTCAATCCTACATAAAAAGTTTGGATGATCATCCAAGCAGTCAGTCCATGAGTGGGGCAATTCTTGACCAAAGATTTCATTCTTTCCCAAACTTGAGCAACATGCTCATTATCAGATTGTTTAAACTTCATTATTTCACTTCTCATAGATATAATCTTAGCAGGAGGATAGTATTTTCCAATGAAAGCATCTTTGCACTTAGCCCAAGAATCAATACTATTCCTAGTTAAGGAATTCAACCACTCTTTAGCTTTTCCTCTCAAAGAGAAAGGAAACAATTTCAGCTTAATAATATCACTATCTACATCCCTATGCTTTTGCATCTCACAAAGTTCAACAAAGTTATTTAGCTGGGTAGCATCATCTTCATTACCAATACCAGAAAATTGTTCTCTCATAACAAGATTGAGCAAAGCAGGTTTTATCTCAAAGAAAGTATCCTTAGGCACAGGTGGAGCAATAGGTGTGCTCATAAAATCATTATTGTTGGTGCTAGTGAAGTCACACAACTTAGTGTTTTCAAGAGTAGTCATATTTTTGTGTTTTCAAATAAGAAAGCAAACTAGTAAAACTAATTTTTGTGTGTTTTTGATAACAAAGCAAGCAAACAAAACAAAAAGAAACTAAGCAAAAAAAAACAAAGTAAAGAGATTGGTTATGAGGGACTCCCCTTGTGAAGATGTCCTTGAATCCTCGGCAACGGCGCCAGAAAAATGCTGGTACGGTGTTGACGTGGGAGTTTCTTCTTCTTTGGTCCCCGGCAACTGTTGGGGATATACTTTCCGGGTATCCTCACAGTTCCTCACTGACCAGGGTGGCCCACTTCGGGTTAGAGCATTGCTTCACGGGCGGCCTAGTCAGGGAGAAAGACAGAGTCCAATCTGGCTATGGGAAGGCCCAGAAGACTTACCGACTTAGGCCCATAATGTTACTTGTAATTCAAGATGTACTCTGTAACCGACTCTTAGTCGTAGCCGGATAGATCTCTCCTGTAAACCCTAGGCCGGATATCTATATAAGTCGTCCTAGGGAGAGCCTTTAGGGCACACCTCAATAGTCTAAAATCTCAACTCGCACAGGTGAAACCCTTATAACCCATATTCCGGCTCTACCGTATTACTGGATTGCTAGCAGGAGTAGGGTCCGTCCAAAGCCGGCGGATTCGAACCTGGGTAAACTTGTGTGCTCACCGTCCCGAAACACCGTACGTCTCACACCCCTCTCTTCTGCACGCCTCGAGGACCCCCTCATGGCGTACTTGTCCTCAATCCGATGACAGTGAGCTTAGGATCTATGTTCCGAGCGGAATCTGCAAGAATCGGAATCGGCGGGACCATCATCGTCGGTCGCATCCTCTACGCCAGCGACGTCCCTCTCATTGTTCTCGACGAGACTTGGATTCTGGCTAGGGAGGCCGTGACTGCCTACACAATCATGTCTTTTGGTGAGATCGATGTTTACATCGGTTTCGCTAAACCTGCCTAACCCACCCCAGCGGTGATGATAGAGGCAGAAGAATCTTTTAGGTCCCCTTTGTCCGCGGAGGCGACAGAGTTCCGGATCTCTGAAAACCCTAATCCCACCCAACCCGCACCAGTTGTGGAGACAGTGGAGAAATTCGAGCCTGAAGAAGACCTAGCGGTCCAAATCGAATATGGAGTGGATCTCCCTGGAGGAGCCGGATCCCAGATCGACCCACCCGCGGAAGTCGAAATCCAGGACGAGCATATCAGTGACACTGATTCCGGATCTGATGATGCCGGAACAGACAGACCTTTCCTCAGCTACACATTACGACGTATGATACTACAAGGCGAAAGCACAGATACAATTCTCGAGACCATCAAAAGTTTCGACATGGCTGATCGTGAAAGCCACAGGTACCTCAGGAAGCATGCGTCGCACTTCGTCGGATACGTGGGATATGGATCCGGCTCTACCGATGCTGGAGAAAACACCGACTCAGTGCTGGAGGCAATTGGAACAAATGCTGACGTACCCGCAACCTCGGATGAATCAATGACGTCAGCAGATTTCTGAAAGTTCTCCGCGGAATATGAAGAGGACTACAACTCCAAAGCTGCAGAAGAAGGAAAAGCCATGGATGACATGGATGTCGGAGACAATCCCGAGGTCCAGATGTCCGAAAGTACCGATCAGAGCTTGACTCCGGGAAACGGACCCAAAGCCGTCTTTGCTACCGGCGCTGCCAAGAAGGCAAAGAAGAAGAACAAGAAAAACAAGACCCTAGCAAAAGACCCTCTGAAAGAGGAGGTGATTGCCGAGGAATACGAAGAAGACTCGGATGGAGCGCTCACCCCAGAAGAGCCGAAAAAGAAGCATCGGTGGATGGACACATGATCACCGAAGGTGCGTGTAAACTCATCGATGCCGCATTAACCACACCTATCCCTACAGCCGCAGAACTTACTGCGTATGAGCTGGATGAAAGGGCGCAGGCCCTAGAAGCGCGTCATCAACAACTCCTCGATGAAGCCAAAAACATCGAGGTGGAGAAGAAACGCATGTCAAACAAGGAATACATGTCTCGTTTACATCAGAAGACACCTAAGCGTCACATAGATGACAACCAATTCCCACGTGTCCGTGCCGTTCTTTTTGGAGATGAGATGGGGAAGCCACAGAAAGATAGCAACGGAGATTGGGTATACCCAACACCAGTACAGAATACCGTGGCAGCCCGAGAAATTATATCGGCTAATCTAGGACCGGAGATCTGCTTGGGTATCAAGCTACTCAACAATGAACTTGAGAAGCAAAAGGTCGCACTGTACGGAAGTCAAAAACTGGTCTCGGATTCTGACCAATGTCGCACGGATCCGGCATGGGCTAGCGTAAGATCCCATTACGTCTGGGCGCAGTATCATCACCCCGAACACCGGGAAGACAACTATTCAAGAACCAGATCTTCAGGACAACATCACAAAACTTCGCGTAACTGGAGCAACGTCGCCCCAACGGCCGAGAAAGACGCCATTGCCGCCCTGAATCCGACGAACCCTCCCCAACGAGAATCTAACGACCGAAGGGGAGAAGATAAAGAGAAACGACGGGAGGAGGATCGTCAAAAGATGCCACCTCCTAAACACACAAGCTGTCCGGCTGAGCCTCACCATGGTGGGAATGACGGACGAAGAAACGACAGAAACCATGCCGGTACAAGCTGGCAGGGGGCTCGTCGTAGTCAAGACCCTCCCCGGAATCGGAATAATGACATTCCAGACGGAGGCTGGCAATCAGCTGGAAACTATCTAGCTGCTCCACCCTCTCCACCACACAGTTATCACAACGGCTCCCATGGAGGGCAAGGAGGACGACATGGCGGAGGAGGTGGTGGCAGAAGCCGAAGTCCGGGTCCACGGCACCGCAGCCACAGTCGGCATTTGGGACGATCTCTATCCCCGAACGACGCAAGGCACAGGATCAATTCCAACATAGAGGCTCGGCGCTACCACAACGATGATTTCTACGTGGGCCCAAAGTGCTTCGGACCATGCATCAGAGCTACAAAATTCCCGAAAGGATTTGCTATCTCAAGACATATCCAAGCCTACGATGACATTGCTCGGCCAGATACCTGGCTACAGGACTTCTTCCAAGCTTGCTGCATCGCCAAAGGCGGAAACAGCCTGGTTGCAACCCGATATCTCCCACTTATGTTGTGGAAGACGGCACGATCATGGCTCAATGAACTTCCGGAGAACACCATCCATAACTGGTATGACATGCAAAGTGCGTTCTTTCGTAATTTCGAAGGCACATATCGGAGGCCCTGTTCGGTCGGAGACCTATAGCGTTGCACCCAGAAAGCCGGAGAAACTTTCCGGGATTACCTCGGACGATGGATCGACACCGAGAACTCCTGCGAAGGAGTAAATGATCAAACTGCGATTGAAGCTTTCGTTGTAGGTCTCCCAATTGGTCTAGTGCGTCATCGCTTGAAGTGTGACAAAGTCACTGATTTGGGAGAGATGATAGAAATAGCAAGCAAATATGCAGATGCTGACGACGATGCAGAGGGATTACTCAACATCCTAGCTGTACCACAGTCGGCAAAAACAAAGCAACAGGCTCAGAAACGTAAGAACACCTCGGAGGAAAAACCCAACACGGAAACAGTGGTGATTACTACTGTTTCCGGGTCTAGAGGACGAGGAGGACGTGGCGGAGGCCACGGGCATGGCCGTGGGACTTCAAGGGTCCAAGGTAGAGGAGAACAACAACCAGGCAAAACCTACTCTTGGGCCGACATTGCCAATAACCCATGTGTGCATCACCTAGACGCCAATGGGGGCTTGTCCCACACCAACGCCGAATGTCGTTTCAATGACGACATCAAAAGATATGACACCGCGGGTGACAAAGCTAAGCGAAAGAAGGGAAAGAAAAATCCCGAAAAGGACAAAGAGACCAAGGAAGATTCCGACATGGAGCAAGCCGATGCTTCAAATCCCAAGTCGGAAGGAAAGAAGACTTTTCCCACCAAAAAGGACACTTATGTCACTTTCCTCGGATCTCAACCAGCAAAGGTCAACAAAGCAGTTCTACACGAGCTCAATGCAACACTTCCGGCTATCCCACAGTATCTGGACTGGTCGGAAGTGGCAATCACATTTGACCGTGATGATCATCCGCCTAAGTTACACAGACGAGGAAAATACGCCTTAATCGTCAACCCACTTATTAACAGTTATGGTTTCTCCAAGACCCTCATGGACGGTGGTAGCAGCATGAATATTCTCTATGTCGAAATGCTACGCCGGATGAAGATCTCGGAGACCCAGCTGAACCATAGCTCTGTGATTTTTCACGGAGTTGTCCCAGGAAGACAAGCTAATTCCCTAGGAGAGATCACTTTGGATGTTACATTTGGAACTCCAAAGAATTATCGGACGGAGGCACTTTCCTTCGAAGTGGTCCCGTTCAAGAGCGCATACCACGCTATATTCGGACGTCCGGCTTACTGGGATTTTATGCCTCGTCCGTGTTACATTTACAATATGATGAAAATTCCAGGGGAGACCTGAAGAAAGCACAAGAGTGCGAGGATGGAAATGTCGCCTTTGCCGAAGCCGTGCTACACGCTCGGGAGTACCAGGAGATCAAGAAGAGCATAGATCCGTCCGAGATGCCCGCAACGAAGAAGGAGGTGACCAAGCCAAATCCGGAGTTCAAGGCATCAGAAGAGACGAAGAAAGCACCGTTGAAGGATGATGACCCCTCCAAGGTGACCCAGGCGTAGGCCTAGATAGCGCATAGGAAAGCGCGCTCGTCAAGTTCCTCCAAGAAAATCAAGATATCTTCGCATGGCAGCCATCTGACATGACCGGAGTACCTAGGGAACTTGCCGAGCACTCTCTAAATGTAAACCTGAATGCTAAACCCGTCAAACAGTCCTTACGACGGGTTGGCGACGAAAAGCGTAAGGCAATACCTAAGGAACTAGCGTGGCTCGAGTTATCCGGATTCATAGAAGAGGTCATCCACACTAAGTGGTCGGCCAATCATGTAATGGTCCCTAAAAAGGACACCGCTGATTTAAGGATGTGTGTTGATTATACTGCCTTGAACAAGGCTTGTCCGAAAGATCCGTTCGCTCTGCCTAGAATTGATCAAGTTATCGATTCTACGGCAGGCTCGGAACTCCTCTGTTTTCTCGACGCATATTCTGGTTATCACCAAATCCGGATGAAGGAATCTGACAAAGTCAAAACTTCATTCATAACCCCTTTCAGAACCTTCTGTTTTGTTACGATGTCCTTTGGGCTGAAGAACGCAGGAGCTACGTACCAGCGCACGATGCAACGTTGCCTCCATGACCAACTCGGACGCAATGTACATGCATACGTGGATGATATCGCGGTGATGTCCAAAAAGAAGGAAACGCTAATTTCCGACTTGGAGGAAACGTTCGCCAATCTACGAAAATATAACATCATGCTTAACCCGAAGAAATGCTTCTTTGGAATACCAGCCGAAAAATTGTTAGGTTTCATCGTGTCTCAGAGAGGCATAGAGGTGAACCGAGACAAAATCTAGGTTATACTCAATATTTCTAGGCCAACTCGCCTGAAGGACGTACAAAGATTAACTGGCTGCATCGCTGCGGTCAGTCGATTTGTAAGCCGGCTTGGTGAAAGAGCCGCACCATTATACAAACTCCCGAAAAAGACGAAAGATTTTGTTTGGACTGATGAAGCTGAAGCTGCACTACAAGACCTGAAGAAAGTACTCTCATCTGCTCCTATCCTTGCAGCGCCGGAACCCAAGGAACCGATGTTGCTCTATCTTGCTGTGACAAATAAGGTCATTAGTATTGTCATGGTAGTGGAGAGACCAGAGGAAAATCAGGAACACCTGGTGCAGCGTCCGACTTACTTTGTCAGCGAGGTCCTGACAGAATCAAAACAGCGGTATCCGCATTATCAAAAGTTGGCTTACGGTGTTTTTCTAGCATCTCGCAAGTTACGACACTACTTTCAGGAGCATCCAATTACCATGGTGAGCACAACTCCCATGAGAGATATAATCAACAACAGTGACGCCATAGGACGCGTCGCCAAATGGGGCATAGAGCTCTCAGCTTTTGATATTGAGTACAAACCTCGGACAGCAATCAAATCTCAGATCCTTGCTGACTTTGTCGTTGATTAGATAGAGACGAAGGAGAATATGATACTCCCTGAGTCGGAATATTGGACCCTCTTTTTCGACGGGTCTAAGGCTCGAGGGGGCTCGGGGGCTGGCGTTGTGCTCAAATCACCCCAAGGAGATAAACTTTTATACGTGTTGCAGATCCACTTCACAGCGACAAACAATATTGCCGAGTTTGAAGCACTGCTACATGGAATCCAGATTGCTAAGGATATTGGCATCCGACGTTTGATGTGTTACGGAGATTCGGATCTTGTTGCTCCACAAGTGTCGGATATTTGTAATGCAAATAAGCACATGGCAGCATATAAAGCTGTCGTGGATGATCTATCTAAATCATTCGAAGGGTTTGAAGTTCAACACATCCCTCGAGCAGAAAATGAGGAAGCAGATGCACTATCTCGGATAAGTTCTACGCGGAAAGAGGTCCCGGATGGCGCTTTTTAGAGCACCTCAAAGTCCCCTCAATAAAGGGAGTAGATGAGGAATATCCGACCAAATCTGACTCACCTTTAATAGCAGTTCTGGCTGTAATTCCCAGCTGGACTCAACCCTACCTCAATTATTCGGTAGATGGCAAATTACCCGAAGATGAGGTGCTGAGACGGCAGATTATCCGACGAGCAAAAGCCTATACTATTGTTAAAGGTGAGCTCCATAAACGGAGTGTTTCTAGGGTTTTCTAGTGCTGTGTATCTCCGGAAGAGGGAGTGGAAATCTTAAGGGAAATCCATGAAGGCGAGTGTGGTCACCATGCTGCAGCCAAATCTTTAGTGGCAAAAGCTTTTCGACACGGATTTTTCTGGCTTACAGCTCAGGCAGATGCCGAACGATTAGTCAAGACGTGCAAAGGCTGCCAAAAGTACGCCAAGCAAGCTCATGTTCCGGCTGATCAGTTGCGAACAATACCTGTGACATGACCCTTTGCGGTCTGGGGGCTTGATATGGTAGGACCTTTTAAACGAGCTCCAAGTGGATTTACTCACCTCTTAGTGATGGTGGATAAATTCACCAAATGGATTGAGGCTAAACCAGTCACAAGTTGTGACGGAGCAACAGCCAAAAGATTTGTTGAGGATGTTATAATCCGGTATGGTTATCAGCATAGCATTATCACGGACAACGAGAGTAACTTTTCTATGGGAGAATTGGCTGAATTCTGCGACGAGCAAAATATCTGGCTTAAGTTGCGTCAGTCGCACATCCACAAGCTAACGGACAAGTCGAAAGAGCAAATGGTTTAATCTTACAAGGCCTAAAACCGAGACTCGAAGCACCACTACGACGTGCTGCAGGGGCTTGGGCGGAGGAATTACCCTCTGTAATTTGGAGTTTACAAACAACTCCAAATAGGTCAACAAGATAGACACCTTTCTTCTTGGTCTATGGTGCAAAAGCAGTTCTTCCTAGTGATTTGATTCATACTTATTTTAGAGTGGCCACGTATATCGAAGAGGATGCCGATATTTCTTGACAAAATGATCTCGACTTAGTCAAAGAAGTTCGCGTCGTTGCTGAAATGAGATCTACGGCCTATCAGCAGAAGTTACGCAAGTATCATAGCTAGAGAGTCCGAAATAGATCCTTCAACAAAGGTGATTTGGTTTTCCGGCTTGTGCAACAAAGAAAGAACAAACTTTCCCCGGTATGGGAAGGGACCTTTTTAGTTAGTCGAGTATTGCACAATGGATCATACTACTTAACTGACGTGAGGCCAGTCAAAGAAAGACCTGCTACTAAGAAGAGAAAGAGAGCTGGAGGCAGTACACATCCGGATGAGTTAGACAGACCGTGGAATATTGCTCGGCTACGTCCCTTTTATTCTTAGTTCATCCTTCTTTGTAAACATATATGTGTACTTCTGTGAGAAATAAAAGTTTTGGTTACCTCAAGTTTTTCTGAGAAGTTCTTAAACCATCTTATTTCCGAATGATCATGTCATAGTCGAAAATCCCAGAATGCTTGAAAGTACTTTATGCTCATGTTCGTTCTGGTTTAGATTTCCGATTCTAAAACTGCTACCTTCGGGTATAACTCTAAAGTTTCTAGTCGTTTCTTTGGTTATTTGCCTGATTGCTGGATGCGGGCATTTTCCGAGTAGTGAATTGTTGGTACTAGAAGCCGGCTTTGTTTCCGAGTTTAAACTAGTTTAGCAATTGAGCTCCGTTGCTCGGCAAAGTTTCCGGCGGAAGGTTTAGCCGGCTCACGAAAGGGACGAGGCGGAAAGCCAGATAAACGATAAGTAGAGACAAAAAAATACAAGTGCTTATGTAAAACATTTCAGGCACACAAAAAAAATCTCAAAGCCAAAAAGTGCTGAATAGATCAAAAGCTTAGCACTAGCAAAAGTTAAAGTATTACATATTTACAAACGCATCATGTTTTTTCCAGAATAATACATAAGTTTCTGGTCTATGATGCAGGAGGAGATGAAGGATCTGCCGGCTCGCTGGTCACTCCGCCTTGATATCGTTTCGAGATTTCCGCATCCGAGATGGTGCGTTCATCGTCGGAAACTTCTTCGGTTTCTTCTGCAGGAGGAGGCGGAGTATCCACGCGGGTGAAGAAGGGGATCTCGTAGCTGGTCAGATCAGCCACGTGACACCCGTATCCGGCGTAGGAGTGCATGATGGCTTGAAGGTCCTGCTCTTGGCCGTCTTCGTCTACCTTGCAGTACCCTCTGGTCACTTGCCATATCTCCATGTTTCCATGGTGGATCATGACCATGGTGAGAGCGTTCTGCGCAGTAGTCCGCGCGTAGGACATGTTCCAGTCCCAAACAAGCTGCGGCATCTCCTTGGCTTTGTCCCGCACCTGAAAATCTGACATGCTTGGCATGTCCGGAATCTTGAGAGCTTCGCCGACGTCCTCAAGGGACTGGCGGAAGTCATGAAGTAGGTCACCGACTTGGGTAAGCCGGTGGGTGCGAGGCTCGGAGGAGGAAGAGTCCGACAAGTTCAGAGGACCTATACACAAAACAAGCTAAGAAAAATCTGACATTGATAAAAGTCGAAGAAAGAGACAAGTCAGATAGATGGAATGTACCAAAAATGACGTCGTCAATCTTGGTCTTCTCCTCCCGAAGACTCTGGAGTTCAGCCCGGAGTTCCTGGGACATATCCTTCTCTCTGGCAAGCTCATTTTTGAGATCCGAGATTATTTTATCTTGAGCAGTGATCTTGCGATCACGCTCATCCGTGGCCATGGAGGAGGATTCAAGGACTTGAGCTATGCTCCTTTCATGATCCGCCTTAAGCTTATCCAGCTCTTGGCAAAGTCCCTTGTTCTCCACCACCAGGGTCTTGAGGTTCTCGGCCTCTTTAATCATGGCGACAGATTGTTTCACCAGCGCTGTAAGCCAAAAAGAACAAAAGTTCAGAAAAATTCGACATTGAAAATAACAAGGACAAGGTTTGAGTCTCGGAATGTTTACCTTCGGCTTCATCCTTGGCAACTTTAAGCTCAGCATTTTTAAGCCGGAGAGCTTTGATCTCTCTCCGCTTATCGCAGACCTTGGTCAGTAATTCCTGGTTATAGGAACATACTTTCTGTAAGTCAGAATACCCAAAGTCAGAAAGCTACTTAAGACTCGGGCTAATATTTTTGCTAAAATATCAGCACGAGCCTTTGGGGCTACACTAGTTCGTTCTTTGTCATCCTAATAAAGCATAAACCCGGATTGTTTATCCTACTTCATGCTTGGGGGCTAGAGGATATGATATAAAATACAATAAAGGAAAAACAGGAGTTGGAATTCCGACTTACATATTGCTCGCGGGAAAGTTTATCCAAACCCGCGTTCACTTCAGCGGCCACCTTCTCGGCGAGAGTAAGAGGGATCACTGGGGCGGTTGGAAGCTCACCAATCCTAATCCTCTCGTCATGAAGGCGGACTTGGGCAAGAAGATCAGAGAACTTGACGTCCTCTGCTTCATGTGCTTCTTCTTCGGCAGAAAGATGGCTTTTCTCCAGGACTTGCCTGGCGAGCCGCTGGATCTCTTCGGCAGATTTCCGGGTCAGGCCAAACTTGGCAAGACCCGGATTGCTCATGAGGTTTTCGACGAAGGTTTCTGCTGAGGGATCATTACCCAAAGAGGGTACACCCTTATCTAGATCTGACGCACCCGTGGTGACGTCAGTTTGCGATCCAAGGTTCGCAGGCCCCGTTGACGGAGCCGGATCTTCTGCAGCGTTCAGCGAGATAACCGGCGTTGCAGAAGGATGAGGGGCAGGAGTCGGAGGAGCCACAGCAGGGGAAGCTATGGTAAGCTTTGTCTGCCGCAGAGGCTTCGAAGAAATCCCTTTCCCCTTGGCCTTGATGAGCGGTTTTGTTCTGAGAATGTAGTGAAGTCACAAACATTACATCTCGAAAAGAAATTTGAGTAAAGTACAAAGGCGGAAAGTTGTGACTGAAAGTTACCTCTTCACGACAGACACCTCCTTTGTGCCAACGGCCACTGTCGGAGCTTTGCGCTTCTTGAGCGCAAGGTCCAGCAATGGGACCACTTCTACCTCCTGAGAGAACTCCGGAGGGTATCCTTCGAGCGGAGCAAGTTCCGACTCGGGGATGTCAGCAAGCTGAAAAGAAGAAAACATATCAGTATTGCAGTATAACTCGAAAATTGAAACACATAAAAGGTGTGATGATGGAAGCTTACCGGCACCACGGGGTTTTCCGCCGTGTGCATGTCCAGAGAAACCTCCGGAATCCTCCTTTCGATCCGCTCCTTGATCAGCCACTTGATTTGGCTTATGTAGCCTTGAGTGGTGTAGGCTTTGGAGCTGATGCGGAGGGAGTCGGTTGGAGACGGCGTGATGGAGTGCATCAGTCGGGTTCCGTGGTACTGAAGTGGCTGGATCCGACGTGAGACCCAGCACTGGACCAAGTCGGATCCCTTCAGACCATTGTGCTTAATCAAATATTCGATCCGCCTCTTAGCGAGGATCAGATCGTCAGAAAGAGCCGGAGCAAGCCTCGTCCGAGGAAGGCTGGGCCGTGGCGGCTCCGTCGACAAAAGCCGGCAAAGCAGTAGCTTTGTTGGGAGCCGGAATATCCCTATGATAGAAAAAAGTGGCTGACCATTGTTTGACCGAATCACTAGATAGAATCTTGGGATAAGCCCGGTCGCGTCTAAGCGAAAAGCTGATAGTGCCGGTGATGTAAGGAACACCGGCAGTGATGGAGTTTCTCCGGACATGAAAGTAGTACCGGAAGAGAGACAAACTCGGCCTAATGCCGAGAAAGCCCTCGCAAAGCGAAGCATACACACTCATATCTAAGAGAGAGTTAGGAGGAAGATTGTGGAGTTGAACTCCAAAATGATCTATCACCTCGGAGAAGAACTCCGAGGGAGGAAAAGACAGACCTCGGTCAAGATGGGTGCCGAAGTGGACCCACTCGCCGTCGCGCGGGTTGGGGACGGTTTCCTCGAAGCCGCTCCGCCAGTCGCCGGCGGCGAGAAGCCCCTCCTTCTCCACGTTCTTGAGGCTCTCCTTGTTGAGGGTGCAGGGGATCCAAGTTCCCCGGAAGCTCTCCTTCTCTGCTGCTGCTTCCGCCATCGCCGCCGCCGCCGCTGCTGCCAAACTAGAAGAAGAAGATGAAGCCATTTCTCCGGTGAGAGGATGACCTGAAAGGGGCGGCGCTGGGAGTTCTGTGGGGGAAGGGCGAGGAGGCTCTGTGCGTGCAGGAGGATTGGGAAGTAAGGAAACGGCAAAGGACTGGTGGAAAGGAGAAGGAGAAATCCAAACCCCTTATATCCACCTACCTGTGCCAAGATTCCTGCAGATGCTACAGTGTAACCGCCACGCGTCGTGGAAGGAACTGGGAAGGACCCACGCGATGATTGTGTCTCCTCGATCTCCACGCACGCATTGAAACGACGCCTCGATTCCGCGAACCGCGGACCCACCAATGGTCGTGCTGACGGAACGCCTGTCAGATGACGTGACTTGACCATGCTTGTGTCAGGTGGCGTTGGAGACCAAGTTCCGGCTTAGTTTAAAATCGAGCTGGAAAATCCGAGTAACCTATTGATATGTCCGACTTATTTTGAAAGACCCGGATCGTATTTTTGTTCTGAAGTTTCAGGAACCCTTCAAGATTCTGCAAGCCGAAGATCAAGCTAGACGATGATAAATCCGACTTTGGATCTTGGAGGCCTCCAGGGGCTGCTGTTGGGGATATACTTTCCGGGTATCCTCACAGTTCCTCACTGACCAGGGTGGCCCACTTCGGGTTAGAGCATTTCTTCACGGGCGGCCTAGTCAGGGAGAAAGACGGAGTCCAATCCGGCTACGGGAAGGCCCAGAAGACTTACCGACTTAGGCCCATAATGTTACTTGTAATTCAAGATGTACTCTATAACCGACTCTTAGTCGTAGCCAGATAGATCTCTCCTGTAAACCCTAGGCCGGATATCTATATAAGCCGTCCTAGGGAGAGCCTTTAGGGCACACCTCAATAGTCTACAATCTCAACTCGCACAGGTGAAACGCTTGTAACCCATATTCCGGCTTTGCCGTATTACTGTATTGCTAGCAGGAGTAGGGTCCGTCCAAAGCCGACGGATTCGAACCTGGGTAAACTTGTGTGCTCACCGTCCCGGAACACCGTACGTCTCACACCCCTCTCTTCCTCACGCCTCGAGGACCCCCTCATGGCGTACTTGTCCTCAATCCGACGACAGCAACGACGCCAAAAAATGCTTGATGGCTCAATGTTGATGTAGAGCTCGTTGGGAACCCCAAGAGGAAGGTATGATGAGCACAGCAGCAAGTTTCCTTAAGTTATGAAACCAAGGTTTAATCGAACCAGTAGGAGCAAGGAAACACCCCAAATGTGTTGCTAGCTGAGCCTTGGCGAGTTACCTACCGGTGCTAGTAGCAACGTGGAGACCTACACAACACAACCACAGAACTCTGTCCCCAACTTGCGATGAGGTTGTCAATTTCACCGTGTTTTGCGGAAAACAAAGGATTAAACGTATCGAATGGAAAGAAGTAATAGTTTGCACAAAGTAAACACAAAGCAGTAACAGTTTGTAGATTGTATGTAAAAGAAAAGGACCGGGATCCATAGTTCACTAGAGGTGGCTCTCCTTAAGATAGATAACATGCTGGGTGAACAAATTACAGCGGGGCAATTGACAAACATCGAGAAAGCAATACATGCATATACTAATCATCTTGACTCCTTTGAGACTTGATTGGGCATTACAACATTATACATAGAACGCCATCCAACTACATCTATGACTAATAATCCACCTTCAGGTTATCATCCGAACCCCCTCCAGTATTAAGTTGCAAGCAACAGATTATTGCTTTATGAATTGCGTGTAAAGTAAACAACACGATTGTTCTATGAACAAAGGATTGTTGTTTTCTCGCTAGTAGAAACAGCACATCTAGTACCTTAGAGATTTCTGTCACTTCCCCAGATTACCAGAGGCATGAACCCACTATCGAGCATAAATACTAAATCTTGGAGTTGCTAGCATCTACTTGGCCAAGATAGCTACTAACAACGGAAAACATGCAATATCACAAATAACAAAGACATGATAGAATCAATAATCAATCTGAAATAGCATCTCAATATCCATCGGATCCCCGCAAACACAACATGCAGAATTACAAATAGATGATCTTGATCATGAACGGAGCTCACAAGATCTAGACATGAAAGCACAAAGGAGGAGAACCAGCCATCTAGCTACTACATGGACCCGTAGTCCAAAGATGAACTACTCACGCATCACACCGAAGGCTTGCATGGTGATGAAGAAGGCCTCCAGGGTGAATTCCCCTCTCCGGCAGGGTGCCGGGAAGAGCTTCAGATCCCTCCCGATCTAGGCATGGAAATGACGGCGGCTACAGACTCTCTCGTGGATTTTTTGATCAGGCCCTTAGGGTTTTCGTCCCGAGGGCATCTTATAGGCGAAAGGGGAGGCCGAGGGGGTGCCGGAGGCGGCCAGACCACCCCCTGGCACGGGCCAGGCTGGGCCGTGCGGCCAGGTGGTGTGGTGGCCCCCTGGCCCCTCTCCTTCTCGTACTCTGGCATCTGATGACTTCCGGAAAAATAGGCACTTTGGCTTTTGTCCCGTCCAATTGCGAGAATATTCATTTTCTGACTTTCCTCGAACCAAAAACAGTAGAAAACAGGCAGCTGACACTGTGGCTCTTGTTAATAGGTTAGTCCAAGAAATCATATGAGAAGTACTCCAAAGTGTAGACAAAACACAAGAAAGTGGATAAAACCAAGCATGGAACATCAAAAATTATAGATACATTTGCAATGTATCACTAATCGCCACAAGTCCTCTTCAAAGATCTTTCCTTTGAACTTCTTGGTGAAGTTAGTAGCGAGGTGCCGCATGAATTCCCTATGCTCAACCCTAGGAAACACAACATCAATAGCATTCTTAAGACGCTTGCATGCACCAGTGTGTATCACCAAGCCTTTAGGGTGACCAATTACTGCCCGTAGTCTCTGGATGAACCATGTCCAGCTTTCATTTGATTCACCCTCAAGAATAACATAAGCTACGGGTAGAATCCAATTATGCACGTCCAAAGCACAAGCAGAAGCAACATGTCCCATGAACTTCCCTGTTAAAGAAGTTGTGCCTATTGCCAAGTATGGCCTGCAGCCGTCTAGGAACCCTTCGGCATGCCTTCAGCATAAAACATCTCTCAAGCATTTCTTATCCGCCTTATACCGACCCCTCGAGACCTTTTCTCTTCCTTTCACAACCTCATAATCAATGTCAACAACACTACTAGGTGATGTTTTCTCTACCTGAGCTTTGAAACTATACAACATGGGAAAACTGTCATTCCACTTGCCTTGAATGAAGTCTAGAGCCATCTCCTTCCCATCAAAGACTCTGTGGGAAGGAATCAGAACGTTAAACGTTTTGCTAATCTTTGCTCTGAGTTCAGTAGGTCCAATGTTATGATCCTGCCTCACCCACTCAAGTACAGTAGCAGCAATCCACTTGGTAGTCGCTTGTCTAATTTTATCACTTAAAGAAGTTTATGGCAGTCGTGTTTCTTCTTATTTACTTTGATCTGCATTCGATAAGAATCCAAATAATTCAGAGCTAATTATCAGCAGAATAAATATAGCTATTGCAACCTGAAATGGGTGTCCACCCCCCGCATGGGAGATGTATGTAATCTCCATTTACACACATTACTTTCCCTACAATACACCCTAAATCTCTTTTGGTCGCTCTTTTCAATGATAAATTCGAACCCAACTCTGATTGCATAGGTTGCAACTGCATATATGCAGTCCTCCACATTCTCAAAGACAGTCCCCTCATCAATTGTAGGATTGACCCTGTCAAAGTGTATCACTGGCCTGTCCTCATCTTTGTCGTCATATCTACATCCCATTTCCACATCTTCACATTCCTCTTCCTCATCAGTCCCATAGTCAGGCTCAAAGTTCGAATCAACCAAATATTCCCTACTCTCCATCCTATCAGGGTCAGCAGCCACGTCTGGATATGCTTTCTCATCATCATCCGCACCGCCACACATTTCAGTGTCTTCATGCTTGCATGACAGAGCATCATGCTCAAGGACAAGCTGTACAGACGTCCTGCGGTTACCAAGACATATCCTTGCCATCACCACGGGACTAGAAACACTAATTGGGGTATGTAGAAAAGGAACCACAGTTCTTTCCCTTCAATGTGGACGCACGACACCTTCTCCGGGCTCCATACCTCCAAAGCTATGCACCCCGCTTCCTCTTCCCCTGTTTCGTTCTCCTCTATGCTCTCCAGACTGGAAGGAGATTCCGTGCTCTCTAGCCGCATAGGACCCATCTCCGTGTTCTCAAGCCTCGCAGGATCCATCTCCGGGCGGGATCTGGATCAACAGCGTCGTTGGGCGCCAAACCCAATGGTCGACTCTCGGTTTTCATTTCTAGACACGCCTGGGCGATGGACGGCGGCAAGGAGACAGAGCAAGGAGGGGAGGGGACGTGAGGGGATGGTAGGGAGGGGAGGGCGGGAGGACGACGACCGAAGGGGAGGACGAGAGTAGTTCCAGACTGAACAGAGTGGCGGCGGCAGGAGCAGAGGTGAGGAGCGGAGCTGGTTGCGACAAAAAATGGAAAATTGCACAATAATGTGTTGGTGGGTGGCACTAGTCCTCGAACCTGGAATGCGTGCCGTCAAAGGTGGAGGAGGCGGGCCTGCTAGTCAGAAAACATGCCACGTCATCATCCCCTGTTTCTGATGCCCTTTAAAAACAAAAACATGCCACATCGTCATCCCCTATTTCTGATGGTGTTGCTACAATTCGACGGTACATAGTGGCACAGAAATAATATAGTGTAAACATAAGGGCATAGTCGTCAACATGTCTAAAATGGAACCCGGTCTCCTACCTGTCCTGGTACATTGCCCGATGGGTGGATAGCCACGACTAATCTTTTTAATATGTTCGCACTCTTATGCTGAGAAGAGAAATAAAGTTTGAGCGGTTAATTCAATGAGTGTTGAATTATGATTATTTTCACGCATGCCCGGAGTCCAAACCTACTGTTAGTCTGTCACTCCCTTTCTCCGACAAACCATAGTTCACCTTGCGCAGCTCTACCACGTGATGACCCACAAGTATAGGGGGTGTATCGCAGTATTTTCGATAAGTAAGAGTGTCGAACCCAAACGAGGAGCAGAAGGTGCTGGCTAGTGGTATGGATCAGGAATTCTCTGCAAATACTTAGCAAATGTATTTTTAGGGTTTTTTGATAAAGCAAGTAAACAAAGTACGAGTAAACAAAAGATAGTAGGAATAAATGCAGCAAGTGGCCCAATCCTTTATGCAGCAAAGGACAAGCTGGTTGTATTAGTTAAGATGACCAAACGTTCTCGAGGACACATGGGAAGACTGTCAAGTGCTTTCGCTTCATATAGTTGATTAATCTTCTTTAGCTTGCTAAGTGTTGTGTGGGTGAACCTGTGCTAATGTACCGACCTTCCTAGGACTAATACATACTTGTGATTATACCCCTTGCAAACATCCGTAAGTACAAGAAAGTAATTAAGGTAGAAACCTAACCACAGCTTTAAACTCTAAGACCCTTACGTCCCTTGTGCAATGGTTTCCTAACGGGGGTTCAGGTTTCTGTCACTCCGGCAACCCCTACGATTAGTAGCCAAATACACAATGCATTCCCCTAGGCCCATATAGGTGAAGTGTCATGTAGTCGACGTTCACATGACACCACTAGAAGTACACCACAACTTAAATATCAAACTATTGAATCTTTCTCAACACAATTCCACTACTAACAACATGACTTCTCCCATGTCCTCAAGAACAAAACGAACTACTCACAAGACATCATATGGATCATGAAAAGAGATGGAATAATGATGTATAACAATCTGAACATAAACAATATTTCAATGGTTCACTCAATAGCATCAACTACAAAGAGTAATCAACACCGTGAAAGTTTCCCCTATGAACTATGCAAGATTCAACTCAATTGTTACTGCAATATGGAGATGGTGATGAGGGTGCTGATGATGATGATGATCCTGACGAAGTCCAGCTTGATGGTGGTGTTGATGGCGACGATCTCCCCTCTCCGAGAAGGAATTCCCCCCGGCAGAAATCTGTCTGCCGGAGAGATCTTTCTCTCTCGGTATTTTCCGCCCCACAGAGGCGGCAGAATCTTTCTGTGGTCGCTCCCCGAGTCTTAGGGTTTCGAGAGGAATATATACACCAGAGGGGAGAGCCTGGGGTAGACCAGGGCGGCCACACCACTTGGTGGTGCGGCCTAGGGTGGCCCGTGCCAGGGGGTGGTGTGGGCCCCCTGTGGCCCATCTCCAGCCCCCCTTCTGGCTTCCTTCGTCTTCTGGAAAAATAGGATTTTCCGTATATTTTCCCGGATGTTCTGATCTTCGCGAATTTTGCCTCCAAACAGCACCTTTTCCATCAGAATCCTGACTATAGCGGTCCATGCTCCAAAAGTCATCAACCATGCAAAAACAGATGAAATAACATAAGTATCACCTCTCAATATGAAATATATCAATGAATAACAGTGAATTATGATATAGAATAGTGATGCAAAATGGACGTATCAACTCCCCCCAAGCTTAGACTTCGCTTGTCCCCAAGCGAAACTGAGCTTAATAAACATGGCCTCAGGTTTATGGAGTGAAGAGTCGATAAAAGAATACGGACACGAAGCATCACATTCATCAAATACATAGCTCATAATAGAAGATAACTCACTATTATATAACTCAACTTGAAGTGAGTAAAGGAAACACAATAAAGATACATAAAGTAAATCATAATTGGTAATGGCAAACTTAGCTCTTGGTCGAAGAATAGTTGATAATTTGCTGGAGTTCACAAATAACTGATTTTCAATGATAGCTTTCAAAGTAGTAAACATCAAGATAAGAGCAATTTGCAAAACAAGGAACATAAGAAACATGATTGAATAAATCATCATATGAATGAATGAAACACAACAACTCAAAATACTTGCTGAGATAGAAGGGAATAGGTTTACTAACTCAAATACAAAGTAAAAGAAAGGCCCTTCGCAGAGGGAAGCAGGGATTGCAAGTTTCATAAAGAGCTCCTCATTGCCCTATCATAGGCATCTTTAGGTGATTATGGTTAAAGTGATCAAATATGAGGATATGCATTGACAAGTTGTAAGTTGAGAATCTCATGTCCCTTGAATACGAGGGCCGCTCCTCATGCTACTCAAGTTTAGTCACCGGTAAGTTCTTGTCATCGTAAGCATATGTGTATCATAGAGAATCGCCAACGGGGTACCCCTTGCCCGATGATATGGAAGAATCCCCATATCAAAATGACAAGGCAAGCAGACAACAAGCATCTCAGCAATCTTCTTATTTACCATGGGAATATGGTGCTTTTTTCTCTCTTTCCTCTTTTCATAATCTCTTTTTTCTTTTTCTCTTTTTTCTCAATATCGGACTCTTTTTTTTATAAGAAGAATGTTCATAGATGCCCATTATGGTTACGCTGCAGGTTTCCACCATGTCAGCATGGATTAGACCAGCGGCCCAGGCGTTTCTCTAACACATATACATAACTCCATGGACCTACAACCTCCCCTTTCATTTCACATCGACGACATCCATAGACAAAAGAACATGATATCAACTAGGTACAAAGTACCAGTGGAATGTTGAAAGCGTTCCCCATGACAGCATGGTTCTGCTAACTCACAACTTACAAAGCGCAAGCATATACGCAACATAGGTGAGCACATTGGTTCAAGTTTATTAAGTGCAAGAAAGTAAAGTGTGCCATCAAGTTCGTGAGAGCTTTAATCACTACTTTTCACACAACAAGTTTAATTTGGGAGGTAGATAAAACAAGAATTTAGTTGGAATAGCAATAATGCTAATAGGTAGGTATGGTGGGCACAAATGGCATAGGTTTTGGTTTAAGGAGGTGGACGCACGAGAAGAATTCCCTCTCAGTACAGGTTTTTGGCTAGCAAGGTTGGGTAGCAAGTATAAGAGTTGAAGGAAACAAACAAACATACAAGTGATAAAGACAAACATGTAATCTTCCTTTAAAGCACAAAAGATCTTAACTAGAGAATACTAGACTTATGAGCAAATCAAGAAAGAAAGATGATGAAATTATTTTTCTTTAGAGTACTTCTATCTTTTTCATTCTAGTCTCAAAAATAGTAATGCTACTGACCGAGCCAGGTTTGCCAAAACCAACTAAATTAACTCAATGATCCCAAAGTGATACCAATACTAACAACAAGATCAATCATATAACCACGAATTGAAAACTAATATAAGTTATGCAAAAGAGTAAATGATAGAACTTCTCATTAATATTCCATAACGGCAACTCACACCAAGGGATACATATCTAACGAGAGAGGGGACACTTCCATAATGCAAACCATCCTACATGATAACTTCTCTATTCATGATATGACTCTACTAAAAAGGTAAAAAGATAGAAGATAGTGATGTGATACCGCGGCACTCCCCCAAGCTTGGAACAAACCAAGGGGATGCCAAACCTGATGACGAATTACTCCTTTGGTGGTGGTGGTAATATTTTCTTTGTTGATGTGAGGAAATCTTCCAACATCCTGTGAAGCCTGTTATTCTCCCATTGAAGCATGTCCACCTTCCTCCTCAAGTCTCGGTACTTATCGCGGAACTCCTTAGTGACTCGAAGGGCTTCCGTTGATGTCGGGAAAGTGACTAAAGGTACCAGCCCTTGCTTGGGGTCTTGGAGGTCTTCCTCCATAGGCTCTTTTCCTTTATCCTTGGTAGACACCATTGTGCTTCTAAGCTTTCAAGAATAGTTCCTGGCAGAAACAGATCGGAACAAAAACACGACGAAAACACGATATACGAACCTCGGGGGATCCGGGGGATTATATATTACGAAGTTTCACAACAAAAGGAAGGTACTGGGAGAAAACGAGTTGGAGCGGAGTCTGGGGTGGACTCACCACCTGGTGGCGCGGCCAGGGGTGGGCCCGTGCCACAGGGTGGTGTGAGCCACCCTGGCTCCGTTTTCGTCCCTCTTTTGCTTCGTAGCTTTCCTTATTGATTGAAAACTACAAAAATATAGTTGGATAGTATTTTCGCGGAACTTTTCATACCAGAACTGTTACCTATTTGGAATCGGACTCTACAGGTCTCTGAATTTGGTCCTTGATAATTTTTTCCAGAGTTATAACTTGAAAGGCATTAACATCTTCATTGTAAGAATCTCTAGCAATATAGTGCTTGAGTCGCTGCCCATTCACTACTTGTGTAGTATTATCTTTTAAAGAAGAAATTTTTATTGCTCCTGAACGGTATACTTCTTCAATAATGAAAGGTCCTTCCCATTTTGACAGTAGCTTTCCTGCAAAAAATCTAAGACGAGACCTATACAATAGAACTTTCTCACCAACATGAATTTCTCTCTTAAGTATTCGCTTGTCATGCCATCTTTTAACTTTTTCCTTAAAGAGCCTAGCATTTTCATAGGCTTCACTCCTCCATTCATCTAAAGAACTTAAGTCAAATAATCTTTTCTCACCAGCAAGCTTACAATCTCTATTTAGTTCTTTAATTACCCAGTAAGCTTTGTGTTCTAATTCTAAAGGTAGGTGACAAGCTTTCCCATAAACCATTTTATAAGGAGACATCCCCATAGGATTTTTGTAGGCAGTTCTATAAGCCCATAAAGCATCATTCAACTTTTTAGCCCAGTTTTTTCTAGATCTATTAACAGTCTTTTGCAAGATGGATTTAATTTCTCTATTTGATAACTCTACTTGCCCGCTAGTTTGGGGGTGATAAGCTGAAGCAATTCTATGATTAACATCATATTTAGTAAGGATCTTTCTAAAACCACCATGAATGAAATGAGAACCCCCATCAGTCATGAGATACCTAGGCACTCCAAACCTAGGAAAGGTAACGTCCTTATGTATTTTTAGAGAAGTCTCCCTGTCAGCACTGTTTGTAGGAATGGCTTCTACCCACTTAGTAACATAATCAACGGCAACAAGAATATGAGTATAACCTTTCGAGGGAGAGAAAGGACCCATAAAGTCAAATCCCCAGCAATCAAAGGGTTCAATAACTAGAGAGTAGTTCATAGGCATTTCATTGCGTCTAGAAATATTACAATTACGCTGACATTCATCACAAGATAAAACAAATTTCTTGCATCTTTAAAAAGGTTAGGCCAGTAGAAACCTGATTGTAGCACCTTTTGCGCAGTTCTATCTCCTGCATGATGTCCTCCATAAGCACTACCATGACATTTATGCAATATCTCCTTTTGTTCATATTCTGGAACACATCTTCGCATAATACCATCCACTCATTCTTTGTATAAGTGTGGGTCATCCCAAAAATAATGCCTCAAATCATAGAAGAACTTCCTTCTTTGCTGAGCTATAAAAGTTGGAGGCAAATACTTGGAGACAATAAAGTTAGCATAATCAGCGTACCAAGGGCTCCCTCGCGAGCTTACCCCTACTGCAGCTAACTATTCATTTGGGAAACTATCATTTACAGACATAGGGTCAAAAGAGATGTTTTCCAATTGAGATAAATTATCAGCTACAGGGTTTTCAGCACCTTTCCTATCTACTATATGTAGATCAAACTCTTGTAAAAGCAGCACCCATCTAATAAGCCTAGGCTTACTATCCTTCTTCGTCATAAGGTATTTAATAGCAGCGTGATCAGTATGAACGGTGACTTTTGAGTCTACAATATAGGTTCTAAACTTATCACAAGCAAAAACGACAGCTAGAAATTCTTTTTCAGTAGTAGCATAATTCCTTTGAGCAGCGTCTAGAGTCTTACTAGCATAATGAATAACATTAGCTTTTTATCAATTCGTTGCCCAAGGACAGCACCTACAGCAAAATCACTAGCATCACACATTATTTCAAAGGGTAAACTCCAATCAGGTGGTTGAACAATAGGGGCTGTAGTTAAAGCCTTCTTAAGAGTTTCAAAAGCTTCCTTACAATCATCATCAAAAACAAAGGGTACATCTTTTTGAAGAAGATTAGTGAGGGGTTTTGATATCCTAGAAAAGTCTTTAATAAACCTTCTATAGAAACCAGCATGACCAAGGATACTACGAATACCTTTGATGTCTCCTGGACATTGTATCTTCTCAATTGCCTCAACCTTAGCTCTATCAACTTCTATGCCTCTTTCAGAAATTTTATGCCCAAGGAAAATCCCTTCATTAACCATGAAGTGGCATTTCTCCCAATTAAGAACAAGATTAGTTTCTTCACACCTCTGCAAAACTTTATCAAGGTTGTGCAGACAATTATCAAAAGAAGTTCCATAGACAGAAAAGTCATCCATGAACACTTCCACAATTTCCTCACAAAAACCATGAAAGATAGCATACATGCATCTTTGAAAAGTAGCAGGAGCATTACATAAACCAAAAGACATATGTCTATAAGCATAAATTCCATAAGGGAAAGTAAAAGTACTTTTCTTGATCTTGTTGTTTAACAGCAATTTGAGAGAAACCAGAATAACCATCAAGAAAATAGAAATGGGTGTTTTTAGACAACCTTTCCAACATTTGATCAATAAAAGGAAGAGGGTAGTGGTATTTCTTAGTAACTTTGTTGACTTTCCTAAAATCGATGCACATCCTATAGCCTACTACTATTCTTTGGGGAATAAGCTCATCGTTATCATTAGGAACAACGGTAATACCTCCTTTTTTTGGAACACAATGAACAGGGCTAACCCATTCACTATCAGCAATAGGGTAAATAATACCAGCATCAAGGCGTTTCAATACCTCATTCCTTACCACTTCCTTCATCTTAGGATTTAAACGTTGTTGGTGCTCTACTACTGGCTTTGCATCTGGTTCTATATTGATAGAATGCTGACATATAGTAGGTGAAATCCCTTTTAAATCATCCAGAGTATAGCCCATATCTCCTCGGTGTTTCTTCAAAACCTCCAATAACCTTTCTTCTTCCTTTCCTGAAAGTTTAGAGCTAATAATAACAGGATATATCTTTTTATCATCAATATAAGCATATTTAAGATCATTAGGGAGAGGTTTTAGATCGAAGACCAGATCCTTTTTAGGTGGTAACATGGTATCCAAGTCTTCTATAGGCAAGTTATGCTTAAGGATCTTGGGTTGACGAGGGAGAATCTCGTCAATCTCATTCCTTTCTTCCATGAAGATCTCACTTTCGTGATCTTCCATAAATTGTTGCAAAGCATTGTTAGGAGCAAGAGAGATAGAAGCAAGTTGTTCAACTCTAAAATCCTCATTATGGGTTTCCTCTTCACAAGATTCTTTAGTAAATTTCGAAAAATTAAACTCATAAGATTTCCCATCAAACTTAGTCAAGATTTTCTCCCTGTTGCAATCTATAATAGCTCCACAAGTACTCAAGAAAGGTCTACCAAAAATGATAGGATAAGTTTTACTAGCAGCTGAACCAAGTACTAGAAAATCAGCAGGATACTTAATCTTACCACAAAGAACTTCCGCATCTCGTACAATACCAATTGGAGAGATGGTCTCTCTATTAGCAAGGTGAATAACCACATCAATCTCTTCCAATTCGCAGGGACTGATTTCATGCATAATTCCTCTATAAGCTCATAAGGAATAGCACTGGAACTTGCACCAATATCACATAAACCATAATAGCAATGATCACCAATTCTAACGGAAAGCACAGGGACACTAGCCTTTTTAGCTCTATTAGGATGTGAAACAATATTAGAAGCATCCTCACAGAAGACTATGTGTCCATCTTCTATGCTTTTAGTGACAAGGTCTTTCACAATTTCTACCACAGGTTCAACGTTTATTTGTTCATCAGGTTTTACAGTTCTCTTTTCACTTTTAGTGATTACATTAGTTATCATAGGATGATCCTTTACCTTATTTGGGAAGGGAATCTTCTCGATATAAGGTTCAGGTAAGATGTGATCAATAGTGCAATACTCAGCACTCCCAATAGGAACACAGTCAACAATATCTTTATAAGGTGCATGGTACTTGTTCCATCCCCTTTTTGGAATTTCAATATAAGAAGCAAAAGCCCTAAAGCAATTTGTAATAACTTGAGAGTCTAGACCATAAGCATTTTTAATATTTTGAAAGTCATCAGTTCCCATAAAAGATTCAATGCATTCATAATCATAATTTATACCTGACTTTCTTCCATTGTCATTCTCCCAAGCTTCAGTATTGTCTTGAATACGATCCAGAAGATCCCATTTAGCTTCTTCTTCCATGCGAGTGAATGATCCAACACAAGAAGCATCCAATAAATCCTTGTCATGTAGAGGGAGCCTTGCATAAAAGGTATTGATAATAATATTTTTGGGGAGCTCATGAATGGGACATTTGAGAATAAGTAACTTCAATCTCCCCCAAGCTTGAGCTATACTCTCTCCATCAAGAGGCCAAAAGTTGTATATTTGATTCTGATCTTTATGAATCTCACTAGGAGGATAAAACTTTGAATAAAAGAGAGGCACTATTTCCTCCCATTCAAGAGTTTGACCATTCTTCAGCAGCTTATACCATTCCTCATCTCTTCCTTTTAGTGATAATGAGAATAACTTCTTCTTAACTTGATCTGTAGTAATACCTGCACACTTAAACAAGCCGCATAATTCATGTATAAAGAGTAAATGATCACCGAGATGGACAGTTCCATCCCCAACATAGTAGTTATCCATAACACGATCAATAATTCTTGTAGGTATTTTAAAAGCATCATTCTCAGCAGGTGGTGGTTCATCTACTACCTTAGCAGTGGTAGTAGCATTACCAAATAAGAAACTCAGTGAATTATCCATAACGAAAATAAAGTAACTAACAGAAGTAAACAATACTCACAATAGAAGTTTCCTTTAGCAGTTCGACACTCCAATAGCGCTTCACTCCCTGGCAACGGCGCCAGAAAATAGTCTTGATGACCCACAAGTATAGGGGGTGTATTGCAGTATTTTCGATAAGTAAGAGTGTCGAACCTCGAAGCGAAGGTCTTTGGCTAGTGGTATGGATCAGGAATTCTCTGTAAATACTTAGCAAACGGATTTTTAGGGGTTTTTGATAAAGCAAGTAAACAAAGTACGAGTAAACAAAAGACAGTAGGAATAAATGCAGCAAGTGGCCCAATCCTTTATGCAGCAAAGGACAAACTGGTTGTATTACTTAAGATGACCAAACATTCTCGAGGACACATGGGAAGACTGTCAAGTGCTTTGCTTCATATAGTTGATTAATCTTCTTTAGCTTGCTAAGTGTTGTGTGGGTGAACCTGTGCTAATGTACCGACCTTCCTAGGACTAATACATACTTGTGATTATACCCCTTGCAAACATCTGTAAGTACAAGAAAGTAATTAAGGTAGAAACCTATCCACAACTTTAAACTCTAAGACCCTTACATCCCTTGTGCAATGGTTTCCTAATGGGGGTTCAGGTTTCTATCACTCCGGCAACCCCTACGATTAGTAGCCAAATACACAATGCATTCCCCTAGGCCCATATAGGTGAAGTGTCATGTAGTCGACGTGCACATGACACCACTAGAATAAGTACACCACAACTTAAATATCAAACTATTGAATCTTTCTCAACACAGTTCCACTACTAACAGCATGACTTCTCCCGTGTCCTCAAGAACAAAACAAACTACTCACAAGACATCATATGGATCATGATCAGAGATGTAATAATGATGTATAACAATCTGAACATAAACAATAATTCAATGGTTCACTCAATAGCATCAACTACAAAGAGTAATCAACACCGAAAAAGTTTCCCCTATGAACTATGCAAGATTCAACTCAATTGTTACATCAATATGGAGATGGTGATGAGGGTGCTGATGATGATGATGGTGGTGATGATGATGATCCAGATGAAGTCTAGCTTGATGGTGGGGTTGATGGAGACGATCTCCCCTCTCTAGGAAGGAATTCCCGTGAAATCTCTGCCGGAGAGATCTTCTCACGGTGTTTCCGCCCCTTGAGCGGAATCTTTCTATGGTCGCTCCCAGTCTTAGGGTTTGGGAGGAATATATCGCCCGGGCGAGCCAGGGTGGACGGGTGGCCACACCACAGTGGCCTGACCTAGGGTGGCCCGCGCCAGGGGGTGGTGTGGGCCCCCTGTGGCCCATCTCCAGCCCTCCTTCTGGCTTCCTTCGTCTTTTGGAAAAATAGGATGTTCCGTATATTTTCCTGGATTTTCTGATCTTCACGAATTTTGCCTCCAAATAGCACCTTTTCCATCAAAATACTGACTGCAGCGGTCCATGCTCCAAAAGTCATCAACCATGCAAAAACAGATGAAATAACATAAGTATCACCTCTCAATACGAAATATATCAATGAATAACAGTGAATTATGATATAGAATAGTGATGAAAAATGGACGTATCACCATGCCACACCACCTAGGGTAACATGGCCCCGCCTAAGCAGCCGTCGCCATCGCCGCGATAGCCGCTGAAACTGGTGTATTTAGCCCCTCTAAGGCAGGCCATGAAGCTCTACTTCAAGGCTGGTCTCGCATTCCCCTTCCAGACGGATGATTTCGCCGAATGTGCCGAATTGGCTGCGGTGGCAGCGGCGACATCGTCGGTGCCAAATGCGGCGAGCAGGGTCAAGAGAGCGCTATGGAGAAAGCGCGCGGCGGTATTATGGCGTGCTCTAGGAAGGCGAAACAAGGTACATGTCAAATCATTCATGAGAGCATGCCATCGTGGGTTCACACCCTCGAACAGGGCAGCACCAAGGTCTAGGAACTCTCGCGTCCACGCTTTGGCACGGGCAACCTTACCGCAATGGGAGAGGCTGGGAACATGCCGTCTATGGGAAAGATGCTCCATCCAACGCACTATTAGAGGCGGTACCGCGACAGCGACCAAGCGTCTACACACAGCCTGTTGGATTGTTTGACAGTGATACGTCCATTTTGCATCACTATTCTATGTCATAATTTACTGTTATTCATCGATATATTTCATATTAAGAGGTGATACTTATGTTATTTCATCTGTTTTTGCATGGTTGATGACTTTTGGAGCATGGACCGCTGCATGGATTGATGGAAAAGGTGTTGTTTGGAGGCAAAATAAGATCAGAAAATCCAGAAAATATACGGAAAATCCCATTTTTCCGAAGATAAGGATGGGGGGAGGAGATGGGCCTGGGGCCCACACCAGGCGCGCTGCCACCAGGCTGCCACCAGTGGTGTGGCCGCCTGCCCACCTGACTCTCCGGCGATATTATCCTCCCAAACCCTAATACTGGGAGCGACCAAAGAAAGATTCCGCTCAAGGGCGGAAAACACCGAGAGAAAGATCTCGATTTCAATTCTTCCCAAGAGGGAGATCGTCGCCATCAACACCACCATCAAGCTGGACTTCATCGGGATCATCATCATCATCATCACCTCCATCATCACCATCAACACCCTCATCACCATCTCCATATTGCTGTAACAATTGGTTGAATCTTGCATAGTTCTTAGGGGAAAGTTTCTCGGTGTTGATTACTCTTTGTAGTTGATGCTATTGAGTGAACCATTGAATTATTATTTATGTTCAGATTGTTATACATCATTATTCCGTCTCTGATCATGATCCATATGATGTCTTATGAGTAGTTCGTTTTGTTCTAGAGGACATGAGAGAAGTCATGTTGTTAGTAGCGGAGTTGTGTTGAGAAAGATTGAATAGTTTGATATTTAAGTTGTGGTGTCATGTGAACGTTGACTACATGACACTTCACCAGGGGTTCCTGAGTGATGTAAACCTGAACCACCGTTAGGAAAACATTGCACAAGGGACGTAAGGGTCTTAGAGTTTAAAGCTATGGTTAGGTTTCTACCTTAATTACTTTCTTGTACTTACGGATGTTTGTAAGGGGTATAATCACAAGTATGTATTAGTCCTAGGAAGGTCGGTACATTAGCATAGGTTCACCCACACAACACTTAGCAAGCTAAAGAAGATTAATCAACTATATGAAGCGAAAGCACTTCTTCCCATGTGTCCTCGAGAACATTTGGTCATCTTAAGTCCTTTGCTGCATAAAGGATTGGGCCACTTGCTGCATTTATTCCTACCGCTTTTATTTACTCGTACTTTATTTACTTGCTTTATCAAAACCCCTAAAAAAGTATTTGCAGAGAATTCCTGATCCATACCACTAGCTAGGACCTTCTGCTCCTCGTTGGGTTCGACACTCTTACTTATCAAAAATAATGCGATACACCCCCTATACTTGTGGGTCATCAAGACTATTTTCTGGCACCATTGCCGGGGAGTGAAGCGCTATTGGAGAGTGGAACTAGTAAAGGAAACTTCTACTATGAGTATTGTTTATTTCTGTTAGTTGCTTTATTTTCATTATGGATAATTCGCTGAGTTTCTTATTTGGTAATGCTACTACCACTGTTAAGGTAGTAAATGAACCACCACCTGCTGAGAATGATGCTTTTGAAATACCTACAAGAATTATTGATCGTGTTATGGATAACTACTATGTTGGGAATGGAACTGTCCATCCCGGTGATCATTTGCTCTTTATACACGAATTATGCGGGTTGTTCAAGTGTGTAGGTATTACTGTAGATCAAGTTAAGAAGAAGTTATTCTCATTATCACTGAAAGGAAGAGCTGAGGAATGGTATAAGCTGCTGAAGAATGTTCAAGCTCTTGATTGGGAGGAAATAGTGCCTCTCTTCTATTCAAAGTTTTATCCTTCTAGTGAGATTCATAAAGATCGGAATCAAATATTCAACTTTTGGCCTCTTGATGGAGAGTGTACAACTCAAGCTTGGGGGAAATTGAAGTTACTAATGCTAAAATGTCCCATTCATGAGCTCCCCAACAATATTATTATCAATAACTTTTATGCAAGGCTGCCTCTACATGACAAGGATTTATTGGATGCTTCTTGTGCTGGATCATTGACTCGCATGGAAGAAGAAGCTAAATGGAATCTTCTAGACCATATTCAAGATAATGCTGAAGCTTGGGAGAATGAAAAAGGAAGAAAGTCGGGTATAAATTATGATTATGAATGCATTGAATCTTTTATGGGAACTGATGATTTTCAAAATATTAAAAATGCTTATGGTCTAGACTCTCAAGCCATTGCTTCTTATTTTAAGGATTTTGCTTCCTACATTGAAGTGCCTAAAAAGAAGTGGAATAAGTATCATGAACCTTATAAAGATGTTGCTAAGAGTGCTCCTGCAAGAAATACTGAAGTTTATACTACTAATCATGTCTTACCTGAGCCTTATATTGAGAAAATGCCTTTCCCAGTTAAGATAAAGGAACATTCTATGATAGCTAGTATGGTTGATGAGAGTACAAGTAAAGCTATTGAACCTGATAAACAAAAGGTTGATGAACCTATTATAGCAAATGTGAAAGACTTTGTTACTAAATATGTAGAAGAGGGACACACTATCCTTTGTAAGGATACCTCTAATATTGTTTCACAAAGTAGTATTATGAGAGCTAGTATTCCTGTGTTTTCTGTTAGAATAAGTGATCATTGTTATGATGATCCTTATGATAGTTATATTATTAAGCTTATGCATGATACTGAAAGTTACTATGAGAGAGGGAAAAGTGTTCTTATGCATCTCAATAATATCAAGTTTCCTCGTTATATGCTGAAAGTTTTTGTGTTGCACTTCTTTTGCCTTCCTATGCTAGTTGCCTCTGGTTTCAACAACTCGTTTGTTTACAAAATTCCCTTGCATAGGAAGTGGGTTATCCTTAATATGTGTATTTTTTTTCTTAATGCTCTCTTTCAATTCAATTCATATTCCTATGTGAGCATCTTCAAAATTATCATGCCCATCTTAATGGCTATAAAGAAAGAGCTTTCTGGGAGACAACCCAATTTATTTGTGTTTTCAGTTTGTTTTTGTTTCTTTGAGTCTTGGAAGTTATTACTTCGGTAATAACCTCTCCTTATCCTTTTTGTTTGGTTTTTGTGTCAAGATCAACTTCTAATGAGAGAGAAGTAAGACTTGGGGAAGTTGCTGTCCCGAAACAGATTTTTGTGCTTCACCGTCAAAATTCGTGAGAGATCTCTGTTTGTCGGATTGAGCTGTAAGTTTTTGTGCTTCAGACCCAGATTGTTATTTAACTTTTGTTAGTTTTGCACTTTTTGATTTGAGCAACAGAATATTTTCGAAAAAATTGATCTTTACCTGCTGGTCTGTTTTGACAGATTTTGCCACTTTTGCATTTGCTCCTTTAATCGATTCCTTTTTGAATTTTTTTTTGGGTCTTCGGAAGGAGTTGCTATAGTAGCTTATGTTTTGATGGTTTTTAGTTGAAAGTGGACACAAAAGGTTTTATCACTTCACTTATACTAATGTTGCTAATGAGAACTGTGTGAAGTTTTGTGTGAAAGAAATTTCCAGGTAGCGGAGGTAATGGTGTAATGAGAAAGTGAAAGGTTTCATGACTCAAGTAATAAGTGTATGAAGATGAAGATATTGATGTTATTCTAGTAGTGACTCCAGAAGAACCTACTAAATACCAAATTCAGAGACCTGCAGAGTCCATTTTCGAATAGGTAGCAGTTCTGGTAAGAAAAGTTCCGCGAAAATACTATCCAACTATATTTTTGCAGTTTTTATCCAATAAGGAAAGCTACGAACTAAAAGAGGGACGAAAACGCAGCCAGGGTGGCTCACACCACCCTGTGGCGCGGGCCCACCCCTGGCCACGCCACCAGGTGGTGTGGCCACTCCGGACTTCGTCTCCGACCCGTTTTCTCCTAGTACCTTCCTTTTGTTGTGAAACTTCGTAATATATAACCCCCCGGATCCCCCGAGGTTCGTATATCATGTTTTTGTCGTGTTTTCATTTTGATCTATTTTTGCTAGGAACTATTCTTGGAAGCTTAGAAGCACGATGGTGTCCGCCAAGGATAAAGGAAAGGAGCCTATGGAGGAAGATCTCCAAGACCCCAGGCAGGAGAAGGAGATCAAGAGTGAAGGTGAAGAGGAGGCAAAGCACACCGGCACTACCACTGCAAGCATTGGAGTGGTGGCGTACCCTGCCAGAACTATGGCAATTGGAGGGAAACCTCCTCATGACCATTCAGATCCTTGGTCACTTCCTCCACGCACCAAGAATCCTTTCCATACTCTTATCCATGAGCATTAATACCAGAATATACCCAAGGGGAAATTACCGTCCAATTGGGATTTGCCTCGTTCTAGCCATGCAGGAAAAGAAGACTTCAAGGAAGTAGAGTGGGGAAAGAATCGCAAGATCTGGGATTCTCAACCCGACATGATTATGAGCCGCATTGAGCAAAACTCGCAGCTTATTTGTAATCTCACCTTCAAGATTGAGGACTTGGAGAAATTGGTCAAGAAGCTCATCGAGAGGATACCACCACCACCGAAGGAGTAATTCGTCATCATGTTTTGGCATCCCCTTGGTTTGTTCCAAGCTTGGGGGAGTGCCGCGGTATCACATCACTATCTTCTATCTTTTTACCTTTTTAGTAGAGTCATATCATGAATAGAGAAGTTATCATGTAGGATGGTTTGCATTATGGAAGTGTCCCCTCTCTTGTTAGATATGTATCCCTTGGTGTGAGTTGCCGTGTTATGGAATATTAATGAGAAGTTCTATCATTTACTCTTTTTCATACCTTATATTAGTTTTCAATTCGTGGTTATATGATTGATCTTGTTGTTAGTATTGGTATCACTTTGGGATCATTGAGTTAATTTAGTTGGTTTTGGCAAACCTGGCTTGGTCAGTAGCAACACTATTTTTGAGAGTTGAAAAGATAAAAAGTACTCTAAAGAAAAATATAATTTCATCATCTTTCTTCCTTGATTTGCTCATAAGTTTAGTATTCTCTAGTTAAGATCTTTTGTGCTTCCAAGGAAGATTGCATGTTTGTTTTTATCACTTGTATGTTTGTTTGTTTCCTTCAACTCTTATACTTGCTACCCAGCCTTGCTAGCCAAAAACCTCTACTGAGAGGGAATTCTTCTCGTGCATCCACTTCCTTAAGCCAAAAACCATGCCATTTGTGTCCACCATACCTACCTACTAGCATTATTGCTATTCCAAGTAAATTCTTGTTTTTATCTACCTTCCAAATTAAACTTGTTATGTGAAAATTAGTGATTAAAGCTCTCACGAACTTGATGGCACACTTTACTTTCTTGCACTTAATAAACTTGAGCCATTGTGCTCACCTATGTTGCGTATATGCTTGCGCTTTGTAAGTTGTGAATTAGCAGAACCATGCTGTCATGGGGAATGCTTTCAACATTGCACTGGTACTTTGTACCTAGTTGATATCATGTTCTTTTGTCTATGGATGTTGTCGGTGTGAAATGAAAGGGGAGCTTGTAAGTCCATGGAGTTATGCATGTGTGTTAGAGAAACGCCTGGGCCGCTGGTCTAATCCATGCTGACATGGTGGAAACCTGCAGCGTAAGCATAACGAGCATCTATGAAGCATTCTTCTTATAAAAAAAGGAGACAGAGATTGAGAAAAAGAGAAAAAGGAAAAAAAAAGATTATGAAAATAGGAAAGAGAGAAAAAAGCACCATATTCCCATGGTAAATAAGAAGATTGCTGAGATGCTTGTTGTCTGCTTGCCTTGTCATTTTGATATGGGGATTCTTCCATATTATCGGGCAAGGGGTACCCCGTTGGCGGTTCTCTATGATACACATATACTTACGATGACAAGAACTTACCGGTGACTAAACTTGAGTAGCATGAGGAGCGGCCCTCGTATTCAAGGGACATGAGATTCTCAATTTACAACTTGTCAAGCATATCCTCATATTTGATCACTTTAACCTTAATCACCTCAAGATGCCTATGATAGGGGCAATGAGAGCTGAAAGCTAATAAGTATCATAATTTTTGGGAGCTCTTTATAAAACTTGCAATCCCTGCTTCCCTCTGTGAAGGGCCTTTCTTTTACTTTGTAGTTGAGTCAGTAAACCTATTCCCTTCTATCTCAGCAAGTATTTTGAGTTGTTGTGTTTCATTCATTCATATGATGATTTATTCAATCATGCTTCTTATGTTCCTTGTTTTGCACTTTTCTCTTATCTTGATGTTTACTACTTTGAAAGCTATCATTGAAAACCAGTTATTTGTGAACTCTAGCAAATTATCAACTATTCTTCGACCAAGTGCTAAGTTTGCCATTACCAATTATGATTTACTTTATGTATCTTTATTGTGTTTCCTTCACTTATTGCAAGTTAAGTTATATAATAGTGAGTTGTCTTCTACTATGATCTATGTATTGATGAATGTGATGCTTCTTGTCCGTATTCTTTTATCGACTGTTCACTCCATAAACCTGAGGCCATGTTTACTGAGCTCAGTTTTGCTTGGGGACAAGCGAAGTCTAAGCTTGGGGGGAGTTGATACGTCCATTTTGCATCACTATTCTATGTCATAATTTACTGTTATTCATCGATATATTTCATATTAAGAGGTGATACTTATGTTATTTCATCTGTTTTTGCATGGTTGATGACTTTTGGAGCATGGACCGCTGCAGTCAGGATTTTGATGGAAAAGGTGTTGTTTGGAGGCAAAATTCGCGAAGATCAAAAATTCCGGAAAAATATACGGAAAATCCTATTTTTCTAGAAGACGAAGGATGCGAGAAGGGGGAGTGAAGATGGGCCACAGGGGGCCCACACCACCCCCTGGCGCAGGCCACCCTAGGCCGTGCCACCAGGTGATGTGCCCGCTGATGGCTCTATGTATGGCGCCCAAAAAAGTGCTGGTGCGTGGTTGATGTAGAGCTCGCTGGGAACCCCAAGAGGAAGGTATGATGAGCACATCAGCAAGTTTCCCTCAGTTATGAAACCAAGGTTTAATTGAACCAGTAGGAGCAAGGAAACACCCCAAAGGTGTTACTAGCTGAGCTTTGGCAGGGCGCACTACCGGTGCTAGCAGCAACATGGAGACCTGCACATCACACCCACAGAACTTTGTCCCCAACTTGCGATGAGGTTGTCAATCTCGCCATGTTTTGCGGAAAACAAAGGATTAAACGTATCGAATGGAAAGAAGTAGAAGTTTGCAGAAAGTAAACACAAAGCAGTAAACAGTTGTAGATTGTATGTAAAGTGAAAGGACCGGGATCCATAGTTCACTAGAGGTGGCTCTCCTTAGATAGATAACATGTTGGGTGAAAATATTACAGCGGGGCAATTGACAAACACCGAGAAAGCAATACATGCATATACTAATCATCTTGACTCCTTTGAGACTTGATTGGGCATTACAACATAATACATAGACCGCCATCCAACTGCATCTATGACTAATAATCCACCATCAGGTTATCATCCGAACCCCCTCCAGTATTAAGTTGCAAGCAACAGATTACTGCTTTACAAACTGCGTGTAAAGTAAACAATACGATTGTTCTATGAACAAAGGATTGTTGTTTTCTCCCTAGTAGTAACATCACATCTAGTACCTTAGAGATTTCTGTCACTTCCCCAGATTACCAGAGGCATGAACCCACTATGGAGCATAAATACTAACTCTTGGAGTTGCTAGCATCTACTTGGCCAAGAAAGCTACTAACAACGGAAAGCATGCAAGATCACAAATAACAAAGACATGATAGAATCTATAATCAATCTGAAATAGCATCTCAATATCCATCGGATCCCCGCAAACACAACATGTATGAATTACAAATAGATGATCTTGATCATGAACGAAGATCACAAGATCTAAACATGAAAGCTCAAAGGAGGAGAACCAGCCATCTAGCTACTACATGGATCCGTAGTCCAAGGATGAACTATTCACGCATCACACCAGAGGCTTGCATGGTGATGAAGAAGGCCTCCAGGGTGAATTCCCCTCTCCAGCAGGGTGCCGGGAAGAGCTCCAGATCCCTCCCGATCTAGGGATGGAGATGACGACGGCTACAGACTCTTTCGTGGATTTTTGATCGGGCACTTAGGGTTTTCATCCCGAGGGTAATATATAGGCGGAAGGAGAGGCCGAGGGGGTGCCGGGAGCGGACACACCACCCGCGGACGCAGGCCAGGCATGGCCACGCGGCCAGGTGGTGTGGTGGCTCCCTGGCCTTTCTTCGTCTCTTATTCTGGCACTTGATCCCTTCCGGAAAAACAGGCACTTTGGCTTTTGTCCCGTCCAATTCCGAGAATATTCATTTTCTGACTTTCCTGGAACCAAAAACAGCAGAAAACAGGCAGCTGGCACTGTGGCTCTTGTTAATAGGTTAGTCCAAGAAATCATATGAAAAGTACTCCAAAGTTGGAACAAAACACAAGAAAGTGGATAAAACCAAGCATGGAACATCCCCAAGCTTAACTCCTGCTCGTCCTCGAGTAGGTAAGTGATAAAAAGAAAAAATAATTTTTGAGGTGACATGCACCATCAAAGACTTGATCAAAGTATTTGCAAAACATTCAAAGCTGGGATCATAGTACTTCAATCATAGCATGAAAGACAAAGTTCTAGCAATAAGCAAAGAAACTATGATCCAACATGAAAAGGCACAAACAAAAGATTCATGAATAACATGCTTTGCAAGACGTTTGTTTGTTTCACATAAAGAAAGCATGGCATAATAGTATTCAGCTTGTCCCTCAATAGAGTAGCAGATATAAATGCATAGGACACCTTCAAAGTTCATAAGAGTGACTAGATACAATAGTTTAAAACAAGCAATATCAAGTTATGCATCAATCAACTAGTCTTGGGACAATGCACATAGAACTAATAATGGCCACTATGCTCTCAAAGTAGGTGCATAAAGATAGAAGGTGGAGACTCAATATAATGGTGGAAGAAAGGCCTTTTTAAAAGGAAGTAGGGATTCAAGTCTCATAAAGAGCTTCCAAGAATTATGGTACTTATAGCTTTCAGCTCTCATTGCCCCTATCAAAGCATCTTGAAGTGATTAAGGTTAAAGTGAACAAACTATGGTGTACATGCTTAACGAAGTATAAGTCAGAAATCTCATGTCCCTTGTATACAAGGGCCGCTCCTCATGCTACTCAAGTTTAGTCACCGGTAAGTTCTTATCATTGTAAGTACATGTGTATCATTAAGAACCGCCAACGGGGTACCCCTTGCCCGATGATACGGAAGAATCCCCATATCAAAATGACAAGGCAAGCAGACAACGAGCATCTCAGCATTCTTCTTATTTACCATGGGAATATGGTGCTTTTTTCTCTATTTCCTCTTTTCATAGTATCTCTTTTTTTTCTCTTTTTTCTCAATATAGGACTCTTTTTTATAAGAAGAATGCTTCATAGACAGCTCATTATGGTTACGCTGCAGGTTTCCACCATGTCGATGGATTGAACCAGCGCCCAGCGTTTCTCTAACACATATACATAACTCCATGGACTTACAAGCTCCCCTTTCATTTCACACCGATGACATCCATATACAAAAGAGCATGATATCAACTAGGTACAAGTACCAAGTGCAATGTTGAAAGCGTTCCCCATGAAAGCATGGTTCTGCTAATTCCCAACAAATAAGTGCAAGCATATACAACATAGATGACACAATGGTTCAAGTTTATTAAGGGCAAGTAAAGTAAAGTGTGCTATCAAGTTCGTGAGAGCTTTAATCACTAGTTTTCTCATAACAAGTTTAATTTGGAAGGTAAACAAACGCATGAATATACTTGGAATAGCATAAGCTAGTAGGTAGGTATGGTGGACTCTTTGGAAAAACTTGGTTTAGGGAGTTGGATGCATGAGTGGAACTCATACTTGGTTGTGGAGGCTAGCAAAAGACTGGGAGCGACAAACTAAGAGAGCAATAATGGCCATAATCATGTAGAGCGACAAAACATCATTGATCAAAGCATAAAGTGATACTACAAGTTGAAAACTAAAGGATCATAAAGGCTATGGTGACTTGTGACAGTCATAACATGGTGTGAGCATGCGCCAAGTCAACCCAAATAAAGCATCAAAGGAGAATACCACTATACTATGCTTTAATATGCTAAAACAACGCATGATTCATCCAAGGCACATTAAGAAATATCAATTATTTATAACAAGTCATGCTACAGCAAAAAATACTAAGCATAAAGCCAAAACAATATCAAGCATGGCATGACAAAGCACATGCCACAGTCAAAAACAAGCTCTTTTTACCACATAAGCATGAACTTGCCTACTCTTTTCCAAACCAAACCAAACCAATTGCAAACCAATGTATGAAAGAGGTGGTCCAAACAATTTATTCAGAAAACTAAGCAAACCAAGCAAACTAAAAACCAAAACCAAAACGAAAAAGAAGACTCTCCAAGAAAAACACAACTATGCATGAAACAATAAAAATGAAGCGTTTGGAAGAAACCTGGGATTTTTATTGATGAAGAAGGGGATGCCTTGGGCATCCCCAAGCTTTGACGCTTGTACTTCTTGGATATTTCTTGATTTGACACAGGTTGCGTCCCCAAGCTTGAGCTTTAGTCCATCCTTCATCTCATTACTCATTCCTTCCATACACCTGAAAATTTTCCATCATACAAAACATCACACAATCTTTATTAGCAACATTAGTGCACTTAAGATAAATAAGTCTTAAGGTTCAGTTCTAACACCAAATAAACTTCCATTAGAACACTAGCTACTGTAGCACTTCCTTCAAAAAGCTCAATTCCCCAAAATAACTCAAAAAGGAACCAACAAGAAGCAAATGCAGAAAATGGCAGAAATCTGTCAAAACGGACCAGTAGGTAAAGACGAATTTTTTCTAAGACCTTCTGTTGCTCAAATCAAAAGGTGTTGAACTAACTAAAGTTAGATAACAACCTAGGGCAGATGTAAAAAAAATTACAGATCAATCCGACATACAGAGATCTCTCACGAATTTTTACGGTGAAGCACAAAAATCTGTTTCGGGACAGCAACTTTCCCAATCATTACTTCACTCTCATTAGAGGTTACTCTTGGCACAAAAAGCAAATAAAAAGGATAAGGAGAGGTTATTACTGAAGTAATAAATTCCAAGACTCATCTAAAACTTTTGGGTTATCTCCCAATAAGTACTTTTCTTTAACGCATTTAAGTTAGGCATAAGAAGCAAAGAAAGAATCAAGTGTTCTCAAATGAAGAAGCATTAAGACCAAATTTTGTTTTCATAGGAGAAGCAAAAGAAATCTGTTCTCTTTTGTAGGGAAGTGTTCTATACCTTTCTTGAGTGGGAGTTGATATTTAATGGTGCCTTCTTTCATATCAATGATGGCACCAACGGTTCTAAGAAAAGGGCTTCCCAAGGTAATGGGACAAGAAGCATTGTATTCAACATCCAAAACATAGAAATCAACAGGGACATAGGAATCATTAACCATAATAAGAACATCATTAATACTCCCCATGAGTTTATTTTTAACACTATCATCAAGTGGGACATTCAAATAACAATCTACCAGAGGAGGCAAATCAAGCATATCATAAATCCTTCTAGGCATAATAGAAACACTACTATCAAGATCACACAAAGCTTTGAAATCAAAGTCATTCACTTTCATATTAATGATGGGTTCCCAACCATCCTCTTGTTTTATAGGAATAGAAGCTTTATGTTTCATCTTTTCTTCCTTAATCTTTATGAGAGCATCGGTAATGTGTTTTGTAAAGGCCATGTTCATAGCACTAGCATTAGGACTTTTAGAAAGCTTTTGTAGGAACTTAATAACTTCAGAGATATTGCAACCATCAAGATCAAAAACAACTTTATCATCCAAAGTAGTAGAACTATTACTAGCCTCAACACTAGATGGGGTGATAGTAGAAACACTCATGTTTCTAGCAATTTCATCTTCTCTTTCCCACTTAGCATGCAATTCAGCTAATAGTCTAACATTTTCATCAATTCTTACTTGTATGGCATTAGTAGCTGCAAAGGGATTATCATTAGTTTCAGGTTTAGCAGCCATTTTATTCAAAGAAGATTGAGCTTCAGCCAAAGATGCTATATTTCTTTTAGATTAGAGAGTTTTTCCTCAATAGTTTTATTGAAAGCAGTTTGTTTACTAATAAACTCTTTAAGCATAACGTCAAGTTCAGAGGGAGCACTCTTATTACTGTTGTAAGAATTTCCATAAGCATTACCATTGTTGGGAGGATATGGCTTATAATTGTTGTTACCAAAATTGTATAAGCATTATTACCATAAGCATTGTTGCCAAAGTTGTTATTTCTTATGAAGTTCACATCAACTTGCTCTTCTTGAGCAACCAAAGAGGCTAAAGGAACATTATTTGGATCAATATGGGCTTTCCCATTAACAAGCATAGACATAATAGTATCAATCTTATCACTCAAGGATGAAGTTTCCTCAACAAAATTTACCTTCCTACCTTATGGAGCTCTTAGATGCCATTCAGAATAATTAACCATCATATTGTCCAAAAGTTTTGTTGCAGCACCTAAAGTGATGGTCATAAAGGTACCTCCAGCAGCAGAATCCAATAGGTTCCTTGAAGAATAGTTCAATCCTGCATAAAAAGTTTGGATGATCATCCAAGCAGTCAGTCCATGAGTGGGACAATTCTTTACCAAAGATTTCGTTCTTTCCCAAGCTTGAGCAACATGCTCATTATCAAGTTGTTTAAACTTCATTATTTCACTTCTCATGGATATAATCTTAGTAGGAGGATAGTATTTTCCAATAAAAGCATCTTTGCACTTAGTCCAAGAATCAATACTATTCTTAGTTAAGGAATTCAACCACTCTTTAGCTTTTCCTCTCAAAGAGAAAGGAAACAATTTCAGCTTAATAATATCACCATCTATATCCCTATGCTTTTGCACCTCACAAAGTTCAACAAAGTTATTTAGATGGGAAGTAGCATCTTCATTACCAATACCAGAAAATTGTTCTCTCATAACGAGGTTGAGCAAAGTAGGTTTTATCTCAAAGAAAGTATTTTCAGCCACAGGTGGAGCAATAGGTGTGCTTTCTAAAATCATTGTTGTTGGTGCTAGTGAAGTCACACAACTTAGTGTTTTCAAGAGTAGTCATTTTTTTGGGTTTTCAAATAAGAAAGCAAACTAGTAAAACTAATTTTTTTGTGTTTTTGAAGAACAAAACAAGCAAACAAAGCAAAAAGAAACTAAGCAAAACAAAAACAACAAAGTAAAGAGATTGGTTATGAGAGACTCCCCTTGTGAAGATGTCCTTGACTCCCCGGCAACGGCGCCATAAAATAATTTGATGGCGCGAGGTTGACGTGGGAGCTTCTTCTTCTTTAGACCACGGCAACGGCGCCAGAAAAGATCTTGATGTGCTCGTCGTTCGAAGTAGAGCTTGTTGGGAAATCCAAGAGGAAGGTATGATGATCACAACAACAAGTTTTCCCTCAATTATGAAACCAAGGTTTAATCGAACCAGTAGGAGCAAGGAAACACCCCAAAGGTGTTACTAGCTGAGCTTTGGCAGGGCACACTACCGGTGCTAGTAGCAACGTGGAGACCTGCACAACACAACCATAGAACTTTGTCCCCAACTTGCGATGAGGTTGTCAATCTCACCGTGTTTTGCGGAAAACAAAGGATTAAACGTATCGAATGGAAAGAAGTAAAAGTTTGAAGAAAGTAAACACAAAGCAGTAAACAGTTGTAGATTGTATGTAAAGTGAAAGGAACGGGATCCATAGTTCACTAGAGGTGGCTCTCCTTAGATAGATAACATGCTGGGTGAACAAATTACAGCGGGGCAATTAACAAACACCGAGAAAGCAATACATGCATATACTAATCATCTTGACTCCTTTGAGACTTGATTGGGCATTACAACATAATACATAGACCGCCATCCAACTGCATCTATGATTAATAATCCACCTTCAGGTTATCATGAACCCCTCCGATTATTAAGTTGAAAGCAACAGATTATTGCTTTACGAACTGCGTGTAAAGTAAACAATATGATTGTTCTATGAACAAAGGATTGTTGTTTTCTCCCTAGTAGCAACAGCACATCTAGTACCTTAGAGATTTCTGTCACTTCCCCAGATTACTAGAGGAATGAACCCACTATCGAGCATAAATACTAACTCTTGGAGTTGCTAGCATCTACTTGGCCAAGATAGCTACTAACAACGGAAAGCATGCAAGATCACAAATAACAAAGACATGATAGAATCAATAATCGATCTGAAATAGCATCTCAATATCCATCGGATCCCCGCAAACACAACATGTATGAATTACAAATAGATGATCTTGATCATGAACGGAGCTCACAAGATCTAAACATGGAAGCACAAAGGAGGAGAACCAGCCATCTAGCTACTACATGGATCCGTAGTCCAAGGATGAACTACTCACGCATCACACCGGAGGCTTGCATGGTGATGAAGAAGGCCTCTAGGGTGAATTCCCTCTCCGTGAGGTGGGAAGAGCTTCAGATCCCTCCCGATCTAGGGATGGAGATGATGGCGGCTACAGACTCTTTCGTGGATTTTTGATCGGGAACTTAGGGTTTTCGTCTCGAGGGCAATATATAGGCAGAAGGAGAGGCCAAGGGGGTGCCGGGAGCGGCCACACCACCCCCTGGCGCGGGCAGGCCTGGCCGTGCGGCCAGGTGGTGTGGTGGCTCCCTGGCCCTTCTCCGTCTCGTATTCTGGAACTTGATCCCTTCCGGAAAAATAGGCACTTTGGCTTTTGTCCCATCCAATTCCGAGAATATTCATTTTTTGACTTTCCTGGAACCAAAAACAGCAGAAAACAGGCAGCTGGCACTGTGGCTCTTGTTAATAGGTTAGTCCAAGAAATCATATGAAAAGTACTCCAAAGTTGGAACAAAACACAAGAAAGTGGATAAAACCAAGCATGGAACATCAAAAATTATAGATACATTTGCAATGCATCAACCTCCACTACTGGTCACTCCATTTTGACGGCTCCAAGAACGCCGACGACGCAGGGGCTAGGGTCATACTGACCTCTCCCAAAGGAGACAAGCTCCGCTACGTGATCCACCTCAACTTAAAGCCCTGCACCAACATGGCAGAATATGAGGCCCTCCTTCACGGCATGAGGGCCGCTAAGGAGATGAACGTCAACCGCCTATGATGCTATGGCGACTCCGACCTAGTCAACAGCCAAGTCGCCGGGACATGCGACGCCGTCTCCCCAACAATGATCGCATACCGCCAAGTTGTCGACCAGTTGGGAGGACACTTCGATGGCTACTCCGTCGAGTGGATCAACAGGCGCAAAAACGAGGAGGCAGGCGCCCTCTCCCGCATTGGATCGACCCGACAAGCGCCACCAGTAGGCGTCTTCCTTGACATCATCCACAAATCATCGGTCAGCCCACCAAAAGAGATCGACGTCGGGATCCCACTACAACCAGAACCGGCCTTAGTCGTCATGGTTGTGGAACCTAGCGACTGGACAGCACCATACGTCGCCTTCTTGGAACACAAACTCCTACCAAGCAATGAAACGGAGGCGCGAATGATCGTGCGCCGCTACAAATCCTTCGTCATCATCAACGGCGAGCTCCACAGACGCAGCGTGACCGGCGTGTTCCAGCGCTACGTACAGCTAGAAGAAGGCCGCAAGATCCTCCAGCACATTCATGCCGGCGGCTGCGGCCATCACGCTGGCGCCAAGTCGCTAGTCGCCAAGGCCATGCGGCATGGTTTCTACTGGCTCACCGCACACGCCGACGCCACCAACATCGTCCAACGATGCGTCGGGTGCCAATCGCCCACGAGCACCTCCCTGGCTCGGCACTCAAGACCATCCCCATCACATGGCCATTCACCGTATGGGGCATGGACATGGTAGGCCACTCAAGAAGGCCCCGTCTGGCTTCACTCACCTCCCGGTCGCAGTCGACAAGTTCACCAACTGGGTCGAGGCCAAGCCAATAAAAAAGTGCGACGGCAAGACGGCCGCCAAGTTCCTACGTGAGCTCATCTACCGGTACGGCTACCCGCACAGCATCATAACAGACAATGGCACCAACTTCGCCAAAGGGGCCATGGCGGAATTCTGTGAAGAACATGGCATATGACTCGACCTCGCATCATTCACCCACCCGGAGTCAAATGGCCAAGCAGAACGCGCCAACCAGAACGTCATCCACGAGCTCAAGCCGCGACTCCAGGTGCCCCTCGAGCGCACCCCAGGATGCTGGGTCGACGAGCTCCCCTCCGTGATATGGGGGATCCGCACCTCCGTCAATCGCTCCACCGGGTTCACGCCCTTCTTCATGGTGTATGGCGCCGAGGCCATAATGCCAACTGACCTGGAGCACGACTCACCTCGAGTCACCAACTACGTCGAGGCGGCCAACAAGGTCGCCCGCCAAGACAACATCGATCAACTCGACGAGGCACGCGACCTGGCTCGCTCCCGCACCACCATATACTAGCAAGGACTCCGCCGCTACCACATCCGCCGAGTGTGAACTCGCACCTTCCAGGAAGGCGACCTGGTCCTACGACTGGCCCAAGACAACAAGGGCATGCTCAAACTCTCCCCCCATGGGAGGGGTCGTTCGCCATAGGCCGAGTCCTTGGCAATGATGCCTACTACCTCATCGACATACGGGTGACGACCAACTGGAGGTCGGGAGGCCATGGAATGTAAACCTCCTCAGAAAGTTCTATACTTAGAACCTCACATTGTACTCCGCTGGCATATATAATGAAATTCATCCGGATCGCACAAATTGTGTCCACTCGCCATACTCTTGTGCCACTCGCACTCGTACATATTAGCAATACGCTACTTACGGAAGTCAACTCTGGCCGAGCGACCGGCACGGCTAAGTAGTGTGGCACAAGGGCATCGTAAATATTCGGGCCTTGGGTCGTCCACGAAAACGCCAACCTGGAGCCGCCATTGGAGTCGCCTAGCCCGACTGGCCCACCGGGCCAAGACAACCGATACACGCTTCTCACAGCGACCTGTCCCTCCCATCCTCGTGCAAAGCGACTCGAACGGTTAAGTACCACGCAGGACTCCACAAGCAGGAACCACCACGGCTGGGAACACACTAAGTAAGAGAGCTGCGTAGGACTCGCCAAGCGACTGGCTCTCTGGGCCAGGGGAGGAGACGCGTTACAAACAACACATTCACAACCTGCAACAGGAACATGACCAATGTGGTCGGGCACCACGCTCGGGGACTCGCTTGCAAGTCAATCCCACTCGCGCTCGAGGACTCGCCACTCAGAAGACGCGAGAGATAAAAACAGTGCCTAACCAAAACAATACACAAAAGTATACAATCGAGTTATACCCCATTAAAGGGCGGACACGCTCGGGGACTCGCTCAACCAAAAACAAACACAACACACAATCCTAGTCGCAATACGAGTCGATTGACTCCCCTTGGCATATATTGCAAAATATTTTACAGCACTCGCCACTTGGCATACATCACAAATTGGACAATTACATTGTTTATTACACAGGCCCTGATGAAGAAGCAGCGCCGCCCCCCTTGACATGAACAAAAGGCTGCCACGGGTTCGTCGGGTACGTCGTCAGCAACTTCGACAATGACGACCGGAAGGGCTGCTCCGACTTCATGTCGTGATGCTCTGGCTCGGGGTCGCCAGGCGCCAACACCATCTCCTGGTACGACAGCAGATCCCCCATCGCCAAGACCCGATCGGCGTAAGGGGCGGCCTTCGCGGTCAGCTTCAGCACCTCTGACATCTCCACCGTGCCGGTCGCTGATGGATAGCCACTCGTCACGTCGTCAAGGTCGAAGCCGTCGGGGAAGTGGGCGAGACCTAAGCTCAATGCTGTGGTGGCCCCGCGCCTGAACACTGAGCGTGCCATCCACTCCACGACGGCAAGCACCTCCTCCAGATAGCGCCACACCTCCGTAAGCCCCCCAGGAATAACTTCGGTGGGGGACATGCCCTGAAGAGCCGCTTGGACACACAACGCCGAGGCCGTGGCCGCATTCACCATGGCATTCATGCACTGTGAGGCATTGTAGGTCTGCACCACCGGATTGCTTTGGCCTACCACAGCTGCAAAGTCAGGTGTCAGTGAAACTATGAAACCCCCAAATCTGGGACTCGACAAACGGGTCAGGCAAAGACGGAGACTCACCAAGGAGTTTGCGGCAGTTCTCCGTGATGTGCTTCTCCAAAGCGGTTTCTCGTTGTGCAGACCCACGATGATGGAGTCCGTGGCTTTGCGTTCTTCCTCAGCTGCAACAATGACAACCTTCGCTCACTCCTTCGAAGAAACTGAGGCTGCTTTCGCCTCCTCCAAGTCCTGGACCAGGGAGGCTATTCGTCCATTCGCCGCGTCCAGCTCAGCGACTGGAACATGCCCCTCACGGGCCTTGGAAATCACAGCAGGGAAACCATCTGCAAGAGAAACCATCAGCGTGCTATACACCAATAGTTCACACCCGACAGAGGAAAAGAAAGACAAACAGATACTCACCAATAGTTTCCTGAAGCCGCTGGTTCGCCTCTTGCGCTTCACGCAAGTCACGCTCCAAGCGCTCTCTCGTGGCCTACCGATCGGTGGACTCCCTTTGCAATCCCTGCAAACAAACAACAAACCTCAGCATTTGACAAAACAAAAACCCAGTTCCCAGCCGCTGAAATTCAGCGACCAGGAACTCGGGGACTAGAGAAGGAGAAAGAAACTCAATTCCTAGCCGCCGAAATTCAGCAACTAGGAATTCGGAGACTGGTGATGGAGAAAGAAACTCAATTCCTAGCCGCCAAAATTGAGCGACTAGGAATTCGGGGACTAGAGAAGGAGAAAGAAACTCAATTCCTAGCCGCCAAAATTCAGCGACTAGGAATTCAGGGACTGGAGAGGAGCAAGAAGTTCAGTTCCCAGCCGCTGAAATTCAGCGACTAGGAACTCGGGGACTGGACATACCTGAATAGCAGCACCGAGCATCCTGTGAAGTTCTCCGGCGTCAGTCGACGGGATCGTGAAGGAAGTGCGCCCGCGACGGGACCCAATGTCCACATCCACGATCTCTGGACTCTGTGGAGACTGGGTGTTCGCCACACCTGGAAACCCCCTCGCCATGAAGCACGGGAACATCGCCAACGCTCTGGCGGGGGCACTGGTTGTTGGGGCCGGCGCTTCCAGCACGGATGCAGCCAAGACCGGTTCCGATCGCGCCGCCACCACCTCTTCGGCGACTGACGCAGGATCTAGCTCCACGGCGCTATCCTTGGCTGCAGCGTCGTTGGCACCCCCCTTCTGCTTCTTCGCGACTGCCGCGGTCGCCACATTTCTGGTGGCCTTTCTCTTCTTGGGGAGTTCGCCCTCTCCCGTGGGGGCGGCCGATGGAATTTTAGCCACCGAGTGACGTCCAATCTTCTTGGCCCCTGACCTTCACGAGTTCCCACAATCAATATAATGACAATACAAAAAGAGCGAGGCGAATTGGGATTGCGGAGCAGTACTCACTTAGCGACCGGGAGGATGCGAAGCCCAGTGCTGATGTGGGTGGGCTTGTCCAACTCGGGACCCAACTTGCGGGTGAGCCCCCTCTCGAAGACGTCTGAAGCCCACGAAACCGCAGGCTTCCTCGACGATGAAGCCACAGTCGCCGGGATCTCCGGCTCCAACGCGGCCGCCCTTGAAGTCTACGGCGACTTGGACGTCATCGCCTCAGCCGCTTCTTAGCTTGGAACCCCCGAGGCCATCGGCCCAATCGCCACCAGGGGAACCTCTACCACTACCTCCGTGTCCTTGCCCTCCAACCCCTTTATCGGGGGTGCATCCTTTGGGGCCTTGTGCGAGACTTCGGGGGAACCTTCATCATCGGAGTCGTCATCCGACTCGAACACCACCGCCGATTTGGACGGCGACGTGGGCCTCTTTGCTGGCGACTTGGGCTTGCGTGCAGGCTTCGATGGCATAGCAGTACACCGGGATGTGTGCTCCTGCGCGACCTCGTTGCCTCCGTCGTGTTCGTCCAGGCTGCAGCTCGCCTCAAACTCACGTTGTTTCTCCATGCGGGTCATGCAAGCCACAAGTGCTGGGGGAGGAACCTCTTCCTCCTCCCCGTCGCTGTCAAAAGAGTCTCCCTCGGAGTCTTCCTCCAGTTCCTGGGGAACCTCTTCATCGAGCGGAGGGATCTAGCCCTCCAACAACTGAAAAAGCTGAGAACCACCATGAGTAAAACACCAAACGCGGAGACTGAGAACTGAGGTACGGACATAGCGATTGGGAAGAGAACTTACTGTGGGGGCTTCATTCTTCACGAGAGTGTACGGGGTGAGCCCGACCGCCACGCTGGTGAACTCTGCATCGGTGATCTTCTTTAGGGTGGCCTTATAGTCTTCGGTGATCATTTCCACGACGACCATCCGCTGGTCTTCGGGAAGCTTCTTCGGCTCCAACCGGCGAGGCTCGCTCCTCTCGGTGACGAACTCAGGAAGAGCCACCTCGCCAGAGGGAGTAGCTTCTTTGATGTAGAACCAGCTCTTCTTCCAGTCGCTGGCGGCCTTCTTCGGCAGGAGGAGCTTGACGAAATTGGCCTTCGGCTTCAGTTGGAATGTGACACCACTTGCGACCAACATCAAACCACCGGACGCCTCGCGCCCAATGCAGCCATGGAAGAGTTCCAACCACAGCGGGAAGTATGGCCTGCAGCCAAGATAGCATTCACAGAAGGCGACGAAGATCGCCAGTTGCTCGATGCTGTGCGGACCAAGATTCGATGGCTTGATCGCGTAATACACGTAGAAGCGGTGGAAAAAGAGTGAAGTAGGGAATACCAGACCCCTCTCGAGATGGCTGGGGAAGCAGATGAATTCGCCGGGTCGTGGCTTCGGCTCAGTCTTGGAGGAGGGGGAACCCGCTAGTTCCCCTTGCGGAGGACTCCGGCGTCCTCAAAGGATTTAAGCTGGGTTGTGGTACACCTGGATTTTCCCCATGAGCCTTTGGGAGGCGCCATCGGGTAGGATGTGGAATCGCGCGATACGGAAAAGACAAGTTGGAAGGATGTAGGCAGGGAGATTGGAGACAGGAAGAACGAACGAGGAAGAATGAAGAATGCGTAGAAGGTATGCAGAGCTGAACCATCACTCCCCTTATATGGGAACGCCACCCGCCAAAATCGGGATAGCCGTTACTCACGGTAATTGCGCTGAAGTTACCGTTGGAAATTCCAACGGATAGTTTGACCGGATTTGACGGTCCAACTCCTTTATTTCACCCGCTACCCGCCAGGCTTTTCCACTCGCCGGAATGACGACTTGGCAGCGGTAACATTCATTGGGGTGGCGAATCGAAACATGGGGAAATTCTCCTTGCTTCTGATGGAGTCCATCACTGAGTCGACTGGATGCCCAAATTGGGCTCGCCTACTCCGAACACCAAAAGGACGCATGCGCCTGCATCAACGATGGCCTCGGGGACTACTGATGGGGATATGCCAAAGGGGGTATGCCCAGCAGGACGTTCCGATTGGGCTGAAAGGCCTGTGAGTGTGCCTGGAGGATGGCGACTGGACTACAACGGAAGGAGAGGCCTGGCGACTGGCGACTGGAAGCCCAGGAGCGTAACAGAAGCCCAGTCGGATTAGGTCAAAACCTCCAAATCCTTATCTTATTCGGTTGTAACTTGTAAACCCTAGCGAGGTGCCTCATATATAAACCTCCCTAGGGTATCCTAGAGACTCACGTTCCATCATACACCCCCTCAAGCGACTCGCTGCATAGCCGCCGAGCTCGCCACCCCTGTAACTCGCTCTCCAATAATCTAATCTAGCAGGAGTAGGTCTTTACCCTCCGGGGGCCGAACCTGGGTAGACCCATGTGCATCCGCCCCCATCTTGCACCACAGATGGCCGCCAACTCTTCCTCACGAAACACTCAATCGTTGCCAGTGGCAGCGACTGCCGTGGCTATTTCCACGACAGGACTAGGGGATGGGTTAGTTTAGGCTTAGTTAGAGCTAGGAGGGACAGAGGGAGTAAATGGGGTCCAATGGGGGAGAAGGGCTTAACTAGCAATAGTGTTAGTTAGGCAGTTTGATATCTGCCTGCCACCTGTTCGACACAATGGCCGCATGAGAGAAATTTTGGAATTTTGAGCTGATTTTTGGTGGGTGCTTTGATCTGATGCTTGGTAGACTGTGGTTGCTAGGATTTGTTAAATGGAATTCATTTGAGTGGTTTTTGATAAAGTGTGATCTATACATATGAACTACATTCAATTTTCAATTGTCATTTAAATTGAGTGTTTGAAAGTTTTTGGGATGAAACAAAGTGGGCCTTGGTACTTCACTACTTATACTAGCAAGGGGTGCAAAGATCCACAATTGTTTCTGTTAAGATTTGAGTTCCAGGAATAGCCAAAGTAGGCTATGTGATTAAAATGACAAAAGTGACCATTTGCTTATTTTATTCTTTTTGATTTCTTTTTCTTTGGAATTTTTTTGGGAATGATCTAGATGATGTTTAATTCACCTTAGAATCATTTTACAATCAATGGATCACTCAAACATGGCAATTCAAAATAGCTCCTAATTTTAAATGCACACACAAATGAATGCTTAATTATTTTAAATGGAAAAGTTCTTGTTAACCCTAAATTGAGTATATTTGATCTTGATTAACCTTGGATTAAGTTTTGGGATGTTACAAATACCAGATAGATCTTTGTAGAATTCATGGGAACCATTGTCGACATAAATGTTCCCACTATTTGTTATTGGTCAGAGAGGTGTATTGACCATGTTCACTTATTTATGAACCCATCGGGTCACAGAATTATGTTCGACGTTGTTAGGGTTTAGTGAGATTAATAGATGGTGATATTGAGTTTTTATTCAGAGTCTCAAATGCAATCCTAGACATCACGAGGAGCTCCGGAATGGTCTAGAGATTAAGAATCATGTATGGGAAAGTGGGATCCATAAAAAGTTCAAGATTTTCGGTATTGTATCGGGAAGCATCTAGAAGGTTCTAGAGGACCACTAGTGGGTCCCACCTACTTGGAGGGGCCACATAGGCCCAAGATGGGACACCCTAGCCCTAGATGGTCTAGGCTGCCATAGCCCCATAGGCCCTGATACATCCATTTTGCATCACTATTTTATATCATAATTTACTGTTATTCATTGATATATTTCATATTAAGAGATGATACTTATGTGATTTCATCTATTTTTGCATGATTGATGACTTTTGGAGGATGAACCACCAGAGTCAGGATTCTGATGGAAAAAAACACCGTCGAGATGCAATATTTGCTAAATATCAAAAAATCCTAGAAAATATACAGAAAATCCTATTTTTCTAGAAGATGAAGAATGCTAGAAGGGGAGGTGGAGATGGGCCATAGGGGCCCACACCACCCCCTGGCGTGGGCCCCCTAGGCCGCGCCACTTGGTGGTGTGGCCACCCTGGCCCACCTCCGGCATTGCCCTTCCGCGTATATATTCCCCTCGGAAACCTAAAGTTCGGAGCAACCACAGAAAAATTCCGCCGCCTCTACAGGGCGGAAACTACAGAGAGAGAAAGAGCTCTCCGGCAGGTAGAAATCTGGCAGCGAAATTCCTTCTCGGAGAGGGGAGATCGTCGCCATCAACACCATCATCAAGCTAGACTTCATTGGGATCATCATCATCATCTCCACCAGCACCATCACCACCACTCCGTACTATTGTAACAATTGGGTTGAATCTTGCATAGTTCTTAGGGGAAACTTTCCCGGCGTTGATTACTTGTTATAGTTGATGCTATTGAGTGGAACCATTGAATTATTGTTCTTGTTCAGATTGTTACTTATCATTATTTCATCTCTGATCTTGATCCATGTAGTTCGCTTAGTTCTTGAGGACATGGGAGAAGTCATGTTGTTAGTAGTGGAATTGTGTTGAGATAGATTTAATAGTTTGATATTTAAGTTGTGGTGCTATTCTTCTAGTGGTGTCATGTGAATGTCGACTACATGATACTTCACCTTTATGGGCCTAGGGGAATGCATTATGTATTTGGCTACTAATCATGGGGTTGCCAGAGTGACAGAAACCTAAACCCCCATTAGGAAACCTTTGCATAAGGGAGTGTAGGATCTCAGAGTTTAAGGTTGTGGTTAGGTTTTTATCTTAATTACTTTCTTGTAGTTGTGGATGCTCACTACAAGAAATATGTTCATTTGTGACCCTTCGTATGTGACCATATAGTGAAATTTGGTCACAATTTGTGACGAAATTTCACTATATGGTCACATACGGAGGGTCACAAATGAAGATATTTCTTGTAGTGGCTTGCAACAGGTATAATCACAAGTATGTATTAGTCCTAGTAAGGTCAGTACATTAGCATAGGTTGACCCACACAACACTTATCCAACAAGAGAAGATTAATCAACTATATGAACCGAACACACTTGACAATATTCCCATGTGTCCTCGAGAATGTTTGGTCATCTTAAGTAATACAACCAGCTTGTCCTTTGCTAAAGAAAGGATTGGGCCACTTGCTGCAATTATTATTATTGTATTTTATTTACTCGCACTTTATTTATCTGCATTATAAAAAAACCTAAAAATCTATTTGCTAAGTATTTATAGAGAATTGCTGATCCAAACCACATGTCAACATCTTCTGCTCCTCGTTGGGTTCGACACTCTTATTTATCTAAAGTACTATGATACACCCGCTATACTTGTGGGTTATCAAGACTATTTTCTGGCGTCGTTGCCGGGAGTGAAGCGCTATTGAAGAGTGGAACTGGTAAAGGAAACTTCTACTGTGAGTATTGTTTCTTTCTGTTTTGTTACTTTATTTCAATATGGATAATTCACTTAGTTTCTTATTTCAGAATGCTACTACCACTGCTAAGGTAGTAGATGAACCACCACCTGCTGAAATTGATCCTTTTAAAATACCTACAAAAATTGTTGATCGTGTTATTGATAACTACTATTTTGGAGATGGAACTGTCCATCCCGGTGATCATTTGCTTTTTATACATGAATTATGCGAATTGTTCAAGTGTGCAGGTATTACAACAGATCAAGTTAAGAAAAAAATATTCTTTGTATCATTGAAAGGCAGAGCTGAGGAATGGTATAACCTGCTAAAGAATGGCCAATCTCGTGAATGGGAGGAAATTGTACCTCTCTTTTATTCCAAATTTTATCCTCCTAGTGAGATTCATAAAGATCGTAATCAAATATATAACTTTTGGCCTCGTGATGGAGAGAGTACCGCCCAAGATTGGGGGAAATTGAAGTTAGTAATGCTCAAATGTCCTATTCATGAGCTCCCCAATAATATTATTATCAATAACTTTTATGCAAGGCTTTCTCTTCATGATAAGGATTTATTGGATGCTTCTTGTGCTGGATCATTTACACATATGAAAGAAGAAGCTAAATGGGATATTCTAGACCATATTCAAGACAATGCTGAAGCATGGGAGAATGATAAAGGAAGAAAGTCAGGTATAAATTATGATAACGAATGCATTAAATCTTTTATGGGAACTGATGACTTTCATAATATTAGTGTTGCTTATGGTCTTAATTCTCAAAGTATTGCAAATTGTTCTAAGGCCTTTGCCTCTTATATTGAAATTCCTAAAAATAAATGGAACAAGTATCATGAGCCATATAAAGATATTGTTAATTGTGTTCCTGCTAGAAATAGTGAAGTTTATTGTCAACACCGGGATTTTTAATACCAGATGCCTATAATGTCATACATCGCAATCCTAGGATTACCATTTTTGCGAGATATAACAAATTGGATATCACAGTACATCATCCATTACAACCCATAATAAGGTCTTACACAAATAAAGGATCTCATGATCTAGTCTTAATACAAACAAGAAGCGGAATAATAAGCGTAGCGGTGGGCTCCATCTTGAGTGTCACAGGCAATGCTGATGATGGGAGATAATCCTAGTTGTCGTAGCCATCCTGTTGTCCTTCCTCCTGATAGTGCTCCTCATAGTCTGGCCACAGGAATAGCCAGCGACAAATCCATGAGTACTCTTTAAGTACTCGCAAACTATCACTAACAAGTAAGGTAGTTCTAGTAGGAATGCTAAGCTCTAAGTTTATGTGCAAAGCTAAACTTGAAACCTAAGATGAGTCTAGAAACAAAGAAAGATAAAATAAAGTTCTAAATCACTTAAGTTGGGAACTTAGTTTTCATAGTCACAACCATGTTGTGGTCAAGTCAAGTCACAATTCATTTCATAAGTCATTTTGAAAACATCTGACAACGGAACAGTATGGCCACTCCAACTGTCCATGATCATGACGCTATTCGAATAGTTTGACACTCTGTAGAGGTGGTACACTTTCACCACAAAATTCGATACATCCGTCAGGGATAACCCTGAATCATCATACTTAGGATGCGGATAATCAATCATAACCTTTCCTTTACACACTCCAGTATAAGAACCTCTCCTATGAGCTTGGCCTCCCAGCCATGGCCCTTTGCCATCCTGGGCACTGCATAGGTGGACATCATCAAGAGGTAGCCTTAGCTCAAACCTCTTCCACGAGGGAACCCATACTAATGCATATAAACTTCCAGCTAAGCCTTACCCAGTTCAGGTATTGTGGTTGTACGGTAAAATTGGAATGGTATCGCATCCGAACCCAACCATCAGTTTTTATAAAGGGCTAAGGCTCATGCCTCAACATTTTCATCATCATAAGCCATTTGTGTTTCTCAACACATGTCAAAACATCTCAATAGAATGACTCATCATTCCAAGGTTTTCATAAGCATTTTCACCAAGTATTCCCATCTAAAGTGATCAAGTTTTATGCTTAGCACTACCCACTAAGGTTAAGAGTGTTCACTAATGAGGAGTTCTAATATCAATCTCATGCCATAGAATGACATCTAGTATAGTCCAAGTTTTATACTCTTTATGCTATCTATACTACTTTCCCAAAATCTCCCAAAGCATTACTAAAAGTAAAGAAAAATTGGTAAAGCAAAAGTAAAGCTTGCAAGTAAAACTTGGGATGGGTACAAATCAAAATGTATAACGAAAGCATGCCTAAGGCATTTGCTTAAGTTAAGGGGGCAAGTGTTAACTTGCTTAGTTCTAGCTTGCTTAGTAATGATGGCTTGCCTTGATTGGTGTAGTGATTGAAGTTCTCTTCGTCTTCTTCGGGGTAGAACTCCTCCTCCTCATAGACTTGGTCGGTACTATCGTCTATAAATAAATACGGGATACACAATCACCAAACAATACTTAACTATTATATTTAGCATACTAAGGCACACACTTGATGATCTAGTATCATCACAATCATCACAAGATTTAATGAACTAGTTTCATTTATTTTATTTGAGAAAAGTAATTTCTACTCATTGAAAATATTTAAGATTTAATATTCTCCAATTAAAATATGGGATCATGTGGAAACATGTCATCACCACATATTCTAATACATGGGAATGTGATTTAAATGTTGGATCAATATTTCAATAAGTTTAAGTTTAGCATTTAAATGATTTAAAGTGACTAGAAATGCCCTAATAGCATTATTTTGGTACTAGTCCAAAGTCACTACATGCAAACCTAAATATGATTACATATTCAGATAGATATTGTCAAATGTGATTTTTGAGCGTTGGAATCAACTCAAAAGCTATTATGCTTGATTTCTGAAAAATGTTTGAATTTGCAAAAGTCTCTGTTTTGTTATTTTTGCTATAAGTGGTATCTAACTCCAATTGATTTAAATCCAACGGGCTTGGATAGATATTTTAATTATCTTTCTATAAAAATTTGAATCATGCATTTTGGTTAAGTGAAACTCTCTAAATGGATTTTTGAATCTAGGCACAGAATCTAATTGAAACCTAAATGGAAAAACATTTATTTAAATCTGTGGCTAGCGCGGGAAAACTAACGGACCGGCCCAGTGGCGCTCCGCGGCACAGAGGGCGACTGACAGGGGGGTCCCGCTTGTCAGCGACTCTTAAAACCCGAATCGGTATCTATCAATCCTAGCCTTATGATTAGAACGAGATCTACGGCTGTGGTTCGTCGTCTCCGGTGAATAGCTCTAGCGAGAACGAACCCTAACGCGGCACAGTGGGGGTACGTGGGGGCTTACCAGGGCTCTAGCTAGGCTTGGCGACAGGGGCGTTCGGACTGGTGGACGACGCTGGTTCTAGGCATGGTCGCGGGGGCTCTGGCCGCAATCAATCGGTGCCTCTTCTCTCTCATGCTGCAAGCTCCAAAATTCGTGAATCGCAACTCGATTGGCTCCGGGCAGAAGTGTGGGGGTGTTGCTGGGAGTGAGGGGAGTGGAATGGTGTGAGAAATTTGGACAGAGGAGGCCTCCTTTTATAGCTCGAGGAAGGGGGCAGAGCGGCATGGTCAGGCGGTGGTGGCGACATGGCTACGGGCTGCTATTGGCATGGCTACGAGCGGCGGTCGACGTAGTACTCCCTAGCGGTACTCTATGGCGTAAATGCGTGGCTAGGGGCGGTGGCATTTGGTCGGGAGCATCCAATGTTGTGCGCGGCAGAAGCAGCGTTCGACGCGGCGCACGGTGGCTGCGGGTCAAGCGGTGGCGCCTGCATGTCTGGCACTTCACAGGGTCATGGCGAGGCAAAGGCGTGCGATCTGACAATGGGGTGAGGTGCTAGGGTGCTGGTTGGGACTAGAGGGTACAAGGGGAGTGTAATGGGGCAAAATGGTGGACATGGCATTGATCAAGAACAGTAATAGTTAGGCAGTTAATTCTGTGATCACCAAGTGTTTGATAAAATGGCCGAAAGAAAATTATATTCGAATTTTGGAAAGATTTTTGGTGTGTGATCTGAACTTATGCTTGGTGATCTATGCTTGCTTGGGATTGTCAAGTGGAGTTGGTTTGGTGGGTTTTTGCAAAAGTGGGATCTTCACATATGTATTGGATTCAATTTTCCAATGCCATTTAAAATTAGTTGCTAAGTGTTTTTTGTAAGTTTGTAAAGTGGGCCTTGGTACATCTTTACTTGTACTAGCAAGGGGTGCAAAGATCTAGAATTGTTTATGTTGGGAAATGACTTCTAGGAACACCTAAAGTGGCCTAGTGGATTAAAATGGCCAAAATGACCATTTGCATTATTTAATCTTATTTGATTTCTTTTTCTTTGGATTTTATTTGTAAATGGTCTAGATGATGTGGCATTCACCTTTAAACCATTTCATATCATTTAGAATAATCAAACATGGCATTTACACACAATTCTATACTAATGCAACATACACATGCATTCATAATTATTTTAATAATAAAAGTTTTTGTTAACCCTAAATTGGGTGATTTGAACTTTGATAACCTTGATTAAAGATTTGAGATGTTACATTTATACTGCTAATAGTATTTTACCTGAACCTTACATCGAGAAAATACCTTTCCCTCTTAAGGTAAAGGAACATTCTATGATAGCTAGTATGGTTAACAAAAGTATAAAGAAAGCTGTAGAACCTGATGAACAAATAGATGTTGAACCTGCAGTAGCAAATGTGAAATACCTTGTCACTAAAAATGTAGAAGATGGACACATTCTCCTTTGTAAGGATACTTCTAATATTGTTTCAGATCCTAGAAGAACTAGGAAAGCTAGTGTCCTTGTGTTTTCTATCAGAATAAGTGATCATTGCTACTATGGTTCATGTGATAGTTATATCATTAAATTTATTCATGATGCTGAAAGTTATTATGAGAGAGGGACAAATGTTTTTATCCATCTGAATAATATTAAGTTTCCTCGCTTTATGCTGAAAGTCTTTATGTTGCACTTATTTTGCCTTCCTATGCTAGTAGCCTCTTGTTTCAATAATTTATTTTCTTACAAAATTTCCTTGCATAGGAAGTGGGTTAGACTTAAATATGTGTATATTTGCTTCTCGATGCTACCTTTTACTTCAACTCATATTCTTATGTGAGCATCATTGAAATTATCATGCCTATCTTAATGGCTATAAAGAAAGAACTTTTTGGGAGATAGCCCAATATATTTTTGCTTTCAGTTTATTTTTGTTTATTTGAGTTTTGGAAGTTATTATTCTATAATAACCTCTCCTTATCCTTTTTGTTTGGTTTTTGTGTCAAGATTAGCCTCTAATGAGAGAGAAGTAAGATTTGGGGAAGTTGTTGTCTCGAAATAGATTTTAGTGCTTCACTGTAAAAAATCGTAAAAAATCCCAGAACGTCGTACTGATCTGTCATTTTTTGTGTGCATGCCCCAGGTTATTATTTAACTTTCATTAGTTTTGCACTTTTTGATTTGAGCAACAGAATATGTTAAAAAAATTGATCTTTACCTGCTTGTCTGTTTTGACAGATTTCTGCCATTTTTGCATTTGCCTCTTAAATCGATTTCCTTTTTGAATTTTTTGGGATGTTGAAAGGAGTTGCTACAGTACCTTATGTTTTGATGGACTTCAGTTGAAATTGAACCCAAAGGTTTATTAACTTACATGCGCTAATGTTGCTAATGAAGATTGTGTGAAGTTTTGTATGAAAGAAATTTTCAAGTGTTAGGAGAGAATGATGTAATGAGATGAAGAATGGTCAAAAGACTCAAACATTATATTTTTGAATATTCTTACAATGAAGATATTGATATTATTCAAGTGGTGACTCCGGAAGAATTTATTAAAGACCAAATTCAGAAATCTGCAGAGTCTGTTTTCGAATAGGTAACAGTTCTGGTAAGAAAAGGTCCGCGAAAAACTTTTCAATTTATATTTTTGCAGTTTTTATCTAACATGGAAGATAATGAGTCAGAAAAGGGATGGAAACGGTGCCCGGGAGGCTCACACCACCTCGTGGCGCGAGCCCGGCTGGTCGCGCCACCAGGAGGTGTGGCCACCCCGGAGCCCGTCTCCAACCCGTTTTCTCCCAGTACCTTCATTTTGTTGTTAAACATCATGATATATAATCCCCCGGGTCCCCCGAGGTCCGCATATCATGTTCTCGCCGTGTTTTCGTTTTGATCTATTTCTGATAGGCAGATTCTCAGTTTTGGAGCTACAATGTCTTCCTCTAGATCACCCAAGGAGGATTCCTATGTGGACATCATCAACCCGTACATGTATGAGTTGAAGATTCACCCCAAGGAGTTGTTGCTCAAAGACAGGAAGGTACAGATAAAAGAGGTTCAGGGCCCTAAAGGAGAAGGTAGTATGGAGGACAGGATGTAAGCACTGGAGCAAGAAGTCTTTAGGTATTAGAAGATGGCAGAACGCGAAGTGGATATCATCCATAAGATAAGTTCAAAACTCATCGCCGAGCACAAGGAGGAGACAACTGAGCTTAGGGATGATATTCTCTCACTCCATTGAACAACCAACCAACTACAAGCACAGCTCTACGACATGCAAAATCAAAACTATGAGTATGAGGCTAGGTTTAAACACATAAGTTCTTCTGCTAGTTTTAGGATATTGGAAACCAAGACGTCCTTTGTTGATGGGGAGCCTTTACCTTGGAAGTCTGATGATGACCAGACAACACCACCACCACCGAAGGAGTAATTCGTCATCAGGTTTTGGCATCCCCTTGGTTTGTTCCAAGCTTGGGGGAGTGTCATGGTATCACATCATTATCTTTCATCTTTTTACCTTTTTAGTAAAGTCATGTCATGAATAGAGAAGTTATCATATAGGATGGTTTGCATTGTGGAAGTATCTCTCCTCTAGTTAGTTATCTATGTATCCCTTGGTGTGAGTTGCCGTTATGGGATATTAATGAGAAGTTATATCATTTACTTTTTGCACAACATATTTTAGTTTGCAATTTCTGTTATATGATTGATCTTGTTGTTAGTATTGGTATCACTTTGGGATCATTAAGTAAATTTAGTTGGTTTTGGCAAACCTAGCTCTGGTCAGTAGCAACACTATTTGAGGATTGAATGGAAAAGAGAAAAGTACTTTTAGAAATATAATTTCATTATCTTTCTTTCTTGATTGGCTCATAAGCTTAGTATTCTCTAGTTAATATCTTTTGTGTTTCCAAGGAAGATTGCATGATTGTTTATATCACTTGTATGTTTGTTTGTTTCCTTCAACTCTTATGCTTGCTACCCAGCCTTGCTAGCCAAAAACTTGTACTGAGAGGGAATGCTTCTCGTGCATCCAATCCTTGAACTAAAACCTATGCCATTTATGTCCACCATATCTACCTATTAGCATTATTTCTATTTCAAGTAAATTCTCGAGTTTTATCTATCTTCCAAATTAAACTTGTTATGTGAAAATTAGTGATTAAAGCTCTCACAAACTTGATGGCACACTTTATTTTCTTGTACTTAATAAATTTGAACCATTGTGACTATCTTATGAAGCTTGTATGCTTGCAAATTATAAGTTGGGAGTTAGCAAAACCATGTTATCACGGGGTCCGCTTTCGACATTGCACTTATTATTTAGTTGATATCATGTTCTTTTGTTTATGGATGCCGGTGATGTGAAATAAAAGAGGAGCTTGTAAGCTCATGGAGTTTGTATATGTGTTAGAGAAACGCCTGGGCGGCTAGCCTAATCCATGCCTAATCATGGTGGAAACTTGTAGCATAACCATAGTGGCATTCTATGAAGCATCCTCAATAAAAACCTATGAAAATAGCAAATAAAAAGATCGCTGAGATGCTCACTTTCTGTTACCTTGTGATTTTTATATGGGATAGCTCCTGTGTCATGGGGCAAGGGGTACCCCATTGGCGGTTCTCTAGGATACACATACACTTACAATGACAAGAACTTACTAGAGACCAAAGTTGAGTAGCATGAGGTCTGGTACTCGTACCATTGGCGGTTCTATCTCAAGCAAGCATTTGAGTTGTTGTGATTCAATCATCCATATGATGATTTATTCAATCATGTTTCTTATGTTCCTTGTTTTGCACACTGCTCTTATCTGAGTGAATATTACTTTGAAAGCTATCATTGAAAACCCCATTATGTTTAACTCCTACAATTTGTTAACCGTTCTCTGACCAAGAACAAAGTTTGCCATTACCAATTATGATTTACTTTGTGTATCTTTATTGTGTTTCCCTTACTCATTGCAAGTTAAGTTATATAATAGTGAGTTGTTTTCTATTATGATTTTTGTATTTATGAATGTGATGCTTCTTGTCCGTATTCTCTTTATCGACACTTCACTCCATAAACCTGTGGTCATGTTTATTGAGATCAGTTTTTGCTTGGGGACAAGCGAGGTCTAAGTTTGGGGGAGTTGATACGTCCATTTTGCAGCACTATTTTATATCGTAATTTACTGTTATTCATTGATATATTTCATATTAAGAGATGATACTTATGTTATTTCATCTTTTTTTGCATGATTGATGACTTTGGAGGATGAACCACCAGAGTCAGGATTCTGATGGTGTCAGGGGGATGATCCCCGGATACCCTACCCGAGTAAGAAACAGGACAGTCGGTCTTGGCCGGCTGACCAGATGCAGCCGGACAGGGAAGGAGGGACCGGCTATCACCCAGTAGCCGGACCCTAGAGAGGAAGCCGGATACAACTACGTAGCCGGATCCAATCAGAGGGACAGGACGACGTGCGTATCAGTGCACGGTATGCCCTGTACGACGACAAGACGGGCAACCACCTGCCCATACCGAAGACTTGGCGTGGCTGACGGGGAAACAGTGGCCTGTGTTGACGACGGGCTCGCACGGCGTACACTGTGCCTACGATAGCCATACCGCTCATACACCAATGTGACATACCATGCTGGGTACTGTAGATGACTAGCCGGCTGGGACCCGCCTGTGGGGCCCGCCAGCCGGACTAGCCAGTGAGAGCCTTGCCTCTCTTCCTATATAAGGAGAGGGAGGGCCTCAGTAGAAAGGGTTGGTCTCAGTTCATTTAAGGCAGTAGCTAAGGGATACAGCTCGAGGAGCACATGTAGCTCGTATATTTCACCTAGTCAGATCGGCGGAGTAGGGCTTTACCTCACCACGAGGGCCCGAACCTGGTACTTCTTGCGTCCCTTCGCCACGCTCGTATCCAATCTCGCCTGCAGACGCCATCGATAGCTTTCCTGCTAGTCCCCACACCTCTATCTAACCTTTTTAGGTACTGTCGTTCCCAATACAACGACAGTTGGCGCCCACCGTGGGGCTGATGGCTTCGACCGGAGTCACGTTCCGCACGGGACCCCGCACTTCAGCCGGTGAGCGCGTGGCCTCCGGCCTGGTGCTCATGCTTGGCAAGTTCGGCTGCGTCATCGACAACGCCTCCTGCTTCGCCGGGACTTCCTTCCCGGCAAACGGCACCGTTCTGCTATTCGGTGATCTTCCCGTCTACGTCGCCACCATCCCAAAGCGTTTCCCTAGGGAAATCATCTCTGTCGCGGGGCCGCCATGCTCAGGCGGCGCCACCTCCACCACACCTTGCGGCGTGGAGGTCATGATGGCCGGATCCAGCTCGCAGCCCGCCAGCCGTGGGACCGAGGTGTGGACAAGGTCGGAACTTCCGCTCCTTCGCAGCCTCGGAACCGGTCGAGGATGCCATTGATCGGCTCCTGACGCCGGTTACCCTCGGGGAAAACCCGGAGGAGAAGGAGGCCAACTTCACCATGGAGAGACAGATCCTCCTCCAGGAGGCCATGGAGCTGGCAGCAGCCCGCAAGCAGCTGGAGATCGCCAGGCGCGAGTATGACTGCCAAGCGGCCTCACCCGGCTACCGTGGAGCCGAGCCGCCAGGTACGGCGTCGAGGCGGTGAGCTAGGCGGCAGGATGGAGAAGGACGGAGAACCGGATCCCGCGCCTGCCCTACCGGCCCACCTACACGCCCATCAAGAACTTGCATGGCGCGAGCCATGAGGAACTACCCAGCCTGGAGGGCGAGGAGCGGGCCCGCCAGCACTCTCGCGTCCAGGAGCTCCTCCGCGTTGCGGACGAGCAGGCCGGGGCCAACCGGCAGACGCAAGAGTACCTTAGCTACTCCAGAGGAAGCAGGCTACCCGCCAACAGCAGGGGCGCAACACGTGACACGCAGCAGGCATCCTCCCCTCAGCCGGCTAGGGCCCGCAGCAGGCATCGCAGCTACGGCATCAGGGGCCAGCCGCGCCAGGAGCAGATGGTCAACAGCAACCCGCCACCTCCACCCCCGCCAGCCGGAGCACCCAGACCAGCCGGTTCCCGCTTCTCGGGCCGGGTGGGCGCGCCCAACCCGAATTGTCCGGATGCCCGCGACCGCATCGAGTTGCTCGCTCAAGCGCGCGTCACGGAGGAGGAAGATTCTACCGGACCGGTTTGTTTCGGACACCGCATCCGGAACGAGCCATTTCCGGATAAATTCTCCCTGCCCAGGGACACCCCCAAGTACGACAGCAGCATGAAGCCGGAAGACTGGTTGACCGACTACGCCACGGCAGTCGGCATCGCCCACGGGAATAAGCGCACAGCCGTGCGTTACGTCCCTCTCATGCTAACCGGGTCGGCAAGGACCTGGCTCAATAGCCTCGCGCCCAACAGCATCAACGCCTGGCCTGATTTCGAGAAGGTCTTCGTCCGCAACTTCAACGGCACGTACAAGCGACCAGGGCGCCCGCGCGGCCTGGCCTTGTGCGTCCAGGGCGACCACGAGACCGACCGCGAGTACCTCGCCAAGTGGACGGAGCCCTGCAACACTGGCGAGGGCATCCTAGAGAGCCAGGCCATTGGTTTCTTCATCGAAGGATGCCAAGAGGGCACCATGCTTCGCCACCGGCTACTGTGTGACGATCCGAAAACCATGGCGGAGCTCATGACAGTTGCTGACCAGTACGCCACGGCAGATGCCACCATGAAGAAGCCCCTCCGAGTAAACGCGGAAGGCCGTCCGACTCCGACGGAGCCGGCTCGCGACCGTCTGAGCAATCCGGTTGGTGAAGACGGATCCTCCAGACGCCACGGCAACGACAGCCGGTTCCACGGGGACCGCTAGGACAGGCAACAGAAGCCTCGCTACCACACGCGGCAGGTCAATGCCGTAGAAGGTGCGCCCGACACACCGGCTAACGACGCAAGAAGGCAGAAGCCCCAGCTCACCTTCGACCAGATGATTGACGGCCCGTGCAAGTGGCATAGCGGTCCCTTCAAACCGGCTACGCACACCACCCGGAACTGCAGCTGGACTCGCCAGCTAAAGGACCAGGGCAACCAGCCCCGTCTCCCGCCTCCCCCACCGGGTGGACCCCCACCACCGGCTAGGGAGCCGGTAATGATGGTAATAGCGGCAACAACAACAACGGCTACCCCCAGCCACACGCCGCCTACCACATCTTCGAGACGGAGCAGGACGACAAGCACAGCCGGAGGCGACGCTCCAAGGAGGTCAACACCATCGTTTCCCCGGTCCCCCAGTACCTGAACTGGTCGGAAACCCCCATCACCTGGAGCCGGGCAGATCAACCGGAGCACCTGCCGACTCCCGGGGGCTACGCCATGGTGCTCGACCCCCTCATCGTCTCCAACGCGCGCACCTGCCGATTTTCGCGCGTCCTCATCGACGGAGGCAGCAGCCTCAACCTCCTCTACCAGTCCTCGCTGGAGAAGCTGGGCATTCACAAAAGCGACCTGCGCCCGACTACCACGACGTTCCATGGCGTCGCCGGGCCAGCCTGGTTCGCTGGGAAAAATCCAGCTGGACGTCATCTTCGGGACCGAGGAGAACTTCCGCCGCGAGCCAATCTGGTTCGAGGTGGTAAATTTGACGAGCTCCTACCACGCTCTCCTCGGGCGCCCCGTCCTCGCCAAGTTCATGGTCTTCCCCCACTACGCATACCTCAAGACGAAGATGCCAGGACCCCACGGCGTGATCACCGTCGCCGGCTGCTTCAAGCGATCGATGGAGTGCGCCTCAGCCGGTTCTAAACTGGCAGAGGCCCTCATCATAGCCGAAGAAAGGCGCGCGATCACGCGCAAGGTGGCCATGGCCCAGCAGGACATTCCGGCCAGCAGCAAACCGGCTGGAGAAGGAGCTTTCCAGCCGGCAAAGGAGACGAAGAGGATCCTGCTCGACCCCTCCGACCCGACTAAGTTCGTCACAATTGGTGCCGGCTTGGACAGCAAATAGGAAGGCGCGCTCGTCGACTTCCTCCGTGAGAATCGGGACATCTTCGCATGGTCTCCCAAAGACATGCCGGGTGTGCCGAGGGAGTTCGCCGAGCACTCACTTCATGTGCGTCCGGACGCCAAGCGGGTCAAGCAACCTCTGCGCCGGTTCGCAGAAGAGAAGAGAAAGATAATCGGTGACGAGATCACCCGGCTCCTTGCAGCCGGGTTCATTATGGAAGTATACCACCCGGAATGGTTGGCGAACCCAGTCCTGGTGTTGAAAAAGAACAAGACCTGGCGCATGTGTATCGACTACACCAGCCTGAACAAGGCATGCCCGAAAGACCCCTTCGCCTTGCCCCGTATCGATCAGGTCATTGATTCCAGGGCCGGCTGTGACTTGTTGTCTTTTCTAGATTGTTATTCCGGATACAATCAGATCCGGCTAAACCCGGCTGATCAGATTAAGATATCATTTATCACCCCCTACGGGGATTTTTGCTATGTAACCATGCCTTTCGGCCTAAAAAACGCAGGCGCCACCTATCAGCGATGCATGCAGAAACGCTTGCACTCGCAGATGGGCCAAAACATGCACGCTTACGTGGATGACGTAGTCATCAAGACCAAGGAAAAGCGCACCCTCCTCGAGGATCTGCGAGAAACATTTGGCAACCTCCGCTAGTACCAGATGAAGCTGAACCCGGAAAAATGCGTCTTCGGAGTACCATCTGGCCATCTACTCGGTTTCCTCGTATCTCAGCGAGGCATCGAGGCAAATCTGGAGAAGATCGCGTCCATCAAAAGGATGCAACCGCCCAAGAACCTGCTTGGAGTCTAGAAGTTCACCGGATGCCTGGCTTCCCTCAGTCGTTTCGTCAGCCGGGCGGGAGAGAAGGCACTTCTGTTGTACCAGCGGATGAAAAAGACGGACAAGTTCTCCTGGACTTCGCAGGCTGACACCGTGTTTCACGACCTCAAGCGCATGCTGTCCACATCGCCGGTTCTAGCCACACCGGCTAGCAAGGAGCCGATGTTGCTCTATATAGCAGCCACCAGCCGGGTCGTCGTCCTGGTGGTGGAGCGCCCCGAGGAAGGTAAGGCTCAGCAAGTTCAGAGGCCTGTCTACTACCTCAGCGAGGTTCTCTCCCTCTCCAAGCAGAACTACCCCCACTACCAAAAGATGTGCTACGGCGTGTACCTAGCATGCAAGAAGCTCAAGCACTACTTCCAGGAGCACCCGATCAAGGTCATGTGCACTGCACCCCTTTCGAAAATCATCGGCAACAAGGACGCCACCGGCCGGGTCGCCAAATGGGCCATCAAGCTTGCCGCCTACTCCATCCAGTACGAGCCCCGGCTCATGATCAAGTCACAGGCGATGGCGGACTTCCTTGTCGACTAGGCTGAGACCCGGTATCTCCCACCAGTTCCGGACTCGGACCACTAGAGGATGCACTTCGACGGGTCGAAGATGCTCGGGGGCTTGGGAGCCGGCATCGTGCTCACCTCACCCAAGGGAGACCGGCTGGAGTACGTGTTGCAGATCCACTTCAAGGCCTCCAACAACGTAGCCGAATACGAGGCACTGGCGCACGGGCTCCGGCTGGCCAAGGAAATCGGTGTCAACCGGATCCTGTGCTTCGGCGATTCGGACTTGGTGGTATAGCAGGTATCCGGGGAATGGGACGCCAGAGATGCCAACATGTCCCTCTACCGGTTCCACATCCAGAAGCTCAGCTCCTCCTTCGACGGATGTGAATTTCATCACGTCCCCCGCACCAACAACGAAGCAGCCGACGCGCTCTCCAAGATAGGGTCCACCAGGCAGGCCATCCCACAAGGGGTCTCCCTGGAGCACCTACGCAAGCCATCCATCGACCCGTCGCTGGAATCAGATTCCATCATCTGGGCGGGGAGCGTCCCGGCAGCCGGGGCAGCGGAGGCGGAGCCACCAAAGAAGAAAACTCGTGTCAACTCCGGCCAGGCGGTGCCCTCCGGCTCGAAGGACCCGGGGGCTACCGGCTCGCCTAGTGGCTCAGGGGCTGCCGCCCCGGACATCCCACCCAGACGACCCGCCGACACCCGACAGCCGGAGGACAGGAGCGTCCTCGTCATCCGGGAAGTGCCATCCTGGGCACAACCCTTCATGAACTACATCGCCAACAACGAGCTCCCAGATGACGAGGTGGAGGCCAGACAAATCCGACGCCGTGCGCATACATACACCATCATAAACGGCGAGCTATACAAGCGCAGTGTATCCGGTATCTTCCAAAGATGTGTCGACGTAGACACAGGCTACCGGCTATTCAAGGACATCCACCAGGGCGAGTGCGGGCACCACGCTTTGTCAAGAGCGATAGTCGCCAAGGCGTTTCGCCACGGCTTCTATTGGCCCACCGCCCTCGAGGATGCCGAGCAGCTGGTCCGCGCGTGCAAGGGGTGCCAACGCTTCGGGCAGCTCAGGCACATGCCAACCTCGGTGCTCAAGACCATACCGATCACCTGGCCCTTCGCGGTTTGGGGCCTCGACATGGTCGGGCCCTTCAAGCGAGCTCGCGCGGGAATGACCCACCTGCTGGTAGCGGTGGACAAGTTCACAAAGTGGATCGAGGCCACGCCTATCCGGAAGCTGGACGGGGCGACGGTTGTTACCTTCTTCACCGACATCATCAACCGCTTCGGCTACCCCAACAGCATCATCACCGACAACGGCACGAACTTCGCCAAGGGGGCCTTCGTCCGGTTCTGCAGCAACAAGGGCATCCGGCTAGACCTCGCCTCCGTCGCACATCCACATTCCAACGGGCAGGTCGAACGAGCAAACGGCTTGGTGCTAGTCGGCATCAAACCACGCCTCATCGAGCCGTTGGAGCGGTCACCCGGATGCTGGATCGAAGAACTTCTGGCTGTGCTGTGGAGCCTCCGCACCACACCGAATAGATCAACCGGCTACACGCCGTTCTTCCTGGTCTACGGATCGGAAGCCGTCCTTTCCACCGACATCGAATTCGACTCCCCCTGCAAGCTCCTCTACGACGAGCAGGCCAACAAGGAGGCGCGGGAGGACGGGGTAGATCTCCTGGAGGAGGCCCGCGAGCTGGCCCTATCCAGATCCGCCCTGTACCAGCAGCGACTACGCCGCTACCATTCCAGCCGGATTCGCCCAGTCGCATTCCGCGAGGGTGACCTGGTTCTCTGGCTGGTGCAAGACACGAAGGGCATGCACAAGCTATCACCACTGGAGGGCCCTTCATCATCGGTAGGCGCTGCCCAACAACTCTTACTACCTCATCGACGTGCAGCAGCCGCGCAAGAACAAGATGGACAAATCGGACGAGGAGACCGAACGTCCGTGGAACGCGGCCCCGCACTACGCCCGTTTTACACCTAGTCGCCAAAGAGTGTATGTATCCCGAAAACCTCATAAATGAAAATGCGGACTCCCACGAGAATCTCGGGGGCTCCTTCTGAAAATGTGTGCGTACCTGTTCTCCGATTAAAAATCTTTCCGGCTCTGGCTACCCCTACCCGGGGGCTCGCCGGCTGGCCCGGCATGTTAAGCCAACTAACCGGCTGAGTAGTGTGCGATGATGTTAGAGGCCCACTCTTTGTCTCAGCTACAGACCGCAACCCGGCTGTCCGGCTAGCAAGAGCAAAAGCCCGAGGCATCCCACATGAAAAACAGGGAAGAGGCGCGACAGATGGGGCGTCCCGGCCCAGCAACTAGCCCAAACCAATCCAGCCGCTAAGCCGCTAGTACCGTGCGTAATGTACTGTCAGCTCCCTTCGATTCTGGCTGCAGACCGCAACCCGGCTGTCTGGCAAGGACGCAGCGAAAACAGCAGAACACACGGGAAAGCGACTAAGCGCCTAGAAAGGAGCAAGCCGGTATTTGAAAAAATAAGCCGTTTTCTGACTACGATTTGATGGACTAACCTATTAACCTATGAAGATGTACGTGCATGCATATGCGTGTTCTTGTCCGACTACTTCGAGCTGGAATTCAGGAGAAGGAAAGAAGATTCGAAGCCCTTGCCTTCATCAAGCGCTCCGAATCTCGGTTACCTGCCAGGTGCTTTCGCCTCAAAGGGAATCCTGTAGTTCCCGGCCGACTAAGGGCGTTTAGCCGGGAGTTCGGAGCCCAGGTGAGGGCAAGGGCGGGAGCAATAAAGGACAAGAAAGATTCGAAGCACCTGGCTACGCCAGCTACTCCGAATCTCGGGGGCTACACCCAGTGGGTGCGCTCGCGCGCCCCCACTGGAATGATGGTTCCCCCGGCTGAAGGCGTCCAACCGACGAAAGCAGCCGATTGGGGCGAGGCCAGTCGGATAAAGCTAGAAGAGCGGGGAAGAACAAGGAAGATTCGAAGCACTGCTATGCCACCACTCCGAATCTGGTTACACGAGTGGGCTTGCTGTGCGCCTGGAGGTGTAGTTCATCCGGCTAAAAGCATGTAGCCGGGCCAGGTCATCCGGGCGAAGCGAGCCGGCAAAGATATCAAAGGAAAACGCAACACACAAATAAAGGAAGGCCCAAGAATTCAATATTAACAAGCAAAAGGGAGACGAAGCTCCCGAGAGTTACCCGGCATCAAAGATAGCCGGTACAGACAGACAAGTTTTACGATAATCAAAAACAAGACAAATACACCCGGCATCCCGGAGCAACAGCTAAACGGCAGGCCTTTTGCCGTGGGGACGCCTGGTGGCAGAAGCTGGGGGCGGGGGGAGCCGCAGTGCTCGTTTGCTCGCTCCGGCACAAGTGACGGCGGCACCGAGGACTCCGCATCCGGAGTGTCGGGGGACTCCGAGTCGGTGAGCACCTCGTCCGGATCCACGTAGTCGGCGATCTTGATGGCGGACCCGCGAAGCTCCGGATGGGCTTGGCGGATAGCGGCAAGATCGGCTCCGGCGCAGAAGCCCCCGTCGATCTTCTCGATGCAAGCATCCTTGTACCAGGAAAGCATCAGTGCCAAGGCCATCTCCGCTCCACCCCGCGCCGCCAGATCTCGCAGCCGGTCCACTGCAGCCGGCACCTCTCCCACCTTCGCCGCCAGCTGCGCCATCGTCTCCGGAACCGGAGCCTCCGGCCACATAAAGGAGAAGATGTCCCGCGCCGCCTGACGAAGCTTCACGGCCTCCTCGCCAAGAAGAACGATGAGCTCCTGAGCCATCGGCTATGCTCCCAGCCAGTTCTCCTACAGCCGGTTGTAGGCCAGCAGGTCTATGCCAGGGTAAAAAGTTGTCAGAAAAGTGGAGTCAGATCTGGCTACCGGATCCGGAAAGAAAAGAAGACGGAAGAAAGAACTCACCTTTGGCAGTGTGGCCGACTTGCATCAGCTCCTCCACCAGCGCCTTCTCCTTGACCGCTAGCCATTTTATCTCCTTCTCTTGGTCCTTGTTCTGGGCCTCGAGAAGGGAGAGGGCTTCGGCCCGGCTAGCGAGCGAGGCGTCGCGCTCCTTGATGGTAGCCTCCAAGCCGTCTACTCGCGCGTGCCAGTCCTTGTTCTGCAAGCGCAGCGTGGAGTTGGACCTGCTCAGCCGGTCGTTCGCTTTCTTCAAGCGATTAATCTCGCGCTGGGCGCACACGAGGACAGCTGCAACGAAGCCGACTATTTAAAAAAAAAGCCAGACAGATGAGGCGGGCTTACTCTGGGAGGTCCCGTTGGCTGCAGCAAGCTTCTGCTCCAGCGTCCGGTTCCCACCGACTGTGGCCTCAAGCAGCCGGATCTCCTTCACCGCCAGCTCAAGCGTGGCGGCAAGATCCGACAGCGAAGCGGCGGAAGAGGCGTCGTCGTCCATGGTGTTGACGGCCAAGGACTCCTTCGCCGCGAGCACCGCTGTCTGCCACTCCTCCCTGAGCGCCTCGTCGGAGTCGTTGTCGCCTACCACGACAAGCTCCTTGCGATAGCCCCAGCGCCACGGAGGAGAACCTTCCGGCTGGGAGGGGGCAGCCGGCTCGGCTTGAGGAGGAGAAGGAGGTTGCACCTCAGAGGAAGGGGAGGCGCCGGTTGGATCCGTCGGGACGTGAGGCGGCGACCCGGCTGGTGTTCGAGTCGGGCTCGCGGCGCCGAAAGAAACCAGTGCGCTAAAGAGAAAGAGGAAAGGACAAGAGCAAAACAGGCTAAAGTCAGAAAAACAAGGACAAGGCAGAACAAACAGAAAGCACCAGGGGGGAGGGAGAAAAATGTACCCCGGCACAACTGGGGGTGGCCCCTTCTTCCGGCCAAGACGGCTTGGCGGCAGGGCGCTCGTTCGGCCCCTCTTCGGAGCTGGCTCCTCCGCCACAGGCCGGCGGGAGCCGGAATGGCCAGAGCCGCTCCCACCTGCTTCGTCGTCCGCCACGGAGCACGTCGCCGGCTCCGCGGTCGGCCCGGCATCCTCCTCCTCGTGCACCACCGCGTGCGGGTCAGCGTCCGGCTCGTCGTTCCGGCTGGGGAAGGCATCGCCGTCCCCATCGGATTCCTCGCCGGATCACCGAGCGCGTGGCTCGGGCAAGTCCGGCGCGAACACCTCGAGAGGAGCATCGCCCTCCTCGCGAAGGATGCAGGGGAAGATCTGGCAAAGCAAAAGGGTAAGCCAGACAAAACAAGGAAATAACAGAGGGAATAAGCAAAAATTCTGGCTACAAGAACTTACCCGGGGCACGCGGTTCTCCCGGCTGTAGGGCGCCAGGCTGAACTTCCAGTTCTCCGGCAACCGCTCCTTGCTAATCGTCCACAACCACTCCTTCAAGTTGTGGTAGCGGGGATCACGGCGCGACAGCCGGGTCGGGTCTAGCCGGCTGGAGTAGAAGCACATCTTGTGTGCCCGCTGCTGGAGCGGCATCATCAGCCGGGACATCCAGCTAAGGGTGATGTCCTGACCGGTCAGCTGGCAGGTGACAAGGGAGCGCATGCGTGCCAGCATCGCGTCCGTCTCCGCCTTGTCACCGTAGACCTTCAAGTCCCAGTTTTGCCGGCTGGACTCGACGTCTTGGAAGGCCGGCAGGTCTATCCGGTCGACGTCGGTGACGTTCTTGACATAAAAATCTGTTGCTGCCACAGCCCGTCTTGTGTCTGGCAGGAACGGGTAGCGGATTGGGGCGGGAGTATATGGGCGCCGCCGTAGAGCGACTAAGCGGGCCCTTCGTGTACTGGACTGCGGCGAACTTCGGAAGAGCGGCGAAGAGCGAGATCCGTTGGATCGAGGTAGCTCTCGCAGAACGCCATGAAGTGCGCCAGCGTTCCGATGGCATTAGCGCCGAGGTGGTGGAGGCGGAGGTCGAAGAAGGCCAGAAAGGTGAGGAAGAAGGGATGCAGCAACGCGCGAGAAGGAGAGGAAGATTGCAGCGGGGGAGCGAAGGAAAAGAACTGCCTCCCCCGCGGCATCCCTTTAAGGGACCAGAAGGGCAACCGTCGGCGGGGCCACGTGGCGCGCATCCGGGCGACTCACACCCCAACCGCCGCCTAGATCCCGAGTGCCGGGACGGGATGCGCAGAAGATCCTGGGATGGAAACCGAGGCGTCGGGCAAGCAGTTCCCCGAGGCGTCGACGGCGTTCGCTACGCCAGCGTGAGCAATGATGGCACGCGGCGTGCGTGGCGGCGTCGGCAGCGACGCTGGTAGTGCAACCGCCAGGCTCAGCCGGATCAAAATTCGAAAAGCAGAAGGGAGTGCACGCGCATTTCGCCCAAGGGTGGAATCCACACACGCTCGGGGGCTAGTGTCAGGGGGATGATCCCCGGATACCCCACCCGAGTAAGCAATGTGATCGGTCTCGGTCGGTGACGGATCTGGCCGGACAGGGTAGGAGGGACGGCTATCACCCGATGGCGGACCACAGAGGAAGCGGATACAACCGTAGCGGTTCAATCGGAGGGGCAGACGATGTGTGTATCGATTACGCATACGCCTGACGGCGACAAGGCGCAACCACCGCCCATACCGAAGACTTGGCGTGGTGACGGAAGCAGTGGCTGTGTTGACAACGGGCTCGCCACGGCGTCCACTTGTGCCTCTCATACACCAATGTGACATACCATGTTGGTATCGTAGATGACTAGCCGGCTGGGACTCGCTGTGGGGCCCGCCAGGACTAGCAGATGAGACCCTTGCCTCTCTTCCTATATAAGGAGAGGGAGGGCCTCAGTAGAAAGGGTTGGTCTCAGTTCATTTAAGGCAGTAGCTAAGGGATACAGCTGGAGGAGCACTTGTAGCTCGTATATTTCACCTAGTCAGATCAGGCAGGAGTAGGGGCTTTACCTCACCACGAGGGCCCCGAACCTGGGTACTTCTTGCGTCCCGCTACGCTCGCCCGTATCCAATCTCGCATGCGGACGCTGTCGATAGCTTTCCTGCTAGTCCCCACACCTCTATCTAACGTTTTTAGGTACTGCCGTTCCCAATACAACGACAGATGGAAAAAGCACTGTCTAGATGCAATATTTGCGAAGATCAGAAAATCCCAGAAAATATATGGAAAATCCTATTTTTCTAGAAGATAAAGAATGCCAGAAGGGGAGGTGTAGATGGGCCATAGGGGCCCCACACCACCCCCTGGGTCGCGCCACCATGTAGTGTGGCCACCCTGGCCCACCTTCGACATCGCCCTTCCACGTATATATTCCCCTCGGAAACCTAAAGTTCGGGGAGCAACCATAGAAAGATTTCGCCGCCTCTGCGGAGCGGAAACTACAGAGAAAGAAAGAGCTCTCCGACAGGCAGAAATCTGCCGGGGAAATTCCTTCTCAGAGAGGGGAGACCGTCGCCATCAACACTGTCATCAAGCTAGACTTCATCAGGATCATCATCATCTCCACCATCACCTCCACCAGCACCATCACCACCACTCCGTACCACTGTAACAATTGGATTGAATCTTGCATAGTTCTTAGGGGAAACTTTCCCGGTGTTGATTACTTGTTGTAGTTGATGCTATTGAGTGGAACCATTGAATTATTGTAAATGTTCATATTGTTACTTATCATTGATTCATCTCTGATCTTGATCCATATGATGTCTCGTGAGTAGTTCGCTTGGTTCTTGAGGACATGGGAGAAGTCATATTGTTAGTAGTGGAATTGTGTTGAGAAAGATTTAATAGTTTGATATTTAAGTTGTGGTGCTATTCTTCTAGTGGTGTCATGTGAAGGTCGACTACATTTTGGTGAACCTCAACTAAGTTTAGCAAGGATGGACAGACGCTTACCAGGAGAGGTCGATGCTCGCCGGAATTGGACCGTGCTCACTGGAATCAGCCACAACACGGGTTCGAGAGCAGGGTGACTCGTGGCAGCGCAGGTCTAGGATCAGGGGTGGCACGCGAGGCCAGTTGGGATGGCACGCGAGGCTGGTTGGGGGAAGAGTGTGGTGCCAGAGCTAGCGACGTGGGACTGACAGGGTCAGGACGGAGCTAAGCGACGGTGGGGGAGCCGCAGGGGGCTAGCAGTGGCATGGGGGAGTGACACATGGCTGAAATAGGGTGGCATGGCGAGCGGGGCGGCACGGCGAACAAAGTGTGGCCAGAGCAATGTGTATGTACAACACCATCCATAAGTGTTTATATACGCAAGTTTCAACTAGATTATTGACTCTAGTGCAAGTGGGAGACTGAAGCAGAATATGCCCGACAGGCAATAATAAAGTGGTTATTATATTATTCCATGTTTATGATAAATGTTTATTTATCATGCTATAATTGTGTTAACCGAAAACGTTAATACAGGTGTGTTTAATAAACAAAGAAAAGGTTCCTAGTAATGCCTCCTATTACACTAGCTTTTTGAATAACGGATGATCAAGGTTTCCTGATCATGAACATTGGATGTTATTAATAACAAGGTCATGCCATTGGAGAATGATGTGATGAACATTCACCCATAGTAGGTTTAGCAATACGATCATGTCTTCAAAGTTTATATTGCTATCCCACTCGAAGTAACACTAATCCTTAGACTATGAGATCACGTCAATCACTAACACTGGAAGAGTACTTTGATTCCATCAAACATCACACCGTAACAGGGTAATTATAAAGAAGTCCTTGGGTACTTAGAAAGTGTTAGTTGAGGCTCGTGGTTCAAGAGTGGGATTTGTCCATCCCGATGACGGAGGGATATACTCTAGTCCCTCTCGGTGATATCATATTGGTAACAACTTGCAAGCAAGTGATTTCATCACAAGGAATGTTATATCACAGAACAAGTAAAGAGTACTTGTCGGTAACAAGACAAAACTAGGTATGGATGATACCAAATGATCGTATCTCAGACAAGTAAAATATCGTGAGACAAAAGGAATTGGTTATGAAGAAAAAGGTTCGCATGATCACTAGATTCATTGTTGAATAAATGGAAGTCAGTACGGAATTTTAGATCCCACTGATGATTATTGATCAAAGAGGTGTCTCAATAATTTCCATATTATTCATGAACCGTAGGGTGACACACTTAAGGTTCGCTGATGCATTTTGAGTGGATATGGAACTCTGACTGAATTATTGGATAGCATAGGGGTTGTTTCAGAAAAGCATCAAAACTATTTCAGAATATCAAAATAACATAAGGGGTAATTGTTAATGTTTGTTAATTGAATGAATTAACAAATATTAAATAAATAAAAATGTTTTATTGATTCCATAAGTGTGGTTTAATTGTTATGAATGTCATGCAATAAAAAAGAGAATAAGAGAGGGGTTACCTACTTGATGGAGGAGGTTACCACCATGAAGAGGGGAAGGTGGCACCTCTAGGGGCTGGCGCACCACCCCTAGGGGCTTCCCCCTCCTCTCTTATAAAAGGTGGCCATCTTTCCTCTCTTCTTTTACACTCTTGAATCCCCTTCCATTTCCTTTCTTGCTGCTCCACCATTTGGCGAGTGCTTGTAGTGAAGCATGATACATCGTAAACGTATCTATAATTTTTGATGCTCCATGCTTGTTTTGTATCAACTTTCTTATGTTTTGTTTGAGGTATTTTTATACATTTTCTAGAACTAACCTATTAACAAGATGCCACAGTGCCAGTTGCCTGTTTTCTGCTGTTTTTGGTTTCAGAAAAGCTAGTAAGGCAATATTCTCGGAATTGGATGGGACAAAAGCCAAAGTCAATATTTTACCATAAGGAACACGGAGTCCAAAGGGTAGCCAAAGAGAGGCCACGAGGCAGCCACACCCTAGGGTGGCGTGGCCCCCTGGGCACGCCAGCCCCTAGTGTGGGCCCCTCGGGTGGCCACCGACCTTGCCTCTTCGCCTATAAAAGCACCCCGATGCAGAAACCCTAAGCACCTGATCAGAAATCCACGAAAGAGTCTGTAGCCGCCGCCATCTCCATCCCTAGCTTGGGGGGATCCGAAGCTATTCCTGGCACCCTGTCGGAGGGGAGAGATCATCCCGAAGGCCTTTTTCATCACCATGCCTACCTCCGGAGTGATGCGTGAGTAGTTCACCCTTGGACTATGGGTCCATACATTAGCTAGATGGTTGGTTCTCCTCCTTTGTGTTATCATGTTTAGATCTTGTGAGCTCTGTTCATGATCAAGATCATCTATTTGTAATCATATATGTTGTGTTTGCGGGGATCCGATGGATATTGAGATACTATGTCAGATTGATTATTGATTCTATCATGTCTATATTATTTGTGATCTTGCATGCTCTCCGTTGTTAGTAGCTATATTGTCCAAGTAGATGCTTGCAACTCCAAGAGGGAGTATTTATGCTCGATAGTAGGTTCGTGCCTCTAGTAATCTAGGGAAGTGACAGAAATCTCTAAGGTTGTAGATGTGGTGTTGCTACTAGGGAGAAAATAACAATCCTTTGTCCATGGGGAAATTGTATTGTTTACTTTACACACTTTGCTTAATGCAATTATCTGTTACTTGCAACTTAATACTGAAAGGGGTTCGGACGATAACCGGATGATGGATTATTAGTTATAGATGCAGTTGGATTATGGTCTATGTATTATGTTGTAATGCCCAATGAAATCTCGTACGAGTCAAGATGTCTACTATATGCATTGTTATGCTTTCTCAATCTGTCAATTGCCCCGCTGTAATTTGTTCACCCAACATGTTATTTATCTTAAGGAGAAACACCTCTAGTGAACTATGGACCCCAGTCCATTCCTTTACCATTGATATACCATCTATTGTTTACTGTTTACTATTTACTTTCTGCAAGCAATTACTATCTTCCACACTATACGTTTAATCCTTTGTTTTCAGCAGAACCAGTGAGATTGACAACCTCATTGTAAGTTGGGGCAAAGTTCTATGGTTGTGTTGTACAGAATTCCAAGTTGTTAGCAACACCTTGGAGTTGTTTCCTTACTCCTACTGGTTCAATAACCTTAGTTTCATAACTGAGGGAAAACTTGCTGTTGTGCTCATCATACCTTCCTCTTGGGGTTCCCAACGAGCTCTATATTTTGAGCCATCAAAGTGCTACCAAAATAATTAACCACCAACACTTAGAGAAGTGGAGGAGGAGGAGGAGTTCGGTGGATCCCTTTCTTCCGCTGTACCGAGTGTGTGGAGGACGTCACGGGCCGCACGTGTGACTGAGTACGGAGGTGTCGCCGGTTGTGGCAACGTGAGTACCCAATCTTGAGATTGTCGCGTGTACACCTTCATCGACAATGTTTGTGTGGGAACGTAATCCCTCTTACGGTATTCGAGGGTGAGTTACTCGTTGCTACCATCTTGTAGATGATCTTGGCTAGATAGTAGGGCAAATTACCCCCACTGACACTGATGGGCTGTTTTGGACATGGTGGACTCTTGTTTTGGCCACAGTGGAGCAATCTGGTCTAAATAACCCCCTTATGTTTCGATCCCCTTCCTCCCGTCCATGTTGCCGCCTTCTCCTTTGATGAGTCCCAAATTGATGCATATCTAAGTATATAAATTATTCATATTTTCACTCATTACATGTAACATCTATCTATAACTATGCCTATTGTGTATGATTATTAGTTTTCATTCATTTCCACATGGGCTTTGCACAATATTAGTTTTATTAGGATTTTATCACATTTTTCTTGTCTTTGATTCGTGTGTAGGTGCTATGGAGAATCATGGATAAAAGGAGCCAAGAGGATTCAATATGGAGGAGTTGTAGGCACGAGACTTAGCCATTTGAGGGGAGGAAAAAATTTATTGTTTCATCAACTCCAAATTATTATCCATGGCCATGGTGTTGTATCCCTTGTCCATACGAATCCAACGAGCCAAAGAACACCTCAATCGAAGTCCGTATGAAGAAATGACGACCAAAATACTACGGAGTACCGTAGGGATAACGACCACTGGTATGGGCGGAGCCCGCCCGTACCGTACGGCCATACCACCCTCCGACGGCTTTGTTTTTTCAAATGGAATAACATTTCTGAAGGCCCAATGGGCATATTCGGCCCCTAGCTCCGTTAGTTTGCAAAACCGGCCTCCAAATGCCTATTTAAAGAGGGGAAACCCAAAAACAGGGGAAGGGATCCATCCATGCCTTAGGGGCGTAGCCCTGCCGCTCTGCTACCTCCATAGCCTCCGCACACGAGATCCACATCTCCACACCATCAATCAATATGAGGATAAGTAGGCTCCCCATCTTCACTGCGTGCACCGTTCATCATCATCTCCAACGGCGTCTCCATCTCTCTCTCTCTCTCTCTCTCTCTCTCTTGTCTTAGATCTTGTAATTGTAAGATTGAATATGGTTGTGACTTCATTAATATATTCATCTATGTTCTGTTGTTCATCCTTGTGTGAGTGATTGATTTGGTTTTAGGTTCAGGTTTGATCTAGTGCGCTAAGTTAGAATGTGTTTGTGATCAAAGTATGCAATTACATGAGTTACAAGATGAGTTCACGGGATCCCTTGGTCCGAAAGTGTACGTTTGCCTCGTGAGTGACACGTGAGAATCATGCATACTACACATAGTGTGATAGCCCGGTAATCAAGTGGGGAACGTTTATTTGTTGAAGGAATCTCTTGTAGATAATGGATTCGCACATATATTTGCCCATCTAGTACTAGTGAGACCGAAGCCTAGAAACCCTCTCTCATTCCATTGAATCTTACAGCTACAACCCCCTTTAGTTTAGTTCTTGTTCTAGTTTACTTTTAGTACTTTATTTACTTTGTTACTAATTACTTTAAATCTCTCTTGTTTACTATTACTCTAGCAACTTATAGTGTAGACTATTTCCAAACACCATTTTGGGTGCGAACGTGGCTGCATTGACAATGCAGTTGCAGGGTAGTGTGGTTTCCATCTTGCAAAGCTCCTTTGGGATCGATCTTTCTAATAAATAGTTGCCACTACTAGTACTACAATAACCCTGTTGTTGGACACAGGAACCCAACTATCATCCTTATTCATCCCACCCAAATCTGATCGCCCTTTTCTTCATCCCACCCCAATTCAACTTCCCCCTCCTCCATCCCGCACCGATCCAGCCGTGTTCCCCTCCGTCCCTCACCAATATGCTTGCCTCGTTCTCCCACAACAATCCAATATGGAGATCGAGCTGTAGTGGTACCTGTAGCCACCGAGAAAAGAAGGGCAACAGATGGAGGTAGCAGCAGCTGTGGGTGGAGTGCAGGCGCAGATGGATCTGCATTGGTACCTACATCCGTTGAGCAAAGAAGGGCAGCAGATGGAGGTAGTAGCGATGACATTGTTGGATATGGCTGGGGTAGTGCATGAGGTATTGATTGTGCCTCATTCGGTGAAAGAACTCCATTGGATGTGGGGGGAGTGCAGGCGGAGAGGCAGTGAGCTTGTGATTCATTAGGACTCTGAATTCAGAGATAAGGGTTTGTTGGAGTTGAAGGATTCGACCATGGCTGACTTGAGATCTCAGGCTACAACGGCTGGGTCGTCCTCTGAGGAGATTTTAGAGGTGGTTAAAGTCACCAAGTTTGTTGGAGAGAGCAAGTTGGACTAAAATTTCGTTCTAAAGGAAGAACTGCTTGAGAAGTTGGCGAAATATACAAACACGCTGCAGCCTGTGCTTGGGGTGCCATTGGCAATTATTCCTGGAGTCCCGGGGCTGCATCCTCCTGGGTATTGCCACAGATAATCTTATGGAAGAAGAACAATATGGGTTCAGAGAAGAAGGAGATGGATTCAGAGATGAAGGAGATGAATTGAGAGATAAGTAGTAGTGCAGTTTGTAGAGTAGTACTAGTGTAGTTTGTAGTTCAGACTAGTGTAGTTTGTAGCTTTATGTACTACTGCAATCTTTTGGTTAATGAGACATAATGGACTAGTGTAGTTTGTAGCTTTATGTATTGCTGCAACCTTTTGGTTAATGTGACATATGTAATGTTGGAACCATGGTATGTAGTGTTGCAACCTTTTGGTATATATGAATGAGCAAGTTATGAGAAATGATTGGCATTATGTATGTTTGAATAAGCACTACATTTAGACAGCATTTTGCAACCAAGATATGCAGTGTTGCTATTGTTTGTGAATTTGAAATGTGCACTGATTTTTGGCAGCATTTTGTAGCATTTTATCATTTGTTTGTGCACTTATTTTTGGCAGCATTTGTCTGTTGCTTGTGCACTTGGCTACTGGTTGTGCATTTCAAATGTGCACTATTTTTTTACATATTTTAGCTTCTTTTGGTGCACTAAAATGTGACAACAACATAATTGTTTGTTGTGTACTAAAATGTGATATCAACATAGTTGTTTCTGCACTACATTTTGAAAACAATTGGCTGGCTATATAGATGATTTGTGAGAGCAATATGAATATGAAAGTAACAATCATAGGAATTTCTACCACACTCACAAGTGACAACATTGTTCACTATAATGTACATCAAATAATTGTTACCAAATAATAAATGCAATTCGATTCTAATAAATCACAGGTTTGTCCAACAGCTATTGTTCTCCACCTTCTCCACCTTGCTTTCTCTTTTCTCCCAATAACCACTTCATTCTCCCCTATTTTGGCATAGGTTATGTCATGACTTGGGACATTGGAATGGTTTGTGAAAGCTTGTCCTTCTGGGGCACTTAATTGAGATGCACATGAGCTTGCTGCAAGTGTAACTAATTGAATATTAAGCATATAACATGACTCAATAAAATAGTACCTACTGTATGTTTTCGTTTTTTGGATATTTTTACCTAAGGGGGAACAAATGGCCTATAGCTAGCAGCTTTCTTATGGGGTGGTTCTTGCTGCGGGATGTGTGCATGGTGAATGGCAGTAGGTTACTGCAGGGCATGAGCTTGATGAAGGGCAGGAGCTTGATGCATGCCAAGTGCTTTGTTTCTTGATCTAGCTTTCTTCTCAACATATAGCACATGTTTCTCTTGTTGCTGGTGTGGTTCTTGTTGTATCAAACAGTGTAGGAATCAATTAACATTATAGTAGCAGCAACTTAAGTACAAGGACATGAAAATAATATTACTAACCTGAGTTGCTGCTTTATTTTGCTTCCTCGTACCACTCTTGGCTGCTTTCTTATTGTGGGCAAGTTCTCTCACAACATATGGATTACTAGTGCACTTACTTTTGTTATGGCCTTCCCCTCCACATGCTGAGCATCTAATTTTGCATCCCTTTCTTGTTAATTTGTCACCATTTGGTTTCTCTTGCTCTTCCCTTCTTCTCTCTGTCTTTGGCCTTCTGGGCATTTTCTTCTTAATTGGTGGAAAGAGCCTCGGGTTTTGGAGCTACTGGCCAGATCTCTTTGCCCTCCACTGGATGCAAGACATGACTGTACATCTAGTTGTATAGATTAATCCTATAGCAAGGTGCATTAAAATCATACAGTTCTCTCTTCACTGTGTATATAACACTGATGGCATGGCAACATGGAAAACCAGACAAATCCCAATATCTGCAGCTACATGTATATGTTTCCAAGTTGACAGTGAATCTTCTCCATGTCCCTTCCATAACCCCAAATCCTTCAGTTCCATTGTACAACACTTGGAAGATACTTGATCTTTTTACATTCAACTTCAGCTTCTTGAAAATGTTGGGGCATATTGTTCCAACCCACCCTTCTGAGTTGGCCTTATTCTCTGCTATTCTTGACATCACCTTTATCCTCATGATTTCTTTAGAAGTAATTACATGATAAAACCTTGCTCTCATTATAGAATTGTTAAATGACTCACACGGATTATTTTCAACGGAATCACAACAGGAACCAAGCTTAAAGTTGGCTCTACACCAGTGTTGTGGAGCAGTCTTCATCATATCCCTTGCACCTTCTAGTGTTTTCAGTGCAAGATTGGCCCTATTGTAGTTGAACTGAATCATGTCACTTGATTTAGCACAAGCCTAAAACAGCTTTTGGAAAGCTTTGTCTCTATGCTTCTTTCTCCAATTGGCATATATATTCCTTCCACACATTCTATGTTCTGCCTCAGGGTTATCTCATTCACTGCCTTCATAAGGCCCTTCTACTGATCATATATGATAACCCATCCCCCACCTTGGTTATTGATTTGTATGTCCTTCTGCAATAATGAAAGGAACTAGTACCAGCTGTCATAATTTTCTCCTTCAATTGTAGCCCATGCAATTGGGTACATTTGGTTGTTTGGGTCTCATCCAACTGCACACAATATTTGGCCACTAACTATACCTTTCAGGAAACATACATCGAGCCCAATAACTCTCCTACAACCAGCAAGAAAACCTCTCTTGCAACCTTCGAGGCAAACATTAATTCTTTCGAACACAGGCTTGTCGATTAGATCTAGGTTTAAAGTTACTAGCATTGTGCTTCCAGGGTTGCTTCTGACTAGTTCCATATGGTAGTCATACACTCTAGAAATTTCTCCATTTGTTCCATCAACAATTCTCTCCATCACAATATTTTTTCTATTTTGCATTTTGATTCACTAACATCAACACATAAGTCCTCAAGCACTCTTTCCTGCATCTTCTCAATCCTCCACCCAGGATTATCCCTGATCTGGGCTTGTTGGTTTGTGGCCTGAAAGTTCCCGAGTGAATGCATCCCGGTACCCGAGTTGGCTGAAATCTCGTGGAGCGGTCGTAGTAGAATCGTCAATTGTCTAGAGGGGCCAAATGAGGGTGAATACAAATCTAACAGCCAAACGGTCATTTGAACCAAACAAAAAATGGCTGAACTCCAATACCACTGTTAGATCAACTCTTCTTGGCCCTCCCTGTCAGTATTCCCTGTTATCTTTTGCGGTCGTGGACTCGTTTACCCCTGCGTGGACTAGATCTATTTATTTGCTCTGCTCCCCTGCTCCCCTCCCCATAACCTTTGCTCACCTCCGGCTGCTCGCCTCATATCGGAGCTCGCACTTTCTCTAATTTGCGCCCCCGCCATGTCCAGTCAACCTCCCACGCCCCTAATCGAAGCTCGCAACCGTCATTGTCGCATCGTCTGTCGTATCGGAGCTTCACGTCCCGGACTAGTATCTCGCCTCTGGCTAGTCCTTCTCGCATAGCGAAGCGCGTCCCGTCGAGTGATCCTAGCCGGCGACCGCCTCGGGCAGTAGCGTGCTGCCGCGCACCCTAGGCATGGTAGCCCTAGCACAGAAGTTTGATGACCACGCTCTCATGGCCACCGTGCTAGGCATATGTCCCGCCGTGTCGTCGGCAGGGTTGCTGTCGGCTTTCAGATCTCGTTTTGGGATCAGATGAAATGAGTTCAAGATTTAGGTATGCACGCCGCCATTCAATATTTTCATATGGTTCGAGCATAGCTTAGACACCGAGCGTGTTTTGCATTGTTCCCATTCTTTCAAGTGTTGCAGGGAGAAAATTAGCTTCATGCGTTGGCATCACGCCTGTGGGTGGGACGATCACTTGGGGCAGCTTCGTTTCTTCTCCAAACTCAGCTTTGATGGTCTCCCATTGGATGCTTGGGAGCCGGAGGCCCTCAAGAAGGTCGTCAGTAGCCTTGGCGGCGAGCTGGTGGAGATCGGGCCACCAAGCAACAGATGGGTCATCGAGGTAAAGGCATGGCTGAAAGATCCTAACGCCGTTCCTAAGATGTACGAGGTGCAGATTCCAAGCAGGGCAGGGAGACAGCTTTGCTGGAAGCACCCGGTCATCATCCACATGGAGGAGGTTCTGGAATCAGTACATGGCATTCAGGACCCCAAAGAGGCGGCCAGAAAGCGTCCTCGTCGCCTGCAGTGTTGGCCTAGAAGGATTGATGGCACAGGACCACCGTCATTTCGCGACGGTGCACACAGTTTTGATGGGGGAACTGCGCTTGGACAAGCTGGTGGTTCTGATTTCCCTCGAGTGAAGACAGAGCTCTAGTGAACTGTTGTAGTATGTGTGGCTAATGAATTTGTAGTATGGAGAGCGTAGCAGGAAGTTAGCATCAACTAAAAATATGTAACAGTTTGAATCGATGTAGTATGTGTGGGTAATGAATTTGAAGTATGTGTGTCTAATGCATTTGTGTTGAACACCATGCTTTATAATTTCTATGAATAACCAAGGACAACCTCATGAAAAGCGGGTGGACTGGAAATGAGCAATGTCAATTCTGTGGATGCCATTAAAATGTAGTTCATCTCCTCTTCAAGTACAAGGTAGCTAGATTATTGTGCCAAATGATGAGCGATCCGGAAGACAATAAATGATTCTTGTTTCAAACGAAGATTACCTGATGATCCTTATCACACTATATATGGGTTTTGTAACATGTTGAACTGCAGGACCATTTTGCAGACAACACAAGACAAATGAAAAATGGTTTATAGCATAGACAACAGACGCAAAATTTGTACATAAACTGTCGTCTGAATTTTATCTGTCTAGGATAAAAAATGGCAGTTAATTGGATTTAACCACGAGTAGTAATTGAAGGAAATAGATACTTAATAGTATTTGTTTACAACAGTAGTACTTTCATACAAAAGGGTCTTATATCTGCACAAAAGTGGGCTAAAGTTCCTACTAGTTTATAGAACAATGTGTCAGCATTTCATCTACAAAAGCCATTCTTCAGACTGAACTTAACTATTCTACACCAAAGAAACTACAGATCTCCACCAGAAAAGTTGGCTGGCCAATTGCCTTGAGAGGACATAAGTTCTTTGATCATTTAACCCAAACTGATATATTGCCTTCCCGCCAAACTACAAGAAATCTGCATCGTTCATGCACGACCGCTTTGTTTGCGCCTGTCCCGGTTCAGTAGGACCATCCGTGCCGCTGCAATGATTTCTTCGAACCTGAAATTCGGCATCTTCTTGTAGGAATCGTAGGTTTGTGTGAACTAGAACCAGAATTCCGGCGCTCAGCTGATGCTCGCCACCGGCTCCATCTATATGATGACCCACAAGTATAGGGGGTGTATCGCAGTATTTTCGATAAGTAAGAGTGTCGAACCCAACGAGGAGAAGAAGGTGCTGGCTAGTGGTATGGATCAGGAATTCTCTGCAAATACTTAGCAAACGGATTTTAGGGCTTTTTGATAAAGCAAGTAAATAAAGTACGAGTAAATAAAAGATGGTAGGAATAAATGCAGCAAGTGGCCCCATCATTTATGAAGCAAACGACAAGCCGGTTGTATTACTTAAGATGACCAAACGTTCTCGAGGACACATGGGAAGACTGTCAAGTGCTTTCGCTTCATATAGTTGATTAATCTTCTTTAGCTTGCTAAGTGTTGTGTGGGTGAACCTGTGCTAATGTACCGACCTTCCTTGGACTAATACATACTTGTGATTATACCCCTTGCAAACATCCGAAAGTACAAGAAAGTAATTAAGGTAGAAACCTAACCACAGCTTTATACTCTAAGACCCTTACGTCCCTTGTGCAATGGTTTCCTAACGGGGGTTCAGGTTTCTGTCACTCCGGCAACCCCTACGATTAGTATCCAAATACACAATGCATTCCCCTAGGCCCATATAGGTGAAGTGTCATGTAGTCGACGTTCACATGAAACCACTAGAAGAAGTACACCACAACTTAAATATCAAACTATTGAATCTTTCTCAACACAACTCCACTACTAACAACATGACTTCTCCCATGTCCTCAAGAACAAAACGAACTACTCACAAGACATCATATGGATCATGATCAGAGATGCAATAATGATGTATAACAATCTGAACATAAACAATAATTCAATGGTTCACTCAATAGCATCAACTACAAAAAGTAATCAACACCGGGAAAGTTTCCCCTACGAACTATGCAAGATTCAACCATTTGTTACAGCAATATGGAGATGGTGATGAGGGTGCTGATGGTGATGATGGTGATGATGATGATGATGATGATCCCGATGAAGTCCAGCTTGATGGTGGTGTTGATGGCGATGATCTCCCCTCTCCAGGAAGGAATTCCCCTGGCAGAAATCTGTCTACCGGAGAGATCTTTCTCTCTTGGTGTTTTCTGCCCTGCAGAGGCGACGGAATCTTTTTGTGGTCGCTCCCCGAGTATTAGGGTTTCGGGAGGATAATATACAACAGAGGGGAGAGCCAGAGGTGGGCCAGGGCGGCTGAAACATTGCAAATGTATCTATAATTTTTGATGTTCCATGCTTGGTTTTATCCACTTTCTTGTGTTTTGTTCCAACTTTGGAGTACTTTTCATATGATTTCTTGGACTAACCTATTAACAAGAGCCACGATTGCCAGCTGCTGTTCTGCTGTTTTTGGTTCGGGAAAGTCGAAAATGAATATTCTCGAATTGACGGGACAAAAGCCAAAGTGCCTATTTTTGGAAGGGATCAAGTGCGAGAATATGAGGCGGAGAAGGGCGGAGCCACCACGCCACACCGCATGGCATGGCCTAGCCCACGCCAGAGGTGGTGTGGCGCTCCGGCACCCCTCGGCCTCTCCTTAGCCTATATATTGTTGTCGGACGAAAACCCTAAGTAGATCAAAAATCCACGAAGAGTTATCTACCGTCATCTCCATCCCTAGATCGGGAGGATCTGAAACTCTTCGGCACCCTCTTTGGAGAGAAGAATTCACCACAGGCCTTCTTCATCACCATGCAAGCCTCCGGTGTGATGCGTGAGTAGTTCATCCTTGGACTACGGATCCATGTAGTAGCTAGATGGCTGGTTTCTCCTCCTTTGTGCTTTCATGTTTAGATCTTGTGAGATCCGTTCATGATCAAGATCATCTTTTTGTAATCCATACATGTTGTGTTTGCGGGGATCCGATGGATATTGAGATTCTATTTCAGATTGATTATTGATTCTATCATGTCTTTGTTATTTGTGATCTTGCATGCTTTCCGTTGTTAGTATCTATCTTGGCCAAGTAGATGCTAGCAACTCCAAGAGTTAGTATTTATGCTCGATAGTGGGTTCATGCCTCTAGTAATTTGGGGAAGTGACAGAAATCTCTAAGGTACTAGATGTGTTGTTGCTACTAGGGAGAAAACAACAATCCTTTGTTCATAGAACAATCATATTGTTTACTTTACATGATTCGTAAGCAATAATCTGTTGCTTGCAACTTAATCTTGGAGGGGTTAGGATGATAACTTTGAAGGTGGATTATTAGTCATAGATGCAGTTGGATGGCGGTCTATGTATTATATTGTAATGCCCAATCAAGTCTCAAAGGAGTCAAGATGATTAGTATATGCATGTATTGCTTTCTCGGTGTTTGTCAATTGCCCTGCTGTAATTTGTTCACCCAACATGTTATCTATCTTAAGGAGAGCCACCTCTAGTGAACTATGGATCCTGGTCCTTTACTTTACATAGAATCTACAAAATGTTTACTTTTTGTGTTTACTTTCTGCAAACTTTCACTTCTTTCAATTCGATACGTTTAATCCTTTGTTTTCCGCAAAACACGGTGAGATTGACAACCTCATCGCAATTGGTTTGGTTTGGTTTGGAAAAGAGTAGGCAAGTTCATGCTTATGTGGTAAAAAGAGCTTGTTTTTGACTGTGGCCTGTGCTTTGTCATGCCATGCTTGATATTGTTTTGGCTTTATGCTTAGTATTCTTTGCTGTAGCATGACTTGTTATAAACAATTGATATTTCTTAATGTGCCTTGGATGAATCATGCGTTTTAGCATATTAAAGCATAGTATAGAGGTATTCTCCTTTGATGCTTTATTTGGGTTGACTTGGCGCATGCTCACACCATGTTATGACTGTCACAAGTCACCATAGCCTTTATGATCCTTTAGTTTTCAACTTGTAGTATCACTTTATGCTTTGATCAATGATGTTTTGTCGCTCTGCATGATTATGGCCATTATTGCTCTCTTAGTTTGTCGCTCCCAGTCTTTTGCTAGCCTCCACAACCAAGTATGAGTTCCACTCATGCATCCAACTCCCCAAACCAAGTTATTCCAAAGAGTCCACCATACCTACCTACTAGCTTATGCTATTCCAAGTATATTCATGCTTTTGTTTAACTTCCAAATTAAACTTGTTATGAGAAAACTAGTGATTAAAGCTCTCACGAACTTGATGGCACACTTTACTTTACTTGCCCTTAATAAACTTGAACCATTGTGTCGTCTATGTTTTATATGCTTGCACTTATTTCTTGGGAATTAGCAGAACCATGCTTTCATGGGGAACGCTTTCAACATTGCACTTGGTACTTGTACCTAGTTGATATCATGCTCTTTTGTATATGGATGTAATGATTGTGAAATGAAAGGGGACCTTGTAAGTCCATGGAGTTATGTATATGTTAGAAACGCGCTGGGCATTGGTCTAATCCATGCTTGACATGGTGGAAACCTGCAGTAGTAACCATAATGAGCTGTCTATGAAGCATTCTTCTTATAAAAAGAGTCCTATATTGAGAAAAAGAGAAAAAGAGATACTATGAAAAGAGGAAAGAGAGAAAAAAAAGCACCATATTCCCATGGTAAATAAGAAGAATGTTGAGATGCTCGTTGTCTGCTTGCCTTGTCATTTTGATATGGGGATTCTTCCGTATCATCGGGCAAGGGGTACCCCGTTGGCGGTTCTCAATGATACACATGTACTTACAATGACAAGAACTTACCGGTGACTAAACTTGAGTAGCATGAGGAGCGGCCCTTGTATACAAGGGACATGATACTTCTGACTTATACTTCGTCAAGCATGTACACCATAGTTTGTTCACTTTAACCTTAATCACTTCAAGATTCTTATGATAGGGGCAATGAGAGCTGAAAGCTATAAGTACCATAATTTTTGGAAGCTCTTTATGAGACTTGGATCCCTACTTCCTTTTACAAAGGCCTTTCTTCCACCATTATATTGAGTCTCCACCTTCTATCTTTATGCACCTACTTTGAGAGCATAGTGGCCATTCTTAGTTCTATGTGCATTGTCCCAAGACTAGTTGATTGATGCATAACTTGATATTGCTTGTTTTAAACTATTGTATCTAGTCACTCTTATGAACTTTGAAGGTGTCCTATGCATTTATATCTGCTACTCTATTGAGGGACAAGCTGAATACTATTATGCCATGCTTTCTTTATGTGAAACAAACAAACGTCTTGCAAAGCATGTTATTCATGAATCTTTTGTTTGTGCCTTTTCATGTTGCATCATAGTTTCTTTGCTTATTGCTAGAACTTTGTCTTTCATGCTATGATTGAAGTACTATGATCCCAGCTTTGAATGTTTTGCAAATACTTTGATCAAGTCTTTGATGGTGCATGTCACCTCAAAAATTATTTTTTCTTTTTATCACTTACCTACTCGAGGACGAGCAGGAGTTAAGCTTGGGGATGTTGATACATTGCAAATGTATCTATAATTTTTGATGTTCCATGCTTGGTTTTATCCACTTTCTTGTGTTTTGTTCCAACTTTGGAGTACTTTTCATATGATTTCTTGGACTAACCTATTAACAAGAGCCACTGCAGTGCACATTTTCTGCTGTTTTGGTTCGGGAAAGTCGAAAATGAATATTCTCGAATTGGACGGGACAAAAGCCAAAGTGCCTATTTTTCCGGAAGGATCAAGTGCGAATATGAGGCGGAGAAGGGCGAGGAGCCACCACACCACCTGGCAGGCGGCCAGGCTTTGGCCAGCGTCGGGGTGGTGTGGCGCTCGGCACCCCTCGGCCTCTCCTTCCGCCTATATATTGCCCTCGGGACGAAAACCCTAAGTGCCCGATCAAAAATCCACGAAAGAGTCTGTAGCCGCCGTCATCTCCATCCCTAGATCGGGAGGGATCTGAAGCTCTTCTCGGCACCCTGCTGGAGAGGGGAATTCACCCTGGAGGCCTTCTTCATCACCATGCAAGCCTCCGGTGTGATGCGTGAGTAGTTCATCCTTGGACTACGGATCCATGTAGTAGCTAGATGGCTGGTTCTCCTCCTTTGTGCTTTCATGTTTAGAGCTTGTGAGCTCCGTTCATGATCAAGATCATCTATTTGTAATTCATACATGTTGTGTTTGCGGGGATCCGATGGATATTGAGATGCTATTTGAGATTGATTATTGATTCTATCATGTCTTTGTTATTTGTGATCTTGCATGCTTTCCGTTGTTAGTAGCTTTCTTGGCCAAGTAGATGCTAGCAACTCCAAGAGTTAGTATTTATGCTCGATAGTGGGTTCATGCCTCCGTAACTGGGAAGTGGCAGAAATCTCTAAGGTACTAGATGTGATGTTGCTACTAGGGAGAAAACAACAATCCTTTGTTCATAGAACAATCGTATTGTTTACTTTACACATAGTTTGTAAGGCAATAATCTGTTGCTTGCAACTTAATACTGGAGGGGGTTCGGATGATAACCTGAAGGTGGATTATTATTCATAGATGCAATTGGATGGCGGTCTATGTATTATGTTGTAATGCCCAATCAAGTCTCAAAGGAGTCAAGATGATTAGTATATGCATGTATTGCTTTCTCGGTGTTTGTCAATTGCCCCGCTGTAATTTGCTCACCCAACATGTTATCTATCTAAGGAGAGCCACCTCTAGTGAACTATGGATCCCGGTCCTTTCACTTTACATACAATCTACAACTGTTTACTGCTTTGTGTTTACTTTCTGCAAACTTTTACTTCTTTCCATTCGATACGTTTAATCCTTTGTTTTCCGCAAAACACGGTGAGATTGACAACCTCATCGCAAGTTGGGGACAAAGTTCTGTGGGTGTGATGTGCAGGTCTCCACGTTGCTACTAGCATCGGTAGTGCGCCCTGCCAAAGCTCAGCTAGTAACACCTTTGGGGTGTTTCCTTGCTTCTACTGGTTCGATTAAACCTTGGTTTCATAACTGAGGGAAAACTTGCTGCTGTGCTCATCATACCTTCCTCTTGGAGTTCCCAACGAGCTCTATGTCGAACGACGAGCACATCAGAGGTACGGGAGCTTCTCTGGCTGCTGTGCTTCTTCCCAGTCTGCAAGGAAATCATCCAGGGCTTGTGACTTGATTGCTTTGCGGGGCTCGTATTTGATGTTGTGGATGTTGATTTCGACGGCCCACTTGGCGACTCGCCCAGTCGCCTCGCGATTGCGTATGATATCTTGCAGGGGTGCGGAGGACACCATCGTGATTGGGTGCTCCTGGATGTAGTGTGGGAGTCGCCGCTGTGCTCGGAATACCGCGGACACCATTTTTTGGTAGTGTGGATAGCGCTATCGTGAGTCTGTTAGGACTTCGCTGATGTAGTAGATGGGGCGCTGTATGGGGCGCTCCTTGCCCTCTTTCGGTCGTTCGATGACCATCACGGCGCTGACGACTCGAGTAGAGGCCACGACGTGAACGAGCATTGGCTCTTTGTCGAGTGGAGCAGCGAGTAGTGGGGCCGCGAGTAGCACTTCTTTGAGCACTTTGAGTGCGTCGTCGGCCTCCACATCTCGTTGGAACATGGGGTTCTTGCACATCAGGCGGTAGAGGGGCATTGCCTTCTCGCCCAGTCGAGGGATGAAGCGACTGAGGGCCGTGACTCGCCCTGCCAACTTCTGAACGTCGCGCAGGCACCCGGGTTTCCCGAGTTGCGCGATGGTGTCGATCTTGGTGGGGTTGGCTTCGATGCCTCGCTTGGAGACTACATATCCCAGGAGTTGTCCGGTGGGGACGCCGAAGGTGCATTTTCCGGGGTTCAGCTTGATGTTGTACCTCCGCAGGTTTGCGAAGGTTTCGGCTAGGTCGTCGAGCAGGTCGTCCTGGTGGGTGGATTTTACCACCACGTCGTCGATGTAGACGTGAATGTTGCGGCCAATTTGGCTCACTAGACACTCCTGCATGCACCTCTGGTATGTGGCGCCTGCGTTCTTGAGGCCGAACGTCATGGCCGTGTAGCAGAAGGCGCCCAATGGCATAATGAACACCGTCTTCTCCTCGTCCTCGACCGCCATCTTGATCTGGTTATAACTAGAGTAAGCGTCGAGGAAGCACAGCGACTCTGATCCCGCGGTCGAGTCGATGATCTGATTGATGCGCGGTAGGACGAACTCCTCCTTCGGGCAGGCGTTGTTGAGGTTGGTGTAGTCGATGCACATTCTCCTTGTGTTGTTTTTTTTTAGAACTAGGACTGGGTTTGCCAGCCACTTGGAGTATTTGATTGGCCGGATGAAGCCTGCGGCTAGCAGGCACTGAACTTCTTCGGCGATTGCTCGACGACGCTCTTCATTGAAGGGCCGTAGCGGCTGCTTTACTGGTCGCACTTTGGGGTCAGTGTTGAGTTTGTGCTCAGCGAGTTCCCTCGGGACACCTGGCATGTCAGATGGCTTCTATGGGAAGATGTCGCGGTTCTCACGGAGGAACCCGATGAGCGCGCTTTCCTATGCGGGGCTCATGTGCGCCCCAATGGTGACCGTCTGGCTGGAGTTGCCTAGGACGAGCTCGACGGTGCAGGTGTGCGTGGTCGCCTCGAACGTGGAGTTCGCGGCGGTTGGTTTCTTCAGGATGGTGGGGTCGTCCTTGGTAATGTTGCCCGCGTATTTCACGAGCTCCTCCGCGTGGTCGGTTTCTGCGACGATGACGGCGTCGGCGAGCTCGGCGCCTTTGTCTTCGCATTCCACGGCCATGCCAGGGTCGCCGTGGACGGTGATGATGCCGCTTGGCCCAGGGAGCTTCATCATGTTGTAGGCGTAGTGCAGGGTCGCCATGAACTTTGCGAATGCCTGGCGGCCCAGGACGTAGTGGTAGGGGCTGCGAAAGTTCACCAGCTCGAACATGATCCTCTCCGTGGGGTAGTTTGCCGGAGTGCCGAAGGTGACTGGCAGCGTCACTTTCCCAATCGGGTACGCCTTCCGACCGGGGACGATGCCGTGGAAGGTCGTCAGTGTTGGCTCAATGGCTGCTTCTGGGAGCTGTAGCCTCTTGAACGTGTCTAGGTACAGGATGTTAATGTAACTCCCACCATCCATTAGTGTCTTGGGCAGCCAGTAGTCGTCCACCTTGGGCCTGACTACCAGGGCGACTCGCGTTGGGTATTTGATCCTTGGCGCGTGGTCCTGGCGGCTCTAGGGGATACTCTGCTCGGACCAGTTGAGGAAGCGAGGGATGTCGACTTGTGTCACCGCGTTGATAGCGACCGCGTGGGCGAGCACCTTCTTCTCGCATTTGGTGCCGAGTCCGGTGAAGGTGTGTAGCGAGCCGACAGCGGTGCCGAAGCCGCCGCCGTTCCTATTGTCCCGAGGTGGGTTATTATTGGGGACCTCCCTTGCTCGCCTCACCTTCTCAATCTCTTTGAGGGAGTGGCAATCGACGGTGGTGTGGGTGGCGGGTTTTCCCTCCTTGCTATGCTAGATGCAGGGCTGATTGAGTAGGGCGGCGGGGTTGAATTTCGGCCTCGTCGTGTTGTTGGCACGGTAGTTCCCGCTGTCGCGGTAGTTTCCTCCGTCGTGGCGGTAGTTCTTGGATTCGCGCTGGCCGTAGCCGGCGTTGGCGACGAAGTTGACTCGCCCGTCCGTGCGGCACTTGCCGGTGATGCGGGTGTTGCTGTAGCGCATGTCGCGTAGGCGCCCGCTGTCGTGGATGCTGGTGCGGAGTCTTCCTCCCGACTCGTCGTCGGAGTCTTGGTTGGGGTCCTCCTCTGCATAGCGCTTGGCGATCTCGAGGAGGTCGGGGATGTTGTCGAGCGTCCGGTAGACCCTCTTGATCTTGGCGACCAGGGGTTCGTACCGGCACGCGTTCTTAACGATGTATCGCTGTATGCGGTGGATCTGGGAGGTGTTTATCCTGATTCTTGCCATCTTTGGATCCAGCGGCGAGTCGACTTGCATTGTCCCTGGATGCATGATGTCTACGCACTTCTATTTTTGTAGACAGTTGTTGGGCCTCCAAGTGCAGAGGTTTGTAGAACAGCAGCAAGTTTTCCCTTAAGTGGATCACCCAAGGTTTATCGAACTCAGGGAGGAAGTGGTCAAAGGTATTCCCTCTCAAGCAATCCTGCAATCAAGATACAAGAAGTCTCTTGTGTCCCCAACACACCCAATACACTTGTCAGGTGTATAGGTGCACTAGTTCGGTGAAGAGATAGTGAAATACAAGTGGTATGGATAATTATAAGTGGTAAAGGTGATAGAAAATATCTTGATGGAGTGGAAAAGACTAAAGTAAAACTGAAATAAAGATGGAAGCAAGCAAACATGCAATAGATCTAATAGAAAATGGTGTATCAATGCTTAGAAACAAGGCCTAGGGATCATACTTTCACTAGTGAACACTCTCATATAGATATCTTCTCTTTATGATACTACTCTTAACTACTCTCCGGTTGAACACTCTAATCGATGGTAGGGCTACAACAGCACACCTCAAAGTTCATCTTTCCCATCTAGAAAACCCCACACTGTCACCTTGAGTACTAGATGAATCCAACAAACACCACAATTTCATAAAGACATCCAACTCCAAATATAACTCATAACAAGTATTTGTAATCTCTAGCCTAAGTGCCACCATGGTATGCACACTGTCACTTTCACACACATGGGGAGAGCAGAGATCTATTAAAGCACTTGAGTAGCAAGGTAGATCTAATTGATTACAAAGCTCATGATCACAATATGATCATGCATAGCGAGAGATGAACACATAGCTACCGGTAGAACCCTTAGCCTTGAGGAAGAACTACTCCCTCATCATCATGGGAATCAGCAACGGTGATGGAGATGGTGGTGGAGATCGTCTGAGATGGCTCAGGGCACTTCCCGTCGGCAGTGCGAACAGAGACTTTCTGTCCCCCAAATCTCCCCTTCGGTGGCGGCAGCACTGTGGAACTTTTCGTGGATTTCTGATTGATGATTTAGGGTTTTGGCTTCGGGAGGCTTCTTATAGGCCAGAGGGCAAGGTCGGTGGGTGGTCAGGGGGCCCACACCACCTGGTGGCCCGGGTAAGGCTAGCTCGCGCCTAGGGGGGTGTGGGACCTGGCTCTCTCGACTCTCCTTACCCGTGAGTCTTAGGGAAAATAGTAACTTTGGCTTTTGTCCCGTCCAATTCCGAGAATATTCATTTTCTGACTTCCTGGTACCAAAAACAGCAGAAAACAGGCAACTGGCACTGTGGCATCTTGTTAATAGGTTAGTCCAAGAAATCATGTGAAAAGTACTCCAAAGTTGGAACAAAACTCAAGAAAGTGGATAAAACTAAGCATGGAACATCAAAAAAATTATAGATACATTTGCAATGTATCAATGCATCGCTCCAGGTCTTCTATGGTGGTGGCGCAGGTGTAGGATCCCTCGAAGTGCCTGACGAAGGCGTCTCGCATTTCTTCCTAGGAATCGATGCTGTCAGCGGGGAGCGTGTTGATCCATTGCCGGGTCACACCGTCCATCATCAGGGGGAGGTAGCGAGCGGCGAGCAGGTCGGTGTGGCCTGCGATTCCCATTGCCATGAGGTATGTGTCCAGCCAGACAGCGGGATCGTACGTCGGGTGTTACTTCTCGATCTCCTTGGGGGCCTTGAAGTTGGCAGGGTATTTTTTCCCACGAATCATGGGCCTGAAGCATTGCGGCCCGACTCGACTGAGTGAGCCTTTTGGTTCTGGGTCGCCGCGGTTGGTGAGGGTGTGCCTCAGGTCGTTGGGCTGGCGCGACCGCCACGCCTAGTTGTTGATGATGTTCGTGCGGGCATCGAGGGGCTGCTCGTTGGCGACGACCGTGCTATTCGTCGGTCGCGGCTCGTTGGTTGACAGCGCGGGATTGGCGGCCCGTGGTTGGTTCGCCAGGGGCTGCTGTGGTGGGCAAATTAATACGTTGGCCACGGTGGGGTGGCCGCTTGATGTTGCCCTGCTTGCTGATGAGCGGGAGTACATCCGCCCCCGCGGGTCGACTCCCGCGGCTTGTTGCTCGACGGCCCTGACGAGTAGGGCCTTGGCGTACTGGATCTGTAGCATGCTGTCGCCTTGGATGTCGAGGTTGGCGATCGCGGCGTTGGCCGCGACGACGTTGTCCGTCGGGGTGGAGTATAGTGGTAGCCCGTTGGCATCGCGGGCTTGAGGCGAGATGATGATCCGCGGTTGGTCCGGCGGGGGCGCGCGACCCATGGGTGGTGGAGGGGCTCCAGTTGCCGGTGCACCAGGTGGTGGTCTCGTGGGGTTGCTTCCGCCTGGCGGCGTGTTCTCACAGTATTCGCGCTCGGCGGCGCGTGCGGGGTCACTTTCGTCGTTGAAGTTCAGGACGCGACTCTGGATGTTGGAGTTCAGGCGGGTCCTGATGCGGCGCTGGTGATAGAGCGACAGCTCCCACGCCGTCTCTCGTTCGAGGGGGTATTTCTCGCGCTCGGCGAGTTTGTTGCGTTGCGCCTCCGCGAGCCGCAGGCGGGCTTGCTCCACCTCCGTGGTCGTTGCAGTCGCCGGGATCGGCGTGGCGAACAGATCTGGCGGGGCGGTCGTGCTGCCCACCATGTAGATCGCGTTGAAGCGATTGGATCTGGCACGAAAATCCTCAGGGGACTCCGAGCCCAAATCAGAGTCGAACATCCCCAGGATGGAGGAGTCCTCGAAGTCCTCGGGGTTGGAGACTCACGTGATGGAGTCCTCCCGTGATGCGGCGGTGATGGATCCATCGACCAAGGCAGGGGTCGCGGAGTCGGCGTCATCGTTTAGGGCGTCGTCATTGGTGGCGGCGTTAGTCTCGACCGCATCGCTGACGGCCAAGTCATACTCGAAGACGAGGCTCCTGATGGAGCGGACCTGCTCCTCCGAAAGCAGATCACGGTGTGGCGGCGATCCGCCGACGATCACCGTTGCAGCTGGGTCGACCGCGCCGGTGAAGCCGACGAAGAGGTTGATGGAGCCGACCGGCATCACCGCGCCGTGAGTAACCGGGCGTGACGACAGGATGAAGCTGCTTGGCAGGATCTGTAAGATCCCGCCGATGGCGATCATGCGACCGGTGGTGAGCGGCCGATCGATCGGCGAGTAGGGTCTCGCCACAGAACTCAGGCCAGTCCCGGTATGCCCCACGGTGGGCGCCACTGTCGTGGAAATGGCCACGGCAGTCGCTGCCACTGGCAGCGATTGAGTGTTTCGTGAGGAAGAGTTGGCGGCCATCTGCAGTGCGAGATGGGGGCGGATGCACATGGGTTTACCCAGGTTCGGCCCCCCGGAGGGTAAAGACCTACTCCTGCTAGATTAGATTATTGGAGAGCGAGTTACAGGGGTGGAGAGATCGGCGGCTATGCAGCGAGTCGCTTGAGGGGGTGTATGATGGAACGTGAGTCTCTAGGATACCCTAGGGAGGTTTATATATGAGGCACCTCGCTAGGGTTTACAAGTTACAACCGAATAAGATAAGGATTCGCAGGTTTTGACCTAATCCGACTGGGCTTCTATTACACTCCTGGGCTTCTAGTCGCCAGTCGCCGGGCCTCTCCTTCCGTTGTAGTCTAGTCGCCATCCTCCAGGCGCACTCACAGGCCTTTCGGCCCAATCGGAACGTCCTGCTGGGCATACCCCCTTTGGCATATCCCCATCAAGTCCCCAGTGCCAGTACCACGCCACCCCGAGGACATGCTCGCCGGCCAACCTTGCCAACGCCACAGCAGACCGCCAGCCCCTCTCCATCGCTCCAGGAAGCACGACGTGACCTCACCGCCGCCCACGGTCCACCCCTCGATCAACCCCAGCCCCTGGACCACTGAGGAAACGCCGCGCACTAAGTCTCTGGGTGCAGCCAGAACAAGCCAGAGCGCCCTCACCACCAGCACGCCATAGACCGCGCCTCGACCGCAGACCGTGCGTGCCGCTCCGCCTCGACACACACACCCCGCCAGACATGGCCTTGCATCGCCACGTGACCCACAGTCGCCGTGATCACCGTCGAGCACCGCCTCTGTCTCCCAGAGCGTGGGAAGCCCCCGACCAAATGCCATCGCCTAACGCCGCCATTATGCGTGTGAGCTGCCGCCAGATCGCAGACGTCCGCCTACCTCGCCCACGCCAGTAGCCCTCTGTACCGCCCTCGTCGGAGACGCCTGCCCATACCTCACTACCGCCTCGTCGCGCCTATATAAGCAGGCCTCCCCAGCACGAATTCCTCACACCCTCACACTCCCCTCTCACCCCTAGTCCTTCCCCACCTCTCGCCGGAGGAGCTCGAGCAGCAGGCCGCCAGAATTTTATCAGAGGCAGCCGCAGTAGAGGAGGAGACGCTGTCGTCGATTCCGTCCAGTTCGATCGCCCGCCTCGCCGCACTAGCTGGAGCCCTGGTATGTCCCCAGTAGACCCCCACCGGCCGTTTAGGGTTCGGTCTCGCCGGCGACGAGTCGTCGTCAACGACGAATGTGGACCGTTGATCTGTGTTTTAATCATAACACCCAGATCATCCCGTACCGCTTCGCATTTAAAGAGTCACTGACAGGCGGGACCCCCTGTCAGCAGCCCTCTGTGCTGCTGAGCGTTACTGGGCCGGCCCATTTAGTTTCCCGCGTGACCTAGTTAATTCAAATCTAGATTTTTATTTTTAGACTTAGACTTAGTTCTATCCCTAAGTTTAAAAATCAATTCATAGAGTTTTATAAATCCAAATTGAGTGATTCCAATTTTGTTGAAAGGTAATGAAAATCTCTATCCAAGCCCGTTCGATTTAAGTCATTTAGAGTTAGAGATATCTCCTAGTAAAAATAACAAGACAAAAGCATTTGCACATTCAAACATTTTTCTAAAATCAACCATAATAGATTTTGAGTTGATTCCAACTCTCAAAAATCACATTTAACCATACCTATCTGAATATCTAATAATATTAAGGTTTGCATGCAGTGAATTTGGACTAGTACCAAAATAATGCTACATAGGCATTTCTAGTCACTTTAAATCATTAATTATTAAACTTAAACTTATTAAAATGTGATCCAACCTTTAAATCACATTCCCATATGTTAGAATATGTGGTGATGACATGTGTCCACAGGATCCCATATTTTAATTGGAGAATATTAAATCTTAGTTATTTTTCAATGAGTAGAAATTACTTTTCTCAAATAAAAAGAATGAAGCTAGTTAATAAAACCGTGTGATGCTTGTGATGATAGTAGGTCATCAAATGTGTGCCTTAGTGTGCTAAGTAGACTAGTTAAGTATTGTTTGGTGATTGTGTATCCTGTATGTATTTATAGACGATAGTACCGACCAAGCTTTCGAGGACGAGGAGTTCTACCAAGAGGAGGAGGAATAAAACTTCAACCACTACACCAACCAAGGCAAGCCATCATTAACAATGCAAGCTAACCCTTGCAAGATAGATAACCTAAGAAAGATGCATTAGGCATTCTTTGGGTTATACCACTTTCAATATTACCTACCCCAAGTTTTATTTCCAAGCTTTACTTTCCTTACTTTATTAAAGTCCTTTACTTGTTTGAAGGTAGCATAAAAAGTATAAAACTTGACCTATCTAGTGAGAATTAGATGTCATTCTATGGCATGAGATTGATCTTAGGATCCCATATTAGTGAACACTCTTACCTAGTAGTTTAGAGCTAAACTAGAACTTGAGTCACTTTAGATGGGAATACTTGGTGAAAATGAATTATGAAAACCTTGGAATGATGAGTCATTCTATTGAGATGTTTTGACATGTGTTGAGAAACACCAATGGTTTATGATGATGAAAATGTTGAGGCATGAGCCTTAGCCCTTTTACAAAACTGATGGTTGGGTTCGGATGCGATACCATTCCAATTTTACGTACAACCACAATACCTGAATTGGGTAAGGCTTAGCCAGAAATTTATATACATTAGTATTAGTTCCCACACGGGAGAGGTTTGAGCTGAGGCTACCTCTTGATGTTGTCCACCTATGCAGTGCCCAAGATGACAGATGGTCATGATTGGGAGGCCATACTCATAGGAGAGGTGCTTATACTAGGGTGTGTAATTGAAAGGTTATGTTTGATTATCTGCATACTAAGTATGATGATTCAGGGTTATCCCTGATAGATGTATCGAATCTTGTGGTGAAAGTGTACCACCTCTGCAGAGTGTCAAACTATTCGAATAGCCGCGTCCACGGTTATGCACAGTTGGAGTGGCCATACTGTTCCGTTGTCAGATGTTTTCAAAATGACTTATGAAATGAATTGTGACATGACTTGACCACAACAGATTTGTGACTATGACCATTAAGTTCCCACTTAGGTGATTTCAAACTTTATTTTTATCTTTCTTTGTTTCTGAACTCAGCTTAGGTTTCAAACTTAACTTTACCAATAAACCTAGAGTTAGCATTTTTCCCACTAGCACTACCTTACTTGTTAGTGATAGTTTGCGAGTACATAAAGAGTACTCATGGCTTTTGTCCCTGGCTATTCCTATGGCCAGACTATGAAGGAGACTACCAAGACGAAGGACAGCAGGACGGCTATGATAACTAGGACTATCTTCCATCGCCAGCATTGCCTGTGCCCCTGAAGAGGGACCACACCGCTACGCTTATTATTTATTCCGCTGCTTGTTGTATTAAGACTGGATCATGAGATCCTTTATTCGTGTAAGACCTTATTATGGTTTGTAATGGATGATGTACTGTGATATCCAATCTGTTATGTCTCACAAAAATGGTAATCCTGGGATTGCGATGCATGGCATAACAGGCATCTGGGATTAAAAATCTGGGTGTTGACAAGTTGGTATCAGATCCATCCTGACCATAGGAGACCCTAGTTAGAATGGATGTCCGACCAAAACTTAGTTTCAAAACCAAAGTGAGTATTTATGAAAACTATTTCCTCTCTTACCCTTGGGATTCTTTCTCTCAAAAAAATTTATGTTCCTTCAAATTCTTACATTACTACATAAAAATTGACACACTTGATCACTTCACTAACTCTCTCATCCTTAATTCTTATAGATGGAGACTCAGTTCAGCAAGTTCTACCAGTTGGGAAACGGAGGTCGGCTGATCTTCGAGAGGGATCTCGATGCACTATCGGAGTACTTGGGACGCCCACTACGCTTATTATTTTTTCCTCTGCTTGTTGTATTAAGACTGGATCATGAGATCCTTTATTCGTGTAAGACCTTATTATGGTTTGTAATGGATGATGTACTGTGATATCCAATCTGTTATGTCTCACAAAAATGGTAATCCTGGGATTGCGATGCATGGCATAACAGGCATCTGGGATTAAAAATCCGGGTGTTGACAGTATTCCATTACTTTTTTCTCGCGGTATTTTACTTGCCTGGGATTCGATCATTGGTATCTCCATACCTAGTTAAATCTTGTTACTAGTAAGTCTCTTTACTCATTTCATAATACTATATGCCTTGAATAAATCTTAATCGTATGCTTGCAAGATAATTCAGATATATTATTATCTAGAGGGCCCAAAGATATATCTCCATTATATAGAGTGAGAAATCCTAATCTTGATTCATGTAACTCAAAAGACACCATCAGACATACCTAAAAGACACCTTTATAATCACCTAGTTATGAAGTGATGTTTGATGTCCATAAAGTATTCCTCCGATGGTAGGGAGTGACACCATCTCATGGTCTAAGGAATTGGATACAAGTCTATTGAAGGTTTGGCAATTAGAAATTAATGACACGATCAAATTGCTATTATTTATTTAGGTCTATCCATCACACCATTCTCCTAATGATATGACCTCATTATTAATCAACGTCACATGCTCGTGGTTAGGAATCCTTAACCAACACTTAATCAATGAGCTAGTTGAGTTCAGGCTCACTAGGGATATTTTTTTTATAAATCTACACATGTATTAGGATTCCAATTAGTGCAATTATATCATAGAGAATAAACATTAATCATGAACAATGTAATATGAATAATAACCACTTTATTATTGCCTCTAGGGCATATTTCCAATAGTCTCCCACTTGCACTAGAGTCAATAATCTAGTTTACATTTGGTATAAATCTAACACCCATGGAGTATTGGTGCTGATCATGTTTTGCTCGTGGAAGAGGTTTAGTCAACAGGCATACGACATTAAGATCCATATGTATCTTGAAAATCTCTATGTATCCTTCGTGGACATGTTCACGCAGGATGTGAAAGTGGCGCTCGATATGCTTGGTATTCTTGTGCGCCTATGGTTCCTAGGCCATGGCAATGACACATATGTTGTCACAATACAGAGCCAGTGCATGCACTGCACTAGGAACCACACCCAGCTCAGAGAGGAACTCTTTCATCCAAAATGCTTCCATCACTGCTTCTAAAGCAGCAATGTATTCTACTTCCATTGAAGATGTTGTTGTCACACTTTGCTTAGAACTCCTCCAGCTTAGTGCTCCTCCATTTAAAATAAACACGTATCCGTATTAAGACTTAGAGTCATTTGGATCAGTGTCCCAACTAGCATCAACGTAACTCTTTACGAGAAGCTCTTGGTCACCTCCATAAACGAGAAACATATCCTTAGTCGTTTCAGGTACTTAAGGATATTCTTGACCATTGTCTAGTGTTCCATTCCTAGATCACTTTGGTACCTTATTGTCAAACTAACAACATGACACACATCTATTCTAGTACACATCATGGCATACATGATAGAACCTATGGATGTGGCATATGGAATCGTGTTCACCTTTTCTCTATCTTTTGCTGTAGCAGGACCCTAAGTCTTACTCAAAGTCTGACCTTGAAACATTGGCAAGAACCCCTTCTTCTAATTATCCATTATGAATTCTACAAAACTTTGTCAAGGTATGTACTCTACGAAATTCCTAGGCATCTTGACCTATCTCTATCGATCTTGATGCCTAATATATACGTAGCTTTACCAAGGTTTTTCATTTAAAAACTTTTATCCAAATAATCGTTAAGACTTTCAACTAGTTTTTTGCCGTTTCCAACCAAAAATATGTCATCTGCATATAGTATTATAAATGCAATAGAGCTCCCATTCACTTCCTTGCAAATACAAGCTTCTCCATTCATTTTGACAAATCCAAACCCTTTGATCACCTCATCAAAGCAGAGATTCCAACTCCGGGATGCTTACTTTGGTCCATAAATGGACCGCTGAAGTTTGCATACTTTATTACTATCCTTAGGATCAACAAACCTCTAGGTTATACCATGTACAACTCTTCATTAATGTGACCATTTAGGAACCAGTTTTGACATCCATCTATCAGATCACATAATCGTAATAGGAAGCAATTGCTAACATGATACATATAGACTTTAGCTTTGCTACATTGAGAAAGTTTCATCATAGTCAACTCCTTGAATTTGTCCAAACCCCTTAGCCAAAAGTCATGCTTTATGGATGATAACATTACCATCAACATCTATTTTTTTCTTGAATATCCATTTGTTCTCAACGGCCTTGCGGTCGTTCGGTAAGTCCACCAAAGTCCATAATTGATTCCATTTTGGGTTTCATGGCATATAGCCATTTATTAGAGTCTGGTATCATCATTGCTTCTCCATAGTTCGCAGGCTCATCATTGTCCAAGAACATGACACTCATGATAGGATTACCATACCATTTAGAAGCAGTATGTGTCCTAGTTGACATGCCAGTTTTAGTAGTAACTTCGTCTAAAGCTTCATGATCATTATCATTTGGCCTCCTCTTCATGATGTGAAGGATGCACAGGAACGACTTATGGTGCTATGCCACTCGCGGTCTCAAGAGAAGGTTCGACAACCTCATCGAGCTCTACCTTCCTCCCACTCACTACCTTTGAGAGAAACTCCTTCTCTAAAAAGGTTCTATTCTTAGCGACAAACACATTGCCTTCTGATTTTTGATGGAAGGTGTACCCAATAGTTTCCTTAGGGTATCCTATGAAGACGCATTTTTCTGACTTGGGTTTGAGTTTATCAGGTTTTAGTCTTTTGACATAAACATCATGTCCCCAAACTTTTAGAAATGACAGCTTAGGTTTATTGCCAAACCATAATTCATATAGTGTCATTTCACGGATTTAAATGGTGCCCTATTTAACATGAATGCAACAGTCTCTAATGCATAATCCCAAAATGACAGTGTCAAATCTATAAGAGACATCATAGATCGCACCATATGTAATAAAATTTGACTACGATGTTCACACACACCATTACGCTGTAGTGTTCCAGGTAGCATGAGTTGTGAAACAATTCCACATTTCTTCAAAAGCATACCAAACTTGAAACTCAAATACTCGCCTCCACTATTAGATCATAGAAACTTAATTTTCTTGTTTCAATGATTCTCTAGCTCACTATAAAATTTCTTGAACTTTTCAAATGTTTTAGACTTTTGTTTCATTTAGTAAATATACCCATATCTACGCAAATCATCGATAAAGTTAGGAAGTAACGAAATCCACCGCGTGTTGAAGTACTCATTAATCCGCACACATCGCTATGTATGATTTCCAATAAGTCACTTTCTCTCTCCATGGTGTAAGAGAAAGGAGTGTGAGTCATCTTGCCAATGAGGCATGGTTCATACATGTCAAATGATTCAAAATCAAGTGACACTAAAAATCCATCATTGTGAAGACTTCTCATACGCTTTACACCATTATGACCTAAACAATGGTGCAAAAGTATGTGGTATTATCATCATTCACTTTGCATCATTTGATGTTAACATTATGAACATTTGTATCACTACTATCTAGATTCAATAGAAATAAACCATACACATCTGGTGCATGATCATAGAAGATATTATTCATATAAATGGAACAACCTTTATCATCATACTTAAATGAATAACCTTCTCGCAATAAACAAGATCCATATATAATGTTAATGCTCAACGCATGCACTAATAACAATTATTAAGGTTTAAAACTAATCTTGAAGGTAGACGTAGAGGGAGCATACCGACAACAACCACATCTACTTTTAATCTATTCCCTACGCGCATCGACACCTCATTCCTTGCTAGGCTCCATTTATTCTAAAACTCTTGTTTTGAGTTACAGATCTTAGCAACTGAACCAGTAGCAAATACGTAGGCGCTACTATGATCACTAATAAGGTACACATAAATAACATGTATATAATGTATACCTTTGTTGACATTGCCAGCCTTCTTATCTAACAAGTACTTTGAGCGGTTGCGCTTCCAATGACCCTCTCCCTTGCAGTAGAAGCACACAATGTATGGCTTTGGTACATATTTAGACTTCTTTGTGGGAGAATCAACACCAATCTTCTTGAAGTTGCCCTTATTTCACTTAGCTTTCTTGAAAATTGTGGTCTTCTTGACCATCAACACTTGATGATACCTCTTGATGTCTACTTCCGCAGTTTTCAGCATTGCAGGGAGTACATAGATTGACTTGTTCACCCCAGTCATGTTCTAATTCAGCACAAACCCTTTGTAGCTTGGTGGAAGCCACTATAAGACCTTATGTGTCATGATATCCTTTGGAATCTTGCAGTCCAGAGCCTCGAGACATTGAATGTTGCCCGTCATCTTAATGATGTGCTCGCTCACACATCTATGCTCCTCCATCTTAGAAAAAATAACTTGTCAGAGATCTCATGTCTCTCAGCATGGGTTTGAGTTTCAAACATGGTTTTGTGTTCCTCAACCATCTTATATGCATATGTGAGTTCAAAACTCTTCTGGAGTTTGGTCTCTAGTGATTGAAGGACCACACACCTTACAAGAGTGTAGTCATCATAGCGGATGCCATATGCATTATGGTCATCCTGAGATGCAGTATAAGCAGCGGAGTTACCTAGCGGCTTATCTAGTACATAGGACTTGTTCATGCCAGCGAGGATAATCCTCACATTGTGGTTCCAGTTGGTGAAGTTTGACCTATTATCTTTCAACTTTTGTTTCTTTAGGAATGCATCAAATTTTAATGAAGCCAATGACTTAGACATCTACAAATATTTGCAAGTACTTAGTTTAGACTATGTTCATGATAATTAGTGCAAGTAAATCAAATTACTAAGTGAACTCCTACTAAACTCAACATCCCTCATGTTGCTTAGTGACACGTGATCCAAATTCACTAACCCAAGTAGGATCATCATGTGAGTTGGAGTAGTTTCAATGGTGAACATCAACATGTTGATCATATCATTCATATGAATCATGTTTAACCTTTTGGTTCTATGTGTTCTGAGGCCATGTCTATACATCCTAGGCTCGTTAAGCTAACCATAATTTTTCCACGTGTGCAACATGGCTTACACCCGTTGTATGTGAATGTAGAATCTATCACACCTGATAATCATGTGGTGCTTCAAAATGACGAGCCTTCGCAACAATTCTTGCTATGCGACAACACTTTTATCTTGATATTTTAGTGTGAGGAATCATCTTATAAGGTTACCATCACAATCTAATCAAAGAAAAATAATATACTCAAAAGGATAAACATATCATGCAATTATAATGTGACATGATATGGCCTTTCTTCTTGTTCCTTTGATCTCCTTCAAAGCACGACATGATCACCATTATCACAAACATGCCGCCAAGAACATGGTTGATTCCACCAATTGTTGCTTTGGAAACTATTGCTACACTAGCTAGAGATAAAGTAAAGAAATTACATTGTGCTTAAACATTGGCACACATGCCATACAATAAATAAAGACAACCATATGGATCCTGTCGGTTGCCAAATTCATCGGCATGCAAGTCATGAAATATTAGAAAAAATGATCATCTCGTACATCACATATATCACATCATATCTTGGCCATACCACATCACGTGCCCATGCAAAAACAAGCTATACGGCCTCTACATTTTTGTTGCATGTTTTACATGGTTTTGGGGCTTGCACTAAACAAAACGGTTCTTACTTACGCATAAACAACAACGGTGATGAACATGTTGTCTCTACTACACCCTTTTGGGCTCTCTATTGCAAAAGTAATATTGAATAGTAAGAGAGACAGACACCCTCTATCCACTTATGAAATATAAGTTCCATGTTGATTGTGGAACTGATCTCGCCTAATCTTACACATAAAGTTGTCATGGGTCGCTTGATGCATGCAAAATGCATACATGAACTCTGTAGTTTATTGATACATATTACCACATATTTGCAACTTATATAATGTTATATTCATGTTTTATATTGATTTTATGGGGACTTACTAATGATTTGCTTTATTTGGTTTATAACTCTGCAGGACATGAAAACCCTGTTTTATGTACTTTTATTTTTCAGGGACCTAAACAAAGTCAAATGTCTCGGGGATTTTTAGAGGAGTATTTTTCATGAAGAGAAGAAATTGTAGCACAAGAACTACCAGAGAGGCGGCCAGAGGCCCAAACAAGGCTAGGTGGCATGGGCCCCACCCTAGACCACACCATCGTAGTCCGTTCCCTCCTCGAGCCTCCGCAGTCGTCCATCTTCATCTTAGACTCAAAGTCTTGACCTAAAAACACATATAAAATACCCCCTAAGACGATCTTGGTGGGAGGTGGTGCAGAAACATAGAAACAGAGACAGAACCAACAATTGTTGGAAGGGGAAACATCACCGAAGCTACCGCGAGTGGGATCTCTACCTTCTCCAACATCTCCAGTGTCATCACCATGATGAAAAGGGACTAGTCCACCTTTGTACTATGGGTTTGTGGCCGTATCTTGATCTATCATTGTTCTAGTACCATACGAGCTACCCAACATGATTATGGTCATCTATGTAATTCCTATGTGGTGGATCTTTATTCTCTGAGTTGATATTTGAGATTGGAATTCTATTATGTGTGAGATGTATTGGTAGATGCATACTATGTACCCCATTCTTAAGTACTTCATTTGATCTAAATTTATGGCATGTGTGGGGGAACGTTTGTATTAGTTGGAGTAACATGGTGGAGGTGATTGGATAGTGACAGCAAAATTAAAGATCCACTATGGTTTTTACCTTTGTTTTGTTTCCTCGCTAGGGATTAAGTGAATGCAGGTGTTATAATATCATCTAGTGACTGATACGTCCATTTTGCATCACTATCTATGTCTTAATTCACTATTATTCATTGATATATTTCGTATTGAGAGGTGATACTTATGTTATTTCATCTATTTTTGCATGGTTGATGAATTTTGGAGCATGGACCGCTATAGTCAGGATTCTGATGGAAAATGTGCTGTTTGGAGGCAAAATTCGCGAAGATCAGAAAATCCAGGAAAATATACGGAAAATCCTATTTCTCCAGAAGACTCAGGATGCCAGAAGATGGAGTGGAGGTGGGCTACAGGGGGCCCACACCACCCCATGGCGCGGGCAGGCCTAGGTCACGCCTGGGAGTGGTGTAGCCGCCCTGGCCCACTCCAGCCTCTCCCCTCTGGCGTATATCATCCCCACGAAACCCTAAGACTCGGGGAGCGACCACAGAAAGATTTCGCCGCCTCTGCGGGGCGGAAAACTCCGAGAGAGAAAGATCTCTCTGGCAGACAGATTTCTGCCGAGGAATTCCTTCCCGGAGAGGGGAGATCATCGCCATCAACACCACCATCAAGCTGGACTTCATCGGGATCATCATCATCATCACCATATCCATATTGCTGTAACAATTGAGTTAAATCTTGCATTAGTTCATAGGGGAAACTTTCCCGGTGTTGATTACTCTTTGTAGTTGATGCTATTGAGTGAACCTTTGAATTATTGTTTATGTTCAGATTGTTATACATCATTATTTCATCTCTGATCATGATCCATATGATGTCGTGTGAGTAGTTCGTTTTGTTCTTGAGGACATGGGAGAAGTATTGTTGTTAGTAGTGGAGTTGTGTTGAGAAAGATTCAATAGATTGTTATTTAAGTTGTGGTGTACTTCTTCTAGTGGTGTCATGTGAACGTCGACTACATGACACTTCACCTATATGGGCCTAGGGGAATGCATTTTGTATTTGGCTACTAATCGTAGGGGTTGCCGGAGTGACAGAAACCTGAACCCCCGTTAGGAAACCATTGCACAAGGGACGTAAGGGTCTTAGAGTTTAAAGCTGTGGTTAGGTTTCTACCTTAATTACTTTCTTGTACTTATGGATGTTTGCAAGGGGTATAATCACAAGTATGTATTAGTCTTGGATGGGGCGGTACATTAGCACAGGTTCACCTACACAACACGTTGCAAGCTAAAGAAGATTAATTGACTATATGAAGCGAAAGCACTTGACAATCTTCCCATGTGTCCTCGAGAACGTTTGGTCATCTATAGAAATACAATCGGCTTGTCCTTTGCTGCATAAAGGATTGGGACACTTGTTGCATTTGTTCCTACTGTCTTTTATTTACTCGTACTCTGTTTACTTGCTTTATCGAAAACCCCTAAAAATCCATTTGCTAAGTATTTGCAGAGAATTCCTGATCCATACCACTAGCCAAAGACCTTCGCTCCTCGTTGGGTTCGACACTCTTACTTATCGAAAATACGCGATACACCCCTATACTTGTGGGTCATCAAGACTATTTTCTAAGCCGTTGCCGGGAGTGAAGCGCTATTGGAGAGTGGAATTGGTAAAGGAAACTTCTCGTGAGTATTGTTTACTCGCTAGTTGCTTTATTTTCGTTATGGATAATTCGCTGAGTTTCTTATTTGGTAATGCTACTACCACTGCTAAGGTAGTAGATAAGCCACCACCTGCTGAGAAAGATGTTTTCAAAATACCTACAAGAATTATTGATCGTGTTATGGATAATTACTATGTTGGGGATGGAACTGTCCATCCCGGTGATCATTTACTCTTTATACATGAATTATGCGGGTTGTTCAAGTGTGCAGGTATTACTACAGATCAAGTTAAGAAGAAGTTATTCTCATTATCACTGAAAGGAAGAGCTGAGGAATGGTATAAGCTGCTGAAGAATGGTCAAGCTCTGGAATGGGAGGAAATAGTACCTCTCTTTTATTCAAAGTTTTATCCTCCTAGTGAGATTCATAAAGATCGGAATCAAATATACAACTTTTGGCCTCTTGATGGAGAGAGTACAACTCAAGCTTGGGGGAGATTGAAGTTACTAATGCTCAAATGTCCCATTCATGAGCTCCCCAACAATATTATTATCAATAACTTTTATGCAAGGCTCCCTCTACATGATAAAGATTTATTGGATGCTTCTTGTGCTGGATCATTCACTCGTATGGAAGAAGAAGCTAAATGGGACCTTCTAGATCGTATTCAAGACAATGTTGAAGCTTGGGAGAATGACAAAGGTAGAAAGTCAGGTATAAATTATGATTATCAATGCATTGAATCTTTTATGGGAACTGATGACTTTCAAAATATTAAAAATGCTTATGGTCTAGACTCTCAAGCTATTGCTTCTTATTTTAAGGCTTTTGCTTCCTATATTGAAGTGCCTAAAAAGAAGTGGAATAAGTATCATGAGCCTTATAAAGATATTGCTAAGAGTGTTCCTTCAAGAAATACTGAAGTTTATACTGCTAATCATGTTTTACCTGAACCTTATATTGAGAAAATGCCTTTTCCAGTTAAGGTAAATGAACATTCCAGCGGGTTGTCACTAAGTATGAAAAAGAGGGACACCCTATCCTTTGTAAGGATACCTCTAATATTGTTTCACAAAATAGTGTTATGAGAGCTAGTATTCCCGTGTTTTCTGTTAGAATAAGTGATCATTGCTATGATGGTCCTTGTGATAGCTATATTGTTAAGTTTATGCATGATACTGAAAGCTACTATGAGAGAGGGAAAAGTGTTCTTATGTATCTCAATAATATCAAGTTTCCTCGTTTTATGCTGAAAGTTTTTATGTTGCACTTGTTTTGCCTTCTTATGCAAGAAGCCTCTGGTTTCAATAACTAGTTTGTTTACAAAATTCCCTTGCATAGGAAGTGGGCTAGACTTAAATGTGTGTGTGTTTTTGCTTCTTAATGCTCTCTTTCACTTCAATTCATATCCCTATGAGAGCTTCTTCAAAATTATCATGCCCATCTTAATGGCTATAAAGAAAGAGCTTTATGGGAGACAACTTTGTGCTTTCAGTTTGGTTTTGTTTCTTTGAGTCTTGGAAGTTATTACTTCGGTAATAACCGCTCCTTATCCATTTTGTTTGGTTTTTGTGTCAAGATCAACCTCTAATGAGAGAGAAGTAAGATTTGGGGAAGTTGTTGTCCCGAAATAGATTTTTGTGCTTCACCATAAAAATTCATGAGAGATCTCTGTATGTCGGATTGAGCTGTAATTTTTTGTGCTTCTGCCCCAGGTTGTTATTTAACTTTCGTTAGTTTTGCACTTTTTGATTTAAGCAACAGAAGATTTTCGAAAAAATTGATCTTTACTTTGTGGTCTGTTTTGGGAGATTTTGCCACTCTTGCATCTGCTTCTTTATTCAATTTCCATTTTGAATTCTTTTTGGGTTTTCGGAAGGAGTTGTTTCAGTAGCTTTTGTTTTGATGGCTTTTAGTTGAAGTTGGACTTAAAAGGTTTTATCACTTCACTTATACTAATGTTGCTAATGAGAATTGTGTGAAGTTTTGTGTGAAAGAAATTTCCAGGAAGTGGAGACAATGGTGTAATAAGGAAGAGAAGGGTTTTATGACTCAAGTAATAAGTGTATGAAGATGAAGATATTGATGTTATTCAAGTGGTGACTCCGAAAGAATCTACTAGATACCAAATTCAGAGACCTGCAAAGTCTGTTTTCAAATAGGTAACAGTTTTGGTAAGAAAAGTTCCACGAACTTACAATACAACTATATTTTTGCAGTTTTTAGTCAATAAGGAAAGTTATGAAGCGAAAAAGGGACAGAAACGGAGCCAGGGTGGCTCACACCACCCTGTGGCGCGGGCCCACCCCTGGCCGCGCCACCAGGTGGTGAGTCCACCCCGAACTCCGCCTCCGACTCGTTTTCTCCCAGTACCTTCCTTTCGACATGAAACTACGTAATATATAACCCCCGGATCCCCCGAGGTCTGTATATCGTGTTTTCGTCGTGTTTTTGTTTCGATTTGTTTCTGTCAGGACATACTCTTTGAAAGCTTAGAAGCACAATGGTGTCCACCAAGGATAAAGGGAAGGAGCCTATGGAGGAGGATCTTCAAGACCCCAAGCAGAGGCTGGTACCTTTAGTCTCTTGCCCTACATCAATGGAAGCCCTACGAGTCACTAAGGAGTTCTGCGATAAGTACCGTGAATTGAAGAGGAAGGTGGACATGCTTCAATGGGAGAATAATAGGCTTCGCAAGATGCTGGAAGATTTACTCACGTCAACTAAGAGCATAATACCACCACCATCGAAGGAGTAATTCGTCATCAGGTTTGGCATCCCCTTGGTTTGTTCCAAGCTTGGGGGAGTCCCGCGGTATCATATCACTATCTTCTATCTTTTTACCTTATTAGTAGAGTCATATCATGAATAGAGGAGTTATTTTGTAGTATGGTTTGCATTATGGAAGTGTCCCCTCTCTCGTTAGATATGTATCCCTTGGTGTGAGTTTCCGGTATGAAATATTAATGAGAAGTTCTATCATTCACTCTTTTGCATAGCTTATATTAGTTTTCAATTCGTGGTTATATGATTGATCTTGTTGTTAGTATTGGTAGCACTTTGGGATCATTGAGTTAATTTAGTTGGTTTTGGCAAACTGGCTCACCAAGAGCAACACCTTTTTGAGAGTTGAAAAGAAAAAGATAAAAGTACTCTAAAGAAAAATAATTTCATCATCTTTCTTTCTTGATTTGCTCATAAGTCTAGTATTCTCTAGTTAAGATATTTTGTGCTTCCAAGGAAGATTTCATGTTTTTCTTTATCATTTGTATGTTTGGTTGTTTCCTTCAACTCTTATACTTGCTACCCAGCCTTGCTAGCCAAAAACCTGTACTGAGAGGGTATTCTTCTCGTGCATCCACCTCCTTTAAACCAAAACCTTTGCCATTTGTGTCCACCATACCTACCTAGTAGCATTATTGCTATTCCAAGTAAATTCTTGTTTTTCCTACCTCCCAAATTAAACTTGTTATGTGAAAATTAGTGATTAAATCTCTCACGAACTTGATGGCACACTTTACTTTCTTGCATTTAATAAACTTGAACCATTGGGTCCTTCTTTGTTGTGTATATGCTTGCGCTTTATGAGTTGAAGTTAGCCAAACCATGTATCATGGGGACCGCTTTCAACACTTCATTGGTACTTGTACCTAGTTGATATCATGTTCTTTTGCTTATGGATCCCGGCGGTGTGAAATAAAAGTGGAACTTGTAAGATCATGGAGTTTATATGTGTGTTAGAGAAACGTCTGGGCCGCTAGCCTAAGCCATGCCTAATCATGGTGGAAACTTGCAGCATAACTATAGTGAGCATTCTATGAAGCATCCTCAATAAAAACCTATGCAAATACCAAATAAAAAGATCGCTGAGATGCTCACTGTCTGCTTGCCTTGTCATTTTGATTATGGGATAGCCCCTGTGTCATGTGCAAGGGGTACCCCGTTGGCGGTTCTCAATGATACGCATGTATTTACAATGACAAGAGCTTGCTCGTGACTGAAGTTGAGTAGCATGAGGATCGGTACTCATAAGTAAGGGGCATGAGATTTCAACTTATAACTTGTCCATCATATCCTCTTAGTTGTGTCACTTTAACCTTAATCACTTAAAGATGCCTATGATAGGGTCAATGAGAGCTGAAAGCTAGTAAGTATCATAATTTTTGGGAGCTCTTTATGAGACTTGCAATCCCTGCTTACCTCTGCGAAGGGCCTTTCTTTTACTTTGTAGTTGAGTCGGTAAACCTATTCCCTTCTATCTCAGCAAGTATTTTGAGTTGTTGTGTTTCATTCATTCATATGATGATTTATTCAGTCATGTTTCTTGTGTTCCTTGTTTTGCACATTGTTCTTATCTTGAAGTTTACTACTTTGAAAGCTTTCATTGAAAAACCAGCTATTTGTGAACTCCAGCAAATTATCAACTATTCTTCGACCGAGAGCTAAGTTTGCCATTACCAATTATGATTCACTTTTATGTATCTTTATTGTGTTTCCTTTACTCATTGCAAGTTGAGTTATATAATAGTGAGTTGTCTTCTATTATGATCTATGTATTTGATGAATGTGATGCTTCTTGTCCGTAATCTTTTATCGACTCTTCACTCCATAAACCTGAGGCCATGTTTATTGAGCTCAATTTCGCTTGGGGACAAGCGAAGTCTAAGCTTGGGGGGAGTTGAGACGTCCATTTTGCATCACTATTCTATGTCTTAATTCACTATTATTCATTGATATATTTCGTATTGAGAGGTGATACTTATGTTATTTCATCTATTTTTTCATGGTTGATGAATTTTGGAGCATGGACAGCTGCAGTCAGGATTCTGATGGAAAATGTGTTATTGGGAGGCAAAATTCGCGAAGATCGGAAAATCCAGGAAAATATACGGAAAATCCTATTTTTCTAGAAGACTCAGGATGCCAGAAGATGGAGTGGAGGTGGGCCACAGGGGGCCCACACCACCCCATGGCGCGGGCAAGCCTAGGCCACGCCTGGGAGTGGTGTAGCTGCCCTGGCCCACTCCAGCCTCTCCCCTCTGGCGTATATCATCCCACGAAACCCTAAGACTCGGGGAGCGACCACAGAAAGATTCCACCACCTCTGCGGGGCGGAAAACTCCGAGAGATAAAGATCTCTCCGGCAGACAGATTTCTGCCGAGGAATTCCTTCCCGGAGAGGGGAGATCGTCGCCATCAACACCACCATCAAGCTGGACTGCATCGGGATCATCATCACCATCATCATCACCATCTCCATATTGCTGTAACAATTGAGTTGAATCTTGCATTAGTTCATAGGGGAAACTTTCCCGGTGTTGATTACTCTTTGTAGTTGATGCTATCGAGTGAACCTTTGAATTATTGTTTATGTTCAGATTGTTATACATCATTATTTCATCTCTGATCATGATCCATATGATATCTTGTGAGTAGTTCGTTTTGTTCTTGAGGACATGGGAGAAGTATTGTTGTTAGTAGTGGAGTTGTGTTGAGAAAGATTCAATAGATTGTTACTTAAGTTGTGGTGTACTTCTTCTAGTGTTGTCATGTGAATGTCGACTACATGACACTTCACCTATATGGGCCTAGGGGAATGCATTCTGTATTTGGCTACTAATCGTAGGGGTTGCGGATGTAAACCTGAACCCCCGTTAGGAAACCATTGCACAAGGGACGTAAGGGTCTTAGAGTTTAAAGCTGTGGTTAGGTTTCTACCTTAATTACTTTCTTGTACTTACGGATGTTTGCAAGGGGTATAATTACAAGTATGTATTAGTCTTGGATGGGGCGGTACATTAGCACAGGTTCACCCACACAACACTTAGCAAGCTAAAGAAGATTAATCGACTATATGAAGTGAAAGCACTTGACAATCTTCCCATGTGTCCTCGAGAACGTTTGGCCATCTATAGAAATACAATCGACTTGTCCTTTGCTGCATAAAGGATTGGGCCACTTGCTGCATTTGTTCCTACTGTCTTTTATTTACTCGTACTCTGTTTACTTGCTTTATCGAAAACTCCTAAAAATTCGTTTGCTAAGTATTTGCAGAGAATTCCTGATCCATACCACTAGCCAGCACCTTCTGCTCCTTGTTGGGTTCGACACTCTTACTTATCGAAAATACTGCGATACACCCCTATACTTGTGGGTCATCAGTGACAACCCACATGATCTTGTTTGTTCAAGGTAGCACATTTGTTATTAAAACATCAAGTGAAAGTATCAAAGACTATACTCTGCTTATTCTTAATTCTAGATTGCATGGAGTTTTCCCTTTCTAGAGGAGTATAAGTGAGATGTGTTGCATAATCTTTAAAATAGGATGTGATGCCCATATGAAATCTAATCATACACATAATGAAGTTTCATCAATATGGTATTGCTTATGAATTGTTTTATGTCCATTGCACCTTATGAGAGAATAGACAACTGAGTCCACGAACCTTGGTCCAACTTTTATTGTAAGAAACAACTTTCCATTACTTTCATTGTATTTTATATTTTCTGCATCGATTGAATCCTAAAATACAAAAACACTTTTACTATTAGCAAACACAAACAAAAAAAGACCTTTACCTTATTGTTTTACTTTCTTGTCTAGTTATCGATTGTTTTTACCTTTATTTATGTATTTGTAGTTTATTTCAGTTTTATTAATACAAAACATTGTGTTTAACAACCACATGGTGGAGATGGGGACACAAGGCAAATACTTTGTTTTGTAGATTTCTAGAAGAATGAAAGAGGAGAAGTCTCTAGCCAATTCCCCGAGAGTTCAACATAAACCCTCGAGTCACCCTTGTGGGGAAAAGGTGCTTGCTACAACACTCTACACTTGGAGTCCCAATGAGTTGGTACACACAGAGTTGTTGCCATCAAGAACATTTTCTAGCTCCATTGGTTGGGAATTGCAAGATACAAATCATAGTAGCATCTTCATCTAGTTTGGGAGCACAAGATAATTCCCACAGTAACTACTAGAACTTTTTCCGACACTGCTTCACCATAATAGGTAGAACATTTTCTAACACCGTTGTCATTAAGTTTGGAGTGAGCACATCTTCTGCCACTGATGGCTGTGAAAATAGTCATCTTTCTCCATGTTTAAATCACATTTTTAGTTAAACAAATGACTAAGAACCTCTTTATCCTTGCTACTAATGACTAATTATTGAAAATATGTGTAATCCTTTGTTTTAAATTGTGCTGTGTAGGAAATAACACTTTTAAGGCAAAATCATGAGCTATTAATGAAGATTATGAGGTTTCCTACATAGTCAAGCAAACCAGGGTCAAAACCCAGCCTTCGGAAGGTTTAACGACCAACGGTACGTGCAAGGTCCACCCATACCGCCTACCCTTACCAGGTGGCAGTGGCTTCATGAAGTCAAACCCTACAACTTTCATGAAGGCGCCTATATATTTTGAGGTCCTAGATGCCATGTAGAGGGCCACCATTCTCGGATTGCATCACAACACCACCAAAGGACATACACCACCAAAGGACATCCTCTCCATCCTCCATCCTCTCCATAGTCATAGCCATTATCTTGTGCTTGAGATCTCCTTGTGATTCGGCGACCATTGTAAGAATATTTTATTTGAATATAAGTATTTTGCACAATGTTTTCTATCCTTGATCTTATTGTTATGAGTGAGTAGTCCTCACGGGCTGCGGGTTGGGGTGAAACCTTGCAGCGATATTGTGGATCTAATTCATGGGAGTATCATGTATTGCTTGAATAGATATTAGTATCTTTGTCTCTTGTCTCAATCTATGGACTTTTAGGTACTCAACATCCCACAAATTGATAAATGCTTGAGGTGAGATGCTTGGTGAGAGGCGATCTCGTAGGAAACCTAGTGACAGAAAAGGGAGTATAGTTTTGTTTAGCAATCCATTTGCGAACAACAACAACATCACTTCTTAAGGCTTTGATCTGAGTTTTCACTTAATAATTGTTATAGACTGGTATTTCATTTTATAATGGTTGGATCAAAGTACTATTACTATGCCTATGACTCGCAGGTGCTCTAGTATATTAGGATGTGCTGCCCATAAATTTTATCTTTGTTAAATCATTACGCATGAATATGCATATTACTATTTTTATCCAATATGATGTGTAGTTGCAGGTGAATCTTCTACCCTGGCCTATCTCCATCCATTGCAACAAACAACACACTACAAGAAATGTGTTCACTAGTGATCTTTCCTTAACGACCAAGATTTTTTTGTTCATAGATCTATGACCATTCTGAACTAAATGGTTGTAATGTATTTGGGAGGGTCCAAACCTTAAAAAACTACGACCATTTAGGTCTAGAAGGTTATAATTTCCTTACACGAATTGGTCATAACCTAGATAGCACTGGTCTGGACCTTATCTTCGTCTGATTACGACCAATCTAAATGGTCATGGACGCTAAATCGTGGTGCCTTAAAATGATTGGTCGGCCAACACAGCAATTTCGTCTACGTGGCATGTCCATGTGTCAATTTTCGCTGACATGTCTAGATAGACACGTCTACGTGGCATGTACATGTGTCAATTTTCACTGACGTGTCTGTAGTGAGGCATGTGAGACCTACCTGTAATTTGGCATTCACAACACTATATAATGACATGTGAGGCCTATCTGCCATGTGGCACATGCCTATTAGGCATGCATAGACAATATATGAGCCTCCCCTGAACTGACAAGTGGAGCCCACTAAGGACAGGGTCAACACAAAATAGTTCCAATTAAAAAAAAGGGCACCAGGGGAGGTCGAACTCGAGACCTGCACCCCCGTACACAACGCCCTAACCACCAAACCAATCATGACTTTGTGCCTACTATGCCACGCGACTACTACTAATTCTATACCATATAGCGTTGGGCCTGGGCCCGAGTGGGACGAGGCCTCCGTCCTCCTTTTTTCTTTAGGAATAGGACTCCTCGACTGGGCCGGCGGCCCATAGGCCATTCCAAGGCAGATTTAGCCTGAAAGTATTGGCTTTATATACAATTTGAGTCTAGATAAAATAGAGGGTTTTTAATTTGTTTAGGAAGTTTAAAAATACAATTTTTCATATGATCTCGGATCATGATACAAAGACTATTTAATTTGTTCATAACATGTGGCTATTTACAAAAATGTGGTGATACAATTTTATAACATATTTTTTAATGTTTTTGAATTAGCTATGCCGGTTTCAAGACATGGTTAGAACGGCAAGGCTGACCGTCCTCTTCTAGGGGTTGAGTGTTTCTAAAACTTGTATTGGATCTCTGAAAAAACATCATATCGTGAGTTTAAAAATGATTTTTTCAAAAAATCATGAGCATTAGATCATGTACCTGTAGTTTAAACTGGACCCACTTCCTACCGATTCGGTAGACATTTGTCTTTTTTGCCAGAGGTGGACTGATAGTTTTTAAAATTCCCGGTTGGGACATTGTCTATGTAAGATGGTCTAGTATTTTTGAAAAATAGGGTGGTAGTATTTTTGAATTGAATATTTAGTGTTGCTCAACAAAACTCCCCGATTTTGGTACTAAGAAAATAGAAAATGGCTTTTCCATGTGACAAAAAGAAAAACTTCCTCCTGCAACATTGTTTGCCATATCGACATGCATATGCGTGCACAATATGGACATGTTATCATAAACTATGTCGTGATTCTAACCATAACATTGGTCGTTTGGCTTGAAAGCCACGAAACCTCGAAAATGATAGGTCATTTCTGAGAAGATTTTTTTGAGATATTTACAATATACTAAGTTTGGTATTTTTCCTTGCAACTATGTAATATAATATGACACTAGGCGAAGGATTTACCTTGTTCGGACCATTTTTAAATTTTTTATGCTTGTTTCCAATTTTTTCCATTTGAAACTATGGTCAAATCGGCAGGCACGAAGATATGGGATGAGCCTCGCTAAAAATTGCACTGTATCTCTGAAGAAACATCATATTGTGAGTCTAAAAATGATTTTTTCAAAAAATCATGAATTTTAGATCATGTACCTGTAGTTCAAACCGGACCCACTTCCTATCGATTCGGCAGACATTTGTCTTTTTTGCCAGGGGTGGACGGATAGGTTTTAAAATCCCCGGTTGGGATATTGTCCATGTAAGATGGTCTAGTATTTTTGAAAAATGGGGTGGTAGAATTTTTGAATTGAACATTTGATGTTGCTTCACGAAACGCCCCAATTTTAGCACTCAGAAAATAGAAAATGGCTTTTCCATACAACGAAAAGGAAAACTTACTCCTACAACATTGTTCGTCGTTCCAAGATGCACATGCGTGCATAATATGGGCATATTATCCCAAACTATGTCGAGATTATGGCCATAACATTGGTTGTTTGGCTTGAAAGTCACGAAACCTCGAACATGATAGGTCATTTCTGAGAAGGTTTTTTTGAGATATTTACAATATACCAAGTTTGCTATTTTTTCTTGCAACTATGTCACATAATATGACACCAGGCAAAGGATTTACCTTGTCCGGACCATTTTTGAATTTTTTATGCCTGTTTCCAAATTTTTCCATTTCAAACTATGGTCAAATTGGCGGGCATGAAGATATGGGATGAGCCTCGCTAAAACTTGCACTGTATCTCTGAAGAAACATCCTATTGTGATTCAAAAAATCATGAATATTAGATCATGTACCTGTAGTTCAAACCGGACCCACTTCCTACCGATTCGGTAGACATTTGTCTTTTTTGCCAGCGGTGGAAGGATAGGTTTTAAAATCCCTGGTTGGAACATTGTCCATGTAAGATGGTCTAGTATTTTTGAAAAATGGGATGGTAGCATTTTTGAATTGAACATTTGGTGTTGCTTCACAAAACGCTCCAATTTTGGCACTCAGAAAATAGAAAATGGCTTTTCCATACAACGAAAAAGGAAACTTCCTCCTGCAACATTGTTCGCCATCCCAAGATGCACATGTGCATATTATGGGCACATTATCACAAACTATGTCCTGATTATGGCCATAACATTGGTCGTTTGGCTTGAAAGCCACGAAACCTCGAACATGATAGGTCATTTCTAAGAAGGTTTTTTCGAGATATTTACAATATACCAAGTTTGGTTTTTTTTCTGGCAACTATGTCACATAATATGGCACCACGCGAAGGATTTACCTTGTTCGAACCATTTTTGAATTTTTATGCCCGTTTCCAAAATTTTCCATTTCAAACAATGGTCAAAACAGCGGTCACGAAGATATGGGATGAGCCTCGCTAAAACTTGCACTATATCTCTGAAGAAACATCATATTGTGAGTCTAAAAATGATTTTTTCTAAAAATCATGAGCATTAGATCATGTACTTGTAGTTCAAACCGGACCCACTTCCTACCAATTCGGCAGACATTTGTCTTTTTTGCCTGGGATGGATGGCTAGGTTTTAAAATCCCCGATCGGGACATGGTCCATGTAAGATGGTCTAGTATTTTTGAAAAATGGGGTGGTTGTATTTTTGAATTGAACATTTGGTGTTGCTTCACAAAATGCCTCGATTTTGGCACTCAGAAAATAGAAAAAGGCTTTTTCCATACGATGAAAAGGAAAACTTCCTCCTGCAACATTGTTTGCCGTCCCAAGATGCACATGCATGCACAATATGGGCACATTATCACAAACTATGTAGCGATTATGATCATAACATTGGTCGTTGGCTTGAAAGCCACGAAACCTTGAACATGATAGGTCATTTCTGAGAAGGTTGTTTCGAGATATTTACAATATACCAAGTTTGGTATTTTTTCTAGAAACTATGTCACATAATATGGCACCACGCGAAGGATTTATATTGTTTGGACCATTTTTGAATTTCTTAGGCCGGTTTGAAGACACAGTGATAGAGCCAGCGAATCACAATAGAGAATCGCACTGCCCACAGATCACCCCACCGACGGAGATCTCGGCCATTCACATGACATGCATCCAACGCTCTTGGACCTCCCAATCCTGTTCACTCTCGAATGACCCAAAGGCCCTAGTTCCAACAGTCTTGCCCGTAGAAGTACTCAGGGGCATTTCCGTAACATCCTCTCCCAAACCGTAGTCCCCCATGCCCCTCGCACCTCGTCACAGACCCCACCGCTACAACCTCCCTCTCTCTCTCAAAAAAAATAAACACTAGTCCCCCACGCCCTCGCACCTCGTCTTAGACCCCTCCGCCGCCACCGCTCCCTCTCTCTTCTCCCTGCCACCCCTTCTCCCTACCGCAGAAGTGCTGACCCTAGCCTCTCACTCGACAGAGGCGTCGACCACCCTAGGAACCACGATGCCATGGCGAGCCACTACGCTGGTTAAGATCTGGCGGTGTCAAGGTGGTCTTTCTCGCCGGCGCGCAGGGGCATCAGTGCCTGGAGCTCTGTCGATCTCGCCCCACCGTGTCACTACCGTGGACGAAGGTAACCAGGATGCCACCTCTCGCCCCTCCCCCTGCAAGGCCCAGATGGAGGCGAGCATGGACACTAGAACAAGGGCTAAGGATTTGAGGTGCATGGGGATCCTCCACGACCTCCCTCCCACGCGGCACGGCCACTGCTCCTTGTCGCCACTCCAGTCCGGCTCCGACGAGAGGTCCAGGACAAGGACAACGACATCCCCGAGCTGCTTCCACGGGGGTGCACCCGGACACCACCCTCCACGACATGTTGCTGCCGGCCACGCCTGCGGCCTGATGCTGCTGACGTGATGCCGTCAACATCCACAACCTGCTTCCCACACCAAGGTATCTCTTCTACTGCACGTCCTTCCCCTGTTCTTTCTGCAATGGATGCGCATGTCCATGTCCTTCACCTGGATAAACACATCTGCATCTGAGACTCAGCCATCTTCCCATCTGCATTGAACCGAGACCACCAAGCTGAAGCATAAGTTCCTACTCCATTTTACCTGTTATTATAAAATGAATTTTTGACGTACATGGGAACAGAATCTTGTTCAACATATTTGAGTGAATTGAGGATGAATTACTAAAATTTGACATTTCTCAGTTCTATAATTCATTGCTAATGCGATCTCTGTAATAGATGCAAATGTTTCCTTGTAGCAAATGTAAATTTGTATTAGTAGTAAGTTGTTCTTATTGCAAATGAAAAACATTTATGCTCGTCAGCATGTCCTTTCATGGAGTTCCTGATGTACATAGCTAATGTTGGTTACCTGATCTTTATATTATGTTTCAAACATATGAGCCATTGTAAAAATTAAGGTAATTAACTTACCGATGCTGCACTATGATAGAAATAACACTGCCAGATTTAATTAAGTTCATTATTCTTCTACGAGTTCATGTTCTATTGTATCAAACGACTTTGCTGCTATGCAGCTTCTTATATGGACCCATAAGCTGCTATAAGTTGTTTTAATTCTGGTAATAACATGAGCATGTGATACATAGTTGCTTTTTTTGTCCCCTGCTGCTGCATATAATATAGCAGACTGTCTTACTACACCAATCCCTATTTTGTTTATTTGAACATATATTGGCATCTTTGAAGTTCAAGTACCTTACACATTTTATTATTCTTGCTAACAGCAAGCTGATGTGTCTCTACAGGTTTTTGAAGCCTCTGCCTGCTTATGATGTTTTTGGTTACCATCCCTAAGTTCATCTCCTACCATTGTGATGTACATATCTACGAGACCAGATTATCTTGAACGACATCGCCATCAACTGCATTGTCCCAAAGTCAGGTATGCATGGGCTCCCCTTTCTATCCAGATCATGTATACGAGACCATATCATGTATTCCTTAGTAATAGAAAGGAAGAGACCACCCTTGTCCTGTTAGCACAACCATGTATCTAATTATTTATCATTGTGAGCGAGATTGAACATCATATAGTCCAATTTGTGTGATATAGCCCACTAAAATGACAATGGCTAGATCTGATGTGCCTGTGCTTGTATCTCTTGTTTGGTTTGTACAACGTGTACTTATTGTTTAATCATTCATGCTTGCTGTATCTAAAAAGGTACTCCTTCTAAAATTATTTCTCCCTTGGTTCTAAATATTCAATCATGTTGTGACATGTTGTGTAATTGACCAACGAACTGAAAATTATGTGCTTATCATTCATCTGCTCTGAATGCACTCTCTATTCACCGAATACTCATCTACTGCACTATCTAATGCACCTACTGCTCATGTATATTGTTTACAGTACCTGGTGTTGATCTTGAGGAGAAAGAATATCCGGAGGTGGAGGAGGAAAAAGATGTCGTGGAACTTGATGATGCATCCATCAATGTCGGACTGCGATTCAACGACTCGGCCAGCTGGTAGGAAGCGCGGAGGAAGCAACAACGCCAGAGAGCTGGTTGGCCGAGGTGCGGAGGCAGCGAGAAGGCTGGCGGACAATTCAGCGAGCCGGCCGATAGCTTCAGGCTCACATTCTTTTGAATGGCAGGAGCTCCAGGCTCACATGATTCAATATTGTAGGGTTATAATTTTGTAGCTATTTATATTACTGCTTGTTGTAAACTATGTCATGATTGTAAGAGATGTTCTAATCTTGGTTGCCATTATGAAATCGAATGTAATTTGTGCTCAGTTTATGAACTATTGATTATTTACTGCCTGGAACTCGTTAGAGATGAAGCAAATGCTAATGGAGCTCTAAAATGGCCACGGCCCAAAATGGACAAAAAGGACCCATGATAGCTGGGCCATCTGACTAGTGGGACCAGGTTTTAAAAATTAAAAATGGACAAAAATGTTAGACCAAAAATGCCACGGCTGAGAAATATGTGGGCCGATTTGTTGGGCTTGGCCTACTAAATAACTGCACCATAAATACCAAATTTGTAAAATAAAAAGGCTAAACTTGTTGGGCTTGGCCCATGCAGAGAACCTCGTAGGACTAGCTTACATGAAGGCTTACGTGGACATGCTAGATAGCATGTGACCAAACCATCTATATTGGTCATAGACTACTATGACCAATGCACAGAAAAGGTCTTTATTGTCCGTTAGTGACTCTCAGCTTTTGACCATCTGTTTTTGGTCACAAGAACGTCATAAATGGAGAACAATGACCATCTAGTGACCAATATGGAGGGTAAAAAATTACCATATTTCTTGTAGTGACATTCTAAAAGTAAACTAGAAAAGTCCAGTAAACAAAGTAAAACAAACAAAAAAGTCTTGTAGACGTGTCTCATTTAATTTCCATTTAGCATTGTTTCCCAAGGTTAGATTAATCCTAGGTATACTAGGAAAAAACCTACTATACTACATCCATAAATCCGGATCGAAGGTATCAGACACCATCATTACCAACTTTGTGCAAACACCTAAGCTTGGGGAGGTTGCACCATTGTGAGCTTTTCTTCCCCTTTATATTTTCAAAGCATTTTTCTTTTGTCTTGTTTTTTGTCTTTATTTTTATTTTTGCTTGTTTTCTTATAGTCTTGTTTTTTGCTTTTCAAGTAAACACAAAAATCCATAAAAAATAGTGTGAACTTTGCTTTTCTTGTAAGCATGGGAGATGTGAACATAGACAAAGTTAAACTAGGAACCCCTATCTTATTTGCCACCTCCACTTTTAGGCAACACTTTGGAGAAACATTAAAAGATGCTTGGGTAGGGATAAACAAAATACATAGTGAAGATCTTAACCCATGTAGATAAGAAGTTGTGCACCTTCACTTTTATTACAAATTGGAACCATGGTATAAAAATGCTTTGGATATAGCTACGGGAGGAAGTTTCGTCTTATCATCATCAAAAGGTTCATCCAAGACAATTAAGAATATTTTTGGTACTCATGTTGGAAAAATATGAAAAGTAGAAGATATCACTACATTACTTGCTTCTGCTAGGGAAAGAATTGAAAATTTTGCTAAGAAATTACCTGATAAATAAGATTAGGAACCTTTAGAACTCTTCACCAAAAACTTTATACCAGAAATCAAAGATAAGATGTCTATTATTATAGATAAACTTGACACTTGCGAGAAAGAATTTACAAAAGATCACAAAATCCTTTTAGGTGCTGAAAGAAAGATATCATGCCCAAGTGATATTATAAATGGTGTCGCTTCTTTCAAATATTTACCAAAAGATAAGTTTTAGAAGAAAGCATTTAAATTACCTAAGGAGAATGAGAAAAAAGAGAAGGGAATATGGGTAATTAAAGAAAGTAATGAAAAACAAGTAAAGGAAGTTAGAATGCTTAGTGAAGTAAATGAACCTCTACTAGATCTTGATAGATGTAGCTTGCATGAACTCATTAATATATTACAAAATATTCTAATGATCCCCTTTATTAATGTTCATCAAGAATGATTTGGTTAATACATAGCAAATTATGTTATAAAGGAAAAGATATAAAGATACAAAAAGGAAGCAATGATACCACTTAAGCTTGGGGATGATTGGCTCTAAAAGGGTAAGATGGTTAACCTAGAGGGGTGAATAGGTTTCTACAAATTTCTTTATAATCTTTTGTAAGTTTTAGGCTTTGCAGAAAATAAGTTTGTCTAAATGCAAACTAGGTGAAGCAACCTAGATGATGATACAAGCTACTTCAATCTTGAAGGCTATCACAAGGTAAACAACAAAATTAATAGATTTGGGTTAGGAATAACCGAAGCACGCGGAGACTAAGTTGTATTCCCGTGTTCATTCCCTTGTCGGGAGGCTATGTCATGTTGGAGCGGTGCATTGTCCCACAAAGGATTCTCCAATGCCAGAAAGGCTCACCTTCTTCTTCGAGCCTATCCCATGAAGGAATATCTCACTTACTCGTGGTAGACTTTAAGGTAGTCTCCGAACCCTCATAAACTTTCCACGGGGCAAATCACAAGACGAATGCCTCTGGGCAACCCTAGCCACCTAGGGTTTTCCACAAACACAAGAGTAACAAGAAAACTCGATGAACTAAAGGTGAAATGAACTTTGGCTTGGTGGAAACGTAGATCAGGACCTCATCTTGCTTTCTATCAAAGGGATTTAAGTTTGGTTGGGTAGAATGGGAGATCTCAAGATTTTGGTGTTTCAATAATGGGGAGAAAGAGAGATCAAGGATCGAATATGAAATGTATTTCCTAACCTCTTAATGGAGAATAAATGGGTATATACAGTATAAAGAGAAAAGTAGCCGTTTTGGAGGTGGATATGAACAAACCGGCAGCAAGTCGGACATCAACAGATCATGCGTCGAACAAACCGATAGCAAGATTGGTGAACCAGAAGATGGACCGAACTGAATCGTAGCCGCGCCGGATGTACCGGTGCTTCGCCAAATTGGCTTTCAATATACCTGTTTGGTATGGGGGGTTTTAAACCTAACGGCTCACGGACAGTTCAATGCCACATCCGGTGGTGCCGGATTAATAGTTGGTTTCGCAAAAGCCTCATTCAGACATGTTTCTCCTTTGACTAAAGGCTCTTCTTTTGTGGGTGTGATGTCTATATGATGATAGGATGTGTATATGGTAGAATGGCATCCCAAAATATCTCATAGAGGTCGCCCCTATTAATAGTGTGGTGTTTCGTATTAGACTCAAATGAAAAGGAGAGAGAAATATAAAAAAAGCACCAGCTCTTTTATTGAGTAGCGAATGGGAGGTCTCACGCCACGTCTCATCATCACTTGCGAACTAAAACCTGTGTAAACACTAGTAGGTAACATTAGTCCACACTTTAGCTCAGGTGTAATCATTAACCAAAATAATGGATAAGGGCATATTGCCCTTTCAATCTCCTGCTTTCATCCTACCTGTGTTGTAGGTGAGGTCTACATGGAACACCGGCATGGCCGTCATCCTCATGACGATAGTAGATGTCTCCTGGCTACGGGCCAACTAGCGGTGGTAGCATAGAGTCGACGACGACCTCGACAAAGAGGTAAGTCTCGATCCCTGACATATAATGCTCTTGATCCAGTTTGTTTGTTCTGCCTTTTGGGATCTTGATCCCCTTTATCTCTCTGTTTTTCTCTCAACTGAAGGAGACACACCTCTTGGCCTTGATGCCAACTATTCGTCTGCTCGATTTCATGGCGAGCAGCGTATGAGCCCGACCCCTATGCCACGTTGCACAGAACCTAGAACAACGGAACCAGTCGATGGTGTACGCGGGCTTCGGATCACCGGCGACACTGACTGCATGAAGAGCCATGGTAGCAGTGGACTAGACCTAACAACAACGGAACCAGGCGATGGTGTACTCAACTGTGCGCTCCTTTGTGGATTCTCTCCTCCCATGGTGAGCCATCTCTCTATCATGTTTTGGCATGTCAACAATTAGATATCACATATAGGGAAGTGGAAGAGGATGTTGCTTCATTCGCTTCCGTCTCTTCTCTTCCCCTACATCTCTAACCCTTTTTTTATTGATTTCTGTAGAAAACGGTGTCAAGAACATGGAGAAAAAAGAGATGGAACTCACCTACACTTGAAGAAAGCTGGACGAGGAACCCTAAACTCTTCTATTGCAGCTGTACTTATTTTTATTTTTTTTGTTATTTTAGTGTCTTACCTTCCTGTCATCTAATTGTTGAATAGCTGCATGTTTTGGTACTACTTCCTTGCCTGCTTCATTTTTTGTTGTTTAACTGCTAGATGTGAGGAGTGGGAAGCATGGGTGCTGGCTCTCTGTTGACTTGCACAAATGGAAACGTAGGAGAAGGCGTCCGGTCATGGTATGTCCCTCTCTCCACCTCTCAGTTACCTTATGTTTCCCTGAACATGGTCGTGAGAGAGCAGTTCCATATATAGGTGAGATCAAATGGTTGTAGTAAGCCTCTAGCCACTATGTTCCGAACAACAAAATGTTGGTGACATTCAGTCATAGCGACTGCTGCCAGCAGACTTCCACATGGTTGCATCTGCTCCTGGTGAAGCTATGGCCGCTGTAGCTAGGAATCTTCTCATGTATGTTGTTTCATTTATTTATTAAAGGGTGGAAACATTCATCATTTTTTTCTTCTCTTTTGCGCATAGTTATTGTCTAAAACTTGAGCATGCTTTACTCACTATGTGACTTTGTGTTCTTTCCGTTGTGTGCTTTTCTCGGCATATTCATCTAAATGACTCTACATGCCGAGTGACATGAAAACACAGTGCTCCATGTCGATGTCATACAGGTGCCCCTTCGATAGATAGCATGGCCCTCTTCTCCATAGGAACCAGTATGTTAACTGTACGATGCAGTATAGCTTGATCTTTGTAGCGTGTTCTTCCATTTTTTCAGTGTGGCTTTTTACACTATTCATTCTGATTTAATAACTCACCCATACATGTCTTCAGTACATGCTATTTGGTGTCATGCATTTGCAACATGTGCTATCAGCTTTGTTAGTGAGCTCATTTACTTATCCTCTTCTTGATCTTTTGCAAGCACTTCCTTGCCTAGGTTTCTATCTTCCAAGAGAAGAGTACAACGGTATCTTGGTCGTCTAAAGGATGAGCAAGCATTCAGGGTAAAGAATATGTACAACTAGAAGACCCGGACCTGCTCTTCTGACTTCCTCGAGATATCGACCAAGTTGAGATGAGGCAAATAGAAAGGATGCGTACCTCCTAGCCGACATGCCAACTTAGATTTAGAATTTCAAAAGAAACAACTTCTTGGAGAGCAATAGATATTTGTTGGCTATTTTGTGTGTCATAGTCACTCTGCAACCTAGAGTTGAGCCATGGATAACTTCGAAGAAAATTACTCCAACACAAAGTGATACGTCTTAACAAACTGAAACTGTGTCAGACTTGCAACGGTTGCCTACCTCCTATGTTATACTAAGATTTCATACGCCTATCTCCCACGCTACACTACCCACACCAAAATTATTTTTTGGCGCCGACGCGAGCCTTTTTTTATCTGGCGCCCCCAGGCCAAACCAACCCATAGGAGGCCAGGGAGCGCACCGACTAGAGCTGAAAACGTCACGGGCCATCCCTAGCAGTGACATAAGTGCTTCATTTTCAAAGCCGATGTGCCCCATCAATTAGCCACATGGCGGCACGCCCGTTCATTCTTGCCCGTTCCAGCGCTTCCCTCCTAGCTTTCCCACCATTTCCCGCTATATCTATGCACCACTTCCCACCTCCTGCCTCAGCCATGGAGAGGACCAATCTCAATTTCTACGAGGCCGTGATGTTCGACCACTACAACATCGTCGCGCCGCCGCACACCATGCCTCCAAACGGCTTCGAGCTCGTCTATGTTGGTATGCATGTGGCGCCGCTCTAGAGTGGCAATGAATTAGCGATGTACATCGAGGAGCCTCACCGCCAACTGTCGGAGCAGAAGGGGGCACTCTCCCGGTACTTGCCCAAGAGCGCATACTAGTCCAGTGGTTCAAGAGAGAAGAAGGCAAAGCTTGCGCTATGCAAAGATCACCGACGACTTCTACATCGAGATCCGTGCAACCCCGAAGGGAGGCAACACTTCTAGGCAGTGTCGGTCGTACAATCTACACCGTTATTAAGGTGGAACACCGTGAATAATTCATGAGGAGGGTGGAGGCCGCGGGATCGTCGACATCGACATGGAGGAGGATGACAACGACACGGAGGATGACATCGATGATGAAGACGGTGACAATGGTAGAGAAAGCAACGTAGTCGACTAGGATTAGCCTTTATTTTTTTATCTATGTATGAACATATATACCTAAATAAATGGATAGTTCATCAGATGGTAGACATCCACGGTGCGCAACTCACTACGCCCAAGGGTCTTTGTCAGAATTCTAAGCAAAAAGTATTTTGCAATTGGTAGTATGGATGGGAACACCCACTCCCCTGAATTGAGGAAAGAACCGGCGCCTCCCCATGTGGGCAAAAAAATGCTACTGCTGGACCCCATATAGGGGTTACGAGTGAAGATACTCTTATGGACGCTATTGTCTATTTACACTATAGATAAAAGTTCTCCTCCAAAATTCTTACAACGATTCGTCATCAAACGTCATACACCATGAGAGTTTCCCTACCAGCCACGCTCCAAGGGGCGCAGAGTGATAAATAACAATAATAATAAAACTTTATTATTCGCCTACGGTATATCTCCAACAGTCTCCCACTTACACCAGAGTACAAATAAACTAGTTTACATTTTGCAAGAATCTAACACCAATAGCATCTTGGTGTTGCTCATGCAACATTCAGATCCATATGCACTTTGCAAATTTTAATGTCACCATCACTTACAAACTCCCTTATCACATGGTGATACGTCCAAAACGTATCTACTTTTCCGAACACTTTTGCTATTGTTTTTCCTCTAAACCTGTGTGATTTGGATACAACTAACACGGACTGACACTGTTTCCAGCAGAATTACCTTGGTGTCTAGTTTTTATGCAGAAAATCAACTATCAGGAAAAATCCCAAAAAATATGCCAAAAATTGTATTTCACCAGAAGACTCACGGAGCGATAACACGAGACGGAGTAGGGCCACGAGGGGCCCACACCACCTGGCCACGCGGGCCAGGCCAGGCCGTGCCTGGGGGTGGTATGGCCGCCTCGGCTGCCCCCTCGGCCTTCCTCTTCGCCTATAAGTCACCTCTTGACCTAAAAACCAAGGGGGGTCGACGTTTTTCCAGAAAGAGTTCCGCTGCGCTGCCACCACCAGATTCCGCGATTCGGAACCAGAAACTCCATTCTGGCACCCTGCCGCGACGGGGAATTGGAGGAGATCATCGCCATCATCATCACCATCGCTTTTCCATCGACCATCCATGTTTCCCCCATCTATGAGTGAGTAATCCTCCGCTGTAGGCTATGGGGATGGTAGGGATTGGATGAGAGCGTTCATGTAAAGGCATCAGATTGTTAGGGCATGGTGCCTAGTATCTATTATTAGTGCTTTTTGACTTTGTTGCAACTTGTTATGCTTAATGCTTATCACTAGGGCCCGAGTGCCATGATTTCAGATATGAACATGTTATTGATTCATTATGATAGTATTGTTTATGGTCTTACCTGCAAGTTGTATACACATATTGTTGTCCGGAACCAAAGGCCCCAAAGTGAAAGCAATCGGAATAACCGGAGGTAATGGCTTTGATGTGAGGATCACATGTGTTAACAGAGTGTTAATGCTTTGCTCTGGTGCTCTATTAAAAGGAGCACCTTAATTGCCAATAGTTCCTGATACATTGCAAATGTATCTATAATTTTTTATGTTCCATGCTTGGTTTTATCCATTTTGTTGTGTTTTGTTCCAACTCTGGAGTACTTTTCATATGATTTCTTGGACTAACCTATTAACAAGAGCCACAGTGCCAGCTGCCTGTTTTCTGCTGTTTTTGGTTCCAGGAAAGTCAGAAAATGAATATTCTCAGAATTGGACGGGACAAAAGCCAAAGTGCTTATTTTTCCGAAAGGGATCAAGTGCCAGAATACGAGACGGAGAAGGGCCAGAGGGCGGCCACACCACCTGGCCGCACGGCCAGGCCTGGCCCACGCCAGGGGGTGGTGTGGCCAGCCCAGGCACCCCCTCGGCCTCTCCTTCCGCCTATATATTGCCTCGGGATGAAAACCCTAAGGACCCGATCAAAAATCCACGAAAGAGTCTGTAGCCACCGTCATCTCCATCCCTAGATCGGGAGGTATCTGAAGCTCTTCCCGGCACCCTGCCGGAGAGGGGAATTCACCCTGGAGGCCTTCTTCATCACCATGCAAGCCTCCGGTGTGATGCGTGAGTAGTTCATCCTTAGACTACGGATCCATGTAGTAGCTAGATGACTGGTTTATCCTCCTTTGTGCTTTCATGTTTAGATCTTGTGAGCTCCGTTCATGATCAAGATCATCTATTTGTAATTCAGACATGTTGTGTTTGCGGGGATCCGATGGATATTGAGATGCTATTTCAGATTGATTATTGATTCTATCATGTCTTTGTTATTTGAGATCTTGGATGCTTTGCGTTGTTAGTAGCTATCTTGGACAAGTAGATGCTAGCAACTCCAAGAGTTAGTATTTATGCTCGATAGTGGGTTCATGCCTCTGGTAATCTGGGGAAGTGACAGAAATCTCTAAGGTACTAGATGTGATGTTGCTACTAGGGAGAAAACAACAATCCTTTGTTCATAGAACAATCGTATTGTTTACTTTACGCAGTTAAATAAAGCAATAATATGTTGCTTGCAACTTAATACGAGGGGTTGGATGATAACCTGAAGGTGGATTATTAGTCATAGATGCAGTTGGATGGCGGTCTATGTATTATGTTGTAATGCCCAATCAAGTCTCAAAGGATTCAAGATGATTAGTATATGCATGTATTGCTTTCTCGGTGTTTGTCAATTGCCCCGCTGTAATTTGTTCACCCAGCATGTTATCTATCTAAGGAGAGCCACCTCTAGTAAACTATGGATCCTGGTCCTTTTCTCTACATACAATCTATAAACTATTTCTGCTTTGTGTTTACTTTCTGCAAACTATTACTTCTTTCCATTCGATACGTTTAATCCTTTGTTTTCTGCAAAACACGGTGAGATTGACAACCTCATCGCAAGTTGGGGACAAAGTTCTGTGGTTGTGTTGTGCAGGTCTCCACGTTGCTACTATCACCGGTAGTGCGCCCTGCCAAAGCTCAGCTAGCAACACATTTGGGGTGTTTCCTTTCTCCTACTGGTTCGATTAAACCTTGGTTTCATAACTGAGGGAAAACTTACTATTGTGCTCATCATACCTTCCTATTGGGGTTCCCAACGAGCTCTACATCGAAAGTCGAGCGCATCAAGACATTTTCTGGTGCCGTTGCCGGGGAGTCAAGGACATCTTCACAAGGGGAGTCCCTCATAACCAATCTCTTTCCTTTGTTGTTTTTGTTTTGCTTAGTTTTCTTTTTGCTTTGTTTGCTTGTTTTGTTCTTCAAAAACACAAAAAAATTAGTTTTACTTGTTTGCTTTCTTATTTGAAAACCCAAAAAAATGACTACTCTTGAAAACACTAAGTTGTGTGACTTCACTAGCACCAACAACAATGATTTTATGAGCACACCTATTGCTCCGCCTGTGGCTGAAAATACTTTCTATGAGATAAAACCTGCTTTTCTCAATCTTGTTATGAGAGAGCAATTTCTGGTATTGGTAATGAAGATGCTGCTTCCCATCTAAATAACTTTGTTGAACTTTGTGAGATGCAAAAGCATAGGGATATATATGGTGATATTATTAAGCTGAAATTGTTTCCTTTCTCTTTGAGAGGAAAAGCTAAAGAGTGGTTGAATTCCTTAACTAGGAATAGTATTGATTCTTGTACTAAGTGCAAAGATGCTTTTATTGGAAAATACTATCCTCCTTCTAAGATTATATCCATGAGAAGTGAAATAATGAAGTTTAAACAACTTGATAATGAGCATGTTGCTCAAGCTTGGGAAAGAACGAAATCTTTGGTAAAGAATTGTCCCACTCATGGACTGACTGCTTGGATGATCATCCAAACTTTTTATGCAGGATTGAACTATTCTTCAAGGAACCTATTGGATTCTGCTGCTGGAAGTACCTTTATGACCATCACTTTGGGTGCTGCAACAAAACTTTTGGACAATATGATGGTTAATTATTTAGAATGGCATACTAAGAGAGCTCCACAAGGTAAGAAGGTAAATTCTATTGAGGAAACCTCCTCCTTGAGTGATAAGATTGATATAATTATGTCTATGCTTGTTAATGGGAAAGCCCATATTGATCCAAATAATGTTCCTCTAGCTTCTTTGGTTGCTCAAGAAGAGCAAGTTGATGTGAACTTCATAAGAAATAACAACTTTGGCAACAATGCTTATGGTAATAATGCTTATAGGAACAATTTTGGTAACAACAATTATAAGCCATATCCTCCTAATAATACTTATGGCTATAATGGTAAACCTGAATTACCTAGTGAAGGAAGAATTTTAAAAGTTGAAAGAGCCACTAAAAACTTCATGCAAATACAATATGAGCAAAATAAACTATTTACTAAAACTATGGAGGAACAATCTATCATTTTGAAGAACATGAGCCATCAAATTGAGAGTCTAAATAGGGAAATTCCTAGTTTACAATTGAAACTCTCTAATGCTGAAAGAAATATATCATCTTTGTCTGAAGCTCAATCTTCATTGATTAATAAAATGGCTGTTAAACCGGAAACTAATGATAATCCTTTTGCAGCTACTAATGCTATACAAGTAAGAATTGATGAAAATGTTAGACTATTAGCTGAATTACATGCTAAGTAGGAAAGAGAAGGTGAAATTGCTAGAAACATTAGTGTTTCTACTATCACGACCACTAGTGTTGAGGCTAGCAATAGTTCTACTACTTTGGATGATAAGTTTGATTTTGATCTTGATGGTTGCAACATCTCTGAAGTTATTAAGTTCCTACAAAAGCTTGCTAAAAGTCCTAATGCTAGTGCTATGAACATGGCCTTTACAAAACACATTACGGATGCTCTCATAAAAATTAAAGAAGAAAAGATGAAACATAAAGCTTCTATTCCTATAAAACAATAGGATGGTTGGGAACCCATCATTAATATGAAAGTGAATGACTTTGATTTCAAAGCTTTGTGTGATCTTGATAGTAGTGTTTCTATTATGCCTAGAAGGATTTATGATATGCTTGATTTGCCTCCTCTTGAAGATTGCTATTTGAATGTCCCACTTGATGATAATGCTAAAAAGAAACTCATGGGGAGTCTTAATGATGTTCTTATTATGGTTAATTATTCCTATGTCCCTGTTGATTTCTATGTTTTGGATGTTGAATACAATGCTTCTTGTCCTATTACTTTGGGAAGACCTTTTCTTAGAACTGTTGGTGCCATCATTGATATGAAAGAAGGCACCATTAAATATCAACTCCCACTCAAGAAAGGTATAGAACACTTCCATAAAAAGAGAGAAAAGATTTCTTTTGCTTCTCCTATGAAAACAAAATTTGGTCTTAATGCTTCTTCATTTGAGAACACTTCATTCTTTCTTTGGTTCTTATGCCTAACTTAAAGGCGTTAAAGAAAAGTACTTGTTGGGAGATAACCCAAGAGTTTTAGATGAGTATTGGAAGTTATTACTTCAGTAATAACCGCTCCTTATTCTTTTTATTCGCTGTTTGTGCCAAGAGTAACCACTAATGAGAGTGAAGTAATGATTGGGAAAGTTGTTGTCCCGAAACAGATTTTTGTGCTTCACCGTAAAAATTCCTGAGAGAGCTCTCTATGTCGGATTGCGCTGTAAATTTTTGTGCTTCTGCCCCAGGTTGTTATCTAACTTTTGGTAGTTCAATACGTTTTGATTTGAGCAACAGAAGGTCTTCGAAAAAATTCGTCTTTACCTGCTGGTCTGTTTTGACAAATTTCTGCCATTTTCTGCATTTGCTTCTTGTTGGTTCCTTCTTGAGTTCTTTTGGGGAATTGAGCTTTTTGAGGGAAGTGCTACAGTAGCTAGTGTTCTAATGGAAGTTTATTTGGTGTTAGAACTGAACCTTAAGACTTATTTATCTTGTGTGCACTAATATTGCTAATGAGATTGTGTGAAGTTTTGTATGAAGGAAAATTTTCAGGTGTATGGAAGGAATGAGTAATGAGATGAAGGATGGACTAAAGCTCAAGCTTGGGGATGCCACGCGTGTCACCCCAAGAAATATCCAAGAAGTACAAGCGTCAAAGCTTGGGGATGCCCAAGGCATCCCCTCCTTCATCAATAAAAATCCTAGGTTTCTTCCAAACGCTTCATTTTTATTGTTTCATGCACAGTTGTGTTTTTCTTGGAGCGTCTTCTTTTTCATTTTCGTTTTGGTTTTTAGTTTGCTTCGTTTGCTTAGTTTTCTGAATAAGTTGGTTGGACCCCCTCTTTCATACATTGGTTTGCAAATAGTTTGGTTTGGTTTGGAAAGAGTAGGAAAGTTCTTACTTATGTGGTAAAAAGAGCTTGTTTTTTACTGTGGCCTATGCTTTGTCATACCATGCTTGATATTGTTTTGGCTTTATGCTTAGTATTCTTTGCTGTAGAATGACTTGTTATAAACATTTGATATTTCTTAATGTGCCTTGGATGAATCATGCGTTGTTTTAGCATATTAAAGCATAGTATAGTGGTATTCTCCTTTGATGCTTTATTTGGGTTGACTTGGCGCATGCTCACACCATGTTATGACTGTCACAAGTCACCATAGCCTTTATGATCCTTTAGTTTTCAACTTGTAGTATCACTTTATGCTTTGATCAATGATGTTTTGTCGCTCTGCATGATTATGGCCATTATTGCTCTCTTACTTTGTCGCTCCCAGTCTTTTGCTAGCCTCCACAACCAAGTATGAGTTCCACTCATGCATCCAACTCCCCAAACCAAGTTATTCCAAAGAGTCCACCATACCTACCTACTAGCTTATGCTATTCCAAGTATATTCATGCTTTTGTTTACCTTCCACTTGTCGTGAGAAAACTAGTGATTAAAGCTCTCACGAACTTGACGGCACACTTTACTTTACTTGCCCTTAATAAACTTGAACCATTGTGTCGTCTATGTTGTATATGCTAGCACTTATTTGTTGGGAATTACCAGAACCATGCTTTCATGGGGAACACTTTCAGCATTGCACTTGGTACTTGTACCTAGTTGATATCATGCTCTTTTGTATATGGATGTCGTCGGTGTTAAATGAAAGGGGAGCTTGTAAGTCCATGGAGTTATGTATAGGTGTTAGAGAAACGCCTGGGCCGCTGGTCTAATCCATTTTGACATGGTGGAAACCTGCAGCGTAACCATAATGAGCTGTCTACGAAGCATTCTTCTTATAAAAAAAAGAGTCCTATATTGAGAAAAAAATAGAAAAAAGGGATACTATGAAAAGAGGAAAGAGAGAAAAAAAAAGCACCATATTCCAATGGTAAATAAGAAGAATGCTGAGATGCTCGTTGTCTGCTTGCCTTGTCATTTTGATATGGGGATTCTTCCGTATCATCGGGCAAGAGGTACCCCATTGGCGGTTCTCAATGATACACATGTACTTACAATGACAAGAACTTACCGGTGACTAAACTTGAGTAGCATGAGGAGCGGCCCTCGTATACAAGGGACATGAGATTTTTGACTTATACTTCGTCAAGCATGTACACCATAGTTTGTTCACTTTAACCTTAATCACTTCAAGATGCTTATCATAGGGGCAATGAGAGCTGAAAGCTATAAGTACTATAATTTTTGGAAGCTCTTTATGAGACTTGAATCCCTACTTCCTTTTGCAAAAGGCCTTTCTTCCACCATTATATTGAGTCTCCACCTTCTACCTTTATGCACCTACTTTGAGAGCATAGTGGTCATTCTTAGTTCTATGTGCATTGTCCCAAGACTAGTTGATTGATGCATAACTTGTTATTGCTTGTTTTAAACTATTGTATCTAGTCACTCTTATGAACTTTGAAGGTGTCCTATGCATTTATATTTGCTACTCTATTGAGGTACAAGCTGAATACTACTATGCTATGTTTTCTCTATGTGAAACAAACAAACGTCTTGCAAAGCATTGTTATTCATGAATCTTTTGTTTGTGCCTTTTCATGTTGCATCATAGTATCTTTGCTTATTGCTAGAACTTTGTCTTTCATGTTATGATTGAAGTACTATGATCCCAGCTTTGAATGTTTTGCAAATACTTTGATCAAGTCTTTGATGGTGCATGTCACCTCAAAAATTATTCTTTCTTTTTATCACTTACCTACTCGAGGACGAGCAGGAGTTAAGATTGGGGATATTGATACATTGCAAATGTATCTATAATTTTTGATGTTCCATGCTTGGTTTTATCCACTTTCTTGTGTTTTGTTCCAACTTTGGAGTACTTTTCAAATGATTTCTTGGACTAACCTATTAACAAGAGCCACAGTGCCAGCTGCCTGTTTTCTGCTATTTTTGGTTCCAGGAAAGTCAGAAAATGAATATTCTCGGAATTGGATGGGACAAAAGCCAAAGTGCCTATTTTTTTGGAAGGGATCAAGTGTCAGAATACGAGACGGAGAAGGGCGGGCACACCACCACTGGCCTACGGCCAGGCTGACCTGCCCAGGTGGTGTGGCCAGCCCAGGCACCCCCTTGGCCTCTCCTTCCGCCTATATATTGCCCTCGGGACGAAAACCCTAAGGACCCGATCAAAAATCCACGAAAGAGTCTGTAGCCACTGTCATCTCCATCGCTAGATCGGGAGGTGTAGCACCCCGGTAAAATCACTACTAGAAAATCGCTTGTTGTTTTCTTTTTGTGCATCACCATGTCTGCATGCTCATGTCATCATGCATATGTTTGTCTAAAACTATTTTCTAAAAGCCTATATTTGTTTTCTAAATATCCCCTGTCTTCATTTCAAATTAAAACCCCGGCCTCTTCCGAATATTTTGTTTTGTCTAAAAACTGTTTGTGAAAGGTTTTATAAAATAAAAATAAAACAAATATTTTTATTAGGGGAGGCAGCCGGCCAGGACTAAAAGCCTAGCCAGCCAGCCTACTACCCCCCAACCAAACCCTAGAAATCCTACCCTTGACCTAATCCCACCTGCTGCCGCCAGCTACCTAACCAACCCAGCTCCACCCCGCCAACGCCACCCACACGCCTGCTCCCACCTGACCACACCCTCCCGCCAGCAGTACACACCTAGCTACCGACACGAGCGGACGTGCACGACACGCTCGCCCACCCTAGTCCCGCATCCCACCCCAGCCACTCAAGGTTACCACCAACGCACCCAACCCCCTCCCCTGGACCCATCACGTCCTAGTCGGCCGCCCACTCCCGTGCACCGCAAGTCGCCCCTGGCCCCACCCCGACCGACACGGGCGCAGTCCCACCCACCCCAGAGACGTGTCTACACGATGCACGCATTTTCCCCTTCCCCTCGATCCCCACCATCTCGCTAACCTCCTCCGCCGCCCTCTTCTCTCCTCCCGGCTGCCGCTAGGCGCCCTTCGGCTTTTGCGTGTCTCCGCCGCCCCGAGCAGAGCCCCGACCTCTCCGCCCCGGGTCGACCTCGTCGCACGGCCGCCTCAACGCCCAAGCCCCTCCGCGCCGTCCTCTACACCTCCCCGCCTACGGCCGAGCTCGCCCGGCCATGGCGCCTCGTCAACCTCGCCGCAACGCCTGGCCGCCCCTACCACCTGGCACCATCGTCCTCTGCCGCTTCTCCACTAGGACAAGCACCACCGTCCTCCACGCCGCCACCTCGTCCGCCTCGGAGCCCACCACCAGGGACCATGCGTCGTTGTTCTCATGAAGGTCCGGTGTCAGCTACCGGGCCCCACCTCGCCACCGCTGCTGCCGAGGTCGACCTCGGCCTCCTCTCCTCGCCTCCCCATGGTCGCCCTCCTCTGGCCCCGAGCACCTCAGAACCGTCCCCGTGGGCGCCACACATCCCTGGCAAGCACCCAACCGCCCCAGCCCCGCATGGCTCCACCCTGGCCACTGCCGTCCCGGCGCGGGCCGTGCCCGAGCTTGCCCTGGCACAATGTCCGTCTCCGCGCGGCCGCTGTCACGGCCGTCCATTTGAGCTCAGTGCCGCTGGTCGTGCTCCTCTCCGCGGGCCCCGCCTCTGCCATCAGCATCGTGCGGCCTCGCTCTGCCCGTGCCATCCTCCTGCTGTAATGCATCGATGCGGCACAAGCCCGAGTCCACCCTCTGCATGTTCTTCATGCTGATGTGCTGCTCTAGTCTCTCTCTGGTTGTCTTTTTGGGCAATCAACGCCCGATATATGTGCGTGTGTGGCTCTTCTCCCGGTTGTTGTGTTCCCACGGTGACGCTGTGGTATGATGATGGAGCTGCTTAAGTCCAAACCAGAGCACATCGCAACCCAAGGTATCTCGACAAGATCAACCCCGACCCCGTGCCACCCAAATACCACCGACACCGCACAAGTATGCCACCGACCACAGATGTCAAGTTCTCCTTCCAAGGTTGACGCCGCTCGGAGATCTCCGGTATCGGAATCAAGTCCGCCTTTGCCAATCAAAACCAGAGACCCCAAGTTCTCCTTCATGGAGCCCCGATTACTCCTTCATGGGACCCCAAGTCCTCCGTCATGGACGACAAGATCTTCTTCTCGGACCCGAAGACCGGACCCGACGCTCTTCTTCCTCTCAGATCTGAAGATCGAACCTGAACCCTGTCGAACCCCCAAGATCTCCGACCCTAGATGTGTGACCCCTATCTGAGACCTCTATTTTTTATAATATAGTATATCTTGTTGCATGTTAAATTATTCATGCTCGCATCTCATCATGGGGTTTGGGGTATTTTGTTGATTCACCTAATAATTAAATATGGAGTCTATATGCGGGCTATTCTAGTCTTATTCCGGACTCCATTTAAGTTTGAGTAGCGAACCGGTGCCCTGTTTTGCCTTGCTAATACAGCATTTAATTTGCGGGGTATCTAAATAACTCGAACCGTTTAATTAATTGTCGGGACCCCGGTTCCGCTTAATACTGCCTAATTGCACCGCATCTGCATCATATCATAATCATGCCAGATCTTCTGCCGTAGTATTAAATATTGCATCTGGTGTTTCTTCTAGTGTTTGCTTCTTCGCGGATTAGGCCGTTGAGTGGATGCGAGTATCAGCAAGTTCTCCGGATATGTACCTTCGGTTCTATTTCCTAGGTGAGCATCCTCCCTCTTTCTACCTATTTTGCATTTATAGTTTTTATTTCCTCGTGTTAATCTATTGCTATCCATGTCTCGATGCTTTAGTGTTCCGTACCAGATGTATTCCTGCAGCCGTTATATTGCCTTGGACACCTCCTATTACCTGTTGCTTGTTAGACAGTTGGCCCCGTGAGTCATAGTTGCTTGCTCAGGTGCTACTTCGCGTCGTTGTCGTTCCACCAATTATAGAAGGTTGGCACATGCTTAATGGTGGAAATGCTTAATGGTGGAGATGATCATGACTTTAAATACAACTATTAAATTGATGGGATAACTAATGAAAGAGGCACCGGTGGGCAATATATGCTATTTGGTTTTTCATGTCCACTTGTGTCCCGTAGGCCCCGAGTACTTGATACCTGTTCCTTGATTATTCGCACTATCCACATCCAGGAGACCCTATGGATCCCCCTTAGCCAGAGCTTGATTCATTTCTTATTTCTTGGGGTCACAAACTAGTTTGGGGATTTATTACTATCATGTACTTATGCCATGCTTTACTGCTTTATTTATGATTGTGTGTGGAGCACCTATACTGTTCAGGAATTGCGGAGTGTTTTCGCGGTATCGACAAGCCCAGTCACACTTTCGGGTTCCCAGTCATTTACAGCCATTGGCGCAAACCTTGGGTCCGTCTCGGAGCCGGCCAACTTTGTTGCGGGTAGCTTAATGGGGTGGCCCCCTGAAATATTTTATGAATCTTGTGATTGCTTTGTCGTGAGAGCCTCGTTGGGTTTTGATTTGGTTTTTCCGAGGTTGATCGTGTGTGTGTTGCTATTTGTGCAACCCTGCAGGGTAAATCTTTCTGAAAGTCGTGTCTGCGGTTATGGACGACTTGGAGCACAGTACCTCAATCATAGACAAGCATAACTAAAGTAGTGCTATAAATTTGACTTAATATGTGACTAGTAATCAGCTTCACTACAATGGAATGGATAATAAAAGTGCCAACAACTGGTGGAACTGGGGTGTATCGTGTCATGTTATACCTCCCTAGTAAGTATCACAACTCCAATGGAATGAAATAAAAGTGCCAACAACTGTTGGGTTTGGGATGTCACATGCTAATTGTATCTGATTAGTAAGTACTGCAACTACAATTGAATGGTTAACTAAAACTGCCCACTACTTATGCTATCAGGATGACTCATGCTATCTATATCTGACTAGTAAGTGCGGCAACTATAATGGAATGAATAAAACTGCCAACTGTGTGAGTTCCTCGGTTTGACTTCCTCGTTTGGTCTCGAGGGGGAATACCAGGATGGGTATGATTGGTGTTAGTATAAGGTTGGTTCCGAATAGATCTTTCTTATCTCTCTCTAATAGCCGACAGTTAATCGAGTCTCTATAGGTTGTTTAGTGCATGCTTCGCTGCCGATTTAGTCCACCATACCTATGTAGGCGAGAGCCGCCGAATTCTAGCATCATCGTGTACCGGCCTCAGTACTGACGCTCCTCTTTTTCCTTTGCCCTTTGTCGGCACCCCTTTTGTTTTAGCAGGTTTGAGATCAACGTCGTTAGCAGGGTTACCCTTCCGGCTTGGCCTGGGCAGGGTTATGGACGCCATTGGTTATTCTTTAGGGCTCTTATCCCCATTTGCATCTTGTCCGTAGTCGGACGCTCTATCGTTTTCGAGGTGATTTTGATCTTTGTATAGTATATCTGTATTCTTGACTCATGGAGTCGTTGTTGTATATATATGTTCTGTGGGTTCCATCGTGGACTAATGTGTAATGGTATTACTTCGTTCTCCACCTGCACGCAAGTGCCTGGTGGGCGTCCTTGAATCGTTTCTATGCGGGTTTGGTGGGAAGCGCTAAAACTTGCATAGGGCCGATTCGAGGGTGTTACGGAGTGGTATCAGAGCTCAGCAGTTACGATAACCCACTGGTCCAGCCTGTAGGATAACCTAGCTAACGGCCAATGTAGAGTGTAAAAACTAGGATAGATCTGATGAGGTCTGCTTTTACTCCTTACCCCTCTTCTATTCTCCTCTTACCTCTGCGTGTTTTAAATCTGCTCTCTTACCTTTCTTCAAGTCTAGGATTTCTCGTGGTTGGGTTCCGCCGTACCTTCAGGGTTTCGCTTCCTCCTTTGGCAACGGTGTTTCTACCTCCGTACTTCATGCTATCTGCGTGATCCTTTATCTGTGGTACCATTCTTTGTTCCTTGTTTGTGCCTTCCGATGTTTTCCGACGTGACGACATCATCTACGCCAGATCCGATGCAGAGCCTGCATCACTCCTTTGTTTCGAACCTCGATTGTCGAGATCTTTAGGCTGATTCCGAGAATGGTTGCACGCTTTTCTACTGATTGTGCGGAGTAATAGTTTGGGTGCGTGATGGATTGGCCCCCATGTCGATTACTCATTCTATTCTCTCTTGTACATTGAAGTGGGTTAGAATGCATCTTTTCTCTCCTTCTGTCGAAGTTAGAGGTTGCTTTATTTGTGAATACCTTTACCTTCGTCCTTTGTTTCCCGGAGTGTTCTCTCGACGATCACGGACAACGACCTCTTGTTAGTGGTGTCGCGAGCATCAACACGAAGCGAGAAGATTCAGATTGCCGACCTTCTTCCCGGTACCACGAGGCGGATTTCGAGGGCGAGATCCATTGTTAGTGGTGTCGAATTGTATCACCCCAGTAAAACCACTATTAGAAAATCGCTTGTTGTTTTCTTTTTGTGCATCACCATGTCTGCATGCTCATGTCATCATGCATATGTTTGTCTAAAACTATTTTCTAAAAGCCTATATTTGTTTTCTAAATATCCCCTGTCTTCATTTCAAATTAAAACCCCGGTCTCTTCCGGATATTTTGTTTTGTCTAAAAACTGTTTGCGAAAGGTTTTATAAAATAAAATAAAACAAATATTTTTATTAGGGGAGGCAGCCGGCCAGGACCAAAAGCCCAGCCAGCCAGCCTACTACCCCCCAACCAAACCCTAGAAATCCTACCCTTGACCTAATCCCACCCGTCGCCGCCAGCTACCTAACCAACCCAGCTCCACCCCGCCAACGCCACCCACACGCCTGCTCCCACCTGACCACACCCTCCCGCCACCAGTACACACCTAGCTACCGACACGCGCGGACATGCACGACACGCTCGCCCACCCTAGTCCCGCATCCCACCCCAACCACTCAAGGTTACCACCAACGCACCCAACCCCCTCCCCTGGACCCATCACGTCATAGCCGGCCGGCCGCCCACTCCCGTGCACCGCAAGTCGCCCCTGGCCCCACCCCGACTGACACGGGCGCAGTCCCAGCCACCCCAGCGACGTGTCTACACGATGCACGCATTTTTCCCTTCCCCTCGATCCCCACCATCTCGCTAACCTCCTCCGCCGCCCTCTTCTCTCCTCCCGGCCGCCGCCAGGCGCCCTTCGGCTTTTGCGCGTCTCCACCGCCCCGAGCAGAGCCCCGACCTCTCCGCCCCGGGTCGACCTCGTCGCATGGCCGCCTCAACGCCCAAGCCCCTCCGCGCCGTCCTCTACACCTCCCCGCCTGCGGCTGAGCTCGCCCGGCCATGGCGCCTCGTCAACCTTGCCGCAGCGCCTGGCAGCCCCTACCACCTGGCATCATCGTCCTCTGCCGCTTCTCCGCCAGGACAAGCGCCACCGTCCTCTACGCCGCCACCTCGTCTTCCTCGGAGCCTGCCACCAGGGACCACGCGCCGTCGTTCTCACCAAGGTCCGGTGTCAGCCACCGAGCCCCACCTCGCCACCGCTGCCGTTGCGGTCGACCTTGGCCTCCTCTTCTCGCCTCCCCATGGTCGCCCTCCTCTGGCCCCGAGCACCTCAGGACCGTCCCCGTGGGCGCCACGCATCCCTGGCAAGCACCCAGCCGCCCCGGCCCTGCGCGGCTCCACCCTGGCCACTGTCGTCCTGGCACGGGCCGTGCCCGAGCTCGTCCCGCCACCATGTCCGTCTCCACGCCGTCTGCCGATGACGTCCGCCAATGCATCGATGCGGCACAAGCTCGAGTCCACCCTCTGCATGTTCTTCATGCTGATGTGCTGCTCCAGTCTCTCTCTGGTTGTCTTTTTTGGAACTCAACGCCCGATATATGTGCGTGTGTGGCTCTTCTCCCGGTTGTTGTGTTCCCACACTGATGCTGTGGTACGATGATGGAGCTGCTTAAGTCCAAACCAGAGCACATCGCAACCCAAGGTATCTCGACAAGATCAACCCCGACCCCATGCCACCCTAAGACCACCGACACCGCACAAGTACGCCACCGACCACGGATGTCAAGTTCTCCTTCCAAGGTTGAAACCGCTCGGAGATCTCCGGTACCGGAATCAAGTCCGCCTTCGCCAATCAAAACCGAAGACCCCAAGTTCTCCGTCATGGAACCTCGAGTACTCCTTCATGGCACCCCAAGTCCTCCGTCATGGACGACAAGATCTTCTTCTCGGGCCCGAAGACCGGACCCGACGCTCTTCTTCCTCTCGGATCCGAAGAGCGAACCTGAACCCTGTCGAACCCCCAAGATCTCCGACCCTAGATGTGTGACCCCTATTTGAGACCTCTATTTTTTATAATATAGTAATCTTGTTGCATATTAAATTATTCATGCTCGCATCTCATCATGGGGTTTGGGGTATTTTGTTGATTCACCTAATAATTAAATATGGAGTCTATATGCGGGCTATTCTAGTCTTATTCCGGACTCCATTTAAATTTGAGTAGCGAACCGATGCCCTGTTTTGCCTTGCTAATACAACATTTAATTTGCGGGGTATCTAAATAACTCGAACCGTTTAATTAATTGTCGGGACCCCGGTTCCGCTTAATACTGCCTAATTGCACCGCATCTGCATCATATCGTAATCATGCCGGATCTTCTACCATAGTATTAAATATTGCATCCGGTGTTTCTTCTAGTGTTTGCTTCTTCGCGGATTAGGCCGTTGAGTGGATGCGAGTATCGGCAAGTTCTCCGGATATGTACCTTCGGCTCTGTTTCCCAGGCGAGCATCCTCCCTCTTTCTACCGATTTTGCATTTATAGTCTTTATTTCCTCGTGTTGATCTATTGCTATCCGTGTCTCGATGCTTTAGTGTTTCGTACCAGATGTATTGCTACAGCCGTTATATTGCCTTGGGCACCTCCTATTACCTGTTGCTTTTTAGACAGTTGGCCCTGCGAGTCATAGTTGCTTGCTCAGGTGCTACTTCGCGTCGTTGTCGTTCCACCATTGATAGAAGGTTGGCACATGCTTAATGGTGGAAAGCTTAATGGTGGAGATGATCATGACTTTAAATACAACTATTAAATTGATGGGATAACTAATGAAAGAGGCACTGGTGGGCAATATATGCTATTTGGTTTTTCATGTCCACTTGTGTCCCGTAGGCCCCGAGTACTTGATACCTGTTCCTTGATTATTCGCACTATCCACATCTAGGAGACCCTATGGATCCCCCTTAGCCAGAGCTTGATTCATTTCTTATTTATTGGGGCCACAAACTAGTTTGGGGCTTTATTACTATCCTGTACTTATGCCATGCTTTACTGCTTTATTTATGATTGTGCGTGGAGCACCTGTACTGTTCAGGAATTGCGGAGTGTTTTCATGTCGACAAGCCAGTCACACTTCGGGTTCCGATCGTTTCTGACCATTGGCGCAAACCTTGGGTCCGTCTCGGAGCCGGCCAGCTTCGTTGCGAGTAGCTTAATGGGGTGGCCCCCTGAAATATTTTATGAATCCTGTGATTGCTTTGTCGTGAAAGCCTTGTTGGGTTTTGATTTGGTTTTTCCGAGGTTGATCGTGTGTGTGTTGCTATTTGTGCACCCCTGCAGGGTAAATATTTCTGAAAGCCGTGTCCGCGGTTATGGACGACTTGGAGCACAGTATCTCGATCATAGACAAGCATAACTAAAGTAGTGCTATAAATTTGACTTAATATGTGACTAGTAATCAGCTTCACTACAATGGAATGGATAATAAAAGTGCCAACAACTGGTGGAACTAGGGTGTATCGTGTCATGTTATACCTACCTAGTAAGTATCGCAACTCCAGTGGAATGAAATAAAAGTGCCAACAACTTCTAGGTTTGGGATGTCACATGCTAATTGTATATGATTAGTAAGTACTGCAACTACAATTGAATGGTTAACTAAAACTGCCCACTACTTATGCTATCAGGATGACTCATGCTATCTATATCTGACTAGTAAGTGTGGCAACTATAATGGAATGAATAAAACTGCCAACTGTGTGAGTTCCTCGGTTTGACTTCCTCGTTTGGTCTCGAGGGGGAATACCAGGATGGGTATGATTGGTGTTAGTATAAGGTTGGTTCCGAATAGATCTTTCTTATCTCTCTCTAATAGCCGACAGTTAATCGAGTCTCTATAGGTTGTTTAGTGCATGCTTCGCTGCCGCTTCAGTCCACCATACATATGTAGGCGAGAGCCGCCGAATTCTAGCCTCACCATGTACTGGCCTCAGTACTGACGCTCCTCTTTTTCCTTTGCCCTTTGTCGGCACCCCTTTTGTTTTAGCAGGTTTGAGATCGACATCGTTAGCAGGGTTACCCTTCCGGCTTGGCCTGGGCAGGGTTATGGACGCCATTGGTTATTCTTCAGGGCTCTTAGCCCCATTTGCATCTTGTCCGTAGTCGGACGCTCTATCGTTTTCAAGGTGATTTGGATCTTTGTATAGTATATCTGTATTCTTGACTCATGGAGTCGTTGTTGTATATATATGTTCTGTGGGTTCCATCGTGGACTAATGTGTAATGGTATTACTTCGTTCTCCACCCGCACGCAAGTGCCTAGTGGGCGTCCTTGAATCGTTTCTATGCGGGTTTGGCGGGAAGCGCTAAAACTTGCATAGGGCTGATTCGAGGATGTTACAGGAGGGATCTGAAGCTCTTCCTGGCACCCTGCCGGAGAGGGGAATTCAACCTAGAGGCCTTCTTAATCACCATGCAAGCCTCTGGTGTGATGCGTGAGTAGTTCATCCTTGGACTACGGATCCATGTAGTAGCTAGATGGCTGGTTTCTCCTCCTTTGTGCTTTCATGATTAGATCTTGTGAGCTCCGTTCATGATCAAGATCATCTATTTGTATTTCATACATGTTGTGTTTGCGGGGATCCGATGGATATTGAGATGCTATTTCAGATTGATTATTGATTCTATCATGTCTTTGTTATTTGAGACCGTGCATGCTTTCTGTTGTTAGTAGCTATCTTGGCCAAGTAGATGCTAGCAACTCCAAGAGTTAGTATTTATGCTCGATAGTGGGTTCATGCCTATGGTAATCTGGGGAAGTGACAGAAATCTCTAAGGTACTAGATGTGTTGTTGCTACTAGGGAGCAAACAACAATCCTTTGTTCATAGAACAATCGTATTGTTTACTTTACACGCAGTTCGTAAAGCAATAATCTGTTGCTTGCAACTTAATACTGGAGGGGGTTCGGATGATAACCTGAAGGTGTATTATTAGTCATAGATGCAGTTGGATGGCGGTCTATGTATTATGTTGTAATGCCCAATCAAGTCTCAAAGGAGTCAAGATGATTAGTATATGCATGTATTGCTTTCTCGGTGTTTGTCAATTGCCCCGCTGTAATTTGTTCACCCAACATGTTATCTATCTAAGGAGAGCCACCTCTAGTGAACTATGGATCCCGGTCCTTTTTCTCTACATACAATCTATAAACTGTTTCTGCTTTGTGTTTACTTTCTGCAAACTATTACTTCTTTCCATTCGATACGTTTAATCCTTTGTTTTCCGCAAAACACGGTGAGATTGACAACCTCATTGCAAGTTGGGGACAAAGTTCCGTGGTTGTGTTGTGCAAGTCTCCACGTTGCTACTAGCACCGGTAGTGTGCCCTGCCAAAGCTCAGCTAGCAACACCTTTGGGGTGTTTCCTTGCTCCTACTAGTTCTATTAAACCTTGGTTTCATAACTGAGGGAAAACTTACTGCTGTGCTCATCATACCTTCCTCTTGGGGTTCCCAACGAGCTCTACGTCGAAAGTCGAGCGCATCAGTTCCCTTGAGGCCCCGCTGCAAACGGGCTGGCAGAGCAAAAGATGTTGTGCAAGTTCTCATTGCGAGCACGTATGACTATATATGGAACACATGCCTATGATTATTTAGTACTTGGATGCTTTATCTTATTTATCTGCAAATGCCCTATGTTCTGATTGCCATATGAATTGTCTTGTCCATGCAATGCCCGTCCATACATCCCTATGCCTACCGCGTTTTAATCCTACTGTTTACTGCAACTATTACTATTGTCTTTACTTTTACTACTGCTATTACTCTGCTATTGTTACTACAAAACTGTTGCTACTAATAAACTGGTGTGAGCAAGATTGTTTCCAGGTGCAGCTAAATTGACAACTCAGTTGTTAAGTCTTATAAATATTCTTTGGCTCCCCTTGTGTCGAATCAATAAATTGGGTTTCACTTCCCTCGAAAATACTATGATACACCCCCTATACTTGTGGGTCATCAAGACTATTTTCTAGCACCGTTGCCGAGGAGCATAGCTTTATTTATCAAGTTCAGTTGGAATCACTATTGTTCGCATCCATCCATCATGGGTAAGTCTCATGATGGCAAGGTCCATATTTTACCATCCACTACAAGAAGAGGTATGGTTCTGAACACCTCTGTTGCTCTTGATTCACCATCTGTTATGAGTAAGCTCCTTACACCACCACATACACATGCTACACACACTGCTACTACTGCTGAATCTGAAACTTCTGATACTTATGATGCTGCTTCTACTGTGCTTTATAAGAGTGGTTCATTAGGTCCTTTCCTAGATGCTACGATTGCTAGAACTATAGATGGAAATACTGAAACTCCTAATGAAGACACTACTACACCTGCCAGTTCACTTGAGTCTAGAGAGAGCTATGATATTGAAGACGATTATATAGAGATGACCGATGAATTTATTAAAGAATGTCAAAACACCCATGGTAGGCGTACTATAAAACCCAAATTGTCTCCTAATGCTAAGTTTGCTACATCTCCCATAAACATTAAAGATAAGGATTATGATTTCTCTCTTGATTTATCTTACATAACTATTGTTGAGAAAGAACCTTTTTGTGGGACTAAGAATGAAAGTCCGGTAGAACATATGACTGAGCTTTCTACCATGAGTGGCTTATTTTCTTATGATATTAAGATGCGCACCTACTTTGTTGCTAAAATTTTCCCTTCTTCACTGAAAGGAGAAGCTAAAACTTGGTTTAATAATTTACCTCCCGGATCTATTGATAACCCTAATTGCTTGATTAGTACTTTCCTGCAGAAATATTTTCCTCCTAGTGCTAGACATGCTATTTTGCAGGAACTATTTGATTTTTAATAGGGAGAAAAAGAGATATTACCTGAATCATGGGCAAGGTTTTGTGCTTTGATTCATGCATAGGTTGGATGTCTATTACCTAAGAATGAGCTTCTTGACATATTTTATAATGGACTAACTGAAGAATCTAGGACATACCATGATAGTTGTGTTGATTGTGTTTTCAGGAATAGGACTCCCAAGGAAGCTGAGGAATTAATGGCTAAAATAAGCAAGACTTATGAAGACTGGACTCCTCCTGAACCAGCTATACCTAAGACAACTATACCTGAACCAACTATTCCTGCGCCTATACCAACATCGAAGAAGAGGGGAGTTATTGAACTAAATGATGAAGTGATGAAGGAAGCTAAGAAATGGCTTGAGGAGAAGGAAATTAAAGCTGTTGATGTCAAGAATTTACCTCCTATAGAAGAATTATGTAAGCCAATTCCCCACTCATCCACTATTGAGGTACACTCTCTCCAACACTTTGATGAAGGTGATATCCCTTACTCTAAACCGCCTGATCAATGCTTAGAAGAATTTGATGTTTTTATTGTTAAGCAATATAATTTTAATAAAAGGGTGCAAAATCATTTAATGGAAAACTCTAGGGCTATTGTTGAGTTAAAATATATTGTGGAAAGAACCTCTTATGATGTTAAAATGCCTGTTAAACATTTTCAAATGGTTCAAACTCAAATTGATCAGCTTATTAAAGTACAAAAAGACTTGCTAGTTAATGCTGCTAAAGAAAATAATGCTTATGAAATTAGAACTAGAAGTGGTGCTGCTACCCAGGATCCTCTATATCCTCAGGGGCATCCTAAAAGAATTGAGTAGGATTCTCAACAAGCTAAAAATAGTGGTACTACTCCTAAGAAAAGAAAAAAGAAACATAAAACTATTGTAGAACCCTCTGAACCTGCTAAAGATCCTAATAGTATATCTGTCTCTGATGCTGAAACTGAAAGTGGTAATGAAGAAAATGATGTTCCTGATAAAGAAAAAGTTGAAGAAAACCTGAAAGGCACACTAAGAATACTAAATACACTAAAGAATATTTTGTTGCTAAGAAACATGGTAGTGAAAGAGAGCCTTGGGTCCAAAAACATATGCCTTTCCCTGATAAGAAACACAAGTCAAAGGAAGATGAACACTATAATAAGTTTTGTGAGTGGACGAAACCTTTATTCTTGCAAATTCCTTTGATTGATTCTATTAAATTGCCTCCTTATTCAAAGTATATGAAGGATATTGTCTCGAATAAAAGGAAGATCCCTAAAGAAATTTCTACTTTGCTTGCTAATTATTCCTTTAATGGTAAGGTTCCAAAGAAACTTAGAGACCCAGGGATTTCAACCATTCCTTGCTCTATTAAAAATAGTTATGTTAGAACTGCTCTGTGTGATTTGGGAGCAGGAGTTAGTGTTATGCCTTTTTCTCTCTATAAGAGACTTCAACTGGAAAAACTAATACCAACTGATATATCTTTGCAAATGGCTGATAAATCTACTACCATTCTTGTTGGTATATGTGAGGATGTACCTGTTCAAGTGGCTCATAATTGCTTGATATTAACTGATTTTGTTGTGCTTGAAATGCCTGAAGATGATAATATGTCTATTATTCTTGGGAGACCTTTTCTTAATACTACAGGAGCTGTTATTAATTGTAATCAAGGAAAGGTGACTTTCAATGTTAATGACAAGGAGCATACTGTCTATTTCGCCAAGAAGATTGATAAGACTTATGGTTTGAATTTAATTGAACATGTTGAAGGCATTCAAGTTGGAGAAATATATTGTCCCATACCACGAGAAAAATATGAAACTATTATGATTGGGACCATTGCTATCAAGGTTGAGGTAACATAATCATTAGTGGAATACAAAGTTTTGTTTCATATAAAATTGTTTTGGTAACAATACCTGATCAACCATGTTAACAAAAGGATTTTAATGAACAAAATAATGTTTTCACCATGATTATCTCCGCTTACTTCTATTCTATCCATTTTAGTTTTTGCTTTCGTTTACTTTACTTTTCTGTTGTTAGTTGCTTGCATGTTAGAGTGTCTTAGAACTTCTGAAGTTTTAGCTTTGTTTTGTTATTGCATCATTCCAAAAACATCTTTCTATCAGAAAATCATTCATCAATACCTGAAAATTGCTCAAAAATAAAGTTTCTCGAAAAATTCCAGAAAATTCATATTAAATTTTTACGTGAAAAAAGGGGCAGAGGAGTGCCTGGAGAGTACCAGGGGGGCCCACCAGGCAGGCACACCACCTGGTGGCGTGGCCCGGCAGCCATGGTGTGGGCCACCCCTGGCCCTCCACTCACTCTCTCACTTCCCATTTCTTTCTCTCTCCCAAGAAAACATCAGTTCTTTGCTCGAAATTGCGTTCTTGCTGTTCTTGCCCATGATTTTTTGATCTCCTTGCTCAGCCCATCTTTGCTGCTAAAATTTGGAGCATTTATTCTCCGGTATGTAACTCCTCCGCTTGTCCAAGTAGATTTGTGTTTAGTGGTTTATATCTTGAGTATTTTGATGCTGTAGGTGACAGGTTATGAGAGCTTGTAAGCTTGTTCATTGGTTAGAGATATTGTTTTGATGCATGTTTAGGCCTCTTACAAGTCCCTATGAGTAGTGCCCTTCATTATGTATTCACTTTGCAATCACTTGTGTAATGGATGTTTAAATTTTAGAATAGAAGATGAATGAACACCAACTCAACCAACATGAACTGAGGGTGCCTGAGGTTATGAAGCTTCACCGAGAGGAGGAAGTTTTTCCTTCCATCTATCCATGCTACGAATTCATGAGACATGCAGGAATTTCCCAGGACTTCCATACTTTAGTTGCTAATGCAGGATTGGAGCACTTTGTGGAAGATGAACCTAGTCAATTTGTGAAACTAACTATGTCTATAGTGCAGGACTTTCGATTTAGTTGCTCTTTGCCTAACCCCATGGTTCACTACAAAATTTACAATATAGCTGTCGACCTTCCTCTTGATGACTTTTGTGAAGCTATTAAGGTACCTCAATGGGGATCGTGTGGAAGGATTAAAGAGCGACCTGCACCACTCATGGACTTGTATGCGGAGATTTGCGAAGGGAGCAGCTTCTCGAAGGAGAGCGGGAATATCCGTAACATTCATCTCCCGTCCATTCGCTACTTTGCTTACTTTATTGCCAAGTGTGTTCTCACAAGGAAAACTGCTAATAAGTTATCCTCATATGATCTAGCATTCATCTCAGCTGCTTTAAAATGAGATAGGACTTATAACTTGGGTGCCTTGATAGCTTTCCGTCTTGCTACTAACCGCGAGAAAGGTGGAATTTTTGGAGGCCTCATCGCCTCTCGTTTATTAGCTTTGCATGGTGTAGTGCCTCATCATCTAGACTTACAGTTTCCCATAGAAACGCTTGACCTTAATTCCATGATACATCATAAATTTGTTTCTTCTTGGGCTAATTTGAGTGATTTGTCTTATGAAATAACCTTTCTCAAGGCTAGTTGGAGAAGGAGTAAGTCCGAGCGATTTGTTCTTTTGCATGCACCTGTTTTGTTTAACCTTGATACCAGGGTAGGATGGTCACTCACTAAGGAGGAGCTTGATACGTACCTGGGAGATCTCTCTCAACAGGAGCAGGATACTAGAAGGGAGGTTATAGATGATTTGGTCCAGCCCTCGAATGAGGGGGAGTCTTCATATCAGCATCCTACCTATGATTGGGGAGCTTCTTATTCCTCCCAAGGGCCTAACCACGATCATTCTTACAATGACCCACCTGCTTGGAACCCTTACCCGCGTTGGGGTTGATACCCACTTAGGCCAAAAGCCTAAGCTTGGGGGGAGGTACACCGACATCACACTCATCTCCATATCATGTTTTTGTATATCCATGCTTCGCTCTCTTTTTAGTCTTTGTTCTTTCTTTGCTTTTGTTTTCTAAAACACAAAAGACCAAAAATATTTCTGTTGTTTCTCTTTGTTTGCTTCTTCTTCTTCTTTTTGCCTTGGTTTGCTTTTTCCTTTTTGCTTTGTTTGAACTATTCAAAAAACCCAAAAAGATTTTGCTTTGCTTGTTTTTCCTTTTTGTTCTTGCCTTTGAAAATTAAAAACACCAAAAATATTTGTTGTTCTTCTTTGGTTTTGTGAAGTTTGTTGCAGGGTTCAGCAGTCCTCAGTGGAATTTGGTTTCATGTTATTATTCAAGCTACACACGTGAAGGGCAATAATGAGGATTAATGACAACTTGAGGTGTGGTAAGAGGCCGGTAACGAACTCTATTTGTTTTCATTTTTGTACATATACTCATCATTATGGGCATGCTTAGTCTGTTCATGTAGGGTGTATGTTATTTATGGATGCTTAGTAGTTCTTGCTTTCTTATGATTAGCTCCAGCTTGTTAATAGTTTGTAGTGTGTCACATGAATGTTTGATTGCATTGCTCTGTTCATAACTTGGTATGACACTATGGTATCCTCCTCTGAATGTTTCACTTGAATTGACTTGGCACATGCTCACGCATGCATATGACTGAAACAATAATCAGTTAAGCCTCGATGAATTATTTTGCCTCAGGGGTCTTGAATCACTTTCATGCCATGATTAGTCATGTTCTGTTGCAAGCATGATTATGATAGCTATTTCTCTCTCGTTTGTCGCTCCCTTACTATTGCTATCCTTCACTTCCACTGAGTATAAGTTTTACTCGTGTTTCCAACTCCCTAAAACCAATATTGCCAAAAGTGTCCACCATACCTACCTATTAGCATCATTTGCTATTCCGTGCATATTTAGTATGCCTTGTTTTCTTCCAAATAAAATGTTTGCTTGTTATGAGAAAGTTAGTTAGTAAAGCTCTCACAAACTTGATGGCACACTTTACTTTCTTGCACTTAATAACCTTGAACCATTGCATCCATCTTTGTTGCGTATATGCTTGCACTTTATAAGTTCAAGTTAGCAGAACCATGTATCATGGGGAACGCTTTCAACATTGCACTGGTACTTTGTACCTCGTTGATATCATGATTCTTTTGCTTATGGAGCCCGGCAGTGTGAAATAAAAGGGGAACTTGTAAGATCATGGAGTTTGTATATGCGTTAGAGAAACGTCTAGGCCGCTAGCCTAATCCATGCCTAATCATGGTGGAAACTTGCAACATAACCATAATGAGCATTCTATGAAGCATCCTCAATAAAAACCTATGCAAATAACAAATAAAAAGATCGCTGAGATGCTCATTGTCTGATTGCCTTGTCATTTTGATTATGGGATAGCTCCTGTATCATGTGCAAGGGGTACCCCATTGGCGGTTCTCTATGATACATATGTACTTACAATGCCAAGAGCTTAATTGTGACTGAAGTTGAGTAGCATGAGGATCGGTACTCGTAAGTAAGGGGCATGAGATTTTAACTCATACCTTTTCAAGCATATCCTCTTAGTTGTGTCACTTTAACCTTAACCATTTAAAGATGCTTATGATAGGGGCAATGAGAGCTCAAAGCTAATGAGTACCATACTTTCAGCATTTGGAAGCCTTTCAAACTATTCAAAACCTTTTCATTTCTTTGTTGAGTCACCACCTATTCTATGAGCACTTTCTTGAGAGCATAGTTGTCATTCTTAGTGTAATGTTCTTGTCTCAAAACTTGATTAATCATGTTATGACTTTGATACTTGTATCTATGATATCTTTACTTCTAGTCTTCACTTGAACATCAGAAGTGCCTTGGCATTTATGTTTGCTCTACAATCAAAGGCAAGCGAGATACCACTCTATCATACCTTGTTATGAGCATTATAATGTTGCTTATGTTTATGTTTCATGCTACTTATTATTTTTGAGTTGGAATATCTTCATAGCCTACAATGACTATTTAGTAAACTTAGTTGCACACTCTTTATTATGAATTGCCTGAGTAGTTGATCATATGCTGAGAATATATACTCCCTCCGTCTCAAAATAAGTGACGTAGGTTTGTCTAGATTCGGATGTATCTAGACGTATTTTAGTATATAGATACATGTGAATCTACACAAACCCACATCACTTATTTTGGGATGGAGGGAGTACATCTTATAAAGCAAATGTGTTCGTGACAGTTTCTTTTATCGCACTCAGTTTTCAACTGAATTGCTTGAGGAAAGCAATAAGCTAAGCTTGGGGGGTGTTGATACATCCAAAACGTATCTACTTTTCCGAACACTTTTGCTATTGGTTTTCCTCTAAACCTGTGTGATTTGGATACAACTAACACGGACTGACTCTGTTTTCAGCAGAATTACCTTGGCGTCTAGTTTTTTTGCCGAAAATCAACTATTAGGAAAAATCCCGGAAAATATGCCAAAAATCCAATTTCACCAGAAGACTCATGGAGCCAGAAGACGAGACGGAGTAGGGCCACGAGGGGCCCACACCACCTGACGGCGCGGGCTAATCCAGGCCGCGCCTCGGGGTGGTGTGGCCGCCTCGGCTGCCCCCTCGGCCTCACTCTTCGCCTATAAGTTGCCTCTTGACCTAAAAACCAAGGGAGGTTCGACGTTTTTCCAGAAAGAGTTCCGCTGCACCGCCACCACCAGATTTCGTGATTCGGAACCAGAAACTCCGTTCTAGCACCCTGCCAGGACGGGTAATTGGAGGAGATCATCACCATCGCTTCTCCATCGACCATCCATGTTTCCCCATCTATGAGTGAGTAATCCCCCGCTATAGGCTATGGGGATGGTAGGGATTGGATGAGATCGTTCATGTAATGGTATCAGATTGTTAGGGCATGGTGCCTAGTATCTATAATTAGTGCTTTTTGACTTTGTTGCAACTTGTTATGCTTAATGCTTGTCACTAGGGCCCGAGTGCCATGATTTCAGATCTGAACATGTTATTGATTCATTATGATAGTATTGTTTATGGTCTTACCTGCAAGTTGTAAACACATATTGTTGTCTGGAACCAAAGGCCCCGAAGTGATAGCAATCGGGATAACCGGAGGGAATGGCTTTGATGTGAGGATCACATGTGTTCATGGAGTGTTAATGCTTTGCTCCGGTGCTCTTTTAAAAGGAGCACCTTAATTGCCAGTAGTTCCCTTGAGGCCCCGCTGCAAACGGGCTTGCAGGACAAAAGATGTTGTGCAAGTTCTCATTGCGAGCATGTATGACTATATATGGAACACATGCCTATGATTATTTAGTACTTGGATGCTTTATCTTATTTATCTGCAAATGCCCTATGTTCTGATTGCCATATGAATTGTCTTGTCCATGCAACGCCCGTCCATCCATCCCTATGCCTACCGCGCTTTAATCCTACTGTTTACTGCAATTGTACTACTGTCTTTACTTCTACAACTGTTATTACTCTGCTATTGTTACTCATTCTAGCATTCTTGGGTCTAGTTTTGTTTAGACTTGGGCTAAGATGTAGTGGGTTCTTGGGCCACTGCTTTACCTTTATCAACCTTAGAAGGAACTATTGCTACTGATAAAATGTTGTGAGCAAGATTGTTTCCAGGTGCAGCTGAATTGACAACTCAGTTGTTAAGGCTTATAAATATTCTTTGGCTCCCCTTGTGTCGAATCAAAAATTGGGTTTCACTTCCCTCTAAAATACCACGATACACCCCCTATACTTGTGGGTCATCACATGGTCACACCGGAGTATGTGCTTGGCCGTAGAGTGGAACCTCGAGTCCTTCACGTTTTTGATGACCCCCGTGTAGTCGCGGTAGATGCACACATGGTCATGCATGCTTGGGAACAATCCAAGTTTGATGACTGACTTCCTTAGCTACATAGCTTCATTCGCCACTTCTGAAGCAGCAATGTACTCCGATTGCATCGTAGATTGATCTACCGAGGATTGCTTCCTGTTCCTCCAACTAATCGTGCCACCGTTTACCAAAAACACATACCCTGTTTGAGACTTCGAGTTGTATGGATCAGTGTCAAAGATTTCATCCATGTAACTAGTTACAACAAGTTCCTCATCACTTCCTCTAGTGGTGGACCCAGGATTTGTAAAATACTGCGGTGACCCAACATACCACTACATAATGTAGTACACTATAGTCATTGACATAACACCAATGAAACATTGTTCCACTAGTATTACATCCCTTAGAGTGGTACAACAGAAACATAGCAGGTCAACGACATGACTATAGATTACAAATCGACTCTTTACAAAAGATCTAGAGAACACTCCCGGTTACAGAGGAAGAAAGCAACTTATTACAAATAAGAACTAGAAATAACAAGTCATAATTATTATACTAATTAGACTAGTATCTGAACTATCTGGCTTGCAATTGCTGCAATTGCAATGCTCTACAGAAATAGGTTCTATGGCTAAAGGTTGTACTCCTATCTATTAGGAACTTCATCTTCACTTTGGTTGATATATGTTGACTCCATGGACTTCATTGAAGAGCTTGAGTTGTTTATGATTCCTTTAAGCGTTTGTTGGTGTTGAAGACGTCTTCAACGGCTTAAGAAGGTACATTTGAGTACGAGCAAGGGTTAAGAAGGTACATTTGAAGGTACATTTGAGTAGGATTAGCAAGGGTTAAGAAGGTACATTTGAGTACGAGCATACTTAGCAAGTTCACTAAAAAAAGGACTGTGTGATGCACTATCTGTAGCCACAGACCATAGGTCGCAAGATATGAAAGTTTTCATAAACATTTCTTCAAAGGTTGCTTTTATTCTTAAAAGCTATGTCCGTCAGCCTTCACGGGTTTACAAGAACTTCATGGAGTACCTTTCCTGCCATGTTCATATCTCCTTCCCGAAATAGGGAGTAACATGCCACAGTTTTATACACTGTATAGAGGTGAGTTGCTTTACCCATAAGAGATCCTTATCCTTATTGCATAGTCAGGCACGCATTCCCGTTCACACTTCCTTGGTGTGAGGCCTAGTGTAAGGATCCAATCCATTCGATGTCCTTCTCCATGACAACACGACCCTCCAAGCAGATCTACCTCAGTTAACCCCCTTGTAGGCAGATATAACTCTGGTGGCCCCTCTAAGACTCTGTAAGCAGACCATGTCCCTAGCAACCCTCACTAAAGTGGTAGGTATACCTGTGATAGATCCTCACGGATACTCTAGATACCAATATTGTGGGCCACTAAGGGGTCCCACCCGTGTGCTGCATCCTCTGTGAGGAATCTATAGCCTCACAATAAGGTCATCTATTGGCATACAAAAGGAAGAAGATCCATATGCCTTTCCTGTCCCATTCCAAGTCTTATGGTTAACGCGTGTTATATGATGCAGGAATTACTGGCGACATTGGTTGTTTAAGTCCTACATAATATGTTGCTTTACCACCGAAACTATAATAGTAGATTATAATCCTAAAAATAAGATTTATCTTTTTGATGATATCATAATTAGATGATCTCAATTATTTGCTATGGTTGGAGTATTTAGACAAAGTTGAGAACTTACATTATTTCTTAAAGAATTAGCTTCTTATAAGTTCTACTTGTTCTAGCTTTAAAGAACTACTCTTTATACTTCAATAAACCCTAAGTAGTTTGATAAAGCTAGAAAAGAATTTATCTTGATTTATAGATGATTTATCTTAATAGAAGAAAAAGACTTTATAAAGCTAATTACAATATTTATTTATTTGAAAATCCTAAAATTATTTGGAATTTATAACTAGCATTTATATAAAACAGTAGATTTATTTTTATGCACAAAAATGATTCTCATTTTTTTGGATCCTTCCTTATATTGTTATAATTCATTGAGGATTTTAGTGTTTTTAATATTTAGTTGTATTTTATTTTATTCAAGTAAGTAAATTTATTTTTTTACTAGGTAGAGATTATTTTTCTGATCATTTTGATATATTATATGTATTTTTTAGTATTTTCTAGAGCTAAAATAATCTCAGGGGTATTTTGGTAATTTTCTATGTTACTTCTTTATTTAGTTTGGTTTTTTTCCTTATGGGCCTAACCGTGAGCCTGCTTGGCCCATAGGCCAATTTAGCTCTATTCGGCCCAATTGGGCTTGGGGTCAAACCCTAAACCGACCCAACTCACTATCCTCTCTCAATAGAACACACCCACACACGCACGAACCTCACCTCTCTCGTTCCCCTTTTGGTCGAGAACAACGCCACCGCTGCCTCTGCTTCCGACTAGCCGTCGGCCATCTCCGATGCCTCTACCCTTTGGTGAGTTGTGCCTCACTCACTACATGAAAAATTGGCTTTTACAACGGATGATTTTCATCATTGAAGGCATGTTTTTCATGGTTGAAAATTCTTCTATGATGGATGTCTTTCGTGGTAAAAGCCCCATCAGAAATGAATCTACCACGGTTTTTTCGACCGTGGCGAATCCCACCCTTCAGCCACGAAAACTTGTTCTGTCATAGATCTGTTCGCCAGCCGTGTTGACTGCTGATGTCATGCAAACTGCCACGTGGAAAACTCTATTAATGGCCAATTACCGCTGTTAACGGTCATGGAAACCGTGGTTGAAGCCAGGCCTAGCCAAGGCCTGCTAATTATTAAGTGGGTCGACACATTTTGAGAGCCCAACAAGAAGACAACCCGTTACTATGTCGTCCAGCACAGTTTGAATTGGGCCCATTAGAGCAGCCCGCTGTGGCCCATACGCTTTCAGGACTATTACTATTTCAGACAACAGAAGGCCCACCTTGGTCGAATACTATGTGGCCCATTAGCGGCCTACACCAATGGATGAAGATAGGCCAGGGTTGAAGATTGACCTACAGCTGCACATCATATGGGATAAAGATAGTAATATGCTGCAATGACCCATCATACCACTACATATTGTAGTATACTATATTCATTGACATAACACTCACAAAACAACGTTCCGCAAATATTACATCCCTCATAGTGGTACAACAGAAACAATGCGGGTCCAAATTACAAACATACATGCATTATTATTACAATACCAAAAGATCAGTACTTTAGAGTGGTTCGAACTTACAAACTAAACACATGTTACTTAATATGTTTTCAGCGGAAGAACAAAAGATTCAAATGACATAACACAACTGGAGCTCAACAGCTTATTGTATAAGGTTCATGTTGTTCGGCTTGGTTAAGTACTAATAACTACTGGGCAACTACTCTAACTCGTTGCCATCAGCTCCATAGCGTATCTTGTAGTCCACCCCTTCAACTCCACCGAATAGGTCTGGTTCCCCGTAGTAGACATCGTCCTAACCTTCGGTAGCATACATTGGGGAATCCTCTGGCTCCTCAGAATCTAAGCAACGAATCAAAGGAAAGAGTGAGTAATAGCGTTACCCAGCAAGTTCACTATATGCAAGTTAGGAAGTTTGATGCTCTATCTACCACCTCATACCATAAGTCTTTGGCACTATGCAGTTTTCATAAACATTTCTTCAAAGGTTGATTTTAATATCAAAAACTATGCCCATCAGCCTTCATAGGTTGACAGAACTTCATGGAGTTCCTTTCCTGCCACGTTCATCGCTCCTTCTTGAACAGGGAGTAACATGTTCCAATTCTTACACTCTGCAGAGGTGCGTTTCTTTACCCATAAGAGACCAAATCCTTGTTGCACAACAGGGCATAATTTTGATGACTGGATTCCTGTACCAACAATAGGGTTATTGATGTACTTGTAGCAGCAAATATTTAAGAGTTTGTCCCGATGGGAGATCGTCGAACGAAAACAACACGACCCCGCAGCTATGTTGTCAATGCGACCATGTTTCGCACCCAAACCGTGGTTTGGAAATAGCCTATTCTATAAGTTATTAGAACAACGATAATTGAGAGAGGTTTAAAGTATCTAATAACAAAGAACTTTTAACAAGAACAAAATAAACTAAGACCGAAAGTAAACAGGAATATGAACTGAATTAAAGAGATTGTAGTTGTAGGATTGAATGGAATGAGAGAGGGCTTCTAGGCTTTGGTCTCACTAGTACTAGATGGGCAAATATATGTGTGATCTATAAGAGATTTCTCAGACAAATAAATGTTCCCCAATTGATTACCAGGATGTCACACTGTGTGCACTATGCATGGTTCTCGCGCGTCACCGCAAGGCAAAAGGCACTTCTAGACCAAAGGATCACATAAACTCATCTTAGAACACAATAAATTCTAACTTAGCGCGCTAGATCATACCTCAACCTAGAATTAAATCAATCAATCAGACATGGATGAATAGCAAAACATATATAAATATATAATGATATCACAACCATGTTCAATTTTACAATTACTAAACACAAGAGAGAGAGGGAGATGGAGATGATGATGGAGATGGAGATCGATGCGTGGTGGTGGTGATGTCTTCCTTCTCCTCCCCTTCTTCTTGCTTGGATGCCTTGATGGTGATGGTGTTGAGGGAAATCTAGATCTTGGAGGTGTGGTTGAGGCAGAGCTCCACCGCAATGGACATCGGATGGGTGGCGGCAGCGGCAGAGCACCGCCCCTGAGGGGCTATGGCTTGGTGGCTCTGTCTTGGATCCTTCCTCCGTTATATAGGCTTTGGGGGTGCCCTAGGGTTCCCCCAATACCATCATATGACTTAGGGAAGGTTCTGAAGCTTTTTTGGGGCAAAATCCCATCGTTTCCGACCTTTTTGGCAACTATACGGGCGGAGCTATACGACAAAAAATATAGCTCCGGTCGTATAGTTGCTCGTTAAACTTGAAGATGCTTTTAGTATTTTGGCCGTCATTTCTTCATACGAACTCCGTTTTGGGTGTTCTTCGGCTCGTTGAGTTCGTGTCATCGAGGGCTACAACCCTGTTCTCTTTGATATTTATTTTGAGAAGTTGGGAAAAATCACTTTTTCAGCCTCTCAAATGGCTAAGTCTAGTCCCTACAGCTCCTCCATACTATGCTCTCATTGTTCCTTTTGCCTTTGTTTTGTCCATAATCATCATCAACACCTACACACATGTCAAAGACATGGAAGAGGGATAAAATTCTACCTAAACTACAAAATGTACAAGGCTCATATTAAATTTAACAAAAAAAGTAATCATGCATATTAAGCATAGCAATAGTTAGATGGAGCATGATATGATAGGCAAATGACACAATTTATATTGCTAAAAAGTGTTGTATATCACATCCATCAACTTCCCCAAGCTAGATCTTGCTCGTCCTCGAGCAAAAGGGATCGATAACTTAATGGATGTGATCTTGCTTATCATTGGAAATCAATGTACCATATTCTTGTTTTTCCTGCAAGCTCAAAGTAAGAGAGAACATAATCATACAAGGCAATATAAGCTCGGTTATATTATTCCAGATCACTAGATATTAGTCAAAAACTTCTATGCCCCATGTCAAAGTTAAATCTAGCTTGCAAGTAAAGTTGTGATCCTTCTATATGCACTTTATTGTATTTTTGTACTTTTATTTGTATAAGGCAAAGTTGAACACGGTTAGTTGTCAATCATAAATAGAAATAGAGTTCTCCAATGTTGCCCACTCATGCCATCTATTAATGTCTCTCAAGTGCAAACTTCGATTGTTGAGATCATATAAAATATATTTCTTAGTAACAAGACCATGCCAAAAGAGTGGTATATGTTCAATCGAGACTGTGCAGGCTAGGAAGGACACTCGTGACCATTACCAAGGTTTCCCTTTTCGGTATAATGATTTCTCATAACGGTCAGAGGAGTATTCTGACTTTTGCTTTTAACGCAGGCCCATGAGAATACCAATGCATACCCAAATATAGTATTTTTGCTACATATGTTGGGCAACTCATAGCCAAACTCGAAGAGTTTCCTCTTTTTGGTTGTTATAACACCCCAAAAATATTAATCAAGATTATCAAGTTCAAATCACCCAAATTTAGGGTTAACAAAAACTTTTGTTACAAATTTGAATATGAATGCATGTGTGTTTTGCATTAGTGTAGAATTGAGTGAAGTTGACATGCTTGATTGTTACAAATGATGAGAAATGGTTTAAAGGTGAATGCTACATCATCTAGGCCAATTACAAACAAAATGAAAAGAAAACGAAATCAAATATAAATTAAATAACCAAATGGTCATTTTGGCCAAAGTTAACCACGAGGCCACTTTGAGTGTTCCTAGAAGAGAAATTCTAACAGAAACAATTCTACTTCTTTTCACCCCTTGTTAGACCAAGTAAAAGTGTATCTAGGCCCACTTTACAAACTTACAAAAACATTTTCCAAATCAATTTAAAGGACAGTTCAAAATTGAATCTAGTTCATATGGTAAGATCACACTTTTTCAAAAACCACTTAAACCAATTCACCTTGAATTTTCCAAGCAATCATAGACTCTCAAGCATAAGACCAAATCACTCACCAAAATTCATTCAAAAATTTCAAACTAAAATTCTTTCGGCCATTTCCTCAAACACCTTGCTGACACAAAATAACTACTGCCTAACTTCACTATTTTGGAGCAGTGATCATCCACTCAAGTGTCCCCTCTTCACTCCCTTGTCTCCCCCAGTGTTGAGCAGCACTAGACCAGCCCCCTTAGCCGCTGTGCACCAGTGCAGCGCCACCCGAAAGTGGTCATCGTTGGCCGACCATGGATAGAGCGATAGAGGCCATGCCTCCCTCGCCCACAACACGCACCAAACACGCCACCGTCCATTGCCACCCCATATCCAAGCCTCGACCACAACCAAGCCATGGACCACCCTAGCGACGCCGCGCCCTATGTCTCAGCGCCGTGCCAAGAACGCGCCAGAGCGCCGCACCCGACCGGCTCGAACAGACCGCGCCTCGCCCTCTCCGTGCATGCGCCCACTTTCCATGATCACCACCACCTCCCAAACACCCCCGTTCACCGCGCGCGACCCGTAGCACCCGTGCACCATCGCAAACACCGTCGCGTCTGCGAAGAGTGCAGCACGCGCCCGACCAACCTAGACTGCCCCGTGCCTAGCCATTAAGCCAGTGACGGCCGCCAGGGAACACTGCACCGCCCCTACTCTCAGCCGTGCTGCTAGTTGTCTGTATCGTCATCACCAACGAGCCCGAGCCCATGCCGCTCAGTCCCCTCATCGTGGTATAAATAGAGACCCCCTCTGCCTCCATTCTCCACACCAACACCCTCACCACTCCTCACTAACACTCCCACACCCTTCCCCGGAGCAAGGCGAGCTCTTCGCCGGAATTTCGCCGGAGCCCGCCGCTGCAAGAGGAGAAGGGCGTCGTCGATTGGAGCCGCCCCAGGAGCTGACGCGACCACCGTTCGAACCGACGTCCACGACAACATCGTTCGCCCCCATCACCGACCCTAGCTGGAGCCCAGGTGAGCCTCGCCAGACCCCTAGCGCCGCGTTAGGTTTAAATCCTCACCGGAGCTGTTCGTCGTTGATGATGAACTACAACCGTTAGATTAGATTTTAATCGCACAACCTAGATTGCACGACACCGCTTCACGTAGACTAAGTCGCTGACTAGTGGACCCCCTCTGTCAGCCGCCCGCTGCGTTGTGCTGTGCAGATTGGGCCGGCCTATTTAGTTTCCCGCGCAGCCCAGTGAATTCAAATTAGTATTTTCCAATTTAGTTAAAACTAACTTCTGTCCATAGATTTAAAAATCAATTCAGAGAGTTTCACTAAACCAAATTGCATAATTCCAATTTTGTTAGAAAGATACATAAATTATCTATCCAAGACCGTTGGAATCAAGTCATTTGGAGTTAGAGATAATCTATAGTAAAAATAACAAGACATAGGCTTTTTCAACTTCAAACATTTTTCAAAAATCAACCATAAATGCTTTTGAGTTGATTCCAACTCTCAAAAATCACATTTGATAAGATCTATCTAAATATGTAAAAGTATTTAGGTTTACATGCAGTGACATTGGACTAGTACCAAAATAATGCTATATAGGCATTTCTAGTCACTTTAATTCTATTAAATAATAATCTTAAACTTTATAAAATATGATCAACACTTTAAACCACATTCCCAAGTATTAGAATATGTGGTGATGACATGTGTCAACATGATCCCATGTTTTAATTGGAGAATATTAAATCTTAATTATTTTCAATGAGTAGAAATTACTTTTCTAAAATAAGATAAATAAACCTAAGTATTTATTTCATGTGATGATGCTAGATCATCAAGTGTGAATCTTAGTGTGCTAAATATAATTAGTTAAGTATTGTTTGGTGATTGTGTACCCCGTATTCATTTATAGATGATAGTACCGACCCCGGATACGAGGAGAAGGAGTGCTACCAAGAAGAAGAAGAAGAAGAAGAAGAAGAAGAAGAAGAAGAAGAAAACTTCAACCACTGATCTAGTCAAGGCAAGCTAACACTTGCAAGCATTATACCTATGCAAGCCATCACTAATTGCAAGATAACCTAAGAAAGATGCATTAGCATGCTTGGTTATATAACTTTGGTTTATACCAATCCTAAGTTTTACTTGCAAGCTTTATTATTTTACCTTGCTAAAGTCTTTACTTTTAATTAGTGCTTTGTGAGTATTGGAAAAGTAGTATAGATAGCATAAAGAGTATAAAACTAGGCCTATACTTAGATGTCATTCCATGGCATGAGATTGAAGATTGGCACCCCTCATTAGTGAACGCTTTTAACATTAGTGGCTAGTGCTAAGTATAAAAGTGGATCACTTCACATGGGAATACTTGGTTAAAAGGATTATGAAAACCTTGGAATGATGATTCATTCTATTGAAATGTTTTTACATGTGTTACGGACACAAAAGGATTTGATGATGAAAATGTATGGCATGAGCCTTAGCCCTTTATAAAAACTGATGGTTGGTTTCGGATGCGATACCATTCCAATTTTACAGTACAACCACAATACCCGAATTGGGTAGGGCTTAGCCGGAAGTTTGTATGCATTAGTATGGGTTCCCTCACGGAAGAGGTTTGAGCTGAGGCTACCTCGTGAGTGTAAATTGTCCACCTATGCAGTGCCCAGGATGGCAGATGGCCATGGCTGGCAGGCCAAGCTCATAGGGGAGGTGCCTATACTAGAGTGTGTAAAGGAAAGGTTATGATTGATTATCCGCATACTAAGTATGATGATTCAGGTTTATCCCTGACAGATGTATCGAATTTTGTGGTGAAAGTGTACCACCTCTGCAGAGTGTCAAACTATTCGAATAGCCGCGTCCATGGTCATGGACAGTTGGAGTGGCCATACTGTTTCGTCGTCAGATGTTTTCAAAATGACTTGTGAAGTGAACTATGATTTTGACTTGACCACAACAGGGTTGTGAATATGAAAGCTAGTTTACCTCTTAAGTGATTTAGAACATTAACTTAGTTTTCTTTACTTCTAAACTCAGTGTAGATAAATCTTGCTTTTTGCAAATAAACCTAGAGCTTAAGATTCCTACTAGAACTACCATACTTGTTAGTGATAGTTTGCGAGTACTTAAAGAGTACTCATGGCTTTGTCCCTGGCTATTCCCGTGGCCATACTATGAGGAGGACTGTGAGGATGATGGACAGCAGGACATCTACGACATATAGGATCATCTCCCATCGTTAGCATTGCCTGTGACTCTGAAGATGGAGCCCCTACTACGTTTCTTTCCGTTGTTTGATTTGTATTAAGACTGGATCATGAGATCCCTTATTTGTGTAAGATCTTATTATGGTTTGTAATGGATGATGTACTGTGATATCCAATCTGTTATGTCTCGCAAAAATGGTAATCCTGGGATTGCGAGGTATGGCATAACAGGCATCTGGGATTAAAAATCCGGGTGTTGACAAGTTGGTATCAGAGCCATCCTGACCATAGGAGACCCCAGTTAGAATGAACGTCCGAACAAAAACTTAGTTTTAAAACAAAAGAAGTGAGTATTTATGAAAACCTATTCCCACTTTTATCCTTGATTCTTTCAAAAAAAATCATGTTCCTACAAAAATCTTGCATTCCTACATAAAATTTGACACACTTGATCACCTCTAACTTACTCATCCTAAATTCTTATAGATGGAAGTCCATTATGACAAGTTCTACCAGTTGGGAAACGGAGGCCAACTGATCTTTGAGAGGGATCTAGATGCACTGTCAGAGTATCTTGAGCAACCGCATCCGAAATTCTTTGGGGCTCAACTCAACGATCACATAGGAGGAGATCTACAATGGCTGATAGTTGTAGATCTCAGAGGCAAGATGGAAGCACCCACTTCTGAGAAGATCCAATTCACCTTGCGAGAGAACAATTGGCTAGATGGATTAGCCAGGGCTATGCATGAAGCTCTTGCCCGTCTGTGTGGGCAAAACATCAACTTGATCTAGGGAACTTGCTTTGCTCACTTCGCAAGGCGTGATTCTATGGGAATGCCCTTGGAGATGCCAGGACACCTAGAGTTGAAGCACTAGGTGGACAATCTTGATTTCATGTTGTATGATAGGCAGAAGGAATTGGACAACGCCCGAACCTCCGCCAACCACAACCTTGCCATTGCCGTCAAGAAGGACCAGACTCTCGCCATTCTCGCCAAGGAGCGCCAATCACTTCGTCGTCAACGTGACAAGAAGGATCGCACCACCGATCGTCTTTGCAATAAGGTGGCCTCTCTCGAGAAGACCATCTGTGAACAGGAAGTCCAGCTGGAAGCAAAAGAGGAGGAGGAAGGTTAAGATATCCAGGGAGATTTTCACTCTTACCTCAGTGATGACAACGACTATCTGGAAGATGATGCCATGGAGTTCCACACTGATGATGATGATTCCGACTTCATTGATGATGATTAGATGCACTTGATCACTACCGTAGGAATGAGTTGTACTAGTCCCACTGTATCGTAGTTTCACAGAATGGTTCTTAAAACCATCTATTTTCCATTTGTGTTGTGGTGTGTGTTGTATTGTGTGTTTTGAATGAATGAATGAGAGGAAGAAGTTAGTTTGCAAAACCTGAGTCAAACTCAAAGTTTAAAGCTTTTGAAAACAAAACCATGAACCTTAGAAATTTCCCTCTTATCTCATTATCTATCTCAATCTTCAGATGAATCGTAGAAACCCTAGAGGAAGCAGCTCATCTCAGGACCCAATGTTGCAGATTATGCAAATGCTAGTTTCTGACCGTGAAGCTAGTAGAGCCAAATGCCAAGCCAACCTAGCCACTCTTCAACAGATAGCTCAGATGGCCCACAATAATCAAGGCCATGGAAATCAAGATCACCATGGATCCAAGCTTAAGAACTTTCAGAATACCAACCCACCTATCTTTAATAAGTCTGAGGATCCCTTAGATGCTGATGACTGGCTGCAAACCATGGGGAACAACCTGGAGGTCGCAGGAGTTGAAGCCAATTAGAAAGTACTGTTTGCCACCCACTATCTGGCAGGAGATGCAAGAGCCTGGTGGAATAGCACCCGTACCATCAACGACAGTCAAATGATGACTTGGGAAGCATTCAAGATCAAGTTCAGCCGCACCCATGTGCCACAAGGTTTGGTCACCCGGATGAGGGATGAATTCAGGGAACTAAAGCAAGGAAGGATGACGGTAGTTGAGTACCGTGACAAATTTATGTCCCTAGCTAGATATGCCCCTGATGATATTAACACTGAAGCCAAGAAGAAGGAAAGATTCCTAAATGGATTGCATGATGAGATTCAGACTGTGTTAGTCAACATTCGTATCTAGAATAGCTAGTAGACTCTGTCATCCAGATGGAAGGGAAGATAAACCAAGCCAATGACAACCGCAAGCGCAGGATGATGCACCAGACTGGGTCCCACAATACCCAGAAGTATCGTCCCAACCCGTCTGCAGGATATGCCCCAAGAAACAACAGACCCCCGATGTCCCATCCAAGTTACCCCAATCGTAGTGGAGGAAACATGAAGTCTAGAGGAAACCACAAAAACAACCCCGGCAACTCCAACAACTTCAACCGTGCACCTCCCAAGTCCAACAACAACAACAACAATACTACCCCAAGGACTGGAAGCAATGTTGTGCCTGTTGCAGCCAAAGACAAGTCCCAGATTACTTGCTTTGAATGTGGAGTCAAGGGTCACTACTCCAATGAGTGCCCCAAGAATCTTGTAGCAGCCACCAATGTGAATGCCCCTGCTCAGCAGCAACACCGTGTTCAACCTAGAAGGAGATTTTCCCCAGGGAATTCGCTCAACCGCAATGGTCGTCTGTTCCACATGAATGCTGAAGAAGCTTAGAAAGCGCCCGATGTCATGCTGAGTATGTTTTCTGTTAACTCAGTACTTGCAAGAGTGTTGTTTGATTCTGGAGCATCGCACTCGTTTGTTACAGAAGAATTGGCATGCACTAGTAAGATTCAACCAACAAAATTGAATCATGTTATGATAGTTCAAATACTAGGTTCAACCACCAAAGCGAGAAAATTTTGCAAGGATGTGCCTGATACATTGCGAATGTATCTATAATTTTTGATGTTCCATGATTGGTTTTATCTACTTTCTTGTGTTTTGTCCACACTTTGGAGTACTTTTCATATGATTTCTTGGACTAACCTATTAACAAGATCCACGGTGCCAGTTGCCTGTTTTCTGCTGTTTTTGGTTCCAGAAAGTTAGAAAATTAATATTCTCGTAATTGGATGGGACAAAAGCCAATATGCCTATTTTTCCCAGAGACTCACGGAGCCAGAATACAAGACGGAGAGGGGCCACACCACCCCTAGGCACGGGTCCCCCTTGGCCGCGCCAGGGCACGGTGTGGGCCCCCTGGCCGGCCACCGACCTTGCCTCTTTCGCCTATATATCTCCCCCGAGGCAAAAACCCTAGATCATCAAGCCTCCAGCCACGAAAAGTTCCGCAACACCGCCGCCACCGAAGGGGACATTCGGGGGACAGAAAGTCTCTGTTCCGGCACCCTGCCGGGACAGGGAAGTGCCTCCGAAGCCATCTCCATCGATCTCCACCGCCATCTCCATCACCATTGCTGATTTCCATGATGAGGAGGGAGTAGTTCTCTCTCGAGGCTAAGGGTTCTACCGGTAGCTATGTGTTCATCTCTCTCTATGCATGATCTTATTGAGATCATGAGCTTATAATCTATAGATCTACTTTGCTACTCAAGTGCTTTAATAGATCTCTGCTCTCCCCATGTGTGTGAAAGTGACAGCGTGCACACCATGGTGGCACTTAGGCTAGAGATTACAAATACTTGTTATGACTTATATTTGGAGTTGGATGTTTTTATGAAATTGTGGTGTTTGTTGGAACCATCTAGTGCTCAAGGTGACAGTGTGGGGTTATCTAGATGGGAAAGGCTTACTTTGACGTGTGCTGTTATAGCCCTACCATGGATTAGAGTGTCCAACCGGAGAGTACTTCAGTGTAGTATCATAAATAAGAATATATTTATATGAGAGTGTTCACTAGTGAAAGTATGATCCCTAGGCCTTGTTTATAAGCACTGAAACACCATTTGCTATTAGATCTATTACATGTTTGCTTGCTTCTATCTTTATTTCAGTTTTACTTTAGTATTTTCCACATCGTCAAGCTATTTTCTATCACCGTTACCACTTATAATTATCTATACCACTTGTATTTTACTATCTCTTCATCGAACTAGTGCACCTATACACCTGACAAGTGTATTAGGTGTGTTTGGGACACAAGAGACTTCTTGTATCTTGATTGCAGGGTTGCTTGAGAGGGGATACCTTTGACCACTTCCTCCCTGAGTTCGATAAACCTTGGGTAATCCACTTAATGGAAAACTTGCTACTGTTCTACAAACCTCTGCACTTGGAGGCCCAACAACTGTCTACAAGAATAGAAGTGCGTAGACATCAAGCTATTTTCTGGCGTTGTTGCCGGGGAGGTAAGGTAAAAGGTACTCACATCCTCCGGTGTGAGTGCTCGAAGTTATTTCCTTTAGATTCTGCAATTTTGTCTTTTTGTTTCTTGTTTTTATTTTCACTAGTTAGACTTAATGGAAAACAACAACAAAATTAAAGAGCTTTTTAGTATTTTTCCTAAGTTAGAACTCGAATTGTCTGAAAAGAAAATTAAAAAACCCATGGAACTTTCTTTGCATGCTAATAACAATGTTATTAGTATGAATCTTTTGAACACCTTTGTTACTAATGCTATGGAAATGTCTAAGCTTGGGGAAGTTAGTTTTTATGAAAATGGTCTTTTTAGTTCCCCGATTTTAAAGAAGAAAATTTGCTCTGATGATACTTTATCTCCCATATGTGGTAATTCTAATGATACTTGTGATATTTTAAATCCACATACTTAAAGCATCCCTTTTAAAATATCTATAAAAATTGTTGAGCGTGTTATGAACAACTCTTATTTTGGAGATGGAACTGTCCATCCTGGTGATCATTTACTATTTATACATGAATTATGCGGGTTGTTCAAGTGTGCAGGTATTTCAATGAACCAAGTTAAGAGGAAGCTATTCTCTATATCACTTAAGGGCAAAGCAAGGGAGTGGTATGAGCTACTAGATGATCCTCATCATTTGGATTGGAAGGAACTTGAATCTCTCTTTTACTCTAAATTTTATCCTCCTCATGAAATTCATAAAGATAGGAATTATATTTATAATTTTCATCCTCATGATGGAGAAATTATTGCCCAGGCATGGGGGAGATTGAAGTCACTAATGCTCAAATGTCCCATTCATGAGCTCCCCAGGAATATTGTTATTAATAATTTCTATGCAAGGCTTTCAGGACATTACAAGGACTATCTAGATACTTGTTTAGAGGGATCCTTCACAAGTAAGGAGGTCAAAGCTAAGTGGGATCTTCTTGAAGCAATTCAAAGCAATACCAAAGATTGGGATAACAACAAAGGTAAAGAACCGGGTATAAACTATGAGTATGATTGCATTAAGTCTTTCGCTGAAACTGCTGATTTTCAAGAGCTTAGTGCTAAATATGGTCTTGATCCTCAAATTCTTATTGATTGTTTTAAAACCTTTGCTTCTCATATTAATGCTCCTAAAGAAAAGTGGGACATGTATCACGAGCCTTTTAAATACACTTTCATGGAAAATGAAATTGTTATTAATGATAGCAATAAACATGCTCAAACCTCTGAAAGTACTTTCTTATAAGCATGTTAATTTTTGTGGAATACATAGACCTTGTGAGAGTAATCAAGATGAAGAAGAATATTGTATCACCCATAGGAATGAAAAAACTAGAATGTGGTATAGGGCTCTACATGATCTTGGTAAAAAAGTTTGTGCCCTCTATCCTTTTATTTGTGAACTTTGCTTTGAAGTGGGTCATTTCAATTTTAAATGCTCAGGCCATAATAATAGCCCTTCTAATCCAATGAGTACTGCAAGTTTGTATTGTTATGACATGATCACTCCTAATCAGCATGATGAGCTTACTTTATTTTTGGGGTGTGAAGAATTATCAAGAAAAACTTCTTTGTTAGATATGAGTGCTTTTGATATCTAAACCAAGTTTTTCCAAAGAGTCCACCATACCTACCTACTAGCTTATGCTATTCCAAGTATATTCATGCTTTTGTCTACCTTTCACTTGTTATGAGAAAACTAGTGATTAAAGCTCTCACGAACTTGATGTCACACTTTACTCTTTGCCTCTAATAAACTTGAACCATTGGGTCCTTCTTTGTTGCGTTTATGCTTGCGCTTTATAAGTTGAAATTAGCAGAACCATGTACCATGGGGAACGCTTTCAACATTGCACTTGTACTTTGTACCCCGTTGATATTATGTTCTTTTGTTTACGGATCCCGGCGGTGTGAAATAAATATGGAACTTGTATGATCATGGAGTTTGTATGTGTGTTAGAGAAACGCCTGGGCCGCTAGCCTAAGCCATGCCTAATCATGGTGGAAACTTGTAGCATCACCATAATGAGCACTCTATGAAGCATCCTCAATAAAAATCTATGCAAATAGCAAATAAAAAGATCGCTGAGATGCTCATTGTCTGCTTGCCTTGTCATTTTGATTATGGGAAAGCTCCCGTATCATGTGCAAGGGGTACCCCGTTGGCGGTTCTTAATGATACACATATACTTACAATGACAAGAGCTTACTCGTGACTGAAGTTGAGTGGCATGAGGATCGGTCTTCGTAAGTAAGGGGCATGAGATTTCGGTTTATAACTTGTCAAGCATATCCTCTTAGTTGTGTCACTTTAACCTTAATCACCTTCAAGATGCTTATGATAGGGGCAATGAGAGCTGAAAGCTATAAGTACCATAATTTTTGGAAGCTCTTTATGAGACTTGAATCCCTGCTTCCTTTTACAAAAGGCCTTTCTTCCACCATTATATTGAGTCTCCACCTTCTATCTTTATGCACCTACTTTGAGAGCATAGTGGCCATTCTTAGTTCTATGTGCATTGTCCCAAGACTAGTTGATTGATGCATAACTTGTTATTGCTTGTTTGAAACTATTGTATCTAGTCACTCTTATGAACTTTGAAGGTGTCCTATGCATTTATATTTGCTACTCTATTGAGGGACAAGCTGAATACTATTATGCTTTGTTTTCTTTATGTGAAACAAACAAACGTCTTGCAAAGCATTGTTATTCATGAATCTTTTGTTTGTGCCTTTTCATGTTGCATCATAGTTTCTTTGCTTATTGCTAGAACTTTGTCTTTCATGTTATGATTGAAGTACTATGATCCCAGCCTTGAATGTTTTGCAAATACCTTGATCAAGTCTTTGATGGTGCATGTCACCTCAAAAATTCTTTCTTTTTATCACTTACCTACTCGAGGACGAGCAGGAGTTAAGCTTGGGGATGTTGATACATTGCAAATGTATCTATAATTTTTGATGTTCCATGCTTGGTTTTATCCACTTTCTTGTGTTTTGTTCCAACTTTGGAGTACTTTTCATATGATTTCTTGGACTAACCTATTAACAAGAGCCACAGTGCCAGCTGCCTGTTTTTTGTTGTTTTTGGTTCCAGAAAAGTTAGAAAATGAATATTCTCGGAATTGGACGGGACAAAAGCCAAAGTGCCTATTTTTCCGGAAGGGATCAAGTGCCAGAATACGAGACGGGGAAGGGCTGGGGGCCGGCCACACCACCTGGTCGCGCGGCCAGGCCTGGCCGCCTCCTGGTGGTCTCCTTCCGCCTATAAGTTGCCCTCGGGATGAAAACCCTAAGTACCCGATCAAAATCCACGAAGAGTTCAGGCCGCCATCATCTCCATCCCTAGATCGGGGGGGATCTGAAGCTCTTCCCGGCACCCTGCCGGAGAGGGTAATTCACCCTGGAGGCCTTCTTCATCACCATGCAAGCCTCCGGTGTGATGCGTGAGTAGTTCATCCTTGGACTACAGATCCATGTAGTAGCTAGATGGCTAGTTTCTCCTCCTTTGTGATTTCATGTTTAGATCTTGTGAGCTCCGTTCATGATCAAGATCATCTATTTGTAATCCATACATGTTGTGTTTGCGGGGATCCGATGGATATTGAGATGCTATTTCAGATTGATTATTGATTCTATCATGTCTTTGTTATTTGAGATCTTGCATGCTTTCCATTGTTAGTAGCTATCTTGGCCAAGTGGATGCTAGCAACTCCAAGAGTTAGTTTTTATGCTCGATAGTGGTTTCATGCCTCCGTAACTGGGAAGTGATGAAATCTCTAAGGTACTAGATGTGTTGTTGCTACTAGGGAGAAAACAACAATCCTTTGTTCAAAGAGCAATCGTATTGTTTACCTTACACGCAGTTCGTAAAGCAATAATCTGTTGCTTGCAACTTAATACTGGAGGGGGTTCGGATGATAACCTGAAGGTGGATTATTAGTCATAGATGCAGTTGGATGGCGGTCTATGTATTATGTTGTATTGCACAATCAAGTCTCAAAGGAGTCAAGATGATTAGTATATGCATGTATTGATTTCTCGGTGTTTGTCAATTGCCCCGCTGTAATTTGTTCACCCAACATGTTATCTATCTAAGGAGAGCCACCTCTAGTGAACTATGGATCCCGGTCCTTTACTTTACATACAATCTATAAACTGTTTCTGCTTTGTGTTTACTTTATGCAAACTTTTACTTCTTTCCATTCGATACGTTTAATCCTTTGTTTTCCGCAAAACACGGTGAGATTGACAACCTCATCGCAAGTTGGGGACAAAGTTCTGTGGTTGTGTTGTGCAGGTCTCCACGTTGCTACTAGCACCGGTAGTGCGCCCTGCCAAAGCTCAGCTAGTAACACCTTTGAGGTGTTTCCTTGCTCCTACTGGTTCGATTAAACCTTGATTTCATAACTGAGGGAAACTTTCTGCTGTGCTCATCATACCTTCCTCTTGGGGTTCCCAACGAGCTCTACATCAACACCGCCATCAAGCATTTTTCTGGGCGCCGTGCATTGAGCCATCTCTGGTCACGCTTGTCGAAGGTGATGCATGAGTTGCTTCCACTGAGGTACACAGTGGTCGATGGTGGTGAGTTTGTCGCCAAGTTAACCTGGCGAGTGATGGCCTTCTGCACCCAATTCAAGGGGCGTCCCTTTTGGATCATCATGTTGCCCACAACCTATGGGTATGGCTTGCCGCCTTGATTGTGGACAGGTGCGGCCGCGGGTGGTGGCACTCCAGGTGGTGGTGGAGGAGCTCCATGTGCTACAGCGCCTAGGGCGTTTCCGTAGCCCCTGTTGACTGCGTCGCGATTCATCCGAGCTAAACCCTCGTGGAGCTTGAGGAACTCGCGGCAGTCCTTGAGAAGGTGGCTGGATTTCTTCTTTCTGTCATGCTTGTCGATGTAGAAGTGCATGTTGCACGGCCCGGACAGTTTGTCCTTGATTGTTGTCGCGGGTGCCTCTTCGCGAGTGCGGCGCTGCCATGCCTGCGTGGTTTTCCTAGAGTTGCGATGTCCACCGCTGCGATAGCCGCTGTTGCGGTTGTCATCGTGCCTATTGGCATAGCCGACTGCAACCATGTTGACATTGTCGCGATCATCATAGATGCGCATTCGACGTTTGCTTCGGCGATCGTGTCTGCGCTCGAGTTCTGCTTCGTCGTCGGAGTGAACGCGGTTTTTTACCGAGTCTTCTCCATCTGCCAACCGATTCGCGATTTCCATTAGGTGGTCAATTGTTTTGGGCTTCGAGCGGCCTAGCTCCTCCCTGAGCTCTATGCGGCGAACGCCGCCTTTGAATGCGTCGATTGCACGATCCTCCGAGATATTTTCTACGAAGTTCTTGATGATGGACCACCTCTAGATGTATGAGCATAGTGATTCGCCCGACCTTTGCTGGAAGCATCTCAGCTCTTCGATTGATGTGGGCCTTTTGTAGGTGCCCTTAAAGTTGCACACAAAGTTGTAGACCAGCTCTTCCCAGCTGCGAATGGATCCGCACGGGAGGTTGTTGAGCCATGCTCGAGCGACACCTTGCAGCTGTAGCTGTAGGCATTGCATGGCCGTGCTTGGACTCCTGCTGTGGAGCCTGACGAAGGAGATGTGGTCCTCCAACCAGATTTTCGGGTCCTGCTGACCATCAAATTTTGGGTTTTCTGATGGGAGCTTGAACCCCTTGGGCATTCGCTTTTGTCTGATGGCCCTGCTGAAGCATCTAGCGCCACAGAGCTCCACATTTTCGTCCTCTGAGTCAGTCGATCAGGCACGTCGTGCCCTTGACTTGTCGATTTTGCATTGCGTGATGTCATCACGCGCATCGTTGTCGTGGTCGTGTCGCCGTGAGCGGCGACGTCGAGACAGATCGTGACTATCGTCGCTAGACGAGGGTGAGGAATAGCATTTTGCCAGAGCCTTGCTTTTCTTCGGCTCCGGCGTTGGTTCTTTGTCGAGAGCGGCTTTGATTAACCCCAAGCCCGCGATCGTAGATCGGTGCATGGCGGCTCGAGGATCTCCAGCTGGCGGCTGGTTGTTGAGGAGGTACATGGTGGCCGCTGTCATAGCAGCTTGCGGCATCTTTGGGACCATGTTGCCGCGTGTGTCGACTGTCATGGAGCTGAAGTCGAGGACTTTTGCAACTTCTATGCGCTCCTTCTCGGTGAGGTGGGCCATTCGAGATTGCCTCTTGTTGGCTACATACTCATTGCCCTTGGAGGAGGATCCTCCGTGGGAGGAGAGCCTGGCCTGTCGAAGACTTGACTCGTCCGCTGCCTTTTTACGTGCTTCAAGTTAAGCGATCGTTTGTAATTGGCGTCTATACTCCTCCTTTAGTAGCCAATGATAGCCCATCAGCAGCTCTTGCGGTGTGCCAGGGGGCAGAGGATTTTCTCGCAGGGCTTCTCGGCAGCGAGCCCACTCGAGATCGTTGAGCTTGATCACGACACGTTTGCCAGTGTGCTCGTTCACCATGGTTGGAGGTTAGACTACCCCTCCATTGTTGACGGGCGCACCATTGCCACCGTTGGTGGGGCCACCATTGGGTGGCCCGCCGTTAGGTATGCCACCGTTGGGTGGGTCAGAACCGTTGCCACCGTTTTCGCGATTGGCGCTGGTATCGCCAGCGTTGATGACGGCGCACATGAAGGGGTTGGAGAAGCTGTTGCTTCCGCAACTTTCGGATCTGGAGCCATAGACTCTATCTTCCATTGCTAGGTCACCTAGATCGGATCCGCGACTGCTGTCGCTATCCGTGCTCTCAGCTGTTGCTGAGGTGTTGAGCTCGCTGAGGGCACCGATTGGTGGTGGGAACCACGATGCTGGAGCAATTGCGGATGCCGTTGGCTGGTCAGGCATGCAAAGCGTACCCATATGACCAACTTGGAAGCGGAAGCTCCCGATCGCCAGGCTGATTCCGTCGCCCACGGACTCAAAATCCGGGCGAGTGGTTGGCGTGTGGACGGTGAAGTCGAACGCGCCGAAGAGCTGGCGAATCTCTGCTATTGTGGATTTGTAGATTGCGGTTGATGAGGCCGAAGAAGCCGCAACATCAGCACTCCCAATTCCCACAAATGGCGCCAATTGACGAGGGTTTAACTCATCAATGCCCATTGTTATGGGCTTGGGTTTTGGAGAAGGAGGGAGCGCTGGAAGCATCAATCGGCTAGCAAACAAGCACACAGGGACGCAAGGTTTACCCAGGTTCAGGCCTCGTAGAGGTCCCTACTCCTGCTTGTCTTCTCTTGGAATTAATGAAGGAATCAACGATTACAATGGTGCGCAGATACAATCTAGCGAGGGTTGTGGAAACTAGGGTTGCGTGTGTCCTCCATGCCGCCCCCTCCTAGCCTTTATATAGATAGGTCAGGTCTCGGGTAGCAGGTCGAGTCGGTTACAGATTAGGGTTTTCCCCTTAAACTTTCTATCTTTAGAATTCTTCTTGTCTCGCAAGTCATCGAGAGTCCGTGGGCCACTCGAAATTTTCATTGGGCCGTGGCAACGCCGTGGGCTTCCACCGTATCTGGACCGTATATACCAAACTCGAGTACCTGTAGGGTATACCCATGTCACCAGTATTATTAAGGCCAACTCAATAAGCTTGTAGACCAATGGGAATACCAAATGCTTCCCCGTTTCAACCATCTTTGTAGCCAAACTTTTAAACTTTGTGCAAGTAGAAAAAGAGGAATGCATTCTTACATGGTGAATATAATTCTCAAGTTGGCCTCTTATAGTTGCACGATCATCATTAGAGAGATCCGCACGATAAATTGAAGATAATCAAGCAAGCTTGTCCACATCAAATGATGCAAAAGATATATTCGTACTAAGGCATGAGAAGCTCTCTAATACCTCCATTGAAGCTTCACAAAAGCGATGATCCATCTCAACACATAACTTATCAACGGCAACATAGAAGAACTCAATTTTGTAGAAATGAAGGTTAGTGTAGGTCATCCCATCAAGCCTTGAACGCCCTCGAACCGGTATTTGTTCATCCATATTCGGAACCGGAATACCCTTATCCATGCAAAATTGTTGGACCTCATGAAACAAGTCATTCCAACCACTTTCTCTCATAGAGGCTAACCGATCTTTCACATCACTAACTAATTCCATAGCATGCACAATATGTAGATCTTTTCTTTGCAAAACATGTGAAAGTTCATTCGTGATGGCAAGCGACTTTATCATTATCTTTAAAATAAAAACAAATTTGTAGTCCTCCATTTTCTCTATCCAACCCACCGCTTGGGTTAATCCACGGCTCTCATCGTTGACCTCACAGAGAATATGCAATGTTCCAAACCACATTTGATGCACACGAAGCAAAGTTTTGTAATGCGAACCCCATCTAGTATCCCTGGGCCTAGTGAGACTTGTTTCTTGATTCAAGCCTCTTCCACTAGATATCTCACCCCTCTCAAGCATATCCAAAATATGTTGATGATGTCATTCTATAAGCACATCTCTTCTTTTGCAAGATGAACTTGATGTGTTCATAATCCCGATGATGCTCTCAAAGAAAGTATGAATGAATGAACAAGAACTAGCAACAGAGGAAACTACCAATTGCAAATGATGGGCAAAGCAATGAACACAGAAGGCATAAGGGTTGTTATCCAAGACCTTTTTTTGGAAGCCATTGAATTCACCTCTCATATTGGAATCCCCATCATATCCTTCCCCTCGTAGCCTATGAATAGATAGCTTGTAGTGATCTAGAATATGAAGAAGATCCTCCTTTAGTCCCTGCGATGTAGTCTCACATACATGATATAGAGAAAGAAATAGTTCCACAACCTTTCCTTCATTATTCACATACCTACAACAAAAAAATTATAAGAATGTTAAATAAAAGCATGGAACAATAGGTAGATTAAATAAAATCATGGAAAAAAATAGGTAGATTTAAATAAAAGAAACTACGAACCTCAACATCACCGCCATTTGTTCTTTCATGGATATATCACATTATTCATCAATAAGAACGGAGAAGTTCTTATCACCAATTTCTCCCATAATCACCTTGCTGACTTCTTGTGCACAACATTTAGAAAGGTCCTTTTGGATTTTGTGAGATATCATTTTGGAATTTCCACCATGCTCATAAGCATTCTTCACTTTTTCATCCTTTTCTTTAATCCAATCTACCATCTCACGAAATTTTCCCTTGTTTAATGAACCAAGAGATTCATCAGGGCCATGAAATGTCAAGCCTTGACCAATGAGAAATCTTGCACAATGTAAGGAAGAAGTCAACCAGATTTTATATAGTTCTTTGGATTCCTTAGATGCATGAGCAAGGTTACTAGACACACTTTGTCTTTGATTGCGAAAATCATCACAATGCAACCTTCCCTTATTGTGATCACTATTTACACCACCAATATGGCCGGGCAAATATTTGTAACCATGCTTCCAATCACTAAACCCGGTTTTGGTGAAGACTTTATTACCAAAATGATCTGTACTTCCAAGTGGCTTAAAAAGAAAGCAATAGAAACAATATGTCTTGTCATGAGACCCTCTATATTCTATCCAATCATACTTCACATACCATTCTTTTGAAAACACCCTAGATCCCATATTTGTAGGAAAGTTCACAATTGGTTGGGTTGGACCCTTCAAAAGGTACGATCTTTTCACTTTGTCTTACACATTAGGATGGTATTCTTTGATTTGTTTCCTAAGAGCGGGGTCACACACTATTTCATACGGATTAATCATATGCTCCTCTTCCTCCTCATTTGCCACATTAGGTTGCAGCGGTGGTTGTTGTAAACTTCTTGAATCAATCAAAAACCTCCCAATACGTAAAATAGGAACAATTTTATTAATGATTAATCATTACTTCAAGGCTTAAACCATGTTATTTTAACTATGTAGGATAGATCTTGTGAATTAGGAAATCATGAACAAATGTAATTTAACCAAAGTTGAGTATCAACACGTCTGAGTATCCCTGGTGCTAAATTGAATTGAAATCTAAAATTGAACAAAGGAATAAGCAAAGAAAGTAAATACTACCTATTTGTCCTCTTCCTCGCTTGCGTTTCCCGCTGCCAGATGCAGCTAGGTCTGGTTGTTCTTGCATGGGGTGGACGCCATTGCCGTCGGCTGACCCTTCCGTGGGAGCAGATGCAGGAGGCACCCCACCTCCTGGATCTCCACCATCCATGGCCGCCGTCGAGCGTGGGGCTGGGGAATCAACAGCAAGAGCAGGGTGGGACAACCGGCCAGGGTTTCAGGAAGAGGAGCTGCGTGCGATTGGGCATTTTGGTCGAGAAGAGACGAGATTGATCGATGCTCTTCTCGGCTGGTCGGTCGCTGATGGATGCGGTCATCCCGTGCTGCTAGCTGGACTGCGGCCTAGGCCAAAGGCTCATCATGTCTAGCAAGGTTTTTTTCCATCGCTTGGTACAATTTTTAGGCATCACACCGAACGCTACAGAGGAGGGCGCACATGAAGCCCGGGCGAGCGCCGGGGCATAGGGACGCTATGTCTGCCCATGTGCACTAGGAACCCATGATTTGGAGACTAAAAACATCAACTTCCTTGGTAGTTGGTTGTTTAAACTTCTTATCGTGGATGGGGTGTAGTGGGAGGTACGTGATAATTGTACATTAGTTCCAAGGCTCTCTCTCAGATGTCAAAATGAGAGTAAGATGTTACCTTTTCAAATTTGGAACATATAGTGATAGTTTGCGACTAAGATTTGGGAAGACACATGGATTGGGAATGTACCATTGCGTGTTCAATACCCATGAATTTTAACATATTTTTAGATATAATTATATTAAATTTAAGGGATTACTAGTGTCATATCTCCCAAATGTGTCTTCTAGGTGAGATCTATTACCTAATTACGATGCTTCAGTGGATGGCTAATAAATATTGTCCTAATACCTACACATGACTTGATCCATTGGAATTTGAATAAGGGACCGGATAGTGTTAGTTTAGCTATAGGTAATTCCTTCACAATTTTGAAAACATATCCTACTTGGAGCAATAGCCTTATGATGAGCTTTCTGGCTTTGCAGGAATGATATTATTTTGACAAAAATAAGATTCTCGCTAATATGCAAGTTATCTATTTGTGTAGGCACTGACTCCATACTTGGTCCCATCGATCATAGCACATGGTGCTTCTTATGGAGCCATGCAACCAAGTAGAGCGAGCGGTCCTGAAGATGTTTGCCCATCATGGATGACAACATGTGATCTTATCAACATAAAGATTTGCCGGGTTTGTTGGTATTGTGTGGTGGCTTCCGGATGTTTACCGAACACGAATGATAGCATATGCTCTTACCCAACATAAATATTTGTTGGGTTTGTAGGTATTGTGTGGTGGTTTCAGATTGTTTTGATGTATGATCTTACTAGTTCTTTGTTGAGTAAAATGCTACTAAAAACCATATGCATCTCTTCGATGTAGAGGCCGGGAGTCTTAATCTCCTTTTCTAAAAAAATGGATTACAGTGCAGTGCAACTAAGACTATTTCATCTGCCTATCATTAGAGTTAATTATTTTTGGCACTTCAAATTCTCGTGGTAGGACTCTGTATATCTATGTCATGTAGAGTCCACATGTAAACTCTTTTGCCAGCATAATCTTGATGCGACATTTGAGTTGATAAAATTACACTCTTTATAGAAAAAAAACTACGTCATTTTCCTCTCCATCACCCTTGAAGTCATTTAGCATCTCGTCCGGCATCCACCAGAGAGGTTTCATCTATAAACAACACCAAATCAACCTTGATATATCTTCATAGTAAAATATTTCTTTATTCTTTTCACTTCTACATACTTGTATCTACTTGGGTGTAGGATTCCATTCTTTGTAACAAACACTCAATCATTTGTGTTAGCTTTTGATATCCTTTTGCTGTTTCTTTTTTAGGAAATGTTTAATCTTTGGTATTACCATTGATATAGTTTTAGATTCACATTCCCTTTTGCTCTTAAGGAGCGATTGACGGATGCTCTTACTTTCTATTAAGTAGAAACAGTTGCCTGGTTAATTTGGGTAAACAGGGCCAAAACCAGATAAAGTGGGCCTTGGACCTCCACCGATTAATGAAGCAACCAAACCAACACAACGACAAAAAAAGTGTAGAAGCCTACATGCTAAATTATCACCGAAGAAGATCCCCATCGTGTCGTGGCAACCCTGCATCCTCTCTGGACGAGCTAGATCCAACATGACCAGCCAAGAGGCTCAAGGAAACCCCCACAGGCTCCTGAAAGGAACTCCGATGACGACTAGCCAAAAATGAGTAGAATTTCTTATAGCCCAACAAACATGCAAAAACTAGTAGGCATATCAAAATTGCGCAGGAGGTGCTTGCTATTTTATCTGCAAAAAAGAGGGGGAAAGTTAAGAAGGATTGCAATATCTTACTATAACACGTATCTCAAAATGGAGTAACTTTGAACGAGAGAACCATGTGTGAGCAGTTAACACTCAACTCGTTTCATAACTACTGTTTGTGAAAGGGTGTGACTTGTAGAAATTTACGAATATGGCAGGCGCTCTGCCTATTACACCAAGACATGGATTTTTTTTAAAAAAAATACAAGGGTGTATGTCCATATCAGAAAGATCATCACCACTATACTATCTCGCAAAGTAGGGACTTGCTTCCCGGAAATGCACATTTGATCCCATGTGCATATGCTTTGGTTATTAACATCACATATTTTAAAATATTAAAAAATTCTGAAAAAATATATTCGTGTGTATCTGCACATTTTATAGGCACACGTGTGTTTTCACAAAAAATCAATATGTTTTGTGGGTTGTGTAAAAACGACAAAAACATGTCTTATGAAGAGCCTTATTTTAGCATCTAAATTTGGTTTTTACAGAAGCCACACAAAATGTCCATTTTTAGTGAAACAACCTTGTGAGCACCTAAACATCTGGAGATGTACGCGCACGTATTTTTCAAAAAAATTGATATTTCAAAATTTGTTGAAAATTAAACTCAAACAATGGAAGCATATGCACCCCGTAGTTAAATAGCCGTCGTCCCTTGCTCTGTCATTCAAATGGTCTATGCTAACATTTAAGTGGACAATGTGAGAGCATTTAACAATTCTTTTTGAGATAACGACTTTGTATCACGTCTGTTCGTCTTTATATCAAGTCTCGTTTGCTCCTTTGTAGTGAGATACTATAGCTTGTTTGATGATAAATAATAGTAGACACAAAATGAGAAGCAACGTGAAAGAGACGTCACTTACACAGTTTTTGTCTCTTCAAGCGTAAAGAGCCTGCGTCCCCTGCAATATTTGAACGCAAATGCTCATAAGTACTTAACTACTTATAGCAATCTAGAAGTGATAAAATGAATTTCACAAAAAAAAGTGATAAAATGAAACAAAATATCGCAATCAACTTTGAAGATGCAACTGTATACTACCAGCTTGGCACTGACATGGAACAACCTACTATATATAGGTATCTATGACTATGATGCGGGTTGCTATCCTTATGCCGTCGTGTACTGGGCGTTTGACTGAATGCAAAATTTAGAAGTTACATGTGTCAGCTCCATTTTTTTCTTTCTTCTATATGTTTCCTCCGACCCATATTAAGTGACTCAACTTTATCCAGATACATCCGTATCTAAACTAAATAATTAACTAAATACATATAAATCTAGATAAATTTGAGTGAATTAATATGGGTCAGAGGGAGTATTTGAATTGGTCCGTCTTCATGGAATGTTCTACAGACATATCAGTCGTGCTCAAGCGTGCCGGCCAACCAATGGCAGCTCCCCTGGCCGGAGGGCTTACTACAGGTCAACGCAGGCTACCAGACGCATATGACACTTGGAGTCGCGACACGCAAGCGCGGAAGGTCTTGTATGATCAGCAGGAACCACGGCGAAGATGCGCGCGTGGTTCGCCAAGCAAGTTCCAGATCGATCGAGCACAGAAGCAATGTAGGAGTAGTACTGGAGGAGCAAATTACATACCGCACTGGCGCCCGTCAGCTCCATCGTCGCAGAAACAGGCGAACTCCGTGCCGCCGTGCTCCTCGATGCGTCCGTATCTGCACCGTCCACCGGACTGCTCGCACGCGCCGCACTGCTCGGATTTGGCGTCGTAGCGCATCTCGAACCCGTCGCTCAGCACCTCGCCGAGCGTCGGGTTGGCCTGACGATGCAGACTCAGGTGCACCGGCGTCGTCACCGCCTCCTCGCACCCGTAGCCGTACGCTTTGCCCGTGGCCCCGTCATCCGGGAGCACGTACCAGGTCGGGCACCCGTCGAGCCTCACGGCGGAGGTCCGGGCAACGCTGGCCTTGCAGTTGTAGAGCAAGATGAGGTTGGAGTTGGAGGCTGTGAGCTGCAGCCATGAGTTGGGGTCAGGGGAGAGGTTGAAGGTGAGCCACGGGCAGGTCGTGTTCCACGCGTCGACGTCGGCGAGGGAGATGGTGTGGTCGGCGTAGTCGATGCGCAGGACTCGGTACTGGTGGAACTGGTGATCGAGGATCGGTGTGTCCTCCTTGCAGGATAAGCCGAGGCCCGGGTAGCCGCAGTTGGGGCCTGAGTTGGCGAGCCAGAACGGGTAGGCGATGGTCTGCCCGCCGCAGGTGGCGTTGCTGCAGGAAGCGGCGTAGGCGCCGGCTGTGGCTGTGGCGAAGAGGACCAAGACGGCCGGGAGGAGTAAATGACGCATGGTATGGTGAACTATCGGTGGACGAGAGGAAGAAGTGACCAACAGGACGATGCGCCATGGCAGACGAGCGAGGGAGTAATAAGGCAGTCGTGCTGGGAGGAATCGGCCAGTGGTTCCATAGGATGTGGAAATTTGGTCCCATACGACCACGAGTCAACCAAGCAGCTAATCCATCCCACGACCTTTCCTCGTTCCATTCCATGATTCCTATTAACAATTACCTGTCTATTTGTGCACGATGGTGACTTGTTGTCACGACTTTACAATCCTACTCATTATCTCAGAATTCTGGAAATGAGGAGATTTCAGGAACATGCAAGGTAGGTAGTGAGTGCAGTGGCTTTGCCTTTGGAGCACTAGTACCTCTGAACACTCGAAAATAACCGTGTTTTATACAGTTTACGACAAAAAAAAAACACGTAGACTAGAACCCCTTAACCCTCGAACCCTCAAAAAATTTTAAGGGCCCAACCCCTACTCCCCCTCCCAACCTGTACATGTGAGGGTTGAAGAGGCCCAACTCCTTCAAACCCTACTCCTCCACACGCGCGCGTGGGAAGGAAAATTAAGCCCCCCCCCCCTCCCGCCTCCAAGCACGTCGTCGCCGACCTCCGCCCTCCCGCCCGCCTCCTCCGTCGCCGCCCCCGCCGCCTCCCTCCCGGCCCCGCCCCCGCGACCGCGGTGGAGCACCCGCCCCTCCCGAGCGGTGCGGAGGTGGCCGTGGTGGTCGCCGCCACCCACGTCGGCGTGAAACGGCGGCGTGCTGGGCAACACGTCGTCCAGCCACAGCCCGCCACTGCCTTGGCCCCGCCCGTCGCCCCGCTCGTCGCCCCGCCGCCCACCACCAAGGGTTGTCGGAAGACGGCGGCGCTTGGGCCGAAGAAGCCTGCGGGCGCCAAGCCTGCCGTCAAGAAGACCACCTCGCGGAAGAAGGCCACGCCGGCGCCCACAATCGCCGACCCTCCACCCGTTGTGCACGAGGTGCTCGATGTAATGCCCACAACGATGACGTCATTCATGGGGCTTCTCCAAGACGCGGAGGTGGACCTCGGGGCTCCTACTCTCGAACGGGTACATGGATATGCCCGCTTCCAAGGGCAAACCATTCGCATTTAAGCATGCTTGGCAACATCTTAAAGATTTTGATAAGTGGAAGTTGAGGGATCAAGAGACCGCACCCAAGAAGGCGGCAATGCTTAGGATGGATGATAGTTGTTAGAGTATGATACGGACACGGTTATTATGGTAGTTTAGGATAGTCAGGACTCGATTCTAACTTGACTCGTACTCCAAGATGATCCCTGTACGCCTATATATACTCGCCCATAAGGCTCAATAATACACCCAACATATTCCGCCAATCTCTCTCTCTCTATCGTTCTACATGGTATCAGCCTAACCATGATTCTCCTACCCTAGCCGCACACACTTCTGTGCCACGCCACCCCCGAGGAGGTCGATCTCCATGATCTCTGTTGGGGGCCGCACAACCCGTATGCAGGGTTCATCCGTTGATCCGTGATCGTATGTCCTGTAAGTCTTTTTTTTCCGATCTCTTAATCGGTTTTCTTTTTTGGTTTACCGATCTTAGATCGGATTGAGTCGTCCACTGCTGGCATCATCGCCGTGCCTCTACTCCGACGACCGGCATCGAGGATCTACACCACGCCCGTGCGCCTGCCTCCTCCGCTGTTGCGCCTGCCTCGGCAGGCTACCGCGCACCGCGGACGGCTGCTACGCCTTCCTTGGAAGGCTGCCGCGGCCACCCCCCTCAGATCATCTTTGTCGTCATCGTCCGGGAGTTCACCGATAACGCCGCCATCGAATCCGATCTACGCATCGTCCATGCCATGGCGCATAAGGTGCACTGTCGGTCTGATCAACCGATACCGCGCATGTCTACGCCAAGCACGTCCCCGAGCACGCGCATACCACCCATCGAGCTACGGGTTGCCGTTGTGTCGCCCCATCGTGCCGCAGCGCCGCCGCCCTTCGTCCATGCTACCGGCTTCCAATGCACCTTCCTTGGCGTGTACATCGCTGGTGGTCTCTCAGTCGCTGCACCGACTTGCGCCCTGCAGCTATGCCGCCCCCTCGGGTCGTAGTGTGGCTGCACGCAGTCTACTTCACCGTCCTCGTGCATCGACGGCCTCGGCTTTCACCACGCCATCTCCTATGGCGCGGATCGCCGCCGTCTGCACATGGTCTTCGTCACATCACTGGGTCTTCCTTGCCTACTTCGAGCACCGCCGCCGCGCTTCACAAGGTAACCTGCAGGGCGCTCTCTCGCCGTCGCAGGTCCCGCCGACTACCCTATCGCCACTCTAGGCATCCAGCATGACTACCCTAGGTCGCTGCTATTTTCGCCGCCTTCTACGTCTTCGTCTACTACAACTTTGCCGCTAGCGTCATCGCCTCCTCCCCGACTACACCGCCTGCTACTCTACTCCGACAACCGCGGACAACGCCGGCATCTCTCCCTTTGCCGCTCTGCACGTCGCAACCGCTCTGGAGGCTTCCTCTCCTAGTCTTTCTAACATGGCGACAAGTTCATGATGGTCCCTGCCCCCGCATGCCTGGTACTGGCAACACCGGGAGTGCCTTCGTCCCCGACGCGTTCTCGAGTCTGGCAAACTCGGATCAGCGCCTCGTCTTCATTGGCTTCGACAACGTATTCTTCGGTATCGACCCCTCTACGACTGCCTCGACCGCGTCACCGGCGAGTTCTTCTTTGCATACTCGGTTCTGGCAAAACTGGAGTGTGCATTCGTCCTTGACGTGCGCCTAGTTCTAGCAAAACTATGGTCGCACCTCGTCCTTGACGGCTCGGACTGCATCGACTTGGGCATCGACACCCTCAACGACTGCCTCGACGCGTCTCCATTATTCTCGCGTGTCATGCGCATGTGGCTTCACGTGCGGCTACCTCGACACTGGCATCCCCGACCACGACATCGACCACGGTGACCCATCGCACGGCTACCTCGACCATGGCACCGCCTCACGCTCTCGGCTCCCTCGACATCGGCACAAGGGCTACCACCTCGCTTGAGTATCATCAGCTCTAAGCCACTGCGACAACATCGCGGCGGCCCGCTGGGATCGCGGGAATGTCAGCCTACTGGATGCTACTTTGGTTTATCGCCAGTCTGACCGTCAGTGACATTCCAGTTGTTCATGACGCTACTGCTACAACTGTGGGGGGATGTTAGAGTATGATACGGACACAGTTATTATGGTAGTTTAGGATAGTTAGGACTCTATCCTAACTTGACTCGTAATCCAAGATGATCCCTATATGCCTATATATACTCGCCCATGAGGCTCAATAATACACCCAACGTATTTCGCCAATCTCTCTCTCTATCGTTCTACAATAGTGATGAGGAGGAAAGGAACGTGTGCAAGCCCGAGGGAACCAAGAAGGCAAAGTTAAGGAGAGGCATCAAGCATGAGGGAGAAGATGGAGCACCTGATGAAGTCAAGGGAGACATTGGCAGTGAACACATTGGAGACAAAGCTACTTATCACCGAGAAGAAGAAAGAGGTCAAGCTTGCACAAGTTGAAGCAAGGCGTGAAGAAGCCAAGGGCAAGGCCGAAGAAAGAGCACGCAAGGTCGACTTGGAGGAGAGGATGATCAATGTCAAAGAAGCAAAGGCATGGGAAGAACTCATGGTGGAAGAGAAGGAGCACATGATGATGTCCAAGAAGGACATGGATGAAGAGCAATTGACATGGTGGAAGGAGTACAAGGAGTACATCACGGAGAGGAAGAGGATATTCCGTGATGCATCCTCTATTCTTTGGGGTGACACTCCGATGAGTGGCGGTGGCGATGGCGGTGTGGAGGACACCACCACTGATACGTCCATTTTGCATCACTATTCTATATCATAATTTACTGTTATTCATTGATATATTTCATATTAAGAGATGATACTTATGTTATTTCATCTGTTTTTGCATGGTTGATGACTTTTGGAGCATGGACCGCTCCAGTCAGGATTCTGATGGAAAAAGGTGCTGTTTGGAGGCAAAATTTGTGAAGATCGGAAAATCTGGGAAAATACATGGAAAATCCTATTTTTCCAGAAGACGAAGAAAGCCAGAAGGGGAAGTGGAGATGGGCCATAGGGGGCCCACACCACCTCGGTGCAAAGCACCCTAGTAGCGCCACCAGGTGGTGTGGCCGCCCTGGTCCATCCCTGGCTCTCCCCTCTGGCGTATATTATCCTCCCGAAACCCTAAGACTCGGGGAGCGACCACAGAAATATTCCACCGCCTCTGTGGGGCGGAAAACACCGAGAGAGAAAGATCTCTCCGGCAGACAGAATTCTGCCGGGGGAATTCCTTCCTAGAGAGGGGAGATCATCGCCATCAACACCACCATCAAGCTAGACTTCATCGGGATCATCATCATCATCACCACCATCATCTCCACCAGCACCATCATCACCACTTCATACCACTGTAACAATTGGGTTGAATCTTGCATAGTTCTTAGGGGAAACTTTCCCGGTGTTGATTACTCCTTGTAGTTGATGCTATTGAGTGAAACATTGAATTATCATTTATGTTCAGATTGTTACACATCATTATTTCATCTCTGATCATGATCCATATGATGTCTTGTGAGTAGTTCGTTTTGTTATTGAGGACATGGGAGAAGTCATGTTGTTAGTAGTGGAATTATGTTGAGAAAGATTCAATGGTTTGATATTTAAGTTGTGGTGTACTTCTTCTAGTGGTGTCATGTGAACGTCGACTACATTACACTTCACCTATATGGGCCTAGGGGGGTGTATTTGGCTACTAATCGTAGGGGTTGCCGGAGTGACAGAAACCTGAACCCCTGTTAGGAAACCATTGCACAAGGGACGTCAGGGTCTTAGAGTTTAAAGCTGTGGTTAGGTTTCTACCTTAATTACTTTCTTGTACTTGCAGATGCTTGCAAGGGGTTTAATCACAAGTATGTATTAGTCCTAGGAAGGTCGGTACATTAGCACAGGTTCACCCACACAACACTTAGCAAACTAAAGAAGATTAATCAACTATATGAAGCGAAAGCACTTGACGATATTCCCATGTGTCCTAGAGAACGTTTGGTCATCTTAAGTAATACAACCGGCTTGTCCTTTGATAAAGAAAGGATTGGGCCACTTGCTACATTTATTCTCATTGTATTTTATTTACTCGTACTTTATTTACCTGCATTATCAAAAACCCCTAAAAATCCATTTGCTAAGTATTTACATAGAATTCCTGCTCCTAGCCATTCGCCAACACCTTTTGCTCCTCGTTGGGTTCGACACTCTTACTTATCCAAAATACTGCGATACACCCCCTATACTTGTGGGTCATCAAGACTATTTTCTGGCGCCGTTGCCAGGGAGTGAATCGCTATTGGAGAGTGGAACTAGTAAAGGAAACCTCTACTGTGAGTATTGTTTACTTCTGTTACTTGCTTTAATTCCAATATGGATAATTCACTAAGTTTCTTATTTCGTAATGCTACTACCACTGCTAAGGTAGTAGATGAACCACCACCTGCTGAGAATGATACTTTTAAAATACCTACAAGAATTATTGATTGTGTTATGGATAACTATTATGTTGGAGATGGAACTGTCCATCCCGGTGATCATTTGCTCTTTATACACGAATTATGCGGGTTGTTCAAGTGTGCAGGTATTACTACAGATCAAGTTATGAAGAAGTTATTCTCATTATCACTGAAAGAAAGAGCCGAGGACTAGTATAAGCTGCTGAAGAATGGTCAAGCTCTTGAATGGGAGGAAATAATACCTCTCTTTTATTCCAAATTTTACCTCCTAGTGAGATTCATAAAGATCGGAATCAAATATACAACTTTTGGCCTCTTGATGGAGAGAGTACAGCTCAAGCTTGGGGGAGATTGAAGTTACTAATGCTCAAATGTCCCATTCATGAGCTCCCCAACAATATTATTATCAATAACTTTTATGCAAGGCTCCCTCTACATGATAAGGATTTATTGGATGCTTCTTGTGCTGGATCATTTACACGCATGGAAGAAGAAGCTAAATGGGATCTTCTAGACCGTATTCAAGATAATGCTGAAGCACGGGAGAATGACAAAGGAAGAAAGTCAGGTATAAATTATGATTATGAATGCATTGAATCTTTTATGGGAACTGATGATTTTCAAAATATTAAAAATACTTATGGTCTAGACTCTCAAGCTATTGCAACTTATTTTAAGGCTTTTGCTTCCTATATTGAAGTGCCTAAAAAGAAATGGAATAAGTATCATGCACCTTATAAAGATGTTGCTAAGTGTGTTCCTGCAAGAAATACTGAAGTTTATACTGTTAATCATGTTTTACCTAAACCTTACATTGAGAAAATACCTTTTCTAGTTAAAGTAAAGGAACATTCTATGATAGCTAGTATGGTTAATGAAAGTACAAATAAACCTGTTGAACCTGATAAACAAATTGATGATGAACCTATAATAGCAAATGTGAAAGATTTTGTCACTAAATATGAAGAAGATGGACACACTATCCTCTGTAAGGATATCCCTAATAATGTTTCACAAAGTAGTGTTATGAGAGCTAGTGTCCCTGTGTTTTCTGTTAGGGTAAGTGATCATTGCTACAATGGTTCTTATGATAGTTATATCATTAAATTTATGCATGATACTGAAAGTTATTATGAGAGAGGGAAGATTGTTCTTATGCATCTCAATAATATCAAGTTTCCTCGTTTTATGCTTAAAGTCTTTATGTTGCACTTGTTTGGTCTTCCTGTGCTTGCAGTTTCTGGTTTCAACAATTTATTCTCTTACAAAATTCCCTTACATAGGAAGTGGGTTAGACTTAAACATGTATATTTTTGTTTCTTAATGCTCTGTTTCACTTTAATTCATATTCTTATGTGAGCTTCATTGAAATTATCATGCCCATCTTAATGGCTATAAAGAAAGAGCTTTTTAGGAGACAACCCATTATATTCTTGCTTTCAGTTTGTTTTTGTTTCTTTGAGTCTTGGAAGTTATTACTTCGGTAATGACCTCTTCTTATCTTTTTTTTGGTTTTTGTGTCAAGATCAACCTCTAATGAGAGAGAAGTAAGATTTGGGGAAGTTGCTATCCCAAAACAGATTTTTGTGCTTCACCGTAAAAATTCATGAGAGATCTCTATATGTCGGATTGAGATGTAATTTTTTGTGCTTCTGCCCCAGGTTACTATTTAACTTTTGTTAGTTTTGCACTTTTTGATTTGAGCAACAGAAGATTTTCGAAAAAAATGATCTTTACCTGCTGGTCTGTTTTGACAGATTTTGCCACTCTTGCATTTGCTTCTTAAGTCAATTTCTTTTTTTGAATTCTTTTTGGGTTTTCAGAAGGAGTTGCTACAGTAGATTATGTTTTGATGGATTTCAGTTGAATTTGGACTTAAAAAGGTTTATTACCTCGCTTACACTAATGTTGCTAATGAGAAATGTGTGAAGTTTGTGTGAAAGAAATTTTCAGGTTAGTGGAGAAAAGGGTGTAATAAGATAGGGAAAGGCTTCATGTCTCGAGCAATATGAGTATGAAGATGAAGATATTGATGTTATTCAAGTGGTGACTCCAGAAGAATCTACTAAATGCCAAATTCAGAGACCTGCAGAGTCCGTTTTCGAATAGGTAACAGTTCTGGTAAGAAAAGTTCCACGAAAATTCTATCCATTTGTATTTTTGGAGTTTTTATCCAACAAGGAAAGCTACGAAGCGAAAGAGGGACAGAAACGGAGCCAGGGTGGCTCACACCACCCCCTAGTGCGCCCCCCTGGCCACGCCAGCAGGTGGTGTGGCCACCTCGGCCTCCGTCTCCGACCCATTTTCTCCCAGTACCTTCCTTTTGTTGTAAAACTTTGTAATATATAATCCTCCAGATCCCCCGAGGTTCGTATATCGTGTTATCGTCGTGTTTTCATTTTGATCTGTTTCTGACAGGTGGAGTCCCAGATTTGGAGCCACAATGTCTTCCTCTAGATCAGCCAAGAAAGATTCCTCAGCGTATATCATCAACCCATACATGAGAGAGTTGAAGATTCATCCCAAGGAGTTGTTGCTTTAAGATGGGGAGGTACGGATAAAAGAGGTTCAAGGCTCTAAAGGTGAAGGAAGTCTGGAGGACAGGATGGAAGCACTGGAGCAAGAAGTTTTTAGGTACAAGAAGATGGCGGAACGCGAAGTGGATATCATCAATAAGATTTGTTCCGAACTCATCGCCGAGCACCAAAAGGAGACTGCTGAGCTCAAGGATGAAGTTCTCTCACTCCACCAAACAACCAACCAACTGCAAGCACAACTCTACGACATTCAAAAACAAAAATGTAAGTATGAGGTTAGGTTTAAACGCATAAGTGTTGCTGTAAGTTTCAGGATGCTGGTGACCACGATATCCTTTGTTGATGGGGAGCCCTTACCTTGGAAGTCAGACGATGACGAGAGAATACCACCACCACCGAAGGAGTAATTCGTCATCAGGTTTTGGCATCCGCTTGGTTTGTTCCAAGCTTGGGGGAATGTCGCGGTATCACATTACTATCTTCTATCTTTTTTACCTTTTTAGTAGAGTCATATCATGAATAGAAAAGTTATCATGTAGGATGGTTTGCATTATGGAAGTGTCCCCCTCTTGTTAGATATCTATGTATCCCTTGGTGTGAGTTGCCGTTATGGAATATTAATGAAAAGTTCTATCATTTACTCTTTTGCATATCCTATTTTAGTTTTCAATTCATGGCTATATGATTGATCTTGTCATTAGTATTGGTATCACTTTGGGATCATTGAGTTAATTTAGTTGGTTTTGGCAAACCTGGCTCGGTCAGTAGCAACACTATTCTGAGTTGAATGAAAGAGATAAAAGTACTCTTAAATAAATATAATTTCATCATCTTTCTTTCTTGATTTGCTCATAAGTTTAGTATTCTCTAGTTAAGATCTTTTATGCTTCCAAGGAAGATTGCATGTTTGATTTTATCACGTGTATGTTAGTTTGTTTCCTTCAACTCTTATGCTTGCTACCCAGCCTTGCTAGCCAAAAACCTGTACTGAGAGGAAATGCTTCTCGTGCATCCAATCCTTAAACCAAAACATATGCCATTTGTGTCCACCATGCCTACCTATTAGCATTATTGCTATTCCAAGTAAATTCATGTTTTTATCTACCTTCCAAATTAAACTTGTTATGTGAAGATTAGTGATTAAAGCTCTCACGAACTTGATGGCACACTTTACTTTCTTGCACTTAATAAACTTGAACCATTGTGCCCATCTATGTTGCGTATATGCTTGCATTTTGTAAGTTGTGAATTAGCAGAACCATGTTGTCATGGGGAACGCTTTCAACATTGCACCGGTACTTTGTACCTAGTTGATATCATATTCTTTTGTCTATGGATGTCGTCGATGTGAAATGAAAGGGGAGCTTGTAAGTCCATGGAGTTATGTATGTGTGTTAGAGAGATACCTGGGTCGCTGGTCTAATCCATGTTGTCATGGTGGAAACCTACAGCGTAACCATAACGAGCATCTATGAAGCATTCTTCTTATAAAAAAAAGAGATAGAGATTGAGAAAAAGAGAAAAAGAAAAAAAAGATGAGAAAAGAGAAAAGAGAGAAAAAAGCACCATATTCCCATGGTAAATAAGAAGATTGCTGAGATGCTTGTTGTCTGCTTGCCTTGTCATTTTGATATGGGGATTCTTCCGTATCATCGGGCAAGGGGTACCCCGTTGGCGGTTCTCCATGATACACATATACTTACTATGACAAGAACTTACCGGTGACTAAACTTGAGTAGCATGAGGAGCGGCTCTCGTATTCAAGGGACATGAGATTCTCAACTTACAACTTGTCAAGCATATCCTCATATTTGATCACTTTAACCTTAATCACCTAAAGATGCCTATGATAGGGGCAATGAGAGCTGAAAGCTAATAAGTACAATAATTTTTGGAAGCTCTTTATGAAACTTGAAATCCCTGCTTCCCTCTGCGAAGAGCCTTTCTTTTACTTTTTAGTTGAGTCAGTAAACCTATTCCCTTCTACCTCAGCAAGTATTTTGAGTTGTTGTGTTTCATTCATTCATATGATGATTTATTCAATCATGTTTCTTCTGCTCCTTGTTTTGCACTTTGCTCTTATCTTAGTGTCTACTACTTTGAAAGCCATCTTTGAAAATCAGTTATTTGTGAACTCCAGCAAATTGTCAACAATTCTTCGACCGAGAGCTAAGTTTGCCATTACCAATTATGATTTACTTTATGTATCTTTATTGTGTTTCCTTTACTTATTGCAAGTTAAGTTATATAATAGTGAGTTGTCTTCTTTTATGACTTATGTATTGATGAATGTGATGCTTCTTGTCCGTATTTTTTTATCGACTTTTCACTCCATAAACCTGAGGTCATGTTTATTGAGCTCGATTTTAACAGGGACAAGCGAAGTCTAAGCTTGGGGGGAGTTGATACATCCATTTTGCATCACTATTCTATATCATAATTTACTGATATTCATTGATATATTTCATATTAAGAGATGATACTTATGTTATTTCATATGTTTTTGCATTATTGATGACTTTTGGAGCATGGACCGCTGCAGTTAGGATTCTGATGGAAAATGTGCTGTTTGGAGGAAAAATTCGCAAAGATCAGAAAATCCAGGAAAATACATAGAAAATCCTATTTTTCCAGAAGACGAAGAAAGCCAGAAGGGGAAGTGGAGATGGGCCACAGGGGGCCCACACCACCCCCTGGCGCGGGCCACCCTAGGCCGCGCCACCAGGTGGTGTGGTCGCCCTGGTCCACCCCTGGCTCTCCCCTCTGGCGTATATTATCCTCCTAAAACCCTAAGACTCAGGGAGCGACCACAGAAATATTCCGCCCTCTGCAAGCGAAAACACCGAGAGAGAAGATCTCTTGGCATGTAATTCTGAGGAATTCCTTTCCAGAGAGGGGAGATCGTCGCCATCAACACCACCATCAATCTAGACTTCATCGGGATCATCATCATCATTATCACCACCATTATCTCCACCAGCACCATCATCACCTCTTCATACCACTGTAACAATTGGGTTGAATCTTGCATAGTTTTTAGGGGAAACTTTCCCGGTGTTGATTACTCCTTATAGTTGATGCTATTGAGTGAACCATTGAATTATCATTTATGTTCAGATTGTTACACATCATTATTTTATCTCTGGTCATGATCCATATGATGTCTTGTGAGTAGTTCGTTTTGTTCTTGAGGAAATAGGAGAAGTCATGTTGTTAGTAGTGGAATTGTGTTGAGAAAGATTCAATGGTTTGATATTTAAGTTGTGGTGTACTTCTTCTAGTGGTGTCATGTGAACGTCGACTACATGACACTTCACCTATATAGGCCTAGGAGAATGCATTGAGTATTTGGCTACTAATCGTAGCGGTTGCCGGAGTGATAGAAATCTGAACCCCTGTTAGGAAACCATTACATAAGGGACGTCATGGTCTTAGAGTTTAAAGTTGTGGTTAGGTTTCTATCTTAATTACTTTCTTGTACTTGCGGATGCTTGCAAGGGGTTTAATCACAAGTATGTATTAGTCCTAGGAAGGTTGGTACATTAGCACAGGTTCACCCACACAACACTTAGCAAACTAAAGAAGATTAATCAACTATATGAAACGAAAGCAGTTGACGATATTCCCATGTGTCCTAGAGAACGTTTGGTCATCTTAAGTAATACAACCGGCTTGTCCTTTGTTAAATAAAGGATTGGGCCACTTGCTGCATTTATTTTTATTGTCTTTTATTTACTCGTATTTTATTTACCTGTATTATCAAAAACCCCTAAAAATCCGTTTGCTAAGTATTTACAGAGAATTTCTTCTCCTAGTCATTGGCCAACACCTTCTGCTCCTCGTTGGGTTCGACACTCTTACTTATCGAAAATACTGCGATACACCCCTATACTTGTGAGTCATCAACCACCGACGCCTATGGAGGTGCTTGATGGACGTGGAAGTGGTCTAGGAGATGGCGCCAAGGTGCAATTTTTTGGTGACGTGCCGATGAGAGGGGAAAGATGATGATTTTGTGATGTAAACTATTAGACCATGCATCAATGATCTTCATGTCCTAGTTTGTTTTAAGGTTGAATGTGTTTTTATAGTGATAATTGTGATATGTCAAATAATAGTTTGAGGGTTTGAGGGTTGCGGCAAAGACTAAAACCCTTGAATCCTTAAAGTTTGAGGGTTTGAGGGTTCTAGTCTTTGCCCCTGTTTTTCACCCCTCAAAAGTGACAAAAATGCTAATTCTCAAACCTTAAAATGCTTCGAAGATTTGAGGGTTTAGGGGTACTACTAGTGATGCTCCTACGTTTCCTTTCTCTTTTGGGTCACAAATATAAACACGGGAGAACTAGTAAAAGCTACTCGGTTTTTAAATATAACATTTTTAGGGGTGTACGGCGAAAATAAAGCCGGCCTGAACCATTTCCAATAAAAGAACCAAAAATGTAACCAGAGTACAAATCTTGAGAAAAAAACGTAAACTACCTATTTATGTAGCTATAATCTAAGGCGAATGTAGAGAAAATTAAAAAAGAAAGACTAGCCATGAACTCGCTGCCAGCTCCACCACATCACGCAGCTCGCCGGCCACCACCTGTCCTCACGGCCGTGGTCACGAGCCAGCATCTGAGTCTTTGGCTCGCCCGCCAACCAACAAGACTCTCACCTTCCAGGGCTGCCGCCCCGACGTCCCAACTCTGCGCATTGGTGAACATGAGGAACCGAGGGCCGCTGCCGCGAGGAACTCGAAGAGCACTGACCTGCCACCGCGCCCACCACCATTGAACCTACCAAGCGAGGGCTCCTCCGGCCAAATCGGCAACCTACAGCCCCTGGCTACAGGCGCCATCGGATCTGGGGTGGAGACGAGACTCCTCCGGCCAGATCGGCAATCAACAGTACCCCTGGCTGTCGGCGCCATTGATCTGGGGATCGGACAGAGCACTTAGTGACCATGCAGTACGAGCAGATCGACATGGAAGTATCTAATCCATAATCTTGACAGACTGTTCTAAACATGCGGTACGAATATACAGACTGTTCTAAACGCAGATTTACCATAATCTTTTTAGAAACATGGAAGTATCTAACCCAATCTTGACAGATAGGCGCCGCATCGACAATGTCTTTACCGTGACACAGTCCCTCAAGGAGGTATTTGCTAGGGAGGGTCGACTTGGAGCCCGTCCCATCTGGAGGACTTTATTTATTTTCGAAAAGCTCAAATTTAAAGATTCAAAAAATCAAACAGGAATGAAGATAAGGATTTATAATACGCGTGCAAGAAATCATGTGAAAAACGTTGTATTTTGGCCTTAGCGAAAAACCGAGAAAATTTCAGATCTATACGTGCGTAGTGCAATTTTGAATGGCCTCCCTTTTTTTAAAATTTGTTGTATTTATCTTTTTGCTGCGTCTGAAATATAGGGTATTTTCTATTGAAAATTTGCAGACTTGTATTTCATATTACTAGCTATAAGTAGGTATTTTTTAAAATATTCGATCTTTTTTGAGAAATTCAAAGAACCCGTTCACTATATCCATTTTCTGGTCTTTGCCATGATTTCTTCACTTGCTCCGGCTCCGGTCGTCCCAAAAAAGAAGGCAGATGAAGATCCGTATCGCCGCTTCTTCTCACTGTCTCTCCTCCCGTCGCCAGGCCGCGGTTGCCGCATGTGCGCATCCCGGTGTTCCCTACCTTGCCGGTCACATTAGCCCGCGGCGCACCGCAATATGCGCGATCTGAGCGGCTGGATAGTGGATACGCCAGGTTCCGGCGCGGTGCGCACGCCATGCCTCTACTCAGGCGGCATAGAAGCGGCCATGGCTTAGGGCGGCGGCCTGCTCACATCCAGAATCTGCAACATGACTTGTTTACCCGTCATTTGGCTACTCTGAATTAGGTACGCTCTGAACCTGAAAACCCACATTTTAACCCAGAATCCTATTATACTTGTGGTATAGATTTGTGGAGCGGCAAATAAAAGATTAACCCTGAGCCAGCAGTACCGACTCTCCAATGCACATAAGGGGTATAATGGTATATTGGTCACCCTCGGTCAATAATTTCTAGACAAAAGGCATTTGCTCGGCTTTATGGATGAAGCCCCAAATGGCCCCGATAAGCAAGTGCCCAATTTGGTAGACGACTTGCAGAAAAATTACGGCATTCTATCCAAGTATTACAATTTTCAGTTGCTTACAACTGTGCAATACTGGAGCAGGCACACAGCACAAATATAAACATATAGATGATGATTGTCAATTGAAGAGCACCTTTGGGGGCAATTCAAGGACACTTGTGCTCCCTTCTAGCATCTCGACGACTCTAGTCATTGTTGGACGATCAGTAGCACTTAACTGTATGCACCACAGCCCAACCACTATCATCTTCCTTACAATCTCTGTGATCTCACCATTTATTTCAGAAGCACTGACACAATATTCATCTAAATGTTCATAAATCCATTGTGGGAAATATTGGCTGCTAGATTCACTATTTGGACTGATATTATCCCTTGCCCCAACCATCTCAAGGACTAACATTCCATAGCTGTAGACATCAGATTTGCTACTTACTGCTCCAAATTGCTTCGAATATACCTCGGGGGCAATATAGCCAATTGTTCCTCTTGCACCACCAATGGAAATAGCACTTTCCTGATTGAGGCACAGCTTGGCCAGTCCAAAATCGGAGATCTTTGGACAGAAGTTTTGATCCAGTAGAATGTTGTGGGGTTTGATATCAAAATGCACAATGCGAGTATTGCATCCTCGATGGAGATATTCAAGTCCTCGAGCAATGCCCACTGCTATTTCAAACAATTTTTCCCAACCTAAAGTATTTCCACCTTCAGAGTTATCTTTGAAAGCATACCTTTCAAGTGAACCATTAGACATATAGTCATAAATAAGTGCCCTTTTGGAACCTTCCAAGCAAAATCCTATGAGAGTTACAACGTTGACATGAGACGTTCTACTAATGCTAGCCACCTCATTGATGAAATCCTCACCATCAGTCTTATAGTCCTTCAGCATCTTCACTGCTATCTGTCGGCCATCAGAGAATGCACCTCTGTAAACAGCACCAAATCCACCCTGACCTAACTTTTCAGCAAAAGATGCAGTCATTCTTTTCACTTGTGCATAAGTGTATCTTTTTGGATGTAAGGTTCCATTCTTTTGTAGGAAAGACTCAATCCTTGCTGCTTCCTTTGATCTCCCTTTACATCCGTACTTCTTGTAGCGCAACCAAAATGCAAACAAAACCAGACATAACATAAGTATGCTGCTGCCTGATATTGCATCTGCGTAGATAATTTGAAGGGAATGGCATCAAAAGGGGAACCAAGTTATGCGATCTTCTAGTAATTTGTTTTCTCTTCACTTAATCTTCTACCACACAACAACAAGAGACATACATGAGTGCGAACACGGAAGTAACACACTAGTGTCACATAGTAGAGGGCAATGCATCTCGAATCACTGAATATCCTTGATGAAAAACCTACTCTATTGTGTATTTTAAAAGACTAGATATATTTTAGAATATATTTTACTTTTTACCCTTTAGTTGTGACTTTGTGTCAGCTTTTACCCTATTATAAAAATTGTTGCCACATTTTAACCTTTAGTTGTGACCCTGTGACAATTTTTACCTCATTCTGTCATTTCCCCTAAACTGAAAAGCCAGATCCACGAGTCAGAATGATGTAGGAGCTGACTGGACAGACAGGGGTGTATTCGATGTGGCGCGGGAGCATCACAGAGCAGCTAGCAGCACGTATTTGGCACAATTTAACACAGATTCATTAGTTTGACTTAATTTGATGAAATTATAGAAATTTAACGTAATCTATACCGTCCCCAAAAAATGCACGTTTGCGTTGTCAGCTTGGGTCTAACTTTTCAATTCGGGAAAAAATAGTAAATGAGGGTAAAATCTGTCACATGGTTCAACTAAGGATGGCTGTAGCAAGATTTTTTAATGGGATAAAACCATCACAAAAGTCACAGAAAAGTGCAATATATTGCATGGTTAAATATATACAATTGAAGTAATGTTCGTAAAACATGGAAGATGCAAAACAGTTCATCATGTGGTTGAGAGATATTTCTTACATATTATTGTGGTGGTCTTCCGCCGACTCCCTGCAAAATTTTCAGCATAAGTGCTCATGAGTAGATGGAAGATGCATTTATTCAACAAAAATAATGTTTGCACAACACAGTTAGTATCATCATTAATTTAGGTTACTTCTTATTCATCTACTGGTCCATCACATTGGTAACTGTGTTATGGGAACAACGAGTGTTGTTCTCACAAGATTAAAAACGACCATCATTTTTTCTGTATAAACCCAGAGAGTATTCTCAAAGAAAAGATGGTCAATTTAAGCTGATCTTCTCCTAGACGTAAAATCTTGACCTATGACGAAGTCTCTTATCATTTTTTTGATTTAATGATAATGGATGCTGTTTGAGATCAGAATGGTGTAGCTGTTGATGTAGCTTGGTTATTTCAGGCCAGAACACAATGTCAATGTGTAAGCGAATATTTTCAGGTGATGATCGCTACTTAATTAACGTTGCACATGAGAAGATGGTGATGATGCGCCTCTCAATTGGTCTAGGAGCTAAAGATCATCCAAAGATAAATTGGTCTATGGTCACAATGATAAGAAGTTTGGCACACCTCATTCATATGGATATGTCTTGCCAGTCATCAGTATTATGGTGCCAGAGTAGTCAGTCGTCTGCAGTCTCTCTCTTCAAATTTGTCTCGTTGTTTGTATAAATTAGATTGATTTATGTCCACAGAATAATTGCCCTAGACCGATATTCCTTTTCACTTGAAGATTTTATGTCTTTGATTTGTCAAATACATATCTGTAAGCGCAAAACTTAGTATCATACTGAAAGTCTTAACTCGTAAGTCGACTATAAGGCCCTGGTCGATGTGAGCTGGTACTGTTGTGCTGAGGCGGCGGTGCGACGATGGAACGCGCTTGACGGGAGCGGAATCTGCAGGATGTGGCAGCGGCAGCGGCGATGTCCACGGCAACAACGACGAGAGCTCCTGTGGCTACAACAGCGTGGCCACCTCCCCAGCTCATCATCTCCGGGTAGCTCTCCTCTGCCATGATCTTGTCCTGCAGCTAGCCTATCTCCACGACGCAGTGCTGCTGTTCCTCTTCCTCACGCTCCTCGGGTCAGCTGTTCGTTCCTATTTGGGAGTCGCCTCTCTTTCACCTCTTGGACTTGAATGAAGGGAACCAACCGGGACTTTAGTTTAATAAATCTAGGTCTTCAAAAACCATGTACATCTCTTATTATTTATTAATCTGATTGGTTATTCTTGTTAATATGTTATGATGTGTCATTATGGTGCCTAGTTCAATGCCTAATATATCATTGAATTCTTGATCGTTTCCTGGTATTTAGTAGCAACTAGCTGTTTATAGACCATAGTGCTTGTTTGGTCAATTTAACCACTCAGGGCAAGGCTTAAAGCTCACAATTAGGAAATTGTTTTAATCTTGTTAAGTTTCTCTTTTCCTTTCCTTTATGCATATGCTAATCATGGATGACAATCAGTTCGTCCTTTCAATCTAAAAAAAAACGGTTCCTCCTTTTCATAAAGTAGGAATTTTAGGGATGTTGTCTTTGAGATATTTATGTCTGCAAATTAATATTCATGAAGTTATTATGTTCTGTGGTGCTTTGCAGATAAGAGTTTTGTTCTTTTATTTGACCAATAGATATAGATAGTTGATTTTATAGATATATGTACTTTGGATTTACAGTTGCAACCATCAATTCCCCTGAAGTGGACACGGACATTCTTCAACTGATACATACATGCAGCTTCAGTTCCTCTTAGCTTCTGCCATGGAGACAAATCAAACTTACAAGTTGCATATATGATATGGAAATTATGTTGCTCTCATATCATGGTGTATGTCTGTGTACTATTACAGGAGGAACTACAAGTGCATGTTGCTTCTAAGTCATGATCCTTTATTTATTGTTCTTTGCGCCGAGTAAATTCTGAATGAGTTCTTGTATGATTAAAAATTGCAGGAGTGAACGCTAGAAGCTCAAGATTAAAAACAGTCAAGCAGTTCACAGCAGCTGAGTTCAAGTTTTTTTGAATTCGGTGAGTCCAAGCCTTTGTTCTTGTGATTTTCGAACTGATCGGAAGAATGTTTTAGCTTGGTGTTCAATTTGTTAAATACAGCTTAACATGGATAAAGATTGTTAAAGTTTCAAATAGATGTTCTGACAATATGGTTTATAATCAGTTCTGATTTACGATTTTGGAACTGATCAAGTGTTGTTCATAGCTCTTGGTTTTCTGCCAATGGCAATGTTTCAGGCCCAGAATAATTCACTTTGACATTTTTTTAGGTGGACATTTTGGGTTTGTTATTTGTACTTCACTTTAGTGTGTAATTACACTGTATGTTTTCCCTCCAGTGCCTAGTTAGGCTAGTTTAGTGGCTTCCATGTCATTCCCCTATCCAAACAAGAAACGTAAATCTTTAAGCCTTCTAAAGCATCAAGGGGTTCGGCCCTGGGGCGGAGGTGGATGTTGGAGCGACTTGGTTTATCGCCTCTGCTGTGTCGCGCTGAGGTGTTTGGGTGTCAGCTTCGACTTCGATCGCTTGGGCAGTCTGGTTGTCGACTCGTGTGGGCGTGGTCTCGGTTTTTGACCTTTTTTCTATAAGTTGGTCAATTATGTTCTTCTATATCAATGGAAAGGCAAATCTTTTGCCTCGTTTAAAAAAAGGGTTTAGTAGTTTACGGTGCTTACGTGATGTAGATGCGACGCTATCCTGAAGGCCCACTTTCCCACCTGAGCACAAGCAACCAAGGAATTTCTTGTTCTCGCTGTAGGAGCACCGTCTGTTGGATTTCTCGCAGAGGCGGCATGGCGGTGCTGTACTCTGGTTCCATTCCGACTTGAACCCCTCTTAAGCATGGCGTTGTACTCGCTCGGTAACATGAGCGGTTTACTTCTCACGCGAGCATCTTCATGTACCGGCACCACGAAACCTGTCTGCAGTGGTCAGCCAATTGGTACTCTTGAGAAACGTTGACCTCCTCAGAGGTGAACACGAAGGAAACACCATCTCCATTGCCTGCTGGCGAACTGGAGTTGAACCCTTTGCAGTTTATCTGGTAATTTTCAGTGGGGAAATCAGGAGGCAGCTGATCGCTTGGGGTGGAGTAGCACTCGAAGAAGAAGGCGAGGCTGTCGAAGGAGTCAGTGTAGTTCAGCCACTCTTGGTCGAATGACACGTTGTGACTAACTCTGGGGCAGTCGTTGCCACGGAGCAGGTCGGTGTTGTTGTGGTAGGAGATGTTCAGAATGATGTAGCTTTCTCCGTCGAGTTGAAGGATCGGGGAGCTATTTTTTGCCCTCCCTTGGCAGAAGATCTTCAGATCGGTGTAGCCGCACGAGTAGTTGGAAGTGTAGTCGGGGGTTGCTTGAGTTGCGTTTGACAGATAGAATGGATAGGTGATGTCAACGCCGCCACACCTGAATGACTCCGAGCACCAGGGTGGAATCATCGTAGGTATACTAGGCAGAAGAGGAGAGCCATGTGAGGCATGGACGCCGAGTAAGAGGAGGACGAACAAGTCTGGTAGGCGAGCCATGGGCGACTGGCAGAGGAGGCAGACGAATTTGGCTAATGCTCAGTCTACTACACGCCAAGCGACCACAGCTGTACATAAACAGGGGTGTGGACTTTGACCAGGTTTACTGGTTGCTTGTTGTTGACCCTGCAATTACCCAATGAGAGCGGTCAGCCTGCAAGACTGGTCCATCTCGGAAAACGCCGTCTCGTCTTGTTTAAGCAAAAGATGTGGATTAGACTCCCTGCTACAGTAATCATCAGAATTCACAAATTTGGTTGTAGTCCGGTAAAAGGCTTCAGTTTAGGTCTATCTAGTTCGGATTATTTCATCAAGGTCTGTTCACATGTCTCACAATAAAAAAAATCGATTCCCTTGCTATTTGGAAAATTGGGTGCCAGATTGAAAAGTGCTTTGGAGTTGAATTGTACTTACCGCAGTTCTCATCGTTCATTTGCCCGTTGCTGCACAAGCAACTGACGAATGCTCCGGCTTCGTTGTAGGCGCACCGTCCATCGGATTGCTCGCACTGCGGACACGGGATGGGTTTGTTGTTGTCCCACGACACCTGGAAGCCCTGACGAAGAACCTGGCCGTATGAAGTGTTTCCCCATGCAGTTTCATTTGGGTCGACCAGTTCATCTTTGAGTACAGGAACTTTTATGAGTTGCTTGCAGTCTTGCGCCCAGTTCCCGACAGGAACGCTATCATTCCGGAACACGAACGATTGTCCAGGATAACCGCTGTCAAATCCTGGGCATGTGATCGGGCCGATTGTAGGCAGTTGGAAGAATGGAAGTCAGGCTTGAAGTAGCAGCCGAGGAAGAAGACGAGGTAATCGACCGTGCTGGGTGGGAAGTCCAGCCATGCGCCCATCCCGAAGGTCACGTTCTGATCGACTCTTGGGCAGATGGCGTCGACGACATCTGGATCGGCAAAGGACAGGTTTGCGGTCCTGCCCTGGATGCTCGTAACCGTGTAGTTCTTGCCGCTGTCGGTTTCCAGGATGAGCGTGCCTTCGAAGCAGGTGATCCCCAGGCCAGGGTAGCCGCAGTACGAGTTGCTGCTCCCCTTGATATCTCCTGTTTCTTCAGAGAGATAGAACGGGTAGCTGATATTCAGCTCTCCGCAAGTGTAAGTTTGATTCAGGCACATGGAGGGGTCGTAAGTATCACCCGATGAATCGCCATGGGTGGCGGCAACGGCAACCAAGAGGAGAAGCAGCAGCAGCAGCAGCTGGCGGTGGTGGTGGCTTAGCAAGAGAGGCATGGCTGCTTGGCTAGCTAAATCAGCGGTAGAGTTCCATTCTCTGCTTTGATCTTTAAAACAGTGGTTCGCGGGCCGCTCGCCTGTCTTAGTTCACATGCTGCCAGGGCTCGGTGGATACAGGAAGTTTTGGAGAAGAAAGGGCGACTGACCGAACGTAAGATTCAACGGTAAATGATTGTTGGCGGGGTCTTACCAGTCGTCTGTATCTCGGCGCCAGAGTAGTCAGTCGTCTGCTGTCTCTGTCTTTGAGTTTGTCTCGTTGACTGTATAATTTAGGTCGATTTACATGAGCAGAGCTGTACCAAAATTCCTTTTCACATGAAGATTTTGCATTTTGGAATTCTCGAACGTAAATCTCTAAGCGGCAAAACTTAGTATGCATACTCAAACTCGAACATAAGTGACTATAAGTCTTCTAAAGCACCAAGTTAAGTGGTTTACAGGTCTTGGGTGATATAAATAGTATAGTACTCTCTCCATCTCAAATTATTTATACATTGTATCTAAACAAATCTAGAACAACTAATTTAAGACGGAGGGAGTACATCTTTTGTTTTTAAACGGGATTAAAATTGAAGGATCAGTTTTCAAAACTTACTTGACAAGGGGACTGCATAAGGACTGCTGTCGCGGCAATCCTGAACAGCCACCTTCCCACCGGAGCAGAAGCAACCGAGAAATATTTTGTTCTCGCTGTAGGAGCACCGTCCTCCAGATTGCTCGCAGAGGTAGCACGTCTGCTCCGTTTTCCATTCCAACTCGAACCCCCGCTTAAGCACGGCACCGTATTGGCTCGACAACACTGGCTGATTAGTTCCCATCAGAGCAGCTTCACGTACCGGCACCACGAAATTCTCTCTGCAGTGGCCAGTCAATTGGTACTCTTGATAAAGGTTGCCTTCCTCGGAGGTGAACACGAAGGAGACTGCAGTCGGATTGGAGCTGAACACGAAGGAGAATGGTGTAGCTGTCTTCGAGATGAAGGACCGGGGTCATGGTTTTCCCGTCGTCTTGGCAGAAGACCTTCAGATCGGTGTAGCCGCACGAGAAGTTGGAAGTGGAATCAGGCGTTGCTTGAGTTTCGTTTGACAGGTAGAATGGGTACCTGATGTCGACGCCACCACACCTGAACGACTCCGAGCATGCGGAATCGTCGTAGGTACTGAGCGGAAGAGGGGAGACATGGACGCCAAGGAAGACGAGACGAGCAAGCTTAGTAGGGGAGCCATGGCGATTGGCTGTTATCCGCTCTAATCCTACACGCCTTTCGCTTGGACGAAGAGGAGACTGGGTATAGTGCCGATTTTCTGTGTGAGACAGTGAGATTGTTCGCTACAGTCCATAATCACGATTCAAGAGATCTGAGGGCAACGGGTGCTTATGGAAATTTTGCGCCACATGACCACGACTGGACGCGGCCGCTGGTCCATTCCACGCCATTTCATCCTTGCCTCTCTCGGTCTCTCCATGTTTGTTGCAAATTGTTATTAACGGGTCAATAGAAGCCTGTCTTTTTTAATAAAGGCCGGGAAATATATTAATATTAATAACAATTACACCAGCCTCTACAATGATATAATGTCAAAGATACACATGAATATCCACCTGCCTTATCGACATGGTGCTTTCTCCTTCGTTTTCTTGCCGATCTCTTGGAACCACCTTGAAATTCCCCACCTAAGCGCATTGGTAACCCGGGAATGCCAGGACTGAAGGCGCACAGATTCCTCCCGACTGCCGGATTGGAGGCGCACAGATTCCTGGCCGGCGTCGCTCTCTATCTTTGTCTTTGGTACGGTGCTTTGTACAGTATATGCAGTAAACTGAAACGAGGCCAAGGTACAAAGAGACATGCTCCTCCTGATATTACTGTACGCATGTCATGGGAACATTTGACACGCTTTGAAATTTATACCGTATGCGTAGCGAGTGTTGGATGAAACGTACAAGCCAATCTTTTGTTTCAGGGAGTTAAGTTTACGAGTTCGGTTAGGAACTGTTTTCCTATAGAGAGAAGTAAATATATTTCTCTAAAGAATAAGGAGACGTCTTACTCCTCTAAATATGAGACTCTGAGATAGAGATGTCCTAATCGACCGAGCTGACAGGGAAGTCCAGCCATGAGCCCGGTCTGAAGATTTGGTGATTTGTGCGTACTGTGGGTTGCAACAGAGTTTTTTCTTTTTTTTAAAGAGGTATATATTAATATCGCGGAGATACCAATTACACCTAGCCTCTTCAACAAAGCATGCCCTAGCGGTCTTACCGATGCACACAACCTAGAAAAAGAAAGAAAAATTACAAAAAAAGAAAAGTCCCGCTACAGAGAACAATTTCTCAAAGCAATGACGCTAACATCACCAGAACAACACCAGTAGTCCTCCACTCCAATAACAACGACTTTAAAGAAGGAAACAGTGCACAAGCACCGTCGTTGCCCGATCAAAGATCTTAGTTTTTTACCCTGAAGAAAGTCCTCGCTCGCAAAATAATGCCTTCAACAAGGTCATTGCCAAGCACAACCAATTAAGGCCAGACCTTGGATTTTCATCCTGCAAGATAAGGCTGGGAACTCCTCGCGTGTTGCTCCCCTCCCTCGCTGCTGCGAGTCACAGATCACGCAGCCAGTTCGTCGTCGCCACAAAGACCCAAATCACCATCATTGCCCCCATGTTTCTGCTTTCCTGACATTATCTGTATCTGACTTCACCATGACTCGAAGAATGACACATGATGGTAACAAACAGCAGAGCTTCGCAATGTTCCCGCTGAAACCAAACGGCCAGAAAAACATGGGTACGCACGACCGAATACCTTCCAATCCAGCAATCTCTAGGCCTGATACGCCCATGGGAGTTCGCCGACAGAGCCTTCTGGAACTCGACACTCCAGCCAGATCAACGAGGGCAAACATCAAGCAAATCTTCATCTTCGCGCGAGAAGAACCCTAGGACCGCCACTATTATTCAAGCACACCAGCAGGCCCCCACGCCTCCGAACAGAACAGCGAAGGAGAAGGCAAGGCAACGCCAGAGACAAGTACCAGATTGGATCAAGGTCCAGTTCGAACCCATCTCCCAACGTGCCCCTATTTGCACGTGGGTTGCAAGTGAGGAGAAGTGTCCATTGCTATTTGATTTGCCTCTTGATTTGTGGTAATTATGAGTTGTATGTGAGCTGCAACTGACCAAGAACTAAAAACCGAGAATTAGCTTAGAACTTGGTCGACTCTGAAACTGCTAGATATGTATTGTGATTTTTTGCATAATGTGAGTTGTGAGTGGGTTCCAACTGAGTTTTACCTAATTGCATGTGGGTTGCAATGAAAGGCAAATCCGATCTCGAATTCACAATCCTTGAAATTGGCACTCTGGTTTGTCAAACCCAGTCTATTTTAATCTGACCTTGACAAGCCGATGAAGATGCCAATCGACCATCAATCGGTCGATTGGCCTCTCTATCGGCTCGTCGAAGTCGGAGAAGCTGTTGTCGCTATCCTCGTTATCGTCGGCGGTGCGGCCATCGTGTGGATTGTGTGCGGGGCGGAAGGAAGAGGGTGGCCAGGCATGGTTACTTTTGGAGGTGTGGTGGTGCGCCATTCCTCCAAGAGCTCACCCCGTTTTATAGAAGAGCAGCCGATCCGGTGGGAAATCATGTGTGAAGGGGCATGAACCTGGAAACGGAGGGAACCAGCCAAAACATGCGCGGAATGGTGCTGGAACAGGCTGAAACTGTGATGGAACCGGCGGAAAATAGCAGGACCCTTTCCCGCCATCGAACCAGCCAGATGCTCTTACCCAGGTCACCCATGTAGCTCTCCTGCCCCAAATCTCCTACCTCCTTCGCTCCCGCCCTCCTTCGTGGTCGACCACTGAGCCTCCATCTCCAGCGCCCCCATGCTCTAGTCCATGCACGCAACCGAGGGCATGGCTATAGAAAATATAGAATCTCTAATATTTCGTTGTATTGATTTGACCCTCGTTGGGGGTATATAGAGTTACAAGGGGTAGGTAGACTTGGAGTACAAGATAATCTTAGAGTCTTAGTCTATCTCATATACGTATATGTATCTATATTCTAACATCCCCCTCAGTCGTAGCGGGAGTGAAGCGGACGCTTGCGACTGGATTTAAAGTCTTGCGCTTTCGTCGTCTTCACCTCCTTATCATCATCACCTGCGTAGACATGATCATGGCTGGCTCCTAGGGGCGGTGACTGCGTCCCCTTCTGGTGCCTCTCTTCCCTCCCGCAGTCACAACAGGAGTGGCGTGGACGCAAGTGATGACGCGGACGCTGTTGACTGGAGTTCTTGAGTTGCTGTAGACGTTATTCTTGATGTCGATGTCGAGGTAGCCGATCGTGATGTAGCCGTGGTCGAGGTGGGTGTGGTCGATGTCGTAATCGCCGTATGTTGTGTGGCCGCCATTGCCGGAGGCGCAAAATATTGCGCGGTTTTTTTTATTTGTTGATGAAGCTGCAGTTGAGGACGTTTTGCACCTTGTAAAGGTACCGTCGGGGGCGTCTCGCGGACGCGGTCATAGGTGAGACCACCAGTTTTGCCAGGACTGGAGGCAGCCACCAAGCACACATGGTTTTGCCAGAACCGTATGCGCGGTCGTAGGGACATCACAATTGTGATACCGGTTTGTTGATGTAGTCGTCGGTGTCGTGGACGCGGTCGATGCCGTCGTCGGGGTCGTGGACGCGGCCATGCCATCGTCGTGCCTTGCATACGTGTACTGTCAGAGAGCGTCGTAGTTGTATGTCCATCATGTGGACGATGTAGCGGCGGTGACGGTGTGTGTTGACGAAGATGTTGATGAAGACCATGTTGATGTAGATCTTGGTGATGATATTGTCGACGATGTCGTAGTAGGCATGACGTAGATCGTTGCTTGAAGGCGTCCCTTGTGGCGACGATAGTGTCGATGTCGTGCTTGTGTTCTCGTAGCGTGAAGTAGTCGTACAACTTGATGCTGTGGATCGGCTCGATGTTGTCCGGCTTGGTGTAGCTAGATCGGTACAGCTTGATGATGCGCGCCCCTGCGTGCTTGAGGATGATGTTGACCCAGGCGCTGAAGTCTCCACAGCATGCAAGCAGTTTGCTTTAGAGCACCTGATGCTTGGCGTCATGTCCATGGCCACGTTGCATGCTCATGAAGTGGAGGAATCTCCAATTGGCTCGTCCTTGCGTGCACATGGTGGAGATCCGGAAGGGCAACCATGGAGCCTCAGATCGATGTCTGGTGAAGGCGCGTGGACGTATTTTGTTGATGACGATCTTGTCGGCGGATCCCGGAGGTACTCGATGTTGCGATGGATATCTGCACCACGCTTCTCGTTGGAGCGCGGACCTTGCACCGTTTTTCACCAGGATTTGAGGGTTGTGAATTTAGGGATTTATTTGGCTAATAATTGGATCTAATCTATAAACAAAATTTGGATCTAGTCTAGTCTAAAGAACCGATCTGTGATCGAGACCGGGTTCTGTGTCCCCGAGGAACCTAGGATCGGCGTTGTGAGGCTAACCGCTCTGATACCATGTAGAAAATACAGAACCTCTAATATTTCGTTGTATTGATTTGATCCTCGTTAGGGGTATATCTAGAGTTATAAGGGTAATTAGACTTGAAGTATAAGATGATCTTAGAGTTCTAGTCTATCTCGTATACGTATATGTATCTGTATTCTACCACCGCTCCCAACCCCTTCTTGTGGTGCGCGGAAGGCGGTTGCCATGGCACACCGCTACATGGGTGTCGCTGGCACGCTCTAGTCCAAGCCGGTTGGCATGCACCATGAGAGGTTGATGGGGATCCATACGTCATCGGGGAGGCCCGCGGCGGCGCACGCGACCGCAGATGCGCCAGGCTCCGGCGTGCAGTGGCTGAGCGCGGCCGGGCAGACAACGGAGGCGGGAGGTTGGGAGGGCCATGCGGGCTGTTCGAGTTGGCCATGGGCGGTGGATGCGGTCCAGAGGCAGAGAAAGGACATGGTGCAGCAAGGCAAGAGATCAGACGCGCAAGGGGCTGAGACTAGCTCGATTTTAGGCGGGAGCTCCTATCCTGCTCCGACGCCGCGTCCGACAGCTGTGGAGGTGCCTGCAGACAACCTATGGCTATGGGCACTGGAGGATTCCGAGATCGTACATCGTGCTGGTGAATGTTACCAGATTGTGTTGCAATCTAGGAAGTGTCCATAACTGATTCGTTTTAATTAAGAGTTGCAAGTGGATTCAACTAGTCTCAAAGTTTATGACATGTAAATCTAGAATTGGTCTTGACTATTCACCCCAAAGACCAGATGAGTTGCACGGATTTGAGGAAAGTACTGCAGCGGTTTGAATGTTACCAGATTGTGTCACGGCGGATTCAGATATCTTAGCGCAGCTGTCGCTGCCTACCAGGGCGCCATTGGCGCAGAGGCAGCCCGAGAACTCGCCGGTGCTGTTGTAGCCGCACTTGCCAATGGATTGCTCGCACCGGCTGCAGGGCCGGAGCTGATCCGATCCCAGCTCACCTGGAAGCCGCCACGGAGAGCCTTCACGTACCCGCTTTCCCTCCACCCGGCGTCCTGTCCATCCGTCGGGATGGCGTCTCTGAGCACGGGTGCACTGTACATGGACTGGCACGCCCGCCACCAATCCTTGGGAGGGACCTCGCGCTCCGGCAACACGAACGACATGGTGGTAGGGCTTCCGCAGGTGATGGGCTTGATGCTCGACGGCTTGCTCAATGACTTGGGAGCGAAATCGGCGTCCTGGGCGAAGGTATAGTCGGTGAAGAAGAAGAGGTAGGCGACGGTGGAGGTGTCAAGATGGAAGGGATTCGGGACGGTGACATTGTGACGGACTGTAGGGCAGCTGCTACTTATGTAAAGTTGTAGCAAAACGTACACGTTTACATTTTTGTGATGGGTTTAGTCCTCAAAGTTGTAGTTAACATATAGACATCACACGACATATACTTTGGTAGAGAGAAACATGAAAGACAACTATAGGTAGGGCATCAGCATCAGCATCAGGAAAGAAAGCTGAAGAAGTCATAAAGGCAGGCAAGAAGACATAAATGTTCACATGCCGTCAGAGCTTCTGAAAAACATTCAAAATCAAAGACTAAAATGGTCTGGAAAGTCCTAGATTCTATTCTTAACAATGAACTAGAATGATTTCGCAGCTAGAGATCAATCTATATTATTTCCTAAAAAAGAGGGAGCAAAATTTGTGCCACCAACTCACGCCACCTGAATAACTTGTCTAGGTTAGGTTAAAAGGTAAAAGGCTGAATCTGGCCAAATCAGACGTTGATTGGTTCAAACTCAAAGTAGCGCTTTTGCAGTGGTATACTCCCTCTGTTTCAAAATGTAAGATCTTTTAACTGTGTGAAAGGAGTGTATCTAGACCCCTTTTAATGTGTAGGTTCACCCAAACCTACATGAACCAACGCACTAAAAGAGTCTAGATACACTTATTTCACAAAGCTAAAACATCTTATACTGTATTTTGAAACGGAGGGAGTACGATGTAAAATTTCATATATTTGGGAGGTGAACCAGATCTCAGGTTGCTGCAATGTACCAGCGATGCAGGGACCCATGAAATAAACCGAGCAAGGTCTAGTGCACATCAGCTATGCTGCTGATCACCTAACTACTATAGTACTAATTCCTGGTTAGCTTTTGCCACGAAGCTTCAGTAGCTAAAGATACTGGTCGACCGACGCGTCCCAATTGATGGTTTCTGAATCCCGAACCAGTCCATGGAAAATGGAGGAGTTGCGTCGCTGTGCAGTGCAACTGCTGTTATAATTACTTAATTTTCTTCGCCGCGTGGTCGTACTCGTACCGAGGCCGACGTGATCGATGTGGCCAAGACCCTGGTCTGCTGGACTCGAGAAAGACTATCAATCACCCCTCTCAACTCAATGGCGATGGGGCCATTGGAAGGAAAATCAGAGGGAAACATCTTTGTCAGATGGATGGAGTTGCTCTAAAATCTTTGTCAGATGGGAAGGAAGGACGAAATTGTGCTGATGTGATTTAAGCTTTGGTTCGTTTCACACGCCGACATTATTTTTGTTTTATTTTCTGAAAAACAAAAATGAGCTGATAATTCTCGAGTTGGCCCGGCCCATCTATCTGTCAGTGTCAGATTATGAGCGTGGATGAAGCTACGAGCGCTGAGCCTATGGCTTGAGTTGGCGACTTGGCGTGCAAAGCAATCGGCAAGCGAAGACGACCGAGCGCAGTGTGTCCGGACATTCGGTTGCGAATAAATGACGCACGGACGTACTACGGGAGTACCGCGGCAGTTCGATCAGAACGGCTTACCGGCCAGTGGGGCGGAGGAGTCAGATATCTTGCTGCAGCCCAAGAACCCGCCGGTGCCGTTGTAGCCGCACTTGCCGCTGGACTGCTCGCACCGGCCGCAGGGGCCGGAGCTGATCCGGTCCCAGCTCACCTGGAACCCGCCGCGGAGCGCCTTGGCGTACCCGCTCTCCCTCCACCCGGCGTCCTGCGCGTCCGCCGGGATGGCGTCCCTGAGCACGGGCGCGCTGTGCACCGACCTGCACGCCCGCCACCAGTCCTTGGGAGGGACCTCGCGCTCCGGCAGCACGAAGGACGTGGTGGTGGCAGGGCTCCCGCAGGTGATGGGTTTGATGCTCGGCGGCTTGCGTGTTGGCTTGGACGCGAAATCGGCGGCGGCCGGTTCACCGAAGACGCAGTCGAAGAAGAAGAAGAGGTAGGCGACGGTGGAGGTGGCGAGGTGGAACGGGCTCGGGACGGTGACGTTGTGAGTGACTGTAGGGCAGCTGCTGCTATTGTAGTCGGCGACGACGGCGGCGTCGGCGAGGGAGACGGTGAGGCCGGTGTAGTTGATGGCCAGGACCGTGTAGTCGTCGCTGTCGAGACGGAGGACGGGCTCGTCGTCGTCGTGGCAGACGATGGCCAGGCCGGGGAAGCCGCAGTACGGGCGCGGCTCGCCGTACTCCGACAGAGGCTCCTCTGTCCCGCTGTAGAGATGGAACGGGTACCGGACGCTGAGATGGCCGCAGGTGGAAGGCTCAGGCTGGCAGTTGTAGGCGTCATCACTGGCTGGATCAGCATGGGAAGCGACTGCGAGAAGAACGACGAGCAGGGGGAGGAGAGACATGGCTGATTTCTTCTTGTTTGGATCGACTAGTCAGAGAGAGAGAGAGAGGGGGGCATGGCTACCGCGCGACAAGTCAAGAGGACTGGACTAGTGTTCCACTGTTTGCTTTCAACTTTGAACAGACAAGTAATAGCGGGATAGTGCCATGTCCTGAATGACAACTGTCAGAAAAGTAGGGTTGACCAGTACATGGGGGTACCACTACCATCTCATCCTCTAACGGTTTAGCAAAAGCAAAGAAGATCGCTGATCGCCCATCGTACACAGATCGGACACATAAGTGTCGTTTTTAGTTTTTCTTTTCTTTCTCCCGTTGTCGTCTTCCACTCTTCCTGCCCGGTTGCTGGGAGAGAGATCGACCAAGCCACTGCGCTACTTTGCACTGCGGCAAAAGTCTCCAAAAAATCCAGAAAAAAACAAAGATGCCAAGAAAAGAAGAAGAAAAAAAAAAACCTGGCAACTTACCTGAGGCGTCACGCTGAGGGTCCCCTGAGCAAACATTTTGCCAATATAAAATCCGTTTTTTAACGGCTCTTCTCCCAGCACAGCTGCAGCGCTGGAGGCGATCAAGGCAGCAGGGCCCGGTGGAGGCCTGGCTATTTGGGCAGCTCGAAGAGTCGTCAATGTGACCAAATGGCACGGAAAGTAGATTCCAGCGTGCATCTTATATCATGTGCAATGTTTTCGTTCGTATTATTATTGCAATTCAATTCGACTCAAATTGATGAAACTTAGTGAAACTTGGGGTGTGTTTGATTGCTCGTGCACTTTAGGTGCACCTATGGCTTCACGCCGCAATGCAACCTTTCGTGTCTAAAGTCATTCCGTTTGGTTTCGTGTATTCTTATTTCTCGGTGGGTTGAGAAATCATGCCCCAATTTGACTAGTTGCATTCTTTCTGATAGCCTTACCTACTGGCTGGTGTGGTGAGCTTACCCAAGAAAACAACACGGCATACTATAAAGTTTAAAAAATTGCAATTTGGAGAACAACTAATTTAAGACGAAATCGACATAATCAGTCAGGATGTGTATGCTGAGTATGAGTTCATAAACGATTGCCTGTGATGCAGCACACGTTCATCACAAATAGAGGGGTTATAACTTAATACCACCTCCCAAAATATACAGACCAAAGTTCAATGGTCACCGTAACCAATGTTCATTAGCCTAGCTACTCCAAAATATACATCATAACATCATCAACACCGCTACCACCACCTCCTCGAACACCACAGTCGACTGGTCAGAGATAGTGCTTGTTCAGAAAGGCCATGAACCAACTCATCATGTGATCAGGGGTCATGGTAAGATACCTGCTCGCATGTGCATTGAGCTTCATTAGGTGGCTTAGAGCACAGTGTATCGCAATCGGAGAGATGGGCATAGTGGGAATACCAGAACCATAGATCATCTTCATCTGAGCATAGTTCTCAATAGGCTTATTGATCAACTCGGTGTCCTTTGGCTGAGCCTACATGAGAACAAAGTTAGTTCAAAATGTACAGTTCATATATGAGCTTAACAACTACTCAACGTACCGATGCAAGTGCAAACATATCGAACCTTGATGTGCGCATAGTAATGGTCATCGTCCATCATGATAGCAAACATCTCTTCAACCTAGCACACGTTCTCAAGCCTTTTGATCTTGAGCACCAGAATCCACCTAACTCTCTAGTACCTCATGTGGTTGTACACCTGGTTCGGAGTGTCTGGTCACAGAACTTCAATACATCATCTGCAATCGATCACAAGTTAACCTTGCTGAATCCCCGATGAACTGATCCCCCTTTTCGGATCAACTGGCAGACCCTATTCAGGATGAAGGTGGACAAAGAAGATGGCCATGACATGGATAACTTCTTTTTACACACCTTATTAGGAATCGACGCATGACATAGAGGCATCCTAGAGGTTGCCGACAGATCAGGGGACACAACCTTCTCCTACGGCACCAACGATACACATTTTGTTCAGTACTAATGATGGTGGGGAAAAAACCACGAATGTACAACTAGCTTGAGAAAAGTACAACAGGCATTGTCAAGATTGCTAACTCTTCTTCATATATCGTTGTCATGTCTAAGCTGATGTCTCGTACAAGGAGAATAACTATACTTTTAGTACTAATCCTTATACCAACCATCACACTCATACATATAGTACACAAGCAGAGAAGATCAATCATCCAACCTAGCAGTACCAGCGAACAATCCTCACAATACAACATGAATAATGACTGCTAAAATCTATCATAGAATGTCCAGGTCCACTAGGAGCGACCACATGCGAACTAATCAACTATGAGCGCAAACATGCTAACAGATCTAAACTTCAAGAGCTAGGGTTAGGTGTTTCTTACAACGAACTAACCGTGTCACCGAAGCCACTGATGCCTAGAGGAGCCAGGCATCATCTCATTTTCTCACGGAGAAGCCAGCAAGGAGGAGAAGGCCCGATCTCCGTAGTATCGACAATGTTCCCGTGCACCCGCAAGCTCACCGCCGCAGGCCACTGCTTCTTGTCTCCGATCTCCAAGGTTCCACCTAGTTCAGCTAGCCGTGGAGCTTCACAGTGAGCTCCTATCTCCTTCCCCATTCTTCCTTGCTTCTCTCATTTCCCCTAGTGTCATCTATGTTTTGTCAAGCACCCTTGGCATGCCGCCATCACCACTATATTGCTCGGCGTCTGACATGGTCATGTTGTCCTCTTGCTTCCCCATCTTCCGATGCACCTCTAGTGATAAAGGGTTGCCTGATCTTCTCAGTAAGCAGGGTCGATGGTGATGAATATTGGTGGAGATAACTTGTATGACGCTCATGAACCTCTCGATCAATTCTTGATGCCAGTGCAACAGATCTCAACCCTATTAATATTTGCAGCTTCACACACTTGCGCACATAGCCGCTGACCACGAAGCGGTGATGCAATATTCTAATCCCCAATGGGACAGCAGATCACACACAACTTGCAATTGGCTAATTCCCAATAGAATAACTAATCACACTCGATTATAGTAGTAACACACCAAATCGATACAAATGGGTGTGGGGAATTCAATTGATTGCAAGTAGCAACTCAAAAAATCTAGGGTTTATCTTAAACGTGCTCTAAAGGACTCTAGAGGGACATCCTAGGCTTTTATGGGCGACTGGGGCGGCCAACAACCAAAACAATCGTGTTCAACACAAACTGGTACAAGAGGATCTAACGGATCCATGTGGGGCCAGATTATCCGGTCAATGTTGGGGTCGGATCTTTGGAGGAAATATCCGTCCCCTACTGAGCGACGCACCCAAAGTCTTTAGCGGGATTTCTTGAGGTGGGCCAGATTATCCGGGGGTCTTGGATGCCTCCTTATTGTTCTTGATGATCTCCTCCTTGTCCAGTGCGCCTGCCTCCCTCTCGTCCCTCGCGTATCCTTGGATGATCATCACGCCAGGCTCCTCTTGTAGTATCCCTCCTCTTCTCTCAATGATTGTTTCCTCAATGAACCTGATCATACATAAGTGCATAGACTTAGGCAGTACAAATTTCTCATCAAAAACATCATATTCATTTAGGAGTGAATTCACCTGGTGTTCAAGTAGTTTTCATGAGCTCTAGTAATTGGTCCAATTCTGATTTCATTGGACTTGTTCTTGGCAGCAACATCGACATCTGCATTAGGAGTTAGAGATAGCAAGTCAATAGGGATGTCCTTATCATCTCCCCCTTCAAAAGGCATCGATATCGATGCTCCAATGTATTCTCTAGCATATAGTGTCAAATCAGCAACATTGAAACAATCACTAACACCTCCAAACACATCTTGAGGAATATCTATCTTGTAGGCTATTGTGGGAATGGCTAACACAGTCGCTACCAGGGGTAGTGATTGAGTTGATTGGGGGTAAGAGCGAGTCGCCATCCGCGGGCCGAGATTGAGGGAAGAGACAAGGGTTTACCCAGGTTTGGTCCCCCGCAGGGTAAAGACCTACTTCTTGCTAGATTGTATTAATGGCAAGTGGATTACAAGATTGGCGAACTCGGCGGCTAGGCAGCGAGTCGCTTGGATGGGGTAGCTAATAGCACATAAGTATAACGAGTACCCTAGGGAGGTTTATATAGGGTCACCTTGCTAGGGTTTACAAGATTACGACTGGATCAGTTTAGGCTTCGGAGGGTTTAACCTAATCAAACTAGGCCTAGCTAGGGTCTTGGGCCCTCAGCTTCTAGTCGTCGGGCTTCATTCGAAGTCTCCTTCTAGTCGTCGACCAGCAGGCCCACTCGCTGTGGTCCTAGGCCAGTCGATCTCCCTTTTGGGCATACCCCCAATAGGCGAGAATATCATTTTGCGGCCCGAAAGTTGGGGTGTTCAGGCAACACGGTACCCAAGTTCCCTGAAATCAGCCGCGATGACTACAGTTGGCGTGCCAAATACTTAGAGGGTCTTTTTCGGCATGAATTCAACTTTACGTTTCAATACAAAAAATCAGGCTAACAGCCGTCAAGTTGCCTCCCTGTCAGTTCTCGCCGTTATGTCTCTCCCGTCGCCTAGGCGGGGTGGTTGTCACGTAGGATTGCAGCGCTGGCACAGTGGATATGACAACACCCCCTGCCCAGTGTATTGACATGACAAAACAGGGCACATGTATCGGTGTTATAATTATTTTTTGTTTACTCAGAAGCTGGAACGGCCACCGCCACGCGTCTCTCTTTGGACTTCTGTCTCAATCGTTAACCACTACCTTAAAAGCGCATTGACGGCTCCACCGTTCCCTTGCCTCGCAGAAACCACTCTTCTTCTTCCTGTCATCTGTATTCTTCCCGTCTTCTCCTTGCCGCCATGGAAGATCGCCGCACTCTAGAGACAAGCTTCACTACCCATGACAATAAGAAGATAGACATTGTCTACACCAACGAGGAGGAGATAGTGGTGCAAGTTCTGAGGATGTACGAGGGTTGGCTTGAGAAAGACGAGGACAAGTTTGTGAGATTGGACCTGGAGTACACCCCAGAGCACCCATATGAAGGGAGTGAAGTCGTCGTCGTTCAACTGGCCATGCGGAAACACGTCCTCGTCTACCACCTCTCCCAACTTGTAGATTTGCTCTCTGTAGCTAACCGCTTTTAGGGTTTTCTCCTCTTGTTCTTTATCCACTTGCTCATCTTGCAACTACTGGATTTTATTTAGGACCAAATTAATTATGACAAGACAATGTTGAGAGTCTTGATCTTGCATTTACTAAACTTTTCAAAATTATATTCAGATGATGATCTTGCATTGACAAAATATTTGTAGTTACAAATTTTGGTGATGACAAACTACATACTTTCGGGATCGACAGAATTATGCGCTTGATTCCTTGTAGAAAAGGGAATTGTTTTCTGCACCGTCGACAAAACAACTGATTTTTTGAAATTTTATCAAGAGGGAATTATAATTCCTGCGCACAACTGGATCGATATTCAGAGTCTTGTCAAGATCCTAATGGGCTCGAGGAAGGATGGAATGGCATCACTCGCAACTAGAATCCTTGATGAGTCGTACGACAGAATGAAGGAAGATTTTCCTACGGATAGGCACGATTTCTGGGACGAGTGGCCGTTGTCTGATATAAACCTGAAGTATGCAGCCATAGATGCTTACGTGACCTACCAGCTGTACAAGAAGATCCATTTTTTCTACGTTACCTCGTGTTTCGCCCTATTTGCAAGAGGGAAGACGAGCTTAGGGGAGCCCTTTGTAGAAAATGCAGAATAGCTGAGTTTGAAGCTGTATATGCAAAGAAAATGGCTGCATCTGAAGCAGCTGACAGAGAGGCTGCAGAAGCAGCTGAAAGAGAAACTTGGTGAAGCGAAGCAAGCCCAGAGAGAAGGCTGCAGCGACAAAGCAGAGGCAGCATCTTCTAGCGGCAACAATCAGGCATGTGATGCACCGCTAATTGTGCCGTAGGACGCTGAAGATAGGAAAGCCAAGTCAGATCCTAGGTGGGACGAAGCATTTCATGAGCTATGGAGTACCTGGAATGGTCGCAGTTGGTCGCCTAGGAACAATGGCAAGCGCCTCAAGTGGTCTGATGAGAAGTGAATTAAATTTTACTTGTTAGTGTTATGTTTCTGTTTTGTGGAACTCAGTTAGCTTGTCAAGATGTCTAGCGCCTCAAGTGATAGTAGTAAAATAAATTTAACCCTCTTTGTGTTATATTTATGTATGTGTCTTGTAGATTGTCAAGATGGTAGCTCGTTAACTGGCAGTTTGAAAGAGTGCCCTTTTCCTCTCTCGCTAAACAGATATGTTTCATTTTGCCCAAATTGGTAGCAAATCTAGAGAAGATTCTCACTTCGATAATTCGTTCCCTTTTGGACCTCTTTTTGCCTCCGATCAGGTAGCAAAAGTAGAGCAACAAATCACATCAGGCAGAATACATTCATTTAGAAAACAAAACAAATGTAGATATAGCTGTGCGCAGCTAAATATGATATAGCGATAGAAAGTAGGTTGCTTAACGAGGTTTGATGCATTCAGACAGAAATATGATATAGCTAGAAAGAAGATGCTTAGCAGCAGCAGCAACCGCCACAGCTGCAGGCACATCCTGCAAGCGCCGGCGCCTCTGCCTCCTCCCTCCGGTGCTTCCTCCACTTCTTGCTGCCCAGTCCCTTGATCTTGGGGGCCTTGGGCCTGATTGGAGGCATGTGACCCTCTTTGATGGCCACCCGCTGGAGGTTTCAGAGGTGAATGCCGAGAGCCCGATGTTCAGCGATGTAGGCATTGATGTTCACGGTCTCGCGCTCGCCGCCTGATACGTCCATTTTGCATCACTATTCTATGTCATAATTCACTGTTATTCATTGATATATTTCATATTGAGAGGTGATACTTATGTTATTTCATCTGTTTTTGCATGGTTGATGACTTTTGGAGCATGGACCGCTGCAATCAGGATTCTGATGGAAAAGGTGTTGTTTGGAGGAAAAATTTGCGAAGATCAGAAAATCCGGGAAAATATACGGAAAATCCTATTTTTTGAGAAGACGAAGGAAGCCAGAAGGGGGGCTGGAGATGGGCCACAGGGAGCCCACACCACCCCCTGGCGCGGGCCAGCCTAGGCCGCGTCACCAGGTGGTGTGGCCGCCCTGGTCCACCCCTGGCACTCCTTTCTAGCGTATATTATCCTCCCAAAACCCTAAGACTCGGGAGAGCGACCACAGAAAGATTCCGCCGCCTCTGCCGAGCGGAAAACACCAAGAGAGAAAGATCTCTCCGGCAGACAGATTTCTGCTGGGGGAATTCCTTCCCGGAGAGGGGAGATCGTCGCCATCAACACCACCATCAAGCTGGACTTCATCGGGATCATCATCATCATCATCACCACCATCATCACCATCAGCACCATCTCCATATTGCTGTAACAATTGGGTTGAATCTTGCATAGTTCATAGGGGAAACTTTCCCGGTGTTGATTACTCTTTGTAGTTGATGCTATTGAGTGAACCATTGAATTATTGTTTATGTTTAGATTGTTATACATCATTATTCCATCTCTGATCATGATCCATATGATGTCTTGTGAGTAGTTCGTTTTGTTCTTGAGGACATGGGAGAAGTCATGTTGTTAGTAGTGGAGTTGTGTTGACAAAGATTCAATAGTTTGATATTTAAGTTGTGGTGTACTTCTTCTAGTGGTGTCATGTGAACGTCGACTACATGACACTTCACCTATATGTGCCTAGGGGAATGCATTGTGTATTTGGCTACTAATCGTAGGGGTTGCCGGAGTGACATAAACCTAAACCCCCGTTAGGAAACCATTGCACAAGGGACGTAAGGGTCTTAGAGTTTAAAGTTGTGGTTAGGTTTCTACCTTAATTACTTTCTTGTACTTATGGATGTTTGCAAGGGGTATAATCACAAGTATGTATTAGTCCTAGGAAGGTCGGTACATTAGCACAGGTTCACCCACACAACACTTAGCAAGTTAAAGAAGATTAATCAACTATATGAAGCGAAAGCACTTGACAGTCTTCCCATGTGTCCTCGAGAACGTTTGGCCATCTTAAGTAATACAACCGGCTTGTCCTTTGCTGCATAAAGGATTGGGCCACTTGCTTTATTTATTCCTACTGTCTTTTATTTACTCGTACTTTGTTTACTTGCTTTATCAAAAAACCCTAAAAATCCATTTGCTAAGTATTTGCAGAGAATTCCTGATCCATACCACTAGCCAAAGACGCTTCTCGTTGGGTTCGACACTCTTACTTATCGAAAATACTGCGATACACCCCCTATACTTGTGGGTCATCAAGACTATTTTTTGGCACCGTTGCCGGGGAGTGAAGCGCTATTGGAGAGTGGAACTAGTAAAGGAAACTTCTACTGTGAGTATTGTTTACTTCTGTTATTTGCTTTGTTTTCGTTATGGATAATTCGCTGAGTTTCTTATTTGGTAATGCTACTACCACTCCTAAGGTAGTAGATAAGACATCACCTGCTGAGAAATGATGTTTTTAAAATACCTACAAGAATTATTGATCGTGTTATGGGTAACTACTATGTTGGGGATGGAACTGTCCATCTCGGTGATCATTTACTCTTTATACACGAATTATGCGGGTTATTCAAGTGTGTAGGTATTACTATAGATCAAGTTAAGAAGAAGTTATTCTCATTATCACTGAAAGGAAGAGCTGAGGAATGGTATAAGCTGCTGAAGAATGGTCAAGCTCTGGAATGGGAGGAAATAGTGCCTCTCTTTTATTCAAAATTTTATCCTCCTAGTGAGATTCATAAAGATCGGAATCAAATATACAACTTTTGGCCTCTTGATGGAGAGAGTACAACTCAAGGTTGGGGGAGATTGAAGTTACTAATGCTCAAATGTCCCATTCATGAGCTCCCCAACAATATTATTATCAATAACTTTTATGCAAGGCTTTCTCTTCATGATAAGGATTTATTGGATGCTTCTTGTGTTGGATCATTCACTCGTATGGAAGAAGAAGCTAAATGGGATCTTCTAGACCGTATTCAAGACAATGCTGAAGCATGGGAGAATGATAAAGGTAGAAAGTCAGGTATAAATTATGATTATGAATGCATTAAATCTTTTATGGGAACTGATGACTTTGAAAATATTAAAAATGCTTATGGTCTAGACTCTCAAGCTATTGCTTCTTATTTTAAGGCTTTTGCTTCCTATATTGAAGTGCCTAAAAAGAAGTGGAATAAGTATCATGAACCTTATAAAGATGTTGCTAAGAGTGTTCCTGCAAGAAATACTGATGTTTATATTGCTAATCATGTTTTACCTGAACCTTATATTGAGAAAATGCCTTTCCGAGTTAAGATAAAGGAACATTCTATGATAGCTAGTATGGTTGATGAAAGTATGAATGAAGCTGTTGAACCTGATAACCAAATGGTTGATGAACCTGTAATAGCAAATGTGAAAGACTTTGTTACTAAATATGAAGAAGAGGGACACACTATCCTTTGTAAGGATACCTCTAATATTGTTTCACAAAGTAGTGTTATGAGAGCTAGTATTCCTGTGTTTTCTGTTAGAATAAGTGACCATTGCTACGATGGTCCTTGTGATAGTTATATTGTTAAGTTTATGCATGATACTGAAAGTTATTATGAGAGAGTGAAAAGTGTTCTTATGCATCTCAATAATATCAAGTTTCCTCGTTTTATGCTGAAGGTTTTTATGTTGCACTTCTTTTGCCTTCCTATGCTGTTAGCCTCTGGTTTCAACAACTTGTTTGTTTAAAAAATTCCCTTGCATAGGAAGTGGGTTAGACTTAAAGATGTGTATTTTTGCTTCTTAATTCTCTCTTTCACTTCAATTCATATTCCTATGTGAGCATCTTCAGAATTATCTTGCCCATCTTAATGGCTATAAAGAAAGAGCTTTCTGGGAGACAACCCAATTTGTTTTTTGCTTTCAGTTTGTTTGTGTTTATTTGAGTCTTGGAAGTTATTACTTTGGTAATAACCTCTCCTTATCCGTTTTGTTTGGTTTTGTGTCAAGATCAACCTCTAATGAGAGAGAAGTAATATTTGGGGAAGTTGCTGTCCCGAAACAGATTTTTGTGCTTCACCGTAAAAACTCGTGAGAGATCTCTGTATGTCGGATTGAGCTGTAATTTTTTGGGCTTCTGCCCCAGGTTGTTATTTAACTTTTGTTAGTTTTTTACTTTTTGATTTGAGCAACAGAAGATTTTCGAAAAAAATGATCTTTACCTGCTGGTCTGTTTTGACAGATTTTGCCACTCTTTCATTTGCTTCTTTAATCGATTTCCTTTTTGAATTATTTTTGGGTTTTTTGGAAGGAGTTGCTACAGTGGATTATGTTTTGATGGTTTTCAGTTGAAGTTGGACTCAAAAGGTTTTATCACTTCACTTATACTAATATTGCTAATGAGAACTGTGTGAAGTTTTGTGTGAAAGAAATTTCCAGGTAGTGGAGATAATGGTGTAATAAGGAAGAGAAGGGTTTTATGACTCAAGTAATAAGTGTATGAAGATGAAGATAATGATGATTATTCAAGTGCTGACTCTGGAAGAATCTACCAGATACCAAATTCAGAGACCTGCAGAGCCCGTTTTCAAATAGGTAACAATTCTGGTAAGAAAAGTTCCGCGAAAATACAATCCAACTATATTTTTGCAGTTTTTAGCCAATAAGGAAAGTTACGAAGCGAAAGAGGGACGGAAATGGAGCCAGGGTGGCTCACACCACCCTGTGGCGCAGGCCCACCCCTGGCCGTGCCACCAGGTGGTGAGTCCACCCCGGACTCCGCCTCCGATTCGTTTTCTCCCAGTACCTTCCTTTTGTTATGAAACTTCGTAATATATAATTGTTGGAAATATGCCCCAGAGACAAATAGTAGTAAGGACTATTATCATATTTCATATAGTTTATGATTAAGTTTTATATCATGCTATAACTGTATTGAGTGGAAACATCAATACACGTGTGATATACAAACAACCAGGGGTTCCTAGTGGAACTCTAGTCACTGGTTCATTGGTCAACAGATGATCATGTTTCCTGATCATGTGGCATTTATGCTAGTTGAAAATAAGGTCATCTCATTCAGAGAATGAGATGATGAACCAATAACCAACCTACACATCGTGACCCGATCATGTCACGAAGTTCAAGTTATGATGATTAGAAATGGATCCTCGTAGACTATTCCTTAGACCGTGAGGCTATATCATCACTATCTCCCGAGAGTGCTTAGATAGCATCAAATGCCATCTAGTAAAATGGTGGTTATAAATGTGTGTTCAGGTATTTGGAGGAAACCGTAGAGGCAATATATGTCAAGAGCAGGATTTGTCCGTCCATGTGACGGAAAGATACTCAAGGGCCTACTCGGAGAAGTTATATCCAATAGCTACGCAGCGTGTGATTAGATCACGGGGATATCACTTGTCAGAATGAGTTAAGTAGCATTGTTCAGTAACGAGATTGAACACGACATGGTGATGTCATTGATCAAATCTCGGGCAATGCAAGTATTGAATGACAAAGGGAATAAGACACGACTGTCCCGGTTCAAACGACAAAAGATCTTCGTGGAATGCACAGGGGTCACATGGCCATCCAGGTCCCTATGTTTATCATTGGTGCGGGAGTGTCCCGACCATGTCTGGAGTGTTCCCGAACCGTGGGGTATCACACTTAAGGGCTTGATGATGCTTAGAGAGTGTTTATAGGATCAGTAGAATCACCGAAGAAAAGAAAGGAGAAAACCGGAAGGGTTTCGGTAAGTCCGGAGTGGAGGTGGAAGGTGTTCCATGGCCACGGAGATTAGATAATGTGTGAATGAATGTTAAATATTGATTTAATCATTTATTCATAATTATTTAATAAAGAGAAAATCAATTAAAAGGTCAAAAGGCTCAATGGGCCAATTCCGGAGGGAGAGGGTCCATTAGGGAAAAGGAGAAAGGGGAGAAGGGGCAAGGGGCGCTGGGCCTAGCCCCATGGGCCCACTAGTGGCCGGCGGCCACCTCCTCCCCCCTCCTCTCCTTTAGTCCCACCCCGGGACTTGAGGGGAGATAGTACCTCCCCTCCCAGAAGGAAATATGCCCTGAGAGGCAATAATAAAGTTGTTATTATGTATTCCTTGTATATGATAGATGTTTATTTTACATGCTATAGTTGTATTGATAGGAAACATCAATACATGTGTGTTTAATAAACAAAAAGGGTTCCTAGTCATGCCTCTCTTATAGACTAGCTTGTTGATTAACAAGATGATCAAGGTTTCCTGATCATGGACATTGGATGTTGTTAATAACAAGGTCACACCATTGGTGGAATGATGTGATGAACATTCATCCGAAGTATAGCATTATGATCAAGTCATTGTGTTTATACTGCTATAACATCATACGAAGTAATCTTTATCCTTAGACCATGAGATCATGTTAATTGCTAACACCGGAAGAGTATCTTGATAACATCAAACGTCACATCGTATAGGTGACTATAAAGATGGGTTGATTACTCTGAAGGTGTTATGTTGAGGCTCATGGATCAAGAGTGGAATTTGTCAATCTATATGACGGATAGATATACTCTGGGCCCTCTCGGTGATATCAGATTAGGATAGCTTGCAAGCAAGTGATGTGATCACTAGAATGTTATATCACGGGAACGAGAAAAGAGTGCATGTCGGTAACGAGATCAAACTAGGTATGGAGATACCGATGATCGAATCTCGGACATGTAATATATCGAGAGACAAAGGGATTTAGTTACAAGTGTTAAAGGTTCTCACGATCACGAGTCATCGTTGAATGTGTAGGAGTCGATGCGGATCTCCGAGTCCCGCTGATTATTGATCGGAGAAGGGTCTCGATCATGTACGCATTATTCGCGAACCGTAGGGTGGCACACTTAAGAGTTAGGACACCATTTTGGAGCACATATGTTTTAGACAAAAGAATTGCAAAGCGCAGAATTGTTTCAATAGAAACCGGAAATTGTTTGGTGAAATTGCGGAAGGTGGTTACGCATGTGATATTGAAATATTGCAAGGGGCTATATGTGAATGTTTGTTAATTAAAGTAATTAACAAAATTCTGAATAAATTTAATAAAAGAGTTTTATTAAATGAGAGAGCATTAAATTTGGAGAAACTTAATGCATTTAAAGTGGAGACTTTAAAAGGGAATGTGAAGAGGCATTTTAATGTGGAGGAGTTACCACCACATGAATGGGGAGGCGAGGGTCACCCCCATGCATGAGCCATGGAGAGAGGGGCACCCCCTCCTCCTATAAAAGGCCACCCATTCCCTCCTTCATCCTCACACCTCCTTGTGAAGGATCTCTCTCCCCCTCTAGAATTATTCCCCCATGGTCTCGGATTAGCGAGATACATGTTTCCGGTGGCATTTCATCTGGAAGGAGTTGCTGCTTCCGCTGGATCGCTGGAGCGAGGAGGTGGAGGTTGTCCGGTGGCTTGAACGTGTGTGCGAGTGCGGATGCGCTGCTGAGTTGCGACGCTCGGACTTCCTCACGATCTTTAGATCGGCAAGTGTACGACTACATCAACCACGAGTTCCTACTCATTAACAAAGCTCGTTGTCTTCGAGGGTAAGTTCTCTATGGATGTATGTCCACCCTTTGCTTTGTACCTAGTAGATAGATCTTGGCGTGTAGTTCACACCGTAGGAAATTTTTTGTTTTCTATGCTGCGGACCCAACAGTGGTATCAGAGCCTGATCTATGCGTAGGTGCTTTGCACGGGTAGTACACATATGTTTATATGTGGGCGATGATGATCATGTTATTTCATCTTCTATGTACTTTGTATATTGGTGGCATAGTGGGATGAAGCGACCCGGACCAACCTTACATGTCATCGTACATGAGACCGGTTCCACGACTGACATGCAACTTGTTTTGCATAAGTGGCTGGCGGGTGTCTGTCTCTCCTACTATAGTCAATATCTGATTTACATCGAGTTGCTAATAACTTGGTTATCCTCGTTGTGGTTCATGTTAAATAGGTTAGACAGGTTCTATCTCCGAAAGCCCTAAGCCACGTAAAACTTGCAATTGATAAATTAGAGGCGTCTAGTTTAGATCGTTGCTGGGCTAATGTTTTGATATGGTATTGTTGTAAGTAGATTTATAATAGATACTCTTACAACTCACTTAACGTGCAAGTTCCATGGACCTTGGACTTACACACAAAGGAATGATAGAGATCATACCACGATGCAAATGATAGAGATCAAATGCATGGACCATATCACCTCACTTCACACATTAGATGTTAGCATCTTATATTGCTAGTTTGGCGCGTTTGGTAGCATTATAAGATGATCCCTCATTTAGATATCAAGATAAAATGTGTTCTTCCTTAAGTATGCACCGTTTTGTGGATCGTGTTTTGAGGCATCACGTGATGATCGGGTGTTTTCAACTCTACGCTTTCATACAACGGGTGTAAGACAGTTTTACTCACGCAAATACTAAGGTTCTTACTTGACGAGCCTAGCATGTACAGACATGGCCTCGGAACACGGACCGAAAGGTTAAGAATGAGTCATATAGTTGATATGATGCCCATATAGATGCTCGCCTTTGAAGCTACACCGGCTCACGTGATGATCGGACTTGGTGTAGTGGATTTGGTTCATGTAATCACCAAAAGGACACGAGGGATGTCGTTTTTGAGTGGGAGTTCATTAGTAATTTGGATTAGTTGAACTCAATCTATCATAAACTTAGTCTAAATATACTTTACAAATTCTGTTGTAGATGACACCACCTACTTTTAATTTCAATGTGTTCATGGAGAAAGAGAAACTTGCTGCGAATGGTAGCAACTTCACCAACTGGGCTATGAATTTGAGGATTCTCCTCACTGCTGCACAAAAGCAATATGTGCTATATGTGCCGCTAGGCCCCCCACCAGCTCCTGATGCCCCTAACGAGGAAAAGAACGTCTATATAACCCGTCAGGAGGACCACAACTTAGTTCATTGCGGCATACTATATGGGCTAGAGCCAGAACTTCGAAAGCATTTCGAAAATGGCAATGCCTTTGATACCATGGGAGAATTGAAAATGATTTTCGATACCCATGCTGCCGTAGAGAGTTATAATGCTACAGAAAAGTTCTTTAGCTGCATGATGGAGGAAAACAGCTCCGTTAGTGAGCACGTACTCAAAATGTCAGATGCCGATAAGCTTGTGTCCTTGGGAATAACGATTCCCATTGACTTAGGCATACATCGTGTTCTCCAATCTCTGCCACCTAGCTACAAGAGCTTCGTGATGAACTATAATATGCAGGGCATGAAGAAGTCTCTTCCCAAGCTTCTGTCAATGCTTAAGACTGCAGAAGTGGAGATTAGGAAAGAACATCAAGTGTTGATGATCAATAGGACCACCGGTTTCAAGAAGGACAAGAAAGGCAAGCACAAGGGAAAGAAGGGTGGCAAGTCTGTTGCCACGCCTAAAAAAACCCCGGGCTGGCCCTAAGTCTGACACCGAGTGCTACTATTGCAAGGGGATAGCCATTGGGCATAGCCCCAAGTATTTGGCGGACAAGAAGTCCGCAAGGCAAACAAAGGTATATGTGATATACATGTTATTGATGTGTACTTGACTAGTACTCGCAGTGCTTTGGGTATTTGATACGGGATCGGTTGCTAATATATGTAACCCGGTTCAGGGGCTGTGGAACAAGCGACAACTAGCAAGGGATGAGGTCTCGATGCGGGTCGGCAATGGATCAAGACTTGATGTGATCGCCGGCGACGCTGCCTCTCCATATGCCATCGGGATTAGTTATAAACCTAAATAATTGTTATTTGGTGCACCGCGAGCATGAACATTGTATCCGGATCGTGTTTGATGCAAAGTGGTTATTCATTTAAGTCTGAAAACAATGGTTGTTCGATTTATATGAATAATATCTTTTATGGTCATGCACCTATGTTGAATGGTTTGTTTACATTGGATCTTGATAGTAGTATTACGCATATTCATAATGTTGATGCTAAAAGGATTAAACTTGATAATGATATATCTACATATATGTGGCACTTGCCGTCTAGGTCATATTGGCGTTAAGCATGAAGAAACTCCATTCGATGGACTTTTGGAATCACTTGATTTTGAATCATTTGATACATGTGAGCCATGCCTTATGGGCAAGATGACTAGAACGCCGTTTTCGGTTCAATGCAATGACGGCAGATCTATTGGAAATCATACATCTTGATGTGTGTGGACCAATGAGTGTGTCATACGAGGTGGATATCGTTATTTTGTTACTTTCACGGATGATTTGAGTAGATACGGGTATATCTATTTGATGAAACACAAGTCTGAAACTTTTGAAAAGTTCAAAGAATTTCAGAATGAAGTGGAAAATCATCGTAATGAAAGATCAAATTTCTGCGGTCCGAGTGGAGGAGAGTATCTTAGTTCTGAGTTTAGCACACATATGAAAACCGTGGAATAGTTGCACAACTCACTCTGCGAACACCACAGCGTAATGGTGTGTCGAATGTCGTGTCGTACTTTATTGGATATAGTTCGATCTATGATGTCTCGTGACTTGCCCTTGTCATTTTGGGGTTATGCCTTTGAAACCGCTGCATTCACTTTAAATAGGGCACCATCTAAATCCGTTGAAAAGACACTGTATGAATTATGGTTTGAAACAAACCTAAGTCATCATTCTTAAAGTTTGGGGATGCGATGTTTATGTGAAGAAACTTCAACAGGATAAACTAGAACGCAAAGCTGAATTATGCGTCTTGATTGGATAGCCTAAGGAAACAATTTGGTATACCTTCTATCACAGATCCGAGTGCAAGGTCTTTGTTGCCAATATTGGATCATTTCTTAAGAAGGAGTTTCATGAAAGGTGTGAGTAGTCGGAAGGTAGAACTCAAAGAGGTTATTGAACCTTCTCTTCATGAAATGGCGAAGCGCAGCTCTAGAAGTTGTTTGAGTTGACTTCACCTAATGAAGAGAGCTAATGATATTGATCATGAAACTCCGAAGAGGACACTCAAGAACCTCGCAGGTCAAGCGGGACACATGCAGCTCTGAACATGCGGCAATCTGTTATGAATTTCATGATTGATGAAATGGATGACCTGCGACATATGAAGAAGCGATGATGAGCCCGATTCAACAAATGGCTAGAAGCCATGAAATCCGAGATGGAATCCATGTCGAGAACCAAGTTTGGAACTTGGTGGACTTACCTCACGAAGGCCGTTGAGAATAAATGGATTTTCAAAGGAAAAGCGATCTTGATGGTAATGTGACCATCTATAAGGCTCAACTTGTCGCAAAGGGTTTCGACAAATTCAAGGAGTTGACTACGATGAGACATTCTCTCCGTGGCGATGCTTAAGTCGGTTAGGATTATGTTAGCAATTGCTGCATATTTCGATTATGAAATATGGCAGATGGATGTCAAAACTGCGTTCCTCAATGGTAAGATTGAAGAAGAGTTGTATATGATACAACCTAAGGGTTTTGTCGATCCTAAGGATGCTAATAAGGTGTGCAAACTTCAGCGATCCATCTATGGACTAAAGCAAGCATCACGAAGTTGGAATCTCCGCTTTGATGAGGTGATCAAAGAGTTTGGATTTGTCCAAACTGATGGAGAGGCTTGTATTTACAAGAAAGTGAGTGGGAGCAATGTGGCATTTCTGATATTATATGTGGATGACATATTATTGATTGGAAATGATTTATATCTTTTAAACAGTCTTAAAAGTTATCTAAATAGCAAATTTTCGATGAAGGACCTTGGTGAAGCTTCATATATATTAGGCATTAAAATCTATAGAGATAGATCAAGACGCCTAATTGGGCTATCGCAGAGTACATACCTTGATAAGATATTAAAGAAGTTTAATATGGACGGAAGTAAGAAGGGGTTCTTACCTATGTTGCAAGGCAAGACATTGAGTAAGACTCAAAGTCTGGCTACGGCGGAAGAAAGAGAGATAATGGATAGGATCCCCTATGCCTCATGTAGCATCCCAATTGTCTAACAATTGCAATGCTACTAGCCTAGTCTATATAAATGCTACTTCCTACATAGAATTGTTGCATCATAATTATATCATGCTCATGTCATCATGTCACCTTGCATTTGAGCATCATATAAAACCCTTTTTGTTTTGGTTCTTCTCTCATATGCGTTGTAAATTGTATTTGCCTCTTGATATTGTATTTGGTTATTGATATAAAGTTTAATGCCCAAGTTGAGTTGGGGGCATATCTTTTATACCAACTCCACCACCCTTTCTTTCACCACCTTATAATTCTACCATCCCATTATCCATGAGCTTGTATTTTATTTTCTCTTGGTATTTAATCTAGCTCATGGGAGATAGGATGGACCTACTTCTACAATTCTTTTGCTTGGCCTTTATTCCATATTTTGGAATGCATATGTATAAATGCCATGAATAATTATTTTGTTTTCACAAGATTAAAACATGGCATTTAATGCATTTGCATGGGCCATGCAACCATCACCATCTTTTGTCCTCCTTTGGTTTTATTTGTTTTTGAGTGGATCATCTTCTCTTCTCTCTCCTTCTCTCAATCTTTTCTACCTTGCTTTGTTTCCTTGCCATGTGCATCAAGACCCTCACCCTCACCTTATCTCCTTCACACATGCATGATCATGTGAGGTCATATCCTTAAAAACCATCTCTTCCGCTCTCTCTTCTAACCATCACCATGTGTCCAACAAACACCCCCCTCTTCATCTCACTTCCCCATCATGCTTGATCTTGTAGTTTATCTCAAACTCTAAACCCAATCTCTTGCTTGATCAGGTGGGTATATGCATTAACCCTAACACCATAAGTCTCTACCCACCCACTCACCCTAGTCTCTCTCTTTAATCTCTCTCTCAAAACCCTAAGCCCTCATCTCTCCTCTCTCTAACCCGAGCCACCCCTCTCTAGATAACCCTAGCTACCCACACCTCTCTCACCCCTCCCTCTCTCTACCATGATGTCCCCACCTGGCTACCCCCTCTCCCTGGCCGAGCTACCCTCCTACCCCAACCCTAGCACCAACCCTAACCCGAGCCTAGCTCCTAACCGAGCCCCACCCTCTCCCTTCCTCTCTTCTCTCTCCCTGCCCTGAGGGCCCCTCCAGCCCGAGCCACCTTCCTCTCCTCCCGCCCTGGCCTACCTGGCAGCCTCCATCACCTACCCCTGCCCCTGCCGTCTAGCCCGAGCACGTGAGAGGAGAAGAGAAGAAGAAAAGGTGGCACCGAGCCACCTTTATCTACCCTGCCACGGCTCCTCCTCCCTCCCTCCTTTTTCCTCCTCCCACACGACTCCTCTGCCTCTCCCAGATCCGCCCAGAGCCCTGCCGCTCCTCTCCTCCCTCTCCACCGACGCCCACCAGCAGCCGACGCCGCCGCCTCCAGCACATCGTCGCCCTCGTCGATCCGGCCGTCAAGCACGTCGTGGAGATGGCCGAAGAGATCGAGGAGTACCCCCTTGCTTCACCCTGGACCGTGCCAGCGAGGAGGAGGAGCCCCGAACCTACCGCAGTACCGCGATGCCGACGAGAAACCCTAGCTCCGGGTGCGCCTGCAACACCGTCGCCCTGCTGCTCCCCGAGCCGATCCGACCTCTCCGTTGAACTCACGGTGAGCTGACCCACCTACCTGACATCCTCTCCCTCGCCAACCCCCTCTGGCCTCGCCGTTCGTTTCAGCAAGCACGCTCTGTGCGCCGGTGGGCGCTGCTTTGGCTCGTCGCCGCGCCACAGCACGCCTCACCTAGCGCCCCTGTACCCTCCTGACAACAACACCCGCTCACCGCACTGGTACCGCCCCTCTGCGCGCGTGCCCCGCGTCGCGGGTTCGATTCCCCGCCTCGCCGTGCCGTGCGCTGGCGTTCTGTCTTAGCCGCAGAGAAGAACAACAGTAGCCGCCGCGCGTTTTGCACATACCCCTTGCGATTTTTGCTGCTCAACCCGTGGTCCAGCCCAGGCCCACCAGTCGGTGTCTGTTACCATTTTACAAAAAGGTACCCTGCACTTCGTTTCCATCAACCCGTAGTCCCCCGCCGTGCCGCGTGGCAGCCTCGCACTTTTCGCCTTTGGCGTGTGGGTCGTGAAACCCTCCCACCCCCTCCTCTCCTGGTGGCTGGGCGTACTCGCGGTGCAAAAAGCTTTACCGCGCCAGATCGTCCAGTCAGCACCTGGCCCACTTGTCACTGCCTGTGGCTAGGTCCGAGCTGAGTAAGAAAAGGTTTTCTGTTTTATGTTTAAATTTAAACTTTTCAAATTTGTTTTAAATTCAACTTTAAATCTGTTTTCAAATATCTTTTAAAATATAAATCCAAATTCAACATGTAATATATGTTTTGAAATCAGAAAAATGTGAAGATTTCAAATATGCCCTTCAAAATATTATTTGAGCACTTAAAAATTTCGAGTTGATTAAAATTACAAATAAAATGCCCTTTGCCTTAATTAATTAATAACTTTTGTTTTATAACTCCGAATTTGACAAATAATATGTCTAAATCGATCAGCTCGACGAGACCTTTCTATTTATGCATTCCATGTTCTGATTTGCAGCATGCATCATATAAATATAAAGAATACAGCAACTTATTTGAGGATAAAATGTGACTAAAACTCAATAAAATGCTTTATTCTTGTATTCCACACCTCACCCATGCCATGCTACATTATTGCCATGCAAATTGTGCATCATTCATCATGGCATAATTGTTTGCTTGTCGTATTTTAATCATATGCTTGTGCACTTTATTTATGTTGGCCCTTGTTTGTTTGGTTCTTCTTCGAATAGGCCTGAAAGGGGATATATCAAGAAACCAGGAGCACTACCGGATCCTTCTCTCGCTTCAAGCTGTGCCAGCAAGCACTACCACATGCTTGCATACATATAGTACCTATTGCCTCTATCTTATTCTTGCATCATTGAGTTGCGATTGAATTAAACTGAATCCCAAGTACTGCATAGCCTTTACTTTTAAACCCCACCGAAGCTTGTTCCTCCATCCCATGAGCCATTACTACAGGAGTTGTTTGAGCCATGCGGGTCGTAGAACAGCATGTGTAGGGTATGTGAGTGTCTGATGGATAACGAGGTACCTAAACAACTTAACCTGAGTAGTAATGGGATAACTAATGAAAGTGGCACCGGTGAGCAATATCTGCTATTTGGTTTTCATGCTCACTTGTGTCCGTAGGACCCAGTACTTGATTCCTGTTCCTTGAATATTCGCTATCCACATCCGGAGGCTTATGGACCCCTGGCAGGAGCTTGATTCATTCTTATTTATTGGGGCCACAAAGTAGTTTGGGTCTTTATTACTATCCTGTACTTATGCCATGCTTTCTTTGCTTTATTTACGATTGTCAGGAGCACCTTACTGTTAGGATCGTGACACGTTTTCCTGTATCGACAAGCCCAGTCACACTTTCGGGTTCCCGATCGTTTCTGCCATTCCACAAACCTTGAGTCCGTCGGAGCTGCCAACCGTTGCGGGTAGCTTAATGGGGTGGCCTAAAATATTTCTGAATCCTGTGATCGCTTTGTGAATGCCTCGTTGGGTTTTGATTTGGTTTTCGAGGTTGATCGAGTGTGTGTTGCTATTTGTGCACCCTAGGGTAAAAACTTCTCAAAGCCGTGTCGCGGTTATGGACGACTTGGAGCACGGTTTCGATCATAGACAAGTATAACTAAAGTACCGCTTTTAATTTGACTAAGTACGACTAGTAAATAGTGCAACACTCATGGAATGGATAATAAAAACTGCCAGCGGATGGGGTTGTTCGTCCGCTTCCTCGTTGGTAGCGAGGAGGAGGATGGATCTATTAATATTCTTTATTATAACGTTGTTATCAATTCACGGACATCCGTCTATCTTTGGTTAGGCGGATGGATAGCAATATCTATAGAATTGTTAGGTATTATCTTTTGCTGCAATTCGTCACCCAGTCGTGTCCCCTTTAGAGGCATAAAGACTTTGAGTACCCCTAGGGTCTCACACGATAAATTGTTTGATTCGGATGAGCAGTAAACTTCATAAGATGGATCTTTGGGTGGAGGAGGCAGACGATGTTGGCAGCGATCACTTGGTGTAGAGATTCCGGGAGCAGGGGATCCGTGAGATCTATGGGCGGGATGTGTTTATTTATGGGGCATCTTATGCCGATTTGCTTCTTATCCGTACTCGGATCTTGTTTTCGCTTCACTTTGATACTCGATGTTTGATGTATGAGGAGATATCCTAAACTATTATATCTATCTAGGATATTTGGATCTTGCCGTATGGCGTTGCAATATTCTATTTCTTTTAGATGGAATGGCTCGAGGACTATTGTATGGTGGCTTGCATACATACTCATTTGTGTATGTAGTTGATCCCTTCGCTGCCGATTCGCGCTCGTTCTTGTCCCGACGTTTGGAAATGGTTAGGACGGCGAAAGGTCTACTGTGAGTGGCATTTGGCCCCACTGTACTATTTTAACCATTTCCGCTCATCCAGGCTTGTAACTAAGGCGTAATTCACCGAGGTAGTTACAATTGGTATCGAGCCATCCCGCCCTTGAGGTCTCAACCAAATGGTCGTTGTCGATCTAGCAAATATTTTTGGTAGCTATGTATACTAAGGGAAAAACAAAAGCGAGTAGGACTGCTTCCACTTTTCTTCTTACCCATCCACCCTTTTACGGTAAGGAAGTGTAACGTTTTCAATCCTCTTCTTAAAATTCAAACTAGGATTCACGTGTTACGGGTTTCGTAGTACCATAGAAAGTGTGTGTGTGTGTGTAATTCCTTGTCTATCTGTTGCATCCAATTTGTTATCACAATCTGCCTTTGGTTATCAACTGTTGGTACATTCCATACTGACAGGCTTTTGAAAACCGGCGCGATCTATCTGACTCCTTGTTAACCGGTGCCATCTTCTTAAGGGTGTTCTTCCTTCCAGCATGCTTTCACAGAAAGTGGAGTTGCTAATCTTTACCTGATAAGTGATTTTGCACATCTATTGGTATTTTAATGCCGAAAAATGCGGAAAAATTTTCTTTGATGCATCTGTGCTTCCACACTCCTTTTCAGTCGTGTGTGAAACATTATCTATCTCCCTTTTATCAGCATGTCCATGCTAACTCATTCTTTTGTCACCGGCGCTTAATCCTAGAGTTTCATTTCATCTCCAATTCTCTTGGGCTAATTACATAACATGTGTCGATCCGATGCTGGTGATTGTAATTTGGTTCTCGGCATAGCTATATGACACTTATCATGAGTGGAATATGGAAAATGCAATCACCACTATCCTCCAAATGGTGACGATTATCTCCTGTGATTTTGAGTACACCGTGATCATATCTATGCATATTCAAGCATCTTTAGCAATCCAGAGTTTCTCAAGGCACTACGGCAGTCTATCATCTGATCATCATGCTGCACATCTTTTTTGAACTCCATATCTGCAAAATTCTCTTTGAGACGAGGGAATTGCATCTTTTCGTCTCTGGTAGCTTTGCTTGAGGTATGAGCTATCATCGTTTCTTTATCCAAGATCTCTTTATCTTTGTAACCGGTGATCCGATCGACAATGTGAACCAGGTGGCATTTCCTGTTCTCTTCCGAAGGACCAGATCATCTATTCTTCCAGTGCATCTTCTTCAACACGAACCCGTGCTCTTAATATTGATCTTTCTAAGAGCGTTGAGCTCAGGAAGTGTTCGAGCATTTGTTCGTTTCTCTCGCCTTTTTGAACTTGATATCCTGGGAATATCCTGTTAATCCATGGTGGTATATGTTGATAATATGCTTGCCTATTCGATATCAATGGAAGGACATGGAAGATCATCTGTGTCTCTTTCTCTCAAGCTTCGTGAGCCTTTTTGTGTGCAAAGTCTCAAAGTGAGAATTCTGACTTTTTGAAGTCACCTATCTCGGCCACGTCCTTCTGCTAAATAGATCGCTTCAATTCTGGAATCAGCAAGTTCATTGTTAATTCCATCTTCCATCTTCAATCAAACCTAGAGTCTTTCCTTGTTGGCGAGTTATCATCGTCGTTCCGCCGAAGATTCCCTCAAGACTGCTAAATCTTTCTCAATCATTTCAAGAAGAACATGGAGTTCTTTCACCTCAGTCTCGTCAAGTAATCTCTTGAAACCCTCTCGCTCTGTCGTCTATGCTCAATCCACCGGAGGCCATGAAGACCTTCCAGATCTTGTATTCCTTTCGCTCAAGTTGGTGCTATCTTTTCTGTAGCTGTTGAATCTTGCAGTTCTTCTCCGTAATCTTCCTTCATATCTTTCTGGTGGCTTGGTACTTCAGACATGACGACGACATCATCATCATTATCTATCTGTGGACCCGGCAAATCTTTTGCATCTATCCTTGTTTTCTAGCGTAGTCCCATGAGTTTTTGTCAATACCTTCAGTCTGTTTCGGTAGTTGGGTTGCATGGTTTTCTTATTCATGTGCGGAGTAATGCTTTGAGTGCGGGATGGAGTAGCTACCATACCACTACTCTTATCATTCGCTCTTGTACATTGAATTGGTGAATTAATGTGATTTCACTCATTCCACGGAAGTTAGAAGTGGCCTTTATCCCTCGATACTTTTACTTCCGTCCTTGTTTTTCCGGAGTGCTCTCTCGAAGAAAGTAATCAATAATCTCTTGTTGGTGGTCTGTCTATTCTAGATGGAGCAAAATCTTCAATTATCTGGTGAAGCAGCATAAACTCCTTTCGTTCCTCGTCTTTCTACCGATGCTCGACATCCCCAAACAAGATGAAAGGAAACTACCTTTCTCTTTGTTTCATCAATTCTTTTTCTGTGGTAAAGCCAATTATGGTTGATGCCATCAGCCGCAAATCTATTGCGTTAGCCTCAAGGCTAAAGAAGCAATAAGTATCTCTACAATAAACTCCAGATCCTCCATATTCTTTGCTTCTCGGGATTCCACCATGATCTGGCTTCACATCCGTCTCTAGAAGTTATATCCGCGCACCGCAATTGCGTGATCCTTTGGGTCTTACCGGCGCAACAAGAATCTAATCCGACGATGTCTAACTAAATCTTTCTGTTGATATCAAGGGACTCTATTGTTTGAAGGCAATATTGTTTCCGTACTTCATTTCTCAAATCCTTGAGAAGATACGATGCTATTGTCATAGTGGTTCAAACCTCTCCAACCTAGCTCTTTTCTTCTGGCGAGACAAAGATTCATCCTCTCTAGTATCGGTAAATCTTTAATCTTAACGGTGTGTCTTTCTTTATTCATGATACATCATCTTTTCCTTTTCTTTCACAAGTGGTTCTAGTCTTTTATCTTATTTCTCGAAAAACCGGAGCTATGTTCATCCTACCTTCTTGCCTCACGACAATCCTTCAACTCTTCTAACCCGTTGTTTCTCAAGCAAAACGCAAGACTCGCAGCAAGTCTAGCAAGTTATTCCGTTGTTCATCAACTTGGGAACGTGAGGGTCACCTTCGTTTGAACACCCGCCTCTCCTTGTGTTGTTTTCTCTTTCCTAGGAATCTCGGGGCGAGATTCTTGTTTAGTGGGGGAGAGTTGTAGCATCCCAATTGTCTAACAATTGCAATGCTACTAGCCTAGTCTATATAAATGCTACTTCCTACATAGAATTGTTGCATCATAATTATATCATGCTCATGTCATCATGCCACCTTGCATTTGAGCATCATATAAAACCCTTTTTGTTTTGGTTCTTCTCTCATATGCGTTGTAAATTGTATTTGCCTCTTGATATTGTATTTGGTTATTGATATAAAGTTTAATGCCCAAGTTGAGTTGGGGGCATATCTTTTATACCAACTCCACCACCCTTTCTTTCACCACCTTATAATTCTACCATCCCATTATCCATGAGCTTGTATTTTATTTTCTCTTGGTATTTAATCTAGCTCATGGGAGATAGGATGGACCTACTTCTACAATTCTTTTGCTTGGCCTTTATTCCATATTTTGGAATGCATATGTATAAATGCCATGAATAATTATTTTGTTTTCACAAGATTAAAACATGGCATTTAATGCATTTGCATGGGCCATGCAACCATCACCATCTTTTGTCCTCCTTTGGTTTTATTTGTTTTTGAGTGGATCATCTTCTCTTCTCTCTCCTTCTCTCAATCTTTTCTACCTTGCTTTGTTTCCTTGCCATGTGCATCAAGACCCTCACCCTCACCTTATCTCCTTCACACATGCATGATCATGTGAGGTCATATCCTTAAAAACCATCTCTTCCGCTCTCTCTTCTAACCATCACCATGTGTCCAACAAACACCCCCCTCTTCATCTCACTTCCCCATCATGCTTGATCTTGTAGTTTATCTCAAACTCTAAACCCAATCTCTTGCTTGATCAGGTGGGTATATGCATTAACCCTAACACCATAAGTCTCTACCCACCCACTCACCCTAGTCTCTCTCTTTAATCTCTCTCTCAAAACCCTAAGCCCTCATCTCTCCTCTCTCTAACCCGAGCCACCCCTCTCTAGCTAACCCTAGCTACCCACACCTCTCTCACCCCTCCCTCTCTCTACCATGATGTCCCCACCTGGCTACCCCCTCTCCCTGGCCGAGCTACCCTCATACCTCAACCCTAGCACCAACCCTAACCCGAGCCTAGCTCCTAACCGAGCCCCACCCTCTCCCTTCCTCTCTTCTCTCTCCCTGCCCTGAGGGCCCCTCCAGCCCGAGCCACCTTCCTCTCCTCACGCCCTGGCCTACCTGGCAGCCTCCATCACCTACCCCTGCCCCTGCCGTCCAGCCCGAGCATGTGAGAGGAGAAGAGAAGAAGAAAAGGTGGCACCGAGCCACCTTTATCTACCCTGCCACGGCTCCTCCTCCCTCCCTCCTTTTTCCTCCTCCCACACGACTCCTCTGCCTCTCCCAGATCCGCCCAGAGCCCTGCCGCTCCTCTCCTCCCTCTCCACCGACGGCCACCAGCAGACGACGCCGCCGCCGCCAGCACATCGTCGCCCTCGTCGATCCGGCCGTCAAGCACGTCGTGGAGATGGCTGAAGAGACCGAGGAGTACCCCCTTGCTTCACCCTGGACCGTGCCAGCGAGGAGCCAGAACCTACGCGATGCCGCGATGCCGACGAGAAACCCTAGCTCCGGGTGCGCCTGCAACGCCGTCGCCCTGCTGCTCCCCGAGCCGATCCGACCTCTCCGTTGAACTCACGGTGAGCTGACCCACCTACCTGACATCCTCTCCCTCGCCAACCCCCTCTGGCCTCGCCGTTCGTTTCAGCAAGCACGCTCTGTGCGCCGGTGGCCGCTGCTTCGGCTCGTCGCCGCGCCACAGCACGCCTCACCTAGCGCCCCTGTACCCTCCTGACAACAACACCCGCTCACCGCACTGGTACCGCCCCTCTGCGCGCGCGCCCCGCATCGCGGGTTCGATTCAACCGCCTCGCCGCGCCGTGCGCTGGCGTTCCGTCTTAGCCGCAGAGAAGAACAACAGTAGCCGCCGCGCGTTTTGCACATACCCCCTGCGCTTTTTGCTGCTCAACCCGTGGTCCAGCCCAGGCCCGATCGGTGTCTGTACCATTTTACAAAAGGTACCCTGCGCCGTTTCCATCAACCGTAGTCCCCACGTGCAGCGTGGCAGCCTCGCACTTTTCGCCTTTGGCGTGTGGGTCAAGTGAAACCTGACCCCACATCCCTCCTCATGGTGGGCGTACTCGCGGTGCAAAAAGCTTTACCGCGCCAGATCGTCCAGTCAGCACCTGGCCCACTTGTCACTGCCTGTGGCTAGGTCCGAGCTGAGTAAGAAAAGGTTTTCTGTTTTATGTTTAAATTTAAACTTTTCAAATTTGTTTTAAATTCAACTTTAAATCTGTTTTCAAATATCTTTTAAAATATAAATCCAAATTCAACATGTAATATATGTTTTGAAATCAGAAAAATGTGAAGATTTCAAATATGCCCTTCAAAATATTATTTGAGCACTTAAAAATTTCGAGTTGATTAAAATTACAAATAAAATGCCCTTTGCCTTAATTAATTAATAACTTTTGTTTTATAACTCCGAATTTGACAAATAATATGTCTAAATCGATCAGCTCGTGAGACCTTTCTATTTATGCATTCCATGTTCTGATTTGCAGCATGCATCATATAAATATAAAGAATACAGCAACTTATTTGAGGATAAAATGTGACTAAAACTCAATAAAATGCTTTATTCTTGTATTCCACACCTCACCCATGCCATGCTACATTATTGCCATGCAAATTGTGCATCATTCATCATGGCATAATTGTTTGCTTGTCGTATTTTAATCATATGCTTGTGCACTTTATTTATGTTGGCCCTTGTTTGTTTGGTTCTTCTTGAATGATTTGGCGGGGATATATCAAGAAACCCGAGCACTACCTGATCCTTCTCTCGCTTCAATCGAGCTGCTGTGCAAGCACTACCACATGCTTGCATACATATAGTACCTATTGCCTCTATCTTATTCTTGCATCATTGAGTTGCGATTGAATTAAATGAATCCCAAGTCTTGCATAGCCTTTACTTTTAAACCCCACCAAGCTTGTTCCTCCATCCCATGAGCCATTACTACGGAGTTGTTTGAGCCATGCGGGTCGTAGAACAGCATGTGTAGGGTATGTGAGTGTCGATGGATAACGAGGTACCTAAACAACTTAACTTTGAGTAGTAATGGGATAACTAATGAAAGTGGCACGGTGAGCAATATCTGCTATTTGGTTTTCATGCTCACTTGTGTCCCGTAGGACCCCGAGTACTTGATTCCTGTTCCTTGAATATTCGCGCTATCCACATCCGGGAGGCTTATGGACCCCCCTGAGCCAGAGCTTGATTCATTCTTATTTATTGGGGCCACAAAGTAGTTTGGGTCTTTATTACTATCCTGTACTTATGCCATGCTTTACTGCTTTATTTACGATTGTGCGAGGAGCACTGTCTGTATTTAGGATCGTGACACGTTTTCCTGTAGACGACAAGCCCACCACACTTCGGGTTCCCGTCGTTCTGACCGTCCACACAAACCTTGAGTCCGTCTCGGAGCCGGCCAACTTCGTTGCGGGTAGCTTAATGGGGTGGCCCCCTAAAATATTTCTGAATCCTGTGATCGCTTTGTCGTGAATGCCTTGTTGGGTTTTGATTTGGTTTTTCCGAGGTTGATCGAGTGTGTGTTGCTATTTGTGCACCCTGCGGTAAACTTTCAAAGCCGTGTCAGCGGTTATGGACGACTTAGACAGTTTCTCGATCATAGACAAGTATAACTAAAGTACCGCTTTTAATTTGACTAAGTACGACTAGTAAATAGTGCAACACTCATGGAATGGATAATAAAACTGCCAATGGATGGGGGTTGTTCATCCGCTTCCTCGTTGGTAGCGAGGAGGAGGATGGATCTATTAATATTCTCATTATAACTGTTGTTATCAATTCACGGACATCCGCTATCTTTGGTTAGGCGGATGGATAGCGGTATCTATAGAATTGTTAGGTATTATCTTTTGCTGCAATTCGTCACCCAGGTCGTGTCCCTTTAGAGGCATAAAGACTTGCTGAGTACCCCTAGGGTCTCACGATAAATTGTTTGATTCAGGATGAGCAGTAAACTTCATAAGATGGATCTTTGGGTGGAGGAGACGGACGATGTTGGCAACGATCACTTGGTGTAGAGATTCCGGGAACGGTGATCCGTGAGATCTATGGGCGGGATGTGTTTATTTATGGGGCATCTTATGCCGATTTGCTTCTTATCCGTACTCGGATCTTATTTTCCGCTTCCGCCTGATACTCTGATGTTTGATGTATGAGGAGATATCCTAAACTATTATATCTATCTAGGATATTTGGATCTTGCCGTATGGCGTTGCAATATTTCTATTTCTTTTAGATGGAATGGCTCTGAGGACTATTGTATGGTGGCTTGCATACATACTCATTTGTGTATGTAGTTGATCCCTTACTTTGCCGATTCGCCGCTCGTTCTTGTCCTGACGTTTGGAAATGGTTAGGACGGCCGAAAGGTCTACCTGTGAGTGGCATTTGGCCCCACCGTACTATTTTAACCATTTCCGCTCATCCAGGCTTGTAACTAAGAGCGTAATTCACCGAGGTAGTTACACCTCAGCCATAGGCTCTATAATGTATGCCATGCTATGTACAAGACCGGATGTGGCACATGCTATTAGTTTGACTAGTAGGTACCAATCTGATCCAGGTTCGGAACACTGGATAGCGGTCAAGAATATCCTGAAGTACTTGAGAAGAACTAAGGATATGTTTCTTATATACAAAGGTGAAGAAGAGCTAGTCGCTAAGTGTTATGTCGATGCTAGCTTTGACACTGATCTGGATGACTCTAAGTCTCAATCCGGATACGTATTTCTCTTGAACGCAGCGATTAGTTGGAGGAGCTCCAAACAACTGTGGTGGCTGGATCAACAACGGGCGGAATATGTTGCTGCTTTAGAAGCGGCGGAAGCGATTTGGATGAAAGAGTTCATTACGGGCTGGGTGTGGTTCCCAGTGCGTTGGACCCGATGGTGATCTATTGTGACAACAATGGAGCCATAGCCAACGCCAAGGAACCAAGGTATCACAAGAATTCCAAGCATATTAAGCGCCGGTTTCACTCCATCTGCAAGCATGTCAAGGATGGAGATATAAAGATTTGTAAAGTGCACACGGACCTGAATGTAGCAGATCCGTTGACTAAAGTACTCCCTAGGGCAAAACATGATCAACACCAGAACTCCATGGGTGTTAGATTTATCACTATGTGAACTAGATTATTGTCTCTAGTGCAAGTGGGAGACTGAAGGAAATATGCCCTGAGAGGCAATAATAAAGTTGTTATTATGTATTCCTTGTATATGATAGATGTTTATTTTACATGCAATAATTGTATTGATAGGAAACATCAATACATGTGTGTTTAATAAACAAAAAGGGTTCCTAGTCATGCCTCTCTTATAGACTAGCTTGTTGATTAACAAGATGATCAAGGTTTCCTGATTATGGACATTGGATGTTGTTAATAACAAGGTCACACCATTGGTGGAATGATGTGATGAACATTCATCCGAAGTATAGCATTACAATCAAGTCATTGTGTTTATATTGCTATAACATCATACGAAGTAATCTTTATCCTTAGACCATGAGATCATGTTAATTGCTAACAGGAAGAGTATCTTGATAACATCAAAGCGTCACACCGTAACGGGGTGACTATAAAGATGGGTTCGATGCTACGAAGGTGTTATGTTGAGGCTCATGGATCAAGATTGGAATTTTTCAATCCCGATGACAGATAGATATACTCTGGGCCCTCTCGGTGATATCACATTAGGATAGCTTGCAAGCAAGTGATGTGATCACTAGAATGTTATATCACGGGAACGAGAAAGAGTGCATGTCGATAGCGAGATCAAACTAGGTATGGAGATACCGATGATCGAATCTCGGACATGTAATATATCGAGAGAAAAGGGATTTAGTTACAAGCGTTAAAGGTTCTCACGATCACGAGTCATCGTTGAATGTGTAGGAGTTAGTACGGATCTCCGGTCCAGCGCTGATTATTGATCGGAGAAGGGTCTCGATCATGTACGCATTATTCGCGAACCGTAGGGTGGCACTTAAGAGTTACGGACACCATTTTGGAGCACATATGTTTCAGACGAAAGAATTGCAAAGCGCAGGAATTGTTTCAATAGAAACCGGAAATTGTTTCGGGTGAAATTGCAGAAGGTGGTTCTGCATGTGATATTGAAATATTGCAAGGGGCTATATGTGAATGTTTGTTAATTATAGTAATTAACAAAATTCTGAATAAATTTAATAAAAGAGTTTTATTAAATGAGAGAACATTAAATTTGGAGAAACTTAATGCATTTAAAGTGGAGACTTTAAAAGGGAATGTGAAGAGGCATTTTAATGTGGAGGAGTTACCACCACATGAATGGGGGAGGTGAGGGGTCACCCCCCCATGCGCCGACCATGGAGAGAGGGGGCACCCCCCTCCTCCTATAAAAGGCCACCCATTCCCTCCTTCATCCTCACACCTCCTTGTGAAGGATCTCTCTCCCCCTCTAGAATTATTCCCCTATGGTCTCGGATTAGCGAGATACATGTTCCCGGTGGCATTTCGTCTGGAAGGAGCTGCTGCTTCCGCTGGATCGCTGGAGCGAGGAGGTGGAGGTTGTCCGGTGGCTTGAATGTTTGTGCGAGTGCGGATGCGCTGCTGAGTTGCGGCACTCGAACTTCCTCACGATCTTGAGATCGACAAGTGTACGACTACATCAACCATGAGTTCCTACTCGTTAACAAAGCTCGTTGTCTTCGAGGGTAAGTTCTCTATGGATGTATGTCCACCCGTTTGCTTTGTACCTAGTAGATAGATCTTGGCGTGTAGTTCACACCGTAGGAAATTTTTTGTTTTCTATGCTGCGGACCCAACACTCCCCCTATATAAAGTGGGGTATTTGGCCTAGAAAATACACCCAATAATCAATAAAGGTCTCCCCACTTTTGGGAGGACCTCTAATTGATATTTTATCTCTCCCCCTCTCTCTCTCTCTCGTGACCGTGGTCCCAAGTCAGACTACTGTGGCGAGACATCTTCACATGAGCACCGTCGCGCTATGGGATTCGGATCCAGGAGCTCTACTTCCGCAACTTCTGCTGGATCGGGGAAGCGGGAGTCATCGTCAGGCACCGGATGTGTGTAACTCCCTGCGAGGTGTCGCACTTGAGGCACTCAAGTCGTTGGAGCCAGAAGGAGCGCAAGGACTTCATCACGACCTTGAGGTCGGCTTCGGCTCGTCTACATCAGCCACGCTCTCCTAAGCGTTGACAATGCTTTTCGGTCTTCAAGGGTAAGTTCGCGAAAAGCCCCTCCCGTTACTGTATTACTAATAGATAGGTCCTGGCAGCTTCAGGGGTTCATGGGCATAGAGTAAAATTTATTGTTTTCATGTGCGGAACCCCTACAGTGGTATCAGAACTAGATCTATGCGTAGTAATGCTAGTACGGGTAGAACACACGAGATGTAGCGTGTGGGCGTTGATCTTTTAGTTGTTACCCTCCCACGTGTACTTGTGTATACCGCAGTAATGCTTGATGAAGCGGCCCCCAACCGACTTTACGCGTTCATTCGCGAGACCGGTCCACGCTTGACATACGACTTGTACCGTATAAAGTGGCTTAGGGGGGTGTCTGGCTCTCTCGCATTAGTTGGTATATCATTTACAACGGAGGGCCCCGAAAGGGGTGTAGTAGAGACAACTACTTGATCAGCGTTGTGCTGAAAGTTAAATGAGTAAACGGTTCTTGTGCGAAAGCCCATTCAGCCACGTAAAACATGCAAAGATAAAGTAGAGGCGTCTAACTTTGTTTTGCAGGAGGGCGTGGCTCTATGATATGGTTGTGGCAAAGGTAAAGTGATTACCTTTTGTTGCATAGTAGTTGATAGTCACGGTAATGACAAACTACCACGCTGGAATGACACTGGTACCCTAGTGTCTATGGCGCCGGAACCCTGGCATCGGAACCCGGTGATGGCGGATGGATATCACGACGTGAAGGACCATATCACATAGCATTTACATTCAATGTTATTGTTTGTATGTCTTATTGTGTGCTAGTATTAGATACTCGACGGTAGCCTAATAAGATGATCCCTGTTAAAATAATCAACGATTGTGTCCCCCTTAGTGTGCACCACCAAAAAAGTTCTTCGGTATGAGGCAGGCCGTGATGATCGGGTGTCAGACATATCTACGTTCGCATACAGTGGGTGCAAGCCATGTTGCACAGTGAAAACACTAAGGTTGAGTTGGCGAGCCTAGCATGTACAGACATGGCCTCGGAACGCGGATGGTCGAAAGATCGAGCACGAGTCGCATGAATGATGTGACTGACGTTTATCATCCACCCTTGAACCCACATTGATGGCCGTGATGATCGGGAGAGATGTGGCCGATAGGGGTCGTGTTATCACTAGGAACCCTTTTGGGGATAGATGTTTCTGAGTGGAGTTATGATTAACTCATTTAATTATAAACTTAGTCTAAATTCCTCTTGCAATTATAAATGTAGATGGGACCTTTCGTGTTGAAATTGAATTTGGGTAAAGGGTGAAAAACTTAGACTTGATGGATCCAACTTCCCTAGTTGGCTTGTGCGCCTAGATGATCTCCTTACTAGGAATCATGTGGTAGACTACATACGCCGAACGATGGATTTGACTGAGCCAGACTACTATGAGACCCCACAAGAGCTGGCAGACCGCTACTATCGCCAAGAGATGTCCACTTACATTCAGATAATAATGCGTTACGGGATGCTGGATGAACTACATCCGCTCATGGGTGATCTTGACCCATATTCGATGGTGGATCAGCTGAGAGCAGAGTTCATAGGCCATGTGCGCATGTGGAAGCACGAGTTGCTTGGAGAGTTCCTTTCCATACAGATGGAGGAGCATACATGTCTGAAGAGTCACTTGGAGCGCATGTTTGATGCACACACGAGACTGGTTCACTTCATGGATTACTGGATGGCTGATCCATTTGCGATAGACGTACTGCTTTGGTCATTACCTCCCAGCTACAAAGGACATGTCCGGAGTAGCATCATGAGTGGTGATACGGAAGCATCGGATTTCCATGAGTTCATATTACGTTTTCAGAACGTAAAGGTTGAACCAGTCGCCGGAGAGGTCATCGATGACCAAGGTATATGTTTGATATACAGTTTTATAAATGTTATAATCTTGCAAACACATTGCAGTGTTAAGTATATCTGATACTTGTTCTGTTTTGATGAAAACAGGTCCTTCTGCATGAGAGGTGTTTGCTAGAGAGGAGGTGACGTTGTGTGTTGATGGCAAGCATGATGATGATGGCCGACGACACTCTCCCTTGACATTTATCACTTAGTTTCTGTTTTAGGATAATTTTTGTAATCAAGAGATTGTGAACTTCTTTAGTGTGTCTCACACTTCGTGAGACGGTTATTCATATGAGTTTGTAACAAACAGTTGTTCCACTTTTATGAATGATTTCTATTCGTGTTCATATCTTGTTTGATTACTTGTGAATTATCCTTATTGTTTGAAACTAATTGATAATGTATGAACATTTATAAAACATTAAAATGCCTTGTTCAAAATACCTAATTTAATGATATGTTTATTAATGAATAAATGAAACCATTCTTTAAATTCAAAGTTATGATGATAATATGTGAAAGTCATTTGATTTCTATTCACATATAAATCATGCCTAAGTTCGGTAAAATAACTTGAACACCGTGTATTACTTAAATACAAAGTGTTTAATAAATTGTTAAAAGTTAATTTATATCCGACGAAAATGGTAATTATCATTAAATGATTGTTTAATTAAATGATTGTTTAAATGTGTAAAATAAGTTTACCAAAAGAAACATGAATATGAAACTATATGATTTGATCAAAGTGTTTTATCAACAAAAAGGTTATAAATATAAAAGAGAATCTAATTACTATGATTTGATCAATAGTAATGAAATTCAACTTTACTAGACGGGGTAGCGCGCTACGCCGCGCCGTATGCTTTGTGATTTTACATGCGTTCTGTTGCGTTATGGGTCAGTTTGTGGTGAATTTTTTATTCCGTTGTAAAGCTATGTAGTGGTTGTGATTTTAGGTGAAGTTACAATAAAAGATAATCAAAATGTCATGGAGGATTCTACACATTCTAGCAGTATAAAAGCATGTAAGACAGCAGGACTTTAAGGACGGTTCATCGCATTGCATCCACCTACAGAACAGACAACGCTACAAGCAGATGGCCATCCAGATAGATACAGCTAGAACAGAACCTGCTACAAACTACTGCAAAAGCAAAGGTACTAGCAAAGCAGCCATAACATGAGGCAGCAGCATCTCCCTCAGACAACGGCGTGGCTGATACCACCGATCCCCATAAGAGTTGGCTACAGAACAACATTACCAGAAAACAGTTACCCCATGCGACCGGAGTGGCCCATGGCCGCGGTCATCCTTGTTGTGGCCGGATTAACTCTGTCCCTCGAGCGCACTGACACAGCGGCGACGCTATTCATCAGCTGGCGGAAATCCTCCTCAAAACTTGCAGGATCTCGGCCGAGCGACGCCAACGAAGCTAGCTCCTCCAGCGTACCACAGATAGAGAGCAAATCATCGACGGTCACAGCCCATCCTTGCTCCAGCCGTTGGGTCTTTTCCACGACTTCCTGCTTCTCGCGCAGAGTAGTCTGCACAAACGCGCGAAGCTGAACGGCCTGCCGACGCATACGGTTCACTCGCCTCCAATTAGCATCCGCGACCACGACGCCGCGGCGCCAACGAAGAACACGTAGGAAACCCGCCGCCGCGTCCTCCTCTGCCTGCGACGCGCTCGCAGCCACCCGGCTCCTGACAGTGAGCACGCCGGAACAACCGGGATGGCACCTCCGAGGAACACGGCTCTCTACCATGGAGACGTAGCCGTTGCCCTCCCAGCCGGTCCGATATCTTGTGCCGGTGCCACCGACAGCCACGAGCACTTTGCCAAGGAGAGTCCTGCTCGGAACTCGCGCCACCAACACCTCATCTGCACAGATAAAAAATCAGCAACGAAAACAGACGCGTTTGGAGAACAAAAGACAGATCATGAGAAAAGATGGACGTACCACCCTCTGGCCCTTCCACTCCATCGAGTGGAATAACCCACGCTGGAGCAGTTCTTCCGGCATGGCCGTTTGCAGCCGGACCTACGACGAAGCTGTGCTCCACACCCACAGCCTCATGGTCGACGGTAGCGGACACCGCATCACCGCCAGCACGAGGCATAAATACCGGAGAAGGCGGCAGAACCTGGCCGCCGCATGTGTCAGCCCCTACGCCCCCCTGCACAGGGCCATTCGCAGCACCTAGACCGCTGCTCCCAACGCTATTTTTGAACGGACCCATGACGCCCCGGCAGTAAGCACAGGAAGAAAGTAGACTAACTAATAATCACAAAGAACATTGCAGCAAACGAAGTAGCCGAGAACGCAATTATATATAGCAGACAGAGCAGCACTGTCACTCTGACCGCAAGAATCCAAAAACGCATGCAAAGAATGACATGCGCGCCACGCATTCAAGCACTCAGTAAAATGACCGCCACGTATAGGCCACGTGAAGCAACGAAAATCTCTGTCTGCATGCCTTGTGTTTTTTCTTCTCTGCCTGCATGTCTTCGGTTTATGCCAGGGGGGACGGTGGTTTCGGAGAAAAAGAGGGTTGGTGTTTGAGAAGTAGACCGGTGGTAAAACATTTTTTTTCTTCTAAAAAGCGGCTATCTGTTAACTGAGTAGCATGAGAACGTGGATATTTTCTTATTGTACTGTGCCGAATTTGAGGAAATCGTCACTAGAAGTAAAAAGAGAATATAAGCAGATTTGGAAGCGTATTATATTTATATGAATTAAAATGTGTTATGTTTTCTTTTTGCAAGTTTGGTGGTAATAAAATGTACATTGTTTTTTATCTGGTGCCTTTTGACGGGGGCATAGATAAGGAAAGCAATTTGTGGTAAACCGCGTTTGGACAAAAAATAAGAAACCGAATTGTATAGAGATTATTTTTCTGGTTGGGTAGCCGAGACTATAGCCTGTGAAAAAATTAGGGAGAGGAGTAAAATGCGGGATTATTCCTAGTGAAAGATTACTAAAGTTGGTATATGATTGTTTAGGTATGGCTTTTTGTTAAAATAAATGATGAGTGTTTTGAAGATAATTTGATAGTCGACGATATGGTGTTGTGAGATTTGCATTCTTTAACTCTGTAGTCAGATGTATAAGGAGAAGCACATTATATGCATGTAGAGTAGTTGTTTTGTGTGGGACATGTAGCTATTCGCAAGTCCATAATTATTTGTTGATATAAGTTTAATGTACATTTTGAGATTCTATAGTGAAGAATTGGTAGCGATGTGGTGAGTTTGAGATAAAAATGTTATTACATCATTTTTTTAGTATATGGTTTCTTTTTTTCTAAAGCTAAGTATTTTTGGGGTTTTTTTCTTTATATTCGGTCGAAGAATTCCTCATTGGCATGCGTTGCTATCGTTTTAGAAGAGCTGTTTGTGAAGATGAGATAGGACGGCAAAGTAGACGGTGTAGTTGAAATGCATAGTATCATAGGTATCCATTTTTTTTGGTAAAATCCGGATCGAATCAAACACCGATTGACTTTATGGAAAAAGATTAGCATTTTTGAGGGGCAGAGGTAATAAACTAAGTAAATTTGGTGATCTAAAATTAATGAGTAAAATTCAATATTAGTATACCAAAGAAATGTGAAATGTGTAGGGTTAGATAGTTGAATGAAAACTTGGAATACTTGTGAACTGAGTAACAAAACAGACTGTGTGCATCAATTGATGCAAAGGCCGGGGATATGTTCTCCATTTCGAAAAAGAAAAAAAGATAGTTGAATGAAATAAATGGCACGACCAAAGGTATGCGATGGAGAAAAGAACTGGTACGTTCATCCTTGAGAATAAGGTGGAAGTATGTAATTATCTTTAGTTAAGTGGGAGTCGAGAAAGCGGCGTAGTAGAAGGGTGAGAGGGACGCGGGCCATAGGATGGGGAGAGTAAGAGAAGGTATGAGGGAAGGCATTTTTTAACGGCAGAGGTTAAAAAGTAAATAAACTTGCTAATTAACGTGCGCACGAAACATGTGTTGATCTAAAATTAATGAGTAAAATTCAATATTAGTAAACCCAAGAAATGTGAAATATGTAGGGTTAGATAGTTGAGTGAAATAGATGGCACGACTAAAGGCATGTGATGGAGAAAAGGGCTGGTACGTTCATCTTTGAGAATAAGGTAGAAGCGTGGGATCATCTTGAGTTGAGTGGGAGTCTAGAAAGCGGCGCGGGAAAAGGGTGAGAGGGATGCGGGCCATAGGATGGGGAGAGGAAGAGAAGGTACAAGGGAAATATCGAAGGAGGAGGAATAACATTGGTGCTTTGTACTACATCGTTTTTTTTTAATTGTGCGTTTGTTGTTCTATTTTTTGTGAATTACCCAGACAAATTGGGGCTAGCATATAGGAGGGTAAGACTGTAGCAAACGGAAAGCGGTGTAGATGTCTGTAAACGAATGTATGTTTCCCGGTTATTTTCTAATCTTTTTTTTGTGATTTTTTAAAGGTAACCTACAGTTATGCGTGTTTTTTTTTGTGAAACAGGCAATTTGGTTTTGGAGGGTTTTATTGGCAGTTTGTTTTAAATGCATTTGTAAGCGACTGTTGAGGCAATTTCCTTTATATAATTGTGAATTCGTCTTCTTATTTTTTATAAAATATTCTGCTCCCTTTGATATATGTTAGTTGAATTGGATTTATTTAGATGTGGATATATCTAGTACCAAAATGTGTATAGGCACAGCTAAATTAAGATAAATTCGAGTTTGGTAATATGGGTCGAAGGGACTACGTTTTTGTGACTAAATGTTTAGTGATCGTGCTGTTGGGAAGCTTGATTTTGGCGGACGTTTTTTTTTGCACGTATCGTGTTATATTTTTGTTTGTCTCGGTGTTGTAAGAACTTGAGTATATTTATTTATTTTGCGTAGCGGCCGCTTTGGGACTTACGGTATGACTAAACCGGGTATACACTGTAGATGGTATGGAGTCTGCTTGTGGTAGTTGGTGAACCTGTGGGCGGCGCGGTATGCGTGATCTCCTAGGCTGTTGTGTGGTAGTACCGTTGTACTGTGCGACCAGCATAGTCGTGCCGTTCGGTGGGGCCGTTGTCAGCACGTGTGCGGTACGTGGCATTGTGCATGTATTTTTTGGCTTGTTGTTGTTGGACTTGACGGTGGAAGGTAGGGTTGTTATATACATCGTTTCCGGTTTCCTTCGTTACCAGATCTTCTCTACTTCTTATCTCAATTTCTTCTCGGGTAGGTATCGTACCTTCCGCCGCGTTGGTACCATGGAGTCCCTGGGCGGCGACACCGTCGCTGAGGCGGAAGTCTTGGTGGTCGGTGCGGGAGGTGGTGCCATGGAGAGCAACGCTGTGGTCGGAGCTCAGGGCAGTGTTCCTGTTCAGGTGGCTGCGGTTGTCGACGGCGCTTTCGGGGGCGGTGCGTTAGGTGGAGGCGGGGGCGGCGTGCATGGGCATGATGTCGTGGCCATGGACGTGGCTGTCGGCCATCACGTCGTTGCCATCGCTCCTAGTGAGGCGTTGGCGGTTCGGCCTGATGGTAAGTGGTTTCTTTTGCCTGGATTGTGCATGTATTGCGTTGTGTTTTTGTATTGGCCTCTTTTTTATGGATGTCTTCTGATTGTGGATGCAATTTTTTTTGCAGAGCATCGGGTTGTTTTGCGCGTTTCACGTCGGCAGATACTTGGGGAGTTGCTCATGGGAGCCAATGCTTCCGACGCTAGGTTCACCACGGAATGGGAAGATGGTGCGTTTGTGTCCACCATGGTGAGCCGTGTTCCTAGGGATGCCGGCCGTAGGCGCGGGATGATGCGAGCCAGGGGCCGCTCAGCTGGGAGCGTCACTCAGGCGGAAGAGTCGGCGGCTGATCGTTTGATCTGTCTTCTGAGGTGGAACCGTCGTGTCGCGGTCGACGACGTCAACTGGAAGCGGGTGAATCGGCTGCAGCGTGATGCCTCTCTGCATCGTGCTTCTGCCCAGGCTGCACGGCGCGAAAAGGAGCGGGCCCTCGTGGAGAAGCAGCAGGCTCTCCTGGAGAAACAGCAGGCCGTCACCAAGGCCGACGTGCTGGAGGAAGGACTGAATGACGTGGTGGGCGAGTTGACTTCTATTCGTGATGTCTGTGATGAGATCTGTTCTTTCGTTGGTGCTGCTGTGGGTCCTGAGAGTGGCACTGCTGATCTGGCGGACGTAATTGATGCAGTGCTCGATCTCTCTGCCAGTGTGCAGTACAGGATTGAGGTGGTCGTCAGGTGCTTGGCGCAGGCGACGGGAAACAGGGCATGAAGCATGCTCATATGTGTAAACAGAGTGGCATAATAGCTATCAGGGATCGTAGCTGTCATGTGGCTCTTTGTAGGTTTACTCTTTAGGTACGGTCTTGTTTGATGCAGTACTGGCTAGTAGGCGTCTTTGGATGTTTGGTGCTGCGTGGAGTGGAACGCGTGTTGTTGTGTTTGTTCTTTTGCAGTTGCTGGCATCTGTACGTAGTGCGGAATGTGCATAACTCTGTGGTAATAGTAATGCTGGAAGAACTGTTAGCCTAAATTTGCCGTATTTATGATGCGGTATAAATGGCTGGGCTGATTTTATATGAGCGAAAGTGAGATCGAAAACTCGAATCGCATCGCATATTTTTACTGAAAAAGAAAACTCTGTTACAGGCCTGTAAGTGTCTATTTTTTGCTGTTATTCGCTAGTAGTTTATGTAGATGAATTTCACTTTATTCTAGTTATTCCTTTAGCTTCGGGGTGCATATAATTAAAAAAATATACGGTGCTACCTTCGTTTTTCGTTGGTACGAACATTCCGAATTGTATGTATGGATTGGAAGGATCTCCAAGTTGTTTACTGCCAGAAGTATCGTTGGTCCTCTAAGTAGGTAAGTAGGCACATGAATCGAACAAAGTACATCGAGGAATATGTTGTCTTTAATAGCACAGGCAATATGCATGTTCTTTGATCAAGACCAAAAAATAATAATAACAATAAGTTTAGTTTATTTATGAAGACCACAGAATAGGTCTAGTTGAACATTGAAAAATCGTTCGTGATAATATGCTGCACTGCAGTGCTGTAGGCGAAGTTCTTTAATAACTGTTTTCAGTTTTAGTGAATTCGGTATATAGAACTGGAGTTTCGGTATATTTTCTTGTTTCAGCAATAACGAAAGCAACACGTTGGTGATTCTGTCGATCGGTGTTGTGAAGGACTAACGTGGGAGTATAGCTTCAGAAATAAAGCGTAACGTAATACAGTTGGTAAAAGGGAAATTACAATCAGAAAATAATTTGGAGAAATTGTGGTTGGAGAATAGGGGTGGAATCACTTATCATCGAGAAATTATTGTTGGGTTAATACCGTTGGTTGCTGAGGTGGGTTAATACCGTTGGTTGATGAGGGGAGGAAGTACTTATCATCGAGAATTTGGTGTCTATCTTTTAGAGTGCTGTCTATATGTGAGAGCGAGAGGAGAGGAAGAGAGAGGATGGGTCAGGGTTGGGGTTGCCCACGAGCCGAACGGGCCTGATTGACCAGACTGTTTTGTGGGCTGGGCTGGCTTTTAGGGCAGGCCCAGTTCGAAATAAAAATTACATGAGAAGGGAAAAATAAAAATGAGCACATGACCTCTAAAAGTATGTGGACTTTGGAAAAATACAGGGAAACTATAGAAGTAACTATAAAATATTGAATAGTTCAAACATACAATAGGTACATAATACAAATAAAGATTCATTAATATTGGTTAACTGAAATACGAACAAATCTGAAGGATAGTTAAATTTTAAGTAAAACTTCATGATCTAATAAGAAGTTCTGGAAGAATAATAGAAATCACATGTACGTATCTCTCTATTCAGATTGGATTTATTCTTCGTATTACCTAAATTATAAAGCGTTGTCGTGGGGGCAGGTGCTGCAAGGACTGACAGATTAGGCTATTCTATTTTACATACACATAGTATTATTAAATATTTATTCCAGGGGTCTAACGATACAGCCATACTTATGTGCCACCTAGCAGTATACAGTGAGTATTTATATCTCACATCAAAATACTACCATACACCCATCTGAGGGCCTGTTGCTACATCTGATGCAGCTAAACAAAATCTCCAATGCCACAACTTTTGCTCACTGTTGCGGTAGGAAACTCATTAAGCGTGCGTTGGCCGTTCGCTTTGGCAGTTTGTTGCGTACCGGCTTCCGCGGCGATGGCCCGCTAGGTGACGATTTCCTCTTAGTTCTGCAAAATTAGGCAAATAAACAGTCAACCTGTTAGTACAGGCAGATTTCAAAAAACAGAGCGTAGTTTCAGATATGTTGTGTAGGCATAGTTTTAAGCTGTACCTTGCGAGGGAGCAACCTGTCGGTCACCTCCCTGTGGTGAAGCATACGGGTGATGGCGAAAGTAAGTTCTCCTGCCGGTGGCAGGAGGACGTACTGACCCAGCTGGGCACATATCACACCAACGGTATCTGCTAGGTCGTCGTACCTGGCGCGTAGCTTCTTGCCGTACTCATCGGATGCTTCTAGGGCTTCCTTGAACAACAGCTGATATGATTCAGCCGTTGCCTTCTCTCTAACAACACGAGTTAGGTCGGAGCGGTTCAGGTCTTCAATTCTGACACCACGATGCGTGACCAGAAACTGCAAGACTTCTTCAGCTGCGCTCTCAACTGCTTCATATTCAGACTGTGCAAGTTCCCCGAAAAATTTCCTGGGCTCTGGGTACCCAAATATGTCTTCGGCGAGGACAGCCACCACTATACAGCCGCGTATCTCGCCGTAGCCATCAGCGACAGTGTAAACTTTGTACACAGGCAGCTGCAGGGCGGTACACACCTGCTGCAAAATGTTCTGCCTAGAGATATGTCCTGATGGACAGGCCTGTAATCAAAAGATGGTTTTGCATGTTAGATCTGTAAATAAATACGGATATGGCAGCAGATTGAAAGAACATAAGTGCGTTGATGTTGCACATCTATTATTCGTTTTTATGAAATCTGGAAAAGCACACATATGTTCTTGTTGTGTCGCTGCTAGCTATTGTTGTGCAGTACTATTTCTTAACCGGATGAGCATGGCCGTGGCTTAATTAGTGTCATTACGGACAGAGCATCTTTCTTACTGGCCATGTATACAGGCTTGTTGGGAAGTAGCGTGGCCCAGCACACTTTGATTAGTCTAATCGGTGTGGTTTATTTAAACGGGGCTAAATCGATTCTGCATGGATTCATGGTTTCACTGAGAAACTTGTCTGTCCGCATTAGTACAGAATAGGATAAAGACAGTATAAAGGGTACAATGACGTGAGTTTTTTGGACCTGCTTACCCCTAGGATGACGACGCGCCTCTCATGGTGTGCCATCGTGGGGCGCAGCTGCAGATCAACTGTCTTTAACTCGTACGGTTGTTCTACGTATGGAGGCGGCGGCTGGTTCCCGCTGCAGAGCGCATTTGTGATGCACGCTTTCTCTTCTTTTGGCCCGCTGATCTCTGCTTTCTTTTGCAGGACTGGTGGCGTGATGGTCGTTGCGTGCTCCTTGGAGACAGCAGGCGGCGAAGTGGTAGCCGTGTGCTCCTTCTCCGCCATGGCCGGCGGCGCGCTCTGGGCCACCTGCTCCTTCTCCGCCATGCCTGCTGCCGTGCCGTCGGTCGCCGGCACCTTCGCGCGCTTCACTACAGATTCGGAGTTAATCAAGATGTTCTAAACGCAATGAACAGAGGAAAAAGATGTGCGCACACGAGACCTACCCTCCACTCTGTTCTAGGTACAACCCTGCCTTGGTATCCGCCGTGAATCTGACCGTATGGCATCATGGTAGCTGAAGCGGCGGAGTAAACACATGAATGGCTCGCGTGATTGCCGATGAGCAGGGAAAGGAAGAAGAACTGGGAAGATAAATGGCCAGGCCAGCTGGTCCGTCTAAACTGGCGCATGTAAAACACGTAAGCATTGGCACGCGTCTGCTTGTCCTTTAGGCGGAGAGTTCCACGGCTTCACTGTGGGCTGCGGTAAGAACGGCTTCTAAACCGGCCCGGGTAAAATCCGTTGGCAGAAAGCCTTTCTATTCTGGAATATCTCTAGTTTAGGCCCACGACGAAATTTCTTAGCTGCTGTACGTTATATATTATTTTATTTCTGTTTGTTTTACATATATAGCATCGCCCTATTATTTTTACCGATCATGTATGTGGTATGTGTAAATATGTATCTTAGACCAACGGTGATTGTTAAAGTCTCATATCTCTTCTTTGTGCAGTGAGATTTAGTCATGTTAAGATCTCATTTCTCTTCTTTGCGCGGTGAGATTTTGCCATTATATAGCGTGCTTACTTATTTACAAATTTCTTTTTTGTAGCTCTGTCTGTTAGTGTGGCAGGAGGGTGGGCTTAGGGTTAGCTTATATCTTTAGTTCAATCCTTTTTCTGAAATACATTTATGCGGATTGTTTATCCAGTACAACACGGAGCATGTGTCCTAGATCGATAGCGACTTTTAAGATCTTAGATCTCTCTGCTATGCAGCGGGATGTAGCACTTATATAGCATGCTTGTATATGTAAAAATTTCTTCTCTCGTTCATGAGCGTACCAAAAGGAGCTTATATCTTTAGTTCACTCCTTTTTTCTAAAATACATTTATGCAGATTATTTTTCCCATACGACACGAAGCATGTATTTTAGACCAATAGTGACTCTTACGATCTCAGATCTCTCTGCTATCAAACAGGATGTACCACTTATATAGCATGCTTGTATATTTAAAAAATTCTTCTCGGTTGTTTCGTTTATGAGCGCGCTAAGAGGATAGACCTAGGGTTAGCTTATTACTTTGGTTCAGTAGTCTTTCCTACAATAGGGATACGTGGGCCATTTTTTCGTCTGACGTTGACCATTTGTGTGGTACATGGAAACATGTATTTTAGATAAACCCTGGCTCTTAAAATTTCTTTTTTCTTTTCTGTGCAGTGAGATCTAGCACTTATATATAATGGTTGCCTATCGACAATTTTTTTGTTTCTGTTTATAGGTGTGGCAAAAGGATGGACCTAAAGTTAGTTTACATCTCTTGGCCAATTTTTTTTTGCGCAATACGGATAGGCACTTTTTCGCTTGATCTGAGCAATACGTTAATATCGTTTCACATAGCAGAAGGCAGTCCGTAGGTAGATGGCGTTCCTTGCTAGGGAAAATTGTTAACTCTCTAAGGCCAGTCAGACGCGCAGGTAGGATTAAAGTTTAAAGGGGGCCAAAACTATTAATTATGAATTATGGGGGGAGAGGGGCAATTCTCAATGCATACTAAACCAACTTTCTCCTCTCTTCTTCTGTAGATGCATCATGTGAACTTAAATGGAGAGCGCTATAAAATTATTAATGGAATTTGTGATGGCTTATATTATCTTCGCCAAATGCAAATCGTTCACTTAAATATTAAACCAGAAAACATATCGCTTGACGACAATATGATGCCGAAAATTGCTGATTTCGGTCTCTTTAGGTGCTTTGATGATAAACAAAGCCGGGCTATTGCGTGAAAAGTTTTTGGAACTATGTATGCGCGCTATGACATTTGGAGCTCTTTTCATATATGAATGCATATCGATCTATTCTTCTATATATCGATTAGATTTTATAAATATCAATGTATGTGATATATGGCACCTGAATTCTTATGTGCCAGACAAATCACATTAAAATCTGATATATATAGTCTTGGTATTATACTAATACGCATAGTAACAGGAGAGAGGGGGTATCCATGTCCTGATATTGACAATGTTAGACAAGTTGGTTCCAATTTAAAGGCTTGATTTCAAAATTACTTTGTTGCATCTATTATATGGTAAAATTACATGACGATTTAGCTAAAAACTTCCACCAAAAAGGGCAAATATCTAATCATTTTTTTTGATGTTATAAATGTGCAGCCTTTAGATCTTCCGGATTATATTTTTGCACTAGAAGTTTTTAAAATAGAGTGTTTATCATTCTTCTGTGCTTAGATGTAGCATAATATCTTTTAAAGATTAGGCCCATGTTTAAATTTGAGGGGAGCCTCTCCTATGTCGCTAACAGGCTAGGCGAGAAAAGACAAACACATAAGCGGAGAATAACCAAATGTATAGTCAGCCTGCTATACAATTGCAGCCCAATGTATCTGTTCACCTCTGGATTTCTCCGCAGCATGCAGAGCACCCAAACAAACGGTCGATATGTGCCCACTTGTCTTCGTTGCTCCGGCATGCATGTGCGTTTCGTGGCATCAGTGTAGCCACCTGTCGGGCGGTCGCACCACGCTAGATGCATATAAATAGGCTGTCATTCGAGCATGGGTAAATATATTCTCTTTCCTGTACCACTTGTAGTAAACTGAAGAAGGCGAAGGAAAAAGACGGCAAAGCGTCAGCTTATCGATGGAACCTGTTGCCAATGTCGCTCAGCTAAACGGTAGGTCGATGCCGCTGTGTAGCATTATCTTCAATACCGCACCTCACCCTACCGCGTGACTCTGTTTCTTTGTTTCTTGTCTGCTCTATTTTGCAGGCGAGCGCCGTGTTATACGGATTTCACGCCGTGTGATACTCGCAGAAGCGGTGGCCACCATGGCGGGCAGCACGCCTGTGTATCAGGTGAACCGGGCGGCTGGCGGCTTCGTCGCCACTGTCCAGAGCTCACTGCCGCTGAACTGCCACACAGGCTGTGTAGACATCCTACGCGCCACCGGCCGTTTGAGCGGTGACCCCGCCGCCGCCATGGAAGCGGCGGCAAGACGTCTGCTCCAGGACCTTGCGAGCCAGCGACGGGTCGTCGTGAACGACCTGCATTACTCGTGGACCGGGCGAGCTCGCCGGCAGATGGCCGCCATGCGCAGAGCCCTGCGTGAACTGGCCGGTGATCCTGCATCTGACGATGTCCAGCTGCTATGGCGCGGCCAGCGTAGGATGCTCACAGATCTGCACTCTGTCCGTGAGGCCTGCGAGGAGATCCTATCGGTCCAGACCGCCGATCGTGTCCTCAACGGCTGGGTCGCTGACCTCGTGCGCGCCCTGGAAGTCGTTAGCACCGCCCAGCCGTAGACCGTTTCATGCGGTGTCCGGACAACACACAACTACGGTAACAGATGGGTTACTCGTCTGTTTAGCTAGATGTTGTTAGTTGTGTGTCTTTTGTAGTAGTAGACATTGTTTTATAACCTCGTAAACGTACGCAGGCAGACGGTTTAACCGATTTTGCAATGTGCGTATCGCCTGAGAGCCATACATGTGTTGAACCGTTCTGCATCATCTTATCTGTACTTGTTCTGTAAACATATATATATGTTCGTTGTCCAAGTACCTTGCCTTTTGTTCCTCTGTAGACACATGCATATAACCTGTGTCCGTTGTATGAGCAGTACATGATGACCACTTCTTTTATAGATTTTTTTGCGTGACCACAAACAATAACTTGCTTTTTAGTCTGAGTATATTTGCAACACGCTCTTCCCACCCCTTCGCATGAATAGAGAGACACCCCATTTCCCATGTTCGGCCGTTGATTGGAGGAAGCAGGCCCGATCACGACACATCTCTGACGGATTTGCAGGCCGGAGATGGGGAGGGGGAGGCACCACAGTAGACGGTAGACTAAGCCGTAGTTGCATAGTCAAGTTGCCGGTAGATTGGAGTACGGCGCTAAGCAGTTGGGCGTTGTCTCGACGTATCTGATGATGCTGGTGTGGTGCTGACAAACACCGATGGTCAGAGGTGCTGGCGAATGGCGCAACCCTAGGGATCTCCGCAAATAAGGCCTTGTGTCGTCCTCTCATCTTCTTTTACTGGGCCCCCCTTTGTCTTCTCACTCTGGCCGGCCGTACCGGCTAGGGGAGCGAGAGGCTGGTGTGCTAAAGTACTGAAGAATATGGAGGATGGGGTTCCTTTTCTCTTGAGCATCAGCGTTGCACCGATAGGTTGCCAACGAATCTCGGTACTGAGCTCTCAAGATGGGAGGCTGCGGTAGAATTTCCTCTTGCAAGACCCCTTCATAAGCGCTTTTGGTGTGCTTCTTCTACTTCGTGGGCGAGTTCTCCTTCGCCCTTCCCTTGGCTGGCGTGCTTGCGAAAGATGGGAGGGGGGAAGTTGCATCCGAGGTGGGTGCCGAGGCAGTTGGAAGTTGCGCCCACAAGATCTTGTTCGCAACGGTCCTTTGCCGGTGCGGCTACCGAGCCATTGTCCATTATGACCGAAGGGCGGCCTAGGGTTCCAATCTCCATCGGAGGCCCTTCTACAAAGCTCATCACATGTGCTCAACGCCTATCTATTCGTTGTCCAAGTACTTTGCATGTACTTCCTCTGTACACATATGCATATAACTTGTGACCCTTGTATGAGCGGTACATAATGACCAGTTCTTTTATAATTTTTTTGTGTGAGCACGAACGATAACTCGCTTTTTACTCCTTCGCCCTTCCCTTGGCCGGCGTGGTGGCGAAGGATGGGAGGGGGGAAGTTGCACCCAAGGTGGATGCTGAGGCAGTTGGAAGCTGCGCCCACAAGATCTTCTTCGCAATGATCCTTTACCAACGCGGTTACCGGGCCATTGTCCATTCTGACCGAAGGGCGTCCTAGGGTTCAAACCTCCATCGGAGGCTCTTCTTCGAAGCTCATCACATGTGCGCACCTGTAGTTCCTCTGTAGACATATGCATATAACTTGTGTCCCTTGTATGAGCAATACATGATGACCAGTTCTTTTATAGATTTTTTGCGTGAGTGCAAATGATAACTTGATTTTTAGTCTGAGTATATTTGCAACACGCTCTTCCCACCCCTTTGCACGAATAGAGAGACACCACCTTTCCCATGTTCGGCCGTTCACTGGAGGAAGCATGCCCGATCACGACTCATCTCTGACGTCTTTGCCGGCCAAAGATGGGGAGGGAGAGGTGCCAAAGTAGACGCTACAGTTAGTCGTAGTTGCATTGGCAAGTTACCGGTAGATTGGAGTAGGGCGCCAAGCTGTTGGGCCCTGTCTCGACGTATCTGATGGTGGTGGCGTGGCGTCGGTGAACTCCGATGGTCAGAGGTTCTTGCGAACGGCGCAACCCTAGGGATCTCGCTCTTCCCACCCCTTTGCACTAATAGAGAGACACCACCTTTCCCATATTCAGCCGTTCACTGGAGGAAGCAGGCCCGATCACAACTCATCTCTGACGTCTTTGCTGGCCAAACATGGGGAGGGAGAGGTGTCAGAGTAGACGCTACAGTTAGTCGTAGTTGCATTGGCAAGTTACCGGTAGATTGGAGTAGGGCGCCAAGCTGTTGGGCCCTGTCTCGACGTATCTGATGGTGGTGGCGTGGTGTCGATGAACTCCGATGGTCAGAGGTTCTTGCGAACGGCGCAACCCTAGGGTCTCAACAAATGAGCCCCTGTGTTGGCCTCTCATCTTCTTTTACTGGGACCCCTTTGTGTTCTCACTCTGGCCAGCTGTGCCGGCTACGGGAGCGAGAGGTTGTTGTGACGCAGTAATGAAGAAGATGGAGGGTGGGGTTCCTTTGCTCTTGAGCATCGGCGTTGCACCCATAGGTTGCCGACGAATCTTGCTATTGAGCTCTCAAGATGGGAGCCTCTGCTACAGGTTCCTCTTGCAGGACCCCCTCATAAGCGCTTTTCGTGTGTTTCTGCTACTTCCTGAGCGATTTCTCCCTTGCCCTTCTGTTGGCCGGCGTGGTGGCGAAGGATGGGAGGGGGGGAAAGTTGCAGCTGAGGTGGGTGCTAAGGCAGTTGGAAGCTGCGCCCATAAGACCTTCTTCGCAACGGTCCTTTGATGGCGCGGCTACCAGGGCATTGTCCATTCTGACCGAAGGGCGGCCTAGGGTTTGAACCTCCATCGAAGGCCCTTCTTTGAAGCCCATCACGTGTGCTCGACGCCTGTTTGTGAACAAGTGGTGCGTCCCTGCGAATTGCTTGGTGGCCGGCGTGTCGGTTCTTCTCCGGTTAGTACGTCTTCACGAGCAAGGAACTCACTCGATCTCACCGTTAGCTAGAGGTAGCTACATGCCGTTGGTTGTGTGACTTTTTATGGTTTTTTCCTAAGGTGCGTTTACCAAAAGTAAGGCCCTTTTCTATTTTTTCTACTCTTGTTAACGAACTTCTTGCTGAGGGCGTTTCTGTAATTCGTATGTACCACATATGATATGTTGCATCCTATCAAGTCCTCTAGACCTTTTATCTTTTTAAAAAATAAATCTCACCACCGTGTTTTCTAACGTGTTCGTATAAACCATTACTTCAGACCAAAAACAAAAAGACCCACTAAGAAATAGCTGAGCTTCTGATGTGGAGTGAAAAAAAAGGAAATACGCTAGGCCCCCATGTACACGCATAACGGTAAATTTTTCTCTAAAAGATCCGAAAAAACACATGCGCTTACATGTGCACATTTTTGGTACCGAAAAGACAGTATGACGAAAAATAGCCTCTTTTTGGTGACTCCTATAAAGAAGGCAAATTTATCCGGTAAAAGAAGACTCCCTATAGAAAATGTTTTTGTCATGTTTTTAATAAAGGGAATGGTTAATCAAATGTGTATTTGGCCTCTCTAAGTACGTATCAGTGCTTTACTCAACACCTTTTGATCTGGTGTTAGTTCTTTTCATACAAAACGATGTAGTGTGCAGCAATTTCACTAATAAATTTTCAGAATAATCAATAAATAAAGCTGTTGTGGTGCTAACTGCACACTCTGAAACGTGGCATCTTTTGAGATCACGCGTGGACACGCGCCTACCAGGTGCAGTGTTCCTAGATGCTTTGCTGAAAAAAACGACACGTGAGCACCTGCATGCTGCATCCCACCTCCACAGCTCGTTACATTCTATGTTTGCCTCTCATCTTCTTTACCACAGGTTATCCTTCTCCTCACCAAGAACAGCTCTAGTAGTACACACCAACCGGATGGCAGAGATGGAGATGCCGCTGGATTTCGATAATTATATGGAGGCGTGGAATTTTGAAGTGGTGGAAGACGCTACACGGCTGGATGTTATGCCCTTGCATCGCTTCCCTCCTATCCGTAAGATTTTTCTGGTCTGATTCTCTCGTATCAGCGATACAACCGTTACCGTGTATCCGGACGCATCTGGCTGCGGCCTCTTTTCAATTAAACTGTCTATAATTTAGTTGTCCATCAAAAATGTCCTGCTAATGGAAGTTTACAATTCATACTGAAAACTGGACTTTATCTGCCTCAGAGAAGTTGCCATAACCAACCTAGGTCAGACGGGAAGTTATAATCCTTAGCTCGTCCTTTTAACTCATTAGTAATTATTGATTAATTATTTTATCTATCCACTTTTTAAACGCATTGGAAATCCTATAGTTACACACTCCAGCATACACATTTAATCCCTGACTTTACCCCCCTCTATTAAATAGTACCTCTTGACCCTGAAATACAAGTGAGAATAAGTACTGCTTTAGCGTGCACAAATTATCCAGATTAGATTGGAATATTCTGTTTCTTTTGGGATGATTTTTTTCACTTTTTTTTTGTTTACCATAATAATCTGGGGTAGCATTAATACCAAACAATTAACCGCAAGAATCTGCTTCTTACGTTAATCTATCTCCAGTGTTCATCACAACAGCAAGTTCTGAAGCTGCCGTGTTTTTTTTGCGTAGAGAATGTACGCATTGTGGACATTTCTTGCAAGGTTATGCTGGAAGAAGTTGTGAGAGGGCTGCCTGCTTTTAGCCCTGTGTTTGCCACTTGGTTCAGATATGGCGGTTTCTACAGCGAAGTCCGTGTGTCTGTCCCTGACAAGCAAATTCCAGGGAAACTGAAAAAGGAATTCAGTTCGAGCTTTCGAGAATATCAAACAGCAGAGGAAGCAGAAGAAAGAGCAGCAGCGTCTATGATTCGCCGGCTGGAAAGAAACTATGCATTTGAAGCCAAAGATCTGAATTGGCTGGATAAACGTCGCTTCAATGCTGTGGGCTCTAACACGTGCATGGGGTGGCGCCACGCGAAATAAGAAATCCAGATACTAAAGGCGAAAGTAGAACTTCTTGCCAAAGGATGGCGTCATCCGCTCGAGGCAGTCGATCACACATCTAACTTGCTAACTTCTCGCGCCATCGACCATCCCGATGAGATTCTTGAGGCTGTGCTTCTCGATGAAATTGGACAATTCGAGAAAATAGTGGAGAAATATTAAGTTGCTGTCTGGCTATGTATACCAGTAATGGTAGATATAAATGTAGTCTACTTTGGCCTCGTAAAAGACCTACCATCTATAGTCCAGCCTAAGTCACAATCTTGTAGAATAGTAAGCATGCAATGTAATGATGTTGTTTTCCAAACCCGTCTGTGATTTTGCGTGCATACCGCAATGTAGTGCTTCTGCATTCCAAACGAGCGTATCACCTAGTTTGCACGCCACCTTAATGCAAGTGATACTACACTATTCTATTATTAACCTGTTGCTGGCACTATGCACAGATCAGTTAGCTTTTGAAAACATATCTGCAAACGATCTCCCCAAGTATAGATCAGCATATAGAACTTACATCAATCTATCCACTGACTGATCATACATTACTGCCATCACGACACCATCCCAACAGAAAAAAAGAGTTTTCAAAAGAACAAAATGCTGTCTAGGTCGACTATCACATGTAGATAGATGATTCAACGGTCATATAGACCGTTACAGGAGTAACAATTCCATCACACCGTGCCGCTTATTAATAGAGTAAAAGGGAGCAAATCATAACTTAAGACACAAATTAAGCAAACCATAAGCACCTTTTTACAAAAAAGATAACATAAGAAGATGCACAAGGGCATTTATTCTAGTTACCGAAAGTACCCCGGCAACATAAGAAGAACCCTTCACCAGAAAGGACACACTACGCATCAGATACAACCTAGAGGTATAATCCGAAGAGGTAGACTATGGCCCAGCCGCAAGCACTCGACGGACACAACAAACTGATACGAATCCGAAGAGATAGACTATGGCCGAACCGTAGGCACTCGATAGACAAAAAAAACCGATACACCTGCACAACAACACAAAATGATCCATCCCTAGTATGCAGACACACATAGAGTAAGCTGCCAAACCCACCATGAGCGCCCCTGAAAACAAAAGATGAACATAGTCAGAAAGAGCTAACATAGTGCCCTAAAGAAAGGTCGACTAAAGATGAATATAAGGCAGTTACTTTCTTTACCACTTAATCAATGTCGTCCAGGCTGGACACATGAGGTGATGACAGGCTTAGCAGCTCCATGGCAAGCTCTTCAAGACGTCCAGTCATCACATCATCAGACTGTGCCCCTTTAACCCTTGAAAAGGGGAGAACATCATCATACTGAACAAAAATACGTGAAAGCTTGGTCATCACCTCCTCTAACGACTCAACAGCAGCACGTTCTGCCTCCCGAGCAAAATGTGCCATAAAAGTGGCTCCACCGGCAATACGATGCAGTTCTGCAAACTGGCCACATGCTATATTGCAGAAACAATAATTTACATCGTCCACATTATAACCTGTCTCAAGCATAATCTCCTGGATCAACTTTTTCCCAAGGCTCTCCCAAGCGTCCGTTCTTGACCAACGGGCCTCTCCATATGTCTTCCTCAGCTTAAATACAAACGGATTTTCTTTGGCTGGAAGATCATACCTGACCCAAGCTACCATTTTAGAGCCCTGGTCATCTACACCTTCTGAGTACACACTAAGGCCAAGCTGCGCAATCATATCACGAGCCACAGTCATCCGAGACAGACGTATCGCCTACACGGAGAAAAAATCATAACCATATTTTACCACAAATAAAATATATGCTAACCGAAGGGAAGAAGTATCTATATGCATTGAAATAGCAAGCACAAAAAATAGAGTACATCGATACCATATACCACGGCCTACAAAACTGTTGGCAGGAAAGCTAATTTACCACAGATTTACCAAGAGCGCAAACCATATAACCACAACTCGAATATTAAACAGACAGAAAATTAGAACTAAAAAAATACCGAGAGAAATGTACCCAACAACAGGGGTTATTATCAACAGAAACGCATCCAACATGACGAACCACTATCAATACTCACAGAATTCTGAATAATTTTCTTATTACAACTACACCATATTAAATTAGCGCTTCATCCCATGTAGTCAGTAATATATTCATAGACCATGATGTTGGTAAGCAGTACTACATGTAAATGCACGAACCACAAAATGGAAGCCGAATGAAGAATTGTAGCACAAATATTTTTTTCAAAAAAGTATGTACATATCAACACCTACACTTCTAAACCCGTTTAGTAGGGAATAAGACAGATGAGAGCGGCAGGAAAGAAGGTCCCAGATATACAGACACTGAATAAAGGGACCAACAGTCAAGAATGTCACATAAATATTCATTACTAAAAAAAATCCAATCAGCAGAAAATACTACTTTGCCATCTCTCACAGCTGATAAACAGCATGACAACCCATGTGAAAGGAAAAGAACATATAAAACTGAAACAATACACACGAGATCTACCAAATACTCACCAAAGAACAGAATCTAGAAAACAAAAAACACACACAAGATCTAGGGCGTTCTCACCGGTTTATCGCCAAAATACGGCGCACGTACAGCCAATGGCGGCATTGTGAGCACCGACCGCCGTGAATAACCTCATCTACGAAAAGCTCCAGGCGGCATGGCCGGCTCAGGGACCTGTGCCAGAAAAATAGACCATGCGTCAAACCCGTACGCAAGAGAAGAAACATGACGATTTGGGAAAAAAGAAAACAACTCGGAAGAGAACAGACGTACCTGCCTAGGCTGCAAAACAATCTCCTCAAGAGCATCCATCCTTCACTCCGCCCGCTAGAAAGATCTGTTCTGTAACAACACCCTTTGACACGCCCTAGATATAGGAACTGTCCAGAACGGCATGCAGCAGACAGGTGTCAGCCCTGTAGAATACATAGCCCAGTCCGCCTATAGTGGGCCCAGGATGTTGGACCCAACAGAGAACTTTTAGCAGCCGACCTGCCACTGACGGCAACTATACCTGAATGAAAAAATCACGCAGTTAGCTACGGAACAGATGTAAAGAGCACGCAGTTAGCTAAAAAACAGATGTTCGATAGGCACCGAAAATTCTGGGAATACGCAGAGGAACGTTTTTGGTGGTAGGAAGACGATAGCAGACGTATCTGACGATCCATAAGGTAGAAAAGCAAACGTATCATACAGTTTATGAGGTACAACACGAACGGCAAATATTCCACTCAAGAAAGATAAAAGTCTAGATAACCAGAGCACACCAAGCCTCCTCGGCAAACACACCATAACAGAAAGAACATTACACACAACAGACATCCATAGACAGTACATAACTCAGGAGAATTGTCTTGCAATTAGAGAAACTAAAGAACACATTAAGCTACAACACAGAGGGTACACAGACGACCACCCACATACAAGTTCAGCCATCTCCTTCGAAACACACCAACCAAAGGTACCAGGTTTAGCTACACACAACATACAGATAACCACAAACAACACGAAGACACATTTTATTCAGAAGATGCAGCTGCAGTCCTTCTGCCAACCTCAACCTACTTGCTCTTACGTGCATTCTGTAAACACGACTGACAAAAAGTTAGCTAACACATCAGGCAAACATCATGAGAAGCAAGATCACAAAACAAAAAAACATCGCTATACCTTCTTCGCGGACTTTCCAGTACCGTCCATAAAGAGTGGTCTCTTAGCACCGGTTTCCCTACAGAAGAAAAAGTGCGATAAGAACAATAACCATCTCCAAAATAAATACAAACACAGAAAAACAGGCTGAAAAATACCTTTTTTCTGTAACACTTCCCGCGTTTTCTTCTGAATCAGCATCAGCCAGTTCGTCGGTCTGATCAACGTCAACCGACGACTTCTCGTTCTGAATTTCCTGAAGCAAAAAAGGTTAAATCAGTAAGAACACCTAATACATAAACACACCGTACCATCCAAAATCCATATACAAACCAGAACAGCCGGAGGTGGGGTATGCAAAACACCGGCAGTAAGAAGACTGTCAGATGATGCCTTCGGTCCAGTACCCATCGACCCTACACAGCCATTACAGGTAGATATCACAAATGGAGTAAACCTAAATCCGCGGTATCTAAATTAGCAAAAAAAAAAGAAATAAAACACACCAGCTCCAATCTCCTGGAAACCAGAGCTCTCAGCAACAGGAGGCACCGTCGTACGTGCCTCTACACTGGTTACATCAAGCAGAAGTGAACCACACAGCCCAACAAAAACTGAGCTGCCTTCAGGATAAAACCTGTTAACCTGGAAGGTGATATCCTCGCCGCGGAAGCTATACCGCGAGACAGAAACATCAACAACATAGCGCCTTCCCGTTAAAGCAGCTATCTCCTTAGGAATAGTAGAGATGAGTCCACAGTTCTTAGCAACCAAAACATCAGGAGGCTTGCCTACTAAATCACGAGCCAGATCACCAAAAAAACCATCTCCACAGAGGCCCCATCTCCAGATGCCAGCACTGGAAGACAAAGCCTAGCAAGAAAAAGAAAAACACCAGCTGTGTATGACCTACAATATATACCAGAAAATTCAAGGAAACTTAGCACAATGTGATCTGCACCGACCTTGGGCCAGCACTCCTGTTACTGCACTTCTCATTGCCACACCTATAACCAGAGCCTTCCTCATATGCCTTACTGTTACAAACATCACAAGACAAATACCACCATCCCCGGTTATGCTGCAAGCCATCGATCACAATCTTACACCTGAACCGCTTACCCTGCAAAAAAAACGGCACTCATGATAGGCAAAACTGACTAAACAAAGGCGTAAAAAGCGAGCATACCATGGCAGCATGCGGATTCATATCTGACAGTTCCGCCACCGTGACAACCTTGATCTCACTTGATTCAAAACGCCGGCCTCTTTCCATCATAAGCTCAACTGGATAGACAGAACCTACCAACCTGCAGATAATCACACACCAATACCAAACATCATGCATCGATTCGAAGAAAAATACCGACCCTGTGAACAACAACAATTATGCAAGCACAATGATGACCTAAAGATAGATAATAAAGAAACACACATGGCCAAAAAACCAGTCAGATCTATCATCTATCGAAAGAAACGTTTGATGATTCCCACACATGTTAAGAAAGACTCCATCTAGGCAGAATTCTTACTTCTAAAAAACATAGCATAAAAGGCAAACAAAGTAAATCATATACCAACTACCATGATAGGAAATTTCAACGTGGGAAACCCCTCTTGGGTACTACCATCACAGAGAAATCATATGTTTCCCCACTTTTAGTTCTATAAAAATAAACCGCCACCCATCTTTTTGCCACATCTTTGTAATCCCTTTTAACTAAAAAGGAAAATAGTTGGAAAACAGTAATAACCAAGGGTCCTTTTGCTCTGTAATTAGAAAAAAGGGGAGAATATATATACCTATCACGCAGTTCAACAATCTCAGGAATATCAATGTTGATACAAACCTGTGAACCATAGCTAGCAGAGAGCTCAAGCACAGCTGCACCAAACACAAAGAAAGCCAATTGTATCACAAAAGATAAAAAACAGAAGACTAAAGCAGAAAAAGAACAGAACTTACATTCTTGTTTCTTATGAGTACATCCCATAACCAAGGCAACCACATGCTCTCTAGAACTAACATCTATAAGATGCTCTGAATCAATACTCTCAGCATTACTGCCCCACAAAGCAACCATAGCGGTGTCTCTATAGTATAGAGAAAGAAATTAAGCACAAACAACACACGCAACAAGGAAACAAAAGCGAAAAAAACTAACCGTGTATCTATAAGACGAAGAGTACGCTTAGAAGTCGATCGCCCTTTGACATCAATAGATACAATCGGTGATATGCCAGTCACTATGCCCACAACGTCTGCAACAACAATAAGAAACAACATCACTACAGCTAACACATAAAATAATTTAAAGAAAACAAAACTAACAAATCGTGCTCATAAGCATAAACACATTACCAGCCAAGTAGGTCTTATCAGTCACATTCGCAGATATGCTCTAGAACGACCTAAGTCTGTAAGCATAGCGAGGCAGACTCTTCGGAACAGGGGTGATCTCAACTATCTCTGTCCACTTGGTCAACCAAACTTCAAAAGCATGATCAATAGCACGGAAAGTGTCCCTCGCCTGTTTAACATCAAAGTAATGCACATAATAAGCGTGCCCCTCCACCAGCTTTCCCCTAAAACTCTCCATGTTATTCCTGGCCACAGAACCCTGCATAGCACACCCCTACAAAACACATGATCCATCAATAACAGAAACAAATGCACACCATAAACTAACAACTAAAACAAGCAGAAATAACGGCAGTAAAAATGAACAAAACAGAAACCACACCTTCTCGTCAACCATCACAAACTGAAAATGGATAAGTTCATTATTCTTCTTCGCATCCAAGTGATCCCAAAAACGTGCAATCCTTACACGCACACGCCAATCCTGTGATCCAGAATTCACATCACAAAGCAAAGAGTACGCCATCTGCACCATAAAAAAGAGAACATCAGCCCATAAACAAGCAGCACAGGAAAAAGGGAGAAAAGCATAGAACACTCGCTAAAAAAACTGCAGGCAATATAGGAAAAAGTACAAACAGTATAAGAAAAAACAGCATGCAGATAGGCACCTGAAATCAGAAATCTCTGAATACCTAAATCAGAAATTTCCAAATATGTAAATCAAAATCTCAGAATAAAAAACATCTACAACAAAGATAACTAAACAAAGAAACAAACACAGTATAAGAAAAACATTAAAACAAATAGGTATAGAACCCCAAGTGAGGCCACACAAACAGCAAACAAAAGCATACAACACACGAACAGTAGCGACAACTCATATCAGCCCAGCACACACGCCCAACGGCATCCCTAAAACAGTGCCGTACAAAAAGCACAGCAAAAACAACAGCCAAGCTACCGCCGAATGGCACCAAGCACTTCCTTATACACTATATTCCTAGTCTCACTGCCACAAGAACCATCTTCTTCCGCTATAAGAATCTTCAGGCCCTCAGGAGAAGTGACCCGCGAAACAGCCACTACAACTGCCCATGAGTAAAGACCGGGTTCTGCAAATAGATACCCACTTTCCCCAAAGTCTGACCCTGGCTCTTATTGATAGTGACTACATAGCAAACTCTAATAGGAAACTGCCTCCGCTGCAACACAAACGGCCACCTCGGATCAACAGAATTCAGAACTATCCTTGGAATGCAAACCGACTGACCAACAGCCAACCCAGTCATCACAGTAACCTCCAGCACAAAATCAGCCATCCTGGTAATCAACAACCTCGTTCCATTACATAGACCCATTCCTTGGTTAAGGTTTCTCATCAAAATCACAGGCATACCAACCTTAAGCACCAAACGGTGATCAGGATAATTCGGCTGCACTATAGAATTTAATATATCCTCTGTATACAAAACATCCACGTTTGGAACCTGCTCTGAACCAGGAGCCACCCTATCAGCACTCAAATACTCTCGGCTCTCAGAAGGAACTCTAGCAGCAACCCGTTCATTAATAGCATCAACAACAACATTTGTCGGACAAACAATAGCCCGTGCAGCCAAATACTGAAGATCAGCATAGGAAGACACAAAACTATCATAAACACAATCTATCAGAGCATCCACCCTATCACCATCTACCCTGATGAGAAATCTCTCAGGTATAGCCACCCAGGTCGACTCTACTTCACCTACATGACGCTCAGCTGGCAATGTGCCGTCTCCAACAGCAAGCACCCAATCCGAAAAACTTGCCAACTCCCTCCTGACAACATCAGACAGACCATCAGCACTAAGCCTCATATTTTCATCAAGATGCAACACCTTCACATGAGACCATAATGGCGACGAACTAAGAGAAGCATCCACTATCTCAGCCCGTGAAGCCCCAGGTATGACCGGCAAGATTTGACGAAAATCACCACCCAGCACAACCGGAAGGCCACCAAATGGCAATTCAGCATTACGAATATCATCTTCAGACAACACATCCCTCAATGTTCTATCTAGACATTCAAAACACCTCCTATGAGACATAGGAGCCTCATCCCATAAAACCAAAGAAGTCTGCTTAATCAGCTCAGCCAAATCAGTGCCCCGTCGGATACTACACAAAGATCTATCATGCATATCAATCGGTATCTTAATACGCGAATGAGCCGTCCGACCACCAGGAAGCAGAAGCGCGGCCACACCAGAAGAAGCCACCGCAAGAACAATCAAACCCTGAGACCTCAACTTAGCAAGCACAGTCCTCCACAAAAAAGTCTTCCCGGTACCACCATGCCCTGACACAAACAAAACATCCCGACTCACTCGCTCTACAACCTTCATGACCTCATCATAAACAACACCTTGGCCCCTATTAAGCTTTCCATGCAATGACTCCCACTCAGAAAGCTGCTGCTCAGAACCATAAGATGTCTCCTCGTATATCAACCTGTTAGCTTCCCCAGAGGCAGCGGAAGACAGAACATCAGGAAAATTATAGGAAGACAGAGCACCTCCATTGTTAGCAAACAAATGGCCAAGCTCCTTCAACAAATACGATTTCTGCAAACTTTCAGGCATGCTATAGTTCTGATTCCGAAGAGCCCGCCTCCGCGTATAAATAATATCATCCGCCAGATATTTCCAGTACCTCTCAAAAAGATTTGCAGCATCCCCAACATCACAGTACATCAAAACAGTAACAAACAAATTCCTAAGCTGAGCTGCGCTAGCCCACACAACAGTCTCATCAAATACCCGTGCCCACTCAGTATCATCTCCAAGCAAACCTCTAGCCTGGCAAGCCTCCCGAAAAGTTGCATAGCAAACGCCAGCATGGCACTTGAGATCGTCAAAACTCTGTGCACCACGAACAGCCATAAGCAGCATTCTCAAATAAAACAACTCTCCAGTAGTTGGATGAACATGACGAACCCTCCCCAGCATAGAGCCCCGCCCTCGCTTCACCCACTGCTTGCTCTCCGAATACCAAGTGTACTTCATAGGGAACTCACAATAAGTGAACTCTCTGCACTCAATATGTACTCTATTCATAGCAAACCATTCTGTCAGCATGCTCCTCCTATAGTTCTCATCCTGAACAATATCACCCAAATCTGCATCCTCTGAATAGGTGACCCTGTTCATTCCAGGCAAATGAATCTCCAAGCGCTCAACCAAAGGAATACGGACATGAATATCAAAAGAATAGAGCCTCCAAAAAGCTTCACAAGCAGACAAATAACGACAGCTCTGGTACTCCGCCACCTCGTCCACTCCCTCCTCAATCTGCTGGTCAGTCGAAGTAGTCCCAACAGCACGCACGGCAACATTTGCGTGATCTGCCCCTTTGGTAATATACTTAAAGAGGTACTTAACCAAATTAGTTTTATTGCACCACTCCACATTCATGTGAGCCTGGTACCTCTTCAACAAGGCAACATTATGCGGGACAACCCACCTATTGTCCAAAGTATGGCCATCCTTCATGACAGTGCGACCATCAACACGCCTCCTATAGACCGGATATCCTGCCTGATCAACTGATATTACCTCGCAAGAAGACTTAGGAAACCTTTTAGAGAAAGCACCATCTTTCATGCAAGGCACTTCACATTCATCCGTCCACAAGGACCGTGCACCATAAACTCATCAACTAACACATAAGCCAGAGGATCCACCAACACATCCGGTAACTTAGCCGACACAATGGTATCAATAAACTGCGCTGAAGCTTCCCTAGGAATCTCCTCTGAATGCACTCGCCGACGATCCAACCAAACCAACATGTGAGCATGAGGCAACCCCCTTTTCTGAAACTCAACAGTATACAGAGCTGCAAAAGATAAAAAACAGATCAGCACAAAACAGAAATAACTAACCCAGTGGAACACAGAAAACAAACAAAAAAATAACCTACCAGCACGTGTAGGACCAAAGGTTGTTCCATCCTTCACCTCACCATACAACTGATCAAGCTTCATCTTGAACACACGTGAAACAATATCTGGTCTATCTGCCGGCGTTTGACCAGGTTCAAACCTAAGAGCATCCGCAATCTCATCCCATTTCGAATTACAGGTAAAAGTAACAAACAAATTAGGAGCACCATAAGAATGACATATAGCCATCGCATCCTGATAATTCTGCGCCATGTAACGTTTAGAGCCAATAAAACCAGAAGGCAAAAAAACCTTCACACCAACACTCTTCCCACTGGAGGAACCCTGCCCTACAGCATCGGTAATCCCCTGGAATGTCTTACTATGCAACTTATCCTGATTCTTAATAATGAAAGAAAGCCTACTTGATTCAACACAAGCATAAGCATCGACATCTGCCTGCTGAGAAAGCCGGTCACAACAAAGGTATGGATTAGGCCGCCCCTTCCTATAATGACAACGATAAGAATAGTACTCCAGCATGCTAAGCTGAGACCTGCCCCCTGGTAAAGCACCACCAAGCCCCACATAGCCAATACCCAAATAAAAACCCTTATCACCATAAGGAAAAAGCAAAGGGTACTGGAGAGACATAAGAGCAGGATGCAAGGGCGATATCCGCTTCAAAGGGCCCTGTTCCATCTCAACAATAATATCAAACTTGCACCTCTCAACATCAAGATCACCCATAATGAGTGCCGCTAACTCAGGTGCAGTAGGAGGACTATAAACAGCAGGATCATTAGAGCCAGAACCCACAATACGAATCATGAAAGGCGCAGCAAGCTCCACCCGTTCCCGAGAAACACGGATCATCCTAAACTGCTTCACCAACACATTACAACTATCCAACATACTCATAAGAGAATCCACAACATCCCGATCATGCCCACCAACAGCAACACGACCCTCCCCATTAATAGCACCTCCGCCTTCCCCATGGACACCCTCTCCATCAAGGGTGCCACTAACCCGCCCATCAAATACAGCCATCCGATTATCAACCTCATTAACAGTGTCATAAATATAAAGCTGAGCAAACCTTGGCGGCTCATTTGGTGCAGGAACCAACGAACCCATACGATGCGAAGGAAGACCATTTATGCGAAACACATAAGGACCCCGCCCCGTATTTATACTATCATCGAATTTAACACCAAGATAAGAAAAGGCAAACATACTGTTATAAGACCTGATCAAACGCATAAACTCCGCAGACTCAGCCCCTCTACGAAAACCAATGAGACGATCAAGCGGAGCCGGCCACTGCCTATACGGATCCAGGAACACTCTACCGCTCTTGCAACAATGATTATAAGAAATCCTCCTCTGGCAAAACGAACTAAGATGAACAACCCGCTCATTATACCAAAAAAGAGCTTTGCAATAAGAACACGTATACTCAGGACCACCGAAATACGATCTACCAGAAAATGAAGCTGCAAACACAACCAAGAAACATTAAACCCAAAGAAACCAGCAAAGAAAAACCACTGACAGATTAAAACTAGGATGACAGAAAATAGCTGAAAACAAACCTTTCAGATACACAATATAACTTTTCGACATCCTAACAGGCCGACCATCTGAAGGGAATATGCCTGAGAGGCAATAATAAAGTGGTTATTATCTTATTCCATGTTTATGATAAATGTTTATTTTACATGCTAGAATTGTATTGATCGGAAACATCAATACATGTGTGTTTAATAAACAAAAAGGGTTCCTAGTTATGCCTCTCTTATAGACTAGCTTGTTGATTAACAAGATGATCAGGGTTTCCTGATCATGGACATTGGATGTTGTTAATAACAAGGTCACACCATTGGTGGAATGATGTGATGAACATTCATCCAAAGTATAGCATTACGATCAAAGTCATCATGTTTATATTGCTATAACATCATATGAAGTAATCTTTATCCTTAGACCATGAGATCATGTTAATTGCTAACACCGGAAGAGTATCTTGATAACATCAAACGTCACACCGTAACAGGATGACTATAAAGGTGGGTTCAGTGCTACGAAGGTGTTATGTTGAGGCTCATGGATCAAGAGTGGGATTTGTCCATCCCGATGATTGATAGATATACTCTGGGCCCTCTCGGTGATATCACATTGAAATAGCTTGCAAGCAAGTGATGTGATCACTAGAATGTTATATCACGGGAACGAGAAAAGAGTGCATGTCAGTAACGAGATCAAACTAGGAATGGAGATACCGATGATCGAATCTCGGACATGTAATATATCGCGGGACAAAGGGATTTAGTTACTAGCATTAAAGGTTCTCACGATCACAGAAGTCATCGTTGAATGTGTAGGAGTCAGTATGGATCTCCAGGTCCCGCTGCTGATTATTGATCGGAGAGGGGTCTCGATCATGTCTGCATTATTCACGAACCGTAGGGTGACACACTTAAGGGATACCGACACCATTTGGAGAAAATATGTTTCAGATAAAGATTTAAGAAAGCGCTGGAATTATTTCAATAGACACCAAAACTGTTTCGGGTGAAATTGCTGAAATTGGTTCTGCATGTAATATTGAAATGTTGCAGGGGGTTTTATGTGAATGTTTGTTAATTAAAGTAATTAAAAAAATTCTGAATAAAAATAATAAAAGAGTTTTATTAAATGAGAGAGCATTAAATTTGGAGAAATTTAATGCATTTAAAGTGGAGACTTTAAAAGAGAATGTGAAGGGGCAAATTTATGTGGAGGGAGTTACCACCACATGAATGGAGGAGGTGAAGAGTCACCTCCTCGATGCGTCGGCCATGAAGGAGGGGAACCCCCTCCTCCTATAAAAGGCCACCCCCTCCTCACTTCTCACACACACCTCCTTGTGAAGGATCTTTCTCCCCCTGTAGTATTATTCCCCCATGGTCTTGGATTAGCGAGATACATGTTCCCGGTGGCTTTATCTGGAAAGGAGTTGCTGCTTCTACTGCTTTTCTGGAGCGAGGGACGGAGGTTGTCAGGGTACCGGACGTGTGTGCGATCACGGATGCACCGCTGCTTTGCGGTGCTGGACTTGGTGGTGCTAGAGCTGGATTTGATGGACGTGCTGGAGCCGGACCTGCTGGACTTCATCACGATCTTGAGATCGGCAAGTGTACGACTACATCAACCATGAGTTCCTACTCATTAACAAAGCTCGTTGTCTATGAGGGTAACTTCTCGTTGGATGTGTGTCCACCCGTTGCTTTGTACCTAGTAGATAGATCTTGGTGTGTAGTTCACAGCGTAGGAATTTTTTTGTTTTCTATGCTGCGGACCCAACAGTGGTATCAGAGCCTGATCTATACGTAGGTGCTTTGCACGGGTAGTACACATATGTTTATATGTGGGCGATGATGATCATGTTATTGCATCTTCTATGTATTTTGGATATTGGTGGCATAGTGGGATGAAGCGGCCCGGACCAACCTTACATGTCATCGTACATGAGACCGGTTCCACGACTGACATGCAACTTGTTTTGCATAAGTGGCTGGCGGGTGTCTGTCTCTCCTACTATAATCAATATCTGATTTACAACGAGTTGCTAATAACTTGGTTATCCTCGTTGTGGTTCATGTTCGTAGGTTAGAACGGTTCTATCTCCGAAAGCCCTAAGCCACGTAAAACTTGCAATTGATAAATTAGAGGCGTCTAGTTTAGATCGTTGCTGGGCTAGTGTATTGATATGGTATTGTTGTAAGTAGATGTATGGTAGATACTCTTACAACACACTCAAATGTAAGTTCCATAGACCTTGGCCTTACACACAAAGGAATGATAGAGATCATACCACGATGCAAGTGATAGAGATCAAATGCATGGATCATATCATCTCACTTTACACATTAGATGTTAGCATCTTATACTGCTAGTTTGGCGCTTTCTGTAGCATTGTAAGATGATCCCTCTTTTAGATATCAAGATAAAAATGTGTTCTTCCTTAAGTATGTAGCGTTTTGTGGATCGTATTTTGAGACATCACGTGATGATCGGGTGTACTCGACTCTACGCTTTCATACAAACGGGTGTAAGACAGTTTTACACATGCAAGTACTAAGGTTCTTACTTGGCGAGCCTAGCATGTATAAACATGGCCTCGGAACATGGACCGAAAGGTTAAGCATGAGTCATATAGTTGATATGATGCCCATCGGACTTGGTGTAGTGGATTTGGTTCATGTAATCACCAAAAAGGCACAAGGGATGTCGTTTTTGAGTGGGAGTTCATTTCTAATTTGGATTAGTCGAACCAAATTTGTCATAAATTAAATCAAAGTGAATTTGCGTAGTTTGTTGTAGTCATTGGCATTCGTTCTCTACCTTATGCTTAGTTTTTTATTTGAGATAATAGAACTATAGAATTCTGGATATTTACTTTACGAATTGGTATCGTATTGTTTTGAATGTCAATTTGAAGTTTATAAGTCCTATTGCAAACTTTCAGCAAACTCTATTTACTCCATGAAGTTTAATAAGTAGTATTAAATCAAGAGTAAGAATTCCAATGTTAGTATCTAAAGTATCATGTTTGCCTCCATGATTATTGATATTCAAAAAGTTGTTTTAATATCAAGATTATATTGGAGCTAGAAAATGTTTCAGAAACCATCATGTGTGAAAGATATTGTGATATCTGAAACAATGTTTTTGGTTGCATTATGATAGAGTATAATTTAGCAAAATACATGTTCTCATATTGTATGAGAATTTGTGAAGGATGGAGATGCTAGGCATCCGAATCTACCAAAAAGGTTTTGGGAACTGATATTATACTCGCGATTCTTCCTTATAGGCTATAGTAGCTTGATCATGAAAGTTGTCATGATAAGGATGAATAGAATATGTAAGTAAAATGTTTACTACACTAATAGATTACTAAAGAATGGATTTTTGAAAGAACACCAAACATTTGATGATGGTGATCCACTTCAAAGTGCAAGTCCAAAGGTATTAGAATTTGACTATATATGCTTTATACCATGTGTCATGTTGATGGCACCATTATTTATGTTGATAGATTCTTTTAAAAGAAAAGGAATTGCTGAAAGAGAATCTATAAAATATTTGGCAGAAAATAAAAGGTTGGAGATGTCCAACTTAGGTATATAGAAGATATACATGTTATGGCTATATTCCTTGCTTGTTAAACAATGTGGTTCTTAGGTATTGGATACCGAATTGGTTGGTATGAAGTGTCATACAGGACAACGCAATTCATGAACTACAATGGCCTAAGTAACCAGCAAAAGAATGAGTGATGATGTTCATCGAAAACAAATAAAGTGTTATTGTGTTTTTCGTTGTCATCAAACCAAGCCTTCAAGATTTGTTTAAATAATTGTTATTTTGTTCCGGTATCATGAGACAATGGCTGTTCAAATAATTACCGTATTCCATAAAGGATGGATGAACTTTTACAAGTCTAGTTAGAGAAATCACATCCATAAACACTATTGCTAAAATGTCGCAAGACAAATGATTGAAAGATCACTTATGAAGTGACATCGCTGTTTAAATTATATTTGAAAGAAAACATGAAGAAACTCCATGTTGATGGATTTTTGGAGTCTTTGATTTTGATCAATTGACGCATGTGAGACTTTCCTCGAGATAATTGAAACTCCGTCCATAGGCCAGAGATGAACGGATGACTAGCTTATTGGAAATTGTGCATGCTGATGTGCATAGTCCATTATGTGTAGCCATATGCGATGGATCTGTTTGCTTCATATGCTTTCTCCAAAAATTTGAGCGAATATATCTGTATATTTACTTAACAAGGAAGAAGTATGAAACATTTGAAAATTGTTCAAAGACTTTCAAGATGAAGTGGAAAATCATTGTAACAAGAAAATAAATAGTTTATGATTCGATCATAAAGGAAGATATTTGAGTTACATGATTAGCAAAAAGACCTAAGACTTGAGGAATTATTCCATGATTTGTGTTTCCCTATAAACCATAGGAGTATGGCATATTCGAGAGATAAAATCAAACCATGTTTGACATGGTAAGATCAAGGGTGTTATTTATAAAACTGCCATTATGTTTTAAGGATTGACGCTTTAGAGACTACCGCTTTTACACTGAAAAGAGCACCATCGTGATCCATTGAAATGACACCATATGAGTTATGGTTTGGGATAAAACCCGAATTGTCTTTTCTTAAATTTTGGTATGCTATGCATAAGTAAAATGTTTACAACCAAAGTCGGATAAGCACGTCTTTGTAGGTTATCCCAAAGAATTTGTTGGGAATTTCTCCATAACACCGAGGACAAAAGAGTTTGTTACTTGGAACGTCAAGTTTCTTGAGAAGGAATTTTTCGTGAAAAGTTAAGTGGGAGGACAATAGAACTTTGATAAGGTTGTTGAACCTTAGCTATATCTGCTAAGTAGCGCAGCGCCGGAAAGTGTCTCGGTGGCGGCCAAAATGCTCATGGCTCTCGTGATTACAAAAGGTGTGATCTCGGAGATTAGAGTTCCTATAGAACCGTGTGGGTCGGTAAGAATCAAATAGTAAGATTTGATAAGCAAGTCATTATTGTTTTGACAATGATGAACCGACTACATGCAAAGAAGAGATGATGGGCCCTGACTCCATAAAATGACTAGAAGTCATAGAATCCGTGATAGTATCCATACACGAGAAATCAAGTTTTTGAACTTGGAAGACCCTCCGGAAAGGCGTGAAGCCTATCGGTCATGTTTGGATCTATAAAGAAATAAGACATGGATGTTTAACATCTATGAAATAGTCGACATGTCGGAAAGAAGTTTACGACAATGTTCAAGGAGTTGACTATGACAAGATTTGATCTTTCATAGCGATATATAGTCTTGACGGATTAATGTAGCAACCACTACATATAATTTGGTATATGGTAGTTGAATAAACAAAACAAGGTTCTTCTAATAGAACGGTAACCTAGGACATGTACATGACATGGTCCGAAGGGTTTTGTTAATTCAAAGGGTGCTAAAAGGGCATGTAAACTTCAATAGTTGAAGTAAGCATAGCGGAGTTGGAATCTTCACCACGATGAAACTGTTAAAAGAGTTTAAATTCATCGGAGATGATGAAGATGCTTGCATTTGCAAGAAATTAAGTGGGAGCGCTGAGACATATTTCTAATACATTATGTAGAGGACATATTGTTGATTGGAAATGATGTATCTTGTATTGACACAAGTTGAGAATTTCATTAAAATAAGATTTCGATGAAAGACTTGGGCAAACCCGGAATATTAGGCATCAATATCTATATGGATAGATTAAGGCGCTAATATGGTTGTGCCAGACATACATATATGAGATATTGAAAGGGTTCAATATGGAAACAACAAGAAAGTTTCTTGCTGCATGGAAAGGATTGTATCAAAATTCAAGTGTTTTAACACTTGGTGAGTAAAATCACATGAAGATTTTGATCGATTATACCATGATATGTATATATCCAGAATGTCCTATGCTCTAAATGTTATGAGCATATACCAGAATGATTCATAAGATGATCATTGGACAATAGTAAAGATATTCTTATGAGCTTTGGAAGAACTAAGAATATATAATGTATAAGTGACAAATAGTTAAAGGTAGTTCATTGTAAAGTGTTACATTGATACTAGTTTTGTCACAAGATACAAATTAAATTTATCTCAATTTATACTATGGGTGGCACAATGTAATGGAAAGGATGTTCCATGATGGATTTGGATGAGTTCCAAAGTTGAGACATTGTGACAGATACTACAACAAAAGGCTAAGTATATGACTGCTATAGTAGCAGCAAAGGAGGGCATTTGTGTTAAGTAGTTTGTTATCAAACTAGGTGTGGTTCAAAGTGGGCTAATACTATGAAGATATATTGTGTGACAATAATATCAACATATTTTGAGCCGAGCGAACTAAAGGTCTCACCAAAGGACCAAATCTATACAATGCCATCTCATTTGAGAATGAGTGATGCGTAGACGCAGAGACATGCAAATACACACGGACCTGAAAGCTGTCAGATCCGGAGATTATGTTAACCACTAGCAATAGCGTATATGCAACACCAGAAAGCCATAGGTGTTCAATACGCAAAGTTTTTCAAACTAGATTATTGACTCTAGTGCAAGTGGGAGACTGAAGGGAATATGCCCGAGAGGCAATAATAAAGTGGTTATTATCTTATTCCATGTTTATGATAAATGTTTATTTTACATGCTAGAATTGTATTAATCGGAAACATCAATACATGTGTGTTTAATAAACAAAAAGGGTTCCTAGTTATGCCTCTCTTATAGACTAGCTTGTTGATTAACAAGATGATCAAGGTTTCCTGATCATGGACATTGGATGTTGTTAATAACAAGGTCACCCATTGGTGGAATGATGTGATGAACATTCATCCGAAGTATAGAATTACGATCAAAGTCATCATGTTTATATTGCTATAACATCATACGAAGTAATCTTTATCCTTAGACCATGAGATCATGTTAATTGCTAACACCGGAAGAGTATCTTGATAACATCAAACGTCACACCGTAACAGGGTGACTATAAAGGTGGGTTCGATTATACTGAAGGTGTTATGTTGAGGCTCATGGATCAAGAGTGGGATTTGTCCATCCCGATGACGGATAGATATACTCTGGGCCCTCTCGGTGATATCACATTGAAATAGCTTGCAAGCAAGTGATGTGATCACTAGAATGTTATATCACGGGAACGAGAAAAGAGTGCATGTCGGTAACGAGATCAAAGTATGGAGATACCGATGATCGGATCTCGGATATGTAATATATCGCGGGACAAAGGGATTTAGTTACTAGCGTTAAAGGTTCTCACGATCACAGAAGTTATCGTTGAATGTGTAGGAGTTAGTATGGATCTCCAGGTCCCGCTGCTGATTATTGATCGGAGAGGGGTCTCGATCATGTCTGCATTATTCGCGAACCGTAGGGTGACACACTTAAGGGATACCGACACCATTTTGAGCAAATATGTTTCATATAAAGATTTAAGAAAGCGCTGGAATTATTTTAATAGACACCGAAACTGTTTCGGGTGAAATTCTGAAATCGGTTCTGCATGTAATATTGAAATGTTGCAGGGGGTTTTATGTGAATGTTTGTTAATTAAAGTAATTAACAAAATTCTGAATAAAAATAATAAAATAGTTTTATTAAATGAGAGAGCATTAAATTTGGAGAAATTTAATGCATTTAAAGTGGAGACTTTAAAAGAGAATGTGAAGGGGCAAATTTATGTGGAGGGAGTTACCACCACATGAATGGAGGAGGATGCGTCGGCCATGAAGGAGGGGCACCCCCCTCCTCCTATAAAAGGCCACCCCTCCTCACTTCTCACACACACCTCCTTGTGAAGGATCTCTCTCCCCCTCTAGTATTATTCCCCCATGGTCTCGGATTAGCAAGATACATGTTCCCGGTGGCTTTATCTGGAAAGGAGTTGCTGCTTCCGCTGCTTTGCTGGAGCGAGGGACGGAGGTTGTCGGGGTACCGGACGTGTGTGCGATCACGGATGCACCGCTGCTTTGCGGTGCTGGACTTGGTGGTGCTGGAGCTGGATCTGATGGACGTGCTGGAGCTGGACCTGCTGGACTTCATCACGATCTTGAGATCGGCAAGTGTACGACTACATCAACCACGAGTTCCTACTCGTTAACAAAGCTCGTTGTCTACGAGGGTAAATTCTCGTTGGATGTGTGTCCACCCGTTGCTTTGTACCTAGTAGATAGATCTTGGCGTGTAGTTCACACCGTAGGAAATTTTTTGTTTTCTATGCTGCGGACCCAACACCATCTACCAACAAAGGAGGCCGAGCACCTAAAACACAGAACAAAAAGCACACACATGAACAACCTGAAACTAAAAAACCAAAAGAAAGGAAATGACAAAGAAAAAAAACAAAGCAATCACCAAAAAGATGAGGCCTCCTCCGAAAACGACGGCTCCTCCGATTCTCCCGAGACATCTTAGTAGACAAATACGGGAAAAAAGAATCGCCTGCAACCAAAAAAAAGTCCTAAGGAACCAAAAAATATAACAACAACAAAAAAACAGCAAACCATCCAGCAAACATACCGGCAGGACGTAAAGAAATAGGCAGACTAACAAAAAAAAGGCACCGACGGAGACGGCACAGAAACAGCCCCCGACCGCCTACCAGACGGATGCCGTGCATTAGAGACCGAAAAGTCCGGCTCAACAGAAGACAAAACCAGACGCGGCGCCACACGACGACGTGCAAACCCCTCCGCAACCGCTGGAGGAAACATCACACAAATTAACCATAGCATACCTCAACCAAAAAGGGAAAAAATAGCTACAGAAGAAACATACCGCGACGCTTCCTCCCGGTCCCCCGAGAACCACCAGGAACATCACCCATGAAAATACTGAATGAACCTACCAAGCGAAACCAAAAAACAACAAGCGATCCCCAGATTTAGCGTAAAACCCACCATCAACTAAACAGGCAGGCAGCTAGCAACATCAAAAATAAAAAAATGACATCAAGAAACAAACATCATGAACAGGAAGCGGCCTACAAAAAAAACAGGAAAAAAAAACCAAATATAACATACAGCTGACTCAAAACAACCTGTCCAACAACACTATAAGAAATAATAGGGTAAAAGCTAAACATCATGCAAAACCAAAGAAGCCTGAACTCCGCCCTAGCAAAAACATGCATACGTTTTTTTCTTGACATCTATGTAAACATATGCCAATTACCTGTACAGGGTTTAGGAGAAAAGCATCTTTGAATTATTAGGGAACACAAATTAGGATCTAAAAAAGGCTATACTCTGCATCTGAAGCTATGAAGGATTATAGACCATTTGTTCCTTTCGAGAATGCTATGGGCATGTCATGTGCCTAAGGAACTAACTGAGAACAACCTGTCCAGCAACACCATATAGAATCATAGGATCAAAGCTAAGCAGCATGCAGAGTGTTTTTCTTGACATCTATGTAAACCTATGCTAATTACGTATACAGGGTCTAGGAGAAAAGCATCTTTGAATTATTAGGGAACACAAATTAGGGTCTAAAAAAAGTTATACTCTGCATCTGAAGCTATGAGGGATTATAGACCATTTGTTCCTTTCGAGAATGCTATGGGCATGTCATGTGCCTAGGAAACTAACTGAAAACAACCTGTCCAGCAGCACTACACAAAATCATAATCATAGGATCAAAGCTAAACAACATACAGAACCAAAGGTCATACATATATTCCCTTATTCAGTGTTTTTCTCGATATCGATGTAATCCTATGCCAATTACCTGTACAAGGTTTAGGAGAAAAGCATCTTTGAATTATTAGGGAACACAAATTAGAGTCTGAAAAAAGTAACACTCTGCATTTGAAGCTATGAGGGATTAAAGACCATCTGTTCCTTTCGAGAATGCCATGGGCAAGTCATGCAGCAGCACTATACAGAATCATAGGATCAAACGTAAACAACATGCAGAACCAAAGGTCATACATATATTCCCTTATTCAGTTTCCTACTCTCTCTATTCCTCTGTACAGAACCTCTACAGATCTAACCTAATACTCCATCGTAAGCAAAATAGATCGAGTCCACAAAAACACACAAACTGTTACTTGCGCCATCTACATCCTGCAATCTATGCGGCAAAAAATCGCAAAGCCTGATATGTTCTTTCATTTTTTCAACTCATATAATACAAAGATTTTCATATTATAGCAAACAAAAAAAGGCAATACATCATTATCCACCTTTTACAGCAACAAAAACTCAAGATTTCCAACTATACCAAATCTTCTCGTTTATCTTTAAAAAAATACAGTCTCTTCGACAGCAAACTCTTCGTACCTATATTTAGCCGCCCAACTAAAAAATAAAAAGATGCAATCACAGTCTCTTCCATGATGAACACCAAATCCACAAAAAACAATAGCATGCATCGACATTCTAAGATCTCCCCTGCAGCTAACAAATCAAAAAGGAAACTCACATTCCCCACCCACCTTTCTCCCCATCACACGCCGCCCAAACCGAAGCCGGAAAAAACAACCGGAGAATAGAAGGGAAGCAAACAAACCTTGGGACAGCAGCAACACAACGACGCAGGACCAGATGCGGAGGGGGGAAAACCGGTACAGAAGGAACAACAGCAGACGATCCAAGCGTCTCCAATCCCGCCGGCGAAGAACAACGGCGGCTCCAACCCCACCCACCAAGAACACGCCGCCTCGGTCCAGGACCAAGAACAGCGGCTGCGTCATCCTCCACAAGCAGGAAAAAAGAAGAAAGCAGTCAACCCGCGGAAATTAACAGCGCCAGTCCCGCCCACCCCACGATCCAGCGCACAACAAACCGACCCATCGCAGCTGCGGGGCATTGACAAAGCGGGCCACGCATAGTAGGTCCACATGTCGGAGAGAAAACAAAAGAAAGCGGCACACAGTACTACCAGTAAGAACCCAAACGCAGCAGCCGACACGTCGCACCAGCGGAAGACACCACACGGGCTCGATCATTGAACGCTGGAAGGGCCCATGCACAGTACGAAACTCCTCCTCAATCGCTCACAGAGCTCACAATCTCTCAGGCTTAAGCCTTTAAATAATAAGAATGGCATGAAAGAAATTGTGAAATGCAAACGTTAAAATACAAAGCATCACAATATGATATTAGATATCAAAAGGGGTTGAATAGAAAGCACCAAATAAATCGTTGTAGTGTATATGTAGAGACCATTAGTTAGAAATAGTTAGCACTCAATTTGAATTAGTAAACCATTTGAATTCGTGAAAGTTTTGGGGTTATTCGATATAACCAAAACAATAGCGAATAAGTCCTTGTAGAGTATTCACTGGAAACTTTGAATACGAAACCCATAGCTCAAACCAAAAGGAAAGCAAGATTCGTATTGCTTGGATTTTGGTGCATTCTTGAGAAAGCTCACTTCTAGTGATGTTTCTCAATTATGGAGCAAATGGAAAATAGTGTGAAACACGATGAGGATTCAAAACCCTGCATCAGAGTGTTGAGAAGCGCAACGGACATCGTTTCTGAATGATTCGCTTCACAGAAGGAAATAATCAATGATTTTGATCATTGTGTTTTCCCCTCCACTATTGTTTTCACTATATGAAGTAGGATTCGAAATGTAAATCCATATCTTGTATGGAGACATTTGTGAATCACTTGTCATGATTTTTGGAATATGACATACCTACGAACTACAAAGGAAATAATGGTAAACTAAATTATGATAAATCCTCAAAGCAAAATTCCCTTGAGATTAGAAAGCAATTCGTTGCTGAATCTCACAAGTAAAAGGGGTTACTTGAATTTTCCCAAATGACTGCAAAGCCATAGTAAGAAAAAGGGGTAAATGACAAAATCCCAATTTGTCAAGTATTGGACAAATTCAAATGAATTTGATTCATGTGTGCTAAATGTCTAGTGGATTTAAAACTAGTAATAGTACTGGGATCTCATAGTAAAATCTCCAAGTTTGATATTTGATCAAAAGATTTTGAAGTTATTCAAAACAGTAAGGAGATATGCAATTTGCATAAAATTGAGTGGGAGCTATGAAAGTCTTCCTAAAATAATATGTGATTGACATATTTTTAAGTGGGAGCAATGTAAGGCTCAAATTCAAATATGTGGGAACATATTTTGAGTGCGAGCTTATAAGAGTAATTCTTAAATTTGTTAAGGATGAAAGCGCAAATACTTATAAATAATGATTTATAAGATGTAGAAGTTGATAATAGGTGTATTATGAAATTATGTAGTATTCCTTAAGGGATTCTGAAAAGGGTTTCAGAATAGAAGTTACTTAAGGAACTGGTCCTTAATAACTCAAATTAGAAATAGCATTAAGTTTGAACATCAATGGTTGAAAGAAAGAAAAGGATGATCATCATCCACTATGTTGACACATAGGTTCTATCTTAGAAGCCATGATGGTAACTTAGCATAATATGTAATCCAAATAAAGAACGTTTGAAAGTGATTAAGTTCGAATCACAGAATGTTTGATCTAAGTTTGTCCGCAGTGTCTAGTAGAGAATTGTGGATACATTTTCCAAATCCATAAAGGATAACATATCTTAAAGCATAAGAGTTGTGTTATAAGGGAATATGTTGGAAACTCTTGTAGATACTAATTAAAAGTCAAGTAGGAAGCAAGGTGAACAAAACATCGAAAGTTGCACAGAGTGCACGGGAGTTTCGATGAATACATTTATAATAATAGATAAGGGTACCATCTAAAATGTTGTATAATGTTATGGCGGGGCTAGTTCGCTTTTAACGTAGAATGATGTTCCCCAGGGCACAGTGCCCATGAGAAAGCCCTGGAGGTTGATCTAACGTCACTGTAGGCTCCTGGAATCAGGCCTCGTTCTGCTGCCATAGCGATGATGCATACACACTGATGCTATCATGTGATGATAAAGTATTAATGTCAATCAAGGTGACATTAGTAAGTTGCAAAGGATTTGGGACTGTAAAGTACAGACCCAAGACTCAACCTCTTCCATGAGCAAGCATGTTCAGGGTACCGGGTATATGGTGCCAATGATTGAGAACAAATGCAGCTAGTGTATTTGTACTCTAGTGCAAGTGGGAGACTGTTGGAAATATGTCCTAGAGACAAATAGTAGTAAGGACTATTATCATATTTCATATAGTTTATGATTAAGTTTTATATCATGTTATAACTGTATTGAGTGGAAACATCAATACACGTGTGATATACAAACAACCAGGGGTTCCCAGTGAAACTCTAGTCACTGGTTCATTGGTCAACAGATGATCATGTTTCCTGATCATGTGGCATTTATGCCAGTTGGAAATGAGGTCATCTCATTCAGAGAATGAGATGATGAACCAATACCCAACCTAAACATCATGACCCGATCATGTCACGAAGTTCAAGTTATGATGATTAGAAATGGATCCTCATAGACTATTCCTTAGATCGTGAGGCAATATCAATCACTGTCTCCTGAGAGTGCTTAGATAGCATCAAACGCCATCTGGTAAAACAGTGGTTATAAAGGTGTGTTCAGTTATTCGGAGGAAACCATAGAGGCAATATATGTCAAGAGCGGGATTTGTCCGTCCATGTGACGGAAAGATACTCAAGGGCCCACTCGGAGAAGTTATATCCAATAGCTGTGCAACGTGTGATTAGATCACGGGGATATCACTTGTCGGAACGAGTTAAGTAGCATTGTTCAGTAACGAGATTGAACATGACATGGTGATGTAATTGATCAGATCTCAGGCAATGCAAGTATTGAATGACAAAGGGAATAAGACACGACTGTCCCGGTTCAAACAACGAAAGATCTTCGTGGAATGCACAGGGGTCACATGGCCATCCAGGTCCCTCTATTGATCATTGGTGCGGGAGTGTCCCGACCATGTCTGGAGTGTTCCCAAACCGTGGGGTATCACGCTTAAGGGCTTGATGATGCTTAGAGAGTGTTTATAGGATCGGTAGAATCGCCGAAGAAAAGAAGGGAGAAAACCGGAAGGGTTTCGGTAAGTCCAGAGGATGTCCGGAGTGGAGGTGGAAGGTGTTCCATGGCCACGGAGATTAGATAATGTGTGAATGAATGTTAAATATTGATTTAATCATTTATTCATAATTATTTAATAAAGAGAAAATCAATTAAAAGGTCAAAAGGCTTAATGGGCCAATTCCGGAGGGAGAGGGCCCATTAGGGAAAAGGAGAAAGGGGGAGGCCAGCTGGGCCTAGCCCTCTGTGGGGCCCACTAGTGGCCGGAGGCCACCTCCTCCCCCCTCCTCTCCTTTAGTCTCACCCCGGGACTTGAGGGGAGATAGTACCTCCCCTCCCCCTATATAAAGTGGGGTATTTGGCCTAGAAAATACACCCAATAATCAATAAAGGTCTCCCCACTTTTGGGAGGACCTCTAATTGATATTTTCTCTCTCCCCCTCTCTCTCTCTCTCTCTTGACCGTGGTCCCAAGTCTGGACTGCACGAGTGAGAGACATCTTCACCGCGGAGCGCCGTCGCGCTGCGGGATTCGGATCCAGGAGCTCTACTTCGGCAACTGCTGCTGGATCGGGGAAGCGGGAGTCATCGTCAGGCACCGGACGTGTGTAACTCCCCGCGAGGTTTCGCACTTGAGGCACTCAAGTCGTTGGAGCCAGAAGGAGCGCAAGGACTTCATCACGACCTTGAGGTCGGCTTCGACTTGTCTACATCAGCCACGCTCTCCTGAGTGTTGACAACGCTTTTCAGTCTTCAAGGGTAAGTTCGCGAAAAGCCCCTCCCGTTACTGTATTACTAATAGATAGGTCCTGGCAGCTTCAGGGGTTCAGGGGCGTAGAGTAAAATTTATGGTTTTCATGCGTGGAACCCCTACAATAATCCCCCGGATCCCCGAGGTTCGTATATCGTGTTTTCGTCATGTTTTTGTTTCGATCTGTTTCTGCCAGGACATACTCTTTGAAGGTTTAGAAGCACAATGGTGTCCGCTAAGGATAAAGGGAAGGAGCCTATGGAGGAAGACCTCCAAGACCCCGGGCAGGAGAAGGAGATCAAGAGTGAAGGTGAAGAGGAGGCAAAGCACACCGACACTACCATTGCGAGCATTGGAGTGGTGGCAAACCCTGCCAGGACTATTGGAGGGAAGCCTCCTCATCACCGTTCAGATCCCTGGTCACTTCCTCCATGCACCAAGAATCCTTTCCATACTCTTATCCATGAGCATCAATACTAGAATATGCCCAAGGGGAAATTACCCTCCAATTGGGATTTGCCTCGTTCTAGCCATGCAGGAAAAGAAGACTTCAATGAGGTAGAGTGGGGAAAGAATCGCAAGAGCTGGGATTCTCAACCCGACATGATCATGAGCCGCATTGAGAAAAACTCGCAGCTTATTCGTAATCTCACCTTCGAGATTGAGGACTTGGGGAAATTGATCAAAGAGCTCATCGAGAGGATACCACCACCACCAAAGGAGTAATTCGTCATCAGGTTTGACATCCCCTTGGTTTGTTCCAAGCTTGGGGGAGTGCCGTGGTATCACATCACTATCTTCTATCTTTTTACCTTTTTAGTAGAGTCATATCATGAATAAATAAGTTATCATGTAAGATGGTTTGCATTATGGAAGTGTCCCCTCTCTCGTTAGATATGTATCCCTTGGTGTGAGTTGCCGTTATGGAATATTAATGAGAAGTTCTATCATTTACTCTTTTGCATATCTTATATTAGTTTTCAATTCGTGCTTATATGATTGATCTTGCTGTTAGTATTGGTATCGCTTGGGGATCATTGAGTTAATTTAGTTGGTTTTGGCAAACCTGGCTCAGTCAGTAGCAACACTATTTTTGAGAGTTGAATGAAAAATATAGAAGTACTCTAAAGAAAAATAATCTCATCATCTTTCTTTCTTGATTTGCTCATAAGTCTAGTATTCTCTAGTTAAGATCTTTTGTGCTTCCAAGGAAGATTGCATGTTTGTTTTTATCACTTGTATGTTTGTTTGTTTACTTCAACTCTTATACTTGCTACCCAGCCTTGCTAGCCAAAAACCTGTACTGAGAGGGAATTCTTCTCGTGCATCCACTCCTTTAAACCAAAACCTTTGCCATTTGTGTCCACCATACCTACCTATTAGCAGTATTGCTATTCCAAGTAAATTCTTGTTTTATCTACCTCCCAAATTAAACTTGTTATGTGAAAATTAGTGATTAAAGCTCTCACGAACTTGATGGCACACTTTACTTTCTTGCACTTAATAAACTTGAACCATTGTGCTCACCTATGTTGCGTATATGCTTGCGCTTTGTAAGTTGTGAATTAGCAGAACCATGTTGTCATGGGGAATGCTTTCAACATTGCACTGGTACCTTGTACCAGGTTGATATCATGTTCTTTTGTCTATGCATGTCGTCAGTGTGAAATGAAAGGGGAGCTTGTAAGTCTATGGAGTTATGCATGTGTGTTAGAGAAACGCCTAGGCCGCTGGTCTAATCCATGCTGACATGGTGGAAACCTGCAGCATAACCATAACGAACATCTATAAAGCATTCTTCTTATAAAAAAAGAGATAGAGATTGAGAAAAAGAGAAAAGAAAAAAGAGATATTATGAAAAGAGATAAGAGAGAAAAAAGCACCATATTCCCATGGTAAATAAGAAGATTGCTGAGATACTTGTTGTCTGCTTGCCTTGTCATTTTGATATGGGGATTCTTCCGTATCATCGAGCAAGGGGTACCCCGTTGGCGGTTCTCTATGATACACATATGCTTACGATGACAAGAACTTATCGGTGATTAAACTTGAGTAGCATGAGGAGCAGCCCTCGTATTCAAGGGACATGAGATTCTCAATTTACAACTTGTCAATGCATATCCTCATATTTGATCACTTTAACCTTAATCACCTAAACATGCCTATGATAGGGGCAATGAGAGCTGAAAGCTAGTAAGTATCGTAATTTTTGGGAGCTCTTTATGAGACTTGCAATCCCTGCTTCCCTCTGTGAAGGGCCTTTCTTTTACTTTTTAGTTGAGTCAGTAAACCTACTCCCTTCTATCTCAGCAAGTATTTTGAGTTGTTGTGTTTCATTCATTCATATGATGATTTATTCAATCATGTTGCTTATGTTCCTTGTTTTGCACATTGCTCTTATCTTGATGTTTACTACTTTCAAAGCTATCATTGAAAACCAATTATTTGTGAACTCCAATAAATTATCAACTATTCTTCGACCAAGAGCTAAGTTTGCCATTACCAATTATGATTTACTTTATGTATCTTTATTGTGTTTCCTTTACTCATTGTGACGAGGGTTTAACTCGTCAATGCCCATTGTTATGGACTTGGGTTTTGGAGAAGGAGGGAGCGCTGGAGACATCTATCAGCTAGCAAACAAGCACATAGGAGACAAAGGATTTACCCAGGTTCAGGCCTCGTAGAGGTCCCTACTCCTACTTGTCTGCTCGTGGAATTATTGAGGGAGTCGAAAGTTACAATGGTGTGCAGATGTAATCTGGCGAAGGTTGTGAAAACTAGGGTTGCGTGTGTCCTCCTCGCTGCCCCCTCCTAGCCTTTATATAGATAGGCTAGGTCTTGGGTAGCAGGTCGAGTCGGTTACAAGTTAGGGTTTTTCCTTTTAATCTTTCTATCTTTAGCTTCTTCTTGTTCTTCAAGCAATCGAGAGTCCGTAGGTTACTCGAGTCCCTCCATCCGGGCCTTGGCGACACCGTGGGCCTGTATGTATTTGGACCGTATATACCAAGCTCGAGTACCTGTAGGGTATACCCATGTCAGTAGCCCCTGAGTGTCTAGTGGAATCACGGATTCAACTGGGGACTTTTTGAAGCCTTCGAGTGCCTAAATGAGTACATTTTGATTGCTTTTATTTGTGTCATAGGGAGTGTTGATATACGTGCCTGATATAAACGAAGTATCGATATCAGTTAACCACCTTAGGGTGAAACAACGCAATCTACTCAAATTCAAGTCCCTGGACTCGAATCCGGAAAAGTGCTGGCGTAATTCGACTCAGGCCGCGGAGGTCTTACAGGAGTCGAATTCCAGTTATATGGGTGTGAGCACTCGACGCGTCCGTCAAGGCATATTCATCGTGCCTATAGGCACGGATACATTTCTGGTAGTGCGCAGTTAAACGCGTTGCCAGGCCTTATTCAGGTCTTACCTTCACGCCATAAGCGCGACATCCGAATTTTATCATCACGGAGACAATTCGGGCATCCCAGGAGACATAATCTCTTTGTAGGGAAAATTTGTGAGGCGGTGTCGCCAAGGGTTGCGAGTGCGGATGTTATCACCACACAGTTTTTGTGCAAATAATCATAGGGTGCGACCGTATCCTATGGGAGTAGCCCCCGAGTGCCTGGTTGAGTCGAAGACTTAGGCAGGGACTAAAGAACTTTTGTGACTGCTGTCGTCTTTTGCTTGCTTGTTTCAATCGAAGACTCAGGCAGGGACTAAAACACTTTTGCGATTGCTGTCGTCTTTTGCCTGCTTGTTTCAGTCGAATTTGTTTCCGGTGCTCCCTATGGGAGTAACCCACGTCCGTAATTGAATTGTATTTCGAGTGGTTGCGTTTGCTTTGTGATTATCCATGTTCCTGCAACAAGAAAAGAAAAAGTCATAGGGTGCACGGCCAGCGCTCCCTATGGGAGTAGCCCCCGAGTGCTTGGTGGAGTCGAAGACTCTAGCAAGGACTAAAATAGTCGAAGTTTTCCACTGCGTAGCCTTGATGACGTCAGTGCTGACGCTTGTATGACCTCAGTAGCCCGCGTGAGCGAGTTTGACGGGACATGACGAGCGGTGGGTCCCACTTTCTGACTTTGATTTGACTGGGCGTGCGTAATCTTATTTTTAACTGCGCCTCCTCGATTTCCGCACGTAATGGTAGAAGTGGGGGGACGGTTCGCGCTTTCTCTTCTCCACGTGTCCAACGCGATGTGTGCCACGCGTCCAGTAGGGTTTTTGTCAGCCGTTGGATTGCATCTCCCAGGGGTTAAGTAGTGGCGCTGCGGCGGTAATTTTCCATCTGCGCTCTTTCTTCCTTGCTGCCATCGCCATTGCTACTGTTCTTCTGCTTTTCCCTGTGCTCATCTCCTCCACAGTGCTGGACCACCTTCGCTCGTTTCCAAGCTACTTTTACGCTCTCATCGCCGCCACGCAATGGGGAAAAAGAAAGGAGGTGCTGCCGCTGATTCCGCGGCCACCGTCGCCGCGACGAAGAAAGGGTGGCTCCACTGCTGCGGGCACCAGCACCGCCGCCGACATGAAGAAGAAGGTCGCAGGCACTCGCATGACCAATGGTGCATGGCACCCCTCCATTATCAAGGCGTCGGATCTCCGTCTGCTTCGCCAGGATGGAGTTATCTCTGCGACAGTCGCCGATGCGCGCGTCCCCGGCGGTGAGACCATTCCTGCTCCTCCCGCTAGCTTTCGAGTGATGTTTCTCGCATTCGTCATTCGTGGTCTCTCCTTGCCTCTCCACCCCTTTCTTAGGGGTCTTCTTTGCTTCTACGGGCTCCAGCTTCATCAGCTGTCCCCAAATTCGATTCTCCATATCACCTGCTTCATCACCCTTTGCGAGTGCTAGCTCGGAATCGAGCCACACTTTGGTCTTTTCAAGCGCTTGTTTAAATTGAAGCGTCAGTCCGCATCTGGCTCTTTAGTTTATGACGTAGGTGGTTGCGGAATCCACGTCGACCCATCCGCCACCTACTTCGACATCAAGCTTACCAAGTCCGTCCAGGGATGGAGGGACAAATGGTTCTATGTCCGCGATCAGAAGGCCAAAGATGAGCACTTTGGACTCGCGCCCTTCGATCCGGTGACTCCCTGCAAGAAGATGCGTTCTTGGAAGAATGTAGTAATGCCTGGCGAACTCGTGGAGATAGACGTGCTGTATCAACGCGTCTGCAACCTCGAGAGTTGCATAGGTGTAGAAGAGGGAGGCTGCACCCTTATCAGGACTTGGCTGCGCCGTCGCGTCCAGCCTCTCCAAGCCAGAGTCCATCCCATGTTTCAATGGGGTGGCACTGATGATGCCACTCGCATGTCTGCCGATGGCATGTCCGCGAGTGAGGTGGATAAGAGGATTCGACTGGTCACGAAGTACATTGTCAAGGATGTGCTTCCAAGTGAACCAGTTGTTCCTCCTTTTGATGCTTCGAATCCTCCTCCTGAGGTATAGTTGTGCTACGCAGTAGCTGATTTTCGTGATTGCTTTTCTGTTTGCTTACTTTTTCTGTTTGCTGATTTTCACTGTCTGTATGCAGGATTGGGCAGTGTCGCCTTGTATGCCTCCTCTCCCTGAGGGGATTATTCCTCGCGAAGTTTTGGAAGAGGACGAGTCTGAGTTGACTGTCCCTTCTGATGTGGAAGAGGAAGCCCCCGAGTCCGAGAGCCCGGATACTTGTAAGCGTTCGCATAGCAAGGATTCCGACGCGTTGACTCCTTCGACTCCAGGAGGCACGGCTGTTGGCGCGGAGTCACCAATTCCAGCCATTCCTGTGAGGACTATGGTACCGTCTTCTCGCAAGAAGATGCGATTGCCCAAGGAGTCTTCGTCGGAGTCGGCGGCGGCCACGTTTGATCTTGACAAGTTTGACTGGTAAGTTTGCTAGGTCCTTCATTCTTTTCTGTTTTCTTCTTGTTGACTTTGCCCTGGAGTTTGCCATTTCTCAATGTGGATTTGGTCTTGTAGTCAAGAGGCGTGGTCATCTTCTGGCGACGTCGAGTTTTTGAAAGAATCAGGAGTCGCGACCTCAAGGGCCAAGGTAGAGGTCGAGCACGCTCCTTCCCCTCCGGTGGTGGCCCACTCCGGGCACAATTCTTCGAGCTCTCCTCACGTAGGGGAACATCGAATGGTTGCTCGGATGACCGTTCAGCAAATTTCTTCGGAGTCGCTGCAGGACCATGTAAGTATAGCTTTCCTTCGTTGAGTCTGGCAGTCGACGTTCTCTATTGCCCTCTCTGATTCCTTGTTTGTGCGACAGCTCCTTGTAAAGGCAGCCGCGCAAGTGGTGGAGCAGGTGATGGCGATTGGTCGCCAGCATGCAATGCTGGAAACACGTCACCGCGTGGTCGAAAGTGAGTGTTCTACGCTTATCCTTTTTCGTCTCCTCCTTTTTTTTGTATAGTCGACTGATAGTCAACCTTTGGTTGCCATGTAGCTGAGCATAACGCTTTACTGCGCAACATCGCCACCTTGGAAAAGACATTAGCCGCAGCTGTGAAGGGGCGCGACGAGGCAATCGCGGCTCGTGATGATGCACATAAGCGCGAAGAGGATCTGCGTGCCTCCTTTGCAGCCAGGGAAAAGTTGTTCGAAGAGCAACTGTTCTCAGTCGCCAAGGCCCTCTTAGGTACCTTTGCTGGTAGATATTTTATTGTTGTTCTTTTCTGCATCTGGAGTTTTGCCGGTGGCGCTAGAGATTTCATCTATGTGTGGGTTTTCTGTGCAGATGCTGGCGATTTGAGCTTTGACCCTTGAGCCCTTCGTCATGATGGCCTCGGGAGGCGCGGTGTCTGTAGTCAAGGACCGTAGCGCCGCTGTCCAAAATACATTGTCCAAGGCCAAGGTCACCCTTAGTCGCCTCCTGGAGGAGTTGATGCCGAAGGCAGAGCTGGTCGATAATGTGGACGAGCTGGTGGAGTCACTTGCCGGGGGTGTGCCTGCCACCTACAAGAACTCCCTCCGCACGGCTGGCGCGACCATGTCACTCGCCAAGGTGCAAGCCCAGGGAGTCGAGATAGATCCTTCTGCGGTGTCGAAGGCGATGCCTGTTGGCACAGACGGTCAACAGGTAGTCTTCACTCCTTTCGCGACTGCCTGTGCCAAATATGGCCATTCTTTGATAAATACTGTTGCCAAGTATTCGGAGGAGCTCCAACGTGCGAAGAAGGCGGCAAAAGCTTCGGCCTCAGGGGCCGGCGGAAAGTCATTGGCGTCTGATACTGCCACGGACTTGATGAAGCCCCCGAAGCCATCGAAGTCGAAGAAGTCAGCTGCTCCGTAGTTAGCTTTTTGTAATAGTTAATGGATTGTCCTTTTGGTCTGAGAACATGCCTGCTGGCGAGTGTGTTTGTGAATACTTTATGCTGATCCTGAATGCATCTTGTTACTTTTGCCTTTGTGTTATGTTGGTCGCCTTATTTGCCTCTATCTTGACTTTGTGGTAGGGTACATCAAGTGATCCTGTGGGGGGAACCCAGGACTCGCCATCTCTTGAAGATACAGTGGCACCTCCGCGCTCCAGGGTAGAGGAGCTGTCCTTGCTTTCGCGACTTCGTGATCGCGTTAAGCAGCTGGAGCGTGAGTTGCCCGTGATCCGTGGTAGCGCGGACGTGTGGAAGTCGAAGGCTGAAAAAGCCGCTACCCGCGAGCAATATTTGCTTGGCGAGGTGACGCATCTGGGTGACCAATTTAAGTGTTAGTTTGCTTTTTTCCTCATCTTTTCCTTTGCAGTCACTTGCAGAGGTACGTTGTACTCATGCTATTGGTGCTGCTTCGTGTAGTTGTTAGCACGCGCCATCCGCAGGAGGAGAGGGATAGAATTGCCATTCGCCTTCATGATCTCACCCAGGAACAACTTCAAGAGAGTGGATACTTCTGGGTAGATCATGATCATGCGACTGCGTTGGCGACCCTGCAGGGTCGCGCATCGCGAGTGCTGCTCTTCCTGAAGAAGTCGCAGTCGTGCTTGAAAAGCATTTATCGGGCTATGTTCTCGCTGGACGACGCTCCGTTAAGCCTGCTGGCTCTTCTTGCCAAATTTCAAGATTTGTCCCTGGTTCGCGAGTGCGTGAGGCAGCAGTTGCTGGCTGGTGCCAAGGCTACCCTCTCGATGGTGCGTTTGCACAGTCCTGACATGGATATTGCCGCCATTGCCTCTGGGCCGCCGACGCCACCAGCAGGATCTTCCTGGAATATGGTGCCGCACTATCAGGCGGTGGACCGCCCAGCCGAGGAGATCGTCGACTTCTTCGAGGAACAAACTAATGTTCTTCTGTTGCAAGGGTAGCCAAATATGTATCCTGCACATAAGTGTACTTGTGTTGTAAAGTTCGTATAGATGTTGTAGATAATTTATTGTCGAATGTGCATATGGAGTTTTGTGAGCGTGAGGTGCGTTGCACTATGCGAGTCCTTTTCGTTAGCCTGCCCATCCTTTTATCTCGTTCCCTTATCAACCTGTCAGGTGCGTTGCAGCTAGGTTGAGTTTGTGTTAAGGGGTTCGATTGATGTGCCAGATACTCCGGATGTCGCGTTTTGGTTCGAAGAACATATGTATACAGGGTGGCGCAGCCCCCGAGTATGAAAATTGACAAAGTAAAGGAGAACACAGAGTTTCGGGGCACTTAGCTTTTATTTATTCGAAGAATAGTACGAAGTACAATGTGTGGCTAAGTAGCCTTGGCTGAGTAGCCTTATTTGCAATGTAAAAGTAAAGAAAACGACTAAGGGTAGAAGCGTCGCAGTTGTGTGACGTTCCAAGGGTTGGAGTATGCGACTCCTGTCTCTAAATCTTGAAGGCGATAGGCGCCACCTGGGATTACTTCTGTAATCACGTACGGTCCTTCCCAGGGGGACTCGAGCTTGAGATGTCCCTGCTGCTTTAGTCGTAGGACCAGGTCACCTTCGACGAAGGATCTGGGGCAAAGCCTTCTACTGTGGTAGTTGCGCAGGTTCTGCTGGTAGATCGTAGATCTTTCTGCGGCGATTTCTCTTGCTTCATCGAGGAGGTCGACGGAGTCTTCGAGTGCAAGGAATGACACTTGTTCACTGTAGGCGACCACGCGCGGCGCCTTGTACCGTACCTCGGCGGGTAGTACTGCTTCTGCTCCGTGCACCATGAAGAATGGCGTGTAGCCCGTGGCGCTGTTTGGAGTTGTACGTAGACTCCAGAGTATGGATTGCAGCTCATCTGGCCAGCAACCCGCCGCTTGTTCGAGTGGTCGCAGGAGTCGCTTCTTGGTGCCGCTGCAGACGAGCCCGTTTGCTTTTTCCACCTGACCGTTGGTCTGTGGATGCGCTACTGAGGCGTAGCTGATGTTGATCCCCAAGTTCTCGCAGAATTCTTGGGACTCCTTGGATGTGAAGTTTGTCTCGTAGTCGGTAATGATGTTGTGCGGCACGCCAAAGTGGTAGACGATGGGCTCGAAGAACTTGACTGCGTTGTGCCCTGATTGGTTGGTCATTGGCATGGCCTCGATCCACTTGGTGAATTTGTCGACTGCCACCAAGAGGTAGACGTAGCCTCCGTGCGAGGATCTTGGCAGCTTGCCGACCATATCTAGCCCCCATTGTGCGAAGGGCCAAGCCAATGGAATAGGCCGTAGCTTTGCGCCTGGTGCGTGTGGCTTGTCCGTGAATCGCTGGCAAGCATTGCATTTTTGGACTATGTCCTTAGCGTCGCGCATGACCGTGGGCCAGTAAAATCCAGCTCGTAGAGCTTTGGCGACGAGGGCGCGACTGCCTGCGTGATGCCCGCAGGTCCCTTCATGGATGTTGAGGAGAATTGCTCTTCCATCGGCCATGGAGACGCATCATTGTAGCACTCCTGTGATGCTGCGTTTATACAGTTCGCCGTTGAGAACGGCGAATGCCTTGGAGCGCCGCGCGATGTGCCGTGCATCTGTCGGATCGTCCGGTAGTCTCTTGCTGTGGAGGTACGTAATGTACGGCTGCGTCCAAGATTGCTCGATCATCATGACGCTCATTGGTCCCTCGAGTCCTGTGTCCAGCTCTAAGTCATCGAGTGCCATTGGCTCATTGGGTGGCGTAGCCCCCGAGTCCGTTGCTGCGCTTGTTTTCTTCTCTGCGGCCTTTGGCTTGATGGAGCATTCGCATATGCGCTCGAGAAATACCCCAGGTGGTATGGGGGCGCAGGTAGAGCCTATGTTGGCGAGTGTGTCAGCCTCCTCATTGCTTTCACGACCTATGTGTCGCAACTCTCAACCATCGAAGTCTCCTTCAAGTGTATCGTAGAGGTCGCGGTACGCGATCATGTTGTCGTTCAGTGCGTCACACTCGTGCATTGTTTGGTTGACGACCAAATTGGAGTCGCCATATATGATGAGCCTTTTGGTGCCGCAGGCTTTTGCCATCCTCATCCCATGCAACAGGGCCTCGTATTCAGCCTCGTTGTTTGAGGTTGTGAACTGCATTCGCAGGATATATTTCAGCTTGTCCCCTTGAGGTGATGTCAATATGACACCTGCGCCTGCTCCGTCTTTCCGTTTGGACCCATCGAAATGCATTGTCCAGAGGTAGGACATATCTGGCTTGTCCGGGAGCTGGTTTTCCATCCAGTGCACGAGAAAGTCAGGGAGCACTTGCGACTTGATGGCGTCGCGTTTTTCGTATGTGATGTCTCGTGGAGACAGCTCTATTCCCCAAAGCGCGACTCGCCCCATGGCGTCGGCGTTATTGAGGATATGCCCCAACGGGGCATCATTGACTACCACGATTGGGTGTTCCTGGAAGTAGTGGCGCAGTCGCCGGGCGGTCATAAAGATGACGTACGCCAGCTTCTGGTAGTGCGGGTACCGCTGTTTTGTTGGCGTGAGGACCTCGCTGAGGTAGTATACCGGGCGTTGTACGCCGTGGACTTTGTTTTCCTCGGCTCGCTCGACGACGAGCACTGTGCTGACCACATGGTTGGTGGCGGAGATGTATAGCAACAGTGGTTCCCTTTCTCGTGGAGTCACCAGTACTGGCGAGGTGGATAGCAGGCGCTTGAGATCTTCGAATGCTTCTTGCGCTTCATTGGTCCACTCGAATTTTCGGCTTTGCGGAGGAGCTGGTAGAAGGGCAGTGCCTTTTCACCCATCTGACTGATAAATCGACTGAGGGACGCGATTCGTCCGACCAGTTGCTAGACGCCTCTTATGTTCTTCGGCTTCTCCATGGCCAGTATGGCTTTTATCTTCTTCGAGTTCGCCTCGATCCCTCTCGCGGAGATGAGATATCCGAGTAGCTGCCCAGATGGTACGCCGAAGGCGCATTTGAACGGATTGAGCTTGATCCGGTAGCGATCGAGGTTGGCGAAGGTTTCGTGCAAATCATCGATTAGAGAGGCTTCCTCCTTGGTCTTGATTACTATGTCGTCGACATAGACTTGGATGTTGCGACCTAGTTGTTCCTTGAGGCAAGCCTGCATGCATCGCTGGTAGGTGGCTCCCGCATTTTTTAGCCCAAAGGGCATTGTGTTGTAGCATAACACACCAAAGGGCGTTGTAAACGCTGTTTTCTCCTGATCTTCCTCCATTCGAATTTGATTATAGCCCGAGTAGGCGTCGAGGAAGCAGAGGCGCTTGCATCCCGCGGTGGAGTCGATGATCTGGTCGATCCGTGGTAGCGGGAAGTGATCTTTTGGGCAGTGCTTGTTTAAAGAAGTGAAGTCCAAACACATCCGTAGGATGTCCGTGTCCTTTTTTGGTACCAGCACCGTATTGGCGAGCCAAGTGCTTTCCTTGATCTCGCGTATGAACTTGGACTCAAGGAGTCTGTTGATCTCCATTCCATTGCTGTGCTCGCCGCCGAACGATCGCTGATTGTTTGCTTGACTGTCCTTGCGTCGGGGTTGACGTTGAGTGCGTGCTCGGCGAATTCCCTGGGAACTCCTAGCATGTCCGCAGGACACCAGGCAAAAATTTCCCAGTGCTCACGGAGGAATTCGACGAGCGCGAGTTCCTATGCGGGACTCAAGTTGTTGGCGATGAGGGCCGTCTTGGCGGGATCCGATGGATGGACATGCACCTTCTTTGTGTGCACGGATGAGTCGAAGGAGAGATCAGGTGAGCTTGGCCTACTCAAGGGAGGCAGACTGTTGTCTGTCGTCTCTTTTAGTCTTGCGAGTTCCTCCTGCATGCCGAAGGACTGGGAGATTTTGTTGAATTCCCTGTCGCAAGCGTCAGATCGCTCAAAGTTCCCGTTGATCATTATGACGTTGTTGGGACCTGACATTTTCATTTGCAGGTGGGCGTAGTGGGGTACTGCCATGAACCTGGCGAATGCGACGCGCCCAAGGATGCAATGGTATTGTGAGGGCCAGTCGACGACCTCAAAGTCGATGCGCTTGCGCCGGAAGTTCTTCGGCGTGCCAAAGATGACGTCGAGGTTGATTTTGCCCAGGGGGTATACTCCTTTCCCTGGGACGATGCCGTGGAACATTGTGTCCGATGCCTCCAAGCAGGTTAGAGGGATCCTCATTGCTCGCAAGGTACTCGCGAATATGAGGTTGATGCCGCTTCCACCATCCATGAAGACGCGACTCATGTCGAAGCCTCCAATTTGCGCCTCGAGTACGAGGGGGGCAATGACCTGGGCGAGGTACTTGAGGCGGGTGGTCGTGTTTGTCGAAGGTAATGCACGACTCGCTGCCACTGAGGTACTCAGTGGTGGATGGTGGCGAGTGCGTGGCCAAGTTGACTTGGAGAGTGATAGCCTTCTGCACCCTGTTGGAGGGGCGCCCCTTTTGGATCATCATGGTACCCATGGCCCGTGGGTACGGTTTGCCTTCGTGGTGTTGGTCCGGTGTAGCTCCGTTCGGGGGTGGCCCAGGTGGTGGTGGTGGTGCGCCATGTGCCACGGCGCCTGGAGCGGCGCCGTAGCCTCTTTCGACTGCGTTGTGGTTAATCCGAACCAATCCCTCGTGTAGCTTGAGGAACTCGCGACAGTCCTTGAGGAGGTGGCTGGACTTTCTCTTGCCATCATGCTTGTCGATGTAGAAGTGTACCGTGCATGGCCCGGACAGTTTGTCCTCGATGGAGGTCGCGGGTGCCTCATCGCGAGTGCGGCGTTGCCACACTTGCGTGGTTTTCCCGGAGTCGCGGTATCCGCTGTTGCGGTTATCGTCGCGTCTATCGGCGTAGCCGGCTGCGACCATGTTGACGTCATCGCGATCGTCGTAGATGCGCATGCGACGCTTGCCCTGGCGGTCGCGTCTGCCTTCGAGTTTTTCCTCCTCGTCGGAGTGAACGCGATTCTTCACCGAATCTTCTCCATCGGCCCACCGATTCGTGATCTCCATCAGGTGGTCGATGGTCTGGGGCTTTGAGCGGCCTAGCTCCTCCCTGAGTTCAATGCGGCGGACACCACCGTTGAATGCATCAATCGCGCGGTCTTCCGAGATGTTCTCCGCGGAGTTCATGATGATGGACCACCTTTGGATGTAAGAGCGCAGCGATTCGCCAGATCTTTGCTGGCAGCATCTCAGTTCTTCGATTGAGGCGGGCCATTTGTACGTGCCCTTAAAGTTGCGCACGAAGCTATAGACCAGCTCATCCCAACTGCAAATGGATCCGCGTGGGAGGTTATTGAGCCATGCCCGGGCGGCGCCCTGCAGCTGTAGCTGCAAGCATTGCATGGCGAGATTGACCGCCTCCTGTAGCACCGGAGGAGATGTGGTCCTCCAGCCAGATCTTAGGGTCCTATAGACCGTCGAATTTCGGGTTCTCTGATGGGAGTTTAAACCCTTTAGGCATTCGCTTCTGCCTAATGGCTCTGCTAAAGCATCTAGCGCCACAGAGCTCCCCATCTTCCTCTTCCGAGTCAGTCGACCGAGCACGTCGTGCCCTTGACTTGTCGATCTTGCGCTGTGTGAGGTCGTCGCGCGCATCGTAGTCGCGATCGTGTCGCCGTGAGCGGTGGCGTCGAGACAGGTCGTGACTGTCATCGCTGGACGAGGGCGAGGAGTAGCGCTTTGCTAGCGCTTTGCCCTTTTTTGGGTCTGGTACTGGCTCCTTGTCGAGGGCGGCCTCGATTATCCCCAAGCCCGCGATCATAGATCAGTGCATGGCTGTTCGGGGATCTCCAGCTGGCGGCTGGTTATTGAGGAGGTACATGGTGGCTGCTGTCACCGCGGCCTGCGGTGTCCTGGGAACCACATTGCCTCTCGTGTCGAATGTCATAGAGCCGAAGTCGAGGACTTTCGCGGCCTCTATGCGCTCTTTTTCGGTGAGGTGAGCCATCCGCGACTGCCTCTTCTTGGCGAGGTACTCATTGTCTCTTGAGGAGGATCCTCCGTAGGAGGAGAGCCCAGCACGACGAAGGCTCGATTCATCTGCTGCCTTTTTATGCGCCTCAAGTTGCACGATTGCTTGTTTTTGGCGCTTGAATTCTTCTTTTAGGAGCCAGTGGTAGCCCATCAGCAGTTCCTGCGGGGACCCAAAGGGTAGAGGTGCACCCCGCAGGGCTTCGCGGCAGCGATCCCATTCTTGCTCGTTGAGCCTGATCACGACGCGTTCGCCGGTTTGCTCATTAATCATGCCAGGAGGTTCGACGGCTCCTCCGTTGCCACCATTACCGCCGTTGCCACCATTGCCACCGTTGCCGGTGTTGGGTGGATCGGTGCCGTTGCCGGTGTTACCACCATTGCCACGATTGGGTGGATCGGTGTCGTTGCCGGTGTTACCACCGTTGCCACGATTGGCGGAGGTGTCGCCTACATTGATGATGGTGCACATGAAGTGATTGGGGAAGTTGTTGCTTCCGCAACTTTCAGATCCGGAACCGTAGGTTCCATCTTCAATGGCCAGATCGCTTAGATCGGAGTCACGACTGCTGTCACTGACCGTGTTCTCGACTGCCACCAGAGCGTTGAGCTCGCTGAGGGTGCCGATCGATGGAGGGAACCATGATGTCGGGGCAATCGCCGGTGTTGTCGGCTGATCAGGCATGCAAAGCGTGCCCATCTGACCAACTTGGAAGCAGAAGCTCCTAATCGTCAGGCTGATTCCGTCGCCCACGGACTCGAAGGCCGGGCGGGTGGCTGGCGTGTGGACGGTGAAGTCGAAGGCGCCGAAAAGCTGACGAATCTCCGCTGTTGCAGAGTTGTAGATCGCAGTTGATGGGGCCGAAGAAGCCGCAACATCAACACTCTCTTTTCCCACAGACGGCGCCAATTGACGAGGGTTTAACTCGTTAATGCCCATTGTTATGGACTTGGGTTTTGGAGAAGGAGGGAGCGCTGGAGACATCTATCGGCTAGCAAACAAGCACACAGGGGACAAAGGATTTACCCAGGTTCAGGCCTCGTAGAGGTCCCTACTCCTGCTTGTCTACTCGTGGAATTATTGAGGGAGTCGAAAGTTACAATGGTGCGCAGATGTAATCTGGCGAAGGTTGTGAAAACTAGGGTTGCGTGTGTCCTCCTCGCTGCCCCTCCTAGCCTTTATATAGATAGGCTAGGTCTCGAGTAGCAGGTCGAGTCGGTTACAAGTTAGGGTTTTTCCCTTTAATCTTTCTATCTTTAGCTTCTTCTTGTTCTTCAAGCAATCGAGAGTCCGTAGGTTACTCGAGTCCCTCCATCCGGGCCTTGGCGACACCGTGGGCCTGTATGTATTTGGACCGTATATACCAAGCTCGAGTACCTGTAGGGTATACCCATGTCACATTGCAAGTTGAGTTATATAATAGTGAGTTGTCTTCTATTATGATCTATGTATTGATAAATGTGATGCTTCTTGTCCGTATTCTTTTATCGACTCTTCACTCCATAAACCTGAGGCCATGTTTATTGAGCTCAGTTTCGCTTGAGGACAAGCGAAGTCTAAGCTTGGGGGGAGTTGATACATCCATTTTGCATCACTATTCTATGTTATAATTCACTGTTATTCATTGATATATTTCGTATTGAGAGGTGATACTTATGTTATTTCATCTGTTTTTGCATGGTTGATGACTTTTGGAGCATGGACCGCTGCAGTCAGGATTCTGATGGAAAAAGTGCTGCTTGGAGGAAAAATTCGTGAAGATCAGAAAATCCAGGAAAATATACAGAAAATCCTATTTTTCCAGAAGACGAAGGAAGCCAGAAGGAGGGCTGGAGATGGGCCATAGGGAGCCCACACCACCCCCTGGCGCGGGCCATCCTAGGCCGCACCACCAGGTGGTGTGGCCGCCCTGGTCCACCCCTGGCACTCCCCTCTAGCGTATATTATTCTCCCGAAACCCTAAGACTCGGGAGAGCGACCACAGAAAGATTCCGCCACCTCTGCGGGGCAGAAAACACCGAGAGAGAAAGATCTCTCCAGCAGACAGATTTATGTCGGGGGAATTCCTTCCCAGAGAGGGGAGATCATCGCCATCAACACCACCATGAAACTAGACTTCATCGAGATTATCATCATCATCACCACCATCAGCACCATCATCACCATCTCCATATTGCTGTAACAATTTGGTTGAATCTTGCATAGTTCATAGGGGAAACTTTCCCGGTGTTGATTACTCTTTGTAGTTGATGCTATTGAGTGAACCATTGAATTATTGTTTATGTTCATATTGTTATCCATCATTATTCCATCTCTGATCATGATCCATATGATGTCTTGTGAGTAGTTCGTTTTGTTCTTGAGGACATGGGAGAAGTCATGTTGTTAGTAGTGGAGTTGTGTTGAGAAAGATTCAATAGTTTGATATTTAAGTTGTGGTGTACTTCTTCTAGTGGTGTCATGTGAACGTCGACTACATGACACTTCACCTATATGGGCCTAGGGGAATGCATTGTGTATTTGGCTACTAATCGTAGGTGTTGCCGGAGTGACAGAAACCTGAACCCCCGTTAGGAAACCATTGCACAAGGGACGTAAGGGTCTTAGAGTTTAAAGTTGTGGTTAGGTTTCTACCTTAATTACTTTCTTGTACTTATGGATGTTTACAAGGGGTATAATCACAAGTATGTAACCAAGGTTTAATCGAACCAGTAGGAGCAAGGAAACACCTCAAAGGTGTTACTAGCTGAGCTTTGGCAGCGCGCACTACCGGTGATAGTTGCAACATGGAGACTTGCACAACACAACCACAGAACTTTGCCCCCAACTTGCGATGAGGTTGTCAATCTCACCGTGTTTTGCGGAAAACAAAGGATTAAACGTATCAAATGGAAAGAAGTAAAAGTTTGCATAAAGTAAACACAAAGCAGTAAAAGATTGTAGATTGTATGTAAAGAAAAGGACCGGGATCCATAGTTCACTAGAGGTGGCTATCCTTAAGATAGATAACATGATGGGTGAAAAAATTACAGTGGGGCCATTGACAAACATCGAGAAAGCAATACATGCATATACTAATCATCTTGACTCCTTTGAGACTTGATTGGGCATTACAACATAATACATAGACCGCCATCCAACTGCATCTATGACTAATAATCCACCTTCAGGTTATCATCCGAACCCCCTCCAGTATTAAGTTGCAAGCAACAGATTATTGCTTTACGAACTGCGTGTAAAGTAAACAATACAATTTTCTATGAACAAAGGATCGTTGTTTTCTCCCTAGTAGCAACAGCACATCTAGTACCTTAGAGATTTCTGTCACTTCCCCAGATTACCAGAGGCATAAACCCACTACCGAGCATAAATACTAACTCTTGGAGTTGCTAGCATCTACTTGGCCAAGATAGCTACTAACAACGGAAAGCATGCAAGATCTCAAATAACAAAGACATGATAGAATCAATAATCAATCTGAAATAACATCTCAATATCCATCGAATCCCCGCAAACACAACATGTATGGATTACAAATAGATGATCTTGATCATGAACGGAGCTCACAAGATCTAAACATGAAAGCACAAAGGAGGAGAAACCAGCGATCTAGCTACTACATGGATCCGTAGTCCAAGGATGAACTACTCACGCATCACACCGGAGGCTTGCATGTTGATGAAGAAGGCCTCCAGGGTGAATTCCCTCTCTCGGTGGTCGGAAGAGCTTCAGATCCCCGATCTAGGGATGGAGATGACAGCGACTCTGATCTCTTCGTGGATTTTTATCAGGTACTTAGGGTTTTCGCCCGAGGGCAACTTATAGGCGGAAGGAGAGGCCGAGGGGTCTTGGGGTCACCACCACCCTCGACTGGCAGGCCTGGCCGTGCGGCCAGGTGGTGTGGCCGGCCCCTGGCCCCGCTTCGTCTTGTATTCTGGCACTTGATCCCTTCCGGAAAAATAGGCACTTTGGCTTTTGTCCCGTCCAATTCCGAGAATATTCATTTTCTGACTTTTCTGGAACCAAAAACAACAGAAAACGGGCGGGCACGTGGCTCTTGTTAATAGGTTAGTCCAAGAAATCATAATAAAAGTACTCCAAAGTTGGAACAAAACACAAGAAAGTGGATAAAACTAAGCATGGAACATAAAAAATTATAGATACATTTGCAATGTATCAACATCCCCAAGCTTAACTCCTGCTTGTCCTCGAGTAGGTAAGTGATAAAAAGAAAGAATTTTTGAGGTGACATGCACCATCAAAGACTTGATCAAAGTATTTGCAAAACATTCAAGGCTGGGATCATAGTACTTCAATCATAACATGAAAGACAAAGTTCTAGCAATAAGCAAAGAAACTATGATTCAACATGAAAATGCACAAACAAAAGATTCATGAATAACAATGCTTTGCAAGACGTTTGTTTGTTTCACATAAAGAAAACATAGCATAATAGTATTCAGCTTGTCCCTCAATAGAGTAGCAAATATAAATGCATAGGACACCTTCAAAGTTCATAAGAGTGACTAGATACAATAGTTTCAAACAAGCAATAACAAGTTATGCATCAATCAACTAGTCTTGGGACAATGCACATAGAACTAAGAATGGCCACTATGCTCTCAAAGTAGGTGCATAAAGTTAGAAGGTGGAGACTCAATATGATGGTGGAAGAAAGGCCTTTAGTAAAAAGGAAGTAGGGATTCAAGTCTCATAAAGAGCTTCCAAAAATTATGATACTTATAGCTTTCAGCTCTCATTGCCCCTATCATAAGCATCTTGAAGTGATTAAGGTTAAAGTGAACAAACTATGGTGTACATGCTTGACAAAGTATAAGTCAGAAATCTCATGTCCCTTGTATACGAGGGCCGCTCCTCATGCTACTCAAGTTTAGTCACCGGTAAGTTCTTGTCATTGTAAGTACATGTGTATCATTGAGAACCGCCAACGGGGTACCCCTTGCCCGATGATACGGAAGAATCCCCATATCAAAATGACAAGGCAAGCAGACAACGAGCATCTCAGCATTCTTCTTATTTACCATGGGAATATGGTGCTTTTTTTCTCTTTCCTATTTTCATAGTATCTCTTTTTTTTCTTTTCTATTTTTTCTCAATAGGACTCTTTTTTTTATAAGAAGAATGCTTCATAGACAACTCATTATGGTTACACTGCAGGTTTCCACCATGTCAGCATGGATTAGACCAGCGGCCCAGGCGTTTCTCTAACACATATACATAAATCTTTTGACTTACAAGCTCCCCTTTCATTTCACACCGACGACATCCATATACAAAAGAGCATGATATCAACTAGGTACAAGTACCAAGTGCAATGTTGAAAGCGTTCCCCATGAAAGCATGGTTCTACTAATTCCCAACAAATAAGTGCAAGCATATACAACATAGACGACACAATGGTTCAGGTTTATTAGAGGCAATAAAGTAAAGTGTGCCATCAAGTTCGTGAGAGCTTTAATCACTAGTTTTCTCATAACAAGTGGAAGGTAAACAAAAGCATGAATATACTTGGAATAGAATAAGCTAGTAGGTAGGTATGGTGGACTCTTTGGAAAAACTTGGTTTAGGGAGTTGGATGCATGAGTGGAACTCATACTTTGTTGTGGAGGCTAGCAAAAGACTGGGAGCAACAAACTAAGAGAGCAATAATGGCCATAATCATGCAGAGCGACAAAACATCATTGATCAAAGCATAAAGTGATACTACAAGTTGAAAACTAAAGGATCATAAAGGCTATGGTGACTTGTGACAGTCATAACATGGTGTGAGCATGCGCCAAGTCAACCCAAATAAAGCATCAAAGGAGAATACCACTATACGATGCTTTAATATGCTAAAACAACGCATGATTCATCCAAGGCACATTAAGCAATCTCAATTGTTTGTAACAAGTCATGATACAGCAAAGAATACTAAGCATAAATACAAAACAATATCAAGCACGGCATGACAAAGCATAGCCACAGTCAAAAACGAGCTCTTTTTACCACATAAGCATGAACTTTCCTACTCTTTTCCAAACCAAACTATTTGCAAACCAAAGTGTGAAAGATGGGGTCCAACCAACTTATTCAGAAAACTAAGCAAACCAAGCAAACTAAAAACCAAAACAAAAACAAAAAAGAAGACGCTCCAAGAGAAACACAACTGTGCACGGAACAATAAAAATGAAGCGTTTGGAAGAAACCTGAAATTTTTATTGATGAAGAAGGGGATGCCTTGGGCATCCCCAAGCTTTGACGCTTGCACTTCTTAGATATTTCTTGGGGTGACATGCGTGGCATCCCCAAGCTTGAGCTTTAGTCCATCCTTCATCTCATTACTCATTCCTTCCATACACCTGAAATTTTTCCTTCATACAAAACTTCACACATCTCATTAGCAACATTAGTGCACTTAAGATAAATAAGTCTCAAGATTCAGTTCTAATACCAAATAAACTTCCATTAGAACACTAGCTACTGTATCACTTCCCTCAAAAAGCTCAATTCCTCAAAGGAACTCAAGAAGGAACTAACAAGAAGCAAATGCAGAAAATGGCAGAAATCTGTCAAAACAAACCAGCAGGTAAAGACGAATTTTTTCGAAGACCTTATGTTGCTCAAATCAAAAAGTGTTGAACTAACTAAAGTTAGATAACGACCTGGGGCAGAATCAAAAAAATTTACAGCTCAATCCGACATACAGAGCTCTCTCAGGAATGTTTACGGTGAAGCACAGAAATCTGTTTCGGGACAGCAACTTTCCCAATCATTACTTCACTCTCATTAGAGGTTACTCTTGGCACAAAAAGCAAATAAAAAGGATAAGGAGAGGTTATTACAGAGGTAATAACTTCCAAGACTCATCTAAAACTCTTGGGTTATCTCCCAACAAGTACTTTTCTTTAACGCCTTTAAGTTAGGCATAAGAAGCAAAGAAAGAATCAAGTGTTCTCAAATGAAGAAGCATTAAGACCAAATTTTGTTTTCATAGGAGAAACAAGAGAAATCTTTTCTCTCTTTTTAGGGAAGTGTTCTATACCTTTCTTGAGTGGGAGTTGATATTTAATGGTTCCTTCTTTCATATCAATGATGTGGCACCAACAGTTCTAAGAAAAGGTCTTCCCAAAGTTATAGGACAAGAAGCATTGTATTCAACATCCAAAACATAGAAATCAACGGGGACATAGGAATCATTAACCATAATAAGAACATCATTAAGACTCCCCATGAGTTTCTTTTTAGCATTAGCATCAAGTGGGACATTCAAATAACAATCTTCAAGAGGAGGCAAATCAAGCATATCATAAATCCTTCTAGGCATAATAGAAACACTACTATCAAGATCACACAAAGCTTTGAAATCAAAGTCATTCACTTTCATATTAATGATGGGTTCCCAACCATATTCTTGCTTTATAGGAATAGAAGCTTTATGTTTCATCTTTTCTTCCTTAATCTTTATGAGAGCATCGGTAATGTGTTTTGTAAAGGCCATGTTCATAGCACTAGCATTAGGACTTTTAGCAAGCTTTTGTAGGAACTTAATAAATTCAGAGATGTTGCAACCATCAAGATCAAAATCAACTTTATCATCTAAAGTAGTAGAACTATTACTAGCCTCAACACTAGTGGTGGTAATAGTAGAAACACTAATGTTTCTAGCAATTTCATCTTCTCTTTCCCATTTAGCATGTAATTCAGCTAATAGTCTAACATTTTCATCAATTCTTACTTGTATGGCATTAGTAGCTGCAAAGGGATTCTCATTAGTTTCAGGTTTAGCAGCCATTTTATTCAAAGTAGATTGAGCTTCAGCCAAAGATGCTATATTTCTTTCAGCATTAGAGAGTTTTTCCTCAATAGTTTTATTGAAAGCAGTTTGTTTAGTAATAAACTTTTTAAGCATAACTTCAAGTTCAGAGGGAGCACTCTTATTATTGTTGTAAGGATTTCCATAAGCATTACCATTGTTGGGAGGATATGGCTTATAAATGTTGTTACCAAAATTGTTCCTATAAGCATTATTACCATAAGCATTGTTGCCAAAATTGTTATTTCTTATGAAGTTCACATCAACTTGCTCTTCTTGAGCAACCAAAGAGGCTAAAGGAACATTATTTGGATCAATATGGGTTTTCCCATTAACTAGCATAGACATAATAATATCAATCTTATCACTCAAGGAGGAGGTTTCTTCAACAGAATTTACCTTCTTACCTTGTGGAGCTCTCTTAGTATGCCATTCAGAATAATTAACCATCATATTGTCCAGAAGTTTTGTTGCAGCACCCAAAGTGATGGTCATAAAGGTACCTCCAGCAGCTGAATCCAATAGGTTCCTTGAAGAATAGTTTAATCCTGCATAAAAAGTTTGGATGATCATCCAAGTAGTCAGTCCATGAGTGGGACAATTCTTTACCAAAGATTTCATTCTTTCCCAAGCTTGAGCAACATGCTCATTATCAAGTTGTTTAAACTTCATTATTTCACTTCTCATGGATATAATCTTAGCAGGAGGATAGTATTTTCCAATAAAAGCATCTTTGCACTTAGTCCAAGAATCAATAATATTCCTAGTTAAGGAATTCAACCATTCTTTAGCTTTTCCTCTCAAACAGAAAGGAAACAATTTCAGCATAATAATATCACCATCTATATCCCTATGCTTTTGCATCTCACAAAGTTCAACAAAGTTATTTAGATGGGAAGCAGCATCTTCATTCCCAATACCAGAAAATTGTTCTCTCATAACAAGGTTGAGCAAAGCAGGTTTTATCTCAAAGAAAGTATTTTCAGCCATAGGTGGAGCAATGGGAGTGCTCATAAAATCATTGTTGTTGGTGCTAGTGAAGTCACACAACTTAGTGTTCTCAAGAGTAGTCATTTTTTGGGGTTTTCAAATAAGAAAGCAAACAAGTAAAACTAATTTTTTTGTGTTTTTTTAAGAACAAAACAAGCAAACAAAGAAAAAAGAAACTAAGCAAAACAAAAAACAACAAAGTAAAGAGATTGGTTATGAGGGACTCCCCTTGTGAAGATGTCCTTGACTCCCCGGCAACGGTGCCAGAAAATCGCTTGATGGCTCAATACACGGCGCCCAAAAAAGTGCTTGGTGCGTGGTGTTGATGTAGAGCTCGTTGGAAACCCCAAGAGGAAGGTATGATGAGCATAGCAGCAAGTTTCCCTCAGTTATGAAACCAAGGTTTAATCGAACCAGTAGGAGCAAGGAAACACCTCAAAGGTGTTACTAGCTGAGCTTTGGCAGGGCGCACTACCGGTGCTAGTAGCAACGTGGAGACCTGCACAACACAACCACAGAACTTTGTCCCCAACTTGCGATGAGGTTGTCAATCTCACCGTGTTTTGCGGAAAACAAAGGATTAAACGTATCGAATGGAAAGAAGTAAAAGTTTGCAGAAAGTAAACACAAAGCAGTAAAAGATTGTAGATTGTATGTAAAGAAAAGGACCGGGATCCATAGTTCACTAGAGGTGGCTCTCCTTAGATAGATAACATGCTGGGTGAACAAATTACAACGGGGCAATTGACAAACACCGAGAAAGCAATACATGCATATACTAATCATCTTGACTCCTTTGAGACTTGATTGGGCATTACAACATAATACATAGACCGCCATCCAACTGCATCTATGACTAATAATCCACCTTCAGGTTATCATCCGAACCCCCTCCAGTATTAAGTTCCAAGCAACAGATTATTGCTTTACGAACTACGTGTAAAGTAAACAATACAATTGTTCTATGAACAAAGGATCATTGTTTTCTCCCTAGTAGCAACAGCACATCTAGTACCTTAGAGATTTCTATCACTTCCCCAGATTACTAGAGGCATAAACCCACTATCGAGCACAAATACTAACTCTTGGAGTTGCTAGCATCTACTTGGCCAAGATAGCTACTAACAACAGAAAGCATGCAAGATCTCAAATAACAAAGACATGATAGAATCAATAATCAATCTGAAATAGCATCTCAATATCCATCGGATCCCCGCAAACACAACATGTATGGATTACAAATAGATGATCTTGATCATGAACGGAGCTCATAAGATCTAAACATGAAAGAACAAAGGAGGAGAAACCAGCCATCTAGCTACTACATGGATCCGTAGTCCAAGGATGAACTACTCACGCATCACACTGGAGGCTTGCATGGTGATGAAGAAGGCCTGTGGTGAATTCCCTCTCCTAGGTGCCGGGAAGAGCTTCAGACCCCCCCTGATCTAGGGATGGAGATGACGGTGGCTACAGACTCTTTCCTGGATATTTGATCGGGTACTTAGGGTTTTCGTCCCGAGGGCAACTTATAGGCGGAAGGAGAGGCCGAGGGGGTGCTGGGGTCGGCCAGACCACGCCTGGCCGGGGTCTGGCCAGGTGGTGTGGCCAGCCCCTGGCCCCTCTCCGTCTCGTATTCTGGCACTTGATCCCTTCCGGAAAAATAGGCACTTTGGCTTTTGTCCCGTCCAATTCCGAGAATATTCATTTTCTGACTTTTCTGGAACCAAAAACAACAGAAAACAGGCAGCTGGCATTGTGGCTCTTGTTAATAGGTTAGTCCAAGAAATCATAATAAAAGTACTCCAAAGTTGGAACAAAACACAAGAAAGTGGATAAAACTAAGCATGGAACATCAAAAATTATAGATACATTTGCAATGTATCAATGACGCATGTGTTGTGGCGTAGTAGTAGCAATAGTAGGCTTTTCAGACTTGATTAAACATGACATGACCGCTCGGCGACTTTTTCCATGCACGGCTTCGTGTTCCTTCTTGTAGAAGTCTCGCTGAGGGAGACATCCGTGATGTCTCACGCTGTACTGTGAAGGGCACGACATGTGCAATGATCATCGTTGGATCACACAGAATCAACGGTTGGTGCGCACGATCCACGTGACAACTGTGACAACCAATCTGGGAGTAGCAGACAGAGTGAGCACAGGTTTGGGCTTCTACAAAAGATAGAGAGAGGGTGCAAAATTGAGTAGTGTAAAAAAACCAAGGGCAAAACTGAGTAGTATAAAAATGGAAAGTGAGTGTCGTGTATAATGAGATAGATGGATCAACCAATGGCATTGCATGTCAGTTCTTCTCAGAACCCAAATAAGGATACACCAGTGTCATTGCATGTGTGTTCTTTTCATGAACCACACCCAGTGTGATTGCATGTGTGTTCTTCTAAACAAACCACACATGGATCCACCTAGTGTGATTACATGTCTGTTCTTTTCACAAACCACACAAGGATCCACCTAGTGTGATTGCATGTCTGTTCTTTTCACAAACCACACATGGATCCACCAGTGTCATTGCATGTGTGTTCTTTTCATGAACCACACATGGATCCACCAGTGTCATTGCATGTGTGTTCTTTTCATGAACCACAACTAGAGTCATTGCATGTCTGTTCTTTCCACAAACCACACATGGATCCACCTAGTGTGATTGCATGTCAGATCTTTTCACAAACCACACATGGATCCACCAGTGTCATTGCATGTGTGTTCTTCTCATGAACCACAGCCAATGTCATTGCATGTATGTTCTTCTCACAAACCACATAAGGATCCACCAGTGTCATTGCATGTGTGTTCTTCTCATGAACCACATCCAGTGTCATTACATGTGTGTTCTTCTCACAAACCACATAAGTATCCACCAGTGTCATTGGATGTATGTTCTTCTCACAAACCACATAAGGATCCACCAGTGTCATTGGATGTGTGTTCTTCTCATGAACCACACATGGATCCACCAGTGTCATTGCATGTCTGTTCTTTTCATGAACCATAGCTAGAGTCATTGCATGTCCGTTCCTTCCACAAACCACACATGGATCCACCAGTGTCATTGCATGTGTGTTCTTTTCATGAACCATAGCTACAGTCATTGCATGTCAGTTCCTCAAAACAAACCACACATGGAGCCACCTAGTGTGATTGCATGTCTGTTCTTTTCACAAACCACACATGGATCCACCAGTGTCATTGCAAGCGTGTTCTTTTCATGAACCACACATGGATCCACCAATGTCATTGCATGTGTGTTCTTTTCATGAACCACAGCTAGAGTCATTGCATGTCTGTTCTTTCCAGAAACCACACATGGATCCGCCTTGAGTGATTGCATGTCTGTTCTTTTCACAAACCACATATGGATCCACCAGTGTCATTGCATGTGTGTTCTTCTCATGAACCACATCCAGTGTTATTGCATATATGTTCTTCTCACAAACCACATAAGGATCCACCAGTGTCATTGCATGTATGTTCTTCTCATGAACCACAGGCAGTGTCATTGCATGTTTGTTCTTCTCACAAACCACATAAGTATCCACCAGTGTCATTGGATGTTTGTTCTTCTCACAAACCATATAAGGATCCACCAGTGTCATTGGATGTGTGTTCTTCTCATGAACCACACATGGATCCACCAGTGTCATTGCATGTCTGTTCTTTTCATGAACCACAGCTAGAGTCATTGCATGTATGTTCCTTCCACAAACCACACATGGATCCACCAGTGTTATTGCATGTGTGTTCTTTTCATGAACCACAACTAGAGTCATTGAATGTGTGTTCTTCTAAAGAAACCACACATGTATCCACCTAGTATGATTGCATGTCTGTTCTTTTCACAAACCACACATGGATCCACCTAGTGTGATTGCATGTCTGTTCTTTTCACAAACCACACATGGATCCACCAGTGTCATTGCAAGCGTGTTCTTTTCATGAACCACACATGGATCCACCAATGTCATTGCATGTGTGTTCTTTTCATGAACCACAGCTAGAGTCATTGCATGTCTGTTCTTTCCACAAACCACACATGGATCCACCTAGTGTGATTGCATGTCTGTTCTTTTCACAAACCACACATGGATCCACCAGTGTCATTGCATGTGTGTTCTTCTCATGAACCATAGCCAGTGTCATTGCATGTATGTTCTTCTTACAAACCACATAAGGATCCACCAGTGTCATTGCATGCGTGTTCTACTCATGAACCACAGATGGATCCACCTAGTGTCATTTCATGTCTGTTCTTTTCATGAACCACAGCTAGATTCATTGCATGTCTGTTCTTTCCACAAACCACACATGGATCCACCTAGTGTGATTGCATGTATGTTCTTTTCGCAAACCACACATGGATCCACCAGTATCAGTGCATGTGTGTTCTTCTCATGAACCACAACCAGTGTCATTGCATGTATGTTCTTCTCACAAACCACATAAGGATCTACTAGTGTCATTGCATGTGTGTTCTTCTCATGAACCACAACCAGTGTCATTGCATGTTTGTTCTTCTCACAAACCACATAAGTATCCACCAGTGTCATTGGATGTCTGTTCTTCTCACAAATCACATAAGGATCCACTAGTGTCATTGGATGTGTGTTCTTCTCATGAACCACACATGGATCCACCAGTGTCATTGCATGTCTGTTCTTTTCATGAACCACAGCTAGAGTCATTGCATGTCTGTTCCTTCCACAAACCACACATGGATCCACCAGCATCATTGCATGTGTGTTATTTTCATGAACCACAACTAGAGTCATTGCACATCTGTTTCTCTAAACAAACCACACATGGTTCCACCTAGTGTGATTTCATGTCTCTTATTTTCACAAACCACACATGGATCCACCAGTGTCATTGCATGTGTGTTCTTTTTATGAACCACGGCTAGAGTCATTGCATGTCTGTTCCTCCAAACAAACCACACATGGATCCACCAGTGTCATTGCATGTATGTTATTCTCATGAACCACACATGGATCCACCAGTGTCATTGCATGTGTGTTCTTCTCATGAACCACATCCAATGTCATTGCATGTCTATGCTTTCCACAAACCACATAAGGATCCACCAGTGTCATTGCATGTCTGTTCTTTTCATGAACCACACATGGATCCACCAGTGTCATTGCATGTTTGTTATTTTCATGATCCACAGCTAGAGTCATTGCATGTCTGTTCTTTCCACAAACCACACATGGATCCACCTAGTGTGATTGCATGTCTGTTCTTTTCACAAACCACACAGGGATCCACCAATGTCATTGTTGGGGATATACTTTCCGGGTATCCTCACAGTTCCTCACTGACCAGGGTGGACCACTTCGGGTTAGAGCTTTGCTTCACGGGCGGCCCAGTTAGGGAGAAGAGACGGAGTTCAGTCCGGCTACGGGAAGGCCCAGAAGACTTACCGACTTAGGCCCGTAGTGTTACTTGTAGTTTAAGATGTACTCTGTAACCGACTCTTAGTCGTAGCCGGATAGATCTCTCCTGTAAACCCTAGGCCGGATATCTATATAAGCCATCCTAGGGAGAGCCTTTAGGGCACACCACAATAGTCTACAATCTCAATCTCACAGGCGAAACCCTTGTAACCCCTATCCGGCTCTGCCGTATTACTGGATTGCTAGCAGGAGTAGGATCCATCCAAAGCCGGCGGATTCGAACCTAGGTAAACTTGTGTGCTCACCATCCCGGAACACCGTACGTCTCACACCCCTCTTTTCCGCACGCCTCGAGGACCCCCTCATGGCGTACTTGTCATCAATCCAATGATAGTTGGCGCCCACCATGGGGCAAGTGAGCTTCGGATCTGCGTTCCGAGCGGAATCTGCAAGATTCGTAATCGGCAAGACTATTGCCGTCGGTCGCATCCTCTACGCCAACGATGTCCCTCTCATCGTTCTCGACGAGACTTGGATTCTGGCTAGGGAGACCGTGACTGCCTACACAATCATGTCTTTTGGCGAGATTGATGTTTACATTGGTTTCGCTAAACCTGCCCCACCCACCCCAGCGGTGATGATAGAGGCAGAAGAATCTTCTGGGCCCCTTTTTCCGCGGAGGTGGCAGAGTTCCGGATCTCAGAAAACCCTAAACCTACCCAGCCCGCACTAGCTGCGGAGATAGTGGAGAAATCCGAGCCTGAGGAAGACCTAGCGGTCCAAGTCGAATCTAGAGTGGACCTCCTTGGAGAGACCGGATCCTAGATTGACCCGCCCGCGAAAGTCGAAATCCAGGAGGAGCTCATCAACGACACTGATTTCGGCTCTGATGACGCCGGGACAGATAGGCCTTTCCTAAGGTACCTAAGGAAGCACGCGATGCACTTCGTCGGATATGTGGGATCCGGATCTGGCTCAGCCGATGCTGGAGAAAACACCGACTCTGTGCTGGAGGCAATTGGAACAAACACCGACGTACCCGCATCCTCCACGGACATCAGCGGATTTCCGAAAGTTCTCCACGGAATATGAAGAGGAGTATAACTCCAAAGTTGCAGAAGAAGGAGAAGCCATGGATGAAGGATCCGGGGAACACTCTCCCAAAGCGCAGGATGACATGGAAGTCGGAGATAATCCCGAAGTCCAGATGTCCGAAAGTACCGATCAGAGCCTGACTCCGGGAAACAGACCCAAAGCCGTCTTTGCTACCGGCGCTGCCAAGAGGGCAAAGTAGAAGAACAACAAAGAACAAGACCCCGACAAAAGACCCTCTGACAGAGGAGGTGATTGCCAAGGAATATGAAGAAGACTCGGATGGAGCACTTATCCCAAAAGAGCCGAAAAAAGAAGAATCGGTGGATGGACATGTGATCACTGAAGGTGCGCGTAAACTCATCGATGCTGCATTAACCACACCTATTCCTACAGCTGTAGAACTTACTGCTGAAGAGCTGGACGAAAGGGCCCAAGCCCTAGAAGCGCATCATCAACAACTCCTGGATGAAGCCAAAAACATCGAGGAGGAAAAGAAATGCATGGCAACTAAGGATTACATGTCTCGGTTGCATCAGAAGACCCAGAAACGTTACACAGGTGACGGTAAATTTCCGGAAGTGAACAGGGTCCTCTTTGAAGAAGATCCAGGGATGCTTCGGCTCGACAGCAAAGGAGATTTGGTGTACCCAACACCGGTATAGAACACTATCGCAGCTCGAGATATTCTATCAAATAACCCAGGCCTAGAACAGGTTCGATTGGGCATCAAGCTACTCACCAAGGGTCTGGAGCAACAGATGGCTGCGAAATCCGAAAGTGGAAAGCTGGTCTCGAAATCCGACCAATGTCACATGGACTCAGCCTGGAATGATATATGGCCCCAGCGTGTTCCGGAATAGCGTCACCGTTCCGACCGACGGGAAGATAACTACTCTAGAACCGGATCATCAGGACAACATCACAGAACCCTCACGTGACTGGAGCAACGTCGTTCCAGCTGCCGAGCAAGATGCCATTGCTGCACTGTATCAGAGAAACCCTCCCGACGAGAGTCGAACGATCGAAAGGGAGAAGATAAAGAGAAACGTCAGGAGGAGGATCGTCAAAAAATGCCACCTCCTAGACATACAAGCCGTCCGGCTGAGCCTCACCGTGGTGGGAACGACGGACGAAGGAACGACGGAAACCATGCCGGGACAAGCAGGCAGGGGGCTCGTCATAGTGAAGACCCTCCCCGAAACCGTAATAATGATGCTCTGGATAGAGGCCGGCGAACAGCCAGAAATAATCCAGCTGCCCCACACTCTCTCAAGGGGGACAAGGAGGACGACGTGGCGGAGGAGGTGGTGGAAGAAGCCGAAGTCCAGCTCCAAGGCACCGCAGCCACAACTGACATTCGGGACAATCTCTATCCCCGAAAAATGCAAGACACAGGATCAATTCCAACATAGAGGCACGGCGCTACGAAAACAATGATATCTACGTGGGCCCAAAGTGCTTCGGACCATGCATCAGAGCTACAAGATTTCCGGAAGGATTTTCTATCTCAAGACATATCCAAGCCTACGACAACATTGCTCGGCCCGATACCTAGCTACAGGATTTTTTCCAAGCTTGCTGCATCGCCAAAGGCGGAAACAACCTGGTCGCAACCTGATATCTCCCACTCATGTTGCGGAAGACGGCACGATCATGGCTTAATGAACTTTCGGAGAACACCATCCACAACTGGTATGACATGCAAAGTGCGTTCTTTCGGAATTTCGAAGGCACATACCGGAGGCCCTGTACGGTCGGAGACCTACAACGTTGCACCCAGAAGGCCGGACAAACTTTCTGGGATTACCTCGGACGATGGATCGACACTAAGAACTCCTGTGAAGGAGTAAATGATCAAACTGCGATCGAAGCTTTCATCGCAGGTCTCCCAATTGGTCTACTGCGCCATCGCTTGAAGTGTGACAAGGTCACTGATTTGGGAGAGATGATAGAAACAGCGAGCAAATATGCAGATGTTGACGACGATGCAGAGGGATTACTCAATGCCCTAGTTGTACCACAGTCGGCAAAACAACCAAAGCAACAAGCTCAGAAGCGCAAAAATACCTTAGAAGAAAAACCCAACATGGTGCCGTCAGTGGTCACTGCTACTTTCGGGTCTGGAGGACGAGGAGGACGCGGCGGAGGCCGCGGGCGTGGGCGTGGAACTTCAAGAGTCCAAGGTAGAGGAGACCAACAACCAGGCAAAACCTACTCTTGAGCCGACATTGCTAATAACCCATGTGTGCATCACCTAGACGCCAATGGGGGCTCGTCCCACACCAACACCGAATGACGTTTCAATGACGACATCAAAAGAGATGACACCGCGGGCTACAAAGCTAAGCGGAAGAAGGGAAAGAAGAATCCCGAAAAAGAAAAAGAGACCAAGGAAGATTCTGACATGGAGGAAGCTGATGCTTCAAATCCCAAGCCGGAAGGGAAGAAAAATTTTCCGACCAAGAAAGACACTTATGTCATCTTCCTCGATCTCAACCAGCAAAGGTCAAGAAAGCAGTTCTACATGAGCTCAACGCAACAGTTTCGGCTGTCCCTCAATTCTTGGACTGGTCGGAAGTGGCAATCACATTTGACCGCGCTGATCATCCGCCTAAGTTGCACATGTGAGGAAAATACGCCTTAATCGTCAATCCACTTATTGGAGGTTATGGTTTCTCCAAGACCCTCATGGACGGCGGCAGTAGTATCAATATTCTCTATGTCGAAACGCTACGCCGGATGAAGATCTCGGAGACCCAGCTGAACAATAGCTCTGTGATCTTTCATGGAGTTGTCCCAGGAAGACAAGCCAATTCCCTAGGAGAGATCACTTTGGATGTTACCTTTGGAACTCCAAAGAATTATCGAATGGAGGCAATTTCCTTCGAAGTGGTCCCGTTCAAGAGCGCATACCACGCTATATTCGGACGTCCGGCTTACTGGGCTTTTATGGCTCGTCCGTGTTACATTTACAATATGATGAAATTTCCAGGTCCCAACAGCGTGATCACCATCAGGGGAGACCCGAAGAAAGCGCGAGAGTGCGATGATGGAAATGCCGCTTTGTCAAGCTGTCTTTGCATGCCCAGGAGTACCAGGAGATCAAGAAGAGCATAGATCCGTCTGAGATGCCTGCAACGAAGAAGGAGGTGACAAAGCCAAATCCGGAGTTCAAGGCATTAGAAGAGACGAAGAAGACGTCGTTGAAGGATGATGACCCCTCCAAGGTGACCCAGATAGGCGTAGGCCTAGGTAGCGCATAGGAAAGCACGCTCGTCAAGTTCCTCCAAGCAAATCAAGATATCTTCGCATGGCAGCCAGCTGACATGACCGGAGTACCTAGGGAACTTGCCGAGCACTCTTTAAATGTAAACCCGAATGCTAAACCCGTCAAACAGTCCTTACGATGTTTTGGTGATGAAAAGCGTAAGGCAATAGCTAAGGAACTAGCACGGCTCGAGTTAGCTGGATTCATAGAAGAGGTCATCCACATTGAGTGGTCGGCCAATCCTGTAATGGTCCCTAAAAAGGACACCACTGATTTAAGGATGTGTGTTGATTATACTGCCTTGAACAAGGCTTGTCCAAAAGATCCGTTCGCTCTGCCTAGAATTGATCAAGTTATCATTTCTACGGCAGGCTCGGAACTCTTTCTCGACGCATATTCTGGTTATCACCAAATCCGGATGAAGGAATCTGACAAAGTCAAAACTTCATTCATAACCCCTTTCAGAACCATCTGTTTTGTTACAATGCCCTTTGGGTTGAAGAACGCAGGAGCTACATACCAGCACACGATGCAGCGTTGCCTCCATGACCAACTCGGACACAATGTACATGCATACGTGGATGATATTGCGGCGATGTCCAAAAAGAAGGAAACGCCGATTTCCGACTTGGAGGAAACATTCACCAATCTATGAAAATACAACATCATGCTTAACCCGAAAAAATGTTTCTTCAGAATACCAGCCGGAAAATTGTTAGGTTTCATCGTGTCTCAAAGAGGCATAGAGGTGAACCGGGACAAAATCAAGGCTATACTTAATATTTCCAGGCCAACTCGCCTGAAGGACGTACAAAGACTAACTGGTTGCATTGCTGCAGTCAGTCGGTTTGTAAGCCGGCTTGGAGAAAGAGCCGCACCATTATATAAACTCCTGAAAAAGACCAAGGATTTTGTTTGGACTGACAAAGCTGAAGCCGCACTACAAGACCTGAAGAAAGTACTCTCATCTGCTCCTATCCTTACTGCGCCGGAACCACGGGAACCGATGTTGCTCTATCTTGCTGCGACAAACAAGGTCATTAGTATCGTCATGGTGGTGGAGAGACCGGAGGAAAATCAGGAACACCTGGTGCAGCGTCTGGCTTACTTTGTCAGCGAGGTCCTGACAGAATCAAAACAACGATATCCGCACTATCAAAAGTTGGCTTACGGTGTTTTTCTAGCATCTCGTAAGTTACAACATTATTTTCAGGAGCATCCAATTACCATGGTGAGCACAACTCCCATGAGAGATATAATCAACAACAGTGACGCCACAGGACGCATCGCCAAATGGGGCATAGAGCTTTCAGCTTTTGATATTGAGTATAAACCTCGGACAACAAACAAATCCTAGATCCTTGCTGACTTTGTCGCTGATTGGACGGAGATGAAGGAGAACATGATCCTCCTTGAGTCAGAATACTGGACCCTCTATTTTGATGGGTCTAAGGCTCGAGGGGGCTCAGGGGCTGGCGTGGTGCTCAAATCACCCCAAGGAGATAAACTTCTATACGTGTTGCAAATCCACTTCACAGCGACAAATAATATTGTCGAGTATGAAGCACTGCTGCATGGAATCAGGATTGCTAAGGATATTGGCATCCGACGTTTGATGTGTTACGGAGATTCGGATCTTGTTGCTCAACAAGTGTCGGATATTTGTAATGCAAATAAACACATGGCAGCGTATAAAGCTGTCGTGGATGATCTATCTAAATCGTTCAAAGGGTTTGAGGTTCAAAACATCCCTCGAGCAGAAAACGAGGAAGCAGATGCACTATCTCGGATAGGCTCTGCGCAGAAAGAGGTCCCAGATGGCGCTTTTATAGAGAACCTCAAAGTTCCTTCAATAAAGGGAGTAGATGAGAAATATCCGACCAAATCCGACTCACCTCTAATAGCGGTCCAGCTGTAATTCCCAGTTGGACCCAACCCTACCTTGATTATCTGGTAGAGGGCAAATTACCTGAAGAAGAGGTTCTGAGCCGGCAGATCATCCGACGAGCAAAAGCTTATACTATAGTTAAAGGTGAGCTCTATAAGCGGAGTGTTTCTAGGGTTTTTTAGCGCTGCGTATCTCTGGAAGAAGGAGTGGAAATCTTAAGAGAAATCCACGAAGGCGAGTGTGGTCACCACGCTGGAGCCAAATCTTTAGTGGAAAAAGCTTTTAGACACGGATTTTTCTAGCTTACAGCTCAGGCAGATGTCGAACGATTAGTCAAGACGTGCAAAGGCTGCCAAAAGTACGCCAAACAAGCTCATGTTCCGGCTGATCAGCTGCGAACAATACCTATAACATGGCCTTTTGCGGTCTGGGGGCTTGATATGGTAGGACCATTTAAACGAGCTCCAAGTGGATTTACTCATCTCTTAGTGATGGTGGATAAATTCACCAAATGGATTGAGGCTAAACCTATCACTAGTTGTAATGGAGCAATAGCCAAAAGATTTGTCGAGGATGTTATAATCCGGTATGGTTATCCGCATAGAATTATCACGGACAACGGGAGTAACTTTTCTATGGGAGAATTGGCCGAATTCTGCAACGAGCAAAATATCCGGCTTGACATTGCGTCAGTCGCACATCCACAGGCTAACAGACAAGTCGAAAGAGCAAATGGTTTAATCCTACAAGGCCTAAAACCGAGACTCGAAGCACCACTACGACATGCTGCGGGGGCTTGGGCAGAGGAATTACCCTCTGTAATATGGAGTTTACGAACGACTCCGAACAGGTCAACCGGATACACACCTTTCTTCTTGGTCTATGGTGCAGTAGCAGTTCTTCCTAGTGATTTGATTCACACTTCTCCTAGAGTGGCCGCGTATATTGAAGAGGATGCCGAGATTTCTCGACAAAATGATCTCGACTTAGTCGAAGAAGTTCGCGTCGTTGCTGAAATGAGATCAACAGCCTATCAGCAGAAGTTACGCAAGTATCATAGCCAGAGAGTCAGAAACAGATCCTTCAATAAAGGCGATTTGGTTCTCAACAAAGAAAACACAAACTTTCCCCAGTATGGGAAGGGCCCTTTTTAGTTAGTACAGTATTGCACAATGGTTCGTATTACTTAACTGACATGAGGCCAGTCAAAGAAAGACCTGCTACTAAGAAGAGAAAGAGAGGTGGAGGCAGTACAAATCCGGATGAGTTAGACAGACCGTGGAATATTGCTCAGCTACATCCCTTTTATTCTTGGTTTATCCTTCTTTGTAATCATATATATGTACATGTTGCCTCAAGTTTTTCTGAGAAGTTCTTACCATCTTATTTCCGAATGATCATGTCATAGTCGAAAATCCTAGAATGCTTGAAAGTACTTTATGCTCATGTTCGTTCTGGTTTAGATTTCCGATTCTAAAATTGTTACCCTCGGGTATAACTCTAAAGTTTCTAAGTCTTTACTTTGGTTATTTGTCTGATTGCCGGATGCGGGTATTTTCCGAGTAGTGAATTGTTGGTACTGGAAGCCGGCTTTGTATCCGAGTTTAAACTAGTTTAGCAATTGAGCTCCATTGCTCGGCAAAGTTTCTGAGCAGAAGGTTTAGCCGGCTCACGAAAGGGACGAGGCGGAAATCCAGATAAACGATAAGTATAGGCGAAAAAAGTTCAGGTGCTTATGTAAACATTTTAGGCACAGAAAAATTTAAAGCCAAAAGTGCTGAATAGATTAAAAGCTTAGCACTAGCAAAATTATAGTACTTCATATTTACAGACGCATCATGTTTTTTCAGGATAATACAAATATTTCTGGCAATCTATGATGCAGGAGGAGAAGAAGGAGCCGCCGGCTTGCTGGATACATCGCCTTGATATTGTTCCGAGATGTCCACATCCGAGGTGGTGCGTTCATCATCAGAAACTTCTATTGCTTCTTCCGGAGGCGGAGGCGGAGTGTCCACGCAGGTGAAGAAAGGAGTGTCGTAGCTGGTCAAGTCAGCCACGTGACATCCATATCCGGCACAGGAGTCCATAATAGCTTTGATGTCCTGCTCCTGGCCGTCTTCATCTACTATAGAATACCCTCTGGTCACTTGCCATATCTCCATGCTTCCATGGTGGCTCATGACCATGGTGAGAGTGTTCTGTGCTGCAGATCGCGCGTAGGACATATTCCAATCCTGGACAAGCTGCGGCATTTCCTTCGCCTTGTCCCGCACCTGAAAATCCGACATGCTATGCATGTCCGGAATCTTGAGAGCTTCGCCAATATCCTCAAGGGATTGGCGGAAGTCATGAAGTAGGTCACCGACTTGGGTAAGCCGGTGGGTGCGGGGCTCGGCGGAGGTGGAGTCTGTCAAGTTCAGAGGACCTATACACAAAAAAATTTAAGAAAATCCGACATTGAAAGAAGTCGAAGAAAATAGAAAAGTCAGACAGATGGAACATACCGAAGATGACGTCATGAATCTTGGTCTTCTCTTCCCGAAGACTCCGGAGTTCAGCTCGGAGCGCCTCGGAAAGGTCCCTCTCTCTGCACAGTTCGTTATTGAGGTCCGATATTTTTTGATCTTGGGCGGCAATCTTGCGATCGCGCTCATCAGTATCCATGGAGGAGGACTCGAGAACTTGAGCTATGCTCTTCTCATGATCCTCTTTGAGCTTATCCAGCTCTTGGCGAAGTTCCTTTTTCTCCACCACTAAAGTTTTGAGGTTCTCGACCTCTTCAATCATGGCGCACGATTGTTTTACAAGCGCTGTAAGTCAAAAAGAACAACAGTTCGGAAAAAAATTCGACTACAAAAACATGAAAGACAAGGTTTGAGTCTTGGAATGTTTACCTTTGGCCTCATCCTTGAAGACTTTAGGTTCAGCATTTTTAAGTCGGAGAGCCTTGATCTCTCTCCGCTTGTCACAGACATTTTTCAACAAATCCTGGTTATAGGAACATACTTTCTGTAAGTCAGAATACCCAAAGTCAGAAGTCTACTAAAGACTCGGGCTAATATTTTTACTAATATCAGTACGAGCCTTGGGGGCTACACTAGTTCATTCTTTGGCATCCTAAGGAAGCATAAACCCGGATTATATATCCTACTTAATGCTTGGGGGCTAGAGGATATGATATGAAATGAGGAAAAAACAAGAGATAGAATTCCGACTTACATATTGCTCGCGAGTAAGTTTATCCAAACTCGCATTTACTTCAACAGCGACCTTCTCGGCGAGAGTCAGAGGGACCACTAGCGCTGTTGGAAGCTCACCGGTCCTTATCCTCTCATCGCGAAGACGCACTTGTGCAAGAAGGTCAGAGAACTTGATATCCTCTGCCTCTTGTGTTTCTTCTTCGGCAGATAAGTTTCTTTTCTCCAGGCATTGCCTGGCCAGCCGCTGGATCTCTTCCGCAGATTTCCGGGACAAGCCAAACTTGGCAAGACCCGGATTGTTGAGAAGGTTTTTTGCGAAGATCTCTGCCGAGGGATCATTACCCGAAGAGGGTTCACCCTTATCTGTACCTGACTCACTCATGGTGACGTCAGTTTGTGATTCAAGGATCACGGGCTCCGTTGAAGGAGCCAGATCTTCTGCGACAGCCGGAGAAGGAATGATCACTAGCATTGCGGAAGGTTGGGGGGCAGGAGTCGGAGGAGCCACGGCAGGAGAAGCCATGGAAAGCTTCGTCTGTCATAGGGGCCTCGAAGAAGTTCCCTTCCCCTTGCCCTTGATGAGCTGCTTAGCTCTGAGATTGTGATAAAGTCGAAAACATTACATCTTGGAAGACAATTCGAGTAAGGTACAAAGGAGGAAATTGTGTTGAAAGTTACCTCTTCACAATAGGCACCTCTTTTGTGCTGACAGCCACTGTCGGAGCCTTGCGTTTCTTAAGCACAATGTCCGGCAATGGGACCAGTTCTGCCTCCTGAGAAAACTTCGGAGGATATCCCTCGAGAGGAGCAAGTTCCGACTCGGGGAGGTCGGCAAGCTGAAAAGAAGAAAACATATCAGTATTGCGATTTAACTTAAAGATTGAAACACATAAAAAGGTTTATTGTTGAAAGCTTACTGGCACTACGGGGTTTTCCGCCGTATGCATATCCAGAGAAACCTCCGGGATCCTCCTCTCGATCCGCTCCCTTATCAGCCATTTAATCTGGCTTATGTAACCTTGCGTGGTATAGGCTCTGGGGCTGATGCGGAGGGAGTCTTTCTTGGAAGACGTGATGGAGTGCATCAGTCGATCTCCGTGGTACTGATGGGGCTAGATCCGGCATGACACCCAGCATTGGACCAAGTTGGATCCCTTCAGTCCTTTGTGTTTGATCAGATATTCGACCCGCCTCTTAGCGAGGATCAGATCGTCACTAAGAGCCGGAGCAGCCTCATCCCAAGATGGTTGGGCCGTGGCAGCTTTGTCGACAAAAGCCGGCAAAGCAGTAGCTTTGTCGGGAGCCGGAATATCCTTGTGATAAAATAAGGTGGCTGGCCACTGTTTGACCGAGTCACTAGCTAAGATCTTCGGATATGCAAGCTCGCGTCTAAGCGAAAAACCTATGCTACCGGTGATATAAGGAACACCAGCAGTGATAGAATTTCTCCGGACATGAAAGTAATACCGGAATAAGGTCAAACTCGGCCTAATGCCGAGAAATCCCTCACATAAAGAAGCAAGATTGGGAGGAGAGAGTTGGGAGGAAGATGGTGGAGTTGAACACTATAATGGTCAATCACCTCGGAAAAGAATTCTGAGGGAGGAAATGACAAACCTATGTCGAGTGGGTGCTAAAGTGGACCCGCTTCGCACAAGACGGAGGAGCCCTTCTGTCTCCACGCCGTGGAGCTTCTCATCATCTAGAACGCAGGGGATCCAGACCCTGCGGAAGCTTTCCTTCTCCTCCGCCGCTTCCGTCGCCGCCGTCGCCGCCGCTGCCGCCAAGCCGGAAGAGGATGAAGAAGCCATTTCTCCAGCGAGCAGATGACCTAAGATGGGCGACGCTGGGAGGTTTTGGGGGAAAGCAGAGGAGCTCTGTGCACGCGGAGGAGATTTGGAGGAGAGGAAAAGGCAAATGAACAGGTGAAGAAAGGAGGAGGAGAATCCTCACCCCTTATATCCACCTAACCGCGCCAAGATTCGTGCAAATGGTATAGTACAACCGCCACGCGTCGTGGAAGGAACTGGGAAGGACCCACGTGATGATTACATCGCCTCGATATCCGCGCATGCATTAAAACAGCGCCTTGGTTCCACGAACCGCGGACCCACCAACGGTCGTGCTGATAGGATGTCTGTCAGATGACGTGACTTGACCATGACTTGTCTATCAGTAACCTGTTGATAGGTTCGACTTATTTTTAAGACCCGGATTGTATTTTTTGTTGTGAAGTTTTAGGAACCCTTCAAGATTCTGCAAGCCGAAGATCAAGCTATACGATGATAAAATCCGACTTTGGATCTTGGAGACTTCCGGGGGCTGCTGTTGGGGATATACTTTCCGGGTATCCTCACAGTTCCTCACTGACCAGGGTGGCCAACTTCGGGTTAGAGCTTTACTTCATGGGCGGCCTAGTTAGGGAGAAGAGACGGAGTTCATTCCGGCAACGGGAAGGCCCAGAAGACTTACCGACTTAGGCCCGTAGTGTTACTTGTAGTTCAAGATGTACTCTGTAACCGACTCTTAGTCGTAGCCAGATAGATCTCTCCTGTAAACCCTAGGCCGGATATCTATATAAGCCGTCCTAGGGAGAGCCTTTAGGGCACACCACAATAGTCTATAATCTCAACTCGCACAGGTGAAACCCTTGTAACCCCTATCCGGCTCTGCCGTATTACTAGATTGCTAGCAGGAGTAGGATCCATCCAAAGCTGGCAGATTCGAAGCCGGCGGATTCGAACCCAGAACACCGTACGTCTCACACCCCTCTCTTCCGCACGCCTCGAGGACCCCCTCATGGCGTACTTGTCAGCAATCCGACGACAGTCATTGCATCTGTGTTCTTGTCATGAACCACAGCCAGTGTCATTGCATGTATGTTCTTATCACAAACCACATAAGGATCCACCGGTGTCATTGCATGTGTGTTCTTCTCATGAACCACAACCGGTGTCATTGCATGTCTGTTCTTCTCACAAACCACATAAGTATCCACCAGTGGCATTAGATGTATGTTCTTCTCACAAACCACATAAGGATCCACAAGTGTAATTGGATGTGTGTTCTTCTCATGAACCACACATGGATCCACCAGTGTCATTGCATGTCTGTTCTTTTCATGAACCACAGCTAGAGTCATTGCATGTCTATTCCTTCCACAAACCACATATGTGTTGGGTCCGCAGCATAGAAAACAAAAAATTTCCTACGGTGTGAACTACACGCCAAGATCTATCTACTAGGTACAAAGCAAACAGGTGGACATACATCCATAGAGACCTTACCCTCGAAGACAACGAGCTTTGTTAACAAGTAGGAACTCGTGGTTGATGTAGTCGTACACTTGCCGATCTCAAGATCGTGAGGAAGTCCGAGCGCCGCAACTCAAGAAGCATCCGCACTGCACACACGTTCAAGCCACCGGACAACCTCCACCTCCTCGCTCCAGCGATCCAGTAGAATCAGCAACTCCTTCCAGACGAAATGCCACCGGGAACATGTATCTCGCTAATCCGAGACCATGGGGGAATAATTCTAGAGGGGGAGAGATATCCTTCACAAGGAGGTGTGAGGATGAAGGAGGGAATGGGTGGCCTTTTATAGGAGGAGGTGCCCCTCTCCATGGCCGGCGCATGGGGGTGACCCCTCACCTCCCCCATTCATGTGGTGGTAACTCCTCCACATTAAAATGCCTCTTCACATTCCCTTTTAAAGTCTCCACTTTAAATGCATTAAGTTTCTCCAAATTTATTGCTCTCTCATTTAATAAAACTATTTTATTAAATTTATTCAGAATTTTTTTAATTACTTTAATTAACAAACATTCACATATAGCCCCTTGCAATATTTCAATATCACATGCAGAACCACCTTCTGCAATTTCACCCAAAACAATTTCCGGTTTCTATTGAAACAATTCCTGCGCTTTGCAATTCTTTCGTCTGAAACATATGTGCTCCAAAATGGTGTCCGGTAACTCTTAAGTGTGCCACCCTACGATTCGCGAATAATGCAGACATGATCGAGACCCTTCTCCGATCAATAATCAGCAGCGGGACCTGGAGATCCGTACTGACTCCTACACATTCAACGATGACTCCTGTGATCGTGAGAACCTTTAACGCTTGTAACTAAATCCCTTTGTCTCTTGATATATTACATGTCCGAGATTCGATCATCAGTATCTCCATACCTAGTTTGATCTCGTTACCGACATGCACTCTTTTCTTGTTCCCGTGATATAACATTCTAGTGATCACTTGCTTGCAAGCTATCCTAATGTGATATCACCGAGAGGGCCCAGAGTATATCTATCCGTCATCTGGATTGACAAATTCCACTCTTGATCCATGAGCCTCAACATAACCCCTTCGTAGCACTGAACCCATCTTTATAGCACCCTGTTACAGTGTGACGTTTGATGTTATCAAGATACTCTTCCGGTGTTAGCAATTAACATGATCTCATGGTCTAAGGATAAAGATTACTTCGTATGATGTTATAGCAATATAAACACAATGACTTGATTGTAATGCTATACTTCGGATGAATGTTCATCACATCATTCCACCAATGGTGTGACCTTGTTATTAACAACATCCAATGTCCATGATCAGGAAACCTTGATCATCCTGTTAATCAACAAGCCAGTCTATAAGAGAGGCATGACTAGGAACCCGTTTTTTTGTTTATTAAACACACATGTATTGATGTTTCCTATCAATACAATTATAGCATGCAAAATAAACATCTATCATATACAAGGAATACATAATAACAACTTTATTATTGCCTCTCAGGGCATATTTCCTTCAGTCTCCCACTTGCACTAGAGACAATAATCTAGTTCACATAGTGATAAATCTAACACCCATGGAGTTCTGGTCTTGATCATGTTTTGCCCTAGGGAGTACTTTAGTCAACGGATATGCTACATTCAGGTCCGTGTGCACTTTACAAATCTCTATATCTCCATCCTTGACATGCTCGCGGATGGAGTGAAACCGACGCTTAATATGCTTGGAATTCTTGTGAGACCTTGGTTCCTTTGCGTTGGCTATGGCTCCATTGTTGTCACAATAGATCACCATCGGGTCCAACGCACTGGGAACCACACCCAGTTCCGTTATGAACTCCTTCATCCAAACCGCTTCATGTGCTGCCAAGCAAAGCAACATATTCCGCCTCCGTTGTTGATCCAGCTACCACAGGTTGTTTGGAGCTCCTCCAACTAACTGCTCCGTTGCTCAAGAGAAATACATATCCGGATTGAGACTTAGAGTCATCCGGATCAGTGTCAAAGCTAGCATCGACATAACACTTAGCGACTAGCTCTTCTTCACCTCCGTATATAAGAAACATATCCTTAGTTCTTCTCAAGTACTTAACGATATTCTTGACCGCTATCTAGTGTTCCGAACCTGGATCAGATTGGTACCTACTAGTCAAACTAATAGCATGTGCCACATCCGGTCTTGTACATAGCATGGCATACATTATAGAGCCTATGGCTGAGGCATAGGGGATCCTATCCATTATCTCTCTTTCTTCCGCCAGTGGGGACTTTGAGTCTTACTCAATGTCTTGCCTTGCAACATAGGTAAGAACCCCTTCTTACTTCCGTCCATATTAAACTTCTTTAATATCTTATGAAGGTATGTACTCTGCGATAGCCCAATTAGGCGTCTTGATCTATCTCTATAGATTTTAATGCCTAATATATATGAAGCTTCACCAAGGTCCTTCATCGAAAATTTGCTGTTTAGATAACTTTTAACACGGTTTAAAAGATCTAAATCATTTCCAATCAATAATATGTCATCCACATATAATATCAGAAATGCCACATTGCTCCCACTCACTTTCTTGTAAATACAAGCCTCTCCATAAGTTTGGACAAATCCAAACTCTTTGATCACCTCATCAAAGCGGAGATTCCAACTTCGTGATGCTTACTTCAGTCCATAGATGGATCGCTGAAGTTTGCACACCTTATTAGCATCCTTAGGATCAACAAAACCCTTAGGTTGTATCATATACAACTCTTCTTCAATATTACCATTGAGGAACGCAGCTTTGACATCCATCTGCCATATTTCATAATCGAAATATGCAGCAATTGCTAACATAATCCTAACCGACTTAAGCATCGCTACGGGAGAGAATGTCTCATCGTAGTCAACTCCTTGATTTTTTCGAAACCCCTTTGCGACAAGTCGAGCCTTATAGATGGTCACATTACCATCAGCATCAGTTTTCCTTTTGAAAATCCATTTATTCTCAACGGCCTTTCGGTCGTGAGGTAAGTCCACCAAGGTCCAAACCTGGTTTTCGTACATGGATTCCATCTCGGATTTCATGGATTCTAGCCATTTATTGGAATCCGGGCTCATCATCGCTTCTTCATACGTCGCAAGGTCATCCATTTCATCAACCATGAAATTCACAATAGGATTGCCGTACAGTTCAGGAGCTGCACGTGTCCTGCTTGACCTGCGAGGTTCGGTAGTGTCCTCTTTCGGAGTTTCATGATCAATATCATTAGCTCTCTCTTCATTAGGTGAAGTCAACTCCGAAACAACTTCCGGTGCTGCGCCACTCGCCATTCCATGAAGAGAAGGTTCAATAACCTCTTCGAGTTCTACCTTCCGACTACTCACACCTTTCGCGAGAAACTCCTTCTCAAGAAAGGATCCATTCTTGGCAACAAAAACCTTGCCCTCGGATCTGTGATAGAAGGTATACCCAATCGTTTCCTTAGGGTATCCTATGAAGACGCATTTTTCCGCTTTGGGTTCGAGTTTATCCGGTTGAAGTTTCTTCACATAAACATCACATCCCCAAACCTTAAGAAATGACAGCTTAGGTTTGTTTCCAAACCATAATTCATACGGTGTCGTTTCAACGGATTTAGATGGTGCCCGATTTAAAGTGAATGCATTGTTTCGGCATAACCCCAAAATGGCAGTGGCAAGTCACCGAGACATCATAGATCGAACCATATCCAATAAAGTACGATTACGGCTCGACACACCATTACGTTGTGGTGTTCCGGCAGGCGTGAGTTGCGAAACTATTCCACAGTCTTTCATATGTGTGCTAAACTCATAACTAAGATACTCTCCTCCACGATCGGACCGCAGAAATTTGATCTTTCTGTTACGATGATTTTCCACTTCATTCTGAAATTCTTTGAACTTTTCAAAAGTTTCAGACTTGTGTTTCATCAAATAGATATACCTATATCTACTCAAATCGTCCGTGAAAGTAACAAAATAACGATATCCACCTCGCGCCGACACACTCATTGATCCACACACATCAGTATGTATGATTTCCAATAGATCTGTCGCCCGTTCCATTGAACCGGAAAACGGCGTTCTAGTCATCTTGCCCATAAGGCATGGCTCACATGTATCAAATGATTCAAAATCAAGTGATTCCAAAAGTCCATCAGAATGGAGTTTCTTCATGCGTTTAACGCCAATATGACCTAGACGGCAGTGCCACATATATGTAGATATATCATTATCAAGTTTAATCCTTTTAGCATCAACATTATGAATATGCGTAATACTACTATCGAGATCCAACAGAAACAAACCATTCAACATAGGTGCATGACCATAAAAGATATTATTCATATAAATCGAACAACCATTGTTTTCAGACTTAAATGAATAACCAATTTGCATCAAACACGATCCGGATACAATGTTCATGCTCAGTGCAGGCACCAAATAACAATTATTTAGGTTTATAACTAATCCCGATGGCATATGGAGAGGCAGCGTTCCGACGGCGATCACATCAACTCTTGATCCATTGCCGACCCGCATCGTGACCTCATCCCTTGCTAGTTGTCGCTTGTTCCGCAGCCCCTGAACCGAGTTACATATATTAGCAACCGATCCCGTATCAAATACCCAGGTGCTACTGCGAGTACTAGTCAAGTACACATCAATAACAGTTATATCACATATACCTTTGTTTGCCTTGCCGGACTTCTTGTCCGCCAAATACTTGGGGCAGTTGCGCTTCTAATGGCCAGTCCCCTTGCAATAGTAGCACTCGGTGTCAGACTTAGGGCCAGCTCGGGGTTTCTTTTTAGGCGTGGCAACAGACTTGCCACCCTTCTTTCCCTTGTGCTTGCCTTTCTTGTCCTTCTTGAAACCGGTGGTCCTATTGATCATCAACACTTGATGTTCTTTCCTAATCTCCACTTCTGCAGTCTTAAGCATTGACAGAAGCTCGGGAAGAGACTTCTTCATGCCCTGCATATTATAGTTCATCACGAAGCTCTTGTAGCTAGGTGGCAGAGATTGGAGAACACGATGTATGCCTAAGTCAATGGGAATCGTTATTCCCAAGGACACAAGCTTATCGGCGTACCCAGACATTTTGAGTACGTGGTCACTAACGGAGCTGTTTTCCTCCATCATGCAGCTAAAGAACTTTTCTGTAGCATTATAACTCTCTACGGCAGCATGGGTATCGAAAATCATTTTCAATTCTCCCATGGTATCAAAGGCATTGCCATTTTCGAAATGCTTTCAAAGTTCTGGCTCTAGCCCATACAGTATGCCGCAATGAACTAAGTTGTGGTCCTCCTGACGGGTTATATAGACGTTCTTTTCCTCGTCAGGGGCATCAGGAGCTGGTGGGGGGCCTAGCGGCACATCTAGCACATATTGCTTTTGTGCAGCAGTGAGGAGAATCCTCAAATTCATAGCCCAGTTGGTGAAGTTGCTACCATTCGCAGCAAGTTTCTCTTTCTCCATGAACACATTGAAATTAAAAGTAGGTGGTGTCATCTACAACAGAATTTGTAAAGTATATTTAGACTAAGTTTATGATAGATTGAGTTCAACTAATCCAAATTACTAATGAACTCCCACTCAAAAACGACATCCCTCGTGTCCTTTTGGTGATTACATGAACCAAATCCACTACACCAAGTCCGATCATCACGTGAGTCGGTGTAGCTTCAAAGGCGAGCATCTATATGGGCATCATATCAACTATATGACTCATGCTTAACCTTTCGGTCCGTGTTCCAAGGCCATGTCTGTACATGCTAGGCTCGTCAAGTAAGAACCTTAGTATTTGCGTGTGTAAAACTGTCTTACACCCGTTGTATGAAAGCGTAGAGTTGAGAACACCCGATCATCACGTGATGCCTCAAAACACGATCCACAAAACAGTGCATACTTAAGGAAGAACACATTTTATCTTGATATCTAAATGAGGGATCATCTTATAATGCTACCAAACACGCCAAACTAGCAGTATAAGATGCTAACATCTAATGTGTGAAGTGAGGTGATATGGTCCATGCATTTGATCTCTATCATTTGCATCGTGGTATGATCTCTATCATTCCTTTGTGTGTAAGGCCAAGGTCTATGGAACTTACACGTTAAGTGAGTTATAAGAGTATCTATCATACATCTACTTACAACAATACCATATCAAAACACTAGCCCAACAACGATCTAAACTAGACGCCTCTAATTTATCAATTGCAAGTTTTACGTGGCTTAGGGCTTTCGGAGATAGAACCTATCTAACCTACGAACATGAACCACAACGAGGATAACCAAGTTATTAGCAACTCGTTGTAAATCAGATATTGACTATAGTAGGAGAGACAAACACCGCCACCACTTATGCAAAACAAGTTGCATGTCAGTCGTGGAACCGGTCTCATGCACGATGACATGTAAGGTTGGTCCGGCCGCTTCATCCCACTATGCCACCAATATCCAAAGTACATAGAAGATGCAATAACATGATCATCATCGCCCACATATAAACATATGTGTACTACCCGTGCAAAGCACCTACGCATAGATCAGGCTCTGATACCACTGTTGGGTCCGCAGCATAGAAAACAAAAAATTTCCTACGGTGTGAACTACACGCCAAGATCTATCTACTAGGTACAAAGCAAACGGGTGGACATACATCCATAGAGAACTTACCCTCGAAGACAACGAGCTTTGTTAACGAGTAGGAACTCGTGGTTGATGTAGTCGTACACTTGCCGATCTCAAGATCGTGAGGAAGTCCGAGCGCCACAACTCAGCAGCGCATCCGTACTCGCACACACGTTCAAGCCACCGGACAACCTCCACCTCCTCGCTCCAGCGATCCAGCAGAAGCAGCAACTCCTTCCAGACGAAATGCCACCAGGAACATGTATCTCGCTAATCCGAGACCATGGGGGAATAATTCTAGAGGGGGAGAGAGATCCTTCACAAGGAGGTGTGAGGATGAAGGAGGGAATGGGTGGCCTTTTATAGGAGGAGGGGGGGTGCCCCCTCTCTCCATGGTCGCGCATGGGGGTGACTCTCACCTCCCCATTCATGTGGTGGTAACCCCTCCACATTAAAATGCCTCTTCACATTCCCTTTTAAAGTCTCCACTTTAAATGCATTAAGTTTCTCCAAATTTAATGCTCTCTCATTTAATAAAACTCTTTTATTAAATTTATTCAGAATTTTTTTAATTACTTTAATTAACAAACATTCACATATAGCCCCTTGCAATATTTCAATATCACATGCAAAACCACCTTCTGCAATTTCACCCGAAACAATTTCCGGTTTCTATTGAAACAATTCCTGCGCTTTGCAATTCTTTAAATGCGTCAAACATATGTGCTCCAAAATGGTGTCCGTAACTCTTAAGTGTGCCACCCTATGATTCGAATAATGCGTACATGATCGAGATCCTTCTCCGATCAATAATCAGCAGGGACCGGAGATCCGCATCGACTCCTACACATTCAACGATGACTCCTGTGATCGTGAGAACCTTTAACGCTTGTAACTAAATCCCTTTGTCTCTCGATATATTACATGTTCGAGATTCGATCATCGGTATCTCCATACCTAGTTTGATCTCGTTACCGACATGCACTCTTTTCTCGTTCCTGTGATATAACATTCTAGTGATCACTTGCTTGCAAGCTATCCTAATGTGATATCACCGAGAGGGCCCAGAGTATATCTATCCGTCATCTGGATTAAAAAATTCCACTCTTGATCCATGAGCCTCAACATAACACCTTCATAGCACTGAACCCATCTTTATAGTCACCCTATTACGGTGTGACGTTTGATGTTATCAAGATACTCTTCCGGTGTTAGCAATTAACATGATCTCATGGTCTAAGGATAAAGATTACTCCGTATGATGTTATAGCAATATAAACACAATGACTTGATCGTAATGCTATACTTCGGATGAATGTTCATCACATCATTCCACCAATGGTGTGACCTTGTTATTAACAACATCCAATGTCCATGATCAGGAAACCTTGATCATCCTGTTAATCAACAAGCTAGTCTATAAGAGAGGCATGACTAGGAACCCTTTTTTTTGTTTATTAAACACACATGTATTGATGTTTCCTATCAATACAATTATAGCATGCAAAATAAACATCTATCATATACAAGGAATACATAATAACAACTTTATTATTGCCTCTCAGGGCATATTTCCTTCAATATGGATCTACCAGTGTCATTGCATGTCTGTTCTTTTCATGAACCACACCCAGTGTCATTGCATGTCCGTTTCTTTAAACAAACCACACATGGATCCACCTAGTGTGATTGCAAGTCTGTTCTTTTCACAAACCACACATGGATCCACCAGTGTCATTGCATGTGTGTTCTTCTCATGAACCACAGCCAGTGTCATTGCATGTATGTTCTTCTCACAAACCACATATGGATCCACCTATGTCATTGCATGTATGTTCCTTTCATGAACCACACCAAGTGTCATTGCATGTCTATTCCTCTAAACAAACCACACATGGATCCACCTAGTGTGATTGCATGTCTGTTCTTTTCACAAACCACACATGGATCCACCTGTGTCATTGTATGTGTGTTCTTCTCATGAACCACAGCCAGTGTCATTGCATGTATGTTCTTCTCACAAACCACATAAGGATCCACCAGTGTCATTGGATGTGTGTTATTATCATGAACCACACATGGATCCACCCAGTGTTATTGCATGTCTGTTCTTTTCATGAACCATAGCTAGAGTCATTGCATGTCTGTGCTTTCCACAAACCACATATGGATCCACGAGTGTCATTGCATGTATGTTCTTTTCATGAACCACACCCAGTGTCATTGCATGTCTGTTCCTCTAAAAAAACCACACATGGATCCACCTAGTGTGATTGCATGTCTGTTCTTTTCTCAAACCACACATGGATCCACCAGTGTCATTACATGTGTGTTCTTTTCATGAACCACAACTAGAGTCATTGCATGTGTGTTCTTCTAAACAAACCACACATGGATCCACCTACTGTGATTGCATGTCTGTTCTTTTCACAAACCACACATGGATCCACCAGTGTCATTGCATGTCTGTTCTTTTCATGAACCACAACTAGAGTCATTGCATGTATGTTATTTCCACAAACCACATATGGATGCACCAGTGTCATTGCATGTATGTTCTTTTCATGAACCACAGCCAGTGTCATTGGATGTGTGTTCTTTTCATGAACCACACCCAGTGCCATTGGATGTGTGTTCTTTTCATGAACCACACCTAGTCTCATTGGATGCGTGTTCTTCTCACAAACCACACATGGATCCACCAGTGTCATTGCATGTGTGTTCTTCTCATGAACCACACATGGATCCACCCAGTGTGATTGCATGTCTGTTCTTTTCACAAACCACATATGGATCCACTAGTGTCATTGCATGTCTGCTCTTTTCACAAACCACATATGGATCCTAATTAACCTTAGGAGAGCCCTAACCTTAACCCCCAATGGGTGGCCGTTAGACCGAGTCTTCTAGAAGGCATGCCCTAACACAGTTGTTTTGTTTGACGATTGTTACATACCGTTCGATCGGGGCGCTTGGACGATTGGGATGGTCTTCGTGAGAGCGATCCGCGAGTAGGCTGTTCTGCGGCATGATTGTCCATGCTTGCTCTGGACAAACTGGCAACACCAGGCGCTCCCTGATACGTCCAAAACATATCTACTTTCTCGGACACTTTTGCTATTGTTTCTCCTCTATACTTGTGTGATTTGGATGCAACTAATGCGAACTGACGTTGTTTTCAGCATAATTGCCTTGGTGTCTAATTTTTGTGCAGAAAATCAACTATCAGGAAAAATCCCGTAAAATATGCCAAAAATCCTATTTTACCCGAAGACTCGTGAGCGAATACGAGACGGAGAAGAAGAGCCTAGGGTGGCCACACCACCGCTGGGCAGGCCAGGCCAGCCGCCAGGTGTGGTGTGGGCCCCCTAGGCACCCCCTCGACCTCTCTCTTCGCCTATAAGGAGCCTTCTGACCTAAAAACTTAGGGGGGTTCGACGTTTTTCCAGAAGGAGTTCCGCTCCGCCGCCACCACCAGATTCCACGAAACAACACCAGAAACTCCGTTCTGGCACCCTGCCGGGACGGGGAATTGGAGGATATCATCACCATCATCATCACCATCGCTTCTCCATCGCCATCCATGTTTCCCCCATCTATGAGTGAGTAATCCCCCGCTGTAGGCTATGGGGATGGTAGGGATTGGATGAGATTGTTCATGTAATGGCATCAGATTGTTAGGGCATAGTGCCTAGTATCTCTATTAGTGCTTTATGACTTTGTTGCAACCTTGTTGTGCTTAATGCTTGTCACTAGGGCCCGAGTGCCATGATTTCAGATCTGAACTTATTATTGATTCATCATGATAGTATTGTTTTGGGTCTTATCTACAAGTTGTTTACACACGTCGTTGTCCGAAACCTATGGTCCCGAAGTGACAGAAATCGGGGGAGACGGAAGGGAAAGGCTTTGATGTGAGGATCACGTGTGTTCACGGAGTGTTAATGCTTTGTTCCGGTGCTTTATTAAAAGGAGCACCTTAATTGCCAGTAGTTCCCTAGAGGCTCCGCTGCAAACGGGCTGGCAGGACAAAAGATGTTGTGCAAGTTCTCATTGCGAGCACGTATGACTATATATGGAACACATGCCTACACTACAAGAAATTCGGTCTATTGCAACAAAATTTATTGCCACAACTAACTTTTGTTGCAATAAACTGCAATAATACCACAAAAGTGTCATTTGTTGAAATAGGTCCTACATGTTGCCACAAGTTAGTTTCGTCGCACTATGTTCCCTATTTGTTGCAATAAAGGCTAGGTGTTGCAACGAATTGCATCATCGTGGTAATAAGGTAGCGATATTGCGACATTCATGGTTTGTTGCGCGAATTAGTTACATTGTTGCAATAGATAGTAGGTATTGCAACAAAACAACCCTTCGTGGTAATATTCAGCAAGATATTGCATCAGTTCTGCCATGTCGAGTTAGGCACACATATTGTTGCAAAAAAATGGCTTCTTATTGCAACAAAACACGAATTGGTCGCAATAGCGCACACTATTTTGCCTCAACGTCATTCTCTTGCAATAACTATTACATATTGCGACAAGGCGTGTATCCATGGTAATATGTAGAACATATTGCAACAATTCCATATTGTTGCGAAAAATAACACGATATTGCAACAATGTTCTCTATAGTCAACGACATACCTTCACGGGCTCACCTTGGGCCGTGCCCACCCTGCAAAGTTGTATTTTTTCTAGTACATACCCCTAATACAAGCATATCATAGATCCCATCAGCCCATAAACTATAGCCATCGGTCTGTTGACCACAAGACATAATCACTCGAGAGAAAAAGAGAATGACTGAGAGGAACAACTTCTCTCCTTTCTCATCTCCTCGGTCCCAAACTGAATCGGTCGAGCGACGTGTGGGGTTGGTAGATGGGATTGGACTAGGCCATGGAGGGGTGGCCAATGGGTGGCAGTGGTTGTCCGGTCGCATTACATGTAATGTTGTGAGCATGTAAGAAAGCCTCTATAGAGAGTGGGACATCGTGCAAGTTGCGATCAGCCACAACACAGCGCTAGAATCAAAGCAAGCAACCCACATCACTTGTTTCTGCTAGTTGAATCAAATTCAGCTGGAGTCATGTAGCTTCAGTCGGTGCATGTGAATCAAATTCAGCTGGTCTCATGGAACTTTACATGTGAAACAAATTCAACTGATCTCATGGAGCTTCGGACAGTGCACTACTCATGCACGCATGTAGCTTTTCTTTGACATGGAACTCTCATCGCATTAAGCAAGTGGCGCAGCAGACCTGCTGGCCAACGATACACTTAAAAAGTTAGGAAGAGATTCCAACCAAAGAGACCGCACATCTTGCCGAGATAGACCCACAACAGCCAAATTATTACGAATACAAGAATCAAATTAAAATGTAGACGAATGAAAGCTCGTGTGTCTCGATACAATACGAATGAAACTTGATGATTGAAGAGCGAGATTCTGAGTCTTTACTACTCTAGAACCGTACCACCCTAGTTTCTATCTGTCTGGTAGTGTTTACCACACTTGTCAAATTACAATCAAAACTAACAACAATTCAAAATTTTGGCAGCACCTCCTTTGTTTCAAAGGACATCCATGAAAGGCACACAACAATGTAATGTATATATCCAATATAGATAACGTAAAAAACCATGCAATTCATATATTGCATAACCAGCCACGACATGAGTTATAAAACTAGAGTGACTAAAGGCTCACAGAAAACGTGCAAAGAACTCCACGAACTGTGGTGAAGTACTAAGGATAAACTTAGAATTATGTGAGTAAACGTCCGTGAGGTATAGTGTAGAATTATGCGCCTAAGTGGTGGTGTGCTACTCCTTCATATGCGTATAGCTATGCTGAATACCTGGAAAACCAAATAAAAACTAGTTAATTCCCTAGTCGTTCAAACCAATGGCAAGACAGCCTTCATGTATCAATATACAATGGAGCAGATGACCGAGTACTAATTTGAATACTTCTATTAAATATGCACTTGTTTTCTAAACAGAACATGGCACGTACTGGCAACCATAGGGTCCAAGGATTTTTAATCTTAGGACCCCGGTTCATATTTATATTAAATATGCAACTAGCTGTACAACTAGCTGTTTCAGTATAAAGACTGGACATTGATGAATAACAATACTAGGCACTATTGTTCAAGACTAAGGAAGGAAATAACGGTCTTTACTGGCGAGATGATGTATATCAGTATAGACGACTTCAAAGAACTAAAATGCTCGATAAGAACTAAGTGAGTATCCAGTTCTTGCAGAAGCTATTGTCGAAAAACTATTGTCAAGTGCTCTAAATTACATAAACAAGAGGAATCAACAAAGATGACAGGCATGTGAGGTAGTACAGTAGATTCAGGAACTACACAGGAACTACATGTGCAAAAAGATTCGGGAACATTTGTAATTTTTAGCACAGTGTACAAAAACCATAGTAAGTGCAGGTGCAAACAGATTCAGGAAACCATCGCATATAAACTAGTCCAAACTAGTATAAATATACAGCTAGAAACTAGTATAAAATAAGAAAGTGCAGACTAGCTATGGTCAAGATCAAGTAAATAACCACAGTTGGAAATAAACTACTCCAAACTAGTATCTAGTTCATGCAGAAGTTATTGTCGAAACAATTGACAAGTACTCTGAAACAGCAGATCAACAAAGATGACAAGGACATGATGTACTTAAAAAATACAGTATGAGCAGCAATATGCAACTTAGCAATATTCATCTGTATAACATGTGGAAAGCTCCTTACCAATAGATCAAAACCTAAACAAAGAACCCCTGGTCATCATCCAATCCTTCTTGTCCCAAAGGAGCGACATGGCAATCATTTACGTAAGCCTCATCGTCATCCGTATCATCATCATATTCAATTTGAACTTCTTCAAACTCAGCGGGTCTTATATTTTTGATGACTGAAACATCAACGCTGGATCCTTCTACATCATTTCTACACCAACTAGTGATCTCTTCAGGTGTGCTTGGCACTGTAATTTTTGTGTCGACGACATCCAGCACGTCTGCCTCACCTTCATCGGCTTCAGCAGCTTCATCAAGGCCTACACCATTTATAGCAGAAGGAGCAAACAAATTGCATGGATTCATTTTAATCACAGTTGCCCAATCAGGATTCTTCACATCTCTCACATAGAAAACCTGTTGAGCTTGGAGGCCTAGAATGTAAGGGTCGCCCGTGAATCGGGTTAGAGTAGTGTCAAGGTCAATAATTCCATATTTGTCCTTATTATACCCTTTACTCTGAGTTCTACTGGCTGGAGGCACGTCAAACCAGTCACATTGGAATATAACGACCTCCTTATCAGGAGGATAGTCAAGAAATATGATTTTCTTGATCACCCCATAATAATCAATATTGCATGTGCTATCATCGCCCTTGACTATGACGCCACTATTTTGGGTACTCAAGTCCTTCTCTATATAGGAATTCCGATAGAAATATCCATTCAGAACTATATGGTTGAAAACACGAGCTCGGTGATCAGGTCCTTTAGCTAGTGCATAAATAAGGCTGCTGACCTTATCATCACTATAGAGTTCTGTGATCTGTTACATGGAATAGAATATGTATGAATCATGAACATACTATGAGGAACATTAGTGAAAATGCGAAAGGAACTTACCCGTCTCTCAAACCAGCCAACAAACTCTTCCTTGTGTTGCTTCTGAGGATTTGGACATTTGTTCCTTTTGAGCTCCTCAAGATGTTCACTTCAAAGATATAAATGATTGTTAGTTGAACTGAAAAAATTAATGCACATCATGATGTGAAATAAATACATAGGTATCCTTACTCAATCCATGGTGCTGTTTCCTCACAGTTTGTTATTATGAAATGCCTCATTTGATTAATCTCAGCCAAAGAGAGTGGTTCATGAACAAATCCTTTCTTGGAGTAGTCAACTGTACTCATTATACTAATCTCGATTGGTGGTTGATATGTACCTTTATCTTCATGACGCTAGGACACACCTTGCTTTGTAGGCATGCCATCAAGGAATCGACTGCAAAAAGTCATGCACTCTTCAAGGATGTACCCCTCTGCAATAGAACCTTCTGGGTGAGCTTTGTTACGCACATATCCTTTCAGTGTACGCAAGTATTGCTCAATTGGGTACATCCATCTGTACAAGACGGGTCCTCCCAACCGGGCCTCTTCAGCTAGATGAATAGGGAGATGCATCATAATATCAAAGAACGCTGGTGGAAAGATCATCTCGAGCTGACATAGAGTTTTTGGAATTGTGTTGCTCAACTTCACCAAATCTTCATCGCTTAACTCCTTGGAGCATAAATCAGAAAAGAATTGGCTCAGCTGAAGCAATGGATTAACAACATTCTCTGGCAGAAGCTTGCGCAATGCAATAGGAAGAAGTTTCTGAAATATAACATGGCAGTCATGAGTTTTCAATCCACTAATCTTGCACTGCTCGAGGACCACACATCGCTTAATGTGTGAAGCATAGCCATCAGGCATCTTAATGCTCCATAGAAACTTGAGGAGCATTATCTTCTCTTCCTTTTTTAAAGCATATCAGCCTTTCTTTATTTCATACTTATGTTTACCGGGTTTTGGATGCTGATCCTTCCTAATTTTCAGGTCCTGCAAATCAAGACGGGCCTTCAGACTATCCTTTGATTTCCCATCCATCTCAAGCAAAGTGCCTAGAATGCTGTCACAAATGTTCTTCTCGATGTGCATAACATCCAGATTGTGCCTAACGAGCAAGTTCTTCCAATATGGGAGTTGGAAAAATACACTTTTCTTCCGCCAGTTATGCCAACTCTTAGTTTCCGGTCGCTTTCTCTTATTTGTTCGCCCAAATGGTGCATGCTCAATGCTTTTGTGTTGTTGTACAACTTGTTCACCTGTAAGTGGCTCTGGAGCTTCTCTATGGTCTGTTTTGTTTTTGAACAAAACCTTGTTTCGACGCCATCTGTGGCTCATCGGCAGAAAACGTCGGTGTCCCATATAGCAATGTTTGCGACCATACTTGAGCCATAAAAAATCTGTTCTGCAGTGGCAATAAGGACATGCTAGCTTCCCTTTTGTGCTCCAACCAGAAAGCATTGCGTAAGCTAGGAAATCATTGATGGTCCATAACAAGCATGCATACAGTTGGAATTTTTTTTAGTTGCGGCATCGTACGTGTAAGCACCATCCTCCCATAGAACATTCAGTTCATCAACCAAAGGCTACAAGTACACATCTATGTTATTTCCTGCTGACTTTGGCCTTGGAATAATCATTGACATAATCCAATTTTGTTGCTTCATACACATCCACGATGGCAAGTTATATGGGATAAGAATGACATGCCATGTAGTATGTGATATACTCATGAGCCCAAATGGGTTGAATCCATCCGAAGCAAGGCCAAGCCGAACACTGCGAGCATCTTTTGAGAACTTCTTAGCATATTTCTTATCATCATGCTTCCAAGCCTTCGAATCTGCAGGATGCCTCATTATGCCATCATCCACGCGACCCTCCTTATGCCATTTCATATTTGATGACATAACCTCTGTCATGTATAGCCTTTGCAGCCTTGGAATGAGTGGGAAATACTATAGAACTTTCTGTGGCAATGGCTTCTTTGATTTACAGCTTGATGCATTGTCTTTGTCACTGGTAGGAGTAGATTTCCATCGAGACTCACGATAGATAGGGCATTCTTCGGCATCAGCATATTTATCACGGAATAGCACGCAGTCATTAACGCACGCGTGTATCTTCTTGTAATCCAGCCCAAGATCTCGGATCACCTTCCTTACTTTGGCGAGGTTAGTAGGAATACAGTGACCCTTTGGGAGGACCTGCACGAACAACTGCAGAAGTAAGTCACATGCTCTATTGTTCATCCCAGTGACACACTTTATTTGGTAAAGCTTCACAATGAAAGATATCTTTGTGACCTGATCGCAACCTGGGTACAACTCTTTTTTTGCCTCTTTCAATAGTTCAAAGAAGACCTTGGTTGTTGCATTTGGCTCCTGGTCCTTTCCGTCACCACTGGAATCATCCACATCATTGTCACCCGTACCTTCACCATGATCTGCATTACTTTCCCCCATGTTTGTGCCCCTTATGAGAGTACTGAGCATGTCGCATACTGCAGCACTATCATCTATAGCGTCTTCATTATCAGAATCTTCATCCATGCTTCCCTCATCGGATTGTTCACCATGGTACATCCAGTGAGTGTAGGTCGGATCCATCCCATGGCGCAGCAAGTCACTATGAACATCCCTTTTATTTTTGTGAACAATATTGAGACATTTCCTATAGGGGCATGGGTCAGTCGAGTTTTGATGAGCACCATCAAAAGCAAAATTCAAGAAATCCTTCATGCCTGTTTGCCACTCAACGGAATCTCTTTCCCTATCCATCCAGCTCTTATCTCGTGTCATTTTGCCTTATCTCTGTAAAACCAGTCCTATTAGAAATAACATAGCAGCTGCATTAGTACCTGCATTAAAGTCAATAGCATCACTATCTGCATTCAAAGAAGCTCTCTTCAGCCTACCGCTTGATTCTATTAGTCATATATTAACGCCAATACTGCTATGTTGTAGATCCTAGCAATCATATCGGAGATAATACTATCTCTTCCTGTCATTTCTTTGCACTATGTGATTTTTCAATCTAGCCTTGACCAATAGTCAGGTACAGGGGCGGAGCTACAGAGTGCTACCCAGATGCACATGCACCAGGGTCGAAATTATTTTTTACGAGTGATTAGCGATTGTATATAGCAAGTGCATATAGATGAACATATATATGATGTTAGTTCAAAAGTATAGACGACATATGTCGATCTCAATTTTCGAACAGACAGACAATGGCATTTTAAAGAAAAGAAGAAAAAAAGAACTCCAAGATTCTGGTTCTGTCTTCGAACCAAAGCCCGCTGGTTAATTTTCTACCACTACTGGTTGGAGATTCTCTCTCTGAAGCCGCCAATCCGAGTTGCCTTTGAGGAACGAGAAGAAAAGTGGAGGCACAAGTAGAGAAGAACGATTAAGTACCAATTCGTCCGAAAATCTGAAGCCGCCAATCCGAGTTGTCTTTGAGGAACCAAATCCGTCCAGATGCAAAGTGGCCCCCTAATTTTCCCTAGGAGTCGTCAAATCTTTCTAAGACAATGCAGCTAGCTGTAGGCCAAATCAAAGTAGATGAGGAGGACGCATCACAGAGCCAAATTCATTCCAGACATGAGAAATTTGCAGGCAGGAGCTCACCTTGCGTGTAGGCTTGGCTAGAACGCAGGTGCCGTCGGGGATGAGGAGGAATCAGCGCCACGGCACCGACGGAAGCTGACCGCTGCCAGAGGGGAACGGCGGCCGTAGCTTCTGGACGGGAGGGGCTTCTGACCTCGACCTAACCGCAACCGCTTTAGCCCAATAGGCCCAGAGGACAGTCCTAGGTTGAGCGGCAGAGTTTTAGCCCAAACTGTTGCAATGTTCTAAAAAAGAAATATTGGCCGTTGGAATTTTTGGTAAAAAAAATGGTCATAGCTGATGCGTTTTGCCATTGCTCAAGAACACTGCATGGTCATAGCTGATGTACTGGAACAAATCAAGAACAGTAAAGTGCAAGAGGAAGGTTCAGAGATCAGGCCTTCCTCGATCCGGCAAGGGCGACAACGTCTTGGCGCTTCCTTGATCCGGCCTTCCTCGATCCGCCAGCGGAGACGACATGGTGGCACTTCCTCGGTTTGGCCGCGTCGACGTCCTCTGAAACCTCTGAATCGGTCGTCGATGAGGAATCGGCAAGAGCGCGTTGGCGCTTCGACGACACAGCACTCCTCGATCCGCCAGCGGAGACGCTGTGTTGGCTCTTCCTCGATCCGGCCGCGGCGTGGTTCTTCTTCATGGAGTGCTGACCCTCCTTCTTCCTCCTCTCCGATTCCGTCCAAAACGTGTGCGAGGCGTCAACCTTGCCTGGAGACCAAATCGAGCCAGGGAGATCCATACCCACCATCCTGAAACACTCGGGACATGCCTTATTCGAAGGGATGTACGCCCTTGACCAGCTCCTCCGCCTCGCCACTTGCCACCAGTGGGACACATCAAAGCAGAGTAGGAGCGCAACGTGGTGGATCTGACCATCGGAGATCAACCGACCCTCAAACACCACAGGGACAGACACCACAAGGGAAATAGCTACAACTACTATGATACAAAGGGGTGGGACCCTCACCCAAACTCGACTCCGGCCATCGCCCTGGGAGAGAGGAGGTCTAGGAGGCAAGATGAGGGTTTGCTACTTGGAGATTGATGAATATATGCGGTGGCTTTGATTTCGGTTGTATGAACATGGCTCTATATTCCACCCTGTAACCTAGATGATGGTGAGATAGATGAGCTATGGCTTTATTCTGTCATGTGTGTGGAAACCCTAAAACCTTTAACATAGATGGCGAGATTCTAGTAGTTTTAAAGTGAGGGTGCCATTAGGTGGTGCTCACTAGTTTGCTCGCTCAGGTGGCCGGAGCCGTCAGTGAGTAGTGCTTGATGCCTGCCACTCCCCTTCCTTCCTATTCTTCTGAAGTCTGCGCTTGGCGTTGTGCAATCCCTCCTGTCTGGCCATGGGGGCAAAGGGGAGGGATTTGGCAGCGTCGAGAGGCGCGTGGTGGTTCTCCTCCTGGCCGGCCATGGTGGCGAGGGGGTCGAGAAGCGCGACGCTCCATCGAGGGCTTCGAGATGGAGGCTGGAAGGATCTCCTCTCCCGTACATGTTGGCGCTCTGGTGCAGCGTCATGCGGTCCCTGGCTGCCTTGCCTGAAGTGCTCCCATGGAGGGAGGTCAGCGGCGCATGCCTGATGGCGGGAGCATTCAATAAGCACCTTTCTAGCGCCGATGTTGTGCTTTGCTGGAGCGATTCCTCGACGGCGGCGACGTTGTTGACTATATCAGCTGAAGGGAAGCCGCTCCTTCTAAGGGACGTTTTCCTCCAGGCCATGGTGCCGACGAAGAGGTCTTTCAGCTCCAAGGCGGCATGCTCCCGCTGATCCACTCCAAGTGGCGAGTCCCCGGTGGTGGCGCAGCTGGCCGTGCTTGGCAGCGTTCTGATTGCGGTGGGGAAGGAGCTACATGGAGTCCTGGACCTGATCGCGTTTCCGTTGTTAGTTTCAGGGTCTCATTCGCAAATTGGCTCCGCCGCCGATATTCCCATGTGAGATTCTAGTATATCTTTTCACGACGAATATCCGCCGTCATCGTCTCCGGCTCCTTCGTCATTGAGCCACCCACAAGTCGGATGAGGATCGCGAGCCATCGCGGCGGTCCGCGAAATATATTCCATATTGGTTCAGACTATTATTTCCAATATATTATAATAAAAGATTACTTAAAATAATTCGGCAAAAATCCTAGCTTCCTCATCAGGCTCACCATATGCAGTTCTCTCCAAGGTTATCATCTCCCAAGCAGTCTAGTATGTTTAGCAGGTTCATCTTTGTCAAGTAAATTGGTTCATATGAAGAAAAGCATATTCTATGGATGTAACAATAAACAAGCTCTTTCTTAGAGGCAGCTTATTGTTATTATGTATCATTACTAGAGCCCCAACTTTATTTTGGTTCATATGATTATGTAAATGACACTATGTCTAATCTCTAAGAAATTTGGCTTATGAGTGTCTAGAACAATAAATATGATCAAGAAGTTACTTTACTAAAGAGTGTCAATACAAATATGTTTATATAGCTAGTTAGGGGAAGATTTTATTTCAGGACAAACTTGTGTTGCATATAGTTCTAGCAAATCCAGGACGTCTTTTGTGCAAGCTCATTTTTTATACATTGTATTATGCATATTCATCGGTATAAATGCATTTGGTTGCTCTCCTTTTCAGAACCAATGTAGAGCATGTTAAAATGTGTTTGTTTGATGATATAGCTACCCGCTATGAATATCTTCTGTCAGTTTTGAGTCACTGCGACATCTGTACATCAGCCTATACTCTGTTGGTCTTTCACCTGATTAATCGGAATCAGGATCCACAAATATCACTGCCTATATTCTTGTTGTATGATGAGGCTAAATAAAATTTGTATCTGCAGTTAAGTGAGTAGTAACTCTGAATTCTGATCCTAATATTGTAGTTGCTGTCATTTTCCATCTACTGGCAGCAACACTCTTGTATAGTAGTTGTGTTTCCGTAGTGTTGTTTGATGGGTTGCCAACAAATTGGGTCTGAAATTGACTTTAATTCTTACATTATCTATACAAGGGAACAACAACGAATTCAACGCAACACCTTGTTGGTGGGAGACCGATAACAATACAGCGACACCTAGTGCAAGCTTCAGAGGAAGAAGATGATTCACATTACTCCTTTCCGCAAGGTACACAACTTCCTTAATTCTAAATCACTATTCTGAATGGTGCACATTGATAATGCTAAGTCCATTAATTTTTCCTGTGTTCAGTAAAGAAAGGATCTGTTTTCGTAACAAGGATGGAAAGTATAATAGCATACAAAAACAAACATGGAGAACGCAGATCTGGTAAAAACTTATGACATTTAAGCTGCCTTTACCATTTGCTATAATGCAGAAAATACTAGATTGCTTAATCTTGACAACTCTTAAACCTTATGCAGAAATTCAAGAACAATCTGACACTCCAGTGTCTGCTAATGACATGTGCGCACTTGACGAATGGCCATCCCATGCTCGACGCAATCGTGAACAACTACAGAATGGTACCAATTTTGGTTTATATGTGTGTCTTGGTTTCTTATAATCAAATACCGAGTAATGCAATATTTCTTGTATGATTTGGGTTGTAAAAACTAATGGATAGAAGAAGAAGGGGCGAGGTGTTCTCAAGGGTTTAAATGCATCTAAGGAGCATTATGCCAATGGATCAGAAAAGCTTAATATTGCATTCTCTGAACATTTGGGTGGTACATTAGAAATCAACTACCGCTCATTCCTGGATGACGTGGTAGTCATAATGAAAAGAAAGTTACCACTCATTGGAGTGAGAAGGTGGTCGGACATTCACCCTACCATCCATCGACAGATTGTTGTGCATATGATAGTACGTACAACCTTTTTCACATGTGATATTTATTTTACCATTGATAATGCACTCATTTAGTATATGCATTTCTTCTATGCATTACAGGATAGATGGGCATTGCAAGATACAGTAGAAGTAGAGGAAAAAATCCTCAAAATTGCGAACGAGCGATATAGAGGCTGGCGAGTAACTCTGAGTTCCACTTACAAGGCATACAAAACAGATGCTGCTAGATTGGCTAATGTGCCGGAAGATTTACGGCGAGAAGAATGGGAATGGCTGATTGAGTTCTTTGGCACTGATGCAAAATTTCAGGTTATCTCTAATCTCACTGTTTATGAACTGTGAACTTAGATGAAAGGGCTTGTTTGACTAGTTATATTTTGTTTCAATGAATGGACAGGAAATTAGCCAAAAGAACTCTGATAACCGTAAGAAACTAAAGACAAAACACATAGTTGGATCAAAATCGTACTCACAACTAAGTTTTGAGAAGGTATAAGTCGTAACTAAATATGTATGGTTCGTCGCTAACTATGCTTTCATGTTCCAAGCATCTCATGTTATACTACTTGCAGAGAAACTTGGAAACTGGAGAAGAGCCAGATTGTATTGCTCTTTGGGAACTGGCCCATATGAAGAATGGAACATGGGCTAACCAAGACTCGCAGGCTGTTTATGTGAGTAAAATGAATTTTGCTTATTCTCTAGTTCTTTACTATTGTGCATCGTGGATGCTTCTTCATCTTATTGGATTGTACTTGTCGTATTTAGGACAAAGCATGTGAAGAGATTCAAAACAAAAAAAATGAAACTCAAGGTCCAATTTCAAGTGAACAAAGAAGCAATATTTTCCATACTGCATACAAAGACACTCTGAAATGCAAGTCATCGCAGCCTCATGGGTATGGATACATGGCCAAACCACCAAGTGGTTCTGAAAGGATTAGGTCCTAGCTTGAAGATCAAGCCCGTGCCCAAGCAGAGACCCAAAAGGTAAACTCTGTGCTCACTAATCGGGTCATTGAATTACAAGATCAATTGCTAGCTGAACGTGAAAGCACACAAGAGAGGATTAACTTGGAGCATGCTGAGAGAGAAAACTTGGAGGAGAAGTTAAAAGAAGAGCGTGTTGAAAGAGAAAAATTGTTGGAAGAGGAGCGTGCTGAAAGGGATAGATTGTTGGAAGAGGAGCGAAGATCAAGAATGGAATTTGAGAAAAACATGATGTCAAAGTTTGCACAGTTGAGCAAACAGATGGGAACCAAACAGACGCAAGCTAATCAGGTGATTATAGTCATATGCTTGTGAACTTGTAAGATTAATTTTGTTTACTTGTGTTGCTAAAAGCGCACTTCTATTGTAGACGCCCAAGAAAACGACTGGCAAAGAAAATAGCAATCCAAACCTGCAAAATAGTCTTCTAAAGACCGCTAGTCCTACCGGGGCTGTAGGTACAAGGCACCATATTATTTCTCAAAAGGCGCTCATACAAGCTGCAACAAAGAACAATAGACAGTTTCGAGAAATGGTAAGTCACAACCTTGGTTTTTCTTCATGTCGACCTTTATTTGATTACACTTCTATTTGTCATCCTAGGCATAAGTTCTAAACTATAAGTCTTTAAATTTTATCTATACATTAATGCAGTTGACATAGACCACTGTTATATATTGTTACCTTGTTTCAGTGTTATATGCAAATGCTCTATGGTCAGTGATACACGTGGATTTATACAAACTCAAATCATTTATTTTAGGACGAACGGAGTATGATAAGTAAGTTTAAGTTCATCGTAGTGTCGAACTTTGGCTGCTCTTATTATCTCCTCTATTACTTCCTTACGTTATAAGGCTCTTATGAGTAGTCAAAATTACTGCTGATCGGGAGAAGGGATAAGCTGGGAACTTGAACTGTTATTTTTAGTTCAACTTGATCTGTTATTTTTAGTTAGATAAGCTGAGAACTCAATCGGGAGGAGGGTTGTCTGAGTGCCTGTTTGGATACTACTGTTATTTTTAGTTGAACTCGATCATGATTTATAAACAAAATAAATAAAATATTTGAGTGCAGATGTGACCATAAATCAATGTCCTAATTAATAGTTGCTACTATACCTTGATCTGCTAGATGCCCTACAGCATGGCCTAACTAATCGGGGGCCTCAGATTTCGCACGCTCTCATTGACGGCACTGGTTATATCTCCAATATGCCACTCCAACTTTCTCATACTTCCACTTATGCCATTTTATTGACTTTAAGTGAATAATGGTTCAAAAAAATACTTGTATTTAAATGTGTATTTCGGTATTAACTATACTACCCCTATGCCCAAATTTGGACATCACTTTCAGGTCTTACCCAACGCCAAAAATTCAAAGCATTCAAATTTTGGCTAGAAATTTGATTTGCTTAGAAAAATCTGAAAAATTAACAGTAAATCAAACACACTAATATGAGTCTACTGTTCATTGTTTGGCAAATTCCAGGCATACCTTAAAATGACATCTGAAGTTGCTGTAAACTATGGATGTCTCTAATTTTGCTGTAGTGTGACTTTTTGCGCCTAGGTTTGTGCCGTCTGTTCTAGAGGGGAATTATGGTGTGGTTCCAGTTAGGGGTATGACTTGTAACCCGTGTGTGTTTTTCTTTTTTTTAAGTCTATGTACGGTAGTATATAGGTATATATTGGAGTATAAGTCTGTATTTGGAGTTTCTGCATAGGTAGAGGTACGACAAAGTTGGAGTGGCATATTCTCAACATTGGGTTTTGTCAGTGGCGGATCCAGAAACGGCGAAAGGGGGGTGCTATGTAATTGCATGCAAAAATTTCTACTCGATTGTAACCGAAATTCAGCATATAAGTACATTGCTTCGGTAGACAAAACATAAATATCTATTTGGGTAGTTGATGAACAAAAAAGACAAAATATCATCTATATTAAGTTCAATGCGGGTACTTTTTTGTGTTTCTAAATTTGTATTGGAGGTAGAGGCATATTTTTTAGAATACTATCTCTCATCATAGCAATTGCAATTGACAGATTATTTAAAAAAATATAGTTACAATTGAAGTGTAAAACATAAACTAAAAAATTATCTTTGTAAATATCCATTAAAGAAATCAGGGGATGGAAATCTCACGTAGCACGTAGCAGCCGGTGGAGGACGAACATATCAACCTATGGGCAGATTGGTGGAGGCCGGAGGGAGGACCGGAGGAGATCACGGACAATTGAGCAGTTGCGGACGGCTGGCGTCAAGGCCCCTTGTCATCGGGAGCTAGGGCGGCGGAGATGGAAACCATGAGAAACAGTCAAACAGACAGTCGAGGAGAGGAGATGAACCGCGCCTGCCTGGGAGTGCGAGTACCGATGTATCGATCGATCCCATCGTGGGACAGGCGGGCAGCGACGGCCGAATGGACCAGGCAGCCTACACCTTGCGGTAAAAACCAAAGCCTCCCATGTACCAGGTGGTGCTAGCATGGGCCACCGGTGCTAAGCTAATAGGCTGCTCGTATTTTTTTTCCTGATTACCTCGTTACATATGCTCCTTGGTACATTGGGCTGGACCGGTGCTACAGCCCCGGTAGCACCAGGCCCAGATCCGCCCCTGGGTTTTGTAATGGATTTCTCCAATCGGTGAAAGTTGCAGTGGCATGAATCCAATTAACCCTTAAATATATGACTAGAACAAAGACATATTGATAGACTACATAACTGAAAATTACAACAATGCTGAAATAATTTATTGCTTATGTTATGTTGGACTGATTAAGTTGAGCTGAACAATTTCTTTATTCTTTGATTGCAGGATTCAAATATTTAACTGGACTGGGCATTCACTATGCTGCGTGGATAGTTTAATCTTTGCACTTGATTAGGATAGCATATTCAGTATGTTGAATGAATGCTGAATTATTTATGGATTTTGCTATGCAAAATATGATATTCTATGAATCTATATCAGATACCTATGGTTCGAATCATGTAATTGAATTCTTTTTTTTGGATTGCAATAGTATATTACCACAACCTAGTTTCTATTGCAATAGGTTAGTACCACGAAAAATATAGTGTTGCGTCATATCTTAGTCGCCACGCCGACCAGTTGTGTTGCAGTAGGAAGTTGCCATGAAATGTTTGTATTGTTGCGATAGTTGCCTGCCACAAATATTTTGGCCGTTGTGATAACCATTTGCCGCCACCAAATTCAACTTTGTTGAAATAGTCCTTTCACCACGAATCGCTTGTATTGTCGCAATAGTTTATCAAGACAAACATTTCGGTTGTTGTGATAACCACTTGGTGCCACAAAATCCAGCTTTGTTCAAACGGTCCTTTCGCTAGGAATCATTCACATTATCGTAATAGCTTCTCGCTACGCACATTTTGTCCATTGTAATAACTGTCTATCACCGCCAAAACTAGTACGTTGCAATTTTTTGTTACTACGATTTCGAGAGTTGTTGCTATAACTTAATGCCACAAACATAGGGTTTGCGGCGAAAGAGGTGTACCCACGAAAGCAAGAGTTGTTGCTATAGAGTTCAGGTCTATTGCAACAACTGGCTATTGCCACGGAAGGGCATCTTCCATGAAATAAGTGTTGTTGGAATAGGCTATCGCCACAAATGCTTATCGCCACAAAAGACCAATCACCATGATTTTGATCACTGTTGCATTAAGCTATTCCCACGAACCAAATTGTGGTATTAAGCAAGTACTGCTACGAGATAAAATGTGGCAACTTGGTGCACCGGCGTTGCAATAACACAATTTCTTGCCACAATTTGGTTTTCGTGGCAGTAACCTATTACCATACATCTTGTCACAACGCTTGGCAATGAAAGTCATGTCATTGCAATAGGTACCTATTGCCATGATTGGCTCTTATTGCCACGAATCTTGTCGTTGCAATAGACCCGAATCCTTGTAGTGCTAGGATTGTCTAGTACTTGGATGCTTTATCTTATTTATCTGCAATTGCCCTATGTTTTGATTGCTATGTGAATTGTCTTGTCCATGCAACGCCCGTCCATCGATCCCTATGCCTACCGCACTCGAATCCCACTGTTTACTGCTTTTGTTACTATTGTCTTTACTTTACTACGCTTTACATTTTACTATTCCTACTACAAAACTGTTACTCGATAAACTGCTGTGAGCAAGATTGTTTCCAGGTGTAGCTGAATTGACAACTCAGTTGTTAAGGCTGATAAGTATTCTTTGGCTCCCCTTGTGTCGAATCAATAAATTGGGTTTCACTTCCCTCGAAAATACTGCGATACACCCCCTATACTTGTGGGTCATCAAGACTATTTTCTGGCGCCGTTGCCGGGGAGCATAGCTTTATTTATCAAGTTCACTTGGATTCTCTATTGTTCGCTGCTTTCCATCCATCATGGGTAAGTCTCATGATGGCAAGGTTCCTATTTTACCATCACCTACAAGAAGAGGTACGGTTCTGAACACCTCTACTGCTCTTGATTCACCGTCTGTTCTGAGTAAGTTTCTTACACCACCACATACACATGCTACACACACTGCTACTACTTTTGAATCTGAAACTTCTGATGCTTATGATGCTGCTTCTACTGTGCTTGATAAGAGTGGTTCATTAGGTCCTTTCCTAGATGCTACGATTGCTAGAACTATAGTTGGAAATACCGAAACTCCTAATGAACACACTGCTACACCTGTTAGCTCACCTGAGTCTAGTGAGAGTTATGATGCTGAAGAAGATTATGTTGAGATGACTGATGAGTTTATTGAAGAATGTAGGAACACCCATGATAGGAGAGCCGCTAAGAATCTCCTTAAGAGGCGTACTATTAGACCCAAATTATCTCCTGCTGCTAAGTTTGCTGCTTCTCCCATAAACATTATAGATGAAGATTATGATTTCTCTCTCGATCTATCTTACATAGCTATTGTCGAGAAAGAACCTTTTGGTGGAACTAAGAACGAAAGTGCGGTAGCACATATGAATGAACTTTCTACCATGAGTGGCTTGTTTTCTGATGATATTAAATGCATTTTACTTTGTTGCTAAGATTTTCCCTTTTTCACTGAAAGGAGAAGCTAAAATTTGGTTTGGTAATTTACCTCCTGGATCTATTGATAGCCCCGAGTGCTTGTTTAATACTTTCCTGCAGAAATATTTTCCTCCTAGTGCTAAACATGCTGTTTTGCAGGAACTTTTTGATTTTAAACAGGGAGAAAAAGAGGTATTGCCCGAATCTTGGGCAAGGTTTTGTGCTTTGATTCATGCACAGGCTGGAAGTCCAATACCTAAGAATGAACTACTTGATATATTTTATAATGGACTAACCGAAGAATCTAGGACATACCTAGATAGTTGTGCTGATTGTGTTTTCAGGAATAGGACTCCCAAGGAAGCTGAGGAATTAATGGCTAAAATAAGCAAGAATTATGAAGATTGGACTCCTCCTAAACAAGCTATGCCTGATGTAATTGTACCTGAACCATCTATTCCTGTGCCTATTCCAACATCAAAGAAGAGGGGAGTTATTGAATTAAATGATGAAGTGATGAAGGAAGCTAAGAAATGTCTTAAGGAGAAGGGAATTAAAGCTGCAGATGTCAAGAATTTACCTCCTATAGAAGAATTATGTAAGCCTATTCCCTACTCACCCACTATTGAGATACACTCTCTCCAACACTTTGATGAAGGTGATATCCCTTACTCTAAACCTCTTGATCAATGCTTAGAAGAATTTGATATCTTTATTGTTAAGCAAGATAACTTTAATAAAAGGGTGCAAAATCATCTAATGGAAAACACTAGAGCTATTGTTGAGTTGAAAGATATTGTAGAAAGAATCTCTAATGATGTTAAAATGATTGTTAAACACTTTCAAATGGTTCAAACTCAAATAGATCAACTCGTTAAAGTGCAAAAGGACTTGCTAGTTAATGCTGCTAAAGAAAAACATGCTTATGAAACTAGAACTAGAAGTGGTGCCGCTACCCAGGATCCTCTATATCCTGAGGGGCAGCCCAAAAGAATTGAGCAGGATTCTCAACAAGCTGAAAATAGTGATTCTACTCGTAAGAAAAGGAAAAAAGAAACATAAAACTATTGTAGAACCCTCTGAACCTGCTATAGATCCTAATAGTATATCTATCTCTGATGCTGAAACTGAAAGTGGTAATGAAGAAAATGAAGTTCCTAATGAAGAAAAAGTTGAAGAAGAACCTGAAAACCACACTAAGAATACTAAATACACCAAAGAAGATTTTATTGCTAAGAAACATGGTAGTGAAAGAGAACCTTGGGTCCAAAAACCTATGCCTTTCCCTGATCAGAAACACAAGTCAAAGGAAGATGAACACTATAATAAGTTTTGTGAGTGGATGAAGCCTTTATTCTTGCAAATTCCTTTGACTGATGCTATTAAATTGCCTCCTTACTCAAATTATATGAAGGACATTGTCTCGAATAAAAGGAAGATCCCTAATGAAGAAATCTCTACTTTGCTTGCTAATTATTCCTTCAATGGTAAGGTTCCTAAGAAACTTGGAGACCCAGGGATTCCAACTATCCCTTGCTCTATTAAGAACAGTTATGTTAGAACTGCTTTGTGTGATTTGGGAGCTGGAGTTAGTGTTATGCCTTTCTCTCTCTATAAGAGGCTTTAGCTTGAAAAATTGATACCAACTGATATATCTTTGCAAATGGCTGATAAGTCCACCACTACTCCTGTGGGTATATGTGAGGATGTACCTGTCCAGGTGGCTCATAATTGCTTGATATTAACTGATTTTGTTGTGCTTGAAATGCCTGAAGATGATAATATGTCTATTATTCTTGGGAAACCTTTTCTTAATACTACAGGAGCTGTTATTAATTGTAACCAAGGAAAGGTGACCTTCAATGTTAATGAAAAGGAACATACTATCTATTTCCCTAAGAAGATTGAAAGGACTTATGGTTTAAATTCAATTGAACATGTTGAAGGCATTCAAGTTGGAGAAATATATTGTCCCATACCAAAAGAAAATTTTGAAACTATTATGATTGGGACCATTGCTATCAAGGTTGAGGTAACATAATCATTAGTGGAATACAAAGTTTTGTCTCATATGCAATTGTTTTGGTAGCAAGATTTTATCAACCTTGCTAACAAAAGGATTCCATAGAACAAAACAATGTTTTCATTATGATTATCCCCGTTATTTCTATCCTTTGCATTTTAGTTTTTGCGTTTGTTTAGTTTTCTTTGTGTTGTTAGTTTGCTTGCATGCTAGAACTTCTGTAGTTCTAGCCTTGTTTTTGTCTTTGCATCATGTTTCCAAAAAGAAAAAAAATCTGCCTGTCAGAAAAATCATTCTTCTATTTCTGAAAAATGCCCAAAAATAAAGTGTCCCGAAAAATTCCAGAAAATTCATATTAAATTTTTACGTGAAAAAAGGGGCAGAGGAGTACCTGGTAGGTACCAGGGGGGCCCACCAGGCAGGCACACCACATGGTGGCGCGACCAGACCTAGGTGGCGCCATGCCCAGTGTGGGCCACCCCGCCCCCACTACCTCTCTCTCCTGCCACTTTCTTCTCTCTCCCGAGTAAGCTCCAGTTCATAGCTCAAAATCGCGTTCTTTCTGTGCTTGCTCTCGATTTCTTTGTTCTCTTTGCTCAGCCCATCTTTCTTGCTGAAATTTGGAGCAATTGTTCCTTGGTATGTGACTCCTCCCCTTGTCCAAGTAGATTTGTGTTTAGTGGATTATATGTTGAGTATTTTGCTCCTGTAGTGACTGGTTATGAGAGCTTGTAAGCTTGTTTGATGCCTAGAGATATAGTTTTGATGCATGTTTAGGCCTCTTGCAAGTCCCTATGAGTAGAATCCTTTATTATATTTACTCCTCAATCACTTGTTTAATAGGTGTTTAAATTTCAGAATACCAAGCATGAACAACCACACTTTTGGAGAGATATTTGAGAGTGCTGCACCTAGGAGGTCAAGGCCCTCAAGAACAGCCTCTCAAGCTAGGCCATCATACAATGAAGACCTCATTGCATCATGTATTGGCAGTGAAAGAGATGATGGAGATGCTCACCCATCCTCTTTCCCTTGTTTTACTTTCTTGCAAGCTGCAGGTATTCTTGATGATTTCTTGCTACTGATTGAGAGGGTTGGTTTGACCTCTTATATGCAAGATGAGAGTGCACAATACTCTATGCTCACCAAAACTTTTGTTGAGAGCTTCTCATTTACTAACACATCCTATCATTCTACTGTCTCATTTAAGATCTATGATATGCCCTTCACCATGCCTTTGGTGAGCTTTTGCAGTATTGTAGGTGTGCGTATGACAGGGACCGTGAAGAAAATTCAAGGGCGGCCCGCTGATTTATTGGAGCTTTACCGAGGGGTGACCAATGATGATGACCGCATGGCGCAGTGCGAAAAGATAAGAAATATCCAACTCCCTGCTCTTAGATACTTTGCATACTATCTTGCCACTAGTGTATTGGGTAGGGAGAACACTAGTAAAATCTCCAACTATCACTTAGCTTTCCTTGCTGCTGCGCTCAACAATGATACTCGGTACAATCTTGGCTCTCTTATTGCTCGCCGCCTAGCTGCTAGGGGGCCTATCTATGGAGGCATCATTGCTTCAGGTGTAGTTGATGCATTAGATCTTTCTGTGGCTCCTGATGATGTTATGCTAGCACCACAGAGGCTCGACCTTGTTGCCATGAAAACTCATCACTTTTTCACTGCTACATCTGATTTGAACAATCTAGTATATAGGATGCTTTTCACTGACGGGGATGAAAGGGAGATCCTTTTGCCCCAGCCTGCTTTGTTCAGTGTTGACAGGAGACCGTGGTCACGCTCCAAGGAGGAGGTGGACGAGCAGCTTCGCTTGTTGGGTTTCCACGAGCAGCACCAGGATGATGTGCCCTCCTATGATTATTCCGCACATTACGGAGGGATGTACTCTGGCTCACACCAGGACGAGGGTACCTCCTCGCTGCACTCGTGACACTTCATCTTGGCCAGCCTGGGATTGATACCCACTTAGGCCAAAAGCCTAAGCTTGGGGGGAGGTACGCCAACACCGCACTCATCTCCATATCATGTTGCGTCGGTTCTTTGTATATTCATGCTTTCGTTCTTTTTTTTGTTTTTCGTTCTTCTTTGCTTTTGCTTTCTAAAATACAAAAAGACCAAAAATATTTTTGTTGTTTCTCTTTGGTTTGCTTCTTCTTTTTGCTTTGGTTTGCTTGTTCCTTTTTGCTTTGTTTGAACTATTCAAAAAACCCAAAAAGATTTTCCTTTGCTTGTTTTTCTCTTTTGGTTTTTGTTTAAAAATCGAAAACACCAAAAATATTTGTCGTTCTTCTTTGGTTTTTGTGAGTTGGCTACAGGGTTTGGCAATTCTCAGTGGATTATTGGTTTCATATTATTATTCAAGCCACACAAGTGAAGAGCAATAATGAGGATCAATGACAACTTGAGGCGTGGTAAGAGGCTGGTAACGAACTCTATTTGTCTTCATTTTTGTACATATACTCATCATTGTGAGCTTGCTTAGTCCGTTCATGTAGAGTGTATGTTTTCTTTGGATGCTTAGTAGTTCTTGCTTTCTTGTGATTAGCTCCAGCCCGCTAATAGTTTGTAGCATGTCTCATGAATGTTTGCTTGCATTACTCTACTCATAAATTGGTATGACACTGTGGTATCCTCCTCTGAATGTTTCATTTGATAGACTTGGCACATGCTCACGCATGCACATGACTGTAATAATCAGTTAAGCCTTGACGAATTATTTTGCCTTGAAGATCTTGAATCATTTTCGTGCCATGAGTAGTCATGTTTTGTTGCAAGCATGATAATGACAGCTATTGCTCTCTCGTTTGTCGCTCCCTTACTATTGCTAGCCTTCACTTCCACTGAGTGTTTTACTCACATTTCCAACTCCCTAAACCAAATATTTCCAAAGTGTCCACCATACCTACCTATTAGCATCGTTTGCTATCTCCGTGCATATTCAATATGTCTTGTTTTCTTCCAAATAAAATGTTTGCTTATTATGGGAAAGTTAGTTAGTAAAGCTCTCACGAACTTGATGGCACACTTTATTTTCTTGCACTTAATAAACTTGAACCATTGCGTCCTTCTTTGTTGCGCATATGCTTGCGCTTTATGAGTTGAAGTTAGCAGAACAATGTATCATGGGGACCGCTTTCAGCGGTTCATAGGTACTTTGTACTTAGTTGATATCATGTTCTTTTGCTTACGGATCCCGGCGGTGTGAAATAAAAGTGGAACTTGTAAGATCATGGAGTTTGTATGTATGTTAGAGAAACGCATGGGCCGCTAGCCTAAGCCATGCCTAATCATGGTGGAAACTTGCAGCATAACCGTAATGAGCATTCTATGAAGCATCCTCAATAAAAATCTATGCACATAGTAAATAAAAAGATCGCTGAGATTGCTCATTGTCCCGCTTGTCATTTTGATTATGGGATAGCTCAGTCATATGCAAGGGTACCACAAGCGGTTCTCTATGATACGTATGTACTTACAATGACAAGAGCTTACTTGTGACTGAAGTTGAGTAGCATGAGGATCAGTCTTCGTAAGTAAGGGGCATGAGACTTCAATTTATAACTTGTCAAGCATATCCTCTTAGTTGTGTCACTTTCACCTTAACCACATTAAAGATGCTTATGATAGGGGCAATGAGAGCTCAAAGCTAACAAGTACCATACTTTCAGCATTTGGAAGCCTTTCAAAATTATTCAAAACCTTTTTCTTCTACTTGTTGAGTCTCCACATATTCTTTGAGCACCTTCTTGAGAGCATTAGTTGTCATTTTTTGTGTTTGTTCCACTACTTGATTACTTGTGTTATGACTTTGATGCTTGTATCTTTGATATTTTTACTTCTAGTCATCACTTAAACTTCAAAGGTGCATTGACATTCATAATCAAAGGCAAGCGAGATACTACTCTATCATACCTTTCTATGAGCATTGTAATGTTGCTTATGTTTGTGCTTCATGCTACTTATTATTCTTGAGTTGGAATCTCTTCATAGCTTGCAATGACTATTAAGTAGACTCAGTTGCATACTCTTTATTATGAACTGTCTAAGTAGTTGATCACATTGCTGAGAATATTTACATCATATGAACCAAATGTGTTCGTGAAAGTTCTTTTATCGCACTCAGTTTTCAATTGAATTGCTTGAGGACAAGCAATAAGCTAAGCTTGGGGGAGTTGATACGTCCAAAACGTATCTACTTTCTCGAACACTTTTGCTATTGTTTCTCCTCTATACTTGTGTGATTTGGATGCAACTAATGCGAACTGACGCTGTTTTCAGCAGAATTGCCTTGGTGTCTACTTTTTGTGCAGAAAATCAACTATCAGGAAAAATCCCGGAAAATATGCCAAAAATCCTATTTTACCCGAAGACTCCAGGAGCCAGAATACGAGACGGAGAAGAGCCCTGGGGTGGCCACACCACCTGCTGGCGCGGGCCAGGCCAGGCCGCGCCAGGGGGTGGTGTGGGCCTCCCAGGCACCCCCTCGACCTCTGTCTTCACCTGTAAGGAGCCTTCAGACCTAAAAACTTAGGGGGGGTCGATGTTTTTCCAGAAGGAGTTCCGCTCCGCCGCCACCATCAGATTCCACGAAACAACACTAGAAACTCTGTTCTGGCACCCTGCCAGGACGGGGAATTGGAGGAGATCATCGCCATCATCATCACTATCGCTTCTCCATCGACCATCCATGTTTCCCCCATCTATGAGTGAGTAATCCCCCGCTATAGGCTATGGGGATGGTAGGGATTGGATGAGATCGTTCATGTAATGGCATCAAATTGTTAGGGCATAGTGCCTAGTATCTCTATTAGTGCTTTATGACTTTGTTGCAACCTTTTTGTGCTTAATGCTTGTCACTAGGGCCCGAGTGCCATGATTTCAGATCTGAACTTATTATTGATTCATCATGATAGTATTGTTTTGGGTCTTATCTACAAGTTGTTTACACACGTCGTTGTCCGGAACCTATGGTCCCGGCGATGTAAATCGGGTAGCCGGAAGGGAAAGGCTTTGATGTGAGGATCACGTGTGTTCACAGAGTGTTAATGCTTTGCTCCGGTGCTTTATTAAAAGGAGCACCTTAATTGCCAGTAGTTCCCTAGAGGCCCCGCTGCAAACGGGCTGGCAGGACAAAAGATGTTGTGCAAGTTCTCATTGCGAGCACGTATGACTATATATGGAACACATGCCTAGGATTGTCTAGTACTTGGATGCTTTATCTTATTTATCTGCAATTGACCTATGTTCTGATTGCTATGTGAATTGTCTTGTCCATGCAACACCCGTCCATCCATCCCTATGCCTACCTTTTCGAATCCCAATGTTATCGCTTTTGTTACTATTGTCTTTACTTTACTACCTTGTTACTTTACTATTCCTACTACAAAACTTGTTACTTGATAAACTGCTGTGAGCAAGATTGTTTCCAGGTGCATCTGAATTGACAACTCAGTTGTTAAGACTGATAAGTATTCTTTGGCTCCCCTTGTGTCGAATCAATAAATTGGGTTTCACTTCCCTCGAAAATACTACGATACACCCCCTATACTTGTGGGTCATCACTCCCCTGTTGCGAGTGTCATGACTCACGAGTTCAGTGGGCCACATCCCAGTGTCACGTCCCCATTACTTCTCTTCCTCCCCGTACTTCTCTTCCTTCCCCTCGAAGCCACTTTCCCCACTTCACTCCCATCTTGCCGTAGCCGCAGGACGACAATGCCTCCATCCCAATCCCCTCTCCGGCAGCCACCCCCCTCCCCTCTCGCCATGGGTTCAGGGGGAGATGGCGAGGAAACGCTTCGTGACGACAGGGACGGTGATTTCGATGTGAGTCATCTCATCTCTATCTCTATCATCTATGGCCAGTTATCTATTTTTTGAGCTAGATCTACTTTGTTTACTCATGCGTGTATGATGTGTTAGGCCAACCAGACGATGTATGACTCCGACTATCACGGTTTAGTGGATGAAGACAGTCCTCTGCTATGTAAACATGGACATGTGCCCACTAAATTTGTAGCATTCGAAGGACGAAACACAGGCAGGAGGTTTCTACGGTGTCAAGGACATCTCGCAATGATGCAAGGCGAAAGTTGCGGTGTTGTCAAATGGGTAGACCCAGAGTGGACCAAATCGATGCAGAAAACGCTGGACAAACTATGGGATATTACTATTGAGTTGAAAGAATCCGTAGTCAGCTCACTCCTTGACAGTTTTGAGATGAAGCTATGGGACCCAGTTGACATGACCGAGCTTAACCGAGACCTCGGGAGGGTGCAAGACAAGGTTAGCAAAGTCGAGAAGGAGAGGGACGTGGCGTTGGCCCTAAAGGCTAAAGCAGAGCAAGAACTGACTCAAGCAAGGAATGGTCTTCACCAGGCCAAAGTCCTGCAGTTCACAACTACGAGTATTGACAAGTGCATGAGGAAAAATACAGAGAAACAATTGAAGCTATGCAAGGAAGATGCTAAAAGGAAGGAGCAGACGAAATCGATCCTTGCTCTCGCAGGAAGATGCGCATCGGGCTAAGATTAGGAAGATCAAGGAGATGTGTGATAACTAGTTCTATTTAGCTTGAGCTCCGTGCCTTTTTAAGTTGTAATAGTAGTACTTGTTGACCTAGCGGTCTGAACTAGTGGTCCCGGAGTCCTGGGAGGAAAAAATTGCTCTCCCGTTAGTCTGTCTTAACCCTGCATCACTTCCTTTTGTCTGATCATGGTGGTATTCTAAAATTGGTGGTTTGTTTAAACATAATCTACGTGGATTGTGCCGCATGCAAATGGCACATCCACAATTTATAAAGTGGAAGCGCGTACACCCGGTTAATGGAGATCCGGGAGCTTCGCTAGACGCAGGGGATGCATGAGCAGGGAGGTGGTGAGATAGACGGGCTCAAGCGTCTGGGAATTATCAGTTGCCATTGCTGTTTATGTTGCCACGTCGTTGTGCAACATCTGAAATAAGTTGCTGCTTCGTGGAGTGTGGCATCTTAAATAATTTATTTCTGTGCCACTTACATTCCGTCGTATTTGGAGACCTCCTGCCCCTCAGCAATCGTGGAACCGGTGCTGCGTGTTTTCAAATAGCAGTGGCACAATCACAATTTCGGATTCAACTACTGACTCGGGCATTTCCAAACCCTAAGTCGCGGTACATTTTACTCAGAGAACGTCGGTAGATTGTTTCTCCTAGAAACATGCCACACACAGAGCTCCAGAATTTAACAGAATTACATATATAGGTTCAAGTTCAACACATTACTATGCATATTCATTGCCAGCAGCCTTCTTCCGCAGCCTGGGTGCCAAGCCGTCATGTCCACTGGCTTCTTCATTTCCTGCCTTCTTCCTCTTCCTTGGTGCCAATTTTCTTAGCTTCACGTACTCTGCATCGCCGGGAAAATGGGCACCAGAATCGTGTCCAGCATCATCTTTCCACTCGTTTTTAATTTCTTCGGGCAGCAAAATGACTGACCCGATAGTCATGTTTCTAACCTTGCGGCGCTTCCTGTCAAAGAAACAAGACTGTTGCGTAACTTCCCAATATCTACAAAGTAAATAAAACAAAATTCACAATTCAGCACAAACATGTGAACCCCAAGAGACCTTTGCTTACCAGGAGCTAATTGGGTTCGAGTAACCACCCTGTCCAAGAATAGAAGGGCAACTCCCAATTGCAGTAGCTTCCACATCCAGTACATCACAATTCAGCTCAAACATGCAAGCCGAAGCATACCTTTTCATCAACCCAATTAGTTGACTATCACACGTTAGAGGAACCATGATGCCACGTTCATCCATGAAGCTGAACTTTGTAGTCTGCTTCGGCCATAATTCATCATGATTACGCAAAGCAGCAACCATACCAGATATAGTGCAGATCTGCGCAGGCGCTTCTTCCATCGTGATACAATGGTGTCCATACCACTTGCCCTTAGAGTCGTACCTGAAAAGGACTACCGTAACCAGGTAAGGGGGTCCGCGGAGATCCCACTTGACAGAAAACTGTGGACAAAATATGTTTGTCAGTGTTGGGCTAACAAACAATTTTAGGTTCAGTAGCCAGCTAGCAGTTATAATTAGTGCGAATAGCAAAGAGAAGGGTAGCTCACCCGCTTGTAGCCAGAACTTCTTCTTCCTTGGTAGTAGGATCTGCCATCCTCCGAGCTGCTCGGCTCGTCGGCAGCGGTGGTGGGCTAGAGCCTCGCAACGGCCGCTACGGCATGCGCCATTGGAGCTCAGGATCAGCGACTGGGCGCAGCAACTTGGTGTCGGAAGTCAAATGTCCGAAGGGATCGTCCTGCCTGGAGGGTGGATTCCGACGCTGCCGGTGCTAGGGTAAAGGTGGTAATAGATTTGTGAAATTGGTCAACGCATCCAATCCACTTAGCTACTCAATTTGCCTAAGAGGTTGCCGCGTTGGCGCTCGCGTCATGGACAGATGACCGACATGAGGGTCTCGACCGTCTACTTCACGGGGCAGTTTAACGGAATGTTTGAATTTGGCAGGGGTGAGATGAGTTTGCCTCAAATGGCCCCTCTCAGTAGTTGGCGGCCCAACATTTCGAAATGCGGCAATTTCAGGAAACTTAGGTACCGCCATGCACTGGCCTGCGAACTTTGGTACTATAGACGAACAGGCCCCCGATAGGCATATCCCCATCAATAGTCCTCGAGTGCGTCAGGGGTTCGACGAAGGTGTTGAATTAGTAGTCGGAGTAAGTGAGTCCGAGTTGACACCCAGTCGAATCAGTGACGAACTCCTCCAATGAAGGGAGAAGCCTCGGAATGTTTTTCACTTGCAACTTTGGCGAGTCGATTGGTTCCTGAGTCACCTCGCCCAGTCGGTTGGAATGAGCGAGTCGAGTGACCACCTTGGTTGAAGTTGGACGGTCAGTCTTAGCCAAACTAGCTGTTAGGTAATTCCTAACGATAACCCCGACGGAGTTACCGTGAGGCAATAGCGATGAATATCATAATAGACTTTATCTTATTTCAATCTCATACTAGGGTTTTCTTCATCTCCCCAAGAACTAATGATCTACTCAGACATGGAGGCAATCAACATCATGGCAATGGTAATGGAAACATCATAGATGAATAGTACTTGTATAAATCCACAACGAGTATAGGAATTACAACAAGATCTAGACAAGATGTAGATGGGATGGATGGAGATGGTGGTGATGCAGCGGTGGATGATGAAGATCGATGCCTTAGCCTCCTAGATCTGCGTAGGACGAAGATGGATCCCTTGTGGATGAGTTCCCCCTCCAGATGCCTTCCGGAGGTGAGGTTTCTGCGATTTCTGGGTGTTTTGTATGTCGTATCCTCGAACCAATTACACGGGGTGAAACTATTTGACGAGGCGGAGGCGGCGCCAACTATATGGCCGGAGCTATACGGCCGGAAAAGTTGCTCCAGTCGTATAGTTGGTTGTTGGACTCTCTGCCTCCCTTGCTCGCTTCTGGTTTTCTTCTAGTATTACTAATATTTCCCAAATAAGCGATTTATGTTGTTTTTGACTCCTTTTCTCCATAGTACAACTGATCCAATAATTGTATCTATTGGATCCATCATCTGTCTTGATCCTGGTGAAAACAGACATAAAATATGCACGCGAGCACCGTAAAGTACCAAGATCCTACATCAACAATGCAAAATAATAATGTAAAACATGATGCAAACATGCATTCATCAACTTCCCCAAGCTTAGACTCTTGCTCATCCCGAGCAAGTTTTAGCTTAATGGATGTGATCCTCATATTCATGAAGCCGAGTCGATAAAATAAATGTGGCAGTTGGAGCATGTGTTTATCATATATGATACATAGGAATAAGTTCATGAGTAGTACCTTACTCGAACCATCTGAATAGTATTAGAAGGTTTCCATACCTTAGTGATCAACAGTTCATAAAAGATGAATCTCAACATAATGTAAAAGTATCCGGCTCAACCGAATGAGTTAGCAAGGTAGTCCCAAGTGTTTTAGGATCAACGTATTCACTTGGGATTTAGAATCTCAAAAGTATCTCTTTGTCATACTACAATATAGTGGTATATGCCTACTTGCTCTTTGCACACTCGCTCTTTTTATTCTTCTTTCTCTTTTCTTTTGTATATATGCTCACACTTTTGTTTAAGTGATGTGCAAAGGAGCTAGCCATACATTCCTTTTCATGTAGGAATTCAAAGTTTAACGATCTCAGTTATCAAATTTCAATTGTATATGAAGCATTCTTATGACTTGAAGATTCTACCTTGACTTGTTCTCACTCTATTTTGATAGCACTTTTATTTTCCTTTGTTCAATGTTTCTTTTTCAACTTAACTATATAGGCAATTTTTTATTTGTAAATCATAGACTTATAAAATAATTACTAAATTATCTTTAGGTGTTCCATTAATACCAATGGTGTGGAAGACTCCTATTTCTATCATCAAGTGCAAGTAAATTTATACTCAAGCCATTCATATATCAATAAAGCAAACACAAACTCAATATTACTCCATATATAATAATAAACTCAGAATTTCATAAAAGGGACCGACTATTCCTGAAGGGAATTCTAATGATGCAAACTTTATTGCTAGTTTGAACTAATGCGAAACTAGTAATAAAAACTTATAGGATAGATTACAAGGTCTTAAAGATCTCCCCAAGCTTGGAATCAAGCCAGGCGGGATCAAATAATCCCTTCCGATTATTTGATACCGTGATTGTTGTAGATCACTATGGTGCCATGGCATGTAACACCGCGGTGCGTAGCTTCTTGTTGATCTCCTCCAGAGCAGTTATGCGGCTGTAGCACCTCCGCAAATCAGACTGCAGAGTGTCCACTCTATCTGCGAGCTTAGTCATCAATGGAAGGAGGTCTTCCCTTTTCTCCATCTCATTGAGACGGTGACGGACTTCAACGCGATGGAGTAGCTCCTGCTTCTGATATATCTCCAATGCCCGTACATGATCCTTGGTCCCGGGGATAGCTTCTTCTTCCTCATCCATAATTGATGTATCGAGGAAGTGGAAACCGTACGTCCACTCTTCTTGAGGCTTGACCTTCATATGAGCACCAATGGTTGGCTTTGCGAGTGGTACCTCGACTCCCTTGCTAGCACCTACACCAATATTAGATAATTCCTTACGCTTGTGCGGTCTTTGATCCGTTGTGATGAACTTGACCGTCTCCACACACCCTTTTCCATGTGGCTTGCGATCTTCTCTCTCTTGTTAAGCTTTCTTCATAGCCACCCAATTGATCTCCGATAGATCATAGACGTCACGGTGGATGTAGACGTCAACCACATCGTTATTGAAATCGTTGTTGAAGTAGCTTGGCTCGACGTACTCCTTGTACTTCAGGCTAAACCTCTCCACCTCCTCGTCATCATCCTCCATGGACGGGCTACTAGAGCGGTTCCTGGAAGGAGCAATGAGCCCCATGGGTTTTCCATGGCCTGGTACTGGATAGCGCATTGCTAGATTGGTTCCTGGAGATTACGATTAGAGAGAGAGAGAGAGACAATGGCAGTATATATGGAGGGCCAGAGATCGGTAAAACTCGCGAGAAACACCAAATTATCGCCCAATAAAAGAATCTAAACAAAACAGGGAAAGAAATCACGGATTTGGAAGTTCCCTGCTGCGTAACGACCAACTATACAGGCGCAGCTCATATAGCTCCGGCTGTATAGTTGGTTCTGGGCAGATATTTGCAAATATATCGAGTCCAGGTCGAACACGACTCGGAATCGACAATAAAGATTTTTAATAAAATAAATGAAAGATCAAATGAAAAAGTGTCTAAGAGTTTAACGACCAACTATACAACCGAAATTTTTTGCTCTGGTCGTGTAGTTGCGACCGTATAGATATAGACACCGAAAAGAAAAACCATCTAAGAGTTTAATGACCAACTATATGGTTGGAATTTTTGGCTTCGGTCATATAGTTGCGACCGTATAGGCTCAGATAGTGAAAACAATTTCAAGAAGATGATACAGAGAGTTTAACGACCAACTATACGGCGGGAGCTTCCTCTACGGTCGTATAGCTCAGCCCGTATAGTTGGTAAAAAACCTCTAAAGCTTCAGAAAAAACACAAGGAATTCAAAGGGAGAATTTTCAAAAAGTAAAAATTATGAAAACAAATCACTTATTTGGTTAAGAACACTTACCTTGCAATTACCATTTGCTTATTCAGGGATGAGAAGTTCCTCCCACAATAAGGACTTCTTCTCTTTTGGAGGAATTGACCTTAGTTCATTGAATAATTCCTGTAAACGAAAATCACCAGGACTAAAGTTCCTCTCAGTAAGATTGGTGTCTTCCTAGTCAAACATGGACACTGCATCTAACACTTCTATTCCTTGCCTCTGCATAATCTGCAACTCAAATTCTTGAAGTGAAAGAATCCAACGGATCAGTCTTGGCTTATGGTCTTTCCTTTCAAGGAGTTCTTTTAAGCCACGATCCGTGTGAACTCTCACCTTTGCATCAACTATATGGGAACAAAATTTATCACAAGATAAAAATACAACAAAAAGTTCTTTTTCTTCCTTAGGGTAATTCTTTTGAGCACCATTAAGAGTTCTACTAGCATGATGTATAATATTAAATCTACGACCAATATGTTGTCCCAGAGTTACTCCTACAACATCATCACTAGATTCACATATTAAGTCAAAGGTTGTATCCCGGATAGGTGGTTTAATGGTGGGAGCACGAGATAAGGCATTTTTGAGTTTATCAAAGGCTTCAAGACACTTATCATCAAAATTAAATCTTATTCCCTTTTGCAGGAGGTTAGTCAAAGGTTTAGATACCTAGAGAAATTTCTAATGAACCTTCTATAAAAACCCACATGACCAAGGAAACTATGTATACCTTTAATATTCCTAGGTTGTGGCATTATTTCTATTGCCTCAACCTTAGCTCTATCAACTTCAATTCCCTTACATGATACCTTGTGTCCAAGGACTATACATTCCTTCACCATAAAATGACACTTCTCCTAGTTTAGAACAAGATTAGTTTCTTCACAACGCTGCAAAACTCTTTTGAGATTATCCAAGCAACTAGTAAACGATGTTCCATAGACAGAAAAGTCATCCATAGATACTTCCATTATAAGTTCTATAAAATCCGCAAAAATAGCAGTCATACATCGTTGAAAAGTAGCCGGAGCATTACATAAATCAAAAGGCATACGTCGGTAAGCATGTAAACCATAAGGACTAATGAAAGTTGTTTTAAGTTGGTCATCCGGATGAACATCTATTTGAGAAAAACCAGAGTGTCCGTCCAAGTAACAAAAATGAGGATGGTTTCCTAACCTTTCTAAGATTTGATCTATGAACGGTAATGAATAATGATCTTTCCTAGTCTCTTTATTTAAATTTCTGAAGTCTATGCACATCCTATGCCCAACAATAGTTCTAGTAGGTATCAATTCATTAATTTCATTAGGAATAACAGTAAAACCGCCCTTCTTAGGGACACAATGAACAAGACTTACCCATTCACTTTCTTTAACAGGATAGATTATGAAGGGAATATGACTGAGAGGTAATAATAAAGTGGTTATTATCTTATTTCATGTTTATGATAAATGTTTATTTTGCATGCTATAATTGTATTAATTGGAATCGTTAATACATGTGTGTTTAATAAACAAAATACAAAGTTCCTAGTAATTCCTCTCATATAAACTAGCTCGTTGATTAACAAGATGATCAAGGTATCCTAATCATGGACATTGGATGTTGTTAATAACGAGCTCACAACATTGATGGAATGATGTGATGAACATTCATCCGAAGTATAGAATTATGATCAAAGTCATTATGTTTATATTGCTATAACATCATACAGAGTAATTCTAGTCCTTAGACCATGAGATCAGGTTAATCACTAACACTAGAAGAGTATCTTGATAACATCAAACGTCACACCGTAACAGGGTGACTATAAAGGTGGGTTCAGTGCTACGAAGGTGTTATGTAGAGTCTCATGGATCAAGAGTGGGATTTGTCCATCCCGATGACGGATAGATATACTCAGGGCCCTCTCGGTGATATCACATTGAAATAGCTTGCAAGCAAGTGATGTGATCACTAGAATGTTATATCACGGGAACGAGAAAAGAGTGCATGTCAGTAACAAGATCAAACTAGGTATTTGAATACCGATGATCGAATCTCGGACATGTAATATACCACGAGACAAAGGGATTAAGTTACTAGCGTTAAAGGTTCACACGATCACATAAGTCATCGTTGAATGTGAGGGAGTCAGTATGGATCTCCAGGTCCCGCTTCTGATTATTGATCTGAGAGGGGTCTTGATCATGTCTGCATTATTTGTGAACCATAGGGTGACACACTTAAGGGATACCGACACCATTTAGGAGAAAATATGTTTCAGATAAAGATTATGAAAGCGCTGGAATCATTTCGATGGAAACCGGAATTGTTTAGGGTGAAATTGCTAAAACTAGTTATGCATGTGATATTGAAATGTTGTAGGGAGTTTTATGTGAATGTTTGTTAATTAAAGTAATTAACAAAATTCTGAATAAAATAAATAAAAGTGTTTTATTTAAAGAGAAAATGCATTTAATTTGGTGGACATTAAATGCCAAGTGAGTGGAGTTGAAATTGATGTGAGTGGGCTTAGTGGAAGCTCCACCCACATGAATGAGGGAGAGGTGGGGGAACCCACTATGGCCGACCAGCCATGGACTTGGGGCTGCACCTCCTCCCCTATAAAAGGAGCCCCATGGCTCCTCTCCTCTTGCCCCACCTCCTCGTGAAGGTTCTCTTCTCCCTCTAGTTATTCCCCATGGTCTCGGATTAGCGAGATACATGTTCCCGGTGGCTTTATCTGGAAAGGAGTTTGTTGCTTCTGCTGCATCACTGCAACGAGGAGGTGGAGGTTTTTCGGTGGACCGGACGTGTGTGTGATCACAGATGCATCGCTACTTTGCGGTGTTGGACTTTATGGTGCTGGATCTGATGGTGCTGGAACTGCTGGACCTAAAGGACTTCATCATGATCTTGAGATCGGCCAGTGTACGACTACATCATCCATGAGTTCCATCTCGTTAACAAAGCTTTGTTGTCTTTGAGGGTATGTTCTCTATGGATGTATATCCACCCGTTGCTTGTATCTAGTAGATAGATCTTTGCGTATAGTTCCCATCGTAGGATTTTTTTTTGTTTTCTATGTTGCAAACCCTTCAGTGGTATCAGAGCCTGATCTATGCGTAGGTGCTTTGCACGGGTAGAACACATAAGAGTATATGGGCGATGATGATCATGTTATTGCTTCTTTCATGTATTTTGGATATTGGTGGCATAGTGGGATGAAGCAGCCCAGACCAACTTTACATGTCATCACACATGAGACCGGTTCCACGATTGACATGCAACTAGTTTTGCATAAGTGGCTGGTGGGTGTCTGTCTCTCCTACTATAGTTAATATCTGATTTACAACGAGTTGCTAATAACTTAGTTATCATTGTTGTTGTTCCATGTTCGTAGGTAAGACTGGTTCTATCTTCGAAAGCCCTAAGCCACGTAAAAACTTGCAATTGATAAATTAGAGGCGTCTAGTTTAGATCATTGCTGGGCTAGTGTCATGATATGGAAATGTTGTAAGTTGATGTATAGTTGATACCCTTACAACACACCTAATGTGTAAGTTCCATAGACCTTGGCCTTACACACAAAGGAATGATAAAGATCATATCACGATGCACATGATAGTGATCAAATGCATGGACCATATCATTCCACTTTACACATATGATGTTTGCATCGTATATTGGTAGTTTGGCGTTTTAGTAGCGTTATAAGATGATCCCTCATTTAAATATCAAGATAAAATGTGTTCTTCCTTAAGTATGCACCATTCTATGGATCGTGTTTCGAGACATCACGTGATGATAGGGTGTACTCGACTCCACGCTTTCATACAACGGGTGTAAGACAGTTTTACACATGCGAGTACTAAGGTTCTTACTTGGCGAGCCTAGCATGTATATACATGGCCTCGGAACACGGACCGAAAGGTTAAGCATGAGTCATATAGTTGATGTGATGCCCATATTGATGCTCACCTTTGAAGCTACACCGACTCACGTGATGATCGGACTTGGTGTAGTGGATTTGGTTCATGTAATCACCAAAAAGGCACGAGCAATGTTATTTTTGAGTGGGAGTTCATTTCTAATTTGGATTAGTCGAACCAAATTTGTCATAAACTAAATCAAAGTGAATTTGCATAATTTGTTGTAGTCATTGGCATCTGTTTACTACCTTATGCTTAGTTTTAATTGAGATAATAGAACTATAAAATTCTGGATATTTACTTTACAAACTGGTATCGTATTGTTTTGAATGTAAATTTAAAGTTTAGAAGTCCTATTGCAAACTTTCAGCAAACTCTATTTACTCCATGAAGTTTAATAAGTAGTATTAAATCAAGAGTAAGATTCCAATGTTAGTATCTAAAGTATCATGTTTGCCTCCATGATTATTGATATTCATAAGTTGTTTTAATATCAAGATTATCTAGGAGCTAAAAAAATTGTTTCAGAAACCATCATGTGTGGAAGATATAATGATATCTGAAACAATGTTTTTGGTTGCATTATGATAGAGTATAATTTAGCAAAATACATGTTCTCATATTGTATGAGAATTTGTGAAGGATGGAGATGCTAGGCATCCGAATCTCCCAAAAAGGTTTTGGGAACTAACATTATACTCGCGATTCTTCCTTATAGGCTATAGTAGCTTGATCATGAAAGTTGTCATGATAAGGATGAATAGAAGATGTAAGTAAAATGTTTACTACACTAATAGATTACTAAAGAATAGATTTTTGAAAGAACACCAAACATTTGATGATGGTGATCCACTTCAAAGTGCAAGTTCAAAGGTATTAGTATTTGACTATAAACACTTTGTACTATGTGTCATGTGAATGACACCACTATTGATGTTGATAGATTCTTTTAAAAGAAAAGGAATTGCTGAAAGAGAATCTATAAAATATTTGGCAGAAAAGAAAAGGTTGGAGATGTCGAACTTAGGTATATAGAAGATATACATGTTATGGTTGTATTCATTGCTTGTTAAACAATGTGTTTCTTAGGTATTGGATACCAAATTGGTTGGTGTGAAGTGTCATACAGAACTACACAATTCATGAACTGCAATGGCCTAAGTAACTAGCAAGAGAATAAGTGATGATGTTCATCGAAAACAAATAAAGTGTTATTGTGTTTTTCGTTGTCGTCAAACCTAGCCTTCAAGATTTGTTTTAATAATTGTTATTTTGTTCCGGTATTATGAGAACAATGGTTGTTCAAATAATTATCATATTCCATAAAGGATGGATGAACTTTTACAAGTCTAGTTGGAGAAATCACATCCATAAACATTATTGCTAAAATGTCGTAAGACAAATGATTGGAAGATCACTTATGAAGTGACATCGCTGTTTGAATTATATTGGAAAGTAAACATGAAGAAACTCCATGTTGATGGATTTTTGGGGTCTTTTGATTTTGATTAATTGATGCTTGTGAAACTTTCCTCGAGATAATTGAAACTCCATTCATAGGCCAAAGAGGAACGAATGGCTAGCTTATTGGAAATTGTGCATGCTGACGTGCATAGTCCATTATGTGTAGCCATATGCGATGGATCTTTTTGCTTCATATGCTTTCTCCAAAAATTTGAGTGAATCTATCTATATATTTACTTAATAAGGAAGAAGTATGAAACATTTGAAAATTGTTCAAATACTTTCAAGATGAAGTGAAAAATCATTGTAACAGGAAAATAGAAGAGTTTATGATTTGATCATAAAGGAAGATATTTGAGTTATAGATTTAGCAAAACACATAAGATTTCAGGAATTGTTCCATGAATTTGCACTTCCCGATAAACCACAGGAGTATGGTATGTTCGAGAGATCAAATCAAACCTTGTTTGACATGGTAAGATCAAAGGTGTCATTTATAAAACTACCATTATGTTTTAAGGTTTAAATCTTTAGAGACTACCGCTTTTAAACTGAAAAGTGCACCATTGTGATCCGTTGAAATGACACCATATGAGTTATGGATTGGGATAAAACCTGAATTTTCTTTTCTTAAATTTTGGTATGCTATGCATAAGTAAAATGTTTACAACCAAAGTCGGATAAGCACGTCTTTGTAGGTTATCCCAAAGAATTTGTTGGGAATTCCTCCATAACACTAAGGACAAAAGAGTTTGTTGCTTGGAATGTCAAGTTTCTCGAGAAGGAATTTTTCGCGAAAAGTTAAGTGGGAGGACAATAGAACTTTGATAAGGTTGTTGAGCCTTAGCTATATGTGCTAAGTAGCACAGCGCCAAAAAGTGTCCCGGTGGTAGCCACAATGCTCATGGCTCCCGCGATTACAAAGGGTGTGATCTTGGAGATTAGAGTTCCTATTTGAACCGTATGCATCGGGTAAGACTCAAATAGTGAGATTTGATAAACAAGTCGTTATTGTTTTGACAATGATGAACCAACTACATGCAAAGAAGCGATGATGGGCCCTGAATCCATAAAATGACTAGAAGTCATAGAATTCGTGATAGTATCCATACACGAGAAATCAAGTTTCTAAACTTGGAAGACCCTCCAAAAAGGCGTGAAGCCTATCGGTCGTGTTTGGATCTATAAAGAAATAGACATGGATGTTTAACATCTATGAAATAGTCGACATGTCAGAAAGAAGTTTACAGGCAATGTTCAAGGAGTTGACTATGACAAGATTTGATCTTTCATAGCGATATTTAGTCTTGATGGATTAATGTAGCAACCACTACATATAATTTGGTGTATGATAGTTGAACAAACAAAACAATGTTCTTCTAATAGAATGGTTACCTAGGACATGTATAATACACAATCCGAAGGGTTTTGTTAATTCAAAGGGTGCTAAAAGGGCATGCAAACTTCAATAGTTGAAGTGAGCATAGCGGAGTTGGAATCTTCACCATGATGAAAATGTTAAAGGAGTTTAATTTCATCTGAGACGATGAGGATGCTTGCATTTGCAAGAAATTAAGTGGGAGCGCTGAGTCAAATTTCCAATACATTATGCAGAGTACATATTATTGATTGGAAATGATGTATCTTTTATTGACACAAGTTAAGAGTTTCATTAAAATAGGATTTCGATGAAAGACTTGGGAAAAACCGGAATATTTGGCATCAATATCTATATGGATAGATTGAGGCACTAATATGGTTGTGCCAGACGTACATATATGAGATATTGAAAGGGTTCAATATGGAAACAACAAGAAAGGTTCTTGATGCATGGAAATGATTGTATCGAGATTCAAGTGTTTCAACACTTGGTGAATAAAATCACATGAAGATTTTGATCGATTATACCATGATATGTATATATCCAGATATGTCCTATACTCTAAATGTTATGATCACATACCAAAATGATTCATAAGATGATCATTGGACGATAGTAAATATATTCTTATGAGCTTTGGAAGAACTAAGAATATATCATGTATAAGTGACAAATAGTTAAAGGTAGTTCATTGTAAAGTGTTACATTGATACTAGTTTTGTCACAAGATACAAATTAAATTTATATCAATTAGACTATGGGTGGCACAATGTAATGGAAAAATATGTTCCATGATGGATTTGGATGAGTTCCAAAGTTGAGACATTGTGACGGATACTACAACAAAAGGCTAAGTATATGACTGCTATAGTAGCAGCAAAGGAGGGCATTTGTGTTAACTAGCTTGTTATCAAACTAGGTGTGGTTCAAAGTGGGCTAATACTATGAAGATATATTGTATGACAATAATATCAACATATTTTAACCCGAACGAACTAAAGGTCTCACCAAACGACCAAATTTATACAATGGCATCTCATTTGAGAATGAGTGATGCGTAGAGACACAAAGACATGCAAATACACATGGACCTGAAACTGTCAGATCTGGAGATTATGTTAACCACTAGAAATCACGTATATGCAACATCAGAAAGCCATAGGGGTTCAATACGGAAAGTTTTTCAAACTAGATTATTGACTCTAGTGCAAGTGGGAGACTGAAGGGAATATGCCCAAGAGGCAATAATAAAGTGGTTATTATCTTATTCCATGTTTATGATAAATGTTTATTTTGCATGCTATAATTTTATTAATTGGAAACGTTAATAGATGTGTGTTTAATAAATCAAATACAAAGTTCCTAGTAATGCCTCTCATATAAACTAGCTCGTTGATTAACAAGATGATCAAGGTTTCCTGATCATGGACATTGGATGTTGTTAATAACAAGGTCACAACATTGGTGGAATGATGTGATGAACATTCATCCGAAGTATAGCATTATGATCAAAGTCATTATGTTTATATTGCTATAACATCATACGAAGTAATCCTAGTCCTTAGACCATAAGGTCATGTTAATCACTAACACTAGAATAGTATCTTAATAACATCAAACGTCACACCGTAAGAGGGTGACTATAAAGGTGGGTTTAGTGCTACGAAGGTGTTATGTAGAGGCTCATGGATCAAGAGTGGGATTTGTCCATCCCGATGATGGATAGAGATACTCAGGGCCCTCTCGGTGATATCACATTGAAATAGCTTGCAAGCAAGTGATGTGATCACTAGAATGTTATATCACGGGAACAAGAAAAGAGTGCATGTCGATAACGAGATCAAACTAGGTATTTGGATACCGATGATCGAATCTCGAACATGTAATATATCGCGAGACAAAGGGATTAAGTTACTAACGTTAAAGGTTCACACGATCACATACGTCATCGTTGAATGTGTGGGAGTCAGTATGGATCTCCAGGTCCCGCTTCTAATTATTGATCTAAGAGGGGTGTCGATCATGTTTGCATTATTCGCGAACCGTAGGGTGACACACTTAAGGGATACCGATACCATTTAGGAGAAAATATGTTTCAGATAAAGATTATGAAAGCGCTGGAATCATTTTGATGGAAACCGGAATTGTTTCGGGTGAAATTGCTGAAACTGGTTCTGCATGTGATATTGAAATATTGTAGAGAGTTTTATGTGAATGTTTTTAATTAAATTAATTAACAAAATTATGAATAAAATAAATAAAAGTGTTTTATTTAAAGATAAAATGCATTTAATTTGGTGGACATTAAATGCAAAGTGAGTGGAGTTGAAATTGATGTGAGTGGGCTTAGTGGAAGCTCCACCCATATGAATGAGGGAGAGGTGGGGGCACCCACCATGGCCGGCCAGCCATGGACTTGGGGCTGCGCCTCCTCCCCTATAAAAGGAGCCCCATGGCTCCTCTCCTCTTTCCCCACCTCCTTGTGAAGGTTCTCTTCTCCCTCTAGTTATTCCCAATGGTCTCAGATTAGCGAGATACATGTTCCTGGTGGCTTTATCTAGAAAGGAGTTGCTGCTTCCGCTGCATCGCAGGCACGAGGAGGCGAAGGTTGTTCGATGGACCGGACGTGTGTGTGATCACAGATGCACCACTACTTTGTGGTGCTGGACTTGATGGTGCTGGACCTGACGGTGCTGGAACTACTGGACCTAAAGGACTTCATCACGATCTTGAGATCGACAAGTGTACGACTACATCATCCACGAGTTCCATCTCGTTAACAAAGCTTTGCTGTCTTCGTGGGTATGATCTCTATGGATGTATATCCACCCGTTGCTTGTATCTAGTAGATAGATCTTGGTGTATAGTTCCCATCGTAGGAATTTTTTTTCTATGCTGCGAACCCTTCAGATTATACCTGCATCTAGTATGCGTACAATTTCTTTTCTTACCACTTCTTTCATTTCAGGCTTCAATCTTCTATTGAATTCTGCAACTGGTTTAGCACCTTCTTCCGTGAATATTTGATGGACGGCTATCATGGGACTGATGCCCTTCAAGTCATCCATTGAGTACCCAAAGGCCTGACGATGTTCCTTAAGTATCTTCATGAGTTCTTCTTCTTCTCCTGAAAGTTTAGCACTAATAATAACAGGGAACTTATCTGTATCATAAAAAAACCTGTATTTAAGAGTTTCTAGTAGAGTCTTCAACTCTGGGGGTGGTAGTTCCTCGTCCCCTCTCTTTTCTGGCTCTTCAAAAGACTCATCGGTTGGAGGTCCCAAAATGGAAAGTGAATAGAATTCATTTTCTAGTTCTCCGAGGGACTTGTCCTCCATGCCTATTTCTTCATTATTTGTATATTCATTTATTTCTTCTTCTTGATTACTAAAGAAAAGAGCCACCATTTCCTCAACAGTTCTCTCTCTCTTCTTCTTCTTGTTTCTTTGGGGGGCTGTCTTTAAATTTGGAAAAATGGAATTTATTTTCCGTTCCCCCAAGCTTAAGAGACACAATATCCTTCTTGAAATTAACATAAGCACTTATATCACCCAAAAAGTTCCTTCCAAATATAATTGGGCAAAGAGTGTCAGCTGGCATATCAACAACTACAAAATCAATAGGAAAGTTTTTGTTGCAAATTGTGACAGTTGCATCTTCAACTACTCCCATTGGAATTCTAAGGTTTTTATTGGCTAACATAACTTTCATATCAGTATTTTCAATTGTAGCCGGTTATATCTCTTCTTTTATTTCTAAGTAGAAATCATAAGATATAACATTAACTTTGGTGCCAAGATCACATACGCCGTAATGCGAGGTTTCTTTAAATATGCAGGGAAGAATAGGCTTACCCACATCTTTTACCTTTGTTTTACCTTCAACCAATATGGAAGTCTCTTCATCAAGTTCAACTATGTTACAATGTGCGTACATAGCCATAATTGCTTCCTTGGTTACCTCTTCATCTTTGGTCTCTTCCAGATGTTCCATGATTTCTGGCATGCTTTCCTCTACCTTTTTCTCATGTACTGCTTTAACCTGTTCATATTCACGAATATGCTTTTCTGTAGTGTTAGGGAAAGGCATTTCATATATTAGTTCTAGGGAGGCTAGTGTTGCTTTATCTTCTCTTTTCTTTTCAGGTTCGGGTGGTGGATCATACTTGACTGGACCCTCCTATGGAGCTTTTATATGTTCAGTAAAAGCTTTAACAACTTGCAACACAAGATCTGAATCTAAATAAAGTTCTTTAGATAATTCTTTAACATTGCATTTTTTATTATAGTCATGAATACAATCATGCTCTATTTCTACGTCTCTTTCGCTTCCTAGACCAAAATTCCATGAAACTCTATGATCACGAATTCTATTTAGTAAAGCCCAAGCTTTAGGTATAGGAAGGTTCATAAAGGCTCCTTCCACGAAAGAGTCTAGTTCAATTTTATTAGGTTCAATTAAACCGCCACAAAAGATATGTAGTAAATACCATTCATGCAAATCATGATGAGGACATAGTCGTAGTAAATCTCTAAATCTAATATAAGCTCTTAGCATGCCTTCTTAGAACGATTCTTCCAAGTCATTATAAGACGCCTGATTCCAAAAGATTTTGATAATAGATAATATTTTGATAAAAAATCATGGGCCAGATTATCCCAAGTAGTAGTGGCTTCAGGGGGTAGAGATCTATACCATGAGAGAGCTGTACTTGTCCAAGTTTGACTAAAAAGTTTAGCCCTTACCTCATCAGCGGTATATCATGTCAATAGAAAAGTGCCACATATATCTTTGAAACATGCAATATGCTCATATGGATCAGGATCTTCTTCATCTCCTGTAAATTACTTCTTATGTAGAATAGTAAGTGGTAAAGGATTTATTTCAAACCCCATTGTCTTCTCATTGGAGTTGTCTCTTTTAAAAATATCATAGGGCTTCCCAAAGTGGTTGAGTGGGTTAGCACTAGTCATATGGTCAAACTCCATAATGTTGGTGGAAACCTGTAACTCAAAACAAAATTTAGCAAGACAAAAATAAATAAGCAAAAACTAAAAGACCTACAACCCATAGCTCCCTGGCAACGGCGCCAGAAAATAGCTTGATGACTGCAAGTGCACAGATCATTTTGTAGCTAATTTCGAAATAAAGATATCGATCCCACAGGGAGCAGGAGTCAGAAGTCTAATAACTCTTGAAATAAATATTACAATAGAAATGCTAGATAAAGTTCTAAGTGACAAGATAAAATGCGAGTAATGTATAAAAAAGTGTTTTTGGGTTTTGGATATAAGAGCAATAATAAAGTAAAGTAAATCAACTGAGTACAGAAAGTAAGTATCGCGTATGTAAGAGAGATTGGAACTGCAGTAGGGAAAAGGCGTTCTCAGGGAGTAGCGGATACACCACTAGTATTATAAGGATTTAAGATAAAGATTATCATCATGAACATTCTCAACTATGTATGTGTGGGAGGAACTCCGTATTTGGACAAATAGGCAGCAACAACTGATCACATCATCCTCATAACCACAACAGTCAGCAATCGACATGTAACACCCTCGAATCGGCCCTATGCAAGTTTTAGCGCTTCCCGCCAAACCCGCATAGAAATGATTCAAGGACGCCCACCAGGCACTTTCGTGCGGGTGGAAAACAAAGTAATTGATGGCTCAATGCACGGCGCCCAGAAAAATGCTTGATGGCGGTGTTGATGTAGAGCTCATTGGGAACCCCAAGAGGAAGGTATGATGAGCACAGCAGCAAGTTTCCCTCAGTTATGAAACCAAGGTTTAATCGAACCAGTAGGAGCAAGGAAACACCTCAAAGGTGTTACGAGCTAAGCTTTGGCAGGGCGCATTACCGGTGCTAGTAGCAACATGGAGACCTGCACAACACAACCACAGAACTTTGTCCCCAACTTGCGATGAGGTTGTCAATCTCACCGTGTTTTGCAGAAAACAAAGGATTAAACGTATCGAATGGAAAGAAGTAAAAGTTTGCAGAAAGTAAACACAAAGAAGTAAAAGATTGTAGATTGTATGTAAAGAAAGAGGACCGGGATCCATAGTTCACTAGAGGTGGCTCTCCTTAGATAGATAACATGCTGGGTGAACAAATTACAGCGGGGCAATTGACAAACACCGAGAAAGCAATACATGCATATACTAATCATCTTGAATCCTTTGAGACTTGATTGGGCAATACAACATTATACATAGACCGCCATCCAACTGCATCTATGACTAATAATCCACCTTCAGATTATCATCCGAACCCCCTCCAGTATTAAGTTGCAAGCAACAGATTATTGCTTTACGAACTGCGTGTAAGGTAAACAATATGATTGCTCTATGAACAAAGGATTGTTGTTTTCTCCCTAGTAGCAACAGCACATCTAGTACCTTAGAGATTTCTGTCACTTCCCCAGATTACCAGAGGCATGAACCCATTATCGAGCATAGATTCTAACTCTTGGAGCTGCTAGCATCTATTGGCCAAGATAGCTACTAACAACGGAAAGCATGCAAGATCTCAAATAACAAAGACATGATAGAATCAATAATCAATCTGAAATAGCATCTCAATATCCATCGGATCCCCGCAAACACAATATGTATGGATTACAAATAGATGATCTTGATCATGAACGAAGCTCACAAGGTCTAAACATGAAAGCACAAAGGAGGAGAAACCAGCCATCTAGCTACTACATGGATCCGTAGTCCAAGGATGAACTACTCATGCATCACACCGGAGGCTTGCATGGTGATGAAGAAGGCCTCTAGGGTGAATTCCCCTCTCCGGCAGGGTGCCGGGAAGAGCTTCAGATCCCTCCCGGTCTAGGGATGGAGATGACGGCGGCTACAGACTCTTTCGTGGATTTTTGATCGGGTACCTTGGGTTTTCGTCCTGAGGGCAACTTATAGGCGGAAGGAGAGGCCGAGGGGGGCGGCGCCAGACCACCTGGCCTTGGCTGTCCGGCCGCACGGTGGTGTGGCCAGCCCCAGCCCTTCTCCGCCTCGTGATTCGGCACTTGATCCTTCCGAAAAATAGGCACTTTGGCTTTTGTCCCGTCAATTCGAGAATATTCATTTTCGACTTTTCCGGAACCAAAACAACGAGAAAACAGGTACCGCAATTTGTGGCTCTTGTTAATAGGTTAGTCCAAGAAATCATAATAGAAGTACTCCAAAGTTGGAACAAAACACAAGAAAGTGGATAAAACCAAGCATGGAACATCAAAAATTATAGATACATTTGCAATGTATCAACATCCCCAAGCTTAACTCCTGCTCGTCCTCGAGTAGGTAAGTGATAAAAAGAAATATTTTTTGAGGTGACATGCTCCATCAAAACTTGATCAAAGTATTTGCAAAACTCAAAGCTAGGATCAAAGTACTTCAATCATAACATGAAAGACAAAGTTCTAGCAATAAGCAAAGAAACTATGATACAACATGAAAAGGCACAAACAAAAGATTCATGAATAACATGCTTTGCAAGACGTTTGTTTGTTTCACATAAAGAAAACATAACATAAAAGTATTCAGCTTGTCCCTCAATAGAGTAGCAAATATAAATGCATAGGACACCTTCAAAGTTCATAAGAGTGACTAGATACAATAGTTTCAAACAAGCAATAACAAGTTATGCATCAATCAACTAGTCTTGGGACAATGCACATAGAACTAAGAATGGCCACTATGCTCTCAAAGTAGTGCATAAAGATAAAAGGTGGAGACTCAATATAATGGTGGAAGAAAGGCCTTTTGTAAAAAGGAAGTACGGATTCAAGTCTCATAAAGAGCTTCCAAAAATTATGGTACTTATAGCTTTCAGTTCTCATTGCCCCTACCATAAGCATCTTGAAGGTGGTTAAGGTTAAAGTGACACAACTAAGAGGATATGCTTGACAAGTTATAAACCAAAATCTCATACCCCTTACTTACGAAGACCGATTCTCATGCTACTCAACTTCAGTCACGAGTAAGCTCTTGTCATTGTAAGTATATGTGTATCATTAAGAACTGCCAATGGGGTACCCCTTGCACATGATACGGGAGCTTTACCATAATCAAAATGACAAGGCAAGCAGACAATGAGCATCTCAGCGATATTTTTATTTGCTATTTGCATAGGTTTTTATTGAGGATGCTTCATAGAATGCTCATTATGGTGATGATGCAAGTTTCCACCATGATTAGGCATGGCTTAGGCTAGCGGCCCAGGCGTTTCTCTAACACACATACAAACTCCATGATCCACTTTTATTTCACACCGCCGGGATCCGTAAGCAAAAGAACATGATATCAACGGGGTATAAAGTACAAGTGCAATGTTGAAAGAGTTCCCCATGGTACATGGTTCTGCTAATTTCAACTTATAAAGCGCAAGCATATACGCAACAAAGAAGGACCCAATGGTTCAAGTTTATTAGAGGCAATAAAGTAAAGTGTGCCATCAAGTTCGTGAGAGCTTTAATCACTAGTTTTCTCATAACAAGTGGAAGGTAAACAAAAGCATGAATATACTTGGAATAGCATAAGCTAGTAGGTAGGTATGGTGGACTCTTTGGAAAAACTTGGTTTAGGGAGTTGTATGCATGAGTGGAACTCATACTTTGTGGTGGAGGCTAGCAAAAGACTGGGAGCGACAAACTAAGAGAGCAATAATGGCCATAATCATGCAGAGCGACAAAACATCATTAATAAAAGCATAAAGTGATACTACAAGTTGAAAACTAAAGGATCATAAAGGCTATGGTGACTTGAGATAGTCATAACATGTTGTGAGCATGTGCCAAGTCAACCCAAATAAAGCATCAAAGGAGAATACCACTATACTATGCTTTAATATGCTAAAACAACGCATGATTCATCCAAGGCATATTAAGCAATCTCAATTGTTTATAACAAGTCATGCTACAGCAAAGAATACTAAGCATAAAGCCAAAACAATATCAAGCATGGCATGACAAAGCATAGCCACAGTCAAAAACGAGCTCTTTTTACCACAAAAGTATGAACTTTCCTACTCTTTTCCAAACCAAACTATTTCCAAACCAACGTAAGAAAGAGGGGGTCCAACCAACTTATTCAGAAAACTAAGCAAACCAAGCAAACTAAAAACCAAAACAAAAACGAAAAGGAAGACGCTCCAAGAAAAACACAACTGTGCACGAAACAATAAAAATGAAGCGTTTGGAAGAAACCTGGAATTTTATTGATGAAGAAGGGGATGCCTTGGGCATCCCCAAGCTTTGACGCTTGTACTTCTTGGATATTTCTTGGGGTGACACGCGTGGCATCCCCAAGCTTGAGCTTTAGTCCATCCTTCATCTCATTACTCATTCCTTCCATACACCTGAAAATTTTCCTTCATATAAAACTTCACACAATCTCATTAGCAACATTAGTGCACTTAAGATAAATAAGTCTTAAGGTTCAGTTCTAACACCAAATAAACTTCCATTAGAACACTAGATACTATAGCACTTTCCTCAAAAAGTTCAATTCCCCAAAAGAACTCAAGAAGGAACTAACAAGAAGCAAATGCAGAAAATGGCAGAAATCTGTCAAAACAGACCAGCAGGTAAATACGAATTTTTTTGAAGACCTTCTGTTGCTCAAATAAAAAAGTGTTGAACTAACGAAAGTTATATAACAACCTGGAGCAGAAGCACAAAAAATTACAGCTCAATCCGACATACAGAACTCTCTCAGGAATTTTTCGGTGAAGCACAGAAATCTGTTTCGGGACATCAACTTTCCCAATCATTTCTTCACTCTCATTAGAGGTTACTCTTGGCACAAAAAGCAAATAAAAAGGATAAGGAGAGGTTATTACAGAGGTAATAACTTCCAAGACTCATCTAAAACTCTTGGGTTATCTCCCAACAAGTACTTTTCTTTAACGCCTTTAAGTTAGGCGTAAGAAGCAAAGAAAGAATCAAGTGTTCTCAAATGAAAAAGCATTAAGATCAATACCAGAAATATTTTCAACAAGGCAAGGTATTTCATCCAAATAAGTTCTAGAGGATCCTCTCTCAATGCTCTTAGGTTCACTATTCTCATCAAAAGGGTTTGCAGGAACAATCCAATCAAGATTCTTTTCTATGGCATCATATATTGCTACTAGTTTAAAGGGTATTGGTATCTTAGGTTCCTCCCCATTAGGTTCGGTTTTGTTCATCTTCTCTCGTGTACCAACAACATCTACACATGAGCCTAGCATATTGAAACGTTCAAAAACTTTTCTAGCTTCCTTAGCAACATCATAGAACTCCTTAAACAAAGTTTCTAGAATAAAATCCCTCTTTTCAGGATCCTCAATTTCTTTAAGCTTAAGAAACATTACTTGCATTAAGAGGTTGAGGTTAACAAACCTAGCTTCTAACATGTGAATTAAAGAAGCAGCAGCAATCTCATAATTTGGAGCAAGTTCTACAAGGGATCTATCCTCAGTATCTTCATGTTTGCTAACATGATTAAAGAATTCTTCAATGTTATCTTTCCCAATTATAGAACCACTACCAATTGGAAGGTCTTTCAGGGTGAACTTGGGGATCAACATGGTGAGCGAAGGAAAAGGTGACAACTAAAGGAGACTTAATTTTTTTGTGTTTTTGATAAAGAAAGCAAACAAGTAAAACTAATTTTTTTGTGTTTTTTGAAGAACAAAACAAGCAAACAAAGAAACTAAGCAAAACAAAAACAACAAAGTAAAGAGATTGGTTATGAGGGAATCCTCTTGTGAAGATGTCCTTGACTCCCCGGCAACGGCGCCAGAAAAATGCTTGATGGCTCAATGCACGGCGCCCAGAAAAATGCTTGATGGCGGTGTTGATGTAGAGCTCGTTGGGAACCCCAAGAGGAAGGTATAATGAGCACAACAGCAAGTTTCCCTCAGTTATGAAACCAAGGTTTAATCGAACCAGTAGGAGCAAGGAAACACCTCAAAGGTGTTACTAGCTAAGCTTTGGCAGGGCGCACTACCGGTGCTAGTAGCAACGTGGAGACATGCACAACACAACCACAGAACTTTGTCCCCAACTTGCGATGAGGTTGTCAATCTCACCGTGTTTTGCGGAAAACAAAGGATTAAATGTATCGAATGGAAAGAAGTAAAAGTTTGCAGAAAGTAAACACAAAGCAGTAAAAGATTGTAGATTGTATGTAAAGAAAGAGGACCGGGATCCATAGTTCACTAGAGGTGGCTCTCCTTAGATAGATAACATGCTGGGTGAACAAATTACAGCGGGGCAATTGACAAACACCGAGAAAGCAATACATGCATATACTAATCATCTTGACTCCTTTGAGACTTGATTGGGCAATACAACATAATACATAGACCGCCATCCAACTACATCTATGACTAATAATCCACCTTCAGGTTATCATCCGAACCCCATCCAGTATTAAGTTGCAAGCAACAAATTATTGCTTTACGAACTGCGTGTAAGGTAAACAATACGATTTCTCTATGAACAAAGGATTGTTGTTTTCTCCCTAGTAGCAACAGCACATCTAGTACCTTAGAGATTTCTGTCACTTCCCCAGATTACCAGAGGCATGAACCCACTATCGAGCATAAATACTAACTCTTGGAGTAGCTAGCATCTATTTGGCCAAAATAGCTACTAACAACGGAAAGCATGCAAGATCTCAAATAACAAAGACATGATAGAATCAATGATCAATCTGAAATAGCATCTCAATATCCATCGGATCCCCGCAAACACAACATGTATGGATTACAAATAGATGATCTTGATCATGAACGGAGCTCACAAGATCTAAACATGAAAGCACAAAGGAGGAGAAACCAGCCATCTAGCTACTACATGGATCCATAGTACAAGGAGGAACTACTCACGCATCACACCGGAGGCTTGCATGGTGATGAAGAAGGCCTCCAGGGTGAATTCCCCTCTCCGGCAGTCCGGAAGACCAGATCCTCCCGATCTAGGGATGGAGATGACGCGACTCTGAACTCTTTCGTGGATTTTTGATCGGGTACCTAGGGTTTTCGTCCCGAGGGCAACTTATAGGCGGAAGGAGAGGCCGAGGGGGTGCTGGGGGAGGCCAGACCACCCCCTGGCGTGGGCCAGGCCTGGCCACGTGGCCAGGTGGTGTGGCCGGCCCCCAGACCTTCTTCGTCTCGTATTCTGGCACTTGATCCCTTCAGAAAAAATAGGCACTTTGGCTTTTGTCCCGTCCAATTCCGAGAATATTCATTTTCTGACTTTTCTGGAACCAAAAACAACAGAAAACAGGCAGCTGGCACTGTGGCTCTTGTTAATAGGTTAGTCCAAGAAATCATAATAAAAGTACTCCAAAGTTGGAACAAAACACAAGAAAGTGGATAAAACCAAGCATGGAACATCAAAAATTATAGATACATTTGCAATTTATCAGTAATATCATTACACAATAGTCCATGATGGGACCCACAAAACATATATATACAACAACAACTCGTCGAGTCAAGGGTACAGATATACAGTACAAAGATCCAAATCACCTGGAAAACGATACAACATCCGAGTACGGATAAGATGCAAATGGGGCTAAGAGCCCTGAAGAATAACCAATGGCGTCCATAACCCTGCCCAGGCCAAGCCGGAAGGGTAACCCTACTAACGACATCGATCTCAAACCAGCTAAAACAAAAGGGGTGCCGACAAAGGGGAAAGGAAAAAGAGGAGCGTCAAGATCGAGGCCAAGACAATGAGGTTAGAATTCGGCGGCTCTCGCCTACATAGGTATGGTGGACTGAAGCGGTAGCGAAGCATGCACTAAAAAACCTATAGAGACTTGAAACCACTGTCGGCTATTAGAGAGGGATAAGAAAGACCTATTCGGGACCAACCTGATACTAACACCAATCATACCCATCCTGGTATTCCCCTCGAGACCAAACGAGGATGTCAAACCGAGGAACTTACATAGTTGGCAGTTTTAATCATTCCATTATAGTTGAAGCACTTATTAGTCAGATATACATAGCATGAGTCATCCCGATAGCATAAGTGGTGGGTAGTTTTAGTTAACCATTCAGTTGTAGTTGCAATACTTACTATTCAGATACAATTAGCATGTGACATCCCAAACCCAGCAGTTGTTGGCACTTTTATTTCATTCCATTGGAGTTGCGATACTTACTAGGCAAGTATAACATGACACGATACAGCCCAGCTCCACCAGTTGTTGGCACTTTTATTATCCATTCCATTGTAGTGAAGCTGATTACTAGTCACATATTAAGTCAAATTTATAGCACTACTTTAGTTATGCTTGTCTATGATCGAGATACTGTGCTCCAAGTCGTCCATAACCGCGGACACGGCTTTTAGAAAGATTTACCCTGCAGGGGTGCACAAATAGCAACACACACACGATCAACCTCGGAAAAACCAAATCAAAACCCAACGAGGCTTTCACGACAAAGCAATCACAGGATTCATAAAATATTTCAGGGGGGCACCCCACTAAGCTACCCGCAACGAAGTTGGTCGACTCTGGAACGGACCCAGGGTGTGTGCGGATGGCGGTAAACGACAGGAACCCGAAAGTGTGACTGGGCTTGTTGATATAGTGAAAACGTGTCACGATCCAAAACAGTACAGGTGCTCCACGCACAATCGTAAATAAAGAAGTAAAGCATGGCATAGGTACATGATAGTAATAAAGCCCCAAACTAGTTTGTGGCCCCAAGGAATAAGAAATGAATCAAGCTCTGGCTAAGGGGATTCATGGTCCCATATGCGGATAGTGCGATAGTCAAGGAACGGGTATCAAGTATTCGGGGTCCTACGGGACACAAGTGAGCATGGAAAAACCAAATAACATCTATTGCCCACCGATGCCTCTGCATTAGTTATATCTATTCTCAGCAATTTAATAGTTGTATTTAAAGTCATGATCATCTCCACCATTAAGCATCTCCACCATTAAGCATGTGTCAACCTTCCAATTACGGTGGAACAACAACGGCGCGAAGCAGCACCTGAGCAAGCAACTATGACTCGCAAGGCCGACTATTTATCAAACAATAGGCAATAGGATGTGTCCAAGGCAATATAGGGGCTGCAAGGAATATAAATGGTGCACAGAAACTAAAGCATCACAATACAGGTAGCAATAGATCAACAGGAGGAAGTAAAGACTATAAATGCAAAATAGGTAGAAAGGGGGAGAATGCTCGCCTGGGAAACACTGCAGAAGATACACCGGAGAACGTGTCGATACTTGCATCAACTCATCGGCCTAATCCGCGAAGAAGCAAACACTAGAAGAAACACCGGATGCAATATTTAATACTACGGCAGAAGATCCGGCATGATTATGATATGATGCATGGCATGGCACAGATGCGGTGCAATTAGGCAATATTAAGCGGAACCGGGGTCCCGACAATTAATTAATAGGTTCAAGTCATTTTGAAACCCCGCAAATTAAATGTTGTCTTAACTATGCAAAACATGGCATCGGTTCGCTACACCAATTTAAATGGAGTCCGGAATAAGACAAAGATATCCCGCATAAACACTCCATATTTAATTATGAGGTGAATCAGCATAATGCCCCCAAACCATAGACAGGTATGCATGCATGAACAATTTAATATGCGATAGTTGATAATGTCATATTATCTTGGGTTCCGGGGGTCTTCGGATCCGTGAAGACGGTCATGGCATCCGGGATGAGGAACTTGGCGTATCCGTGGCGATCTTGGCGGTCTTCGGGTTCCGGTCTTGGTGTCTGAGAAGGAAGTACTTGGTGGTTCCGAGAAGGAGGTCTTGTCGCATCCGATGGATCGGTCCACGGGGTCGGAGAACTTGGCGCGCCAGGGTTCGGTCTTCGGATCTATGTCGGTGCACTCGGCGTTTCGTGTTGGCAATCATGGTGTTCCGGCTTCGGTTGTCGACGATGTACTTGGTGTGGTGTCGATGCGTCTTCGGGTACCGCGGGTTCTCAGCGTTCCATGACGTAGAAATTGTGTCGGTGTTCTTGGGGTTCTGACTTGTTGCCACCATGCATCTTCAAGGGAACACGGATACGAGTTTGGCAAGCCAGTGTTTGGTGGCTTGAGCTTTTGTGGCCATGCATGTATACCCAGATATAGAAAACAGCCTGAGGCCCCCGTCCTGGAAAACCAGGGCACGCCTGGGAGCATCAACATGGGGCTTCTGGGCAGCAACGACCAGCAAAATGAGAGGATCACACGGTTGGGGACATCCGTGAAAAGGACAGAGGAGCAACCGGGTCAGCACGTGCATGGGGGCACACGGATGGCAACATCCAAGCCGACGATGTCCCGTACAGCGTGCTTGGACGGCAGATAACAAAGGCGGGGACGGCACGGGGAGGCGGGCAATTCCTGCCGGTGAGGACCGCCGAGGAAGTGGCGCGCTCGGAGGGCGTGGTGGCGCTCGGGACGGCGAGGCCGAGCCGGAAGGAGGCGCTGGCCGGTGGCGCCCTGGCGGAGCTCAGCAGGACGCAGGCGAGGGGGCGAGGCGAGGGGACGGAAGCACGGCGAGATGGGCGTGCGGACGTGGGGCCAGGGCGAAGGAGGTCGCCCGGGACGGCACGGGCGAGGGCTCGGGCGGCGCTGCTAAAAGCGGAGGAAGGCAGCGATGGCGGTGGTGCTCATAGAAGAACTCGCGTGGCGGCAACGCAGAAGAGGATGGAGGTGGGGGATGGGCGAGCTCGGACGGAGGGAGGCAGCGGCAGGGATTGACGAGGGAAGGAAGGGCGGCTGGGTAGGGGAACCTAGGGTAGGTGGGGGTTGAGGAGAGAGAGGCTACATGGGCGCGGGCGGTTGCCTGTGGATGGGTGGAAGCGATCTGGCGTGGCAGACACTGTGAGGCCAGGGAAGGCCTGGTCAGGTGGCGACGCGGGGTTGCGCGCCCAGGTGGCAGTTGGTCGGGGCGCAGGTGGTGGGCCAGGCGGGCGCGGGAGCGGGTGAGACCGACCGGTGTGTGCGGGAGGGTGCACGTGAGCGGACCGGGGAGGCGTGTTGGGGCGACGTGGCGGGTGGCCTATGATCGATGCTGGATGAGGAGGTGGATCCTAGGGGACGGGCGGGAGAACAGGGTGGAGGGACATGAGGTGGGGCCGAGCCACAGCGGGAGTTGGCAGGTGACATGCGTGCGTGTGTTGTGCGTGCAGAAGGCTGCGGTGTGTGGTGTGGGTTGTATGGTGGAGGCAGCAACGGTAGGATAGGGAGAGGGTGTGGCGGCTGGTGGAGGGAGAAGGTGGTAGGGTGGATATGATAGGATTAGTTTTAGGGTTTGGAGGTGGCCGGCCGGGCTTTCGGGCCTGGGGGGCTGCCTCCCCACAATTAAGTAAATATTTTATTTATTAAAAACGAGGCTTTTGTAATCCAATTTTATACAAAACAAAATAATCCGGAGACCCGGGGTTCTCGATTTGAAATTAAGGACGGGATATTTAGAAAACAAAAATAGGCTTTTCGAAAATAGTTTTAGGCAAAACTGATACATTGCAAATGTATCTATAATTTTTGATGTTCTATGCTTGGTTTTATCTACTTTCTTATGTTTTGTCCACACTTTGGAGTACTTTTCATATGATTTCTTGGACTAACCTATTAACAAGAGCCACAGTGCAGCTTGCCTGTTTTCTGCTGTTTTTGGTTCTACGAAAGTCAGAAAATGAATATTCTCGGAATTGGACGGGACAAAAGCCAAAGTTCCTATTTTAGGAAGACTCACGGAGCAGAATCGAGGCGGAGGAGGGCAGGCCTGGCCACACCATGTGGTGGCGCGGGCTAGCCCTGGCCACGCCACCAGGTGGTGTGGGCCCCCTGGCACTCCACCGACCTTGCCTCTTTCGCCTATAAGAGCCTCCCGATACCAAAACCCTAAATCATCAAGCCTCCAGCCACGAAAAGTTCCGCAGCGCCGCCGCCACCGAAGGGGAGATTCTGGGGACAGAAAGTCTCTGTTCCGGCACCCTGCCGGGACGGGGAAGTGCCTCCGAAGCCATCTCCATCGATCTCCACCGCCATCTCCATCACCATTGCAGATTCCCATGATGAGGAGGGAGTAGTTCTCTCTCGAGGCTAAGGGTTCTACTGGTAGCTATGTGTTCATCTCTCTCTATGCATGATTATATTGTGATCATGAGCTTGTAATCTATAGATCTACCTTGCTACTCAAGTGCTTTAATAGATCTCTGCTCTCCCCATGTGTGTGAAAGTGACAGCGTGCACACCATGGTGGCACTTAGGCTAGAGATTACAAATACTTGTTATGAGTTATATTTGGAGTTGGATGTCTTTATGAAATTGTGGTGTTTGTTGGACTCATCTAGTACTCAAGGTGACAGTGTGGGGTTTTCTAGATGGGAAAGTCTTACTTGGAGGTGTGCTGTTATAGCCCTACCATGGATTAGAGTGTCCAATCGGAGAGTAGTTCAGAGTAGTATCATAAAGAGAATATATTTATATGAGAGAGTGTTCACTAGTGAAAGTATGATCCCTAGGACTTGTTTCTAAGCATTGATACACCGTTTGCAATTAGATCTATTGCATGTTTGCTTGCTTCCATCTTTATTTCAGTTTGCCTTTAGTCTTTTCCACACCATCAAGTTATTTTCTAGCACCGTTACCACTTATAATTATCCATAACACTTGTATTTCACTATCTCTTCGCCGAACTAGTGCACCTATACACCTGACAAGTGTATTGGGTGTGTTGGGGACACAAGAGACTTCTTGTATCTTGATTGCAGGGTTGCTTGAGAGGGAATACCTTTGACCACTTCCTCCCTGCGTTCGATAAACCTTGGGTAATCCACTTAAGGGAAAACTTGCTGCTGTTCTACAAACCTCTGGACTTAGAGGCCCAACAACTGTCTACAAGAATAGAAGTGCGTAGACATCAAGCTATTTTCTGGCGCCGTTGCCGGGGAGGTAAGGTAAAAGGTATTCACACTGGAGGATTAAAGAAGAAGAACTTCCCACGGCAAACGCCTATTTTCTAGCGCCGTAGCCGGGGCGGTAAGGTAAAAGGTACTCACATCCTCCGGTGTGAGTGCTCGAAGTTATTTCCTTTCGATTCTGCAATTTTGTCTTTTTCTTTCTTGTTTTCACTAGTTAGGCTTAATGGAAAACAACAACAAAATTAGAGAGCTTTTTAGTCTTTTTCCTAAGTTAGAACTCGAATTGTCTGAAAAGAAAATTAAAAAACCCATGGAACTTTCTTTCATGCTAATAACAATGTTATTAGTATGAATCTTTTGAACACCTTTGTTACTAATGCTATAGAAACGTCTAAGCTTGGGGAAGTTGGTTCTTATGAAAATGATATTTTTACTTCCCCAGTTTTAAAGAAGAAAATTTGCTCTGATGATATTTTATCTCCCATATGTGGTAATTCTAATGATAATTTTAAGATACCTACAAGAATTATTGATCGTGTTATGGATAACTACTATTTTGGAGATGGAACTATCCATCCCGGTAATCATTTGTTCTTTATACATGAATTATGCGGGTTGTTCAAGTGTGCAGGTATTACAACAGACCATGTCAAGAAGAAGTTATTCTCTTTATCACTTAAGGACAAAGCAAGGGAGTGGTATGAGCTACTGGATGATCCTCATCATTTGGAGTGGAAGGAACTTGAATCTCTCTTTTACTCTAAATTTTATCCTCCTCATGAAATTCATAAAGATAGGAATTATATTTATAATTTTCATCCTCATGATGGAGAAAGTATTGCCCAAGCATGGGGGAGATTGAAGTCATTAATGCTCAAATATCCCATTCATGAGCTCCCTAGGAATATTGTTATTAATAATTTCTATGCAACGCTTTCAGGACATTACAAGGACTATCTAGATACTTGTTTAGAGGGATCCTTCACAATTAAGGAGGTCAAATCTAAGTGGGATCTTCTTGAAACAATTCAAAGCAATACCGAAGATTGGGATAACAACAAAGGTAAAGAACCAGGTATAAACTATGAGTATGATTGCATTAAGTCTTTTGCTGAAACTGCTGATTTTCAAGAGCTTAGTGCTAAATATGGTCTTAATCCTCAAATTCTTATTGATAGTTTTAAAACCTTTACTTCTCATATTAATGCTCCTAAAGAAAAGTGGGACATGTATCATGAGCCTTTTAAAGACACTTGCATGGAAAATGAAATTGTTGTTAATGATAGCAATAAACATGCTCAAACCTCTGAAAGCACTATTTCTTATAAGCATGTTAATTTTTGTGGGATACATAGACCTTGTGAGAGTAATCAAGTTGAAGAAGAATATTTTATCACCCACAGGAATAAAAAAAACTAGAATGTGGTATAGGGCTCTAAATGATCTTAGTAAAAAAGTTTGTGCCCTCTATCCTTTTATTTGTGAACTTTGCTTTGAAGTGGGTCATTTCAATTTCCAATGCTCAGGCCATAATAATAGCTCTTCTAATCCAATGAGTACTGCAAGTTTGTATTGTGATGACAGGATCACTCCTAATCAGCATGATGAACTTACATTATTTTTGGGGTGTGAAGAGTTATCAAGAAAAACCTCTTTGGTAGATATGGGTGCTTTTGATATGAATAGTGTCCTGCATGGTTGTCATCTTTATTGTGTTGATAATTGCCACACAAATAGTTACATACAAAATGTTATAGAAGATGAGATTTTACCAAAATATGATAGGACTAATATGTGTTTTGATCTTATTAATGAAAAGAAGGAATCCTCCAAAGTTTCTTCTATTGTCTCTAATAATAAACCAGGGTATATGGAGAAGCTTCCTTTCAAGCCTCTCCCTCCTAAAGAGAAGAAGATAAAGAAGAAAAGGAGGAGCAAAAGGAGGGAGGAAACGGTATTTTCCCCTAAGCATGTAGCTCCTATTATAGTTTTTGATGAGTCTGAACTCGATGATGTTCCTATGCCTGTTACCTATAGTAGTGATCATGATTGGGAAAAGCACACTTCTTTTGATATTGAAAATCTCTTTGGTACCAATTCTGAAAATGATGATATTAATAATTGCTGTACTATTAGTGCTATCCATGATCCTTCCAATGATGATATGTTTACAAATGAACACACTTGGGAAGATAACTATTCTATTGCTTATGATGATGCTGTACCTCCAATATATGATGATTGCAATGATGAATATGATATTTTTAGTCCACCTACTATTGAGGAGGAAATTAATTATGATTACAATATGCCTCCTATATTTGATGATTATGGTGATGAAAATAATAATGATAGCTATTTTGTTGAATTTGCTCCCACTAAAATCAATAAGAATGACTATGTTTATGTGGGGAGTATTAATTCTTTTATGAATGTGGCTCATGATAAGAATGTTTCTTGTGATAGTTATATTGTTAATTTTATTCATGATGCTACTGAAAGTTATTATGAGAGAGGGGAACATGGTTTTATGCATCTCAATAATATTAGGTTTCCCCTCTTTATGTTGAAAGTTTTGAAGTTGCACTTGTTTTGCTTTCCTATGCTAGTTGCTTTGTGCTTTCATGACTTGTTTCTTTACAATATTCCTATGCATAGGAAGTGGGTTAGACTTAAATGTGTTTTGAATTTGCTTCTTGATGCTCTCTTTTACTTCAATTCATATTTCTTATGTGAGCATCTTCTCAAACTATCATGCCTAACTTAAAGGCGTTAAAGAAAAGTACTTATTGGGAGATGACCCAAAAGTTTTAGATGAGTCTTGGAAGTTATTACCTCTGTAATAACCGCTCCTTATCCTTTTTATTTGCTTTTTGTGCCAAGAGTAACCTCTAATGAGAGAGAAGTAATGATTGGGAAAGTTGCTGTCCCGAAACAGATTTTTGTGCTTCACCGTAAAAATTTGTGTAAAATCTCTGAACGTATTTTTGAGGCGTGAATTTTTGTGCTTCTGCCCCAGGTTGTTATCTAACTTTCGTTAGTTCAATACTTTTTTATTTGAGCAACAGAAGGTCTTCGAAAAAATTCGTCTTTACCTGCTGGTCTGTTTTGACATATTTCTGCCATTTTCTGCATTTGCTTCTTGTTGGTTCCTTTTTGAGTTCTTTTGGGGAATTGAGATTTTTGAGGTAAGTGCTGCAGTAGCTAGTGTTCTAATGGAAGTTTATTGGTGTTATAACTGAACCTAAAGACTTATTATCTTGAGTGCACTAATGTTGCTAATAAAGATTGTGTGAAGTTTTGTATGAAGGAAAAATTTCAGGTGTATGGAAGGAATGAGTAATGAGATGAAGGATGGACTAAAGCTCAAGCTTGGGGATGCCACGCGTGTCACCCCAAGAAATATTCAAGAATTACAAGCGTCAAAGCTTGGGGATGCCCAAGGCATCCCCCTCTTCATCAATAAAAATTCCAGGTTTCTTCCAAACGCTTCATTTTTATTGTTTCATGCATAGTTGCGTTGTTCTTGGAGCGTCTTCTTTTTCGTTTTTGTTTTGGTTTTTAGTTTTCTTGGTTTGCTTAGTTTTCTTGAATAAATTGGTTGGACCCCCTCTTTCATACATTGGTTTTCAAATAGTTTGGTTTGGGTTGGAAAAGAGTAGGAAAGTTCATGCTTAAGTGGTAAAGAGAGCTTGTTTTTGACTATGGCCTATGCTTTGTCATGCCATGCTTGATATTGTTTTGGATTTATGCTTAGTATTCTTTGCTGTAGCATGAATTGTTATAAACAACTGAGATTGCTTAATGTGCCTTGGATGAATCATGCGTTGTTTTAGCATATTAAAGCATAGTATTGTGGTATTCTCCTTTGATGCTTTATTTGGGTTGACTTGGCACATGCTCACACCATGTTATGACTATCTCAAGTCACCATAGCCTTTATGATCCTTTAGTTTTCAACTTGTAGTATCACTTTATGCTTTGATCAATGATGTTTTGTCGCTCTGCATGATTATGGCCATTATTGCTCTCTTAGTTGGTCGCTCCCAGTCTTTTGCTAGCCTGCACCACAAAGTATGAGTTCCACTCATGCATCCAACTCCCTAAACCAAGTTATTCCAAAGAGTCCACCATACCTACCTACTAGCTTATGCTATTCCAAGTATATTCATGCTTTTGTTTACCTTCCAAATTAAACTTGTTATGAGAAAACTAGTGATTAAAGCTCTCACGAACTTGATGGCACACTTTAATTTTCTTGCCCTTAATAAACTTGAACCATTGTGTCATCTATGTTGTATATGCTTGCACTTATTTGTTGGGAATTAGAAGAACCATGATGTCATGGGGAACACTTTCAACATTGCACTTGGTACTTTGTACCTAGTTGATACCATGCTCTTTTGTATATGGATGTGGTCGGTGTGAAATGAAAGGGGAGCTTGTAAGTCCATGGAGTTATGTATATGTGTTAGAGAAACGCCTGAGCCGCTGGTCTAATCCATGCTGACATGGTGGAAACCTGCAGCGTAACCATAATGAGCTGTCTATGAAGCATTCTTCTTATAAAAAAAGAGTCCTATATTGAGAAAAAAGAGAAAAAGAAAAAAAGATTATGAAAAGAGGAAAGAGAGAAAAAAGCACCATATTCCCATGGTAAATAATAAGATTGCTGAGATGCTTGTTGTCTGCTTGCCTTGTCATTTTGATATGGTGATTCTTCCGTATCATCGGGCAAGGGGTACCCCGTTAGCGGTTCTCTATGATACACATGTACTTACGATGACAAGAACTTACCGGTGACTAAACTTGAGTAGCATGAGGAGCGGCCCTCGTATACAAGGGACATGAGATTTCTAACTTATACTTCGTCAAGCATGTACACCATAGTTTGTTCACTTTAACCTTAATCACTTCAAGATGCTTATGATAGGGGCAATGAGAGCTGAAAGCTATAAGTAGCATAATTTTTGGAAGCTCTTTATGAGACTTGAATCCCTACTTCCTTTTAAAAAAGGGCTTTCTTCCACCATTATATTGAGTCTCCACCTTCTATCTTTATGCACCTACTTTGAGAGCATAGTGGCCATTCTTAGTTCTATGTGCATTGTCCCAAGACTAGTTGATTGATGCATAACTTGTTATTGCTTGTTTTAAACTATTGTATCTAGTCACTCTTATGAACTTTGAAGGTGTCCTATGCATTTATACTCGCTACTCTATGAGGGACAAGCTGGATGCAATTATGCTATGTTTTCTTTATGTGAAACAAACAAACGTCTTGCAAAGCATTGTTATTCATGAATCTTTTTTTGTGTCTTTTCATGTTGCATCATAGTTTCTTTGCTTATTGCTAGAACTTTGTCTTTCATGTTATTATTGAAGTACTATGATCCCAGCTTTGAATGTTTTGCAAATACTTTGATCAAGTTTATGATGGTGCATGTCACCTCAAAAATTATTCTTTCTTTTTATCACTTACCTACTCGAGGACGAGCAGGAGTTAAGCTTGGGGATGTTGATACATTGCAAATGTATCTATAATTTTTGATGTTCCATGCTTGGTTTTATCTACTTTCTTATGTTTTGTCCACACTTTGGAGTACTTATCATATGATTTCTTGGACTAACCTATTAACAAGAGCCACAGTGCCAGTTGCCTGTTTTCTGCTGTTTTTGGTTCCAGGAAAGTCAGAAAATGAATATTCTCGGAATTGGACGGTACAAAAGCCAAAGTTCCTATTTTACCGGAAGACTCACGGAGCCAAAATACGAGACGGAGGAGGGCCAGGGCCTGGCCACACCATGTGGTGGCGCGGGCTAGCCCTGGCCGCGCCACCAGGTGGTGTGGGCCCCCTGGCACTCCACCAACCTTGCCTCTTTCGCCTATAAGAGCCTCCCAATACCAAAACCCTAAATCGGCTAGCCTCCAGCCACGAAAAGCTTCACAGCGCCGCCGCCACCGAAGGGGAGATTTTGGGGACAGAAAGTCTCTGTTCTGGCACCCTGCCGGGACGGGGAAGTGCCCCCGGAGCCATCTCCATCGATCTCCACCGCCATCTCCATCACCATTGCAGATTCCCATGATGAGGAGGGAGTAGTTCTCTCTCGAGGCTAAGGGTTCTACTGGTAGCTATGTGTTCATCTCTCTCTATGCATGATCATATTGTGATCATGAGCTTGTAATCTATAGATCTACCTTGCTATTCAAGTGCTTTAATAGATCTCTGCTCTCCCCATGTGTGTGAAAGTGACAGCGTGCACACCATGGTGGCACTTAGGCTAGAGATTACAAATACTTGTTATGAGTTATATTTGGAGTTGGATGTCTTTATGAAATTGTGGTGTTTGTTGGACTCATCTAGTACTCAAGGTGACAGTGTGGGGTTTTCTAGATGGGAAAGTCTTACTTGGAGGTGTGCTGTTATAGCCCTACCATGGATTAGAGTGTCCAATCGGAGAGTAGTTCAGAGTAGTATCATAAAGAGAATATATTTATATGAGAGAGTGTTCACGAGTGAAAGTATGATCCCTAGGTCTTGTTTCTAAGCATTGATACACCGTTTGCAATTAGATCTATTGCATGTTTGCTTGCTTCCATCTTTATTTCAGTTTGCCTTTAGTCTTTTCCACACCATCAAGTTATTTTCTAGCACCGTTACCACTTATAATTATCCATACCACTTGTATTTCACTATCTCTTCGCCGAACTAGTGCACCTATACACCTGACAAGTGTATTGGGTGTGTTGGGGACACAAGAGACTTCTTGTATCTTGATTGCAGGTTGCTTGAGAGGGAATACCTTTGACCACTTGCTCCCTGAGTTCGATAAACCTTGGGTAATCCACTTAAGGGAAAACTTGCTGCTGTTCTACAAACCTCTGCACTTGGAGGCCCAACAACTGTCTACAAGAATAGAAGTGCGTAGACATCAAAAACCATCCATGATGTCATGGCGATGCTCAAATGCAATGTGGCATGATGACATGAGCATGTGGCCATGATGATGCAATGCACAAAAACACAGCGATTTTCTAGTAGTGGTTTTAGCGGGGTGCCACAATTCGACACCACTAACAAGGGATCTCGCCCTCGAGATCCGCCTCGTGGTACGGGGAAGAATGTCAGCGATCTGAACCTTCTTGCTTCGTCTAGATGCTCGCGACACCACTAACAAGAGGTCGTTGTCCGTGATCATCGAGAGAACACTCCAGGAAACAAAGGACGAAGGTAAAGGTATCCACAAATAAAGCCACCTCTAACTTCGATAGAAAGAGAGAACCGATGCATTCTCATCCACTTCAATGTACACAAGCAAATAGAGTGAGTAGTCGGCATGGGGGCCAATCCATCACGCACCCAAACTATTACTCTGCACAATCAGTAGAATAGCGTGCAACCATTCTCGGAATCAGATTGAAGATCTCGACAATCGAGGTTCGGGACAAAGGAGTGATGCAGGCTCTACATCGGATCTGGCGTAGATTATGAGGTCGTATTGGAAACACCGGAAGGCACAAAGAAGGAACAAAGAAAAGTCCAACAGATGAAGGATTCCTCGGATAGCATGAAAACCGGATGTAGAAACACCGTTACCAAAGGAGGAAGCGAAACCCTGAAGGTACGATGGAAACCCAACCACGAGAATTCCTGGACTCAAAGAAAAGGTAAGAGAGCAGGTTCAAAACACGCAGAGGTAAGAGGAGAATAGCAGGGGGGTAAGGAGTAAAACAGACCTAATCAGATCTATCCAACCGATTTTTGCAAAATAGTTTTGACACTCTACTTCGGCCATTAGCTAGGTTATCCTATAGGATGGACTTGTGGGGTATCGCAACTTCTAAGCTCTGATACCACTCTGTAACACCCTCGAATCGGCCCTATGCAAGTTTTAGCGCTTCCTGCCAAACCCGCATAGAAACGATTCAAGGACGCCCACCAGGCACTTTTGTGTGGGTGGAAAACAAAGTAATATCATTACACAATAGTGCATGATGGGACCCACACAACATATATATACAACAACGACTCGTCGAGTCAAGGGTACAGATATACAGTACAAAGATCCAAATCTCCTGGAAAACGATACAACATCCGAGTATGGATAAGATGCAAATGGGGCTAAGAGCCCTGAAGAATAACCAATGGCGTCCATAACCCTGCCCAGGCCAAACCGGAAGGGTAACCCTGCTAACGATGTCGATCTCAAACCTGCTAAAACAAAAGGGGTGCTGACAAATGGCAAAGGAAAAACAGGAGTGTCAGTACTGAGGCCAGTACACGGCGAGGCTAGAATTCGGCGGCTCTCGCCTACATAGTTATGGTGGACTGAAGCAGCAGTGAAGCATGCACTAAACAACCTATAGAGACTAGAAACCACTGTCGGCTATTAGAGAGGGATAAGAAAGACCTATTCGGGACCAACCTGATACTAACACCAATCATACCCATCCTGGTACTCCCCTCGAGACCAAACGAGGAAGTCAAACCGAGGAACTCACATAGTTGGCAGTTTTACTCATTCCATTATAGTTGAAGCACTTACTATTCATATATAGATAGCATGAGTCATCCTGATAGCATAAGTAGTGGGTAGTTTAGTTAACCATTAAGTTGTAGTTGCCGTACTTACTAGTCAGATACAATTAGCATGTGATATCCCAAACCCAGCAGTTGTTGGCACTTTTATTTCATTCCATTGGAGTTGTGATACTTACTAGGCAGGTATAACATGACACGATACAACCCAGCTCCACCAGTTGTTGGCACCTTTATTATCCATTCCATTGTAGTGAAGCTGATTACTAGTCACATATTAAGTCAAATTTATAGCACTACTTTAGTTATGCTTGTCTATGATCGAGATACTGTGCTCCAAGTCGTCCATAACCGCGGACACGGCTTTCAGAAAGATTTACCCTGCAGGGGTGCACAAATAGCAACACACACACGATCAACCTCGGAAAAAACAAATCAAAACCCAATGAGGCTTTCACGACAAAGCAATCACAGGATTCATAAAATATTTCAGGGGGCCACCACACTAAGCTACCCGCAACGAAGTTGGCCGGCTCCGGAACGGACCCAGGGTTTGTGTGGACAGCGGTAAACGACTAGGAACCCGAAAGTGTGACTGGGCTTGTCGATATAGCGAAAACATGTCACGATCCAAAACAGTACAGGTGCTCCACGCACAATCGTAAATAAAGCAGTAAAGCATGGCATAGGTACAGGATAGTAATAAAGCCCCAAACTAGTTTGTGGCCCCAAGAAATAAGAAATGAATCAAGCTCTGGCTAAGGGGATTCATGGTCCCATATGCAGATAGTGCGATAGTCAAGGAACAAGTATCAAGTACTCGGGGTCCTATGGGACACAAGTGAGCGTGGAAAAACCAAATAACATCTATTGCCCACCGATGCCTCTGCATTAGTTATATCTATTCTCAGCAATTTAATAGTTGTATTTAAAGTCATGATCATCTCCACCATTAAGCATCTCCACCATTAAGCATGTGTCAACCTTCCAATTACGATGGAACAACAACGGTGCAAAGCAGCACCTGAGCAAGCAACTACGACTCGCAAGGCCGACTATTTATCAAATAATAGGCAATAGGATGTGTCCAAGGCAATATAGGGGCTGCAAGGAATATAAATGGTGCACGGAAACTAAAGCATCGCAATATGGGTAGCAATAGATCAACAGGAGGAAGTAAAGACTATAAATGCAAAATAGGTAGAAAGGGGGAGAATGCTCGCCTAGGAAACACTGCAGAAGATACACAGGAGAACTTGTCGATACTCGCATCAACTCATCGGCCTAATCCACGAAGAAGCAAACACTAGAAGAAACACCGGATGCAATATTTAATACTACGGCAGAAGATCCGGCATGATTATGATATGATGCATGGCATGGCACAGATGCGGTGCAATTAGGCAATATTAAGCGGAACCAGGGCCCCGACAATTAATTAATAGGTTCAAGTTATTTTGAAAGCCCGCAAATTAAATGTTGTCTTAACAATGCAAAACATGGCATCGGTTTGCTACACCAATTTAAATGGAGTCCAGAATAAGACAAAGATATCCCGCATAAACACTCCATATTTAATTATGAGGTGAATCGGCATAATGCCCCCAAAGCACAGACAGGTATGCATGCATGAACAATTTAATATGCGATAGTTGATAATGTCATATTATAAAAATAGGGGCTTAGGGGCACACATCTCGGTTCAGAAGATCTTGGGTTCCGGGGGTCTTCGGATCCGTGAAGACGGTCATGGCGTCCGGGATGAGGAACTTGGCATATCCGTGGCGATCTTGGTGGTCTTCGGGTTCGGGTCTTGGCGTCTGAGAGGAAGTACTTGGTGGTTCCGAGAAGGAGATCTTGTCGCATCCGATGGATCGGTCCTCGGGGTCGGAGAAGTTGGCGCGCCAGGGTTCGGTCTTCGGATCTATGTCGGTGCACTCGGTGTTTCGTGTTGGTGATCATGGTGTTCCGGCTTCGGTTTTCGACGATGTACTTGGTTTGGCGTCGATGCGACTTCGGGTACCGCGGGTTCTCGGTGTTCCATGACGTAGAAATTGCGTCGGTGGTCTTGGGGTTCCGACTTGTTGCCACCATGCATCTTCAAGGGAACACGGATACGAGTTTGGCAAGCCGGTGTTTGGTGGCTTGAGATTTTGCGGCCATGCATGTATACCTAGATACAGAAAACAGCCTGAGGCCCCCATCCTGGAAAACCAGGGCACGCTTGGGAGCATCAACATGGGGCTTCTGGGCAGCAACGGCCAGCAGAACGAGAGGATCACACGGTTGGGGACATCCGCGAAAAGGACAGAGGAGCAGCCGGGTCAGCACACGCATGGGGGCACACAGATGGCAACATCCAATGCCGACGATGTCCCGTACAGCGCGCTTGGACAGCAGATAACAAAGGCGGGGACGACACGGGGAGGCGGGCATCTCCTGCCGGTGAGGACCACCGAGGAAGCGGCGCGCTCAGAGGGCATGGTGGCGCTCGGGACGGCGAGGCCGAGCCGGAAGGAGGCGCTGGCCGACGACGCCCTGGCGGAGCTCAGCAGGACGCAGGCGACGGGGAGGACAGGGAGTGGGGACGGGGAAGCAGCGGCGAGGACGAGGCGCGCGAACATAGGCCGGCGGGACGGAGGAGGTCGCCCGGGATGGCACCGGCGAGGGCTCGGGCGGCGCTGCTCGAAGCGGAGGAAGGCAGCGACGGCGGCGGCGCCCGTAGAAGAACTCGCGCGGAGGCAACGCGCAAGAGGATGGAGGTAGGGGAGGGGCAAGCTCGGACGGAGGGAGGCGGCGACGGGGATTGACGAGGGGAGGAAGGGCGGCCGGGTAGGGGAACCTGGGGTAGGTGGGGGTTGAGGAGAGAGAGGCTACATGAGCGCGGGCGGTTGCATGTTGATGGGTGGGCGACGAGAGGCGTGGCCAGGCCACTGCGCGCGGGGCTAGGGAAGGCCTGGTCGGGTGGCGACACGGGGTTGCGCGCCCAGGTGGCAGTTGGTCGGGGTGCAGGTGGTGGGCCAGGCGAGCGCGGGAGCGGGCGAGACCGACCGGTGTGTGCGGGAGGGTGCACGTGAGCGGACGGGGGAGGCGTGTTGGGGTGATGTGGCGGGTGGCCTGCGATCGATGCTGGATGAGGAGGTGGGTCCCAGGGGATAGGCGGGAGAACGGGGTGGAGGGACAGGAGGTGGGGCCGGGCCACAGCGGGAGTTGGCAGGTGACGTGCGTGCGTGTGTTGTGCGTGCAGAAGGCTACGGTGTGTGGTGTGGGTTGTGTGGTGGAGGCGGCAGGGGTAGGATAGGGAGAGGGTGTGGCGGCTGGTGGAGGGAGAAGGTGGTAGGGTGGATATGATAGGATTAGTTTTAGGGTTTGGAGGTGGCTGACCGGGCTTTCGGGGCTGGCGGGCTGCCTCCCCAAAAATAAGTAAATATTTTATTTATTAAAAACGAGGCTTTTGTAATCCATTTTTAGACAAAACAAAATAATCCGGAGACCCGGGGTTCTCGATTTGAAATTAAGGACGGGATATTTAGAAAACAAAAATAGGCTTTTTGAAAATAGTTTTAGGCAAAACCATCCATGATGTCATGACGATGCTCAAATGCAATGTGGCATGATGACATGAGCATGTGGCCATGATGATGCAATGCACAAAAACACAGCGATTTTCTAGTAGTGGTTTTAGCGGGGTGCCACACGACATCAGTCGAATTACTGCGCTATTAAGGGACGTAATGCTCTAGAACGTATCCCATGACATGGATAGTGTTCCATGAGTTTCCTCGATTTCCCAAATTGATACGTAAGGGGTGCCAACATCTTTATAGTCACTATAAGTGCTAGCACACCTCCGTCTACCAACAAGTAGTTTCCTCCATCAAGTCCCCACGAGAGGCAAATATTGAGAGGTCGACTTCTCTCAACATCAAGATGTAGAAAATCTAACACATGGTCACAACGATGAAAATCATAATAGACTTTATCTTATTTTAATCTCATACTAGGGTTTTCTCCATCTCCCCAAGAACTAACGATCTACTCAGACATGGAGGCAATCAACATCATGGAAATGGTAATGGAAACAATCATAGATGAATAATACTTGTATAAATCCACAATGAGTATAGGAATTACAACAAGATCTAGACAAGACATATATGAGATGGATGGAGATGGTGGTGATGCAGTGGTGGATGGTGAATATCGATGCCTTAGCCTCCCAGATCTGCGCAGGGCGAAGATGGATCCCTTGTGGATGAGTTCCCCCCTCCAAATGCCTTCCGGAGGTGAGGTTTCTGTGATTTCTGGGTGTTCTATATGTCGTGTCCTCGAACCAATTGCACGGGGTGAAACTATTTGATGAGGCGGAGGCGGCGCCAACTATACGGCCGGAGCTATATGGCCGGAAAAGTTGCTCCAGTCGTATAGCTGGTCGTTGGACTCTCTACCTCCCTTGTTCACTTCTGATTTTCTTCTGGTATTATTAATATTTCCCAAATGAGCGGTTTATGTTGTTTTGACTCCTTTTCTCCACTGTACAACTTCTCCAATAATTGTATCCATTGGATCCATCATCTGTCCTGATCCTGGTGAAAACATACATAAAATATGTGCGCGAGCGCCGTGAAATACCAAGATCCTACTTCTACAATGCAAAATAATAATGTATAACATGATGCAAATATGCACTCATCAAGCGCATCGGCTTCCTTGTTCTTCCGTCGATCGATCCATTCGATGGAGTAACCGATGAAGTAGCCGCCCAGCCAGTCCATTCCTTGGAGGTATGATATCATGTTGGGAGCGATAGCATCGCAGGTGTCGGCGACTTGTGCGGCGACAAGGTCAGAATCTTCGTAGCACTGGAGGTGATTGACATTCATCTCCTTGGCGGCTCGCATGTTGTGGAGAAGGGCCTTGTACTTGCCCATGTTGTTGGTGCAGGGGGTGAAGTTGAGCTGCAACACATATCAGAGCTTGTCGCCTTTCGAAGAGGTGAGGATTATTCCAGCCCCGACACCATCCGAGTTCTTGGATCCATCGAAGTGGAGGGGCCAGTAGTGGAGATAGGGTAGCGTCTCAGGCTGCTGCACTTCTTCCCAGTCAGCTAGAGCTTGTGACTTGATGGCCTTGCGTGGCTCGTACTTGATGGTGTGGATGTCCATTTCGATGGCCCACTTAGCCACTCGCCCTGTTGCCTCGTGATTGTGAATGATGTCTTGCAGCGGGGCAGAGGAGACAACTGTGATAGGATGTTCTTGGAAGTAGTGGGGGACCGTCGCTGAGGACAGAAGACCGTGTAGACCAGTTTCTGGTACTGCGGGTAGCGTTGCCTCGAGTCCATGAGGACCTTGCTGAGGTAGTATACAGGGCGCTGCATGGGGCACTCCTTGCCCTCTTCAGATCGCTCAACGACCATCACGACGCTGATGACTCGGTTGGAGGCCGTGACATAGACGAGCATTGGCTCCTTGTTGAGGGGCGTGGAGAGCATCGGTGTCGTAGGTAGCACTTCCTTCAGTGCATTGAGCATGTTGTCGGCCTCACCGTCCCATACGAATGTGGGGTTCTTACGCATCAAGCGATAGACATGCATTGCCTTCTCGCAGAGTCAGGGGATTAAGCGGCCGAGAGCCACAACTCGCCCCGCCAGCTTCTGGACATCGCGCAGGCACTCAGGTTTCTTGAGTCACGTGGTGGTGTTGATCTTGGAGGGGTTTGCTTTGATGCCTCGCTTGGATACTACGTACCTGAGCAGCTTGCCGATGGTATGCCGAATGTACACTTCTCCGGGTTGAGGTTGATGTTGTACTTCCACAGGTTCACGAAAGTTTTAGCCAAGTCAGCGAGTAGGTTGCTCTAGCGAGTTGACTTCACCACCACGTCATTGATGTAGACGTGGATGTTGTGGCCAATTTGGCTCACTAGGCACTCCTGCATGCACTGCTGCCCCGGTGTTCTTGAGGCCAAACGTCATCGCGGTGTAGCAGAAGGCTCCAAACAGTGTGATGAAAGCCATTTTCTCTTCATCCTCAATGGTCATTTTTATCTGATTGTAGCCGGAGTACGCATCGAGGAAGCATAGCGACTCAGAACCCGCGATCGAGTTAATGATTTGGTCAATTCTCGGGAGTATGAATTCCTCCTTCAGAACCAGGACTAGGTTAGCGAGCCATTTGGAGTATTTTATTGGCAATATGAATCCTACGATGAGTAGCTGCAGCACCTCTTCGGCAATTGCACAACATCGCTCTTCATTGAAGGGCCACAGTGATTGCTTGACTGGTTGCGCCTTGGGGTCGGTGTTTAATTTGTGCTCAACGAGTTCTTGGGACACCATGCATGTCAGATGGCTTCCATGCAGAGATGTCGTGATTCTCACGGAGAAACTCGAGGAGCATGCTTTCCTATGCGGGGCTCATGTTGGTCCCACGGTGACCTTCTGGCTTGAGTCGCCTGGGACGATCTCGACGGTGCGAGTGTGCGTGGAGGCCTCAAAGGTTGTTGGTGTGGCACTGGCCGAGGTGGGCTTATTTAGGATCGTCAGGTTGCCCTTTTTGATGCCACTCACGTATTTTGCAGTTTGTCAGCGTGGTTTGTTTCCTTAGTGATGACGGCGTCGACGAGCTACGCACCTTTGTCCTCGCACTCCACGGACATATCAGGGTCGTCGTGGACAGTGATGACGTAGTGTGGCCCTGGGAGCTTCATCATGGTGTATGCATAGTGGGGGATGCCATGAACTTGGTGAATGCCTTCCGCCCCAGCATGTAGTGATACGGGCTTTGGAAGTTCACCAACTCGAAGATGATTCGCTCGGTGTGGTAGTTGGTGGGGGTGCCGAAGGAGACTGGTAGCGTCACCTTGCCTATCGGGTATGCCTTTCGACCCGGGGCAATGCCGTGGAAGGTGCAGAGGGTCAACTTGACCATCGACTACGGGAGATGCAGCCGCCTAAAGGTGTCCAGGTACATTATGTTGATGGAGCTTCCGCTGTCCATCCGTATCTTCAGCAGCCAGTAGTCAGCCACCTTGGGCTTGACCACCAGGGTGACTCGCGACTCTAGGTGATGCTTTGCTCTGACCAACTGAGGCAGCATGGGATTCCCACTTGTGTCACCACATTGATGGCGACTGCTCAAGCGAGCACATTCTTCTCCTGCTTTGTTCCGAGCCAGTGAATGTGTGCAGCGGGCCGGCTGGGTGGCCGAATCCGTCGGCGTTGCCATTGTCCCTTGGCAGGTTGTTATTGGGGCCTTCCCTAGCTCGCCTTGCCTTCTCGATCTCTTTGAGAGAGTGGCAGTTGGCGGTCATGTGGGTTACGGGCTTCCTTTCCCTGCTATGATAGACACAAGGTTGGCTGAGTAGTGCCGCGCGATCGAATTTTGGCCTCGGGGTATTGTTGGCATGGTAGTTGCCTCCGTCGCGGAAGAAGTTCTTGGGGTCACGCTGCCTATAGTTGGCATTGGCGACGAAGTTGGTTCTACCATCACCGTGATGCTTGCCGATGTGGTGAGTGTTGCTGTAGTGCAGCTAACAGTGTCTGTTGTTGTCATGGCCGCCCATGCAGTGTCTTCCACCCGACTCGATGTCCGAGTCCTGGTTTGGATCTTCCTCCATGTAGCGCTTGGCGATTTCCAGGAGGTCGGGGATGTTCTCGAGCGGCTGATAGACCCTCTTGATCTTGGCGACCAGGGGTTCGTACTGGCACGTGTTCTTGAAGCAGTGGACCGCAGTGTCCGGGTGGATCCCAGAAGCATTGATCCAAAGGTCCTGCCAGCGTTGGACCTAGTGGTTAGTCAACTCGCGTGGCCCCTGGATGTAACTCTCCAGGTCCTCGATGGTGGTGGCACGAGTGTAGTAGCCCTCGAAGTGCTTGATGAAGGCGTCATGCATGTGTTCCCACGAGTCAATGTTGTTCTCGTGGAGAGTGTTAATCCACTGGTGAGTCGCCCCTCCATCATCAGGGAGAGGTAGTGGGAAGCGAGTAGGTCTGTATGACTGGCGATTCCCATCGCCATGAGGTATGTATCGATCAACACCATCGGGTCATATGTGGGATCGTACTTCTCAATATCCTTTGGCCCTTTGAAGGTGGAGGGGTACCTTTCGCCTCGGATCATTTGTACGAAGCACTATGGGCCGGTTCGGCTGAGGGAACCTCTCGGCTTGGGCTCGCGGTCTCCTTGACTAGAGAGGGTGTGTCGTAGATCATACTGCTGGCGAGCTCGCCGGGCTTGGTTATTGATGATGTGGGTCTATGCATCGATCGACTGACCATTGGCAGCGATCGTGTTTGCACCGGTCGTGGCTCATTGGTGGAGTTCGCATGATTTGCTGCCCACGGTTGGAGTTGCTATGGTTTAGGTGGCGGGCAGATGGCGAAGTAGGCAACCATCCTCGGGCCGCTCGAAGCCGCACGATTGCTAGTCGAGCAGGAGTACATCCGTCCTCGCGGGTCTATTCCCGTGGCTTGCTGCTCAATTGCTCTAGCGAGTAGGGCCTGAGCGTATTTGACCTACAACGTGCCTTCTCCCTTGAGGTTGAAGTTGGCGACTGCGGCCTGTCCCACGATGACATTGTCCATCAAGGTGGAGTAGAGTGGGAGCCCTTTAGCGTCGAGCTCTTGTGACACAATCAGGATCCATGGCTGCTCCGAAGGAGGCGAGCGGCGGGATGGTGGTAGAGCTCCATACACAGGCGCCTCGACTGCCACCTGGTGCTATGTTGCCACAATGCTCTAGTGGGGCCACACGCGCGGGGTCTCGTTCGTCATCGAAGTTCAGGGTGCGTCCCTGAACAGTGTTGAGGCGGCTCCTGTTGAGGCACTGGTGGTAGAGCGATAACTCCCATGTTGTCTACTGCTCGAGGCAAAAAAATCACGCTTGGCCTGCTCCCTGGCCTTCACCGCCTCAAGCTGTTGGTGGTACTCCTCGACCTCTATCGTCGTTGCGGTCGACAGAAGGGGTGTTGTGAAGGGATCTAGAGGCGCACTGCTACCCTCCATGTAGATGATGTCATAGCGATTGGATCTGTCTCAGGCTTCATCGGGGGATTCTGATCTAGAGTCGGAGTCGAAGACCCCGAGGATGGATGGATCCTAGAAATCGTCAGCGTTGGAGACTCATGTGATGGATTCAACGTGCGATGCAGCGGTGATGGATCCAGTAACCGAAGCAGGGGTCACCGAGTCGGCGTCGTCATGGAGAGACGCGTCGCTCCCGGACGCGTCACTAGTTGTCGAGTCATACTCGAAGGCGAGGAGGGTGATGGTGCAGACCTGCTCCTCCGATGGCGTCCGTGAATTCATTTGTGGTGCCAATTCTCGCCATTTCCGCCAGGTCGATGGCGTCCGTGAACCCGACCAAGAGGTTGATGGTGCCGGCTTGCATCACCGCAACGTGGGTTTCTGGGTGCGACGCCGGTATGTAGCTGCTCAGCAGGATCTAGAGGAATCTGCCGCTAGCAACCATGCGACAGGTGGCGATCAGCCGATCGACTGGAGTGTAGGTTCTCGCCGCATATCTCAGGCTTGACTAGCCAAGCCCAACGGTGGGCGCCATTGTCATGGGAATGGCCATGACAATCGCTACCAGGGTTAGCGATTGAGTTGATTGGGGGAAAGAGCGAGTCACCATCCGTGGGTCGAGAGTGAGGGAAGAGACAAGGGTTTACCTAGGTTCGGTCCCCCGAATGGTAAAGACCTACTGATGGCTATGAAATACCACCTCTTTTAGCCATATAAAATATGCCATTTATCTCTCATATCATGTTTCTTCTAGCTATAGCTATGCCTTGTATGCATGAGTTCTAATTCTCATTTACTTTCATATGAGCTTTGCACATTTAGTAGTTTAGGTAGAATTTTACCACCTTCCTTATCTATGACATGTGTGTAGGTATTGCTGAATATTATGGATAAAAAGGAAGAAAGAGAGCATAGTATGGAGGAGCTGTAGGGACCAGACTTAGCCATTTGAGAGGTTGGAAAAGTGCATTTTTTCAACTTCTCAAAATAAATATCCAAGACCAGGAGGTTCTACCCCTCGACAAGACGAACTCAACGAGCCCAAGAACACCCAAAACGGAGTTTGTATGGAGAAATGGCGACCAAAATACTAAAGGATCTACAAGTTCAACGACCAACTATACGGTCAGAACTAAAAGTTCTCGCCGTATAGTTGGTAAAAAGGTCACAAACGACGAGATTTCGCCCCAGAGAAGCTCCAGAACTTTCCCTAAGGCATATGACGGTATTGGGGGGACCCCCAAGACCTATATAAAGGAGGGATGACCCAAGAGAGAGCCACGGAGCCATATCCTTCACCACAGCAGAGCCCTGCCGCCATGCCACCGCCATAGCTGCCTCTAATCAGATCTACACCATCACCATCACACAAGAGGAGAATGGACTAGGATATTGAAGGCCTCCACATCAATCTACTTCGTCATCTTCATCAACAACGTCTCCATCACCGATCCCCTTTGGTTACTTGTTGTAATTCTAGATTGAATGTTGGATTTGCACTTGTCTTCAATTGTATCATCATACTTCATCCATATTATATCCATGATGTTGATTTCCTTCATGTGTGAGTAGTTTCCTTTGTTCTTGGGGAGATGGAGAAATCCTAGTATGAGATTGAATTGAGATAAAGATTATTATGTGATATTGTTCATTATGTGTCTGTGTTAGATTTCCTTCATCTTGATGTTGGGTGAAGCGCGCCACTCAATATTTGCCTCACTGAGGACTAGATGGAGGGAACTACTTGTTGGATGACGGAGGGATGATAGCACTTATGGTGACTATAAAGATGTTATCATTCCTTACGTATCAACTTGGGAACCGAGGAGAACTCACAGATCATTGTCCATACCATGGGATACATCCTACGGGGTAAAGTCCCTTAATAGCGCATTAATTCGATTGATGTTGATTGTTGTCTGATGTGGTTATGACGGATGATGTGTGCAGTGGTTGCTTCCTATTCGTCCATATATGGAGCTCCACCCACACATATCATAAATGGTCTTATTCATTATAATAATTTCGATCACTCTTTCTAATTACTAGCGGTGGATCCACTACTCCCTGAGAAATCTTTCCACCATCTTATAGAATTTCGTAATCATACTTGCATGCTCTTGTTTACTTATAGCTTTAGTTTAATTATTGTTCTCTTATATGAAAACCCAAAAATATCTTTTACACAAAAATCACATTTTATCTTGTTACTTAGAATGTTATTTAGCATTACTATTTCAGTATTTAGTTCAAAGAGTTATTAGACTTTAGACTCCTGTTCCCTGTGGGATCGATATCTTTATTTCGGAACTAGCTACAAACGATCTGTGCACTTGCAGTCATCAAGCTATTTTCTAGCGCCGCTGCTGGGGAACTAAGCGTTGTAGGTCTTTTAGCTTTTGTTTATTTATTTTAGTTTTGCTAGATATTGTTTTAAGCTTTCTTTATTTGCTGCATTTGTATTTTAGCTTTTGTTTACAAACCAAAAACCCATAAAAATATTTGTTACTAATCATGTCTTCCGAGATAACTACCTTCCAACAGATGAAATCTATAATGGAGGAGTCAAAGGGAAGGACTTTGGGAGATATTCATAAGAGGCAAGGCATATTAAAATAATGGTTGACTTGGGTGGACAAGTATTCATCCACACTATGTGCCTCTTATGAATTATGTTGTGATTGTTGCGAATCTCCAGATCACCTCAATTATCAATGTGAGTATAATTTTGATATCAAACTAGAAGACTATAATAGAGATGAGTTTAAATACCTTGCTGGAGGACACATTACAATTTGTGCGTTTTACTGGCTGCCAAGTGTTCTTATTTTGTTTAAGAGATATAGGTAGAAAGTAAACCACTTGATATGATCTATAATGAAGTTCACCATATATCCTGCTATTGCCAAGATAACTTCCTTGATAATGCATTTATTGTTGAGCGGATTAAAGATGCCATGGAAAAATCTAACCTTCTGCAGGGTGCCCCTAAAGATAATGTGGAGGGAACTCCACTCAAAGAGCCTCCACCTAAACCACCAGAACCTGTTGTTAATAAAGAGGTGGCGTTTGATGTTGCACCCTCTCAACTAGTGGAAGGTAAGCCCGAAGGTAAGACTATTGCTAATCTATTCATGAATTATCTTGATAAGAATGAAGAGGAGCAACTTGATCAACCACTTGAATCTCCTACTTCTGAAAATAACTTTCCACACATAAATAGTATGCATGCAAACGATATCTCATTATCTAGTAATGATTTCTATAAGTCCCAACCTTATGACGATTGTTCTGAGGAGGATTCGTGCCTAGATAGTGATTTTGGGGACTTTGGTGAGGGACTAGAAGACGAATCTTTCTATGAATATTGTGATGCTATTAACATGGGATAGGAATCCTCATTGGAAGAGGAGGATGAGTATTATGAAGAACAAGTGAGCAATATGATGGTAAGAGAAATGTATTCCCAAATAGTGGAATATGCTAAAAAGTTAGTTTCTTTGGATACGATAGACGATCCAATAATATGTCCTCAATGTATGAAACTTGGGTACTACATTTATTTTCAATGCTCTGATACCTTTAATAAATCTTAAGTGTCTTATAATAATGGTGATGTTACTAGTGAAGTCTTAGAGTATATTATCTTTGAAGGTGCCCATGAGTTGATAATACATGTCATATCATGTATTAATAGTGAATATAGTGTTCTCATAAAAATAGCTTATGAAATCTTGCAACATATTTCTTGGTATTGTCATGAACATTTTAGTGAGAATACACTTATTATGAGGAGTAAGGCACAGAGAAAACCCGTAGCACACAAACTTACTTGTTTGCAGGAAATCTCATTGGAGAAGGACGGAGTCTTCCCAAGAAGAGGATGAACACGAATAAGAACCACTAATCCTTGAGGATATGAAACTAATGGACATATGGGAGAAGGTGGATTACTGTTCTGGTAATTTGTCAAATTTATCCAAAGGGATGAGGCAATATAATGGTAAGCCTGACAAGCTTTAAGATTTTGAATGCATTCCTCTCTTTAAAGAATTTTTTTCAACCAATACTCACATAATAATGTAAAACTCTTGGAATACATATTTTATGAAGGGTCTCATGAGCTGCTAAGGAAAATTGGTATTATTATTATGAAAAGTAGCGATAATGAGGATTTAGCAAGGTATCATAATATTATGGATTATATTGTCAATTATTGCCAACAACATTTTAGCGGGAATGCACTTGTGATAAGGAGTAAGGAGCTATGTAAAACAATAGTTCCCGAAACTAACATTTTGCAGGAACCACTAGGTAATGAGGAGGAACACCAAAAAGGTGAGGTTGAAGACAAACATCATTCTACTAATAATAAGTTTGTTTATGATGCCTCAGTCTCTAGTAATGATTCTTATTGTGTTGAAACTAAAGATAATTTATCTACGGAGGCTTTATGCCTAGATACTCATTTGGAGAACACTAATAATGATGAACTGGAGATAAATCCTTGTAGTATTAATGAGCAGGTTTTGGGAGAGCACATATTTTATGAAACATTTGTTGATGATGCTTATTTTTGTGATTGGATTGATAACTCTAGAACTGAGGAACTTGTTAGCAAGGGTGATGAACTAGAGAATAGAGACATTTTTGAATTTTTCCCTGCTGCTAAAGATGAGTATTATGAAGTGTTCCCTCATGATAGTGTGGCCCAAGAAGAGTACTATGAATTGTATCCATATGATGCTATCAAAGGTAAAATGTTTGAATTTACTTGTAAATATCTAATCCTTTTGTTGAAGCTATCTAGGGAGGTATGCTCACCACACATGGCGCATCAATCATCATTTGTGAGCAATAACACATTTATCCACAAGACTACGATGCACTGCAAGCGGGTGAGACTTCGACCAGGCTATAATAGTAAGTGCTCCGAACCTCTTTTGGAGGTAAGAATAAATAATTCTTTGGATCCTATCTATTGAAATCATATTGGCGAAAAGTCTGGATACTTGGTTATAAGAAAGCGCTTCCCGGGAGGCAACCCGGAAGTCATTAGGTGTCTTTTTTAGTTTTGTGTCTTGAGTCTTGATGCATTCATGTTGCATTGGCATTTTTATTCTTTGCATGATTTGCTATTAGAGTTATCTTGTTGTAGTTTTCAAAAGCTAGAATTTATTGTTACTATGTGTTGCATAACTCGGTTGTACTTAAATCCCATTTTATACATGCTGTTGTTGGTCGAAAATTAAAGTTGTTATTTTATTGTCAAAACAAGGTGTTTCACTAAATTTCAGGATAAGAAAGAATTCTCGAAGCAATAGAAATTTTTTGATGTCTACTGAAGGTTTAACAACCAACTATACGGCGGGAATAAAAATTCTAGCCGTATAGTTTGGTCGTATAGATATATTTTCCATCGACAAATTTTCTTTCTTAGGTACAGAAGGTTTAACGACAAACTATACAGCAGGAATAAAAATTCTAGCCATATAGTTCCGACCGTATAGTTATCAATGCCTTTGTAAAATTTCTATTCTAGGATACTGAAGGTTTAACGACCAATTATACGGCGGGAATAGAAATTCCGGCCGTATAGTTCTGGCCGTATAGATATCAATGCCTTCGTCAAAGTTCTTTTCCAAGGTACAGTAAGTTTAACGACCAACTATACAGCGGGACCTTTTTGGTCCAGCCGTATAGTTGCGCCCATATAATAGATGGGAAAAGCCCTCAAACGCCAACTGGAAGGTAACCATTGCTCAAAATTTTATTCTTTCTTCTTCTAAAACCCTCGAAAGACCACCTAGGAGCTTCTCCCATGATCTAGAGAAGCTGAGCATATGTAAGCAATAAAATTCTACCTCAGAAACCTCCGAGACTGTAATTCTCTATAGAAGTTCATGTTTCTTTTTTTACTTTCCTTTTATCGGTGGGTTAAACGAACTATGTTCGTATACCAAACCGATGCATTTTATTTTGTGTGTTATTTTCGCAGGGACTTGAACCTTGTGTGATGACTGTATGGTAGTGCCAACCATGCAAACACTCACATGAGCCACTTGGTTGCTTCAATTCAACGCTTCGACAATCAGTGTCTGGTAAAACCTTCCAACTCGAACCTCTTTTAATAAGCACATAGGGGCTGCACACTCGTGTCTCGTATCCTGTTTCGCTTGCACCTCATCACAATCTAGGAGAGGCATCTTCTAGAACTAGTTTGTTGACTTAAGCGTGGTGCTTAGGTTGATGAACTGACTCAGTGGGACTTGTATTTTTATCACTTTGAGCTAATCCCCGTGCCTTCAAAAAATACAAAGTGTTTTATTTTCTTCTTAGTTTCCAAAAAGGTTCGCAAGGAAGGCAGCCACCAGGCTATATCAAGAAATATACGTTAAAGTAAAAGTTCCTTGTCCATCAAAAGAGAGGATACTTGTAGCTCAACGGTAAAGTGTGTCACCCTTGTTTTCAACTAAGCTTGGGGAGGTAACCACTTATCACACTCTCTTTTGGAAACTGTATTTTCTCTTTTCTTTTTGTGATATACTCAAGTTTGGTTCTTGTAAAGTTCTAAGCTTGGGGAGGTTACTTCTTCATGTGTAGAGTCTTATGCAATGTTCGTATTCGATGCAGGTTTAATGCAATCATGTATCCCGCTGTTTTTGAATGCTTGTTTAAGTGAGTCTAGTTCTGTATTCATATGGGGATACACTTGCTGATGATAGGCACCATAGGAGTTGACTTAGATCTTGTATGCATCTTGCCAAATTGTTTATCAAGCTTGTGACACTATTTGTGATCCTCTAGAAAACATTGCCACAATCTCTACACTTGGAAAGAATGAATACTTGATCAAGATCTTTTGAAATTTGTTGGTTGTCACTAAATAGATTTGTCTTAAATGAATAGGTTCTGCTCGACCCCATAATGTCAAAACAATAGACTTGATAGTTTGCTTACGGAAGGAGTTATCAATTGGAAATGATATTTTGAAGTTTTGAGTTCTATGCTAAATAAGGTGTTGTTTAATTGTCTTAAGAGTTTAGCCTTAAAGATACTCAACACCATAGATGTGATGATCGACTTGATAGTACTCTTTGAAAGGATTTGTTTGAAGAAACTAATATTTAGCGGTAATTGAGATGCATGCCAAATCTTGACTAAAGTATGATATTACTTTATGCGTGTCTGCACCACTATCGCACAACATGGGATGCTAACAACTCCGCTGGACTTTGAATAGTCCAAAAAGAGGAAACTCCTGGAGTTTGTCTATGAGTTACCCAACATATGTTGCAGAAATGCTATATTTGGGTATGCATTGGTATTCTCATGGGCCAGCGTTCAAAGCAAAAGTGGGAATACTCCTCTGACCATTATGAGAAATCATTATACCGAAAAGGGAAACCTTGGTAATGGTCATGAGTATCCATTCTTAGTCTACACAGTCTAATTAAACACACTAAGTTTTGGCATGATCTCATTACTGATGAACTAAGTTTTAGAAAGACAAAGAATAGAAAATGAGTGTTTTATAGCCATGATTCAGTGATGTGGATGACCTAAAGATACACTCTAATGCTATGCTTCTTTTTACATGTTCTCGCATTTCCTTTTGGCATAAATCTCGTTACTAAGAGATAAACTTTCTAAAACTCAATAACTAATGTTTTCACTTAAGAGCCTTAACTAGATGACATGATTGCGTAGAATCGATAAACTTTATTCCTATTTATGCTTGACATCTATTTGTGACTAAGTTTTGCCTCATAAAAAATAATGATATGAAAAGTTATACAAAAGGTGCAATAAGAGGATCACAAGTTTGTCTGCATGTAGATTTACTGTTGACATGGAAGATATAAGTTTTGATGAATCTTTAGTGGTATTTATAGCTAAGCTTGTGTTTCCTTGTATGAATACATGTTTTATCTCTTCGAGCTTGTAGAAGAAATAAGGATGCAAGGCATTGATTTCCAATGATAAGCTATTTCACAACCATTAATTTATTATCGACCCTTCCTGCTCGAGGACGAGCAAGGTCTGGGTTGGGGAAGTTGATGGCTGTGAAATACCACCTCTTTTAGCCATATAAAATGTGTCATTTATCTCTCATACCATGTTTCTTCCAGCTATAGCTATGCCTTATATGCATGACTTCTAGTTCTCATTTACTTCCATGTGATCTTTGCACATTTAGTAGTTTAGGTAGAATTTTATCAGTTTCCTTGTCTATGGCATGTGTGTAGGTGTTGGTGAAGATTATGGATAAAAAGGAACACAGAGAGCATAGTATGGAGGAGCTGCAGGGACCAGACTTAGCCATTTGAGAGGTTGGAAAAGTGAATTTTTCCAACTTCTTAAAATAAGTATCTAAGACCCTGGGGTTCTAGCCCTCAACGATACGAACTCAACGAGCCCAAGAACACCCAAAATAGAGTTCTTATGACCAACTATACGGCCGAAACTAAAAGTTCCCACCGTATAGTTTGGCCGTATAGTTGGTAAAAAGGTCGCAAACGACGGGATTTTGCCCCAGAGAAGCTCCAGAACCTTCCCTAAGTCATATGACAGTATTGGGGGAACCCTAGGGCACCCTCAAGGCCTATATAAAGGAGGGAGGACCCAAGAGAGAGCCAAGAAGCCATATACTCCACCATGGCAGAGCCCCTCCACCGTGCCACCGCCATAGCCGCCTCCAATCAGATCTACACCATCACCATCACACAAGAGGAGAAGGGACTAGGATCTTGAAGGCCTCCACATCGATCTCCATCAACAACGTCTCCATCACCGATCCCCTTTGGTTACTTGTTGTAATTCTAGATTGAATCTTGGATTTACACTTGTCTTCAATTGTATCATCATACTTCATCCATATTCTATCCATGATGTTGATTGCCTTCATGTATGAGTAGTTTCCTTTGTTCTTGGGGAGATGGAGAAACCCTAGTATGAGATTGAATTGAGATAAAGATTATTATGTGATATTGTTCATTATGTGTCTGTGTTAGATTTCCTTCATCTTGATGTTGGGTGAAGCGCGCCACTCAATATTTGCCTCACTGAGGACTAGATGGAGGGAACTACTTGTTGGTAGACGAAGGGATGATAACACTTACGATGACTATAAAGTTGTTTTCATTCCTTACGTATCAACTTGGGAACTGAGGAGAACTCACGGAACATTGTCCATGCCATGGGATATATCCTACGGGGTAAAGTCTCTTAATAGCGCAGTAATTTGATTGATGTTGATTGCTGTCTGTTGTGGTTATGACGGATGATGTGTGCAGTGGTTGCTCCCTATTCGTCCATATATGGAGCTCCTCCCACACATATCATAAATGTTCTTATTAATTATAATATTTTTGCTCACTCTTTCTAATTACTGGCGGTGGATCCACTACTCCCTGAGAACTCTTTTCATCATCTTGTATACTTCCGTAATCATACTTGCATGCTCTTGTTTACTTACAGCTTTAGTTTACTTATTGTTCTCTTATTTGAAAACCCAAAGATATGTTTTACACAAAACTCGCATTTTATCTTGTTACTTAGAATGCTATTTAGCATTACTATTTTAGTATTTAGTTCAAAGAGTTATTAGACTTCAGACTCCTGCTCCCTGTGGGATCGATACCTTTATTTCAAAACTAGCTACGAATTATCTGTGCACTTGCAATCATCACCTACTTTCTGCTAGATTGTATTAATGGCAAGTGGATTACAAGATCGGCAAGCTTGGCAGCTAGGCAGCGAGTCGCTTGAATGGGGTAGTTGTAATACCTCGGACCCTATGCTCTAAGTTCAAGCCTGGATGAACCCAAAAGTGGATAAGAGATTCTACTGCGGAGTCCCACGTCCACCTACGCGTAGGCCCGTAGAAGCGGAGCTGGGCACAGTACCGGCCAACCACCCTACCCACTTTCAAGAACATCGGGACAAGAGCGAGTGGCACAATCGACAGGTAAAGTGATAAAAAACATACACAAATGAGTATGAATGCCAGCGATATACAAGAGTCATTAGAGCCACACCATCTAAAAGAAATAGAAATATTGCAACACCATACGACAGGAATATCCTAGATAGATATAATAGTTTAGGATACATCCTCATACATCACACATAAGAGTATCAAGCGGAAGCGGAAAACAAGATCCGAGTACGGACAAGAAGAAAATTGGCATAAGATGCCCTGAAAGTAAGCACATCCCGCCCACAGATCTCATGGATCTCCATCCCTGGAATCTCTACACCTATTGGTCATTGCCACCATCATTAATCTCTTCGACCCAGTAGCCTTCCTGATGGTATACCTGTCCATATGAACCAAATATTTATCGTGTGAGACCCTAGGGGTACTTAGCAAGTCTTAATGCTTCTAAAGGGAACAACTTGGGGTGACGCAATTGCAGCGAAAAATAATATCTACAAAGTTCTATAGGGACACGCTACACATCCTCCCAACCAGAGATGGATGGAAAATTGTTAATTAATAGCAATAGTTATATAAGCAACATAAATAACATTGCTCGCCCTCCTTCTCGCTTACCTACGAGAAGGCAGAAGAACATCCCATCCATTTGCAATTTTATTAACCATTCCATGAGTTTTGCACTATTTACTAGTCATGTCTTAGTCAAATTAAAGGCGGTACTTTAGTTATGCTTGTCTATGATCAAGAAATTGTGCTCCAAGTTGTCCATAACCGCGGACACGGCTTTCCGAAAGATTTACCCTTCAGAGGTGCACAAATAGCAACACACGCACGATCAACCTCGGGAAGAACCAAATAAAACACAACGTGGCCTCACGATAAAGCATTCACATGATTCATAAATCATTTCAGGGGGCCACCCCACAAAGCTACCCGCAACGAAGTTGGCCGGCTCCGAGACGGACCCAGGGTTTGTGTCGATGGCTATAAATGGCTGGGAACCTGAAAGTGTGACTGGGCTTGTCGATACAGCAGAAACGTGTCACAAGTACTAAACCATACAAGTGCTCCACGAAAAATCGTAAATAAAGCAGTAAAACATGGCATAAGTACATGATAGTAATAAAGCCCCAAACTACTTTGTGTCCCCGAGAAATAAAGTGTAAATCAAGCTCAGGCGAAGGGGATTCATGGTCCGACATGCGGATAGTGCGATAGTCAAGGAACATGAATCAAGTACTCGGGGTCCTACGAGACACAAGTGAGCGTGGAAGAACCGAATAACAGCTATTGCCCACCGGTGCCTCTTTCTTTAGTTATCCTATTGCTACTCAGTTTAAGTTGTTTAGGTACCTCGTTATCCAAAGACTCTCACAAACCCTACACATGTAGTTCTATGACTCGCATGGCTAAAATAACTCCTTGTAGAAATGGCACATAGGATTGAGGAACAAGTTTTGGTGGGGTTTAAAAGTAAAGGCTATGCAGTACTTGGGATTCCAATTTAATGCAATCACGACTCAATGATGCAAGAATAAGATAGAAGCATAGGTGCTATATGTATGCAAGCATGGGGAATTGCTTGCCTGGCAGTTCAGTTGCGGAATAAGAAGGATCCATGTATACTCCTTAGGCTCCTGGTATTCTCCTTGCTCAGTGTCTATCCGGATAAAAACCAAACACACAAGACCGAAATAAATACATTACACATTCGTATAAATCATATGAAACAAGCAAACAAGGTATGCCATGATGGAATGATGCACAATTGCATGGTATAACATAGCATGACATGGGTGACGTGTGGAAACAATAATAGAGCACTTTATTAACTTATTTAGGCATGTTTTACTCTCATAAACAGTTCTGATTATTTAATATGTATATGAGGCATGCTACAATTCATATCATGGAATGCATAATCAGAATGGGCTTGTCGTGCTGGTCGATTTAGATATATTATTTGTGGAATTCGAAATTACGGAATTAAAATTATAGATTTATTAAGAAAAGGCATTTATTGGTATTTAAATAATTCCAAAATTTTAAATTGCTCACAAATTATTTTGGATGTCATATTTGAATTCCTAGCATTTTTGTGATCAAGAAACATATATCATATGCAAAATTTGAACTATTGATTTAAAATTATTATTAAATGCAAATAATTCAAAAAGTGGTGAAATGTCACATGTTTGACTAGTAAGAGTTGACTCTGGTCAAATTTGAATTTCTGTTTGAATTTATATTTCAATTTTAAACACTTTTTATTTTGGAATTTTTGTCAAATTCGAAATGTTTGAATTTATATGAATTTATTTAGATTTAACAATATTCTGGAATTTTATTTAATTTAGAAAAAGGTCTAGGAAACTTTTTATACTCGAGCAGATCTAGCCACACTCACTAACGGTGGGGTCGGTGGCGTCTGCGGTCCCACGCGCGCGTTGGCGAGTGGGGCGGCGACACGTGGCTAGGCGGAGGGCTGCGGGGTGAGCCTCTAAACTATGGAGGGGCTTATGTGCAAAAGGTTCAGGTAACCTCTGAAGAAACTGAAGATTAATAGACAGATAGGCGCGACGGTCCGGCAACTTTGTGGCGACGATGGCGACGCGAGGGCTAGACAAAATGCGGCGGTGCCAAAACGAAAAACAAAGAGGACAGCTGGGTCTACAACATTGATTTAGGAGTTTCCGCCGAAGTTGGACCGTAGCGGTCGGGGCTCCTTGAAGAACAGAGAGGGACAGGCTGGTCGCAGCGGACTGAACCTACTGTCTTACACCAAACAACGGCTGTAGCGGTGACGGTGCGCACACAGTGTGCTCGACGGCAGGAAGCGATCGGGGAGGGGGTCATGTCCAGGAGGAAGATGGTGGCTCACCTACGGTGCTGGTGGAGCTGGAAGCAGCGGGCCGACACAGATCGGAGCGGCACTTGGTGGCTGAAGCTTGGTGTCCAGTTCAGGTTCGACGATGGCGAGGTTACTCCGGTGGCCTGGGAGCTTCTTCTCTATGTACAACACGTCGGTGGCTCTCCACGAGCTTCCCCAACACCTTGTGCTCCCTTCTCCGTTCTCTCCAACACCATAAGAAGCTCTAGCCCGAGCTAGGGTTTTGTGAGGAAGGAGGTGGCCATGGTGGTGAGGAGGAAGGAAGAGCGGGGGTGGATCTCGGTCTAGGCTACCTCGAGGCTAGAAGATAAGGGTGGGGTAGGGGAACTCACGTGGGGTGCTCCCCTTTGCAAGAGCGAGAGAGGGAGAGGGGGTCGGGCTCGGTCGTGGGGTGCTCTCTCTGCCCTCTAGCCGAGAGAGGGAGGAGGGAGAGGGGACCAAAGGGAGCATGCGTGTGTGGGGGGGAGGGGCTGGCTAGATCACCTTGCCTAGTAAGAAAGAGAGGAAGAGAGCTATCTTGCAAGGTATTAGATGGGCACATGCCATGTGCACCATGACATGGCTCAGTTTAGGTGTAGGTGGTGTGGTGATCAGGTTAGGGAAATAGCCTATTCTATAAGTTGCTAGGATAAATGAATTTAATATGTTTTGTAATAACTACTACTAGGACTAGAAGAAAACTAGAACAAAAGTAAAACTAAAAAGAGTTGAATGCAATGAGATGAAATATTAATGCTATGATTCCTTAAGTATGTTGTGTATACCGGTGTGCATGATAAGTGCTTATGGAATAGTTGTTGACTATAATTGTGGCAGTCCCTCATATACCGTTGTCTCCCACCATTGGTAAGTGGAAACTAGTCAACTCAATTGTCCACACCCTCTTCGAACCTGGGTCATCTTGTAAGAGAATAGTGTATTAAGGTAACAAGACCAATCAAGGTAAACCAGAGCAAAGGCATTAAATTTTATGGACAACCGTACTCCTAAGAATGTGTGCTAGTCACAAGATATCCCATCTGCCACTTTGGGGTCAAGCAATTCGCAACACTATACCTATCTATATCATGAGTGATCTTGAAGGAACTCTGGGCGGTGCATCCTAAGATACTATTACCTCCGCAAATCACTTATAGAAAATAGCCTATTAGTTCTACCCATGGACTTGTTAGGTACCCATGGAAGAGTAGAGACTAATGATAAGTTTTGTGACACTCCGTGAATTCCTAGTAAATTCCTCAACAATGGATTGGACATCTCCAATCACTAGAATAATATCATGAATAGAACAATATAAAGAGAAAGCACAAACATATTAATTAATAAGAACACACCACACTTCAATTACTCAAATCATCATAACATTAATAAAAGAGGGTTCAAGCCATGTTACAACCCATCACGGAGATCGTGATGGGGAAGGATGAAGGAGTAGCGACGATGGAGATGGTGATGACGGCACGGTGATGGTGGCGTCGGCGTGGTGATGGAGGCTTCCTCCTTCTCCTCCTATTCTTGCTTGGATGGCTTGATGGTGTTATGGAGATCTAGATCTTGGTGGATCTGTAGAGGCTATGGAGGTGGCACGGCGACAGGGCGCCATTTTGGAGGCGGTAGATGGGATCTAGATCTTGTATATGGTGTATGGTGGCTTCCTATTCTCCTCCCTCCTTTTTATAGGCCTTGGGGTGCCCTAGGGTTCCCCCAATACCGTCATATGACCTAGGGAAGGTTCTGGATCCTCCGGAGGGCGAAATCCCGTCGTTTGCGACTTTTTTGGCAACTATACGACCGGAGCTATATGGCCAGAATTATTGCTCCCGCCGTATAGTTGGTCGTCAGACCATGAGTACTCTTTAGTATTTTGGTCGCCATTTCTTCGTACGAACTCTGTTTTGGGTGTACTTGCCCATGTTGTTGGTGCAGGGGGTGAAGTTGAGCTACAACACATATCAGAGCTTGTCGCCTTTCGAAGAGGTGAGGATTATTCCAGCCCCGACACCATCCGAGTTCTTGGATCCATCAAAGTGGAGGGGCCAGTAGTGGAGATAGGGTAGCGTCTCAGGCTGCTGCGCTTATTCCCAGTCAGCTAGAGCTTGCGACTTGATGGCCTTGCGTGGCTCGTACTTGATGTCGTGGATGTCCATTTCGATGGCCCACTTAGCCACTCGCCCTGTTGCCTCGTGATTGTGAATGATGTCTTGCATTGGGGCAGAGGAGACAACTGTGATAGGATGTTCCTCGAAGTAGTGGGGGAACGTTGTTGAGGACAGAAGACCGTGTAGACCAGTTTCTGGTACTGCGGGTAGCGTTGCCTCGAGTCCATGAGGACCTTGCTGAGGTAGTATACAGGGCGCTGCACGGGGCGCTCCTTGCCCTCTTCAGGTCGCTCAACGACCATCACGGCGCTGATGACTTGGTTGGAGGCCATGACATAGACGAGCATTGGCTCCTTGTTGAGGGGCGCGGAGAGCATCGGTGCCGTAGGTAGCACTTCCTTCAGTGCATTGAGCATGTTGTCGGCCTCACTGTCCCATACGAATGTGGGGTTCTTACGCATCAAGCGATAGACATGCATTGCCTTCTCGCCGAGTCAGGGGATTAAGCGTCCGAGAGCCACAACTCGCCCCGCCAGCTTCTGGACATCGCGCAGGCACTCAGGTTTCTTGAGTCGCGTGATGGTGTTGATCTTGGAGGGGTTTGCTTCGATGCCTCGCTTGGATACTGATGACCCACAAGTATAGGGGGTGTATCGCAGTATTTTCGATAAGTAAGAGTGTCGAACCCAACGAGGAGCAGAAGGTGCTGGCTAGTGGTATGGATCAGGAATTCTCTGCAAATACTTAGCAAACGGATTTTTAGGGGTTTTCGATAAAGCAAGTAAACAAGTACGAGTAAACAAAAGACAGTAAGAATGAATGCAGCAAGTGGCCCAATCCTTTATGCAGCAAAGGACAAGCCGGTTGTATTTCTATAGATGACCAAACGTTCTCGAGGACACATGGGAAGACTGTCAAGTGCTTTTGCTTCATATAGTTGATTAATCTTCTTTAGCTTGCTAAGTGTTGTGTGGGTGAACCTGTGCTAATGTACCATCCCATACAAGACTTAATACATACTTGTGATTAAACCCCCTTGCAAACATCCGTAAGTACATAAAAGTAATTAAGGCAGAAACCTAACCACAGCTTTAAACTCTAAGACCCTTACGTCCCTTGTGCAATGGTTTCCTAACGGGGGTTCAGGTTTCTGTCACTCCGGAAACCCCTACGATTAGTAGCAAAATACACAATGCATTCCCCTAGGCCCATATAGGTGAAGTTTCATGTAGTCGACGTTCACATGACACCACTAGAAGAAGTACACCACAACTTAAATAACAATCTATTGAATCTTTCTCAACGCAACTCCACTACTAACAACAAGACTTCTCCCATGTCCTCAAGAACAAAATGAACTACTCACGAGACATCATATGGATCATGATCAGAGATGGAATAATGATGTATAACAATCTGAACATAAACAATAATTCAATGGTTCACTCAATAGCATCAACTACAAAGAGTAATCAACACCGGGAAAATTTCCCCTATGAACTATAGCAAGATTCAACCAATTGTTACAGCAATATGGAGATGGTGATGAGGGTGCTAATGGTGATGATGGTGTTGGTGATGATGATGATGATCTCGATGAAGTCCAGCTTGACGGTGGTGTTGATGGCGATGATCTCCCCTCTCCGAGAAGGAATTCCCCTGGCAGAAATCTGTCTGCCAGAGAGATCTTTCTCTCTCGGTGTTTTCCGCCTTGGAGGCGGAATCTTCTGTGGTCGCCTCTGAGTCTTAGGGTTTGGGAGGAAGATATACGCCCGGGAGAGGCTGGAGTGGGCCAGGGTGGCCACACCACTCCCTGGCGCGGCCTAGGCCTGCCCGCGCCATGGGGTGGTGTGGGCCCCCTGTGGCCCACCTCCACTCCATCTTCTGGCATCTTGAGTCTTCTGGAAAAATAAAATTTTCCGTATATTTTCCCAGATTTTCTGATCTTCGCGAATTTTGCCTCCAAACAACACCTTTTCCATCGAATCTGATCGCGGTCCATGCTCCAAAAGTCATCAACCATGCAAAAATAGATGAAATAACATAAGTATCACCTCTCAATACGAAATATATCAATGAATAATAGTGAATTAAGACATAGAATAGTGATGCAAAATGGACGTATCAACTCCCCCCAAGCTTAGACTTCGCTTGTCCCCAAGCGAAACTGAGCTCAATAAACATGACCTCAGGTTTATGGAGTGAAGAGTCGATAAAAGAATACAGACAAGAAGCATCACATTCATCAAATACATAGATCATAATAGAAGACAACTCACTATTACATAACTCAACTTGCAGTGAGTAAAGGAAACACAATAAAGATACATAAAGTGAATCATAATTGGTAATGGCAAACTTAGCTCTTGGTCGAAGAATAGTTGATAATTTGCTGGAGCTCACAAATAGCTGGTTTTCAAAGAAAGCTTTCAAAGTAGTAAACTTCAAGATAAGAGCAATGTGCAAAACAAGGAACATAAGAAACATGATTGAATAAATCATCATATGAATGAGTGAAACACATCAACTCAAAATACTTGCTGAGATAGAAGGGAATAGGTTTATTGACTCAACTACAAAGTAAAAGAAAGGGCCCTTCAAAGAGGGAAGCAGGGATTGCAAGTCTCATAAAGAGCTCCCAAAAATTATGATACTTACTAGCTTTCAGCTCTCATTGCCCCTATCATAGGCATCTTTAGGTGATTAAGGTTAAAGTGACACAACTAAGAGGATATGCTTGACAAGTTATAAGTTGAAATCTCATGCCCCTTACTTATGAGTACCGATCCTCATGCTACTCAACTTCAGTCATGAGTAAGCTCTTGTCATTGTAAATACATGCGTATCATCGAGAACCGCCAACGAGGTACCCCTTGCACATGACACAGGAGCTATCCCATAATCAAAATGACAAGGCAAGCAGACAGTGAGCATCTCAGCAATCTTTTTATTTGCTATTTGCATAAGTTTTTATTGAGGATGCTTCATAGAATGCTCACTATAGTTATGCTGCAAGTTTCCACCATGATTAAGCATGGCTTAGGCTAGCGGCCCAGGAGTTTCTCTAACACACATATAAACTCCATGATCTTACAAGTTCCACTTTTATTTCACACCGCCGAGATCCATAAGCAAAATAACATGATATCAACTAGGTACAAGTACCAATGAAGTGTTGAAAGCGGTCCCCATGATACATGGTTCAGCTAACTTCAACTCATAAAGCTCAAGCATATACGCAACAAAGAAGGACCCAATGGTTCAAGTGCCATCAAGTTTGTGAGAGCTTTAATCACTAATTTTCACATAACAAGTTTAATTTGGGAGGTAGACAAAACAGGAATTTACTTGGAATAGCAATAATGCTACTAGGTAGGTATGGTGGACGCAAATGGCAAAGGTTTTGGTTTAAAGGAGGTGGATGCATGAGAAGAATACCCTCTCAGTACAGGTTTTTGGCTAGCAAGGTTGGGTAGCAAGTATAAGATTTGAAGGAAACAAACAAACATACAAGTGATAAAAACAAACATGCAATCTTCCTTGGAAGCACAAAAGATCTTAACTAGAGAATACTAGACTTATGAGCAAATCAAGAAAGAAATATGATGAAATTATTTTTCTCTAGAGTACTTCTATCTTTTCTTTCAACTCTCAAAAATAGTGTGCTACTGACCGAGCCAGGTTTACCAAAACCAACTAAATTAACTCAATAATCCCAAAGTGCTACCAATACTAACAACAAGATCAATCATATAACCACGAATTGAAAACTAATATAAGCTATGCAAAAGGGTGAATGATAGAACTTCTCATTAATAATCCATAACGGAAACACACACCAAGGGATACATATCTAACGAGAGAGGGGACACTTCCATAATGCAAACCATACTACACAATAACTCCTCTATTCATGATATGACTACTAATAAGGTAAAAAGATAGAAGATAGTGATTTGATACCGCGGCACTCCCCCAAGCTTGGAACAAACCAAGGGGATGCCAAACCTGATGACGAATTACTCCTTTGGTGGTGGTGGTATCTTCTCATCTTCGTCCGTCTTCTAGGGTAAAGGCTTCCCATCAACAAAGGACATCATGGTTTCCAACATCCTGAAACTTGCAGCAGCACTTATGCGTTTAAATCTAGCCTCATACTCACAGTTTTGATTTTTTACGTCATAGAACTGTGCTTGCAATTCTTTGGTTGTTTGGTGGAGTGAAAATATTTCATCCTTGAGTTCAGAAGTCTCCTTTTGGTGCTCGGCGATGAGTTTGGAACAAATCTTGTGGATGATGTCCACTTCGCGCTCCGCCAACTTCCTGTACCTAAAGACTTCTTGCTCCAATGCTTCCATCATGTCCTCCAGATTTCCTTCACCTTTAGGGCCTTGAACCTCCTTAATCCGGACCTCCCCACCTTCGAGCAACAACTCCTTGGGATGAATCTTCAATTCTCTCATGTATGGGTTGATGATATCTTCTAAGGGATCTCCCTTGGATGTTCCAGAGGAAGACATTGTGGCTCCAAATCTGAGATTACACCTGGCAGAAACAGATCGAAACAAAAACACAACAAAAATACGATATACGAAACTCGGAAGATCCGGGAGGGGTTATATATTACGAAGTTTCATAACAAAAGGAAGGTACTAGGAGAAAATGAGTCGGAGCCGGAGTCCAGAGTGGCCTCACCACCTGGTGGCGCGGCCAGGGGTGGACCCACGCCATGGGGTGGTGTGGGCCACCCTGGCTCCGGTTCTGTCCCTTTTTCGCTTGGTAGCTTTCCTTATTGACTGAAAACTGCAAAAATATAGTTGGATTGTATTTTCGTGGAACTTTTCTTACGACTGTTACCTATTGGAAGCAGACTGCAGGTCTCTGAATTTGGCATTAAGTGGATCCTTCCAGAGTCATCACTTGAATATCATCGATATCTTCATCTTCATATACTTATTACTTGAGCCATAAAACCCTTCTCTTTCTTATTACACCATTATCTCCACTTCCTGGAAATTTCTTTCACACAAAACTTCACACTATTCTTATTAGCAACATTAGTATAAGTGAAGTGATAAAACCTTTTGAGTCCAACTTCAACTGAAAACCATCAAAACATAAGCTTCTGTAGCAACTCCTTCCAAAAACCCAAAAAGAATTCAAAAAGGAAATCGAATAAAGAAGCAAATGCAAGATTGGCAAAATCTGTCAAAACAGACCAGCAGGTAAAGATCAATTTTTTATAAAATCTTCTATTGCTCAAATCAAAAAGTGCAAAACTAACGAAAGTTAAATAACAACCTGGGGCAGAATCACAAAAAATAACAGCTCAATCCGATATACAGAGATCTCTCACAAATTTTTATGGTGAAGCATAAAAATCTGTTTCGGGACAGCAACTTCCCCAAATATTACTTCTCTCTCATTAGAGGTTGATCTTGACACAAAAACCAAACAAAACGGATAAGGAGCGGTTATTACCGAAGTAATAACTTCCAAGACTCAAAGAAACAAAAACAAACTGAAAGCAAAAACAAATTGGATTGTCTCCCATAAAGCTCTTTCTTTATAGCCATTGAGATGGGCAAGATAATTTTGAAGAAGCTCTCATAGGGATATGAATTGAAGTGAAAGAGAGCGTTAAGAAGCAAAAACACACGCACATTTAAGTCTAACCCACTTCCTATGCAAGGGGATTTTGTAAACAAACAAGTTATTGAAACCAGAGGCAACTTGCATAAGAAGGCAAAAGAAGTGCAACATAAAAACTTCCAGCATAAAACGGGGAAACTTGATATTATTGAGGTGCACAAGAACACTTTTACCTCTCTCATAGTACCTTTCAGTATCATGCATAAACTTAGCAATATAGCTATCACAATGACTATCATAGCAATGATCACTTATTCTAACAGAAAACACAGGAATTCTAGCTCTCATAACACTACTTTGCGAAACAATATTAGAGGTATCCTTACAAAGGATAGTGTGTCCCTCTTTTTCATACTTAGCAACAAAGTCTTTCACATTTGCTATTATAGGTTCATCAACCATTTGTTTATCAGGTTCAATAGCTTTACTCATACTTTCATTAACCATACTAGCTATCATAGAATGTTCCTTTACCTTAACTGGAAAAGGCATTTTATCAATATAAGGTTCAGGTAAAACATGATTAGCAGTATAAACTTCAATATTTCTTGCAGGAACGCTCTTAGCAACATCTTTATAAGGTTCATGATACTTATTCCACTTCTTTTTAGGCACTTCAATATAGGAAGAAAAAGCCTTAAAATAAGAAGCAATAGCTTGAGAGTCTAAACCATAAGCATTTTTAATATTTTGAAAGTCATTCGTTCCCATAAAAGATTCAATGCATTCATAATCATAATTTATACTTGACTTTCTACCTTTGTCATTTTCCCAAGCTTCAACATTGTCTTGAATACGGTCTAGAAGGTCCCATTTAACTTCTTCTTCCATACGAGTGAATGATCCCGCACAAGAAGCATCCAATAAATCCTTGTCATGTAGAGGGAGCCTTGCATAAAAATTATTGATAATAATATTGTTGGGGAGCTCATGTCGTGGTGGTGTCACGGCAGATGCCATGGATAGGCTAAAGGTGGGGACTAATATGCGCTAGGGGAATCCAGGGAGGGATAGTAGAGTGATTCTCTACACAGAAGCTTCGTATTGATGTTCAGTCTCCAAGATTACAAGTGCTCCTCGAGATGTATCGACCAGAGGAGGAAGAAGAAACTCTCTTACTCTTGCCTATAAACTAGCCCAAGAACCCTAGACCCACTAGTATTTTCCTTGCTATGTATCTGAAAAGACCCAACCCCCTTACCAGAACCCCAACCCCCCCTTATATAGGGGGTGGTTCGGTCCTGGCCTAGGGCATACGTGGAGGCATATTCCTAAGAATATGCCTCCTCCCAAATTAGTAACCCGACAGGGGTGCTTTTCCCCCACGTCACACTTGCTTTAGCGACGTTGCCTCTACGGCGCCTGCGTCAGCCGACGTGAGCGTCATCACCCTTGTCGGCCATGATCCGGTGGTACTGCCATTGCTTTATTCGCTCATCCAGTACGCACCGGGCCTTCTTTTTGACCAGAGATATTCCTTCCTTCTCCTAGAAGCCAAACGAGGATCCGGATCACAGTTGATCCGGCCACACCTGTTCCTGCATATAAGCTAGACAAGTGTCTCCGACTTATTCCTTGAGTCGGACGAGACAATGTTAGGCGACCCTCCTGGTTCGGGTTACTCCGTGATCCGGCCTGCCTTGAGGTGACTCGGCCAGCATCCGCTTTGACCTTGCCGAACCTCGGCTAACTCGGCCCTTATACGCCGGAGTGACCTTACCCGGGGTTATCCCCCCAACATTAGTCCCTGAAGCTGGTGCGGTCTTAGCGGCCTTGGTCGCTAAGGCCACATCAGGTTCATTCGTATCCAAGCTTTGGGCGTTTATTTCTGGGTTCATTCGTATGGATTTACGTTCCCTTTGCACGCTCCAAGTTTTCACTTGCCGGCCGGGTCACCACTTTGGATCGGATCGTTTGGTTTTACTTTCCCTCCGCACGGTTCAAGTTTTCACTTGTCGGTCGGGTTACCACCGTGACTCGGATCCGGGCCTTGCTTCCTTCTCTCGTACGCCAACCCACGTAACAGTTAATCATTACGTCGCCTTATTTTAAGGGCCTGCGCAGTAACCGCCGCAGTAAATGTCAGTGATTACTGTGCGGGGGTTACGTCACGTCTGTCTCCTCGTTTACCGCAACTGCACGTCGTGTCATTGGATCACATTTACTCTGCGGCCCCCGGTGTGGTTCCTCTCTGATTGGTCGATGCTGGTGATACACGGCCACATCATGTGGTTTTCCTGCGCAGCACGATCCCACTCGTTGATGACTGGGGGCGGTTAAATAGGGGAGGGGCACGCTCCTTAGAACTTTTCCATCTCCGCGCCCCCTTGCCTGTTCCTCTTCTTCTTCCTCGCAACCGCGTGCTTGATGCCGTTGCGGCAGCAGCGCCGCCGCCGCACCTTCTCCGTTCCTCCGCACCGCAGTCACCGTTGCGCCTCTGTTTAGCCACGGGTCCTCGTCAGTCTAAACCACAGAGCCCCGCTGCCGCCAGCTCCAGCGAGGACACCGGAATTGAGATGACGGAGGAAGAGCTCGTCGTTGTTGAACAGGATATGGAGGAGGACGCCGGCGCGGCGGACCGCGGCGCGTGGGCCAGCTCCTGGGTCTGCGAGGACGACATCGCCTGGCTCTACCGGACCCGGCGCATTCCCGCCGGCGTCGCTGCTCGTCTCCCCTCCTTGGAGTTGGCCCCCTCACCCAATCCGGGTGAGTTCGTCGTTTTCCTATCCCATTTCCAACGGGGATTTGGGCTTCCAGTGAGTGATTTCTTCCAGGACTGGATCCGGACCTATCACCTGCAACCACATCATCTCCCGGCGAACGCCATCACCTCTCTGTCCGCTTTCGTTTCTTCAATCGAGGGCTACACCGGGCTATGGCCTACGAAGGAGTTGTGGATCCGGTTCTTTGGCCTCCGCCGCAACGTGGTCCCCAACATCCACGTCGAGTCGGAGGACAAACAGCTAACTCAGTTCGGAGCTACCTCGATCTCGCCCCGGAGGTATTCAATCTTTCCCCGGGTCACCGGGCTCGACTCCTGCAAAGGGTGGGCCCGCACCTTCTTCTACATCCGGAATGAAGGCACGGAAGATTTGATCCGGTTGCTGCCCTACGCTCTGGGTCCCCCTGACACGGATTTCTGGGAGGAGGTTGCCAGGAAGCCTACAGCCCTGGCCAACCAAGTGAACAAAAGGTTTGCGGAGCTGAAGAAGCTCGGATTGCGCAACGAGGATGCCATGATCACATTCGTGCACAACCGAATCTCTCCCCTTTAGCGGCGCACTCACAAGTTGTGCCATATGAGCTTTAGTCGCGACCCCAACCGAACCTCCTCATTCGAGTTGAGCAATACGGAGATCTTCCGCCGGGTCAAGGCTCTTTTCACCACCCATAAGGACTTCTCCGCCGAATGGACGTGGGGAATCGAGCATTACTGTCGTGACAGGCTCCCTCCTGCGGTAAGCTTCGCGGGGTAAACTTGTCTCAGATCAATTTCATGTCGGCTCTTATCACATTCTTGACTTTGCTCCTTGTGCTTTTTTCTCAGCTGTTTCTCCAGCAAACCCTCGAGGATGGCCCGGATCCAACCCTTAAGTGGGCCCCGGACCGAGAAATTCCGGACGAGGAGGAGCCGGACCAGGAGATGTTCCTCCCCACACCCGATGCCACCAGACGACCCAGCGGTAAATTCTCTTCTCTTAGAGATTGGCCCAACGATGAGGATGACTCGGACATCGATGTGATTGAACCCGTTGAGGCTGTCCCTCTTTCTTTTGCTTACCCGGCATCAGCTAACCCTGGTGGGCACATCCACGAGGATCCTCCCCTTGCCACAGGCGAGCCTGCTCCAGCGGCGTCGAAGAAGAAGCGCGGAACCGCGTCGAGTTCTTCTTCCGAACCTTCTCAGCCTTCCAAAAGGCAAAAGAAGGCCGGAGACAAGACTGCCTCCAAACGAGTAGGCAAAGCCCCGGCAAGGAGGGCCCGGAAACCTAAGGAGGCAGAGACCTCGGATGCGTAAGTTCTTTTTTCACTGCGCAACACACTTCTCCCTGCTTCGGGGTAATTTCACTCCTGACATTATTTTCTCTTGCAGGGCTCCTGTGGAGGTCCCTCAGAGCGGATCGAGCATCTCCTCTCCTCTTCGCTCCAGTCCTTCCCCTCCCCGTGACGACGAGTCACGCCCGCTGAGCCCTATTCCGGAGGGCTCTGCGGCCGCTCCGGGTTCCGCAGTACCTCCTTCAGAGGGACGCGAGCTCGGATCGGGAGGGGTCGGATCGGCCGAGGCAACGGCGTCCGGCACTTCGGCATTGCCGCAACCAGCAACTACCAAGTCTACCGCAACTCCAGCACCAGCAGCAGCTCCAGCACTAGCCACCGAACCAGTGCCTGTCCCGGCTCCGAAGAAACCAATAGCAGCTCCAGCGCCAGCCACCAAAGCTCTCGTGCCAAGTTCATCTGCCTCGTCCGAGTCATCTCAAGCTCGGCGAGGACCCACTCCAGCGGCTTCCAAGGGCAAATCCACTGTGGTCACTTTCTCCCAGCAGGCCAAAGGCAAGTCCACCTCCGTCGAGGCTGGGCAGCGAACCTTGTCGTCGATGCTTCCAAAGAAGTCATCAGCAGCGACAGATCCTCCCACCGAGCCAGCTGATTCGTAGCAGATGGTTCTTCACACTAGCCCGGCTCTTGCCCTGATTGAAAGGAAAGAAGCTCATGCCAAGGGCTTGGTGGCACCTCACATGCCCACTGGCGAACAGTACCCCCCGAGCCTCATCGAGTTCGTCATGAACTGGAATAAGGCGGAGTTCTTCTACAACGACGATCTCCTAGAAAAGTTCGGCCCAGCTGAATTTTCCGCTCAGATGAATACGGCCGCCAAGGCCATTAACCTTGCTGGGCGTATGATGGAGGTACGTTGTTTCTTCTTTACGTGCTGTAGATAATAATTATTAGTCCCCGAGCCTCCGGTGGAGTGTAGCATCCCAATTGTCTAACAATTGCAATGCTACTAGCCTAGTCTACATAATTGCTACTTCACATATATAATTGTTGCATCATCATTATATCATGCTCATGTCATCATGCCACCTTGCATTTGAGCATCATATAAAACCCTTTTGTGTTGGTTCTTCTCTCATATGCATTGTAAATTGTATTTGCCTCTTGATATTGTATTTGGTTCTTGATATACTGTTTAAATGCCCAAGTTGAGTTGGGGGCATATCTTTTATTAACTCCACCACCTTTCTTGTCATCACCCCATCATTCCACCATCCCACTCTATATGAGCATTGCATCTTATTTGGTTTTACCTCTAGCTCATGTGGGTAGGAATGGATCCAATTCTATCTCCACATGCTCTCATATATGCATCATGTTGTTTTCACATTATTGGTTTATGAGAGCCACATGGCCACCTTTGCATGCCTTGTGAGTGGAACCTTTTCCTAGCTTCCATATGGGTTGTTTTGGGGTTATTGACATGTTGGCTTATTTTTGGGGCTTACTAAATACCTAGTGGCGCATACACACTAGCAAGTCCCATTTCTATTCAAATATGGTCATCTCCATCTACTCCACATGGGGCTTCCTTTTAATTCTTTTTGCTTGGCTTTTATTCCAATTTTGGGAATGCATAATAATAATGCCATGTAATATTATTGTTCTCACAAGAATACACATGGCATTAAATATTTTGCATGGGCCATGCAAGTACCACCTTTTTCTAGCCTTTTGGTTTTTAGTTGAATCTTTGAGTGGGTCTTCCCCATATCTCTCTCTACCCCTTATGCTTGATCTTGCTTGATGCATGCAAGCATCTAAAACCCCATCACCATCTCCATCCATGCCATCACCACCTTTTCTTCTCTTCTCTCTTTTGGCTATATCTTGCTTGAGCTTGTCATGATCATGCTTGATCTTGTCAAAAGAGAACCACTCCATCTAATCTCTCTCTAACCCTAAGCCATACCCCCTCCTACCCCATCCATCATCACACCACCCCATCTAAACCAAACCCTAGCTACCTCACCACCCCTCTCTCTCGGCCTCTCTCTTCTCTCTACCTAGCTGGCCCAACTTGGCCACCTGATCACCTGGCCCCACCTAGCTACCCCATCCCCAGCAGAAACCCTAGCCCGAGCCACCTAGCTACCCAACCCTAGCTCCAACCCGAGCTCCCTCTTTTCCTCCCCCTCTCTTTTCTCTCTCTGCCTAAGGGCCCCCCAGCCCGAGCCTCTCCCCACCGAGCCTACCGTCCCCACCTAGAAGCCCCAGCTGCCCCTTCCCTGCCCCTGCCCCTACCTGAGCACGTGAGGAGAAGGAGAGAAAGGTGGCACCGAGGCCACCTTTTCCATCTACCTGCTCCCCACGGCACCTTCCTCCCCCCTCTCTGCTTTATCTCCTCCTCCACGTCTCCTCGCTCTCGTCCAGATCTACCCCAGGACCTACCTCTCCTCACCTTCCTCTCCACCACCGGCCACCCTCTCCTGCCGGCCACCGTCGGCCTCCACCGCACCCCGTCGATCCAGCCGTGCAGACCGTCCGTGGAGTGGCCTGGTAGACCGAGGCGACCACCTGCACCCTCAGATCCGCCAACAGGAGGAGAAGGCTGTACCCCCATGCCGACGCCGTCCCACGGAACCCTAGCTACGCCCGGCCTCTGCCTCGACGTCGATCGCCAGCTCCTCTGCCCGATCCAACTCCACCGACAAACTCTCGGTGAGCCATCCGACCCCGCTGACACCTCCGTCCTCGCCGTAGCTCTCTGTTCTCGCCGGACCAAACGTCGAGCGCTCTCGGTGCGTCGCGTCGCGTGCGGTCTCTGCGTCGCCGCGTCGCGGAGAGCCTCATCTAGCCGCCCTTTTCCCTCCTAGCAACTCCCCTAGCCCTACCGCACTGGCTCAAGCTTGCCAAGCACCAGCACGTCCCCGGATTGAACCCCCGCCTCGTGCTGCGCATCGATCTGTCCTCTGCAGCACGGAGAAGAGGAACAGTGGGGTCGGGCGCCCTTTTTCGCATACCCCCCTGCGCCTTTTTCTGCATCAACCCGCGCTCCCTCTAGGCCCACATGTCAGCCTTCCGTGGCGTTTTTGCAAAAAGGATCCCGGAGTTTTGTACTCCTCAACCCGCAGTCCCCGGATCCACCACGTGTCGACCACCGGCTGGCCGCGCGCGTAGTGGACCCGCGAGACCGCCAGCCCCACCCGTCAGTCGCTTAGGCTAGGAAGCCCCGCGGTGAGAAAAGCCTGTTCTGCTCGCTGTGTTGCTGAGTCAGCGCGTGGCCCACCCGTCAGCGGCTGGGTCTGGTATCTGCCTAAGTGAGAAAAGTTTCTGTGTATTTCTGTTTAATTCAAATCTTTTCAAATTTATTTCAAATTAAAATTCAAATCTGTTTTATAATAACTTTTAATTCTTAAACCCAAATAATACAAATAATATATGTTTTCAAATCAGAAAAATGTGAGGAATTCAAATATGCCCTTCAAAATATATTTTGAACATTTAAAATTTCAAGTTGATTATAATTACCACAAAATGCCCTTTTTACTTAATTAATTAATAACTTTTGATTTATAACTCCAAATTTAACAAATAATATATCTAAAATGATTAGCTCGACGAGACCTTTCTGTTTATGCATTCCATTATCTGTTTTGCAGCATGCATCATATAAATATAAAGTTTACAGCAACTAATATGAGGATAAAATGGGGCCAAAACTCCATAAAATGATTTATTCTTGTATTCCACACCTCACCCATGACATGCTACCTTATTGCCATGAAAATTGTGCATCATTCATCATGGCATGATTGTTTGCTTGATGCATTTTATTCATATGCTTGTGCATTTTATTTATGTTGGCCCTTGTTTGTTTGGTTCTTCTTCGAATAGACGCTGAGCAGGGGATATACCAAGATACCCAGGAGCACTACCCAGATCCTTCTCTCGCTTCAACTGAGCTGCCAGGCAAGCACTACCACATGCTTGCATACATATAGTACTTATTGCCTCTATCTTATTCTTGCATCATTGAGTCGCGATTGCATTAAATTGAATCCCAAGTATTGCATAGCCTTACTTTTAAACCCCACCGAAGCTTGTTCCTCCATCCCATGAGCCATTACTACAGGAGTTGTTTGAGCCATGCGAGTCGTAGAACAACATGTGTAGGGTATGTGAGTGTCTGTTGGATAACGAGGTACCTAAACAACTTAACCTAAGTAGTATGGGATAACTAATGAAAGTGGCACCGGTGAGCAATATCTGCTATTTGGTTTTTCATGCTCACTTGTGTCCCGTAAGACCCCGAGTACTTGATTCCTGTTCCAAGAATATTCGCGCTATCCACATCCGGGAGGCTTATGGACCCCCCTGAGCCAGAGCTTGATTCATTCTTATTTCTTGGGGCCACAAACTAGTTTGAGGTTTTATTTACTATCCTGTACCTATGCCATGCTTTACTGCTTTATTTAAATTGTGCGATGTACTGCACCTGTACTGTTTAGGTCCGTGACCCGTTTCCGCTGTATCGACAAGCCCAGTCACACTTTCGGGTTCCCAGTCGTTTACAGCCGGCCACACAAACCTTGAGTCCGTCTCGTAGCCAGCCAGCTTCGTTGCGGGTAGCTTAATGGGGTGGCCCCCTGAAATATTTCTGAATCCTGTGATCGCTTTGTCGTGACTGCCTCATTGGTTTTGATTTGGTTTTTCCGAGGTTGATCGAGTGTGTGTTGCTATTTGTGCACCCCTGCAGGGTAAAACTTTCTGAAAGCCGTGTTCGCGGTTATGGACGACTTGGAGCACAGTTTCTCGATCATAGACAAGAATAACTAAAGTACCACTTTTAATTTGACTAGACTAAGTACCTGACTAGTAAATAGCGCAACACTCATGGAATGGATAATAAAACTGCCAACGGATGGGGGGGTTGTTCGTCCGCTTCCTCGTCGGTAAGCGAGGAGGAGGATGGATCTCATTAATTTACCGTTATAACTGTTGATATTAATTCACGGACATCTGTCTATCTCGGTTAGGCGGATGGTTAGCAGTATCTATAGAACTTAGGGTTTATCTTTTGCTGCAATTCGTCACCCTGTTGTGTCCCTTTAGAGGCATAAAGACTTGCTGAGTACCTCTAGGGTCTCACACGATAAATTGTTTGATTCAGATGGACAGGTAAACTCGCAAGATGGGTACTGGGTGGAGGAGACGGACGATGTGGGCAACGATCATTCGGTGTAGAGATTCCGGGAACGGGGATCCGTGAGATCTGTGGGCGGGATGTGCTTATTTATGGGGCATCTTATGCCGATTTGCTTCTTATCCGTACTCGGATTTTGTCTTCCGCTTCCGCCTGATATTCTGATGTTTGATGTATGAGGAGATATCCTAAACTATTATATCTATCTAGGGTATTTGGATCTTACCGTATGGCGTTGCAATATTTCCTTTCTTTTTTAGATGGAATGACTCTGAGAACCATTGTATGGTGGCTTGCATACATACTCATTTGTGTATGTAGTTGATCCCTTCGCCGACACGCCGCCCGTTCTTCTCCCGATATTTGGAAATGGTTGGGACGGCCGAAAGGTCTACCTGTGAGTGGCATTTGGGCCCCACCGTACTATTTCAACCATTTCTACTCATCCAGGCTTGTAACTAGGAGCGTAATTCACCGAGGTCGTTACAATTGGTATCAGAGCGATCCCGCCCTTCAGGGTCTCAGCCAAATGGTCGTTGTCAGTCTAGCAAATATTTTTGGTAGCTATGTATACTAGGGAAAAACAAAACACGAGAGTAGGACTGCTTCCACTTTTCTTCTTACCCAACCACCCACCCTTTTCTGGTAAGGAAGTGTAACGTTTTCAATCCTCTTCTTAAAATTCAAACTAGGATTCACGTGTTCTGGGTTTCCGTAGTACCATAGGTTGTGTGTGTGTGTGTGTGTGTCTATCTGTTGCATCCATTTTGTTATCACAATCTGCCTTTGGTTATCAACTGTTGGTACATTCCATACTGACAGGCTTTTGAAAACCGGCGCGATCTATCTGACTCCTTGTTAACCGGTGCCATCTTTTTAAGGGTGTCCTTCCTTCTAGCAACTCCACATTCTGTGAAATCATCAGTTGCTAATCTCTACCCGATAAGTGATTTTGCGCGTCTATTGGTATTTTAATGCCGAAAAATGCGGAAAATTTTTCTTTGATACATCTGTGTTTCCACACTCCTTTCCAGTCGTGTGTGAAACATTATCTATCTTCCTTTTATCAGCATGTCCATGCTAACTCATTCTTTTGTCACCGGTGCTTAATCCTGGAGTTTTATTTCATCTCCAATTCTCTTGGGCTAATTACATAACGTGTGTCGATCCGATGCTGGTGATTGTAATTTGGCTCTCGGCATAGCTATATTCCACTCATGATAAGTGTCGATTGGAATATGGAAAATGCTATCAACCCTATCCTCCAAATGGTGACGGTTATCTCCTGTGATTTCGAGTACACCGTGATCCTATCTATGCATATTCAAGCATCTTTGGCAATCCGGAGTTTCTCAAGGCACTATGGCGGTCTATCATCTGTCAATCATGCTGCACATCTTTTTGAACTCCATATATGCAAAATTCTCTTTGATACGAGGGAATTGCATCTTTTCGCTTCTGATAGCTTTGCTTAAGGTATGGTCTATCATCTTTTCTTTATCCAAGATCTCTTCATCTTTGTAACCGGCGAGCCGATCGACAATGTGAACCAGGTGACATCTCTTTTTCTTCCGAAGGACCAGGTAATCTATTCTTCCGGTGCATCTTCTTCAACACGAACCCGTGCTCTTAATATTGATCTTTCTAAGAGCGTTGAGCTCAGGAAGTGTTCGAGCATTTGTTCATTTCTCTCGCCTTTTGAACTTGGTATTCTGGGAATATCTTGTTAATCCATGGTGGTATATGTTGATAATATGCTTGCCTATTCCATATCAATGGAAGGACATGGAAGATCATCTGTGTCTCTTTCTCTCAAGCTTCGCGAGCACTGCCTGTGTGCAAAGTCTCAAATTGAGAATTCTGGCTTCTTGAAGTCACCTATCTCGACCACGTCCTTCTGCTAAATACATTGCTTCAATTCTAGAATCAGCAAGTCTGTTGTTAATTCCATCCTCCATCTTCAATCAAACCCGGAGTTTTCCTTGTTGGCGAGTTATCATCGTCGTTCCGCCGAAGATTTCCTCAAGACTGCTAAATCTCTCTCAATCATTTCAAGAACAACATGGAGTTCTTTCACCTCTATCTCGTCAAGTGATCTCTTGGAAACCCTCTCGCTCTATCGTCTATGCTCTATCCACCGGAGGCCATGAAGACCTTCCAGATCTTGTATTCCTGCTGTTCAAGTTGGTGTTATCTTTTTCTTTACCTGTGAATCTTGCAGTTGTTCTCCGTAATCTTCCTTCATATCTTTCCGGTGGCTCGGTACTCCAGACATGACGACAACATCATCACCTTTATCTATCTTGAATCCGGCAAATCGTTTGCATCTATCCTTGTTTTCTAACGAAGTTCCATGAGTTACTGTCAATACCTTCAGTCTGTTTCGGTAGTTGGGTTGCATGGTTTTCTTATTCATGTGCAGAGTAATGCTTTGAGTGCGGGATGGAGTCGCGACCATACCACTACTCTTATCATTCGCTCTTGTACATTGAATTGGTGAATTAATGTGATTTCACTCATTCCACGGAAGTTAGAAGTGGCCTTTATCCCTTGATACTTTTACTTCCGTCCTTGTTTTTCCGGAGTGCTCTCTCGAAGAAGGTAATCGATAATCTCTTGTTGGTGGTCTGTCTATTCTAGATGGAGCAAAATCTTCAATTATCTGGTGGAAACAGACGCAAACTCCTTTCGTTCCTCGTCTTCCTACCGATGCTCTACATCCCCAAACAAGATGAAAGGAAACTATCTCTCTCTTTGTTTCATCAATTATTTTTCTGTGGTAAAGCCAATTATGGTTGAGGCCATCAGCCGCAAATCTATTGCGTTAGCCTCAAGGCTAAAGAAAGCAATAAGTATCTCTACAATAAACTCCAGATCCTCCATATTCTTTGCTTCTCGGGATTCCACCATGATCTGGCTTCACATCCGTCTCTGGGAGTCATATCCGCGCACCTCAATTGCGTGATCCTTTGGTTCTTACCGGCGCAACAAGAATCTAATCCGACGATGTCTAACTAAATCTTTCTGTTGATATCAAGGGACTCTATTGTTTGAAGGCAATATTGTTTCCGTACTTCATTTCTCAAATCCGAGAGAGGATACGATGCTATTGTCATAGTGGTCCAAAACCTCTCCAATCTAGCTCTTTTCTTCCGGCGACACAAAGATTTCATCCTCTCTCGTATCAGTAAATCTTTAATCTTAACGGTGTGTCTTTCTTTATCCATGACACATCATCTTGTCCTTTCTTTCACAAGTGGTTCTATTTTTTTAATCATGTTCTTGAGAAAACCGGAGCTATGCCCATCCTATCCTTCTTGTCTCACGACAATCCTTCAACTCTTCTAACCCGTTGTTTCTCAAGCAAAACGCAAGACTCGCAACAAGTCTAGCAAGTTTTGCAAGGTGTAGTGGTCGCACCATTCCGTTGTTCATCAACTTGGGAACGTGAGGGTAACCTTCGTTCGAACACCCATCTCTCCTTGTGTTGTTTTCTTTTTCCTAGGAATCTCGGGGCGAGATTCTTGTTTAGTGGGGGAGAGTTGTAGCATCCCAATTGTCTAACAATTGCAATGCTACTAGCCTATTCTACATAATTGCTACTTCATATATATAATTGTTGCATCATCATTATATCATGCTCATGTCATCATGCCACCTTGCATTTGAGCATCATATAAAACCCTTTTTGTGTTGGTTCTTCTCTCATATGCATTGTAAATTGTATTTGCCTCTTGATATTGTATTTGGTTCTTGATATACTGTTTAAATGCCCAAGTTGAGTTGGGGGCATATCTTTTATTAAATCCACCACCTTTCTTGTCATCACCCCATCATTCCACCATCCCACTCTATATGAGCATTGCAACTTATTTGGTTTTACCTCTAGCTCATGTGGGTAGGAATGGATCCAATTCTATCTCCACATGCTCTCATATATGCATCATGTTGTTTTCACATTATTGGTTTATGAGAGCCACATGGCCACCTTTGCATGCCTTGTGAGTGGAACCTTTTCCTAGCTTCCATATGGGTTGTTTTGGGGTTATTGACATGTTGGAATATTTTTGGGGCTTACTAAATACCTAGTGGCGCATACACACTAGCAAGTCCCATTTCTATTCAAATATGGTCATCTCCATCTACTCCACATGGGGCTTCCTTTTAATTCTTTTTGCTTGGCTTTTATTCCAATTTTGGGAATGCATAATAATAATGCCATGTAATATTATTGTTCTCACAAGAATACACATGGCATTAAATATTTTGCATGGGCCATGCAAGTACCACCTTTTTCTAGCCTTTTGGTTTTTAGTTGAATCTTTGAGTGGGTCTTCCCCATATCTCTCTCTACCCCTTATGCTTGATCTTGCTTGATGCATGCAAGCATCTAAAACCCCATCACCATCTCCATCCATGCCATCACCACCTTTTCTTCTCTTCTCTCTTTTGGCTATATCTTGCTTGAGCTTGTCATGATCATGCTTGATCTTGTCAAAAGAGAACCACTCCATCTAATCTCTCTCTAACCCTAAGCCATACCCCCTCCTACCCCATCCATCATCACACCACCCCATCTAAACCAAACCCTAGCTACCTCACCACCCCTCTCTCTCGGCCTCTCTCTTCTCTCTACCTAGCTGGCCCAACTTGGCCACCTGATCACCTGGCCCCACCTAGCTACCCCATCCCCAGCAGAAACCCTAGCCCGAGCCACCTAGCTACCCAACCCTAGCTCCAACCCGAGCTCCCTCTTTTCCTCCCCCTCTCTTTTCTCTCTCTGCCTAAGGGCCCCCCCAGCCAGCCTCCCCACCGAGCCTACCGTCCCCACCTAGAAGCCCCAGCTGCCCCTTCCCTGCCCCTGCCCCTACCTGAGCACGTGAGGAGAAGGAGAGAAAGGTGGCACCGAGGCCACCTTTTCCATCTACCTGCTCCCCACGGCACCTTCCTCCCCTCTCCGCTTTATCTCCTCCTCCACGCCTCCTCGCCTCGGCCCAGATCTACCCCAGGACCTACCTCTCCTCACCTTCCTCTCCACCACTGCCACCTCTCCCTGCCGCCACCGTCGGCCTCCACTGCACTTCCGATCCAGCCGTGCACCGTCAGTGTGGAGTGGCCTGTAGACCGAGGCGACCACCGCCTGTCAGATCCGCCAATGAGGAGGAGAAGGCTGTACCCCCTGCATGCCGACGCGTCCCGCCGGAACCCTAGCTACGCCCGGCCTCTGCCTCGACGACGATCGCCAGCTACTCTTCCCGATCCAACTCCACCGACAAACTCTCGGTGAGCCATCCGACCACCGACACCTCCGTCCTCGCGCCAGCTCTCTGTTCTCGCCGGACCAAACGCGAAGCGCTCTTGCGTCGCGTCGCAGGCGGTCTCTGCGTCGCCGCGTCGGAGAGCCTCATCTAGCCGCCTTTTCCTCCTAGCAACTCCCTAGCCCTACCGACTGGCTCGCTCAGCGCGCAAGACCAGCACGTCCCGGATTGAACCCCGCCTCGTCGCAGATCGATCCGTCTCTGCGAAAGCGGAGAAGAGGAATGGGGTGGCGCCCTTTTCGTGATACCCCTGCGCCTTTTTCTGCATCAACCCGCGCTCCCTCTAGGCCCACATGTCAGCCTTCCGTGGCGTTTTTGCAAAAAGGATCCCGGAGTTTTGTACTCCTCAACCCGCAGTCCCCGGATCCACCACGTGTCGACCACTGGTCACAGCAGTGGACCAGCGAGACCGCCCCCACCCGTACCGCTTAGGCTAGGAAGCCCATGGTGAGAAAAGCCTGTTCTTTTGTGGTTGCTGAGTCAGCGCGTGGCCCACCCACAGCGGCTGGGTCTGGTATCTGCCTAAGTGAGAAAAGTTTCTGTGTATTTCTGTTTAATTCAAATCTTTTCAAATTTATTTCAAATTAAAATTCAAATCTGTTTTATAATAACTTTTAATTCTTAAACCCAAATAATACAAATAATATATGTTTTCAAATCAGAAAAATGTGAGGAATTCAAATATGCCCTTCAAAATATATTTTGAACATTTAAAATTTCAAGTTGATTATAATTACCACAAAATGCCCTTTTTACTTAATTAATTAATAACTTTTGATTTATAACTCCAAATTTAACAAATAATATATCTAAAATGATTAGCTCGTGAGACCTTTCTGTTTATGCATTCCATTATCTGTTTTGCAGCATGCATCATATAAATATAAAGTTTACAGCAACTAATATGAGGATAAAATGGGGCCAAAACTCCATAAAATGATTTATTCTTGTATTCCACACCTCACCCATGACATGCTACCTTATTGCCATGAAAATTGTGCATCATTCATCATGGCATGATTGTTTGCTTGATGCATTTTATTCATATGCTTGTGCATTTTATTTATGTTGGCCCTTGTTTGTTTGGTTCTTCTTGAATAGACAAAGGTGGGGATATACCAAGATACCTGTGAGCACTACCAGATCCTTCTCTCGCTTCAATCTGAGCTGCCAGCAAGCACTACCACATGCTTGCATACATATAGTACTTATTGCCTCTATCTTATTCTTGCATCATTGAGTCGCGATTGCATTAAATTGAATCCCAAGTATTGCATAGCCTTACTTTTAAACCCCACCGAAGCTTGTTCCTCCATCCCATGAGCCATTACTACAGGAGTTGTTTGAGCCATGCGAGTCGTAGAACAACATGTGTAGGGTATGTGAGTGTCTGTTGGATAACGAGGTACCTAAACAACTTAACCTGAGTAGTATGGGATAACTAATGAAAGTGGCACCGGTGAGCAATATCTGCTATTTGGTTTTTCATGCTCACTTGTGTCCCGTAAGACCCCGAGTACTTGATTCCTGTTCCAAGAATATTCGCGCTATCCACATCCGGGAGGCTTATGGACCCCCGAGCGAGCTTGATTCATTCTTATTTCTTGGGGCCACAAACTAGTTTGAGGTTTTATTTACTATCCTGTACCTATGCCATGCTTTTTGCTTTATTTAAATTGTGCGATGTCTTACTTTGTCTTGTTTAGGTCCGTGACCTGCTTCCATGTATCGACAAGCCAGTCACACTTTCGGGTTCCCAATGCGTACTGACCACACAAACCTTGAGTCCGTCTCGTAGCCAGCCAGCTTCGTTGCGGGTAGCTTAATGGGGTGGCCCCCTGAAATATTTCTGAATCCTGTGATCGCTTTGTCGTGACTGCCTCATTGGTTTTGATTTGGTTTTTCCGAGGTTGATCGAGTGTGTGTTGCTATTTGTGCACCCCTGCAGGGTAAAACTTTCTGAAAGCCGTGTTCGCGGTTATGGACGACTTGGAGCACAGTTTCTCGATCATAGACAAGAATAACTAAAGTACCACTTTTAATTTGACTAGACTAAGTACCTGACTAGTAAATAGCGCAACACTCATGGAATGGATAATAAAACTGCCAACGGATGGGGGGGTTGTTCGTCCGCTTCCTCGTCGGTAAGCGAGGAGGAGGATGGATCTGTTAATATTTACCGTTATAACTGTTGATATTAATTCACGGACATCTGTCTATCTCTGGTTAGGCGGATGGTTAGCGAGTATCTATAGAACTGTTAGGGTTTATCTTTTGCTGCAATTGCGTCACCCCAGGTTGTGTCCCCTTTAGAGGCATAAAGACTTGCTGAGTACCTCTAGGGTCTCACACGATAAATTGTTTGATTCAGATGGACAGGTAAACTCGCAAGATGGGTACTGGGTGGAGGAGACGGACGATGTGGGCAACAATCATTCGGTGTAGAGATTCCGGGAACGGGGATCCGTGAGATCTGTGGGCGGGATGTGCTTATTTATGGGGCATCTTATGCCGATTTGCTTCTTATCCGTACTCGGATTTTGTCTTCCGCTCACTTTGATACTCTGATGTTTGATGTATGAGGAGATATCCTAAACTATTATATCTATCTAGGGTATTTGGATCTTACCGTATGGCGTTGCAATATTTCCTTTCTTTTTTAGATGGAATGACTCTGAGAACCATTGTATGGTGGCTTGCATACATACTCATTTGTGTATGTAGTTGATCCCTTCGCCTGCCGATTACGCCGCCCGTTCTTGTCCCGATGTTTGGAAATGGTTGGGATGGCCGAAAGGTCTACCTGTGAGTGGCATTTGGGCCCCACCGTACTATTTCAACCATTTCTGCTCATCCAGGCTTGTAACTAGGAGCGTAATTCACCGAGGTCGTTACATGGAGTAACTTGTTACTTAGCCGGATGCTCCTTAGAAGATCAACGTAGCTGCATGTGAACTTTGAATATGCACACACCTAGAGCCGGGTTAAGTTCCGCTTGGCCCGGATCTTGTACACTTCGAGTATGCACACACCTAGAGCCGGGTTAAGTTCCGCTTGGCCCGGATCTTGTACACTTCGAGTATGCACACACCTAGAGCCGGGTTAAGTTCCGCTTGGCCCGGATCTTGTACACTTCGAATATGCACACACCTAGATCCGGGTTAAGTTCCGCTTGGCCCGGATCTTGTACACTTCGAATATGCACACACCTAGAGCCGGGTTAAGTTCCGCTTGGCCCGGATCTTGTACACTTCGAATATGCACCAAACTAATCAGACACGCATGTGCCTTTGTCGTAACTACCAACGCTTGAGCGCCGAAGTTTTAGCGCCGCTTGATACCCATAAGACCTCATACAAGAAAACACGTTGCACTTGGCGCGGAGCATGAAAAGAGGGGTAATTTCCTCTCTTAACACCTCATCGCTTCGTTTGTTTCTGCCGGATTAACCTCCTTATTCGGTTTTTGTAGCCGGGGTGGAGGCTGAAAACAAGATTATGCGAAAAAACTTGGAGGAAATCCGAGGTATGTCCCCTTTCTGCCAACATCGTTGTGCTCTCCATTCTTTCTTCTTCTTGGCTCGGCAAACATTCACTCCTCGGCTTTGCCGGGTCAACGCATCATTTTAGCATCGCTTGAGGATAGTGTGCCCGTGCCTGATATGATGCTGCATTTTCTAACAAGGTGACAAAGATCGCCGAGCTGAAGAAGAAGGACGATGAGCTTGCCTCCTCCGGACCAAGGACGGCGAGATAGCCAAACTCAAGGCCGAGATAGAAAAGATGAAGGCCCAACACAAAACCGAGCTCCGTAAAGTTGGCGAACTTCACCAAGAGCGTGAGCGCTTTACCCTTCAGATTCCAAGGACCAGGATCTGCTCAAGGAATCAAGTCCGCTTGGTTGGCGCTTGCCGAGCTTGAACAACTTCGGCAGAGACGCGATAGTTGTATCAAGGAGTTGACCCGGATCCATCGCCATATCTCACGTAAGTTTCTTCGCCTTGCCCTACCTAGTTTTCCGGGTTAGCTCATATGCCTTTGCTTCAGCATCCTTCCTTTCCTTATTTTCAGATAACTTTCCGGAGGGTACTGCCATCGCCAGGTGCCGCTACAATTCCGCCAAGAGAGGGGTACTCCCATCGCTCCTGATGGTGAGAGCATCCCCTTGGACATGGAGGACTTGTTGGTTAGCGTGTCAGCTCGGGTGGAAACTATCAAGAACTATGGAAAAGATCTCCTCGACGTTGCGCTCCGGATCTTCAACACATTCTGGCCAAGCGAGGACGCTCCGGAAAGGATCACGCTCCTTGCGGAAAAACTGATGGAGGTTGAGACTCAACTTGACCTCTGGAGGGAATCCGTTGGGCGTGCTGCGGCAGATACCCTTCTCCATCATATCCTTTCATGGTACGAGAAAATCGATCTGAGCCTCCTCACCCGTCGGTGCACCGGATCCAAATGGACCGATGATCCGGAGTGGGTAGCTCGGCGCCAGGCTTGCGCCTACAGCCTCATCGAATATTCTCCAGTCCATGACTGGGTTGAGGGGCCGAGCTTTCTGGAATCCGGCGAGGAGGAACAAATGGAGAACATGGAGGATGGGTCGGGCGATGACGGAGAAGATGCTGCTTCGGATATCGAAGACAGTGATGATGACGCCGAACTTCCTCCTCCCGCCGCTCCTTAGGTGAAAAACTCGAAAATTTATCAGATCCTCGGTATGCCGGGTGCAATTGTATACTGAATACATAATATTTTGCTACTATGCTTGTATGCCGGATTAACTTGGGCGTAGTCCCCGAGTTTCATTTTCTTGTTCGTCCAATTCTCCGGCTCGATCCGTGTCTACCTTGATTCGGTTTTACGACTTACGAACCCGAGCTTCAAGAATCGTTTTAACAATACTGAGAAACTTTGAGGCTTGGCTCAAAATAATTCAACATAATAGCTTGAAAGTAAATACGGGGTTAGTCGAAAAAAAACGTTAGCTGGAATAGGATCGTTTCCTTAGTAGGTTTTCATGTGCTACGCAATTCCAAACTTGTTCCCTTGCTCGCCATGAAGCCAATTCTTGTTGGATAGCAGCGAGTCGAAGGGTTGGGTTGTTGGTGCTCACACATTACTAATCCAGGTTAAGCGAAACGAGTCATTCCAGCTAACGCATAAAAAGTAACAACAATCATTTATTAAGGCGTCCCCGAAGTTATCGCCGAGGCTCCGCTTATTTCATTGATAGGCTCATTGCCGACATACATACCGACATATGAGGATGACTCGGTACATACACTCTTTAGCTAAGTGTAGAAGGGACGAAGTAGTGCTACATTCCACGGTCGCTGATTCCTCTCGGACCTGTCCGCTTTGTTCTTTTCCGTGGCTTTGCATCTATGAGATAGTAAGAGTCATTATGCAATGCTTTGCTCACAATAAATGGTCCTTCCCATGGGGGATAATTTATGCATGCTGGTACGCTGTACCAACCGAGCACTAGATCGCCTTCCTAAGACTCGGGGCACACTTTCCGCTATGATAGCCGGAGATTTTGCTGATATATGGTGGATCCGACAAGGCCGCTTCTCGCTTCTTCCAGCAGATCAACATCATTTTGCCGGGCTTCTTGCACTTCGCTTCGTGTATTGGGTGACTCTAGGCGAATCATGCTCTATGTCGGCTGGTACAGCTTACGCCCCATATACTGTAAAAGAACGGCGTGTAGCCTGTTGATCGATTCGGAGTGGTTCTTAAACTCCACAATACCGCTGGTAGTTCTTCTATCCAGCACCCCGCTGATCTTTGCAGCGGCTCAATGAGCCGGTGTTTTATCCCGGATAGCACTAATCCGTTGGATCTTTCCACTTGTCCGTTCGACGCGGGGTGGGCTACCGAGGCTATGTCGAGTCGGATTTTCTTATCTCGGCAGAATCGTGCAAATGCTCCTTCAGCAAAATTGGTGTCGTTCTCGATTATGATGCTATGAGGATAACCGTATCGCCAGATGATGTCTTTGAGAAATGTCACAGCCGTAGCCCCATCACATTTTCTTATAGGCTTCACTTTGATCCATTTTGTAAACTTGTCCACCATGACCAGAATGTGCGTCATGTTCCCTTTTGCTGGTTTGAACGGGCCAACCATATCCAAGCACCACACAGCAAATGGCCATGTAATTGGTATGGTTTTGAGTTCCGACATAGGCATATGTGTCTTGGTGGCGTATCTTTGGCAACCATTGCATTTTCTCACCAGATCCTCTGCTTGCTCCAAGGCGCTTGGCCAGTAAAATCCATGCTGGAATGCCTTTGCCACTAAGGCCCGGGATGAGGCGTGATGCCCGCATTCTCCTTGGTGTATATCTCGGAGGATGTCAAGTCCTTCTTCCGGATCAACGCGTTGCTGGAGGACATTGGTTACACTCCGTTTGTACAGCTTGGAATTGATGACGGTGTAAGCTTTGGCTCTCCTCTGAGTTTGCCTGGCTAGAACTTCAGTGGGTAACGTTCCATCTTTCAAGAACTTGTATATAGGCAATGCCCAAGCTGGTACTGCTCGCGCAGGGAACATCTCCTCATCAATTTCCATCCGATCCACCGGCATAACTTCAACCGGGTCTTGTTGAATAGTCCCCGGGTCTAGCGAGGTAGTCCTCGAGTTTGCCGAGGTAGTCCCTGAGTTTGCCGAGGCAATTCCCGGGTTCGGCGCACTACCTTCCATGTCAATGTCCATGGGTTCAGCTCCGGATTCCACGTTTTCCGGAATATAAATTGAGTCGGTTCCTGGGGACGGCCTGATAGATGGCTTTCTGAGGTGCTCCAATGCAACGCCCGGTGGAATTGCCCGTCGGGTCGAATCGAGCTTCGACAGCATGTCGGCAGCTTCGTTTTCCACGCGAGGTACATGATGAAACTCTCATCCCTCAAAGTAACCCGAGATTTTCTGCACATGAAATCTGTATAGTGCCATGTTTGGATCTGTATGCCCCACACCGGACACTTGTCAGACATTAGATCCGAGTCGCCAAAGCAGATTATCCGACGTATGCCAATCTCCTTTGCCACTTTTAGACCATGCACAAGAGCCTCATATTCAGCGACATTGTTTGATGCCGCGAAATGGATCTGCAATACGTACTTGAGCTGATCCTTCTTTGGCGAGGTAAGCACAACCCCAGCACCTAATCCGGTTTTGGTCTTCGATCCGTCGAAGTGCATCCTCCAATAGTTTGGATCTGGTGGCGGTGGTTCGTATTGTACCTCGGCCCAATCCACGAAAAAGTCCGCTATAGCCCGGGACTTGATCGCTTCTCTTCTATCGTATTGGGGTGCGTATGGTGCTAGCTCAATTGCCCATTTCGCAATTCTGCCGTTCGCATCTTTGTTACCCATTATCTCGGATATGGGGGCTTCACATATCACTTTGATGGGATGCTCCTCAAAGTAGTGCTTTAACTTCTTTGCCGCCATATAAACTCCGTATGCCACCTTTTGAAAATGCGGGTAGTTCTGTTTTGAGGCAGACAATACCTCGCTCAAGTAATACACTGGTCTCTCGTGACCGACTTACCCTCTTCATCTCGCTCCACTACAATCACTGCACTTACAACTCGGTTGGTTGCGGCTATGTAGAGCAACATTGGCTCCTTCGACAAAGGAGAAGCTAACACCGTGCAAAGGGCCAACATCTTTTAAGTGGGCAAAGCTTCATCAGCTGCATCCAAACGAATTTATCTGATTTTTTCATGAGTTGGTAAAGAGGCAGTGCCTTTTCCCCTAGCCGACATACAAACCGACTCAACGACGCCAGGCATCCAGTGAACTTCTGGACGTCATTGAGACACTTCGGCAGCTCCATTCGTTTGATGGCTCGGATCTTAGTTGGATTAACCTCGATACCTCGGCTAGAGACGAGAAATCCAAGTAATTTCCTAGCCGGACACCAAGGTACATTTCGGTTAAGCTTCATCCGAATCTCCTCAAGTTCGCGAATGTTTGCCTTTATGTCGTCAAGGAGCGCTATGCTTTCCTTGGTCTTGATAACCACATCATCCATGTAGACTTGTACATTTTGACCTATTTGATCGTGCAAACATTTTTGCATACATCTTTGGTACGTTGTTCCTGCTTTAGAAACCAAACGGCATAGTGCGATAGCAATAAGTGCACGGGGTAATAAAGGCAGTTTTTATTTGATCATCCGGTTCGAGGTATCCGTGGAAACCGGAATAAGCGTCAATAAATGACAACAGTTCACATCCCACGGTAGAGTCGATGACCTGATCTATCCTCGGCAGTGGAAATGGATCTTTTGGACACGCCTTGTTCAGGTTCGTGTAATCGATACACATACGCCAAACCACCGCCATGTTCGGATCATCCTTTTTCTTTTCTACCAGCACCGGATTAGAGAGCCAATCCGGATACAGCACTTCCATGATGAATCCTGCTGCTAGCAACCGAGCTATCTCATCACCAATGACCTTTCTCCTATCCTCGCGGTTGGCCGAGAGGCTGCTTCACCGCCTTGCTCGGTCTTACATTCAGAGAGTGCTTGGCCAACTCCTCGAACACCTTGCAAGTCCTGTGGACCAAGCAAAATATCCCGATTCTCACGGAGGAAGTTGACGAGCTCGCTTCCTATTTGTCGCTTAACCCGCCCCAATTGTCACGATGACGCCCGAAACACGTTATCCACCGGATCTTCTTGGTGTCCTTCGGCTTGAAATGAAACGCCATGCGGTTACTTAACACCGCATATATCGCTGCGGATCGAGCTAATGCCGTCACTTCTTGGATTTTTCTTTTCTCTTGGGCAATTACGAGTGACTCGGCTAGGTTAGACCCGGCTGAAGCGCACTCAATAGAACGTCGGAAATCCCCAATGATAGTAATTGCACCATTTGGCCCGGGCAACTTCATCTTCAGATAACTAACGTGGCAACTTGCCATAAATTTGCTCAGTGCCGGTCTCCCGAGTAATGCATGATACGCGCTCTCCAAGTTTACCACCTCAAACTCTAGATTTTCGGTTCGGCAGTTATCCCTCGTACCGAATAGCACGTCGACCCAGACTTTGCCTATGGGTTCGCAGGATATGCCGGGCATGATACCGTGAAAAGTTGTTCTTGTAGCATGGAGCATGTTCTCCGAGATGCCCAACTTGCGCATCGTATCCGCATACATGATGTTAATGCTACTGCCATTATCGATCAGTACCTTGGAGAACCTCACATTAATGTTTGGTCCAATGAACGTCGGATCTAACACTAGTGCATACGAGCCCGGACTTGGCATAAGCTTGGGATGATCTTTGATGCTCTAGGTAATTTCCTGGTCCGACCAAGACATGTACCTCGTCACTGCAGGCATAACCGCGTTAACCTCCATATGTCGACGCTGCAAGCTCTTCCTATCTGCTTTCTTCCGCTAGAACACACAATAGCTCTGGTGATGTTCCCTGTACTCATTTCTTCCCTCGTTTCCGAAGTACCTCTGATCCGGTTGTTGCTGGTTTTCTATCTGATGCACTGCATCCCTTCTCTCACTGTTGTCATACCTCGGCGGAGGGGGAGGCAACATCAGTTGCTGCGTGTTTGCTCCGGAGAGCAATTGCTGCCGGGGTAACTCCTGCCGAGGTTGATCATTCCGAGGTGCCTGAGCATTCCCTGAACCACCTTGTTCTATCTTGCGCATCCACTCACATTGTCTCGTCGTGTGACCCGTCGGGCTGCTCGGATTTGGCGTGTGAAACTTGCACGGCTGGTCCAACATTGACTCGTAGGTATACCTCGGACGATCTTTCTTTTCTTGCCATTGCTTCTTCTGCTCCGGATTCCACGTTTTCTTTCCATCGTTTCGAGGAGTCCATTGCCCTCCCATTCTCTGGCGTTGGTTGCTCCCTGCCCCGGGCTGATCTTGATTCACGGCCGCAACTTGTTGCGAGCCATATCGATGGTCCGGTCTGTCGTCTCTCCTTTTCCCCTGTAATCGTTCCTCCAGGATGACCCGGATCCGTCCCTCGGATAGTACTCCTCATTTGACTCGTTCGACGCGATCCTAGGTTGAGTTGGATCACCCAAAGCATAAGAATCCGCGATCCGGATCATCTCTGCCAATGTGACTGGCATTTTCCTTTGCAATTTCATCCACAACTCGCTGCCATATCTACATCCTTATGCGAACCATGCTATAGCATGTGACTCTATGACTCTCTCACATGAGTTTCTCACGGTACACCACCGGGTCAAGGATTCACGGTCCGTTTCGTTAGATCTCTGCTTGCACATTGCCAGGGTTTGCAGTCTATTCGGTCTCTGATACGTACTTGAGAAGTTGTTGATGAACATTTCTTCAAAATCTATCCAGCAATTGATGCTTCCGGGTGGCAAATTATTCAGCCAAACCCTAGCTGGACCTTCCAACATTTGGGGTACATATCGTACAGCCCACCTCAAGTTGCCAGTTGCAATTTTCACAGCTGTTGCGTAGTTTATTAGCCAATCCTCCAGCTATGTACTGCCGTCATACATCTTCGTGCCCCTGGGTAATTGGAAATTGGATACTGGCGGTTCCTTCATGATCCGGGGCCCAAAACATGCTAGACCCGAAGGACCTTGACATTCAATTTGTTCCGACCTATACAGGTGATCCAGTTTTAGCCTAGCGTCATCTGGCATCAAATCTCTGCTTCCCAATCTCGACCCTATCACATGATAGTCCGGTCTTGCGTATCCCGCATTCATCATCTCCGAGTCTCCATCATTGTATCGGTCTTTCTCTCGTTGTGCTCCTTTCTGTTGCATACCACGGCCGGCACTTTGCTCTTGCCTTGGTGCATTCCGCTGCTGCGGTTGACCCGCTCCCACCGGGTTTCGCTGTCCGGCATTGCCGTCGACAGCATTCCCTTGACCGGCATTGCCTTGGTCGTGGTTAAGCTCACACTTCATCGATCGTCGTTTTTCCGTATCTCTTTTTCCTTTCCCGCACGCGTTGGGTCGTACGGAACGATCTGCTTGTTCCGTCTGGCCGAGGTTACTACCTCTTCTCTTCTAGGTCCACCATGAGGCGATGATGCGGCTCCAGCGGATTTCTCCGGGTTACCCATCACCGAATGGACGATTTTAGAAGCTCCAACTCTCTCCGGGTTACCTCTCAACAGCTCCTCATTCTGCCTGTTCGCGATCCGAACCAGCTCGTTAACCCGGTCTTGTCTTTTGGCGGGCTTCACCTGCGGACCTCTAGCTTCGGACGCCGCGGCATCCGCTGCTCGAGGTTCTTCGCCGGGTACTATACTTCGCAACCCCACAGATAGTTTTCCACCCTTCCGGTCCATCATCACCTTCTCTGCTCATCTCGCTTATGAGGTTTCTCCCTTTACCCTCATGCATCAACCTTGTTCGCTGCACAGTTTCACGCAGCGTCATGTTCAACGACTGCTGAGCCGCTGCTATTTTCTTTGCGCCCTCCAGTATCTTTCGCCGGGTCTCCTCTAGCTCGGCCTGTGCCTGAGCCGGATCTACCACTGCTGCCATCGGGTTAGCCAAGCTATCCATAGCTTCCCTCAGCACGTTCTCGGGCCTCTCTAGCGGAGGACCCCTAGCTTTCCTCGGTGCCTTGGGTGTTGCCTCCGGGTCTAGCGCTGGATCCTTGCTCACGCCCACGCTCGGCACGGTCATCATCACCTCTGCATGGTCCGGGGAGCGAGCGATACGCTACCATGAGCCACGTGAGGGGTGGTTCCCAAGATCGACGGCGCAACGCGGATGAACGCAAGACACGCCCACGGCAACATAGACCTTGTGTGCGCCGAGCTTGACGAAGACGCCGCGCTGGAAGGGGAGCGTGTCAAGCAGCCAACGTTGTCGCCGACGAGTCCAACAGATCGGTTACCGAACGAGCCCGGAGACGATGCGTTCACCGGTGCCAACGAAATTTCCCATCCGGATCTTCACACGTGCTAGCGCCGCTAGCCCCACGGTGGGCGCCAACTGTCGTGGTGGTGTCACGGCAGATGCCATGGATAGGCTAAAGGTGGGGACTAATATGTGCTAGGGGAATCCAGGGAGGGATAGTAGAGTGATTCTCACACGTAAGCTTCGTATTGATGTTCAGTCTCCAAGATTACAAGTGCTCCTCGAGATGTATCGACCAGAGGAGGAAGAAGAAACTCTCTTACTCTTGCCTATAAACTAGCCCAAGAACCCTAGACCCACTAGTATTTTCCTTGCTATGTATCTGAAAAGACTAACTCCCCTTACTGAACCCCAACCCCCTTATATAGGGGTGGTTCGTCCTGGCCTAGGGAGACGTGGAGGCATATTCCTAAGAATATGCCTCCTCCCAAATTAGTAACCCGACAGGGTGCTTTTCCCCACGCCACACTTGCTTTAGCGACGTTGCCTCTCAAGGCGCTGCGCCGACGTGAGCGTCGTCACCCTTGTCGGCCATGATCCGGTGGTACTGCCATTGCTTTATTCGCTCATCCAGTACGCACCGGGCCTTCTTTTTGACCAGATATATTCCTTCCTTCTCCTAGAAGCCAAACGAGGATCCGGATCACAGTTGATCTGGCCACACCTATTCCTGCATATAAGCTAGACAAGTGTCTCCGACTTATTCCTTGAGTCGGACGAGACAATGTTAGGCGACCCTCCTGGTTCGGGTTACTCCGTGATCCGGCCTGCCTTGAGGTGACTCGGCCAGCATCCGCTTTGACCTTGCCGAACCTCGGCTAACTCGGCCCTTATACCCCGGAGTGACCTTACCCGGGGTTATCCCCCCAACAGCTCATGAATGCGACATTTGAGCATTAGTAACTTCAATCTCCCCCAAGCTTGAGCTGTACTCTCTCCATCAAGAGGCCAAAATTTGTATATTTGATTCCGATCTTTATGAATTTCACTAGGAGGATAAAACTTTGAATAAAAGAGAGGCACTATTTCCTGACATTCCAGAGCTTGACCATTCTTCAGTAGCTTATACCAGTCCTCAGCTCTTCCTTTTAGTGATAATGAGAATAACTTCTTCTTAACTTGATCTATAGTAATACCTGCACACTTGAACAACCCGCATAATTCGTGTATAAAGAGCAAATGATCACCGGGAGGGACAGTTCCATCCCCAACATAGTAGTTATCCATAACAGGATCAATAATTCTTGTAGGTATTTGGAAAACATCTTTCTCAGTAGGTGGTGGCTTATCTACTACCTTAGCAGTGGTAGTAGCATTACCAAATAAGAAACTCAGCGAATTATCCATAACGAAAATAAAGCAACTAGCAGAAGTAAACAATACTCACAGTAGAAGTTTCCTTTACCAGTTCCACTCTCCAATAGCGCTTCACTCCCCAGCAACGACGCCAGAAAATAGTCTTGATGACCCTCAAGTATAGGAGGTGTATCGCAGTATTATCGATAAGTAAGAGTGTCGAACCCAACGAGGAGCGTATAGTGGCTAGTGGTATGGATCAGAATTCTCCAAATACTTAGCAAACGGATTTTTAGGGGTTTTCGATAAAGCAAGTAAACAAAGTACGAGTAAACAAAAGACAGTAAGAATGAATGCAGCAAGTGGCCCAATCCTTTATGCAGCAAAGGACAAGCCGGTTGTATTTCTATAGATGACCAAACGTCCTCGAGGACACATGGGAAGACTGTCAAGTGCTTTCACTTCATATAGTTGATTAATCTTCTTTAGCTTGCTAAGTGTTGTGTGGGTGAACCTGTGCTAATGTACCATCCCATACAAGACTTAATACATACTTGTGATTAAACCCCCTTGCAAACATCCGTAAGTACAAGAAAGTAATTAAGGTAGAAACCTAACCACAGCTTTAAACTCTAAGACCCTTACGTCCCTTGTGCAATGGTTTCCTAACGGGGGTTCAGGTTTCACACTCCGAAACCCCTACGATTAGTAGCCAAATACACAATGCATTCCCCTAGGCCCATATAGGTGAAGTGTCATGTAGTCGACGTTCACATGACACCACTAGAAGTACACCACAACTTAAATAACAATCTATTGAATCTTTCTCAACGCAACTCCACTACTAACAACAAGACTTCTCCCATGTTCTCAAGAACAAAATGAACTACTCACGAGACACCATATGGATCATGATCAGAGATGGAATAATGATGTATAACAATCTGAACATAAACAATAATTCGATGGTTCACTCAATAGCATCAACTACAAAGAGTAATCAACACCGGGAAAGTTTCCCCTATGAACTATAGTAAGATTCAACCAATTGTTACAGCAATATGGAGATGGTGATGAGGGTGCTGATGGTGATGATGGTGGTGATAATGATGATGATGATCCCGATGAAGTCCAGCTTGACGGTGGTGTTGATGGCGACGATCTCCCCTCTCCGGGAAGGAATTCCCCCAGCAGAAATTTGTCTGCCGGAGAGATCTTTCTCTCTCGGTGTTTTCCGCCCCGCAGAGGCGGCGGAATCTTTCTGTGGTCGCTCTCTAAGTCTTAGGGTTTCGGGAGGAAGATATACGCCAGAGGGGAGAGGCTGGAGTGGGCCAGGGTGGCCACACCACTCCCCGGCGCGGCCTAGGCCTGCCCGCGCCATGGGGTGGTGTGGGCCCCCTGTGGCCCACCTCCACTCCATCTTCTGGCATCTTGAGTCTTCTGGAAAAATAGAATTTTCCGTATATTTTCCCGGATTTTCTGATCTTCGCGAATTTTGCCTCCAAACAAAGACATTTTCCATCGAAATTCGACGCAATGGTCCATGCTCCAAAAGTCATCAACCATGCAAAAATAGATGAAATAACATAAGTATCACCTCTCAATACGAAATATATCAATAAATAATAGTGAATTAATACATAGAATAGTGATGCCAAATGGTCGTATCAGATACTACGTACCTGAGCAGCTTGCCGATGGTACGCTGAATGTACACTTCTCCGGGTTGAGGTTGATGTTGTACTTCCATAGGTTCATGAAAGTTTTAGCCAAGTCAGCGAGTAGGTCGCTCTAGCGAGTTGACTTCACCACCACGTCATTGATGTAGGCGTGGATGCTGCGGCCAATCTGGCTCACTAGGCACTCCTGCATGCACTGCTGGTAGGTCGCCCCGATGTTCTTGAGGCCAAACGTCATCGCGGTGTAGCAGAAGGCTCCAAACGGTGTGATGAAAGCCATTTTCTCTTCATCCTCAATGGTCATTTTTATCTGATTGTAGCTGGAGTACGCATCGAGGAAGCATAGCGACTCAGAACCCGCGATCGAGTTGATGATTTGGTCAATTCTCGGGAGTATGAATTCCTCCTTCAGAACTAGGACTAGGTTAGCCAGCCATTTGGAGTATTTTATTGGCCAGATGAATCCTACGATGAGTAGCTGCAGCACCTCTTCAGCAATTGCGCGACATCGCTCTTCATTGAAGGGCCACAGTGATTGCTTGACTGGTTGCGCCTTGGGGTCGATGTTTAATTTGTCCTCAACAAGTTCTTGGGACACCATGCATGTCAAATGGCTTCCATGCAGAGATGTCGCGATTCTCACGGAGAAACTCGATGAGCATGCTTTCCTATGCGGGGCTCATGTTGGTCCCACGGTGACCTTCCGGCTCGAGTCGCCTGGGACGATCTCGATGGTGCGAGTGTGCGTGGAGGCCTCAAAGGTTGTTGGCGTGGCACTGGCCAAGGTGGGCTTATTCAGGATCGTCAGGTTGTCCTTTTCGATGCCACTCACATATTTTGCAGTTTGTCAGCGTGGTTTGTTTCCTTAGCGATGACGGCGTCTTCGAGCTAGGCACCTTTGTCCTCGCACTCCACAGACATATCAGGGTCGTCGTGGACAGTGATGACGTAGTGTGGCCCTGGGAGCTTCATCATGGTGTATGCATAGTGGGGGATGCCATGAACTTGGTGAATGCCTTCCGCCCCAGCATGTAGTGATACGGGCTTTGGAAGTTCACCAACTTGAAGATGATTCGCTCGGTGTGGTAGTTGGTGGGGGTGCCGAAGGAGACTGGCAGCGTCACCTTGCCTATCGGGTATGCCTTTCGACCCGGGGCAATGCCGTGGAAGGTGCAGAGGGTCAACTCGACCATCGACTACGGGAGATGCAGCCGCCTAAAGGTGTCCAGGTACATTATGTTGATGGAGCTTCCGCTGTCCATCCGTATCTTCAGGAGCCAGTAGTCAGCCACCTTGGGCTTGACCACCAGGGTGACTCGCGACTCTAGGTGATGCTTTGCTCTGACCAACTGAGACAGCGTGGGATGCCCACTTGCGTCACCGCATTGATGGCGGCTGCTCAAGCGAGCACATTCGTCTCCTGCTTTGTTCCGAGCGAGTGAATGTGTGCAGCGGGCCGGCTGGGTGGCCGAATCCATCGGCGTTGCCATTGTCCCTTGGCAGGTTGTTGTTGGGGCCTTCCCTAGCTTGCCTTGCCTTCTCGATCTCTTTGAGAGAGTGGCAGTTGGCGGTCATGTGGGTTACGGGCTTCCTTTCCCTGCTATGATAGACACAAGGTTGGTTGAGTAGTGCCACGGGGTTGAATTTCGGCCTCGGGGTATTGTTGGCACGGTAGTTGCCTCCATCGCGTCAGAAGTTCTTTGGGTCATGCTGCCTATAGTTGGCGTTGGCGACGAAGTTGGTTCTACCATCACCGTGATGCTTGCCGATGTGGTGAGTGTTGATGTAGGGCAGCTCGCAGTGTCTGCTGTTGTCATGGCCGCCCATGCAGTGTCTTCCATCCGACTCGTTGTCCGATTCCTGGTTTGGATCTTCCTCCATGTAGCGCTTAGCGATTTCCAGGAGGTCGGGGATCTCGAGCGGCTAATAGACCCTCTTGATCTTGGCGACCAGGGGTTCATACTGGCACGCGTTCTTGAAGCAGTGGACCATAGTATCCGGGTGGATCCCAGAAGCATTGATCCAAAGGTCCTGCCAGTGTTGGACCTAGTGGCGAGTCAACTCGCGTGGTCCTTGGATGTAGCTCTCCAGGTCCTCGATGGTGGTGGCACGAGTGTAGGAGCCCTCGAAGTGCTTGATGAAGGCGTCATGCATGTGTTCCCACGAGTCGATGTTGTTCTCATGGAGAGTGTTGATCCACTGGTGAGTCGCCCCCTCCATCATCAGGGAGAGGTAGTGGGAAGCGAGTAGGTCCGTATGACTGGCGATTCCCATCGCCATGAGGTATGTATCGATCAACACCATCGAGTCATATGTGGGATCGTACTTCTCAATATCCTTTGGCCCTTTGAAGGTGGAGGGGTACCTTTCGCCTCGGATCATTGGTACGAAGCACTGTGGGCTTGTTCGGCTGAGGGAACCTCTCGGCTTGGCCTCGCGGTCTCCTTGACTAGAGAGGGTGTGTCACAGATCATATTGCTGGCAAGCTTGCCGGGCTTGGTTATTGATGATGTGGGTCTATGCATCGATCGACTAACCATTGGCAGCGATCGTGTTTGCACCGGTCGTGGCTCGTTGGTGGAGTTCACAGGATTTGCTGCCCACGGTTGGAGCTGCTATGGTTTAGGTGGCAGGCAGATGGCGAAGTTGGCGACCATCCTCGGGCCGCTCGAAGCCACACGATTTCTAGTCGAGCAGGAGTACATCCGTCCTCGCAGGTCTATTCCCGTGGCTTGCTGCTCAATTGCTCTAGCGAGTAGGGCCTGAGCATATTTGACCTACAACGTGCCTTCTCCCTTGAGGTTGAAGTTGGCGACTGCGGCCTGTCCCACGATGACATTGTCCATCAGGGTGGAGTAGAGTGGGAGCCCGTTAGCGTCGAGCTCTTGTGACACGATCAGGATCCGTGGCTGCTCCGAAGGAGGCGAGCGGCAGGATGGTGGTAGAGCTCCATACACAGGCGCCTCGACTGCCACCTGGTGCCGTGTTGCCACAATGCTCTAGTGGGGCCACACACGCAGGGTCTCGTTCGTCATCGAAGTTCAGGGTGTGCTCCCGTGCTGTCTACTGCTCGAGGCAAAAAAATCACGCTTGGCCTGCTCCCTGGCCTTCACCGCCTCAAGCTGTTGGCGGTACTCCTCGACCTCTATCATTGTTGCGGTCGGTAGAAGGGGTGTTGTGAAGGGATCTGGAGGCGCATTGCTACCCTCCATGTAGATGATGTCATAGCGATTGGATCTGTCTCGGGCTTCATCGGGGGATTCCGATCTAGAGTCGGAGTCGAAGACCCCGAGGATGGATGGATCCTAGAAATCGTCAGTGTTGGAGACTCGTGTGATGGATTCCACGTGCGATGCAGCGGTGATGGATCCAGTAACCGAAGCAGGGTTCACCGAGTCGGCGTCGTCACGGAGAGACGCGTCGCTTCCGGACGCGTCGCCAGTTGTCGAGTCATACTCGAAGGCGAGAAGGGTGATGGTGCAGACCTGCTCCTCCGATGGTGTCCGTGAATCCATTTGCGGTGCCAATTCTCACCATTTCCGCCAGGTCGATGGCGTCCGTGAACCCGACCAAGAGGTTGATGGTGCCGGCTTGCATCACCGCAACATGGGTTTCTGGGTGCGATGCAGGTATGTAGCTGCTCAACAGGATCTAGAGGAATCTGCCGCTAGCAACCATGCAACAGGTGGCGATCGGCCGATCGACTGGAGTGTAGGTTCTCGCCGCAGATCTCAGGCTTGACTAGCCAAGCCCCACGGTGGGCACCATTGTCATGGGAATGGCCATGACAGTCGCTACCAGGGTTAGCGAGTTGATTGGGGGAAGAGCGAGTCACCATCCGCGGGTGGAGAGTGAGGGAAGAGACAAGGGTTTACCTAGGTTCGGTCCCCCGAAGGGTAAAGACCTACTGATGGCTGTGAAATACCACCTCTTTTAGCCATATAAAATATGTCATTTATCTCTCATATCATGTTTCTTCTAGCTATAGCTATGCCTTATATGCATGACTTCTAGTTCTCATTTACTTTCATATGAGCTTTGCACATTTAGTAGTTTAGGTAGAATTTTACCACTTTCCTTATCTATGACATGTGTGTAGGTGTTGCTGAATATTATGGATAAAAAGGAACAAAGAGAGCATAGTATGGAGGAGCTATAGGGACCAGACTTAGCCATTTGAGAGGTTGGAAAAAGTGCATTTTCAACTTCTCAAAATAAATATCCAAGACCATGGAGTTCTACCCCTCGACAATACGAACTCAACGAGCCCAAGAACACCCAAAACGGAGTTTGTATGGAGAAATGGCGACCAAAATACTAAAGGATCTACAAGTTCAACGACCAACTTTACGGCCAGAACTAAAAGTTCTCGCCGTATAGTTTGGCTGTATAGTTGGTAAAAAGGTCGCAAACGACGAGATTTCGCCCCGGAGAAGCTCCAGAACTTTCCCTAAGTCATATGATGGTATTGGGGGAACCCTAGGGAACCCCCAAGACCTATATAAAGGAGGGATGACCCAAGAGAGAGCCACGGAGCCATATCCTTCACCACAGCAGAGCCCTGCCGCCATGCCACCGCCATAGCTGCCTCCAATCAGATCTACACCATCACCATCACACAAGAGGAGAAGGGACTAGGATCTTGAAGGCCTCCACAGCGATTTACTTCGTCATCTTCATCAACAACGTCTCCATCACCGATCCCCTTTGGTTACTTATTGTAATTCTAGATTGAATGTTGGATTTGCACTTGTCTTCAATTGTATCATCATACTTCATCCATATTCTATCCATGATGTTGATTTCCTTCATGTGTGAGTAGTTTCCTTTGTTCTTGGGGAGATGGAGAAATCCTAGTATGAGATTGAATTGAGATAAAGATTATTATGTGATATTGTTCATTATGTGTCTGTGTTAGATTTCCTTCATCTTGATGTTGGGTGAAGCGCGCCACTCAATATTTTCCTCACTGAGGACTAGATGGAGGGAACTACTTGTTGGTTGACGTAGGGATGATAGCACTTATGGTGACTATAAAGTTGTTATCATTCCTTACGTATCAACTTGGTAACCGATGAGAACTCACAGAACATTGTCCATACCATGGGATACATCCTCCGGGGTAAAGTCCCTTAATAGCGCAGTAATTCGATTGATGTTGATTGCTGTCTGATGTGGTTATGACGGATGATGTGTGCAGTGGTTGCTGCCTATTCGTCCATATATGGAGCTCCTCCCACACATATCATAAATGGTCTTATTCATTATAATAATTTTGATCACTCTTTCTAATTACTAGCGGTGGATCCACTACTCCCTGAGAAATCTTTCCACCATCTTACATAATTTCGTAATCATACTTGCATGCTCTTGTTTACCAGCTTTAGTTTAATTATTGTTCTCTTATTTGAAAACCCAAAAATATCTTTTACACAAAAATCACATTTTATCTTGTTACTTAGAATGTTATTTAGCATTACTATTTTAGTATTTAGTTCAAAGAGTTATTAGACTTTAGACTCCTGCTCCCTGTGGGATCGATATCTTTATTTTGGAACTAGCTACAAACGATCTGTGCACTTGCAGTCATCAAGCTATTTTCTAGCGCCGCTGCTGGGGAACTAAGCGTTGTAGGTCTTTTAGCTTTTGTTTATTTATTTTAGTTTTGCTAGATATTGTTTTAAGCTTTCTTTATTTGCTGCATTTGTATTTTAGCTTTTGTTTACAAACCAAAAACCCATAAAAATATTTGTTACTAATCATGTCTTCCGAGATAACTACCTTCCAACAGATGAAATCTATAATGGAGGAGTCAAAGGGAAGGACTTTGGGAGATATTCATCAGAGGCAAGGCATATTAAAATAATGGTTGACTTGGGTGGACAAGTATTCACCCACACTATGTGCCTCTTATGAATTATGTTGTGATTGTTGCGAATCTCCAGATCACCTCAATTATCAATGTGAGTATAATTTTGATATCGAACTAGAAGACTATAATAGAGATGAGTTTAAATACCTTGCTGGAGGACACATTACAATTTGTGCTTTTTACTGGTTGCCAAGTGTTGTTATTTCGTTTAAGAGATATAGGTAGAAAGTAAACCACTTGATATGATCTATAATGAAGTTCACCGTATATCCTGCTATTGCCAAGATAACTTCCTGGATAATGCATTTATTGTTGAGCGGATTAAAGCTGCCATGGAAAAATCTAACCTTTTGCAGGGTGCTCCAAAAGATAATGTGGAGGGAACTCCACTCAAAGAGCCTCCACCTAAACCATCAGAACATGTTGTTAATAAAGAGGTGGCGCTTGATGTTGCACCCTCTCAACTAGTGGAAGGTAAGCCGAAGGTAAGACTATTGCTAAGCTATTCACGAATTGTCTTCATAAGAATGAAGAGGAGCAACTTGATCAACCACTTGAATCTCCTACTTCTGAAAATAACTTTCCACACACAAATAGTATGCATGCAAACGATATCTCATTATCTAGTAATGATTTCTATAAGTCCCAACCTTATGATGATTGTTCTGAGCAGGATTCGTGCCAAGACAGTGATTTTGGGGACTTTGGTGAGGGACTAGAAGACGAATCTTTCTATGAATATTGTGATGCTATTAGCATGGGATAGGAATCCTCATTGGAAGAGGAGGATGAGTATTATGAAGAACAAGTGAGCAATATGACGGTAAGAGAAATGTATTCCCAAATAGTGGAATATGCTAAAAAGTTAGTTTCTTCGGATACGATAGACGATCCAATAATATGTCCTCAACGTATGAAACTTGGGTACTACTTTTATTTTCAATGCTCTAATACCTTTAATAAATCTTAAGTGTCTTATAATAATGGTGATGTTACTAGTTAACTATTAGAGTATATTATCTTTGAAGGTGCCCATGAGTTGATAATACATGTCATATCATGTATTAATAGTGAATATAGTGTTCTCATAAAAATAGCTTATGAAATCTTGCAACATATTTCTTGGTATTGTCATGAACATTTTAGTGAGAATACACTTATTATGAGGAGTAAGGCACAAAGAAAACCCGTAGCACACAAACTTACTTGTTTGCAGGAAATCTCATTGGAGAAGGACGGAGTCTTCCCAAGAAGAGGATGAACACGAATAACAACCACTAATCCTTGAGGATATGCAACTAATGGACATATGGGAGCAGGTGGATTACTGTTCTGGTAATTTGTCAAATTTATCCAAAGGGATGAGGCAATATAATGGTAAGCCTGACAAGCTTTAATATTTTGAATGCATTCCTCTCTTTAAAGATTTTTTTCAACCAATACTCACATAAACGGTAATAGTGTAAAACTCTTGGAATACATAATTTATGAAGGGTCTCATGAGCTGCTAAGGAAAATTGGTATTATTATTATGAAAAGTAGCGATAATGAGGATTTAGCAAGGTATCATAATATTATGGATTATATTGTCAATTATTGCCAAGAACATTTTAGCGGGAATGCACTTGTGATAAGGAGTAAGGAGCTATGTAAAACTATAGTTCACGAAACTAACATTTTGCAGGAACCACTAGGTAATGAGGAGGAACACCAAAAAGGTGAGGTTGAAGACAAACATCATTCTACTAATAATAAGTTTGTTTATGATGCCTCAGTCTCTAGTAATGATTTTTATTGTGTTGAAACTAAAGATAATTTATCTGTGGAGGCTTTATGCCTAGATACTCATTTGGAGAACACTAATAATGATGAACTGGAGATAAATCCTTGTAGTATTAATGAGCAGGTTTTGGGAGAGCACATATTTTATGAAACATTTGTTGATGATGCTTCTTTTTGTGATTGGAGTGATAACTCTAGAACTGAGGAACTTGTTAGCAAGGGTGATGAACAACCAACTATACGGCGGGAATAAAAATTCTAGCCGTATAGTTTGGTTGTATAGATATCTTTTCCATCAACAAATTTTCTTTCTTAGGTACAGAAGGTTTAACGACAAACAATATAGCGGGAATAAAAATTCCAGCCATATAGTTCCGACCGTATAGTTATCAATGCCTTTGTAAAATTTCTATTCTAGGATACTGAAGGTTTAACGACCAATTATACGGCGGGAATAGAAATTCTGGCTGTATAGTTCTGGCCGTATAGATATCAATGCCTTCGTCAAAGTTCTTTTCCAAGGTACAGTAAGTTTAACGACCAACTATACAGCGGGACCTTTTTGGTCCAGCCGTATAGTTGCGTCCATATAGATGGGAAAACCCCTCAAACGCCAACTAGAAGGTAACCATTGCTCAAAATTTTATTCTTTCTTCTTCTAAAACCCTCAAAACACCACCTGGGAGCTTCTCCCATGATCTAGAGAAGCTGAGCATATGTAAGCAATAAAATTCTACCTTAGAAACCTCCTAGACTGTAATTCTCTATAGAAGTTCATGTTTCTTTTTTACTTTCCTTTTATCGGTGGGGTAAACGAACTATGTTCGTATACCAAACCGATGCATTTTATTTTGTGTGTTATTTTCGCAGGGACTTGAACCTTGTGTGATGACGTGTATGGTAGTGCCAACCATGCAAACACTTGCATGAGCCACTTGGTTGCTTCAATTCAACGCTTCGACAATCAGTGTCTGGTAAAACCTTCCAACTCAAACCTCTTTTAATAAGCACATAGGGGCTGCACACTCGTGTCTCGTATCCTGTTTCGCTTGCACCTCATCACAATCTAGGAGAGGCATCTTCTAGAACTAGTTTGTGATTGGTTCGTAGCATGGAAAACAAAAAATTTCTACCGCAAGAACGAACAAAACCCAGATCTAATCTAGATAAAAGCCAAGATCTAATCTATTAGACATGTGCAACAAGATAGATCTGTGCTAACCCTTGTAGACCCGAAAGCGTTACGAGATCGGATCTCGTGGTTGATGTAGTCGATCACTTGCCGATCTCAAGATCGAGTAGACGATCCTTCCGCGCCCGCAGCCTTCATGATCGGTCACACGTGCGGAGTCGAAGAGACCTTCCTCTCCCGTTCCAAATGACGGAGGTAGTAGATCTTCTCCACGGAATCCCAGCAGCACGACGGTGGGGTGGTGGTGGTGGAGTAGAGAATTCTGCAGAGCTTCGCCTAATCCTGAGCAGAGGGAAGGAGGAGGAGAGAGGCGGCTAGGGTTTGAGGATTGAAGGGGGCAAGGGGGTGGCGCCCCCACCCCTCTATTTAAAGGAGGGACGCGCCATGGGAGAGGGAGTCCTAGTAGGACTCCCCTCCCTTCCTTGGCCGGCGGATTGGGAGGGGGGAGGAGTCCCCCACAAGGACTCCTTGATCCTTTCTTGGTTTTCAAGCAAACTCCAAGAAATCTCCTAGAACCTTCCGGAACATTCCGAAACCTTCTAGAATCCCCATACAAATACTCCAGAACATTTCCTAACTTAGAAAATGATCCCCAATATATGAATCTCATTCTCTGGACAATTCCGGATCTCCTCGTGATGTCCCGGATCCAATCCGAGACTCCGAACAACATTCGGTCTCCAACGCATATTCCATATCTACTTAAAACAACTCCGAACCTTAAGTGTGTCACCCTACGGTTCGTGAATATGCAGACATGATGAAGACACCTCTCCGATCAATAACCATCAGAGGGATCTGGAGATCCATAATGGCTCCCACATACTCAACGATGACTTCGTGATCGATAGAACCATTAACATACAAAACCAAATCCCTTTGTCACGCGATATTCTACTTATCCGAGGTTTGATCGTCGGTATCTCCATACCTAGTTCTACCTCGTTACTGATAAGTACTCTTTACTCGTTCCATGTTATGTCATCCCTTGTGACCTAGTCACATGCTTGCAAGCTAACTAGATGACATTCCACCGAGAGGGCCCAGAGCATATCTATCCGTCATATGGATGGACAAATCCCAATCTTGGTCCATGCGCTTCAACACATACTTTCAGAATACCCAATGACACCTTTATAACCACCCAGTTACGAAGCGATGTTTGATGTCATCAAAGTACCCATCCGGTGATGGTGATTAACATAACCTCATGGTCGAAGGATTAGGTTACTATGCATTTGAAAGCTTATAGCAATACGAACTTAATGACTTGATCTTATGCTACGCTTACTATGGGTGTGTGTCCATCACATCATTCTCCTAATGATATAACCTTGTTATTAATGACATCCAATGTCCATGATCAGGAAATCATGATCATCAATTAATCAACAAGCTAGTTCAACAAGAGGCTTACTAGGGACTCTTTTATGTTTACAAAACACACATGTATTAGTGTTTCCTTATAATACAATTATAGCATGGGATGTAAACATTCATCATAAACACAAAGATATAATAATAACCATTTTTATTATTGCCTCTTGGGCATATCTCCAACAGTCTCCCACTTGCACTAGAGTCAATAATCTAGATTACATGGTAATATACCTAACACCCATGGCGTTCTGGTGTTGGTCATGCTTTTCTCTAGGAGAGGTTTAGTCAATGGATCTGCCACATTAGGATCAAGTGTACTTTGCAAATCTTTATGTCACCATCTCGGACATACTCGCGAATAGCATGGAAACGTAGCTTGATGTGCTTCAGCTTGCTATGTGACCTTGGCTCCTGTGCATTAGCTATGGCACTTGTGTTGTCATAGTAGATGGCCATCGGGTCCAACGCACTGGGAACCACGCCAAGTTTAGTAATGAATTCCTTCATCCATATGGCTTCTTGTGCAGCCTCCGAAGCAGCTATGTACTCTGATTCAGTTGAAGATTTCGCCACAACGCTTTGCTTGGCACTCCTCCAGCTCACTGCAGCACCATTCAAAATAAATACTTATCCGGTGACTTGAGTCATCGGATCGGTGTTCCAACTAGCATCGGTGTAACTTTTACAACAAGCTATTCATCACCTCCATAAGAAAGAACCATATCCTTAGTTCTATTCAGGTACTTTAGGATATTCTTGACGCTGTCGATTGCTCCATTCCAGATCACTTTGATATCTGCTAGTCAAACTAACAGCATGTGCTATATCCGGTCTTGTACACAGCATGGCATACATGATAGAACCTATGGCCAAGGCATAGGGAATATTATTCATCTTTTCTCTATCTTCTGCCGTAGCCGGACTTTGAGTTTTACTCAAGGTCTTACCTGACAACATGGGCACGAACCCTTTCTTGCTCTCTTCCATTCTAAACTTCTTTAGAACTTTGTCTAAGTATGTACTTTGTGAAAGCGCTATTAGGCGTCTTGATCTATCTCTATAAATCTTGATGCCTAGAATATATGCCGCTTCGCCAAGATCCTTCATTGAAAAACTATTATTCAAATAGGTTTTGACGCTATTAAGAAGTTCTATATCATTCCCAATCAACAATATGTCATCTACATATAGTACTAGGAATGCTACAGAGCTCCCACTCACTTTCTTGTAAATACAAGCTTCTCCATAAGTTTGTATAAATCCAAAGTTTTTGATTACTTTATCAAAACGTTGATTCCAACTCCGGGATGCTTGCTTCAGTCCATAAATGGAGCGCTGAAGTTTGCATACCTTGTCAGCATCACTAGGATCGACAAAACCCTTGGGTTGTACCATATACAACTCTTCCTCAATGTCACCATTAAGGAATGCTGTTTTGACATCCATCTGCCAAATCTTATAATCGAAATATGCAGCGATTGCTAACAAAATCCTCACAGACTTTAGCTTCGCTACTGGTGAGAAAGTCTCATCGTAGTCAACTCCTTGAATTTGTCGGAACCCTTTCGCGACAAGTCGAGCTTTATAGACAGTAACATTACCATCAGCATCTGTTTTTCTTTTGAAAATCCATTTGTTCTCGACAGCCTTACGGCCATCCGGTAAGTCCACCAAAGTCCATACTTGGTTTTCGTACATGGATCCCATTTCGGATTTCATGGCTTCTAGCTAGTTATCAGAATCTGGGCTCACCATAGCTTCTTCATACGTCGCAGGGTCATCAGTGTTGTCCACCAACATGGCGTTCAAGGAAGAGTCATACCAATCAGGAGTGGTACGAACCCTTGTTGACCTGCGAGGTTCAGCTGTAACTTCGTTCGAAGTTTCATGATCACCATCATGAGCTTCCTCTCCAATTGGTGCAGGCGGCACAAAAACATCTTCCGGTGCTGCGCTACTCTCAACTCCGAGAGAAGGTTCAATAACCTCGTCGAGTTCTACTTCCTTCCAGTCACTTCTTTCGAGAGAAACTCCTTCTCAAGAAAGGATCCATTCTTGGCAACGAAAACTTTGCCTTCGGATCTATGATAGAAGGTATACCCAATTGTTTCTTTAGGGTATCCTATGAAGACGCATTTCTCCGCTTTGGGTTCAAGCTTATCAGGTTGTAACTTCTTTACATATGCTTCGCAACCCCAAACTTTAAGGAACGACAACTTAGGTTTCTTACCAAACCACAATTAAATGCAGTGTCGTTTCAACGGATTTAGATGGTGCCCTATTTAAAGTGAATGCTGTCTCTAATGCATAGCCCCAAAACGATAGCGGTAAATCTGTAAGAGACATCATAGACCGAACCATATCTAAGAGAGTTCGACACGACGTTCGGACACACCATTATGCTGTGGTGTTCGGGTGTCAATCATGAAAGTATTCCACATTTCTTTAAATGCATGCCAAACTCATAACTTAGATATTCACCTCGCGTCGTAACGCGAAACTTAATCTTCTTGTTACGATGATTTTCCACTTCACTTTGAAATTCCTTAAACTTCTCGAAAGTTTCGGACTTATGTTTCATAAAGTAGACATACCCATATCTACTTAAGTCATCAGTGAAAGTGAGAACATAACGATATCCACCACGCGATGCTACACTCATTGGACCGCACACATCGGTATGTATTATTTCCAATAAGTCTGTAGCTCGCTCCATTATTCCAGAGAATGGAGTCTTAGTCATTTTTCCCATTAGACATGCTTCGCATCTTTCAAGTGATTCAAGAAGTCCATCAGAATGGAGTTTCTTCATACGCGTCACTCCAATGTGACCAAGACGACAGTGCCACATGTATGTAGAATTATCATTCAATTTTATTCGTTTAGCATCTATGTTGTGAACATGTGTATCACTACTATCGAGATTCAATAAGAATAAACCATTCATCTCAGGTGCATTACCATAAAAGATATTACTCATATAAATCGAACAACCTTTATTCTCAGACTTAAAAGAGTAATTGTCTCGCCATAAACAAGATCCAGATATAATGTTCATGCTTAACGCAGGCACCAAATAACAACTATTCAAATTTAAAACTAATCCTGAAGGTAGATGTAGAGGGAGCGTGCCGACAGCGATCACATCAACCTTGGAGCCATTTCCAACGCGCATCGTCACCTCGTCTCTCGCCAGTCTTCATTTATTCCACAGCTCCTATTTCGAATTACAAATATGAGCAACCGAACCGGTATCAAATACCCAGGCACTACTACGATTACTAGTGAGATACACATCAATAACATGTATATCGAATATACCTTTCTTCTTGATGTTGCCATTCTTCAGATCCTCCAGGTACTTGGGGCAGTTACGCCCAAAGGACCAGCACCCTTGCAGAGAAGCATTGTTCAGTGTTTAGGACCAGCCTTGGGCTTCTTAGCGGTGCGGCTTTCTTGCCGTCCTTCTTGAAGTTGCCCTTTTTCTTAGGCTTGCCCTGTTTCTTGAAATTGGTGGTCTTATTGACCATCAACACTTGGTGCTCCTTCTTGATCTCCACTTCAGCAGTTTTCAGCATGGACGATAGTTCAGGCAACGTCTTGTTCATGCAGTGCATATTGTAGTTCATCACAAAGTTCTTATAACTCGGTGGCAGTGATTGGAGGACACGGTGAATCCCTAAGTCATTAGGAATCATTATCCCCAACTCTTGGAGCTTGTTTGCGTGCCCAGACATGGTGAGCACGTGCTCGCTAACGGAGCTTCCCTCTTCCATCTTACAGTTAAAGAACTTTTCGGAGGCCTCATAGCTCTCCACGGCCGCGTGAGTCTCAAAAATGATCTTGAGCTCCTTAATGATCTCGAATGGGTCGTGGTGCTCAAAACGCTTTTGGAGCTCCGTTTCTAAACCGTACAGGATGGCACACTGAACTGTGGAGTAATGATTTTTCCGAGTGGCGTAAACATTCTTTACGTCATCGGTGGCATCTTCTGTAGGTGGGTCACCTAGCGGTGCTTCGAGCACATAGGTCAACTGACCAGCCCTGAGGACAATCTTCAGACCACGGAGCCAGTCCGTGAAGTTGCTTCCATTGTTCTTAAGCTTTTCTTTCTCTAGGAACGCATTGAAATTGATGGAGAGGTTCGCCATAATCTACAACAAATTTGCAAGTAGTTTAGACTAAGTTTATGATAAATTGAGTTCAATTTTAATTCTTAAATTAACTAGGTGAACTCCCACTCAAAACAACATCCCTCACATTGTCTTAGTGATTACACGAACCAAGTCCACTACACCAAGTCCGATCTTCACGAGAGAAGATGTAGTTTCATCAGCGAACAATCTTCATGTTCATCATATCACTTATATGATTCATGCTCTACCTTTCGGTATTCCGTGTTCTGAGACCATGTCTGTACATGCTAGGCTCGTCAAGATTAACCTTAGTTTCCGCATGTGCAAATCTAGCTTGCACCCGTTGTATACACACGTAGAATCTATCACATCCGATCATCACGAGATGCTTCGAGACGACGAGTCTTAGCAACGGTGCTAACTAAGGACGAACACTTTTATTACTTGATATTTAGTGAGAGGGATCATCTTATAATGCTACCGTCGCGATCTAAGCAATACAAGATGCATAAAGGATTAACATCACAGGCAATTCATAATTAGTGTGATATGACATGGCCCTTTCTTCTTATGCCTTTGATCTCCATCTCCAAAGCACGGACATGATCTCCATCATCACCAGCATTGCGTCAAGGTCAGTGGCGCCGCTTCATGGTTGTCCATCATCACTAGCAACTATTACAACTACTTGGAATAAAGCTATTACAAGATGAATAGACACGCAGGTCTTAACAGAATTAAAGACAACCATTAGGCTCCTGCCAGTTGCCATATTACAACAAGGATCATTTCATACATCAAATATAATCACAATCACATGATGGCCATATCACATCACAAAACCCCTGCAAAAACAAGTTAGACGCCTCTAATTTTCTTTGCATGTTTTACGTGGTTTGGGGCTTTCGAATAAGAACGGATCTTACCTACGAAACTGAACCACAACGTTGATACAAGTGCTATCAAGTACAAAGTGTAAATTGGATCTATACTATGGTGAGAGAGACACCCATAAAGCCACTTGTGCAAAGCAAGTTACACGTCAAGCGTGGAGCAAGTCTCATGTGCGATGACATGTAAGGTTAGCCCGAGCCGCTTCATCCCACCATACCGCAAGATGCAAAGTACACAAAGCAAAAGACGGCACGAGCACCAACGCCCACAAAACCATTGTGTTCTACTCGTGCAACAGATCTACGCATAGATACGGCTCTGATACCACTGATGGGTTCATAGCATGGAAAACAAAAAATTTCTACCGCAAGAACGAACAAAACCCAGATCTAATCTAGATAAAAGCCAAGATCTAATCTATTAGACATGTGCAACGAGATAGATCTGTACTAACCCTTGTAGACCCAAAAGCGTTACGAGATCGGATCTCGTGGTTGATGTAGTCTATCACTTGCCGATCTCAAGATCGAGTAGACTATCCTTCCGGCGCCTGGCAGCACTTCCATGATCGGTCACACGTGCGGAGTTGAAGCAGACCTTCCTCTCCCTGTTCCAGCGAGCAGCGGAGGTAGTAGATCTTCTCCACAGAATCCCAGCAGCACGACGGTGTGGTGGTGGTGGTGGTGGTGGAGTAGAGAATTCTGCAGGGCTTCGCCTAAGCCTGAGCAGAGGGAAGGAGGAGGAGAGAGGCGGCTAGGGTTTGAGGATTGAAGGGGGCAAGGGGGTGGTGCCCCCACCCCTCTATTTAAAGGAGGGAGGCGCCATGGGAGGGGGAGTCCTAGTAGGACTCCCCTCCCTTCCTTGGTCGGCGGATTGGGAGGGGGGAGGAGTCCTCCTCCCCCACGACTCCCCCACAAGGACTCCTTGATCCTTTCTTGGTTTTCAAGCAAACTCCAAGAAATCTCCTAGAACCTTCCGGAACATTCCGAAACCTTCTAGAATCCCCATACAACTACTCTGGAACATTTCCTAACTTAGAAAATGATCCCCAATATATGAATCTCATTCTCCAGACAATTCCGGATCTCCTCGTGATGTCCCGGATCCAATCCGAGACTCCGAACAACATTCGGTCTCCAACGCATATTCCATATCTACTTAAAACAACTTCGAACCTTAAGTGTGTCACCCTACGGTTCGTGAATATGCAGACATGATGAAGACACCTCTCCAATCAATAACCATCAGCGCGATCTGGAGATCCATAATGGCTCCCACATACTCAACGATGACTTCGTGATCGATAGAACCATTAACATACAAAACCAATTCCCTTTGTCACGCGATATTCTACTTATCCGAGGTTTGATCGTCGGTATCTCCATACCTAGTTCTACCTCGTTACTGATAAGTACTCTTTACTCGTTCCATGTTATGTCATCCCTTGTGACCTAGTCACATGCTTGCAAGCTAACTAGATGACATTCCATCAAGAGGGCCCAGAGCATATCTATCTGTCATATGGATGGACAAATCCCAATCTTGGTCCATGCGCTTCAACACATACTTTTAGAATACCCAATGACACCTTTATAACCACCCAGTTATGAAGCGATGTTTGATGTCATCAAAGTACCCATCCGGTGATGGTGATTAACATAACCTCATGGTCGAAGGATTAGGTTACTATGCATTTGAAAGCTTATAGCAATACGAACTTAATGACTTGATCTTATGCTACGCTTACTATGGGTGTGTGTCCATCACATCATTCTCCTAATGATATAACCTTGTTATTAATGACATCCAATGTCCATGATCAGGAAATCATGATCATCAATTAATCAACAAGCTAGTTCAACAAGAGACTTACTAGGGACTCTTTTATGTTTACAAAACACACATGTATTAGTGTTTCCTTATAATACAATTATAGCATGGGATGTAAACATTCATCATAAACACAAAGATATAATAATAACCATTTTTATTATTGCCTCTTGGGCATATCTCCAATAGTTTGTTGACTTAAGCGTGGTGCTTAGGTTGATGAACTGACTCAGTGGGACTTGTATTTTTATCACTTTAAGCTAATCCCCGTGCCTTCAAAAAATACAAAGTGTTTTATTTTCTTCTTAGTTTCCAAGCAGGTTCGCAAGGAAGGCAGCCACCAGGCTATATCAAGAAATATATGTTAAAGTAAAAGTTCCTTGTCCATCAAAAGAGAGGTTACTTGTAGCTCAACGGTAAAGTGTGTCACCCTTGTTTTCAACTAAGCTTGGGGAGGTAACCACTTATCACACTCTCTTTCGGAAACTGTATTTTCTCTTTTCTTTTTGTGATATACTCAAGTTTGGTTCTTGTAAAGTTCTAAGCTTGGGGAGGTTACTTCTTCATGTGTAGAGTCTTGTGCAATGTTCGTATTCGATGCAGGTTTAATGCAATCATGTATCCTGCTATTTTTGAATGCTTGTTTAAGTGAGTCTAGTTCGGTATTCATATGGGGATACACTTGCTGATGATAGGCACCATAGGAGTTGACTTAGATCTTGTATGCATCTTGCCAATCTGTTTATCAAGCTTGTGACACTATTTGTGATCCTCTAGAAAACATTGCCACAATCTCTACACTTGGAAATAATGAATACTTGATCAAGATCTTTTGAAATTTGTTAGTTGTCACTAAATAGATTTGTCTTAAACGAATAGGTTATGCTTGACCCCATAATGTCAAAACAATAGACTTGATAGTTTGCTTACGGAAGGAGTTATCAATTGGAAATGATATTTCGAAGTTTTGAGTTCTATGCTAAATAAGGTGTTGTTTAATTGTCTTAAGAGTTTAGCCTTAAAGATACTCAACACCATAGATGTGATGATCGACTTGATAGTACTCTTTGAAAGGATTTGTTTGAAGAAACTAATATTTAGCGGTAATTGAGATGCATGCCAAATCTTGACTAAAGTATGATATTACTTTATGCGTGTCTGCACCACTATCGCACAACATGGGATGCTAACAACTCCGCTGGACTTTGAAGAGTCCAAAAAGAGGAAACTCCTGGAGTTTGGCTATGAGTTACCCAACATATGTTGCAGAAATGCTATATTTGGGTATGCATTGGTATTCTCATGGGCCAGCGTTCAAAGCAAAAGTGGGAATACTCCTCTGACCGTTATGAGAAATCATTATACCGAAAAGGGAAACCTTGGTAATGGTCATGAGTATCCATTCTTAGTCTACACAGTCTAATTAAACACACTAAGTTTTGGCATGATCTCATTACTGATGAACTGAAGTTTTAGAAAGACAAGGAATAGAAAATGGGTGTTTTATAGCCATGATTCAGTGATGTGGATGACCAAAAGAGACACTCTAATGCTATGCTTCTTTTGACATGTTCTCGCATTTCCTTTTGGCATAAATCTCGTTACTAAGAGATAAACTTTCTAAAACTCAATAACTGATGTTTGCACTTGAGAGCCTTAACTAGATGACATGATTGCGTAGAATCGATAAACTTTATTCCTATTTATGCTTGACATCTATTTGTGACTAAGTTTTGCCTCATAAAAAATAATGATATGAAAAGTTATACAAAAGGTGCAATAAGAGGATCACAAGTTTGTCTGCAAGTAGATTTACTGTTGACATGGAAGATATAAGTTTTGATGAATCTTTAGTGGTCTTTATAGCTGAGCTTGTGTTTCCTTGTATGAATACATGTTTTATCTCTTCGAGCTTGTAGAAGAAATAAGGATGCAAGGCATTGATTTCCAATGATAAGCTATTTCACAACCATTAATTTATTATCGACCCTTCCTGCTCGAGGACGAGCAAGGTCTGGGTTGGGGAAGTTGATGGCTGTGAAATACCACCTCTTTTAGCCATATAAAATGTGTCATTTATCTCTCATATCATGTTTCTTCTAGCTATAGCTATGCCTTATATGCATGACTTCTAGTTCTCATTTACTTCCATATGATCTTTGCACATTTAGTAGTTTAGGTAGTGACGAGGAGTTAACTCGCCAATGCCCATTGTTATGGACTTGGGTTTTGGAGAAGGAGGGAGCGCTGGAGACATCTATCGGCTAGCAAACAAGCACACAGGGGACAAAGGATTTTCCCAGGTTCAGGCCTCGTAGAGGTCCCTACTCCTGCTTGTCTGCTCGTGAAATTATCGAGGGAGTCGAAAGTTACAATGATGCGCAGATGAAATCTGGCGAGAGTTGTGAAAACTAGGGTTGCGTGTGTCCTCCTCGCCGCCCCCTCCTAGCCTTTATATAGATAGGCTAGGTCTCGGGTAGCAGGTTGAGTCGGTTACAAGTTAGGGTTTTCCCCTTCAAACTTTCTATCTTTAGATTCTTCTTGTCCTTCAAGCAATTGAGAGTCCATAGGTTACTTGAGTCCCTCTATCCGGGCCTTGGCGACACCATGGGCCTGTACGTATTTGGGTCGTATATACCAAGTTCGAGTACCTGTAGGGTATACCCATGTCAGTAGCCCCCGAGTGTCTAGTGGAATCGCAGTTTCGACTGGGGACTTTTGAAGCCTTTGAGTGCCTGAATGAGTATATTTCGATTGCTTTTATTTGTGTCGTAGGGATTTGTTGATATACGTACCTGATATAACCGAAGTATCGGTATCAGTTAACCACCTTAGGGTGAAACAACGCAATCTACTCGAATTCGAGTCCCCGGACTCGAATCCGGAAAAGTGCTGGTGTAATTCGACTCAGGCATGGAGGTCTTACAGTGATTAATTCCAGTTATATGGTGTGAGCACTTGACGCGTCCGTCAAGGCATGTTCATCGTGCTGGGCAGCGCGGATATGTTTCTGGTAGTGCGCAGTTAAATGCGTTGCCAGGCCTTATGCAGGTCTTACCTTCACGCCGTAGGCGCGGCATCCGAATTTTATCATCGCGGAGACGATTCGGGTAACCCAGGAGACGTAGTCTCTTTGTAGGGAAAAATTATTAGGCGGTGTCGCCATGAGTTTCGAGTGTGGATGTTATCAACACATAGTTTTTTGTTCAAATAATCATAGGGTGCGCGATCAGCGCTCCCTATGGGAGTAGCCCCCGAGTGCCTGGTTGAGTCGATGACTCAGGCAGGGACTAAAAACTTTTGCGACTACTGTCGTCTTTTGCTTGCTTGTTCAGTTGATGACACGGGCAGGGACTAAAAAACTTTTTGCGACTGCTGTCGTCCTCTGCTTGCTTGTTTCAGTCGATGACTCGGGCAGTTAAAATATTTTCGCGACTGCTCTCGTCTTTTGTCTGCTTGTTTCCGGCGCTCCCTATGGGAGTAACCCATGTTCATAATCGAACTGTGTTTCGAGTGGTTGGGTTTGCTTTTTGTGATTGTCCATGTTCCTACAACAAGAAAAGAAAAATCGTAGGGTGCGCGGCCAGTGCTCCCTATGGGAGTAGCCCCCGAGTGCTTGGTGGAGTCAAAGACTCCAGTAAGGACTAAAAATAGTCGAAGTTCTCCATTGCATAGCCTTTGGTGACGTCAGTGCTGACGCTTGTATGACCTTAGTTGCCCGCGTGAGCGGTTTTGATGGGACGTGACGAGCTGTGGGTCCTACTTTCTGACTTTGATTTGACTGGGCATGCGTAATCTTATTTTTAACTGTGTCTCCTTGATTTCCGCGTGTAATGGTAGAAGTGGGGGGACGGTTCGCGCTTCCTCTTCTCCACGTGTCCTACGCGATGCGTGCCACGCGTCCAATAGGGTTTTTGTCAGCCGTTGGATTGCATCTTCCAGGGGTTAAGTAGCGATGCCACGGCGGTAATTTTCTCATCTGTGTTCTTTCTTCCTTGCTACCATCCCATTGCCCTTTGCTTTCCTGCTTTTCTCTGCGCCCATCTTCGCCACGACGCTGGACCAGCTCCGTTCGTACCCTAGCTACTTTCTTCGCTCTCATCGCCGCCGTGCAATGGGAAAGAAGAAGGGCGCTACCACGATTCATGGCCACCCTCGCCGCGAAGAAGAAGGGTGGCTCCGCTGCTGCGGCCACCAGCGTTGCCGCCGCCGCCGGGAAAAAGAAGGTCGCGGGCACCCGCGTGACTAATGGCGCGTGGCACCGCTCCATCATCAAGGCGTCGGATCTCTGTCTTCTTCACCAAGACGGAGTGATTTCTGCATCAGTCGCCAATTCGCGCGTTCCCAGTGGTGAGACTATTCCTGTGCCTCCCGCTGGTTATCGAGTGATGTTTCTTGCATTCATCGTTTGCGGTCTTTCCTTGCCTCTTCACCCCTTTCTTCGGGGTCTTCTTTGTTTCTATGGGCTCCAGCTCCATCAGTTGTCCCCAAATTCTCTCCTCCACATCACTTGTTTCATCACCCTCTGCGAGTGCTGGCTCGGAATCGAGCCGCACTTTGGTCTTTTCAAACGCATTTTTAAATTGAAGCGTCGATGCGCATCCGGCTCTTTAGTTTATGGCGTAGGTGGTTGCGGAATCCATGTTGATCCATCCGCCACTTACTTGATATCAAGCTCACCAAGTCCGTCGAGGATGGAGGGACAGATGGTTTTATGCGCGCCGAAGGCCAAGGGCGAGCACTTTGGTCTCGCGCTTTCGATCCGCGACTCCAAGAAGAAGATGCGTTCTTGGAAGAACGTGATCATGCCTTCAAACTCGGAGCAGACGTGTTATATCAGCGTCTGCGACCTCGAAAGTCGCATAGGCAGAAGAGGGAGGTTGCGCCCTTGTCCGGGACTTGGCTGCGTCATCGTCCGGCCTCTCGGGCCAGGTCCATCCCATGTTCCAATGGGGTGGCGCTGATGATCCCACTCGCGTGTCTGCCGACGGCATGTCCGCGAGTGAGGTAGATAAGAGGGTGCGACTGGTCACGAAGTATACCCTCAAGGATGTGCTTCCAAACGAGCCAGTCGTTCCTCCTTTCGATGCTTCGAATCCTCCTCCTGAGGTATGGTTGTGCTACGTTGTAGCGTATTTTCTCGATTGCGTCTTCTGTTGCTTATCTGTTTTACTTTTGTATGCAGGAGTGGGCGGTGTCGCCTTGCATGCCTCCCCTTCCTGAGGGGATTATTCCTCGTGAGGCTGTGGAAGAGGACCAGTCTGAGTCGACTGTCCCTTCCGATGTTGAAGAGGAAGCCCCCGAGTCCGAGAGTCTGAATACTCGCAAGCGTTCGCGTAGCGAGGATTCTGACGTGTCGACTCCTTCCACTCCAGGGGGCACGGCTGTTGGTGTGGAGTCGCCAATTCCCGCCGTTCCTGTGAGGGCTGTGGCACCGTCTTCTCGCAAGAAGATGCGATTGCCCAAGGAATCTTCATCGGAGTCGACGGAGGCCACATTTGATCTTGATAGATTTGACTGGTAAGTTTGCTAGTGCATTCGTTCGCCACTTGTTTTCTTCTTGTTGGCTTTTCCCTGTAGTTTCCTTATCTAAGTGCGGATTTTGTCTTGCAGTCAAGAGGAGTTGTCATCTTCTGGTGACGTCGAATTTTTGAAGGAATCAGGAGTCGCGACCTCAAAGGCCAAGATAGAGGTCGAGCGTGCTCCTTCTCCTCCAGCGGCGGCCCACTCCGGGCACAATTCTTCGAGCTCTCCTCACATAGGGGAGCATCGAGTAGTAGCTCGGATGATGGTTCAGCAATCTTCTTCGGAGTCGCTGGAGGACCATGTAAGTATATCTTTCTCTCTCTTTTTTTATAATCTGGCAGTCAACGCCCTTTGTTGCCTTCTGCTAATTCCTTGTTTTGTGCGACAGCTCCTTGTAAAGGAAGCCGCGCAGGTGGCGGAGCAAGTGATGGCGATAGGTCGCCAGCATGCGATGCTGGAGAAGCGCCACCGCGTGGTTGAGAGTGAGTATTCTATACTTATTCTTGTCGTCTTCTCTGTATTTTGGTATCATCGACTGACAGCCAAATTTTGACTGCGCTATAGCTGAGCATAATGCTTTATTGCGTGACGTCGCCACGTTGGAAAAGACTCTGGCCGCAGCTGTGAAGGGGCGCGACGAGGCAATCGCGGCTCGTGATGAAGCCGAAGCCTTGAAGAGGATCTGCGTGCCTCCTTTGTGGCTGTGGAGAAGTTGTTCAAGAGCAATCGTTTCTCAGTCGCCAAGGCCCTCTCAGGTACCTTTACTTGGCGGATATTTTTATTGATGTTCTTCTCTTCCTCTGTGGCGCCGGTGGCATTTAGAAGTTTGACCCGTGTGTGTTTTTTTGGTGTAGATGCTGGTGGTTTGAGTTTTGATCCACGAGTCCTTGGTCGCGATGACGCTCTGGCGGGCGCGGTATCTGCGGTCGAAGACCGTAGCGCCGCTGTCCAAAATACGTTGTCCAAAGCCAAGGCCACCCTGAGTCGCCTCCGGGAGGAGCTGATGCCGAAGGCAGAGCTGGTCGACAATGTGGAGGAGCTGGTGGAGTCACTCGCTGGGGGTGTGCCTGCCACGTACAAGAACTCCCTCCGCGCAGCTGGCGCGACCATGTCGCCAGCCATGGTGCAAGCCCACGGAGTCGAAGTGGATCCCTCGGCGACGTCGAAGACAATTCCTGTTGGCGCGGATGGTCAGCAGGTAGTGTTCACTCCCTTTGCGACTGCCTGTGCCAAATATGGCCATTCCTTGATAAACACCGTTGCCAAATATTCGGAGGAGCTCAATCACGCAAAGAAGGCGGCGAAAACTTCGGCCTCAAGGGCCGGCGGAAAGTCAGTGGCATCTGATACTGCCACGGACTTGATGAAGCCCCCGAGGTCCTCGAAGTCAAAGAAGCCAGCTGCTCCGTAGTTAGTTTCTTGTAATAGCTGATGAACTCGCTCTTTTGATTGTAGATCATGCCTGTTGGCGGATGTGTTTGTACATACTTTTATTGATCCTGAATGCACCTGTTACTTTTGGCTTTTGAGTTGGTCGCCTTATTTTGCTTCTGGCTTGATTTTTGGTAGGGTACATCAAGTGGCCCTGTGGGGAACCGGTTCGCCATCTCTTGAGGATGCAACGGCACCATCTTGCTCCAGAGTAGAGGAACTTTCCTTGCTTTCGCGACTTCGTGATCGCGTTAAGCAGCTGGAGCGTGAGTTGCCCGTGATCCGTGGTAGCGCCGACGTGTGGAAGTCAAAGGCTGAAAAAGCCGCCGCCCACGAGCAATATCTGCTTGGCGAGGTGACACAACTGGGCGACCAGTTTAAATGTTAGTTTGCTCATCCTCGTCTTTTCCTTCGTAGTTAATCGCAATGGTACGTTGTACTCATGTTGTTGATGCTGCTTCGTGTAGTTGTTAGCGCACACCGTCCGTAGGAGGAGAGAGATAGGATTGCCATCCGCCTTCATGATCTTACCCAAGAGCAACTTCAAGAGAGTGGATACTTCTGGGTAGATCATGATCGTGCGACTGCGTTAGCGACCCTGCAGGATCGCGCCTCGCGAGTCATGCTCTTTCTGAAGAAGTCGTGGTCGTGCTTGAAGAACATCTACCGGGCGATGTTCCCGTTGGATGATACTCCATCAAGCCTGCTGGCCCTTCTGACGAAATTTCAAGATATGTCCGTGGTTCGCGAGTGCGTGAGGCAGCAGCTAGTGGCTGGTGCTAAGGCTGCGCTCTCTTTGGTGCGTTTGCACAGGCCTGACATGGATGTCTCCGCCATTGCATCTGGGCCACCTATGCCACCTGCAGGATCTTCCTGGAACATGGTGCCGCATTATCAAGCGGTGGATCGTCCAGCCGAGGAAATTGTCGACTTCTTCGAGGAACAGACTAATGTTCTTCTGTTGCAAGGGTAGCCAAATATGTATCCTGCATACAAGTGTACTGGTGTTGTAAAGCTCATATATAATTTTTTAGATAATTTACAAATAGCTTTATAAGCATGGGGTGTGTTGCACTTATGCGAGTCCTTTTCGTTAGCCTGGTCATCTTTGTATCTTTCCCCTGTCAACCTGTCAGCTGCGTGGCAGCTGGGTTGTGTTTATGTTTAGGGGTTCGATTGATGTGCCAGCTACTCAGGATGTCGCGTTGTTGTTCGAAGAACATATGTATATAGGGTGGCGCAGCCCCCGAGTATGAAAGTTGACAAAAGAAAAGAGAGCACAGAGTTTTGGGGCACTTAGCTTTCATTTATTCGGAGAATAGTACGTAGTACAATGTGCGGCTAAGTAGCCTTGGCTGAATAGCCTTATTTGCGATGTAAAAGTAAAGAAGAAACGACTAAGGGTAGAAGCGTCGCAGTTGTGCGACGTTCCAAGGGTTGGAGTATGCGACTCCTGTCTATAAATCTTGAAGGCGATAGGCGCCACCTGGGATTACTTCTGTAATCACGTACGGTCCTTCCCAGGGGGACTCGAGCTTGAGATGCCCCTGCTGCTTCAGTCGCAGGACCAGGTCACCTTCGACGAAGGATCTTGGGCGAAGCCTTCTGCTATGGTAGTTGTGCAGGTTCTGCTGGTAGATCGTAGATCTTTCTGCGGCGATTTCTCTTGCTTCGTCAAGGAGGTCGACGGAGTCTTCGAGTGCGAGGGATGACTCCTTCTCGCTGTAGGCGACTACGCGTGGTGCTCTGTACCGTACTTTGGCGGGTAATACTGCCTCTGCTCCATGTACCATGAAGAATGGTGTGTAGCCGGTGGCGCTGTTTGGAGTTGTACGCAGGCTCCAGAGTATGGATTGTAGTTCGTTTGGCCAGCAGCCCGCGGCTTGTTCGAGTGGTCGGAGGAGTCGCTTCTTGATGCCGCTGCAGATGAGCCCGTTTGCCTTTTCCACCTGACCGTTGGTCTGCGGGTGTGCGACTGAGGCATAGCTGATGTTGATCCCCAGGTTCTCGCAGAAATCTTGGAACTCCTTGGATGTAAAGTTCGTTCCATTGTCGGTGATGATGCTGTGTGGCACGCCGAAGCGGTAGACGATGGACTCGAAGAACTTGACTGCGTTGTGCCCTGATTGCTTGGTCACTGGCATGGCCTCGATCCACTTGGTGAACTTGTCGACTGCGACCAAGAGGTAGACGTAGCCTCCTTGCGAGGACCTTGGAAGTTTGCCGACCATGTCGAGTCCCCACTGGGCGAAGGGCCAGGCCAATGGAATAGGCCGTAGCTCTGCGCCTGGTGCGTGTGGCTTGTCCGTGAATCGCTGACAGGCGTTGCACTTTTGGATTATATCCTTGGCGTCGCGCATGGCCGTGGGCCAGTAAAATCCAGCTCGTAGAGCTTTGGCGATGAGGGCACGGCTGCCGGCGTGGTGCCCGCAGGTCCCTTCATGGATGTCGAGGAGGACTGCTCTTCCATCGGCTAGGGAGACGCATCGCTGTAACACGCCTGTGATGCTGCGTTTATACAGTTCGCCGTTGATAACGGCGAATGCCTTGGAGCGCCGTGCGATGTGTCGTGCATCTGTCGGGTCGTCCGGTAGGCGCTTGCTAAGGAGGTACGTAATGTACGGCTGTGTCCAGGATTGTTTGATCATCATGACGCTCATTGGTCCCTCGAGTCCTGTGTCAAGCTCCAAGTCATCAATTGTCGTTGGCTCATTGGGTGGCGTAGCCCCCGAGTCCGTTGCTGCGCTTGTTTTCTTCTCTGCGGCCTTTGGCTTGATGGAGCGTTCGCATATGCGCTCGAGAAATACCCCAGGTGGTATGGGTGCGCAGGTGGAACCTATGTTGGCGAGTGCGTCCGCCTCCTCATTGCTTTCGTGACCTATGTGTCGCAACTCGCAGCCATCAAAGTCTCCTTCAAGTGTGTCGTAGAGGTCGCGGTATGCGATCATGTTGTCGTTTAGTGCGTCGCACTCGTGCATTGCTTGGTTTATGACCAGCTTGGAGTCGCCATATATGATTATCCTATTTGCGCCTAGGCTTTTGCCATCCTCATCCCGTGTAACAGGGCCTCGTATTCAGCTTCGTTGTTTGAGGCTGTGAACTGCATTCGCAGGACGTACTTCAGCTTGTCCCCTTGAGGCGATGTCAGTATGACACCTGCTCCTGCTCCATCTTTCCTCTTGGACCCATCGAAGTGCATTGTCCAAAGGTAGGACATGTCTGGCTTGTCCGGGAGTTGGTTTTCCATCCAATGTATGAGGAAGTCCGGGAGAACTTGCGACTTAATTGCGCCCCGCTTTTCGTATGTGATGTCTCGTGGAGACAGTTCGATTCCCCAAAGCGCGACTCGCCCTGTGGCGTCAGGGTTATTGAGGATATGTCCCAATGGGGCGTCGTTGACTACCACGATTGGGTGTTCCTGGAAGTAGTGGCGCAGTCGCCGGGCGGTCATAAAGACGTCGTACGCCAGCTTTTGATAGTGCGGGTACCGCTATTTTGTTGGCGTGAGGACCTCGCTGAGGTAGTATACGGGGAGTTGTACGTCGTGGACCTTGTTTTCCTCGGCCCGTTCGACGACGAGCACTATGCTAACCACTTGGTTGGTGGCGGAGATGTACAGCAGCAGTGGTTCCCTTTCTCGTGGAGTTACCAATATTGGCGAGGTGGATAGCAGGCGCTTGAGGTCTTCGAATGCTTCTTGCGTGTCGTTGGTCCACTCGAATTTGTCGGTTTTGCGGAGGAGCTGATAGAAGGGCAGCGCCTTTTCTCCCATTCGACTGATAAATCGACTGAGGGCCGCGATTCGCCCAGCTAGTTGCTGAACGCCTCTTATGTTCTTTGGCTTCTCCATGGCCAGTATGGCCTTTATCTTTTTCGGGTTTGCCTCAATCCCTCTCGCGGAGATGAGATACCCGAGCAGTTGTCCGGAGGGTACGCTGAAGGCGCATTTGTCCAGATTGAGCTTTATCCGGTAGCGATCGAGATTGGTGAAGGTTTCGCGCAAGTCATCGATTAGAGAGGCTTCTTCCTTGGTTTTTATTACTATGTCGTCGACATAGACTTGGATGTTGCGACCAAGTTGCTCCTTGAGGCAGGCCTGCATGCACCGCTGGTATGTGGCTCCTGCGTTTTTAGCCGAAGGGCATTGTGTTATGTGAGAACACGCCAAGGGCGTTAACGTATGATCTTCTCCTGGTCTTCCTCCTTCATTCGAATTTGGTTATAGCCTGAGTAGGCGTCGAGGAAGCAGAGGCGCTCGCATCCAGCAGTGGAGTCGATGATTTGATCGATCCGTGGTAGCGGGAAGTGATCTTTTGGGCAGTGCTTGTTAAGAGAAGTGAAGTCGACGCACATCCGCGGGATATCCGTGTCCTTTTTTGGCACTAGTACTATATTGGCGAGCCAAGTGCTTTCCTTGATCTCGCGTATGAATTTGGCCTCGAGGAGTCTGTTGATCTCCATTCCGCTCGCGTGCCCGTGGCTCGCATACCGATTGTTTGCTTGACCGGCCTTGCGTCGGGGTTAACGTTGAGTGCGTGCTCGGCGAATTCCCTGGGAACTCCTGGCATGTCCGCAGGACACCAGGCAAAAATTTCCCAGTGCTCACAGAGGAATTCGACGAGCGCGAGTTCCTATGCGGGACTCAAGTTGTTGGCGATGAGGGCCGTTTTAGCGGGATCCGATGGATGGACCTGCACCTTCTTTGTGTGCACAGATGAGTCGAAGGAGAGATCAGGTGAGCTTGACCTACTCAGAGGGGGCGGACTGTTGTCTGTCGTTTCCTTCAATCACGCGAGTCCCTCCTACATGCCGAAGGACTGGGAGATTCTGTTGAATTCCCTGTCGCAACTGTCAGATCGCTCGAAGCTCCCGTTGATCTTGATGACGCCGTTGGGACCTGGCATTTTCATCTGTAGATAGGCATAGTGAGGTACTGCCATGAACCTAGCGAACGCGACGCGCCCGAGGATGCAGTGGTATTGTGAGGGCCAGTCGACAACTTCAAAGTCGATGCGCTCGCGCCGGAAGTTCTTCGGCGTGCCGAATATGACGTCGAGGTTAATTTTGCCCAGGGGGTATACGCCTTTTCCTGGGACGATGTCGTGGAACGTTGTGTCCGATGCCTCCAAGCAGGTTAGAGGGATCCTCATTTCTCGCAAGGTACTCGCGAATATGAGGTTAATACCGCTTCCGCCGTCCATGAAGACGCGACTCATGTCGAAGCCTCCAATTTGCGCCTCGAGTATGAGGGGGCAATGACCTGGGCGAGGTACTTCAGTCGGGTGGTCGCGTTTGTCGAAGGTAATGCACGACTCACTGCCACTGAGGTACTCAGTGGTGGATGGTGGCGAGTGCATGGCCAAGTTTACTTGGCGAGTGATGGCCTTCTGCACCCTATTGGAGGGGCGCCCCTTTTGGATCATCATGGTACCCATGGCCCGTGGGTACGGTTCGCCTCCGTGGTGTTGGTCCGGTACAGCTCCGTTCGGGGGTGGCCCAGGTGGTGGTGGTGGTGCGCCATGTGCCACGGCGCCTGGAGCGGTTCCGTAGCCTCTTTCGACCGTGTTGCGGTTCATCCGCACCAATCCCTCGTGTAGCTTGAGGAACTCGCGGCAGTCCTTGAGGAGGTGACTGGACTTTCTCTTGTCGTCATGCTTGTCGATGTAGAAGTGTACCGTGCATGGTCCGGACAGTTTATCTTCGATGGTGGTCGCGGGTGCTTCATCGCGGGTGCGGCGTTGCCATACTTGCGTGGTTTTCCCGGAGTCGCGATATCCGCCGCTACGGTATCCGCTGTTGCGGTTGTCGTCGCGTCTATCGGCGTAGCCGGCGGCGACCATGTTGTCGTCATCGCGATCGTCATAGACGCGATCTGACGTTGCCCGGGGTCGCGTCGAGTTACGCTTCCTCGTCGAGTGAGCGCGGTTCTTCAGCGAATCTTCTCCATCAGCCCACCGGTTCGCGATCTCCATCAGGTGGTCGATGGTCTTGGGCTTTGAGCGTCCTAGCTCCTCCCTGAGTTCTATGCGGCGGACACCGTCGTTGAATGCATCAATCGCACGGTCTTCCGAGATGTTCTCCGCGGAGTTCTTGATGATGGACCACCTTTGGATGTAAGAGCGCAGCGATTCGCCAGATTTTTGCTGGCAGCATCTCAGTACTTCGATTGAAGCGGGGCGTTTGTATGTGCCCTTGAAGTTGCGCACGAAGCTGTAGACCAGCTCATCCCAGCTGCGAATGGATCCGCGCGGGAGGTTATTGAGCCATGCCCGGGCGGCGCCTTGCGGTATGGCTGCAAGCATTGCATGGCGATACTCCATCGCCTCCGCAGACTCGACCGAGGAGATGTGATCTTCCAGCCAGATCTTGGGGTCCTGTAGACCGCCAAATTTCGGGTTCTCTGATGGGAGTTTGAACCCTTTAGGCATTCGCTTCTGCCTAATGGATCTGCTGAAGCATATGGCACCGCAGAGCTCTCCATCTTCTTCTTCTGAATCAGTCGACCGAGCACGTCGTGCCCTTGACTTGTCAATCTTGCGCTGCGTGAGCTCGTCGCGTGCGTCGTAGTCGCGATCGTGCCGTCGCGAACGGCGGCGTCGAGACAGGTCGTGACTATCTTCGCTTGACGAGGACGAGGAATAGCGTTTTGCTAATGCCTTGCCCTTTTTTTGGGTCGGGTACTGGTTCTTTGTCGAGGGCGGCCTCGATTAGTCCAAGGCCCGCGATCGTAGATCGGTGCATGGCCGTCCGGGGATCTCCAGCCGGTGGCTGGTTGTTGAGAAGGTACATGGTGGCCGCCGTCACCGCGGCCTGCGGCGTCCTGGGAACCACGTTGCCTCTCGTGTCGACTGTCATGGAGCCGAAGTCGAGGATTTTCGCGGCGTCTATGTGTTATTGCTCGGTGAGGTGAGCCATTCGCGATTGCCTCTTCTTGGCGAGGTGTTCGTTGCCCCTTGAGGAGGATCCTCTGTAGGAAGAGAGCCCAGCACGACGAAGGCTTGACTCGTCTGCCGCCTTTTTACGCGCCTCAAGTTCCGCGATTGCTTGTTTCTGGCGCTTGAATTCCTCCTTTAGGAGCCAGTGGTAGCCCATCAGTAGTTCTTGCGGGGACCCGAGGGGTAGAGGTGTACCTCGTAGGGCTTCGCGGCAGCGTTCCCACTCTTGCTCGTTGAGCCTGGTCACGACGCGCTCGCCGGTTTGCTCGTTGATTATGGTAGGGGGTTCGACTGCTCCTCCATTGCCACCGTTGCCGCCGTTGGCGGCGTTGGGCGGGTCGGTGCCGTTGCCGCGGTTGGCGGAGGTGTCGCCCGCGTTGATGACGGCGCACATGAAGTGATTTGGGAAGCTGTTGCTTCCACAACTTTCAGATCCGGAACCATAGGTTCCTTCTTCGGTGGCCAGATCGCTTAGATCGGAGTCACGACTGCTGTCGCTGACCATGTTCCCGACCACTGCTAGAGCATTGAGCTCGCTGAGGGTACCGATCGGTGGAGGGAACCATGATGCTGGGGCAATCGCCGGTGCTGTCGGCTGATCGGGCATGCGAAGCGTGCCCATCTGACCAACTTGGAAGCGGAAGCTCCCAATTGCCAGGCTGATTCCTTCGCCCACGGAGTCGAAGGCCGGGCGAGTGGCCGGCGTGTGGACGGTGAAGTCGAAGGCGCCGAAGAGCTGGCGAATCTCCGCTGTTGCAGAGTTGTAGATCGCGTTTCATGGGGCCGAAGAAGCCGCAACATCAGCACTCCCAGTTCCCACAGACGGCGCCAATTGACGAGGAGTTAACTCGTCAATGCCCATTGTTATGGACTTGGGTTTTGGAGAAGGAGGGAGCGCTGGAGACATCTATCGGCTAGCAAACAAGCACACAGGGGACAAAGGATTTTCCCAGGTTTAGGCCTCGTAGAGGTCCCTACTCCTGCTTGTCTGCTCGTGGAATTATCGAGGGAGTCGAAAGTTACAATGATGCGCAGATGAAATCTGGCGAGAGTTGTGAAAACTAGGGTTGCGTGTGTCCTCCTCGCTGCCCCCTCCTAGCCTTTGTATAGATAGGCTAGGTCTCGGGTAGCAGGTCGAGTCGGTTACAAGTTAGGGTTTTCCCCTTCAAACTTTCTATCTTTAGCTTCTTCTTGTCCTTCAAGCAATTGAGAGTCCATAGGTTACTCGAGTCCCTCTATCCGGGCCTTGGCGACACCGTGGGCCTGTACGTATTTGGGTCGTATATACCAAGTTCGAGTACCTGTAGGGTATACCCATGTCAGGTAGAATTTTATCACTTTCCTTGTCTATGGCATGTGTGTAGGTGTTGGTGAAGATTATGGATAAAAAGGAACATAGAGAGCATAGTATGGAGGAGCTGCAGGGACCAGACTTAGCCATTTGAGAGGTTGGAAAAGTGAATTTTTCCAACTTCTTAAAATAAGTATCCAAGACCCTAGGGTTCTAGCCCTCAACGAGACGAACTCAACGAGCCCAAGAACACCCAAAATAGAGTTCTTATGAAGAAATGGCGACTAAACTACTAAAGGATCTAGTTCAACGACCAACTATACGGCCGAAACTAAAAGTTCCCACCGTATAGTTTGGCCGTATAGTTGGTAAAAAGGTCACAAACAACGGGATTTTGCGCTAGAGAAGCTCCAGAACCTTCCCTAAGTCATATGACGGTATTGGGGGAACCCTAGGACACCCCCAAGGCCTATATAAAGGAGGGAGGACCCAAGAGAGAGCCAAGAAGCCATATACTCCACCATGACAGAGCCCCGCCGCCGTGCCACCGCCATAGCCGCCTCCAATCAGATCTACGCCATCACCATCACACAAGAGGAGAAGGGACTAGGATCTTGAAGGCCTCCGCATCGATCTACATCGTCATCTCCATCAACAACGTCTCCATCACCGATCCCCTTGGTTACTTGTTGTAATTCTAGATTGAATCTTGGATTTACACTTGTCTTCAATTGTATCATCATACTTCATCCATATTCTATCCATGATGTTGATTGCCTTCATGTATGAGTAGTTTCCTTTGTTCTTGGAGAGATGGAGAAACCCTAGTATGAGATTGAATTGAGATAAAGATTATTATGTGATATTGTTCATTATGTGTCTGTGTTAGATTTCCTTCATCTTGATGTTGGGTGAAGCGCGCCACTCAATATTTGCCTCACTGAGGACTAGATGGAGGGAACTACTTGTTGGTAGACGAAGGGATGATAACACTTACGATGACTATAAAGTTGTTGTCATTCCTTACGTATCAACTTGGGAACCGAGGAGAACTCACGGAACATTGACCATGCCATGGGATATATCCTACGGGGTAAAGTCTCTTAATAGCGCAGTAATTTGATTGATGTCGATTGCTGTATGTTGTGGTTATGACGGATGATGTGTGCAGTGGTTGCTCCCTATTCGTCTATATATGGAGCTCCTCCCACACATATCATAAATGGTCTTATTAATTATAATAATTTTGCTCACTCTTTCTAATTACTGGCGGTGGATCCACTACTCCCTGAGAACTCTTTCCATCATCTTGTAGACTTCCGTAATCATACTTGCATGCTCTTGTTTACTTACAGCTTTAGTTTACTTATTGTTCTCTTATTTGAAAACCCAAAAATATGTTTTACACAAAACTCGCATTTTATCTTGTTACTTAGAACGTTATTTAGCATTACTATTTTAGTATTTAGTTCAAAGAGTTATTAGACTTCAGACTCCTGCTCCTTGTGGGATCGATACCTTTATTTCAAAACTAGCTACGAACTATCTGTGCACTTGCAATCATCAGCTATTTTCTGCTAGATTGTATTAATGGCAAGTGGATTACAAGATCGACAAGCTTGGCAGCTAGGCAGCGAGTCGCTTGAATGGGGTAGTTGTAATACCTCGGACCCTATGCTCTAAGTTCAAGCCTGGAGGAACCCAAAAATGGATAAGAGATTCTACTGCGGAGTCCCACGTCCACCTACGCGTAGGCCCGTAGAAGCGGAGCTAGGCACAGTACCGGCCAACCACCCTACCCACTTTCAAGAACATCGGGACAAGAGCGAGTGGCATAGTCAACAGGTAAAGCGATCAAAAACATACACAAATGAGTATGAATGCCAGCGATATACAAGAGTCATTAGAGCCACACCATCTAAAAGAAATAGAAATATTGCAACACCATACGACAGGAATATCCTAGATAGATATAATAGTTTAGGATACATCCTCATACATCACACATCAGAGTATCAAGCGGAAGCGGAAAACAAGATCCGAGTATGGACAAGAAGAAAACTGGCATAAGATGCCCTGGAAGTAAGCACATCCCGCCCACAGATCTCATGGATCTCCATCCCCGGAATCTCTACACCTATTGGTCATTGCCACCATCATTAGTCTCTTCGACCCAGTAGCCTTCCTAAGGGTATACCTGTCCATATGAACCAAATATTTATCGTGTGAGACCCTAGGGGTACTTAGCAAGTCTTAATGCTTCCAAAGGGAACAACTTGGGGTGACGCAATTGCAGCGAAAAATAATATCTACAAAGTTCTATAGGGACACGCTACACATCCTCCCAACCAGAGATGGATGGACGATTGTTAATTAATAGCAATAGTTATATAAGCAACATAAATAACATCGCTCGCCCTCCTTCTCGCTTACCTACGAGAAGGCAGAAGAACATCCCATCCATTTGCAATTTTATTAACCATTCCATGAGTGTTGCACTATTTACTAGTCATGTCTTAGTCAAATTAAAGGCGGTACTTTAGTTATGCTTGTCTATGATCGAGAAATTGTGCTCCAAGTCGTCCATAACCGCGGACACGACTTTCCGAAAGATTTACCCTTTAGAGGTGCACAAATAGCAACACACGCACGATCAATCTCGGAAAGAACCAAATAAAACACAATGTGGCCTCACGATAAAGCATTCACATGATTCATAAATCATTTCAGGGGGCCACCCCACAAAGCTACTCGCAACGAAGTTGGCCGGCTCCGAGACAGACCCAGGGTTTGTGTTGATGGCTATAAATGGCTGGGAACCTGAAAGTATGACTGGGCTTGTCGATACAGCAGAAACGTGTCACAAGTACTAAACCATACAAGTGCTCACGAAAAATCATAAATAAACCAGTAAAACATGGCATAAGTACAGGATAGTAATAAAGCCCCAAACTACTTTGTGTCCCCAAGAAATAAAGTGTAAATCAAGCTCAGACGAAGGGGATTCATGGTCCCACATGCGGATAGTGCGATAGTCAAGGAACATGAATCAAGTACTCGGGGTCCTACGGGGCACAAGTGAGCGTGGAAGAACCAAATAACAGCTATTGCCCACCGGTGCCTCTTTCTTTAGTTATCCTATTGCTACCCAGTTTAAGTTGTTTAGGTACCTCGTTATCCAAAGACTCTCACAAACCCTACAAATGTAGTTCTATGACTCGTATGGCTAAAACAACTCCTTGTAGAAATGGCACATAGGATTGAGGAACAGGTTTTGGTGGAGTTTAAAAGTAAAGGCTATGCAGTACTTGGGATTCCAATTTAATGCAATCACGACTCAATGATGCAAGAATAAGATAGAAGCATAGGTGCTATATGTATGCAAGCATGAAGAATTGCTTGTCTGGCAGTTCAGTTGCGGAATAAGAAGGATCCAGGTATACTACTGAGGCTCCTGGTATTCTCCTTGCTCAGTGTCTATCCGGATAAAAACCAAACACACAAGACCGAAATAAATACATTATACATTCGTATAAATCATATGCAACAAGCAAACAAGGTATGCCATGATGGAATGATGCACAATTGCATGGTATAACATAGCATGACATGGGTGACGTGTGGAAACAATAATAGAGCACTTTATTAACTTATTTAGGCATGTTTTACTCTCATAAACAGTTCTGATTATTTAATATGTATATGATGCATGCTACAATTCATATAATGGAATGCATAATCAGAATGAATGCATAATCAGAATGGGCTTGTCATGCTGATCAATTTAGATATATTATTTGTGGAATTCGGAATTACAGAACTAGTACACAGGCACGTGCAACGCACGTCTCCATTTAAAACGCAAATCCTTGGATTTTTTGTTGCAAATCTTTGGATTTTTTGTCCAAATTTAATACATCCTGTGGTAATCTTATATGGGTCGATATTACGGTAATCTATATGCATCTATATGTATAGCTAATCGACATGGAGAAAATTCAGAAAGGAACATGAATTGAAGACAGTTGTTCAGGTTGGAATGAAAACACTATCAAGAAACTAAATGAAAGTCATGTTCTCAACTCTGGTTCAATGCAGACATTATTAAAAAAATGCAATTAGTACCACGTAAAACTTTAGCAAATCTTGCATTTGTCAGTCTGCACAAGCAACACATGTCCATGTGCTCGCGTAAGCACTTCATTTTTCTTTGGTGTAACCGTGTAAGTACTTCTAATGTCAAGGAAAGTATACACACCCTAGTAAGTCCTGATGTATTTGTGGTTTTATAAAAATATGCTCATAATTAAACACATCGAAATTTCACAAGTTAGTAATGGAGCTTACAACAGGCAATTGATGCATTTCTTAATCCTTTGGTGTTTATAATAAAAGAATCAAGCATTCTTAAGCTATCCATCTATGAACAATTAGAAATCGGATCCCAAACAATTGAACATAATTTTGTCTCTCCATAGAAATCAAGCGCAAGTTATGAATGACATGGAAATAAGATCGGGCACCAACAAAATGGTACTTACAAGTGACTGCTATGTGCCTATGTACAAAGGCATGGATCACAGTTCACATTTCGCACATCATCGACTTTTTATTGACTACCAATTCTCATGTGCAATCTTCACCTTCTCAAATATAAAATTCCCTTCCTTGTACTTACAAGATTCCTCGTAGGCTCTCTTGCATTTCCATCCTTGCACCTCTCGGTAATCAAGCCATCAAGGCAGTGGATAGCTGCGACTAAGTGAAGCCCGTTCATGAACTGGATTGACCTCCTTCGCCCCCGTAGAGACAGTCATGGCGTGAGGGAACATAAATGCACGTGAATTCCTTCCCAAAACAGCCTAAAGAACAAAGGAGATAGTATTAGTATTTATCCTTCAAACAAAATGAAAATTGAGGTGCAAGTAGAAAGTTCTTCATCTGAATAGGCATCTCATAGCATAGCTCGTGTGACAGCCCACCCATAACTGACGGTACAAACCACAATAACTCTAGGGCAGTATAGATGTGGGAGGAAATTAATTAATCTTCAGGATAACTACTGCAATTTTTCACGTATCATTAGATAAACTAATAAAATGTGACAAGTACTTTAAGTTTTCAAGCTGAAGAACAGTGAACAACGTTTCAGTCTAAAGACCAGTCAGGGAAGATAATATTCATATGCTCCAATCAGGCGCTATCTTGTGTTCTTGGGGAGAATTTTCTCATTGTAACTTAGAACTGTGTACATGAATCTAGTAGCGCATCAATTATTTTCTTTTTGTGAATAATACTTTCTTGCTCTTTTCTCATAAGAAGAGAACCACCACATTTTTCCATCTAGAAATGAGAAATCCATCTTCTTCGCTGAAAAGCATTTGTCCAATGTAAGCCAAATTTATAACATGAGCAATAGCATCAACAAGGAAACTTAGGAAAGCAACAAGGCATGACAGGACTTCACTTGATCAGTTAGTAAGAACCCTTTTAGATCAAACAAAGGGAAGCTGTGTAGCTAAAACATAATCAGGGGAATGTCGTCCTGGCCAAACGGCAAAGCAGATCTAAACATGCCACCTTAATGATAGCATATTTACCATACCTGTGCATAAGCATTTCCTTTGTTATATTCCTTGACACCATAATTGTATGTCAACTCTAATACATCATTTTTGACTTGAGGGCCATATCCCATCATAGCAATGGAACACTAAGAAAGAGTAACAACTAGAATTTTGAATAATGCCCTGACTATACATGGAAAGGATGGTGAATATGCGAATTTGGGTGCAAAATGTTAAAAGAGGATAAATATTAAAAGACGGAGCTAAAAGCTTTCTATCGGTAATTAACAAGATAGATGTGGTGATAATTGAAACCAGTGAACAGTTGAAGTACCAGGGCCTAGAACACTGGGGCCAGATTCATGATCATATAAAATTTGCATTTTTTGGGGGCGTGTACAGGAATTTTCACCTATATGGGATGCTATCGCAGCAAAGCTATGAGATCATTAACCACAAAGCTTGAATGTGGTGCCACTGAATGAAAATGGACACGATGAAAACAAGAAACACACAACACCATAATGACGTGATAATTGTTTAGACAGTTGACGTTATACTTCGTGCTCTGAACTTTTGTTATAAAGGAAAAGTTTGATGGCATAATGTGGAAGGTTACGTACTGAATATTTGTGGTTTTTGTTTACTGTACTTGAAATAGCAAATCATTTTGAAGATAATGTAACCTCGAATCAAAAAAATCTGAAACATTCTTCTCTAGTGAGTCGTGTCAGTTAACGAAACAAGCACATACCAGAGAATAGATGCTCACCAAACAAGCCCCCTCCGGTGCAGCCTCTGCAATAGATTAGCAGCTTCCCGAGCGCCTTCTAATCCCCATTGACAATGTGGCTGCCATCTGAATGCAAATCCAGCATCATCGGCGTGACAAAACTCCTTTCACGGGACTTGCTGCATAACAGTGATCCTAACCGAGCTGCAAAAGAACAACATAAGAGTCTGGGTATCATTAAGCTACGCAGAAATAATAACCACTAATATGTCAAGTGTACTAACTTAGCTCTAGTTTCTAATGGTCAATCAAGAGAACTGTGGTTTGAAACCTATCAAGAGAATCTTCTAAAGAAACCTGAATTTACAAAGTGACCTTCTTTTGACCACAGATGCTATTGACTCTCGAGACAACTTACATTATTCCACAGTACTGTCCAAAACGAAAATTGAAACAACAAAATAAGAGGCCTACTAAGTATAATTGTTTTCTTCATAATTGCATGCCATTGCCTATCACCAAAGTAAGAGGCCTGATTCCTTGTCATGCAAAAGCCTGCTCCTGATTAATGATTGCTTCGGTCAACTTCTTGAACCAAATCCATAGGTACAGATTAAGGCTGCAATAAGTAATGGGTTCATGTATATATCGTGGGGTGCCTATAGAAAAGTTAATGTTGGCTCCTTTATAAGTATTATAGATAACAGTTTTCATGATCAATGATTAAGTAAATAAATACTGTTTGCTAGTCCTCTAGTGATTCTTTTTGAAGACCTCTAGCTAGTCCTCTAGTGAAAATACAGTTTTCTACGTATAGGAAGAGCAAAAACTCGTTTTGAAAGCATAGTAGAAACCAATTATATACGTCTAGCAACCAAACATCAATGCAAACAGATACAGATCTCTGCAAATAGCACTAATAAGATCAGATTAACTACCGATGTGACCTTGGAACATGGAATTACCCCTGCATGGTACAGAACAGTATGCAGTTAAACAAATACAAAGGCATCAGTGTACAAAATAAAGATTGGATCTAAGACTATCACTTTAAGCAAAGGCAAACCTGCAAGATAAAATTCGAAAACTATATGGATCTGCATATACGTGACAACACCAACTTTAGTATCCAAAACTTTTCTCGTTGAGAAAAATAATCTCGAACCACACAAGAATTGAAGATAGATGGAGAAACTAAATCTAGCAAGACAAACAAATCGACTTCACGAACCTCACGGGAGCCTGCTCGTCGTCACTGCTGTAAACGTTCTTGAGATGGATGGAGGTTGCTGCGGCCTCGTCTCCGGGTGTGGCCACGGATTCTGACCCAGGTGGAGGCAGTCCGATGACGGCGGCAGCGGGTCTGTGTTGTTCCCTGCGGTTTGGATGGGGAGGCGGAGTGCACGCCGCTGGAGGATGGCTGCGTGGCCAGGGCCGTCTGCATCCTGGACAACGGGTTCCTTAAGCCGGAGCGTCGCGCGCGTGGGCGGCCGAGGACGCCGGTGGGGAAGTGATGCCGCGGAGGGCGCCGGCAACGCGTGAGGAGGCGGCGGGCCGGTGTGGAGATTTTGCTCTGCGGAGATTTGCGTTTTGATTTGGATTGGGGAAGGAAACTGATTTGCGATTATTCCGGGGCGAGGGAAACCGAGTCGGGAGAGGTTGCGCCACGCGCGGTGGGGGTTTTCGGCCGGGATGAGTACAGTCCGTCGAATCTATTCGCTAAGTGTACCAAAAAGAAAGGTTGGACAAACATAAGCGGTTGGATTTGGTTTGGACAATCTGATCACGCGGCTATAGTAGTCTGTGTATGTGTGATGGGGTGCATGTAGCGAAGTTTTTGTTCGTCCCTTTATAAGTAGTAGAGATTAAAATTATAGATTTATTAAGAAAAGGCATTTATTGGTATTTAAATAATTCCGAAATTTTAAATTGCTCAAAAATTATTTTGGATGTCATATTTGAATTCCTAGCATTTTTATGATCAAGAAACATATATCATATGCAAAATTTGAATTATTGATTTAAAATTATTATTAAATACAAATAATTCAAAAAGTGGTGAAATGTCACATGTTTGACTAATAAGAGTTGACTCTGGTCAAATTTGAATTTCTGTTTGAATTTATATTTCAATTTTAAACACTTTTTATTTTGGAATTTTTGTCAAATTAGAAATGTTTGAATTTATTTAGATTTAACAATATTCTGGAATTTTATTTAATTTAGAAAAAGGTCTAGGAAACTTTTTATACTCAAGATGATATAGCCACACTCACTGACGGTGGGTCGGTGGCGCCTGCGGTCCCACGCGCGCGTTGGCGAGTGGGGCGGCGACACGTGGCTAGGCGGAGGGCTGCGGGGTGAGCCTCTAAACTATGGAGGGGCTTATGTGCAAAAGGTTCAGGTAACCTCTGAAGAAACTGAAGATTAATAGACAGATAGGCGCGACGGTCCGGCAACTTTGTGGCGACGATGGCGACGCGAGGGCTAGACAAAATGCGGCGGTGCCAAAACGAAAAACAAAGAGGACAGCTGGGTCTACAACATTGATTTAGGAGTTTCCGCCAAAGTTGGACCGTAGCGGTCGGGGCTCCTTGAAGAACAGAGAGGGACAAGCTGGTCGCGGCGGACTGAACCTACTGTCTTATACCAGGCAACGGTTGTAGCAGCGACGGTGCGCACATAGTGTGCTCGACGGCAGGAAGCGATCGGGGAGGGGGTCATGTCTAGGAGGAAGATGGTGGCTCACCTACAGTGCTGGCAGAGCCGGAAGCAGCGGGCCGACACGGATCGGCGGCGACACTTGGTGGCTGAAGCTTGGTGTCCAGTTCAGGTTCAGCGATGGCGAGGTTACTCCGGTGGCCTGGGAGCTTCTTCTCTATGTACAACGCGTCGATGGCTCTCCACGAGCTTCCCCAACACCTTGTGCTCCCTTCTCCGTTCTCTCCAACACCATAAGAAGCTCTAGCCCGAGCTAGGGTTTTGTGAGGAAGGAGGTGGCCATGGTGGTGAGGAGGAAGGAAGAGCGGGGGTGGATCTCGGTCTAGGCTACCTCGAGGCTAGAAGATAAGGGTGGGGTAGGGGAACTCACGTGGGGTGCTCCCCTTTGCAAGAGCGAGAGAGGGAGAGGGGGTCGGGCTCGGTCGTGGGGTGCTCTCTCTGCCCTCTAGCCGAGAGAGGGAGGAGGGAGAGGGGACCAAAGGGAGCATGCGTGTGTGGGGGGGAGGGGCTGGCTAGATCACCTTGCCTAGTAAGAAAGAGAGGAAGAGAGCTATCTTGCAAGGTATTAGATGGGCACATGCCATGTGCACCATGACATGGCTCAGTTTAGGTGTAGGTGGTGTGGTGATCAGGTTAGGGATGGCCGGTTGTAGCTAGGTTAGTTAGGTTAGATAGGTTCTTGAAGATTTGAATTTGCTTTCATTTAGTTTGTATTGGGTTTGCATTATTTAAAGCAAGTTGTAAAAATAGGTTTTCAAAAGACCTCTAACTCAAAACAAACCAAAGATGACAAGTAGGAGAAAAAATAAAGGTGGTCCAAGGACTTTGTTTGAATTTTGGAGTCCTCTTGTATGAGTTTAAATCAAACAACCTTTCCTCCAAAATTCCAAAGAAGATTCAAATAAGGAGAAGATGGAAGGGAGCTTGCATGGGCTATGCACGTGAGTATATGCCACTCTTTACACTTGTGAAAACAACCATAATTTTTAGATGGCCATATACACCCATGCATGCATTCATATTTTAACTAAACCCTTGCCAAAAGAATACAAGCTTGATGATCATATAGAATGCATGATCTAGGCATAAATGAATATGACTGGATCATGCTAGTGTGTGTATGCCACTAGATGGTTATTTGGCCATATTTATATTTAGGCATGCCCACTCATTTAAACAAACCATATGAAGATATAAACATCCCCACATGTGGCTCCACATCATTTATGTTGTGAAAACAATAATAGACAAGTGTAAGAGCATGTGGTAAAAAGTGCATCCATATTTATATATGTGAGCTAGACAAGAACCAAAAGAAGTGCAAATTCCCACATATAGTTTGGATGGTGGAATTATAAGGTGGTGTGATGGGTTGGGTTCCTGCACCAATAACATGGTTATTGTAGTACTTGTAGCAGCAAATATTTAAAGAGTTTGTCCCGATGGGAACTCGGCGAACACGACCCCGCAGCCACGTTGTCAATGCGACCACGTTCGCACCCAAGCCATGGTTTGAAAATAGCCTATTCTATAAGTTGCTAGGATAAATAAATTTAATATGTTTTGTAATAACTACTACTAGAACTGGAAGAAAACTAGAACAAAAGTAAAACTAAAAAGAGATGAATGCAATGAGATGAAATATTAATGCTATGATTCCTTAAGTAATGTTGTGTATACCGGTGTGCATGATAAGTGCTTATGGAATAGTTGTTAACTATAATTATGGCAGTCCCTCATATACCGTTGTCTCCCACCATTGGTAAGTGGCAACTAGACAACTCAATTGTCCACACCCTCTTCGAACCTAGGTCATCTTGTAAGAGAATAGTGTATTAAGGTAACAAGACCAATCAAGGTAAACCAGAGCAAAGGCATTAAATTTTATGGACAACTGTACTCCTAAGAAAGTGTGCTAGTCACAAGATATCCCATCTGTCACTTTGGGGTCAAGCAATTCGCAACACTATACCTATCTATATCATGAGTGATCTTGAAGGAACTCTGGGCGGTGCATCCTAAGATACTATTACCTCCGCAAATCACTTATAGAAAATAGCCTATTAGTTCTACCCATGGACTTGTTAGGTACCCATGGAAGAGTAGAGACTAATGATAAGTTTTGTGACACTCCGTGAATCCCTAGAAAATTCCTCAACAATGGATTGGACATCTCCAATCACTAGAATAATATCATGAATAGAACAATGTAAAGAGAAAGCACAAACATATTAATTAACAAGAACACACCACACTTCAATTACTCAAATCATCATAACATTAATAAAAGAGGGTTCAAGCCATGTTACAACACATCGCAGAAAACATGATGGGGAAGGATGAAGGAGTAGCGATGATGGAGATGGTGATGACGGCACGGTGATGGTGGCGTCGGCGTGGTGATGGAGGCTTCCTCCTTCTCCTCCTATTCTTGCTTGGATGGCTTGATGGTGTTGATGGAGATCTAGATCTTGGTGGAGCTATAGAGGCTATGGAGGTGGCACGGTGATACATTGCAAATGTATCTATAATTTTCGATGCTCCATGCTTGGTTTTATCCACTTTCTTGTGTTTTGTCCACACTTTGGAGTACTTTTCATATGATTTCTTGGACTAACCTATTAACAAGAGCCACAGTGCCAGCTGCCTGTTTTCTGCTGTTTTTGGTTCCAGGAAAGTTAGAAAATGAATATTCTCAAAATTGGACGGCACAAAAGCCAAAGTGCCTATTTTTCCAGAAGACTCTAGGAGCCAGAATACGAGACAGAGGAGGACCAGGGGCTGGCCACACACCCCCCAGGCGCAGGCTAGGCCTGGCCGCGCCAGGGCATGGTGTGGTGGCCCCAGGCACCCCCTCGGTCTCCCTCTTCACCTATAAGATGCCTTCTGACCTAAAAACTCAGGAGGGTTCGACGTTTTTCCACGAAAAGTTCCACTCGCCGCCGCCACCGAAGGGGAGATTCGGGGACGAAGTCTCTGTTAGGCACCTTGGAGACAGGGAAGTGCCCCCGGAGCCATCTCCATCGATCTCCACCATCATCTTCATCGACCATCCATGTTTCCTCCATCTATGAGTGAGTAATCCCCCGATGTAGGCTATGGGGATGGTAGGGATTGGATGAGATCGTTCATGTAATGGCATCAGATTGTTAGGGCATGGTTCCTAGTATCTTTTATCAGTGCTTTATGACTTTGTCGCGACTTGTTGTGCTTAATGCTTGTCACTAGGGCCCGAGTGCCATGATTTCAGATCTGAACATGTTATTGATTCATTATGATAGTATTGTTCTTGGTCTTATCTACAAGTTGTATACACACGTCGTTATCCGGAACCTATGGCCCTGAAGTGACAGAAATCGGGATAACCGGAAGTGAAAGGCTTTGATGTGAGGATCACATGTGTTCATGGAGTGTTAATGCTTTGCTCCGATGCTCTATTAAAAGGAGCACCTTAATTGCAGTGAGTTCCTAGAGGCCATTGCTGCAAGCAGTGGCGGGGACAAAAGATGTTGTGCAAGTTCTCATTGCAAGCACGTATGACTATATATGGAACACATGCCTAGGATTGTCTAGTACTTGGATGCTTTATCTTATTTATCTACAATTGCCCTATGTTCTGATTGCTATGTGGATTGTCTTGTCCATGCAAAGCCCGTCCATCCATTCCTATGCCTACCGCACTCGAATCCCACTATTTACTGCTTTTCTTACTACTGTCTTTGCTTTACTACTGCTGTTACTTCACTATTCCTACTACAAAACTGTTGCTACTGATAAACTGCTGTGAGCAAGATTGTTTCCAGGTGCAGCTGAATTGACAACTCAGTTGTTAAGGCTGATAAATATTCTTTGGCTCCCCTTATGTCGAATCAATAAATTGGGTTTCACTTCCCTCGAAAATATTACGATACACCCCCTATACTTGTGGGTCATCAAGACTATTTTCTGGCGCCGTTGCCGGGGAGCATAGCTTTCTTTATCAAGTCCACTTGGATTCACTATTGTTCAAGCTAAGTTTATTTTCGCCTTGTTTGCTTGTTTCTTTATCAAAAATACAAAAAAAAGTTCCTACTCTAGTTGTTATTTTCGTTGGTCTTTTATTGTCTTGTTTTGTCATGCTTGTTGTCAATGGTTGGTTTCTTTGAAGCTGAAGCTTATTGGCAAGGTGGGTTCACGGAAGATCAAAAATATTATTATAAGGAACACCGCTTGTCACAAAAAGGGAAACACTTATGGGAACAAATTGATACATTGTATACCATTGCTAGAAACATGTGCTCTACTTATAATGTTACTTATTCTTTGTGTGATGAATCTGCGAGAAAGAGGTATAAACACCTCCCTTTTCAATGTGAGTATAATGATAATGATACCATATCTTCCTATGCTAAAGGAATTTATGACTTTTATTATGCAGAACAAATTGAAGAATTTATTGCTTGGAAGGGTGCTTTTGAACTTGCTAGTTTGCTTGAAAATATTGATGATTCACCTTATAAGTATGAGGTTTATGGTATACTTAAATTTTGCTTTGATAATTACAAGGATAAAGATGGCTCTATTCTTGAGTATTTTCATAGATGCTCTCCACAAATGGAAGAGACTAATGCCTTGCAGGATCCTATGGAAGAAGAAATTGATGAACTTGAAATCTCATTAGATGAAAAAGAGGAGGAGAGTGATGAACAAAAGGAGGAAGAATGGATTAGCTACCCATGCCTACCTTCTAATGAGAGTAACTCTTTATCCCTTACATTATTTGATTGTCCCCCTTGCTTACTAAAGGAGAATGAATGTTATGTTCCTGAGGTTTCTCTTGAAAATGTTTATAATAAAGCTCTAGTGCTTGTAGATCATGAAGAACAATGTGATAGTTATATTGTTGAGTTTCTTCATGAGGCTACTGAAAATTATTATGAGAGAGGAAAATATGGTTGTGGAAGTTTTCATGGTATTGAAACACCTCCCTATGTGTTGAAAGTTTTGAAGTTACTCTTGTTTTATCTTCCTATGCTTGTCACTTTGTTCTTTGCGAATTTATTTGCATACACGATTCCTATGCATAGGAAGTGTGTTAGACTTAAATGTGTTTTGAATTTGCTTCTTGATGCTCTCTCTTACTTCAACTCATATTTCTTATGAGAGCATCCTCTCAAACTTTTTATGCCTGAAGATGATATTATGTCTATTATTCTTGGGAGACCTTTTCTTAAATACTGCAGGAGCTGTTATTAATTATAATCAAGGGAAGGTGACCTTCAATGTTAATGACAAGGAACATATTGTCTATATACCCAAGAAGATTGAAAGGACTTATGGCTTGAATTCAATTGAACATGTTGAGGGTATTCAAGTTGTAGAAATATATTGTCCCATACCAAGAGAAAATTTTGAAACTATTATGATTGGGACCATTGCTATCAAGGTTGAGGTAACATAATCATAAGTGGAATACAAAGTTTTGTCTCATATGAAATTATTTTGGTAGCAAGACCTGATCAACCTTGTTAACAAAAGGATTTCATTGAACAAAACAATGTTTTCACCGTGATTATCTCCGCTTACTTCTATTATATCCATTTTAGTTTTTGCTTATGCCTAACTTAAAGGCATTAAAGAAAAGTACTTATTGGGAGATAACCCAAAAGTTTTAGATGAGTCTTGGAAGTTATTACTTCAGTAATAACCGCTCCTTATCCTTTTTATTTGCTTTTTGTGCCAAGAGTAACCTCTAATGAGAGAGAAGTAATGATTGGGAAAGTTGTTGTCCCGAAACAGATTTCTGTGCTTTACCGTAAAAATTCATGAGAGAGCTCTGTATGTCGGATTGAGCTGTAATGTTTTGTGATTCTGCCACAGGTTGTTATCTAACTTCCGTTAGTTCAACACTTTTTTATTTTAGCAACATAGGGTCTTCGAAAAAATTCGTCTTTACCTGCTGGTCTGTTTTGACAGATTTCTGCCATTTTCTGCATTTGCTTCTTGTTGGTTCCTTCTTGAGTTCTTTTGGGGAATTGAGCTTTTTGAGGGAAGTGCTACAGTATCTAATGTCCTAATGGAAGTTTATTTGGTGTTAGAACTGAACCTTAAGACCTTTTATCTTGAGTGCACTAATGTTGCTAATAAAGATTGTGTGAAGTTTTGTATGAAGGAAAAATTTCAGGTGTATGGAAGGAATGAGTAATGAGATGAAGGATGGACTAAAGCTCAAGCTTGGGGATGCCACGCGTGTCACCCCAAGAAATATCCAAGAAGTACAAGCGTCAAAGCTTGGGGATGCCCAAGGCATCCCCTTCTTCATCAATAAAAATTCCAGGTTTCTTCCAAACGCTTCATTTTTATTGTTTCATGCACAGTTGTGTTGTTCTTGGAGCGTCTTCTTTTTCGCTTTCATTTTGGTTTTTAGTTTGCTTGGTTTGCTTAGTTTTCTGAATAAATTGGTTGGACCCCCTGTTTCATCCATTGGTTTGCAAATAGTTTGGTTTGGTTTGGAAAAGAGTAGGAAAGTTCATGCTTATGTGGTAAAAAGAGCTTGTTTTTGACTGTGCCCTATGCTTTGTCATGACATGCTTGATATTGTTTTGGCTTTATGCTTAGTATTCTTTGCTGTAGCATGACTTGTTATAAACAATTGAGATTGCTTAAAGTGCCTTGGATGAATCATGTGTTGTTTTAGCATATTAAAGCATAGTATAGTGGTATTCTCCTTTGATGCTTTATTTGGGTTAACTTGGCACATGCTCACACCATGTTATGACTATCTCAAGTCACCATAGCCTTTATGATCCTTTAGTTTTCAACCGGTAGTATCACTTTATGCTTTGATCAATGATGTTTTGTCGCTCTGCATGACTATGGCCATTATTGCTCTCTTAGTTTGTCGCTCCCAGTCTTTTGCAAGCCTCCACAACAAGGTATGAGTTCCACTCATGCATCCAACTCCCTAAACCAAGTTATTCCAAAGAGTCCACCATACCTACCTACTAGCTTATGCTATTCCAAGTATATTCATGCTTTTGTTTACCTTCCACTTGTTATGAGAAAACTAGTGATTAAAGCTCTCACAAACTTGATGGCACACTTTACTTTTTGCCTCTAATAAACTTGAACCATTGGGTCCTTCTTTGTTGCGTATATGCTTGCGCTTTATAAGTTGAAATTAGCATAACCATGTTTCATGGGGAACGCTTTCAACATTGCACTTGTACTTTGTACCCCGTTGATATCATGTTCTTTTGCTTACGGATCCCGGCGGTGTGAAATAAAAGTGGAACTTGTAAGATCATGGAGTTTGTATGTGTGTTAGAGAAACGCCTGGGCTGCTAGCCTAAGCCATGCCTAATCATGGTGGAAACTTGCAGCATCACCATAATGAGCACTCTATGAAGCATCCTCAATAAAAACCTATGCAAATAGCAAATAAAAAGATCGATGAGATGCTCATTGTCTGCTTGCCTTGTCATTTTGATTATGGGAAAGCTCCCGTATCATGTGCAAGGGGTACCCCGTTGGAGGTTCTTAATGATACACATGTACTTACAATGACAAGAGCTTACTCGTGACTGAAGTTGAGTAGCATGAGGATCGTTCTTCGTAAGTAAGGGGCATGAGATTTCGGTTTATAACTTGTCAAGCATATCCTCTTAGTTGTGTCACTTTAACCTTAATCACTTCAAGATGCTTATGATAGGGGCAATGAGAGCTGAAAGCTATAAGTACCATAATTTTTGGAAGCTCTTTATGAGACTTGAATCCCTACTTCCTTTTACAAAAGGCTTTTCTTCCACCATTATATTGAGTCTCCACCTTCTATCTTTATGCACCTACTTTGAGAGCATAGTGGCCATTCTTAGTTCTATGTGCATTGTCCCAAGACTAGTTGATTGATGCATAACTTGATATTCCTTGTTTTAAACTATTGTATCTAGTCACTCTTATGAACTTTGGAGGTGTCCTATGCATTTATATTTGCTACTCTATTGAGGGACAAGCTGAATACTATTATGCTATGTTTTCTTTATGTGAAACAAACAAACGTCTTGCAAGGCATTGTTATTCATGAATCTTTTGTTTGTGCATTTTCATGTTGCATCATAGTCTCTTTGTATTATTGCTAGAACTTTGTCTTTCATGTTATGATTGAAGTACTATGATCCCAGCTTTGAATGTTTTACAAATATTTTGATCAAGTCTTTGATGGTGCATGTCACCTCAAAAATTATTCTTTCTTTTTTATCACTTACCTACTCGAGGACGAGCAGGAGTTAAGCTTGGGGATGTTGATCCATTGCAAATGTATCTATAATTTTCGATGCTCCATGCTTGGTTTTATCCACTTTCTTGTGTTTTGTCCACACTTTGGAGTACTTTTCATATGATTTCTTGGACTAACCTATTAACAAGAGCCACAATGCCAACTGCCCGTTTTCTGCTGTTTTTGGTTCCAGGAAAGTCAGAAAATGAATATTCTCGGAATTGGATGAGACAAAAGCCAAAGTGCCTATTTTTCCAGAAGACTCCAGGAGCCAGAATACGAGACGGAGGAGGACCAGGGGCTGGCCACACACACCCAGGTGCGGGCTGGGCCTGTCCGCGCTAGGGCATGGTGTGGTGGCCCCAGGCACCCCCTCGGTCTCCCTCTTCGCCTATAAGATGCCTTTTGACCTAAAAACTCAGGGGGGTTCGACGTTTTTCCACGAAAAGTTCCGCTGCACCGCCGCCACCAAAGGGGAGATTCGGGGGACAGAAAGTCTCTGTTCCGGCACCTGGGCACGGGAAGTGCCAGGAGCCATCTCCATCGATCTCCACCATCATCTTCATCGACCATCCATGTTTCCTCCATCTATGAGTGAGTAATCCCTCGATGTAGGCTATGGGGATGGTAGGGATTGGATGAGATCGTTCATGTAATGGCATCAGATTGTTAAGGCATGGTGCCTAGTATCTTTTATTAGTGCTTTATGACTTTATTGCGACTTGTTGTGCTTAATGCTTGTCACTAGGGCCCGAGTGGCATGATTTCAGATCTGAACATGTTATTGATTCATTATGATAGTATTGTTCTTGGTCTTATCTACAAGTTGTATACACACGTCGTTGTCCGGAACCTATGGCCCCGAAGTTACAGAAATCGGGATAATCGGAAGGGAAAGGCTTTGATGTGAGGATCACATGTGTTCACGGAGTGTTAATGCTTTGCTCCGGTGCTCTATTAAAAGGAGCACCTTAATTGCCAGTAGTTCCCTAGAGGCCCCGCTGCAAACGGGCTGGCAGGACAAAAGATGTTGTGCAAGTTCTCATTGCGAGCACGTATGACTATATATGGAACACATGCCTAGGATTGTCTAGTACTTGGATGCTTTATCTTATTTATCTGCAATTGCCCTATGTTCTGATTGCTATGTGGATTGTCTTGTCCATGCAACGCCCGTTCATCCATCCCTATGCCTACCGCACTCGAATCCCACTATTTACTGCTTTTGTTACTACTGTCTTTGCTTTACTACTACTGTTACTTTACTATTCCTACTACAAAACTGTTGCTAATGATAAACTGATGTGAGCAAGATTGTTTCTAGGTGCAGCTGAATTGACAACTCAGTTGTTAAGGCTGATAAATATTCTTTGGCTCCCCTTGTGTCGAATCAATAAATTGGGTTTCACTTCCCTCGAAAATAATGCGATACACCCCCTATACTTGTGGGTCATCACACGGCGACATGGCGCCATCGTGGAGGCGGTAGATGGGATCTAGATCTTGTATATGGTGTATGGTGGCTTCCTATTCTCCTCCCTCCTTTTTATAGGCCTTGGGGGTGCTCTAGGGTTCCCCCAATACCGTCATATGACCTAGGGAATGTTCTGGAGCCTCCGGAGGGCGAAATCCCGTTGTTTGCAACTTTTTTGGAAACTATACGACCAGAGCTATATGGCCGGAATTATTGCTCCCGCCGTATAGTTGGTCATCAGACCATGAGTACTCTTTAGTATTTTGGTCGCCATTTCTTCATACGAACTCTATTTTGGGTATTCTTGGGCTCGTTGAGTTCGTATCATCGAGGGTTAGAACCCTATGGTATTGGATCTTTATTTTGAGGGGTTGGAAAAATTCACTTTTCCAACACCTCAAATGGCTAAGTCTGGTCCCTACAGCTCCTCCATACTATGCTCTCTTTGTTCCTTTTGCCTTTGTTTCATCCATAATCATCATCAACACCTACACACATGTCAAAGACAAGGAAGATGGATAAAATTCTACCTAAACTACTAAATGTGCAAACTCATATTGAATTTAATAAAAACAAGTAATCATGCAAATTGGGCATAGAAATAGTTAGATGGAGCATGATATGATAGGAAAATGACACAATTTATATTGCTAAAATGTGCTGTATTATCATAGACATCAACTTCCTCAAGCTAGATCTTGGTTGTCCTTGAGCAAAAGGGATCGATAACTTAATGGATGTGATCTTGCTTATCATTGAAAATCAATGCAACATATCCTTGTTTTTCCTGCAAGCTTAAAGCAAGAGAGCACATAATCATACAAGGCAATATGAGCTCAGTTATATTATTCCAAACCACTAGAGATTAGTCAAAAAATTCTATGCCCCATGTCAAAGTTAAATCTAGCTTGCAAGTAAACTTGTGATCCTTCTATATGCACTTTATTGTATCTTTGTATGTTTATTTGTATAAGGCAAAGCTAAACACGGTTAGTTGTCAATCATAAATAGAAATAGAGTTTTCCAATGCTGCCCACTCATGCCATCTATTAAAGTCTCTCAAGTGCAAACTTTGATTATTGAGCTCATAGAAAATATATTTCTTAGTAACGAGACCATGCAAAAAGAGTGGTATATGTTCAATCGAGACTGTGTAGGCTAGGAAGGACACTCGTGACCATTACCAAGGTTTCCCTTTTCGGTATAATGATTTCTCATAACGGTCAGAGGAGTATTCCGACTTTTGGTTTTAACGCAGGCCCATGAGAATACCAATGCATACCCAAATATAGCATTTTTGCTACATATGTTGGGTAACTCATAGCCAAACTCCAAGAGTTTCCTCTTTTTGGATTGTCCAAAGGCCAGCAGAGTTGTTAGCAGCCCATGTTGTGCGACAGTGGCACAAGATACACATAAAGAAATATCTCACTTTGATTTCCAAAACAAAATTTTGGCATATGTAATATCGAAACTTTGAAACATAATTTCTTATTTGACAACTCACTCGGTAAGCATCTATTAAGACCATCATTTCCAACACTATGGGGTCGTGCTACTCCATAACCATTTACTTAAGACAATTTTGAATAGTGACAACTAGCAAGTTTCGAAGAACTTATTTATTATATTTTTTCTTTTCAAAATGTAGAGAACATGGCAATGTATATTTAGAGGATCACAATATTTTTCACAAGATAGATAAAAGTTGAACAAGGTGCATCAAAGCTATGGCTTGTCTCCTATGGGGCCTAACATGAGCAAGTATACCCCTTATATAAATATGAACAAAATATCACCTAAGCAAGCATTCAAAACAAAGAGATACACAATAGCATGAAAACTTTTTAAGATAAAGAACTTTGCACAAGACTCTACACATGCAAAATAACCTCCCCAAGCTAAGAACTTTCCAAGTATCCACTTGAGAAGATCATGAAAACAAAAGAGAAAATGCAGTTATCAAAAGAGAGTATAAGAAGTGGTTACCTCCCCAAGCTTAAGTTAAAGCAAGTGACACACTTTACCGTTGAGGTACTTTTAACCTCTACTTTGATGGACAAAGAACCTTTGCTTCAATGAATTCTTCATGATCCAGTGTATGCCTTCCTTAAGAACCTGGTAGGAACAAGACTAGAAAGAAGACAAAATATTTTTCTGTTTTTGAAGACACGAGTTTGGCTCACAAGTGATAAAAAATACAAGTCCCACTGAGTCGGTTCATCAACCTAAACACCACGCTTAAGTCAACAAACTAATTCTAGAAGTGCGCTTGTCCTAGATTGTGATGAAGTGTAAGTGAGACAAAATATGAAACACGAGTGTGCAGCCCCTATGTGCTTATTTAAAAGAGGTTTGAGTTGGAAGGTTTTACCAGACACTGATTGTTGAAATATTGAATTGAAGCAACCAAATAGATCATGCGAGTGTTTGCATGGTTGGCACTATCGTACACGTCATCACACAAGGTTCAAGTCCCTGCGAAAATAACACACAAAATAAAATACAACAGTTTGGTGTACAAATGAAGTTCGTTCACCCAACTAATGAAAGAAAATGAAAAGAAAACATGAACTACTAAAGATAATTACATCTTAAGGAATTTCTGAGATAGAACTTTATTGTTTACATATGCTCGACTTCTCTAAAACATGGGAGAAGCTCCCAGGTGATGTTTCGAGGTTTTTAGAAGAAGAAGGGAGAAAGTATATCGAAATTTTGATATAGGGGTTACCTTCACATAGCGATTTTGTGGTCGGACGCAACTATACGGGCGGAACTATACGGCCGGGACAATGTGTTCCCGCCGTATAGTTGGCCAGCTGTCAAAATTTTAGGGTTTCCACCTGGTGGCGCAGCTATACGACCAGAACTATACGGCCGGAACAATTTGTTCCTGCCCAATAGTTGGTCATTAAACCGTCTGTACCTAGAAACGAAATTGTACGAAAGGGTCAACACCCGGATTTTTAATCCCAGATGCCTATTATGCCATACCTCGCAATCCCAGGATTACCATTTTTTCGAGACATAATAGATTGGATATCCTAGTACATCATCCATTACAAACCATAATAAGGATTTACACAAATAAAGGATCTCATGATCCAGTCTTAATACAATCAAGCAGCGGAATAGTAAAGCATAGTAGTGGGCTCCATCTTCAGGGTCATAGGCAATGCTGACGATGGGAGATGATCCAAGTTGTCGTAGACATCCTGCTGTCCATCATCCTGGTAGTCCTCCTCATAGTGTGGCCACGGAAATAGCCAGGGACAAATCCATGAGTACTCTTTAAGTACTCGCAAACTATCACTAACAAGTAAGGTAGTTCTAGTAGGAATCTTAAGCTCTAGGTTTATTTGCAAGAAGCCAAATTTATCTTAATCTGAGTTTAGAAGTAAAGAAAGCTAATTTGATGTTCTAAATCCGTGTGTTTCTCAACAGTTTTTATAAAAGGGCTAAGGCTCATGCCTCAACAATTTCATCATCAAATCCTTGTGTTTCTCAACACATGTCAAAACATTTCAATAGAATGACTCATCATTCCAAGGTTTTCGTAATCATTTTCACTAAGTATTCCTATCTAAGGTGATCAACTTTTATAATTAGCACTAGCCACTAAGGTTAAGAGTGTTCACTAATGAGGGGTGCTAATCTTCAATCTCATGCCATAGGATGACATCTAAGTGTAACTAGATAGTCCTAGTTTTATACTCTTTATGCTACCTATACTAAAAGTAAAGAACTTTGGTAAAGTAAAAGAATAAAGCTTGCAAGTAAAACTTGGAATTTGGTATAATCAAAGTGGTATAACCAAAGCATGCCTAATGCATCTTGCTTAAGTTATCAATCTTGCAAGTGTTAGCTTGCAAGGGTCTAGCTTGCTTAGTAGTGATGGCTTGAGGGTAATAGCTTGCTAATGATAGCTTACCTTGATTGGTGCAGTGATTGAAGTTTTATCTTCTTCTTCTTGGTAGTACTCCTCCTCCTCGTATCCTTGTTCGGTACTATCGTCTATAAAAGAATACGGGGTACACAATCACCAAACAATACTCAACTACTGCTATTTAACACCCTAAGTCTCACACTTGATGATCTAGCATCATCACAATCATCACATGAAATAAAGAACTAGTTTTATTCATTTTATTTTAGAAAAGTAATTTCTACTCATTGAAATTAATTAAGATTTAATATTCTCCAAATAGAATAAGGGATCATGTGGACACATGTCATCACCACATATTCTAATACATGGGAATGTGATTTAAAGTGTTGGTCACATTTTACAAAGTTTAAGATTATTATTTAATATATTTAAAGTGACTAGAAATGCCCTAATAGCATTATTTTGGTACTAGTCCAAAGTCACTGCATGCAAAACTAAATTTTTACATATTCAGATAGATCTTATCAAATGTAATTTTTGAGAGTTGGAATCAACTCAAAAGCATTTATGGTTCGTTTTTGAAAAATGTTTGAAGTTGCAAAAGTCTCTGTCTTGTTATTTTTTCTATAGATTATATCTAACTCCAAATGATTTAAATCCAATGGGCTTGGATAGATAATTTAATTACCTTTCTAGCAAAATTTGAATCATGCAATTTGGTTCAGTGAAACTCTCTGAATTGATTTTTGAATTTCTGGACAAAAACTAGTTTAAACTAAAAAGGAAAATCATTATTTGAATTTTCAGGCCTGAGAGGGAAAGCTAAACGGGCCGGCCCAACTGCACTGCACAGCACAGCGGGCTTCTGGCAGCACAGACCCAATGGTCAGCGACTGCATCTAAACGAAACGGTATCGGCGAATCTAGACCGTGCGATCTAATTCTAATCTAATGGCTGGGAGTCGTCATTGACGACGAACTACTCCGGCGAGAAATTAACCTAACACGACGGTGGGGGTCGGTCTAGGCTCACCTGGGCTCCAGCTAGGGTCGACGACAGGGGCGATCGACGTGGTAGACGACGATGGTTCGAGGCGTGGTCACGGCAGGTCTTGGGGTGGTCGAAATCGACAGCGCCCTTCTCCTCCAGCAGCGGCGGGCTCCGGCGAAATTCCGGCGAGGGAGAGCTCGCCTTGCTCCAGGAAGAAGTGTGGGAGTGGCTGTGAGGAGTGGGGAGTGCAGTGGTGTGGAGAAATGAGGCAGGGGAGGCCTCTACTTATACTACGGCGAGGGGACCGAACGGCGTGGGCGCGGGCTCATTGGTGACGACGCTACATGTGGCTATCAGCGTGGCTGAGGCTAGGGGACGGTGCTGTGTTCCCTGGCAATTGTTGTTGTCTTAAAGGCGAGGCGTGGGGCGGTGTGGATTGGTCGGGAGCATGCAGCGCTCCGCATGGACGCAGAGGTGTTTGCGACAGCGTGCGGCAGCTGCGGGTCACGTGGCGGCGAACGGGGGTGTCTGCGGGTTTGGTGTGATCATCGCGAGTGCGAGCGTGCACGGCGAGGGCGAGGCGCGGTCTGTGCGAGCTGGTCGGGCGCGGCGAGCTGGCGCGCTCTAGGCACAACACAGAGACATAGGGCACGACGGTGCTAGGGTGGTCTAGGGCTTAGCAAGGGTCGTGGCTTGGACAGGGGGTGGCGGTGGATCAAGGCGTGTTTGGTGTGTGTTGTGGGTGAGGGCGGTGAGGCTCCTGGCGTGTTGCCCACTATGGGCCGGCAACGACCAAAAACGGGTGGCGCTCCACTGTGCACATGGCTAAGGGCGTGGGGGGCTTGTCTAGTGCTGCTCGACACTAGAGGGGACAAGGGAGTTAAGGGGAGACCAAATGGTCGAGAATTACTGTGGAAACAGTGAAGTTAGGCAGTAGTTAGTTTAGTGCAGGCCAGGTGTTTGTTGTAATGGCCGAAAGAAATTTACTTTGGAAATTTTGAATCAAACTTTGTGGGTGATTTGATCTTAAGCTTGAGAGTCTATGTTTGCTTGGAGAGGTCAAGTGGAATTGGTTTGAAGGGTTTTTGAAAAAGTGTGATCTTAGCACATACACTTGATTCAATTTTCAACTGTCCTTTAAATTGATTTGGAAAATGTTTTGGTGAGTTTGTAAAGTGGGCCTTGATACACTTTTACTTGGTCTATAAAGGGGTGAAAAGAAGTGGAATTGTTTCTGTTAAAATTTCTCTTCTAGGAACACTCAAAGTGGCCGAGTGGTTAACTTTTGTCAAAATGACCATTTGCTTTATTTATTTATATTTGATTTCTTTTTCTTTGGATTTTGTTTGTAATTGTTCTAGATGATGTAGTATTCATCTTTAAATCATTTTCTCATCATTTGTTACAATCAAGCATGGCAATTACACTCAATTCTACACTAATGCAAAACACACATGCATTCATATTCAAATTATTAACAAAAGTTTTTGTTAACCCTAAATTAGGGTGATTAGAACTTCCTAATCTTGATTAGGGTTTTTGGGATGTTACAAACCTTCCCTCCTTAAACAAAATCTCGTCTCGAGATTTAAGAAAAACTAGGAACTAAAGAGATTTGGAAACTCAGTCCTAATGTAATCTTCTCGCTCCTAAGTAGCTTTTTCTTCGGTATGGTTGCTCCATTGGATCTTGAGAAATTTGATACTCCGGGTCCTGGTGGTTCTGAAAGCTTCTTCCAAAATACGTATGGGCACTTCACCATACATCAGATCCTTGTTGATATCTATGGCTCGATGATCAATGTTCTTGAAAACTTCGGTCTTTTCCGGAACTTCTAGGCATTTGCGAAGTAACGAGATATGGAACACATCATGGATGGCTGACATCTCCTTTGGCAGTTCTAGTTGATAAGATACCTTTCCTCGATGATTTAGAATCTTGAAGGGTCCAATATATCTGGGGGCTAACTTTCCTTCAGTTGAAAACGTTGCATTCCATTCAAGGGTGATACTTTGAGATACACAAAATCTCCGACATTGAAGGTCAGGTCTCGACGACTCTTGCCAGCATAACTCTTCTGTCTGGATTGGGCGGTCTTGAGATGCTCACGGACTTTGTGAACCTTCTCTTCGGCTTCTCGTAGGATGTCGGGTCCGAAAATCTGACTCTCCCCTACTTGCGACCAATTCAAGGGGGTACAACACTTTATTCCATACAAGAACTCAAAGGGGGCCATTTGCAAACTAGCTTGATAACTGTTGTTGTATGAGAATTCTACGAAAGGCAGACAATCTTCCCATTTTGATCCATATTCTAGAACACAAGCTCTCAACATATCTTCTAAGATCTGGTTGACTCTTTCAGTTTGTCCATCGGTCTACGGGTGATAAGCTGTGCTAAAATTCAACTTGGTTCCTAATCCTTCCTAGACTTTCTGCCAAAATCTTGAGGTAAATTGGGTTCCTCGATCCGATACAATGGTCTTAGGGGTTCCATGCAAACTAACAATTCTAGCAATGTACAACTCTGCTAGCTTCAAACTCTGGTAGGTAGTCTTGACATGTATAAAATGGGCTACCTTGGACAGTCTATCAACTATGACCCAAATAGAGTCATTTCCCCTACTAGAAGTAGGCAAACCGGTGATAAAGTCCATTCCGACAGAATCCCATTTCCATTCTGGAATCTGGAATGGTTGCAAAAGTCCTACGGGTCTCTAATGTTCTGCTTTGACTCTCTGGCAGATATCACACTTGGCTATGTAGCTTCCGATTTCTCTCTTCATCTTGTGCCACCAAAATTTCTCCTTCAAATCCTGATACATCTTCGTTCCTTCGGGGTGGATAAAATAAAGAGTATCATGAGCTTCCTGCATGATAACTTGTTTCAACTATAAATCTGCTAGCACACAGATACGTCCTTTGTACCACAAAACTCCTTCTTCATCTTTGGTGAATCTGGGTACGTTCCCTATAGCGATACGACGCTTGATTCCGTCGATACTTGCATTTCCTTTTTGTGCTTCCTTGATCTGACTGATCAACGTGGGTTGAAGTTCTATGCTAGCTAAAAATACTTGGCTAACTAGCTCCGTTCTAAACTACTCTAACTCTTCATGCAAACTTGGCTGAGCTTCTTTAATCATGGTGTTTAATCTACACGGAAATCTGCTAAGAGCATCCACTACCACATTGGCTTTGCCGGGGTGATAGTGAATGTCAAGGTCATAATCCTTGATTAACTCTATCCATCTCCTTTGCCTCATATTCAGCTCCTTCTGGGTGAAAATATACTTCAAACTCTTGTGATCCAAATAAATCTCACAGCGGTTACCCATAAGGTAATGACGCCATGTCTTCAAGGCTAAAACTACAGCTGCTAGTTCAAGGTCATGGGTAGGGTAGTTTTGCTCATGCTGCTTTAGTTGTCGGGACATATATGCTATGACTTTGCCTTCTTGCATCAACACACATCCGAGACCAATCTTGGATGCATCACAATACACATCAAAAGGCTTCTTGATATCTGGCATAATCATAATTGGGGCTGAAATCAATCTCTTCTTGAGCTCTTGAAAACTTGCTTCACATTTATCCGTCCATTCAAAGTTCTTATCTTTCGTCAACAATTGGGTCATCGGTCTTGCGATGCTCGAAAATCCTTTAACAAACTTGCGGTAGTATCCCGCTAATCCGATAAATGCACAGACTTGAGTATGAGTGGTTGGGGCTTTCCATTCTTCAACATCTTTGATCTTGGTGGGATCGAAAGCGACTCCTCCTGCTGACACAATATGTCCTAGGAATCCTACTTCCTTCAACCAGAACTCACATTTGCTAAACTTGGCATACAACTGATGTTCTCTAAGGGTTTCAAGGATGATTCTCAGGTGTAGCTCATGGTCTTCTTCTGACTTGGAATAGATCAGAACATCATCGATAAGAACAACGACAAACTTATCTAGGAAGTTCATAAAAATCTTATTCATGAGATTCATGAAATAAGTGGGGCATTGGTTAATCCAAAAGACATGACAGTATACTCATACAATCCATATCTGGTGGTAAAGGCGTTCTTTGGAATATCAGTTGCACGAATCTTGAGTTGATGATAACCAGTTATAAGATCAATCTTAGAAAACACTCTGGCGCCAGTTAACTGGTCAAACAGATCCTCGATCTTTGGCAGTGGGTACTTGTTCTTGATGGTGACGTCATTCAGCTTCCGGTAATCTGTGCACAAACGGTTACCTCCATATTTCTTATCCACAGACAGAATAGGCGATCTCCATGGTGATGTGCTTGGTTGAATCAAACCTTTCGCTAGCATAGCATCAAGTTGCTTCTTCAGCTCCACTAGTTTAGATGGGTTCATACTATAAGCTCTCTGAGCTATGGGTTCAGTTCCAGGAATTAGTTCAATGATGAACTCGATATCCCGATCTAGGGGCATACCGGACAATTCATCTGGGAACACGTCGGGGTATTCACAGACTACTCTGACTTGGTCTAGGGTTGGTTGGGCTAAACTCTTGTTGCACTTGATTTGACAGGGCAAAGTTTCAGATACATGCTCTACTGATACTCCAGAGCTACTGGTCATGGTTATGGCTTTCTTGGCACAATCGATCAATCCTTTATGTTTCAACATCCAATCCATTCCTAGTACTACTTCGAAACCTTTGGTTCCAAGTACTATTAGATTGGCATAAAAATCTATCCCATGGATTCTGATAGGTACAGCCTTGCAAATTTTTCTAGCTTTGGTGGTCGAACCAGGTATTTGAACTATCATAACATGCTTCAGTTTTGTTGGTTGAATCCTACTAGTGCATGCAAATTCTTCTGTAACAAACGAGTGCGATGCTCTAGAATCAAACAACACTCTTGCAAATACTGAGTTAACAGAAAATATATCCAGCATGACCTCTAGCGCTTCCTGAGCTTCTTCGGCATTCATGTGAAACAGACGATCGTTGCGGTTGAGCGAATTCCCTGGGGCAAATCTCCTTCCAGGCTGAACACGACGCTGTTGCTGAGCAGGTGCATTCGCATTGGTGGCTATTGCAAGCTTCTTGGGACACTCATTGGAGTAGTGACCCTTGACTCCACATTCAAAGCAAGTGATCTGGGACTTGTCTTTGGCTGCAACAGGCACAACATTGCTTCCAGTCCTTGGGGCAGTATTGTTGTTGTTGTTGTTGGACTTGGGCGGTGCACGGTTGAAGTTGTTGGAGTTGCCGGGGTTGCTGTTGTGGTTTCCTCCAGGCTTTAGGTTTCCTCCGCTACAATTGGGATAGCTAGGACGGGACATAGGGGGTCTGTTGTTTCTTGGGGCATATCCTGCAGACGGGTTGGGGCGATACTTCTGGTTATTGTTGGATCCAGTCTAGTGCATCATCCTGCACTTGCGGTTGTCATTAGCTTGGTTGATCTTCCCTTCCATCTGGATGGCAGAGTCTACTAGTTCTTCTAGGTCTCCAAAATGGATGTTGACTAAAACAGTGTGCATCTCATCATGCAATCCGTTTAGGAACCTCTCCTTCTTCTTAGCTTCAGTGTTGATCTCATCAGGGGCATATCTAGCTAGGGACACAAATTTGTCACGGTACTCAACTACCGTCATCCTTCCTTGCTTCAGTTCTCTGAACTCATCTCTCATTTTGGTGACTAAACCTTGCGGCACATGGGTGCGGCTGAACTTGATCTTGAATGCTTCCCAAGTCATCATCTGACCGTCGTTCATGGTACGGGTGCTATTCCACCAGGCTATTGCATCTCCTGCCAAATATGAGTGGCAAACAGTACCTTCTCGTTGACTTCAACTCCTGCTACTTCCAGATTGTTCTCCATGGTTTGTAGCCAGTCATCAGCATCTAAGGGATCCTCAGACTTACGAAAGATAGGGGGATTGGTATTCTAGAAGTTCTTGAGCTTGGATCCGTGGTGATCCTGGTTTCCATGACCTTGATTATTGTGGGCCATTTGAGCTATCTGTTGAAGAGTGGCTAGGTTGGCTTGACATTCAGCTCTACTAGCTTCACGGTCTGAAACTAGCATCTAAAGAATCTGCAGCATCGGGTCCTGAGATGAGCTGCTTCCTCCGGGGTTTCCACGAGTCATCTGAAGATTGAGATAGATAATGAGATAAGAGGGAAATTTCTAATGTTCATGGTTTTGTTTCACAAGCTTTAAACTATGAGTTTGACTCCGGTTTTTGCAAACTAACAACTTCCTCTCATTCATTCATTCATTCAAAGCACACAGTATAAACACGCACCACACACAAATGGAAAACAGATGGTTTTAAGAACCATTCTATGAAACTACGATACAGTGGGACCGGTACAACTCATGCCTACAGTAGTGATCAAGTGGATCTAGTCATCATCGATGAAGTCGGAATCATCATCATCAGTGTGGAACTCCATGGCATCATCCTCTAGATAGTCGTTGTCATCACTGAGGTAAGAGTAAAGATCTCCCTGGATATCTTCACCTTCCTCCTCCTCCTTTGCTTCAAGCTGGACTTCCTGTTCACGGATGGTCTTCTCGAGAGCGGCCACCTTCTTGCGAAGACGATCGATGGTGTGATCCTTCTTCTCGCGTTGACGACGAAGTGATTGGCGATCCTTGACGAGCATGGCGATGGTCTGGTCCTTCTTGACGGTAATGGCAAGGTTGTGGTTGGCGTAGGCTCGAGCATTTTCCAATTCCTTCTGCCTATCATACATCATGAAGTCAAGATTGTCCACCTGGTGCTTCAACTCCGGGTGGCTTGGCATCTCCAATGGCATCCCCATAGAATCACGCCTTGCAAAGTGAGCAAAGCGAGTTCCCTAGATCAAGTTGATGTTTTGTCCGCACAAACGGGCAAGAGATTCATGCATGGCCCTGGCTAATCCATCTAGCCAGTTGTTCTCTTGTAGGGTGAATTGAATCTTCTCAGAAGTGGGTGCTTCCATCTTGCCTCAGAGGTCTGCCACTATCAGCCATTGTAGATCTCCCCTTATGTGATTGTTGAGTTGGGCTTCGAAGAATTCCGGATGCGGGCGCTCAAGATACGCTAACAGTGCATCTAGATCCCTCTCAAAGACCAGTTGGCCTCCGTTGCCCAACTGGTAGAACTTGCAATACTGGACTTCCATCTATAAGAATTTAGGATGAGTAAGTTAGTGAAGTGATCAAGTGTGTCAAATTTTATGTAAAATTGCAAGAAGTTTTGAGGAACATGATTTTTTTGAAAGAATCTCAAGGATAAGAGTGGGAATAGTTTTTCATAAATACTCACTTCTTTTGTTTTGAAACTAAGTTTTTGTTCAGACGTCCATTCTAACTAGGGTCTCCTATGGTTAGGGAAGCTCTATACCAACTTGTCCACACCCGGATCTTTAATCCCAGATGCCTATTATGACATACCTCGCAATCCCAGGATTACAATTTTTGCGAGACATAACAGATTGGATATCCTAGTACATCATCCATTACAAACCATAATAAGGTTTTACACAAATAAAGGATCTCATGATCCAGTCTTAATACAATCAAGCAGCGGAATAGTAAAGCATAGTAGTGGGTTCCATCTTCAGGGTCATAGGCAATGCTGACGATGGGAGATGATCCTAGTTGTCGTAGAAATCATGCTGTCCATCATCCTGGTAGTCCTCCTCATAGTCTAGCCACGGAAATAGCTAGTGACAAAGCCATGAGTACTCTTTAAGTACTCGCAAACTATCACTAACAAGTCAGGTAGTTCTAGTAGGAATCTTAAGCTCTAGGTTTATTTGCAAAAAGCCAGATTTATCTTAAACTGAGTTTAGAAGTAAAGAAAGCTAATTTGATGTTAAATCACTTTAAGTGGGAACCTAGTTTTCATATCCACAACCCTGTTGTGGTCAAGTCAAAGTCACAATTCAATTCACAAATCATTTTAAAAACATCTGACGATGGAACAATATGGCCACTCCAACTGTCCATGACTGTGGACGGGCTATTTGAATAGTTTGACACTTTGCAGAGGTGGTACACTTTCACCAAAAAATTTGATACATCCGTCAGGGATAACCCTGAATCATTCATACTTAGTATGCGGATAATCAATCATAACCTTTCAATTACACACTCTAGTATAGGCACCTCCCCTATGAGCTTGGCCTCCCAGCCAAGGCCATCTGCCATCCTGGGCACTTCATAGGTGGACATCATCAAGAGGTAGCCTCAGCTCAAACCGATTCCGCGAGGGAACCCATACTAAGGCATATAAACTTCCGGCTAAGCCCTACCCGATTCAGGTATTGTGGTTGTACGGTAAAATTGGAATGGTATCACATCCGAACCCAACCATCAGTTTTTATAAAAAGGGCTAAGGCTCATGCCTCAACATTTTCATCATCAAATCCTTGTGTTTCTCAACACATGTCAAAACATTTCAATATAATGACTCATCATTCCAAGGTTTTCATAATCATTTTCACCAAGTATTCCCATCTAAGGTGATCAACTTTTATACTTAGCACTAGCCACTAAGGTTAAGAGTGTTCACTAATGAGGGGTGTTAATCTTCAATCTCATGCCATAGGATGACATCTAAGTGTAACTAGATAGGCCTAGTTTTATACTCTTTATGCTACCTATACTAAAAGTAAAGAACTTTGGTAAAGTAAAAGAATAAAGCTTGCAAGTAAAACTTGGGATTTGGTATAATCAAAGTGGTATAACCAAAGCATGCCTAATGCATCTGGCTTAAGTTATCAAGCTTGCAAGTGTTAGCTTGCAAGGGTCTAGCTTGCTTAGTAGTGATGGATTGCAAGTAATAGCTTGCTAATGATAGCTTGCCTTGATTGGTGCAGTGATTGAAGTTTTCTTCTTCTTCTTGGTAATACTCCTCCTCCTCGTATCCTTGGTCGGTACTATCGTCTATAAAAGAATACGGGGTACACAATCACCAAACAATACTTAACTACTGCTATTTAGCACACTAAGTCTCACACTTGATGATCTAGCATCATCACAATCATCACATGAAATAAAGAACTAGTTTTATTCATTTTATTTTAGAAAAGTAATTTCTACTCATTGAAATTAATTAAGATTTAGTATTCTCCAAATAGAATAAGGGATCATGTGGACACATGTCATCACCACATATTCTAATACATGGAAATGTGATTTAAAGTGTTGGTCACATTTTATAAAGTTTAAGATTATTATTTAATAGATTTAAAGTGACTAGAAATGCCCTAATAGCATTATTTTGGTACTAGTCCAAAGTCACTGCATGCAAAACTAAATATTTTTACATATTCAGATAGATCTTATCAAATATGATTTTTGAGAGTTGGAATCAACTCAAAAGCATTTATGGTTGATTTTTGAAAAATGTTTGAAGTTGCAAAAGTCTCTATCTTGTTATTTTTGCTATAGATTTTGTCTAACTCCAAATGATTTAAATCCAACGGGCTTGGATAGATAATTTAATTACCTTTCTAGAAAAATTTGAATCATGCAATTTGGTTTAGTGAAACTCTTTGAATTGATTTTTGAATTTGTGGATAGAAACTAGTTTAAACTAAAAAAGGAAAATCATTATTTGAATTTCTAGGCCTGAGCGGGAAAGCTAAACGGGTGTAACAGCCCCGGGATTAGGGTTAAACAAATCCTAGACCTTAGCCTGACATAAGCTTAACCTAGAGCTGGAGGATATTAAGTGATAAATCGGTAACACAACAGTAACCCTGCGACATAAAAATTATTTCAGCAAGCTCATAGCTAAGCGAAGAACCAAAATAATACAAGCAGAGGTCACTGACCACAAACATCAAACAATGGAAGGCAAATTATGCTACTAAGTATAGCAAACTTAACAAATGGCCTAAGAGGCCTAAAGCGTAACGATGACGTCCCAGTCCATAGATTCTAGGCTGCCGGACGAGAACCCCAAGCTACTCGTCGATGTTGATGTCGTATGGAACTCGTCTTCAGGGAATACTTATTCTACTACAAAAGTATCAACAAAGCAAGGGTGAGTACAGGGTGTACTCCACAAGACTTATGGCTGGTGGGGTTATTTTGCATAAAGTCGTCTTTGTTTGTAAAACAAGAGAGAGAAGAAGCTCGTCTAATTAGAATATTTTAAAAGGGGATAAGAGAGCGACATCTCCAAATAATTGATCATCATCTTGATATCCACCAAAGTAATCCTCATCTCACAACTAGGAACACCCCCTCGTACCCATGAGGAAGCATCCTTAACAAACCTTAGCTGCCAAGTTTTACGATTAGGTTGTAGTTCTCTATGATCTTCACGTCCGTTCCCAAGTCGTCGATAACCGAGGACACGACTTTTCGAAAATATTTAACCCTGCAGGGGTGTACAACTTTACCAACACATACCAACCGACTCTTAATGCCACTATAGTTGCGCCCTCTTCCTTGGAAGGCTGGCAGAGGGTGGTTGGACATGACCTTTAGCTTGCTTTCGCCGAGACCATGAGTCACGCCCTAAGGATGGTTCCGCCGTAACGGGTCAAATCCCGAAGCCGGTCCCTAGAGATGTGAGGCGAGGTTGGTTTACCAGGGGCATAATGTCTACACACTTCTATTCTTCTAGATAGTTGTTGGGCCTCCAAGTGTAGAGGTTTGTAGAACAGCAGCAAGTTTTCCCTTAAGTGGATTACCCAAGGTTTATCGAACTCAGGGAGGAAGTGGTCAAAGGTATCCCTCTCAAGCAACCCTGCAATCAATATACAAGAAGTCTCGTGTGTCCCCAACACACCCAATACACTTGTCAGGAATATAGGTGCACTAGTTCGGCGAAGAGATAGTGAAATACAAGTGGTATGGATAAAATAAAATGGTGCCAGCAAATAGCTTGATGGTGTGGAAGACACTAAAGGCAAACTGAAATAAAGATGGAAGCAAGCAAACATGTAACATATCTAATTGCAAACGGTGTTTCAATGCTTAGAAACAAGGCCTAGGGATCATACTTTCACTAGTGAACACTCTCATATAAATATCTTCTCTTTATAATACTACTCTTAACTACTCTCCGGTTGGACACTCTAATCGATGGTAGGGATATAACAACACACCTCAAAGTTCGCTTTCCCCATCTAGATAACCCCACACTGTCACCTTGAGCACTAGATGGTTCACACAAACACCACAATTTCATAGAAACATCCAACTCCAAATATAACTCATAACAAGTATTTGTAATCTCTAGCCTAAGTGCCACCATGGTGTGCACACTGTCAACTTCACACACATGGGGAGAGCAGAGATCTATTAAAGCACTTGAGTAGCAAGGTAGATCTACTTGATTACAAAGCTCATGATCACAATATGATCATGCATAGAGAGAGAGATGAACACATAGCTACCGGTAGAACCCTTAGCCTCGAGAGAGAACTACTCCCTCCTATCATGGGAATCGGCAACAGTGATGGAGATGGTGGTGGAGATCGATGGAGATGGCTCCGGGGGCACTTCCCCGTCCCGGCAGGGTGCCAGAACAGAGACTTTCTGTCCCCCGAATGTCCCCTTCGGTGGCGGCGGTGCTGCAGAACTTTTCGTGGCTGGAGGCTTGATGACTTAGGGTTTTTGCATCGGGAGGAATATATAGGCGAAGGGGCGAGGTCGGTGGCCAGCCAGGGGGCCCACACGATGCCCTGGCACGGCCAGGGGGACCCGCGCCTAGGGGTGGTTTGGCCACCCTGTGGCCCCCCCTTCGTCTCTCCTTCTGGCTCCATGAATCTGAAAGGATAATAATGACTTTGGCTTTTGTCCAGTCCAATTCCGAGAATATTCATTTTCTGACTTTCTAGAACCCAAAACAGCAGAAAACAGGCAATTGGCACTATGGCTCTTGTTAATAGGTTAGTCCAAGAAGTCATATGAAAAGTACTCCAAAGTGCGGACAAAACATAATAAAGTAGATAAAACCAAGCATGGAACATCAAAAATTATAGATACGTTAGCAACGTATAAGGGCGCCATCTACCCCAAGCAACCCTGACCATGCTTACCTACCTGTATGAATGCACCTCCTTCACCTCCTCTTTCGAAAACATTTTTTATGCATATGTCGAATGGAATGCCCAAACTATATGACTCATGGAATCTACTAGGAAAGTTAGTTACCCGTGAGGTTTCCCAGGCCCCGTGTGGTTGTACGCTCGTCTTGGTTCAAGAGGCTAGAACTCGGGTCCTAGTAGTGGCGAGCATGGGACTATAAAAACCACATCCCACCGTGGCTTCCCATACACGACTTAGCATGTTTAACCTTTACCACTGATCTTACCTCATCAGTATACCTCGTTCTCCTGTCATACTAGATTCTTTGCATTTGGTACATCTTCTAGATGAACCAGCACTGGCAGCTATGCATGGCTAAGCAAGACATAGATAAAAGATCTAGCAGTGCACACAAGCCAAACCTAGTTATGCTAGGAGCAGTGGATCAGGTAATATAAGCTCAAGGGAGTAATGCAACAGATAGGATACTCTATCTATCGATAAAAGACCACGGTAGAATCGTATGCATCATGGCAAGAACTAAAATGCTTTCAAAATCATAGGATTGTATAATGGTGGGGCTTTGCTTGCCTTGTTTATTGATAACCAAAAAGCAGATCTTCGGAAACCTTGTACTTTACTTGATTACAGTTGGTCGAGTATTGTTCGTCGATCTTCGATGGTGTTGATCTCGGTCTTCGATCTTGATCTCGATATCGTATTCTACCGAAAAGAAGCAAACACCGGAAAGAAAGGGGAACAACCATCAACACATGGTATCGATGTAATGCTCAAGCAAGGATGATGATATGACAAGTTTAATAGTATTTAAATGAACCCTAAGAACATGCTTACAATTTAAGCAGAATCCGAAGGGTCCAAACCCTAATACAAGATAGACCCCGGAATCACCTACGAGGGTTCATATGTTATTCTAATTAAACATGTAATTAAAGTTGTTGGAAAATGCATGATTATAAGTCTATTGTGTAGATCTTGTTTTTCTGAACATTTTGATATATTATACACATTTTTATGATAAACAGATAATTAAATATTGAATTTATAAGATTTAAAACAAATTCTGGAATTATTAAAACAATTAACAGCTTTACTGCGTCACGTTGATGTCATCAACACGGCCTGGTACTTTTGTTACTGCACCTAACCTAGTCTCAGTCGATTATAGGAGGGTCCCATGCCATGCTAGATTGCCACTGTGGCGACGCTTGCGCGGCGCGGACGCAAGCGCCACATCGGCGAGACGCAGGCGCCACAACGGCTCCACGTGGGTTCGCCAGGGAACACGTCGGCTGGCGGTGGTTGGCGGCGCTAGGGGCGATCTCGGAAGCACGGATAGCTCGTTCGATCGAGCACGACGCGGGGAGCCTAACTATGGCGGCACCGCTTGGGTTGGGTCATCGGAGCGACGGTGGTGACTAGCTACTACGACGGCAGGCGGCATCACATGACGGCAGCAAGGTACAGAGCGAGAGGGAGGCAGGGCGATGGTCCACGAGGACCAGAAGCTCACTAGGAGCACGACAGTGGCGACGACGAGCTTGGGGGAGACCGGAGGCAGGCTAATCGACAACGACGAGCTTCGTCGGGGTCAGGAAAGATGACTCGATTCTGGCGAGTAGAGAGCTCCCGGGCTTGCGTGCTTCGACAGGGAGAATGAGGGTGGAGAGGCAGATCTCGTGGCGGTCTCAGATGTGCGATGGGAGGCCGGAGACGGTGGGAACTAGAGGTTGCCGGCAAGCAAGGGTTTGGCCCTGTGTGGGAGAGAGAGCGAGTGGAGGGGATAAGAGCAGGGGAGGAGAAGGAGGGCACGTCGAGGTGGTCTTATCTCCTCCAGGACGCAATGGACGGTGCTGAGTGAGCGGCACGGATCGATGGTGGTGGCAGAGACAGGCAGCTGCTCGCCGTTGTCTACGAAGACGACGACCTGAGTCGAGGCCGAACCGGTATGGGCCCTAGTGTTGGGTCCACAGTATAGAAAACAAAAATTTTCCTACGGTGTGAAATATACGCCAAGATCTATCTACTAGGTACAAATCAATGGGTGGATATACATCCCACGAGAACTTACCCTCGAAGACAACGAGTTTTGTTAACGAGTAGGAACTCATGGTTGATGTAGTCGTACACTTGCCGATCTCAAGATCGTGAGGAAGTCGAAGCGCCGCAACTCAGCAGCGCATCCGTACTCGCACACACGTTCAAGCCACCGGACAACCTCCACCTCCTCGCTCCAGCGATCCAGTGGAAGCAGCAACTCCTTCCAGACGAAATGCCACCGGGAACATGTATCTCGCTAATCCGAGACCATAGGGGAATAATGCTAGAGGGGGAGAGAGATCCTTCACAAGGAGGTGTGAGGATGAAGGAGGGAATGGGTGGCCTTTTGTAGGAGGAGGGGGGTGCCCCTCCTCTCCATGGCCGGCGCATGGGGGGTGACCCCTCACCTCCCCCATTCATTTGGTGGCAACCCCTCCACATTAAAATGCCTCTTCACATTCCCTTTTAAAGTCTCCACTTTAAATGCATTAAAATTCTCCAAGTTTAATGCTCTCTCATTTAATAAAACTCTTTTATTAAATTTATTCAGAATTTTTTTAATTACTTTAATTAACAAACATTCACATATAGCCCCTTCCAATATTTCAATATCACATGCAGAACCACTTTCTGCAATTTCACCCAAAACAATTTCCGGTTTCTATTGAAACAATTCCTGCGCTTTGCAATTCTTTCGTCTGAAACATATGTGCTCCTAAATGGTGTCCGGTAACTCTTAAGTGTGTCACCCTACAGTTCGCGAATAATGCAGACATGATCGAGACCCTTCTCCGATCAATAATCAACAGCGGGACCTGGAGATCCGTACTGACTCCTACACATTCAACGATGACTTCTGTGATCGTGAGAACCTTTAACGCTTGTAACTAAATCCCTTTGTCTCGCGATATATTACATGTCCGAGATTCGATCATCGGTATCTCCATACCTAGTTTGATCTCGTTACCGACATGCACTCTTTTCTCGTTCCCATGATATAACATTCTAGTGATCACATCACTTGCTTGCAAGCTATCTCAATGTGATATCACCGAGAGGTCCCAGAGTATATCTATCCGTCATCGGGATAGAAAAATTCCACTCTTGATCCATGAGCCTCAACATAACACCTTTGTAGCACTGAACCCATCTTTATAGTCACCCTGTTACGGTGTGACGTTTGATGTTATCAAGATACTCTTCCGGTGTCAGCAATTAACATGATCTCATGGTCTAAGGATAAATTTACTTTGTATGATGTTATAGCAATATAAACATAATGACTTGATCGTAATGCTATACTTCGGATGAATGTTCATCACATCATTCCACCAATGGTGTGACCTTGTTATTAACAACATCCAATGTCCATGATCAGGAAACCTTGATCATCTTGTTAATCAACAAGCTAGTCTATAAGAGAGGCATAACTAGGAACCATTTTCGTTTATTAAACACACATGTATTGATTTTTCCGATCAATACAATTCTAGCATGTAAAATAAAAATCTATCATATATAAGGAATACATAATAACAACTTTATTATTGCCTCTCAGGGCATATTTCCTTCAGTCTCCCACTTGCACTAGAGACAATAATCTAGTTCACATAGTGATAAATCTAACACCCATGGAGTTCTGGTGTTGATCATGTTTTGCCCTAGGGAGAACTTTAGTCAACGGATCTGCTACATTTAGGTCCGTGTGTACTTTACAAATCTTTATATCTCCATCCTTGACATGCTCGCGGATGGAGTGAAACCGCGCTTAATATGCTTGGAATTCTTGTGAGACCTCGGTTCCTTTGCGTTGGCTATGGCTCCATTGTTGTCACAATAGATCACCATTGGGTCCAATGCACTAGGAACCACACCTAGTTCCGTAATGAACTCTTTCATCCAAACCGCTTCCTGCTTACGAAGCGACAACATATTCAGCGTCAAAATCGTTGATCCAGCCAGCACAGGTTGTTTGGAACTCCTCCAACTAACTGCTGCTCCGTTCAAGAGAAATACGTATCCGGATTGAGACTTAGAGTCATCCGGATCGGTGTCAAAGCTAGCATCGACATAACACTTAGCGACTAGCTCTTCTTCACCTTCGTATATAAGAAACATATCCCTAGTTCTTCTCAAGTACTTGAGGATGTTCTTTACCGCTATCCAGTGTCTGAACCTAGATCAGATTGGTACCTACTAGTCAAACTAATAGCATGTGCCACATCCGGTCTTGTACATAGCATGGCATACATAATAGAGCCTATGGCCGAGGCATAGGGGATCTTATCCATCATCTCTCTTTCTTCCGCCGTAGCCGAACTTTGAGTCTTACTCAATGTCTTGCCTTGCAACATAGGTAAGAACCCCTTCTTACTATCGTCCATATTAAACTTCTTTAATATCTTATCAAGGTATGTAATCTACGATAGCCCAATTAGGCGCCTTGATCTATCTCTATAGATTTTAATGCCTAATATATATGACGCTTCACCAAGGTCTTTCATCAAAAATTTGCTGTTTAGATAACTTTTAACACTGTTTAAAAGATCTATATCATTTCCAATCAATAATATGTCATCCACATATAATATTAGAAATGCCACATTGCTCCCACTCACTTTCTTGTAAATACAAGCCTCTCCATAAGTTTGGACAAATCCAAACTCTTTAATCATCTCATCAAAGCGGACATTCCAACTCCGGGATGCTTGCTTTAGTCCATAGATGGATCGCTGAAGTTTGCATACCTTATTAGCATCCTTAGGATCGACAAAACCCTTAAGTTGTATCATATACAACTCTTCTTCAATATTACCATTGAGGAACGCAGTTTTGACATCCATCTGCAATATTTCATAATCGAAATATGCAGCAATTACTAACATAATCCTAACTAACTTAAGCATCGCTACGGGAGAGAATGTGTCATCGTAGTCAACTCCTTGAATTTGTTGAAACCCCTTTGCGACAAGTCGAGCCTTATAGATGGTCACATTACCATCAACATTAGTTTTTCTTTTGAAAATCCATTTATTCTCAACGGCCTTTCGATCGTGAGGTAAGTCCACCAAGGTCCAAACTTGGTTCTCGTACATGGATTCCATCTCGGATTTCATGGCTTCTAGCCATTTGTTGGAATCTGGGCTCGTCATCGCTTCTTCATACGTCGCAGGGTCGTCCATTTCATCAACCATGAAATTCACAATAGGATTGTTGTACAGTTCAGGAGCTGCACGTGTCCTGCTTGACCTGCGAGGTTCGGTAGTGTCCTCTTTCGGAGTTTCATGATCAATATCATTAGCTCTCTCTGCATTAGGTGAAGTCAACTCCGAAACAACTGCCGGTGCTGCGCTACTCGCCATTTCATGAGAAGGTTCAATAACCTCTTCGAGTTCTACCTTCCGACTACTCACACATTTCGCGAGAAACTCCTTCTCAAGAAAGGATCCATTCTTGGCAACAAAGACCTTGCCCTCGGATCTGTGATAGAAGGTATACCCAATCGTTTCCTTAGGGTATCCTATGAAGACGCATTTTTCTGCTTTGGGTTCGAGTTTATCTGGTTGAAGTTTCTTCACATAAACATCGCATCCCCAAACTTTAAGAAATGACAGCTTAGGTTTGTTTTCAAACCATAATTCATACGGTGTCGTTTCAACGGATTTAGATGGTGCCTGATTTAAAGTGAATGCAGTTGTTTCCAGTGCATAACCCCAAAATGACAGTGGCAAGTCAGCCAGAGACATCATAGATCGAACCATATCCAATAAGGTACGATTACGATGTTTTGACACACCATTACGCTGTGTTGTTCCGGCAGGCGTGAGTTGTGAAACTATTCCACACTCTTTCATGTGTGTGCTAAACTCGTAACTTAGATACTCTCCTCCATGGTCGGACCATAGAAATTTGATCTTTCTATTATGATGATTTTCCACTTCATTATGAAATTCCTTGAACTTTTCAAAAGTTTTAGACTTGTGTTTCATCAAATAGATATACCCGTATCTACTCAAATCATCCATGAAAGTAACAAAATAACGATATCCACCTCGCGCCGACACACTCATTGGTCCACACACATAATGATGTATGATTTCCAATAAATCTGTCGCCTGTTCCATTGAACCGGAAAACGGCGTTCTAGTCATCTTGCCCATAAGGCATGGCTCACATGTATCAAATGATTCAAAATCAAGTGATTCCAAAAGTCCATCAGAATGGAGTTTCTTCATGCGTTTAACGCCAATATGACCTAGACGGCAGTGCCACATATATGCAGATATATCATCATCAAGTTTAATCTTTTTAGCATTAACATTATGAATGTGCGTAATATTACTATCGAGATCCATCAGAAATAAACCATTCAACATAGGTGCATGACCATAAAAGCTATTATCCATATAAATCGAACAACCATTGTTTTCAGATTTAAACGAAAAACCACTTTGCATCAAACATGATCCAGATACAATGTTCATGCTAAGTGCAGGCACCAAATAACAATTATTTAGGTTTATGACTAATCCCGATGGCATATGGAGAGGCAGCGTTCCGACGGCGATCACATCAACTCTTGATCCATTGCCGACCTGCATTGTGACCTCATCCCTTGCTAGTTGTCGCTTGTTCCGCAGCCCCTGAATCAAGTTACATATATTAGCAACTGATCCCGTATCAAATACCTAGGTGCTACTGCGAGTACTAGTCAAGTACACATCAATAACATGTATATCACATATACCTTTGTTTGCCTTGCCGGACTTCTTGTCCGCCAAATACTTGGGGCGATTCGCTTCAATGGCGATCCTTGCAATAGTAGCACTTTCGATTATCGGACTTAGGGCCAGCTCGGGTTTCTTTTTCAAGCGGCAGATTTGCCACCCTTCTTTCCCTTGTGCTTGCCTTTCTTGTCCTTCTTGAAACTGGTGGTCCTATTGATCATCAACACTTGATGTTCTTTCCTAATCTCCACTTCTGCAGTCTTAAGCATTGACAGAAGCTCGGGAAGAGTCTTCTTCATGCCCTGCATATTATAGTTCATCACGAAGCTCTTGTAGCTAGGTGGCAGAGATTGGAGAACACGATGTATGCCCAAGTCAATGGGAATCGTTATTCCCAAGGACACAAGCTTATCGGCATACCTAGACATTTTGAGTACATGCTCACTAACGGAACTGTTCTCCTCCATCATGCAGCTAAAGAACTTTTCAGTAGCATTATAACTCTCTACGGCAGCATGGGTATCGAAAATCATTTTCAATTCTCCCATGGTATCAAAGGCATTGCCATTTTCGAAACGCTTTCGAAGTTCTGGCTCTAGCCCATACAGTATGCCGCAATGAACTAAGTTGTGGTCCTCCTGACGAGTCACATAGACATTCTTTTCCTCGTCAGGGGCATCAGGAGCTAGTGGGGGGCCTAGCTGTGCATCTAGCACATATTGCTTTTGTGCAGCAGTGAGGAGAATCCTCAAATTCATAGCCTAGTTGGTGAAGTTGCTACCATTCGCAGCAAGTTTCTCTTTCTCCATGAACACATTGAAATTAAAAGCAGGTGGTTCCATCTACAACAGAATTTGTAAAGTTTATTTAGACTAAGTTTATGATATATTGAGTTCAACTAATCCAAATTACTAATGAACTCCCACTCAAAAACGACATCCCTCGTGCCTTTTTGGTGATTACATGAACCAAATCCACTACACCAAGTCCGATCATCACGTGAGTCGGTGTAGCTTCAAAGGCGAGCATCTATATGGGCATCATATCAACCATATGACTCATGCTTTACCTTTCGGTCCGTGTTCCGAGGCCATGTTTGTACATGCTAGGCTCGCCAAGTAAGAACCTTAGTACTCGCGTGTGTAAAACTGTCTTACACCCGTTGTATGAAAGCGTAGAGTCGAGTACACCCGATCATCACGTGATGTCTCGAAACACGATCCATAGAACGGTGCATACTCAAGGAAGAACACATTTTATCTTGATATCTAAATGAGGGATCATATTATAATGCTACCAAAAGCGCCAAACTAGCAGTATAAGATGCTAACATATAATGTGTAAAGTGAGATGATATGGTCCATGCATTTGATCTCTATCATTTGCATCGTGGTATGATCTCTATCATTCCTTTGTGTGTAAGGCCAAGGTCTATGGAACTTACACGTTGAATGTGTTGTAAGAGTATCTATCATACATCTACTTACAACAATACCATATTAATACACTACCCCAACAACGATCTAAACTAGACGCCTCTAATTTATCAATTGCAAGTTTTACGTGGCTTAGGGCTTTCGGAGATAGAACCGTTCTTACCTACGAACATGAACCACAACGAGGATAACTAAGTTATTAGCAACTCGTTGTAAATCAGATATTGACTATAGTAGGAGAGACAGACACCCGCCAGCCACTTATGCAAAACAAGTTGCATGTCAGTCGTGGAACCGGTCTCATGTACGATGACATGTAAGGTTGGTCCGTAGCTTCATCCCACTATGCCACCAATATCCAAAATACATAGAAGATGCAATAACATGATCATCATCGCCCACATATAAACATATGTGTACTACCCGTGCAAAGCACCTACGCATAGATCAGGCTCTGATACCACTGTTGGGTCCACAGCATAGAAAATAAAAAATTTCCTACGGTGTGAACTATACGCCAAGATCTATCTACTAGGTACAAAGCAACGGGTAGATATACATCCCACGAGAACTTACCCTCGAAGACAACGAGTTTTGTTAACGAGTAGGAACTCGTGGTTGATGTAGTCGTACACTTGCCGATCTCAAGATCGTGAGGAAGTCCGAGCGCCGCAACTCAGCAGCGCATCCGTACTCGCACACACGTTCAGGCCACCGGACAACCTCCACCTCCTCTCTCCAGCGATCCAGCGGAAGCAGCAACTCCTTCTAGACGAAATGCCACCGGGAACATGTATCTCGCTAATCCAAGACCATGGGGGAATAATTCTAGAGGGGGAGAGAGATCCTTCACAAGGAGGTGTGAGGATGAAGGAGGGAATGGGTGGCCTTTTATAGGAGGAGGGGGGTGCCCCTCCTATCCATGGCCGGCACATGGGTAGGGGGTGTGACCCCTCACCTCCCCCATTCATGTGGTGGTAACCCCTCCATATTAAAATGCCTCTTCACATTCCCTTTTAAAGTCTCCACTTTAAATGCATTAAAATTCTCCATGTTTAATGCTCTCTCATGATAAAACTCTATTATTAAATTTATTCAGAATTTTGTTAATTACTTTAATTAACAAACATTCACATATAGCCCCTTGCAATATTTCAATATCACATGTAGAACCACTTTCTGCAATTTCACCCGAAACAATTTCCGGTTTCTATTGAAACAATTCCCGCGCTTTGCAATTCTTTCGTCTGAAACATATGTGCTCCTAAATGGTGTCCGGTAACTCTTAAGTGTGTCACCCTATAGTTCGCGAATAATGCAGACATGATCGAGACCCTTCTCCGATCAATAATCAACAGCGGGACCTGGAGATCCGTACTGACTCCCACACATTCAACGATGACTTCTGTGATCGTGAGAACCTTTAACGCTTGTAACTAAATCCCTTTGTCTCGTGATATATTACATGTTCGAGATTCGATCATCGGTATCTCCATACCTAGTTTGATCTCGTTACCGACATGCACTCTTTTCTCGTTCCCGTGATATAACATTCTAGTGATCACATCACTTGTTTGCAAGCTATCTCAATGTGTTATCACCGAGAGGGCCCAGAGTATATCTATCCATCATCGGGATTGACAAATTCCACTCTTGATCCATGAGCCTCAACATAACACCTTCGTAGTACTGAACCCATCTTTATAGTCACCCTGTTACGGTGTGACATTTGATGTTATCAAGATACTCTTCCGGTGTCAGCAATTAACATGATCTCATGGTCTAAGGATAAATTTACTTTGTATGATGTTATAGCAATATAAACATAATGACTTGATCGTAATGCTATACTTCGGATGAATGTTCATCACATCATTCCACCAATGGTGTGACCTTGTTATTAACAACATCCAATGTCCATGATCAGGAAACCTTGATCATCTTGTTAATCAACAAGCTAGTCTATAAGAGAGGCATAACTAGGAACCCTTTTTGTTTATTAAACACACATGTATTGATGTTTCTGATCAATACAATTCTAGCATGTAAAATAAACATCTATCATATATAAGGAATACATAATAACAACTTTATTATTGCCTCTCAGGGCATATTTCCTTCACCTAGCTGGGCTAGTTTGGGCCAGAAACGGGCCACGCCAAAGGTTGCTGCGGGGCGTGCATGAGCGGCAGAGGAGAGGAGAGGTGGGCTGCGGCCTATTGAGCTCTGCTGTTTATTTTTTAAACAAAACCTTTTTATTTTTCTGTTTTGAATTATTTCAGAAATACCAGAAAGTTTGCAAATATAAAAAAATAGTGCGGGGCCCCTTTATTCCATTTGGGCTCCATACATTTTTTAGTTCTCGAAATTCAAACTATTTTGAATTCATTTTCAAAGAGGGAGGGGGATTAGGGCTTAGGGTTTTGCATTATTTTATTTACATGCATTTTTAAAGATGATTCTCATGAATGCACGATCAAAGCCCTAATTATGATTAACTAAAACTGGGGCGTTACAGCTCTATCCCCCTTACGAGAATCTCGACCCGAGATTCCAAAGGTAGGAAGAGAGACAGAGGGAGAAAGAAACAGGGTCACTCTAAAGATAAGAGGGAAACACACTAACAACACATAGAGTATCTCATGGTCAACTCATGAAGGAGTGTTCAGAACCAACTCTGAGATGATGAACATGAAACACGTCAAGGTAATGGAGGAAACAAGAGGAGAAGGTTTCAAGTTGATAGATAGCTAGTCTTCATAAGGATTGAGACCATGGAGTTTCAGAAGATCTTAAGCTTCTGAAAAGGAGAGCTTACAACAGAAAGAACATGACCATAGACTTCGACAAATGAACCTCTACTAACGACTTAAGTAGAGATTTCACAGGTACAAAGATACGGATGACCAAGCTGTTGATCTACTTTTGATACATAAGGATCACTCTTCATTCAACAGAAGGCCAAGACAGAAAGGTTGTTTTGTGTTGAGGACTCATAAGAGTCACAGGGAACATGTAGTAAGATAAACTTCTGATTATCAAAACCATAGTCGCTCGTCGAACATGTATAGAGAAACAGAGGAAACTCTTTATTCATCCAGTATTACCAAAATCTTTGCCAAAGATTACGATATCACTTTACACCACTAAGATGAATATGTAAGAAGATTCTTGATGACACGAGGAAAAAGAAGCTTCATTCTCAGACTTCAATTACTTGTCACAATAAGAGGCTTGCCAACGTAAAGAGTCCGGACAATCTACCGAGAGACATTTAGCAACACTACTTTAAATGTTCTCCTTAATGTTCGAGACACCAAACATTAAGTAAAGGTCGGACTTCGGAGACAGAGGAAACCATAAGTATAACTCCTATATTAAACATAGAAGAAGCCTCATGAAGAGTGGTTGTTATTTGCTAATTCAAGAGAATATGACAATAGGCCTTCCGACTAGTTGTGTCAACCCTTACATCAATTTTGTCGGGCTTACAAAGAGACTTACGTCAAATCCTTGAAGAACACCAACCATATATCTGCTTGAGATTCAGATTCGGTTAAGTGGAATGATACTTCAGACTCAGCGTGTCCGAATAGAAAGTTTTCAACATTTACCATAAAGGTAAACTCACTAGATTCTCAAGATATTGACTACGGTGTCAATCTCCAAAAGACTGAGCTAGATTGCTAGACCCATGTATTCACAACTTTTTAAAGGAAAATTGCTCATACATCGAGTACTTGCAACGAAATACAATTGTGTCCTTAAGGAACAAGATTAACCCCACTCGAATTCGTGGCGACATCTTTCGACATTTGCCCGTGAATCGGAGAAGGTTATTTCTAACATCCAGAACACGTACTTCAAGATAACACGAAGGAGGTTCTCAAAAGTTTTCCAACATTAGTGCCAATTGTTCCATATGAATCTATTTTAGCATGGAGAAGAGAAGGATGTCATCGATGGGCTCAACAACAAACTTATCAAGATACTCCAAGAAGATGAACTCATATGTTGTATAATCCAGGCAGAAATACTGGTCAGACCAACGGACATGAGGACATACTCAAGTGAAACATCACAAGGAGCATCATCATCAAGATAGTCCTTGGAACTGAGTTTGATTTGACGATAACCCAAATCAAATCAAAGGTGGGGGAAGATAACATATCCACAAAGGAAACGCAATCTTTCTTGATCATGAACAAAACTAGACATCCCTTTAAGAAGGAACTAAGTCGGATAGAACTTTTGTCTTACAACTCTCCAAGTTGTTGTTTAGGCTCAACCAACTAGTTCATGGGTATCCAGTACGGATCCTTGGAGACAGGAGCAGTTCAGAGAACTAGCTCACTCAAGAACTTGACAACACGGTCATGTGGCAACATGGCAATACTTCTAGTAGACATCTAGAATATCACGAGACACTGACATGTCACTTAGTTCGAGAGGAAACTTGCTTGGTAAGGCAAGGAGACACAGTCTCAGCGTTTCAGCACAAGCCTAACTCTTTAACCGAAGAAAGCGCACCAGAATAACGGACTTGGTAGCACAATCATCCTTTGCTTAATGACAGGGTTAACCAATCATGCTAAGAATGACACAAATGTCCTTGGAGTTCAAAGCAATAATGATTGCTAAGAATCTCAGATGTCCACACTATTATGCACATGCATCATTCACGAGCGTGAAAGCTGAAAGGAAGGGTGGGTAAAAATATGTAAGAGCATCACTTCATTAAGGGGTCATGAAACTCAGCACGACCTCATAGTATATAAGAGTGTGATACTTTGAGGTAGAACAGACATAAGCTATTCATGCCTCTTAATTTGCGGACTATAACACTTTGACCTAGTTCTAGATATGACAAGGTACTAGAGTTTGATTCTACTAACATTCTGAAATGGTTTGTCTTGATGGACCACAAGAGTATCTTGCATCGGAAGACACCAATGCACATTTACTACTTGGCTATCAACTGATAGACAAAGGTCGGAAACAACAAAGGGAAAAGAACATTCTCATGATGGAATCCCGAGATGTGGATGCATAGATTAACAATCTTCCAAAAACCAATGCATAGAAGGGAAGGTGTGGCAGAGTCACGAGTATAGAAGCAATACTCACGAGGAGTACTCTTGTCGTGATCGATTTGGTTCCATTAAAGAACATCTGCTATGGCTAGTGGTAGGGGAACTCCTTAATCGTAACGACTCAATCGCAACAATAACCACAAGATTGAAGGCTAGGATTATAGTACCAGCCATACTAAGGTAATGTGTGTGAACATTAGCAACATGGGTCAATGGAATGGATCTTGGGTTAAAGATTAGCTTCATGTACAAGATTCATAACACTAGAATCTAGCATAATCCGGGATCTTCGGTTCAAGTCCAAGAGTTAAAACCTGAGAAAGAAGTAACTACTACTTGAGTGACGTTACATACACTACGAGGTAGCAATCACAAGGTAGCTTCCAAAAGAAGAAACAACTTCTGAAGTACCCAAACAAATAAAAAGGAGGCACACAAGGCGAAAGGAATCCTCGAAGCCTAGAACAGAACACTTTAGAGCCATACAATATAATATTGTGAGCCCGTAATACAGAGAGATCATGATAGAAAGGAATCTCTCAATTGAAATAGAGCAAGGGGAAACAAGGAATTCACAACACACATAACTCTAGAGAACTCAACACTAGGTCAACTGGCTGAGAAACGACATGCCAAGAAGGCACCTAAGCTTTGAATGCTAGAAGAGATATCAAAACTTTTCAAAATCAACACAAGGTAAGAGGACCCAGAGTTAGAGCGATACCAGATAAGGAGAAAAACAAGCATACTAGAGTTTTCGCAAATACTTTTCAGCTTTAAAATAGTTTTCATAAACATTAGACTCAACATCGACCAGTAGCAAGGTTTTCCTATGGTCGGTACTTCTCTGATACCAAAAACTGTAACACCCCCGGGATCAGGGTTAAACAAATCCCAAACCTTAGCCTGACATAAGCTTAACCTAGAGCTCGAGGATATTAAGTGATAAATCGGTAACACAACAGTAACCATGCGACACAAAAATTATTACAGCAAGCTCATAACTGAGCAAAGAACCAAAATAATACAAGCAGAGGTCACTGACCACAACCATCAAACAATGGAAGGCAATATATGCTATTAAGTATAGCAAACTAAACAAATGGCCTAAGAGGCCTGAAGCATAACGATGACGTCCCAACCCATAGATTCCAGGCTGCCAGCCGGGAACCCTAAGCTAATCGTCGGTGTCGATGTCGTATGGAACTCGTCTTTAGGGAATACTTATTTTGCTACAAAAGTATCAACAAAGCAAGGGTGAGTACATGGTGTACTCCACAAGACTTATGGCTGGTGGGGTTATTTTGCATAAAGCCATCTTTATTTGTAAAACAAGAGAGAGAAGAAGCTCGTCTAATTAGAATATTTTAAAAGGGGATAAGAGAGCGACATCTCCAAAGAATTGATCATCATCTTGATATCCACCAAAGTAATCATCATCAAACAACTAGGATCACCCCCTCATACCCATGAGGAAGCATCCTTAACAAACCTTAGTTGCCAAGTTTTACGATTTGGTTGTAATTCTCTATAATCTTCACGTCTGTTCCCAAGTCGTCCATAACCGTGGACATGGCTTTTAGAAAATATTTAACCCTGCAGGGGTGTACAACTTTACCCACACGTACCAACCGACTCTTAAAGCCACTATAGTTGCGCCCTCTTTCTTGGAAGGCTGGCAGAGGGTGGTTGGACACGACCTTTACCTTGATTTCGCTGAGACCATGAGTCACGCCCTAAGGATGGTTCCGCCGTAACGGGTCAAATCCCGAAGCCGGTCCCTAGAGATGTGAGGCGAGGTTAGTTTACCAGGGGCGCCATCTACCCCAAGCAACCCTGGCCATGCTTACTTACCTGTATGAATGCACCTCCTTCACCTCCTCTTTCGAAAACATTTTCTATGCATATGTCGAATGGAACGCCCAAACTATGTGACTCATGGAATCTACTAGGCAAGTTAGTTACTCGTTAGGTTTTCCAGGCCCCGTGTGGTTGTACGCTCGTCTTGGTTCAAGAGGCTAGAACTCGGGTCCTAGTAGTGGCGAGCATGGGACTACAAAAACCACATCCCACCGTGGCCTCCCATACAAGCCTTAGCATGTTTAACCTTTACCACTAATCTTACCTCATCAATATAGCTCGTTCTCCTGTCATACTAGATTATCTGCATTTGGTACATCTTCTGGATGAACCAGCACTAACACCTATGCATGGCTAAGCAAGACATAGATAAAAGCTCTAGCAATGCACACAAGACAAACCTAGTTATGCTAGGAGCAGTGGATCAGGTAATATAAGCTCAAGGGAGTAATGCAACATATAGGATACTCTATCTATCGATAAAAGACCACAGTAGAATCGTATGCATCATGGCAAGAATTGAAATGCTTTCGAAATCATAGGATTGTATAATGGTGGGGCTTTGCTTGCCTTGTTTGTTGATAACCAAAAAGAAGATCTTCAGAAACCTTGTACTTGACTTGATTACAGTTGGTCAAGTATTATTCATCGATCTTCGATGGTGTTGATCTCGGTCTTCAATCTCGATCTCGATATCGTATTCTACCGGAAAGAAGCAAACACCAGAAAGAAAGGGGAACAACAATCAACACATGGTATCGATGCAATGCTCAAGCAAGGATGATGATATGACAAGTTTAATAGTATTTAAATGAACCCTAAGAACATGCTTCACAATTTAAGCGGAATTCGAATGGTCCAAACCCTAATACAGGATAGACCCCGGAATCACCTGCGAGGGTTCATATGTTATTCTAATTAAACATGTAATGAAAGTTGTTGGAAAATGCATTATTATAAGTCTATTGTGTAGATCTTGTTTTTCTGAACATTTTGATATATTATACACATTTTTCTGATAAATAAATAATTAAATATTGAATTTATAAGATTTAAACCAAATTCTGGAATTATTAAAACAATTAACAGCTTTACTGCGTCACGTTCACGTCATCAACACGGCCTGGTACTTTTGTTACTGTGCCTAACCTAGTCTCAGTCGATGACAGGAGGGTCCCATGCCACGCTGGATTGCCAATATGGCGACGCTTGCGCGGCGCTGACGCAAGCGCCACATCGGCGAGATGTAGGCGCCACATCGGTTCCATGTGGGTTCACCGGGGAACACGTCGACTAGCGGTGGTTGGCGGCGCTAGGGGGCGATCTGGGAAGCACGGGCTAGCTCGTTCGATCGAGTGCGATGCGGGGAGCCTAACTATGGTGGCGCCGCTTGGGTTGGGTCACCAGAGCGACGACGGCGACTAGCTACTGCGACGACAGGCGGCAACACACGACGACAACGAGGTACAGAACGAGAGGGAGGCATGGCGATGGTCCATGAGGAGTAGAAGCTCACCAGGAGCACGACGGTGGCGACGACAAGCTCGGGGGAGGCTGGAGGCAGGCTAATCAACGGCGACGAGCTTCGTCGGGGTCAGGGAAGATGACTCGATTCCGGCGAGTAGAGAGCTCTTGGGCTTGCGTGCTTCGACATGGAGAACGAGGGTGCAGAGGCGGAGCTCGTGGTGGTCTCAGATGTGCGATGGGAGGCCGGAGACGGCGGGAACTAGAGGTTGCCGGCGAGCTAGGGTTCGGCCCTGCGCGGGAGAGAGAGCGAGTGGAGGGGATAAGAGCTGGGGAGGAGAAGGAGGGCACATCGAGGTGGTCTTATCTCCTCCAGTGCGTGATGGACGACGTTGAGTGGGCGACATAGATCGACGGTGGTGGCAGCGACAGGCAGCTGCTCGCCGTTGTCTACGAAGATGACGACCTGAGTCGAGGCCGAACCGGTATGGGCCCTAGCTGGGCTGGTTTGGGCCAGAAACGGGCCACGCCAAAGATTGCTGTGGGGCGTGCATGAGCGGCAGATAAGGAGAGGAGAGGTGGGCTCCGGCCTGTTGAGCTATGCTGTTTATTTTTTTAAACAAAACCTTTTTCTTTTTCTGTTTTGAATCATTCAGAAATACAAGAAAGTTTGCAAATATAAAAAAATAGTGTGGAGCCCCTTTATTTCATTTGGGCTCCATACATTTTGTAGTTTTCGAAATTCAAACTATTTTTAATTCATTTTCAAAGAGGAAGGGGGATTAGGGTTTAGGGTTTTGCATTATTTTATTTACATGTATTTTTATAGATGATGCTCATGAATGCACAATCAAAGCCCTAATTATGATTAACTAAAACTGGGGCGTTACAACGGGCGCCAACTTCTATTGCATCAAGACATAGCCTAATCGGGTCAAGGATCGCATCTAAACCAAACGATATCGGCAAATCTATACCGTGCGATCTAATTCTAATCTAACGGCTAGGAGTCATCATCGACGACGAACTACTCCGGCGAGAAATTAACCTAACACGGTGATGGGGGTCTGGCTAGGCTCACCTGGGCACTAGCTAGCGTCGACGACGGGGGCGATCGACGTGGTAGACGATGGCGGTTCGAGGCGCGGTCACGGCAGGTCTTGGGGTGGTCGAAATCGACGGCGTCCTTCTCCTCCAGCAGCGGAGGGCTCTGGCCAAATTCCAGCGAGGGAAAGCTCGCCTTGCTCCGGGAAGAAGTGTGGCAGTGGCTGTGAGGAGTGGGGAGTGCAGTTGTGTGGAGAAATGAGGCAGGGGAGGCCTCTACTTATACTACAGTGAGGGGACCGAACGGCGTTGGCGTGGGCTCGTCGGTGACGATGCTACAGGCGGCTATCGGCGTGGATGAGGATACGGGACGGTGTTGTGTTCCCCGGTGATCGTTGCTGGCTTAAAGGCGAGGCGTGGGGTGGTGTGGATTGGTCGGGAGCATGCGGCGCTCCGCGTGGAAGCAGAGGTGTTTGCGTCAGCGTGCGGCAGCTGCGGGTCACGTGGCGGCGAACGGGGGTGTCTGCGGGGTTGGTGTGATCATGGCGAGCGTGAGCGTGCGTGGCGAGGGCGAGGCGTGGTCTGTGCGAGCTGGTCGGGCGCGGTGAGCTGGCGCGCTCTGGGCACAACACAGAGACATAGGGTGCGGCGGTGCTAGGGTGGTCCAGGGCTTAGCAGGGGTCGTTGCTTGGACAGGGGTGGCAGTGGATCGAGGCGTGTCTGGTGCGCGTAGTGGGTGAGGGCGGTGAGGCTCCTGGCGTGTTGCCCACTGTCGGTTGGCGACGACCAAAAACGAGCGGCACTCCACTGTGCACATGGCTAAGGGGGGCTTGCCTAGTGCTGTTCGATACTAGAGGGGACAAGGGAGTTAAGGGGAGACCAAATGGTCGAGAATTACTGTGGAAACAGTGAAGTTAGGCAGTAGTTAGTTTAGTGCATGCCAGGTGTTTGTTGTAATGGCCGAAAGAAATTTACTTTGGAAATTTTGAATGAAACTTTGTGGGTGATTTGATCTTAAGCTTGAGAGTCTATGTTTGCTTGGAGAGGTCAACTGGAATTGGTTTGAAGGGTTTTTGAAAAAGTGTGATCTTAGCACATACACTTGATTCAATTTTCAACTATCCTTTAAATTGATTTGGAAAATGTTTTGGTGAGTTTGTAAAGTGGGCCTTGATACACTTTTACTTGGTCTAGCAAGGGGTGAAAAGATGTGGAATTGTTTCTGTTAAAATTTCTCTTCTAGGAACACTCAAAGTGGCCTAGTGGTTAACTTTGTCAAAATGAGCATTTGCTTTATTTATTTATATTTGATTTCTTTTTCTTTGGATTTTGTTTGTAATTGGCCTGGATGATGTAGTATTCATCTTTAAACCATTTCTCATCATTTGTTACAATCAAGCATGGAAATTACACTAAATTCTATACTAATGCAAAACACACATGCATTCATATTCAAATTATTAACAGAAGTTTTTGTTAACCCTAAATTGGGGTGATTAGAACTTCATAATCTTGATTAGGGTTTTTGGGATGTTACAGAAAGCATAAATATCTATACGACCGAAACTATACGGCCGGAATTTTTTTCCCGCCGTAAAGTTGGTCGTTAAATCGTCAGTACTTATGAAAGAAAAATTGTTGATGGCAAAAATATCTATACGACCGGAACTATACGGCCGAAATTTTTATTCATGCCGTATAGTTGCTCATTAAACCTTCTGTATACATCAAAAAAATTCTATTTCTTCGTGAATTCTTTCTTATCGTGTAACTTAGTGAAATACCTTGTTTTTGACAGAAAAATGGCAGATTAAATTTTCAACCAACATTAGCATGTATAAAACAGGATTTAAGTACAAGCTAGTGTATGCAACATATAGTAATAATAAATTCTACCTTTTGAAATCTTCAACAAGATTACTCTAATAGAAAGACATGCGAAGAATAAAAGTGCCAATGAAACATGAATTCAACTAGACTCAAGACAAAAAACTAAGGAAGATGGCTAATGACTTCCGGGTTGCTTCCCGGGAAGCGCTCTCTTTAAAGCCATAAAACCATGCTAGGATGCTCCATATATTTCCCACCTGGATCACAAGGGATATCGACTCGAGGTGAGGTTGTGCATACCAGCTTGGAGCATCTTGAAGTAGAGTTCGGTCAGAGTCGTACCCTCTTATGGTGCATCGACATCATGTAGATGAACAAGTTCTCGATTTCAAGCGAGTGTTGATGCACCAAGCTTGGTGAACATGCCTCCGTGTATAGCTACAATGAGAGGATTTGAGATTCATATAAAATTATTAAATCTTTACCTTGGTTACCTGTGTAGGGGAACACTTCATAGTATTCTTCCTTCATAGCAGGGAGTTCAGGACCCTGCATGTTAGTATAGCAAGGTTCTATCTCTAGTTCATTATTATTAATGCTCTCCACATGAGTGTCTAGGCACAAGGCCCCCGCAGAACAATTATCAACAGTTTTAGCATCATAAAAATCACTACTAGAGTGAGAGGCATCACAAACAAAAGTTGTAGTGTGACTCTCTTTGTCAACCTCACTTTGTGTTCCTCCTTTTCATCGACTAGTGTTTTTATATAAATGATAGAATCAAAAGTAGGAGTCGAAGGTGTGAGTGGGTGATCAATCTGTTCTTCCTCCTTGTGCTCCTTTTCCTCTTCGCTCTTTAGTGAGTCCTACAAAAGGTTATCTTTCTCCATGGCGGTTTTAGACCGCTTCAAACAATATATTACCAATGCATCATTCCTTAAATTATTGTCGCAAAAGAGGTATATGAGGTATACTAAATTAAAAACTCCATCAACTGCTTCACTTTCAACATCAATACTTCCTAGTCTAAATACCATTTCAGATGCACCTTTGAAAAGAACGTATTCTAGTACTTCCAAACTAGCATAGGATTTATCTCTATTATAATTTGCTAGAGTAGGATTGTTGGAACACTTACATTGAAAATTAAGGTGGTCATCTGTTATACAAATTGTGCAATAAGATCCATCATTAGCACGCAACCATAATGAATGCCTTTCCAATTGGTCCAGCAATTTCTCTATCAGCTCATGTCTATCATCCAGGATTAATGAACTTGAATCATTTATCTCCCCCAATGCTTGTATTATCTCTTGAACATAATTTATCTCAGAAGACATGATTAGTAGCAACAGTTTTTATAATTTTTTGGTTTTGTAATTTTTTTATTGTTTTCAATATAAAAGAAAGTAGTAAGATAATAACAACAAACTGAAATAAACTCTAGGCGAGTAGATAACCGAACGCTTTGCTCCCTCACAATGGTGCCAATTTGATGGGCTGGGTTCCTACACCAATAACAGGGTTATTGCAGTACTTGTAGCAGCAAATATTTAAAGAGTTTGTCCCGATGGGAACTCGGTGAACACGACCCCGCAGCCACATTGTCAATGCGACCATGTTCACACCCAAACCGTGGTTTGGAAATATCCTATTCTATAAGTTGCTAGGATAAATGAATTTAAGATGTTTTGTAATAACTACTACTAGGGCTGGACGAAAACTATAACAAAAGTAAAACTGAAAAGAGGTGAATGCAATGATATGAAATATTAATGCTATGATTCCTTAAGTAATGTTGTGTATACTGGTGTGCATGATAAGTACTTATGGAATAGCTGTTAACTATAATTGTGGCGATCCCTCATATACCGTTGTCTCCCACTCTTGGTAAGTGGCAACTAGACAACTCAATTGTCCACACCCTCTTCAGACATGGGTCATCTCGTAAGAGAATAGTGTATTAAGGTAACAAGACCAATCAAGGTAAACCAGAGAAAAGGCATTAAGTTCTATGGACAATCGTACTCCTAAGCAAGTGTGCTAGTCACAAGATATCCCATCTGTCACTTTGGGGTCAAGCAATTCGCAACACTATACCTATCTATATCATGAGTGGTCTTGAAGGAACTCTGGGTGGTGCATCCTAAGCTGCTATTGCCTCCGCAAATCACTTATAGAAAATAGCCTATTAGTTCTACCCATGGACTTGTCAGGTACCCATGGAAGAGTAGAGACTAATGATAAGTTTTGTGACACTCCGTGAATCCCTAGTAAATTCCTCAATAATGGATTGGACGCGTCCAATCACTAGAAAATATCATGAATAGAATAATGTAAAGAAAAAGCACAAACATATTAATTAACAAGAACACACCACACTTCAATTACTCAAATCATCATAACATTAATAAAAGAGGATTCAAGCCATGTTACAACCCATCACGGAGATCATGATGGGGAAGGATGAAGGAGTAGCGGTGATGGACATGGTGATGACGTCACGGTGATGGTGGCATTGGCGTGGTGATGGCGGCGTCCTCCTTCTCCTCCTCTTCTTGCTTGGATGGCTTGATGGTGTTGATGGATATCCAGATCTTGGCGGAGCTGTAGAGGCTATGGAGGTCGCATGGTGGCAGGGCGCCACCGTGGAGGTGGTAGATGGGATCTGGATCTTGTATATGGTGTATGGTGGATTCCTCCTCTCCTCCCTCCTTTATATAGGCCTTGGGGGTGCCCTAGGATTCCTCCAATACCGTCATATGACTTAGGGAAGGTTCTGGAGCCTCTGGAGGGCGAAATCTTGTCGTTTGCAACCTTTTTGGCAACTATACGGCGGGATCTATACGGTCGGAATTATTTCTCCCGCCGTATAGTTGGTCGTCAAACCATCAGTACCCTTTAGAATTTTGGTCACCATTTCTTCATACGAATTCCATTTTGGGTGTTCTTGGGATCGGTGAGTTCGTATCGTTGAGGGATACAACCCTGTAGTCTTGGATCTTTATTTTTAGGAGTTGGAAAAATTCACTTTTCCAACACCTCAAATGGCTAAGTCTGGTCCCTGCAGCTCCTCCATACTATGCTCTCTTTGTTCCTTTTGCCTTTGTTTAATCCATAATCATCATCAACACCTACACACATGTAAAAGACAAGGAAGAGGGATAAAATTCTACCTAAACTATTAAATGTGCAAAGCTCATGTTGAATTAATAAAAACAAGTAATCATGCATATTAGGCATAGCAATAGTTAGGCAAAAGACACAATTTATATTGATAAAAAGTGTTGTATTATCACAGCCATCATGGTGACAAAAAAAGGTGTTGGAGTTAAGAAAAGATATGCCCCCAACTCAACTTGGGCATCAAGAATTTATCAAAATCCAAATACAATGTAGCAAGAGGCAACTACAATATATAATGCATATTGGATATGAACCAAAAGATGGGTTTTTCTGTGATGCTCAAATGCAAGGTGGCATGGTGACATGAGAATTACATGTAAGAAGTAGCAATATATAGACTAGGAAAATAGCATTACAATTGTTAGACAATTGGGATGCTACAACTCTCCCCCACTAAACAAGAATCTTGCCCCGAGATTCCTAGGAAAAATAAAAAGGCACAAGGAGAGGCGGGTGTTCAAAACGAAGGTGATCCCCACGTTCCCAAGTTGATGAAAAAGAGAATGGTGCGGCCATTACACCTTGCAAAACTTGCTAGACTTGTTGCGAGTCTTGCATTTTGCTTCTTAGAAACAAAGGACTTGAAGAGTTGGAGGATTATCGAGAAACAAGGTAGGTAGGTGAACATAGCTCACGTGATGTCAAGGAACACGATAATGGAAAAGAACCACTTGTTGAAAGGGTTATGGAAGGATGATGTATTAATGAGAGGAAGAAAATACACATCGTTAGGATTCAAGATCAAAAGACACAAGTGGAGATGATTGTTTGTCTCGCCGGAAGAAAAGTGACTTTGGAGAAGTTATCAACCACTATGAAAATTGCATTGCTTCTTCCCTCGAATTTAAGAAATGAAGTTCGAAAACAACAATGCTTTGAAACAACAGCGTTCCTTGATCTCAACATAATAAGATTTGAATTGAGGACTTCTCGGATTAACTTGTTGTTGTGTCGGTAAGAACCAAACGATCACACAATTGAGGTGCACAGATATCTTCAAGAGAAGGAGGTGATACAAGTTTATGGTGGAATCCTCAGAAGAAGTCGAATATTGCAAATTTAGAATTTATTATAGAGATGCTTATTACTTTCCTTAACCATGAGGTTAATGCAATAGATTTTGCAATTCATGGAATCAACCATAGTTGGCTTTACCAAGAGGAAAGAATTGACAAATTGAAGTCATAGATATCATCCATCCATCTTGTTTGACGATGTCGAGCGCCAACAAAAAGGAGAGGACAGAGAAGATTTCTCATTTGTTTCCACCAAATCGTTGAAGATTTTTCTCCATCTTGAAATAGTCAAGACCACCAATAAGAGATTACTGATTACGTTCTTGAGAGAACACTCCGGAAAACAAGGACGGAAGTGCAAGTATCAAGATATAGAGGCCACTTCTAACTTCCATGGAATGAGTAAAATCACATTAATATACCAATTCAATGTACAAGAGCGAATGATAAGAGTAGTCGGATGGGGATAAGTCCATCGGGCACCCAAAGCATTACTCCATACATGAATAGGAAAATCTTGCAACCCAACTCTCAAAAACAGACTAAAGATCTTGACAAGTAGAATTCATGAAGCTCCATAAGAATTCAAAGATGTGATGCAAACACTTTTCCAGATCCAAAGAATATAAATATGATGATGTTGTCGTCGTGTCGGAAGTCCCTGGCCATCGGAAAAGATATGAACAAAGATTACGGAGTACAACTGCAAGATTCAACATATAGGGAAAAAGATATCACCAACTTGAATAGAAGGGTTACAAAAGATCTAAAAAGTCTTCATGGCATCTATCGGATTGAGCATAGAAGGTAGAGAGAGGATTTCAAAAGGTTTCTTGATGAGCGAAAGACCAAAATAATTTCTTGTCCTTCTTAAGAAGATCCGAGAGAGATTTAGCAGTCTTGAGGAAAACTTTAGTGGAAAGATGACGATAACTTGGCCAAACAAGGAGAAGCTCCGGATTTGGTTGAAGGTGGAGGATGAAATTAAGAATTGAATTGAAGATTCTAGAATTGTAGCAATGTCTTTAGCAGAAGGACATGGCTGAGATGGGTGACTTCAAAAAGTCGGAGCTTACACTTTGAGAACTTGCACCTAGGCTATGTTCTTGAAGCTTGAGAGGATGATAAAAAGATGTTCTTCATGTTCCGCCATTGATATAGAATAGACAAGCATATTGTCACGATATACCACCAAGAATTATCGAGATGGTCCAAGGATACCCAGTTCACGAGGCGAGAGAAATGAACGAATGCTCGAAACACTTTCTTAGCTCAACATTGTTGGAAAGATCAATGTTACGAGCAAGGATTTGTGTTGGAAGAGATGTATTTAAAGAATAGATTATCCGACCCTTTTGATGATAAAAGATATGTCGAGTTGTCCACATAGTTGATTGGGTCACCGATTGAAAAGAGAAGAGATCTTTGATAAGAACTGATGATAACTCATACATTTAAGCAAATATATTGGAGATAAAAGGACAAGATTCTCCTGTATCAAAGAGAACCTTTGCAGATATGGAGTTCAAAAGATGTGAATCACGAGAATCAGATGATAATCCATCATATTGCCTATGGAAATCTTCGGATTGCCAAAGATACTTTAATATGATATAGATAAGATCACGATACAACTAAAATTCACAAGAGATAACCGCAAGCATTCGAAGAATTAGATTGATAGCATTTAAAATATTCTACTCGTGATAAGTGTCATATAGCTATCCTGAGAACCAAATTGCAATCGCAAGAATCAGATCGACACCCGTTATGTATTTAGCCGAAAAGAATTTAAAGATGAAGTGAAAACTCTAGATTGAAGTGCCGGTAGCAAAAGATCGAGTTAGCATGGACATACCGACAAAAAGAAGGTGAAACATGTATCACACATGACTGAAAAGAAGTGTGGAAACACAGATATATCGAAGAAAAAATTCCGCATTTTTGGCATTAAAATACCAACTAGATGCGAAAAACAACTTAACGAATAGATATTAGCAACTCCACATTTTGTGAAAAGCATGCCGGAAGGAAGAACACCCTTAACAAGATTGCGTCGGTTTACAAAGAGTTGGGTAGATCACGTCGGCTTACACAAAGCCTGTCGGTATGGAATGTACCAATAGTTGATAACCAAAGGCCGACTGCGAAGCAAAGTTGGTTGCAACAGATAGACAAAGGATTTAACACATCCTATGGCACTACGGAAACCCTAAACACGTGAATCCTAGTTTGAATTTTTAGATGATGATAGACAAATGTTACACATTTCCTTACCAAAAAAGGGTGGGTGGGTGGGTAAGAAGAAAAATGGAAGCAGTCCTACTCTCACATTTAGTTTTTCCCTAGTATACGTAGCTACCAAAATATTTTCTACAGTGACAACAACCATCTTGACTAAGACCCTAAAGGGCGGAATCACTCTGATACCACTTGTAATACCTCGGACCCTACGCTCTAAGTTCAAGCCTAGATGAACCAAAAATTGGATAAGAGATTCTACCGCGGAGGCCCAAGGCCACCCAAGCATAGGCCCGTAGAAGCGGAGCAGGTGATGGCTCTAAAATATAGCCATCTACGTCCACATTTAAACTGGATATTAATCATACTTTTGATGAAATATCTCTCTAAACCCTGCCACTAATGCTAATATTCAGAAGGGTATGCAATCATTTGTTCTTGTATTTTTCCTGTGCAGATAATGTCATTTAAAGGAGGGAATCACTACATTAAAGTCAAAAATACGATATTTCCTTCGACCAGAAGAAACCAGGAGCCTGATGTGCTCATCGTTCGACGTAGAGCTTGTTGGGAACCCCAAGAGGAAGGTATGATGAGCACAGCAGCAAGTTTTCCCTCAGTTATGAAACCAAGGTTTAATCGAACCAGTAGGAGCAAGGAAACACCCCAAAGGTGTTACTAGCTGAGCTTTGGCAGGGCGCACTATCGGTGCTAGTAATAACATGGAGACCTGGACAACACAACCACAGAACTTTGTCCCCAACTTGCGATGAGGTTGTCAATCTCACCGTGTTTTGCAGAAAACAAAGGATTAAACGTATCGAATGGAAAGGAGTAAAAGTTTGCAGAAAGTAAACACAAAGCAGTAAAAGATTGTAGATTGTATGTAAAGAGAAAGGACCGGGATCCATAGTTCACTAGAGGTGGCTCTCCTTAGATAGATAACATGCTGGGTGAACAAATTACAGGGGGGAATTGACAAACACCGAGAAAGCAATACATGCATATACTAATCATCTTGACTCCTTTGAGACTTGATTGGACAATACAACATAATACATAGACCGCCATCCAACTGCATCTATGACTAATAATCCACCTTCAGGTTATCATCCGAACCCCCTCCAGTATTAAGTTGCAAGCAACAGATTATTGCTTTACGAACTACGTGTAAAGTAAACAATACGATTGTTCTATGAACAAAGGATTGTTTCGGTCACTTCCCCAGATTACCAGAGGCATGAACCCACTATCGAGCATAAATACTAACTCTTGGAGTTGCTAGCATCTACTTGGCAAAGATAGCTACTAACAACGGAAAGCATGCAAGATCACAAATAACAAAGACATGATAGAATCAATAATCAATCTGAAATAGCATCTCAATATCCATCGGATCCCCGCAAACACAACATGTATGGATTACAAATAGATGATCTTGATCATGAACGGAGCTCACAAGATATAAACATGAAAGCACAAAGGAGGAGAACCAACCATCTAGCTACTACATGGATCCGTAGTCCAAGGATGAACTACTCACGCATCACACCGGAGGCTTGCATGGTGATGAAGAAGGCCTCCAGGGTGAATTCCCCTCTCCGGCAGGGTGCCGGGAAGAGCTTAAGATCCCTCCCGATCTAGGGATGGAGATGACGGAGGCTACATACTCTTTCATGGATTTTTGATCGGGTACTTAGGGTTTTCGTCCCGAGGGCAATATATATGTGGAAGGAGAGGTCGAGGGGGTGTCGGGAGCGGCCACACCACCCCCTAGCGCGGGCCAGGCCTGGACGCGCGGCCAGGTGGTGTGGTGGCCCCCAGGCCCTTCTCCGTCTCGTATTCTGGCACTTGATCCCTTCTGAAAAATAGGAACTTTGGCTTTTGTCCCGTCCAATTCCGAGAATATTCATTTTCTGACTTTCTTGGAACCAAAAACAGCAGAAAACAGGCAGCTGGCACTGTGGCTCTTGTTAATAGGTTAGTCCAAGAAATCATATGAAAAGTACTCCAAAGTTGGAACAAAACACAAGAAAGTGGATAAAACCAAGCATGGAGCATCAAAAGTTATAGATACATTTGCAATGTATCAACATCCCCAAGCTTAACTCCTGCTCGTCCTCGAATAGGTAAGTGATAAAAAGAAAGAATAATTTTTGAGGTGACATGCACCATCAAAGACTTGATCAAAGTATTTGTAAAACATTCAAAGCTGGGATCATAGTACTTCAATCATAACATGAAAGACAAAGTTCTAGCAATAAGCAAAGAAACTATGATGCAACATGAAAAGGCACAAACAAAAGATTCATGAATAACAATGCTTTGCAAGATGTTTGTTTGTTTCACATAAATAAAACATAGCATAATAGTATTTAGCTTGTCCCTCAATAGAGTAGCAAATATAAATGCATAGGACACCTTCAAAGTTCATAAGAGTGACTAGATACAATAGTTTAAAACAAGCAATATCAATTTATGCATCAATCAACTAGTCTTGGGACAATGCACAAAGAACTAAGAATGGCCACTATGCTCTCAAAGTAGGTGCATAAAGATAGAAGGTGGAGACTCAATATAATGGTGGAAGAAAGGCCTTTGTAAAAGGAAGTAGGGATTCAAGTCTCATAAAGAGCTTCCAAAAATTATGGTACTTATAGCTTTCATCTCTCATTGCCCCTATCATAAGCATCTTGAAGGTGATTAAGGTTAAAGTGACATAACTAAGAGGATATGCTAGACAAGTTATAAAACGAAATCTCATGCCCCTTACTTACAAAGACCGATCCTCATGCTACTCAACTTCAGTCACGAGTAAGCTCTTGTCATTGTAAGTATATGTGTATCATTAAGAACCGCCAACGGGGTACCCCTTGCACATGATACAGGAACTTTCCCATAATCAAAATGACAAGGCAAGCAGACAATGAGCATCTCAGCGATCTTTTTATTTGCTATTTGCATAGGTTTTTATTGACGATGCTTCATAGAGTGCTCATTATGGTGATGCTGCAAGTTTCCACCATGATTAGGCATGGCTTAGGCTAGTGGCCCAGGCGTTTCTCTAACACACATACAAACTCCATGATCTTACAAGTTCCACTTTTATTTCACACCGTCGGGATCCGTAAGCAAAAGAACATGATATCAACGGGATACAAAGTACAAGTGCAATGTTGAAAGCGTTCCCCATGAAACATGGTTCTGCTAATTTCAACTTATAAAGCGCAAGCATATACGCAACAAAGAAGGACCCAATGGTTCAAGTTTATTAGAGGCAAAAAATAAAGTGTGCCATCAAGTTCGTGAGAGCTTTAATCACTAGTTTTCTCATAACAAGTTTAATTTGGAAGGTAAACAAAAGCATGAATATACTTGGAATAGCATAAGCTAGTAGGTAGGTATGGTGGACTCTTTGGAATAACTTGGTTTAGGGAGTTGGATGCATGAGTGGAACTCATACTTGGCTGTGGAGGCTAGCAAAAGACTGGGAGCGACAAACTAAGAGAGCAATAATGGCCATAATCATGCAGAGCAACAAAACATCATTGATAAAAGCATAAAGTGATACTACAAGTTGAAAACTAAAGGATCATAAATGCTATGGTGACTTGAGCTAGTCATAACATGGTGTGAGCATGCGCCAAGTCAACCCAAATAAAGCATCAAAGGAGAATACCACTATACTATGCTTTAATACGCTAAAACAACGCATGATTCATCCAAGGCACATTAAGAAATATCAATTGTTTATAACAAGTCATGCTACAACAAAGAATACTAAGCATAAAGCCAAAACAATATCAAGCATGGCATGACAAAGCACAGGCCACAATCAAAAACAAGCTCTTTTTACCACATAAGTGTGAACTTTCCTACTCTTTCCAAACCAAACCAAACTATTTGCAAACCAATGTATGAAAGAGGGGGTCCAACCAATTTATTCAGAAAACTTAGAAAACAAAGCAAACTAAAAACCAAAACGAAAATGAAAAAGAAGATGCTCCAAGAACAACACAATTGTGCATGAAACAATAAAAATGAAGCGTTTGGAAGAAACCTGGGATTTTTATTGATGAAGAAGGGGATGCCTTGGGCATCCCCAAGCTTTGACGCTTGTACTTCTTGGATATTTCTTGGGGTGACACGCGTGGCATCCCCAAGCTTGAGCTTTAGTCCATCCTTCATCTCATTACTCATTCCTTCCATACACCTGATATTTTTCCTTCATACAAAACTTCACAGAATCTTTATTAGCAACATTAGTGCACTCAAGATAAATAAGTCTAAAGGTTCAGTTCTAACACCAAATAAACTTCCATTAGAACACTAGATACTGTAGCGCTTCCCTCAAAAAGCTCAATTCCCCAAAAGAACTAAAAAGGAACTCACAAGAAGCAAATGCAGAAAATGGCAGAAATCTGTCAAAACAGACCAGCAGGTAAAGACGATTTTTTTAGAAGACCTTATGTTGCTCAAATCAAAAAGTGTTGAACTAACGAAAGTTATATAACAACCTGGGGCAGAATCACAAAACATTACAGCTCAATCCGACATACAAAGATCTCTCACGAATGTTTACGGTGAAGCACAAAAATCTGTTTCGGGACAACAACTTTCCCAATCATTACTTCTCTCTCATTAGAGGTTACTCTTGGCACAAAAAGCAAATAAAAAGGATAAAGAGAGGTTATTACAGAGGTAATAACTTCCAAGACTCATCTAAAACTTTTGGGTTATCTCCCAATAAGTACTTTTCTTTAACGCCTTTAAGTTAGGCATAAGAAGCAAAGAAAGAATCAAGTGTTCTCAAATGAAGAAGCATTAAGACCAACTTTCTTGCCCTTACCTCTTTTATTTTTATTCTTAACCTTTGGGAAAATGTGATTGTTTGGTGGAGAAGAAAGGTGCATGGTCCCCCTTCCCACATCTATTATTGCTCCAAGGAGTTATAATAGGGACCTTCCAAATATAATTTGTCCTTTTCCTGCACATTCAATAACAAGATAATCAATAGAAATCATTTTCCCAAGGATCTTTGTAAACACTCCTTCAGCTATTCCAATAGGTAATATGGTAGCATTATTAGCAAGAGATATTTCTTTTCCTCCTTTAGTAAGCCCCCAAAGATTCAAAGATTCGTAAATATCTTTGGGTATACGACAAAATTCAGACATGATATCACAGCGAGCTTGAAAAGTTTCAGTGTTTATCTCAATATTTACTGTAGGGAGCCACTTTGATGGTTCAAAATTTATTGGAACATAATTGTGATGCTCCCTAAGCGTATTATAGCAATCTTTTAACCTAGCAGTGCCAGTCTCAAGAGTGTTCAACCTAGCAAATATTTTTGCGAAAGAAATGTCAATTTGGCTAGGCATGTTGTAAGTGAGGATCAATTTATTTATAGCATTAATAGCATCATCCTCATTACATTGGAGGAAATACCCTCCCACAACAGCATCTAAAGCATATCTATAGCAAAGAGCAATCCCAAGGTAAAAACTGCTAAGGAACAAGCTTTGAGTCATTTTAGGCTCAGTTTTTCATGTAGACCAGAGATTCTAGACCAAGCTTCCTTAAAACTTTCCTAAATTCCTTGTTTAAAAGTGAAAATCATTTCCTCGGGTGACATAGTGATTGGAGCAAGGCTAGACATGAAGGCAACTTAAGATAGGAACTAATTTTTTTGTGTTTTTCAAATAAGAAAGCAAACTAGTAAAACTATTTTTTGTGTGTTTTTGATAAGAAAACAAGCAAACAAAACAAAAAGAAACTAAGCAAAACAAAAATAACAAAGTAAATAGATTGGTTATGAGGGACTCCCCTTGTGAAGATGTCCTTGACTCCCCGGCAATGGCGGCAGAAAAGATCTTGATGTGCTCGTCGTTCGACGTAGAGCTCGTTGGGAACCCCAAGAGGAAGGTATGATGAGCACAACAAGTTTTCCCTCAGTTATGAAACCAAGGTTTAATCAAACCAGTAGGATCAAGGAAACATCCCAAAGGTGTTACTAGCTGAGCTTTGGCAGGGCGCACTACCAGTGCTAGTAGTAACGTGGAGACCTGCACAACACAACCACAGAACTTTGTCCCCAACTTGCGATGAGGTTGTCAATCTCACCGTGTTTTGCGGAAAACAAAGGATTAAACGTATCGAATGGAAAGGAGTAAAAGTTTGCAGAAAGTAAACACAAAGAAGTAAAAGATTGTATGTAAAGAGAAAGGACCGGGATCCATAGTTCACTAGAGGTGGCTCTCCTTAAATAGATAACATGCTGGGTGAACAAATTACAGCGAGGCAATTGACAAACACCGAGAAAGCAATACATGCATATACTAATCATCTTGACTCCTTTGAGACTTGATTGGGCAATACAACATAATACATAGACCGCCATCCAACTGCATCTATGACTAATAATCCACCTTCAGGTTATCATCCGAACCCCTCCGATTATTAAGTTGCAAGCAACAGATTATTGCTTTACGAACTGCGTGTAAAGTAAACAATACGATTGTTCTATGAACAAAGGATTGTTGTTTTCTCCCTAGTAGCAACAACACATATAGTACCTTAGAGATTTATGTCACTTCCCTAGATTACCAGAGGCATGAACCCACTATCGAGCATAAATACTAACTCTTGGAGTTGCTAGCATCTACTTGGCAAAGATAGCTACTAACAACGGAAAGCATGCAAGATCACAAATAACAAAGACATGATAGAATCAATAATCTATCTGAAATAGCATCTCAATATCCATAGGATCCCCGCAAACACAACATGTATGGATTACAAATAGATGATCTTGATCATGAACGGAGCTCACAAGATATAAACATGAAAGCACAAAGGAGGAGAACCAGCCATCTAGCTACTACATGGATCCGTAGTCCAAGGATGAACTACTCACGCATCACACCGGAGGCTTGCATGGTGATGAAGAAGGCCTCCAGGGTGAATTCCCCTCTCCGGTAGGGTGCTAGGAAGAGCTTCAGATCCCTCCCGATCTAGGGATGGAGATGACGGCGGCTACAGACTCTTTCGTGGATTTTTGATCGGGTACTTAGGGTTTTTGTCCTGAGGGCAATATATAGGCCAAAGGAGAGGCGGAGGGGGTGCTGGGAGCGGCCACACCACCCCCTGGCGCGGGCTAGGCCTGGCCGCGCGGCCAGGTGGTTTGGTGCCCCCCAGGCCCTTCTCCGTCTCGTAATCTGGCACTTTATCCCTTCCGGAAAAATAGGCACTTTGGCTTTTGTCCCATCCAATTCCGAGAATATTCATTTTCTGACTTTCCTGGAACCAAAAATAGTAGAAAACAGGCAGCTGGCACTGTAGCTCTTGTTAATAGGTTAGTCCAAGAAATCATATGAAATGTACTCCAAAGTTGGAACAAAACACAAGAAAGTGGATAAAACCAAGCATGGAACATCAAAAATTATAGATACATTTGCAATGTATCAGAGCCGTCCAACGAAGACAGACGCCGTAATGACCAACTATATGGCTGGAGCAAAAATTCTGACCATATAGTTCCGGTCGTATAGTTGGCACCGCCTCCATTAGGTCAAACAGAATAACTTTCGTGAAGGGATCCCTATATAAAGAAGCCTCAGACGACGAGAAAATGGAGAGACACCACGCCCCAGAAACCATACCTCGCTAGAAAGCCGCCTCTAGATCTCCAAACCCTTCTCCATCTCCAGAGCCATCTTCCACCACTTGTAATAGTAGATCTCTTCTGTGATTGGTGACATTGTAAGAATATTGCTATCAATCTTATGATATTCATTACAATGTTTGTGATTGTTGATCTCATCTCTATGGGTGAGTAATTCTCCTTGGGCTAAGGGCTTCGGCCTAGCCATGCAACAATTGTGCATGTGATTTATCATAGATGGGATCGTGTATTAGTTTGTATGACATGATGATTATCGTATCCTCTCTTGCCTCAATCTAAGGACTTGTCAGGTACCCAAGACCCCGAGGGTTGAGCCAGGTATAGGGAGTATGAGTGATGACTGATCTGCAGGTTGGGAATCCTAGTGATAGAAACTCGAGTCCCGCATAGGAACTCGCGCTCGTCGAATTCCTCCGTGAGCACTGGGAAATTTTTTCCTGGTGTCCTGCGGACATACCAGGAGTTCCCAGGGAATTTGCCGAGCACGCACTCAACGTCAACCCCGACGCAAGGCCAGTCAAGCAAACAATCAGGTGACTGTCTGAGACATGAGCGCAGGCAGTCGGAATGGAGATCAACAGACTCCTCAAGGCCAAGTTCATACGCGAGATCAAGGAAAGCACTTGGCTCGCCAATACGGTGCTGGTACCAAAAAAGTACACTGACATCCTACGGATGTGTGTGGACTTCACTTCTTTAAACAAGCACTGCCCAAAAGATCACTTTCCGCTGCCACGAATCGACCAGATCATCGACTCCACCGCGGGATGCGAGCGCCTCTGCTTCCTCAACGCCTACTCAGGCTATAATCAAATTCGAATGAAGGAGGAAGATCAGGAGAAAACAATGTTTACAACGCCCTTTGGTGTGTTCTGCTACAACACAATGCCCTTCGGGCTAAAAAATGCAGGAGCCACCTACCAGCGAGGCATGCAGGCTTGCCTCAAGGAACAACTAGGTCGCAACATCCAAGTCTATGTCGACGACATAGTAATCAAAACCAAGGAGGAAGCCTCTCTAATCGATGATTTGCGCGAAACCTTCGCCAACCTCGATCGCTACCGGATCAAGCTCAATCCGGACAAATGCGCCTTCGGCGTACCATCTGGGTAGCTACTCGGATACCTCATCTCCGCGAGAGGGATCGAGGTGAAAGAAGATAAAAGCCATACTGGCCATGGAGAAGCCGAAGAACATAAGAGGCGTCCAGCAACTGGCCAGACGAATCGTGGCCCTTAGTCGATTTATTAGTCGGATGGGTGAAAAGGCACTGCCCTTCTACCAGCTCCTGCGCAAAGCCAAAAAATTCGAGTGGACCAATGAAGCACAAGAAGCATTCCAAGATCTCAAGCGCTTTCTATCCACCTCGCCAGTACTGGTGACTCCACGAGAAAGGGAACCACTGTTGCTGTACATCTCCGCCACCAACCAGGTGGCCAACACAGTGCTTGTCGTCGAGCGAGCCGAGGAAAACAAAGTCCATGGCGTACAACGCCCGGTATACTACCTCAACGAGGTCCTCACGCCAACAAAACAGTGGTACCCGCACTACCAGAAGCTGGCGTACAACGTCTTTATGACCGCCCGACGACTGCGCCACTACTTCCAGGAACACCCAATCGTGGTAGTCAACGACGCCCTGTTGGGGCATATCCTCAATAACCCCGACGCCATCGGTCACGCTTTAGAATAGAGCTGTCTCCATGAGACATCACATACAAAAGCAGCGCCATCAAGTCGCAAGTGCTCCCTGACTTTCTCGTGCACTGGATGGAGAACCAACTCCCGGACAAGCCAGATATGTCCTACCTCTGGACAATGCACTTCGATGGGTCCAAACGGAAAAACGGAGCAGGCGCAGGTGTCATATTGACATCACCTCAAGGGGACAAGCTGAAATATATCCTGCGAATGCAGTTCACAACCTCAAACAACGAGGCTGAATACGAGACCCTGTTGCACGGGATGAGGATGGCAAAAGCCTGTGGCACCAAAAGGCTCATCATATATGGCGACTCCAAGTTGGTCGTCAACCAAACAATGCACGAGTGCGACGCATTGAACGACAACATGATCGCGTACCGCGACCTCTACGATACACTCGAAGGAGACTTCGATGGTTGCGAGTTGCGACTCATAGGTCGCGAAAGCAACGAGGAGGCGGACGCACTCGCCAACATAGGCTTTACCTGCGCCTCCATACCACCTGGGGTATTTCTCGAGCGCATATGCGAACGCTCCATCAAGCCAAAGGCCGCCAAGAAGAAAACAAGCGCAGCAACGGACTCGAGGGCTACGCCACCCAATGAGCCAATGGCACTCGATGACTTGGAGCTGGACACAGGACTCGAGGGACCAATGAGCGTCATGATGATCGAGCAATCTTGGACGCAGTCGTACATTACGTACCTCCTCAGCAAGAGACTACCGGACGATCCGACAGATGCACGGCACATCGCGCGGCACTCCAAAGCATTCACCGTTTTCAACGGCAAACTGTACAAACGCAGCATCACAGGAGTGCTACAATGATGCGTCTCCATGGCTGACGGAAGAGCAATACTCCTCGACATCCATGAAGGGACCTGCGGGCACCACGCAGCAACCTCGCCGCCGGCAAAAGCTCTACGAGCTGGATTTTACTGGCCCACGGCCATGCGCGACGCCAAGAACATAGTCCAAAAATGCAATGCTTGCCAGCGATTCGCGGACAAGCCACACGCACCAGGTGCAGAGCTACGGCCTATTCCATTGGCCTGGCCCTTCGAACAATGGGGGCTTGATATGGTAGGCAAGCTGCCAAGATCCTCGCGAGGAGGCTACGTTTACCTCTTGGTTGCAGTCGACAAATTCACCAAGTGGATCGAGGCCGTGCCATTGACCAACCAATCAGGGCACATCGCAGTCAAGTTCTTCGAGTCCATCGTCTAACGTTTCGGCGTGCCACACAGCATTATTACCGACAACAGGACGAACTTCACATCCAAGGAGTTCCAAGAATTCTGCGAGAACCTCGGGATCAACATCAGCTACGCCTCAGTAGCACATCCACAGACCAATGGTCAGGTGGAAAAAGCAAACGGGATCGTCTGCAGCGGCATCAAGAAGCGACTCCTGCGACCACTCGAACAAGCGGTGGGTTGCTGGCCAGATGAGCTGCAATCCGTACTCTGGAGTCTACGTACAACTCCATACAGCACCACGGGCTACACGCCATTCTTTATGGTGCACGGAGCAGAAGCAGTACTACCCGCCGAGGTACGGTACAAGGCGCCACGTGTAGTCGCCTACAGCGAGCAAGAATCATCCCTCACACTCGAAGACTCCGTCGACCTGCTCGACGAAGCAAGAGAAATCGCCGTAGAAAGATCTACGATCTACCAGCAGAACCTGCGCAACTACCACAGTAGAAGGCTTTGCCCCAGATCCTTCGTCGAAGGTGACTTGGTCATGCGACTAAAGCAGCAGGGGCATCTCACGCTCGAGTCCCCCTGGGAAGGACCGTACGTGATTACAGAAGTAATCCCAGGTGGCGCCTATCGCCTTAAAGACCTGGAGACAGGAGTCGCATACTCCAACCCTTGGAACGTCGCACAACTGCGACGCTTCTACCCCTAGTAGTTTTTACTTTTTACATCACAAACAAGGCTACTCAGCCAAGGCTACTTAGCCGCACATTGTACCTCGCACTGTTCTTCGAATAAATAAAAGCTAAGTGCCCCAAAACTCCGTGTTCTCCTTTACTTTGTCAATTTTTATACTCGGGGGCTGCGCCACCCATACGTCTGTTCTTCGAACCAGTAACGCGATATCCTGAGTAGCTGGCACATCAATCGAACCCCTTAATACAAACCCTACCCAGCTGCAACGCACCTGGCAGGTTGAGAAGGGACCAAGGGAAAAGATGGCTAGGATAACGAAAAGGACTCGCATAGTGCAACGCACCTCACGCTTACAAAGCTATTTGTACACATTCAACAATAAATTATCTACAAATATATATGAACTTTACAACACAAGTACACTTATGTGCAGGATACATATTTGGCTACCCTTGCAACAGAAGAACATTAGTTTGTTCCTCGAAGAAGTCGACGATCTCCTCGGCTAGGCGGTCCACCGCCTGATAGTGCGGCACCATATTCCAGGAAGATCCTGCTGGTGGCGCCGGTGGCCCAGAGGCAATGGCGGCGACATCCACGTCAGGCCTGTGCAAACGCACCATCGAGAGTGCATCCTTGGCACCAGCCACCAACTGCTGCCTCACGCACTCGCGAACCGCGGACATATCTTGAAATTTGGCCAAGAGAGCCAGCAGGCTTGATGGGGTGTCATCCAGCGGGAACATCGCCCGATAGATGTTCTTCAAACACGACTGCGACTTCTTCAGGAAGAGCAGCACTCGCGAGGCGCGATCCTGCAGGGTCGCCAATGCAGTCGCACGATCATGATCTACCTAGAAGTATCCACTCTCCTGAAGTTGCTCCTGGGTGAGATCATGAGGGCGGATAGCAATCCTATCCCTCTCCTCCTGCGGATGGCGTGCGCTAAGAACTACACGAAGCAGCATCAACAACATGAGTACAACGTACCATTGCGACTAACTACAAAGGAAAAGATGAGGATGAGCAAACTAACACTTAAACTGGTCGCCTAGCTGCGTCACCTCGCCAAGCAGATATTGCTCGCGGGCGGCGGCTTTTTCAGCCTTCGACTTCCACACGTCCACGCTACCACGGATCACGGGTAACTCACGCTCCAGTTGCTTAACACGATCACGAAGTCGCGAAACCAAGGACAACTCCTCTACCCTGGAGCGCGGTGGTGCCACTGTATCCTCAAGAGATGGCGAGTCCTGGGTTCCCCCCACAGGACCACTTGATGTACCCTACCACAAAGTCAAGCCAGAGGCAAATAAGACGACCAACTTAACACAAAGTCAAAAAGTAACAGATGCATTCAGGATCAGCATAAAATATCCACAAACACAGTCGCCAGCAGGCATGTTCTCCAATCAAAAGGACAATTCATCAACTATTACAAAAAAACTAACTACGGAGCAGCTGGCTTCTTCGACTTCGACGGCTTCAGGGGATTCATCAAGTCCGTGGCGATCGACGCCATCGACTTTCCGCCAGCTCACGAGGCGAAGCCTTCGCATGACCTTCTTAGCACGCTGGAGCTCCTCCGGTGCCAGCAGCGGTATTTATCAAGGAATGGCCATATTTGGCACGAGCGGTTGCAAAGGGGCGAATACTACTGCGACCATCCGCCAGCATCGTCTTCGACACCGCAGAGGGATCTATCTCGACTTCGTGGGCTTGCACCATGGCAAGTGACATGGTCGCGCCAGCCACGCGAAGGGAGTTCTTGTATGTGGCAGGCACACCCCTGGCGAGTGACTCCACCAGCTCGTCCACATTGTCAACCAGCTCCGTCTTCGGCATCAACTCCTCCCGGAGGCGACTAAGGGTGACCTTGGCCTTGGACAACGTATTTTGGACAGCGGCGCTACGGTCCTCGATTGTAGACACCGCGCCCGCCAGAGCGTCATCGCGACAAAGGGCCTGTGGGTCAAAGCTCAAATCGCCAGCATCTGCACAGAAACCCACACATGGATGAAATCTCTAGCGCCACCGGCAAAACTACAGATGCAGAGAAGAACAACAATAAAATATCTACCGGCAAAGGTACCTGAGAGGGCCTTGGCGATTGAGAACAGTTGCTCTTCGAACAACTTTTCCCTAGCCGCAAAGGAGGCACGCAGATCCTCTTCGCGCTTCTGTGCATCATTACGAGCCGCGATTGCCTCGTCGCGCCCCTTCACAGCTGCGGCTAACGTCTTTTCCAAGGTGGTAATGTTGCGCAGTAAAGCATTATGCTCAGCTACATGGCAACCAAAAGTTGACTATCAGTCGACTATACCAAAAAAAAGGGAGGAGACGAAAAAGAATAAGTGTCGAACACTCACTTTTGACGACGCGGTGACGCGACTCAAGCATTGCATGCTGGCGGCCGATTGCCATCACTTGCACCGCCACTTGCGCGGCTTCCTTTACAAGGAGCTGTCGCACAAAACAAGGGATCAGAAAGGGCAATAGAAAACATCGACTGCCACATTAAAAAGAAAGGAAGATATACTTACATGGTCCTCTAGCGACCCTGAAGAGGTTTGCTGAACCGTCATCCGAACAACCATTCGATGCCCCCCTACGTGAGGAGAGCTCGAAGAATTGTGCCCGGAGTGGGCCGCCGCCGGAGGAGAAGGAGCGCGCTCGACCTCTACCTTGGCCCTTGAAGCCGTGACTCCCGATTCTTTCAAAACCTCGACGTCGCCAGAATATGACGACGCCTCTGGACTACAAGACCAAATCCACATTGAGAAAAGGGCAAACTCCAGGGCAAAACCAACAAGAAGAAAAACAGAAAAGAATGAATGACCTAGCAAACTTACCAGTTAAAGTTGTCAAGATCAAACGTGGCCGCCGCTGATTCCGACGAAGACTCCTTGGGCAATCGCATCTTCTTGCGAGAATACGGCGCCACAGCCCTCACAGGAACGGCTGGAATTGGCGACTCCGTGCCAACAGCCGCGCCTCCTGGAGTCGAAGGAGTCGACGTCGAGTCCTCGCTACGCAAACGCTTGCATGTATCTGGCTCGTACTCGGGGCTTCCTCTTCCACATCAGAAGGGACAGTCGACTCAGACTCGTCCTCTTCCAAAGCTTCGCGAGGAATAATCCCCTCAGGGAGAGGAGGCATACAAGGCGACACCGCCCAATCCTGCATACAAACAGAACAAGTAAGCAAACAGAAAAGCAATCGTGAAAATAAGCTACTGCGTAGCACAACTATACCTCAGGAGGAGGATTCGAAGCATCAAAAGGAGGAACAACTGGTTCACTCGGAAGCACATCCTTGACAGTGCACTTCGTGACCAGTCGAATCCTCTTATCCACCTCACTCGCGGACATGCCATCGGCAGACACGTGAGTGGCATCATCAACGCCACTCCATTGAAACATGCGATGGACTCTAGCTTGGAGAGGCTGGACGCGACGGTGCAGCCAAGTTCTGATAAGAGCGCATCCTCCCTCTTCTACGCCTATGTGACTTTCGAGGTTGCAGACGCTACCGTACAAAGACGTCTCCTCCGCGAGTTCGCCAGGCATAACTATGTTCTTCCAAGAACGCATCTTCTTGCAGGGAGTCGCTGGATCGAAGGGCACGAGTCCAAAGTGCTCATCTTCGGCCTTCTGATCACGGACATAGAACCATTTGTCCCTCCATCCCTGGACGGACTTGGTAAGCTTGATGTCAAAGTAGGTGGCGGATGGGTCGACATGGATCCCGCAACCACCTACGTCATAAACTAAAGAGCCAAATGCGGACTGACGCTTCAATTTAAACAAGCGCTTGAAAAGACCAAAGTGTGGCTCGATTCCGAGCCAGCACTCGCAAAGGGTGATGAAGCAGGTGATGTGGAGAATCTAATTTGGGGACAGCTGATGGAGCTGGAGCCCGTAGAAGCAAAGAAGACCCCTAAGAAAGGGGTGGAGAGGCAAGGAGAGACCTCGAATGATGAATGCGAGAAACATCACTCAAAAACCAGCAGGAGGAGTAGGAATGGTCTCACTGCTAGGGACGCGCGCATCGGCGATTGCCGCAGAAATAACTCCATCCTGGCGAAGAAGATGGAGATCCGATGCCTTGATGATGGAAGGGCGCCATGCACCATTTGTCACGCGGGTGCCCGCGACCTTCTTCTTCATGCCGGCGGCAGCGCTGGTGCCCGCAGCAGCGGAGCCACCCTTCTTCTTCATCGCGGCGACGGTCTTCGTGGAATCAGCGGCAACACCTCCTTTCTTTTTCCCCATTGCGCGGCGGCGATGAGAGCGTAGAAAGTAGCTTGGAAACAAGCGAAGGTGGTCCAGCGTCGTGGAGGAGATGAGCGCAAGGAAAAGCAGAAGAACATCAGCAATGGCGATGGCAGCAGGGAAGAAAGAGCGCAGATGGAAAATTACCGCCGCAGCACTGCTACTTAACCCCTGGGAGATGCAATCTAACGGCTGACAAAAACCCTATTGGACGTGTGGCATGCATCGCGTTGGACATGTGGAGAAGAGGAAGCGCAAACCGTCCCCCCACTTCTACCATTACGCGTGGAAATCGAGGAGGCGCAGTTAAAAATAAGATTACGCACGCCCAGTTAAATCAAAGTCAGAAAGTGGGACCCACCGCTCATCACGTCCCGTCAAACTCGCTCACGCGGGCAACTAAGGTCATACAAGTGTCAGCACTGACGTCATCAAAGCTACGCAGCGGAAAACTTCGACTACTTTAGTCCTTGCTAGAGTCTTCGACTCCACCAAGCACTCGGGGGCTACTCCCATAGGGAGCGTACCGCACCCTCGACTTTTCTTTCCTTGTTGCAGGAACATGGACAATCACAAAGCAAACCCAACCACTCGAAGCAATAGTTCGATTATGGACATGGGTTACTCCCATAGGGAGCGCCAGAAACAAATTCGACTGAAAACAAACAAGCAAAAGATGACAGCAGTCACAAAAATTCTTTAGTCCCTGCCTGAGTCCTCGATTGAAACAAGTAAGCAAAAAGACGACAGTAGTCGCAAAAGTTCTTTAGTCCCTGCCTGAGTCTTCGACTCAACCAGGCACTCGGGGGCTACTCCCATAGGGAGCGCTGGTCGCGCACCCTATGATTATTTACACAAGAATTGTGTATTGATAACATCCGCACTCGCAACTATTGGCAACACCGCCTCGCAAACTTTCCCTACAAAGAGACTACGTCTCCTAGGACCCATATTGATCCAAATAATGTTCCTTCGGCTTCTTTGGTTGCTCAAGAAGAGCAAGTTGATGTGAACTTAATAAGAAATAACAACTTTGGCAACAATGCTTACGGTAACAATGCTTATAGGAACAATTTTGGTAACAACAATTATAAGCCATATCCTCCCAACAATGGTAATGCTTATGGAAATTCTTACAACAATAATAATAGTGCTCCCTCTAAACTTGAAGTTATGCTTAAAGAGTTTATTAGTAAACAAACTGCTTTCAATAAAACTATTGAGGAAAAACTCTCTAATGCTGAAAGAAATATAGCATCTTTGGCTGAAGCTCAATCTTCTTTGAATAAAATGGCTGCTAAACCTGAAACTAATGATAATCCCTTTGCAGCTACTAATGCTATACAACTAAGAATTGATGAAAATGTTAGACTATTAGCTGAATTACATGCTAAGTGGGAAAGAGAAGATGAAATTGCTAGAAACATTAGTGTTTCTACTATCACCACCACTAGTGTTGAGGCTAGTAATAGCTATACTACTTTAGATGATAAAGTTGATTTTGATCTTGATGGTTGCAATATCTCTGAAGTTATTAAGTTCCTACAAAAACTTGCTAAAAGTCCTAATGCTAGTGCTATGAACATGGCCTTTACAAAACACATTACCGATGCTCTCATAAAGATTAAGGAAGAAAAGATGAAACCGAAAAGCTTCTATTCCTATAAAACAAGAGGATGGTTGGGAACCCATCATTAATATGGAAGTGAATGACTTTAATTTCAAAGCTTTATGTGATCTTGATAGTAGTGTTTCCATTATGCCTAGAAGGATTTATGATATGCTTGATTTGCCTCCTCTTGAAGATTGTTATTTGAATGTCCCACTTGATGATAATGCTAAAAATAAACTCATGGGGAGTCTTAATGATGTTCTTATTATGGTTAATTATTCCTATGTCCCTGTTGATTTCTATGTTTTGGATGTTGAATACAATGCTTCTTGTCCTATTACTTTGGGAAGACCTTTTCTTAGAACTGTTGGTGCCATCATTGATATGAAAGAAGGCACCATTAAATATCAACTCCCACTCAAGAAAGGTATAGAACACTTCCCTAAAAAGAGAGAAAAGATTTCTTTTGCTTCTCCTATGAAAAGAAAATTTGGTCTTAATGCTTCTTCATTTGAGAACACTTGATTCTTTCTTTGCTTCTTATGCCTATCTTAAAGGCGTTAAAGAAAAGTACTTATTGGTAGATAACCCAAAAGTTTTAGATGAGTCTTGGAAGTTATTACCTCTTTAATAACCTCTCCTTATCCTTTTTATTTGCTTTTTGTGCCAAGAGTAACCTCTAATGAGAGAAAAGTAATGATTGGGAAAGTTGCTGTCCCAAAACAAATTTTTGTGCTTCACCATAAAAATTCGTCAGAGAGCTCTGTATGTCGGATTGAGCTGTAATTTTTTGTGCTTCTGACCCAGGTTGTTATCTAACTTTCATTAGTTCAACACTTTTTGATTTGAGAAACATAGGGTCTTCGAAAAAATTCGTATTTACCTGCTGGTCTGTTTTGACAGATTTCTGCCATTTTCTGCATTTGCTTCTTGTTGGTTCCTTCTTGAGCTCTTTTGGGGAATTGAGCTTTTTGAGAGAATTGCTACAGTATCTAGTGTCCTAATGGAAGTTTATTTGGTGTTAGAACTGAACCTTAAGACCTTTTATCTTGAGTGTACTAATGTTGCTAATAAAGATTGTGTGAAGTTTTGTATGAAGGAAAAATTTCAGGTGTATGGAAGGAATGAGCAATGAGATGAAGGATGGAATAAATCTCAAGCTTGGGAATGCCACGCGTGTCACCCCAAGAAATATCCAAGAAGTACAAGCGTCAAAGCTTGGGGATGCCCAAGGCATCCCCTTCTTCATCAATAAAAATCCCAGGTTTCTTCCAAACGCTTCATTTTTATTGTTTCATGCACAGTTGTGTTGTTCTTGGAGCATCTTCTTTTTTTCATTTTGGTTTTTAGTTTGCTTGGTTTGCTTGTTTTTATGAATAAATTGGTTGGACCCCCTCTTTCTTACATTGGTTTGCAAATAGTTTTGTTTGGTTTGGAAAAGAGTAGGAAAGTTCATACTTATGTGGTAAAAAGAGCTTGTTTTTGACTGTGGCATGTGCTTTGTCATGCCATGCTTGATATTGTTTTGGATTTATGCTTAGTATTCTTTGATGTAGCATGACTTGTTATAAACAATTGATATTGCTTAATGTGCCTTGGATGAATCATGTGTTGTTTTAGCATATTAAAGCATAGTATAGTGGTATTCTCCTTTGATGCTTTATTTGGGTTGACTTGGCGCATGCTCACACCATGTTATGATTGTCACAAGTTACCATAGCCTTTATGATCCTTTAGTTTTCAACTTGTAGTATCACTTTATGCTTTGATCAATGATGTTTTGTCGCTCTGCATGATTATGGCCATTATTGCTCTCTTAGTTTGTCGCTCTCAGTCTTTTGCTAGCCTCCACAACCAAGTATGAGTTCCACTCATGCATCCAACTCCCTAAACCAAGTTTTTCCAAAGAGTCCACCATACCTACCTAGTATCTTATGCTATTCCAAGTATATTCATGCTTTTGTTTACCTTCCAAATTAAACTTGTTATGAGAAAACTAGTGATTAAAGCTCTCACGAACTTGATGGCACACTTTACTTTATTGCCTCTAATAAACTTTAACCATTGGGTCCTTCTTTGTTGCGTATATGCTTGCGCTTTATAAGTTTAAATTAGCAGAACCATGTTTCATGGGAAACGCTTTTAACATTGCACGTGTACTTTGTACCCCGTTGATATCATGTTCTTTTGCTTACGGATCCCGACGGTGTGAAATAAAAGTGGAACTTGTAAGATCATGGAGTTTGTATGTGTGTTAGAGAAACGTCTGGGCCGCTAGCCTAAGACATGCCTAATCATGGTTGAAACTTGCAGCATCACCATAATGAGCACTCTATGAAGTATCCTCAATAAAAACCTATGCAAATAGCAAATAAAAAGATCGCTGAGATGCTCATTGTCTGCTTGCCTTGTCATTTTGATTATGGGAAAGCTCCCGTATCATGTGCAAGGGGTACCCCGTTGGCAATTCTTAATGATACACATATACTTACAATGACAAGAGCTTACTCGTGACTAAAGTTGAGTATCATGAGGATCGGTCTTCGTAAGTAAGGGGCATGAGATTTCGGTTTATAACTTGTCAAGAATATCCTCTTAGTTGTGTCACTTTAACCTTAATCACCTTCAAGATGCTTATGATAGGGGCAATGAGAGTTGAAAGCTATAAGTACCATAATTTTTGGAAGCTCTTTATGAGACTTGAATCCCTACTTCCTTTTACAAAGGCTTTTCTTCCACCATTATATTGAGTCTCCACCTTCTATCTTTATGCACCTACTTTGGGAGGATAGTGGCCATTCTTAGTTCTATGTCCATTGTCCCAAGACTAGTTGATTGATGCATAACTTGATATTGCTTGTTTTAAATTATTGTATCTAGTCATTCTTATGAACTTTGAAGGTGTCCTATGCATTTATATTTGCTACTCTATTGAGGGACAAGCTGAATACTATTATGCCATGTTTTCTTTATGTGAAACAAACAAACATCTTGCAAAGCTTTGTTATTCATGAATCTTTTGTTTGTGCCTTTTCATGTCGCATCATAGTTTCTTTGCTTATTGCTAGAACTTTGTCTTTCATGTTATGATTGAAGTACTATGATCCTAGCTTTGAATGTTTTGCAAATACTTTGATCAAGTCTTTGATGGTGCACGTCACCTCAAAAATTATTCTTTCTTTTTATCACTTACCTACTCGAGGACGAGCAGGAGTTAAGCTTGGGGATGTTGATACATTGCAAATGTATCTATAATTTTTGATGTTCCATGCTTGGTTTTATCCACTTTCTTGTGTTTTGTTCCAACTTTGGAGTACTTTTCATATGATTTCTTGGACTAACGTATTAACAAGAGCCACAATGCCAGCTGCCTGTTTTCTACTGTTTTTGGTTCTAGGAAAGTCAGAAAATGAATATTCTCGGAATTGGACGGGACAAAAGCCAAAGTGCCTATTTTTCCGGAGGGATCAAGTGCCAGAATACGAGATGGAGAAGGGCCTGGGGGCCACCACACCGCCTGGCCGTGCGACTAGGCCTGGCCTGCGCCAGGGGGTGGTGTGGCCGCTCCCGGCACCCCCTCGACCTCTCCTTCCGCCTATATATTGCCCTTGGGACGAAAACCCTAAGTACCCGATCAAAAATCCACGAAAGAGTCTGTAGCCACCGTCATCTCCATCGCTAGATCGGGAGGGATCTGAAGCTCTTCCCGGCACCCTGCCGGAGAGGGGAATTCACCCTAGAGGCTTTCTTCATCACCATGCAAGCCTCCGGTGTGATGCGTGAGTAGTTCATCCTTGGACTACGGATCCATGTAGTAGCTAGATGGCTGGTTCTCCTCCTTTGTGCTTTCATGTTTAGATATTGTGAGCTCCGTTCATGATCAAGATCATCTATTTGTAATTCATACATGTTGTGTTTGTGGGGATCCGATGGATATTGAGATGCTATTTCAGATTGATTATTGATTCTATCAGGTCTTTGTTATTTGTGATCTTGCATGCTTTCCATTGTTAGTAGCTATCTTGGCCAAGTAGATGCTAGCAACTCCAAGAGTTAGTATTTATGCTCGATAGTGGGTTCATGCCTCCGTAACTGGGAAGTGACAGAAATCTCTAAGGTACTAGATGTCTGTTGCTACTAGGAGAAAACAACAATCATTTGTTCATAGAACAATCGTATTGTTTACTTTACACGTAGTTCATAAAGCAATAATGTTGCTTGCAACTTAATCGGAGGGGTTCGGATGATAACCTGAAGGTGGATTATTAGTCATAGATGCAGTTGGATGGTGGTCTATGTATTATGTTGTAATGCCCAATCAAGTCTCAAAGGAGTCAAGATGATTAGTATATGCATGTATTGCTTTCTCGGTGTTTGTCAATTGCCCCGCTGTAATTTGTTCACCCAGCATGTTATCTATCTAAGGAGAGCCACCTCTAGTGAACTATGGATCCCGGTCCTTTCTCTTTACATACAATCTACAATCTTTTACTTCTTTGTGTTTACTTTCTGTAAACTTTTACTTCTTTCCATTCGATACGTTTAATCCTTTGTTTTCCGCAAAACACGGTGAGATTGACAACCTCATCGCAAGTTGGGGACAAAGTTCTGTGGTTGTGTTGTGCAGGTCTCCACGTTGCTACTAGCACCGGTAGTGCGCCCTGCCAAAGCTCAGCTAGTAACACCTTTGGGGTGTTTCCTTGCTCCTACTGGTTCGATTAAACATTGGTTTCATAACTGAGGGAAAACTTGCTGCTGTGCTCATCATACCTTCCTATTGGGGTTCCCAACGAGCTCTACGTCGAACGACGAGCACATCATGGATCTCCGAAATGAATCTTCCAACACTATTTGTATTACTTCTAACCTTTTGGACATTTTCGCTTTGGTAAGCCTGATTTCACGAAGCATCTCAAAAGACGATCTTTTAATTTCATACTTCCTTAGATCTAACTTAACTTAGGCCAAGTTTTATGCTCTTTAAATTACAGAAAGATGACCTACTTAGCTAAACCGCTAGGATACCAGCTAAGGATACCAACTACGGATACCAGCTGCGGATACTCCTGGGTATATGGATTACCCTATAGGTTCTTGACTTACTATTGGCATTCTCTCTGAGTTGTCAGAGCTGGAATACGACCTTTATTCCAAGACTTCTTCTTTGCACTTATTCATGATACTTCCATGAACTAGGTACAACTACTTCATTAGCTTCTTAGCAACATCACCTATTTTGAGTGAACTTAAGTTCATTCCTTTATGTTGCTCCACACCTTTTTCAACACTACTATTCCTTTTTATTGCCAGCTCATAGTGAGTTGAGATTGATCCATCCTTCAAAATAGTGTTGATACTACTTATACTCAGCTTCCTTCTCTATGCAAGTCTACAACTTGATCTTCGGAACTCGTCACTCGCTTACACGAATTCCCTGATTCCTTAAATGCATGTATGAAGCATCTTATACAACTAATGATGTATTGACTTACCACTTGCTTCATTGTGATTGACTTGAGTCATGGTCTCAAACTTCCATTTTCCTGAAGATGTACCTTCTTCAATAACACCCTCCTTTGAAGATGATCCAGGGGATGTTAGGTTTCCTCCTACGGATGTTCCATATTTATCCCTATGTTCTGGACAACATGATTTCTTGTGTCCTATAATTCCACACTTGTTACACTTTCCTAGAAATGCTCTTGCATTTCTCTTCATTGGAGTAGGATGAATGTTTGGACTAGATGGTAGCCCCATTATTGGTCCTACTCCTCCTGTTGACAACCCACGAGTTAACGGTCGGTTTAGGCAGTTCATCATCCTGTGTCTAGGTTCTCCACATTGGTAACATAATATCTTAGGGTTTGGGCACTCCTTAATAACGTGGCCCCTGATTCCACAATTGTGACATATCTTCTTTGTGTTGTACATCAGATGTGGATCCGGACATGTTGTGGTTTGTTTTTTGAACTTTCTTCCTCTTTCCTTCAGGTACAACAATCTCATCACCTTCTGATATATGTGCACTATCCAATAATTCCTGAAACTCCTTTGTACGCACAATCCTAAGCTACATCCTCATAACTGCTTGTAGTCCCTACATGAACTTCCTTTGTCGTTTCGCCTCCATGTTTACTTCCGCTCTAATGTACTTGGATAAACGATTAAACTCCTGTACATGTTTCAGAACTGGAAGATTCTTCATTTCTAAGGTTTCATCCTCCTTCCTTTTCCCATTGTTCCAATGAACAAATTCTTCACGAAACTTCTTTTTGAACTCAGCCCAGGTACTAACACCTTCTCCCAATGTTGTGAACCTTGACTTCTCCCAATACGTGGTTGCAGTTCCGGTCAATAGATAAGTTGCATATCGCACCTTTTCTTCATCCTTACATCCCACACTTTTAAGCTTCCGAGATGTATCCATTAACCAATTTTCCGCCTCCAAAGGTTCTTCTACCATGGAAAAACTCCACGGCTTGGTTTGTAAGACTTCACTAGTTTAACCCTTGGATATAATTCCTCAGGTTGCTTCTCTTGCATTTTATTTAAAGTCTCCTTATAGAATTGATCCTGCCTCTCTACTCTCTATTTCAGCATTTCTCCTATCTTCCATACCCTTCATATACTGAAGAACTCCTTCGTTGGGAATTAAATGCGGCATTTGAATTTCTACTTCCTTTGGAATTGGATCTCTAACCTCCTTTTGTTGTGTCAGCATCATCTCATGAGCCTTCACCTTCCCTTCATCAGAGTGATAATTCGCCTCTCCCTCACGCGTACCCATTTTCCCCACTAGACATGTACATCAAGTAAGAACTCCATGAAACAGCATGCATATGCCCATAAAGTTCCACTTCATGCATAGACCTAGTCAATCAAGAAGATGCAATAAAAACCAAAAATCCAAATGTGGTACATATAACACACATCACTCTAAGCCCGAAATATAGTAGTTGAGTATAATACCTCTAAATTCAGGCTTAGCTATGTAGTATATGACACCTCCTAGTATAGGTTTACCTCGTGATACTTAGCACTTAGGGTTAAACTACTCTTTGTCTCATTACTTACCCAATTTGCTCAGTTGTAACTGGATAATCTTGAGCAAAGTGGTCTCACTTTGGTTTTGACTAACCACTTACCTTTCTTTCAGGACTACTAAAGACTACCAATCTTCCATTCTATCATAAATTATCCTCACATGATCTCTCTAAACCACTAACAAAATTTTAGTTACTACATGCATCCAAAATTATCTTAATATTATAATACCTTATGACTTCTATCATTGACCTACACTATTCTTTACTTATTGTTGTTACAAGATTATTTACTAAGTACTTGTCCTAATTACAGACTTATCATGGTCTCGGAGTTATTCTCACCATGAACTTGTTAAGATTTACCTAGTCATCATGATTAAAGAGCTAATCTCACCATGACAACTCTTCTTCTTATCTTACTATTAATGATTCTTAACAAAATTCTACTCCATCACATGGAATTCTCAAGTAAATGCCCCATGATTTACTTCCAATTGTATTTATACATACTCTAATGGCCTACCCTGTATGATATAGTGATATCAACTAGTGGTAAGATTCCGCTACTTCACAGGGGTTCTAAATATAGACTCCATCACTAATACTACTCCACATGATATCCTAATCTTATTCCTAATCTTCTTTGATATTTTATCTTACTTAAGATATCTTAGTGATGTTATACATATTTAGATCTATACTAAAATGACATTTCTCTAGAGAATACATATAACTAATCCTTAAGAAAGATGACAAGAACATCCAACTTAAGTGTGACAAGGTTTATCCTCAAGTGGATATCCATCACAAGTCTTGGTTTAGATAAAATGGCTCCTATAGTCACTATCCAACCTACAGATCTTCCTAAAAGGTTTTTAATCCTAAGGTCAAAGCATATGCTCTAATACTAGCTGCGGTGACCCAGCATACCACTGCATGATGTAGTACACTATAGTCATTGACATAACACCAATGAAACACCGTTCACTAGTATTACATCCCTCAGAGTGGTACAACAGAAACACAGCAGGTCCAAGACATGACTATAGATTACAACTCGAATCTTTACAAAAGATCCAGAGAACACTCTAGGTTAAAGAGAGAGAAAGAACTTCTTACAGAGAAGAACTAGAAATAATAACTCAGAAATATCTAGTAACTAAGACTAGCATCTAAACTATTTGGCTTGCCATTGCTGCTATTGCAATGCTCTACAGAAATAGGTTTTATGGCTAGAGAATCTACTCCTATCTAAACCAACACTTTATCTTCACTTCAGCTGATGTATATGTTGACTTCATTGACTTTATTGAAGAACTTGACTTGTCGATGATGGTTTCTTGAGCAGAAATTGATGTTGACGTTGTATTCAACAACTTAGAACCTAGCAAGGGTTAAGAAGGTATGGTTGAGTACGAGCGTACTCAGCAAGTTCACTAAAAAGGAGTGTATGATGTACTATCTCTATAGCCACAGACCATAGGTCGTAGCCAATGCAGGTTTTCGTAAATATTTCTTCATAGGCTGCTTTTATTCTGAAGACTATATCTGATAGCCTTCATAGGTTGACCAGAACCTTCATGGGATTCCTTTCCTGCCACGTTCGTAGCTCCTTCCCAGAACAAGGAGTAACATGTCACAATTCTGGCACTCTGCAGAGGTGCGTCACTTTTCCCATAAGATACCTTAGCCTTGTTGCACAACCGGGCATACTTTCATGTCCACAATTTCGTGATGTGGGGCCTAGTCTAAGATCCAAGCCAGTACTGCCCTCTCCATGACCCCGCAAGAGACACGATCCCTTGAGACAACTACCACGATTACTCTTTGGGTAGCCTCTCGGAGACTCCGTACGCAGCTCTGTCTAGCGGTCAGCATCAACTATGCTGAACTCAGACCCAGTCAGAGATGCACAGATAATTTGGACACCTAGCTCGCGGGGAACTAAGGGGTCCCACCCATGTACTGGATTCTCTAGAACTCCAAAAGAAAATAACAGACTCACGATAAGGTCACCCGTCCTTGCGAAAGGGAGAAGATAAATCTGACTTTCTCGTCCCATTCCAAGTCTTATGGTTGACGCGTAATATACGGTGCTAGAATCACTGGCGACATTGGTTGTTAAGTCCTAGATGATACATTACTGTACAATGGCATTTCCATTGTCAGTTATGATAGATTAGCTGATCACCCTAGATCAGTAACCGATATTTTCAGCTAATTGTGAAAATAATGTTTTCGACCTATTTGAAATGCAGGTGATGACACAGTTGAGTTACAAGCATAGAAAATAATCAAAGGACATGAGAAAGTTGTGAACTTGCCTTTTGTGATTACAATATTACGCACTCACGGTCTTCGAGATATTAGAAGATCCAAATTCTGTAAATAGCATCATTGGTCAGGTAAGGACTAATGTTTAAAGACGCAAAATGCAATTATGCATAACTATTGTAATGCGGTTTGATGAACGCGAATCCCGTAACAATCATACCTAATCTAGGGTTTGGAGTTTGTAATGAGTTCTTTGGAATGAGTGGTACTTTTGTATCAGCTTTACACATGTGCTTCTTATTAAGGCTTGTGAGAGTGTGTGCAACAATATGTAAGTATAACAAGTACTCCCTCCGACCCAAATTAATTAACTTTGATTTGTCTAGATTCGGATGTATCTAGACATGTTTTAGTGCTAGATACATTCGAATCTAGGCAAATCCAAGTCAATTAATTTGGGTCGGAGGGAGTAGTATACAATACTAAAACATTCAAATGGAGCATGGTATCTGAAATATTTCTTAAACAAGATTAAGAATCAATTAGGGCTTTTAGAAAAATATATAAGGATTACTTTTAATATTTTTTAAAATAGTTAGACCTATTTTAACTTCAAACATCAATTGAACTTGTTGTTACACTGTTAGACTCTAAATAAACAATGTTAAAAGCAATAGTAAAGATTTATATATCTTTAATGAATTAAAATAAAAGAAAAAGGTTAAAACAAGATTTATTAGACCTTTACCTTTTATTTGACTTCAAAAGTGATAGTTGATATTTTAGTGTGTAGATTTCATTTTTGTTATCATTTTGGTATATTATAAGTATTTTTGTGATTTTTAAACAATAAGATATGATTTTTACAAGTTTAAATCACTTATAAATATTAAATAAACAATAAATACTTAGTTAAGTAACATAATATTTTAAGTTTATATATTTACATTTTTGTTCTTACTTTTCCAAGAATTTTAGTATATTATTTATTTATTTTTATTTACCAATATTAAAGTATGAATTTGCAAAGTATTATTACTTATAAAATCTTTATTAAATACTAATTATTTAAATAGTTAACACAATAATATTTGATAATAAGTTTATAATATAGATTTTATTTTTCTGAAAAATTTGATATATTATACATATTTTTCTGAATTATAAAACAATAGATATGCAATTTCTAAGATTTAATCTTTTCCCTAAATTCCTGAATTTGATTTATATTTATATTTATATTTATATTGTTTATTCATTTCTTTTTGAATTTTAAACCGAAGAGTACTTTTTACACCGCCCTAAACATACCCTAGGTCACTGACCAGTGGGGTCAGTGGCCACGTCATTAGCAGAACTAAAAATAATAAATAAAACAGCCTTATGACCCCGACACGACGTCATGCTGACAAGACTCTAGCTCGATCCTCCCAGGTGGATGATCGATCCATCGATCGAGAGCTTGCGGGGCAAAACAGAGGGTACTATGTGGCAGAGTAGACCAAGGCGGTTCAAAGAGTGGTGTCGCCGCCCCTTTTTGGTCACCGGAGGTACTCCGGCGACCAACTTCTGCGGCAGCCAACGTAGCGCACTGCGGTAAGAAGGCTCAGAGCGCTAGGAAGAAATCGAGAAGGTGCACGAGCACCAGTAGCTCACCACAAAGCTGAAGAGCGCGCTGGCGAGGTTGGAGGAGCACTGTAGCGACGGGAATCAATGACGGTCGAAATCAGAGAAGAAGCGGTCGGGACGCTCGATTAGGGTGCGCGGCTTCGGTTCCTTTCGTGAGATGACCGAGAGAAGCATGGGGAACTCAACGGCAACCTTGGCTTGCCTCGGGGTGACCGGAAATGGCGACGCGGCGGAGCACCGATGTGGTTAGGGTTAGGGTTTCTGGCACAGAGGGGAGGAGGGAGAGGAATACTAGCTAGGGTTAGTCCTTGGCGGCGCACAAACGACTTTATAGACGACCAGGGGCGGCGGCACGGATCTTGGCACATGTCGGCAGCGAGGACACGGCCAGCGAGCTACTTGGCTCAATCGGGAGGTGGAAGACGGCCGGAGGAAACAATGAAACGGTATCGGGCCAGGTGGGCCGACTTGGGCTGCATACGGGCTGCAGCAAAGTTTGCATAGCAAATTTCTCCAGCTGCTCGCGAGCGACAAATAAGCGAGAAACTTCTCTTGGCCGTGGGTCGAAACGGCTGGTTGCTCCTTCTCTTTTTCTTATTCTTTTTTTAGTTTCTATTTTCTTTTCTATTTATAAATTCACTTCAAATTTGATTTCTACAAGAGTTTTAAAATGTCTAGAAAACTTGTGAGACATTGATATATAATAGAGGTTAATTAGAACCCACTCCTCTACACTTCTTGTTGTATGTACAAAATATGTTATTATACGAAGGGTTCTTTTATTTCATAAAGTATATATAATTTAGGGTTTTAGGGTTTACTTCCTATAAGAAAATTTTGTAGAAATGATTTGTATTACCATAAAAAGAATGTATTAGTAATGGTTTAAGATGGATATTTATAAGTACAGAATCGTATTCCTATTTATCTTCATAAAGGATTTATCTAAATACATTATAAAGGATTAATCTTTGTGGTTCATAATATGATGATTTGGTTTTGATGGTCCTCCATATTTGGTGATTTGCCAAATCCAATTCTACTTGATTTGTAGAGTTTAGAATTACCACAAAACACTTTTGGTTAGGTCATTATGAATCAACAACAATCATGGATAGATAAACATTAAGGTTTATACAAATATATATATGGGTTTTGAGAGGATGTAATACTCATATTCAATTATTGATATATATCAATATGAAGGCTAAGTTTCTATTAGGGTTTAAGATAATAAAACGGACAAGGTTTTCATACATAAACACTCATCTGAAATTCTACTTATCTCTTAGACATCTCATTTGACTAAGAGATACTATCCATTGGCTGCCTAAAAATAGGAATTGGTTACTACCCTCTTTATTATAGGTTGTTAAACAAAGAGGTAGACATGGTTCTTGTCATGGCTGGATATATTTATGGTTAAGGCTTCTAAAGAATCCTTACCTTAATATCTCCCTAAGGTTATCTTTAGATAAGGAATTCCTTTCCTAGTTATACTCCATATATCTTTCTTATCTTATTCACAAAGATCACATCTTCCTGAATAATACAATCATATGATTCCACCATATCCATCATCACATGATGACATGGTCATGTCACTTCACTCAATACTCCATTCTTACCCCTAGTATATAACTCCTCTTAATTAACTACCATTGATACACCTATCAATGTAGATACTACTAACTCCATCTACTAACTTCCTTAAATCTATCTGGCAACTATATCCAAGGCTTACAAGATTACAATCCTCACTGTAGATAACAAGGGATATTAATCTTCTAGAATAAGTATGGTTCTTCACCCATAATACAAGTTTGTTCTTGTATTAGCTTGATCAATCTACTATGCCTCCAACTACTTCATAAAACTTATTTTATATACTTCATCATACTCTAGCTTGACTTCTCATGTTCAAGCTAGATGATTTTGCTTACTAGGCTTTACCTGATTTGGTATACTCACAAGTCTTCTTCAACACCTAGTCATCTATTCCCAAGTGACTTGAGAATAATGACCACCATCATTTGATCAAACCAAGCTTAGGCTTCTATTTGTCTGATCAAGATCTATACTCAACTAAGTAGTAAACTTGTATTAGTCTCTCTATAGACTTATCTTGTTAAGCAAGCTTATTCTAAGTCTATATCCACTTGTCCTAACAAGATTGTTATCTAATGTACTAATACAACTAGCTTTCTCATAGCTCCTCAATTACTAGCTCAACCCTTGAGTTTAGGTACTACTTCTAGTTAACTCATGAGTGAGTTAACTCCTCCAACATCAAATGGTTTGATCTCCACTAAGGATCACATTCCATTGATGATGGTACACTCAACCATATCTAGTTCTTCCTTCAGATTAATTTACTTAAGGTATTTGGAAAGTCAACACAATAAGTCAAAGGCTATGAGTCAATAAGTTCTAGATCAGGAATTGATCACCCAATATTGATGATAAATTGATACTAGGACTTGGTTAAATAGATATGGCATCTCTTAATAACATATTAAGAGTATGTGCTGGATGGACTTGGCTTGACTTCCTTTCTACTCTATCTATGACAAGAGTTAATGTTTAAGAACTACCATGATACTCATGGTAAGAGTAACTATGGCAAACAAGTGTTTCAAGATTTAGTTATAGAGTTTCTTTTACTTAAGTTATGTACTTAGCTTGCTATTCAAGGTTTGTGGTAGATAATACCTAGAACATTAGCTATTCATCCTTGAGTTGTGGTATGGAATACCATGTAATGATCTCTAGAAGATCTAGTACTCCTTATTAAGTAGTGTGTTGTGACTTAGTTTTATTACATTTGATCTACACTTAGATCAAATAATATTACCCAAAGATAAGGTTTTAGCAAAGGTCATATTGAAACTTATCGCAGTCAACTTGATGATCTACTTTAGTTCCACCAAGTTAAGAGAAGCTTCAATCACTTTGACAAGTTTTATTTAAAATTTCGAAAATTATGTGGATTTTCTTTGCATGAATGCACACACCTGTGTTCAGCTTATTTCTAAGCTCTAATGTTGGGATGTTACAATAAAGAAGCCTCATGCCACGAGAAAACAGAGAGACACCACGCCCCAGAAGCCATACCTCGCTAGAAAGCCGCCTCCAGATCTCCAAACCCTTCTCCATCTCCATAGCCATCTTCCACCACTTGTAATTGTAGATCTCTTCTCCGATTAGCGACATTGTAAGACTATTGCTATCAATATTATGATTTTCATTACAATGTTTGTGATTGTTGATCTCATCTCTATGTGTGAGTAATTCTCCTTGGGCTAAGGGCTTCGGCCTAGCCATGTAGCAATTGTGCATGTGATTTATCATAGATGGGATCGTGTATTTGTTTGTATGACATGATGATTATTGTATCCTTGCCTCAATCTAAGGACTTGTCAGGTACCCAAGACCCCGAGGGTTGAGCCAGGTATAGGGAGTATGAGTGATGAATGATCTGTAGGTTGGGAACCCTAGTGACAGAAGGGGTAGTATGGCTGTATGTGAGGGATTTGCTTGGGATTAACGGTGACATCACTATGCATATCATTAGTTCTCTTTCTTCTATCGATGAGACTAGTAGGTTATTGCTATAAGCGGTTGCGGAGGCAATAACAATTATGGATGCACTACCCACATATAATTTATCTTGCTCTAACAAGTACACGCATACTTTATTTCTATCTTTTATTCCCATTAGATGTTTTTGCACAGCTACAGGTGAAATCGAACGCCCTAGGCCCTCTCTCTCCATTATCAACAACACCAAAAATACGCAAGCTACTGGTCCGGTAAAACACAAAAGGAATTATAAAACTCCCGAAGGTCCGTTAAAGTAGCTTCACTACGCATTCACTTCCCGTGGATTCGATAACCTAGGTCTACTAGGGAAAAAGAGCTATACTACATCAGTAATCCGGATCGAAGGTATCAGCAGGGCACGGTACCAGCCAACCACCCTACCCACTTTCAAGAACATTGGGACAAGAGGCGATGTAGTCGACAGGTTAAGCGATCAAAAACATACACAAATGATTATGTATGGTAGCGACATACAAGAGTCATTAGAGCCACACCATCTAAAAGGAATAGAAATATTGCAACGCCATACAGAAAGATCCAAATACCCTAGATAGATATAATAGTTTAGGATACATTCTCATATAGCACACATCAGAGTATCAAGCGGAAGCAGAAACAAGATTTGAGTACGGACAAGAAGCAAATTGGCATAAGATGCCCCGAAAGTAAGCACATCCCTCCCACAGATCTCATGGATCTCATTCCCCGGAATCTCTACACCTATTGGTCATTGCCACCATCATCAGTCTCTTCGACCCAGTAGCCTTCCTGAGGGTATACCTATCCATCTGAACGAAATATTTATCGTGTGAGACCCTAGGGGTACTTAGCAAGTCTCAATGCTTCTAAAGGGAACAACCTAGGGTGACGCAATTGCAGTGAAAGATAATATCTACAAAGTTCTATAGAGATACGTTACACATCCCCCCAACCAGAGATGGACGGACAATCGTTAATTAATAGCAATAGTTATATAAGCAACATAAACAACATTGCTCGCCCTCCTTCTCGCTTACCAACGAGAAGGCGGAAGAACATCCCATCTATTGACAATTTTATTAACCATTCCATGAGTGTTGCACTATTTACTAGTCATGTCTTAGTAAAATTAAAGGCGGTACTTTATTTATGCTTGTCTATGATCGAGAAATTGTGCTCCAAGTCATCCATAACCATGGACACGACTTTCCAAAAGATTTACCCTACAGGGGTGCACAAATAGCAACACACGCACGGTCAACCTCAGGAAGAACCAAATAAAACGCAATGAGGCCTCACGACAAAGTATTCACAAGATTCATAAATCATTTCAGGGGGCCACCCCACAAAGCTACCCGCAACGAAGTTAGCCGGCACCGAGACAGACCCAGAGTTTGTGTCGACGGCTGTAAACTACTGGGAACCCGAAAGTGTGACTGGGCTTGTTGATACAACGGAAATGTGTCACAAGTCCTAAATAGTACAAGTGCTCCATGCACAATTGTAAATAAAGCAGCAAAACATGGCATAAGTACATGATAGTAATAAAGCCCCAAATTACTTTGTGGCCCCAAGAAATGAAGTGCGAATCAAGCGCATGCGAAGGGGATTCATGGTCCCACATGCGGATAATGCGATAGTCAAGGAACATGAATCAAGTACTCGGGGTCCTATGGGACACAAGTGAGCGTGGAATAACCAAATAATAGCTATTACCCACCGGTGCCTCTTTCTTTAGTTATACCATTGCTACTTAGTTTAAGTTGTTTAGGTACCTCGTTATCCAAAGACTCTCACAAACCCTACACATGCAGTTCTATGACTCGCATGGCTCAAACAACTCCTTGAGTAATGTCTCATAGGATTGAGTAACAAGTTTTGGTAGGGTTTAAAAGTAAAGGCTATGCAATACTTGGGATTCCAATTTAATGCAATCGTGACTCAATGATGCAAGAATAAGATATAATCATAGGTACTATATGGGCAAGCATGGGGAATTGCTTGCCTGGTAGTTCAGTTGTGGAATAAGAAGGATCCAGGTATACTCCTGAGACTCCTGGTATTCTCCTTTCTCAATGTCTATTCAGATAAAAACTAAACACACAGGGCCGAAATAAATACATTGCACATTCATATAAATCATATGCAACAAGCAAACAAGGTATGCCATGATGGAATGATGCACAATTGCATGGTATAACATATCATGGCATGGGTGAGGTGTGGAAAAAATAAAAGAGCACTTTATTAATTTATTTAGGCATGTTTTACTCTCATAAACAGTTATGATTATTTAATATTTATATGATTGTCGTGGTGGTGGCATGGCAGATGCCATGGATAGGCTAAAGATGGGGCCAATGAGTGCTAGGGGAATCCAGGGAGGGAGAGAGTGGTGATTCCACGCACGAAAGTTCTTGTATATTCTCTATCAATGGTGTTTACAAGTGCTCCTAAGGCTCTCAACAAGAAGGAGACGATGTCTCTTACTCCCACTAGCCCTAGAGTTCTACCTTAGATAGAGAATGATTGATCTATTGGTTGTCCCTCTCTATGGAGGCCCCGATGCTCCTTATATAGGGGAGCCCGGGTTACATTTCTAGGGCACAGGTGGCAGCATATTCTACGAATATGCTTCTTTCCTAAAGAAGATGCTTCTTTATTCCTCTTTAGCGGCTCGTCCGGGTTTTGGACGTAACCCATGGCGTAATCCTTGCCTTTTGGCGTCACCAGACACGGGCTACGTCATCCGGCTTTGCCCACGTCACCTTGGTTGCCCCAGACCCGCTGGTCCTCTTCTTTACTTTACTTTGCACATGTTTCAGCTAATAAAGCCACCTTTTGACCAGCGGGGAATTCCTTCTCTTGGAAGCTAAGATAGTCCGGCTAGCTGATACGTCCAAAACATATCTACTTTCCCGAACACTTTTGCTATTGTTTCTCCTCTATACTTGTGTGATTTGTATGCAACTAATACGAACTGACGATGTTTTCAGCAGAATTGCCTTGGTGTCTACTTTTTGTGCAGAAAATCAACTATCAGGAAAAATCCCGGAAAATATGCCAAAAATCCTATTTCACCGAAGACTCCAGGAGCCAGAATACGAGACAGAGAAGAGCCCTGGGGTGGCCACACCACCTGGTGGCACGGGCCAGACCAGGCCACGCCAGGGGTGGTGTGGGCCCCCTAGGCACCCCCTCGGTCTCTCTCTTCGCCTATAAGGAGCCTTCTGACCTAAAAACTTTGGGGGGTTCGACGTTTTCCAGAAGGAGTTCCGCTCCGCCGCCACCACCAGATTCCACGAAACAGCATCAGAAACTTCGTTCTAGCACCCTGCCAGGACGGGGAATTGGAGGAGATCATCTCCACCATCATCACCATCGCTTCTCCATCGACCATCCATGTTTCCACCATCTATGAGTGAGTAATCCCCCGTTGTAGGCTATGGGGATGGTAGGGATTGGATGAGATCGTTCATGTAATGGCATCAGATTGTTAGGGCATGGTGCCTAGTATCTTTTATTAGTGCTTTATGACTTTGTTGTGACTTGTTGTGCTTAATGCTTGTCACTAGGGCCCGAGTGCCATGATTTCAGATCTGAACTTGTTATTGATTCATTATGATAGTATTGTTCTTGGTCTTATCTGCAAGTTGTATACACACGTTGTTGTCCGGAACCTATGGCCCCGAAGTGACAGAAATCGGGATAACCAGAAGGGAAAGGCTTTGATGTGAGGATCACATGTGTTCACGGTGTGTTAATGCTTTGCTCCGGTGCTCTATTAAAAGGAGCACCTTAATTGCCAGTAGTTCCCTAGAGGCCCACTGCAAACGGGTCGGGACAAAAGATGTTCTGCAAGTTCTCATTGCAAGCACATATGACTATATATGGAACACATGTCTAGGATTGTCTAGTACTTGGATGCTTTATCTTATTTATCTGCAATTGCCCTATGTTCTGATTGCTATGTGGATTGCCTTGTCCATGCAACGCCCGTCCATCCATCCCTATGCCTACCTTTTCGAATCCCAGCCATCGCTTTTGTTACTACTGTCTTTGCTTTACTACTGCTACTACTTTGCTATTCCTACTACAAAACTATTGCTACTGATAAACTGCTGTGAGCAAGATTGTTTCTAGGTGCAGCTGAATTGACAACTCAGTTGTTAAGGCTTATAAATATTCTTTGGCTCCCCTTGTGTCGAATCAATAAATTGGGTTTCACTTCCCTCAAAAATACCGCGATATAGCCCCTATACTTGTGGGTCATCAAGACTATTTTCTGGCGCCGTTGCCAGGGAGCATAGCTTTATTTATCAAGTTCACTTGGATTCTCTATTGTTCGCTGCTACCCATCCATTATGGGTAAGTCTCGTGATGGAAAGGTTCCTATTTTACCATCCACTTCAAGAAGAGGTATGGTTCTGAACACCTCTGTTGCTCTTGATTTACCATCTGTTATAAGTAAGCTCGTTACACCACCACATACACATGCTACACACACTGCTACTACTGCTGAATCTGAAACTTCTGATGCTTATGATGCTGCTTCTACTATGCTTGATAAGAGTGGTTCATTAGGTCCTTTCCTAGATGCTACGATTGCTAGAACTATAGCTGGAAATACCGAAACTCCTAATGAAGACACTACCACACCTGTTAGCTCACCTAAGTCTAGTGAGAGTTATGATATTGAAGAAGATTATGTTGAGATGACCGATGAGTTTATTAAAGAATGTAAGAACACCCATGATAGGAGCGCTGCTAAGAGTCTCCTTGAGAGGTGTACTATTAGACCCAAATTGTCTCCTGATGCTAAGTTTGCTGCTTCCCCCATAAACATTATAGATGAAGATTATGATTTCTTTCTCGATCTATCTTACATAACTATTATCGAGAAAGAACCTTTTGGTGGGACTAAGAATGAAAGTGCGGTGGCACATATGAATGAACTTTCTACCATGAATGGCTTGTTTTCTGATGATATTAATATGCGTACTTACTTTGTTGCTAAGATTTTCCCCTTTTCGCTGAAAGGAGAAGCTAAAACTTGGTTTAGTAATTTGCCTCCTAGATCTATTGATAGCCCTGAGTGCTTGATTAGTACTTTCCTGCAGAAATATTTTCCTCCCAGTGCTAGACATGCTATTTTGCAGGAACTTTTTAATTTCAAACAGGGAGAAAAAGAGGTATTGCCTGAATCTTGGGCAAGGTTTTGTGCTTTGATTCATGCACATGCTAGAAGTCCATTACCTAAGAATGAGCTTCTTGATATATTTTATAATGGACTAACCGAGGAATCTAGGACATACCTAGATAGTTGTGCTGATTGTGTTTTCAGGAATAGGACTCCTAAGGAAGCTGAGGAATTAATGGCTAAAATAAGCAAGAATTATGAAGATTGGACTCCTCCTAAACAAGCTATACCTGAAGTAATTGTACCTGAACCATCTATTCCTGTGCCTATTCCAACATCAAAGAAGAGGGGAGTTATTGAATTAAATGATGAAGTGATGAAGGAAGCCAAGAAATGTCTTAAGGAGAAGGGAATTAAAGCTGCAGATGTCAAGAATTTACCTCCTATAGAAGAATTATGTAAGCCTATTCCCTACTCATCCACTATTGAGGTACACTCTCTCCAACACTTTGATGAAGGTGATATCCCTTACTCTAAACCTCCTGATCAATGCTTAGAAGAATTTGATATCTTTATTGTTAAGCAAGATAACTTTAATAAGAGGGTGCAAAATCATCTAATGGAAAACACTAGAGCTATTGTTGAGTTGAAAGATATTGTGGAAAGAACCTCTAATGATGTTAAAATGATTGTTAAACACTTTCAAATGGTTCAAACTCAAATAGATCAACTCGTTAAAGTGCAAAATGACTTGCTAGTTAATGCTGCTAAAGAAAAACATGCTTATGAAATTAGAACTAGAAGTGGAGCTGCTACCCAGGATCCTCTATATCCTGAGGGGCATCCCAAAAGAATTGAGCAGGATTCTCAACAAGCTGAAAATAGTGGTTCTACTCATAAGAAAAGGAAAAACATAAAACTGTTGTAGAACCCTCTGAACCTGTTGTAGATCCTAATAGTATATCTATCTCTGATGCTGAAACTGAAAGTGGTAATGAAGAAAATGAAGTTCCTAATGAAGAAAAAGTTGAAGAAGAACCTGAAAACCACACTAAGACTACTAAATACACCAAAGAAGATTTTATTGCTAAGTAACAGGGCAGTGAAAGAGAACCTTGGGTCCAAAAACCTATGCCTTTCCCTGATAAGAAACACAAGTCAAAGGAAGATGAACACTACAATAAGTTTTGTGAGTGGATGAAGCCTTTATTCTTGCAAACTCCTTTGACTGATGCTATTAAATTGCCTCCTTACTCAAAGTATATGAAGGACATTGTCTCGAATAAAAGGAAGATCCCTAATGAAGAAATTTCTACTTTGCTTGCTAATTATTCCTTCAATGGTAAGGTTCCTAAGAAACTTGGAGACCCAGGGATTCCAATTATCCCTTGCTCTATTAAGAACAGTTATGTTAGAACTGCTTTGTGTGATTTGGGAGCTGGGGTTAGTGTTATGCCTTTCTCTCTCTATAAGAGGCTCCAGCTTGAAAAATTGATACCAACTGATATATCTTTGCAAATGGCTGATAAATCTACCACCATCCCTGTGGGTATATGTGAGGATGTACCTATTTAGGTGGCTCACAATTGCTTGATATTAACTGACTTTGTTGTGCTTGAAATGCTTGAAGATGATAATATGTCTATTATTCTTGGGAGACCTTTTCTTAATACTGCAGGAGCTGTTATTAATTGTAATCAAGGAAAGGTGACCTTCAATGTTAATGACAAGGAACATACTGTCTATTTCCCCAAGAAGATTGAAAGGACTTATGGTTTGAATTCAATTGAACATGTTGAAGGCATTCAAGTTGGAGAAATATATTGTCCCATACCAAGAGAAAAATTTGAAACTATTATGATTGAGACCATTGCTATCAAGGTTAAGGTAACATAATCATTAGTGGAGTACAAAGTTTTGTCTCATATGCAATTGTTTTGGTAGCAAGACTTGATCAACCTTGCTAACAAAAGGATTCCATTGAACAAAACAATGTTTTCATTATGATTATTTCCATTTATTTCTATCTTTTGCTTTTTAGTTTTTGTTTTCATTTAGTTTTCTTTGTGTTGTTAGTTTCTTGCATGCTAGAACTTCTGTAGTTATAGACTTGTTTTGTCCTTGCATCATGTTTCCAAAAAGAACAAAAATCTTTCTGTCAGAAAAATCATTCTTCTATTTTTGAAAAATGCCCAAAAATAAAGTGTCTCGAAAAATTCCAGAAAATTCATATTAAATTTTTACGTGAAAAAAGGGGCAGAGGAGTACCTGGTAGGTACCAGGGGGGCCCACCAGGCAGGCACACCACATGGTGGTGCGGCCAGCCCTGGGTGGCGCCATGCCCTAGTGTGGGCCACCCCTGGCCCCCCACTACCTCTCTCTCCCGCCACTTTCTTCTCTCTCCCGAGTAAGCTCCAGTTCATAGCTCAAAATTGCGTTCTTTCTGTGCTTGCTCTCGATTTCTTCGATCTCTTTGCTCAACCCATCTTTCTTTCTGAAATTTGGAGAAATTGTTCCTTGGTATGTGACTTCTCCCCTTGTCCAAGTAGATTTGTGTTTAGTGGATTATATGTTGAGTATTTTGCTGCTGTAGGTGACTGGTTATGGGAGCTTGTAAGCTTGTTTGATTCTTAGAGATATAGTTTTGATGCGTGTTTAGGCCTCTCGCAAGTCCCTATGAGTAGAATCCTTCATTATATTTACTTTGCAATCAGTTGTTTAATAGGTGTTTAAATTTCAGAATAGAAGATGAGTGAACACCACCTAAACCAACATGAGCTTTGGGTGCCTGAGGTCATGAAGGTCCACCGGGAGGATCAAGTTTTTCCCTCCATTTATCCATGCTCTGAGTTCATGAGAGCTGCAGGAATTCTATAAGATTTCCACACTTTGGTTTCTAATGCAGGGTTAGAGCACTTTTTGGAAGATGAACCTTGTCAATTTGTGAAGCTAACCATGTATGTGGTGCAGGACTTCAAATTTAGTCACTCTTTGCATAACCCCATGGCCCATTACAAAATTTACAATATAGCTGTCGACCTTTCTCTTGATGATTTTTGTGCAGCTATTAAGGTACCTCAATGGGGATCATATAGAAAGATTAAGGAAAGACCTGAACCACTCATGGATTTATATGCAGAAATTTGCCAAGGGAGTAGCTGCTCGAAGGAGAATGGAAAAATCTGTAACATTCATCTTCCCTCCATTCGCTACTTTGCCTACTTTATTGCCAAGTGTGTTCTTGCTAGGAAAACTGCTAATAAGTTATCTTCGTTTGATCTGGCATTTATCTCTGTTGCTCTTAGACGAGATAGGTCTTACAACTTGGGTGCTTTGATAGCTTTCCGTCTTGCTGCTAACCATGAGAAAGGTGGAATTTGTGGAGGCCTCATTGCTTCTCGTTTACTAGCATTGCATGGTTTAGTGCCTCATCATCTAGACCTACAGTTTCCCATAGAGAGGCTTGATTTTAATTCCATGATACAGCATAAATTTATTTCCTCATGGGCTAGTTTGAGTGAGTTGTCTTATGAAATAACCTTTCTCAAAGCCGGTTGGAGAAAGAGCAAGTCCGAGCGTGTTGTTCTTTTGCCTACACCTGTCTTGTTTAACCTTGATAACAGGGAAGGATGGTCCCTCACTGAGGAGGAGCTTGACACGTACTTGGGAGAGCTCTCCCAACAGGAGCAGGACACTAGAAGGGAGGTCACGGATGATTCGGTCCAACCCTCGAACAAGGGAGATTCTTCATATCAGCAGCCCGCTTATGATTGGGGAGCTTCCTCCTCTTCTCATGGGCCCAGCTATGACCATTCTTACCAAGATCCGCCCGCTTGGAACCCCTATTCATACATGGATTGATACCCACTTAGGCCAAAAGCCTAAGCTTGGGGGGAGGTACACCGACACCGTACTCATCTCCATATCATGTTGCGTCGGTACTTTGTATATTCATGTTTTTGTTCTCTTTTTCGTTTTCGTTCTTCTTTGCTTTTGCTTTCTAAAAACACAAAAAGACCAAAAATATTTTTGTTGTTTCTCTCTAGTTTGCTTATTATTTTTGCCTTGGTTTGTTTTTCCCTTTTTGCTTTGTTTGAACTATTCGAAAAAAAAACCAAAAAGATTTTGCTTTGCTTGTTTTTCTCTTTTGGTTCTTGTTTAAAAATCGAAAACACCAAAAATATTTGTCGTTCTTCTTTGGTTTTTGCGAGTTTGCTGCAGGGTTCGGCAGTTCTCAGTGGATTATTGGTTTCATATTATTATTCAAGCCATACAAGTGAAGAGCAATAATGAGGATTAATGACAACTTGAGGCGTGGTAAGAGGCTGGTAACAAACTCTATTTGTCTTCATTTTTGTACATATACTCATCATTGTGAGCTTGCTTAGTCCGTTCATGTAGGGTGTATGTTATCTTTGGATGCTTAGTAGTTCTTGCCTTCTTGTGATTAGCTCCAGCCCGCTAATAGTTTGTAGCATGTCTCATGAATGTTTGCTTGCATTACTCTATTCATAAATTGGTATGACACCGTGGTATCCTCCTCTGAATGTTCCATTTGATTGACTTGGCACATGCTCATGCATGCACATGACTGTAATAATCAGTTAAGCCTCGATGAATTATTTTTCCTTGAGGATCTTGAATCACTTCCATGCCATGAGTAGTCCTGTTTTGTTGCAAGCATGATAATGACAGCTATTGCTCTCTCGTTTGTCGCTCCCTCACTATTGCTAGCCTTCACTTTTTCTGAGTATGTTTTACTCAAGTTTCCAACTCCCTAAACCAAATGTTTCCAAAGTGTCCACCATACCTACCCATTAGCATCATTTGCTACTTCCGTGCATATTCAATATGCCTTGTTTTCTTCCGAATAAAATGTTTGCTTGTTATGAGAAAGTTAGTTAGTAAAGCTCTCACAAACTTGATGGCACACTTTATTTTCTTGCACTTAATAAACCTGAACCATTGCGTCCTTCTTTGTTGTGCATATGCTTGCGCTTTATGAGTTGAAGTTAGTAGAACCATGTATCATGGGGACCACTTTCAACGCTTCATAGGTACTTTCTACTTAGTTGATATCATGTTCTTTTGCTTATGGATCCCGGCGGTGTGAAATAAAAGTGGAACTTGTATGATCATGGAGTTTGTATGTATGTTAGAGAAACGCCTAGGCCGCTAGCCTAAGCCATGCCTAATCATGGTGGAAACTTGCAGCATAACCATAATGAGCATTCTATGAAGCATCCTCAATAAAAATCTATGCACATAGTAAATAAAAAGATCGCCGAGATGCTCATTCTCTGCTTGCCTTGTATTTTGATCATGGGATAGCTCCCGTGTCATGTGCAAGGGGTACCCCGTTGGCGGTTCTCTATGATACGTATGTACTTACAATGACAAGAGCTTACTTGTGACTGAAGTTGAGTAGCATGAGGATCAATCTTCGTAAGTAAGGGGCATGAGACTTCGATTTATAACTTGTCAAGCATATCCTCTTAGTTGTGTCACTTTCACCTTAACCACTTTAAAGATGCTTATGCTAGGGGCAATGAGAGCTCAAAGCTAATGATTACCATACTTTCAGCATTTGGAAGCCTTTCAAATTATTCAAAACATTCTTCTTCTACTTGTTGAGTCTCCATATATTCTTTGAGCACCTTCTTGAGAGCATAGTTGTCATTCTTTGTGTTTGTTCCATTACTTGATTATTTGTGTTATGAATTTGATGCTTGTATCCTTGATATCTTTACTTCTAGTCACCACTTGAACTTCGGAGGTGCCTTGGCATTCATAATCAAAGGCAAGCGAGATACCGCTCTATCATACCTTTTTATGAGCATTGTAATGTTGCTTATGTTCGTGCTTCATGATACTTATTATTCTTGAGTTGGAATCTCTTCATAGCTTGCAATGACCATTAAGTAAACTCAGTTGCATACTGTAGTTGATCACATTGCTAAGAATATTTACATCATATGAAGCAAATGTGCTCGTGAAAGTTCTTTAATCGCACTCAGTTTTCAACTGAATTGCTTGAGGACAAGCAATAAGCTAAGCTTGGCGGGAGTTGATATGTCCAAAACGTATCTACTTTCCCGAACACTTTTGCTATTGTTTCTCCTCTATACTTGTGTGATTTGGATGCAACTAATGCGAACTGACGCTGTTTTCAGCAGAATTCCCTTGGTGTCTACTTTTTGTGCAGAAAATCAACTATCAAGAAAAATCCCAGAAAATATGCCAAAAATCCTATTTCACCCAAAGACTCCAGGAGCCAGAATACGAGACGGAGAAGAGCCATGGGGTGGCCACACCACCTGGTGGCGCGGGCCAGGCCAGGCCACGCCAGGGGGTGGTGTGGGCCCTCCAGGCACCCCCTCGGTCTCTCTCTTCGCCTATAAGGAGCCTTCTGACCTAAAAACTTTGGGGGGTTCGACGTTTTTCCAGAAGGAGTTCCGCTCTGCCGCCACCACCAGATTCCATGAAACAGCACCAGAAACTCCGTTCTAGCACCTTGCCAGGACGGGGAATTGGAGGAGATCATCGCCATCATCATCACCATCGCTTCTCCATTGACCATCCATGTTTCCCCCATCTATGAGTGAGTAATCCCCCGTTGTAGGCTATGGGGATGGTAGGGATTGGATGAGATCATTCATGTAATGGCATCAGATTGTTAGGGCATGGTGCCTAGTATCTTTTATTAGTGCTTTATGACTTTGTTGCGTCTTGTTGTGCTTAAGGCTTGTCACTAGGGCCCAGGTGCCATGATTTCAGATCTGAACTTGTTACTGATTCATTATGATAGTATTGTTCTTGGTATTATCTGCAAGTTGTATACACACGTTGTTGTCCGAAACCTATGGCCCGGCGATGTAAATCGGGATAACGGAAGGAAAGGCTTTGATGTGAGGATCACATGTGTTCACGAGTGTTAATGCTTTGATCTGGTGCTCTATTAAAGGAGCACCTTAATTGCCGATAGTTCCCTAGAGGCCCACGCAAACGGGCTGGCAGGACAAAAGATGTTGTGCAAGTTCTCATTGCGAGCACGTATGACTATATATGGAACACATGCCTAGGATTGTCTAGTACTTGGATGCTTTATCTTATTTATCTGCAATTGCCCTATGTTCTGATTGCTATGTGGATTGTCTTGTCCATGCAATGCCCGTCCATCCATCCCTATGCCTACCGCTTTTCGAATCCCAATTTCTTATCGCTTTTGTTACTACTGTCTTTGCTTTACTACTGCTACTACTTTGCTATTCCTACTACAAAACTGTTGCTACTGATAAACTGCTATGAGCAAGATTGTTTCCAGGTGCAGCTGAATTGACAACTCAGTTGTTAAGGCTTATAAATATTCTTTGGCTCCCCTTGTGTTGAATCAATAAATTGGGTTTCACTTCCCTCGAAAATACTGCGATACACCCCCTATACTTGTGGGTCATCACTAGCATATAGCAAATCCGTCTTACCCATTTACCTGCAAAACAGATAGACATGGCCGACATAAATCTTATGCCGGCCGGACCATCATCAAGGAAATGCCCCATGGGTCGGGTCACAACGTGATTCGTCCTGCCTTGAGGTGACCCGGTTAGCACTTTGCTTTGACCGCACCGTACCCCGGCTAACTCGGCCGTTATACCCCGGTGTTACCCTACCCGAGGGTATCCCCCCAACATTAGTCCCCGAAGCTGGTGCGGTCTTAGCAACCTTTAGTTGTTAAGGACACAGCAGGTTCCCTTATCCGGATCTTCGCTCCTTAGGCCGAGTTACCTCGTAACCCGGAGTTTCTCATCCTGCAACCCTTTTGCACTTTCTGAGTTATTCCTCGTTGGCCAGGGCTTTTGCTTGCTTATCCGGGTTAGCTTTCCTTCTCTGGTACGCTTCTCCACATCCTACGTGGAGGGTAATCATCATTTTGCCTCATTTTAAGGGTCGCACGCATTTAATGCACCGGTTACTGTCGCAATGTCAGGAATAACTACTGTAAACGTCTCTTCACTGCAGCGCCTCGTGAACCGTAACATTGCTTCACATCATGGGGTCATCTGCTCCTGTAACCCCTCATGTGGCCTTGCTCTGATTAGTTGTTCTGGCCTCACACACGCTAGTTGCATGTGGTGCGTTGCCCGCAGTGGATCCCACGACGCGCGTGCGGCACGGTTAAGTAGGGAGTGCGGGGCACTCCTAGGGGAAGTTCCCCCATTTGTGCCGCGCTCCACTGCTCTTTCTCTCTTTCACAGCGACTCCGCTGCTGCTGCCAGTTCTCTGCTTCACGAGCGCCACCGCGATCGTGCTCCGATAGCATTTCGTGTCATCGCCACCGTTCCCAGCGTTAATTTCCACCACGGGGCCTTACACTTCCCGCTTGCCTTCTTCCGGCTACCTCTACTCCGATTACTCCTTGGAGAATCTTGATTCCACCATGTCTGAGGTGGAAGCAGCGGTGGTGGCGCAACAAGAAGAAGGAGCGAAGGGCCGTGAGCGCGGCGATTAGGCCGGCTCCATCATCCGCGAGGAGGACCTCAATTGGCTCCATGCCACGTGGCGTATCCCCGACGGCGTCGCCTGCTGCCTCGCCTCCGGTGATGTTTCTCCTTCCCTAGAGAGGGGGAATACGTTGTGTTTCTTTCGCATTTACAGCGTGGCTTCGGCCTTCCTACCTCTGATTTCTTCTTTGATTTTGTTTCCACGTACAAGTTGCAACCGCATCACCTCCCCGAAAACGCTATTACTTCTCTGTCCTCCTTTGCTTCTGGCATCGAGGGGTACATTGGCCTCTGGCCAACCAAATAACTTTAGATCAAGTTCTTTGGCATGCGGAGGAACGTGATTCCGGACAAGGAGCGCACCCCGGAGAACAAGCAGTTGACCCAGTGTGGCGCCGCCTCCATCTCACCCCGGAAATAATCCGTGTTCCCCCGAGTTACGGGACTCGAATCTTGCAAGGGCTGGGCCCGGACTTTCTTTTATGTCCGAAACACCACCAAGGAAGACCTAATCCGGTTGCTCCCCTGCAACCTTGGCCCTCCTGACACCTCGCGTTGGGAGAGCATCCCGAAGCAGCCCACGGCCCTGGCGAACCAAGTGGCGCGCCGGATCAAGGAGCTTCTCAAGGAGAAACTCCAGGGAGAGGATATCATGATCACTTTTCTCCGCAGCCGGTTCTCCGCTCTCCAGAAGCGATCCCACAAGATCTGCTATCTTAGTGGCCCTCTTGACCCTCACCGGACCTCTTCTTTGAAGCTGGATAACTCGGCGGTTTACCGCCGGGTTAAGTCCATATTCAAAGTGGAGAAGAGGTTCTCCGAGGATTGGGAGTGGGGACTCGAGCCCTTCACCTGTGCCAACCCTCCTCCAAAGGTAAATTAGCCCTTCTTTGTTTTCTGAATCTTCTTCGTATGTCGGTTTTCCTTTGTAACTTGGCAATTATTCTCTCAGAAATTTCTCCAGCAACTGCTGGAGGATGGCGAGGTGCTGGAAAGCAAATGGTTGGAGGACTGCACCGAGGAGGACGAGGTGGAGCCTGATCCGGAGGCCTTTCTGCCTACCCCAGACGTCGCCAGACGCAGCACTGGTAAGGCCTCTTCTCTAAGGGATTGGCCAGACGATGATGACTCAGACGTTGAGGTCCTTGAGGTATTTGATTCGGTTCTCATCCCTTACGCGCACCTGGCTATGTCCGAATCTTCAGCTAACCCGGACGATCAGGTCCACGAGGTTCCTCCCCTTGCAACTGGTGGCCTGGCTCCGGCTCCGTCCCAGAAGCGCGCTACCTCGGCCACAGTTTCGGAGGCGCCGCCGCCCAATAAGAGGCAAAAGAAGTCCGGGGTTAAACCCTCGGCCAAGCCTGCCGCCAAGATCACGGTTTGGAGGGCGCCCCAGCCTCGGGCTCCTCCTACCGCGGATGAGTGAGTTCTCTGATTCTGCTCCTTTGGATTTTCTCCTTCGCTTGCCTTTGTCTCTTACTAATTCTTCTTTTTGACTTGGTGTTTTTTCTTTCTCAGAGCTCCTAGGGATATCCCTCAGAGCGGCCTCGGCATTGCCTCCCCACTCCGGAGCAGCCCCTCTCCCTCCTGCAATGATGATTATCGCCCGCTCAGCCCTATTCAAGAGGGCTCCACGACTACGCCTGACCAGAGCCCACCTTGTCAAGAGGAGGGCAATGTCGGCGCGGGGGTAGTGTGCCAGATCTGGATACGGCGATGCCGGATCTCCCCGGTTCCTTGGCCTCAGTGCCAGATCCTGAGGCGCCCGCTTCATCAGCTCCGCCTCCAGCATCTCCAGTACTAGCACCAGCATCAGCAGCACCAGTAGCAACAACACCAGCGGCAATAGCAGCACCAGCAGCAACAGTAGCAACAACACCAGCAGCAACAACAATAAGAGCCTCCAAGCCTTTGAAGGGAAAAAGCTTCATCAGCTCCCTCCGGGTCTACTCCTTCCATGGCCGACATCTTTCAGCTAATTCCTCCACCCTCGTCTAGCAAAGCCAAAGTAACTTCATCTGGGTCTACTGCCTCCGGATCAGAGGGCAGCCAACAACTGGTTTTGCACACCAGCCCCGCTGCAGCTCAATCCGCCAGGCGGGAGGCCCACGTGAAGGGCCTTGTGGCGAGCCATTCTCCGAGCGGCGAAAGTTACAGTCCACAACTCCTTGAGTATGTGAAGAATTGGAACGACACCGAATTCGTTGATCCTCAAGACGATTTGCCGGAGAGGTTCGGCCCAGCCGAGTTCAGCGCCCAGATGAACTCCGCTACCAAGGCTATCTCTTTGGCTGGCCGGATGATGGAGGTGATCCTTTTTCTCTGCTGCTGGTGTTTTACACTACTGAATCATTATAGATATAGCCCCTAGTCCCCGAGCCTCCGAGGGAATAATTTGTTATTCGGTCGGATGCTTCTCATAGAGCTTAGCTTTTGTTCATAATGACATTAATTTGCAATAAATTTTGGGCCGGGTCTAGTTCCCTTCGCCCGTATCTTATGTAATTCGAATATCCACACACCTAGAGCCGGGTTAAGTTCCACTTGGCACGGATCTTGTAGACTTCGAATATCCACACACCTAGAGCCGGGTTAAGTTCCACTTGGCCCGGATCTTGTAGACTTCGAATATCCACACACCAAGATCCGGGTTAAGTTCCACTTGGCCCGGGTCTTGCAGACTTCGAATATCCACACACCTAGAGCCGGGTTAAGTTCCACTTGGTCCGGGTCTTGTAGACTTCGAATATCCACACACCTAGAGCCGGGTTAAGTTCCACTTGGCCCGGATCTTGTAGACTTCGAATATCCACACACCTAGAGCCGAGTTAAGTTCCACTTGGCCTGGATCTTGTAGACTTCGAATTATTTCTACTTTGCCTCTGAACTTTTGTCTCTTCCTTGCTTATTTCAGATTACCACTAATCGCCAAACCGCTGAGTTCTAGCGCCTGCTGGACTCCTACAAAGACATTCGCGGGCGTTATGGTAAACTCCTGGTGGAGTACCAGAAGAGGGGTTAGTTTCCATTCCTTTTCTTCCTTGTTCATTCAAACTTATTAGGACTTATATGAATGTCTTGTCCGAATCATACAGCCGAGGTTGAAGCTGAGAATAAAATCATGAGGAAGAACCTTGCGGAGATCAAAGGTAAACTCATCCCTTTCACATGATCGTTGTATTTTCCTTGCTTTATCCGGTGGACACTCATACTTTGGGTCCTCCGGATCATGTTGCAGTTGCTCTCGATGACAGTGTCACCATGCCTGAACTGATGACCCACTTCCTCAAACAAGTAGGTAACTATGAAGCTAAACTGAAAAAGAAAGATGAGGAAATAGCTCGGCTCAGGCAGCAGGACTCGGAGATCACTCGGCTGAACGCCAAAATTCAAAAGCTTAAGAGCTCCCATCAGTCCGTGCTGGAGAAGGCCGACCAGGAGTTTGCCAAGGAGAAAGAGCGTTAAACCACGCTAATCTTTAAGGACAAGAGCCTACTGGAGGAAGCCGACGTCAAGCTTACATCGGTGACCACCGAATACGAAAAACTCCGGGTCCACAATGCCAATGTTGATTCCGAGATACAGCGACTTCTCTTCCAAATTGCGCGTAAGTTTTCTGTCCTTGCCTGATCTGCTATCATTTGGATTGGGTCCTTTTGCTCACTGTTTTTCTTCTCATCGTTAGGCAAATTTCCAGAGAGCGATACGCTCGCTGCCTCTGCCGGGACGCCAGTCCCACGAACAACGTGGAATTCCTGCTGCCCTTGATGGCGAGCCAATCCCCTATACCACGGAAGATCTCCTGGCGAGTCTCACCGCTCGCCTTGAGGCAGTAAAGAACCATGGCGCGGACATCCTCCTGGCGGCAACACGGATGTTCAGCTGCCTCTGGCCTAGTGAAACCATTCCCAAAAAAGGCTCGGCTTTCATAGCCAAACTCATGGAATGTGACACGCAGCTGCATTTGTGGTGCGAATATGCCGCACGGACTGGGGCCAACATTGCTCTGAAATTTGTGCTCTCATGGTACGAAGGAATTGACTTGGCATTGCTCACTCGTATGCGCACCGGGTCTGAGTGGTGCGAGGATCCGGAGTGGATCACACGCTGCCAGGCCTGTGCCAACAAGCTCATCCAATACTTCTTCTGCCATGCTTGGAACGAGGGGCCGAGTTATCTTGATATCGCTGATGACGAGATTGTCTCTGGAGCTGAAGAAGAAGGGAGCAAGAGCGAGGGCTCTGAGCTAGGCGATGAGGCTGAAGACCCAGAGGACAACGAAGTTGACCCGGAGGATGAAGCCGAAGCTAGCGCTCCCCCCCACACTCCGGAGTACCTCCCTCCTCGGCTGATGATTTGTCTGCTGCTCCTGCTCCTTGAAAAACACTTGTCACGTTTATTAGATCCTGGAAATGCTAGGCGCAGATGTATTTAAATACTTTGCTTTGTTTGTGCTACAATTTTATGTTCTGAACTAAGTTTTATTGTCGGATTATCGTGGGTGAAGTCCCCGGGTTTCATTTTCTTGTTCCCCCAATTTTTGACTCGGCTCGCATCTACCTTGATTTGGTTTTTCGACTTACGAGTCCGAGGTTCAAAAAATTGACTTAACAATACTTGAAACCTTGAGATTAGCTCAAAGTGATTCGGCACTTTAGTGAAGAAAATAAACTAAGGGTTAGCCAAAAAACCAATGTCGGCCCGTTTAAGTTCTTTTCCTTAGTCGTTTTTCGTGTGCTTTGCCATTCCAAACTTGTTCTCTTGCTTGCCATGAAGCCAATTCTTATTGGACAGCAGCAAAGTCGAAGAGTTAGGTTTTTGGTGCTCACACATTACTAATCCAACTAAGACATAAGCGACTTAACCCAGCCGACACAAAAATACGAAAACAAGAGACAAGTGTTATAGCAGTCCCCGAGTTTCTGCTCGGGGTAGTAAAGTTTTTATTGATAAGCTCATTGCCGATATACATACCGACATACGAGTAGTTTGGATACATTCACCTCTTAGGTGTAGAAAGGACGAAGCAGTGCCACATTCCATGGTCTTTTGGATTCTTCTCCGGACCTGTCCGCCTTGTTCTTTTGCTGGGGCTGTGCATCAATAAGATAGTAGGAATCATTGCGCAAAGCTTTGCTCATAATGAAAGGTCCTTCCCATGGAGGGGATAACTTATGCATGCCAGTAGTGTGCTGTATTAGCCTTAGCACCAAATCACCTTCCCGGAAAACTCGGGGGTTTACTTTCCGGCTATGGTAGCGTCGAAGATTTTGCTGATATATGGCGGATCTGGACAAGGCTAGTTCTCTCGCTTCTTCCAGCAGATCAACATCATTTTGCTGGGCTTCGCGCACTTTAGCTTCTGTGTATTGGGTGACCCTTGGAGAATCATGCTCTATGTCGGCTGGTAATACAGCTTCTGCCCCATATACCAGAAAGAATGGCGTATAGCCTGTTGATCGATTTAGAGTTGTTCTTAAACTCCACAGTATCGCTGGTAGTTCTTCTATCCAGCACCCCGTTGATCTTTGCAGCGGCTCTATGAGCCGGGGTTTTATCCCGGACAGTACCAGTCTGTTGGATCTTTCCACTTGCCTGTTTGATGCGGGGTGGGTGACTGAAGCGACATCTAACCGGATCTTCTTTTCCTGGTAGAATCTCACAAACGCTCCTTCAGCGAAATTCGTCCCATTATCAGTTATGATGCTATGGGGGTAGTCGTACCTTAGGATTATATCCTTGAGGAATCTTACTGTTGTTGCCCCATCACATTTCCGAATCAGTTTCACTTCAATCCATTTCGTGAATTTGTCAACCATGACCAGAATATGGGTCATCCCTCCTTTGGCCGGCTTAAATGGTCCTACCATGTCTAGGCACCATACAGCAAATGGCCATGTTATGGGGATAGTTTTCAGCTCCGACATTGGTAGGTGAGTTTTCGTGGCGTAACTTTGACAACCATTGCATTTTCTTACGAAGTCCTCTGCTTGCTCCAAAGCACTGGGCCAATAAAACCCATGTCAGAAAGCTTTTGCTACTAAGGCCCTTGAGGAGGCATGGTGGCCACATTCTCCTAGGTGAATATCCCGGAGTATCTCAAGTCCTTCCTCCAGATCAACACACCGTTCTAGTACCGCTGTCACACTTCTTTTGTATAATTCGGCATTGATGATGGTATAGGCCTTTGCCCTTCTCTGAATTTGCCTTGAACTTATTTCATCATCCGGCAAGATTCCCTCTTTCAGGAAATAAAAAAATTGGCTTTGCCCAAGTTGGTATAGTCCAGACGGGGAATGGTTCCTCATCAACTTCTATTGCATCCACCAACATAACTCCCGCCGGATCAAGCTGAACAGTCCCTCGGTTTGCTGAAGTAGTCCCCGGGTTTGCTGAAGTAGTCCCCGGATTTGCGGAGGTGCTTCCCCATTCTATCTCCATTGATGCAACTCCTGATCCGGGAAGTGATGGGATATAAATTGAATCTGATTCGGGTGATGGTGTGATAGATGGTTTTCTCAAGTTCTCCAAAGCCATGTTTGGCGGAATGGGTTGCCGGGATGAGCCTAGCTTGGACAGTGTATCTGCTGCCTCGTTTTCGATCTGAGGTACGTGATGGAACTCACACCCTTCGAAGAACCCGGTTATTTCCTGAACATAGAACCTATACAGGGCCATGTTAGCATCCAGGGCATCCCAATTTCCAGACACTTGTTGCACCACCAAATCCGAATCTCCAAAGCATTGTATCCGACATATCCCCACTTCCTTTGCCACTTTGACACCATGTACCAATGCTTCATACTAAGCCACATTATTCGAGGCACTGAAGTGGATTTGAAGGACATATTTTAGTTGATCCTTCTTGGGTGAGGTAAGCACTACTCCAACGCCTAATCCGTCTTTCAATTTCGATCTGTCGAAGTGCATTTGCCAATAATTGGAGTCTGGCAGGGGTGGCTCGTATTGCATTTCCGCCCAGTCCACAAACAAATCCGCCATAGCTTGTGACTTGATCACATCCCTTCTGTCGAACTGCGGTGTGTATGGAGCTAACTCGATAGCCCACTTTGCTATTCGGCCGCTTGCGTCCTTGTTACTCATGATCTCTGAAATGGGTGCCTCACATATCACCTTGATGGGGTGTTCCTCAAAATAGTGTTTGAGTTTCTTGGCCGACATATATACACCGTATGCCATCTTCTGATAATGAGGATAATTCTGTTTTGAGGTTGATAATACTTCGCTCAGATAATACACCGACCTTTGCATTGACTTTCCTTCCTCCTCGCGCTCCACTACGATCACTGCACTTACGACTCGGTTGGTCGCGGCTACGTAGAGAAACATTGGCTCCTTAGGTAACGGTGCAGCTAGGATTGGCGTGGTAGATAACATCTTTTTCAATTCTCGAAATGCAAGATCCTCCTATGGCGTCCATGTAAACTTATCTACCTTTTTCATTAGCTGATAGAGGGGCAAGGCCTTCTCTCCCAATCGACATACGAACTGACTTAACAATGCCAGGCAATGATACCAGGCAGTTCCATTCTTTCTATGGCCCGGATTTTCGTCAGGTTAGCTGATACATTGCAAATGTATCTATAATTTTTGATGTTCCATGCTTGGTTTATCTACTTTCTTGTGTTTTGTTCCAACGTTGGAGTAATTTTCATACACTTTCTTGGACTAACCTATTAACAAGAGCCACAGTGCTAGTTGCTTGTTTTCTGCTGTTTTTGGTTCCAGGAAAGTCAGAAAATGAATATTCTTAGAATTGGATGGGACAAAAGCCAAAGTTCCTATTATACCGGAAGACTCACGGAGCCAGAATACGAGACGGAGGAGGGCCAGGGCCTGGCCACACCCCCCAGGCACGGGTACCCCCAGGTCGCGCCAGGGCATGGTGTGGGCCCCCTGGCCAGCCACCGACCTTGCCCCTTCGCCTATATATTCCGCCCGAGGCAAAAACCTTAAAGAGTCAATCAGAAATCCACGAAAAGTTCCGCAGCACCGCCACCACCGAAGGGGAGATTCGGGGAAAGTCTCTTTTCCGGCACCCTGCCAGGACGGGGAAGTGCCCCTGGAGCCATCTCCATCGATCTCCACCACCACCTCCATCACCATTACTGATTCCCATGATGAGGAGGGAGTAGTTCTCTCTCGAGGCTAAGGGTTCTACCGGTAGCTATGTGTTCATCTCTCTCTCTCTATGCATGATCATATTGTGATCATGAGCTTTGTAATCAAGTAGATCTACCTTGCTACTCGAGTGCTTTATTAGATCTCTGCTCTCCCCATGTGTGTGAAGTTGACAGTGTGCACACCATGGTGGCACTTAGGCTAGATATTACAAATACTTGTTATGAGTTATATTTGGAGTTGGATGTCTCTATGAAATTGTGGTGTTTGTTGGAACCATCTAGTGCTCAAGCTGACGGTGTGGGGTTATCTAGATGGGAAAGGCTTACTTTGAGGTGTGCTGTTATAGCCCTACCATCGATTAGAGTGTCCAACCGGAGAGTAGTTCAGAGTAGTATCATGAAGAGAATATATTTATATGAGAGTGTTCACTAGTGAAAGTATGATCCCATGGCCTTGTTTCTTAGCATTGAAACACCGTTTGCAACTAGATCTGTTACATGTTTGCTTGCTTCCATCTTTATTTTAGTTTTACTTTAGTATTTTCCATGCCTTCAAGCTATTTTCTATCACCGTTACCACTTATAATTATCTATACCACTTGTATTCCACTATCTCTTCGCCGAACTAGTGCACCTATACACCTGACAAGTGTATTGGGTGTGTTGGGGACACAAGAGACTTCTTGTATATTGATTGAAGGGTTGGTTGAGAGGGGATACCTTTGACCACTTCCTCCCTGAGTTTGATAAACCTTGTGTGATCGACTTAAGGGAAAACTTGCTGCTGTTCTACAAACCTCTGCACTTGGAGGCCCAACAACTGTCTACAAGAATAGAAGTGCGTAGACATCAAGCTATTTTCCGCGCCGCTGGGAGGTAAGGTAAAAGGTACTCACATCCTCCGATGTGAGTGCTTGAAGTTATTTCCTTTAGATTCTGCAATTTTGTCTTTTTGTTTCTTGTTTTCACTAGTTAGGCTTAATGGAAAACAACAACAAAATTAGAGAGCTTTATAGTATTTATCTTGAGTTAGGACATGAAGTGTTTGAAGAGAAAATTAAAAAACCTATGGAACTTTATTTGCATGCTAATAGCAATGTTATTAGTATGAATTCTTTGAACACCATTATTGCTAATGCTATGGAAAAGTCTAAGCTTGGGGAAGTTGGTTTTGATGAGAATGATCTTTTTAGTCCCCCAAGCATGGAGGAGAAAATTTACTTTGATGATACTATGCCTCCAATTTATGATGATTACAATGATGAGTATGATATTTTCAGTCCACCTACTATTGAGGAGAAAATTACTTATGATTACAATATGCCCCCTATATTTGATGATTATGGTGATGAGAATAATAATGATAGCTATTTTGTTGAATTTGCTCCCACTATAATTAATAAGAATGACTATGTTTATGTGGAGAGTATTAATTCTTTCATGCATGTGGCTCATGATAAGAATGTTTTATGTGATAGTTATATTGTTAATTTTATACATGATGCTACTGAAAGTTATTATGAGAGAGGAAAACATGGTTTTATGCATCTCAATAATATTAGGTTCCCCCTCTTTATGTTGAAAGTCTTGAAGTTGCACTTGTTTTGCTTTACTATGCTTGTTGCTTTGTGCTTTCATGACTTGTTTCTTTACAAGATTCCTATGCATAGGAAGTGGGTTAGACTTAAATGTGCTTTGAATTTTCTTCTTGATGCTCTCTTTTATTTCAATTCATATTTCTTATGTGAGCATCTTCTCAAACTATCATGCCTAACTTAAAGGCGTTAAAGAAAAGTACTTATTGGGAGATAACCCAAAAAATTTAGATGAGTCTTGGAAGTTATTACCTCTGTAATAACCGCTCCTGATCCTTTTTATTTTTTTTCTGTTCCAACATTAACCTCTAATGAGAGAGAAGTAATGATTGGGAAAGTTGCTTTCCCGAAACAGATTTCTTTGCTTCACCGTAAACATTCGTGTAAAATCTCTGTACTTCCTTTTGAGGCGTGAATTTTTGTGCTTGTTCCCCAGGTTGTTATCTAACTTTCGTTAGTTCAACACTTTTTTATTTGAGCAACAGAAGGTCTTCGAAAAAATTCGTCTGTACCTGCTGGTCTGTTTTGACAGATTTCTGCCATTTTCTGCATTTGCTTCTTGTTGATTCCTTTTTGAGTTCTTTTGGGGAATTAAGCTTTTTGAGGGAAGTGCTTCAGTAGCTAGTGTTCTAATGGAAGTTTATTGGTGTTAAAACTTAACCTAAAGACTTATTATCTTGAGTGCACTAATGTTGCTAATAAAGATTGTGTGAAGTTTTGTATAAAGGAAAATTTTCAGGTGTATGCAAGGAATGAGTAATGAGATGAAGGATGGACTAAAGCTCAAGCTTGGCGATGCCACGCGTGTCACCCCAAGAAATATCCAAGAAGTACAAGCGTCAAAGCTTGGGGATGCCCAAGGCATCCCCTTCTTCATCAATAAAAATTCCAGGTTTCTTCCAAACGCTTCATTTTTATTGTTGTTGTTCTTGGAGCGTCTTCATTTTTGTTTTCATTTTGGTTGTCGTTTGCTTTTGTTTGCTTAGTTTTCTAAATAAATTGGTTGGACCCCCTCTTTCATACATTGGTTTTCAAATAGTTTGGTTTGGTTTGGGAAAGAGTAGGAAAGTTCATGCTTATGTGGTAAAAAGAGCTCGTTTTTGATTGTGGCCTATGCTCTGTCATGCCATGCTTGATATTTTTTTGGCTTTATGCTTAGTATTCTTTGTTGTAGCATGACTTGTTATAAATAATTGAGATTGCTTAATGTGCCTTGGATGAATCATGCGTTGTTTTAGCATATTAAAGCATAGTATAGTGGTATTCTCCTTTGATGCTTTATTTGGGTTGACTTGGCGCATGCTCACACCATGTCATGACTATCTCAAGTCACCATAGCCTTTATGATCCTTTAGTTTTCAACTTGTAGTATCACTTTATGCTTTGTTCAATGATGTTTTGTCGCTCTGCATGATTATGGCCATTATTGCTCTCTTAGTTTGTCGCTCCCAGTCTTTTGCTAGCCTCCACAACCAAGTATGAGTTCCACTCATGCATCCAACTCCCTAAACCAAGTTATTCCAAAGAGTCCACCATACCTACCTACTAGCTTATGCTATTCCAAGTATATTCATGCTTTTGTTTACCTTCCAAATAAAACTTGTTATGAGAAAACTAGTGATTAAAGCTCTCACGAACTTGATGGCACACTTTACTTTTCTTGCCCTTAATAAACTTGAACCATTGTGTCGTCTATATTGTATATGCTTGCACTTATTTGTTGGGAATTAGCAGAACCATGATGTCATGGGGGACGCTTTCAACATTGCACTTGGTACTTGTACCTAGTTGATATCATGCTCTTTTGTATATGGATGTCGTCGGTGTAAAATGAAAGGGGGGCTTGTAAGTCCATGGAGTTATGTATATGTGTTAGAGAAACGCATAGGCCGCTGGTCTAATCCATGCTGACATGATGGAAACCTGCAGTGTAACCATAATGAGCTGTCTATGAAGCATTCTTCTTATAAAAAAAGAGAGTCCTATATTGAGAAAAAAAAGAGAAAACAGAAAATAAAAGATTATGAAAAGAGGAAAGAGAGAAAAAGCACCATATTCCCATGGTAACTAAGAAGATTGCTGAGATGCTCGTTGTCTGCTTGCCTTGTCATTTTGATATGGGGATTCTTCCGTATCATCGGGCAAGGGGTACCCCATTGGCGGTTCTCTATGATACACATGTACTTACAATGACAAGAACTTACCGGTGACTAAACTTGAGTAGCATGAGGAGCGGCCCTCGTATTCAAGGGACATGAGATTTCTAACTTATACTTCGTTAAGCATGTACACCATAGTTTGTTCACTTTAACCTTAATCACTTCAAGATGCTTATGATAGCGGCAATGAGAGATGAAAGCTATAAGTACCATAATTTTTGGAAGCTCTTTATTAAACTTGCATCTCTGCTTCCTTCTATGAAGGCCTTTCTTCCACCATTATTTTGAGTCTCCACCTTCTATCTTTATGCACCTACTTTGAGAGCATAGTGGCCATTCTTAGTTCTATGTGCATTGTCCCAAGACTTGTTGATTGATGCATAACTTTGATATTGCTTGTTTTAAACTATTTGTATCTAGTCACTCTTATGAACTTTGAAGGTGTCCTATGCATTTGTGTTTGCTACTGTATGAGGGACAAGCTGAATGCCACTATGCTATGTTTTCTTTATGTGAAACAAACAAACGTCTTGCAAGGCATTGTTATTCATGAATCTTTTGTTTGTGCCTTTTCATGTTGCAACATAGTTTCTTTGCCTTATTGCTAAAACTTTGTCTTTCATGTTATGATTAAAGTACTATGATCCCTTGAATGTTTTACAAATACTTTGATCAAGTTTATAATGGTGCATGTCACCTCAAAAATTATTCTTTCTTTTTATCACTTACCTACTCGAGGATGAGCTTGAGTTAAGCTTGGGGATGTTGATACATTGCAAATGTATCTATAATTTTTGATGTTCCATGCTTGGTTTTATCTACTTTCTTGTGTTTTGCTCCAACTTTGGAGTACTTTTCATACACTTTCTTGGACTAACCTATTAACAAGAGCCACAGTGCCAGTTGCTTGTTTTCTGCTGTTTTTGGTTCCAGGAAAGTCAGAAATTGAATATTTTCAGAATTGGACCGGACAAAAGCCAAAGCTCTTATTTTACCGGAAGACTCACGGAGCCAGAATATGAGACGGAGGAGGGCCAGGGCCTGGCCACACCCCCTAGGCGCGGGTACCCCCAGGCCGCGCCAGGGCATGGTGTGGGCCCCCTGGCCAGCCACCGACCTTGCCCCTTCGCCTATATATTCCGCCTGAGGTAAAAACCATAAAGAGTCAATCAGAAATCCACGAAAAGTTCCGCAGCACCGCTGCCACCGAAGGGGAGATTCGGGGGACAGAAAGTCTCTGTTCCGGCACCCTGCCGGGCCGGGGAAGTGCCCCCGGAGCCATCTCCATCGATCTCCACCACCATCTCCATCACCATTGCCGATTCCCATGATGAGGATGGAGTAGTTCTCTCTCGAGGCTAAGGTTTCTACCGATAGCTATGTGTTCATCTCTCTCTCTATGCATGATCATATTGTGATCATGAGCTTTGTAATCAAGTAGATCTACCTTGCTACTCGAGTGCTTTATTAGATCTCTGCTCTCCCCATGTGTGTGAAGTTGACAGTGTGCACACCATGGTGGCACTTAGGCTAGATATTACAAATACTTGTTATGAGTTATATTTGGAGTTGGATGTCTCTATGAAATTGTGGTGTTTGTTGGAACCATCTAGTGCTCAAGGTGACAGTGTGGGGTTATCTAGATGGGAAAGGCTTACTTTGAGATGTGCTGTTATAGCCCTACCATCGATTAGAGTGTCCAACCGGAGAGTAGTTCAGAGTAGTATCATGAAGAGAATATATTTATATGAGAGTGTTCACTAGTGAAAGTATGATCCCTAGGCCTTGTTTCTTAGCATTGAAACACCGTTTGCAACTAGATCTGTTACATGTTTGCTTGCTTCCATCTTTATTTTAGTTTTACTTTAGTATTTTCCACGCCTTCAAGCTATTTTCTATCACCGTTACCACTTATAATTATCTATACCACTTGTATTTCACTATCTCTTCGCCGAACTAGTGCACCTATACACCTGACAAGTGTATTGGGTGTGTTGGGGACACAAGAGACTTCTTGTATCTTGATTGCAGGGTTGCTTGAGAGGGGATACCTTTGACCACTTCCTCCCTGAGTTCGATAAAACTTGGGTGATCCACTTAAGGGAAAACTTGTTGTTGTTCTACAAACCTCTACACTTGGAGGCCCAACAACTGTCTACAAGAATAGAAGTGCGTAGACATCATTAGCTTCAATGCCACGGCTAGATACCAAAAAACCGAGTAATTTTCCAGTGGGTACACCAAAAGTGCATTTCTCCGGGTTCAGCTTCATTCGGAACCTTCTCAAGTTCACGAATGTCTGTCGGATATCCTCAAGGAGCGTATTGCTTTCCTTGGTTTTTATTACCACATCATCCACGTAAACTTGCACATTCCGACCTATTTGGTCATGCAAGCATTTTTACATGCATCGCTGGTACATTGCTTCTGCATTACGTAATCCAAACGGCATAGTGCGATAGCAGTAAGCCCCGTACGGGGTAATAAACGCAGTCTTTATTTGATCATCCGGATTCAGGGGTATTTGATGGAAACCAGAATACGCGTCAATGAATGAAAGTAGCTCACATCCGGCCGTTGAGTCTATGACCTGATCTATTCTAGGGAGTGGGAATGGATCTTTTGGACACGCCTTATTCAGGTTCGTGTAGTCGATACACATGCGCCATACCACAGCCACGTTCGGATCATCTTTCTTTTTCTCCACCAGCATCGGATTAGAGAGCCAATCCGGATAGAGTACCTTCATGATAAACCCGGCCGCTAGTAATCTTGCTATCTCATCTCCAATAACTTTCCTTCTGTCTTCTACGAAACGTCTGAGAGGCTGCTTTACCGGCTTAGCCCCGGGTCTTACATTCAATGAGTGCTCAGCCAACTCCCTCGGTACACCTTACAGATCTTGCGTAGACCAAGCAAAGATATCCCGATTCCCACGGAGGAAGTCGACGAGCTCGCTTTCCTATTTGCTGCTTAACCCGGCACCAATGGTGATGGTGCGCTCTGGGAACTGATCATCGATTGGCACTTTCTTCGTGTCCTTAGTTGCTTGGAATGATACGCTCCCGTGCGGGTTGGTCAGGGCCGGCATATGTTGTTGCGTAGATTGAGCCAATGCCGCCACTTCTAGTATCTTCCTTTTTTTCTTGAGCTATCACGAGTGACTTGGCTAAATTGGATCCGGCTGAGGCGCACTCGATCGAACGCCGGAAGTCCCCTGTTATAGTCATCATGCCCCTTGGTCCGGGCAACTTCATCTTAAGGTAACTGGCGTGGGTAGTTGCCATGAATTTGCTCAGCGCTGGCCTGCCGAGTAACGCGTGATAAGCGCTTTCCAGATTCACCACCTCGAATTCCAAGTTCTCAGTGCGGCAGTTGTCTCTTGTGCTGAATAACACGTCAACCCGGACCTTACCAATTGGTTCACAAGAAATATCCGACACAATGCCATGAAAGGTGGTCCTTGTTGCTTGCAACATGTTCTCTGTTATTCCCAACTGGTGCATGGTATCCTTGTATATAATGTTGATACTGCTGCCATTGTCAATCAACACCTTGGGAAATCTCACGTTGAGATTCGGCCCGATGAACGTCGGATCCAGAACCAGAGCGTAGATTCCTAGGCTATGGCAAAGACTAAAACCTATTTTTTTTTTGGATTTTTCTGTATAGGACGAAAATCGACTAAACTATGGATGGATCTGTGGATGCTTACTGAGAAAACGCTGGAATCTGATACCAAGATGATAAGGGGTGGCCCGATCTTCTCACTAAGCGAGGTGGATGGTGATGAATATCGGTGGAGATAACTTGTATGATGCTCATGAACCTCTGGATCAATCCCTTATGCCAGTGCAACAAATGTCAACCCTATTTATATTCGCAACTTCACACACTTGCGCACGTAGATACTGACCACAAAGTGGTGATGCAATATTCTAATCCCTAATGGAACAACAGATCACACAAAACTTGCAATTAGCTAATTCTCAATAGAATAACTAATCACACTCGATTATAGTAGTAACACACCAGATCGATACAAATTGGTGTGGGAAATTCGATTGATTGCAAGTAGGAACTCAACAAATCTAGGGTTTATCTTAAACATGGTCTAAATGACTCTAGAGGGGCAAACCAGGGCTTTTATGGGCGGCCAACAACCAAAAAAAATCGTGTCCCACTCAAACTAGTCCAAGCGGATCTGACGGATCCATGTGGGGCCGGATTATCCATTCCAAGTTGGGGCCGGATTATTAGGTAGGCCGGATCTTCCGGGGAAATATCTGCCCCCCTAACCAAAGTACTTAGCAAGATTTCTTGAGGTGGGCCAGATTATCCGGGGTATGGGGGCCAGATAAACTTGGGGTCTTGGACGCCTTCTTGTTGTTCTTGATGATCTCCTCCTTGTCCAGTCCGCCTGCCTTTCTATCCTCTTCGTGCATCCTTGGATGATCATCACGTCGGGCTCCTCTTGCAGCAATCCTCCTTCTCCTCTTGCAATGCTTGTTTTCTCAACGAACCTGATCATACAAAAGTGCATAGACTTAGGCAGTATAAAATTATCATCAACAAAAATATAAGATTCATTTAGGAGTGAATTCACTTGTTGTTCAAGTATCTTTGCATGAGCTCTAGTAATTGGTCTAATTATGATTTTATTCGACTTGTTCTTGAGAGTAACATCAACATCTTCATTAGGAGTTGGAGACAACAAGTCAATAGGGATGTCCTTGTCATCTAAGACATCACCTTGCTCAAAGCCAGCCACCAGAACATCACCGACGTGCCATGTACGCTCGCTGCCATGCGCATGCACGCCCATGAGCTTCAATTCAGTTTATCAGATAAAAACCTCTCTAGACCGGCTTATCTCCCAAGCGTTCTGGTTCCTATCAGCAACCTCTCTTCAGCCTAGTGGTCAGACCGTGCACCCGACAACGCCAGATAGACTCTCCTTTCTACTGATTCGGCCAACCATTTGTTGATTTATCCTCTATTCCGAAACTGTCAAAACTGAATAAAATTTATATTTGAAATGTCCATCCAAAAGCTTTTGCAGAAAAGACCTTGGTCTTATGCACTTAATTACTAGAGAAAGTCCATGCATCTGCCAAACTTTCGCATAGCCCCATATTATTTCCTATATCCAACCCACACTCTAGTTTCTAGTTTTCCTATTTACCTGAAGGCCCTTCTTTCATATCTAGGCCCCTAGATCAAGTCAATTATATTCAAATTCAAGTAAAATTCTATTTTTGCAAAATCCCCTTAAACAAATTTGAATCCGGAAAAAGTCAAAACATGAAAAGTGTTTTAAATTATTTAAATAATCTAAATGTAAAGTGTATTTTTAATAATCATCATCCTAAATATATGGACATTAAAAAATACCTTTTTTATTTAAATTGCAATAATTCATATCTTTCAAACCATAAATCCAAATTAAACAAATGATATTTCTAAAAGAATCAGAAAAAATAGAGGGTTCCAATTATGCTATCCATTTGTGCATTTGCATCATGCATCTTATCTTCCTAAATTGTTTATGCAAGCAAACCCTATTTAAATATGGCCATTTAAATTCTTTTATTGTACTATTGCCCTTTGTCCATTTAAACATGATTCACTTGCCATGTTGCATACTAATATCTTTCATGAATCATACTTGATCGAATTGCATAAACAATGGGTTGATTATGTTCTTTTCTTTCCATATGTGTGTTTGATTCTTCTCGATGGAGGACGAGTTTGGTGATTACCAGCAGAAGTTCGAGCTACCTCATGAGTACCCCTATGACGTTCTCTGACCTTCCTTTGAGTCTTCAGGCAAGATTTTATCCTCTTGCTATCTATTTTGCATTATAGATTTCTTTTATCTCTATTGCTATCCTTATACCGATGCTTTAGTTTCCATACCATTATTTTCAGTAGCTTATAGTGTCTTGTTTTAATAGATAGGTGGGCCTTGCGGGTCGTAGTGCATGCTTAGTCCCGCTCTCATACAGGTGAACCTTTTGTAGTTTTTTATATTTTACTACTATATAATTAAATTGATGATGTTGATGTTGTCTGTAATTTCCGTAGAAGTATCTCCAATTACATATATCTGTTTGTTTTTTATTTTGTGCATCATTATGACGACATGTATATTTTATTTTTATTTTTTTGCTAAAACCCTATTTGGTTTTAAAATTATTCCTCTCCTACAATTTCAAATTAAAACCTCGATCTTTCTAGATATTTTTTTGTATAAAAGTATTTTTTTTAAATGGCTTTGTTTTGAAATAAAAATAAAACATGTTTTTTATTAGGAGGCAGCCTAGCCATTTGGCCAAGCTACATACAAACCCCGGCCCAACACCCACCCAATAACCTACCCAAACCCTAGCCTAACGGCATCTCCAACGAGATGACCCAACCGGTCCGTTGACGTCCGAACGGACTCACGCAGTGTTCGTGGCTCTCCAGCGGGGTGACCCATGTGGACCAACTCGTCCGGCCCGACCTATCATCGCACAAAATTTGGGCAATGTTTGCATTGGCCTGGACAGAGCGCGGACCACACGGGGGTCCGTCAGTCGGTCACTCGGACCCATATGTAAATGAAACATCATTACTAAGACTTGTTTTCCATTAGATTTGGCTATGCCCATTACAAAAAGGCACATTTGAACAAAATAAAAAAAGAACTACTACTACTGCTGGAGGAGGCTACCCCTACGGCTACTCGTCGCCGTTGCCACAGCCACCGTTGTTACTGCCGTTGGTCCCGTCAATCGCCGCCAAGATGGCGTGCTACTGGAGGCATTCCCATTGACATAGGCCACGATCCACTGCCTTGCTTGCCGCCTTCTAGCGGTCCGCCTCCCGATTGTCCAGCGTCCTCTCCATCTCGGCCGCCAAGTGGTCCCTCGCCTCCTGGTCGGCTCGAGCCGCCTCTAGTGCCCCTCCCCTAAGGAGCTCTGTTGTCGCCCTCGCTGACGCCTTTGCTAGCCAATCATCAGCGACGCAACGTACCTTCTCTTCCCGGCGGGCACGGTCTTTCGCCGCCTCCCTCCGTTGTGACATCTCGGCCGGGGTCACCCTTGCCGGAGTCCCGTTGGGGCTAAGGCCCAGCGCCTGCGTGATCTGCAGGGGGACAACGATCGCCTCCTCCTCCCCTGCCTCCACCTCCACCTCTGCCTCCTCGTCGTCCTCCTCCACCTTTGTCTATTCCTCGTCGACGAGAGACCATGTGGCCACCACCTCGGTGATATTGGCCACATGCTCCTCCGTCACCGCCGTGTCAGCGGCACGATCGCGCTATGCCGTTTCTGCCACCCTACGCGCGGCGGTGACATGGTGAAGCTCGTGCACGGCGACATGGTGAAGCTCGCGCATCGCCCATTGGGCGGACTCCCTTGAAGACGCCTCCACCACTTGCTCCAGCGCATCCTCGACCACATGGCCTTTGTCCTCGAAGGCGTCCACCTCCTCCTTGGCCATGTTCTGGGCCATCAATGTCGGAGCACTGTGGGAAGCGGTTGCGACACATCTCCCTAATCCTGGTCCAGTTGGCGATCTTGCAGCGAGGCATGGCTAGTGGTGGTTGGCACTTTTTCAGCGTGTTTACTCTTGCTTGGGCTTGTTGTCTTTGTCGCGCCGATGATCGTCTTTTATATACCGCGGCAAAGGCGAGAAACGGCCAGCCAGACGCGGGAAGTTTTCTGGCTGCGAGCAGGAAGGCGTGTGTGGAAAACGGAACGCAACAAAGGCGGGAAATGCTGGTCACGCGGGAAGCCGCTGACGCTGATAGCCAACGTCATGTCTCTATTAACGTTCCATCACCGAGGGCATCAAACGGTGACTTCGGGGGAGACAGACAAGATGCGTTTGATCGATGTGTGCGGCCACTCGGACAGGTCAGACCACGTTCCAAATCCCCTTGCGGCCCGATCCATCCAGACCAAAACGGACGTTTTTTGGGTTGCCTGTTTGGGTCGTCTGGGTCGTCCCCGTAGAGATGCCCTAACCCTAGACTCAATCCAAGTAACGCACGCACCTGCCCCATCCACTCACGCACCCAACACCTAACCACCAACCCACACCATGCGACACACCCACACATGCGACCAACTCGCACACACCGCGGGCCATGCACACCACGACCCATGCTGTAAACGCATGCACTCACGCAACACATAGGCGAACACCTGATCGATCTCACCTACCCCACCGTGTCCTTCTCCTACCTCACCTCCCCCTCGTTCCTATGGGTCGCCGTTAGCAACGAGCTCGCCCTGACCCATCTCATCTGCCTCGTGCCGCCACCTCGCCCTTCGTCACCTGCCATAGACGACACCCACAATGCTGATGAGGATCTCTTTGTCATGATCTCCCTCTCCCTGTTGCAGCTCTCCCTCCTGCTTGAGCCGTACACCCGCAAGTTCGCCGTTGACCTCTCCTTCCACGAGCGCCACCTCCCTCTGCATCTTGGCGCCGCCCTGGGCCTCCACCTCGCCAGCCTTCCTCTCCGTGCCGCGCCGCCGCAGGTACCCTCTGCATCGACCTCAACCCCCTGCGCGCGTCAGCACCCTCCACCATCTCTGCAGCGCCAGCTGTTGTGCCCGCCCCCAAATGCGCGCCCTCGTCAAGATCTAGTCTGCTCGTGATAAGATGTCCTGGTGCCGCTTGTGCACTACCTCGGCTCCCTGTGCATGTCCCCAGCGGCAACGACCGCGCCACGTATCCAACCTCCTGTTGCCGACCTCCTACACACGCGCGCTCGTGACCATCTCTGCTCCGGCAGCGGCAGGTGCTTTTATCGCCTCATGCCACCTCGATCTCGACCCTAGTAGCGACTCCAGCATATGGTGTCTGTGAAAGTGTCTAGCCGCTCGTTTTCCTACAACCTCATCGTGTGCTGCTAGTATAAGCAGATGAGAATAAATCGTGACGTTGGATGTGTTGTAGTGTGTTGGTGTTGAGAAGATGATAGTTGTGGTTGATGGTAATGCTACTTCGTATTCAACATGGCAAGATGCCGAGGGTGTTAAAGACCTCGGTAATCAAGACATGTAAGTCGAAGAAGGACCCCGATGTTGATGCCTCACGAAGATCTACGACCGACATTCAAGACACCGGTGCTCCGAATACCACCGTCATCGATTCAAGTCCACACTCGACAATCGAAGCTGAAAACCCAAGTTCTTCCTCACGGACGACAAGATCGTCAACGTGGAACCGAGGACTCTGAATGTGGAGATCTTCATCATAGAACACCAAGACCCCGATCCTAGAGTCTGAAGACTGAAGACCGAAACCAAACCCCTTTGAATCCAAGATCGAACCAAATGTGTGACCCCTTTCCGATGACCTATTTTGATAAATGTCATATAAAACTTGTGCATATTGATCACTCATGCTTGCATACATGTCTTGTGGTTCGGGTTAAATAGTCGATTCATCTAGATTCAATATGAAGTGTATGCGGGATGTTTTTGTCTTATTCTGATTCCATTTAAATTGGTAGCTCACTGATGACATGTTTTGCCTTGTTAAGTCAACATTTAATTTGTGGGTGGCTAAACAACTTAAACCTTCTATTTAATTGGTGGGACTCCAATTCCTCTTATATTGCTAAGTTAAACCGCATATTGCCATGTCAAGCATCATATCATAAACATGACGTACGTATCTTCCGTCGTAGTAATAAATATTGCATCGGTTGTTATTTTTAGTGCTTTGCTTCTTCCTTGATAGGATGTTGAGTTGATGCGAGTTGCGACGGGCCTTCAGTCGCTTTCCATTGTTCCTGAGGCGATCATTCTTACTCTTCTACCTATTTTTGCATTTATAATATTTACTTCCTCCTTTGTCTACTGGTATCCTTATTATCGATGCTTTAGTTTCCATACCTTTATTTTCTTGTAGCTATTATATTTCCTTGGTTATCCTATTAACTTTTGTTCGAGTAGCTAGGATGGAATTGTAACTTATAGAGCATTCTTAGGTATGTTGCCTGCTCTCATACAGGTGGATCTTCGTAATTCCTTTCTGATGCTACTAGTTAATTAAATTGATGGTAGTTGTGGGTTGCACCTAATGACAAGGCATTAGCAGGAACCACCTTTGGGAATTGCTTGTGTCACCCTAGGACCCGTCGTTCTAAACATCTGTTCTGAGACTATCGTGCTAACCAAACATGGACTATTTGTAACCCCCCCCTAAACTACCGATGCTATTCGTATATATATGATGCGACAAAATTGGTTTTCCATTTGATGCATATGCATAATATGTCCTCGGACAGCCGTGTGATGATATGATATGAGATTTGGTGGACAGCCGGCATGCATACATAAAATTGGGATATCGTGTTGGGCGGCATCCGAAAGAGCTCTGAGTGTGATTGCATCCCATAGTGGCTCTGACTTGGAAGTCTATAACCTAGGAACCTCAACCGTATACTCAAACGTTGTGCCACCTTGAGAATCATCGTACCTCCTGGCTGGATAAAATACACTAGGTGGCTCCCCTGGATATGCGCGTACTTATAGGACAATTCTTTATGGGATATTTGGATGGCACCCAAAACCTCTTTTATTTTAAAAGTCTCGCTAGAAGGGTTGAGCATGAGTTTGGGTACATCAATGCACCCCTGCAGGATAAATATTTTTGAAAAGTCATGTCCACGGTTATGAATACCTCATGAGCACAATGTCATGATCATAGACAACTTACACTAAATGATTCGGTATATGTAAAGTGACTAGTAGGTAGATCTATAAACTAAATACCCGAATCATAAAATTGTCAATGTGTGTGTTCCACGAGAGGACTTCCTTAACTGGTTTTCGAGGGGGAAATGTTCGCATGGGTCATGTTTAGTGTTATATTCAAGTTACCATATAGTGCTCGCTTATCCCGCTCTAATAGCCAACATTGTAGCGTGTCTCTATAAGATAGATAGTGCAAAATTTGATTCCATTGAGCCCACCTGATGACCCACAAGTATAGGGGTGTATCGCAGTATTTTCGATAAGTAAGATTGTCGAACCCAACGAGGAGCAGAAGGTGTTGGCTAGTGGTATGGATCAGGAATTCTCTGCAAATACTTAGCAAACGGATTTTTAGGGGTTTTCGATAAAGCAAGTAAACAAAGTACGAGTAAACAAAAGACAGTAAGAATGAATGCAGCAAGTGGCCCAATCCTTTATGCAGCAAAGGACAAGCCGGTTGTATTTCTATAGATGACCAAACGTTCTCGGGGACACATGGGAAGACTGTCAAGTGCTTTCGCTTCATATAGTCGATTAATCTTCTTTAGCTTGCTAAGTGTTGTGTGAGTGAACCTGTGCTAATGTACCGTCCCATCCAAGACTTAATAGATACTTGTGATTAAAACCCCTTGCAAACATCCGTAAGTACAAGAAAGTAATTAAGGTAAAACTTAACCACAGCTTTAAACTCTAAGACCCTTACGTCCCTTGTGCAATGGTTTCCTAACGAGGGTTCAGGTTTCTGTCACTCTAACAACCCCTACGATTAGTAGCCAAATACACAATGCATTCCCCTAGGCCCATATAGGTGAAGTGTCATGTAGTCGACGTTCACATGACACCACTAGAAGAAGTACACCACAACTTAAATAACAATCTATTGAATCTTTCTCAACACAACTCCACTACTAACAACAAGACTTCTCTCATGTCCTCAAGAACAAAACGAACTACTCACAAGACATCATATGGATCATGATCAGAGATGAAATAATGATGTATAACACTCTGAACATAAACAATAATTCAATGGTTTACTCAATAGCATCAACTACAAAGAGTAATCAACACCGGAAAAGTTTCCCCTATGAACTATAGCAAGATTCCACCAATTGTTACAGCAATATGGAGATGGTGATGAGGGTGCTGATGGTGATGATGATGGTGGTGATGATGATGATGATCCCGATGAAGTCCAGCTTGATGGTGGTGTTGATGGCGACGATCTCCCCTCTCTAGGAAGGAATTCCCCCGGCAGAAATCTGTCTGCCGGAGAGATCTTTCTCTCTCGGTGTTTTACGCTTGTGAGGCGGCGGAATCTTTCTGTGGTCGCTCCCCGAGTCTTAGGGTTTCGGGAGGAAGATATACGCTAGAGAGGAGAGGCTGGAGTGGGCCAGGGTGGCCACACCACTCCCTGGCGCGGCCTGGGCTTGCCCACGCCATGGGGTGGTGTGGGCCCCCTGTGGCCCACCTCCACTCCATCTTCTGGCATCTTGAGTCTTCTGGAAAAATAGAATTTTCCGTATATTTTTCTGGATTTTCTGGTTTTCGCGAATTTTGCCTCCAAACAGCACCTTTTCTATCAGAATCCTAACTGCAGCGGTCCATGCTCCAAAAGTCATCAACCATGCAAAAACAGATGAAATAACATAAGTATCACCTCTCAATATGAAATATATCAATGAATAATAGTGAATTAAGACATAGAATAGTGATGCAAAATGGACGTATCAACTCCCCCCAAGCTTAGACTTCACTTGTCCCCAAGCGAAACTGAGCTCAATAAACATGACCTCAGGTTTATGGAGTGAAGAGTCGATAAAAGAATACGGACAAGAAGCATCACATTCATAAAATACATAGATCATAATAGAAGACAACTCACTATTATACAACTCAACTTGCAATGAGTAAAGAAAACACAATAAAGATACATAGAGTAAAACATCATTGGTAATGGCAAACTTAGCACTTGGTCGAAGAATAGTTGATAATTTGTTAGAGTTCACAAATAGCTGGTTTTTCAATGAAAGCTTTCAAAGTAGTAGACTTCAAGATAAGAGCAATGTGCAAAACAAGGAACATAAGAAACATGATTGAATAAATCATCATATGAATGAATGAAACACATCAACTCAAAATACTTGCTGAGATAGAAGGGAATAGGTTTACTGACTCAACTACAAAGTAAAAGAAAGGCCCTTTAAAGAGGGAAGCAGGGATTGCAAGTCTCATAAAGAGCTCCCAAAAATTATGATACTTACTAGCTTTCAGCTCTCATTTCCTCTATCATAGGCATCTTTAGGTGATTAAGGTAAAAGTGAGATCCAATCTGAGTTATATGCTTGACATACTATAAACTGAAAATCCCAAGTCCCTTGAGTACGAGGGTCGCTCCTCATGCTACTCAACTTTAGTTACCGGTAAGTTCTTGTCATTGTAAGTATGTGCGTATCATTGAGAACCGTAGCAGGTACCTTGCCCGATGATGGAAGAATCCCCATATCAAAATGACAAGGCAAGCAGACAATGAGTATCTCAGCAATCTTCTTATTTACCATGGGAAAATGGTGCTTTTTTCTCTCTTTCCTCTTTTCATAGTATCTCTTTTTTTCTTTTCTTTTTCTCAATAGCTATCTCTCTCTTTTTTTATAAGAAGAATGCTTCATAGATATCATTATGGTTACGCTGCAGGTTTCCACCATGTCATCATGGATTAGACCAGCAGCCCAGGCGTTTCTCTAACACACATACATAATGAAGGGAATTTGCCCGAGAGGCAATAATAAAGTGGTTATTATCTTATTCCATGTTTATGATAAATGTTTATTTTTCATGCTATAATTGTATTGATCGGAAACATCAATACATGTGTGTTTAATAAACAAAAAGGGTTCCTAGTATGGAGATACCGATGATCGAATCTCGGACATGTAATATATCGCGGACAAAGGGATTTAGTTACTAGCGTTAAAGGTTCTCACGACCACAGAAGTCATCGTTGAATGTGTAGGAGTCAGTATGGATCTCGTGTCCATGCTGATTATTGATCGGAGAGGGTCTCGATCATGTCTCGCATTATTCGCGAACCGTAGGGTGACACACTTAAGGGATACCGACACCATTTGGAGCAAATATGTTTTAGATAAAGATTTAAGAAAGCGCTGGAATTATTTCAATAGAACCAAAGCTTTTGGTGAAATTGCTGAAATTGGTTCTGCATGTAATATTGAAATGTTGCAGGGGGTTTTATGTGAATGTTTGTTAATTAAAGTAATTAACAAAATTCTGAATAAAAATAATAAAAGAGTTTTATTAAATGAGAGAGCATTAAATTTGGAGAAATTTAATGCATTTAAAGTGGAGACTTTAAAAGAGAATGTGAAGGGGCAAATTTATATGGAGGGAGTTACCACCACATGAATGGAGGAGGTGAAGAGTCACCTCCTCCATGCGCCGGCCATGAAGGAGGGGCACCCCCCTCCTCCTATAAAAGGCCACCCCCTCCTCACTTCTCACACACACCTCCTTGTGAAGGATCTCTCTCCCCCTCTAGTATTATTCCCCCATGGTCTCGGATTAGCGAGATACATGTTCCCGGTGGCTTTATCTGGAAAGGAGTTGCTGCTTCCGCTGCTTTGCTGGAGCGAGGGACGGAGGTTGTCGGGGTACCGGACGTGTGTGCGATCACGGATGCACCGCTGCTTTGCGGTGCTAGACTTGGTGGTGCTGGAGCTGGATCTGATGGACGTGCTAGAGCCGGACCTGCTGGACTTCATCACGATCTTGACATCGGCAAGTGTACGACTACATCAACCACGAGTTCCTACTCGTTAACAAAGCTCCATGGACTTACAAGCTCCATGGACTTACAAGCTCCCCTTTTATTTCACACCGACGACATCCGCAAACAAAAGAGCAAGGTATCAACTGGGTATATATTTACAAGTGTTGAAAGCGTTCCCCGTGACAGCACGGTTCTGCTAATCCCCAACCTATAATTTGCAAGCATATAACTTTCATGGAGAGTTCACAATGGTTCAGGTTTATTAAGTGCGGAATAGTGTGCCATCAAGTTCGTGAGAGCTTTAATCACTAACTTTCTCATAACAAGTTTAATTTGGGAGATAGACAAAACAGGAATTTACTTGGAATAGCAATAATGCTACTAGGTAGGTATGGTGGACACAAATGGCAAAGGTTTTGGTTTAAAGGAGGTGGATGCACGAGAAGAATTCCCTCTCAGTACAGGTTTTTGGCTAGCGAGGCTGGGTAGCAAGTACAAGAGTTAAAGGAAAAAAACAAACATACAAGTGATAAAGACAAACATGCAATCTTCCTTGGAAGCACAAAAGATCTTAACTAGAGAATACTAAACTTATGAGCAAATCAAGAAAGAAAGATGATGAAATTATTTTTCTCTCGAGTACTTCTATCTTTTTCTTCAAAAAGGGTGTTGCTACTGACCGAGCCAGGTTTGCCAAAACCAACTAAATTAACTCAATGATCCCAAAGTGCTACCAATACTAACAACAAGATCAATCATATAACCACGAATTGAAAACTAATATAAGCTATGCAAAAGAGTGAATGAAAGAACTTCTCATTAATATTCCATAACGGAAACTCACACCAAGGGATACAAATCTAACGAGAGAGGGGACACTTCCATAATGCAAACCATACTACATAATAACTCCTCTATTCATGATATGACTCTAGTAATAAAGTAAAAAGATAGAAAATAGTGATGTGATACCGCGGCACTCCCCCAAGCTTGGAACAAACCAAGGGGATGCCAAACCTGATGATGAATTACTCCTTAGGTGGTGGTGGTATACTCTCATCTTCGTCCGTCTTCCAGGGTAAAGGCTTCCCATCAACAAAGGACATCGTGGTTTCCAACATCCTGAAACTTGCAGCAGCACTTATGCGTTTAAATCTAGCCTCATACTCATAGTTTTGATTTTGAACGTCATAGAACTGTGCTTGCAGTTTGTTGGTTGTTTGGCAGAGTGAAAGGACTTCATCTTTGAGTTCATCAGTCTCCTTTTGGTGCTCGGCGATGAGTTCAGAACAAATCTTGTGGATGATGTCCACTTCGTGCTCCGCCATCTTCCTGTACCTAAAGACTTCTTGCTCCAATGCTTCCATCCTGTCCTTCAGACTTCCTTCACCTTTAGGGCCTTGAACCTCCTTAATCTGGACCTCCCCACCTTCGAGCAACAACTCCTTGGGATGAATCTTCAATTCTCTCATGTATGGGTTGATGATATATTCTAAGGAATCTCCCTTGGATGTTCTAGAGGAAGACATTGTGGCTCCAAATCTGGGATTCTTCCTGGCAGAAATAGATCGAAACAAAAACACGACGAAAACATGATATACGAACCTCGGAAGATCCGGGGGGTTATATATTACGAAGCTCCATATCAAAAGGAAGGTCTCGGAAGAAAAGCGAGTGGGCGGGTCCAGTGGCCTCACCACCTGGTGGCGCGCGGTGGACCCATGCCATGGGGTGGTGTGGGCCACCTGGCTCCGTTCGTCCTTTTTCGCTTCGTAGCTTTCCTTATTGACTGAAAACTGCAAAAATATAGTTGGATTGTATTTTCGCGGAACTTTTCTTACCAGAACTGTTACCTAGTTGGAAACGGACTCTGCGGGTTTCTAAATTTGATCCTCAATGAATTTCTCAGGAGTTATAACTTGAAAAGCATCAACATCTTCATTGTAAGAATCTCCAGCAATATAGTGTTTGAGTCGTTGTCCATTCACTACTTGTGTAGTATTATCTTTTAGAGAAGAAATTTTTATTGCTCCTGAATGGTATACTTCTTCAATGATGAAAGGTCCTTCCCATTTTGATAGTAGCTTACCTGCAAAAAATCTGAGATGAGACCTATACAATAGAACTTTCTCACCAACATGAAATTCTCTCTTAAGTATTCGCTTGTCATGCCATCTTTTAACTTTTTCTTTAAAGAGCCTAGCATTCTCATAGGCTTTACTCCTCCATTCATCTAAAGAGCTTAAGTCAAAAAGTCTTTTCTCACCAGCTAGCTTACAATCTATATTTAGTTCTTTCACTGCCCAGTAAGCTTTGTGTTCTAATTCTAGGGGTAAGTGGCAAGCTTTCCCATAAACCATTTTGTAAGGAGACATTCCCATAGGATTTTTGTAACCGTTCTATAAGCCCATAAAGCATCATTCAACTTCTTAGCCCAGTTTTTTCTAGACCTATTAACAGTCTTTTGCAAGATAGATTTAATTTCTCTATTTGATAACTCTACTTGCCCGCTAGTTTGGGGTGATAAGCTGAAGCAATTCTATGATTAACATCATACTTAGCGAGGGTCTTTCTAAAACCGCCATGAATGAAATGAGAACCCCCATCAGTCATGAGATACCTAGGCACTCCAAACCTAGGAAAGATAACGTCCTTAAGCATTCTTAGAGAGGTTTCCCCGTCGGCACTTTTCATAGGAATTGCTTCTACCCACTTAGTAACATAATCAACGGCAACAAGAATATGAGTGTAACCCTTCGAAGGAGGGAAAGGACCCATAAAGTCGAATCCCCAACAATCAAAAGGTTCAATAACTAGAGAGTAGTTCATAGGCATTTCATTGCGTCTAGAAATATTACCAACACGCTGACATTCATCACAAGATAAAACAAATTTTCCTGCATCCTTAAAAAGGGTATGCCAGTAGAAACCTGATTGTAATACCTTTTGTGCAGTTCTATCTCCTGCATGATGTCCTCCATAGGCGCTCCCGTGACATTTATGCAATATCTCTTTTTGTTCATACTCTGGAACACATCTTCACATAATACCATCAACCCCTTCTTTGTATAAGTGTGGGTCATCCCAAAAATAATGCCTCAAATCATAAAAGAACTTTCTTCTTTGCTGAGCTGTAAAAGTTGGAGGCAAATACTTGGAGACAATAAAGTTAGCATAATCAGCATACCAAGGGCTTCCTCGCGAGTTCACCCCTACTGCGGCTAATTGTTCATTTGGGAAACTATCATTAATAGGCATAGGATCAAAAGAGATGTTTTCCAAACGAGATAAATTATCAGCTACAGGATTTTCAGCACCCTTTCTATCTACTATATGTAGATCAAACTCTTGTAAAAGCAGTACCCATCTAATAAGCCTAGGCTTAGCGTCCTTCTTCGTCCTAAGATATTTAATAGCAGCATGATCGGTATGAATGGTTACTTTTGAGTCCACAATATAGGGCCTAAACTTACCACAAGCAAAAATAACAGCTAGAAATTCCTTTTCAGTAGTAGCATAGTTCTTTTGAGCAGCGTCTAAAGTCTTACTAGCATAATGGATAACGTTTAGCTTTTTATCAATACGTTGCCCAAGGACAGCACCTACAACAAAATCACTAGCATCACACATTATTTCAAAGGGTAACTCCAATCAGGTGGTTGAACAATAGGAGCTGTAGTTAAAGCCTTCTTAAGAGTTTCAAAAGCTTCCTTACAATCATCATCAAAAACGAAGGGTACATCTTTTTGAAGAATATTAGTAAGGGGTTTTGATATCCTAGAAAATATTTAATAAACCTTCTATAGAAACCAGCATGACCAAGGATACTACGAATACCTTTGATGTCTCTTGGGCATGGCATCTTCTCAATTGCCTCAACCTTAGCTCTATCAACTTCTATGCCTCTTTCAGAAACTTTATGCCCAAGAACAATCCCTTCGTTAACCATGAAGTGGCATTTCTCCCAATTAAGAACAAGATTAGTTTCTTCACATCTCTGCAAAAATTTATCAAGGTTGTGCAGACAATTATCAAAAGAAGTTCCGTAGACAGAAAAGTCATCCATGAACACTTCTACAATTTCCTCACAAAATCCATGAAAGATAGCAGACATGCACCTTTGGAAAGTAGCAGGAGCATTACATAAACCAAAAAGCATACGTCTATAAGCATAAGTTCCATAAGGGCAAGTAAAAGTAGTTTTTTCTTGATCTTGTTGTTTAACAACAATTTGAGAGAAACCAGAATAACCATCAAGAAAACAAAAATGGGTCTTTTTAGACAATCTTTCCAACATTTGATCAATAAAAGGAAGCGGGTAGTGGTCTTTCTTAGTAACTTTATTGACTTTCCTAAAATCGATGCACATCCTATAGCCTACTACTATTCTTTGAGGAATAAGCTCATCGTTATCATTAGGGACAACGGTAATACCTCCCTTTTTAGGAACACAATGAACAGGACTAACCCATTCACTATCAGCAATAGGGTAAATAATACCAGCATCAAGGAGTTTCAATACCTCATTCCTTACCACTTCCTTCATCTTAGGATTTAAACGTCGTTGGTGCTCCACTACTGGCTTCGCATCTGGTTCTATGTTGATAGAATGCTGACATATAGTAGGTGAAATCCCTTTCAAATCATCCAGAGTATAGCCCATAGCTCCTCGATGTTTTTTCAAAACTTCCAATAATCTTTCTTCTTCCTCCCCTGAAAGTTTAGCGCTAATAATAACAGGATATATCTTTTTATCATCAATAAAAGCATATTTAAGATCATCAGGGAGAGGTTTTAGATCGAAAACCGGATCCTTTTTAGGTGGCATCGTGGTACCCAACTCTTCTACAAGCAAGTCGTGCTTAAGCATCACAGGTTGATCTCGGAGAATCATGTCAATATCGTTCCTTTCTTCCATGAAGATTTCACTTTCATGTTCTTCCATAAATTGTTGCAAAGCATTATTAGGAGCAAGAGAAATATAAGCAAGTTGTTCAACCCTCAAATCCTCGTTATGGGTTTCCTCTTCGCAAGGTTCTTTAGCAAATTTCGAAAAATTAAACTCATAAGATTCCCCATCAAACTTAGTAAAGATTTTCTCCCTCTTGCAATCAATAATAGCTCCACAAGTACTCAAGAAAGGTCTACCAAAAATGATAGGATAAGTTTTACTAGCAGCTGAACCAAGTACTAGAAAATCAGCAGGGTACTTAATCTTGCCGCAAAGAACTTCCACGTCTCGCACAATACCAATTGGAGAGATGGTCTCTCTATTAGCAAGGTGAATAACCACATCAATCTCTTCCAAGCTTGAGTTGTACTCTCTCCATCAAGAGGCCAAAAGTTGTATATTTGATTCTGATCTTTATGAATCTCACTAGGAGAATAAAACTTTGAATAAAAGAGAGGCACTATTTCCTCCCATTCCAGAGCTTGACCATTCTTCAGCAGCTTATACCATTCCTCAGCTCTTTCTTTCAGTGATAATGAGAATAACTTCTTCTTAACTTGATCTGTAGTAATACCTGCACACTTGAACAACCCGCATAATTCGTGTATAAAGAGTAAATGATCACCGGGATGGACAGTTCCATCCCCAACATAGTAGTTATCCATAACACGATCAATAATTCTTGTAGGTATTTTGAAAACATCTTTCTCAGCAGGTGGTGGCTTATCTACTACCTTAGCAGTGGTAGTAGCATTACCAAATAAGAAACTCAGCGAATTATCCATAACGAAAATAAAGCAACTAGCGATAAACAATACTCACAGAGAAGTTTCCTTTACGATTCCACTCTCAATAGCGCTTCACTCCCGGCAGGGCGCGGAAAATAGTCTTGATGACCCACAAGTATAGGGGTGTATCGTAGTATTTTCGATAAGTAAGAGTGTCGAACCCAACGAGGAGCAGAAGGTGCTGGCTAGTGGTATGGATCAGGAATTCTCTGCAAATACTTAGCAAACGGATTTTTAGGGGTTTTCGATAAAGCAAGTAAACAAAGTACGAGTAAACAAAAGACAGTAAGAATGAATGCAGCAAGTGGCCCAATCCTTTATGCAGCAAAGGACAAGCCGGTTGTATTTCTATAGATGACCAAACGTTCTCGAGGACACATGGGAAGGCATCAAGTGCTTTCGCTTCATATAGTCGATTAATCTTCTTTAGCTTGCTAAGTGTTGTGTGGGTGAACCTGTGCTAATGTACCATCCCATCCAAGACTTAATACATACTTGTGATTAAACCCCCTTGCAAACATCTGTAAGTACAAGCAAGTAATTAAGGTAAAACCTAACCACAGCTTTAAACTCTAAGACCCTTACGTCCCTTGTGCAATGGTTTCCTAACGGGGGTTCAGATTTCTGTCACTCCGGCAACCCCTACGATTAGTAGCCAAATACACAATGCATTCCCCTAGGCCCATATAGGTGAAGTTTCATGTAGTCGACGTTCACATGACACCAGTAGAAGAAGTACACCACAACTTAAATAACAATCTATGAATCTTTCTCAACACAACTCCACTACTAACAACAAGACTTCTCCCATGTCCTCAAGAACAAAATGAACTACTCACAAGACATCATATGGATCATGATCAGAGATGGAATAATGATGTATAACAATCTGAACATAAACAATAATTCAATGGTTTACTCAATAGCATCAACTACAAAGAGTAATCAACACCGGGGAAGTTTCCCCTATGAACTATAGCAAGATTCAACCAATTTTTACAGCAATATGGAGATGGTGATGAGGGTGCTGATGGTGATGATGATGATGGTGGTGATGATGATGATGATCCCGATGAAGTCCAGCTTGATGGTGGTGTTGATGGCGATGATCTCCCCTCTCCGGGAAGGAATTCCCCCGGCAGAAATCTGTCTACCAGAGAGATCTTTCTCTCTCGGTGTTTTCCGCCCCGCAGAGGCGGTGGAATCTTACTGTGGTCGCTCCCCGAGTCTTAGGGTTTCGGGAGGAAGATATACGCCAGAGGGGAGAGGCTGGAGTGGGCCAGGGTGGCCACACCACTCCCTGGCGCGGCCTTGGCTTGCCCGCACCATGGGGTGGTGTGGGCCCCCTGTGGCCCACCTCCACTCCATCTTCTGGCATCTTGAGTCTTCTGGAAAAATAGAATTTTCCGTATATTTTCCCGGATTTTCTGGTCTTCGCGAATTTTGCCTCCAAACAACACCTTTTCCATCAGAATCCTGACTGCAGCGGTCCATGCTCCAAAAGTCATCAACCATGCAAAAACAGATGAAATAACATAAGTATCACCTCTCAATATGAAATATATCAATGAATAATAGTGAATTAAGACATAGAATAGTGATGCAAAATGGACGTATCACCACCATACCCATCTAGGCGAGAGCAGCCGAATTTTAAGACTCTGCGTGTGCTGGCCTCCGTACTGACCTCTCTATTTCATTTTCCTTTGCCCTTTTTTGGAACTCTTTGGTTTTTAAAGGGATGAGTTTTATGATGTTAGCAATGTTACCCTTCCATCTTAGTGATGAGTACATATTTGCAGCATTTTTATCTACTGTTTTTGCATGTGTAGTAGTAGGACTTTGGTATTTGCCACGCTCGCATGCACCTTTTATGCTTATTTCCATAGGATCCCAAAATATTAAGTCAATTATAAATATATTAATAAGAACTATCATATTATGTTTTAATATGATATTTTGACATGATAAAAGTCATCTAATTATTTTTTCACGCAACTAGGTAAAACAAGGGCGCAAGGAGAAGCATCTGAGGCCATAACGAACATCGGTACGGGCGAAGCCTGCCCGTACCATGTGCTAGTATGGACCTACATTGGCCTTTCCTCATCAAGTACTTTCACCTAGCACATAAGGATCCGAGATCCGACATTCAAAGACACCAGAAACACCGAAACTTCACCCCTGGAAGGGATCTAGAGTAGGAACTCGCAGGAAGGCGTCATCCTCGCTGCTACACGGATCACTGGAGGATAAGACATCACCCCCTTCATCATCAACCGCTACATCTCCATCACCTACATCATTCCCCATATTGTCTATGTCTATTAGCTGTAATTGTAATTGATATTGTGGATTTGTACCCGAATTCATCCATATGCATGATTATGATGATGTTATTGATTGCTTCCATGTGTGAGTAGTTTATCTTATTCTTGGGGAGATGGTGAAACCCTAGCAGTATTATAAATATGAAATGAAGATGATCTATAACTTTGTGCTATGAATATGTGTTAGTTCTCTCTCTAGATATTATATGAAGTCGACCATGTAATATTTGCCTCCGGGACTAGAGAGGGAATTATTCTTGGATCTATGTGATTGCGTACGGCGTGAAGTGACATAACCGTGTTTGGAGCTTTACCATATGGATAAGAGGGATAAGGATGGATTCACTTAGCTTATATCAATATCCACAGGGTAACCCTTAATTGCAATGGACCGATAGTGGTTGCCGAAGATCGTTCCAGTGGTTATTTAGAGATGTGATGACCGGGGGCACATCTTATTATGGAGCTCTCCCCACACATATCATCACAGAAGATATAGATTTATCCTACTTGTAGTTAATACCAATGCTAGTGGTGGATCCTAAACCCTCAAGAACATTTTGCCTTACTGAAGTTCCATTATAGTTCTCTCCATGCTAGTTTACTTTATTGCATTCTTTACTCTTTTGAAATCAAACCAAACTCTCTTAAAAAGTCTTACTTGAGATCAAAGGGAACTCTCAGTATCGTTTGAAAGATAGTGATGAGGGGCATACAGACCTTAATCAAATAAGTCTCTATGGTTTGATACTCTAACTTTTGAATCTAGCTACAATTGATCTATGCACTTCCAGTCATCCCTTAGCCTGGGCCGGGTTATGGACAACGCATGGTTATTCTTCAGGACTCTCGGTCCTATTTGGGTTTTATCCATGTAGGGGTTCGTGCATGAAAACAATATTTTTTCCCTATGCCCAGAACCCCTGTTGCCAGGACCTATTTATTAGTAATGTAGTAACTGGAGGGGCTTTTCGCGAACTTACCCTTGAAGACCTAAAAGCATTGTCAACGCTCGAGAGAGCATGGTTGAAGTAAACGAGCCGAAGACAACCTCAAGGTTGTGTTGAAGTCCCGATAGCTCCTGCGGCCCCAACGACTCCTAGTGCCCCAAGTGTTACACCTTAAAGGGAGTTACACACATCCGGTGCCTGGCGATGACTCCCGCTCCTCCGATCGAGCAACAGTTGCGGAAGTAAAGCTCCTAGATCCGAATCCCGCAGCACAACAGCGCTTCGCGATGAAGAAGACTCTTGCTTGCGCGATCCAGACTTGGGACCACGGTCACGGGAGAGATAGAGAGAATCAACTAGAGTTCTCCCCAAAATAGAGGGAACCTTTTATTGATTATTGTGTATTTAATTTGCCAAAAAAACCATAGCTAACTAGCTTAGCCATGTGAGACTAAACAAGGGAGAGGGGAGAGGGGGGCTGGCCGCCACCGGCCAGGGCCCAAGTGGGCCCCACGGGGGGCTCCTTGGCCTAGTCGGCCACCCCTCCTCCTTCCTCGCTTCAATCTTCCCTCATGGGCCCTTTTCTCACCAGATTTGGCCCATTAAGGTATTTGACCCTTTTTAATTCTTTTTCTTTTATTGAATAAATATAATTGAATGATTAAATCAATATTCAACATTCACTTACATATTATTCAATCCCTGTTGATGTGGAACTTATTCCCTCTCATTCCAGACATCCTCCGAATTTATCGAAACCCTTCCGGTTTTCTCTCTTCTCTTTTGTTTGGTGATCCTACCGATCCTTAAACACTCTCTGAGCATCATCAAGCCCTTAAGCGTGATACCCCACGGTTCGGGAACACTCCAGACATGGTCGGGACCCCTGCACCAATGATCAACAGAGGTACCTGGATGGCCATGTGATCCCTATGCATTCCACGAAATCTTTCGTCGTTGGAACCATGAACATCGTGTCTTATTCCTTTTGTCTCTCAATACTTTAATTGTCCGAGATCTGATCAATGATATCACCATGTCGTGTTCAATCTCGTTATCGACAAATGCTACTTGACTCGTTCCGACAAGTGATATCCCAGTGATAAAATCACATGCTGTGTAGCTATTGGATGCAACTTCTCTGAGTGGGCCCTCGAGTATCTATTCCATCACGCGGATGGACTTCCCGTTGTTGATGCATATTGACTCAACTACTCCTCCGGATGCCTGAACACACCTTTATGATCACCGTGTCACCGAGTGATGTTTGACACTATCAAAGTACCCTCGGGTAACAGTGATTGATATGGCCTCACGGTCTAATAAATAGTACACTAAGTCTATTCTAATCATTGTAACTTGAACTTCATGACATGATCGGGTCACAATGCTTAGGTTGGGTATAGTTCATCATATCATTCTCACAATGAGGTGAATCCATTTCCAACTAGCATAAATGCCACATGATCAGGAAACCTTGATCATCTATTGACCAATGAACCAGTGACTAGAGTTTCACCGGGAACTCCTGTTTGTTTATATATCACACATGTATTGATGTTTCCTATCAATACATTTATAGAATGATATAAAACTTAATCATAAACTTTATGAAATATGATAATAATCCTTATTACTATTGTCTCTAGGGCATATTTCCAACACTCTCCCACTTGCACTAGAGTACAAATAGACTAGTTGCATTTGTTCCTAATCATTGGCACCATATATCCCGGTACCTTTGATCGTGCTTTCTCATGGAAGAGGTTGAGTCTTGGGCTTGTACTTTACAGTCCCAAATCCTTTGCAACTTACTAATGTCACCTTGATTAACATTAATACTTTATCATCACATGATAACATCTTTGTGTATGCATCGTAGTTATGGCAGCAGAATGAGGTCGGTTTCCAGGAGCCAACAATGACTTTAGATCAGCCACTTCTAGCTTTCTCATGGGCATTGTGCCCTGGTACACACCTTCTGTGTAAAGACAAACTAGTCCCGCCATAACAATATGCATCACTTTAGATGGTACCCTTATCTATTATTATAAATGTAATCATCGAAACACTAGTGCACTATGTGCAACTTTTGATGTTTTATCACCTTGCTTCCTACTTGACTTTAGTCGGTATTATCGACACATGAATTTCCAATCTCCTAAGGGTAACACATTCCCTTATAACATAACCCTTTATGCTTTAAGTTATGTCATCCTTCATGGATTTGAAACATGTCTACAACTCAATTAGACACCATGGACAAACTTAGCTCAATGTTCTGTGATTTATACTTAATCACTTATCTAACGTTCCTTCTTGGATCATATATTATGTTAAGTTGTCATCATGGTTTTTCAAGATAGAACCTATGTCTCAACATAGTGGATGATGATCATCCTTTTCTTTCTTTCAACCATTTGATGTTTAACTTAATGTTATTCCTAATTTGAGTGACCAAGGACCAGTCCCTAATCAATTCCTATTCCGAAACTCTTTTCAGAACTCCTCTTAGGAATACTACATAATATTGTAATATACTTACTTTCAACTTCTAATCCCTATAAATCATTATTTATCGGTACTTGCGCTTTTATTCTTAATGTGTCGTACACACTTAAGAATCATTCTTTAAACTCCCACTCAAAATATGCTTCCAACATATTTGAGTGTGAGTTATCCATTGCTCCCACTCAAAATATGTTTCCGACATTTTTTGAGTCCAAGACATATTGTTTTAGGAAGACTATTACAGCTCCCACTCAATCTTATGAAAATTGCATATCCTCTCATCATTTTAAATAACTTCAAAATCCTTTGATCAATTATCAAACTTGAGAGTTTTATTACGAGACACTAGTACCTTAGTAGTATCAAATCCATTAGACTTTTAGCACTTTTGAATCAAATTCTTTTGAATTTTCTAATACATTATTCATGATAAATCGTGCCTTTTGTCATTCACCTTTTCCTTCATGACTTTGCAGTCGTTTGGAAAATTCAAGTAGCCCTTTACTTGTTAAGATTTAGCAATGAATTGCTTTCTATCTCAAGTGAATTTTGCCTCTAGTCTCATAATTTTAGTTTACCATTACTTTCTTTCATAGTTCATAGGTATGTCATATTCTGGTGATATGACAAATGATTCACAAATGTCTCGGTACAAGATATGTGGTACATTTTGAATCCTACTTTAGGTAGTGAAAACACTAGTGGGGAAACACAATGATCACTATCATTAATTCTTTCCTCTATGAAGAGAATCATTCGGGAATGCTTTTTGTTGCGCTTCTCAACACTCTGATGCAGCGTTTTGAATCTGCATCGTGTTTTTCACTATCTTCCATAAGCTTTATAGCTAAGAACATAAACTTTCTCAAGAATGCACCAAAATTCAAGCAATACTAGTTTTGCTTTTCTTTTGGTTCTATCCATGGATTTCGTATTTAAAGTTTCCAATGAATACTTTATAAGGACTTATTCTCTATTGTTTTGGTGATATCGAATAACTCCAAAACTTTCACGACGATCCATACATGATATGACGCCGATCTAACAAATCCAGATGGTTCACTATCTATACTAATTGAGTGTTTACTATCTCTACCTAATGGTCTTTACACTTACACTACAACGATTTATTCAGCGCCATCTATTCACCCACTTGATAATCAATATCACATTGTGATGCTTTGCATTTTGACATTTCAAACGCATTGCATTTCACAATTCCTTATGCTAATGTTATAATGTCGAATTTCATTACTATTGATCAAATCATAGTAATTAGATTCTCTTTTATCTTTAATTCCCTTTGTTGATGAAACACTTTGATCATATCAAATAGTTTCATGCTCATGTTTCCTTTGGTAAACTTGTTTACAAAAATTCAAACAATCATATAATGATAATCACCATTTTGTTGAAATACAATACATTGAATATGCATTCTCTTTCAATAATTCATCAAACACTTTGTATTCATGCAATACATATTGTTTAACTTATCTTACCAAACTTAGGCATGATTCATATGTGACAAGAAATCAAATGTATTTCACATATTATCAACATAACTATGAATTTAAACAATGGTTTCATTCAAAATGAATATATCATTAAGTTGGGTATTTTTCAAGGCATTTTCAATATTTTACAAATGTTCATGCATTATCAATTAGTTTCATAACCAGGATAATTCTCACATAATCAAACAAGATATGTACACAAATAGAAATCATTCATAAAAGTAGAATAACTATTTATTACAAACTCATATGAATAACCGTCTCACGAAGTGTGAGACACAGTAAAGAAGTTCATAAACTATTGATTACAATAACCATCCAAAAACGATAAACTAAATGATAAATGTCAAGATAGAGTGTCGTTGGCTATCATAATCATGCTTGCCATCAACACGCAACGTCACCTCCTCTCCAGCAAACAACTCTCATGCAGAAGGACCGATTATCCCTAAAACAGAACAAGTATCAAATACTTTAACATTGCAATATGTGTTTGCAAGGTTATAACATTTATAAAACTATATATCAAATATATACCTTTGTCATCGATGACCTCTCCAGCAATGGGCTCAACCTTCACACTCCTGAGATGTGATATGAACATGTGGAAATCCTATGTTTCCGCATCGCCTCTCATGATGCAAGTCCTGGCGTGTGCTTGGTAACTGGAAGGCAGCGACCGAAGCACCACGCTATTTGCAAAAGAGCTCGTCAACCAGTTATCAGAAAGTGTGCAATCCTCATGTACACATCATGTATGCGCTCCGAGTGGTTATCAAGCGAAGAGTTCTCCTCCATCTTTATGGAGAGGAAATCTCCCATCAGCTCATGCTCTCATATGCGCACTTGTTCCACGAAATGTGACCTAACCTGTACCATTACCATACGAGGGTCAAGATTACCCATGACTGGCCACAGCTCATCCACCATTCCGAAGCGCATCGTCACTTATATGAAGGTGGGCAATAGCGGTCTTCCCGCTGCTCTGTGGTCTCATAGACACTGGGCTGCTCCAAATCTATCTTGTCGAGTATATAGTCGACCACGTCATTCTCGCTAAGGAGTGTTTGATGGTATTTTGTCCTAATGTATTTTTAATATATTAAAAATACGCATAAGGTATTTGCATGTGCAAAATGCTGAGAAAACTACGTTCAAAGTGGCAGAATATATATATATGCATCTACGACTGACTCAAATTATGCAGTGATAGGCTAATGGCCAGAAATTAATTAAGCCAAATGATTTAGTACTCCTTCTGGCTCATATTAGTGCACTAGATACATCTGAATCTAGACAAAACCAAGTCAACTAATATGGGTCGGAGGGAGTAATTAAATCGTTTCACATTTTTGTCCATGTTGCTAGCCAGCTGTGTTGTATCGTGAGTATCTCATGGCTTGATCGATAGGCAAACTGCGCTGCGTGTCCATGATGGTTTCAGCTAGCTGCTCGCGCGCGTATTCGTGTAACGTCCGATTATCGGACGTGTGATCGGTCGGATGAAACGGGAGGTCCGGCGTACAAGAGTAGGACTCCAGCTACAGGGTTCGAGAAGGATCTGCGCGTGTAGTTCACGGCACTCGGCAGGGTGCAGATAAGCTCGTATTTTAACCGACCAAAAAGTCCAACGCGATCACGCGTGCCTTGAAACCGCCTTCAGCGCCCGGCTCGCAGCCTATATAAAGGCACAAGCACCCGGAGGCTGGAGACGCACGCAGAGAAAGACGTACCGCCGAGAGAAGACAGCGTTGCATCTTGTTCTCCTTAGGCAGGCGGCCGGAGGAGGTTTGCGGCTGCAATCCACGGCCGGAGGAGAACATCATACGTTGCAGGCCAACCGGTTTGCGGCTGCAATCCACAAGACCATGGCCGGCGTCATCCTCCACAATGGTGAGAGTTGGAACTAATATTTTGTCTTGTTATTTTTGCATTTAGCATGGTGGCGCGGATCGGTCAAAACGTGGCGTATGCCGTCCGTGGGCGGGAGCGTGCCCACGCATGGTCTTTGCCTGCCTCGTCTCCTCTTTGCCTCGGGCGTCGCCGTCGATTGGCGAGGTGGATAAACTCATCTGAAACGAGGGTGTCAGCTATCGAAGCTCACCTACGCGAGGCTTTTAACCAAGCCTAGCTGCACCGTTGACGGAGGCACCATCGACGGGTCGCAGCTTGCCGGCTGCCATGATAAGAGCTGGCTCTCTCTACGGAGTCGACGCGGCGCCTTATACGCCTACACCAAAGGATGCTGCCCCGCCGTCCGGCAGGACGGTCCTACCGGGTTCCGTCCGAAGCGCGTCCGCCGACCGACGGCGGCTCGCCGGAGTCCACGTCATGGTCACCGCTGGTGCGGTGGTCGCCTCATCGTCGCAGCCGCACCGCCGACGGATTACGGCTCGCCGGCGCCCGCACCAGCGCGAGTCGTGGACGTTGGTATCCGCCTTACGCGGCGCGCGGCGGCGCTATTGCGGAGGATGGCAGGCCAGTCATAATTCCATGGCATTGGCGGGTCGACGTGGCGCCATGCTCAGTCGGCCCATTGATTCGCAAGTTCTCTGGAAGGCGTGCGCGCATAGGACGTGCTAGCGAGCTCCCTAGCTGACTGGCTGAAAATCCATATACATGGACGCGTCAGACGGAAAACTCATTTCTACCGGCGCCGGTACGTGTCGGAGTCCGATCCACCACACACGTTCTCACGAGCTCTTTAAGATTCGCGCAGCCGTTTTCTCAGGTTCCGTCTCCGTCAATCCCACCCCGTGGACCCATCGGCCTGCGAATATCGCCTCCCCCCCCGCCCCCGCGCCGCGACACACATGCCTGACTCATTTCGCCAGATCTTGAGAGCGGGGCGGTGGCGGCCGGAGGGCGAGCGTCCTAGTGGCTGTCGGAGCGCGAGTGATGCGGTGGCGGCCGTAGCTCGGCGGCTGGAGCACGAGCGGCCCTTTGGCGGCCGGAGCACGGGGACCGGAGCATGAGCAACGCGTTGGAAGCCGGACGTTGTAGGCAGGAGCGCGCGGTGGCGACCGTAGCCAGAGCAGCCGGCGCGAGCGGCGGATGGATCCCGAGCGGCAGCCGGATCCCGAGCGAGCGACGGCCGCAGGCCGAGGGCGGCTGGACGCTTTTCTCCACAAGGCGAGAAAGGGGTCAGTCGACCTCTACGCTTCCTCCAAGCCATGGCTCGTCCAGGCCACGATCTGGAGTAGTTGCATTGAGGTAGTTGGAGCAGGATCTGGACATTGAGGTCCCGGTTCTCATTTTTCCTGTGTTTTTTCTTCTTCTTTTTTTAGAACTTCCGTAGAATCCAGTTCAAGGTTGATCTGTTCTCTTTGTTATTTTTTTGGATATGTGATTCAGATGTGTACCAAAATGAACCTGGTGAGCTGATTGTGTTCATATAAATCCAGTTCACGTGAGGAGATGCCCCATTATTTAACACAGATTTTTCACTTTTCTTTGCAATAATTTAGAAATTTCGAAGCATATTTTATATAGTTATGAACCAGAATTCTTTTTGTTGCATTGTAACTGTTCCTAGAATAATTTATTTCAAAGGCTTTTTTGCGTACAGCAAGTAGCAGAGTAAAAAAAGCTCTAAATGTATGTGAACTGAAAGAGGTATGAATGAAAACAGAAACGAATTATGTTTGGAGTGTTTTTGTGAATCTTGTATGAAACCTTTCTCTAACTTTAATAAAACGCAAAAATAGATGTGATTTCCTAAGAGCAACTCTAGCATGTGCTAAATGGGCCGCGCGCTAAAAAAACCCGCCGATTTTTAGTACCGCGCACGGCTTATATTTGGGCACCGCTGAGCACGTGCTGCATAAAAGATACGCCTTTCCAACTGCCACGAACTTGTGGCATCCCGCTAAAACCACTACTAAAAAATCGCGGTGTTTTTATGCATTGCATCATCATGACCGCATGCTCATGTCATCATGTCACATTGCATTTGAGCATCGTCATCATCATGCATATGTTTTGTCTAAAACTATTTTCTAAAAAACCTGGTTTTGTTTTCTAAATAAGCCCCGTCTTTATTCAAATACAAAACCCCGGACTTATCCAGATCTGTTATTTGCCTAAAAACTTTTACAAAATCTTTTAAAAATAAAAATCTTTTAAATAAAAAGTTTTCTGGGAGTTGACCGGCCACCACAAAAGCCCGGCGAATAGCAGCGGCCTACTACCCGACCAGTTAAAACGGACCAAAACCCTAACCTACCCTAACCTAACCTCTACCTACCTCCAGACCTAGCTCCCTCCTACGCCGCGCCGGACAAGTACATGATCTTGTAGCAAAGACAGCGATCAAAGATGCACACCTATCCCCACACCAAGGCGTCTCACCTTCCCACTGGCCCGCCCTGGCCCCACGCTCTCATCTCTCCCGTCACGGTGCCATCCACCAACCCTCCATCCGCTCGATCTCTCGCCGCCTCAACCTCGCCGCCTCGGTGTCGCCTCCACACCGCCAAGGGTGCTCGGCCTCGACCTCGCCGGACCATGGCGGCCAGCGTCTCCTCCGGCGCCTCGGTGGAACCTCGTCGTCGCCCGGCTGGTGCTATGCAGACCCGCCGTGCTCCTCGCCACGGCACGACCTCTGCGCCACCCCTCTTCCTCGCGGCGTCCCTTCGGTAGCGTGTTGCCGTCTCGCTCGCCGCCCTGGATCCTATGTAGCCCAGCCGTCACGGACCTCGTCTCCTCCCTCTAGCCGCTGTCGCCAGCGGGCCCGCCATCCTCACTGCTTCCATCCCCAAGCGACCCCGCCCTCCCGCGCGAGCTGGCCACGCCTCTCCTCGTTGCTGGGGAGCCACGCCTCCTCGTCGTCATCCCCACAGAGCGCCGCCGCAGGCGCCCTTCCGCCAGCCTCCTCCTCGTCTCCCGCTCTACGGCGCTGCCGGGAACCTCCTCCTCGGCGACCTCAGCATATGTCGCCTCGCCTCGGTCTTCTGCCCGGCGTCGGCCACGCCATCCTACCCAAGCTCCCCGTTCCGCCTCTGCCACCATCCTCCATGGACCGTCCCTAGTGGCCCCGCGTGCTAGAGCCCCTGCCTTGCCGCGCATGTGCTCGGCCTGGACGTCCTTGTAGCTCGCGTGCGCTCTGGTCGTGCCACTATTTTGCATGCCACACTTGAATGTCACCATTTGTGTGCTTTGTTGCCCTGCTGACCCAAGGCCTCCTTTTGGTGGATGTTTTGCTACGACTACAAATCCTTGGGGATGGAATCACCCAGGAGGAGCGCCCGACAACGCGCCCTCGAGCGTCGCCTTCCCATCAACCATGTTTCAAACAATGGAATCACCACTTCAAATATTTACAACCACTAAAACATGGTTGAAACATTTGAAACTACTAATACATGTTTTAATCAATTGAAACCACCATATAAGAAGAACCGGAACCACCAAGACCAAGTTTCATTTCATTGAAACCATAAAACTATGTTTTAAACAATTGAAACAACCAATTCAAAAATTTGAAATAACTAAAACATGTTTCAAATATTTGAAACCACTAATACATGTTTGGAACAATTGAAACCACCGCATAGAAAGAACCGAAACCACAAGACCAAGTTTCATCTAATTGAACCTTAAAACCATGTTTAAAACAATTAAAACCACCAATTTAAACATTTGAAACCACTAAAACATGTTTTAAATATTTGAAACCACTAATACATGTTTGAAACAATTGAAACCACCACATATGAAAAACTGGAACCACAAGACCAAGTTCGATTTAATTGAGACCACAGAACCATGTTTGAAACAATTGAAACCACCACTTCAAACATTTGAAACCACTAAACATGTTTGAAATATTTGAAACCACTAATACATGTTTGAAAGAATTGAAACCACCACATAAGAAGAACTTGGAACCACAAGATCAAGTTTCATTTAATCGAAGCCACAAAACCATGTTTCAAACAATTGAAACCACCACTCCAAACATTTGAAACCACTAAAACATGTTTAAAACATTTGAAACCATTAATACATGTTTAAAACAATTGAAACCACCAAATAAGAAGAACTAGAACCACAAGACAAAGTTTGATTTAGTTGAAATTACAGAACCATCTTTGAAATGATTGAGACCACCACTTCAAACATTTGAAACCACTAAAACATGTTTGAAACATTTGAAACCACTAATACATGTTTGAAACAATTAAAACCACCACATAAGAAGAACCAGAACCATAAGATCAAGTTTAATTTAATTGAAACTACAAAACCATGTTTCAAACAATTGAAACCACCATTTCAAACATTTAAAACAACTAAACATGTTTGAAACATTTGAAACCACTAATACATGTTTGAAACAATTGAAACCACCACATAGAAAGAACCGGAACCACAAGAACAAGTTTCATTTCATTAAAACCACAAAACCATGTTTTAAACAATTGAAACCACCAATTCAAAAAATTGAAACAACTAAAACATGTTTCAAACATTTGAAACCACTAATAAATGTTTGAAATAATTGAAACCACCACATAGAAAAAACGGAACCACAAGACCAAGTTTCATTTAATTGAAACCACAAAACCATGTTTGAAACAATTGAAACCACCACTTCAAACATTTGAAACCACTAAAACATGTTTAAAACATTTGAAACCACTAACACATGTTTGAAATAATTGAAACCACCACTTCGAACATTTCAAACCACCAAAATATGTTTGAAACATTTGAAACCACTAATACATGTTTGAAACAATTGAAACCACCAAATAAGAAGAACCGGAACCACAAGACAAAGTTTGGTTTAATTGAAATTACAGAACCATCTTTGAAATGATTGAAACCACCACTTCAAACATTTGAAACCACTAAAACATAAAACATTTGAAACCACTAATACATGTTTGAAACAATTAAAACCACCACTTAAGACAAACCAGAACCATAAGATCAAGTTTAATTTAATTGAAACCACAAAACTATGTTTCAAACAATTGAAACCACCATTTCAAACATTTAAAACCACTAAAACATGTTTGAAACATTTGAAACCACTAATGCATGTTTGAAACAATTGAAACCACCAGATAGAAAGAACCGGAACCACAAGACCAAGTTTCATCTCATTGAAACCACAAAACCATGTTTGAAACAATTGAAACCTCCAATTGAAAAAATTGAAAACACTAAAACTTGTTTCAAACATTTGAAACCACTAATAAATGTTTGAAACAATTGAAACCGCCACATAGAAAGAACCGAAACCACACGACCAAGTTTCATTTAATTAAAACCATAAAACCATATTTGAAACAATTGAAACCACCACTTCAAACATTTAAAACCACTAAAACATGTTTAAAATATTTGAAACCACTAATACATGTTTAAAACAATTGAAATCACCACGTAAGAAAAACCAGAATCACAAGAAGATGTTTGAAACAATCAAAACCACCGCACAAGATTTTATTAACATTTGTTGTAATTTTAGTGGTGGCCGTGATGGTCCTCGTCGGTGACGAGGCGCGGAGGGGGGCGAGGAACACCGCCTCCTCGAGGGACAGAACATCGGGAAAGTTGAGATCGTGCCGCAGACACCTCCGTGGCTAACTCCGACCTGTCATATATGCCGATGGTGAAGCGGAAACCGCTAGTGCGCAGCTCGGCATAAAACGTCCCGTTGGGGTGCGAGCGTACGCCTCAGAAGTCCGACGGTCCACTTGATCTGAGAGGCATCCCGGAGGCGCGATGGCGTGGCAATCGAATAGAAGGTGGAGTGCGTGACGAGTGAGGAGAGGAGAGGAATCTTCAGTTGCAGTTGAGCGGTGCGTGCGCGTCCGGTTTACAGCGCGCGCCCGAAACGGTGCCCAAGTTTTGGCGTTCAGGATAGCGCAACAGCGCGCGGCAAAGTTTTTAGAGAGCGGGAATTTTTGGCGCATCTACTGGAGAAGCGCGAAAGGCTATTCGCACGCTAAACGGGAGTTTTTTATAGCGCACCCGCGGTATAGAGCGTCTGTTGAAAATGCTCTTAGAGTACTCTCTTCGTTCCGGTGTTTAGGTCCTAGTACTAAAAACTACTCCCTCCATCCAGAAATAACTAATTTAGTTTTTTTAATTCAAATATATCTATACACGAAAATACGTCTAGATACATTCGAATCTAGACAAAATCAATTATTTTTGGACAAAGAGACTACCTTTTCGAAATACCGCTGGAATAAGACCCCGCTTGTCTAATTAAGTCCCTCTAATTAATCGCTTTAGATTGACCCGTGCATGCCTTCCCGTCACACTGGATTAGTTAACGAGATTTTTGCTAAAACTAGTAGAATTAAGGAGGGAGTAGTTTATGTTAAGAAGGGCCAAGCAATCAAGTAGATGCCGTGCGGCTGCCAGTGTTCCAGCGAGAATACAGCGCAGCCAAAAGTAAGGAATCTACGCAAACAGAAGTAGAAAACGACGTCTACTCAGAAAAAAGAGGACACGAATCTCGGAAAGACAATGAGCGGCTGATCGGACGCCGGCACCTACCGGCGCCGGTAGAATCGCCTTTGCTATCTAAATAATTCCCATCAACTCTTTCCACCTCCGCGAGGCGTACCCCTCGCACTTGTCGGCGAAACTACAAAGTCATCGACGGCGATCCAAGCCAAGCGCATCCATGCATATTACTAGGAGTTCAACCACTTCAACGCCGCTCAAGACCGACGAGGCAAGACGGCGAGGCAGGCATGGCCGGAGCAAAGGCCATGCTATCCACGGCGCTTGTACTCGCCAGTACACGGATTCTGCCATCGCCAACACACACCACACCATCATCATGCATGGAGAACGCGAAGCGAAGACCGAAGACGACGACCAAGCAGCTTAATCGGAGGTGTCCCGCGGTTCTATCCGCGGGAGTAATTAACCGGGAGCTTTCCGAGACCCCAGGAACCAGGAGGCCACAATCGCCTAGTCATGTTGGCCGCGCCAGCAGGCCACCACGGAGCGCACACTCGGTTTTAGGCTATTAATCGTGATGATTAATATGTATCTATTCCCTATTTTCTTTTTTGTGTACTTGTACACTGGCACGCCCGTAATTTTATTTTTTATTTCCCCACGGGAGATGCCTTTTCTTCTTGCTCCTCCTTAGAAAAGCGCTATTCTTCGTGTCAAACAAATTGGCACGCCCGGTGGGACCTAGTTCTCATCCCATCTCTGCTGCACATTGGTCGCGGCTTGGTCTTCGCCCGTTCTCCCACCAGCATTGCATGATGCATGAAGATCATCGGCGTGGAACTCCACTGATTGCAAACATCTTCTTGCAGGATTCCGCAACGTCATTGACGACGAGGTCCCGACAGTGATCCAGTTCGGGTCGCTGCCACCGGTGGTCACCTTCAAGCACGGTGACAAGGTCTATATGCATCAGGCCCAGGAGCCTGTCCAATTCCAAGTCATGGAGTCCAAGAAGGCTCAGAAAAGGGCGGTCGCCAAGGCCAAGAGGGAGCGCCGCGAGCTCATGCGCGAAGCGCGTGCCCTCTTGAAGGACTCCGTCATGGCAGAGATGAAGGGCAACACGGAGGCCTCCCAACGCCTACGTGTTCAAGCCGCCAACAGGCGGGCCTCTGCCTCTTCAGTCCGCGCCCCAACACCGGGTGTGGAACCGGAAATTCCTACACCAACCACACAACGCACGGAGGTGGAGCTACTCGAAGCTCTCGAGGCCATCTCCTTCGATCTTCGGAGGCTAATGACAAACGCTCGTTTGTCACATAGCCCCCATCGCCTGCGCAACCATAGAAGGAAGTACCAACAGGTACAACGCCTTCATCAACAAATCAGCTCTCGCATTGCCCAGAGCACCGTCCCTAAGGAGGATTGGTCTCTGGGTGCAATGGAGCTTGCCCGTTAGGTCTTCACGTACGGTAACACCCTGAACCCCCCTTACGACTTGTTCCCCGAACAATGGGCGAACGAGCCCTCGAATATCAAAGAGCTCGTACGACGGGCAATCATGAAGGAGTTTTGGAAGAGACGCTCCCGCAAGCAGCCCGTTCTTCCGGGCCAAACCACCTCCTTCAACCTGAGCGGTGGCTCTCTCTACCCGCCAAGTATGTGGGCACCATGCCTTCATACATCGGCAGGTGATGGACGGCCATCCACCAACAACAATAACAGGTTCTCCATGCTCCGAAATGAGGCACCTGCACCTCGTGAGGAGGACCTACGCCAAGAACTCCGTCAACTCCAAAACCAAATGAGCCACCTTCAACGGAGGCTCGAAGGTCAAGGAGACCATGCTGAATCGTCGGCACAGGGGGCAAGGAGGAACATGCGTCCTGCTCAATCCTACCGCTCTCAACACGAGGGCCAAACTTTGGCAACTCGGCGGCGCCCTTCACCAACACGCGCCAACTTCAGGGGACATAACACATTGCCTCTACATGGAAGTAGGTGGCCTCGACACCAAGACAACATGCTAAACGGGCATGCCCCACGACAATGGCGATCGCGGAGCCCTCCGCGGGAACCTTCCCCTGCTCACGTTCCACTGCCGCCAAGGCGTGAGGAACAAGTGTGAGTGGGACCGACAAGCAACCCTACGGCTGTACCGATGCATCGAGGTGTGCCGCCTCTCCTCCCTACTCCTCCGATCCCGCAAAGGGCTCATGGCGTTTCCACCGAGAACCAACGCAAGCGCGAGAGGCGCCAAAAGAATCGACAAGTTCTCTATCGGGAGCTTGAAGAATTTGTGCTTAGGCATACACAAGTCCGTGTCCGGGGTGATGGTGATGTCGTTCAACAGAATGACAGAATTGCATTCCGCATCTCTCCTGACCTGGAGCGACATGAAAGGTACAACTACCTTCTTAGCCGCCTAACCCCCAAAGCACGCAAGGCACAACCTAGTGCCGCGGAGCAAGGAGGCGCAACAGTTGCACCACTGCGCCCCTTAACCATCCTTAGGCAAGGAAGCGAGCAGGAGAGGGACGCTCCAGCTGCTACGTCACAGGAAGAAACAAACATGGATGCCTCCCCCATGGAGGGCGTCGAGGAGCCTCCTGAGGCACACAAAGAGAGTACCCTCAATGGGGACATAGTGCTCAAGGTGAGTCCTGAAGGGGCTATGGAGGCGCAACTGAACATTGCCCCTGAACCGTCTACTTCCAATGAAAAGGAGCCTACCCTTGTTTCCCCTAGTAGGATGGAACATGAGGTCAAGCCTCCATTCCCGCTTGAGGTGGGCGACAAAAATGAAGCCGAGAAGAACATGGCCTCATGCGGCACTCTAGCAGTGCGCTCTGTCCTCGAGGATGATGATGCGTGGGAACCGCCAAGTGTTACCCATGACTTCACATATCCGTCCGATGAGGAAATTGTGCCGAATCCTAGGGCCAATTTCCATACGACATTGCTCCCGCGGCTGGACCATGTGCGGTCATGGTTCAAAAGCACCGACGTGGCGGCAAAGGCTAGCACGTAAACATCAGAAGAGGAGGCAAGATCAACTGCCCCTAGTCTCCCTGTCACAACGGGAAGCAACAAGAACCATGTTGGTGGCTCCAAACGGGATCGGGATGTATCCCCAGTCCGCTACACCGACATGGCGTCTAGACTACCTCAAGATCACGCCGAGTTACAAAAAGTTGCACGTCGTCAAGGAGCTGGAACAAGGCTAAAATCGCTAGCCCTTCAAAGTGCGGCGAAATCCGCCATAGGAGTGGAAGGGCCGCTCGAGTCTCAAAGTGATGAGGAGGAGGCTTCCGACGCCGCCTCTTCCTCGTCTCTAGAGAGGCTCCCTACATCACCGGCTTACTCCGACCTGAAGCCGTCTATCCCTTCGGATGACGAGGGTTATCATGAAGACCTTGACACTGCGCCAGCACACATGGCGGTGGATGGTGTCAACGAATACCTTGAAGGGGCCGTGAAAGCAGCTCATCCCAAAGGGAAAACGGGCTCCCAAGCTAGCCCCTCCGATAGTGCTGGCAAGGCGGCACCACATGGAGGAAACATAGCTGATCAAGTGCGCCAACAAGTGCGCACAATTAATGAATTAATGTCTAAACTTGACAGGTTCATTGAGTTCATGATGAACAATACCCCAGTGATGTCGGGTACGCCACGACCGGCAGACCCACAAGAGGAGGAGCTCCTAGGAGGCGTTGTAGCAAATATGATGCCCAATGAGGGGCACCAACAGAGGGACGCAGGCACGACCACTCTCCCATTGGTCATGCCTACGCCCTTCGGCAACGCGGAACCACGTCCAAGCGTGCTCAAGGGCTATCACGACATGCATGAAGACATGGTGGACAAGAAGTTCAAGCGAATGTCCATCGAGAAGGCTCCTCGCTCCTCAGAAAGCGAGCTCAAGAAGCCTTATGAAGCATGGCATGACCTAGTGTCATTCCCGGCTGGGTGGCACCCGCCGAAGTTCCGCCAGTTTGATGGAACCGGCGACGCGAGGGAACATTTGGCATACTTCGAGGCAGCTTGTGGCGACACAGCCAATAGCTCGTCTCTTCTATTCCGGCAATTCTTGAGGTCATTGACTGGCCCTGCTTTCCATTGGTATAGTCGCCTACCAATGGGATCCATCAGCAGCTGGTCCTCCATGAAGGAAGTCTTCAAAACACACTTCATTGCCATGAAGAAAGACTTCTCCATCGTCGAGCTAGCACAAGTGCGACAACGACGAGAAGAGTCCATCGATGACTACATCATACGCTTCTGCAACAGCTACGTGCATCTCGCTAGAGAGATGCACCTCGAGGATGCCATCGAGATGTGCGTCCATGGTATGCAACAACACTGGTCGCTAGAGGTATCTCGGCGAGAGCCTAGAAACTTTAGCGCCCTCAGCTCGGCTGTAGCGGCCACAAAGCTGGAGTTCGAGAAGTCACCACAAATCATGGAGCTCTACAAGAATGCTAGCGCCTATGATCCTTGCAAGAGGTTCAATGCAACATCCAAGCCACCTACCAATGGCGCCAAGCCAAAGACAACGATGGAGACGAATTCCACTAGAGTATTCACTTCCGCACCATGCAACAATGTACCCATGTTAGGCACAAGGGGCGATCAAGGGGGAGCTGGTCAACGACCATCTATGCAAGAGCTCCTCAAGAAGCAATACATCTTCCGTCGGGACCTGGTGCATGACTTGTTCAACCAACTGATGCAGCACCACGCTCTAAACTTGCTAGATCCTAGGCGCCCGGATCAGGTAAACATGGTTGACAATCCTCTCTATTGCCCATATCATAGGTATGTTGGCCACGCAATCGAGGATTGTATCGCCTTTAAGGAATGGCTCCAAAGAGCCGTTAACGAGAAGAGGATCAACCTGGACGCCGATGCCATCAGCCCGTACCGCGCGGTAAAGACGGTGAGTGTGAGGCCGGCATCGTCAGCGGCACAACACCAAGAGAGCGGATCATCTTGGGTCCCGCTTTCTCAAGTCGAGCATCAAATGTCAAGCCTCATCATGGCTTCGGCAGCAACATCGCAGGGGGAAGCACCTCCTGCTATGCGTCAGGAGGATTCATGGAGCGTGGTTCACTGACGATCATGAGCAAAGGGCTCTCCGTCGTGCCCCCTCATCGGGTATTGACGAGGGATGCCTCCCTACTCGTCCCACATCGCTACAACCCAAGTCGGCGGCGGCCTCCACTAAGGTTTGTCCCCATGTCGGAGGGAGACGAGTCGTTTCCTCGACAGGGACGGAGACTGCCCACACTTGAGCAGTTCTGGCCATATCGCCGGGGGCAACCCCTGAAGGAGGAGAATGAAACTAGCTCCTCTCAATCATCAAACATTGAGAGCTGCAACGTCATCCTCAACTACAACGACACTAGCAGCACCGGGTCGGATGACGTGTTTAACTCACTAGAGCGCGAGGCGCTCCATGCAGAGGGCTCCATGAAGGAGCCCGAACTCCAAGAAGTCCACATGAACCTGCGCAGCGGCAAGGTTCTTCCTCAGCAGCCAAAGGATAAATCGGCAAGGGTGGACAAGCTGGCCGCCTCAAAAGAGGCGCCACCGGCGAGGAGCGCTCCAAGCCCTCAAGACAAAGAGGATTACAAACCTCATGACATCGACTACAACATAGTTGCCCACCTCAAGAGAATTCCGGCACTACTAAGTGTCTACGATGCTCTCATGCTCGTGTCGGACCTCCGTCAGGCACTCGTTCACGCCCTTCAAGCGCCCGAGGTGTATGAAGTGGCCATGGTGAAACATCGCCTCTTCTCGAACCCTTTGTTTGTGAATGAGATCACCTTCGATGATGAAGATAGGCTCCTATAAGAAGGAGACCATAACCGTCCACTCTATGTGGAAGGTAACATCGGGAGTGCCCACCTGTGACGAGTCCTCATTGACCTAGGGTCCGCCGTGAACATTCTGCCTGTCAAAAGCTTGACACAGGCTGGTTTCATGGTGGATGACGTGGATCCCACCGACGTGATGATATGCGGCTTCGACATCCAAGGGAAGCCCACACTAGGCGTTGATACATTGCAAATGTATTTATAATTTTTGATGTTCCATGCTTGTTTTTATCCACTTTCTTGTGTTTTGTTCCAACTTTGGAGTACTTTTCATATGATTTCTTGGACTAACCTATTAACAAGAGCAACAGTGCCAGCTGCCTGTTTTCTACTGTTTTTGGTTCCAAGAAAGTCAGAAAATGAATATTCTCGGAATGGAACGGGACAAAAGCCAAAGTGCCTATTTTTCCGGAAGGGATCAAGTGCCAGAATACGAGACGGAGAAGGGCCAGGGAGCCACCACACCACCTGGCCGTGCGGCCAGGCCTGGCCCGCGCCAGGGGGTGGTGTGGCCGCTCCCGGCACCCCCTCGGCCTCTCTTTCCGCCTATAAGTTGCCCTCGGGACGAAAACCCTAAGTACCCGATCAAAAATCCATGAAAGAGTTTGTAGCTGCCGTCATCTCCATCCCTAGATCGGGAGGGATCTGAAGCTCTTCCCGGCACCCTACCGGAGAGGGGAATTCACCCTGGAGGCCTTCTCCATCACCATGCAAGCCTTCGGTGTGATGCTTGAGTAGTTCATCCTTGGACTACGGATCCATGTAGTAGCTAGACGGCTGGTTTCTCCTCCTTTGTGCTTTCATGTTTAGATCTTGTGAGCTCCGTTCATGATCAAGATCATCTATTTGTAATTCATACATGTTGTGTTTGTGGGGATCCGATGGATATTGAGATGCTATTTCAGATTGATTATTGATTCTATCATGTCTTTGCAGGGAAGTGACAGAAATCTCTAAGGTACTAGATGTGCTGTTGCTACTAGGGAGAAAACAACAATCCTTTGTTCATAGAACAATCGTATTGTTTACTTTACATGCAATTCGTAAAGCAATAATCTGTTGCTTGCAACTTAATCTTGGAGGGTTGGATGATAACCTGAAGGTGGATTATTAGTCATAGATGCAGTTGGATGGCGGTCTATGTATTATGTTGTAATTCCCAATCAAGTCTTAGAGGATTCAAGATGATTAGTATATGCATGTATTGCTTTCTCGGTGTTTGTCAATTCCCCCGCTGTAATTTGTTCACCCAGCATGTTATCTATCTAAGGAGAGCCACCTCTAGTGAACTATGGATCTCGGTCCTTTTACTTTACATACAATCTACAATCTTTTACTGCTTTGTGTTTACTTTCTGCAAACTATTACTTCTTTCCATTCGATACGTTTAATCCTTTGTTTTCCGCAAAACACGGTGAGATTGACAACCTCATCGCAAGTTGGGGACAAAGTTCTGTGGTTGTGTTGTGCAGGTCTCCACGTTGCTACTAGCACCGGTAGTGCACCCTGCCAAAGCTCAGCTAGTAACACCTTTGGGGTGTTTTCTTGCTCCTATTGGTTCGATTAAACCTTGGTTTCATAACTGAGGGAAAACTTGCTGCTATATTCATCGTGCCTTCCTCTTGGGGTTCCCAACGAGCTCTACGTCGAAAGTCGAGCGCATCAAGGTTTTCTGGCTGTAACACCCTCGAATCGGCCCTATGCAAGTTTTAGCCCTTTTCGCCAAACCCGCATAGAAACGATTCAAGGACGCCCACCAGGCACTTTCGTGCGGGTGGAAAACGAAGTAATAACATTACACAACAGTCCTCGATGGGACCCACAGAACAGATATATACATCAATGACTCCATGAGTCAAGAATACAGATATATAATACAAAGATCCAAATCACCTTGAAAACGATAGAACGTCCGACTACGGACAAGATGCAAATGGGGCTAAGAGCCCTGAAGAATAACCAATGGCGTCCATAACCCTGCCCAGGCCAAGCCGGAAGGGTAACCCTGCTAATGACGTCGATCTCAAACCTGTTAAAACAAAAGGGGTGCCGACAAGGGGCAAAGGAAAAAAAGAGGAGCGTCAGTACTGAGGCTAGTACATGGTGAGGCTAGAATTCGGCGGCTCTCGCCTACATAGGTATGGTGGGCTGAAGCGGCAGCGCAGCGGAACTAAACAACCTATAGAGACTCGATACAACTGGCGTTTATCAGAGAGGGATAAGAAAGACCTATTCGGATCCAACCTGAAGCTAACACCAAACAAACCCGTCCTGGGATTTCCCCCTCGAGACCAAACGAGGAAGTCAAACCGAGGAACTCACACGGTTGGCAGTTTTATTCATTCCATTATAGTTGAAGCTCTTACTAATCAGATCTAGATAGTATGAGTCATCCCGATAGCATAAGTAGTGGGCAGTTTTAGTTAACCTTCCATTGTGGTTGGAACATTTACTAGTCAGATTTAATTATCCTGAGGAATCCCAAAACCCAGCAGTTGTTGGCACTTTTATCACATTCCATTGGAGTTGCAATACTTACTAGGCAGGTATAGTATGACACGGATCACCACAGATCCACCAGTTGTTGGCATTTTTAATATCCATTCCGTTATAATTGAGCTGATTACTAGTCACATATTAAGTCAAATTTATAGCACTACTTTAGTTATGCTTGTCTATGATCGAGATACTATGCTCCAAGTCGTCCATAACCGCGGACACGGCTTTCAGAAAGTTTTACCCTGCAGGGGTGCACAAATAGCAACACACACTCGATCAACCTCGGAAAAACCAACTCAAAACCCAACAAGGCATTCACGACAAAGCGATCACAGGATTCAGAAATATTTCCAGGGGCCACCCTACTAAGCTACCCGCAACGAAGTTGGCCGGCTCCGGAATGGACCCAGGGTTTGTGTGGACGGCTGTAAACGACTGGGAACCCGAAAGTGTGACTGGGCTTGTCAATATAGCGAAAACGTGTCACGATCCTAAACAGTACAGGTGCTCCACGCACAATCGTAAATAAAGCAGTAAAGCATGGCATAAGTACAAGATAGTAATAAAACCCCAAACTAGTTTGTGGCCCCAAGAAATAGAAATGAATCAAGCTCTGGCTCAGGGGGGTCCATAAGGCCTCTCGGATGTGGATAGTGTGAATAGTCAAGGAACAGGTATCAAGTACTCGGGGTCCTACGGGACACAAGTGAGCGTGGAAGAACCAAATAACATCTATTGCTCACCGATGCCTCTGCATTAGTTATATCTAGCATTTTAATAGTGGTATTTAAAGTCATGATCATCTCCACCAATAAGCGTCTCCACCAATAAACATCTGCCATCATTCCAACAACTGTGGTACTCGACAACACAAGATCGCACCTGAGCAAGCAACTACGACTCGCAAGCTATCTACCAAACACAGGTAATAGGAGGTGTCCAAGGCAATATAGAGGCTGCACGGGATATAACTGGTGCATGAAAACTAAAGCATCGCGACACGGATAGCAATAGATCAACAGGAGGAAGTAAAGACTATAAATGCAAAATAGGTAGAAGGGGGAGAGATGCTCGCCTGGGAAACACTGCCGGAGATTCATATCCGAAGAACTTGTCGATACTCGCATCCGCAAAGAAGCAAACACTAGAAGAAACACCGGATGCAATATTTAATACTACGGCAGAAGATCCGGCATGATTATGATATGATGCATGGCATGACAAAAGTGCGGTGCAATTAGGCAGTATTAAGCGGAACCGGGGTCCCGACAATTAATTAAAAGGTTCAAGTTATTTAGATACCCCCGCAATTTAAATGTTGTATTAACAGGGCGAAACATGGCATCGGTTCGCTACACCAATTTAAATGGAGTCCGGAATAAGACAAAAGTATCCCGCATATTGACTCCATATTTAATTATGAGGTGAATCAGCATAATGCCCCCAAACCACAGACAGGTATGCATGCATGAACAATTTAATATGCGACAGTTGGTAATGTCATATTATAAAAATAGGGGTCTCGGATAAAGGGGTCACACATCGAGGGTCGAAGATCTTGGTTTCGCAGGGGGTTCGACGGGATCGGTCTTCGGGTACAACCTCAAGGCGTTGGATCCGAGGTCTTGGAGTCCGTGGGGTAGATCTTGGCGTGTCGAGGCTCGGTCTTCGGATCCAGGGATGTTGATCATGGCAGTCCATGTAGAAGACCTCGGGACGTGGCTTCAGATCAGTTTCTTGGAATCCGGGATGGAGAGTTTGTCGTCCTTGGCGGAGAGCTTGAGGTTCCGACCATTGTCGGTGGCGAACTTGGGAAGTGGTGTCAGGGTCCTCCAATAGCCACATAAGGTTCCGTCGGTCACACTTGTTGGAGTCCCCCTTTCTTCGCAGCACCATCACGGCACGGACCCCAGCAGCTCAACAACACCACCAATATCTCCACCCCACTCTATCTCCTCAACAACAGCTACTACAACGTGACAGAGAAAAATACTACTGCGATGAACGCCCTCTGATGGCCAGAGTTCCTGCAGAAGACGTACAGGGACAAGGGTGTCTTCTACTGGCAGAGACAAGTTCATAGAGCCAGAGAACAATGGCGATGCGTGGCGGAGGTCGCGGGGACGCGCGGGAGACAGACGGAAGGAGAGTCCGGTGGCGGCATCCTTGGCGTTGGCAGCAGAGACGGAGGGACGGCGTGGCCTGGCAACGAGGGCTCGCGGCCTGCGAGGCAGGAGGGAGACGCGGCCGGCAGTGAAGAGCTCGCGGAGGAGGAGCTTGGGCTGGCGAGCTCTGCAGCGGGAAGGTGAGGTAGCGCGGGGTCGCGCCGGTGTCCGGACAGGAGGAAGGGGAGATCCTGGGGCAGCCAGAGGCGGCGGCGGCCGGCGCGCAGGGCGAGAGGAGCGTGGCGAGGTGGAGAGAAGGGCCGAGAGGAGGCGGTGCTAGGGGCGGCCAGGGATGGCCCAGCGGAGGGGAGAGGTGGTGGCGAGCTCGCATGAGCGGAGGCGGCGGGGATGGGCTCTGCGGCGGCAGGGGAAAAAGCTGGGGCGAGGAGGCGTGTCCGGGTGCGAGTCGAGCGGGGCGCGGGGATCGGTGTGGTGGGCCTGGCGTCAGGGTAGTGTGTGGGGAGTCGCGACCAGGGGAAAAGTGGTCGGGCGGGCACGGGAGCGGTAGGTGGGAGCGGGAGGTGGGGCTAGGGAGATGGGGTCACGCGGGATGCGTGCGGTGTGTGGGATCGGGCGGGATTTCTGCGGTGCACGAGAGAGGCAGGTGCGCGCGAGGGTCCAGCAGGGAGGTGGGGTGGGGCCAGCTGCAGGTTGTGGAAGGATGGCGTGCGTCGCATGCGTGGGGTTGGGTCCTGGGCGCGTTGCGTCCTGTGTAGACGTGACAGGCGGCGCTGTGTGTGGTGTGGGGATTAGGTGGGGGCTGGGCCAGGTGGTGAAGTGGACAGGCGGGTGGGAGAGAGAGGAAGAGAGAGAGAGAGAGAGAGAGAGGCGGCAGGTGGGGAGATGGTTTGGGGTTAGGGTTTGGTTAGGATTAGACTAGGTTTTGGTTAGTTTGGACCGGGTAGTAGGCTGTTGTCCTGCTAGGCTTTTGGCCTGGCAGGCTGGCGGCCTCCCCGGTAAAACATTTTTTATTTAACTTTTATTTTTAAAATACTTTTGCAAATAATTTTTAGGCAAATAAAAGACCCGGGCGAGAGACAGGGGTTTTGATTTGAATAAAGACGGGGGATATTTTAGAAAACAAAACTAGGCGTTTAGAAATAGTTTTAGACAAAACATATGCATGATGATGACGATGCTCAAATGCAATGTGGCATGATGACATGAGCATGCGGTCATGATGATGCAATGCACAAAAACAACGCGATTTTCTAGTAGTGGTTTTAGCGGAATGCCACACTGGCGCCGTTGCCGGGGAGTCAAGGACATCTTCACAAGAGGAGTCCCTCATAACCAATCTCTTTACTTTGTTGTTTTTGTTTTGCTTAGTTTGTTTTTGCCTTGTTTGCTTGTTTTGTTCTTCAAAAACACAAAAAAATAGTTTTACTTGTTTGCTTTCTTATTTGAAAAACACAAAAAAATTAAGTCTCCTTTAGTTTTCACCTCTTCCTTAGCTCACCATGTTGATCCCTACATTCACCCTAAAAGACCTTCCAATTGGTAGTGGTTTTATAATTCGAAAAGATAACATTGAAGAATTCTTTAATCATGTTAGTAAGCATAAAGATACTGAGGATAGATCCCTTGTAGAACTTGCCCCAAACTATGAGATTGTTGCAGCTTCTTTAATCCACATGTTGGAAGCTAGGTTTGTTAACCTCAACCCCTTAATGCAAGTAATGTTTCTTAATATTAAAGAAATTGAAGACCCTGAAAAGAGGGATTTTATTCTAGAAACTTTGTTTAAGGAGTTCTATGATGTTGCCAAAGAAGCTAGAAAAGTTTTTGAACATTTCAATATGCTAGGCTCATGTGTAGATGTAGTTGGTATACGAGAAAAGATGAACAAAACCGAACCTAATTGGGAGGAACCTAAGATACCAATACCCTTCAAACTAGTAGCAATACATGATGCCATAGAAAAGAATCTTGATTGGATTGTTTCTGCAAATCCTTTTGATGAGAATAGTGAACCTAAGAGCATTGACAGAGGATCCTCTAGAACTTATTTGGATGATATACCTTGCCTTGTTGAAAATATTTCTGGTATTGACCTTAATGCTTCTTCATTTGAGAACACTTGATTCTTTATTTTCTTCTTATGCCTAACTTAAAGGTGTTAAAGAAAAGTACTTGTTGAGAGATAACCCAAGAGTTTTAGATGAGTCTTGGAAGTTATTACCTCTGTAATAACTTCTCCTTATCCTTTTTATTTACTTTTTGTGCCAAGAGTAACCTCTAATGAGAGAGAAGTAATGATTGGGAAAGTTGCTGTCCCGAAACAGATTTTTGTGCTTCACCGTAAAAATTCCTGAAAGAGATCTGTATGTAGGATTGAGCTGTAGATTTTTGTGCTTCTGCCCCATGTTGTTACCTAACTTTCGTTAGTTCAACACTTTTTGATTTGATCAACAGAAGGTCTTCTAAAAAATTCGTCTTTACCTTCTGGTCTGTTTTGACAGATTTCTGCCATTTTCTGCATTTGCTTCTTGTTAGTTCCTTCTTGAGTTCTTTTGGGAATTGAGCTTTTTGAGGGAAGTGCTACAGTATCTAGTGTTCTAATGTAAGTTTATTTGGTGTTAGAACTGAACCTTGAGACTTATTTATCTTAAGTGCACTAATGTTGCTAATGAGATTGTGTGAAGTTTTGTATGAAGGAAAATTTTCAGGTGTATGGAAGGAATGAGTAATGAGATGAAGGATGGACTAAAGCTCAAGCTTGGGGATGCCACGCGTGCCACCCCAAGAAATATCCAAGAAGTACAAGCGTCAAAGCTTGGGGATGCCCAAGGCATTCCCCTTCTTCATCAATAAAAACTCCAGGTTTCTTCCAAACGCTTCATTTTTATTGTTTCATGCACAGTTGTGTTTTTCTTGGAGCGTCTTATTTTTCGTTTTTGTTTTGGTATTTAGTTTTCTTGGTTTGCTTAGTTTTCTGAATAAATTGGTTGTACCCCCTCTTTCATACATTGGTTTGCAAATAGTTTGGTTTGGTTTGGAAAAGAGTAGGAAAGTTCATGCTTATGTGGTAAAAAGAGCTCGTTCTTGACTGTGGCTATGCTTTGTCATGCCATGCTTGATATTCTTTTGGCTTTATGCTTAGTATTCTTTGCTGTAGCATGACTTGTTATAAACAATTGAGATTGTTTAATGTGCCTTGGATGAATCATGCGTTGTTTTAGCATATTAGAGCATAGTATAGTGGTATTCTCCTTTGATGCTTTATTTGGGTTGACTTGGCACATGCTCACACCATGTTATGACTATCTCAAGTCACCATAGCCTTTATGATTCTTTAGTTTTCAACTTGTAGTATCACTTTATGCTTTGATCAATTATGTTTTGTCGCTCTGCATGATTATGGCCATTATTGCTCTCTTAGTTTGTCGCTCCCAGTCTTTTGCTAGCCTCCACAACAAAGTATGAGTTCCACTCGTGCATCCAACTCCCTAAACCAAGTTATTCCAAAGAGTCCACCATACCTACCTACTAGCTTATTCTATTCCAAGTATATTCATGCTTTTGTTTACCTTCCACTTGTTATGAGAAAACTAGTGATTAAAGCTCTCACGAACTTGATGGCACACTTTACTTTACTTGCCCTTAATAAACTTGAACCATTGCGTCTTCTATGTTGTATATGCTTGCACTTATTTGTTGGGAATTAGAAGAACCATGCTTTCATGGGGAACGCTTTCAACATTGCACTTGGTACTTGTACCTAGTTGATATCATGCTCTTTTGTATATGGATGTCTTCAGTGTGAAATGAAAGGGGAGCTTGTAAGTCCATGGAGTTATGTATATGTGTTAGAGAAACGCCTCGGCCACTGGTCTAATCCATGCTGACATGGTGGAAACCTGCAGTGTAACCATAATGAGCTGTCTATGTAGCATTCTTCTTATAAAAAAAGAGTCCTATATTGAGGGGGAAAATAGAAAAGAAAAAAAAAAGATACTATGAAAAGAGGAAAGAGAGAAAAAAGCACCATATTCCCATGGTAAATAAGAAGAATGCTGAGATGCTCATTGTCTGCTTGCCTTGTCATTTTGATATGGGGATTCTTCCGTATCATCGGGCAAGGGGTGCCCTGTTGGCGGTTCTCAATGATACACATGTACTTACGATGACAAGAACTTACCGGTGACTAAACTTGAGTAGCATGAGGAGCGGCCCTCGTATACAAGGGACATGAGATTTCTGACTTATACTTCGTCAAGCATGTACACCATAGTTTGTTCACTTTAACCTTAATCACTTCAAGATGCTTATGATAGGGGCAATGAGAGCTGAAAGCTATTAAGTACCATAATTTTTGGAAGCTCTTTATGAGACTTGAATCCCTACTTCCTTTTACAAAAGGCCTTTATTCCACCATTATATTGAGTCTCCACCTTCTATCTTTATGCACCTACTTTGAGAGCATAGTGGCCATTCTTAGTTCTATGTGCATTGTCCCAAGACTAGTTGATTGATGCATAACTTGTTATTGCTTGTTTGAAACTATTGTATCTAGTCACTCTTATGAACTTTGAAGGTGTCCTATGCATTTATATTTGCTACTCTATTGAGGGACAAGCTGAATACTATTATGCTATGTTTTCTTTATGTGAAACAAACAAACGTCTTGCAAAGCATGTTATTCATGAATCTTTTGTTTGTGCCTTTTCATGTTGCATCATAGTTTCTTTGTCTTATTGTAGAACTTTGTCTTTCATGTTATGATTGAAGTACTATGATCCCAGCCTTGAATGTTTTGCAAATACTTTGAACAAGTCTTTGATGGTGCATGTCACCTCAAAAATTATTTCTTTTTATCACTTACCTACTCGAGGACGAGCAGGAGTTAAGCTTAGGGATGTTGATACATTGCAAATGTATCTATAATTTTTTATGTTCCATGCTTGGTTCTATCCACTTTCTTGTGTTTTGTTCCAACTTTGGAGTACTTTTCATATGATTTCTTGGACTAACCTATTAACAAGAGCCACAGTGCCAGCTGCCTGTTTTCTGATGTTTTTGGTTCAGGAAAGTCAGAAAATGAATATTCTCGGAAAGAACGGGACAAAATCCAAAGTGCCTATTTTTCCGGAAGGGATCAAGTGCCAGAATACGAGACAGAGAAGGGCCAGGGAGCCACCATGTAGCATCCCATCTGTCTAACATATTTAATGCTACATGGTTTAGTAATATAATGGCTACTTCCTACATATAATTGTTGCATCATAATTATATCATGCTCATATCATCATGCCACATTGCATTTGAGCATCATATAAAACCCTTCCATTTGGTTCTTACCTCATATGCATTAGTAATTGTATTTGGCTCTTGTTATATTGTATTTGGTTCTTGATAAATGCTTGATGCCCAAGTTGAGTTGGGGGCATATCTTTTATTCAACTCCATCACCTTTCTTTGTCACCACCTCATAATTCCACCACCCTTCTTTTGGTTCCATCCATCATCTCCACCATCTTAATTAAATATGAGCCCATGTTCTTCTTTTGGTATTTATATCTAGCTCATAAATAATTGAGGATGGTTCCCTCTACTCTCTACATGCTCCCATACAATGGTTATAACTGTTTTCACAATATTGTGTATCATAGCATGCTTGCCACCTTTTATACCATGTGAGCTAGTGATCTCATATCACATGTGGTCTGTTGAATTAGGATCATGTTTGAACTATGGTGTGGCTAGATGATAATAATAGTGGTATCTACCCACTAGCATGGGCCACATTCTTGTTCATGCATGACCATGATTTGAATATACCATATGTGTTGGAAGGCTTCCATAACCAAATTTGGAGGAATAATCTAAACTTGAATTCTTATTAAAACTAGTTGTTTACACAACTAGCAACAATGCATGCATGCCCCATGCAAGGATTGCCCTCCTTTTATCCCTATCCTTTCTATCTTCTTTTAGTTGGTTTGAATGGTTTTTGAATGGATCAAATTCAAATAAAATCAAATGGTTACGAAAGAAAACAAATCTACACCTAGCTACACCACACCACCACCCCATCTACCCCTCACCCCGGCCCTCACCTTTCTCTCCTTTTCACCCTCCATCCATGCTTGATCAAGTGGATCATATCTAAACCCTACCCTAAACTCCCTCTCCCTAATCCCCTCTCCAACCTAATCATCTACCACCACCCTAACCTGCCCTTGGCTCTAACTACCCCCTCCAACCCTAACACGAGCCTCCTAAACCCTAGCCGAGGCTAACCCTAGCCACACCCGAGCCTTCCCCCTCTATATTCCCTCTCTCTCTCTCCCTGCCATGCTAGCCCCACACCGAGCTACCCCTCGCCTAGGCCCACCTGCACTTCACCCCTCGCTCCACAGCGGCGAGCACGTGAAGGAGGAAGCAAAAAGGTGGCCGAGCCACCTTTTCACTCCACCGATCCCCCACGGCATCACCCTCTCTCCCCGTCCCTATTTACTCCCTCTCCCTCGTCTGGTAGCAACCCAGATCCATCCCCAGGGCCTTGCCCTTCCCTCTCCTTTTCCACCGACACCACCCTCTCTCTCTGTTCTCCGGCGCCTACCGTCAGTGTCCACCACCGATCTCTCGTACCAGCAGGCGGGCGTGGCGTGGAGGTTGTCGAGGAAGCCAGCGAGATCCCCTGCGTCGTCCCCGTACACGCCAGCAAGGAGGAGACGCCTTGTACCGCTGCACACTGACGCGTCCCGTCCAAAACCCTAGCTCGCCCGGCGTCTGCGTCCTTGCCGCACTGCCACTCCCCGGCCCGATCCGTCACCACCATCTTCTCCGCGGTGAGCCCACGGTCCTCCCTGACACCCTCTCCTCGTCTTGCTCCTGCTATACGCACGGATCCACCCGTCGAACGCTCTCAGTGCACCGCACTAGCGTTCGCCACCCCGACGATGCGCTACAGATACTACACATGGTCGCAAAAGCACAAGACTAACTCCCTTAGTCATAGCATATCATACAGCGTGCCCTGTGTCACCGTTCGATCCCTCATTGAGCGCGCCTGCGTCTGTCGACAGACAGCGCGAGAAGATCCACAGTAGCAGTGGCCACTTTGCACAAACCCCCCACCCTTTTTCTTTTCCTCAACCCGCGATCCTTCCAGTCCCACACGTCAGTCGTAGGTGAACTTTTGCAGAAAAACACCCCAGGTCCCAAAAACCTCCACCCGCCGTCCCTGTCACGCGTGGCATGCTGCGCTACGGTTCATGAAGTTCAAGGCGTCCCCCACGCCTGACCCCACAATCCGGCTCGGGTAACGCCATGAAGAAAAGTTTTGCATGCGACCCTCTGTCACAGGCCCGTGGAACAGCGTGCCCTACCCGTTAGTGACTTGGGTTAGATTCTTCTGGGTATAAAATGCTTTTCTGTTTTCTGTTTAAATAAAAACCATTTCTTAAATGTTTAAATACAAATTCAAACTTGTTTTTAAATAACTTTTAATTTATAAATCCAAATAATACAAATGATATATGTTTTGGAATCAGGAAAATGTGAGGAATTCAAATATGCCATTCAAAATACCTTTTGGGAAAATTAAATTTCGACATTGTTTAAAATTACAATAAAATGCCCTTTTCTTAATAAATTAATAACTTTAAATCTATAACTCCAAATTTGACAAATAATATGTCTAAATCGATCAGCGCGACGAGCCTGTTCTAACTATGCATTCCTTGTTCTGAATTGCAGCATGCATCATATAAATATAAAGTTTACATCAAGTGTTATGAGAGCAAGACATGACTAAAACTTAATAAAATGCTTTATTCTTGTACCCCACACCTCACCCATTCCATGCTACATTATTGCCATGTAAATTATGCATCATTCATCATGGCATGCTTGTTTGCTTGTCGCATTTTAATTCATATGCTTGTGCACTTTATTTATGTTGGTCCTTGTTTGTTTGGTTCTTCTTCGAATAGGCCTTGAAAGGTGGGATATATCAGGAATCCCAGGAGCACTACCCAGATCCGACTCTCGCTTCAACTAAGCTGCCAGGCAAGCACTACCACATGCTTGCATACATATAGTACCTATTGCCTCTACCTTATTGTTGCATCATTGAGTCGCGATTGCATTAAATTGAATCCCAAGTACTGCATAGCCTTTACTTTTAAACACCACCGAAGCTTGTTCCTCCATCCCATGAGCCATTACTACAGGAGTTGTTTGAGCCATGCGGGTCGTAGAACAGCATGTGTAGGGTATGTGAGTGTCTGATGGATAACGAGGTACCTAAACAACTTAACCTGAGTAGTAATGGGATAACTAATGAAAGTGGCACCGGTGAGCAATATCTGCTATTTGGTTTTTCATGCTCACTTGTGTCCCGTAGGACCCCGAGTACTTGATTCCTGTTCCTTAACTATTCGCACTATCCACATCCGGGAGGCCTTATGGACCCCCCTGAGCTAGAGCTTGATTCATTCCTATTTCTTGGGGCCACAAAGTAGTTTGGGGCTTTATTACTATCATGTACTTATGCCATGCTTTACTGCTTTATTTAAGATTGTGCGTGGAGCACCTGTACTGTTTTGGATCGCGCCATGTTTTCGCGGTATCAACAAGCCCAATCACACTTTCGGGTTCCCAGTCGTTTACAGCCGTCGTCGCAAACCCTGGGTCCGTCTCGGAGCCGGCCAACTTCGTTGCGGGTAGCTTATTGGGGTGGCCCCCTGAAATGTTTCTGAATCCTGTGATCGCTTTGTCGTGAATGTCTCGTTGGGTTTTGATTTGGTTTTTCCGAGGTTGATCGAGTGTGTGTTGCTATTTGTGCACCCCTGCAGGGTAAATCTTTCTGAAAGCCGTGTCCGCGGTTATGGACAACTTGGAGCACAGTTTCTCGATCATAGACAAGTATAACTAAAGTACCGCTTTTAATTTGACTAAGTACCTGACTAGTAAATAGTGCAATACTCATGGAATGGTTAATAAAACTGCCAACGGATGGGTTGTTTGTCCGCTTTCTCGTTGGTAAGCGAGAAGGAGGATGGATCTGTTAATTATGTTGTTATAACTGTTGTTACTAATTAACGGACATCCGTCTATCATTGGTTAGGCGGATGGTTAGCGAGTATCTATAGGCTTGTTAGTTATTATCTTTTGCTGCAATTGTGTCACCCCAGGTATATGTCCCCTTTAGAGGCATAAAGACTTGCTGAGTACCCCTAGGGTCTCACACGATAAATTGTTTGATTCAGATGAACAGGTGTACTCGCAAGATGGATACTGGGTGGAGGAGACAGATGATGTTGGCAACGATCACTCGGTGTAGAGATTCCGGGAACGGGGATCCGTGAGATCTATGGGCGGGATGTGTTTATTTATGTGGCATCTTATGCCGGTTTGCTTCTTATCCGTACTCGGATCTTGTTTCCGCTTCCGCCTGATACTCTAATGTTTGATGTATGAGGAGATATCCTAAACTATTATCTCTATCTAGGATATTTGGATCTTGCCGTATGGCGTTGCAATATTTCTATTTCTTTTAGATGGAATGGCTCTGAGGACTGTTGTATGTGGCTTGCATACATACTCACTTGTGTATGTAGTTGATCCCTTTGCCTGCCGATTACGCCGCTCGTTCTTGTCCTGATGTTCTGAAAGTGGTTAGCACGGCTGAAAGGTCTTCCTATGAGTGGCCCCTGGGCCCCACCGTACTATTTTAACCACTTTCGCTCATCCAGGCATGTAACTAAGAGCGTAATTCACCGAGGTAGTTACAATTGGTATCAGAGCCATCCCGCCCTTCAGGGTCTCAGCCAAATGGTCGTTGTCAGTCTAGCAAATATTTTTGGTAGTTATGTATACTAGGGAAAAACAAAACGTGAGAGTAGGACTGCTTCCATTTTTCTTCTTACCCACCCACCCACCCTTTTCTGGTAAGGAAGTGTAATGTTTTCAATCCTCTTCTAAATTTCAAACTAGGATTCATGTGTTCTGGGTTTCCGTAGTACCATAGGGTGTGTGTGTGAATTCCTTGTCTATCTATTGCATCCAACATGTTTTCACTATCTGCCTTTTGGTTATCAACTGTTGGTACATTCCATACCGACAGGCCTTTGTAAACCGACGCGATCTATCTGATTTGTTGTATACCAACGCGATCTGTCTTACTTTTTGTTATCCGACGTTATCTTGTTTGGGATGTTCGTTTCTGTAGTTACTAATCTTTAGGTTCATCCTAAAAAGAAGGTGCTGGGATATGTGTTTTACTTATTCATGTGCGGAGTAATGATTTGAGTGTAGGATGGAGTCGCGACCATACCACTACTTTTATCATTCGCTCTTGTATATTGAATTGGTAGAGTTACTAATCTTGATTCATTAAGTGGTTTTGTGCATATAGTGGTATTTTAATGCCGAAATTTGTGGAATTTTTTTCTTTTGTTAGTTTGTGTACCACACTCCTTGTTCAGTCGTGTGCGATATGCTTAATACCTTCTAGGTGCTTTGAACTTTGTTGATATTGTAATATCATCTTAGTAATTTGTATCCTTTAATCTTGGTTAATTCCATTTTGGATTATTATTATTTTCCATTATGGTACTGACTTGAGTTTTATATCAATCGCAGGATGGCACCACCACGCCGTTCTGAGGAGGACATACCACCTGAACTGGGGGCTGCGTTGGCAAGTATTGCTAATGCCTTGGGAACAATGCAGCAGAACCAGCAGCGATTCGAAGAAAGTGTCAGGAGGAATGAGTTTGTTCCGCTACCTCCACCTCCAAAGCGATGAGACATCAAGAGCTTCCTGAAGTTCAACCCACGCCAATTTGAGGTGTCTGATCAACCACTTGATGCTGATGATTGGTTGCGTGAGATGTCAAGGTTACTGGTGACTGCCGATGTTCCTGAGCAAGAATGGGTAAAATGTGCCACCCACCTTCTGAAGGGAGATGCAGCTCTGTGGTGGGAAAATTACCTCAAGGCAGACCACTCTGATTTTCAGCCTACTTGGGAGCAATTCACTGCGGCTTTCAAAGAGAAATATCTGTCAGAGATTGTCATGGAAAGGATGAAGGAAGTGTTTGTCAACCTCAAGCAGGGCAATGACAATGTCAATACCTATATCAGAAACTTCATGAACCTTTCTCGGTATGGTGGCGATGAGATCTCTGATGACAAGAAGAAGCAAAAGAGGTTCAGACAAGGGCTCAATGCATCAATCAAATATGCAATCACTCATGCAAGGCTGGGGTCTTTTCTGGAACTCCAACATACAGCTTTGCAGGAAGAAGCAAGTAGGCAAGTGTTTGAGGAGTCAAAGAAACACAACCACGATGCAGCAAGGTCTTTAGCTATGTCCTCTCCTTCTAAGCACTGTGTCTGGGTTCCTAACACCCCACCATCGCTCCCGGCTCCACCAAGACCTTCAAGCTACGCGACAAGGCCACCAAACTCCTTCACTGCTGCTCCCAGGGGCTACAACCACAACTACCCTGGAGCGCCTGGCGGAGTCCCTGGCTACGTTGCTACACGTCCACCTGGTGCTTGTTACACTTGTGGAAACACTGGGCATCAACACTGGAATTGTCCAATGAACAACAAAGCTCTTCCTCCACCACCTCCAAGACCTGCGACAAGCTCTTCTATGGTTCGTGCACCTCCACCGCGGGCTCTCAACATCATACCCAAGCCCGGGTCTACTATTGCTCGTGCCAACTGTGTTAACGTCGCTCAAGCTGAGCATGCACCTGGAGTTGTGATGGGTATGCTTCCTGTTAACTCAGTTCCTGCAAGAGTTTTATTTGATTCTGGTGCATCACATTCTTTTGTGTCATACAAGTTTGCGGAGAGTAATGGGTTACCTTCTGATGCTTTACCAACTCGCCTTCTGGTGCAATCTCCTGGTTCAAACATGAGGGCTTCTAAAATCAGCCATGGCAATCAAATTGAGATTGGTGGTTCTTCGTTCCCGGCTTCCTTAATTATTCTGGGCAACTCTGACATTGATGTTATCTTGGGCATGGATTGGTTAAAAGCAAATGCAAATGTGATTGATTGTGCTGAACGCTCGGTTTCTCTGAAAATTCCTGAAGGCCATATAGTCTATTCTCCAAGTCTGACTCCTGCAATTCAGCTTTTCTCTTTGGCGGCTCTGAATGATGATGCTATGGAAGCTATTCAGAGTGTTCTGGTGGTCTGTGAGTTCCCAGATGTTTTTCCTGAAGAGTTACCGGGTATGCCTCCTGACCGTGAGGTCGAGTTTGTGATTGAGCTTGAACCTGGTACCGCTCCTATCTCCAAGCGGCCTTATAAAATGGGTCCTGTTGAGTTGGCTGAACTCAAACGTCAGCTTGATGAACAAGAGAAGTTGGGTTTCATTCAGCACAGTACTTCTTCTTGGGGTAGCCCAACCATCTTTGTGAAGAAGCGAGACAAGACTGATAGACTGTGTGTTGACTATCGGGCTCTCAATGCTAAAACCATCAAGAATAAATATCCCCTTCCGCGGATTAATGATCTCTTCGATCAGCTAGCTGGAGCTGTGGTATTCCCTAAGCTCGATTTGAGAAGTGGTTATCATCAAATCAAGATTCGCAAGGAAGATGTTCTAAAACAGCTTTCACCACCCGCTATGGCCTGTATGAGTACACGGTCATGTCTTTCGGTCTCATCAACGCACCTGCCACCTTCTCGAGGCTTATGAACTCGGTTTTCATGGAGTATCTTGATAAGTTCGTTGTGGTCTATCTGGATGACATCCTAGTCTATTCTAAGTCAAAGGAAGAACATGAAGAACACCTTCGGTGTGTCCTAAACAAGCTTCACGAGAACCGCATGTATGCAAAGTTCTCAAAATGTGAGTTCTGGCTGCCTCAAGTCACCTATCTTGGTCACGTCATCTCTGCTAAGGGCATTGCGCCAACCTAAATCAGAAAGACAATTGTTGATGGCTTCCTCCCATAAATGTCAAAGAAGTCCGGAGTTTCCTTGGTTTGGCTTGTTATCGCTGCCGCTTCGCTCGTAACTTCTCAAGATTGCGAAGCCTCTTACCGATCTCCTCAAGAAAGGCAAGAAATACCTTTGACTCGCATGTCAAGCAAGCTTTGAAACACTCAAAGAGAAGCTCACTTCCACACCAGTCTTGATTCCTCCAGATACATCAAAGCCTTTCCAGATATTCTGTGACGCCTCATTGCAAGGATTGGGTGCGGTCCTTATGCAAGAAAAACAAGTTGTTGCTTATGCCTCTCGACAGTTGAAGACGCATGAGATCAACTATCCAACACATGACCTTGAACTTGCAGCAGTTGTCTTTGCTTTGAAAGTATGGATGCATTACTTGCTTGGCAACTGCTAGAAATATTTTCGATCACAAGAGTCTAAGTATATCTTCACACAGCCTGATCTCAACCTTCGCCAGAGGAGGTGGATTGAAGAAATCAATGATTTCGATTTGACCATCAACTACACCGCAAAGCTAATGTGATGGCCGATGCTCACCGCAAAGCTTATGTCAACAACCTCATGGTGGAAGAACAATGCCTCTCTTGTGCGAGGAATTCGTCACCAACCTTGAAATTGTGGATCAAGGGTATCTTGAACCTTCCGCAACCCTCTTGGAAGAAAAAGTTCGCTCCATTCAACTTGGTGATCCATACACTAAAAAGATCATCTCCAACATTCAGCTTCCGAAGTATGAGTCCTTCCACGTCGATGACCAAGGCACTCTTTTCTTTGAACACCGGATGTTTGTTCCGAACTACCCGGGTTTGAGAGAGCAAGTTCTCAAGGAGGCGCATGATTCTGTTCTTTCTATCCACCCTGGAAGCACTAAGATGTACATGGACTTGAAAACACAATATTGGTGGCCTGGGTTGAAACGATATTGTGCCAAGTATGTCTCGAAGTGTGATGTCTGCCGCAGAGTTAAAGCTGTCCATCAGAAACCTTCTGGTCTTCTACAGCCATTGAAACCTCCGGAATGGAAATGGGAGAAAGTAGAGATGGACTTCATCACTGGTTTTCCAAGGTCGCAGAAGGGCAACAATGCAATCTTTGTTGTCATTGACAGGCTTTCTAAAGTGGCTCACTTCTTTCCCGTCAAGGAAACAATTTCTGCAATTCAGTTGGCTGAGCTCTATATCAACAGAATTGTCTCTCTGTATGGAGTTCCTCTTGAGATCAGTTCAGACCGTGGAAGCATCTTCACTTTCAAGTTCTGGGGAAGTTTCCAAAATGCTTTGGGAACAAAATTGAACTTCAGCATAGCTTACCACCCTCAGTCACAAGGACAAGTTGAAAGGATCAATCAGATTCTAGAAGATATGCACCGTGCTTGTGTCATCTCTTTCGGCATGAAGTGGGAAGAATGTCTTCCTTATGCTGAATTCTCTTACAATAACAGCTTCCAGAAAAGTCTAAAGATGGCACCATTTGAGGCTCTCTATGGTCGCAAATGTAGAACTCCGATTGGTTGGTCGGGCACAGGTGAAAGAACATTGTTTGGCCCTGACATTGTAACTCAAGCGGAGGAGAAGGGTCACATCATTCTTGAAAATCTGAAGGTTGCTCAAAGTCGCCAGAAGAGCAACTATGACAGAAAGCACACGAACATGGAGTATGTCCCAGGTGATCTCGTTTACCTTCGTGTCACTCCCATGAGAGGCACGCACCGCTTTGGTATCAAAGGAAAGCTGGCTCCTAGATACATTGGTCCTTTCAAAATTCGTGGAAGAAGAGTAGAAGTTGCTTATGCTCTTGAGCTCCCTGAAAAACTGAAGGTTCATGATGTCTTTCATATCTCTCAACTCAAGAAGTGCTTCAAGGATCCCGGCAGGACCGTGGACCATGAGCTTATCAATCTCCAAGAAGACCTGTCTTATCAAGAACACCCCACAAAAATCCTTGAAGTCGCAGAAAGAAGGACTCGCAACAAGTCCATCAAGTTCTGCAAGGTGCACTGGTCGCACCATTCAGTTGATGAAGCCACTTGGGAACGTGAAGATGAGCTCCGTGCCAAGTATCCTACCCTCTTCGTGTCTTCTTCTTCCTAGAATCTCGGGGCGAGATTCCTGTTTAGTGGGGGAGAGTTGTAGCATCCCATCTGTCTAACATATGTAATGCTACATGGTTTAGTAATATAATGGCTACTTCCTACATATAATTGTTGCATCATAATTATATCATGCTCATATCATCATGCCACCTTGCATTTGAGCATCATATAAAACCCTTCCATTTGGTTCTTCCCTCATATGCATTAGTAATTGTATTTGGCTCTTGTTATATTGTATTTGGTTCTTGATAAATGCTTGATGCCCAAGTTGAGTTGGGGGCATATCTTTTATTCAACTCCATCACCTTTCTTTGTCACCACCTCATAATTTCACCACACTTCTTTTGGTTCCATCCATCATCTCCACCATCTTAATTAAATATGAGCCCATGTTCTTCTTTTGGTATTTATATCCAGCTCATAAATAATTGAGGATGGTTCCCTCTAATCTCTACATGCTCCCATACAATGATTATACTTGTTTTCACAATATTGTGTATCATAGCATGCTTGCCACCTTTTATACCATGTGAGCTAGTGATCTCATCTCACATGTGGTCTGTTGAATTAGGATCATGTTTGAACTATGGTGTGGCTAGATGATAATAATAGTGGTATCTACCCACTAGCATGGGCCACATTCTTGTTCATGCATGACCATGATTTGAATATACCATATGTGTTGGAAGGCTTCCATAACCAAATTTGGAGGAATAATCTAAACTTGAATTCTTATTAAAACTAGTTGTTTACACAACTAGCAACAATGCATGCATGCCCCATGCAAGGATTGCCCTCCTTTTATCCCTATCCTTTCTATCTTCTTTTAGTTGGTTTGAATGGTTTTTGAATTGATCAAATTCAAATAAAATCAAATGGTTACGAAAGAAAACAAATCTACACCTAGCTACACCACACCACCACCCCATCTACCCCTCACCCCGGCCCTCACCTTTCTCTCCTTTTCACCCTCCATCCATGCTTGATCAAGTGGATCATATCTAAACCCTACCCTAAACTCCCTCTCCCTAATCCCTTCTCCAACCTAATCATCTACCACCACCCTAACCTGCCCCTGGCTCTAACTACCCCCTCCAACCCTAACCCGAGCCTCCTAAACCCTAGCCGAGGCTAACCCTAGCCACACCCGAGCCTTCCCCCTCTCCATTCCCTCTCTCTCTCCCTGCCATGCTGGCCCCACACCGAGCTACCCCTCGCCCAGCCCACTGGCATCCTACCCCCGCTCTCCTCAGCCACGGCGAGCACGTGAAGGAGGAAGCAAAAAGGTGGCCGAGCCACCTTTTCACTCCACCGATCCCCCCACAGCATCACCCTCTCTCCCCGTCCCTATTTACTCCCTCTCCCTTGTTTGGTAGCAACCCAGATCCATCCCCAGGGCCTTGCCCTTCCCTCTCCTTCTCCACCGACGCCACCCTCTCTCTCTGTTCTCCGGCGCCTACCGTCGGTGTCCACCACCGATCTCTCGTACCACTAGGCGGGCGTGGCGTGGAGGTTGTCGAGGAAGCCAGCGAGATCCCCTGCGTCGCCCCCCATACACGCCAGTGAGGAGGAGACGCCCTGTACCGCTGCACACCGACGCGTCCCGTCCGAAACCCTAGCTCGCCCGGCGTCCGCGTCCTCGCCGCACCGCCGCTCCCCGGCCCGATCCGTCACCACCATCTTCTCCGCGGTGAGCCCACGGTCCTCCCTGACACCCTCTCCTCGTCTTGCTCCTCCTGTACGCACGGATCCACCCGTCGAACGCTCTCAGTGCACTGCACTAGCGTTCGCCACCCCGACGATGCGCTGCAGATACTACACCTGGCCGCGCCGCAAAAGCACATCACCAACTCCCCTTAGCCGCAGTGGCTACCGCCTCACAAGCGTGCCCTGTCACGGTTCGAGCCTCACTGGTCACGCCACATCCGTCGGTTTGACAGACAAACATGAGAAGATCCACGAGGTGGCCACTTTGCACAAACCCCCACCCTTTTTTTTTCCTCAACCCATGATCCTTCCAAATTCCACACGCGTCGTAGGTGAACTTTTGAAGAAAAACAACACAGGACCCAAAAACCTCCACCGTCTGTCTCATACCATGGCGGCCACGCATGTTCATGCGTAGCCCCACACGCCGACCCCATTCACAACGGCTCGGCCGGGTAACGCCATGAAGAAAAGTTTTGCCACGCCCGGCAGCCTCTGCCGCGTGGGCCCGTGGAACAGCGTGCCCCACCCGTCAGTGACTTGGGTTAGATTCTTCTGGGTATAAAATGCTTTTCTGTTTTCTGTTTAAATAAAAACCATTTCTTAAATGTTTAAATACAAATTCAAACCAGTTTTTAAATAACTTTTAATTTATAAATCCAAATAATACAAATGATATATGTTTTGGAATCAGGAAAATGTGAGGAATTCAAATATGCCATTCAAAATACCTTTTGGGCAAATTAAATTTCGACATTGTTTAAAATTACAATAAAATGCCCTTTTCTTAATAAATTAATAAATTTAAATCTATAACTCCAAATTTGACAAATAATATGTCTAAATCGATCAGCGCGACGAGCCCGTTCTAACTATGCATTCTTTGTTCTGAATTGCAGCATGCATCATATAAATATAAAGTTTACAGCAAGTGTTATGAGAGCAAGACATGACTAAAACTTAATAAAATGCTTTATTCTTGTACCCCACACCTCACCCTGCCATGCTACATTATTGCCATGTAAATTATGCATCATTCATCATGGCATGCTTGTTTGCTTGTCGCATTTTAATTCATATGCTTGTGCACTTTATTTATGTTGGCCCTTGTTTGTTTGGTTCTTCTTCGAATAGACGAAAGGTGGGATATATCAGAATCCTGTGAGCACTACCTGGATCCGACTCGCTTCAACTGAGCTGCCAGGCAAGCACTACCACATGCTTGCATACATATAGTACCTATTGCCTCTACCTTATTCTTGCATCATTGAGTCGCGATTGCATTAAATTAAATCCCAAGTACTGCATAGCCTTTACTTTTAAACCCCACCGAAGCTTGTTCCTCCATCCCATGAGCCATTACTACAGGAGTTGTTTGAGCCATGCGGGTCGTAGAACAGCATGTGTAGGGTATGTGAGTGTCTGATGGATAACGAGGTACCTAAACAACTTAACCTGAGTAGTAATGGGATAACTAATGAAAGTGGCACCGGTGAGCAATATCTGCTATTTGGTTTTTCATGCTCACTTGTGTCCTAGGACCCAGTACTTGATTCCTGTTCCTTGACTATTCGACTTATCCACATCCGGAGGCCTTATGGACCCCCGAGCCGTAGCTTGATTCATTCCTATTTCTTGGGGCCACAAAGTAGTTTGGGGCTTTATTACTATCCTGTACTTATGCTATGCTTTATCGCTTTATTTAAGATTGTGCGTGGAGCACCAGATCGCTTTTGGATCGCGCCATGTTTTGTGATGTCGACAAGCCCAGCCACACTTTCGGTTCCCAATCGTTTAGCCATCGTCAGAAACCCCGGGTCCGTCTCGAGCCGCCAACTTTGTTATGGTAGCTTGGGGTGGCCCTCGAAATGTTTCGAATCCGTGATCACTTTGTCGTGAATGCCTCGTTGGGTTTTGATTTGGTTTTTCGAGGTTGATCGAGTGTGTTGTTATTTATGCACCCTCAGGTAAATCTTTCTGAAAGCCATGTCCGCGGTTACGGATGACTTGGAGCACAGTTTCTCGATCATAGACAAGTATAACTAAAGTACCGCTTTTAATTTGACTAAGTACCTGACTAGTAAATAGTGCAATACTCATGGAATGGTTAATAAAACTGCCAATGGATGGGTTGTTTGTCCGCTTTCTCGTTGGTAAGCGAGAAGGAGGATGGATTTGTTAATTATGTTGTTATAACTGTTGTTACTAATTAACGGACATCCGTCTATCATTGGTTAGGCGGATGGTTAGCGAGTATCTATACGCTTGTTAGTTATTATCTTTTGCTGCAATTGCATCACCCCAGGTATATGTCCCCTTTAGAGGCATAAAGACTTGCTGAGTACCCCTAGGGTCTCACACGATAAATTGTTTGATTCAGATGAACAGGTGTACTCGCAAGATGGATACTGGGTGGAGGAAACGGATGATGTTGGCAACGATCACTCGGTGTAGAGATTCCGGGAACGGGGATCCGTGAGATCTGTGGGCGGGATGTGTTTATTTATGTGGCATCTTATGCCGATTTGCTTCTTATCTATACTTGGATCTTGTTTCCACTTCCACCTGATACTCTGATGTTTGATGTATGAGGAGATATCTTAAACTATTATCTCTATCTAGGATATTTGGATCTTGCCGTATGGTGTTGCAATATTTCTATTTCTTTTAGATGGAATGGCTCTGAGGACTGTTGTATGTTGCTTGCATACATACTCACTTGTGTATGTAGTTGATCCTTCTTCGCCGACACGCCCGCTTGTCCCGACGCTCGAAGTGGTTAGGACGGCCGAAAGGTCTACCTGTGAGTGGCCCCTGGGCCCCACCGTACTATTTTAACCACTTTCGCTCATCCAGGCATGTAACTAAGAGCGTAATTCACCGAGGTAGTTACACACCACACCACCTGGCCGTGCGGCCAGGCCTGGCCCACGCCAGGGGGTGGTGTGGCCCCTCCCGGCACCCCTCGGCCTTTCTTTCCGCCTATAAGTTGCCCTCAGGACGAAAACCCTAAGCACCCGATAAAAAATCAACGAAAGAGTTTGTAGCCTCCGTCATCTCCATCCCTAGATCGGGAGGGATCTGAAGCTCTTCCCGGCACCCTGCCGGAGAGGGGAATTCACCCTAGAGGCCTTCTTCATCACCATGCAAGCCTCCGGTGTGATGCGTGAGTAGTTCATCCTTGGACTACGGATCCATGTAGTAGCTAGACGGCTGGTTTCTCCTCCTTTGTGCTTTCATGTTTAGATCTTGTGAGCTCCGTTCATGATTAAGATCATCTATTTGTAATTCATACATGTTGTGTTTGCGGGGATCCGATTGATATTGAGATGCTATTTCAGATTGATTATTGATTCTATCATGTCTTTGTTATTTGAGATCTTGCATGCTTTCCGTTGTTAGTAGCTATCTTGGCCAAGTAGATGCTAGCAACTCCAAGAGTTAGTATTTATGCTCGATAGTGGGTTCATGCCTCTGGTAATCTGGGGAAGTGACAGAAATCTCTAAGGTACTAGATGTGCTGTTGCTACCAGGGAGAAAACAACAATCCTTTGTTCATAGAACAATCGTATTGTTTACTTTACACGCACTTCGTAAAGCAATAATATATTGCTTGCAACTTAATACTAGAGGGGGTTCAGATGATAACCTGAAGGTGGATTATTAGTCATAGATGTAGTTGGATGGCGGTCTATGTATTATGTTGTAATGCCCAATCAAGTCTCAGAGGAGTCAAGATGATTAGTATATGCATGTATTGCTTTCTCGGTGTTTGTCAATTGCCCCGCTGTAATTTGTTCACCCAGCATGTTATCTATCTAAGGAGAGCCACCTCTAGTGAACTATGGATCCCGGTCCTTTTACTTTACATACAATCTACAATCTTTTACTGCTTCGTGTTTACTTTCTACAAACTATTACTTCTTTCCATTCGATACGTTTAATCCTTTGTTTTCCGCAAAACACGGTGAGATTGACAACCTCATCGCAAGTTGGGGACAAAGTTCCGTGGTTGTGTTGTGCAGGTCTTCACGTTGCTACTAGCAGCGGTAGTGCGCCCTGCCAAAGCTCAGCTAGTAACACCTTTGGGGTGTTTCCTTGCTCCTATTGGTTCGATTAAACCTTGGTTTCATAACTGAGGGAAAACTTGCTGCTATATTCATCGTGCCTTCCTCTTGGGGTTCCCAACGAGCTCTACATCGAAAGTCGAGCGCATCAGGCGCCATGACGATGAAGATCCAAATGTCCACCTTTAGCTTCAAGGTGTGTTTCTTTGTCATCGAGGCCAACACCTCATACTCGGACCTCCTAGGAAGGCCGTGGATTCACAAGTACCGCGTGGTGCCATCTACCCTCCACCAATGCCTCAAGTTCTTGGATGGTAGTGGCACACAAGAACGCAGCATCGGCAATGCCTCGCCTTACACGGTGAGGAGTCGCATCATGCCGATGCGAAGTACTACTTCCCCACCAATGAAAGCGACCAGAAACAGGGACGAGCAGCACCAACAGCCAACACCCTATGCAAGTCCGGTGCCACACCCTCAATGGAAGGGAAGCGCCTCATCATGCCTTTCTCACCTACAAGCATGGGAGGCCCTGCCCCTAGTAGTCGCAAAGGCGGCGATCATAGGCGACCTTCGTTGCAAGGGGCAGGCCCTCCAACGCTTACTCTAACAACCCCGATGTTATTGAAGGCACGATCCCCTTCATCGACACCGATCATGATGAGGTCTTCCCGACACCTTCACCTCATATCACCCCCTCTACAGCAACAATGACGCATGTCAAGGCCAAGCCCTTAACACTTGGAAGCTCTACAGGTGCTCAAGGCTGCAACTTGCTAGAAACGAGCGACAATGCGCCGCTAACACTTCGAGCATGCGGAGTTCAAAAGAAGGAGCCCGCTCCATCCCAAGGAGCGGCTAAAAAGCCTGGAGTACTCAAGGAAGCACTACGGGGAGCCCATGACGTGCAGCCTCCATCCTTCTATGTCTCGGTAACTTCCCCACTTGAAGTTTGGGCCATACCGAGCTCGTGTGTGTCCAAAATCGGGACCGTATTCTACAAGGTCCCTCAAGTAAAATGTTGTGACTCTATATTTGAACTCCCTAACCCTTCTGTTGACACAGAGGAGGTGCTCTCAACAATGAAGGTCGATTCTAGGATGGCTCGCCTCCTAGCGAGTGCTGGAATCACCCTCCGGCGAAACGACAGGATGCCGCTACCACCCACCATTTGCAAGGAGTGGTGGGGGCAATCGCAAGTTCTAATCAAGCAAAAGGGCAAGGCTCAGCCCAAGTATGGTCTCAGCTACTCCAACTTTCAGGCTCGTGAGTCAGTCGGCCATGGGTGCCATGATGACACACGAGCCACGTGTAATGCCACATCCGTGAGCTCGGGAGACGATGCGGACATCACTAGCCATCCTCTTCACCAACAACACCCCTTCGGCGGTGAACAACCTGAGCTCAAAGAAGAGCTTGAGGTTACTCTAGCACCACAAGAGCTCGAAGATGGGGGGCAACCCACCATCGACGAGCTCATCGAAATCAACCTCGGAACAAAGGAGGATCCGCGCCCCACTTTTGTCAGCGCAACGCTGACGGAAGAGGAGCGGGAAGACTATCGAAGCTTCCTGATGGAGTACCAGGACTGCTTCGCCTGGAGCTACAAGGAAATGCCGGGTCTCGACCCTAGCGTTGCCACACACAAGTTGGCCATTGACCCGCAATTCCGGCCGATCAAGCAAAAACCTTGCCACTTGCGGCCAGAGTTTCAGGAGCGTGTTATTGCGGAGGTGGATAAGCTAATCATTGCATATTTCATCAAGGAGGCCTTGTACACTCGGTGGCTTGCAAGCATCGTACCCGTGGAGAAGAAGAATGGGCAGGTGAGAATCTGCCAGGACTTCCGCGACCTGAACCGAGCATGCCCCAAGGACGACTTCCCCATTCCCATCACAGAGATCATCGTCGACTCCACCACGGGGCATGGCGCGCTGTCCTTCATGGATGGCTCGCCGGGTTACAACCAAATCAAGATGGACCCGGATGACGCCATCAACACCGCATTTAGGACCCCAAAAAGCAACTTCTACTATACAGTCATGCCTTTTGGGTTGAAGAACGTTGGTGCCACCTACCAGCGTGCAATGACACGCGTCCTAGGCGACTTATTACACCACACGGTGGAGTGCTACATCGACAACTTGGTGGTCAAAACCAAAAACCGCCAGCACCACAAGGAAGACCTCCACATGGTCTTCGAACGACTACGTCGACACCAACTCAAGATGAATCCACTTAAGTGTGCATTCGTCGTACAATCCGGGCTCTTCCTTGGCTTCATGGTTTGCCACCGAGGCATAGAGGTCGAACCAAAGAAGATCAAGGCCATCCTCGACATGCCGGCACCCACAAACCTCAAGGAGTTGAGGACTTTGCAAGGGAAGTTGGCGTACATCCGGCGCTTCATATCCAATCTCTCTGGACGTATCTAGCCCTTCTCACACCTCGTGAAGAAAGGAGCTCCGTTCGTGTGGGACGAGGGATGCCAATGTGGTTTTGACGATATTAAGAGGTACATGCTTAATCCACCCGTCTTGGCTGCCCCCGTAAAAGGGCGCCCAATCATACTCTATATTTCAGCCTTGCCTACTTCATTAGGCGCCTTGCTTGCCCAATGCAATGACGAGGGAAAGGAGGTGGCTTGCTACTACTTGAGCCGCACCACGGTTGGTGCCGGGCATAACTACTCTGCAATAGAGAAGTTATGCTTGGCCCTGATGTTTGCGCTCAGGAGGCTCAGGCACTACATGCAAAATCATGAAATCCAGCTCGTGGCACGAGCTGATCCCATAAGGTACATACTAAGTCAGCTCGCACTCATCGGGCGACTTGGAAAATGGGTTCTTCTCATGATGGAATTCGACCTTACCTTTGTGCCACCGAAGGCGATCAAAGGACAGGCCCTGGCGGAGTTCCTCGCGGCCCATCCCATCCCAGACGATTCTCCTCTCATCACCGACCTTCCAGATGAGGAGGTCTTCACCGTCGAACCCAAAGAACCATGGGAGCTCTACTTCGATGGTGCCTCGCGCACCGAAACCGACCCCGACGACACCCCTAGGCGGCGAGCGGGTGCCGGATTGGTGTTCAAGACGCCATAGGGAGGGGTGATGTATCACTCTTTCTCTCTCATGAAGGAAGAATGCTCCAACAACAAGGAAGAATACGAGGCACTCGTCTTCGGCCTACTCCTTGCGCTCTCCATGGAGGTGCGCTCCTTACGGGTCCATGGAGACTCCCAACTCATCGTACGGCAAGTGAACAACATCTATGAGGTTCGTAAGACAGAGCTGGTGTCGTACTATAATGCGGCCCGGAGGCTCATGAGCAAGTTCAGCCACATCGAAGTGGTGCATGTTCCGCGGAGTAGAAATGCACCTGCGGATGCACTGGCAAAGCTGGCATCAGCGTTGGTTCTACCCGAAGGTAGACCCATGCAAGTCGCCATCAAACAACGGTGGCTTCTTCCCGCAGTTCTGGACCTTGTTATAGAAGATTACGAAGTCAACACCATCACGATGAACGTGGTGGAGGAAGGCGATTGGATACAACCCTTCCTCGACTACTTCAAACATGGTCGTCTACCCATCGACTCTATCAAGAGGCGCCAACTCCAACGACGACTCCCCTTCTATGTATACAAGGCCGGTGTCTTGTACAAACGGTCTTATGGGCAGGAGGTCCTTCTTCGATGCGTCAACCGAGGGGAAGCGGAGCGGATCCTCCAAGAGGTGCACCATGGAGTCTGCGGCGACCATCAAGGTGGAGTCAAGATGTACCACAACATCCGGCTAGCTGGGTACTATTGGTCGGGTATCATGACCGATTGCCTACGCGTGGCTAAGACATGCCATGGGTGCCAGATCCACGGAGACTTCAAGCATCAGCCACCCGCTCCCCTACACCCGACGATCCCCTCCTGGCCATTTGATGCCTGGGGGATTGACTTCATCGGCCCTATCGATCCGCCCTCATCACGGGGGAATCGCTTCATCCTCGCAGCAACGGACTACTTCTCCAAGTGGGCGGAAGCCGTCCCACTGAAGGAGGTAAAGAGCGACAACGTCATCAATTTTCTAGAGCGGCATATCATATATCGCTTTGGTATACCACACCGGGTCACCTCCGACAATGGTAAAGCCTTCAAATCAGGTAAAATGTATAGGTTCATGGAGAAGTACAAGATCAAGTGGAACTATTCCACTGGCTACTACCCTCAAGCTAACGGTGCAATCGAGGCCTTCAATAAGACCCTCGGCAAGATCCTCAAGAAGACGGTGACAAGGCACCGAAGGGACTGGCATGACCGTCTCTATGAATCCCTATGGGCGTACCGCGTCACCGTTCGTACCCCAACACAAGCAACACCCTACTCCCTCATGTATGGGAGTGAGGCGGTGTTGCCATTGGAGATACAGCTACCCTCCCTAAGGGTGGCTATCCACGAAGAGCTCACGCAAGATGAGAAAATACGCCTTCGGTACCAAGAGCTCGACACCCTCGAAGAGGAGCGCCTCAACACACTACAAAACCTGGAGCTCTACCGCTAAAACATGGTGCGAGCCTATGACAAGCTCATCAAGAGGCGAGTCTTCAGAAAAGGCGAGCTAGTCCTCGTGCTTCGACGCCCCATTGTTGTCACACACAAAACAAGGGGAAAGTTCGAGCCCAAGTGGGAAGGACCATTCGCCATCGAGTAGGCATACGACGGAGGTGATTATCAGCTGGTTGATCCCCAGGGAGCCAGACCAATGCCCCCAATAAACGGTAGGTACTTGAAAAAGTATTTTTGCGTGATTTTTTTCTCTTCTGCCGTTTCTTTTTCTCTCCTTTTCATTTTCTTCCGCTTTGCTTTTTTGCTTCGCAAGAAAGGGAGTTCTCGATTGCCTTCCAAAGTCTACAAAGCATCTTCCATTGCATGTGCTAGGCTTATTCATGATCTTTTCGTTTTTCGTGGTCTTTTCATTTTTATGGACTATGAGGTCCTACAACAAAAATGGCTTTTCTCGTTCACACTTAGCTCGTGACTAACGGTTTGGCTGCCTTATGACTCGTCTAGCGGAAGCTCAGTGTATCTCGTGGTAATTGGAGCGGCATTTATACCCACAACACACATCACACACACACCATATTCATGCTCCGAGACGTGGTGGAGAAGATTACTTGGGTGACTTCTGCGTAATGAGGTCCCACACCCCCATCCTCCTAGATGTGTCTCGGGTTCACGGAAACACGGCATCCCAGGGAAGACTCTAGGAAAAGATCAATGAAAGGCCGCCCAATCCAACCTAGTTTGGACTTGGCGCGTAGCCTCTTGCAACCTCGGGGTGCGCCGCCAAAAAGCTTCACATAAATATGCCTGAGGGTCGTAGTCCACCAAGGTGAATGGCTGCCATCCAAGTTCTCAAGGTGGTTCCCCCTGAGGAAACATAAAAAATATCCAAGCGATCCTCCAAAGAGGGGATAAACAACAAGCAATCACCAAGCAAGTCAAGCAGTCCTCAAAAGAGGAAATAATTCCATGCAATCAAGGGACATCACAAAAATGTCCGTACAAGCATCTCTCACAAGAGGAGAATTTTCATCAATGCCAGAAGCAAGTCCAGCCATACCGAGCAGCAAGGGAACCACCGGAAAGAAGGCGGTTGGTAGTCATTCACCACCCCTCAATAAAGGCATTAAAAAAAGTCTTACAACCATCGTCCCAAAACCAGCTACCCTAATCTCACCTCACCCACATCTCTGGGTTCTTGAGGCATAAAAGGGAGCATGGAGGAGCTGTGGGGATACTCATTGCCATGATGGGATAGGGTACGATTTTCCGCTGCATCTCGGGCACATCCCACGCACATCATCCTCACACACTCACACACATACATACACATGTTGAGTTAATATCGTCATGGTCATTCGACGGTTCCCAACGACTGAGTCCTTTGACAGCCTTTTCTGATGTCATACTCATAGCTAGTGTTTAGCAGAAAAGCCAACATTTTAAACACCAAAACAAATTCCATTTTATTGTCTCTCTCCTTTTATCTTTTTCAATTACCTGCTATTTGGTTTTTCTTGTTCCTTTGTTGCTCTACCTCTATGCAGCAATAGCCAAGAACATGTGCAGATGCCGCGACACCCAAGTGTCCGTCCGCCTATAGGTGAGACGGCGTCGGCCCTCGGAAGGAGTACCGAAGCCATATCCACAGTACTGATGGAGGCCTGACACGACACCAACCTTCGTCAACATCGATGTACACGCTAATTCAGGGGGCACCACGCTCCTCGAATGTTAGCTCCATCACGCCTCTACAACGACGACGTCGGGGGCAACTTTGTTCCCTCGAGCGTTCATATTGGTGGCCTTCTCGCTACCATTTGCACCACTCCGCGGCTGGTATTGCACCCAGCGCGGCATGGGGGCACAACAAGGTGAGCTATCGATGGCCGTTCTGATATCTCATCTACATGGTCATACCAGGCCCTATAATGGGAGCAGCGTAGCACACCAGTGCGGTTAGCGTGAAGCTGTGAAACCCTTCGGTCTTGTCGGCTGGCACCATCGCAACACGTGGTCCTGACTTGATCGATAAACACCTTCAGGGAGCGGCAAGGCGTCAGCTGCGAACTGAGGACGACACACGAATGCTTAGTTGTTCGGCGTCGTGATCGCTATACGACCCAACTAAGCTTCCCGACCACTCTTCCGGTATCGGCGCAAGGCCGGGAGAAGGTCTATCTCTTACACACGCACACGACCCCGCATGAACCACTAAGGAAGCTAGGTTCACGCTCAAGGCCGCACCAATCTATTGTGTCGTTTCCGTTTGTTTTCTGTCGGTGATCCTCACCAAGTCGAGCCCGATCTATTCCCTTTGTTGATGAAACACTTTGATCATATCAAATAGTTTCATGCTCATGTTTCCTTTGGTAAACTTGTTTACAAAAATTCAAACAATTAATCACCATTTTGTTGAAATACAATACATCGAATATGCATTCTCTTTCAATAATTCATCAAACACTTTGTATTCATGCAATACATAGTGTTTAAGTTATCTTACCAAACTTAGGCATGATTTATATGTGACAAGAAATCAAATGTATTTCACATATTATCAACATAACTGTGAATTTAAACAATGGTTTCATTCAAAATGAATATATCATTAAGTTGGGTATTTTTCAAGGCATTTTCAATATTTTACAAATATTCATGCATTATCAATTAGTTTCATAACTAGGATAATTCTCACATAATCGAACAAGATATGTACACGAATAGAAATTATTCATAAAAGTAGAAAAACTGTTTATTACAAACTCATATGAATAACAGTCTCACGAAGTGTGAGACACACCAAAGAAGTTCATAAACTATCGATTACAATAACCATCCAAAAACGATAAACTAAATGATAAATGTCAAGGTAGAGTGTCGTTGGCCATCATAATCATGCTTGCCATCAACACGAAACGTCATCTCCTCTCCAGCAAACAACTCTCATGCAGAAGGACCGTTTTTCCCCAAAACAGAACAAGTATCAAATACTTTAACATTGCAATATGTGTTTGCAAGGTTATAACATTTATAAAACTGTATATCAAATATATACCTTTGTCATCGATGGCCTCTCCAGCAATGGGTTCAACCTTCACACTCCTGAGATGTGATATGAACATGTGAAAATCCTATGTTTCCGCATCGCCTCTCATGATGCAAGTCCTGGCGTGTGCTTGGTAGCTGGGAGGCAGCGACCGAAGCACCACACTATTTGCAAAAGAGCTCGTCAACCAGTTATCTAGAAGGTGTGCAATCCTCATGTACACATCATGTATGCGCTCCGAGTGGTTGTCAAGCGAAGAGTTCTCCTCCATCTTTATGAAGAGGAAATCTCCCATCAGCTCATGCTCCCATATGCGCACTTGTTCCACGAAATGTGACCTAAGCTGTACCATTACCATACGAGGGTCAAGATTACCCATGACTGGCCACAACTCATCCACCATTCTGAAGCGCATCGTCACTTATATGAAGGTGGGCAATAGCGGTCTTCCCGCTGCTCTGTGGTCTCATAGACACTGGGCTGCTCCAAATCCATCTTGTCGAGTATATAGTCTACCACGTAATTCTCGCTAAGGAGTGTTTGACGGTATTTTGTCCTAATATATTAAAAATACGTATAAGGTATTTGCATGTGCAAAATGCTGAGAAAACCACGTTCATAGTGGCAGAATATATATATGCATCTACGACTGACTCAAGTTATGCAGTGATAGGCTAATGGCCAGAAATTAATTAAGCCAAATGATTTAGTAATTAAATCGTTTCACATTTTTGTCCATGTTGCTAGCCAGCTGTGATGTATCGTGAGTATCTCATGGCTTGATCGATAGGCAAACTGCGCTGCGTGTCCATGATGGTTTCAGCTAGCTGCTCGCGCGCGGAATCTCCCATACGCGGTCGACCGCGCGCTGCGGTCAGTCTACCGCGCGAAGCGCTCGCGCCCCGCGTGATGCCAATTTCCTTTCCGTGCGAAGGCTTCCCGTGGCTTTCCTTTTCTGGCAGACAGTCCTCCCCCACCGCCCACAATCCCTGTCCGCCGCCGCGCCAATGCCCTCCTCCTCGGCCACACCTCTCCCCCTCGCGTCCTCTCGCCCCCATACCGCCGCCTGCTAGGCCGGGGCCTTCCAGGACCAGTAGGAGGACCGGAACCCTAGCCGCCGGCCTGGCGACCCCTCTGCCCCCTTACCTTTCTTCTTCCCTATGACTTGTCCGCCCCAAAGCTTCCCCATTGACGCCTCAATAAAATCCCTATGCAACCCCACTCAGCCGCCTCTGACGTGCGTCGTCGCCACCGCCGTTTCCCTACTTCCCCGCCGGCAACCATCCTAGATCCTCCCCTGCTGGTCATGGGCGACTCCGCACCCTAGGGCTAGAGGAACTGAGAAAGAACCTGCAATTCGAGGTGCAAAGTAAGCTATAATTTGCCCCTTTCCTTCTTCCTCCTGATCTCACCGTCCCTTCGGATTGATTCCATCATTGTTGTCCTCAAGATGGCGAGCAGCAACACAGGTGTGGTCTATCTCACACAGCTATCTCACGTTTTTAATTGTTTCATCTCCAGAGCATCATCAGAGTGGAAGAAGAGGAACATCTGTAGCTGACCTCTTGTTGATACGTGTGTTCGTCATTGAATTAGTGAACTAGTTTTCGTAAATTGCTGATATTGTTGCATTTCCTCTCCACCTCTCTTTGTTCTGGATTTGTCGCTTACATTTATTGACTCAATCTGATTTGTTGTCAACCTGAGAAGTTGGAATCACGATTGAATGCTGTTACGCTCAAGCTTATCTGAAGCGCATGAAGATTTTTTAGATGTTACTGATATATGTGTTTTTTCTTCACTTGATCTTAATTTTTCGTGGCTATCGGAAGGCTTATTGTCTACATTAAATTGGTTATTTACCTAAAAGTTCACTAGCCTTGGATTATATGTCCAAAGTTGATTGTCCATTGGTAAAATACCCAATAGGGGCTTCATTGTAAAAATATTTTAACAGCCAGCCCCTCTGATTGCAGCAGCACAATAAAGCATAATATTGCCAAGAGTAATGACACGGAGATTATACAAAATGTTCGTTGGGCTATGTTCACTGGACTAGATTAGAAACCCTCGCCGGATCAGCTTTAGCATACGCGTGTGCCTCCGCCGATGCGGCTCCCAGCGGCAGATCAACCATGATGCCCGTCCGCCTGGGAGTCACGCTGATGCTGCATAATGTCCATCGTCAAAGCCTTCCGCTTGTGAGCGACACTGTTGGCGCAGCATCAACACCACTGATCGATTTTTATTTCTGCTTATCTTGACGCTGCCGCTGTACCTCCCAATATTCAAGCATGTTGGGCCGGTGATATGTGACTTGATCAATATTATTCGAGTCTGAGGTGAATTAGTGGTACTCCTAATCGGTTGATGTCATTATTATTTTATTGTTTAGTTTACAGAAAGCCCCCTTTGGGTAAATTATACTAAGATTTAATCCTGTTGTGGGTATTTTACCAAAGGACAATCAACTTTGGGTATATGATCCAAGGCTAGTGAACTTTTGGGTAAATAACCAATTTTCTCTCATACATAACACTTTGTGGTAGTATTTTAACATTTTTGTAAATGTATCTATGATGCTACTAGATGAGTGACTAAATTCAATTGATCTCCTTGTACAATAGTACCCTGATTTTTTTCCTAGAGTATCCATCGTTTTTCATACTGAACTAAATAAACTATGTCCTTGTGTTCTCCACCCTCGAGAGATAACTGTGAAGAGGAAGTACTTATGTCCAAGAAATCTTCAATGGAATTTGAGTTGTGCATATATACTCTGATTTTTAGGACTTTGACATGTTTACTCATTGTTTCAGACATGCAACATTTTCTCGCTTTTTCCTCTATAGCATGGGTATGCATGCAGTTTCATATGCTGAAATAGATCTTTGATTAAGATGATTAGTCAGCAACTCTCCGTTTCATCAAAAGCTGTATATTTTTTCGGTTGCAATCTGTTGTCACGGTATACTAGTAATAGTGACCGAGCTGAATACCTTGTTGTTCTGTAGGTTCATTGACGATCTCTCCTGCTCCCCTCCCTTTTGGATGATGAGCAATGATGATGAAATGGTTACAAAGCTAGTTAAAGACTGCCTTAGCGATATATACATACCGGTATCTCTTGGTTTAAATTAGCTGTAAAATGTTCACAGAAGCAGCAGAGAAGTAAAGGAGCTATATATATATATATATGTATATATATATATATGCTGGATGGCTATGGCTCTATCCATTGTCCAACAATGGACATATCAGCACCGTGACCAGAGTAGGTCCATGGTGTGGTAGCGCCGCCACAATCTAAGTGACACAAGACGGTCTTGGGCGTCGGCGACGCTCCGACCATCTTCTCCGTCAACGAGCGGTATATTTTGTTTATGTAAGCTACTGCTTTTGATTAGTGCCTTCCCGATGCCACATAACTTTTGTAATTTGTGTTTTTTTATTAAGTTGGGATATTTATGGCGAGGAGGGCAATGTGTTTGTTGCGTGATGTAGTTTTAGTTTCTGAAGAAAGTTTGATCTACTCACCAATTTTTAAGCATCAAGTAGCATGTTTCACAATACACTTGGTGGGTTTTTTGTTTGGTAGAAAATCTGCCCCTATAGATAGGTGAGGATATATGGGACTTTTCATTTATATCCTGTATATGTGCATTTGGTTACATATTGATATGTGATTCTGATAATATACTAGATACACATATTTGATTTGGGTAATTTACTAAATTCTGATATGTGATTTGCATAGTATTGCTGCAGCATTTATATGTTGCTGGACCGATTCTGTTTGAGTACTTTGCTTATAAATAAGATGACACTATTATTAATTATTGGTAGAAACATTTTGGTAAAATTTTACATATTCCATGCTTCTAAATTTTTAAAATGTTCTCATGCATAAAAATGTTTTAGATTTTCTCTTCCAATTTAAAGCACTATGCGAGTATCTTCTATAATTATATGCACTATGTTCCTTCCTACAACTCTTGTAATAGGATTGCTCTATAGTTCACACTACTGGTGCTTTCTTATTTGAATTCTACTTCTATTTCTTTGGATTATAGTTGAACTATATTTTTGCATCAAAAGCTCATAAATGTTGTAGTAGGGTTCTTATATAGATTCCCACTACTGATGTTGGTGCCTTCTTATTTTCGTAATGAAAATAGAACTAGGAAATTATTTCTAGTCCTTTATACCCGTAAATTACAGAGATGAAGATCATGTTAGTTACTCCCTCCGATCCATAATTCGTATCGCTGATTTAGTACAACTTTATAACTTGCTAATTAACATGTTGATAGTTTTTATTGTCTTGATAGCTTCTTTTCATAAATGTCTTTGATAGTTTTTCCATGACATGGTTGATAACTTGCTAATTCACGCGTAGGTAGCCTTTTTTGGGTATCTTGATAACTTTTTCATATACGCCTTGATAGGTTTACCATGATATGGTGGATACTTTTTATATATGCCCCTAAGTATTTTTTATCTAGATTTATTTATTTATGTTTTTTGTTTCGATAAGTTATTCCACATCACATTGTTAACATCCTAATTAACATGTTTCATATCTTATTTCATTAGCTTGATAACTTGTTCATAAATTCCTTAATAGTTTTCCATGACATGGTTAATAACTTTCCCAATTAGCATGTCTATTTTTGTTTACTTGATAACTTATCCATAAATCAATTGATAGTTTTGTCATGACATGGTTGATAACTTGCTACATAATCCCTAGGTATTTTGTATCTATCTTCTTAGTCTTTTTTTTTTGCTTTGATAAGTTTTTTCCACATTAGATTGGTAACTTGCTAATTAATATGTTGGTACCTTTTTGTTGACTTGATAACTTTTTTCATAAAATGTCGTGATAATTTTCCATGACATGGTTGTTAACATGCTAAATAACATGTTTCATAGCTTCTTTTGTTGGCTTGATAACTTCTGTACAAATGCCTTCATAGTTTTCGCCATGTCATGGTTGATAACTTTCTAATTAACATGCCAGTAGCCTTTTTCAGTGTCTTGATATCTTCTTAAAAAAATGCCTTGATAGTTTTAGCATGACATGGTTGATGACTCGGATTCTCCCTTCCGCGGTCGAGCGCACGCTGCGGTCAGTCTGACGCGTAGCTCTCGCGCGAAGGCCTTCTCACTTCCTTTTTCCTTTCTGTTTCCGCCGCTATCCTTCCTCCTAGCCCCGCCGCGGCAACCGACCTTCCCATGTGAGCCCTCCTCCCCAGCGACCCTCCCGGCAAACCCCGCCCTCACGACCATCTCACCTCAGAGCCGCGGACGTCCAGTACTAGAGGAGGAGCGGAGCCCTAACCGTTGCCCTCCTCCCCAGCGACCCCCTCCCCCGCCGAGCCGCGGACGTCAAGGACTAGGAGGAGGAGCGGATCCCTAACCGCTGATCCGGTGACCCCTCTGTCTTAGGGTTCATTTTTGTCAATTTGGAGTCCATTCTGTCCTGTATTGTGTTCTTCCCTGGATTTATTGGCCATGGAGATATGCATGTGCGCTTGCAGTTAGAGTAATAGTTTAGGTTTTCTTGTACTACTTTTTTTCGCAATCCCAGTGAAATCAAATGGGAGAAGCTACATGGCAATGTCTTCAACCTGATTTCTTAGTGGTTGCATGTTTTGGATAGATTACTTTTTCGTTTTGATTCATCCAGATGTCAGATGATGTTTAATTTTGAGAAGAATCAGATTTTATGTGTCACAATAGCAGCAGATTTAGATTTTTTAGGAGATTTCTTTTTTCCCCCACCTAGCTTTGCACCTCGCGGACTGTGTTGGTCACTAGTAGAACTGGTAGATTTTTTGTTGCTTGAAATCAAAACTTAGTTAACAAGCAGAGCATGGTAATTTTGTCTCCTAGGTCATATATATTCAGTTTTGCTTGTGCAGTACATGACTGGTCAAGGTCCAAGGTTTCATAAATGAATATCCCCAGGTTTGATGTGAAGTAGCCTAATGTGATGTAGTCTTTGACCATTGGGCATGGAATCTGGAGGAGCCCATCTGAATGATGTAGCCTTCTACATCAGATGTTATCTCATAGCAAAACTGTATGTGCAAAATTGTATTACTAATTATGGATAGTAAATTTTAAGAGTAAACATTAACGAGCTAGTCCTAATAAGTTTTCAATTACTAGAAAGTAAAGGTTTTCTTCAATATACTAGCATGACAAGCCCCTAGGTAATTTTTATCCATCTTTTTTAGTTTTGGTTTTTTGCCTTGATATGTTTTTCCACATTCGTAACTTGCTAATTAATATGATGGTAGCCTTTTTTTACTTGAAAACTTCTTCATAAAATTCTTAGATAGTTTTGCCATGACATGGTTGATAACTTGTGAAATACATGTTGGTAGGTTATTTTGTTGTCTTGATATCTTCTTTTCATAAATGTGTCTTTTATAGTTTTGCCTTTACATGGTTAATAACTTGCTAATTATTGGTAGCCTTTTTTTGTTGTCTCGACAACTTCTTCATAAATGCCTTGATAGGTTTACCATGACATGGTGGATAACTTTCTATATATGCCCCTATGTATTTTTTATCTAGATTTATTTAGTTATGTTTTTTGTTTTGATAAGTTGCTCCACATCACATTGGTAACATCCTAATTAATATGTTCCATAGCTTCCTTCATTGGCATGATAACTTCGTCATAAATGCCTTGACAGTTTTGTCAGGACATGGTTAATAATTTTCCCAATTAACATGTTTGTTTTCGTTGACTTGATAACTTCTCCATACATCCATTGATAGTTTTATCATGGCATGGTTGATAACTCGCTGTATACGCCTTAGGTATTTTGTACCTATCTTTTTTACTTTTGTTTCTTTGGGTTTGATAAGTTTTGTTGACGTGATAGCTTTCTTCATAAAATGCCTTCATAATTTTCCATGATATGGTTGATAACTTGCTAATTAACATGTTTCATAGCTTCTTTTGTTGTCTTGATAACTTCTTTACAAATGCCTTGATAGTTTTTGCCATGTCTAGTTGATAACTTACTAATTAACATGTTGGTGGTTTTTTGTTGTCTTGATAGCTTCTTTTCATAAATGTCTTTTATAGTTTTCTCTTTACATGGTTGATAACTTGCTAATTATTGGTAGCCTTTTTTCGTCGTCTCGATAACTTCTTCATAGATGCCTTGATAGGTTTACCATGACATGGTGGATAACTTTCTATATATGCCTCTATGTATTTTTATCTAGATTTATTTAGTTATGTTTCTTGTTTTGATAAGTTGCTCCACATCACATTGGTAACATCCTAACTAATATGTTTCGTAGCTTCTTTCATTGGCATGATAACTTCGTCATAAATGCCTTGATAGTTTTGTCTTGACATGGTTGATAATTTTCCTAGTTAACATGTTTGTTTTCGTTGACTTGATAACTTATCCGTACATCCATTGATAGTTTTATCATGGCATGGCCTATAACTCGCTATATATGCCCTAGGTATTTTGTACCTATCTTTTTAGTTTCGTTTCTTTGGGTTTGATAAGTTTTGTTGACGTGATAGCTTTCTTCATAAAATGCCTTGATAATTTTCCATGACATGGTTGATAACTTGCTAATTAACATGTTTTGTAGCTTCTTTTGTTGTCTTGATAACTTACTTACAAATGTCTTGATAGTTTTTGCCATGTCTAGTTGATAACTTGCTAATTAACATGTTGGTGGCCTTTTTTGGTGGCTTGATAACTTATTCATAAATGCCTTGATAGTTTTTCCATGACATGGTTGATGACTTGTCATATATGCCCTTTGGTATTTTTTATCTAGAATTTTGTAGTTTGATTTTTTTGCTTTCATAATTTGTTCCACATCACATTGGTAGCATGCTAATTAACATGCTTTTGAACAATTCCCTTTGATCACATTGCTAAGGGTAGCATCTTCTAGTTCATTGGTGCTTGAAAACTTGATTAAGCTTTTCAACCAACCGTTTATGCCATGTCGATGAGTCTGGTGTGGCAAACGACACTGCCACATTATGCATCATTTTGTATGCATTGGTATAGCTCAGTGTTTGCCGTTCTATCAAGATGGGAACAGGCTGGGTCGACCCGCTGGGTCACTGACCTGGCCCAAAATTTCAAGGCCATTGGGGTGCACGGGTCGGCCTTAAACACGTTTTGGGCCAATGGAGCCGTCTTTGACTGACCCACTTGGTCGACGGGGTCGACCTGATTTCACCTCAATATCTCGTAGAGCAGGCCAGCAAACAGGTGTCGCTTGTCGGCTCTGCCTTTCACTCCCGGTCACCGTCCCGCTCCTGGCTTGTCTCCGGTCGTCGTCGTATCGATCACTGGCCAGGTCGGCAGCTCGTCTTAGTCTCGGTGGCCTCCAAGATCGCGCACCATCTGGTCGTCTTCCTCCCCTTCCCGTGGTTAGTACTCAATTCTCTCTAATCCAACATATATTTACTGGTTAAGGATTGTGCTTGTCAGTTCTTGAGGATGGTTTAGGTTCTTGGTTACTTCTCTAGCTAGTCAGTAGATTTCTACGTTCTTGGTTAGTCCAGCCTTTTTTAATTGGTTGCCAAGTTAATTAACATTAGAACTCTGAATAAGTATCGGTGAATAGGGAACATGTTGACTGGATATAGCAGACTAGTTCTCTGATCATGGTTTGACCGACTTGTCAATTTTTCGTCAAGAACTTAGAGTCACTGTTCATGTAGGAAATTTAGTGGCATAATTGGGATATCTGTAGCCTGCAGTAGTTGCAAGACAGCTAGCTGATTAAGATCATTTGCAAAGTATACTATTGGCCAGATAAGCTGGGAACCAAACTATGGTTGTACACGCGTAAAAACACAACCACATAATGCAGAAACATAGTTACCTATGAAACTTCCTAGTCCAAGATCTAGCAAGATAACCCTCTGCCATGGTCATTTTGTATCTAGGGCCGCACAATTAAACGCCTGCGGATCATCTTTTCTTCTCTAATTTCATCCCCTAGTGCAGTTTGTCGGCACACAATTCAGCAATAATGACGGACCTCCACTAATTTATGTATAAACTAGTTCCATCATGTTTATAGGAGAAATAGTGACCTACAGACTATAGTCCTTGTTTAGTGTTGTATGCACAACTTATCAGTTTATTTTTAACATGTACATATCATATACTTCTTCTTGTTGAGAACTGCTGCACCTAGTAGAATTTTACTTGCCATGCTAGGTGGTCTTGACTGATATGTGCACTGCGTGTGCATCTGAACAAAGAGTGCATGCATCTTTGAGCTAATGGTAGTGCATATGAACCAAAAGTAACAATCATATATAGATGTAACAATACTGTTTGTTTCAAAATCAAGTACTGTAGCTCAATGTGATAATGTAAGAAGCTTTACTAAAACTGTTGTATTCTATTTCATTGTGGCCTGGATGGATGAGATTGTTAAGGACTAAGTAGTGTTATACTGTTATGTTGCTGGATATAGAAATTTATGCTAATTGGTCAAGAAAGAGTGTCATTTTTATCTAGGTGAAACAATTTGCTCTAACCAAGAAGACGATTATCAAGCACATGCACGCCGGTCAACAAAGAAGGCTATTTTCATCCTTTCACAGTGGGTTATCATGTAAGTTGTTCCAAATTCATGCTCTGACATTTTGATAAATGCGGACGATGACACTCAACGAGGTGGGAGCAATGGACACTAACCTTCCAAATACTAGTACTCTAGAGGAATTTAAATTCTTGATATGTCGGAGCATGCAAGATATGTTGGATCACTTAAACTCCTGGTTTGCTATTAGTCGCCTTTAAATTGGCCTGGCTTGGTATTTGTCGTTCTGCATTCTACATTTTTGGTTCCTGAAAGTAGTGAACAATCTTCATGCCACAGTATAATTATAGGCACTCGACATTGATCCTAGTTATCAAATATATATTTGTTGCTGATGAAATATATATTTCTTGGGTTTGCAGGTTGGTGTTGAGGCCACTTGACTTCTCTGCGCTGACACACTGTACAACGACTAAACAAGATACTTTTTGAAAGTAGTGCGTATTTTATGAAAGCTGATATATCATCTTTATAAAAAAGGTGAAGTATTTTCTAATTTATTTTTAAATGATTTCATATTATTATTTTTCCATGCCCTTTGCTCTTTATTTATAGTTGACGTTTACTGATTTTATGTGCCACTAAATTTGTCCAGCTGCAACATTTCAATTTCTTCTGATGCACACAACTTCGACAGTGTCACCATTGGACAGTTTGTTTTTTTCTGTGTGACAGTTGGACATGTATTCCTCGCTTTTAATGGGAAAAAGGAAATTGTAGTACAAAAAATTGCTTCTTCATGTTAAAAGTGGCAGTACAATCTTGTTGAAAGTGGAATTCTGTGCTATCCCCCTCCCTTTTTTTTGCCCTAAAATATCGCTTTCCCAAAAAGGGAATTGAAAAAAATTTGAAGTTGGTCAGCAGCAGTGTGATCAAAGGGAAGCATGTGCGGAAAGGGAATGAGAACGGTGACTGGGTGAGCGTGTCGAGCTTTCCTTGTTTCCTGTCGTTTTCCCGAAGTGCTAAGCGGGTTGTAGCTGAAAACAGAAATTGTAGCTGGTCTGAAACTGACCGCTCACGGGCTGACGCGCGGTCGACCGCTAGCTAGTGCTCCCCCGCTCGCGCGCGTATTCGTGTAACGTCCGATTATCGGACGTGTGATCGGTCGGATGAAACGGGAGGTCCGGCGTACAAGAGTAGGACTCCAGCTACAGGGTTCGAGAAGGATCTGCGCGTGTAGTTCACGGCACTCGGCAGGGTGCAGATAAGCTCGTATTTTAACCGACCAAAAAGTCCAACGCGATCACGCGTGCCTTGAAACCGCCTTCAGCGCCCGGCTCGCAGCCTATATAAAGGCACAAGCACCCGGAGGCTGGAGACGCACGCAGAGAAAGACGTACCGCCGAGAGAAGACAGCGTTGCATCTTGTTCTCCTTAGGCAGGCGGCCGGAGGAGGTTTGCGGCTGCAATCCACGGCCGGAGGAGAACATCATACGTTGCAGGCCAACCGGTTTGCGGCTGCAATCCACAAGACCATGGCCGGCGTCATCCTCCACAATGGTGAGAGTTGGAACTAATATTTTGTCTTGTTATTTTTGCATTTAGCATGGTGGCGCGGATCGGTCAAAACGTATGCCGTCCGTGGGCGGGAGCGTGCCCACGCATGGTCTTTGCCTGCCTCGTCTCCTCTTTGCCTCGGGCGTCGCCGTCGATTGGCGAGGTGGATAAACTCATCTGAAACGAGGGTGTCAGCTATCGAAGCTCACCTACGCGAGGCTTTTAACCAAGCCTAGCTGCACCGTTGACGGAGGCACCATCGACGGGTCGCAGCTTGCCGGCTGCCATGATAAGAGCTGGCTCTCTCTACGGAGTCGACGCGGCGCCTTATACGCCTACACCAAAGGATGCTGCCCCGCCGTCCGGCAGGACGGTCCTACCGGGTTCCGTCCGAAGCGCGTCCGACCCGGCGGCTCGCCGGAGTCCACGTCATGGTCACCGTGCGGTGGTCGCCTCATCGTCGCAGCCGCATCGCCCGACGGATTACGGCTCGCCGGCGCCCGCACCAGCGAGGATGGCAGGCCAGTCATTTGAAACAATTGAAACCACCACTTCAAATATTTGAAACCACTAAAACATGTTTAAAACATTTGAAACCACTAACACATGTTTGAAATAATTGAAACCACCACTTCGAACATTTCAAACCACCAAAACATGTTTGAAACATTTGAAACCACTAATACATGTTTGAAACAATTAAAACCACCAAATAAGAAGAACCGGAGCCACAAGACAAAGTTTGGTTTAATTGAAATTACAGAACCATCTTTGAAATGATTGAAACCACCACTTCAAACATTTGAAACCACTAAAACATAAAACATTTGAAACCACTAATACATGTTTGAAACAATTAAAACCACCACTTAAGACAAACCAGAACCATAAGATCAAGTTTAATTTAATTGAAACCACAAAACTATGTTTCAAACAATTAAAACCACCATTTCAAACATTTAAAACCACTAAAACATGTTTGAAACATTTGAAACCACTAATGCATGTTTGAAACAATTGAAACCACCAGATAGAAAGAACCGAAACCACAAGACCAAGTTTCATCTCATTGAAACCACAAAACCATGTTTGAAACAATTGAAACCTCCAATTGAAAAAATTGAAAACACTAAAACTTGTTTCAAACATTTGAAAACACTAATAAATGTTTGAAACAATTGAAACCGCCACGTAGAAAGAACCGAAACCACACGACCAAGTTTCATTTAATTAAAACCATAAAATCATATTTGAAACAATTAAAACCACCACTTCAAACATTTGAAACCACTAAAACATGTTTAAAATATTTGAAACCACTAATACATGTTTAAAACAATTGAAAACAATTGAAATCACCACGTAAGAAAAACCAGAATCACAAGAAGATGTTTGAAACAATCGAAACCACCGCACAAGATTTTATTAACATTTGTTGTAATTTTAGTGGTGGCCGTGATGGTCCTCGTCGGTGACGAGGCGCGGAGGGGGGCGAGGAACACCGCCTCCTCGAGGGACAGAACATCAGGAAAGTTGAGATCGTGCCGCAGACACCTCCGTGGCTAACTCCGACCTGTCATATGTGCCGATGGTGAAGCGGAAACCGCTAGTGCGCAGCTCGGCATAAAACGTCCCGTTGGGGTGCGAGCGTACGCCTCAGAAGTCCGACGGTCCACTTCGGTACAGAGGCATCCCGGAGAGGCGCAGTGGCGCGTGGCAATCGAATAGAAGGTGGAGTGCGTGACGAGTGAGGAGAGGAGAGGAATCTTCAGTTGCAGTTGAGCGGTGCGTGCGCGTCCGGTTTACAGCGCGCGCCCGAAACGGTGCCCAAGTTTTGGCGTTCAGGATAGCGCAACAGCGCGCGGCAAAGTTTTTAGAGAGCGGGAATTTTTGGCGCATCTACTGGAGAAGCGCGAGAGGCTATTCGCGCGCTAAACGGTAGTTTTTTTATAGCGCACCCGCGGTATAGAGCGTCTGTTGAAAATGCTCTTAGAGTACTCTCTTCGTTCCGGTGTTTAGGTCCTAGTACTAAAAACTACTCCCTCCATCCAGAAATAACTAATTTAGTTTTTTTTAATTCAAATATATCTATACACTAAAATACGTCTAGATACATTCGAATCTAAACAAAATCAATTATTTTTGGACAAAGAGACTACCTTTTCGAAATACCGCTGGAATAAGACCCCGCTTTTCTAATTAAGTCCCTCTAATTAATCGCTTCAGATTGACCCGTGCATGCCTTCCCGTCACACTGGATTAGTTAACGAGATTTTTGCTAAAACTAGTAGAATTAAGGAGGGAGTAGTTTATGTTAAGAAGGGCCAAGCAATCAAGTAGATGCCGTGCGGCTGCCAGTGTTCCAGCGAGAATACAGCGCAGCCAAAAGTAAGGAATCTACGCAAACAGAAGTAGAAAACGACGTCTACTCAGAAAAAAGAGGACACGAATCTCGGAAAGACAATGAGCGGCTGATCGGACGCCGGCACCTACCGGCGCCGGTAGAATCGCCGGGTTCCGCGTCACACGGGTTCTCTCCATGAGCTAGCTCGTTAGCTGGCTGGTTGCTGGTTGAAGATCAACATGCATGGACCATGCATCACGTGGGTCTGCTATTAATCCTAGCAACTCCGGAGAAACCCGGCTCGTACATACCGTACGAGTGAACGACGAGATCATCGGCGGCATCCGAGGTGACGACAGTTTGTCTGTCTCGTGCCGTGCGCCTCACGCCCGCCATTGGGCGGGTTCATCGTCTTTACCAAGCGGGACATCGAGGTGGCCACAGTCGGCGACGGTGCACTTGACGACCGCCCACACGCGCACGCTTAATGCGTTACGTTTTCGCCTTTGCTATCTAAATAATTCCCATCAACTCTTTCCACCTCCGGGAGGCGTACCCCTCGCACTTGTCGGCGAAACTACAAAGTCATCGACGAGGATCCAAGCCAAGCACATCCATGCATACTACTACGACTTCAACCACTTCAACGCCGCTCAAGACCGACGAGACAAGACGGCGAGGCGGGCATGGCCGGAGCAAAGGCCATGCTATCCACGGCACGTGTACTCGCTAGTACACGGATTCTGCCGTCGCCAACACACACCACACCACCACCATGCATGGAGAACGCGAAGCAAAGACCGAAGACGACGACCAAACAGCTTAATCGGAGGTGCCCCGCGGTTCTATCTGCGGGATTAATTAACCGGGAGCTTTCTAAGGCCCCGGGAACCAGGATGCCACAATCGCCTAGTCATGTTGGCCGCACCAGCAGGCCACCACGGAGCGCACACTCGGTTTTAGGCTATTAGTCGTGATGATTAATATGTATCTATTCTCTATTTTCTTTTTTGTGTACTTGTACACTGGCACATCCGCAATTTTTTGTTTATTTTCCCCTGGCGTACAGGAGATGCCTTTTCTTCTTGCTCCTCCTTAGAAAAGCGCTATTTTCCGTGTCAAACAAGGAGAACATGGAGATGCGCAACCAACATAGAAAATTTTGATCCATCTAGTCTGAGCTTCTCTCCTTCTAACCAATCATCAACAGAGAAGATAGCATCGGAGAGAACCATTTTCTACATTTATAATTGCAAAAGGAATGTAGACAAAGTTTATAATTAAATAAGTTAAAATAATAACTCCACTAAAAACTCCTATCCCCAAAAGGGTTTCAGTGATTACACGATCCCTATTCACTACACCGCCCCGATCGTCATGGTTGGCGACATAGTTGCAAAGGTGGACGCCTAAACATCGATCACATCATTCATGCGACTTGTGCTTGATCTTTCGATCATCTGTGTTCTGAGGCCATATCTACACATGCTAGGCTCGCCAACTTAACCTTAGTGTATTCACTGTGCAACATGGCTTACACCCACTGTATGCGAATGTAGATATGTCTGACACCCGATCATCACGGCTTGCCTCATACTGAAGAACTTTCTTGATGGTGCACACTAAGAGAGAACACTTTCATTGGTATTTTGATTAGGGATCATCTTATTAGGCTACCATCGAGTATCTAATACTAGCACACAATAACATGTACAAACAATAAACATTGAATGTAAGTGTGATGCGATATGGTCCTTCATGCTGTGATCTCCATCCCGTGCCTTCGGATTCTGGCGCCAGGGTTCTGGCACCCTAGGCACCAGGGTACTGATGGCTCAGTGTCGGCGCCAGAAAAATGCTGGTGCGATGTTGATGTAGAGCTCATTGGAAACCCCAAGAGGAAGGTATGATGAGCACAGCGGCAAGTTTCCCTCAGTTATGAAACCAAAGTTTAATCGAACCAGTAGGAGCAAGGAAACACCCCAAAGGTGTTGCTAGCTGAGCCTTGGCAGCGCGCACTACCGGTGCTAGTAGCAACGTGGAGACCTGCACAACACAACCACAGAACTTTATCCCCAACTTGCGATGAGGTTGTCAATCTCACCGTGTTTTACGGAAAACAAAGGATTAAACATATCGAATGGAAAAAAGTAATAGTTTGCAGAAAGTAAACACAAAGCAGTAAAAGTTTATAGATTATATGTAAAAGAAAAGGACCGGGATCCATAGTTCACTAGAGATGGCTCTCCTTAAGATAGATAACATGCTGGGTGAACAAATTACAGCGCGGCAATTGACAAACATCGAGAAAGCAATACATGCATATACTAATCATCTTGACTACTTTGAGACTTGATTGGGTATTACAACATAATACATAGACCGCCATCCAACTGCATCTATGACTAATAATCCACCTTCAGGTTATCATCCGCCCCCCACTAGTATTAAGTTGCAAGCAACAGATTATTGCTTTACGAACTGCGTGTAAAGTAAACAATATGATTGTTCTATGAACAAAGGATTTTTGTTTTCTCCCTAGTAGCAACAACACATCTAGTACCTTAGAGATTTCTGTCACTTCCCAGTTACGGAGGCATGAACCTACTATCGAGCATAAATACTAACTCTTGGAGTTGCTAGCATCTACTTGGCCAAGATAGCTACTAACAACGGAAAGCATGCAAGATCACAAATAACAAAGACATGATAGAATCAATAATCAATCTGAAATAGCATCTAAATATCCATCGGATCCCCGCAAACACAACATGCAGAATTACAAATAGATGATCTTGATCATGAACGGAGCTCACAAGATCTAGACATGAAAGCACAAAGGACAAGAACCAACCATCTAGCTACTACATGGATCCGTAGTCCAAGGATGAACTATTCACACATCACACCGGAGGCTTGCATGGTGATGAAGAAGGCCTCCAAGGTGAATTCCCCTCTCCGGCAGGGTGCCGGGAAGAGCTTCAGATCCCTCCCGGTCTAGGGATGGAGATGACGGCGGCTATAGATTCTTTCGTGGATTTTTGATCGTGGCCTTAGGTTTTTCGTCCCGAGGGCAATATATAGGCGGAAGGAGAGGCCGAGGGGGTGCCTGGGCTGGCCACACCACCCCTGGCGCGGGCCAAGCCTGGCCACGCGACCAGGTGGTGTGGCCGCCCTCTGGCCCCTCTCCATCTCGTATTCTGGCATCTGATGACTTCCGGAAAAATAGGCACTTTGGCTTTTGTCCCGTCCAATTCCGAGAATATTCATTTTCTGACTTTTCTGGAACCAAAAACAGCAGAAAAGCAGACAGGCTTTGTGGCTCTTGTTAATAGGTTAGTACAAGAAATCATAATAAAAGTACTCCAAAGTTGGAACAAAACACAAGAAAGTGGATAAAACTAAGCATGGAACATCAAAAATTATAGATACATTTGCAATGTATCATAAAGCAATAAATTGTTGCTTGCAACTTAATACTGGAGGGGGTTTGGATGATAACCTGAAGGTGCATTATTAGTCATAGATGCAGTTGGATGTCGGTCTATGTATAATGTTGTAATGCCCAATCAAGTTCCAAAGGAGTCAAGATGATTAGTATATGCATGTATTGCTTTCTCGATGTTTGTCAATTGCCCTGCTGTAATTTGTTCACCCAACATGTTATCTATCTTAAGGAGAGCCACCTCTAGTGAACTATGGATCCCGGTCCTTTTCTTTTACATACAATCTATAAACTGTTTACTGCTTTGTGTTTACCTTCTACAAACTATTACTTCCTTCCATTCGATACGTTTAATCCTTTGTTTTCAGCAAAACACGGTTAGATTGACAACCTCATCTCAAGTTGGGGACAGAGTTCTATGGTTGTGTTGTGCAAGTCTCCATGTTGCTACTAGCACCGGTAGTGTGCCCTGCCAAGGCTCAGCTAGAAACACCTTTTGGGTGTTTCCTTACTCCTACTGGTTCGATTAAACCTTGGTTTCATAACTGAGGGAAACTTGTTGCTGTGCTCATCATACCTTCCTCTTGGGGTTCCCAACGAGCTCTACATCAACACTGAGCCATCAAGAATTTTTCTGGCGCCGTTGCCGGGGAGTCAAGGACATCTTCACAAGGGGAGCCCCTTATAACCAATCTCTTTACTTTGTTATTTTTGTTTTTCTTAGTTCCTTTTTGTTTGTTTGCTTGTTTCTTTATTCAAAAACACAAAAGAAATAGTTTTACTAGTTTGCTTTCTTTATTAAAAACACAAAAAAATTAAGTCTCCTTTAGTTTTCACCTCTTCCTTAGCTCACCATGTTGATCCCTAAATTCACCCTGAAAGACCTTTCAATTGGTAGTGGTTCTATAATTGGGAAAGATATTATTGAAGAATTCTTTAATCATGTTAGTAAACATGAGGATACTGAGGATAGATCCCTTGCAGAACTTGCTCCAAACTATGAGATTGCTGCAGCTTCTTTAATTCATATGTTAGAAGCTAGGTTTATTAACCTCAACCCCTTAATGCAAGTAATGTTTCTTAAGCTTAAAGAAATTGAGGACCCTGAAAAGAGGGATTTTATTCTAGAAACTTTGTTTAAGGACTTCTATGATGTTGCCAAGGAACCTAGGAAAGTCTTTGAACGTTTCAATATGCTAGGATCATGTGTAGATGTTGTTGGTACACGAGAAAAGATGAACAAAACCGAACCTAATGGGGAGGAACCTAAGATACCAATACCCTTTAAACTAGTAGCAATGCATGAAACCATAGAAAAGAATCTTGATTGGATCGTTCCTAAAAACCCGTTTGATGAAAGTAGTGAACCTAAGAGCACTAAGATAGGATCCTCTAGAACTTATTTGGATGATATACCTTGCCTTGTTGAAAATATTTCTGGTATTGATCTTAATGCTTCTTCATTTGAGAACACTTGATCTTTTTTCTTGCTTCTTATGCCTAACTTAAAGGCGTTAAAGAAAAGTACTTATTGGGAGATAACCCAAAAGTTTTAGATGAGTCTTGTAAGTTATTACTTCAGTAATAAACTCTCCTTATCCTTTTTATTTGCTTTTTGTGCCAAGAGTAACCTCTAATGAGATAGAAGTAATGATTGGGAAAGTTGCTGTCCCGAAACAGATTTCTATGCTTCACCATAAAAATTCGTGTAAAATCTCTGAACGTCTTGTTCAGGCGTGAATTTTTTTGCTTCTGCCCCAGGTTGTTATCTAACTTTAGTTAGTTCAACACTTTTTGATTTGAGCAACAGAAGGTCTTCGAAAAAATTCGTCTTTACCTGCTGGTCTGTTTTGACAGATTTCTGCCATTTTCTGCATTTGCTTCTTGTTGGTTCCTTTTCGAGTTATTTTGGGGAATTGAGCTTTTTAAGGGAAGTGATACAGTAGCTTGTGTTTTAATTTAAGTTTTATTGGTGTCTGAACTGAACCTAAAGACCTATTATCTTGAGTGCACTAATGTTGCTAATAAAGATTGTGTGAAGTTTTGTATGAAGGAAAAATTTTAGGTGTATGGAAAGAATGAGTAATGAGATGAAGAATGGACTAAAGCTCAAGCTTGGGGATGCCATGCGTGTCACCCCAAAAAATATCCAAGAAGTACAAGCGTCAAAGCTTGGGGATGCCCAAGGCATCCCCTTCTTCATCAATAAAAATCCCAGGTTTCTTCCAAACGCTTCATTTTTATTGTTTCATGCACAGTTGTGTTGTTCTTGGAGCGTCTTCTTTTTCGTTTTCATTTTGGTTTTTCGTTTGCTTAGTTTACTGAATAAATTGGGTGGACCCCCTCTTTCATACATTGGTTTTCAAATAGTTTGGTTTGGATTGGAAAAGAGTAGGAAAGTTCATGCTTAAGTGTTAAAGAGAGCTTGTTTTTGACTATGGCATATGCTTTGTCATGCCATGATTGATATTGTTTTGGCTTTAGGCTTAGTATTCTTTGATGTATCATGAGTTATTATAAACAATTGAGATTGCTTAATGTTCCTTGGAAGAATCATGCGTTGTTTTAACATATTAAAGCATAGTATAGTGGTATTCTACTTTGATGCTTTATTTGGGTTGACTTGGTGCATGCTCACAACATGTTATGACTATCCAAAGTCACCATAGTCTTTATGATCCTTTAGTTTTCAACTTGTAGTATTACTTTATGCTTTGATCAATGATGTTTTGTCGCTCTGCATGATTATGGCTATTATTGCTCTCTTAGTTTGTCGCTCCCAGTCTTTTGGTAGCCTCTGTAACCAAGTATGAGTTCCACTCATGCATCCAACTCCTAAAACCAAGTTATTCCAAAGAGTCCACCATACCTACCTACTAGCTTATGCTATTCCAAGTATATTCATGCTTTTATCTACCTTCCGAATTAAACTTGTTATGAGAAAACTAGTGATTAAAGCTCTTACGAACTTGATGGCACACTTTACTTTTCTTGCCCTTAATAAACTTGAACCATTGTGTCGTCTATGTTGTATATGCTTGCACTTATTTGTTGGGGATTAGCAGAACCATGCTGTCATGGGGAACGCTTTCAACATTGCACTTGTACTTTATACCTAGTTGATATCATGCTCTTTTGTCTATGGATGTCATCGGTGTGAAATGAAAGGGGAGCTTGTAAGTCCATGGATTTATGTATATGTGTTAGAGAAACGCCTAGGCCACTGGTCTAATCCATGCTGACATGGTGGAAACCTGCAGCGTAACCATAATGAGCTGTCTATGAAGCATTCTTCTTATAAAAAAAGAGTCCTACTGAGAAAAAAGAGAAAAATTTAAAAAAAGATTACGAAAAGAGGAAAGAGAGAAAAAAGCACCATATTCCCATGGTAAATAAGATGATTGCTGAGATGCTCGTTGTCTGCTTGCCTTGTCATTTTGATATGGGGATTCTTCCATTATCATCGGGCAAGGGGTACCCCGTTGGCGGTTCTCTATGATACACTTGTACCTACGATGACAAGAAATTACCGGTGACTAAACTTGAGTAGCATGAGGAGCGGCCCTCGTATACAAGGGACATGAGATTCCTAACTTATACTTCGTCAAGCATGTACACCGTAGTTTGTTCACTTTAACCATAATCACTTCAAGATGCTTATGATAGAGGCAATGAGAGCTGAAAGCTAATAAGTACCATAATTTTTGGAAGCTCTTTATGAAACTTGAATCCCTACTTCCTTCTATGAAGGCCTTTCTTCCACTATATATATTGAGTCTCCGGCTTCTATCTTTATGCACCTACTTTGAGAGCATAGTGGCCATTCTTAGTTCTATGTGCATTGTCCCAATACTAGTTGATTGATGCATAACTTGATATTGCTTGTTTTAAACTATTTGTATCTAGTCACTCTTATGAACTTTGAAGGTGTCCTATGCATTTATATTTGCTACTCTATGAGGGACAAGCTGAATGCTATTATGCTATGTTTTCTTTATGTGAAACAAACAAACATCTTGCAAAGCATTGTTATTCATGAATCTTTTGTTTGTGCCTTTTCATGTTACAACATAGTTGCTATGTCTTATTGTTAGAACTTTGTCTTTCATGTTTTGATTGAAGTACTATGATCCCAGCTATCAATGTTTTACAAATACTTTGATCAAGTCTATGATGGTGCATGTCACCTCAAAAATTATTCTTTCTTTTTATCACTTACCTACTCGAGGACGAGCAGGAGTTAAGCTTAGGGATGTTGATACATTGCAAATGTATCTATAATTTTTGATGTTTCATGCTTGGTTTTATCTACTTTCTTGTGTTTTATCCACACTTTGGAGTACTTTTCGTATGATTTCTTGGACTAACCTATTAACAAGATGCCACAGTGCCAGTTGCCTATTTTCTACTGTTTTTGGTACCAGAAAAGTAAAAAAATGAATATTCTCAGAATTGGACGGGACAAAAGCCAAAGTTCCTATTTTACCGGAAGACTCACGTAGCAGAAATATGAAACGGAGGAGGGACAGGGCCTGGCCACACCCCCCAGGCGCGGGTACCCCTAGGCCGCGCCAGGGCATGGTGTGGGCCCCCTGGCTGGCCACCGACCTTGCCTCCTTCGCCTATATATTCCTCCCGAGGCAAAAACCCTAGATAGTCAATCAGAAAGCCACGAAAAGTTCCGCAGCGCCGCCGCCACCGAAAAGGAGATTCGGGGGACAGAAGGTCTCTGTTCCGGCACCCTGCCGGGATGGGGAAGTGCCCCCGGAGCCATCTCCATCGATCTCCACCACCATCTCCATCACCGTTGCTGATTCCCATGATGAAGAGGGAGTAGTTCTCTCTCGAGGCTAAGGATTCTACCGGTAGCTATGTGTTCATCTCTCTCTCTCTATGCGTGATCATATTGTGGTCATGAGCTTTGTAATCAAGTAGATCTACCTTGCTACTCAAGTTCTTTAATAGATCTCTGCTCTCCCCATGTGTGTGAAGTTGACAGTGTGCACACCATGGTGGCACTTAGGCTAGAGATTACAAATACTTGTTATGAGTTATATTTGGAGTTGGATGTCTTTATGTAATTGTGGTGTTTGTTGGACCGATCTAGTACTCAAGGTGACAGTGTGGGGTTATCTAGATGGGAAAGACTTACTTTCAGGAGTGTTGTTATAGCCCTACCATCGATTAGAGTGTCCAACCAGAGAGTAGTTAAGAGTAGTATCATAAAGAGAAGATATTTATTTGAGAGTGTTCACTAGTGAAAGTATGATCCCTAGGCCTTGTTTCTAAGCATTGAAACACAGTTTGCAATTAGATCTGTTACATGTTTGCTTGCTTCCATCTTTATTTCAGTTTGCCTTTAGTCTTTTCCACGCCATCAAGCTATTTTCTATCACCGTTACCACTTATAATTATCTATACCACTTGTATTTCACTATCTCTTTTCCGAACTAGTGCATCTATACACCTGACATGTGTATTGGGTGTGTTGGGGACACAAGAGACATCTTTTATCTTGATTGCAGGGTTGCTTGAGAAGGGATACCTTTGACCACTTCCTCCCTGAGTTCGATAAACCTTGGGTGATCCACTTAAGGGAAAACTTGTTGTTGTTCTACAAACCTTTGCACTTGGAGGCCCAACAACTGTCTACAAGAATAGAAGTGCATAGACATCACGACACCGCCTCATATTTTCCCTACAAAGAGACTGTGTCTCCTGGGTCACCCGAATCATCTCCGCGATGACAAAATTTGGATGTCGCGCTTGTAGCGTGAAGATAAGACCTGAATAAGGCCTGGTAACGCATTTGCTGCGCACTACCAGAAATATATCTGTGTCTACAGGTACGATGAACATGCCTTGACGGACGCGTCGAGTGCTCACACCCATATACTGGAATTCAACTCCTGTAAGACCTCCGTGGCTTGAGTCGAATTACACCAGCACTTTTCCGAATTCGAGTCCGGTGACTCGAGTTTGAGTAGATTGCGTTGTTTTTCCCTAAGGTAGTTAAATGATACTAATACATCGGTTAAATCAGACACACATATCAACAATCCCTATGACATAGACAGAACACTCGAAAAATACTCAGTCATGCACTCGAAAGGCTTCGCAAAGTCTCCAGTCGAATCTGCGATTCCACTGGACACTCGGGGGCTACTGACATGGGTATACCCTACATGTACTCGAGTTTGGTATATACGGCCCAGATACGGTGGAAGCCCATAGCGTTGCCACGGCCCAATGAAGATTTCGAGTGGCCCACGGACTCTCGATGACTTGCGAGACAAGAAGAAGTCTAAAGATAGAAAGTTTAAGGGGAAAACCCTAATCTGTAACCGACTCGACCTGCTACTCGAGACCTAGCCTATCTATATAAAGGCTAGGAGGGGCGGCGTGGAGGACACATGCAACCCTAGTTTCCATAACCCTTGCCAGATTGCATCTGCGCACCATTGTAATCATCGATTCCTTCATTAATTCCAAGAGCAGACAAGCAGGAGTAGGGACCTCTATGAGACCTGAACCTGGGTAAACCTTGCGTCCATGTGTGCTTGTTTGCTAGACGATTGATGCTTCCAGCGCTCCCTCCTTCTCCAAAACCCAAGTCCATAACAATGGGCATTGATGAGTTAAACCCTCGTCAACTGGTGTCCACCGCATCAGTTGAGAGGGATTTTTTGATAATGAACATCATCAAGTCCAAATTGCATAACAAGCTCAAGAATGAATGGTTCAATGACTTGATAATATGTTACACCGAGCGGGAGATATTTAGATAACTTGATAATGGTGTTATTGCTCAATGATTTTAAGCCATGACGAAGAGGAGGAAACATTTACCTCGTAGGCCTAGGGATAATTAGCAGATCCTTGATAATATATTGTATGTTTGTTTGTCTCATGAATGAAGATGAATCTATTTTGAAGTCATGTTCATATGATTTACTAACCCATCTTTCTTGTTTTCTCATGTAGATCTTGTTGTGTGTGCATTTGGACATTTCAACTCTTATCAATAATCATTGGAGTTTGATTAGGCTTTTGGGAGTTCTTGCTAAGTCCTATCATATCTAATATTAGCGCATATTTACTTTTGGATGTGTTGTAAACTTGTGAACATTCGAATTTGTTGTAATCATTGGAATATGCTGTGAACGTCTAGTATTTTATTTGTGTTACCACACTAAAACTATTGTGAGACCAATATTTTCCTCTGTATGATGCTTATTTTGTCCAAGATTTTTTTAGATGACCAAATAAAATATTTTAGTTGCCTTTGTGGCCCGCCCAGGCTTCAACAAATTCCTGGGTCCGCCTCTGCTAGTGCACCTTATCCTTTGAATGGCATAAGGTACTCCATTTGGCCAGAAAGCTATTTTTTTTTTGCTATCAAGCTGCCAATAAACTTCAACCATTAATAAACCAACCATTGCAACACCCATTTTAGCACAGGCAATAAGGAAGTATGTAAATAACCATGTTCATACCTACAATGTTTATTAGTACTAAATGTCCCCTACTTACCTTTCTAGTTGATGTTTTTGAGCTTTTTTCAGAGTATTTCCTCTACATGCTTCAATTTCACAATATTAAGTCGAATGGGTGAGAAGGCGCTGCCGTTTTACCAACTCCTCCGCACAGCCAAGAAGTTCGAGTGGATAGAAGAAGCGCAAGAAGCATTTGAAGACCTCAAGCGTCTACTCTCCACCTCGTCAGTACTGGTGACACCTAGAGAAAAAGAGCCCGTGTTGCTATACATCTCTGCCACCAACCAGGTGGTCAGCATTGTACTGGTTGTGGAACGAGCTGAGGAGAACAAAGTCCACAGGGTGCAATGCCCAGTCTACTACCTTAGCGAGGTGCTCACACTAACGAAGCAGCGGTACCCGCACTATCAAAAACTAGCATACGGCATCTTCATGATGGCCTGGCGACTGCACCACTACTTCCAGGAGCACCCTATCATTATGGTGAACGATGCACCACTGGGGCATATCCTCAATAACCCTGACGCCACCGGGCGAGTCGCACTTTGGGGGATAGAGATGTCTCCACGAGACATCACATACGAGAAGCAAGACGCGATTAAATCGCAAGTGCTCCCAGATTTCTTAGTCCACTAAATGGAAAATCAGCTCCCTAATACACCAGACATGTCCTTCCTATGGACAATGCACTTTGACGGATCAAAACATCAAGAAGGAGCCGGCGCCGGTGTCATCCTGACATCACCACAGGGCAACGAGATGAGGTACGTTCTGCGGATGCAGTTCTGCGCCTCCAACAATGAAGCTGAATACGAGGCCCTGCTCCATGGGATGCGGATTCGCCCAGCTAGCTGTTGGATGCCTTTTACGTTCTTCGGCTTCTCCATGTCCAGTATGGCCTTTATCTTTTTAGGGTTTGCCTCTATTCCCCTCGCAGAGATGAGGTAACCGAGTAGTTGCCTGGATGGTACGCCAAAGGCGCATTTTTTTAGATTTAGCTTGATCCGATAGCGGTCGAGGTTGTCAAAGGTCTCACAGAGATCATCGAGTAATGAGGCTTCCTCCTTAGTTTTGATGATGATGTCGTCGATGTAGACCTGTATGTTTCGGCCAAGTTGGTTCTTATGGTAGGCCTTCATACACCGCTGATAAGTGGCTCCTGCGTTCTTCAGTCCGAAGGGCATTGTTGTGTAGCCGAAGACGCTGAAAGGCGTGATGAAGGCTGTTTTCTCCTGGTCTTCTTCCTTCATTCGAATCTGGCGATAGCCTGAGTAGGCGACGAGGAAGCAGAGGCACTCGCATCCCGTGGTGGAATTGATTATCTGACCGATCTACGGTAATGGTAAGCGATCCTTCGGGCAATGCTTATTTAGGGAAGTAAAGTCCACACACATCCGCAGGATACCCGTGTCCTTTTTAGGTACAAGCATGGGTTAGCTACCCAGATGCTCTCCTTGATTTCTTGTATGAAGTTAGCATCGAGGAGTCTGTTGACTTCCATACTGACTGCTTTTTCCCTTGGCTCTGATAGTCGACGTATTGTCTGCTTTACTGGTCTAGCTTCATGATTCACGTTGAGGGAGTGCTCGGCGAATTCCCCGGGGACTCCTAGCATGTCCGCGGGACACCAGGCGAAGATCTCCCAGTGCTCACTGAAAAATTCGATGAGCACGAGTTCCTATGCATAACTCAAGTTGTTGGCGATGAGGGCCGTCTTGGTCGGGTCCGTTGGGTGGACCTGGACCGCCTTGGTGTGCATTGACGAGTCGAAGGATTGATCAGGTGAATTTGGCTTACTAGGAGGAGGAAGACTGTTGTCTGTTGACTCCTTCAGCCTTGCCAGCTCCTCCTGCATTCCGAAGGATTGGGAGATTCTGTTGAATTCCCTGTCGCAACTATCCGACTTGGCGAAGTTCCCACTGAAGGTGATGATGCCGTTTGGTCCTGACATTTTCATCTGCAGGTAGTCGTAGTGTGGCACTGCCATGAACCTTGCGAATGCGACACGTCCAAGGATGCAGTGGTACTACGAGGGCCAGTCGACGACCTCAAATTCTAGGTGTTCCCGCCGGAAGTTAGCTGGCATGCTGAAGATGACGTCCAAGTTAATCTTTCCCAAGGGGTATACGCCTTTCCCTGGGACGATGTCGTGGAACATTGTGTCCGAGACCTCTAGGCAAGAGGATGGGATCCTCATGGCGCACAAAGTGCTGGCGAACATCAGGTTGATGCTGCTGCCACTGTCCATGAAGACACGGCTCATCTCAAAGCCTCCAACTTGCGCCTCAAGCACCAGGGGAGAGTGACCTGGGCGAGGTACATGACGCGGATGATCGCGCTTGTCGAAAGTAATATAGGACTCGCACCCACTGAGGTACTCAGTGGTTGAGGGTGGGGAGTTGATCGCCAAATTGACTTGGCGAGTGATTGATTTTTGCACCTGATTTGATGGGCGTCCTTTTTGGATCATGCCCATATTCCCCAGCGTTCATGGGTATTGCCCGCCTCCATTGTGCTGGATTGGTGTAGCCGCAGACGGTGGCGGCCCGGGTGGTGGTGGTGGCGCTCCATGAGCCACAGCGCCTGGGGCAGCTTCGTAACCCTGATTTATCGTGTTGCGAATCATCTGGACGAGGCCTTCGTGGATCTTGAGGAACTCGTGGCAGTCCTTTAGGAGGTGGCTAGACTTCTTCTTGCCATCGTGTTTATCGATGTAGAAGTGGACGTTGCAAGGTCCAGACAATTTGTCCTCGATAGATGTCCCATGTGCCTCATCTCGGGTACGTCGTTGCCATACCTGCGTGGCCTTCCTGCTATTGCAGTATCCGCTGCTGCGGTTGTCGTCGTCGCATCTATCAGCGTAGCCAGCCACGACCATATCGACCTCTTCGCGGTCTTCATAACTGCACACTCGATGTTTGCGACCGAGGTCGTCGTTATCGTCTGAGTGGACACAGTTGTTTTTCACTGAGTCCTCTCCATTAACCCACCTGTTCATGATTTCCATCAGGTGGTCAATTGTTTTGGGCTTCGAGCGACCCAGCTCCTCCCTGACCTCTCTGCGGCATATGTTGCCGTTGAATGCGTTGATTGCACGATCTTCAGAGATGTCTTCTGCGGAGGTTTTAATGGTGGACCACCTCTGGATGTAGGAGCGTAGTGACTCGCCGAGCTTTTGGTAGCAGCCCCTTAGCTCTTCGATTGATGCGGGCCTTTTGTAAGTGCCCTTGAAGTTTCTCACGAAGCATTATACCAGCTCCTCCCAGCTGCGGATTGACCCGCGGGGGAGGTTTTTAAGCCACACATGGGCAACACCCTGTAGCTACAGCTGGAGGCATTGCATAGTCGTGCTCGTGGTTCCGCCATGCAGCCTGACGGAGGAGATGTGATCCTCCAGCCAGATCTTTGGATCCTGGAGGCCGTCAAACTTCGGGTTCTCTAATGGGAGCTTGAACCCCTTCGGCATTCGCTTCTGCCGTATGGCTCTACTGAAGCAACTGGCGCCGCAAAGTTCTATTTTGTCGTCCTCCAAGTCCTTCGAGCGAGCGTGCCTTGCATGCATCTTGTCCACCTTGCGCTACGTGATGTCATCACACACGTCGTAGTTGTGGTCATGTCGACGTGAGCGGCGTTGTCGCGACAAGTCATGTTCATCGTCGCTGGAGGAGGAGGGAGAGTAATACTTGACCAGAGCCTTACTTTTATTCGGCTCCGGCGCTGGATCCTTGGTGAGTGCAGCTTTGACCAGTCCTAGGCCAGCGATTGTAGATCGGTGCATGGCGGATCGTGGATCCCCATCTGGTGGTTGGTTGTTGAGTAGGTACATGGTGGCTGCCGTCACAGCTGCGTGTCGTGTTTTGGGGAGCACGTTGCCCTTTGAATCCACTATCATGGATGAGAAGTCGAGGACTCGAGTGGCCTCTTCTCGCTCCCTGTCGGTGAGGTGAGCCAGTCGAGAGCGTCTTCTAGCGGCTGCGTGATCGTTGCCTCTGGAGGAGGATCCTCTGATGTAAGAGAGCGCAGCTCGTCGGAGGCTCGACTCGTTCGCCGCCCTTCTGCGCTTGTCGAGCTGGGAGATCACTTGTTACTGGCGCTTGAACTCCTCCATGAGCAGCCAGTGGGAACCCATCAACATTTGTTGCAGTGAGTTTGGTGGTAGGGGGTTGCCCCGCAAAGCTTCCCTATAGCGGGCCTACTCAGCATCGCTGAGTTCAATCAGTCGTCGTTCACGGGTATGTTCCCACGCAGGAAGGTGCGGCTGATCTTCTGGGATGGGGCCGTCGACAGGGGGCCGGCTTGTTGGCTCGTTGTTGGTGGGGGCGTCGTTGGGGGAGCCACCATTCAGGGGTGAGGGGCCATCGTTTGTGACTAGGATGCCACCGTTGGTGCCGGTGTTTTCCCGAGTGCCATTGCCGCCCATATTTATGACATCGCACATGTAGTGGCTAGGGAAGTTGTTGCTCCCACAATTCTTAGATCCGGAGCCATAGTGACGAGGGTTTAACTCGTCAATGCACATTGTTATGGACTTGGGTTTTGGAGAAGGAGGGAGCGCAGGAAGTCTCGATCGGCTAGCAAACAAGCACACAGGGACGCAAGGTTTACCCAGGTTCAGGCCTCGTAGAGGACTCTACTCCTGCTTGTCTACTCTTAATTGATGATGATACGAAGGATTACAATGTCGCCGATGGTGGTGTATGCATAGATTAGATCTAGCGTATCTGCTAGGTTTTGTGGTGTCTAGATCTATTGTCTATTGTTGGAGTCGCGATTGTCTATTGGGGTCTTAGGTCATCTCCTCCTCGTTGGACCCTCCTAGCCTTTATATATGGGGAGGCTAGGTATCAGGTACCAATACAAGTTGGTTACAAGTTGTATTCAAACCCTAGTCTTAAGGTTTCCTTGTCTTGTGCGTTTGGGATTCCGTGTCCATATGGGATTCATATCAGTCGAACCGTCATGGGCGTCATGGACCTGTGTAGGCCGTTGAGTGCGCGTTCCATCGAGCCGCACCAGGTAGGCCGTAGTCGAGTGCCTATTGGGAATACCCATGTCAGTAGCCCCCGAGTGTCCATGCGAATCATAGGTTCGGGTGGAGACTTAGAAGTCTTGAGTTTTGCATTAGGATGTCGGAGTCGACAATTGTGTCGAGTGCGAAGCACTTCACCCGAAAGTTCATTGGGCCAGTCGAATTTGTAGTAGTTCATAGGGATGATTGTAAACGTGCCTAGTGCGCTCGATGGACCGGGACCAGTTAATTGCTCTAGGGCAAAAACAACGCTACCTACTCATACTCGAGTCCCCAGACTCGAATCCGGAAATTGCTGGCGTAATTCGATTCATGCCGCGGAGGCCTTACAAATTCGAATTCCAGTGTATAAATGTGAGCACTTGACGCGTCCGTCAAGGCATATTTATCGTACCTGCAGGCACGGATATATCTCTGGTAGTGCGCAACAGATGGGTTGCCAGACCTTATTCAGGTCTTATCTTCACGCTGTAAGCGCGACATCCGAATTTTGTCATCGCGGAGATGATTTGGGTGGCCCAGGAGACGTAATCTCTTTGTAGGGAAAATATGAGGCGGAGTCGCCATAGCATTCGAGTGTGGATGTTATCAACACACATTACGATGTACAAGGAAAAATATCCATAGGGTGCGCGACCAGCGCTCCCTATGGGAGTAGCCCCCCGAGTGCCTATTCGAGTCGTAGACTCGAGTGGGGACTAAAAGCATTTTGCGACTGCTGTCGTCTTTTTTTGCTTGTTTCAGCCGAATATACTTTCAGCACTCCCTATGGGAGTAACCCGAAGTCCACAATCGAATCGTAGAGTCAAGTGAAGGGTTTTCGTGAAGCTTGTACACCTGCATAAAATTTCTTTTGGGTGCGCGGCCAGCTCTCTCTATGGGAGTACCCCCCGAGTCCTTAGTCGAATCGTGGATTCGAGTGAGGATTCAGAGCGTGTCACTCGAGGATCTTGTATATGCGCGACCAGCGCTCCAGTTTGGAGTAGCCCCCGAGTGTCTGGCGGAGTCGTAGACTCGGGCAGAGACTCGAGTATTATATCTTGTAGACATAGTCGAAAATCATGAGAGGGGAAACCACCGTGTAGCGTTTATTTGGAAGGACTCGACGTTGCGAGTCGTGCGGCGCTTAGCCGTGTGAGTCGACGATGCGGATGGAGTAGACACAATTGCTTCTGTTGGGTGCGTTGCTAGCACCGTGTCTTTGTAGCATCAAGCGATGCAACCATCCGAGGAGGAGCTCGACTCGGGTCGTGAGTGTATGGCGTAGTCAGTTGTTTGTCGACTCATGTTGGAGGACCCGATAGAGTAGCTCGACGAAGTCGACATCTTTGTCAGCTGCATAAAACATGAAGAATTATGAAGTACTTGTATCTTATAAAGAATATTTGCATGTCGGTTTGCAAAGTAAAATTCTGGTGCCAATCGAGTCGACACTTTCGCACTGTATGCTAGGCCTTTTCGCTAGCCTGATTACCCTTAATCTCAGTACCTTGCCGAGGCACTCGGAGTTCAAGGATTCGACGATCAGGTAGAATCAGCTACTCGGGCTATCGTGTATGAGGTGCTCGAGTGCCTGGAGTCGACGGCATATTAGGTTACTCAAAGAGGGCGCAACCCCCCGAGTGTTTCGAGTGTGATTAAAGTAAGAAATAAATCATCATTAAGTAGATGATAACTTAGCTTTATTGGTAGTTGTTGTGACGAACGAGTCGCAAGATCCGATGCGATCGGCGGGTCACGGGAGTCGAAGATTATAGCGGCTCGTGGTCGCGAGAGTCGAGGGAGCCTTCGAGTCACCCGATATGAAGACCGCAGCTGGTCATCGAAGTTGAAGACCACGGCGGGTCACCGAAGCGGAGGAAGCCCCCGAGCCCCCGAGTCGTTGGAGCCGAATATCATAGCGAATCACTGGAGTCGAAGACTGTAGTTGACGTGGCAGTGGGTCATGCGGCGGACGTAGTTGACGCGGCGGATTGGAGTCGCGTGGTGATGACGAGTTGCCGCATATGAAGTCTGTAACGGGCCACAGCAGTCGAAGACCGCACCAGGTCGCCTCATCCGAAAACTGCAGAAGGTCACCGGAATCAAAGGACGCGGCGGGTCGCCGTAGAGGAGGGATCCCGAGTCGCTAGAGCTGAAGATGGCAACGAGTCACATGTGGAGTCGAAGACCGTGGCGGGTCGTATGGTGAAGTCGAAGGAGCCCCCGAGTGTAGAGTTGATGGAGTTGACCTAATGGTGGGGTCGAAGCGGCAGCGGGTTGCTGGATTTTTGTTTGGAGGGAGTCGATGTGGCGGCGGGTAGCGCGGTGGACGAGTAGTCGCAAGGTGGAGACGGAGTCTACACGGCACGCGCATTGTCGCGGTCGAGGACGGGAGTCGAGCCACTATCAGAGTCACGTAGCGGAGGGAGTCGAACCACGACCGGAGTCGCGTGAAGGAGCCGGCGAACATGGCGGTAGCCGAAGTACTTGATGGCGACGACTGCTCTTGATCCGTGGATTTCATGATTTTATGTGTGCATGTGTTGCATCGCTCCATGCCTCCTTGAATTTTCTATCCAAAATAATAATCTTTTCTTGGTACGACTTGGCCCAGCTAGAGGTCTCGCCCCTTTAATTTTCTTTGTTGATCTCATCAGTACGTGTTCACACGAATTCAATTAGATCTTGCATGTAGTGCTCCTGGTGGTGACAAAAATATTTATGTTTTGATATGCCTCGGCTATTGGGACTTGGTCCAGGGATCCGTGTTGCACCAGATTTTTAAGACGCGGCAATTGACTAGATGCCAAATAATAATCCCAGACGTTTGTAGCGAATCGGGCAGACATGCAATTTCAGTTTCTGTCAGACTCGGTAAATCACGACAGAGATTTTTGACTGGTCGTGAGACGGATCATGAGAATCGGAAAACATTCATCATCTGGATCGATGTGCGTGCACCTCTCTTACTTTGATCAGGAACATGTTCTAGATAGACATCCCTCAGACCGACCGTAGACCGCCGGGGTCAATGGAGCACAATGGAAATCCATCCATGAGTCGACTCACTCCCTGTGCTTGGATTAATTAATTCTTGCATGTAGTACTACTTCATCACGTGGAGGAAACAGCGCTGCACTTCACGCGAGTTTAGACTGGATTTTCCTGATCGCTTTTATTTTGGCCACCCATAGGAGTGCTTCCGTCGGCGATTCGGAACTGTTTTGAAAGCCAGTTGCATAGCTTTGATAGCTCCAGAGCATACCGTCCAAAACGTAAACGCGAAACTGATGACTCGCAATTTAGATCATGGGAGGCTGTGCATGGAACGCCAAAAAAACTTCTCAATCTTGTAGATCTTGTCAACTATGTACCGAGGCGGTGGAGATGAATTCAGCCGCAGTGGAGATGTTGATGACGAAGCTCTGCGCCTGCACCGACGCGGATGAATCGACCAGATGCGATATGGCTGTTGTTGATGGTGAGGGAGCCGAAGTGGATGTAGTTCTCCGACGCGGATGAATCGTAGATCATAGGTGATGGGGTCGTCGAGATCGCAACATCAGCGCGTCCAGTTCCCACAGGCGGCGCCAATTAACGAGGGTTTAACTCGTCAATGGCCATTGTTATGGACTTGGGTTTTGGAAAAGGAGGGAGCGCTGGAAGTCTCGATCGGCTAGCAAACAAGCACATAGGGACGCAAGGTTTACCTAGGTTCAGGCCTCGTAGAGGACCCTACTCCTGCTTGTCTGCTCTTAATTGATGATGATCCGAAGGATTACAATGTCGCCGATGGCGGTGTATGCGCAGATTAGATCTGGTGTATGTGCTAGGTTTTGCGGTATCTAGATCTATTGTCTATTGTGGGAGTCACGATTGTCTATTGGGGTCTTAGGTCGTCTCCTCCTCGTTGGACCCTCCTAGCCTTTATATATGGGGATGTTAGGTCTCAGGTACCAATACGAGTTGGTTACAAGTTATATTCAAACTCTAGTCTTGAGGTTTCCTTGTCTTGTGCGTTTGGGAGTCCGTGTCCATATGGGCTTCATATCAGTCGAACCATCATGGGCGTCATGGACCTGTGTAGGCCGTTGAGTGCACGTTCCGTCGAGCCGCACCAGGTAGGCTGTAGTCGAGTGCCTATTGGGCATACCCATGTCACGTAGGCTTCGTCTTCTGTTGCCAGATCGCCCAGATCAGACTCGCAACTGCTATTGTTGCCGTATTCTCGACTGATGTCGGCATTGAGTTCGCTCAGGGTGCCAATTGGCGGTTGGAACCACACTGCATGGGAAATCGCAGGAACCTTTGGCTGATCAGGGAGGAAAAGTGTGCCTAGATGACCAACTTGGAAGCATAAGCTCCCGATCGCAAAGCCAATTTCGTCGCCTACGGATTCGAAATCCGGGCGAGTTGCCGACGCGTGGACGGTGAAGTCGAGGGCGCCGAAAAGGAGGCGAGTCTCCGCTACTACGGAGTCATAGATCGCGGTTGATGGGGCCGAGGAAGCCGCAACATCAGCACTCCCGTTTCCCACAGACGGCACCAATTGATGAGGTATTAACTCATCAATGCCCATTGTTAATGGAATTAGGTTCAAGGAAGTGGGGAGCGCTGGAGGCATCGACCAGATAGCAAACAAGCACACATGTGACACGAGGTTTATCCAGGTTCAGGCCTCGTAGAGGATCCTACTCCTGCTTGTCTGCTCTTGATTATGAGGGAGTCGAAGATTACAATGGCGCGCAGATGCAATCTGGCGATGTGTATGCAGGGTGTATGCGTTAGTTCTCCTCGTCGCCCCCCTCCTGGCCTTTATATAGAGAGGCTAGGTCTCGGGGTAGCAGATCAAGTGGGTTACAAGTTAGGGTTTTCCTTTAAGTTTCTATCTATACTTCACCTTGTCATCCAAGAAGTCGAACTCTAGCAGGCCACCCGAATCTCTGTTGGGCTTCAATTGCATCGTGGACTCCTTCTTGGGCCGAACCGTATAGGCTAATCTTAGGTACCCATAAGGTATACCCACGTCAACCAGGATCCCAATATAGTGGGTAGAAAATTGACCTCTCACATCAAAAGAAGTCACCATATTGAACCACACCTTCCCGAGGTTCACCGAAGTAGAATGATTCACTCTTATGGAGGATGTTTTTAGACTAGAAAGCTCCTCAAAAGGATGTGGCAGCAATTTGAGTTTTTTGCTATTATCCAAATCATGGTCTATAAGGAGGATGCTATAATCATCATGTTGTTGAATGGATAAACCATCATCTACATAATGTGATGCACGATATCGCAAATTCTACCATCTTGCTTGGCATGCTCAATGAGATTATTACAAACATCAACTATATTAAATAGGATGGGGGAAGCAAAAAAACTTAATGTATTTAGGATCTTCCTGTTTTTTTGTTGAATCTCGTGAACCATTTCATGTAGCAGAACCACTCTACCTAGGATGATCCTCCTTGTATGAAGTTCGATTGGGTTGTCCACATCACCTTATCTCTGACCCCATTTTGCAAGCTATTTGCTACCTTAGTAAAGATACACTAAGCATACATACATGCCTAGATTGCTGAATGTAGCAAGGTTCCTTAATATATAGAAGAATGATTTTCTCGAATTTCAACTTAAACAGTTTCAAATTCACCATTATGTAAGTCCTTGAGCAACTATAACAAAGCATCATTTATTATCTACAAAAAGTGTTGATAGAATTCTGATAGGAAGCTGTTACAACCCAATGATTTATTATGATCTTTGAAGAATTGCTTCCTTCACTTCCTTCTTTGTAAATGGATCATTCAAGATCATATTTTCATCAAGTGAAACCTAAGGAATATCACTGATTTGATATTCCTCCAATGAGAGATAACCCACATGAGGGGATCCAAAAGGTTCCTATAATAGTGTCCATGAATGTTTTTAGATGAGCCACCACTTCAGTATGTCCTTCATCTTGGCTGAACACAATATTATGTTATATATATACATATTCCTACTTGCGACCATGTGGAAGCATCTCAATATCTCCCTCTACTGTATTTTGAACCTTGAATCTTAGATACCATTTTAGCTTAGCTTCTTGCAATAGCCTACTAATCTACTCATTTGATTGATTCCTAATTTAAATCTCTTGATAGTAAGTTCTCTAGTTTTTGCAATATTGCAAAACTTCTCATGTTAATGATGTTGGGCCACACAGAGATAAACAATACCTTTTCCCTGCGTGGTGATCCCAAGATCTGGCCAAGGTAGAAGGCCACAAGAATTACCACTAAACGCGTAGGTGTGGATTACTGATGAAGCGTGTCGGTTGATGAAGTGTAGTCCCACGATTCAATCCAATCCACAATTGTCGAAGTGCTGAACGTACAAAACCTCTATCGGTATCCACACGTACGAGGAGGATATCCGACAGTGGATTTCTAGGTCTAGTACGGCGTCTGGACTGAATGGGGATAGGGTTTCCAACGCATGGAGTGGTCTAACAATGCCCATTGGTCATTGATGTCTACGCACTTCTATTCTTGTAGACAATTGTTGGGCCTCCAAGTGTAGAGGTTTGTAGAACAGCGGCAAGTTTCCCTTAAGTGGATTACCCAAGGTTTATCGAACTCAGGGAGGAAGTGGTCAAAGGTATCCCTCTCAAGCAACCCTGCAATCAAGATACAAGAAGTCTCTTGTGTCCCCAACACACCCAATACACTTATCAGGTGTATAGGTGCACTAGTTCGGCAAAGAGATAGTGAAATACAAGTGGTATGGATAATTATAAGTGGTAACGGTGCCAGAAAATAGCTTGACGGGTAGGAAGAGACTAAAGGCAATCTGAAATAAAGATGGAAGCAAGCAAACATGTAACAGATCTAGTTACAAACAGTGTTTCAATGCTTAGAAACAAGGCCTATGGATCATACTTTCACTAGTGAACACTCTTATATAAATATCATTTCTTTATGATACTACTCTGAACTACTCTCCGGTTGGACACTCTAATCTATGGTAGGGCTATAACAGCACACCTCAAAGTCCGCTTTCCCCATCTAGATAACCCCACACTGTCACCTTGAGCGCTAGATGGTTCCAACAAACACCACAATTTCATAGAGACATCCAACTCCAAATATAACTCATAACAAGTATTTATGTAACCTTAGCCAAAGTGCCACACGGTGTGCACACTGTCAACTTCACACACGTGGGGATAAGCAAAGATTCATTAAAGCACTTGAGTAGCAGAATAGATCTATAGATTACAAAGCTCATGATCTCAATAAGATCACGCATAGAGAGAGATGAACACATAGCTACCGGTAGAGCCCTTAGCCTCGAGGAAGAATGACTCCCTCATCATCATGGGAATCAGCAATGGCGATGGAGATGGTGGTGGAGATTGATGGAGTTGGCTCTGGGGGCAATTCTCCATCCCGGCAGAGTGCCGGAACAGAGACTTTCTGACATGGTTATACCCTACAGGTACTCGAGTTTGGTATATACGGTCTAGATATAGCGGAAGCCCACGGCGTTGCCAAGGCCTAATGGAGAATTCGAGTGGCCCACGGAATCTCAATTGCTTGCGAGACAAGAAGAAGCTTAAGATAGAAAGTTCAAAGGGAAAACCCTAATCTGTAACCAACTCGATCTGCTACCCGAGACCTAGCCTATCTATATAAAGGCTAGGAGGGGCGGCGAGGAGGACACGTGCAACCCTAGTTTCCACAACTCATCTGTGCACCCCTGTAATCTTCGATTCCTCCGTTAATTCCAAGAGCAGACAAGCAGGAGTAGGGACCTCTATGAGGCCTGAACTTGGGTAAAACTTGCGTCTCTGTGTGCTTGTTTGCTAGACAACTGATTCCTCCAGCACTCCCTCCTTCTCCAAAACCCAAGTCCATAACAATGGGCATTGATGAGTTGAACCCTCATCAATTGGCGTTGTCCGTGGGGATTGGGAGTGCTGATGTTGTGGCTTCTTCGGCCCCATCAACCACGATCTACAACTCCGCAACAACGGAGATTTGCCAACTCTTCGGTGCGTTCGACTTCACCGTCCACACGCCGGCCACTCGCCCAGCTTTCGAGTCCGTGGGCGATGGAATCAGCCTGGCAATTGGGAGCTTCCGCCTCCAGGTTGGTCAACTGGGCACGCTTCGCATGCCTGACCAGCCGATGGCACCCACAATTGCTCCAGCATTGTGGTTCCCGCCACCAATCGGCACCCTCTGTGAGCTTAACGCCTCGGCAACAGCCGGGAGCACGGACAACGATAATAGTCGCGGATCCGATCTGGGTGACCTGGCCACTGAAGACGGAGCCTACGGCTCTAGATCTGAAAGTTGCAGGAGCAACAACTTCCCCAACCACTTCATGTGCACAACCATCAAAGCAGGCGACACTACCGCCAATCGTGAAAACGCTGGCACCAGCACTGGCACTAGACCACCCAATGGCAGCATGCCCAACGGCACCGGACCGCCCAACGACAGCACACCCAACGGCGGCCCCACCAACGGTGGCAACGGTGCACCCATCAACAATGGAGCGGCAGGAGAACCGCCGACCATAGTGAATGAACACACTAGAGAGCGCGTGGTGATCAAGCTCAACGACAATGAGTGGGCCCATTGTCGAGAAGCTCTGTGAGGCAATCCTCTGCCCCTCAACTCCCCGCAAGACATGCTGATGGGCTACCATTGGCTACTAAAGGAGGAATACAGACGCCAGCTACATGCAATCGCGCAACTCGAAGCGCGTAAAAAGGCGGCGGACGAATCAAGCCTTTGGCGAGCCGGTCTCTCCTCCCACGGAGGATCCTCCTCCAAAGGCAATGAGTACCTGGCCAACAAGAGAAGATATCGACTGGCCCACCTCACCGAGGAGGAGCGTGTGGAAGCCGCGAAAGTCCTCGACTTTGGCTCCATGACGGTGGATACACGGGGCAACGTGATCGCGAACACACCGCAAGCCGCGGTAACGGCGGCCACCATGTACCTCCTCAACAACCAGCCGCTAGCTGTAGATCCAGAAGCTGCCATGCACCGATCTATGATCACGGGCTTGGGGCTAGTCGAGGCAGCCCTCGACAAAGAGCCTGCACCGGAGCCAAAGAAAAGCAAGGCTCTAGCAAAACATTATTCCTCGCCTTTTTCCAGCGATGATAGCCACGATCTGTCTTGGCGGCGCCACTCATGGCGGCACGATCGCGACTACGATGCACGCGATGACCTCATGCAGTGCAAAATCGACAAATCAAGGGCAAGACACACTCGTTCGACTGACTCACAAGAGGATGAGACTGAGCTCTGCGGTGTCAGATGCTTCAGCAGGGCCATCAGGCAAAAGCGAATGCCTAAAGGGTTCAAACTACCTTCAGAAAACCCAAAATTTGACGGTCTACAGGACTCAAAAATCTGGTTGGAGGACCACATCTCCTCTGTCAGACTACATGGCGGGAGTCAAAGAACGACCATGCAATGCTGTAGCTACAGCTGCAGGGCGCCACTCGCGCATGGCTCAACAATCTCCCGCGCGGATCCATTCATAGCTGGGAAGAGCTGGTCTACAGCTTCATGCGCAATTTCAAGGGCACCTACAAAAGGCCCGCGTCAATTGAAGAGCTCAGAAGCTGCCAGCAAAGGTCGGGCGAATCGCTATGCTCGTACATCCAGAGGTGGTCCATCATCAAGAACTCCGCAGAAAACATCTCGGAGGACCGTGCAATCGACGCATTCAACGGCGGCGTTCGCCGTATAGAGCTCAGGGAGGAGCTGGGCCGCTCGAATCCCAAAATGAAAGACCACCTGATGGAAATCACGAATCGGTGGGCTGACGGAGAAGACTCGGTGAAAAACCATACCTACTCCAACGACGACGATGACCTTGGGCGCAGACGCGATCGCCGAAGCAAACATCGAATGCACGTCCACAATGACCGCAACGAGGTCAACATGGTCACAGCTGGCTATGCCGACAAACACGACGATAACCGCAACAACGGATACCACAGTGCTGGATACCGCGACAGCGGAAAAACCACGCAGGTGTGGCATCGCCGCACTCGCGAAGAGGCACCCGCAACATCTATCGAGGACAAACTGTCTGGGCCATGCAAAGTGCACTTCTACATCGACAAGCATGATGGCAAGAAGAAATCCAGCCACCTTCTCAAGGACTGCCGCGAGTTCCTCAAACTCCACGAAGGCCTGGCCCGGATGAATCGTGACATAGTCAACAGGGGCTATGGAGCCGCCCAGGCGCTGTGGCACATGGAGCTCCTCCACCACCGCCCGGACCACCACCACCCGCGGCCACACCGGTCCAGCATCACGGAGGAAAACCATACCCACGAGCCGTGGGCAACATGGGGATGATCCAAAAAGGACATCCCTCAAATCGAGTGCAGAAGGCCATGACTCGCCAAGTCAACTTGGTGATAAACTCTCCACCTTCCACCGCTGAGTACCTCAGTGGAAGTGACTCCTACATCACCTTCAACAGGCGTGATCACCCGCGCCAAGTTCCTCTTCCATGCCACTATCCCCTCGTACTCGAGGCGCAGATTGGGGGTTTCGACCTAAGTCGCGTCTTCATGGATGGAGGCAGTGGCATTAACCTCATGTTCGCGAGTACCTTGCGGGCGATGAGGATCCCTCTGACCAATCTAGAAGTTTTAGACACGACGTTCCACGGCATCGTCCTAGGTAAAGGCATATATCCCCTGGGCAAAATCAACCTCGACGTCATCTTTGGCACACCGCAAAACTTTCGGCGAGAGCACATCGACTTTGAGGTCGTCGACTGCCTTCACTATATCACTGTATCCTTGGACGTGTCGCGTTCGCGAGGTTCATGGCAGTGCCACACTACGCCTACCTGTAGATGAAGATGCCAGGTACAAACGACGTAATCACAATCAACGGCAACTTTGAGAGGTCCGACAGCTACGACAGGGAATTCAATAGAATCTCCCAGTCCTTCGGCATGCAGGAGGAACTCGCAAGATTGAAGGAGTCGACACACATTCCCCGAGCGCCTCCCCGAAGTTCACCCGACCTGTCCTTCGACTCGTCGGTGCACACGAAGAAAGTCCAGGTGCACCCAACGGACCCGGCAAAGATTGTCCTCATCGCCAACAACTTGAGTTCCGCGTAGGAACTCGCGCTCGTCGAATTCCTCTGTGAGCACAGGGAGATCTTTGCCTGGTGTCCAGCGGACATCCCGGAGTTCCCAGGGAATTCGTCGAGCACTCACTCAACATAAATCCAGATGCAAGGCCAGTCAAGCAGACAATTCGGCGACTGTCTGAACCAAGAGCAAAAGTAGTCGGAATGGAGATCAATAGACTCCTCGATGCAAAATTCATATGCGAGATCAAGGAAAGCACTTGGCCCGCTAACACAGTGCTTGTGCCCAAAAAAGACACGGATATCCTGCAGATGTGCGTGGACTTCACCTCCTTGAATAAGCACTTCCCAAAGGATCACTTCCCGCTGCCGCGAATCAACCAAATCATCGACTCCACCGCAAGATGTGAGCGTCTCTGCTTCCTTGACGCCTACTCAGGCTACAATCAGATTCGAATGAAGGAGGAGGATCAGGAGAAAACGGCGTTTACGACGCCCTTTGGTGTGTTCTGCTACAACACAATGCCTTTCGGGCTAAAAACGCAGGAGCCACCTATCAGCGGTGCATGTAGGCCTGCCTCAAGAACCAACTTGGTCGCAACATCCAAGTCTACGTTGATGACATCGTCATCAAAACAAAAGAGGAAGCCTCGCTAATCGACGATCTACGCGAGACCTTCGCCAACCTTGACCACTACCGAATCAAGCTCAATCCGGACAAATGCGCCTTCAGCGTACCATCTGGGCCATTACTCGGGTATCTCATCTCCACGAGAGGGATCGAAGCAAACCCGAAAAAAATAAAGGCCATACTGGCCATGGAGAAGCCAAAGAACGTAAGAGGCGTCCAGCAGCTGGCCGGGTGAATCACGTCGCTCAGTCAATTCTGTAGGGGTTCCGCGTATGAAAACAATAAATTTTACCCTACGCCCCTGAACCCCCTGAAGCTTCCAGGACCTATCTATTAGTAATACAGTAACGGGAGGGGCTTTTCACGAACTTACCCTTGAAGACCGAAAAGCGTTGTCAACGCTCAGGAGAGCGTGGTTGATGTAGACGAGCCGAAGCCGACCTCAAGGTCGTGATGAAGTCCTCGCGCTCCTTTGGCTCCAACGACTTGAGTGCCTCAAGTGAAACACCTCGCGGAGAGTTACACACATCCGGTGCCTGACGATGACTCCCACTTCCCCGATCCAGCAGCAGTTGCAGAAGTAGAGCTCCCGGATCCGAATCCCGCAGCGCGACGGCGCTCCACGGTGAACATGTCTCTCGTTCGCGCAGTCTAGACTTGGGACCACGGTCACGAGAGAGAGAGAGAGGGGGAGAGAGAAAATATCAACTGGAGGTCCTCCCAAAAGTGAGAAGACCTTTATTGATTATTGGTGTATTTATCTGGCCAAATACCCCCACTATATATAGGGAGAGGAGGGGGTACACCCTCCCTCAAAGTCCCGGGGTGGGACTAAAGGAGAGGAGGGGGTGGGGAGGCCGTAGGCTAGCCCCTAGTGGGCCCCACGCAGGGGGCTAGGCCCAGCCGGCCAACCCCCTTGCCCCTTATCCCTCTCTCCTTTCCCCTAATGGGCCTCTCCCTCCGGAAATTGGCCCATTAAGCCTTTGACCATTAAAAAATGATTTTCTATTTATTAAATAATTATGAATAAATGATTAAATCAATATTTAACATTCATTCACATATTATTCAACCTCCGTGGCTATGGAACACTTCCACCTCCACTCCGGACATCCTCCGGACTTACTAAAACCCTTCCGATTTTCTCCCTACAACTCTTCGGTGATTCCACCGATCCTATAAACACTCTCTAAGCATCATCAAGCCCTTAAGCGTGATACCCCACGGTTCGGGAACACTCCAAACATGGTTGGGACACTCCCACACCAATGATCGAAAAATAGCCGTTGTTGCTCTACATCTCCGCCACCAACCAAGTGGTAAGTACGGTGCTTGTGTTGGAACGAGCCAAAGAAAACAAGGTCCACGGGGTCCAGCGCCCAGTCTACTACCTCAGTGAGGTACTAACACCAACAAAACAGCTGTACCCGCACTACTAGAAGCTGGTGTACAGCATCTTCATGACAGCCAGGCGACTACGCCACTACTTCCAGGAGCACCCAATCGTGGTGGTCAACGACGCCCCGCTCGGGCACATCCTCAATAACCCTGATGCCACCGGGCAAGTCGTGCTTTGGGGAATCGAACTGTCTCCACGAGACATCACATACGAAAAGCACGGCGCGATCAAGTCGCAAGTCCTCCCTGATTTCCTCATGCACTGGATGGAGAACCAGCTCCCCGAAAAGCCAGATATGTCCTATCTCTGGATAATGCACTTCGATGGGTCCAAACGAAAGGACGGCGCTGGCGCGGGAGTCATACTGATATCACCCCAGGGAGACAAGCTGAAATACATTCTGCAAACGTAGTTAATCGCCTCCAACAATGAAGCTGAGTACGAGGCTCTAATCCATGGGATGCAGATGGTGAAAGCCTGTGGCACCAAGAGGCTCATCATCTCCGGTGACTCCAAACTGGTGGTCAACCAAACGATGCACGAGTGCGACGCACTAAGCGACAACCTGATCGCCTATCGAGATCTCTACGACACACTCGAAGGGGACTTCGATGGTTGTGAGCTGCGACACGTAGGCCGTGAAAGCAACGAAGAGGCGGACACACTCGCCAACATTGGCTCCACATGCGCCCCCATACCACCTGGGGTATTTCTCGAGAGCATCTGCGAACGCTCCATCAAGCCAAAGGCTCCAGAGAAGAAAGCAAGCGCGTCAACGGACTTGGGGGCTATGCCACCCAATGAGCCAATGGCACTCGATGACCTGGAGCTCGATACAAGACTCGAAGGACCAATGGGAGTCATGATGATCGAGCCATCTTGGACACAACCCTACATCACATATCTACTCAGCAAGAGGCTGCCAGATGATCCGACTGACGCGCGACACATTGCACGACGATCCAAGGAATTCGTCGTCATCAACGGCGAACTGTACAAACGCAGCATCATAGGAGTGCTCCAATAGTGTGTCTCCAACAGGGATGGAAGGGCCGTTCTCCTCGACATCCATGAAGGGACCTGCAGGCACCATGCTGGTAGTCGCGCCCTCATCACCAAAGCTCTACGAGCTGGATTCTACTGGCCCACGACCATGCGTGACGCCAAGGACATCATCCAGCGCTGCAACGCTTGCCAACGATTCGCGGACAAACCACACGCACCTGGCGTGGAACTCTGGCCAATACCATTGGCTTGGCCCTTCGAGCAATGAGGACTCGACATGGTCGGCAAGCTCCCGAGGTCCTCATGAGGAGGTTACGTCTACCTCTTGGTCGCAGTCGACAAGTTCACCAAGTGGATCGAGGCCATGCCGGTGACAAATCAATCAGGAGCCAGCGCTGTCAAATTCGTTGAATCCATTGTCTACCGCTTTGGAGTGCCACACAACATCATCACGGACAATGGCACAAACTTCACCTCCAAGGAGTTCCAGGAATTCTGCGAAAACCTGGGAATCAACATAAGCTATGCCTCGGTGGCCCACCCACAGACCAATAGTCAAGTCGAAAAGGCCAACGGCCTTGTCTGCGGCGGAATCAAGAAACAACTCCTCCGGCCACTCGAACAAGCCGCCGGATGCTGGCCAGACGAGCTGCAATCCGTACTCTGGAGCTTGCGCACAACTCCAAACAGCGCCACGGGATATACCCCTTTCTTCATGGTGCACAGTGCTGGAGCGGTGCTACCCGCAGAAGTACGCTACAAAGCCCCGCGGGTGGTCACCTATAGCGAGCAGGAGTCAACTCTTGCACTCGAAGACTCCGTCGACCTTCTTAATGAGACGCGAGAAATCACAGCAGAGAGATCAACGATCTACCACCAAAGCCTCCATAACTACCATAGCAGAAGGCTACGCCCAAGATCCTTCGTCAAAGGAGACCTGGTCCTGCGACTCAAGCAACAAGGGCATCTCAAGCTCGAGTCTCCTTGGGAGGGACCTTACGTGATTACAGAAGTAATCCCAAGTGGTGCCTATCGCCTTAAAGATTTCAAGACAGGAGTCGCATACTCCAACCCCTGGAACGTCGCACAGCTGCGTCGTTTCTACCCCTAGTCGTCTTTACATTACAAATAAGGCTATTCAGTCAGGCTACTCAGCCACACATGTACCTCGTACTATTCTGCAAATAAATAAAGCTAAGTGCCCCAAAACTCTGTGTTTTCCTCATTTTCCTACAAATCGATCACTCGGGGGCTGTGCCGCCCTTTACACTCTCGTTCTACAAACTAATCGTAGTATCCCGAGTAGCTGATACAACAACAATCGAACCCTTGATAAACACCAACCCAGTTGCAACGCACCTGACAGGTTGGCAAGGTGTTGAGATAACATAAGTCAGGCTAACGAAAAGGAACTGCAGAGTGCAAACACACTCGCAAAATATACAAGCTAGCAAGCTATTCACATATCAATGAGTATTAATTACATCCAACATATTCATATGAACTTTATAAAACTTGTACAACTATGTGCAGGATACAAATCATGCTACTGCTGCAACAGGAGAATGTTCGTTTGTTCCGCAAAGAAGTCGACAATTTCTTCCACTGGGCGATCAACCGCTTGGTAGTGTGAAACCATGTCCCAGGTCATACCCTCTGGCGGAGGTGGCGGCCCAGCGGCAACAGCCGCAACATCTACATCCGGCCTATGTAGTCGCACCAGTGACAACGCAACCTTAGCACCCGCTACTAACTGCTGTCGCACACACTCGCGAACCGCACTCAAATCCTGGAAATTCGCCAGAAGAGCCAACATGCTTGAAGGGATGACGTCCAATGGAAGCATCGTTTGGTAGATATGCCTAAGGCATGACTGCGCCTTCTTCAAAAAGTGAAGTACTTGAGAAGCACGATCCTGCAGGGTCGCAAGCGTGATCGCACGATCGTGGTCCACCCAAAAGTACCCACTCGCCTGTAGTTGCTCCTACATCAGATCATTCATTCGAACAGCAATCCGGTCCTTCTCATCCTGTGGATGACGGACACTAACAACTAAACCAAGAAAAAGGGCAAAGTATGAAGACAAGGCATCACCGCGACTAACTAAAAGAAAAGATAAGAGGGCGGAAAGCTAACATTTGAACTGCTCACTCAGTTGCGTCACCTCCTCCAAGAGATACTGCTCGCGGGCGGTAGCCTTCTCCTCCTTCGACTTCCATACATCCGCGCTACCACAGAGGATGGGCAACTCACGCTCTAGTTGCTTAATGCGATCCCGTAGTCACGAAAGCAGGGACAACTCATCCACCTTTGAGCGCGGCTGCGCCAAGGTTTCATCGGTGGGTGGAGGATCACAAGGATCACTCGAGGAACCACTCGACGTACCCTATCATAAACCAAGCAAGAGCAAAATAAGGGACCAAGAGTACATTGATAAAAGGCTCGAATGCATTCAGAAACGGCAAAGTCTTGACAGGGATACTCCCACAAAAAGCATGGTTTCAACACAAAAATAAAACTACAACTATTACAGAATAGCTACTAAGGAGTAGCCTGCTTCTTCGACTTCGACTTGGACTTCGGGGACCTCGTCGAATCCATGGCGGTCTTTGACAACACAGACTTTCCAGTGCCATCCCCTAATGTCGCAACCTTCGCCGCATTCTTCGCTTGCTGTAGCTCCTTGGAGTATTTGGTGACTGTATTGATGAGCTATGGCCCATATTTACCACATCCAGTAGTGAAGGGAGCAAACACTACCTGTTGGCCATCTGTGCCGACGGGTATCGCCTTGGAAATCACGGCCGGATCCACCTCCACGCCATGGGCTTGCACCATCGCGAGTGCCTTGGTGGCGCCGACAGACCGCTGGGAGTTTCTGAAGTCCATGGGAGTTTCTAAAGTCCATGGGATTCCACCAGGTCCTCAAGGCTGTCAAGCAGCTCAGCCTTGGGAGTTCGATCCGTGCATATGCGACTGAGCACACCCTTGGCCTTCGTCAGCGTCCCTTGAAGGGAAGCGATGTGGTCTTCGACTGCGGCCATAGCATTAGCCAATGCATCATCGCGATGAAGGGCCTGGGCGTCAAAGCTCAGGCCGCCGACATCTACATACATCAAAGTGTTAGTACAATAACATGATGTCGAAGCAAGAAACAACGAAAATTCAGCCGACATCTACATACATCAAAGTGTTAGTACCTGAGAGGGACTTAGCAATCAAGAAAAGCTGCTCCTCGAGCAACTTCTCCCTCTCGGCATTGGAGGAACGCAAGTCCTCTTCGCGCTTTCGCAAGTCCTCCTCGTGCTTTTGTGACTCCTCTAGGGCCGCGATTGCTTCATCGTGACTCTTCGCCGCCGTGGCAAGCGTCTTTTCGAGTGAAGCAGCATAACGCAGAAGTTCGTTATGCTCAACTGCAAAGAAGAGGACGCATCATCAATCGAATCTAGAAAATTCACCAATACAAAGACAAAGGCAAAACTAACCTTCAACAACACAATGGCCATTATCCAGCCACGCATGCTGTCGACCCATGTCTAGGACTTCCTCCGCCAGGCGAGCAGCTTCCTTCACGATGAGTTGCATTAGAAGAAAACAAAGCTCAGCAATAGCACCAAGTATATATTCAACTAACAAAATAGCAAAGAGATGCTTACATGGTCCTCCAGAGACTCCGAGGATGACTGTTGCACAGTCATCCGAGCAACGACCTGGTGTCCCCCAGCATGCGAGGAACTCGATGAGTTGTGCCCAGAGTGGGCTGCCAATGGAGGAGAGGAGGATCATTCGGCCAGTTCCTTGGCCTTGGAGTCTGCGACTCTGGATTCCTTCACAAATTGGACGTCGCCAGAAGACGATGATGCCGCTTGACTACAAAACACATCCAGCAAAAACCTCAGGGAACGCAACTCCAAAAAAGAAACCAAGGCAAAGTCGTGAACTCACCAGTCAAATTTATCGAGGTCGAAGGATTGCTCCTCCGACTCCGACGACTCCTTTGGTAGTCGCATCTTCTTCCGAGCAGGAGGAGCCATGGAGCGCACATAAACAGTGGGGATTGGCTCCTCTGTAACAACAGAAGGGCCTTCTGGCGTTGTCGGCAATGAGGCATCCGAATCCTTGCTGCGGAAACACTTGTGAGTGTCCAGGTTGCTGGACTCGGGGGGCTCCCTCCTCCTCTTCGATTGGGACGGTTGACTCCAACTCGTCCTCTTCATCCACCTCGCGAGGGATAACCCCTTCAGGACGAGGGGGAAAATTGGGAGACACCTGCCAGTCCTGTATTCAGAAGATACAATATTATATATCACAGCATCTTAAAAGGCAACCAAAAACAAAAGCTACTTCATCATACAATTCTACCTCAGGAGGAGGGTTTGAGGCGTCGAAAGGAGGAACGACTGGTTCGCCTGGGAGAACCTCCTTGGTGGTGTACTTGGTCACCAGTCGCACCCTCTTATCAACCTCACCCGCAGAAATGCCATCGGTAGATACGCGAGTGGCATCGTTCGCCGGGCCCAGCGGAACATGGGGTGGACTCTACCCTGCAGAGGCTGGACACGACGGCGCAACCATGTGCGAATGAGGGCAGCGCCTCCCTCTTCTTTGCCTATGCAACTCTCGAGGTCGCAGACGTGCTTATACAGCACCTTCGTTTCCTCGGACTCGCTAGGCATCACGATATTCTTCAAAGAGCCCCTCCTCTTGCACGACACCGCGGAATCGAAGGGAATGAGTCCATAGTGCTCTCCGTTGGCCTTCTGGTCGTGGATGTAGAACCACTTATCTCTCCACCCTTGGACGGACGGAGTGAGCTCGATTTTGAAGTAAGTGGCGGAAGAGTCGACGTGGATTCCGTAGCCTCCTATGTTGTAGACTACCAAACTGGACGCCGACTGGCGTTTCAGCTTAAAAAGCCTCTTAAAGAGGCCAAAGTGTGGCTCGACTCCGAGCCAGCACTCGCAAAGAGTAATGAAGCAGGAGATGTGGAGAATAGAATTTGGGGACAGCTGATGCAGCTGGAGCCCGTAGAAGCAAAGGAGGCCCCTGAAGAAAGGATGCAGGGGCAGACAAAGACCTCGAATGATGAACGCAAGGAACATCACCCGGAAACTAGGAGGAGGACAAGGGATTAACTCCTCGCCGGGCACTCGCGAGTCGTCTTCCACGGAGGGAAGAACTCCATCTCGACAATGAAGATGCAACTCCACAGGCTTGATGATGGACACACGCCAAGCACCGTTGGTGACGCGGGTGCCCGTGCCCTTCTTCTTCCCACCACCGGCGGCGCTAGTGCCCATAGTGGCAGAGCCGCCCTTCTTCTTGGTGGCGGCAATGGCTGCGGCAGACCCAGCAGCGGCGCCTCCCTTCTTCTTGCCCATCTTCCGATGGCGGTGAGAACAGAGGAAGTAGTTGGGGAAGATATGTAGCTAGTCCAGCGCCGCAACGAGAAAGTGCGCAAGGAAGCAGAGAGCAGCAACAATGGCAATGGATGCAAGAACAAAGAAGACATATGGGGAAATTACCGCAGCTATGCTGCTACTTAACCTCCTCGCAGAAACCATCCAACAGCCAGCAGAAACCCTACTACACGCGTGGCGCACATCGCCATCGACACGTGGCGAAGATGAAGCACGAACCGTCCCCCCATTATTCCCATTACGCGTGGAAATCGAGGAGACGCAGTTAAAACAGAAGATTAAGCACGCCCGGTCAAGTCGAAGTCAGATAGTGGGACCCACCACTCGTCACGTCCCGTCAAAGCCGCTCACGCGGGCAACCGAGGTCATCACATCATCAGCACTGACGTCATTGATTTTCAGCAGTAGAAGATTTTCACTACTTTAGTCCTCGCTCGAGTCTTCGACTCAACTGAGCACTCGGGGGCTACTCCCATAGGGAGCACTGGTCACGCACCCTACGATTATCTTCATGCAGGTATGTGAACATTCAGGACATACCCACCACTCGAATCTATGATTCGATTGAGGACTATGGGTAACTCCCATAGGGAGCGCTGGAAGCAAATTTGATTGAAATAAGCAGCAAAAGACGGCAGCAGTCGCAAAAGGTCTTTTAGTCCCTGCTTGAGTCTTCGACTCAACCAGGCACTCGGGGGCTACTCCCATAGGGAGCGCTAGTCGTGCACCCTATGATTATTCGTACATCGTACTGTGTGTTGATAACATCCACACTCGAATTCTATGGTGACTCCGCCTCATACTATCCCTACAAAGAGACTGCATCTCCTGGGTCACCCGAATCGTCTCCGCGATGACAAAGTTCGGATGCCGCACTTACAGCGTAAAGATAAGACCTGAATAAGGCCTGGCAACGCATCTGCTGTGCACTACCAGATACATATCTGTGCCTGCAGGTACGATGAACATGCCTTGACGGACACGTCGAGTGCTCACACTTATACACTGGAATTCGACTTCTGTAAGACCTCCGTGGCCTGAGTAGAATTACGCCAGCACTTTTCCGAATTCGAGTCCGGGGACTCGAGTTTGAGTAGATTGCATTGTTTTGCCCTAAGGCAGTTAACTGATACCGATACATCGGATAAATCAGGCACGTATATCAACAATCCCTATGACACAAACTGAACACTCGAAAATATACTCGGTCATGCACTCAAAAGACTTCATAAAGTCCCCAGTCAAATCTGCGATTCCACTGGACACTCGGGGGCTACTGACATGGGTATACCCTACAGGTACTCGAGTTTGGGATATACGGTCTAGATACGGCGGAAGCCCACGGCGTTGCCAAGGCCCAATGGAGAATTCGAGTGGCCCACAAACTCTCAATTGCTTGCGAGACAAGAAGAAGCTTAAGATAGAAAGTTCAAAGGGAAAACCCTAATTTGTAACCGACTCGATCTGCTACCCGAGACCTAGCCTATCTATATAAAGGCTAGGAGGGGGCAGCAAGGAGGACACGCGAAACCCTAGTTTCCACAACTCTCGCCAGATTGCATCTGCGCACCCCTGTAATCTTCGATTCCTTCGTTAATTCCAAGAGCAGACAAGCAGGACTAGGGACCTCTACGAGGCCTGAACCTGGGTAAAACTTGCGTCCCTGTGTGCTTGTTTGCTAGCCGACTGATGCCTCCAGCGCTCCCTTCTTCTCCAAAACCCAAGTCCATAACAATGGGCATTGATGAGTTCAACCATCGTCACTTTATGTCCCCCGAATCTCCCCTTCGGTGGCGGCGGCGCTGTATAGGTTTTCGTGGAAATCTGATCTGGTACTTAGGGTTTTCATCCCAGGGGGATTTTATAGGTGAAGGGGCGATGTTAGAGGGTGGACCAGGGGCCCACACCACCTGGTGGCACAGCCAGGGGGACCCGCGCCACCACATGGTGTGGCTAGCCTCTGGCCCCTCTCTGTCTCGTCTTCTGGCTGCGTGAGTCTTCGGTAAAATATCGACTTTGGCTTTTGTCTGGTCCAATTCTGAGAATATTTCTTTTCCATCTTTTCTGAAACCAAAAACAGTAGGAAACAGGCAACTGGCACTGTGGCATCTTGATAATAGGTTAATTCCAGAAAATGTGAAAAAATACTCCAAAGTGTGGATAAAACATAAGAAAGTAGATATAAAACAAGCATGGAACATCAAAAATTATAGATACATTTGCAACGTATCAACATCCCCAAGCTTAACTCCTGCTCGTCCTCGAGTAGGTAAGTGATAAAAAGAATAATTTTTGAGGTGATGCACCATTACAATCAAGATCAAACCATTTGCAAGCATTGAAAGTTGGGATCAAAGTACTCTAAACATGAGCATGAAAGATGAAGTTCTAACAATAAGACATAGTGACTATGCATGCAACATGAAAGGATACAAACAAAGATCATGAATAACAATGCATTGAAAGACGTTTGTTTGTTTCACATATAGAAAACATAGCATAGTGGCATTCAGCTTGTCCCTCATAGTGTAGCAAAACATAAATGCATAAGACACCTTCAAAGTTCATAAGGGTGACTAGATACAAATAGTTTAAGAACAAGCAATATCAAAGTTATGAATCAATCAACAAGTCTTGGGACAATGCACATTAAACTAAGAATGGCCACTATTCTCTCTCAATAGGTGCATAAATATAGAAGATGGAGATTCAACATAAAAGTAAAAGAAAGGCCTTCATAGAAGGAAGCAGGGATTCAAGTCTCATAAAGAGCTTCCAAAAATTATGGTACTTATTAGCTTTCAGCTCTCATTGCCCCTATCATAAGCATCTTGTAGTGATTAAGGTTAAAGTGAACAAACTATGGAGTATATGCTTGACAAAGTATAAGTTGGCAATCTCATGTCCCTTGAATACGAGGGCCGCTCCTCATGCTACTCAAGTTTAGTTACCGGTAAGTTCTTGTCATAGTAAGTACATGTGTATCATAGAGAACCGCCAATGGGGTACCCCTTGCACGATGATACGGAAGAATCCTCATATCAAAATGACAAGGCAAGCAGACAATAAGCATCTCAGCATCTTCTTATTTACCATGGGAAAATGGTGCTTTTTTCTCTCTTTCCTCTTTTTTTCTCATCTTTTTTTTTATTTTTTTCTCAATCTCTATCTCTTTTTTATAAGAAGAATGCTTCATAGATTGCTCACTATGGTGATGCTGCAAGTTTCCACCATGATTAGGCATGGCTTAGGCTAGCGGCCCAGGCATTTCTCTAACACACATACATAACTCCATGGACTTACAAGCTCCCCTTTCATTTCACACCGACGACATCCATAAACAAAAGAGCATGATATCAACTAGGTACAATGTACAAGTGAAATGTTGAAAGTGTTCCCCATGACAGCATGGTTCTGCTAATCCCAACGTATAAGTGCAAGCATATACAACATAGATGACACAATGGTTCAAGTTTATTAGGGGCAAGAAAAGTAAAGTGTGCCATCAAGTTCGTGAGAGCTTTAATCACTAATTTTCACATAACAAGTTTAATTCGAAAGGTAGATAAAAACATGGATATACTTGGAATAGCAAATGCTAATAGGCAGGTATGGTGGACTCTTTGGAATAACTTGGTTTTATTTGGAGTTGGATGCATGAGTGGAACTCATACTTGGTATGGAGGCTAGCAAAAGACTGGGAGCGACCAACTAAGAGAGCAATAATGTCCATAATCATGCAAAGCGACAAAAGATTATTAATTAAAGCGTAAAGTGATATTACAAGTCAAAAACTAAATGATCATAGAGGCTATTGTGACTTGATATAGTCTTAACATGGTGTGAGCATGCGCCAAGTCAACCCAAATAAAGCATTTAAAGGAGAATACCACAATATTATGCTTCTAATATGCTAAAAAAAACGCATGATTCTTTCAAGGCACATTAAGCAATCTGAATTGTTTATAACAAGTCATGCTATAGCAATAATCACTAAGCATAGAGTCAAACCAATATCAAACATGACATGATAAAGTCTAGGCCACAATCAAAACAAGATCCTTTTTGTACCACTCATAAGCATGAACTATCCTACTCTTTTCCAACACCAATCGAAAACTAAAGCTAAACGTAGTGCTAGAAAAGGAGAACACTCGTAGAACAATAAGAGTGAAAACTATAGTGTTCTAGGCAATAAATAACGAGGTGTGTCTCTCTCCAAAAGAAGTGCGTTGGGATCCAACCAACTTATTTAAGCAAACTAAGAAAAATGGAACTAAAAACAAAACCAAGACGCTCCAAGAACAACACAACAGTGCATGAAACAATAAAAATGAAGTGTTTGGAAGAAACCTAGGATTTTTATTGATGAAGAAGGGGATGGCTTGGGCATCCCCAAGTTTTGATGCTTGTACTTCTTGAATATTTCTTGGGGTGACATGGGTGGCATCCCCAAGCTTGAGCTTTTGTCCATACCTCATCTTATCACATTACTCTTCCCTACACTTAAAATTTCCTTCATACAAAACTTCACACAATCTTCATTATCAACATTAGTGCATTCAAAAGATGGTAAACCTTTGGGTTTTAGTTTTAAAACAGCAAAACTTTCATTAAAAACACAAGCTAATATAGCAATTCCCTCAAAAATCTCAATTCACCAAAAAGAACCCAAAAAGAAATCGATAAAGAGGCAAATGCAAATAATGGTAGAAATCTATCAAAATAGACCAGCAGGTGAAAACCGATTTTTTCGAAGACCTTATGTTGCTCAAATCGAAAAGTGTTGAACTAACGAAAGTTAGATAACAACCTGGGGGATTTATTCAGAAAATTACAGCTCAATCCGATATACAGAGATTTTTCACAAAAGCTGTTTCGGGACAGTACTTCCCCAAATCTTACTTCCCTCTCATTAGAGGTTATTCTTGGCACAAAAATCAAATAAAAAAGGATAAGGAGAGGTTATTACATAAGTAATAACTTCCAAGACTCAAGAAAACTATTGGGTTATCTCCCAAGAAGTACTTTTCTTTAACGCCTTTGAGCTAGGCATGATAATTTCGATGATGCTCACATAAGAAAGATGAATTGAAGTAAAAGAGAGCATCAAGAAGCAAATATGAAACACATTTAAGTCTAACCCACTTCCTATGAAAAATAATGTTGTAAAGAAACAAGTCATGAAATCACAAAGCAACAAGCATAGGAAAGCAAAACAAGTGCAACTTCAAAATTTTCAACATAAAGAGGGGAAACTTAATATTGTTGAGACACATAAAACCATGTCTCCCTCTCTCATAATAACTTTCAGTAGCATCATGAATAAAATTAACAATATAACTATCACATAAAACATTCTTATCATGAGCCACATGCATAACAGAATTAATACTCCCCACATAAACATAGTCATTCTTATTAATTGTAGTGGGAGCAAATTTAACAAAATAGCTATCATTATTATTCTCATCACCATAATCATCAAATATAGGAGGCATATTGTAATCATAATTAATTTTCTCCTCAATAGTAGGTGGATTAAAATATCATATTCATCATTGCAATCATCATATATTGGAGGTGTGGTATCATCATAAGCAATAGAATAATTATCTTCCAAAGTGTGTTCATTTGTAAACATGTCATCATTGGAAGGAACATGGATAACACTAATAGTACACCAATTATTAATATCATCATTTTTAGAATTGGTACCGAAGAGATTTTCAATATCAAAAGAAATGTTCTTTTCCCAATCATGATCACTACTATAGGTAACATGCATAGGAACATCATCGAGTTGAGACTCATCAAAAACTATAATAGGAGCAACATGCTTAGGGGAAAATACCATTTCCTCTCTCCTTTTACTCCTCCTTTTCTTCTTTTTCTTCTTCTCTTTAGGAGGCAGAGGCTTGAAAGGAAGCTTCTCCATATACCCTAGTTTATTGTTAGAGACAATAGAAGAAACTTTGGAGGATTCCTCCTTTTCATTAATAAGATCAAAACACATATTAATCCTGTCATATTTTGGTAAAACCTCATCTTTTATAATATTTTGTATGTAAGTATTTGTGTGGCAATTATCAACACAATAAATATGACAACCATGCAGGATACTATTCATATCAAAAGCACCCATATCTACCAAAGAGGTTTTTCTTGATAACACTTCACACCCCAAAAATAATGTAGGTTCATCATGCTGATTAGGAGTGATCATGTTATCACAATACAAACTTGCAGTACTCATTGGATTGGAAGGGCTATTATTATGGCCTGAGCATTGAAAATTGAAATGACCCACTTCAAAGCAAAGTTCACAAATAAAAGGATAGAGGGCACAAACTTTTTTACCAAGATCATTTAGAGCCCTATACCATGTTCTAGTTTTTTCATTCTTGTGGGTGATACAATATTCTTATTAAATTTGATTCTTTCCACAAGGTCTATGTATTCCACAAAAATTAACATGCTTATAAGAAATAGTACTTTCAGAGGTGTGAGCATGTTTATTGCTATCATTAATAACAATTTCATTTTCCATGCAGGTGTCTTTAAAAGGCTCATGATACATGTCCCATTTTTATTTAGGAGCATTAATATGAGAAGCAAAGGCTCTAAAACAATCAATAAGAATTTGAGGATCAAGACCATATTTAGCACTAAGCTCTTGAAAATCAGCAGTTTTAGCGAAAGACTTAATGCAATCATACTCATAGTTTATACCTAGTTCTTTACCTTTGTCGTTATCCCAATCTTCGGTATTGCTTTAAATTGTTTCAAGAAGATCCCACTTAGCTTTGACCTCCTTACTTGTGAAGGATCCCTCTAAACAAGTATCTAGATAGTCCTTGTAATGTCCTAAAAACCTTGCATCGAAATTATTAATAACAATATTACTAGGGAGCTCATGAATTGGACATTTGAGCATTAGTGACTTCAATATCCCCCATGCTTGGGCAATACTTTCTCCATCATGTGGATGAAAATTATAAATGTAATTCCTATCTTTATGAATTTCATGAGGAGGACAAAATTTAGAGTAAAAGAGAGACTCAACTTCCTTCCACTCCAAATGATGAGGATCATCTAGTAGCTCATACCACTCCCTTGCTTTGACCTTAAGTCAAAAAGGGAATAGCTTCCTCTTAACTTGGTTCATTGAAATACCTACACACTTGAATAACTCGCATAATTCATGTATAAAGAGTAAATGATCACCAGGATGGACAGTTCCATCTCCAAAATAACAGTTATTCATAACACGTTCAAAAAAAATTATAGGTATTTTAAAAGGGATGCTTTCAGTATGTGGATTTAAAATATCACAAGTATCATTAGAATTACCACATATGGGAGATAAAGTATCATCAGAGCAAATTTTCTTCTTTAAAGCTAGGGAACTAAAAAGATCATTTTTATAAAAACTAACTTCCCCAAGCTTAGACGTTTCCATAGCATTAGTAACAAAGGTGTTCAAAAGATTCATACTAATAACATTGATATTAGCATGCAAAGAAAGTTCCATGGGTTTTTAAATTTTCTTTTCAGACAATTCATGTTCTACCTTAGGAAAAATACTAAAAATCTCTCTAATTTTGTTGTTGTTTTCCATTAAGCCTAACTAGTGAAAATAAAAACAAGAAACAAAAAGATATAATTGCAGAATCTAAAGGCAATAACTTTGAGCACTCACACACCAGCAACAATGCTAGAAGATAGCTTAGTAGCCAGAGGATGTGAGTACCTTTTACCTTACCTCCCCAACAATGGCGCCAGAAAATAGCTTGATGTCTACACACTTCTATTCTTGTAGACAGTTGTTGGGCCTCCAAGTGCAGAGGTTTGTAGAACAGCAGCAAGTTTCCCTTAAGTGGATTACCCAAGGTTTATCGAACTCAGGGAGGAAGTGGTCAAAGGTATCCCTCTCAAGCAACCCTGCAATCAAGATACAAGAAGTCTCTTGTGTCCCCAACACACCCAATACACTTGTCAGGTGTATAGGTGCACTAGTTCCGCGAAGAGATAGTGAAATACAAGTGGTATGGATAATTATAAGTGGTAACGATGCCAGAAAATAGCTTTACGGGTAGAAAGAGACTAAAGGCAATCTGAAATAAAGATGGAAGCAAGCAAACATGTAACAGATCTAATTGCAAACGGGGTTTCAATGCTTAGAAACAAGGCCTAGGGATCATACTTTCACTAGTGAACACTCTCACATAAATATCTTCTCTTTATGATACTACTCTTAACTACTCTCCGGTTGGTCACTCTAATCGATGGTAGGGCTATAACAACACTCCTCAAAGTAAGTCTTTACCATCTAGATAACCCCACACTGTCACCTTGAGTACTAGATCGGTCCAACAAACACCACAATTTCATAAAGACATCCAACTCCAAATATAACTCATAACAAGTATTTATGTAACCTTAGCCAAAGTGCCACACGGTGTGCACACTGTCAACTTCACACACGTGGGGATAAGCAAAGATTCATTAAAGCACTTGAGTAGCAGAATAGATCTATAGATTACAAAGCTCATGATCTCAATAAGATCACTCATAGAGAGAGAGATGAACACATAGCTACTGGTAGAGCCCTTAGCCTCGAGGAAGAACTACTCCCTCATGATCATGGGAATCAGCAACAGCGATGGAGATGGTGGTGGAGATTGATGGAGATGGCTCCGGGGGCAATTCCCCTTCCCGGCAGGGTGCCGGAACAGAGACTTTCTGTCCCCCAAATCTCCCCTTCGGTGGCGGTGGTGTTGTAGAGGTTTTCGTGGAAATCTGATCTGGTACTTAGGGTTTTCGTCCCGGGGGATTTTATAGGCGAAGGGGCGATGTCAGAGGATGGACCAGGGGCCACACCACCTGGTGGCGCGGCCAGGGGGTCGCGCCCCCACATGGTGTGGGCAGCCCCTGGCCCCTCTCCATCTCGTCTTCTGGCTCTGTGAGTCTTCCGGTAAGATATTGACTTTGGCTTTTGTCCGGTCCAATTCCGAGAATATTTTTTTCTAGCTTTTCTGAAACTAAAAACAGCAGAAAATAGGCAACTGGCACTGTGGCATCTTGTTAATAGGTTAGTTCCAGAAAATGTGTAAAAATACTCCAAAGTGTGGACAAAACATAAGAAAGTAGATATAAAACAAGCATGGAACATCAAAAATTATAGATACATTTGCAACGTATTAGTCATCCTACACCCCAGTATATATATAGGGAGTGAAAGTGGACTCCACTCACTTGTGGTCCATTCACTAAAGCCTATATTGGGCATTGTGAGTCCAACTCACTGACTCAGTCTGTGTCTGGTTCAGGTCCAACCCAAACGACTTGCTGCCGCTCTTAAGTGTGTGACCCCGCAGGCTCATGGTGACTTGGACATGATTGGAGTCTGACTCACAATCGATCAATCGATAGAGGATCCTAGAAGAACATGTCGACTCCCACGTACCAAATAGTCATGATGACATACCTTCCAATGCGACTTACGTCCAAGTCCCTTTTGCCTCATGATATACCTTATCGAGCTATAAGCGAATTATCGTCATTCCTTAAATAGCTCAACCATCTTCTTGATATGTGATATGTGATTCATCCAACTAACTCTTAGTCGATCGCAACGGTTAGCACTTAACTGAGTCGCGCATGACCATGCTTTCTGAATCATATCACCCGAGAGGGGCCAGAGAATATCTCTCCAGTCGAAGGGAAAAAATCTCATATTAGTTATCCACATCACGCAATTTGATTCTCAGCCAACCCGAACTCTGCCTTTATAACTTCCCTGTTACGGAACATCGTTTGATAGAACCTAAGTCAGTTGATCCACAACTCGGATTGTGCGACAACCTCAGGTGTAAGGATTACATTGGTTGATACATACAAATGATGACATGTTCGTTGTATCTCAATGTGGGCCAGTCCGACTCTCTAAACTCTTTAGCCGAATTCATGTAAGTCGGAATAGCATCACCATGCCCATGGCAAGTTGAACCTAGTCATTAGCCGACTTTCACATTAGTCTAAGTTGTGTGTCCAACACAATCTCAACGACCAAGGACATCTAGTATGAATAACATGGATATATAGTTCCACAACGAATCACATATTCAATGATACATATTAGATGTTCATACTAGGACAACTTAATAACTTTATGAATACATTGAGAATTACAACATACATGATTACCCTAGGGCATATTCCAAACAGTCTCCCACTTGCACTAGAGTCAATCATCCCAACATCATATGTCTAGGCATCTAATGCCCATAGCTATTGTGTGTGCCTCATGCTTAGGCTATGATAGCAACTTTATCAATGGATCTGCAATATTTGCATCTATGTGTACCTTGCATAACTTGATATGACTTTGATCGACAAGCTGTCGAATCAGGTGGTACGCATGAGTATATGTTTGTTTTCTGGTGTTGTCTACATTCCTTTCCTTGTGCAATAGCACCATTGTCGTCACAATAGACATCTAACGGATTGGACGAGTCCTGAACCACACCAAGATCCATCAGGAAATTCCTTATATAAGCGGCTTCCTTTGTAGCCTCTGAGGCAACAATATACTCAGCCTCTTTAGTAGATGCAAAGTCTCTTGCCTAGAACTCTTCTAGCTCATAACACCTTTGTTCATTACAAACACGTATCAAGATTTTGAATAGGAATTATCTGAGTTAGTAAGATAACTCGCATATGTGTAACACTTTACACCGAGTTCATCCTCACCCCCATAAACTAGGAACATATCCTTAGTCCTTCTCAAGTACCTAAGGATGTTTTTAACTGTTGCCCAGTGGCTTTCACCAGGGTCGGCCTAGTATCTACTCGTAACACTTAGAGCATAGGAAACATAAGGCCTAGTACAAATCATGGCATACATGATGGATCCGACTGCCCAAGCATACATGATCGCACTCATCCAACTTCATTCATTAGTTGTGAAGGACAATAAGTCTTGCTAAGTTTTACACCATGGGACATCGGGAAGAATCACTTCTTAGATGAATCCATGTTTAACTTATTCAACACTTTGTCCAAATATGTACTATGAATCAATCCAATAATGAGCCACCTTGATCTATCTCTATAGATCCTGATTCCTAGTATGTAAGTTGCCTCACCCAATTCCGTCATTGAGAAACTCCTTTTCCAATGATTCATTGGTTTCTTGCAACATATGGATATCATTTTCAATCAGTAATATGTCATCCACATATAAGATTAGAAAGTTTACTTTGCTCCCACTAAACTTCTTGTCTAAACAAGAATCATGATCACTCTTGATGAAGCCAAACGATTTGGCTACCTCATCAAACCTAATGTTCCAACTCTGGGATGCTTGCTTCAACCCATAAATGGAATTCTGAAGTTTGCATACCTTGTTAGACATTTTCCGGATCGACAAAACCCTCGGGTTGTATCATATACACATCTTCGATTAAATTTCCATTAAGGAAAGCCATCTTGATATCCATATGCCATATCTCATATTCAAAATAGGATGCTATAGATAACATGATTTGAAATGACTTAAGCATCACTACATGTGAGAAAGTCTCATCATAGTCAACTCCTTGAACCTATCGGAACCCCTGTGCGAAAAGCCGTGCTTTATAGACATAAATATTTCCATCCATAACAGTTTTCTTCTTAAAGACCCATTTTCACTCGACGGGTCTTGCACCATGTAGTAGATCAACCAAGTTCCAAACTTGATTTACATCTATAGACTTTAACTCGGATCTCATGGATCCAAGCCACAACTCGGAATCGGATCCCACAATCGCTTCTGAATAAGTTGCCAGATCATCACTGTCTAACAATAATACATCACGAACACTTCGCAATCTAGCCGATCTTCGTGGTGCATGTGTGGTTGTCGGCTTAGCTACCACGACCAGCTTAACCTCCAAGGATTTTTTCGGCATGCTACTAGCCGGTTCCTCTCCAATTTCTTCGAGATGCACCATGCTTACACTAACTCCCCGATTGAGAAACTCTTTCTCAAGGAATACAACTTTCGAGTGACAAACACTTTGCTCTCTTCTCGGTTGTAGAATTAGTAACCCAATGTTTCCCTCGGATACCCCAGGAAAATACACGTATCTGACTTGGTCGTGAGCTTGTTCGACTGAAGTCGCTTGACAAATGCTTTACAACCCTAAATCTTAAGAAATGACAAACTTGGCTTCTTGCCAGTCCATATCTCATGCGGTATCTTCTCTACCGACTGTGATGGTACTATGTTTAGTGTGAACCCTGCAGTTTCTAGACAATAACCCCAAAATGATAAAGACATGTCTATCAGACTCATCATTGATCGTACCATCTTAGTAAGTTGTGGTCGGATGTAAATGTTGATTGAACAATGAACTGTAGATCACAATTCAAGTGTGTTCATACAACATTGCATGATGGTATTCAAAGTTGTAGGTAATGCTATCAAGTTTTCGATAATGAATTACAGATACATAATTTTTGCATTTGTTTCAAGCTTCAAAGTTCAACATAGAAGTAGTGTACAAATTAGAAAAGTGTCTGGCACCCCCTTATCCCCACCAACCATCAGAGCCAACACAGAGGTGTCGGACATGCCTGAACACGACCACCACATAGGACACAAGGCCTCAGTCAGAGATAGGACCAGCCTATCAACGATCCACACGAGTCGACCATATGTAAATTAATGTCTTCACTCGCCCTGCCACATCACGTCGGTTTCCAATGCGCTAGAGTTGCGGTTTCCCCATGCACCACATACATTACGACAACTGATATTAATGTCGATGTCCTACTATCCACCTACCGCGCTAACGCATTTATCTACCCCTCCCACCATGCCCCTATAAACTATAACAACAAAGCCAGATCAAGTTGTGGGAATCCACAAAACCTCGACATCAACGAGGCAAACGAGGTCACAGAGGTTTACATCCTCACGCAACCGGCCTCTAGGCTACCAAGTGATTGGAGTGTGATATGTTGGGCGGGGTGCCCGTGTAGCCGGTCCCCACCGACCGAAGCCGCGGCGATGATGTCCACCAACGCCACTAGTGGTTATCGATGCAGATGAAGGGTCCTTAGTTCACCCCTAAAAAGGTGGGAACAAATCTATGATGACACAGAGGACACGCCGGAATGCATGTAGCTGGAGGAGGCCAGCACCATCGACGTGCCCTCCGATGACCAGAATTAGGGCTTAATATTATGTTTAGTCTAAATTTTGTTCAAATTCCTTTATAATATATCACAAAATTTAAATTAAATTTGAGGTGTTAGTTTATATTTGAGTGTTAATATTTTTCAAGAAAGTATAGGGGTAGTCACTAGAGGCAGTCGCCCCATTTGTTCAAACATGTGTCTGGCAACCCCATAGCGGACACAAATTGGGGCAACCCAGACTCATTATTAGTGGCGCCGGTGGAATGCTCTTATTATCATAGGCTGCACGATCTAGGTGTAATGGAGGACGTAAAGACTATGACATTGTTGAAAAACAAGGGAAACATAAGTAGGTTAGCCATATACATTTCTTTATTTGTATTCTGGAAGAATATAACCCTAGCCTTCGTTCGTCTAAGCTCCTTCCACGCATCTACCCAGGTCTCCGTCCTCTCCCCCGTCCGACGGCCAGAGGAGTGGGGACATGTCCTCTTGTTTGTTTTTCTTTTCATGTTTCCTGTTGGTTTTTGTGTCTCTAGCGGTATCGGCATGGGGTGGCGGCAATATGGCACATAGGAATAGGAATAAGGTCTCTCTGGCATCTCCCTACCTGGAGGGTGTCCTTATCGGTTTCACCGAAGGGCCGGTGAGAGTTAGTGACAATAGATCGGTTGATTCACTTTGGATCTTGACAATTGGTGTGTCTATCAATGGACATAATCGGATGATTATTGGTGTGGCGACGTCGACCTCTTCTCTCGCTCTTCTCTGCAGCAAGATCCGGGTATTTTCAACCCGTTGGATTGGTGGTGAAGGATTGAAAGCATGTACTGCTTGGGGTGCGTACTCGGCCGATGTTCGATGGGAAACTAGCAGATCTCGTTGTTCATGGGGAGAGGCTATTGCGGTCTTCAAAGCCTTGTATAAGCGTGTTTGCATCTGTCCATATCCCTTCATGTTTGTTGCGTATTTTTCAACCTCGAACGGACCACATGCAGGCAAAGGAAGAAGACGGGGAGTATGATTATCGATGTAGTTTATTCTTATTGGTTGTTTTGTGGCTTGTTGTCCATAGCTTGTAATGTCTTATGTTTCCTTAATGAATATCGGATATGAGATACCATCTGAGTGTCTTTTCATAAAAAAATGTCTAGACGGACATTGAAATAAAAGACCTTGGGTGAGACGACGATGGTACCTTCAAGAATGTGTTAGCGCATGTTGGTGGGCGGCAAGCTCAGTGAAGTGTTACGGATTGACCGGACGATGGTTTTTTGGGGGTCAGAAGACATCCTCATCGGCACGTCGGGTACCGACGTGGTGACGCCTATAGGCGCAGCCGTTCCTTCTGATGGGCGCCAAGTGTACCCCTTCCTCACTTCCCTCGTGTACTGGGAGAAATCCTAGAACCTGTCCGGGCAGCAGCGTCGTCATCGTATTCCTTCTTGAAGGTGCTGCTTGGTACATGGAGATTCGGACATAGTAGCATGGTGGGACTACTCCGGAGGGTGCAACGGTTACGGGGCAGCATCGGTTTTATCGATCTGGCAATGTCGGTATTACTTTCTTTTTTCTTTCTCTTGTTTTTCTCTTGGGGTTGATTGTGATGTTTGTCTTAGCAAGGATCTTTTTATTATATCGTGTGATTGCTATATTAATATATGAGGCGAAGGGGAGGTGGCTATTCGGCTCAAGGGTGCATTTGCACCCATCGTGAGAAACATATTTCGGAATGTTAATGTCTACATATACATTCCATATTTTATATTTGTTCATAAGGTTTTGGGTTGAAAGAACATTCTACGTGTCCCGTGCGTCCTATTCACGTAATATTTTTTGTTTTTTTATACATAACGCATTAAATGTTCTTTTGTCCCAAAAGCTTGTAAACGAACATAAAATGTTCGAATATATATATATATATAAATATGTTTTTTTCCAAATGGGGGAATACCCCGGCCTCTGCACCCAGAGGATGCACACAGCCTTTTATTATAAATATCCAAAGCTTCAGACCACAAATCTTACAAATCAAGCATCAGATAAGGTTGATACAAATACCAACCATCTGAATCGAGCAAGAGTTCTCACACGAGAAATCAAACAGCAGCTAGACATCTGTCAGTCTACTAGAATGACGCCACGAAACATGGCTGAAAAAATCCAAAGTAACCGTCACAAGACGGGTGCATCCAGAAATCATGGATTGCCACTAATGCTCTGGTAGAAAAAAAATTCCAGAATTGAATCCAATACGCCACCAGAAGGAGAACCTGCAAAAAAGATGAAACTCTCCTTTTGTTAAAAATACAGTTATTTTGACATTTCCACATTGACCAATATATGGCCAAAAGGCCAATATGTATCCTATTTTTATTCACCTTATCCACTCTATTCACCCAATTCTCAAACATATTAGTGATATTGGTAGGAGGTGGTAAATTGTATGTGCAATAAATCATACGCCAAATGATTTTAGCAAACGGACACGTAATAAATAAATGGTCAATTGTTTTGTCCTCGTCACAATAATAACATTTTTTACAGGCATTCTAATTTCTCTTAGCAAGATTATCTTTAGTCAATAACACTTTATTATTAAGAAACCACATGAAAATTTTGACTTTTGTAGAAATTTTAATCTTCCATAGATATCTTGTGGGGAGGCGCGGATGCCCATTCATAAGGTCTCCATACATATACTTAACTGTGAATACCTTATTCTCAGTTAACCTCCATAAGAAACTATCATGCTCATGATTCAGGGTTACTACCATTAGTCGCTCACAAAGGTGCGGCCATGCATCCCAAAATTTCTAGATAAGTTCGTCCTAAAACTGATGTCTAGAGGATTGTGAGACAATATTGAATGAACAAAAACATGTTTCCTATGCACGAGGTTGTATAACAAGGGATGTTGTTGATTAAGAGGCCCCTCCCCTACCTTCCAAAATCAAGTACCTTTCCTATCACCTATTTTAAAAGTTCCTCTAGAAAAAACTTATCTTTTACTTCCATTAGTCCTTTCTAAAAAGGTGAATCGGTTGGTTTGGCCTCAACCTGCACCAAAGTTTTGTCTGACAAATACTTATTATGAAGTATCTCTTGCCAAACCCCTTGTTTTGACAACAATTTATTTAGCCATTTGCTTAAAAGACATTTGTTCTTGATTTCAAGCACATCGATACCTAAACCACCCTGATCTTTGGGTCCACAAATAATATTCCACCGAGTTAGTCTATATTTCTTCTTATGTTCATCACTTTTCCAAAAGAATCGTGAACGATAGAAATCTAACATTTTCCTTACACCCTTTGGTATTTCAAGTAAACATAGCATAAACATGGGCAAACTCGATAGAACTGAATTGATTAAAACAAGCCTATCCCCATAAGATAATAATTTCCCTTGCCAACATCCCAGTTTACCCTCAAATCTATTTTTAACCGGGTTCCATTCAGAATTTCTAAGTCTCCTGTGATGTATAGGTACCCCAAGGTATCTAAACGGTAAAGATCCAGACTCTCACCCAAAAATTTCCTTGTAAATATGCTCATGTTCTACCGCATCACTAAAGCAATAAATTTCACTCTTGTGAAAGTTTAATTTTAAGCCAGACAATTGTTCGAAGATACATAGAATGAGTTTCATATTCACTGTCTTCTGAAAATCATGTTCCATGAACAAAAATGTGTCATCATCATATTGTAGAATGGACACTCCCCCCTCGACTAGATGGGGTATCAATCCAGCTACCTGGCCATTCTCTTTTGCGCGCAATGAGAATAGCAAGCATATCCGCAATAATATTGAAAAGCATAGGGGAAAGTGGATCACCTTGTCGTAAGCCCTTTTTAGTCTAGAAATAATGGCATATGTCATCATTGACACGAATGGCAACACTTCCACCCCGGACAAAATTATCTATCCACTTGCACTAGACTAGATCAAACCCTTTCATGTGAAATACTTGTTGTAAGAAAGGCCACTTAACCTTATCATAAGCTTTCTCAAAATCTATTTTAAATAAAACCCCATCCATTTTCTTCCTATGAATCTCTTGAATGGTCTCATGCAAAATGACCACTCCTTCAAGTATGTGCTGTCCAGGCATAAAAACCGTCTGAGTAGGTCTAATTATCTTGTGAGCAATCACAGAGATACGATTAGTTGCAACCTTAGTAAAAATTTAAAACTCATGTTGAGGAGACAAATGGGTCTGTACTATTGGATTGTATTCTACTTTTTAGGCAGCAAAGTAACCACTCCAAAGTTGATTTTAAAGAGAGGCAGATCATCTGTTTGCAACTGTGCAAAGAGAGTCATAATATCAACTTTAATTACTGTCCAAAAGGTTTGATAGAATTTTGCAGGAAATCCATCAGGACGAGGAGCTTTGTTATGCTCCAAGTTAAGATCTCATTCTAATCTTGCGCCACCTAGGGAATATCATTATTCATGCCCTCCAAAAGAGTAAAACTATTGGGAGTCAGCTCCCCAAATAGTTTTTTGTAATAGTCAGAGATGTAAACTCTCAAATTCTCCTCCCCAACAATGGTTCCTTCTTCTTGTTCTAGTTGATTTTTTTTCTTTTTTCTATGTTTACCATTGGCAATCAAATGAAAGTACTTAGTATTATTTCCTCTCTCTTGAATGTGCTTAGCCTTAGACCTTTGCACCAACTTAGATTCCTCATCACGTCTTAACTTTGACACTTGGTCATTGGCACTTCTCAAATCCATTCTTTCTTTCTTAGAAAGAGGAGAACTTTCAGCTTTTATGTCCAGTTTATCAATGATGGATAAAAGCCTCTCCTTCTCCTTTTTATATTTTCCACTAAGGTTTTTTGTCCACCGCGCAAAAAACGCCGTAAGTGCCTGATTTTGTTCTGCCAAATTTGTAGAGGTGTATCCCCATTCGGTAGCAACCATGTCAAAGAAACCATCTTGCTTCAACCATGAAAGTTCGAACGAGAACCTCAGATTATTGCCCTTGTGAGCCTGGCTTCCTGAATCAATCAAAAGAGGTGTATGATCTGACCCAGAGCGTGTAAGGGCCTGTACCGATACAGGTGGAAATTTGTGTTCCCAATCAATAGCGAAAAGAACACGATCTAGCTTCTCATAGGTTGGTGTATTGCGACGGTTGGTCCAAGTGAATTGTCTGCCCGAAAGAACAATCTCCCATAAGTTAAGGCTTTCAATTATTGCGTTAAAGACAAATGGCCAACGAGCGTTAAAATTGTCATTATTCTTATCTTCTCTTTTCCCTAAAATGTTAAAATCGCCCCCAACAAGTAAAGGTAGTGTCTCGTTTTCACAAACTCGCACTAACTCAGCCAGAAACTCATGCTTTAAGTTATCCTGAGCCGCACCATATACGTGAATAAGGATCCATTGAAATCCATCAATGTGGCATTTTAAAAATATTTTAACACAGAAATCGCCTGAATCGATCTTGTTGACCTGTAGTGTTTCTGTGTTAACACCGACCAGAATTCCACCTGAGCATCCATGAGGAGGTAAGCAGAACCATGCAAAATCCATCCCCAGGGTCAAGTGCTTAAGGAAAGGAACCGTGAAATTAAATCGTCCTATTTCTAAGAGGGCAACAAAATCTAATTTCGGTTCCCTAACAGTCTCGAAAATAAAAAATGGTGTTTAGCAGTCACTACTAGGAAACAACCTATAGATAGACAAGATGTTCAGTGTCGCATATACGAAACCATGCGCCACAGGAAAACATCAGTGGCGCACCAGAGAGCATGCGCCACAGAAGATTGGAAGTTCTGTGGCGCATTCTCCAGAGTATGCTCCACAGAAGATTGGTGGGACCCGCTAGCCGGTGTGGGTTGATCCAAGTTCTATGGTGCATTCTGAGATATGCGCCATAGAAGTTGCCTCTTCTGTGGCGCATATTTCCTCATACGCCACAGAACATGGAGGGGGGCCCCACCACAGAATCTAATTCACCCAAGTTCTGTGGCGCATGTTCTGATATGCGCCGTAGATGTGTTTCACTTCTGTGGCGCATATCCCAACATGCGCCATAGAACTTGGAGGTAGGCCCCACACAAGGAATCTAATTCACCCACTTCTATGGCGCATATGGACTTATGCGCCACAAAAGTTTCAGCATCTGTGGCGCATTTCCTCCATATGCGCCATAGATGAGGGCGTCCAGATCCAAGTTAAAAAGGTGACAAAAGATAGCTTTCTTATCTATCTATCCATCACCACCCATTTCACATCTCTACCTCCTCCCAACTTGTCTTCCTCCTCCCTCACACCCCATCTTGCCCATAGTTTCTCCATTTTCTTGTAACTAAACCTACTTTAATCCATAGCTTGGTAAGTGGAAGCTTCGCTCCAACTTCTAGATCTAAAAGTTTCTTACTTTTCTCTCTCACATCTCTATTTGTTTACTAATTCCTCTCCACCAACTTGCATTGTAGATCTATTTGTCCACACTCTCTCATCGCGCGGTCTCGTCTCGCTATTATTGTGTCTACTAGGTGAGTACTTGGCCATGAACATGTAGGTGAAGCTTGTCGCGCGGGCGGTGTGTGTGTGCGATCCATGGCGAGACGATGCTTGTGTGGTGCATGAATGTTTGCAATGGGAGGAAGTTTTTTGTTGGTTGCTTGTTGTTGTGTCGGGCCCGGCCGGTGTGGTTGCATGGATGTTTGCCGAAATGTTGATTGATTTCCATTTCGGCAAATTTTTGCACTACCCATATGTCCTAATTTTAGGAAAGGTCATGCCGAATTTTTTCTGGCTAGCATTCATGCATGTGTCTGTTCATATGGTGTGGTTATCACCTATACTGCTTTTGACCGCCAGCAACCATGGTCCTCACGATGAGCAAAAGTCGAATTGCTAGGTACAAGAAAGGCGTGAAGGAGGACATGATTCTGAACAACAAGACCATGATAAGATGTCCATGTCGAACATGCAAACTACAGCGCTGGATCGACCCTGAATCTAGAGAATTGGAGGGTCACCTGCTTAGGCGCGGTTTCATGCGCGACCTCAATGAGGCGCCAGCAGGACATGGTGGTGGTCACGAAGACGTGGGCGGGCGAGAAGACGAAGAGTCTACCGGGCATGATCATCATGACGAAGGAGATGCCGGCGGGCATGATCAGCATGGAGAAGGAGATGGCGACGGGCATGATCATGATCATGAAGAAGGAGAAGACGTGAACACATAGACGCTGCTAACTTTGGTCTTGCAGGACCCTCATGTTCAAGAACTGCTCCTCAAGGAGACGAGCAACGACAAAGTTGTAGCCAGAGAGAAAGCCAAGCTGGCCCAAATGGAGGTAGACGGGATGACTCCATTGTATCCTGGGTGTCGCCCCGAGGATACACGTTTGAGTGTAACGCTCAAGGCTCTGGAGATGAAGGCCAAACACAAATGGACTGATGTGAGCTTCAACGCGAACATGGAATACTGGCACGGCCGACTTCCTAAGGGGAACATATTGCCAACAAGTATCGAGGAGGCCAAGAAAATCGTGTGCCCTCTCGACCTACCACACATTAAATACCACACATGCATCAATGATTGCGCACTTTATCAAAATGAGTACGCGGATAGAACCACATGTCCGGTGTGTGGCCAAAGACGGTACAAGAGAGGGAACAAGAAAGTTCCTCGAAAAGTGGTATGGTACTTTCCTATCACCCCTCGTCTGTAGCGATATTTCGTAGATCCTAAGGAAGCAAAGCTCATGCAATGGCACGCGGAAAGAGAGAAACCCGAAGATGATCCAGAGAAGGGCAAGATCCTGACACACCCTTCAGACGCTAGCCAGTGGAATGCATTAGACATCGAGTTCGAAGAGTTCGGGGGCGATGCAAGGAACGCCAGGCTGGGTATGAGCACCGATGGACTCAATCCTTTTGGAAACCAGAGTAACACGCATAGCACCTGGCCCGTGTTTGTATGGCCATACAACCTCCCCCCCGTGGATATGCACGAAGCAAAGGTATGTACACATGAGCATTCTTATTCAGGGGCCAAAACAACCAGGTATCGATATGCATCTGTATCTCGGGTTATTGAGAGAGGAGTTAGCCAGCTCGTGGGAGACGCCGGCCCGTACGTGGGATGCCTACACTAAAGAATATTTCCATCTGAGGGTCGCGTTGCTCACGACCGTGCAGGACTATCCTGGTTACGCATATGTATCGGCCTAGGTGAATCACGGACACAATGCATGCGTCAAGTGCATGGATGAGACACCGCATCTCCAGCTACCAAGGGATCCCGGGTCTTCGAAAACCGTGTTCCAAGGTACTCGAAAGTGGCTCCGCATGGATCACCAATGGAGAAAACGTGGTGACCTATTCAATGGTAAGGACGAGCTCGAAAGAGCCCCGCATCCGAGGAGCGGCGAAGAAATCGAGGAGCTTTTGAATAATTGGGTAGATTGCCCTATGCTTGGAAAAAACGACCGAGGACAAAGCCGCTGCTGGGTGTATGGAAAGCAAGGTCTGTTTTCTGGGACCTGTCGTATTGGAAGGTCCTTCACACTCCCCATAGCCTCAATGTAATGCACATCACGAAGAACGTTACCGAGAGTCTTCTTGGCACTCTACTGAACATGCCGGAGAGGACCAAGGATGGGCCGAAAGCAAGAAAGGACCTTAAATTGCTTGGCATAAAGAAAGATCTTCAGTACCCTGATAGTGATGATGATGATGATCAGACGTAAGGGACTCAAGGTCGCCGCAAAAGAGTTAAGAAGAATGAGGTGGTGCTTCGTGCTGCCTGCTTCACTCTGAGTCTGGAGGAGCTCGAGCAGTTTTTCAGGTGCCTCTTAGGAGTGAAAGTTCCTCATGGTTACTCAGGGAAGATAAGCAGATATCTGGACGAGGCGAAGAAGAGGTTTAGCGGTATGAAGTCTCACGACTGTCACGTGCTGATGACGCAGATACTCCCCATTGCGATCCATGGGATAATGGACGAGCATGTCCGTGAGACGTTGTTTGGCCTCTGTAACTTTTTCGACGTTATATCTAGGAAGTCGATCAGTGTGAAGCAGCTCGACAGGCTACAGGAAGAGATCGTTATGATACTATGCGAGCTTGAGATTTACTTCCCGCCCGCATTCTTCGATATCATGGTGCATCTGGTTGTACATGTCGTGGACGACATCATCCAGCTCGGGCCGACATTCCTGCACAACATGATGCCGTTTGAAAGGCTAAACGATGTCATCAAAGGATTCGTTCGCAACAGGTCTCGTCCAGATGGAAGCATAGCCAAGGGCTTTCTGATCTACGAGTGCATCTCCTTCTGTCAGAATTATCTAACCACTAAGAACGAGGATGTTGGAATACCCACAAAGAAGCACCTCGGCAGGCTCGGTGGATATGGTCACCGCGAGGGCTGCTGCTCACTACATGTCGGCATTGATGGTCGACGCACTGATTTTGAAAGGGCACACCGAGTCGCGCTACAACACATTGAAGTGGTCGGCCCTTGGGTCGAAGAGCACATAAGCTTAATCGAGCAGGAGTACGTCGACCAGGGCCGGCCGAGGAAGAAGGGAGACGTAACTAGAGAGCACAACTCCAGCTTCATGGGTTGGTTCAAGAAAAAGCAACTGGACAATCCCCCACAGACGCCTTCTACGGAAGATCAAAAACTCATATTCTCCTTGTCACAGGGCCCAGGGCACAATCTAAGGACCTATCAATCATACGACATAAACGGTTACAGATTCTACACCGAGGAAAAGGACAAGAATAGTGAATATCAAAACTCAGGAGTAACTATGTTATCCTTTGCTGATAACGAGACTACTATGATGGAAAGATTCTACGGAAGGATCGAGGAGATATGGGAGCTCGACTACTGTGGAGAGATTGTACCGATGTTCCGTGTTAGATGGGCCAAGAACGTGGAAAAAGAAGGCCGCTATTTCACCACAATGGTTATACCAGATGCCAAATCAACGAAGAACGCCTCCGCAAAAAATGAGCCTTGGGTACTCGCTAGCCAAGTTGATCAATGCTTTTTTATTACCGACCCGTCAAAGCCCAACCGTGTTGTAGTTAGGAGGGGCAAGAGGAGCATCATCGGAATGGAAGGAGCCGCCAACGAGCAAAACTTCGATAAAAATGGCGACCCAAAGATCGAAGAGGAATTCGACAAGTACTTCGACATGCCTACTACTACTAAAGTAAGAAGTTAGACCACACTGCCTACTAAAGGTTGTCCATTCACCAGAAGAAATTTCAAAGTGCACGGGCTAAAGTATTCAACCACGACGAAAAAGGGCAAGAAGATTGTGAAGAGACACTAGCTCGACACATCACATGATTGTATATGTTCGGAGAGAGAGTTTTTTGAATAAATATGAATGTTTGTATATGTTCTTGCTTTATTTTAGACATATATATAATTAAAAACATATTACATGATTGTATATGTTCGGCGAGAGAGTTTTTTGAATAAATATGAATGTTTATATATGTTCTTGCTTTATTTTTAAAAATATATAATTAAAAATAGATATATAATTAAACAGATCTATAATTAAAAATATATTTTTAAAAATAAAAAAGTGTGAGACAGCCATGATTCGAACCTGGCTGCTCCAGGTTTAGAATGGCACAAGCAAGCAGCAGAGACCACTAAGGCAAGTGTGTGATCTTGGCATACTACCACGCGCGCCGCGTTTTGTACTAAGTCCAACTTTTGTGGCGCATATTCCCGAATTGCGCCACAGAACCTATGGACTTACCGAAATAAACGGTTCGGCCTTCATTCCCCCTTCTCCCCATATTCAGTCACCGCCGCGCGCTAGCCCTATACCTAGACCTTGCCAGAGCCACCACCGCCGTGCTAGCCCTTACTGCCGGAGCCGCCACCGCCACGCCGCCCGGCGAACCAGTGGAGGAGGAGCCTCCCGACGAACCCGTGGAGGAGGAGCCACCCTGCAGCCCGTGGAGGAGGAGCCGCCGGAGGAGGAGCCGCCGCGCCGGACCCCGCAACCCTCGTCGTTGTCAACCACTGCAGCAAGTTCATCCCCCCACCCCACACCCACACCCCCATGGTTCGTCCCCCCCCACCCCCACCACATGAATATTTTTATCTTACATGAGATTATCAACTTCCAGAAGTATTTTCGAAGAAAAGTCGTATGATCGTTCATAAGGTCTTCGTATATCGATTTCTATGTGTGTGGTTTTTTGTGGCATAAATATTTTGTGGTATTCATCTGTTGTAATTGTAGTATGGGTTGACGTTCTTCAGGAGATCAGTTTGTGATATTTATCTTCCTCGGGCTTTATTTATATTTTGTGGTATTCATCTGTTGTAATTGTAGTATGGTTTGAGGTTATTGGGCCACGACATGCCGCGGATAATAATATAGTATCAGGTTTGATTGTAGTACCTCTGTTCCTAAATATAAGTGTCTTATATATAGGAACGGAGGTAGTATAGTTTAAGGTTAGCTGGTGCTAGCTGCTAGCTAGAATTCGCATAGTTTAATTATCTTGGAAATTGCCATTTTTACTTGTCCATATCTAGTTGGTGTTGATCTGGACTTGATCAAATTGGTTTTTGTGATCCAACAAATACACACAATGGTGTCTTTTTAAAGATGTAATCTGGGTTGTCCACTCTTGCTAGTAGTTACTATTATGCAATCATTTTTTTGCTGTGTGTCTTTGCATTTTGGCAGTTAGAGAGAAAGAATAAGACCAACAAGAAGACTAAGTAAGCCTCTTGGTCTCACATCGATCTCTGACTCCCTTGTGCTCTGTGATACCACATCCATGGGTGTTTCTATCCTGGCCTTCTAGCCGATGGCCCTCATCGGATTCATGATGCATGCTGATCTGGCTATCTAGTCTTGTATATTTCTGTTACTTAGAATTTGATCTCTAGCTTGGTAATTAGAGTACAGGGTTAATAGTTAATGCCACCAATGTTTAGATGCAGCTGGTTCCTATCTTTTCACCAGGCCAGCTTCTGGTTATATAATAGGATAAGAACAGAGTGCACTACACTTGATTTGTTGCATATGATTCAAATATTTCCCTTGTACTTCCTCCATTCCAAAATGTAGAACGTTTTGGTAGGCTGAACCAAAAGATTCTAAATTTTGCAGCAGACATATCCAGAAAAAGATTTCGTGCCTAGAGAAAGTTGGGCTTGTTTTCTGTCAAGAAGTGAATGTATTCTTTGTTAGAACAGAAGTACATGTCTTACGAATTGTATATTTTATTTGCTTCTTTCTGGTTGCGTGTAGAGCTACTGCAGGCTTACATCAGTTCGGCTGGTTTGGTCAGTTTATGGTCTAGGTCCTCCTCACGCTGAAAATGCTAGGGGGTCGTTTTGGTGGCGTGATGTTTTTAGTTTTATTGACACACATTTCAGGACATGTTTAAATAGCTACTGTTTAAATAGATACTTTGATACATCTACTGTTTAAATAGCTAGAGCTCTTTTTTATTTAACCTCTGCCTACTTCAATGCTCATGTATCAGAGTGGGGAATGTGGAGGCATTGCACAGTGCTGGGTTAGCATGGCTGTGTGTGCATGTGTGTGTGCCCATTATATATCTGTTATGCCAGAATTAGAGCTCGTTATATATATCTACATGTTGTATGGGGATGATGGTACCTGCTGTTGAAATGTACTATGGATGATGGATGATGGATACTAGGGTCAATGCATGGGGGGTGGGGTCTTTTGTCTTGCAGGGATATATTTCTTCATTTGAGTTGCCCATTTCTCCCGAAATGTCGATTCACTTCCGTTTCAGTTGAGAAATGGGCACTCCTAGGTCAAAAAATTAGCAAAGGTCATGCCGAATTTTTCGGCTGAGATTTGTGCTAACTTTTTGCCTCTTTTAAATAGAGTAGTGCAAACATGTCGGGCAACAAGGAGTCCGGCCCTTCTAAGCACATGATCAGCGTCGAAGAACAAGCTAGACAGGCCAACCAGTCATTCTGGCGGGGGTCCCAACAGGAGGAGGAGGAGGCGATGAGGATGACACCACCATCGGAGGAGGAGGCGACCGTTGCCAGAGCTGCTGGGGCCAATGAGGGTGGAGATCCTGATTACGAGGGGGACGAAGACGACTACGATGGAACTAGTGAAGGTGGCGACAAAGAGGATGAAACCACCGATGGCGGCGCCCGCACCGATGGCGGCGCCCGCACCGATGGCAGCGAGCGCACGGATGGCGGTAGCGGCAACCCGGCCGCTTCTCAGAAGAAGAAGAAGAAGGAACAGAAGGAGCAGAAGGTGCTAGTGCTCACCACCGTCTATGATGAGTTCACTGAAAGTGGACAACCCATTGCGCCAGAGGCGATTGCTAAAGGGTACGGCCTGCAACTCGGGTGCATCGTCTGGGAAAGCATGTCGATCAACACGAAGTACATCAGACATGCTGACATGCAGATTTGGTCGATAACCTCCTTAAGAAGCTTCACAAGCGATACAGATTCCCAGAGAGGTTTAGAAACCTCGAGAGAAAGAACCCGGTGAACAAACTAGCCCTCATGAAGATGAGCAACGCCTTGAGCAGCTAGAAAACCCGGGTGAAGAATAGCATTGACAAAGGTGAAAGCTGGGAGGTTATTAGTAAGAAAAATCCGATGCTCGACGAAGAGGAGTTTAGGATATTCAAGGCAGATATAGCTACCGCTGACGCTATAAAATGGACTCAATGGGGAAGGAGTATGCGGGAATAGAACATAGGTAACCACCGCCTTGGAAGCGGCGGTTACAGGGGGAAATAGGCCATTTGGGACAAGGAGGACGCCGAGCTTGAACGCCTTGGTAAAGACAACCCTTGGCTTAAAATCACGGACTTGTAGCTTAGGCAATTTGTTCGGGCCCGCTACTACCTAGACAAGGAAACAGGGGAGTTCATCACCGACGATCCGGAGGTGAAGGCATTCGAGAAGAAGCTGGTAAGGAATTTATCGCCGATCTCAAGTCTATTGCGTTCTAATTAAGATAATGAAGTCAAGAATATAAATGGGTTCACCTTTCCTTGTCTCTGCAGGAGGATGAACTGAACGCTACTGCCACAGAGTCGTCCTAGGATTCGACGGAGCCGTGGGACGCGGTTTTCAACAGGGCGACCAATGCTTACAAGAAGAGGGAAAAGTGGTTGCCGCCATCCTCAGCTGGTCGTGTGTCCGGCTTCGGTACGAGCATGAAGTTCAAGGAGTACTACAAAGAGGACGCCAAGAAAAGAAGGGAGAGGAAGAACCAGGATAAAGCCGCTGTTGCAGAGCTGAAGATGAAGGTGCGGACACTAGAGGAGAAGGCGGTGGACAAGTTAGTGGAAGAGAAGCTCCGCTCGATGATCCCCCCTGAGTTTTTCAAGGGGCTTACTGCTTGGAATGCGGGAGGTCGACAGGGGTTGATACATCTGCCCAGCTTAAGCGGCAGCAACTCGGGCATCAATGTTACCGTGTCGCCGGACCTGGTGACCCCGCCGGCCGTCAATGTCGGGACGCAACCGCTCGTTTTGGTCACACCGACGCCCCCTCCTGCCAAAGATACCAATAAGGCGCCGACAGGCAATGGTAAGCCGTGAGGCACCCGAGCGGGAGATTGCAGATGATGATAGGCCGGCCGTCGGCATCGGCCATGTCTCTACATTAGCCGAGATCCACGCCATCACCAAGGTAACTAATTAGTTAGTGCACGTCATCTCCTTTATGCCTTTGATGCATGACTGCTGCCATCTCATGACGCCCAACAACATGTTTTTTCCTCAGGACACTTCTTGTGTACTCCTGCTTAAAGATGTCGGCGGTGAGTTGAAGGATGTTGCCAAGGGCACTCTTATACAACCGGCGAGCCGCATGCTGCACAACAATCTAATGGATGATGACGTGATGAGGGTTAGGTTGGCTCGGGTGTTGCCAGGGTGCGGCGATATGGACCCCCCCTTTCAACCTCAGGGAGCCGACGAACACAAGACCCTTGGGGAATGCTACAACTGGCCCTTGACATGGCCGAAGACCCAGATTCGTCTTGAGGGGGGAGCACCGGTGCCACCTCTCGACCGATCATTACCCGGCCACCACCTCGGAAGCCAGTAGCCACCATCGTCGCCACCACCAGCCGTCACCATCAACTCTTGGCAGCGTGTGCACCGCCACATGGCAAAGACAGTGTGCCACAACCGCCGTCGCCCCCGCTACCACCACCACATGATGGCACCCATAAAGATGATGATGAATTGGTCAACGTTGACGACTTCATCAGCACCGGTGCCGCCAAACAATTGTATATGTCTTATGTGGATGAAGAACCCTTCGCAGCTCGTGACGACCATCAAGTTGGTCGGCCCAATACATGCACGCAGCACCTGGTCTTCCATGGTCTTTCTCAAGAGACGCCTCCGGCCGCCGATCCACCACAAGAGAAACCGGGATTGGTTTTCAGCCCCAACACACTCCGAAAGGCGACTAATGAGCAGATGGCAGTGGCTGACACTGTTGTGAAGAAGAAGCACTACAGGAAGAGAGGTAATAATAATAATAATAAGGGTGCGAGCCAGCCTCTTCCGAAGAGGATCCGGGGTCAGGACGCCGTCGTCGTACCATCCACACAATTTGGCTTGCCCCGAGTGCATGTAGCTGGTGATCCGATATTGACTCCAGATATGATCCACATTGCGGTTGAGGCCATGTTAACTTTGCACGAGGGTGTCAAGACACTAGAGGCCCTCCTTCTTAAAGACGAAGATCCAAATTACCCGGTTTTCACGGCCAAGGTGCCATTGGACGTGGGCTTCGTCGATGAACCGCCTGCGGATATATTCTTCATAGCGTTTGAGGACATATTCAAGCTGTTTCTCACGAAACGGCTGGACTATAACTTGGTCCGCCTATACACGCTCAATCTGGCGCTCACGATCAAGAGAGAAAGTACCCCGGAAATCGCGATAGTGGATCCCTACTACATGCGGGACAACCAGTTGGTCGAAGGATCAGAGACACGGACCAAGGCGACAGCGTACCTCGAGAAGTTCATGGTGGACAACAAGAGGAAGGGCACACTTCTTTTGCCTTTCTTTCCCGAGTAAGTACGCACACTCGCTCATCGCCACCATAACTTATGCATTTCTTATAGATTTCTTCCTTTGCTCTTTTTCCAACATTTCATTCCAATTGTGTTGCGCAGAGACAAATACTGCACACTCATCGTCCTTGCCCCGAGGTATTCGCTAGCCACGTATTTCGACTCGGGGAGTTTGACGAAGAATAAAGACTACACCAGAATAAGGGGTGTTCTCAATGAGGCTCTCGAGGGCTACACCAAGAAGGGATGCACCTTCGTAGATAAGGGGGAATGTATCAAGGATGGCAAACACGTGTTCCAACATGTGCTCGACTTCCCCTGCGTCAAGCAGTCGACTACTGGTGCCAAGGAGGCCTTCTACGTCCTCCATCACCTTAAAAGCTATGTTCGGGATTGCCAGAACCTAACGCTGCCATCTAGTCTCCGAGGATGGGCCGAAACTTTGGCGAAAATCGACGATGCTGATCTTAGAGAAGACTTCCATCGCATTTAGATGAAGTTGTCGCAAATCATCATTGAAGATGTCAACACAAGGGCGGTCCCCTACAACAAGCCAAAGGGTTGAGTAAGAGGGGGATCGAAGAACGCCTTTGGAAGCAGGGTGACACAAGGACGTGGATGACAAAAGAGGGCTATCTACCGTTCCCGAAGCCGAGCGAGAAGAGGAAGTCTTCATCATGATCGATGTGTGCCTCTAGCATGATCCAGTGTGTGTATATTCTTGATGGACGCGTGCTGTATTAGTGTGTGTGTCATAAACTTTACTATCTCGTGGTCGAAATGGTCATTGTTGTTAGACTTAAACTACCTTGTGGTCATGTTGTCGTTGAACTTATTGCTTCTATGATGATCTAACTTTTAGGTTTATGGATCATTTGTTTTATATTCTGTGAACATATATATATGGATGTGAACCCTTTATTCATTCTTTTCGTTGTATTTTTACTAATATGCCTTATCGTCTATAGACATGGCGACGAGGTGGTATGTGGTGTATGTGGGTAGGGTTCCAGTAGTCTACGAGGAGTGGGAGGATTGCCACAAACAAGTGAACAAGTTCAGCGGCAACATCTACAAAGGATACGCGACTAGAGAGGAGGCGATAGCCAAGTGGAGGAACCACTTGTGGAAGAAGAACCAGATGAAGATATTGGTCGGGCTAATGCTCTTGCTCACCATTATCACAGTTGTATTCTATTTGATCCTAGTGTAGGCGGCGGTGGTCACTTCATATTTGTAATGTGAGCTGATATGAACTTTGTATTCGGCGCTTGTGTAAAAATTGGGCACTATATATGTATCTCGATCGGGCTCTAAGTGTTTGTATTATATATATGTCGGTTTTCATGCATCTACTACTTGTGCAATGTATTTTATACTCATCTGGATAAATCCTGTATAAATACCTAATTATACACCAGGAAAGTATTTTACTTTGAATACGTGTTACGCAATCAGTGGCGCATGGCTTTTCTGTGGCGCATATGTGTAAATGCGCCACAGAAGTTATTCATGTGGCGCATATGAAGAAATGCGCCACAAAAGTCTGGGACTTCTGTGGCGCATATCTATATGCGCAACAGGAAGCAGATATCAGTGGCGAGATAACAGTGGCGACTAGGATATGCGCCATAGAAGAGGTAATTACATGCGCCACAGAAGAGCTGTTTCCTAGTAGTGAGTATCACGAAAACCCCCACAATTTGAAATCATTCCTCGTAAGCCTTGCATGTTAGAAATTCTTCTTTATTCTAACTCTAGTACCTCTTCTAACCGTAGAAGGGTCATATTGTTTTTTCTTTCGTCCACGCGCCTGCGTAGTTTGCACAGCTAATATCTCATCAGTGTCATCTATTCCAACAATTTCCTCCTCCACCAAATCATCACAAAGATTAGACACCTTAGACACAACCAGGCTTTCCTCCCCAAGAAAATATGTGTCTTTCTTTGAAGCATTATGTTCAAGTAAAGTAAGTGTTCTTTTAAGCTCATTATCTTTAATTAAATTGGCCGCTACTTCCTTATGTTTTGAAGATTCACCCAAAGATACCCCAATTGATTTAGCTCGCTCAATAATATCTATATTTGAAAAAGACATGATTGAAAAGGTTGAGTTTGTACCTTTGAAGTCATCACGTCGCTAAACTAAATCTTGCGCACACTCCAGCTATGTAGCATCCGCATTGGGTTTGCTTCTAACACGGTCACTTGATCGAAAATTAGTAGCCATCTTAGGTATACCTTCAAAGGAAATAATTTAAGCCAAAGAAGGTTTCTTCCTAGCAAATAAAGCTCCAGTTGATGCAACAATAGGCCTCCCCATTTCAGCATCAATCGCCCTCATTGAAATTGGGGTATACGGAGTTCCCAACTTGAGACCAGACCCCATGACCACATCTGTCCCATCCATCACCTCTTGGTTACCAACCTCTGCCGTGGCAGAGACATCGTTCTCAGCAGCCTGCCAAGACGCAGCAGTAGCCTGCCGGTGCTCCACGACAGCCCCAAAGTGTGACGCGGCAGCCCCATCGGTAGCGACCTCTGTCGCGGCAGGAGAAATGGCCACGATAGCCTGCCATGCCTCCTTGGCAAGCCGGAACTGTGTCACGGTAGTCACCTTGGTAGAGGGCACCTCGTCCCCCCAGAAACACATTGATTTTTGACACACCCATCCATGGAATGCGCAAGATCAAAAGGAATCTATTTTGAACCAAAAACAGGTGCACAGAGATTAGATTTTAGACCGCAACCAATGAAATTATGTTTCATCTGAGATTCAAAAGAAAAGGATGGATCAGAACAATCCAAGTTGTGACTACCAAGTACCTTTGATTTCTGACTAGCCGACAAGGACGCTAGTTCCACAACCATATGTGCATCATTGCAAGCTGGTAAAAACATATGAGGTAAAAGTAAAGCATGTGAATCATCCATTCCCATGTCATGATTAGATAAAACACTAGTAGTAGAATTGTTAGAGCATGGTTCAATTATAAAATCGTTTACCTCCGTCATAGGTAATTGGAAGGAACCGATGCTAACAGGTGGTGAGGTTGGCAACACTGCCTCCTGAACACCTTCACCCTGTATATGTTCCCCCCAAACTTCGAACTATTATCCTTGCTAGAAGGTTGCCCCATTTGTTTTTCTTCCTCCATATTGCTCAAATCATCTTTTTTGTCATCATTGGCATTGTCATCTCTATCCTCGGAGTCTTGTGAACCCGTCACAGTACCCTCATTGGCCATAGAGCCATTGGGTTTCTCAACCAAAAACTTCAGCCTATAAAACCCCTTTTTATCCAAACATCAAGAAAAGGTGGAATGAACTCAGGGTTGGCACGATATACCAAAACCATGACAATTCCTTTGTGTCTAGTGAATGACATAACAACCGATTTAGTTTTGCCCAATAAAGAACCTAGCCCCCACAGGGATAGAAAATCACCTCTGGCATCTTTAGGTACTCCATCAATTTGCATTGTCACCTCAGGCAATAAGAAAAATGGTTCATCAACCCCCCCCCCATTCATCAAACTTGAGATAAATAGGAGTGTCAGGAATTGATATTGTTTGACCGCTCTCATTCGTTGAACTTCATCTTTAGTGGGAAATTTAACTTTGAACATATTTGGCTGGAACTCCAAATCCTCCCAATTGTAATTCGGCGAGAGTACCAATCTCTTGAGAATATAAATCAGTTGGGCCACCATCAAAGAACTGAAGGGGATCCGCAGCAGAAAACAAAAAAATTCCTACGATGGAACCTCAAAAACTGCCTAGGATCTATCTATGTAGTAATGCTGTAACAGCCAATGCATAGAGAATACATACCCTTGTAGTCCATTGATACATTGTAAATGTATCTATAATTTTTGATGTTCCATGCTTGGTTTTATCCACTTTCTTGTGTTTTGTTCCAACTTTGAAGTACTTTTTATATGATTTCTTGGACTAACCTATTAACAAGAGCCACAAAGGCTACCGCCTGTTTTCTGCTGTTTTTGGTTCCAGGAAAGTCAGAAAATGAATATTCTCGGAATTGGACGGGACAAAAGCCAAAGTGCCTATTTTTCCGAAAGGGATCGAGTGCCAGAATACGAGACGGAGAAGGGCCAGAGGGTGGCCACACCACCTGGCCACGCGGCCAGGCCTCGCCCGTGCCAGGGGGTGGTGTGGCCAGTCCAGGCACCCCCTCGGCCTCCCCTTCCGACTATAAGATGCCCTCGGGACGAAAACCCTAAGGGCCCAATCAAAAATCCACGAAAGAGTCTGTAGTCGCCGTCGTCTCCATCCCTAGATCGGGAGGATGAAGCTCTTCCGGCACCACCCGGAGAGAATTCACCACGAGGCCTTCTTCATCACCATGCAAGCCTTCGGTGTGATGCGTGAGTAGTTCATCCTTGGACTACGGATCCATGTAGTAGCTAGATGGCTGGTTCTCCTCCTTTGTGCTTTCATGTCTAGATCTTGTGAGCTCCGTTCATGATCAAGATCATCTATTTGTAATTCTACATGTTGTGTTTGCGGGGATCTGATGGATATTGAGATGCTATTTCAGATTGATTATTGATTCTATCATGTCTTTATTATTTGAGATCTTGCATGCTTTCCGTTGTTAGTAGCTATCTTGGCCAAGTAGATGCTAGCAACTCCAAGAGTTAGTATTTATGCTCGATAGTGGGTTCATGCCTCGTAACTGGGAAGTGACAGAAATCTCTAAGGTACTAGATGTGCTGCTGCTACTAGGGAGAAAACAACAATCCTTTGTTCATAGAACAATCATATTGTTTACTTTACACGCAGTTCGTAAAGCAATAATCTGTTGCTTGCAACTTAATACTGGAGGGGTTCGGATGATAACCTGAAGGTGGATTATTAGTCATAGATACAGTTGGATGGCGGTCTATGTATTATGTTGTAATGCCCAATCAAGTCTCAAAGGAGTCAAGATGATTAGTATATGCATGTATTGCTTTCTCGGTGTTTGTCAATTGCCCCGTTGTAATTTGTTCACCCAGCATGTTATCTATCTAAGGAGAGCCACCTCTAGTGAACTATGGATCCCGGTCCTTTTACTTTACATACAATCTACAATCTTTTACTGCTTTGTGTTTACTTTCTACAAACTTTTACTTCTTTCCATTCGATATGTTTAATCCTTTGTTTTCCGCAAAACACAGTGAGATTGACAACCTCATCACAAGTTGGGGACAAAGTTCTGTGGTTGTGTTGTGCAGGTCTCCATGTTGCTACTAGCACCGGTAGTGCGCCCTGCCAAAGCTCAGCTAGTAACACCTTTGAGGTGTTTCCTTGCTCCTACTGGTTCGATTAAACCTTGGTTTCATAACTGAGGGAAACTTGTTGCTGTGCTCATCATACGTTTCTCTTGGGGTTCCCAACGAGCTCTACATCAACCACGCACCAAGCACTTTTTTGGGCGCCGTGCGTTGAGCCATCAAGCGATTTTCTGGCGTCGTTGCCGGGGAGTCAAGGACATCTTCACAAGGGGAGTCCCTCATAACCAATCTCTTTACTTTGTTGTTTTTGTTTTGCTTAGTTTCTTTTTGCTTGGTTTGCTTGTTTTGTTCTTCAAAAACACAAAAAAAATAGTTTTACTAGTTTGCTTTCTTATTTGAAAACCCAAAAAAATGAGTACTCTTAAAAACACTAAGTTGTGTGACTTCACTAGCACCAACAACAATGATTTTATGAGCACACCTATTGCTCCACCTATGGTTGAAAATACTTTCTTTGAGATAAAACCTGCTTTGCTCAATCTTGTTATGAGGGAACAATTTTCTGGTATTGGTAATGAAGATGCTGCTTCCCATCTAAATAACTTTGTTGAACTTTGTGAGATGCAAAAGCATAGGGATATAGATGGTGATATTATTAAACTGAAATTGTTTCCTTTCTCTTTGAGAGGAAAAGCTAAAGAATGGTTGAATTCCTTAACTAGGAATAGTATTGATTCTTGGACTAAATGCAAAGATGCTTTTATTGGAAAATACTATCCTCCTGCTAAGATTATATCCATGAGAAGTGAAATAATGAAGTTTAAACAACTTGATAATGAGCATGTTGCTCAAGCTTGGGAAAGAATGAAATCTTTGGTAAAGAATTGTCGCACTCATGGACTGACTGCTTGGATGATCATCCAAACTTTTTATGCAGGATTGAACTATTCTTCAAGGAACCTATTGGATTCTACTGCTGGAGGTACCTTTATGACCATCACTTTGGGTGCTGCAACAAAACTTTTGGACAATATGATGGTTAATTATTCTGAATGGCATACTGAGAGAGCTCCACATGGTAAGAAGGTAAATTCTGTTGAGGAAACCTCCTCCTTGAGTGATAAGATTGATATTATTATGTCTATGCTTGTTAATGGGAAAGCCCATATTGATCCAAATAATATTCCTTTAGCCTCTTTGATTGCTCAAGAAGAGCAAGTTGATGTGAACTTCATAAGAAATAACAACTTTGGCAACAATGCTTATGGTAATAATGCTTATAGGAACAATTTTGGTAACAACAATTATAAGCCATATCCTCCCAACAATGGTAATGCTTATGGAAATTCTTACAACAATAATAAGAGTGCTCCCTCTGAACTTGAAGTTATGCTTAAAGAGTTTATTAGTAAACAAACTGCTTTCAATAAAACTATTGAGGAAAAACTCTCTAATGCTGAAAGAAATATAGCATCTTTAGCTGAAGCTCAAACTACTTTGAATAAAATGGCTGCTAAACCTGAAACTAATGATAATCCCTTTGCAGCTACTAATGCCATACAAGTAAGAATTGATGAAAATGTTAGACTATTAGCTGAATTACATGCTAAGTGGGAAAGAGAAGATGAAATTGCTAGAAATATTAGTGTTTCTACTATTACCACCACTTGTGTTGAGGCTAGTAATAGTTCTACTACTTTAGATGATAAAGTTGATTTTGATCTTGATGGTTGCAACATCTCTGAAGTTATTAAGTTCCTACAAAAGCTTGCTAAAAGTCCTAATGCTAGTGCTATGAACATGGCTTTTACAAAACACATTACTGATGCCCTCATAAAGATTAAAGAAGAAAAGATGAAACATGAAGCTTCTATTCCTATGAAACAAGAAGATGGTTGGGAACCCATCATTAATATGAAAGTGAATGACTTTGATTTCAAAGCTTTGTGTGATCTTGATAGTAATGTTTCTATTATGCCTAGAAGGATTTATGATATGCTTGATTTGCCTCCACTTGAAGATTGTTATTTGAATGTCCCACTTGATGATAATGCTAAAAAGAAACTCATGAGGAGTCTTAATGATGTTCTTATTATGGTTAACGATTCCTATGTCCCTGTTGATTTCTATGTTTTGGATGTTGAATACAATGCTTCTTGTCCTATTACTTTGGGAAGACCTTTTCTTAGAACTGTTGGTGCCATCATTGATATGAAAGAAGGCACCATTAAATATCAACTCCCACTCAAGAAAGGTAGAGAACACTTCCCTAAAAAGAGAGGTAAGCGCAAGAAATTTGGTCTTAATGCTTCTTCATTTGAGAATACTTGATCCCTTTTCTTCCTTCTTATGCCTAACTTAAAGGCGTTAAAGAAAAGTACTTATTGGGAGATAACCCAAAAGTTTTAGATGAGTCTTGGAAGTTATTACGTCTGTAATAACCTCTCCTTATCCTTTTTATTTGCTTTTTGTGCCAAGAGTAACCTCTAACGAGAGAGAAGTAATGATTGAGAAAGTTGCTGTCCCGAAACAGATTTTTGTGCTTCACCGTAAAAATTCGTGAGAGAGCTCTGTATGTCGGATTGAGCTGTAATTTTTTGTGCTTCTGCCCCAGGTTATTATCTAACTTTATTTAGTTCAACACTTTTTTATTTGAGCAACCGAAGGTCTTATAAAAAATTCGTCTTTACATGCTGGTCTGTTTTGATAGATTTCTGCCATTTTCTAGATTTGCTTCTTGTTGGTTCCTTCTTGAGTTCTTTTGGGGAATTGAGCTTTTTGAGGGAAGTGCTGCAGTATCTAGTATTCTAATGGAAGTTTATTTGGTGTTAGAACTGAACTTTAAGACTTATTTATCTTAGGTGTACTAATGTTGCTAATGAGATTGTGTGAAGTTTTGTATGAAGGAAAAATTTCAGGTGTATGGAAGGAATGAGTAATGAGATGAAGAATGGACTAAAGCTCAAGCTTGGGGATACCACGCATGTCACCCCAAGAAATATCCAAGAAGTACAAGTGTCAAAGCTTGCGGATGCCCAAGGCCTCCCCTTCTTCATCAATAAAAATTCCAGGTTTCTTCCAAACACTTCATTTTTATTGTTTCATGCACAGTTGTGTTTTTCTTGGAGCGTCTTCTTTTTTGTTTTTGTTCTGGTTTGCTTTGGTTTGTTTAGTTATCTGAATAAATTGGTTATACCCCCTCTTTCATACTTTGGTTTGCAAATAGTTTGGTTTGGTTTGGAAAAGAGTAGGAAAGTTCATGCTTATGTGGTAAAAAGAGCTTGTTTTTGACTATGGCCTATGCTTTGTCATGCCATGCTTGATATTATTTTGGCTTTATGCTTAGTATTCTTTGTTGTAGCATGACTTGTTATAAACAATTGATATTTCTTAATGTGCCTTGGATGAATCATGTGTTGTTTAAGCATATTAAAGCATAGTATAGTGGTATTCTCCTTTGATGCTTTATTTGGGTTGACTTGGCGCATGCTCACACCATGTTATGAATATCTCAAGTCACCATAGCCTTTATGATCCTTTAGTTTTCAACTTGTAGTATCACTTTATGCTTTGATCAATGATGTTTTGTCGCTCTGCATGATTATGGCCATTATTGCTCTCTTAGTTTGTCGCTCCCAGTCTTTTGCTAGCCTCCACAACAAAGTATGAGTTCCACTCATGCATCCAACTCCCTAAACCAAGTTATTCCAAAGAGTCCACCATACCTACCTACTAGATTATGCTATTCCAAGTATATTCATGATTTTGTTTACCTTCCAAATTAAACTTGTTATGTGAAAACTAGTGATTAAAGCTCTCACGAACTTGATGGCACACTTTACTTTTCTTTCCCTTAATAAACTTGAACCATTGTGTCTTCTATGTTGTATATGCTTGCACTTATTTGTTGGGAATTAGCAGAACCATGCTTTCATGGGGAACGCTTTCAACATTGCACTTGGTACTTGTACCTAGTTGATATCATGCTCTTTTGTATATGGATGTCGTCGGTGTGAAATGAAAGGGGAGCTTGTAAGTCCATGGAGTTATGTATATGTGTTAGAGAAACGCCTGGGCCGCTGGTCTAATCCATGCTGACATGGTGGAAACCTGCAGCGTAACCATAATGAGCTGTCTATGAAGCATTCTTCTTATAAAAAAGAGTCCTATATTGAGAAAAAAAGAGAAAAGAAAAAAAGAGATACTATGAAAAGAGGAAAGAGAGAAAAAAGCACCATATTCCCATGGTAAATAAGAAGAATGCTGAGATGCTTGTTGTGTGCTTGCCTTGTCATTTTGATACGGGGATTCTTCTGTATCATCGAGCAAGGGGTACCCCGTTGGCGGTTCTCTATGATACACATATACTTACAATGACAAGAACTTACCAGTGACTAAACTTGAGTAGCATGAGGAGCGGCCCTCGTATACAAGGGACATGAGATTTCTGACTTATACTTCATCAAGCATGTACACCATAGTTTGTTCACTTTAACCTTAATCACTTCAAGATGCTTATGATAGGGGCAATGAGAGCTGAAAGCTATTAAGTACCATAATTTTTTGAAGCACTTTATGAGACTTGAATCCCTACTTCCTTTTACAAAAGGCCTTTCTTCCACCATTATATTGTGTCCCCACCTTCTACCTTTATGCACCTACTTTGAGAGCATAGTGGCCATTCTTAGTTCTATGTGCATTGTCCCAAGACTAGTTGATTGATGCATACTTTGATATTGCTTGTTTTTAACTATTGTATCTAGTCACTCTTATGAACTTTGAAGGTGTCCTATGCATTTATATTTGCTACTCTATTGAGGGACAAGCTGAATACTATTATGCTATGTTTTCTTTATGTGAAACAAACAAACGTCTTGCAAAGCATTGTTATTCATGAATCTTTTGTTTGTGCCTTTTCATGTTGCATCATAGTTTCTTTGCTTATTGTTAGAACTTTGTGTTTCATGTTATGATTGAAGTACTATGATCCCAGCTTTGAATGTTTTGCAAATACTTTGATCAAGTCTTTGATGGTGCATGTCACCTCAAAAATTATTCTTTCTTTTTATCACTTACCTACTCGAGGACGAGCAGGAGTTAAGCTTGGGGATGTTGATACATTGCAAATGTATCTATAATTTTTGATGTTCCATGCTTGGTTTTATCCACTTTCTTGTGTTTTGTTCCAACTTTGAAGTACTTTTTATATGATTTCTTGGACTAACCTATTAACAAGAGACACAGAGTGCCACTGCCCTGTTTTACGCTGTTTTTAGTTCTGAGAAAGTCAAAAATGAATATTCTCCGGGTGGACGGGACATGGACGGACAAAAGCCAAAGTGCCTATTTTTTCCGGAGGATCAAGTGCAGAATACGAGGCGGAGAAGGGCCGGGCCACACCACCTGGCCAGGCATTGGCCCGCGCCAGGTGGTGGCCAGGCCACGCCTCCGGCGTCCCCTTCCAACTATAAGATGCCCTCGGGACGAAAACCCTAAGGGCCCGATCAAAAATCCACTAAAGAGTCTGTAGCCGCCATCATCTCCATCCCTAGATCGGGAGGGATCTGAAGCTCTTCAGCACCTTGGGAGAGGGATTCACCACGGAGGCCTTCTTCATCACCATGCAAGCCTCCGGTGTGATGCATGAGTAGTTCATCCTTGGACTACGGATACGTGTAGTAGCTAGATGGCTGGTTCTCCTCCTTTGTGCTTTCATGTCTAGATCTTGTGAGCTCCGTTCATGATCAAGATCATCTATTTGTAATTCTGCATTTTCTGTTTGCGGGGATCCGATGGATATTGAGATGCTATTTCAGATTGATTTTTGATTCTATCATGTCTTTGTTATTTGAGATCTTGCATGCTTTCCGTTGTTAGTAGCTATCTTGGCCAAGTAGATGCTAGCAACTCCAAGAGTTAGTATTTATGCTCGATAGTGGGTTCATGCCTCTGGTAATCTGGGGAAGTGACAGAAATCTCTAAGGTACTAGATGTGATGTTGCTACTAGGGATAAAACAACAATCCTTTGTTCATAGAACAATCGTATTGTTTACTTTACACACAGTTCGTAAAACAATAATTTGTTGCTTGCAACTTAATACTGGAGGGGGTTCGGATGATAACCTGAAGGTGGATTATTAGTCACTTCCCCATATTACCAGAGGCGTGAACCCACTATCGAGCATAAATACTAACTCTTGGAGTTGCTAGCATCTACTTGGCCAAGATAGCTACTAACAATGGAAAGCATGCAAGATCTCCAATAACAAAGACATGATAGAATCAATAATCAATCTGAAATAGCATCTCAATATCCATCGGATCCCCGCAAACACAACATGTATGAATTACAAATAGATGATCTTGATCATGAACGGAGCTCACAAGATCTAAACATGAAAGCACAAAGGAGGAGAAACCAGCCATCTAGCTACTACATGGATCCGTAGTCCAAGGATGAACTACTCACGCATCACACCGGAGGCTTGCATGGTGATGAAGAAGGCCTCTGGTGAATTCTCTCCGTGGTGCCGGGAAGAGCTTTAGATCCTCCTGATCTAGGGATGGAGATGACGGCGGCTACAGACTCTTTCGTGGATTTTTGATCGGGCCCTTAGGGTTTTCGTCCTGAGGGCAACTTATAGGCGGAAGGAGAGGCCGAGGGGGTGCCGGGAGCCACCACACCACCTCGGGCGCGGCCCAGCCGCCGCTGCTAGGTGGTGTGGCCCCGCCCTTCTCCGCCTCGTATTCTCGCACTTGATCCTTCGAAAAATAGGCACTTTGGCTTTTGTCCCGCCTAATTCGAGAATATTCATTTTCGACTTTCCGAACCAAAACAGCAGAAAACAGGCAATGCACTATGGCTCTTGTTAATAGGTTAGTCCAAGAAATCATATGAAAAGTACTCCAAAGTTGGAACAAAACACAAGAAAGTGGATAAAACCAAGCATGGAACATCAAAAATTATAGATACATTTGCAATGTATCACTCACCTTGTTCCATTCCGAGCTTCTTTAGAATCTTGTCTTAGGATATTCTGAACATATTTTAGAATTAAGTCCAGGAAGCATTCGACATTTAATGTTTATTAAACTCACTAATCTATCTCGGTAGATTTTCTTGTTTAATAACTTCAACTTCATCCTTATTTGTCTATTTAAATGTTATTAACACCAATCACATCATTCATATATGCCGTCCACATATCCCAGAATGATTTCACGCTCCCACTCAAATATGACATTCATGTTTGAGATCTAGGGATTTCACTTAACTCCCACTCAAAATATGTCAGCTACATATTATGAATTAACCAAGCTGATTTGCTCCCACTCAAATCTAGGTCCTCTCGACAATCTTGGATATTCCAAAATTCCTTAATAACCATCAAATCGAGAATTCCACTAACGAGATTTCAATGACCATTCATTTCTCGCATTTAGGCCCCTCACGCTTTGTATTTCGTAGGTATGTCTTGTTCAAAACATCACAAGTGGATCAACAATATAATTCCACCAACTTGTAGAATACATAGTTGAATCCTACTTTCTTTAGTAAAAGTGTTCGTTGAAACTTTATGATCATTATCATTAGTTTCTCCTCTATTTGTAGAGTTTGGTTTCACGAAACAAATTTCGCTGCGCCACTCAATAATCCGGAGGTAAGGTCTAATACCTTGTTTTGATCTTTTACTTTCTTCCACATGTATCTTCATCAAGACACGTCAACTTTGGACAACAACAGGTTTGCCCCTTTGTCGAAGATGAATTCATAGCTTCCTAAAAATGCTCTACAAAGACTTGTTTATTCGCCACGACTTTGGCTTATCGAAATCTCCAGAAACTCAAACTTGCTGTAACACTTATGGTGTTGTTTCCATGAATCTTTTTAGATGTTCCTTTGTATTTCAAATGAGTGTTTGCTTCTTTTGATTTCTAACTCTAAACAACAATTATAACCCCGATAGGAGATAATATGTATCTAATACAAAATGATTGTGATGTTCAAACATTTCAATACACTTTGAATTCGTCCAATTTTCATAATTTGTGAAACTTCTTTCACAAGTCCCTTTTATGCTAAACTTAACTTGAATACTTTAGTCGTGTTGATCAAATCGAAGAGACTTGTTAATTCAATTAATTCAATATCCCATTTTGTTGTGAACTCATTTGAACAATTCGAATCAAAACTTATGTTTTATTAAGTAAATACGCTTATTCACTTAAGTCCACAATTAACAAATGATTTCCACGACTTGTTGAAAATACGATACATCACTATGTATAAGATTCAACATTTCTTCGCATATCACCGTTTTACCAGAATGCGGAGTTTTAGTCATTCTGCCCAAGAGGCATGGTTTTGCAAAGTCTCTAGATTAAGCATCTAGGACCCCGATCTTCATAAAGAACATGCAATAACCAAAATGACTTAAACTATAGTGTCATTTCTGTCGTCGGATTGATGACAAGTATGCCATGAGGGGGTCCTCGAGGCGTGTGGAAGAGAGGGGTGTGAGGCATATGATGTTCCGGGACGGTGAGCACACAAATTTACCTAGGTTCGAATCCACCGGCTTTGGACGGATCCCACTCCTGCTAGCAATCCAGTAATATGGCAGAGCCGGAATATGGGTTACAAGGGGTTCGCCTGTGCGAGTTGAGATTGTAGACTATTAGGTTCCCTAAAGACTCTCCCTAGGACGGCTTATATAGATATCCGGCCTAGGGTTTACAGGAGAGATCTATCCGGCTACGACTAAGAGTCGGTTACAGAGTACATCTTGAACTACAAGTAATACTATGTGCCTTCCTATACCCGGACTGGACTCCGTCTCTTCTCCCTGACTGGGTCGCCCGTGAAGCAAAGCTCTAACCCGAAGTAGGCCACCCTGGTCAGTGAGGAACTGTGAGGATACCCGGAAAGTATATCCCCAACAGCAGCCCCCGGAAGTCTCCAAGATCCAAAGTCGGATTCATCATCATCTAGCTTGATCTTCGGCTTGCAGAATCTTGAAGGGTTCCTGAAACTTCAAAACAAAAGATACAATCTGGGTCTTAAAAATAAGTCGAACCTATCAGTATGTTAGTTGTGTTTCTAGCTCGCAATTAAAACTAAGCCGGAACTTGGTCTCTGACGTAGCCTGACACCAGCCATGGTCAAGTCACGTCACTGACAGACATTTCCTGTCAGCACGACCATTGGTGGGTCCGCCTTTCGCGGAACCGAGGCGCCGTTTCAATGTGTGTGTGGAGATCGAGGCGATGTAATCATCACACGGAGGTTTCCTTGTCCTTTCCACGACGCGTGGCATGTTTACTGTGGCATTCGCACGAATCTTGGCACGACTGGCGGTTATAAGGGGCGAGGATTTATTTTCCTCATCTTCTTCACCTATTCCAGTGTCGTTTACTTCTCCCCTACTTCTCCCACGTGCACAGAGCTCCCTTGCCTCCAAAAATTCCCAGCGCCGCCCATCCAAGGTCACCGGTGCACCGGAAAAATGGCTTCCACATCATCCTCTAGCGCAGCAGCGGCGGCAGCGACGGCAATGACGGCGGAAAAGGAGAGAAATCGCGGGGTCTGGATCCCGTGCGTCCTCGATGACGACAAGCTCCACGGCGTAGAAGAAGAAGGGCTTCTCCGTGCCGGCGACTGGCGGAGCGGCTTCGGTGAAGCCATCCCCAACCCTCGCAACTTCGAGCGAGTGCACTTCGGCACTCACCTGGACATAGGTTTTTCCTTTCCTCCCTCAGATTTCTTTTCTAAGGTGATAGATCATTATGATGTCCAACTCCACCATCTCCCCCAAACTCCTTCTTAGATATGAGCGCTTATGCATCTTTGTGCGAGGGGTATCTCGGCATTAGGCCGAGTCTCACTCTTTTTCGGTACTATTTTCATGTCCGGAGAAATTCCATCACCGCCGGTAATCCTTACATTGCCGGTACAATTAGTTTTTTGGTTAGGCGTGAGCGTGTTTATCCTCGGATTTTAGCTAGTGAGTCAGTCAAACAGTGGTCGGCTACGTTTTTCTATCATAAGGATATTCCTGCTCCCGGCAAAAGTACTGCTTTGCCGGCTTTCGTCGATGGAGCCGCCACGCCCCGAGCGTCTTGGGACGAGGTCGCTCCGGCTCTCAGTGACGATCTGCTTCTTGCCAAGAGATGGATCAAATACCTGATGAAGCACAAGGGCCTGAAAGGGTCCGACTTAGTCCAATGCTAGGTGGCACGCCGGATCCAACCTCTCCAACACCATGGCGACCGACTAATGCATTCCATCACGGCGTCGAAAAAGGACTCCCTTCGCATCAGCTCTAAGACCTTAAAGCCGCAAGATTATATATGCCAAATCAAATGGCTGATAAGGGAGCGGATTGAGAGGAAGATTCTGGAGTTGTCCCTGGACATGCATACAGCGAAGATCCTGTCATGCTGGTAAGCTTTAGCAACAACCCTTTTATGTGTTTCACCTTTAAGTTATTTTGCAATACTGAGATACTATCTTCTTTTTAGCTTGCTGACCTCCCCGAGTCGGAATTAGCTCCTATCGAGGGATATCCTCCCGAGTTTTCTCAGGAGGAGGAATTGGTCCCACTGCCGGACGTTGTGCCTAGAAAGCGCAAAGCTCCTACAGTTGCTATCGGCACAAAGGAAGTGCCAGTTGTGAAGAGGTAACTTTCCTCACTACTTCCGCCTTTGTAATTTACTCGTGATTTCTTCCGAGATGTAATGTTCTTCATTCTATTACCTTCTCAGAGCTAAACAGCTTATCAAGGGCAAAGGGAAGGGAACTACTTCTAAGCCCCTGCGTCAGACGAAGCTAACTTTGGCTTCTCCTGTCGTGGCTCCTCTGACTCCTGCCCCTCAGCCTTCTGTAGCGCCGGAGATTACTCCATCTCTGATCGTTGCAGAAGATCCGGCTCCCTCAGCAGAGCCAACGATCCTTGAGTCGCAGACTAACATCACCATGGGTGACTCGGGGTTTGATAAGGGTGAACCCTCTTCGAGTAATGATCCCTCGGCAAAAAATTTCACCGATAACCTCCTGAGCAATCCGGGACTTGCCAAATTTGGCTTATCTCGGAAATCTGCAGAGGAGATCCAACGGTTGGCCAAGGAATGCCTTGAAAGCCGAACCATTTATGCCGAGGAAGAAGCATAAGAAACGGAGGACATCAAGTACTCCGAACTTCTTGAACAAGTCCGCCTTCGTGACAAGGGACTGAGAGATGGCGTGTTACCACCTCCACCAGTGATCCCGCTCACCCTTGCCGAGAAGGTTACAACTGAAGTGAACATGTGCTTGAGCAAGCTCACACATGAACATCATGTAAGTCGGAATTCCAACTCCCATTTTTCTTTATGGTACTTTATATCATATCCTCTATCCCCCAAGCATGAAGTTGAATAGCCAATCCGGGTTTATGCTTCCTTAGGATGCCAAAGAATGAACTAGTGTAGACCCCAAGGCTCGTGCTGATATTAGCTACAATATTAGCCCGAGTCTTTAGTAGACTTCTGACTCTGGGTATTCTGACTTACAGAAAGTTAATTCATATAACCAGGAATTGTTGAAGAAAATCTGCAACAAGCGGAGGGAGATCAAAGCTCTCCGACTTGAAAATTCTGAACTAAAAGTTTCCAAGGATGAGGCCGAAGGTAAACATTCCGAGACTCAAACCTTGTTTTGCATTTCCATAGTCGAATATTTTTATTGAACTATTGTTCTTTTGTCTTATAGCACTGGTAAAGCGGTCCCGCGCTATGATTGAAGAGGCCGAGAATCTGAAGACCTTGGTGGTGGAAAACAAGGATCTCTGCCGAGAGCTAGACCAGCTTAAGGCAGATCATGAGAAGAGCATTTCCCAAGTTCTCAAATCCTCCTCCATGGCCACCGTGGAGCGTGATCGCAAGATTGCACTCCATGAGAAGAAAATCTCGGATCTTACCAATGACTTGTTCAGAGAGAGGGGTATTTCTGAGGCACTCCGGGCTGAACTCCAGAGTCTTCATGAGGAGAAAACCAAAGTCGATGATGTCATCTTTGGTATGTTCCCATCTTTCTGACTTGTCTACATTCTTCGACTCTTTCGACGTCGGATTTATTTAATCGTTTTGCATTATATGCGCAGGTCCTCTGAACTTGACGAACTCTGCCTCTGCCGAGCCTCACACCCACCAGCTTACCCAAGTCGGTGATTTGCTTCATGACTTCCGCCAATCCCTCGAGGATATTGGCGAAGCTCTCAAGGTTCCGGATATGCATAGCATGTCCGATTTTCAGGTGAGGAACAAGGCAAAGGAGATGCCGAAGCTTGTCCAGGATTGGAACATCTCCTACATGCGATCCGCAGCGCAGAACGCTCTCACAATGGTCATGAGCCACCATGGAAGCATGGAAATCTGGCAAGTGACCAGAGGGTATTCTACTGTGGACAAAGACGGCCAGAAGCAAGATATCAAAGCCATTATGGACTCCTACACCGGATATGGGTGCCACGTAGCTGATTTGACCAGCTACGACACTCCCTTCTTCACTCGCATGGACACGCCGCCTCCGCCTTTCGAAGAAACAGCCGAAGTTTCTGATGATGATCAAACCATATCGTATTTGGACATCTCGGATCGTAATCAAGGTGCGGCTGATGTATCCAGCGAGCCGGCAGCTCCTACCTCTCATCCTGCATCATAGATCATTAGAAAGAAACAGATGTGTTATTCTGAAAACATTATGGATCTGTAAATAAGTAGTGTGATACTTTTGCTAGTGCTAAGTTTTTATCTATTCAGCACTTTTGACTTAAGTTTTTGTGTGCCTGAAATGTTTGCATAAGCACTTGTATTTTTTGTCTGCACTTATTGTTTATCTGGCTTTCCGCCTCGTCCCTTTTGTGAGCCGGCTAACTTTCAGCGCGGAAATTTTGCCGAGCAGCGGAGCTCAATTGCTAAACCAGTTTAAACTCGGAAACAAAGCCGGCTTCCAGTACCAAAAATTCACTACTCGGAAAATACTTGCATCCGGCAATCAGACAAATAACCAAAGTATAGACCGGAAAATTTAGATTTATACCCAAAGGTAGCAATTTTAAAATCATAAATCTAAACCAGAATAGACATGAGCATAAAGTACTTTCAAGTATTCTGGGATTTTCAACTGTGACATGATCATTCGGAAATAAGGTGGTAACAACTTCTCAGAAAAATTTTGAGGCAACCACTACTTTTATTTCTCACCGAACATGTACACATATATGATTACAAAGAAAGATAAACTAAGAATAAAAGGGACGTAGCTGAGCAATATTCCATGGTCTATCAAACTCATCCGGATTTGTACTGTCTCCAGCTCTCTTTCTCTTCCTAGTAGCAGGTCTTTCCTTCATTGGCCGCATATTAGTTAGGTAGTATGAACCATTGTGTAATACTCGACTAACTAAAAATGGCCCTTCCATGCTGGGGAAAGTTTGTGCTTTCTTTGTTGCACAAGCCGGAGAACCAAATCGCCCTTATTGAAAGACCGGTTTCTGACTCTCTGGCTATGATACTTGCGTAACTTCTGCTGATAGGCTGTTGATCTCATTTTAGCAATGACGCGAACTTCTTCGACTAAGTCGAGATCATTTTGTCAAGAAATCTCGGCATCCTCTTTGATATACGCGGGCACTCTAGGAGAAGTGTGAATCAAATCACTAGGAAGAACTGCTGCTACGCCATAGACCAGGAAAAAAGTGTGTATCCCGTTGACCTATTCGGAGTTGTTCGCAAGCTCCATATTACAGAGGGTAATTCCTCTGCCCAAGCCCCCGCAGCACGTCGTAGTGGTGCTTCGAGTCTCAGTTTTAGGCCTTGTAGGATTAAACCATTTGCTCTTTCGACTTGTCCATTAGCCTGCGGATGTGCGACTGACGCAATGTCAAGCCGGATATTTTGTTCGTTGCAGAATTCGGCAAGTTCTCCCATAGAGAAATTACTCTTGTTGTCCATGATAATACTATGCGGATAACCATACCGGACTATAACATCCTCGACAAATCTTTTGGTTGTTGCTCCAACACAACTAGTGACGGGTTTAGCCTCAATCCATTTGGTGAATTTATCCACCATCACTAAGAGGTGAGTAAATCCACTTGGAGCCCGTTTGAACGGTCCTACCATGTCAAGCCCCTAGACCGCAAAAGGCCATGTTATAGGTATTGTTCGCAACTGATCAGCCGGAACATGAGCTTGTTTGGCGTATTTCTAGCAGCCTTTGCACGTCTTGACCAGCCGTTCGGCATCTGCCTTGGCTGTAAGCTAGAAAAAACCGTGTTGAAAAGCTTTTGCCACTAAAGATTTGGCTGCAGCATGGTGACCACACTCGCCTCCGTGGATTTCTCTTAAGATTTCCACTCCTTCTTCCGGAGATACGCAGCGCTGAAAGACCCCAGACACACTCCGCTTGTAGAGATCACCACTAACTACAGTATAGGCTTTTGCTCGTCAGATGATCTGCCAGCTCAGAACTTCATCTTCGGGTAATTTTCCATCTACCAAATAGTCAAGGTAGGGTTGATTCCAGCTAGGAATTACAGCCAGAACTGCTATTAAAGGTGAGTCGGATTTGGTCGGATACTCCTTGTCTACTCCCTTTATTGAGGGAATTTTGAGGTGCTCTAAAAAAGCGCCATCCGGGACCTCTTTCCGTGCAGAGCCTATCCGAGATAATGCATCTGCTTCCTCATTTTCTACTCGAGGGATGTGTTGAACCTCAAACCCTTCGAATGATTTAGATAGATCATCCACGACAGCTTTATATGCTGCCATGTGCTTATTTGCATTACAAATATCTGACATTTGTTGAGCAACAAGATCCGAATCTCTGTAACACATCAACGTCGGATGCCGATATCCTTAGCAATCTGGATCCCATGCAGCAGTGCTTCATACTCGGCAATATTATTTGTCGCTGTGAAGTGGATCTGCAACACGTATAAAAGTTTATCTCCTTGGGGTGATTTGAGTACCACGCCAGCCCCCGAGCCCCCGCGAGCCTTAGACCCATCAAAATATATGGTCCAATATTCCGACTCGGTGAGGGTCATATTCTCCTTTGTCTCTGTCCAATCAGCAACAAAGTTAACAAGGATTTGGAATTTGATTGTTTTCCGAGGTTTATACTCAATATCAAAAGCTGAAAGCTCTATGCCCCATTTGGCGAAGCGTCCTGTGGCGTCACTATTGTTGATTATATCTCTCATGGGAGCTGTGCTCACCATGGTAATTGGATGTTCCTGAAAATAATGTTGTAGCTTACGAGATTCTAAGAACACACCGTAAGCCAACTTTTGATAGTGCGGATACCGCTGTTTTGATTCTGTTAAGACCTCGCTGAGATAGTAAGTCGGACGATGCACCGACTATTCCTGATTTTCCTCTGGTCTTTCCACTACCATGACGATACTGACGACTTTGTTTGTCACAACAAGATATAGCAACATCGGTTCCTGTGGTTCCGGTGCCGCAAGGATGGGAGCACATGAGAGTACTGCTTTCAGATCTTGTAGAGCACCTTCAGCTTCGTCGGTCCACACAAAATTCTTGGTCTTTTTCAGGAGTTTGTATAATGGTGCGGCTCTTTCACCGAGCCGGCTTACGAACCGATTGACTGCAGCAATGCACCCAGTTAGTCTTTGTATGTCTTTCAGGCGAGTTGGCCCGGAAATGTTGAGTATAGCCTTGATTTTGTCTCGGTTCACCTCTATGCCTCTTTGGGACACGATAAAACCTAACAATTTTCCGACTGGGATTTCAAAGAAGCATTTCTTCGGATTAAGCATTATGTTGTATTTTCGTAGATTGGCGAACGTTTCCTCCAAGTCGGAAATCAATGTTTCCTTCTTTTTGGACATCACCGCAATATCATCCACATATGCATGTACATTGCGTATGATTTGATCGTGGAGGCAATATTGCATTGTGTGTTGGTACGTAGCTCCTGCGTTTTTCAGCCCAAAGGGCATCGTAACAAAACAGAAGGTTCCGAAGGGGGTTATGAATGAAGTTTTGACTTTGTCAGATTCCTTCATCCGGATTTGGTGATAACCGGAATATGCGTCGAGAAAACATAGGAGTTCCGAGCCTGCCGTAGAATCGATAACTTGATCAATCCTAGGCAGAGCGAATGGATCTTTGGGACAAGCCTTGTTCAAGGCAGTATAATTAACACACATCCTTAAATCAGTGGTGTCCTTTTTAGGGACCATTACAGGGTTGGCCGACCACTCAGTGTGGATGACCTCTTCTATGAATCCGGCTAACTCGAGTCAGGCTAGTTCCTTAGCTATTGCCTTACGCTTTTCATCGCCAAAACATCGTAAGGACTGTTTGACGGGTTTAGCGTTTGAGTTTACATTTAGAGAGTGCTCGGCAAGTTCCCTAGGTACTCCGGTCATGTCAGATGGCTGCCATGCGAAGATGTCTTGATTTTCTTGGAGGAACTTGACGAGCGCGCTTTCCTATGCGATATATAGGCCTACGCCTATCTAGGTCACCTTGGAGGGGTCATCTTCCTTCAACAGTGTCTTCTTCATCTCTTCCGATGCCTTGAACTCTGGATTCGGCTTTGTCACCTCCTTCTTTGTTGCGGGCATCTCGGACGGATCTATGCTCTTCTTGATCTCCTGGTACTCCTGTGCGTGCAGCACGGCTTCAGCAAAGGCGGCATTTCCATCCTTGCACTCTCGCGCTTTCTTCGGGTCTCCCCTGATGGTTATTACGCCACTAGGACCTAGAATTTTCATCATATTGTAAATGTAACACGGACGAGCCATAAAAGCCCAGTAAGCCAGACATCCGAATATAGCATGGTACGCGCTCTTGAATGGGACCACTTCGAAGGAAAGTGCTTCTGTCCGGTAGTTCTTTGGAGTTCCAAAGGTAACATCCAAAGTGATTTCTCCTAGGGAATTATCCTGTCTTCCTGGGACAACTCCGTGAAAGATCACAGAACTGTAGTTCAGCTAGGTATCTGAGATCTTCATCCGGCGTAGCGTTTCGACATACAGGATATTAATGCTGCTTCCACCATCCATGAGAGTCTTGGAGAAATCATAGCCATCAATGAGTGGATTGATGACTAAGGCGTACTTTCCTCGCATGTGCAACTTAGGCGGATGATCACCACGGTCAAAGGTGATTGCCACTTTCGACCATTCCAAGAATTGAGGGACAGCCAGAACTGTTGCATTGAGCTCATGCAGAACTGCTTTCTTGACCTTTGCTGGTTGAGATCCAAGGAAGGTGACGTAAGTGTCTTTCTTGGTTAGAAAATCTTTCTTCCCTTCCGGCTTGGGATTTGAAGCGTCAGCTTCCTCCATGTTGGAATCTTCCTTGGTCTCTTTGTCCTTTTCGGGATTCTTCTTTCCCTTCTTTCGCTTAGCCCTGTAGCCAGCGGTATCATCTCTCTTAATGTCGTCATTAAAATGACACTCGGTGTTTGTGTGGGACGAGCCCCCATTAGCGTCTAAGTGATGCACACATGGGTTATTGGCAATGTCGTCCCAAGAGTAGGTTTTGCCAAGTTGCTGGTCTCCTCTACCTTGAACTCTTGACGTCCCACGACCGCATCCACGGCCACCGCCACGTCCTCCTCGTCCTCTAGACCTGAAAGTAGCAGTAACCACTGCCGTTTCCGCCTTGGGCTTTTCTTCCGAGGTATTCTTGCGCTTCTGAGCTTGCTGCTTTGGTTGTTTTGCCGATTGTGGCAAAGCCATGGCGTTCAGTAATCCCTCTGCATCGTCATCGTCATCTACATACTTGCTCGCTGTTTCTATCATCTCTCCAAAATCAGTGACCTTGTCACACTTCAAGTGATGACGTAGTAATCCAATTGGGAGGCCTGCAATGAAACCTTCAATCGCAGTTTGGTCATTTACTCCTTCACAAGAGTTCTTGGTGTCGATCCATCATCCGAGATAATCTCGGCAAGCTTCTCTAGCTTTCTAGGTGCAACGCTATAGGTCTCCTACTATACAGGGCCTCCGGTATGTGCCTTCGAAATTCCTAAAGAACGCACTTTGCATGTCATACCAGTTGTGGATGGTGTTCTCCGGAAGTTCATTGAGCCATGATCATGTCGTCTTCCGCAACATGAGTGGGAGATATCAGGTTGCGACCAGGTTGTTTCCGCCTTTGGCGATACAGCAAGCTTGGAAGAAATCTTGGAGCCAAGTATCTGGCCAAGCCGTAGGCTTGAATGTGTCTTGAGATAGCAAATCCTTCCGGGAATTTTGTAGCTCTTATGTGTGGTCCGAAGCACTTTGGGCCCACGTATATATCATCATATTCATAGCGCTGCGCCTCTATATTGGAGTTAATCATGTGCCTTGCATCATTTGGGGATAAAGATCGTCCCGAATGATGGCTATGGCTATGATGCCTTGGAGCCAGACTTCGGCTTCTGCCACCACCTCCTCCACCACGACGCCCTCCTTGGGAGACGTTGTGATGACTACTTGGTGGAGAAGGTGGAGCAGCTGGATTACTTCCGGCTGATCGCCGGCCTCCGTCCGGAGCGTCATTATTCCGGTTCCGGGGAGGATCTTCATTACGACGAGCCCCCTGCCGGCTTGACTCGGCATGGTGTCCCTCATTCCTTCGCCCGTTAGTCGGACGGCTTGCATGTCTAGGAGGTGGTATTCTTTGTCGGTCCTCCTCCCGATGTTTCTCTTTATCTTCTTCCTTGTGATCCTTCGACTCTCACCGAGGAGGATTCTTCGGGTTCAGTGCAGCAATTGCTTCTTGCTCCGCAACTGGGGTAACGTTATGACAGTCGCGTGCAGCTTTGTGGTGTTGTCCTGAAGATCCGGTTCTTGAGTAGTTGTCTTCTCGACGGTCAGAACGATGATGCTGTTCCAGAACACGTTGGGGTCTTACGTCAGCCCAGGCCAGATCTGTGCGACATTGGTCAGAATGGGAGACCAGTTTTTGGCTTCTGGACAGGGCGACCTTTTGCTGTTCCAGACCCTTGTTGAGTAGCTTAATGCCCAATCGGATCTGCTCTGGGCCTAGATTAGCAGATAGAATTTCTCGAGCCGCAACGGCGTTTTGCACTGGGGTTGGATACACCCAATCCCCGTTGCTGTCACGTCGACGCATCCCATGTTCTCCTCCAAAGAGGACTTTGTGAATCTGCGGGAATTGGTCGTCATGAGTATGACGTTTCCTGGTCTTCTGATGTTGCCTAGAGTTGTAATTCTCCGCAGTTGCCATGTGTTTCTTTTCTTTGTTGGAAATATGCCCTAGAGACAAATAGTAGTAAGGACTATTATCATATTTCATATAGTTTATGATTAAGTTTTATATCATGCTATAACTGTATTGAGTGGAAACATCAATACACGTGTGATATACAAACAACTAGGGGTTCCCAGTGAAACTCTAGTCACTGGTTCATTGGTCAACAGATGATCATGTTTCCTGATCATGTGGCATTTATGCCAGTTGGAAATGAGGTCATCTCATTCAGAGAATGAGATGATGAACCAATACCCAACCTAAACATCATGACCCGATCATGTCACGAAGTTCAAGTTACAATGATTAGAAATGGATCCTCGTAGACTATTCCTTAGACCATGAGGCTATATCAGTCACTGTCTCCCGAGAGTGCTTAGATAGCATCAAACGCCATCTAGTAATATGGTGGTTATAAAGGTGTGTTCAGGTACTCGGAGGATACCGTAGAGGCAATATATGTCAAGAGCGGGATTTGTCCGTCCATGTGACGGGAAGATACTCAAGGGCCCCTCGGAGAAGTTATATCCAATAGCTACGCAGCGTGTGATTTGATCATGGGGCTATCACTTGTCGGAACGAGTCAAGTAGCGTTGTTCAGTAACGAGATTGAACACGACATGGTGATGTCATTGATCAGATCTCGGGCAATGCAAGTATCGAGTGACAAAGGGAATAAGACACGACTGTCCCGGTTCAAACAACGAAAGATCTTCGTGGAACGCATAGGGGTCACATGGCCATCCAGGTCCCTCTGTCGATCATTGGTGCAGGAGTGTCCCGACCATGTCTGGAGTGTTCCCTAACCATGGGGTACCATGCTTAAGGGCTTGATGATGCTTAGAGAGTGTCTATAGGATCGGTGGAATCACCAAAGAAGAGTAGGGAGAAAACCGGAAGGGTTTCGGTAAATCCAGAGGATGTCCGGAGTGGAGGTGGAAGGTGTTCCATGGCCACGGAGATTGAATAATATGTGAATGAATGTTAAATGTTGATTTAATCATTTATTCATAATTATTTAATAAACAGAAAAATCAATTTAATGGTCAAAGGCTTAATGGGCCAATTTTCGGAGGGAGAGGGCCCATTAGGGGAAAGGAGAGAGGGAGAGGGGCCAAGGGGGAGGCCGGCTGGGCCTAGCCCCCCCTGCATGGGGCCCACTAGGGTGGCCGGCAGCCACCCCTCCCCCTCCTCTCCTTTAGTCCCACCCCGGGACTTTGAGGGAGGTTGCACCTCCCCTCCCCCTATATATAGTGGGGGTATTTGGCCAGATAAACACACCAATAATCAATAAAGGTCTTCTCACTTTTGGGAGGACCTCTAATTGATATTTTCTCTCTCCCCCTCTCTCTCTTGACTGTGGTCCCAAGTCTGGACTACGCGAACGAGAGACATCTTCACCGCGGAACACCGTCGCGCTGTGGTATTCGGATCTGGGAGCTCTACTTCCACAACTGCTACTAGATCGGGGATGCAGGAGTCATCGTCAAGCACCGGACGTGTGTAACTCCCCGTGAGGTTTCTCACTTGAGGCACTCAAGTCGTTGGAGCCAAGGAGCGCAAGGACTTCATCATGACCTTGAGGTCGGCTTCGGCTCGTCTACATCAACCACGCTCTCCTGAGCGTTGACAACGCTTTTCGGTCTTCAAGGGTAAGTTCGCGAAAATCCCCTCTCGTTACTGTATTACTAATAGATAGGTCCTGGCAGCTTCAGGGGTTCAGGGGCGTAGAGTAAAATTTATTGTTTTCATACGCGGAACCCCTACAGTGGTATCAGAGCTAGATCTATGCATAGAAATGCTAGTACGGGTAGAACACACGAGATGTAGCGTGTGGGCATTGATCTTTTAGTTGTACCCTCCCATGTGTACTTGTGTATACCACAGTAATGCTTGATGAAGAGGCCCCCAACCGACTTTACGCATTCATTCGCAAGACTGGTCCACGCTTGACATACGGCTTGTACCGTATAAAGTGGCTTAGGGGGGTGTCTGTCTCTCTCGCATTATTTGGTATGCCATTTGCAACGGAGGGACCCAAAAGGGGTGTAGTAGAGACAACTACTTGATCAGCGTTGTGCTGAAAGTTCGTAGGTAAGAACGGTTCTTGTGCGAAAGCCCATTCATCCACGTAAAACATGCAAAGATAAAGTAGAGGCGTCTAACTTTGTTTTGCAGGGGGGCGTTGCTTTGTGATATGGTTGTGGCAAAGGTAAAGTGATTACCTTTTGTTGCATAGTAGTAGATAGTCACGGAAATGACAAACTACCACGCCGGAATGACACCGGTACCCTGGTGTCTATGGCGTCGGTACCCTGGCGCCGGAATCTGGTGACGGCGGATGGAGATCACGATGTGAAGGACCATATCACATCACATTTACATTTAATGTTATTGTTTGTATATCTTATTGTGTGCTAGTATTAGATACTCGACGGTAGACTAATAAGATGATCCCTGTTAAAATTACCAACGATTGTGTTCCCCCTTAGTGTGCACCACCAAGAAAGTTCTTCGGTATGAGGTGATCCAGGGTTACAGGCCTGGTGTTCAGACATATCTACATTCACATATAGTGGGTGTAAGCCATGTTGCACAGCGAATATACTAAGGTTGTTTTGGCGAGCCTAGCATGTGCAGACATGGCCTTGGAACACGGATGGTCGAAAGATCGAGCACGAGTCGCATGAATGATGTGACCGACGTTTAACATCCACCCTTGAACCCATATTGATGGCTGTGACGATCGGGGGAGATGTGGCTGATAGGGGTCGTGTTATCACTAGGAACCCTTTTGGGGATAGGTGTTTCTGAGTGGAGTTATATTTGACTCATTTAAAAATAAACTTAGTCTAAATTCCTTTTGCAATTGTAAATGTAGAAAAGTTCTCCCTGATGCCACCTTTCCTATTGACGATTGATTGGTTAGAAGGAGAGAAGCTCTGATTAGATGGATCAAACTTATCTATATGGGTTGTGCGTCTCCATGTTCTCCTTAGCGAGAATGACATGGTTGACTACATACTCGACGGGATGGATTTGGATCAGCCCATTGACCTAGAGACCCCAGAGCAGCGGGAAGACCGCTATCTCCGTCAGGAGATGGCCTCCTTCATTTCAGTTACAATGCATTTCGGAATGGTGGACGAGCTGTGGCCTTTCGTGGGTGATGTCAACCCTCGTATGGTAATGCTACAACTTAGGACACATTTCGTGGAACAAGCACGCATATGGGAGCATGAGCTGATGGGAGACTTCCTCTCCATTAAGATGGAGGAGAACTCATCACTTGCCGACCACTAGGAGCGCATGCATGATGTGTACATGAGGCCTGCATACTTCCTGGATAGCTGGATGACAGGCTCTTTTGCAAATGGCATTGTGTTGCGGTCGCTACCACCAAGCTTCCAAGCACAAGTCAGGATTTGCATTATGAGAGGCGACACAGAAACACTGGATTTCCACGAGTTCATATCACATTTCGGAGGTGTGGTGGTTGAACCTGATGTCGCTGGGGTCATCAATGACAAAGGTATATATTTGATATACAATTTTATAAATTTTATAATCTTGCAAACACATTTGCAGTGTTAAGTATATTTGATACTTGTTCTGTTTTGCTGAAAACAGGACCTTTTGCATGAGAGGTGCTTGCTGGAGAGAAGGTGATGTTGCGTGCCGATGGCGAGCATGATGATGATGGACAATGACGCTCTCCCTCGACATTTAACATTTAGTTTATGTTTAGGATGATTATTGTAATCAAAAGATTGTGAACCTCTTTAGTTTGTCTCACACTTTGTTTAGACGGTTATTCATATGAGTTTGTAACAAATAGTTGTTCCACTTTTATAAATGATTTCTATTTGTGTTCATATCTTGTTTGATTATATGTGAATTATCCTTATTGTTTGAAACTAATTGATAATGCATGAACATTTGTAAAATATTGAAATGCCTTAAATACCCAAATTTAATGATATGTTCATTAATGAATGAAAAACCATTGTTTAAATTCAAAGTTATAATGGTAATATGTGAAAGTCATTCGATTTCTTGTCACATATAAATCATGCCTAAGTTCGGCAAAATATCTTGAACACCGTGTATTACTTGAATACAAAGTGTTTAAAAGAATTGTTAAAAGTAAATACATATTCGATGTATTGTGTTTTAACGAAAATGGTTATTATCATTATATGATTGTTCAAATGTGTAAATAAGTTTACCAAAGGAAACATGAATATGAAACTATTTGATATGATCAAAGTGTTTCGACAACAAAGGGTATAAAGATAAAAGAGAATCTAATTACTGTGATTTGATCAATAGTAATGAAATTCAACTTTATAAGAATGGCATAAAAGAAATTGTGGAATGCAAAGCATTTTGAAATGTCAAAATGCAAAGCATCACAATGTGATATTAGATATCAAAGGGGTTGAATAGAAGGCACCAAATAAATCATTGTAGTATAGATGTAGAGACCATTAGTTAAGAAATAGTTAGCACTCAATTAGAATGTAGTGAACCATTTGAATTCATGAAAGTTTTGGGGTTATTCGATATAACCAAAACAATAGCGAATAAGTCCTTGTAGCATATTCATTAGAAACTTTGAATACAAAACCCATAGCTGAAACCAAAAGAAAAGCAAGATTCGTATTGCTTGGATTTTGGTGCATTATTGAGAAAGCTCACTTTTAGTGATGTTTCTCCATTATGAAGCAAATAGAAAATAGTGTAAAACACGATGAGGATTCAAAACCCTGCATCAGAGTGTTGAGAAGCGCAGCGGACAACGTTCCTGAATGATTCTCTTCACAAAGGAAAGAATCAATGATATTGATCATTGTGTTTTCCCCACTGGTGTTTTCACTACATGAAGTAGGATTCAAAATGTAAATCCATATCTAGTATGGAGACATTTGTGAATCATTTGTCATGATTCTTGGAATGTGACATACCTACGAACTACAAAGGAAATAATGGTAAACTAGAATTATGAGAAATCCTAAAAGAAAAAATTCACTTGAGATTAAAAAGAAATTCGTTGCTGAATCTTACAAGTAAAAGGGTTACTTGGATTTTCCCAAATGACTGCAAAGCCATAGTGGAAAAAGGGGTGAATGACAAAAGCACAATTTGTCAGGTATTGGACAAATTCAAATGAATTTGATTCAAGTGTGCTGAATGTCTAGAGGATTTAAAACTAGTAATAGTACTGGTATCTCATAGTAAAACTCCAAGTTTGATATTTGATCAAAGGTTTTGAAGTTGTTCAAAATAGTGAGTGGATGTGCAATTTGCATAAAATTGAGTGGGAGTTATGTAAGTCTTCCTAAAACGATATGTTGGCAACATATTTTTGAGTGGGAGCTTATGCAGTAATTCTTAAGGGTGTTAAGAATAAAGGCGCAAATACTTATAAATAATGATTTATAAGATGTAGAAGTTGATAATAGGTGTATTATGATATTATGTAGTATTCCTTAAGGGATTTTGAAAAGGGTTTTTTATAATAGAAGTTAATTAAGGAACTGGTCCTTGATAACTCAAATTAGGAATAGTATTAAGTTGAACATCAATGGTTGAAAGAAAGAAAAGGATGATCGTCATCCACTATGTGAAGACATAGGTTCTGTCCTAGTAAACCATGATGATAACTTAGCATAATATGGGTCCAATTAAGGAACGTTTGAGATTGATCAAGTTCGAATCACAGAACGTTGAGCTAAGTTTTGTCCGCAGTGTCTAGTAGAGAACTGCAGACATGTTTTCCAAATCCATAAAGGATGACATATCTTAGAACATAAAGGGTTATGTTATAAGGGAATATGTTGGAAACTCCTGTAGATACCTATCAAAGTCAAGTAGGAAGCGAGGTGAACAAAACATCGAAAGTTACACAGAGTGCACTAGTGTTTCGATGAATACATTTATAATAATAGAGAAGGGTACCATCTAAAGTGTTGTATAATGTTATGGCGAGCTAGTTCGCTTTTAACGTAGAATGATGTGTCCTAGGGCACAGTGCCCATGAGAAAGCCCTCGAGGTTGATCTAACATCATTGTAGGCTCCTGGAATCAGGCGTCGTTCTGCTGCCATAGCAACGATGCATACACACAAATGCTATCATGTGATGATAAAGTATTAATGTCAAACAAGGTGACATTGGTAAGTTTCAAAGGATTTGGGACTATAAAGTACAGACCCAAGGCTCAACCTCTTCCATGATCAAGCATGTTCAGCGTACCGGGTATATGGTGCCAATGATTGAGAACAAATGGAGCTAGTGTATTTGTACTCTAGTGCAAGTGGGAGACTGTTGGAAATATGCCCTAGAGACAAATAGTAGTAAGGACTATTATCATATTTAATATAGTTTATGGTTAAGTTTTATATCATGCTATAATTATATTGAGTGGAAACATCAGTACACGTGTGATATACAAACAACCAGGGGTTCCTAGTCAAACTCTAGTCACTGGTTCATTGGTCAACAGATGATCATGTTTCCTGATCATGTGGCATTTATGCTAGTTGGAAATGAGGTCATCTCATTCAGAGAATGAGATGATGAACCAATACCCAACCTAAACATCATGACCCGATCATGTCACAAAGTTCAAGTTACGATGATTAGAAATGGATCCTCGTAGACTATTCCTTAGACCGTGAGGCTATATCAATCACTCTCTCCCGAGAGTGCTTAGATAGCATCAAACGCCATCTGGTAATACGGTGGTTATAAAGGTGTGTTCAGGTACTTGGAGGAAACTGTAGAGGCAATATATGTCAAGAGCGGGATTTGTCCGTCCATGTGACGGGAAGATACTCAAGGGCCCACTCGGAGAAGTTATATCCAATAGCTGCACAGCGTGTGATTTGATCACGGGGATATCACTTGTCGGAACGAGTCAAATAGCGTTGTTCAGTAACGAGATTGAACACGACATGGTGATGTCATTGATCAGATCTCGGGCAATGCAAGTATCGAGTGACAAAGGGAATAAGACACGATTGTCCCAGTTCAAACGACAAGAGATCTTCGTGGAACGCACAGGGGTCACATGGCCATCCAGGTCCCTCTGTTGATCATTGGTGCGGGAGTGTCCCGACCATGTCTGGAGTGTTCCCGAACCATGGGGTATCATGCTTAAGGGCTTGATGATGCTTAGAGAGTGTTTATAGGATCGGTGGAATCACCGAAGAAGAGTAGGGAGAAAACCAGAAGGGTTTCGGTAAGTCCGGAGGATGTCCGGAGTGGAGGTGGAAGGTGTTCCATGGCCACGGAGATTGAATAGTATGTGAATGAATGTTAAATGTTGATTTAATCATTTATTCATAATTATTTAATAAAGAGAAAAATCAATTTAATGGTCAAAGGCTTAATGGGCCAATTTCCGGAGGGAGAGGGCCCATTAGGGGAAAGGAGAGAGGGAGAGGGGCCAAGGGGGAGGCCGGCTGGGCCTAGCCCCCCCGTGTGGGGCCCACTAGGGTGTTCGGCGGCCACCCCTCCCCCTCCTCTCCTTTAGTCCCACCCCGGAACTTTGAGGGAGGTAGCACCTCCCCTCCCCCTATATATAGTGGGGGTATTTGGCCAGATAAACACACCAATAATCAATAAAGGTCTTCTCACTTTTGGGAGGACCTCTAATTGATATTTTCTCTCTCCCCCTCTCTCTCTTGACTGTGGTCCCAAGTCTGGACTACGCGAACGAGAGACATCTTCACCGCGGAACACCGTCGCGCTGTGGTATTCGGATCTGGGAGCTCTACTTCCACAACTGCTACTAGATCGGGGATGCAGGAGTCATCGTCAAGCACCGGACGTGTGTAACTCCCCGTGAGGTTTCTCACTTGAGGCACTCAAGTCGTTGGAGCCAAGGAGCGCAAGGACTTCATCATGACCTTGAGGTCGGCTTCGGCTCGTCTACATCAACCACGCTCTCCTGAGCGTTGACAACGCTTTTCGGTCTTGAAGGGTAAGTTCGCGAAAAGCCCCTCCCGTTACTGTATTACTAATAGATAGGTCCTGGCAGCTTCAGGGGTTTAGGGGCGTAGAGTAAAATTTATTATTTTCATACGCGGAACCCCTACATTCTTCCTCAAGGTTTTTGGCTTCATCGAGGAGTACTTGGTGACGCGCTTCTAGGGCCTGGGCCCTTTCGTCCAGCTCTTCAGCAGTAAGTTCTGCAGCTATAGGAATAGGTGTGGTTAATGCAGCATCGATGAGTTTACGCGCACCTTCCGTGATCACGTGTTTGTCCACCAACTCTTCTTTGGGATCATCTGGGATAAGTGCTCCATCCGAGTCTTCCTCATACTCCTCGGCAATCACCTCCTCTGCCGGAGGGTCTTTTGACGGGGTCTTGTTCTTCTTTTCTTCTTCTTTGCCTTCTTGGTAGCACCGGTAGCAAAGACGGCTTTGGGTCCGTTTCCCGGAGTCAAGCTCTGATCGGTACTTTTGGACATCTGGACCTCGGGATTATCTCTAATTTCCATGTTATCCTACGATTTGGGAGAGTTTTCTCCGGATCCTTCATCCATGGCTTCTTCTTCCTTTGCAGCTTTGGAGTTATACTCCTCTTCATACTCCACGGAGAACTTTTGGAAATCTGCCGACGTCATCGAGTCATCCGAGGATGCGGGTAAGTCGGTGTTTGTTCCGATCGCCTCCAGCACTGAGTCGGTGTTTTCTCCAGCATCGGCAGAGCCGGATCCAGATCCAACGTATCCGACAAAGTGTGACGTGTGGGTCCTAAGGTAGTTGCGGATTTCCTCGTGGGCTTCCTCGAAGATCCTGATGGTTTCGAGAACCTCATCCACGCTTGCGTCTTGTAGTATCATGCACCTCAACATATGCCTCGGGAAGGGTTGATCTGTTCCGGCGTTGGTAGAGCCGGAACCATGGTTGCTATTGTGCTCCTCCTGGATTTCGACCTTAGCAGATAGATCGATCTGGGATTTGACCTCACCAGGAAGGTCCACTCCAGATTCGACTTGCACCGTCAGGTCTGCTTCAGGCTCGGATTTCTCCACTATCTTCGCAACTAGTGCGGGCTGGGTGGGATTAGTGATTTTAGAGATCCGGAACTCTGCCGCCTTCGTGGACAAAGGGGACCCAGAAATTTCTTCTGACTCTATCATCACCGCTGGGGTGGGTGGGGCAGGTTCAGCAAAACCGATGTAAACATTGATCTCGCCAAAAGACATGATGGTGTAGGCAGTCATGGCCTCCCTAGCCGGAATCCAGGTCTCGTCGAGAACGATGAGAGGGACGTTGCTGGCGTAGAGGATGCGACCGACGGTGATAGTCTCGCCAATTCCGATTCTTGCAGATTCCGCTCAGAACACAGATCCAAAGCTCACTTGCCCCACGGTGGGCGCCAACTGTCGTCGGATTGATGACAAGTATGCCATGAGGGGGTCCTCGAGGCGTGCGGAAGAGAGGGGTGTGAGGTGTACGGTGTTTCGGGACGGTGAGCATACAAGTTTACCCAGGTTCGAATCCACCGGCTTTGGACGGATCCCACTCCTGCTAGCAATCCAGGAATACGGCAAAACCGGAATATGGGTTACAAGGGGTTCGCCTGTGCGAGTTGATATTCTAGACTATTAGGTTCCCTAAAGGCTCTCCCTAGGATGGCTTATATAGATATCTGGCCTAGGGTTTACAGAAGAGATCTATCCGGCTACGACTAAGAGTCGGTTACTGAGTACATCTTGAACTACAAGTAATACTATGGGCCTATGTCGGTAAGTCTTCTAGGCCTTCCCGTAGCCGGACTGGACTCCGTCTCTTCTCCCTGACTGGGCCACCCGTGAAGCAAAGCTCTAACTCGAAGTGGGCCACCCTGGTCAGTGAGGAACTGTGAGGATACCCGGAAAGTATATCCCCAACAATTTCATTATTAAACTTTGGATATCTTTTAGCATTCTAGTCCTTTATAAATGTTTAAACTATTATCATTAACATAGTGATGAGAATAACTTGTTTGTAATCGTAAGGTGACCATAACGGTATTGTTCATAACAATAGTACAAATTGGCTTGTAACTTGTTCATATGAATAATCGTCTCGCCATAAGCAAGACACACAAACAAGGATTACAAATTTATATTCAAGTCCACTAATCCAAATGATAAATTTTGAGCGAAGAGGTGATGTCGGCCATCAACTGTTTTGCTTGCCATCATTAAGCCACATTGCCTCAAATCCAGCAATTCTCAAGCAGATCATCCTATTTTCACAAAGCAGGACAAGTATCAAATACTTTGCAAACTACAACGAGTTTTGCAAGAACCACATTTATAATTTGTATATCTTACATATACCTTTTCATCCATGACCTCCATTGCAATCAAGCCCTTCCAAGAGTTCTCAACTCTAATGCAAGGTTGTTAAGTGTTTTTCCAAACATTCTCTTTTCATCCATGATGGAGGAAAACCCATCCAACGGCTCATACTCTATGTTCCTTATTCTGAAGAATACAAAATGTAGCCCAACTCTCCATTGAATGGAGAATGGCTTATTGGATGATTATGGAGAAAACACAAACATTCCAGAGTCATCGAATTATCTCATAATGGTTATTGTATCAAGAAGAGAAGATCACCGTTTACGAGGATATCCCTCAGGCGTGGGTATTAATCTATGGAGTTGGACCCTTTTGCTAAGTTCCATATTAAGCAATATATTCCCATGGTCCCAAATGACCTCAATGGGATAGGCCAAAATCTACTAAGATATTTGCAAATAGAGATCTAGACTAAGTTCATAATAAGAGATAAATTTATAATTGGTCTCCACTAAAATTGTCATCCCCTGGACGATTTTAGTGATCGCATGATCCCTATCCTCTGCACCTCCTCCAATCATCACGGCCATCAGTGCAGCCTCAAAGGTAGACATTCAATAATGCGAATCACATCATCCATATGACTCATGCTCGATCTTTCGATCTCTTGTGTTCCGAGGCCACGTCTCTGTAACATGCTAGGCTTGCCAAATCTAACTTGTGTGTATTCGATGTACAACATGGCTTACACCCACTATATGCGAGCGTAGATATGTCTAACACCTGCTCACCGCAGGTCGCCTCATAACGAAGAACTTTCTTGGTGGTGCACACACAAGGGAAACAAGGAACATTGGAATTCAATAGGGATTATCTTATTTGCTACCGTTGAGTATCTTAATACTAGCACACAATAAGATGTAAAAGAGATATCAACATCATATGTATAATGTGACATGATATGGTCCTTGTTGCGCCTTGATCTCCATCGAGCGCTCTGGCATGATCTCCATCTTGCCCTTGGTTTGATGCCAAGTCCACGACGCCTCCACCAGGTCGTCCATCGGAACGATGACTATTACTATACTACTTAGTAACAGAAAAGTAAACTACTTTATCTTCGTAATGACCAATGCCATATCATAATCACATGCCCTCCTGCAAAATAAAGTTAGACGCCTCTACTTTATCTATTGCAAGTTTTACGTGGTTGTTACGGCTTTCGCAATAGAACCGTTTCTAAACTATGAACTTTCCAACCACAACATGGATCCGACAGTTGTCTCTACTACACCCCTTTCGGGGCCCTCCGTTGTAAATGATATATCAACTATTGAATGAGAGACAGACACCCGCTAGCCACTTATACGGTACAAGCCGTATGTTGAACATGGAACCAGTCTCGCGTATAAATATGCATAAGGTCGGTCTGGGCCACTTCATCAAACAATATCGCGATATAAACAAGTACACGTTAGAGGGTAACAACTAAGGGATCAATGCCCGCACAATACTTGTGTGTACTGGCCATACAGCACTCCTACGTATAGATCGACTATGATACCACTAAAGGGGATCCGCAGCAGAAAACAAAAAAATTCCTACGATGGAACCCCAAAAACTGCCTAGGATCTATCTATGTAGTAATGCGGTAACGGCCAATGCATAGAGAATACATACCCTTGTAGACCGTACGCGGTTAACATTCTGAGGGGAACGTGGTTGATGTAGTCGTACTCGTAGTCGACCTCAAGGTCGCGAAGCTCCTCGCAGGCCACCCCTTGCTCCTTCATTGTACAACAGCTCTGGCTCATGACATTCAAGCGCCCCAAGTGTTGCGCCTCGTGTCTTCGTACACATCCGGTGCACGATGAGACCTCCGGCTCCCCGATCCCGCTGAGAGTGCGGAAGTTGATATCCAGCTAGGAATCCCTATAGCGCAATGGCGTGCTGCAGGTGTGCCTTGTTCGCACAGCCCAAAATTGGGGCCATGATCACAAGGGCTAGAGAGAGAGGGAAGGAGGAAGTCAACCAAAAGACTTCTCCAAATATTGGTGTGTTGGGATGTTTTAGTCTCACCCATGGGCACCCCTTTATATAGGCGGAGGGGGACGTGCCCTCTCCCCTAGGTGCCCCATGTGGGACTAATCAAACAAAGAAATAAACAGAAAAAATGCTCATAGCCGGATGGGCCTGGGGTTTCCACCGCGGCCCAAAAGCACTGGGTAGAGGCGGTGGCCTGCTGGGGCCAGGCGACCCCGGATAGGCCTGCCCTGCGCCAGTGGCCCAGCTCCTGCAGTAGCGCCAGCGCCACCCCTGGTAGGTGCCCGTAGCTGACCCTGGCAACTGTGGCGGCTACCTGAGCAGGCAGGAGGCCGTGGCCCACCAGCCGCGGTGGGTATCGCCTGCCCACCTTCCTTCTTGAGCGGCGCATAGCGCCTGATCGCTCGCCTCTGTGGGCCGACTGGCCCACATGAGATAAGGTGTTGTTTTATTTTGTCTGCTTTTTCTGCAGCTTTTCTTCTAGGCCTTTTCCCTCCGGGATTTGGCCTAATATGAAAGTTTCTTTTATAAATTTTAATCTAAATATTATTTAGTATATATTAATTCATAATCAACATATAATAAATGTATATTTAAATTCCCATTTATCCGAAAACACTTTTCCGGTCTTTTCCTTTATTCTTTCTCCGAATAACTTCGGATCTCTCTACGGAACATTTCCGGCTTTCTCTTTCTCTACTGTGATTCCGTCTTACGAATGATCGCTCTCATCGTATCCTTAAGTGTATCCTCTCATGGCTAGGGAATGCTCTAGACATGATCTAAATCAATGATCAACAGAGGGACCAAGGATATCCATGTGACCCCTATGCATTCCTGATGACAATGTCGTTTGAATCGGTAAATATAGCATCCATATTCCTTTTGTTTCTTGATACGACTTGTCCGAGATCCGATCATTGGTATCACATACCTTGTTCAATCTCGTCCACAACAAGTTATGTTTTCTTGTTACCGTGATATTATATCCCCGTGACCAAGTCACATGTTGCAATATTTATGGATGTAATCTCACCAAGCCGGCCGTATGTATCTTTACCCGTCATGTGGGCGAACAAATCCCACTCTTGACATATATTACCTCTACGGTTCCTCCGAGTACCTGAACACACCTTTATAACCACTGTATTACCAAGTGGCGCTTGATGCTATCTAAGCACTCTCGGGAGATAGTGATTGATATAGCCTCACGGTCTAAGGAATTAGGAGTCTAGATTTAGCTGTTGCAACAATGAACTATATGACTTGATCGTGTTGTAATCCTTTGAGGAATGTCCATCATATTATTCTCCAATGATATGACCTCATTGTCAATTGGCATAAATACCCATGATCTTGAAACCTAGATCATCCTCATGACCAACGAACTAGTATGAATAGAGGCTACTAGGGACTTGGTTGTTTCATACCACACCTGTATCAATGTTTCTACTTGGCATAGTTATAGCACAATATGAAACTATTATAAACTAATTGAGATATGACAATAAAAACCTATTTATTATTTGATTTTAGGGCATATCTCCTTCAAGAACCCCCTTCGACAATAACTTTACCCACCCTAGAATTCTCCACTCTAGGCCTATAAGTTCCTGTTGTGGGTAGTTCCAAGAAAGTGAGTTTCCCATTACCAAGACCATGCACAATTACAGTTGGCTTTGGGGCATTTCATAATGGGCAAGAAGAAGTAATATGTTGAGGGGTTTCACAATTGTTACAAACAATAACTGGAGCACTCCTCGTGAAAATATCCAGCCTGGTTGCACTTAAAACACTTCAGCTTATTATTCTTTCGCTGGTTCTTGGCCGCATTACCATCAACAGACGAATCGGTCACCACAGTAGCCTGTGGCATGGGAACATCGCCGTGGATTGGTTCTGCCGCGGCAGCCAAAACACTCGCGGCAGCCTGCCTATGCATCACGGCAGCCTGCCCCGCTGCCGCGGCAGCCTGTCCGGAAGGCACGGCAGCGCGAAACTGTGCCGAGGAAGGAGCCTGCCCCGCCAGCCCGCCAGACGTAACCATCACAGCAGTAGCAACTCCCGTAGGCGCACCCTCAGAGGTCGATTGCGGAAGCACCAATGCCCCACTTTGCACCGCTGCCGCGACAGCATCCACCTTCTTAATCAGATTCTAGTCTACCGTTCCCGACGCAGCATTGCCGTCAGAAGCACCAAGATCATTATTGCGAGAGCCCCAGTTAGCACCAAAATTCCCACGGCCACCAAAACCATTATTGTGCCATTGCTGACCTCCACCACGACCAGCGCGAAAATCGTAACGCCTTCTGTTTTGGTACCCAGCGTTGCTTCCATTGTTGAAACTCACTTGGTTAAAACCAGATCCTCCATGATATCCCCCCACATCTCCATCCCTGAAGTTATGTTGGCAATTGAAGTTCCCTGGATGATGAGATCGCTGCTCATATTCTCTGCCCCCGGCAGTACCGCTAGACGCGCCAGGGTAAAAATTCCCACGGCCTCTGTCCGGGTTAGCTACATTAAAATTGCCGTCGGGGTGTCCCCGGCCCCTACCGGAGCCGCTTCCCCTCCCGGAGCCTCCTCTAGCACCGCCTCCATGGTACATCTCCAAGGTAGACCGCCGCCCTGTGTAAACATATTTTTTATTTTTTCATATTTCGAAATATGTTTGGCACCCATGAACCTAAAGTGATTTCCCGGGACGAAAGAAATAGAAGACCTGGTTCGATCTAAAAAAAAGACCTTGATGTTACGTCTGTTTAAAGATTCTTCTCGCTTGTATTTGTTTTAGGGCACCGCTAGGAATCGGCGTCCGATCAGTGGCTTCCCATCGGACCAGTCCTAGGCCGTAGGATTGGAAGCAAGGGGATTGTCCGATCCGTTGCCAAGGCCCACGGTTGTTTACTTCGTTAGTTGATTGCTTCCTAATAACTGCTCCCGTTAACTACTCCTGTAATATTAACGTTGGTTTTTCTTCTATAGTTGACTGTCTCACAATAATTGCTGCCGTAACTACTCCCGTAATGCCAATCCGAATAAATCTCTATTATTTCCTGCCTTTTTTTCTTCCGGATCGGAGCAGTTTTCTCTCCAGAACAAGGGAAGATGACATTAGATTGAGTTCCATGCAAAGGCTCTGTGAAGCGCAAATTTTAATGTGATAAGCATGGTATTATTACGAGTATCTTTGAAATTTTGGATCATCCAATTATTTAAGCTTTGGAAGCAATTAAATTAGTAGAAGGAAGCACATGCGACGATAGTAGAACACAGATCCATGAAGTGCGGCAACATTGGACTCTTTGAAGCACACCCCTTGATAAAGAATTTGTGCTTCCAATGATACTAAGATATGCTTCCGACGAAATCAAAATTTTCTTTTGATGGAATCAATATCTGCTTTGATCATAAAAATAACGATTTGTTTCAAACATATAGAAATTATGCTTCTACCCACAAGATCACTTGCTTTCTTCGTTACTAAAATTTGCTTCAGTTGAGCAACCTGTGTAATATACAAGATGTGCTTCAAAGGAAATAAAATTTGCTACTATTGAATGATTAATTTGCTCCGGTGAACATACGTATCAACTGGAAATCGATCACGTGTCTTTTATTGTTTTAAATAGGTGCTTCCTCTGATACTCTTCTTTCACAAAGCTAAAACATCTTACTTTTGAAACGGAGGGAGTACATGGGAATCAGAGCTTCGGATCCATTGTACGGTTGGAACTGCAAATAATCTACCATGAGGGCGATAAGCATGTTGTCGATTGTTCTTCTCCGAATCCATCCGCATGGCCACGTCAATTTTTGCGCTCTGCTGATACAGCTCAGACACAAGCATGTCGTACTGTACCCTTCATGGAGCATGGAGCCATGGAGTCTCCCGCTCGTAACACCGTCGCAGTAGTCAAGTGCGCCTATGGTAGAAGTCAGGAACCTTGTGGACCTCAATGCTAGCTGTGCATGTTCATGACCTCCCTGCAAACAAGATATAAGATTAAAAATACAATACTGCTCGACAACATCAAACAACCCGCAAGCTTGCGATTCATCAGATTACGATTCACTGCTGGAACATGTAAATCATGGTGGTAGAAAGCAGTAGCAGCAGCGGGGAGAAAGGGCGGCGGCGAGGCGGTGGTGCGGTTGATAAAGCAGTCGCGGCAGCGGGGCCGATGCGTGCGTCGTGGAGATGCGATTTGAGGAAGAAGTAATGGGAGACGTAACTAGTGGCTGTAATTCTGGAACAGGATGGCACCGTGCGGGGTTAACGGACTCGTTTTTTGTTAGACGTGGGAAGCAATCTCAGCCCATGGGATGCAATATAAATCTACCGCAGCCAATCGGTCCGATGATTTGAGTCCCATCGGACCACGATAGATAGTATTTACCTTTGTTTTATTTTGTTTGAATTTATGTCGGGAGTACCGTTTTTGATCTAATGAAGTCAGACATGCTTCCATCTCCATTGACCAGTTAATGACAATTTGCAACAAACATGATGGAAATAGCGTGGAATGGACCAGCGGCCGCGTCCAGTCGTGGTCATGGGGCGCAAAATTTCCACAAGCGCCCGCTGCCCTCAGCCCTCGCGATTACAAACTGTCGCGAACAATCTCGCCGAGAAAATCGGCACTCTACCCAGTCTCCTCTTCGTAATCCACACGATGCTTCCACTGCTCCTCCCCCCCTTCATGCTCCTCTTCCCCGTGGCGGCCGGTTACCCTCCCACCTGCAGCAACGCCACCTGCGGCGACCTGCCCATCAAGTACCCGTTCTGGCTCAACTCCTCTTCCGCCTCCAGCTGCGGCTACCCCGGCCTCGGCCTCGCCTGCGAGAACAACACCACTCTGCTTCTCGTCGATCAATCCCACCATCGGTACAGAGTCTCGGGCATCGACTACGACAAACACACCATCTCCCTCGTCGACGACGCCCAAGCCTTCAACAACTCGACCAGCTGCCCGCTCCTCCACTTCAACCTGACCATCGACACCAACTCTCCTCTGCAGCTTACAAGCTCGGACTCCAACATCACCTTCTTCTACAACTGCACGAAGAACGGCTCCTGGCCCTCTGCCGTGGAATTAAGTGGCTGTCCAGGCTATAGCAAGAGCTCGTACGTGTTAACTGGCGATGGTTACACGGGCGAAGCGTACGAGTACGGGTGCGAGGCGGCGGTGGTGGCGCCGGTGCTGGATGTTCATAAGGAGGATATGGGGGATATGCCTCCGGAGAGAAGATATGTCGATGTGTTGATGGGCGGGTTCGAACTGAACTACAGCCCGAACTCCGAGCAGTGCGGCGTATGCGAGCGTTCCGGCGGATGGTGCGGCTACCGGCACAACCAGACGGATGGATGGAATGGGTTCACCTGCTTCTGCGATGGCGGCCCGACCACGGACCAGTGCGGTAGCGGTACGTATGCTTAGTACACTGTTGGTGGCTTAGTGCACTGTTCTTGTTTTGGTCTGATGCTCCCACGAGCCTCATGGGAGTAAATGTGGTGGAATGAGCTGTCTAAGCATGGATAAATTTTCCTTTGCGGTATGCGCGCGTCAATGACGTCATCTGCTCCCTCAATGCTTCTATTCGAACAGAGTTACGATTGCGGTGGACTAGCAGGGACTGTGCTCCAGATTTTTTGCTTAAACACACGGGCGTTTACCGAGATAGTTTTGTTTCCTGTAGAATTCAGCAAGTACATCTTATAGCAACTTAATGCACGCTTTTTGAGTTGACAGCAAAGTTGTCTTGTACTGAAAGGCGCAATTAAAGTATGAGTACCCTTAAAGGATCAGTCTCCTTTTTTTGACAGTAAAAGGAGCACTGAGGGCCTGTTTGTTCGGGCTGTGTCTGGCTGGCTGTTCTGCTGTACAGGAAAAGCTACTGTGCAGAGAAAGCTACTTCTCTGAGTTTAACTGTTTGGCAATTTAGCTGGTTGTCGATCAGAAGCAGATGAATTGTCTCAAATAACCTCTAAGTTATTCGAGTGTATAATTTTGCCGATTTAAGTTAAACAACATACCTATCACATATATTGCCATGATAAACTGTTTGGCATCAAATAAAGTTATTATTTATTTCACAAACTTGCAGTCGGTGTTGAATTACATTCTGCATACAACATTGATCAATTAGCTTTTGAAAATTAAAATTGATCAAAGAGTGTGTGCAATGTTCATCTAACAGAGTGCCGAGTTCCACCCGTTTCTAAATAGCTAGCTGATCAAAGAGTTCGCATGAATACCTGATGAACCAACAAAATACAAAAATTACAATCGATTGTTTCTTACACACGACATGATTAGCATACATGCATATGTCTCAGCGAGTATCACAAACAGATACGCGACGTACATGCATACACGCATGATGAATCGATGGTCGGACGCCGGGCAGCGGAGAGCGGACAGAGCGATGCTGCTCGCGTGCGTATGGGAAGAAGCGGAGCTCGCAGGCGGTGAGCTGCGACCTCGACCCACTCTTCGTCGTCGTCTCCGGCTGTCGGGGGCGAGCTTGGGCTGTGGTCGGGGACGAGCAAGGACGGCGGTCGGGGACGAGAAAGGAGGGTGCGGCTTTGATCTTCCGGGCACGAGGCCGGGCAGCGGCGGTCACGGGAGCACAGGCGGCAGCGGTGGAACTCTAGAATCACATCTGGGGAGACCTCCACCCCTCGTGGCGGCGGGGAGCAGCGATGGCGGCGGCGAAGCGCCCGGTAGGTGGTGATACGGGTGATAAGGTTGCTTTTTTTTCAACATACCAACGATTTTGTGTGCTCTCGCGCTGGCCCGTGGCATTTGGCTAGTAAATTTTGGCAAAACGGTTCGCTGCCTGGCGGGAAGCCACGGGAAGCACCCCGGGACGTGCTTCCCGGGATCGCCTATTCTCGCGACCACTTCTGCCTTAGAAGACCGCACAGCTATGCCATTTTGCTCGATTTTTTAGCTTTTTTCACTAGTAAGCCTCCCAAAGCCCAAACAAACAGGCCTGAGTACTAGTACTAGCTAGCATGATTTACTGATCGGCATGGAAGTCAAGTCAATTAGTAAAACCTTGGCATGACGCATCTGGCAGCCCACGATATTTAGCCTTGCACAAGGTGCCAAGACGCGGAGACCAACTTGCTCCGGTCTTCCGATCAGCTCACTCACCCCGGGTGGTAGGCGTGTTCCCCACCTCCGGCTCCGGCACACCAACCCATCAAAATTTCCACCAGACCCAGTCGTGGCCGCGACTTAAATACGGCGGCGCTCGGCGAGTGGCGTGTAGGACTAGAGAAGAAAAACAGGCACATTCGTCTCATCGTCTTGCCTCCTCTCGCCAGTCGTCGCCATGGTTCACCTACCACGCTTGCTCATCCTCCTCTTCCTCGGCGTCCATGTCTCCCATGGCTCCCCTCTCCCGCTCACTGCCTACGACGACTCCATGTGCTCGGAGTCGTTCAGGTGTGGCGGCGTTGACATCAGATATCCGTTCTATCTGTCAAACGCAACTCGAGCAACCCCTGATAACACTTCCAACTACTCGTGCGGCTACACCGATCTGAAGATCTTCTGCCTAGCCGAGGGGGAAACCGGGACCCCGGTCCTTCACCTCGAAGAAGGGGATAGCTACACCATCCTGAACATCAACTACGACAGTTACACCATCAGTCTCGTGGTCACCGACGTGCTCCGCGGCAACAGCTGCCCCAGAGTCAGCCACAACGTGTCATTCGACCAAGAGTGGCTGCACTACACCGACCCCTTCGACAGCCTCGCCTTCTTCTTCGACTGCTACTCCAAGCCAGGCGATCGTCCGCCTGCTGTTTTAGAAGACTATGAGATAAACTGCACAGGGTTCAACTCCAATCCGCCAGCAGTCTCCTACGTGTTCATCTCTGGCTCTGAGGAACGCAACCTTTATCAAGAGTTGGCTGGCCGGTGCAGAGAGAATTTCTTGGTGCCGGTACATGAAGCTGCTCTGGTGGGAAGTAATAATCCGCCCGTGTTGCCGAGGGACTACGGCGCCGTGCTTAAGCAGGGGTTCGAGCTGGAATGGAAAATATCGGAGACATGCTACCCGTGCGAGCAATCTGACGGACGGTGCTCCTACAGCGAGAGCAAAATATTCATCGGTTGCTTATGCTCCGGTGGGAAGGTGGCTGCTCAGGATTGCCACGACAGCGGCAACACCACTGCTCATGCAGACGCCTCATGGTCAGGTAAGTTCTTGAGAACCGATCCCACAATTTTAATCCCGTTCGAAAACAAACGATGTACTCCCTCTGTCTTAAATTAGTTATTTTAGATTTGTTTAGATACGGATGTATAAATAATTTCAGACAGAGGGAGTACTATACTATTTATATCACCCCAAGCCCTGTGAACCACTTCAGTTGATGCTTTAGAAGACTTATTATAGTCGACTTATGAGTTACGAACTAAAACTAATGACTATCTAGTCCAGCCGAGTTTGAGTATGCATACCATCGACAATTCCAAAATACAGAACATTCATCTGAAAAGGAATTTTGGTACAGCTCTGCTCATGTAAATCAACCTAAATTATACAGTCAACGAGACAAACTCAAAGACAGAGACAGTAGACGACTGACTACTCTGGCGCCGAGATACAGACGACTGGTAAGACCCCGCCAACAATCATTTACCGTTGAATCTTACGTTCGGTCAGTCGCCCTTTCTTCTCCAAAACTTCCTGTATCCAAGAGCAAGAGCCCTGGCAGCATGTGAACTACGACAGGCGAGCGGCACGCGAATCACTGTTTTAAAGATCAAAGCAGAGAATGGTACTCCACCGCTGATTTAGCTAGCCAAGCAGCCATGCCTCTCTTGCTAAGCCACCACCACCGCCAGCTGCTGCTGCTTCTCCTCTTGGTTGCCGTTGCCGCCACCCATGGCGATTCATCCGGTGCTACTACTTACGATCCCTCCATGTGCCTGAATCAAACTTACACATGCGGAGAGCTGAATATCAGCTACCCGTTCTATCTCTCTCAAGAAACAGGAGATATCAGGGGGAGCAGCAACTCGTACTGCGGCTACCCTGGCCTGGGGATCACCTGCGACGACGGCACGCCCGTCCTGGAAATCGACGGCGGCGGGAACTACACGGTTACGAGCATCCAGGGCCGGACCGCAAACCTGTCCTTTGCCGATCCGGATGTCGTCGACGCCAGCTGCCCAAGAGTCGATCAGAACGTGACCTTCGGGCCGGGCGCATGGCTGGACTTCCCACCCGACACAGTCTACCTCGTCTTCTTCCTCAGCTGCTACTTCAAGCCTGACTTCCAGCTACCTACCATCGGTCAGATCATATGCCCAGGATTTGGCGACTATTATCCTGAACAATCGTTCGTCTTCCCGGATGACAGTGTTCCTGCCGGGAACTGGGCGCAAGACTGCAAGCAAGTCATAAAAGTTCCTGTACTCAAAAATGAACTGGTCGACCCAAATGAACCTGCATGGGGAAACACTTCATACGGCGAGGTTCTTCGTCAGGGCTTCCAGGTGTCGTGGGACGACAACAAACCCGGCCAGTGTGCGCAGTGTGAGGAATCCAACGGACGGTGCGCCTACAACGAAACCGGTGGATTCCTCGGTTGCTTGTGCGCCAACGGCCAAATCAACGATAAGAGCTGCGGTAAGTACAATTCAACTCCAAAGCAGTTTTCAATCCGGCACCCAATTTTCCAAATAGCAAGGGAATCGATTTTTGTTTTTGTTTTGGTGTGAGACATGTGAACAGATCTTGATGAAATAACCCATACAGAAGTGCCCCACTAGATAGACCTAAACTGAACCTGCCGGACTACAGCCAAATCTGTGAATTCATAAGTTGCTTGTGCCCAAAATTGATAGCTTTCCCCCTCTCCTCCTCGTTTCTTCCCTTGAGAGTCGCCTGTGAGAGCTTGGGCCTCTCCCGACCCAAATCCGGCGGCGTTGCCAGCCGGAGGCGGCGAAGGGGCGGCTCCATAGTAACTAGGGCTAGTCTAGGTTTAGGTTTGGACAAGATGGCCGTGTTTGGGAGTAGGTCGTCGATGATCTTCAACTGCTATGGGCGCGTCCTAGTATCTTTCTTCCTCACGGCGGTGCTCCGGTTGGGGCGGCTGCTGCAGCGAGAAAGGAGGCTAGGCATCTCCGCCAATAAAGTTGAAATCTAGAGTTCTCCTCTGCTGCTGGAAGCGCGCACGGCGGCGGAGGTGTCGGTGAGGCTGTTGTCCCTTCCATGGTGGAAGTCTACGACGGCCTCAAGTACAAGCTCCTCTAATAAGTGCGGAGTTCGGCGTTTCCTGGATGCCGATGTTGAGATTCTGCCCCTGGCCGGCCGTGGAGGCGAGGGGGTGCAGGATCTTCAAGTCCTTCGTCCTGATTTCGGCTGGATGCAGGGTCAATCAGCTGTTGTGGCGAGTTCTTCCATAGAGGCGGCGGAGTGCCAGCCTCTGATCCATGCCGAAAATCGGCGGCTCGCAGTGCCAACAAGGCACAACTTCAACCTCCATCGGAGGCCTGGTTCTGGTGGCTCGACGAAGGCGCCGGATGTTGTTCCCTTCCCAAGTGGCTTGATCCCCGGTGAAGGAGACGGCGGCTGAAGTCTGAGCGCACTCATCGTCAGCGAAGGAGAGGGTGGACTGGATCGCGTTTCTGCTTTTAGATCTAGGGTCCTCTGTGCAAAATCCAGGGGCTTGTGTGTAATTTTCTTTTCTGTGAGTGGCCCCTCTGTAATCTGTACCTCCGCCGCTTTGACTAATGTAGCTATCTAGGTCCTTCGGGTCCGCCCTCGGTTCAACAAAAAAAACGGCCAAGTGAATTCTGATGATTACTGTAGCAGGGAGTGAGTCTGCTCCACATCTTTTGATTAAACAGACGGCGTTTACCGAGATGCACCAGTCTTGCGGGCTGATCGCTCTCATTGGGTAATCGCAGGGTGTCTGCCCCACCTCCGGGCCAACAACAAGCAACCACTAAGAGCAACTCCAACAATCGCGCTATAATTCGGCGCTATAAAATTCATTTGCAGCGCGCTGTATCCGGATAGAGCGCCCAACGCCGGCCTCTAACTTGTAGCGCGCGGGTAGCGGTGAAAAACAGCCCTTCACGAGAAGCTGTAAAATAGAGCGTCAAAAGCAACTTTTTTTTACATATGTGCATCAAAAGATCAAACAAGACCAAATAAATAGATTGAAAATGAACACAAATTGCCCGCGCCAAAACACACCCCCACTAGCACCATCAAACACGCACACAAGCCCAGGCCGATCGACACAGCTAGCGCCAGCAGCTCGATCCCGATGGCGTCGCTCACCATGATGGCGTCCCTCTCCACGGCTGTGGCGGTCGACCGGCGCGTGCAGCAGCAAGTTGCGGCCACCCCCCCCGCCACGGCCTCGTGGTGGCCAGGGCCGCCAAGGCCGACGGCCAACAGGAGTTGGCGGCCAAGCTGGCGGTGGAGTCCGCCACCTACGGGCGCCACGCCGTGGTGTTCGCCGCGGCCGTCTCGTCCTTCGGCGGGGCAGCATCCGCCGAGTCAGAGTGCGGGCGGCCGGGCGTGGGCGTCGGTGGCCTCGTCCGGGAGCAGCAAGCTCGCAATGGCGTGCTGAATCTTCCAGCAGTTGGCCTCTCCCGCGTGGAGTAGATTTTGCCGCGCGCTGTAGCTCATGCTCAATATATGCAGCACGAGATAGCGATTTTTTACGCACGCTGTAATGTTTTTTAGGCGCGCTCTATTTTAGAGCATCTAGTGAAGCGCTGATTTTTGTCTCTCGCGCGCTAAATCACGCGATTTAGCGCGTTTGTTGTTGGAGTTGCTCTAAACCTGGTCAAATTCCAACCCCTGTTTATGTACAGCTGTGGTCGCCTGGCGTGTAGGACTATAGCGAGAATTAGCCAAATTCGTCTGCCTCCTCTGGCTAGTCGCCATGGCTCACCGCCTACCACACTTGCTCTTCCGCCTCCTCGGCGTCCATGTCTCCCATGGCTCCCCTCTTCCGCTCACTGCCTACGACGACACCATGTGCTCAGAGTCGTTCAGTTGTGGCGGCGTTGACATCAGATATCCATTCTATCTGTCAAACGCAACTCAAGCTACCCCCGATGACACTTCCAACTACTCGTGCGGCTACACTGATCTGAAGGTCTTCTGCCTAGCCGAGGGGAAAACCAGGACCCCGGTCCTTCATCTCGGACTCGGAGGGGATAGCTACAGCATCCTGAACATATCCTACGACAATCACACCATCATTCTCCAGGACACCGACCTGCTCCACAGCAACGACGTGTGTCCGCGAGTCAGCCACAACGTGTCATTCGACCAAGACTGGCTGAACTACACCGACTCCGTCGACAGCCTTGCATTCTTCTTCGACTGTTACACCAAGCTAGGCGATGACATGCCTCGTGGTTTACAAGATTACCAGATAAACTGCAAAGGGTTCAGCTCGTCTGCAGGCAGTGGAGATGGTGTTTCCTTCGTGTTTAGCTCTGAAAAAGTCTATGTTTCCGAAGAGTACGAATTGGCTTACCACTGCACAAATTATTTCGTGGCGACCGTACATGAAGATGCTCTGCTGAGAAGTAATCCGCCCGTGTTGCCTAGCCAATACGGTGTCCTGCTTAAGGCTTTGTTCGGTTGAACGGGGTTAAATCCACTAGCGGATGTAACTCCTGCATGGATTGGGTGATCCCGAGTCGTCACCCAATCCCCATTACCCCTCTCCCCACATTCCCTTGCTAATCCCTGTTGTTCATTGCCGTTCGGTTTATCCCTGCACAAATGGCAGCGAGCAGTACAGTTTCGGCAGGTAGCACGTAGCACATGCGACAGCAGGCAGCTGAGTAAGCAACGCACATGTGAATAAATAATATCCTTTTTGACATCAGATTTGAGCATGGCTGAAAGCTAAAAATCTCGATTAGTTCGAAGTACAGTTGATTTGTTCTCAGAAAAATAGTCACACGACAACAAAATACAGTGAATAAATATACAGTCCTTCCACTAAAGCACACACGAAATTTATCGTCATGGCACCTTTTTTTGCCTTCCTTCTTCTCGAGCTTGATCATGTAGAGCTCTAGGTGTTTGCATCTGGCCATGTATAGCAATGAGAAAGCATAACTATTAGAACATGTTAGTTCAACCGAAGCAAAAAAAAACATAGAAGAAGGCTGGATGGCAGATTTGAAAGGAAGCCCTTCTGATTCCAAATAACAGCAAGTCTAGTTTTTTTGAATCACAGCAGGAGAACCTCTGTATTCTCTTCATTAGAAGAAGATGGTCGAAGATGACCAGATTGATCCAGTTTATAGCTAAACTAGACCCGAAAACCTCACAGGCATGGTTTATTATCAGGAAAACCATGAGAAAACCGGTACAACCGGGACGAGCCCACCCACACAACACCGCAACCCAGGAGCCTAGCCACGCCGCAATATTGCCGGTCGCCGGCCACCTCAATTGCCACAGTCGCGCCGCAATATTGCCGGTCGCCGGCTGCCTCTGTCGCGCCGCAGTAACGCCGATCGCCGACAGCCCCATCCACTCAGCCACACCGCAGTCTTGCCGGTTGCTGGCCGCTCAGCCGTGCCGCAGCCTTGCCGGTCGCCGGCCACCAGTGCTGCGCCGCAACATTGCCGGTCGCCAGCCAAAACACAGTGCCACCACCCCACCAACCATTGGGCCCCCAACCGGCGTCTACTCCAAAGACAATGCCGCCGGGAGCCAGGCCGCCAGCGCACGCCGCGCCTCCCCTCCTGCTGCGTTGTCTTGCCGACCTCCGGTCACCTATCGTGGTGGCCCCCCTTCCAGCCACCGCGCCTGAGACCGAGAAGCCCCCACCACCCCCTTCACCGGCTCCGCCTGGCTTTGTCAGGCGGCGCCCCGGGGGGCGACGAGGGGAGGGAGGCGGGTAGGGGGACCAGGCGGCGGCGGGGATTTGGTTTGAGCTCCTCGGTCGCCCTTCCAATAACAGCAAGTCTAGTTGCAGAGTGAAAAATATATATGAACTGATAGGATGTTATCAATCACAACAGAATTGTGACAAGAGTCTATGGCACTTCAACATAAATCCTAACTGAAATCAGGAACTTGGGAGAAGTGTACGCAAAATAGGTGTAACAAAATTTATACCTCTACACCTCACTGGACCAACTAATTTAATACGGATCCATAAAGTTTATCGGAGAGGGAGAAATCCAATGCTGTAGCTTAAATAGAAGGAATCCTGATTCGCAAAAAAATAAAAATAGAAGGAATCCTGAAGCTAATGCAAGATATAAGTAGGAAAATAGTATAAGGAACCAAGACTTTGATATATGATGAAGACACAAGTAAATGACACCATATACAACTACATATTTATGTATGTTGAAGACACGAGTCTATTTGTGAGGCGGACAAGGAGCAGCAATAAGCAAGTAGAGTTTCCATGCAAGGTAATACTTCTAAAATTGGCCAAAGTAATTAATCAGCAGCAATAAGCAAGTAGAGTTTCCATGCAAGACAGTACTTCTAAAATTGATCAAAATAATATTGGTAAGAGGAAAAACATCATATCGTCACTCCTCATCCTCCTCTCTCTTCATAATGCAATCCCTAATTCTCAAATCCATTCCAAGACTAAAAAGGAAGAAAGACCGCTAGTTGCCAGTAGCAAAATATCACGGTTGAATAGAGATCATAGACAAAATACACTGTGTTTATTACCAGTAGCAAAATAGCACATAACTTGAGCAAAGAATATAGGAACCATATAACTTAAGTACATGCAAACAAGGGTCATTTTGATTCCAACCTCTTTTGAGTTTCATGTACTGAAACAGATTGCTCCCAAATTACTCGTTTAAGTACCATCCTGAAATAGATTGCTCCCAAATTACTCGTTTAAGTACCATCCTACCAGGCCCTAGTTACAGACAGTTCAGTAACCTGACATACACACCAGCCCACGGCTACAATAGACTTTGCAACTTACAACTCCTCCTAGTATCAGAATCGTATTTCAAATCAGCATCAGCAGGACAATCATCAAATCTAAAGGGCGAAGCACGCAAACTTGCAGCGAACTATCGAACTCTGATAGGTTAGTACTACTAATGCTACACCCGCAACCACACAAGTAAGAAGAGAAGATTTATACTATGGCGACTGATATGCTGCTGTGGTTGTAAGGACCAATACAGGGCTAAGCTGCTCCTATCACAAGAACGTTATTGTGCTCAATCATATACAGAACTTGTCTTAGCAATATAATTATAATTTCTTCCACCAAATTCTGCAACATCACAAAATGTGTCTCTTTTTTACAAGAACAATTCCCTTACACGAAATTTACAAGATTATGCTACTGATCAGAAATTTAATTTCGCAAAGAAACCAAGAAAAGCAATCAATGTCTGTGGCATACAACCATGCCAAGAATCTACCACTACTGAACATGCCAAGAGCCCTAGAAATCGTTACCAAACATGCCAAACCCTAGAAACAGTGGGAGGAGGGGGAAGCGTACGTGCATACCGGTGCGAAGCAGACGGAGATGGAGAGGGCGCCAGAGATGACGTCTCACGGGCGCCACCGAGCTCGGGCGGAGGTGGATCTCCGGGTCTAGCTTGCGTCGCTCGGCTGGTCGCTCTGCCGCCGGTTGGAGAGGGAGGAGGGAGGGAGAATCACACCTCCTTGATCTGCTCGACTGGTTGCGCCGCCGCCGTCCGTCCCCACTGCCGCGCCGCCGTCAATTCCTAATCGCGAGAGAGAAACGAGGCCGGGGAGAGGAGGGTCACGTACGACTCGGGGATTCGTTCCACGGGACGGGGGTAGATGTTTATTTTCCCTGGGAAATGAACGGGATCGGGGTGGAATAGTGTGGGGTGGAATCCCGGGAGGGCATAACCGAACACGTCATAAGAAAGAGGCGGGATTAAACCCCTGAGGATCTGATCCCGGCTGACCCACGTGGATTTCGACCCGATCCCAGCCGGGGTGGGATGAAACGAACAAAGCCTAAGCGGGGCTTCGAGTTGGAGTGGAACCACAGCACATGGAGACGGTGCTCCTCCTACAGCGAGAACAAAAAATTCCTCGGTTGCTTCTGTCCGGTGGGAAGGTGGGCCTTTAGGATTGCCACGACAACAGCGCCACCAACTCCTCATCAAGTAAGTTCTTGAAAACTGATCCTTCAATTTTATTCCCACCACTATCCTCCGTCGTCGGTGCAGCCGCAGCAGCTTTGCCGCCGCCCTCCGTCGCCAGCGTAGCAAGTGCCGCGCTAGCAAATGCAGCTGACGAACGCGAATAACAAGCTGATAATTACTGTTTAGTGTGCATACTAACGTGATAGGCAGATTCAACACAAGCAACCAAACAACAAGCATTTGTTGCTGCCCTTATGGGAAAAAAAGTTGTGCAAGCTATCAAACAGCTTGCAAAAGCTGGTTTAGAGGTCGATGAGTGTGGCAGTGCCCTCCACAACACTGCTAGACTCGGTCAGAAAATCCATGCAGACTATCAAATGCGCCCTAGGGAGCTATGCGTAGACCTAGAGGGATGTGATTGTATACCCAGGAGAGCACAAGCCAAAGAACCTCATTTGTCAAGGGGCAATCCTTATAAAGGTGGAGGTCCTGTTTAGGGCCCTTGAGACGGAGTTGGCATGAAGGAACGTGGAGCCACCCATACACAGCTAGGAGGCGTTTGGTAGCCTGCAGTTCCTTCAGCCAGGCCGGCGAGGGACAAAATCGGTCCAACTAGTTACCTGCATCCTTTTTTGGCATGCATGTGCATAGACCTTAAAGCAGCCCAAAGGCAGCCAGGGGTAACGCTCGATTCGAGCATTTCCGTGGAGCCAGACACTGGCACGGATATTAAAGCACCTAGCGAGCCCTTTCTTGCACGTACGCATATAGGTTAGGTTTTCTCTCCTCTCTAAGCATATTCATCTCAACCACTTGTGATTAGCACATACAAGTTTCAAATCGAGTCGAGCTTTATATGAAAAAGATGTGCATCGACAATGGGCTTCCATTCTGACCATCGGCTTTGAGGTTCATGATCCGTATCTTCTCATATTCGTGGTTAAAGTTGGAGTTGTTCGGGCGTATTTCTTTAGATTTGTCACATAGAATCAACCGTTTGAAGTTTCCTTTGAGGCGTAACTTGATCTCGCTATTCCCCATAACTCTCATATTGTAAGTGTTTGGTTTTGATGGATGTATATGAATCCATCTGTAGCTTCTCAAGGTTGAAGATGGAGTTGTTTTCTCCTCCCTTTTTAAGGGTTGAAGATGAGGTTGGAGATGAGTTGAGGTTGATAGGTAGCTTGGGAATCCAGGGGGGATCCAGGAACGTACGGCTTGCCTGAGCGCTTGAAATCCTCTAGAGTGACAAAAATTTCCAGCTCCGAATACCCAGCTTGTTTGAGATCTTTGGCAGCCAAAGCGAGGTCAAAAGGTTCCTCAAAAACCTCAGTCTTGGACAGGCTAACAGACCCAGCATCGACGGTAGCATCTTCAGCAGGTGTTGAAGCAGGGACCAAAGCCAGACCAGCAGCAGTCGACACACCTGGGTTGGAAGATGAAGGAGCCCCACTGACCGAGGTTGGTGGCCGATTCAGATTGACAGGCCGTGCTTCAGCAGTGTCAAGGTCCACGTGTCTGTGTGACTATTAATAGAGAGCAGGCGAAAGCATGTTTCGAGAATCGATTTTCTTGGGTGAGACATGTGAACAGGTCTCGAAGAACTAACCCATACAAAAGTCCCCATCTAGATAGACCTAAACTAAGTGTGGTGCAAAATCTGTGGACTGCACATGCCAGCCGTCCCCAAATCTCTAAATGTGGTGTGTTGAAGTGTATTGGTAGATTGCCTAACTTTCTATGAGATCGGTCTTTTGAAATAGTTGGTTAGTGCATGAAGTTTAACATGGTATCGAGTCCTGACTTCCGCAATTTATCCTAAAATTGTTGTTACCCCCCTTGGAATTAGCTTTCTAAAACCTCATACAATGTGGTAAGAAGTAAATCTGTTACAAACTGCCACCGGTTTACAAATATACAAAGTTGAATTCACTTCAATTGATGATCTGTTCTTTGAGAAAATAAGAAATGAAAGTTATTCTCATGTATCAAATTATCTTTCTCGGATTTGTACATAGAAAAAAATTGTTATTTTATTCTTTTGAGAATAAATTTAGTTGTTCTTGTAACACAAATTACAAATGTGCTGGACCCGTAGATGAACAGCAGTTCAGTTACCTTATGTTTCAACTGGTACGAACGGTGATGCTAACCGTGAAGTACAAACGTAATCTGTGAATGAATGCATCTTTCATGTACTTATGAGCACTTATGTTGTTTTTGCAGGGCATAGACTGACGAAATCCAGAATAGTAATATGTAAGGAATATCTCTCAACCACACTATAAATCGTTTTACATCTTCCATCTTTTACAAACTTTTTGCTTCAATCATATGTATTTAGTAACCGCGCAATATATTGCACTTTAACGTGACTTTTTGATGGCTTTTATCCCATTAAACAATATTGTCATATTTTATCCTAGCTGTGACCATGTCACAGATTTTACACCCATTTTGTCATTTCCCCCAAATTGATAAGTACGTTAGACCCACTTGTTAAGATGATGTGGTAGCAAGATAGGTGGACAAATTAGACATGTATGTTTTGGGGGTGTATAAATTATGTAAATTCCTATGATTTCATAAATTAGGTCGAAACAATGAAATTGTGTCAAATTATGCCATATAGGTTCCGCTAGCTGCACCTCCTCTCCCGTGCCACGTCAGATACACCTCTAATGTATATGTGTCCGAGTTGTCCATCCAGTCAGCTGCCACAACATGCTGATATACATGACAATGTCTTGTCAGTTTGTGGGAAACAACATAATGAGGTAAAATCATCACAAGATCAGAACTAAAGGTCAAAATATGAGAATATTTTTTAAAGAGTAAGAGCTGTCACAGAGTAACAACTAAAGGCAAAAATTTGAATATACTCTAAAATAGATCTAGCCTTCTAGAAAGCACAATACAGTCGGTTTGTCAACAAGGATCTTCAGTGACTCGAGATGCACTGCTTTTTATTACATGACACTAGAAATTGTGTTGCTTCCATATTAGCACTCCTTTATGGCTGTTGAATTGTCATTATGCAGTAGTAAACAAAGCACGAAGAAACCAAATTAGTAGAAGATAGTATAGCTTGATTCCCCTTTTGATGCATTTTCCCTGAAAACTGTCTGCACAGATACAGTAGCAGGCAGCTCAAGCATACTTATGCTATGTCTGGTTGTTTTGTTTGCATTTTGGTTGCCCTACAAGAAGTACGGATGCAAAAGGAAATCAAAGGAAACAGCAAGGATTGAGTCCTTCCTACAAAAGAATGGAGACTTACATCCAAAAAGATACACTTATGCACAAGTGAAAAGAATGACTGCATCTTTTGCTGAAAAGTTAGGTCAGGGTGGATTTGGTGCTGTTTACAGAGGTGCCTTCTTTGATGGCCGACAGATAGCAGTGAAGATGCTGAAGGACTATAAGACTGATGGTGAGGATTTCATCAATGAGGTGGCTAGCATTAGTAGAACTTCTCATGTCAACGTCGTTACTCTCATAGGATTTTGCTTGGAAGGTTCCAAAAGGGCACTTATTTATGACTATATGTCTAATGGTTCACTTGAAAGGTATGCTTTCAAAAATAACTCTGAAGGTGGAAATACTTTAGGCTGGGAAAAATTGTTCGATATAGCAGTGGGCATTGCTCGAGGACTTGAATATCTACACCGGGGATGCAATACTCGCATTGTGCATTTTGATATCAAACCCCACAACATTCTACTGGATCAAAACTTCTGTCCAAAGATCTCTGATTTTGGACTGGCCAAGCTGTGCCTCAATAAGGAAAGTGCTATTTCCATTGGTGGTGCAAGAGGAACAATTGGCTATATTGCCCCCGAGGTTTATTCGAAGCAATTTGGAGCAGTAAGTAGCAAATCTGATGTCTACAGTTATGGAATGTTAGTCCTTGAGATGGTTGGGGCAAGGGATAATATCAGTCCAAATAGTGAATCTAGCAGCCAATATTTCCCACAATGGATTTATGAACATTTAGATGAATATTGTGTCAGTGCTTCTGAAATAAATGGTGAGATCACAGAGATTGTAAGGAAGATGATAGTGGTTGGGCTGTGGTGCATACAGTTAAGTGCTACTGATCGTCCAACAATGACTAGAGTCGTCGAGATGCTAGAAGGGAGCACAAGTGTCCTCGAATTGCCAGCAAAGGTGCTCTTCAGTTGACAATCATCATCTATATGTTTATATTTGTGCTGTGTGCCTGCTCCAGTACTGCACGGTTGTAAGCAACTGAAAAAATGAATACTTCGACAGAATGTCGTAATTTGTCTGCAAGTCGTCTACCAAATTGGGCACTTGCTTATTTGGGCCGCTTGTGGAGCAAATGCCTTTTGTCTAGAAATTATTGACCGAGGGTGACCAATATACCGTTATACCCCTTTTGTGCATTGGAGAGTAGGTACTGCTGGCTCAGGTCTAATCTTTTATTTGCCGCTCCACAAATCTATACCACAAGTATAATAGGATTCTGGGTTAAAATTTGCGGTTTCAGGTTCAGAGCGTACCTAATTCAGAGTAGCCAAATGACGGGGTAAACAAGTCGTGTTGCAGATTCTGGATGTGAGCAGGCCGCCGCCCTAAGCATGGCCGCTGCTGTGCCGCCTGAGTAGAGGCATGGCGTGCGCACCGCGCCGGAACCTGGCGTATCCACTATCCAGCCGCTCAGATCGCACATATTGCGGTGCGCCGCGGGCTAATGTGGCCGGCCAGGTAGGGAACACCGGGATGCGCACATGCGGCGACGGCGGCCTGGCGACGGGAGGAGAGACCTATTTTTGGGGGCTGGACCGGAGCCGGAGCAAGTGAAGAAATCATGGCAAAGACCGGAAAATGGATATAGTGGACGGGCTCTTTGAATTTCTCAAAAAAGATCGAATATTTTCAAAAAAAAACTACTTATAGCCAGTAATATGAAATACTACAATTCTGCAAATTTTCAATAGAAAATACCCTGTATTTCGGGTGCAGCAAAAAAGTAAATACGACAAATTTTGAAAAAGCGGAGGCCATTCAAAATTGCACCATGCACGTACAGATCTGAAATTTTCTCGGTTTTTTGCTAAGGCCAGAATACAACGTTTTTCACATGATTTCTTGCACGCGTTTTATAAATCATTATCTTTATCCCTGTGTTTTTTCAGATTTTTTTAATCTTTAAATTTGAATTTTTCAAAAACAAATAAAGTCCTCCACGTAGGACGAGTTCCAAGTCGACCCTCTCTCGCAAAGACCTCCTTGAGGGACGGTATCACGGTGAAGACATTGTCAACGCGGCGATCTACAGAGATTGGATTAGATACTTCCATGTTTCTAAAAATATTATGGTAAATCTACGTTTAGAGCAGTCTAAGATTAGTCTTACTCGGCGGACCAATCACGTCACCTCGCCGAAATGCGACACTACCTCTGGGTCGCTAACCTCCTGTATACTCTCGTCGCCTCCGAACTATCGCCGCCGATCTACTCGTACACCGCACGGCCGCCAAGTGCTCTGCCCGGCTCCGCTGTCATTTTATCTCTAGAACTCCGCGTTGCAAGTCAGGTGGATCCTTTTCTCCTTCCTCTGCCCTATTCCCCTCGTGAAATAGGTACTGTTCAACAAGAGGAGACCATAGCGCCAGAAGTAGCATGACGCAGTCAAGCGCACTAAGAGGACACGACAACACCCAGCGAAGGGCGTCGGTGTTCTCCTCCTAGAGTATCACCACCGAGGAGTACATGGCCATTGCCTCATCCTCCCAATTGTCGATTCAGTCGGAGGAGCTACTGCTCCACGGCTTCACCGTCGCCTGAGCCAAACAAGCTGCCATGACGAGTTGAGCGTGTGACATGGCTGAGAATAGCACGTTAGTGCCTTGGCCAGCAACTCCGTTATCCCATCTACGACGAGCAGGGCGCTGTGGCGGTGTAGGCATGCCTATTCTGTTGTGTCGCTACTCGCTACTGACTGATGGGCTGATGGCAGTTGCGCTTTCCTTCTACCTCACCAGTAGCCGCGCAACAAAAGAACAACACACCACAGACATAGAACGATTACAGTATCTCCACTCGCCCCCCTATACGGTATTCGGTGCAGCCATTTTTTGGGCCTATATGAGGGGCGCCGGATAGATAAAAGGATCGGGGCGCAGGCTAGTTCAATATAGCAAATAAATAATTGAACATTTAAATTTATTATAAATTCATAAAATTAAATAAACAATTGAAAATGTTCAATATAGCAAACAAAGACAAACAAATAAACAAATTAGCTGGCTCCTTTGAGCCTCCACAAATGCTCCACCACTAGATGGCACTTGGTGGTCAATATCTGCAAGAGGACCTTGGCGATAATACGGTTCAGTGTCAAATAATGGAGTCTCCCTCTCGCTCTCGATGATCATGTTGTGCAAGATCACACAGGCAGTCATGAGCTCCCACATCTGATCTTTCGACCAGGTAAGGGCATGGTACCTGACAATGGAAAATCGACCTTGCAGCACACCGAATACCCTCTCCACACCCTTTCCGCAAGTCTCTTGTTGTTGGCAAACCAAGCTTCCTTTCCTCCAGGCACATTGTCTGAGATTGTCTTCAAAAATATTGACCATCTTGGGTAGATGTCATCTGCCAAGTAGTATCCCTTATCATACTGGTGGCCATTGATCTCAAACTGCACTGGAAGATCTCTTCCTTCAATAAGCTTGGCAAATAGATTTGAACACTGCAGCACGTTGATGTCATTGGTGATCCTGCCATACCAAAAAGGCATGCCAAATCCATAGATCCTGATCTGCCACAGCCTCAAGTACGACACTGCATGATCCTTTGTGACCTTTATATATGCCCTGGTGTGCGAATGGACAGTTCTTCCAAGCCTAGTGCATACAATCAATGCTTCCAAACATTCCTGAAAAACCCCTTGCAATATTTTGTTCCAAGATCTGAGCTGTGTCTTCTGCATTAGGTGTTCTCAGGTATTTCTTCCCATACACTGCCACAATTATCCTACAAAATCTATGCATGCAGTCAATGGTTGTGGACTCCTCCATGCGTAGGTAGACGTCATCAAGCATCTGTAGAGGAACTATGCATTTTTGGATTGTGGAGGAACCAAGCATGCTGACGACATCTCTCTTCAGTTTAAAGTAGTCATCAAACTCTCCCAATTCCTCGACGATCTTCAGAAAAATCTTCCGGCACATTCTGAAACGGTGCCAAAATGTGACGTGGAATGGATCGTCGGTGAAGTAGTCGGCGTAGAGCATGCCGTAGCCTTCCATACCCTGCCTCGGTTTGCTCTTGCATCGCCTAGGCTTCGAACCCCCAGCAGGCGGCTTCTCATCAGCATCGGCGATCATGCCCAGGAGGGATGTGATGATCATGAGATGATTATCGTTGATGTTATCTCGGACGCTAGAAGCAACGGCAGCTTCATCGTCCATCATAGTGGTCAACATCTCTTCCTCATCCAAATCCATGTCTTTGGCAAACTTTCGAACACCTAGTGGGCAGGGCGGTTGTGCGACACGCTTGGAGCTACCGGTGGGCATGGGGGTGGATCAGGAGTGAGTGTGGGCAGCTCAGGAGGGCGGGAAGAGTATTTCCGGCGGCTGCAACGGTGGCTCTAGAGTACTGAACAGCAGACGACGGCGAGGGGTGGTCGCTAGGGAAGGGGTGGGTGGGAACAAAGTATGTGGGAAGCTTCATAGGCGCGTGTCGCCGATAGGGTTGGCCCGCGTCGTTTTTAGCTCCATCCGGTGCCCCGGCTTGCCTCCCCCCCATGGATTGGGTTCAGCCTGGGGACACCAGATGACTAAACGGGACACGATAGCACCAAAAAAAACATTTGGGGTGCGTGGCTGGGCATCATTTTGGCCACCGACACACCCCATAGGCCTTTAGGGACCCCGAGTGGAGATGCTCTTAGACACTGGTAACATGCGTGCAGAATGTGCACATACTACTATAGCTTAAGCATGGTGATTGACCCGCCTAGTTAGCGCCTCTCCTGTGCATGCATTTAAGACCGTAGGATGTTGGCCAAATGCGATCGATGTCATACATAGGTACGTGTATGTTATCACCGCTATCCCCACCTTCAGTCTCATCCCACTTCCGCGTCATGGTCAAAAAAGTTCAACGCTCACCTGCTCCGCGTTCTCCTCCACGACTCCACCTTCTTCTCCATTGCCCCCCACCTGCACCTCCAATTCCTAGGTCGTGGTGGCCGCCTTCTCCGGGCCCCTGCATGGCAACGAAGCCGACCGTACTGATCACTTTGGTGTGTGTCCCTTGACTCGACCGCGGGCGCGGCGTCCATGGAGGATGGCGGCTTCCGCTGGTTCCTGCTTTCTCCGCCGGCTTTGTCGAGCCGCGGCTCGGCGTGATCGTCTCGCCATAGAACCTTCCTAGGGCTCCCCCTCTGTTTATTTGAGAGCTCCTTGGGTCGTGACTTGGCCAAATCCATCAAGTATGGGAAGAGTTGGAGTCAATCATGTCACAAACTCTCGGAATCACAAAACTGCGTTTGTACCGTTAAGTAATCCGGGGCTAAAAGTCACGTCCGAGGGAGGACGAGGAATGGGGAGCCCGTTGGGAGCTGATTTCTGGGTCGGGCTATCCGCGCGGTCAGAAATGGACCGATGGTAGCGTTTGGGGAGCTCCCTTGGAGATGCTCTTAGCTAGGTGGAGATGGAGTGGTAGTGTATGTGGTGGCTACACATAGTAGGTTAGATTATATTAGCTTAGCTAGGTGTTTATGTTTATAATAAAGGGATTTAGCTAGAGTTTAGGCACAAGAGACATGAAATGAAGAGAGGAAGAGGTTTTATTATTTCCTATGACAAAGAAGTGTGCACATTATAACATATGGCACTAGAAAAGAATTAAAGCATGTGCTTAAGAAGGAAAGGATATGAGGAACATGGCGCATGTATTAGCAAGAATTAAATCCAACCAAAATAAAAGAAGTCCCATATGTGGCATGTATTACTGATTTAGAGCAAGAGTATGTGATCAAGATATGGTGGCACATTAGTGGATAGAATAGAATTCAAAAGATATGCTCCCAACTCAATTTGGGCATTTGACAAGATGTAAATAGCAAGACTCAATAATGAAATTTAGACATTATGGTTCCAACACAATTGGCACCAACTAGAGATGGAATCGAGAAAGATAAAATAGAGAGATGCAAATGCAAATGTCAAATACAATTTAGCAAGAGATAAATACAAGTGAGATAATTTAAATGTAACAATTTAATCGTATGTCCCATGCAATGTGGCATCATGATGATGCAGAAAATAAAAATAACAAGCAATTTTATAGTTAGGGATTCCCGGGATGCTACAGATGATAAGGTCGATGATGAGTAAGATGGACCTACCTTTATCATTTTAGGATTTTGTGTAGAGACAAAATCGATTACACTAAACGAAGTACCATCCAAGTAAGTAGAAGAGACACCACATGAGATGTGGACGGGAAAGAAGCCAACCTTGACTTTTCTTAATATTTGGGGATGTGAAGCCTTTGTCAAGAGATTACAATCCTACAAGCTCAGCCCAAATCGGATAAAGTAGTTTTCGTAGGCTACCCTAGGGAGACCTTGGATTAGTATTTCTACAACCGAGAAGAGGCCAAAGTGTTTGTCGCTCAAAACAGTATCGGGTTTCTCAGCCGGAAAGACAGTGGGAGTAGGTGAAGTGAGATGGAAGAGTTGCAAGCAAGATATGATAGCCGACTCTACTACAGAAGCTGAGTATGTTGCTACCTCAGAGGAAGCAAAAGGAGGAGTTTGGATCATAAATTTTCTGTTATAACTCGGAGTTTTACCCGGTTGTCTAGTCTGTTAGACGTGTACTATGACAATACTGGTGCTATTGCACAAGCTAAGGAGCCGCGGGCCAGAAGAATAAGCACATAATCAAGGAAAGTGCAAAGTACGTTGCCTAGAGGGGGTGAATAGGCGTTTAATTTTTTTACAGTTTAGGCTATAATAAATGCGAAATAAAACTAACGTTTAATTTATTGAGCACAAAACCTTAAACCACTAGGTTCAACTAAGTGCACCAACAACCTATGCTAAAAAATACAAGCAACAAGGTGATGGCAAGATATAATACTTCAAGCATTACTTCAAGCACGATGGCTATCACAATGTAAATTGCATAAATAAAGGGATCGGTTGAGAGATAACCGATGGACACGGAGACATTGATTTTATCCCAAAGTTCACTTCCAAAGAAGCTACATCTCCGTTGGAGCTGTGCGGTGGTGCAATGCTCTCCAAATGCCACAAATGGCTCACCTTGAGGTGTGGTGGCTCGATGCTCACCCAATGCCACACAAGGCCTCACCCCAAGATGCGAAGGCATGCAACTCACGATGCCACAACACGATCACCCTATTTTCCCGTGAGCTCACCACAAAGGCTTACTCACGTTCCACTAAGGGACACTTGAGGACGGTCACTGAACCCGTACAAGGTTGGGGCTATCTATACAACTCAATTGGAGGCTCCCAACAATCGTCACCACAAAGACCTCTATCTTGGGGAATCTCCACAACTCAATTGGAGGCCCCAAGGGTATCACACGACAACCACACATCCGTCTAGGGTTCCAAGAACCCAAGAGTAACAATCCCACAAGCTTGAACTCACCGAATCTCTGAGGAGAACTAAAACCTATGCACCAAATGAAGAGGCAAGTCCTTCACTCTCAAATTACACCAAAGCTACAAAATATATTGGGGAAGAAGAGAGGAAGAACACAATAGGAGAACACAAAACTCTCCATGATCTAGATCCCAAGGATTCCTTCACAAAGAAGGGATTTGGTTTGGTGGGGTTGTAGATCTAGATCTCCATAGAGCAAAAACGACCAAACGAGCTAATCCCGAGAAGGGGAAGAGGAGCCCCTTTTAAAGGGGGAAGTTCGTCTGCGGTACCAAAGTTCCCGGGCCAGTGCATGGCGGTACCTAAGTTGCCTGAAATTGCCGCGTTTCGAAATGTTGGGCCGCCAACTACCGAGAGGGGCCATTTCGATGCAAACTCATCTCACCCTGCCAAATTCAAACATTCCGTGAAACTGCCCCTTGAAGTAGATGGTCGAGACCCTCATGTAGGTCATCTGTCTATGCCGCGAGCACCAACCCGACAACCTCTTAGGCAAATCGAGTAACTAAGTGGATTGGATGCGTTGACCAATTTCAGAAATCAATCCCACCTTTCCCCTAGCACCGGCGGTGTCGAAATCCACCCTCCAGGCAGGACGATCCCTTCGGACATTTGACTTCTGGCGCCAAGTTGCTGCGCCCAGTCGCTGATCCCGAGCTCCAATGGCGCATGTCGTAGCCGCCGTTGCGAGGCTCTAGCCCACCTCCGCCGCTGACGAGCTAAGCAGCTCAGAGGATGGCAGATCCTACTACCAAGGAAGAAGAAGTTCTGGCTACAAGCGGGTGAGCTACCCTTCTCTTTGCTATTTGCACTAATTATAACTGCTAGCTGGCTACTGAACCTAAAATTGTTTGTTAGCCCAATGCTGCCAAACATATTTTGTCCACAGTTTTCTGTCAAGTGAGATCTCCGTGGACCACCCTTACTTGATTACGGTAGTCCTCTTTAGGTACGACTCTAAGGGCAAGTGGTATGGACACCATTGTATCACGATGGAAGAAGCGCCTGCATAGATCTGCACTATATCTGGTATGCTTGCTGCTCTGTATAATCATGATGAATTATGGCCGAAGCAGACTGCAAAGTTTAGCTTCATGGATGAACGTGGCATCATGGTTCCTCTTTAGGTACGACTCTAAGGGCAAGTGGTATGGACACCATTGTATCACGATGGAAGAAGCGCCTGCATAGATCTGCACTATATCTGGTATGATTGCTGCTCTGTATAATCATGATGAATTATGGCCGAAGCAGACTGCAAAGTTTAGCTTCATGGATGAACGTGGCATCATGGTTCCTCTAACGTGTGACAATAAGCTAATTGGGTTGGTGAAAAGGTATGCTTCGGCTTGCATGTTTGAGCTGAATTGTGATGTACTGGATGTGGAAGCTACTGCAACTAGGAGCCGTCCTTCTATTCTTGGACAGGGTGGTTGCTCGAACCCAATTAGCTCCTGGTAAGCAAAAGTCTCTTGGGGTTCGCATGTTTGTGTTGAATTGTAATTTTTGTTTTATTTACTCTGTAGATATTGGGCAGTTATGCAACAGTCTTGTTTCTTTGACAGAAGCGCCAAGGTTAGAAACATGATTGCCGAGTCGATCATTTTTACTCAAGAAATTAAAACAAGTGGAAAGATGATCTTTGGACACGATTCTGGTGCCCATTGTCCTGGCGATCTGATCGTGAAGCTAAGAAAATTGGCATCGAGGAAGAGGAAGAAGGCGAGAAATGAAGAAGCCGGTGGACATGAAGGCTTGGCACCAGGCTGCGGAAGAAGGCTACGGCAATGAAGATGCATAGTAATGTGTTGAACTTGAACCTATATATGTAATTCGTTAAATTCGGAGCTCGTGTGTGGAACTTTCTTTGGTAAACAATCTACCCACTTTCTCTGAGTAAAATGTATCGTGACTTAGGGTTTGGAAACGCCCGAGTCAGTAGTTGAATACGAAATTGTGATTGTGCCACTACTATCTGAAAACACACAGCACCGGTTCCACGATTGCTGAGGAGAAGGAGGTCTCCAAATACGACGGAATGTAGTGGCACAGAAATAAATTATTTAAGCTACTACACTCCATGAAGCAGCAACTTATTTCAGCTGCTGCACACAACTACATGGCAACATAAACAGCAATGGCAACCGATAATGCCCAGATGAGGAGGAAATCGATACCACTTTCTGGCCTAATTTTGAGCCTGTCTATCTCACTGCCTCTCTGCTCCTGCATCCCCTGCATCTAGCGAAGCTCCCGGATCTCCAGTAACCGGGTGTACGTGCTTCCACTTTATAAATTATGGTTATGCCATTTGCATGTGACACAATCCACGTAGATTACGTTTAAACAAACCACCAATGTCAGAATACACTAGTAGAAAAAGGGTCTTTTGTCCATGGTCACGTTCCCAATCCGGGACAGAGATCTAAATCGAGGCAGAAATTGATCTAAATCACAAATTCTTCCACAAACTAATCGAGACAGAGATCTAAATCGAGGCATTTCATTAATTCAACCACAAATTCTTTAAAGGTGCGATTTCACATCCTACATTAATTGAACCACTAGTCAACAATTTCACTTCCGCTGCTGCTGTCCTCCGAGCCATCGGCTTCCTCGTTGTCGTCGGACGGAACCTCCACGATTTCCGCACGGCGAGCAGCGGCGATGACGGTGTACTTGGTCCGTCCAAGGACGGACCAGAACCTCTCCTGCCCTTCTCGGTTGCGGAGATCCCGGTGCACCACGCACCCGTAAACAATGCGGTTTCCAATCTTGGCCTTCCGCTCCTTCTTGAACAATGGCTTGATGGGCTGGTCGCCAGCGTCACGGGCAGCGCCCTCTTCCTGTGAACATCTGGGCGGTGCGCCTGTTCGCTCTCCATCTCGGCTCCCCCGGGGACGAGGAGCGGAGCCACCGGCACCCCCGCATAGCTGATGCGCCATCTGTGGGGCACTGTCACGACCAACGGTGCGAGGATGTCGAAGTGCGCGAACATCACCGCCTCGTAGAAGTTCAGCGCGTGCATCTCCATGGCGACACGGTGGAGATTGGAGAGGGAGCGAGGGGATGGACGACGAAGCGACGGCGTGGTGGAGATTGGAGAGGGCGAGGGGATGGACGATGAAGCGACATGCTGTGGCGCCTCCTATTTGTACACGAGGACGACGAAGCGACGGGCAGAATATCCGAGGGGCATTGGCCAGACAAAAGGAAGTAATGCAGGGTTAAGACAGATTAACAGGTGACCAATTTTTTTCCTCCCAGGACTCCAAGGCCAATAGTTCAGACCGCTAGGTCAACAAGTACAACTATTACAACTTAAAAAGGCACGGAGCTCAAGCTAAATAGAACTAGTTATCACACATCTCCTTGATCTTCCTAATCTTAGCCCGATGCGCATCTTCCTGCGAGAGCAAGGATCAAATCGTCCGCTCCTTCTTTTTAGCATCTTCCTTGCACAGCTTCAATTGTTTCTCTGCATTTTTCCTCGTGCACTTGTCAATACTCGTAGTTGTGAACTGCAGGACTTTGGCCTGGTGAAGATCATTCCTTGCTTTAGTCGGTTCTTGCTCTGCTTTAGCCTTCAGGGCCAACACCGCGTCCCTCTCCTTCTCGAATTTGCTAACCTTGTCTTGCACCCACCTGAGATCTTGCTTATGCTTGGTCATGTCAACTGGTTCCCATAGCTTCATCTCAACACTGTCAAGAAGTGAGGTGAATACGGATTCTTTCAACTCAATAGTCATTTCCCATAGTTTGTCCAGCGTTTTCTACATCGATTTGGGCCACTCTGGATCTACCCATTTGACAACACTGAAACTTCCGCCTTGCATCATTGCACGATGTCCTTGACACCATATAAACCTCCTGCCTGCGTTTCGTCCTTCGAACGCTACAAATTTAGTGGGCACATATCCATGTTTACATAGCAGAGGACTGTCTTCATCCGCTAAACCGTGATAGTCGAAGTCATACATCGTCTGGTTGGCCTAACACATCATACATGCATGAGTAAACAGAGTAGATCTAGCTCACAAAATAGATAACTGGCCACAGATGATAGAGATAGAGATGAGACGACTCACATCAAAATCACCGTCCCTGTCGTCACGACGCGTTTCCTCGCCGTCTCCCCTTGAACCCATGGCGAGAGGGGAGGGGGTGGCTGCCGGAGAGGGGATTGGGATGGAGGCGCCGTCGTCTTGCGGCTATGGCAGGATGGGAGTGAAGTGGGGAAAGTGGCTTCGAGGGGAAGGAAGAGAAGTACGGGGAGGAAGAGAAGTAATGGGGACATGACACTGGGATATGGCCCACTGAACTCGTGAGTTGTGACACTCGCAACAGGGGAGCGCCCGGTGTTGCTAGTTTGTCTAGAGCAAGCGTGGCCAATCATGTCGCAGAACATCCTACTCGCGGATCGCTCTCACGAAGACCATCCCAATCGTCCAAGTGCCCCGATCGAACGGTATGTAAGAATCGTCAAGCAGAACAACTGTGTTAGGGCGTGACTTCTAGAAGACTCGGTCTAACGGCCACCCATTGGGGGGCTAAGGTTAGGGCTCTCCTAAGGTTAGGATCCATATGTGGTTTCTGAAAAGAACACACATCCAATGACACTAGTGGATCAATCTGTGGTTTGTGAGAAGAACACACATGCAATCACACTAGGTGGATCCATATGTGGTTTATGAGAGGAACACACATGCAATGACACTGGTGATATGTGGTTTGTGAAAAGAACACACATGCAATTACTGTAACTATGGTTAATGAAAAGAGCAGGCATGCAATGACACTGGTGGATCCATGTGTGGTTTGTGAGAAGAACACACATGCAATAACACTGGTTGTGGTTCATGAAAAGAACAGACATGCAATGACACCGGTGGATCCTTGTGTGGTTTGTGAGAAGAAAAGACATACAATGACTCTAGCTATGGTTCATGAAAAGAACAAACATGCAATGACACTAGTGGATCCATGTTTGGTTTGTGAGAAGAACAGACATGCAATGACTCTAGATGTGGTTCATGAGAAGAACACACATGCAATGACACTGGTGGATCCATGTGTGGTCCGTGAGAATAACACACATGCAATGACACTGGGTGTGGTTCATGAAAAGAACACACATCCAATGACACTGGTGGATCCTTATGTGGTTTGTGAGAAGAATAGACATGCAATGACTCTAGATGTGGTTCATGAGAAGAACACACATGCAATGACACTGGTGGATCCATGTGTGGTTTATGAGAGGAACACACATGCAATGACACTAGGTGTGGTTCATGAAAAGAAGAGACATGCAATGACACTGGTGGATCCATATGTGGTTTGTGAAAAGAACAGACATGCAATCACACTAGGTGGATCCATGTGTGGTTCATGAGAAGAACACACATGCAATGACACTGGTGGATCCATGTGTGGTTTGTGATAAGAACGCACATCCAATGACACTGGGTGTGGTTCATAAAAAACACATGCAATGACACTGGTGTATCCTTATGTGGTTTGTGAGAATAACAGACATGCAATGACTCTAGCTATGGTTCATGACAGGAACACACATGCAATGACACTGGTGTATCCTTATGTGGTTTGTGAGAAGAACACACATGCAATGACTCTAGTAGTGGTTTGTGAAAAGAACACGCATGTAATGACTCTAGCTATGGTTCATGAGAATAACACACATGCAATGACACTGGTGGATCCATGTGTGGTTTGTGAGAGGAACAGACATGCAATGACACTGGGTGTGGTTCATGAAAAGAACACACATCCAATGACACTGGTGGATCCTTATGTGGTTTGTGATAAGAATACACATGCAATGACTGTGGTGGATCCTTATGTGGTTTGTGAGAATAACAGACATGCAATGACTCTAGATGTGGTTCATGAGAAGAAAACACATGCAATGACACTGGTGTATCCTTATGTGGTTTGTGAGAAGAACACACATGCAATGACTCTAGCTGTGGTTCATTAAAATAACACACATCCAATGACTCTAGTCGTGGTTCATGAGAAGAACAGACATGCAATGACACTGGTGGATCCATGTGTGGTCCGTGAGAGGAACATACATGCAATGACAATGGGTGTGGTTCATGAAAAGAACACACATCCAATGACACTTGTGGATCCTTATGTGGTTTGTGAAAAGAACACACATCCAATGACACTGGTGGATCCTTATGTGGTTTGTGAGAAGAACACACATGCAATGACACTGGTGATATGTGGTTTGTGAAAAGAACACACATGCAATGACACGGGTGGATCCATATGTGGTTTGTGAAAATAACAGACGTGCAATCACACTGGGTGGATCCATGTGTGGTTCATGAGAAGAACACACATGCAATGACACTGGTGATATGTGGTTTGTGTAAAGAACACACATGCAATGACTCTAACTATGGTTAATGAAAAGAGTAGACATGCAATGACACTACTGGATCCATGTGTGGTTTGTGAGAAGAAGACACATCCAACGACACTGGTGGATCATTATGTGATTTGTGAGAAGAACAGACATGCATTGACTCTAGCCGTGGTTCATGAGAAGAACACACATGCAATGACACTGGTGTATTCTTATGTGGTTTGTGAGAATAACACACATGCAATCACTCTAGATGTGGTTCATGAGAAGAACACACATCCAATGACACTGGTGGATCCATGTGTGGTCCGTGAGAGGAACAGACATGCAATGGCAATGGGTGTGGTTCATGAAAAGAACACACATCCAATGACACTTGTGGATCCTTATGTGGTTTCTGAAAAGAACACACATCCAATGACACTGGTGGATCCTTATGTGGTTTGTGAGAAGAACACACATGCAATGACACTGGTGATATGTGGTTTGTGAAAAGAACACACATGCAATGACACTGGTGGATCCATATGTGGTTTGTGAAAATAACAGACGTGCAATCACACTGGGTGGATCCATGTGTGGTTCATGAGAAGAACACACATGCAATGACACTGGTGATATGTGGTTTGTGTAAAGAACACACATGCAATGACTCTAACTATGGTTAATGAAAAGAGTAGACATGCAATGACACTACTGGATCCATGTGTGGTTTGTGAGAAGAAGACACATCCAATGACACTGGTGGATCATTATGTGATTTGTGAGAAGAACATACATGCATTGACTCTAGCCGTGGTTCATGAGAAGAACACACATGCAATGACACTGGTGTATTCTTATGTGGTTTGTAAGAATAACACACATGCAATCACTCTAGATGTGGTTCATGAGAAGAACACACATCCAATGACACCGGTGGATCCATGTGTACACTATGAGAGGAACACACATGCAATGACATTGGTGTGGTTCATGAGAATAACACACATGCAATGACACTGGTGTATCCTTATGTGGTTTGTGAGAATAACAAACGTGCAATAAATCTAGCTATGGATCATGAGAAGAACACAAATGAAATGACATTGGTGGATCCATGTGTGGTTTATGAGAGGAACAGACATGCAATGACACTAGGTGTGGTTCATGAAAAGAACACACATGCAATGACACTGGTGGATCCATATGTGGTTTGTGAAAAGAACAGACATGCAATCACACTTGGTGGATCCATGTGTGGTTCATGAGAAGAACACACATGCAATGACACTGGTGGATCCATGTGTGGTTTGTGAGAAGAACACACATCCAATGACACTGTGTGTGTTTCATGAAAAGAACACACATCCAATGACACTGGTGGATCCTTAAGTGGTTTGTGAGAAGAACAAACATGCAATGACTCTAGATGTGGTTCATGAGAAGAACACACATGCAATGACACTAGTGTATCCTTATGTGGGTTGTGAGAAGAACACACATGCAATGACTCTAGCTGTGGTTCATGAGAAGAACACGCATCCAATGACTCTAGCTATGGTTCATGAGAAGAACACACATGCAATGACACTGGTGGATCCATGTGTGGTTTGTGATAGGAACAGACATGCAATGACACTAGGTGTGGTTCATGAAAAAAACACATCCAATGACACTGGTGGATCCTTATGTGGTTTGTTAGAAGAACACACATGCAATGACACAGTGGATCCATATGTGGTTTGTGAAAAGAACACAGATGCAATGACTCTAACTATGGTTAATGAAAAGAGCAGACAGGCAATGATACTGGTGGATCCATGTGTGGTTTATGAGAGGAACACACATCTAATGACACTGGTGAAAAGAACACACATGCAATGACACTGGTGTATCCTTATGTGGTTTGTGAGAAGAACAGACATGCAATGACTCTAGCTGCGGTTCATGAGAAGAACACACATTCAATGACACTGGTGTATCCTTATGTGGTTTGTCAAAAGAACACACATGCAATGACTCTAGATGTTGTTTGTGAAAAGAACACACATGCAATGTCTCTAACTGTGGTTAATGAAAAGAGTAGAGATGCAATGGCACTGGTGGATCTATGTATGGTTTGTGAGAAGAACACACATGCAATGACATTGGCTGTGGTTCATGAAAAGAACAGACCTGCAATGATACCGGTGGATCCATGTGTGGTTTGTGAGAAGAACACACATGCAATGACACTATGGGTGGTCATGAAACGCATACACATCCAATGACACTGGTGGATCCTTATGTGATTTGTGAGAAGAACACACATGCAATGACAGAGTGGATCCATATGTGGTTTGTGAAAAGAACACACATGCAATGACTAACTATGGTTAAAGAAAAGAGCAGACATGCAATGGCACTGGTGGATCCATGTGTGGTTTATGAGAGGAACACACATCCAATGACACTGGGTGTGGTTCATGAAAAGAACACACATGCAATGACACTGCTGTATCCTTAAGTGGTTTGTGAGAAGAACAAACATGCAATGACTGTAGCTATGGTTCATGAGAAGAACACACATCCAATGACACTGGTGTATCCTTATGTGGTTTGTGAGAAGAAAACACATGCAATGACTCTAGCTGTGGTTTGTGAAAAGAACACACATGCAATGAATCTAACTGTGGTTAATGACAAGAGCAGACTTGCAATGACACTGGTGGATCTATGTGTGGTTTATGAGAAGAACACGCATGCAATGACACTGGGTTCATGAAAAGAACAGACATGTAATGATACCGGTGGATCCATGTGTGGTTTGTGAGAAGAACACACATGCAATGACACTGTGTGTGGTTCATGAAAAGAATACACATCCAATGAAACTGGTGGATCCTTATGTGGTTTGTGAGAAGAACAGACATGCAATGACTCTAGGTGTGGTTCATGAGAAGAACATACATGCAATGAATCTGGTGGATCCATGTGTGGTCTGTTAGAGGAACACACATGCAATGACACCGGTGGATCCATGTGTGGTTCATGAAAAGAACACACATCCAATGACACTGGTGGATCCTTATGTGGTTTGTGAGAAGAACAAACATGCAATGACTCTAGATGTGGTTCATGAGAAGAACACACGTGCAATGACACTAGTGTATCCTTATGTGGTTTGTGAGAAGAACACACATGCAATTACTCTAGATGTGGTTCATGAAAAGAACACACATCCAATGACTCTAGTTGTGGCTCATGAGAAGAACACACATGCAATGACACTCGTGGATCCATGTGTGGTTTTTGAGAGGAATAGACATGCAATGACACAGGGTGTGGTTCATGAAAATAACACACATCCAATGACACTGGTGCATCCTTATGTGGTTTGTGAGAAGAACACACATGCAATGACATAGTGGATCCATATGTGGTTTGTGAAAAGAACACACATGCAATGACTCTAACTGTGGTTAATGAAAAGAGCAGACATGCAATGACACTAGTGGATCCATGTGTGGTTTATGAGAGGAACACACATCCAATGACACTTGGTGTGGTTCATGAAAAGAACACACATGCAATGACACTTGTGTATCCTTATGTGGTTTGTGAGAAGAACAGACATGCAATGACTCTAGCTATGGTTCATGAGAAGAACACACATCCAATGACACGGGTGTATCCATGTGCGGTTTGTGAGAAGAACACACAAGCAATGGCTTTGGCTGTGGTTTGTGAAAATAACACCCATCCAATGACTCTAACTGTGGTTCATGAAAAGAGCAGACATGCAATGACACTGGTGGATCTATGTGTGGTTTCTGAGAAGAACACACATGCAATGACACTGGCTGTGGTTAATGAAAAGAACAGACATGTAACGATACCGGTGGATCCATGTGTGGTTTGTGAGAAGAACACACATGCAATGACACTATGTGCGGTTCATGAAAAGAATACACATCCAATGACACTGGTGGATCCTTATGTGGTTTGTGAGAAGAACAGACATGCAATGACTCTGGGTGTGGTTCATGAGAAGATGTGGTTCATGAGAAGAACACACATGCAATGACACTAGTGGATCCATGTGTGGTCTGTGAGAGGAACACACATGTAATGACACTGGGTGTGGTTCATGAAAAGAAAACACATGCAATGACACTAGTGTACAAACACGCAATGAGTCTGGTGGATCCTTATGTGGTTTGTGAGAATAACAGACTTGCAATCACTCTAGATGTGGTTCATGGGAAGAAAACACATGCAATGACAATGGTGTATCCTTATGTGGTTTATGAGAAGAACACACATGCAATGACTCTAGCTGTGGTTCATGAGAAGAACACACATGCAATGACACTCGTGAATACTTATGTGGTTTGTGAGAAGAACACACATGCAATGGCTCTAGATGTGGTTCATGATAAGAACACACATCCAATGACACTGGTGGATCCATGTGTATAGTGTGAGAGGAACACACATGCAATGACACTGGGTGTGGTTCATGAGAAGAACACACATGCAATGACACTGGTGTATCCTTATGTGGTTTGTGAGATTGACACACATGCAATGAGCCTAGCTGTGGTTCATGAGAAGAACACACATGCAATGACACTGGTGGATCCATGTGTGGTCTGTGAGAGGAACACACATGTAATGACACTGGGTGTGGTTCATGAAAATAAAACACATGCAATGACACTAGTGGATCCATATGTGGTTTGTGAAAAGAACAGACATGCAATCACAATTGGTGGATCCATGTGTGGTTCATGAGAAGAACACACATGCAATGACACTGGTGGATCCATGTGTGGTTCATGAAAAGAACACAAATCCAATGACACTGGTGGATCCTTATGTGGTTTGTGAGAAGAACAAACATGCCATGACTCTATATGTGGTTCATGAGAAGAACACACATGCAATGACACTGGTGTATCCTTATGTTGTTTGTGAGTAGAACACATATGCAATGACTCTAGTTGTGGTTCATGAAAAGAACAAACATCCAATGACTCTAGATGTGGTTCATGATAAGAACACACATGCAATGACACTGGTGGATCCATGTGTGGTTTGTGAGAGGAACAGACATGCAATGACACTGGGTGTGGTTCATGAAAAGAACACACATCCAATGACACTGGTGGATCCTTAAGTGGTTTGTGAGAAGAACACACATGCAATGACACAGTGGATCCATGTGTGGTTTGTGAAAAGAACACACATGCAATGACTCTAACTGTGGTTAATGAAAACAACAGACATGCAATGACACTGGTGGATCGATGTGTGGTTTATGAGAGGAACACACATGCAATGACTCTGGCTGTGGTTCATGAAAAGATCACACATCCAATGACACTAGTGGATCCATATGTGGTTTGTGAGAAGGACAGACATGCAATGACTCTAGCTGTGCTTCATGAAAAGAACACACATGCAATGACACTAGTGGATCCATGTGTGGTTCATGAGAAGAACACACATCTAATGACACTTGGTGTGGTTCATGAAAAGAACACACATCCAATGACACTGGTGGATCCTTATGTTGTTTGTGAGAAGAATAGACATACAATGACACTGGTTATGGTTCATGAGAAGAACACACATCCAATGAGACTAGATGTGGTTCATGAGAAGAACAGACATGCAATGACACTAGTGTATCCCTATGTGGTTTGTGAGAAGAATAGACATGCAATGACACTAGCTGTGGTTCATGAAAAGAACACACATGTAATGATACTAGTGGATCCATGTGTGGTTTGTTTAGAAGCACACACATGCAATGACCACATGCAATGACACTAGTGGATCCATATGTGGTTTGTGAGAAGAAAGACATGCAATGACTCTAGTTGTGGTTCGTGAAAAGAACACATATGAAATGACACTCGTGGATCCATGCGTGGTTTGTGAGAAGAACACACATCCAATGACACTGTGTGTTGTTCATGAAAAGAACACACATCCAATGACACTGGTGGATCCATATGTGGTTTGTGGAAAGAACAGACATGCAATGACTCTAGTTGTGGTTCATGAAAAGAACACACATGCAATGACACTGGTGGATCCATGTGTGGTTCATGAGAAGAACACACATCCAATGACACTGGGTGTGGTTCATGAAAAGAACACATATCCAATGACACTGGTGGATCCATGTGTGGTTTGTGAGAAGACCACACATGCAATGACTCTGTATGTGGTTCATGAAAACAACACACATCCAATAACACTTGTGGATCCATATGTGGTTTGTGAGAAGAACAGACATGCAATGACTCTAGTTGTGGTTCATGAAAACAACACACATGCAATGACACTAGTGCATCCATGTGTGGTTCATGAGAAGAACACACATCCAATGACACTGGGTGTGCTTCATGAAAAGAACACACATCCAATGACACTGGTGGATCCTTATGTGGTTTGTGAGAAGAATATACATGCAATGACACTGGATGTGGTCCATGAGAAGAACACACATCCAATGACACTAGATGTGGTTCATCAGAAGAACAGACATGCAATGACACTGGTGTATCCCTATGTGGTTTGTGAGAAGAACAGACATGTAATGACACTAGGTGTGGTTCATGAAAAGAACAGACATGCAATGATACTGGTGGATGCATGTGTGGTTTGTTTAGAAGAACACACATGCAAAGACACTGGTTGATCCATATGTGGTTTGTGAGAAGAACAGACATGCAATTACTCTAGCTGTGGTTCATGAAAAGAACACACATGCAATGACACTGGTGGATCCATGTGTGGTTCATGAGAAGAACACACATCCAATAACACTCGGTATGGTTCATGAAAAGAACACACATCCAATAACACTGGTGGATCCATGTGTGGTTTGTGAGAAGAAGACACATCCAATGACACTGGGTGTGGTTCATGAAAAGAACACACATCCAATGACACTAGTGGATCCTTATGTGGTTTGTGGAAAGAACAAACATGCAATGACTCTAGCTGTGGTTCATGAAAAGAACACACATGCAATGACACTGGTGGATCCATGTGTGGTTCATGAGAAGAACACACATCCAATGACATTGGGTGTGGTTCTTGACAAGAACACACATCCAATGACACTGGTGGATCCATGTGTGGATTGTGAGAAGAACACACATGCAATGACTCTGGCTGTGGTTCATGAAAAGAACTCACATCCAATAACACTGGTGGATCCATATGTGGTTTGTGAGAAGAACAGACATGCAATGACTCTAGATGTGGTTCATGAAAAGAACACACATGCAATGACACTGGTGGATCCATGTGTGGTTCATGCGAAGAACACACATCCAATGACACTGGGTGTGGTTCATGAAAAGAACACACATCCAATGACAATGGTGGATCCTTATGTGGTTTGTGAGAAGATCAGACATGCAATGAAACTAGTTGTGGTTTGATGAGAAGAACACACATCCAATGAGACTAGATGTGGTTCATGAGAAGGACACATATGCAATGACACTAGTGTATCCCTATGTGGTTTGTGAGAAGAACATACATGCAATGACACTGGGTGTGGTTCATGAAAAGAACAGACATGCACTGATACTGGTGGATCCATGTGTGGTTTGTTTAGAAGCACACACATTCAATGACCACATGCAATGACACTGGTGGATCCATATGTGGTTTGTGAGAAGAATAGACATGCAATCACTCTAGCTGTGGTTAATGAAAAGAACACACATGCAATGACACTGGTGGATCCATGCGCGGTTTGTGAGAAGAACACACATCCAATGACACTGGGTGTGGTTCATGAAAATAACACACATCCAATGACACTAGTGGATCCATATGTGCTTTGTGGAAAGAACAGAGATGCAATGACTCTAGTTGTGGTTCATGAAAAGAACACACATGCAATGACACTGGTGGATCCATGTGTGGTCATGAGAAGAACATACATCCAATAACACTGGGTGTGGTTCATGAAAAGAACAAACATCCAATGACACTGGTGGATCCATGTGTGTTTTGTGAGAAGACTACACATGCAATGACTCTGTATGTGGTTCATGAAAACAACACACATCCAATGACACTTGTGGATCCATATGTGGTTTGTGAGAAGAACAGACATGCAATGACTCTAGCTGTGGTTCATGAAAACAACACACATGCAATGACACTAGTGCATCCATGTGTGGTTCATGAGAAGAACACACATCCAATGACACTGTGTGTGGTTCATGAAAAGAACACACATCCAATGACACTGGTGGATCCTTATGTGGTTTGTGAGAAGAATATACATGCAATGACACTGGATGTGGTTCATGAGAAGAACACACAACCAATGACACTAGATGTGGTTCATCAGAAGAACAGACATGCAATGACACTGGTGTATCCCTATGTGGTTTGTGAGAAGAACAGACATGGAATGACACTAGGTGTGTTTCATGAAAAGAACAGACATGCAATGATACTGGTGGATCCATGTGTGGTTTGTTTAGAAGAACACACATGCAATGACCACATGCAATGACACTGGTGTATCCCTATGTGGTTTGTGAGAAGAACAGACATGCAATGACACTGGGTGTGGTTCATGAAAAGAACAGACATGCAATTATACTGGTGGATCCATGTGTGGTTTGTGAGAAGAACACACATGCAATGACTCTGGCTGTGGTTCATAAAAAGAACACACATCCAATGACACTGGTGGATCCATATGTGGTTTGTGAGAAGAACAGACATGCAATGACTCTAGCTGTGGTTCATGAAAAGAACACACATGCAATGACACTGGTGGATCCATGTGTGGTTCATGAGAAGGACACACATCTAATGACATTGGGTGTGGTTCTTGACAAGAACACACATCCAATGACACTGGTGGATCCATGTGTGGATTGTGAGAAGATCAGACATGCAATGACACTGGTTGTGGTTCATGAGAAGAACACACATCCAATGAGACTAGATGTGGTTCATGAGAAGGACAGACATGCAATGACACTAGTGTATCCCTATGTGGTTTGTGAGAAGAACATACATGCAATGACACTGGGTGTGGTTCATGAAAAGAACAGACATGCAATGATACTGGTGGATCCATGTGTGGTTTGTTTAGAAGCACACACATTCAATGACCACATGCAATGACACTGGTCGATACATATGTGGTTTGTTGGAAGAATAGACATGCAATCACTCTAGCTGTGGTTCATGAAAAGAACACACATGCAATCACACTGGTGGATCCATGAGTGGTTTGTGAGAAGAACACACATCCCATGACACTGGGTGTGGTTCATGAAAAGAACACACATCCAATGACACTGGTGGATCCATATGTGCTTTGTGGAAAGAACAGAGATGCAATGACTCTAGTTGTGGTTCATGAAAAGAACACACATGCGATGACACTGGTGGATCCATGTGTGGTTCATTAGAAGAACACACATCCAATAACACCGGGTGTGGTTCATGAAAAGAACACACATCCAAAGACACTGGTGGATCCATGTGTGGTTTGTGAGAAGACCACATATGCAATGACTCTATCTGTGGTTCGTGAAAAGAACACATATGCAATGACACTGGTGGATCCATGCGTGGTTCATGAGAAGAACACACATCCAATGACACTCGGTGTGGTTCATGAAAAGAACACACACCCAATGACACTAGAGGATCCTTATGTGGTTTGTGGAAAGAACAAACATGTAATGACTCTATATGTGGTTCATGAAAAGAACACACATGCAATGACACTGGTGGATCCATGTGTGGTCCATGAGAAGAACACACATCCAATGAAATTGGGTGTGGTTCTTGAAAAGAACACACATCCAATGAAACTGGTGGATCCATGTGTGGTTTGTGAGAAGAACACACATGCAATGACTCTGGGTGTGGTTCATGAAAAGAACACACATCCAATGACACTTGTGGATCCATATGTGGTTTGTGAGAAGAACAGACATGCAGTTACTCTAGATGTGGTTCATGAAAAGAACACACATGCAATGACACTGGTGGATCCATGTGTGGTTCATGAGAAGAACACACATCCAATGACACTGGATGTGGTTCATGAAAAGAACACACATCCAATGACACTTGTGGATCCTTATGTGGTTTGTGAGAAGAACAGACACACAATGACACTGGCTGTGGTTCATGAGAAGAACACACATCCAATGACACTAGATGTGGTTCATGAGAAGAACAGACATGCAATGACACTGGTGTATCCCTATGTGGTTTGTGAGAAGAACAGACATGCAATCACACTAGGTGTGGTTTATGAAAAGAACAGACATGCAATGATATTGGTGGATCCATGTGTGGTTTGTTTAGAAGAACATACATGCAATGACCACATGCAATGACACTGCTGGATCCATATGTGGTTTGTGAGAAGAACAGACATGCAATGACTCTATTTGTGGTTCCTGAAAAGAACACATATGAAATGACACTAGTGGATCCATGTGTGGTTTGTGAGCAGAACACACATCAAATGACACTGGGTGTGGTTCATGAAAATAACACACATGCAATGACACTCGTGGATCCATGTGTGGTTCGTGAGAAGAACACACATCCAATGACACTGGTGGATCCATGTGTGGTTTGTGAGAAGAACACACATGCAATGACTCTGGCTATGATTCATGAAAAGAATAGACATCCAATGACACTGGTGGATCCATATGTGGTTTGTGAGAACAGACATGCAATGACTCTAGCTGTGGTTCATGAAAAGAACACACATGCAATGACACTGGTGGATCCATGTGTGGTTCATGAGAAGAACACACATCCAATGACACTGGGTGTGGTTCATGAAAATAACACACATCCAATGACACTGGTGGATCCATATGTGGTTTGTGAGAAGAACAGACATGCAATGACTCTAGCTGTGGTTCATGAAAAGAACACACATACAATGACACTGGTGGATCCATGTGTGGTTCATGAGAAGAACACACATCCAATGACACTGGGTGTGGTTCATGAAAATAACACACATCCAATGACACTGGTGGATCCTTATGTGGTTTGTGAGAACAGACCTGCAATGACACTAGCTGTGGTTAATGAGAAGAACACACATCCAATGACACTAGATGTGGTTCATGAGAAGAACAGACGTGCAATGACACTGGTGTATCCCTATGTGGTTTGTGAGAAGAACAGACATGCAATTACACTAGGTGTGGTTCATGAAAAGAACAGACATGCAACGATACTGGTGGATCCATGTGTGGTTTGTTTAGAATAACACACATGCAATGACCACATGGAGTGACACTGGTGGATCCATATATGGTTTGTGAGAAGAACAGACATGCAATGACTCTAGCTGTGGTTCATGAAAAGAACACACATGCAATGACACTGGTGGTTCCATGTGTGGTTTGTGAGAAGAACACACATGCAATGACTCTATCTGTGGTTCGTGAAAAGAACACACATGCAATGACACTGGTGGATCCATGCGTGGTTCATGAGAAGAACACACATCCAATGACACTCGGTGTGGTTCATGAAAAGAACACACATCCAATAACACTGGTGGATCCATGTGTGGTTTGTCAGAAGAACACACATCCAATGACACTGGGTGTGGTTCATGAAAAGAAAACACACCCAATGACACTAGAGGATCCTTATGTGGTTTGTGGAAAGAACAAACATGCAATGACTCTAGATGTGGTTCATGAAAAGAACACACATGCAATGACACTGGTGGATCCATGTGTGGTCCATGAGAAGAACACACATCCAATGAAATTGGGTGTGGTTCTTGAAAAGAACACACATCCAATGAAATTGGGTGTGGTTCTTGAAAAGAACACACATCCAATGAAACTGGTGGATCCATGTGTGGTTTGTGAGAAGAACACACATGCAATGACTCTTGGCGTGGTTCATGAAAAGAACACACATCCAATGACACTTGTGGATCCATATGTGGTTTGTGAGAAGAACAGACATGCAGTGACTCTAGATGTGGTTCATGAAAAGAACACACATGCAATGACACTGGTGGATCCATGTGTGGTTCATGAGAAGAACACACATCCAATGTCACTGGATGTGGTTCATGAAAAGAACACACATCCAATGACACTGGTGGATCCTTATGTGGTTTGTGAGAAGAACAGACACGCAATGACACTGGCTGTGGTTCATGAGAAGAACACACATCCAATGACACTAGATGTGGTTCATGAGAAGAACAGACATGCAATGACACTGGTGTATCCCTATGTGGATTGTGAGAAGAACAGACATGCAATCACACTAGGTGTGGTTTATGAAAAGAACAGACATGCAATGATATTGGTGGATCCATGTGTGGTTTGTTTAGAAGAACATACATGCAATGACCACATGCAATGACACCGTTGGATCCATATGTGGTTTGTGAGAAGAACAGACATGCAATGACTCTATCTGTGGTTCCTGAAAAGAACGCACATGAAATGACACTAGTGGATCCATGTGTGGTTTGTGAGCAGAACACACATCCAATGACACTTGGTGTGGTTCATGAAAAGAACACACATGCAATGACACTCGTGGATCCATGTGTGGTTCGTGAGAAGAACACACATCCAATGACACTGGTGGATCCATGTGTGGTTTGTGAGAAGAACACACATGCAATGACTCTGGCTATGGTTCATGAAAAGAGTAGACATCCAATGACACTGGTGGATCCATATGTGGTTTGTGAGAACAGACATGCAATGACTCTAGCTGTGGTTCATGAAAAGAACACACATGCAATGACACTGGTGGATCCATGTGTGGTTCATGAGAAGAACACACATCCAATGACATTGGGTGTGGTTCTTGACAAGAACACACATCCAATGACACTGGTGGATCCATGTGTGGATTGTGAGAAGAACACACATGCAATGACACTGGTGGATCCATGTGTGGTTCACGATAAGAACACACATCCAATGACACTCGGTGTGGTTCATAAAAAGAACACACATCCAATAACACTGGTGGATCCATGCGTGCTTTGTGAGAAGAACACACATCCAATGACTCTGGGTGTGGTTCATGAAAAGAACACACATCCATTGACACTGGTGGATCCTTATGTGGTTTATGGAAAGAACAGACACGCAATGACTCTAGATGTGGTTCATGAAAAGAACACACATGCAATGACACTGGTGGATCCATGTGTGGTTCATGAGAAGAACACACATCCAATGACACTGGGTGTGGTTCTTGAAAAGAACACACATCCAATGACACTGGTGGATCCATGTGTGGTTTGTGAGAAGAACACACATGCAATGACTCTAGCTGTGGTCCATTAAAAGAACACACATCCAATGACACTTGTGGATCCATATGTGGTTTGTGAGAAAAACAGACATGCAATGACTCTACCTGTGGTTCATGAAAAGAACACACATGCAATGACACTGCTGGATCCATGTGTGGTTCATGAGAAGAACACACATCCAATGACACTGGGTGTGGTTCATGAAAAGAACACACATCCAATTACACTGGTGGATCCTTATGTGGTTTGTGAGATGAACAGACATGTAGTGACACTAACTGTGGTTCATGACAAGAACACACATCCAATGACAGTAGATGTGGTTCATGAGAAGAACAGACATGCAATGACACTGGTGTATCCCTATGTGGTTTGTGAGAAGAACAGGCATGCAATGACACTGGGTGTGGTTCATGAAAAGAACAGACATGCAATTATACTGGTGGATCCATGTGTGGTTTGTTTAGAAGAACACACATGCAATGACACTGGGTGTGGTTCATGAAAGAGCAGACATGCAATGACACTGGTGGATCCATATGTGGTTTGTGAGAAGAACAGACATCCAATGACTCTAGCTGTGGTTCATGAAAAGAACACACATGCAATGACACTGGTGGATCCATGTGTGGTTTGTGAGAAGAACACACATCCAATGACACTGGGTGTGGTTCATGAAAAGAACACACATCCAATGACACTGGTGGATCCATGTGTGGTTTGTGAGAAGAACACACATCCAATGACACTGGGTGTGGTTCATGAAAAGAACACACATCCAATGACACTGGTGGATCCATATGTGGTTTGTGGAAAGAACGGACATGCAATGACTCTAGCTGTGGTTCATGAAAATAACACACATGCAATGACACTCGTGGATCCATGTCTGGTTCGTGAGAAGAACACACATCCAATAACACTGGTGGATCCATGTGTGGTTTGTGATAAGAACACACATGCAATGACTTTGGCTATGGTTCATGAAAAGAACAGACATCCAATGACACTGGTGGATCCATATGTGGTTTGTGAGAAGAACAGACATGCAATGACTCTAGTTGTGGTTCATGAAAAGAACACACATGCAATGACACTGCTGGATACATGTGTGGTTCATGAGAAGAACACACATCCAATGACACTTGGTGTGGTTCACGAAAAGAACACACATCCAATGACACTTGTGGATCCTTATGTGGTTTGTGAGAAGAATAGACATGCAATGACACTGGATGTGGTTCATGAGAAGAACACACATCCAATGACACTAGATGTGGTTCATGAGAAGAACAGACATGCAATGACACTAGTGTATCCCTATGTGGATTGTGAGAAGAACAGACATGTAATGACACTGGGTGTGGTTCATGAAAAGAACAGACATGCAATGATACTGGTGGATCCATGTGTGGTTTATTTAGAAGAACACACATGCAATGACCACATGAAATGACACTGGTGGATCCATATGTGGTTTGTGAGAAGAACAGACATGCAATGACTCTAGCTGGGGTTCTTGAAAAGAACACACATGCAATGACACTGGTGGATCCATGTGTGGTTCACGAGAAGAACACACATCCAATGACACTCGTTGTGGTTCATAAAAAGAACACACATCCAATAACACTGGTGGATCCATGCGTGCTTTGTGAGAAGAACACATATCCAATGACTCTAGATGTGGTTCATGAAAAGAACACACATGCAATGACACTGGTGGATCCATGTGTGGTTCATGAGAAAAACACACATCCAATGACACTGGGTGTGGTTCATGAAAAGAACACACATCCAATGACACTGGTGGATCCATGTGTGGATTGTGAGAAGAACACACATGCAATGACTCTGGCTATGGTTCATGAAAAGAACACACATCCAATAACACTGGTGGATCCATATGTGGTTTGTGAGAAGAACAGACATGCAATAACACTGGTGGATCCATGTGTGGTTTGTGATAAGAACACACATGCAATGACTCTGGCTGTGGTTAACGAAAAGAACAGACATCCAATGACACTGGTGGATCCATATGTGGTTTGTGAGAAGAACATATATGCAATGACTCTAGCTGTGGTTCATGAAAATAACACACATGCAATGACACTGGTGGATACGTGTGTGGTTCATGAGAAGAACACACATCCAATGACACTTGGTGTGGTTCATGAAAAGAACACAATGACACTTGTGGATCCTTATGTGGTTTGTGAGAAGAATAGACATGCAATGACACTGGTTGTGGTTCATGAGAAGAACACACATCCAATGACACTAGATGTGGTTCATGATAAGAACAGACATGCAATGACACTGGTGTATCCCTATGTGGTTTGTGAGAAGAACCGACATGCAATGACACTGGGTGTGGTTCATGAAAAAAACAGACATGCAATGATACTGGTGGATCCATGTGTGGTTTGTTTAGAAGAACACACATCCAATGACCACATGCAATGACACTGGTGGATCCATATGTGGTTTGTGAGAAGAACAGACATCCAATGACTCTACTCTGGTTCATGAAAAGAACACACATGCTATGACACTGGTGGATACATGTGTGGTTCATGAGAAGAACACACATCCAATGACAATTGGTGTGGTTCACGAAGAGAACACACATCCGATGACACTTGTGGATCCTTATGTGGTTTGTGAGAAGAATAGACATGCAATGGCACTGGCTGTGCTTCATGAGAAGAACACACATCCAATGACACTAGATGTGGTTCATGGGAACAACAGACATGCAATGACACTAGTGTATCCCTATGTGGTTTGTGAGAAGAACAGACATGCAATGACACTAGGTGTGGTTCATGAAAAGAACAGACATGCAATGATACTGGTGGATCCATGTATGGTTTGTTTAGAAGAACACACATGCAATGACACTGGTGGATCCATATGTGGTTTGTGAGAAGAACAGACATCCAATGACTCTAGCTGTGGTTCATGAAAAGAACACACATGCAATGACACTGGTGGATCCATGTGTGGTTCATGAGAAGAACACACATCCAATGACACTCGGTGTGGTTCATGAAAAGAACACACATCCAATAACACTGGTGGATCCATGCGTGGTTTGTGAGAAGAACACACATCCAATGACACTGGGTGTGGTTCATGAAAAGAACACACATCCAATGACACTGGTGGATTCTTATGTGGTTTTTGGAAAGAACAAACATGCAATGACTCTAGCTGTGGTTCATGAAAAGAACACACATGTAATGACATTGGTGGATCCATGTGTGGTTCATGAGAAGAACACACATCCAATGACACTGGGTGTGGTTCTTGAAAAGAACACACATCCAATGACACTGGTGGATCCATGTGTGGTTTGTGAGAAGAACACACATGCAATGACTCTGGCTGTGGTTCATGAAAAGAACACACATCCAATGACACTGGTGGATCCATATGTGCTTTGTGGAAAGAACAGAGATGCAATGACTCTAGTTGTGGTTCATTAAAAGAACACACATGCAATGACACTGGTGGATCCATGTGTGGTTCATGAGAAGAACACACATCCAATGACACTGGGTGTGGTTCATTAAAAGAACACACATCTAATGACACTGGTGGATCCTTATGTGGTTTGTGAGAAGAACAGACATGCAATGACACTGGTTGTGGTTCATGAGAAGAACACACATCCAATGACACTAGATGTGGTTCATGAGAAGAACAGACATGCAATGACACTGGTGTATCCCTATGTGGTTTGTGAGAAGAACATACATCCAATGACACTGGGTGTGGTTCATGAAAAGAATAGACATGTAATGATACTGGTGGCTCCATGTGTGGTTTGTTTAGAAGAACACACATGCAATGACCACATGCAATGACACTGGTGGATCCATATGTGGTTTGTGAGAAGAATTGACATGCAATGACTCTAGCTGTGGTTCATGAAAAGAACACACATGCAATGACACTGGTGGATCCATGTGTGGTTTGTGAGAAGAACACACATCCAATGACACTGGGTGTCGCTCATGAAAAGAACACACATGCAATGACACTGGTGGATCCATGTGTGGTTTGTGAGAAGAACACACATCCAATGACACTAGGTGTGGTTCATGAAAAGAACACACATCCAATGACACTGGTGGATCCATGCGTGGTTTGTGAGAAGAACACACATTCAATGACACTGGTGTGGTTCATGAAAAGAACACACATCCAATGACACTGGTGGATCCATATGTGCTTTGTGGAAAGAATAGACATCCAATGACACTCGGTGTGGTTCATGAAAAGAACACACATCCAATTACACTAGTGGATCCATGTGTCGTTTGTGAGAAGAACACAAATCCAATGACACTGGGTGTGGTTCATGAAAAGAACACACATCCAATGACATTGGTGGATCCTTATGTGGTTTTTGGAAAGAACAGACATGCAATGACTCGAGCTGTGGTTCATGAAAAGAACACACATGTAATGACACTGGTGGATCCATGTGTGGTTCATGAGAAGAACACACATCCAATGACACTTGGTGTGGTTCACGAAAAGAACACACATCCAATGACACTTGTGGATCCTTATGTGGTTTGTGAGAAGAATAGACATGCAATGACACTGGCTGTGGTTCATGAGAAGAACACACATCCAATGACACTGGTGGATCCATGTGTGGTTTGTGAGAAGAACACACATGCAATGACTCTTGCTGTGGTTCATGAAAAGAACACACATCCAATGACACTGGTGGATCCTTATGTGGTGTATGGAAAGAACAGACATGCAATGACTCTAGATGTGGTTCATGAAAAGAACACACATGCAATGACACTGGTGGATCCATGTGTGGTTCATGAGAAAAACACACATCCAATGACACTGGGTGTGGTTCTTGAAAAGAACACACATCCAATGACACTGGTGGATCCATGTGTGGTTTGTGAGAAGAACACACATCCAATGACACTGGGTGTGGTTCATGAAAAGAACACACATCCAATGACACTGGTGGATCCATGTGTGGATTGTGAGAAGAACACACATGCAATGACTCTGGCTATGGTTCATGAAAAGAACACACATCCAATAACACTGGTGGATCCATATGTGGTTTGTGAGAAGAACTGACATGCAATAACACCGGTGGATCCATGTGTGGTTTGTGATAAGAACACACATGCAATGACTCTGGCTGTGGTTAACGAAAAGAACAGACATCCAATGACACTGGTGGATCCATATGTGGTTTGTGAGAAGAACATATATGCAATGACTCTAGCTGTGGTTCATGAAAAGAACACACATGCAATGACACTGGTGGATACGTGTGTGGTTCATGAGAAGAACACACATCCAATGACACTTGGTGTGGTTCATGAAAAGAACACAATGACACTTGTGGATCCTTATGTGGTTTGTGAGAAGAATAGACATGCAATGACACTGGCTGTGGTTCATAAGAAGAACACACATCCAATGACACTAGATGTGGTTCATGATAAGAACAGACATGCAATGACACTGGTGTATCCCTATGTGGTTTGTGAGAAGAACCGACATGCAATGACACTGGGTGTGGTTCATGAAAAGAACAGACATGCAATGATACTGGTGGATCCATGTGTGGTGTGTTTAGAAGAACACACATCCAATGACCACATGCAATGACACTGGTGGATCCAGATGTGGTTTGTGAGAAGAACAGACATCCAATGACTCTACTGTGGTTCATGAAAAGAACACACATGCTATGACACTGGTGGATACATGTGTGGTTCATGAGAAGAACACACATCCAATGGCAATTGGTGTGGTTCATGAAGAGAACACACATCCAATGACACTTGTGGATCCTTATGTGGTTTGTGAGAAGAATAGACATGGAATGGCACTGGCTGTGCTTCATGAGAAGAACACACATCCAATGACACTAGATGTGGTTCATGGGAACAACAGACATGCAATGACACTAGTGTATCCCTATGTGGTTTGTGAGAAGAACAGACATGCAATGACACTAGGTGTGGTTCATGAAAAGAACAGACATGCAATGATACTGGTGGATCCATGTATGGTTTGTTTAGAAGAACACACATGCAATGACACTGGTGGATCCATATGTGGTTTGTGAGAAGAACAGACATCCAATGACACTAGCTGTGGTTCATGAAAAGAACACACATGCAATGACACTGGTGGATCCATGTGTGGTTCATGAGAAGAACACACATCCAATGACACTCGGTGTGGTTCATGAAAAGAACACACATTGAATAACACTAGTGGATCCATGCGTGGTTTGTGAGAAGAACACACATCCAATGACACAGGGTGTGATTCATGAAAAGAACACACATCCAATGACACTGGTGGATCCTTATGTGGTTTTTCGAAAGAACAAGCATGCAATGACTCTAGATGTGGTTCATGAAAACAACACACATGTAATGACACTAGTGGATCCATGTGTGGTTCATGAGAAGAACACACATCCAATGACACTGGGTGTGGTTCTTGAAAAGAACACACATCCAATGACACTGGTGGATCCATGTGTGATTTGTGAGAAGAACACACATGCAATGACTCTGGCTGTGGTTCATGAAAGAACACACATCCAATGACACAGTGGATCCATATGTGGTTTGTGAGAAGAACAGACATGCAATGACTCTAGCTGTGGTTCATGAAAAGAACACACATGCAATGACACTGGTGGATCCATGTGTGGTTCATGAGAAGAACACACATCCAATGACACTGGGTGTGGTTCATGAAAAGAACACACATCCAATGACACTGGTGGATCCATGCGTGGTTTGTGAGAAGAACACACATCCAATGACACTGGGTGTGGTTCATGAAAAGAACACACATCCAATGACACTGGTGGATCCTTGTGTGGTTTTTGGAAAGAACAAACATGCAATGACTCTAGCTGTGGTTCATGAAAAGAACACACATGTAATGACATTGGTGGATCCATGTGTGGTTCATGAGAAGAACACACATCCAATGACACTGGGTTTGGTTCTTGAAAAGAACACACATCCAATGACACTGGTGGATCCATGTGTGGTTTGTGAGAAGAACACACATGCAATGACTCTGGCTGTGGTTCATGAAAAGAACACACATCCAATGACACTGGTGGATCCATATGTGCTTTGTGGAAAGAACAGAGATGCAATGACTCTAGTTGTGGTTCATGAAAAGAACACACATGCAATGACACTGGTGGATCCATGTGTGGTTCACGAGAAGAACACACATCCAATGACACTGGGTGTGGTCATTAAAGAACACACATCCAATGACCTTTGGTGGATCCTTATGTGGTTTGTGAGAAGAACAGACATGCAATGACACTGGTTGTGGTTCATGAGAAGAACACACATCCAATGACACTAGATGTGGTTCATGAGAAGAACAGACATGCAATGACACTGGTGTATCCCTATGTGGTTTGTGAGAAGAACATACATCCAATGACACTGGGTGTGGTTCATGAAAAGAATAGACATGTAATGATACTGGTGGCTCCATGTGTGGTTTGTTTAGAAGAACACACATGCAATGACCACATGCAATGACACTGGTGGATCCATATGTGGTTTGTGAGAAGAATAGACATGCAATGACTCTAGCTGTGCTTCATGAAAAGAACACACATGCAATGACACTGGTGGATCCATGTGTGGTTTGTGAGAAGAACACACATCCAATGACACTGGGTGTCGTTCATGAAAAGAACACACATGCAATGACACTGGTGGATCCATGTGTGGTTTGTGAGAAGAACACACATCCAATGACACTAGGTGTGGTTCATGAAAAGAACACACATCCAATGACACTGGTGGATCCATGCGTGGTTTGTGAGAATAACACACATTCAATGACACTGGTGTGGTTCATGAAAAGAACACACATCCAATGACACTGGTGGATCCATATGTGCTTTGTGGAAATAATAGACATCCACTGACACTCGGTGTGGTTCATGAAAAGAACACACATCCAATTACACTAGTGGATCCATGTGTCGTTTGTGAGAAGAACACAAATCCAATGACACTGGGTGTGGTTCATGAAAAGAACACACATCCAATGACATTGGTGGATCCTTATGTGGTTTTTGGAAAGAACAGACATGCAATGACTCGAGCTGTGGTTCATGAAAAGAACACACATGTAATGACACTGGTGGATCCATGTGTGGTTCATGAGAAGAACACACATCCAATGACACTTGGTGTGGTTCACGAAAAGAACACACATCCAATGACACTTGTGGATCCTTATGTGGTTTGTGAGAAGAATAGACATGCAATGACACTGGCTGTGGTTCATGAGAAGAACACACATCCAATGACACTGGTGGATCCATGTGTGGTTTGTGAGAAGAACACACATGCAATGACTCTTGCTGTGGTTCATGAAAAGAACACACATCCAATGACACTGGTGGATCCTTATGTGGTGTATGGAAAGAACAGACATGCAATGACTCTAGATGTGGTTCATGAAAAGAACACACATGCAATGACACTGGTGGATCCATGTGTGGTTCATGAGAAAAACACACATCCAATGACACTGGGTGTGGTTCTTGAAAAGAACACACATCCAATGACACTGGTGGATCCATGTGTGGTTTGTGAGAAGAACACACATCCAATGACACTGGGTGTGGTTCATGAAAAGAACACACATCCAATGACACTGGTGGATCCATGTGTGGATTGTGAGAAGAACACACATGCAATGACTCTGGCTATGGTTCATGAAAAGAACACACATGCAATAACACTGGTGGATCCATATGTGGTTTGTGAGAAGAACTGACATGCAATAACACCGGTGGATCCATGTGTGGTTTGTGATAAGAACACACATGCAATGACTCTGGCTGTGGTTAACGAAAAGAACAGACATCCAATGACACTGGTGGATCCATATGTGGTTTGTGAGAAGAACATATATGCAATGACTCTAGCTGTGGTTCATGAAAAGAACACACATGCAATGACACTGGTGGATACGTGTGTGGTTCATGAGAAGAACACACATCCAATGACACTTGGTGTGGTTCATGAAAAGAACACAATGACACTTGTGGACCCTTATGTGGTTTGTGAGAAGAATAGACATGCAATGACACTGGCTGTGGTTCATAAGAAGAACACACATCCAATGACACTAGATGTGGTTCATGATAAGAACAGACATGCAATGACACTGGTGTATCCCTATGTGGTTTGTGAGAAGAACCGACATGCAATGACACTGGGTGTGGTTCATGAAAAGAACAGACATGCAATGATACTGGTGGATCCATGTGTGGTTTGTTTAGAAGAACACACATCCAATGACCACATGCAATGACACTGGTGGATCCAGATGTGGTTTGTGAGAAGAACAGACATCCAATGACTCTACTGTGGTTCATGAAAAGAACACACATGCTATGACACTGGTGGATACATGTGTGGTTCATGAGAAGAACACACATCCAATGACAATTGGTGTGGTTCATGAAGAGAACACACATCCAATGACACCTGTGGATCCTTATGTGGTTTGTGAGAAGAATAGACATGGAATGGCACTGGCTGTGCTTCATGAGAAGAACACACATCCAATGACACTAGATGTGGTTCATGGGAACAACAGACATGCAATGACACTAGTGTATCCCTATGTGGTTTGTGAGAAGAACAGACATGCAATGACACTAGGTGTGGTTCATGAAAACAGACATGCAATGATACTGGTGGATCCATGTATGGTTTGTTTAGAAGAACACACATGCAATGACACTGGTGGATCCATATGTGGTTTGTGAGAAGAACAGACATCCAATGACACTAGCTGTGGTTCATGAAAAGAACACACATGCAATGACACTGGTGGATCCATGTGTGGTTCATGAGAAGAACACACATCCAATGACACTCGGTGTGGTTCATGAAAAGAACACACATCGAATAACACTAGTGGATCCATGCGTGGTTTGTGAGAAGAACACACATCCAATGACACAGGGTGTGATTCATGAAAAGAACACACATCCAATGACACTGGTGGATCCTTATGTGGTTTTTCGAAAGAACAAGCATGCAATGACTCTAGATGTGGTTCATGAAAACAACACACATGTAATGACACTAGTGGATCCATGTGTGGTTCATGAGAAGAACACACATCCAATGACACTGGGTGTGGTTCTTGAAAAGAACACACATCCAATGACACTGGTGGATCCATGTGTGATTTGTGAGAAGAACACACATGCAATGACTCTGGCTGTGGTTCATGAAAAGAACACACATCCAATGACACTGGTGGATCCATATGTGGTTTGTGAGAAGAACAGACATGCAATGACTCTAGCTGTGGTTCATGAAAAGAACACACATGCAATGACACTGGTGGATCCATGTGTGGTTCATGAGAAGAACACACATCCAATGACACTGGGTGTGGTTCATGAAAAGAACACACATCCAATGACACTGGTGGATCCATGCGTGGTTTGTGAGAAGAACACACATCCAATGACACTGGGTGTGGTTCATGAAAAGAACACACATCCAATGACACTGGTGGATCCTTGTGTGGTTTTTGGAAAGAACAAACATGCAATGACTCTAGCTGTGGTTCATGAAAAGAACACACATGTAATGACATTGGTGGATCCATGTGTGGTTCATGAGAAGAACACACATCCAATGACACTGGGTGTGGTTCTTGAAAAGAACACACATCCAATGACACTGGTGGATCCATGTGTGGTTTGTGAGAAGAACGCACATGCAATGACTCTGGCTGTGGTTCATGAAAAGAACACACATCCAATGACACTGGTGGATCCATATGTGCTTTGTGGAAAGAACAGAGATGCAATGACTCTAGTTGTGGTTCATGAAAAGAACACACATGCAATGACACTGGTGGATCCATGTGTGGTTCACGAGAAGAACACACATCCAATGACACTGGGTGTGGTCATTAAAAGAACACACATCCAATGACACTGGTGGATCCTTATGTGGTTTGTGAGAAGAACAGACATGCAATGACACTGGTTGTGGTTCATGAGAAGAACACACATCCAATGACACTAGATGTGGTTCATGAGAAGAACAGACATGCAATGACACTGGTGTATCCCTATGTGGTTTGTGAGAAGAACATACATCCAATGACACTGGGTGTGGTTCATGAAAAGAATAGACATGTAATGATACTGGTGGCTCCATGTGTGGTTTGTTTAGAAGAACACACATGCAATTACCACATGCAATGACACTGGTGGATCCATATGTGGTTTGTGAGAAGAATAGACATGCAATGACTCTAGCTGTGCTTCATGAAAAGAACACACATGCAATGACACTGGTGGATCCATGTGTGGTTTGTGAGAAGAACACACATCCAATGACACTGGGTGTCGTTCATGAAAAGAACACACATGCAATGACACTGGTGGATCCATGTGTGTTTTGTGAGAAGAACACACATCCAATGACACTAGGTGTGGTTCATGAAAAGAACACACATCCAATGACACTGGTGGATCCATGCGTGGTTTGTGAGAATAACACACATTCAATGACACTGGTGTGGTTCATGAAAAGAACACACATCCAATGACACTGGTGGATCCATATGTGCTTCGTGGAAAGAATAGACATCCAATGACACTCGATGTGGTTCATGAAAAGAACACACATCCAATAACACTGGTGGATCCATGTGTCGTTTGTGAGAAGAACACAAATCCAATGACACTGGGTGTGGTTCATGAAAAGAACACACATCCAATGACACTGGTGGATCCTTATGTGGTTTTTGGAAAGAACAGACATGCAATGACTTGAGCTGTGGTTCAAGAAAAGAACACACATGTAATGACACTGGTGGATCCATGTGTGGTTCATGAGAAGAACACACATCCAATGACACTTGGTGTGGTTCACGAAAAGAACACACATCGAATGACACTTGTGGATCCTTATGTGGTTTGTGAGAAGAATAGACATGCAAGGACACTGGCTGTGGTTCATGAGAAGAACACACATCCAATGACACTGGTGGATCCATGTGTGGTTTGTGAGAAGAACACACATGCAATGACTCTGGCTGTGGTTCATGAAAAGAACACACATCCAATGACACTGGTGGATCTATATGTGGTTTGTGAGAAGAACAGACATGCAATGACTCTAGCTGTGGTTCATGAAAAGAACACACATGCAATGACACTCGTGGATCCATGTGAGGTTCGTGAGAAGAACACACATCCAATAACACTGGTGGATCCATGTGTGGTTTGTGATAAGAACACACATGCAATGACTATGGCTATGGTTCATGAAAAGAACAGATATCCAATGACACTGGTGGATCCATATGTGGTTTGTGAGAAAAACAGACATGCAATGACTCTAGCTGTGGTTCATGAAAAGAACACACATGCAATGACACCGGTGCATACATGTGTGGTTCATGAGAAGAACACACATCCAATGACACTTGGTGTGGTTCACGAAAAGAACACACATCCAATGACACTTGTGGATCCTTATGTGGTTTGTGAGAAGAATAGACATGCAATGACACTGGCTGTGGTTCATGAGAAGAACACACATCCAATGACACTAGATGTGGTTCATGAGAAGAACAGGCATGCAATGACACTGGTGTATCCCTATGTGGTTTGTGAGAAGAACAGACATGCATTGACACTGGGTGTGGTTCATGAAAAGAATAGACATGCAATGATACTGGTGGATCCATGTGTGGTTTGTTTAGAAGAACACACATGCAATGACCACATGCAATGACACTGGTGGATCCATATGTGGTTTGTGAGAAGAACAGACATGCAATGACTCTAGCTGTGGTTCATGAAAAGAACACACATGCAATGACACTGGTGGGTCCATGTGTGGTTTGTGAGAAGAACACACATCCAATGACACTCGGTGTGGTTCATGAAAAGAACACACATCAAATGACATCGGTGGATCCATGTGTGGTTTGTGAGAAGAACACACATCCAATGACACTCGGTGTGGTTCATGAAAAGAACACACATCCAATGACACTGGTGGATCCATATGTGGTTTGTGGAAAGAACAGACATGCAATGACTCTAGCTGTGGTTCATGAAAAGAACACACATGCAATGACACTCGTGGATCCATGTGTGGTTCGTGAGAAGAACACACATCCAATAACACTGGTGGATCCATGTGTGGTTTGTGATAAGAAAACACATGCAATGACCTTGGCTGTGGTTCATGAAAAGAACAGACATCCAATGACACTAGTGGATCCATATGTGGTTTGTGAGAAGAACAAACATGCAATGACTCTAGCTGTGGTTCATGAAAAGAACACACATGCAATGACACTGGTGGATACATGTGTGGTTCATGAGAAGAACACACATCCAATGACACTTGGTGTGGTTCACGAAGAGAACACACATCCAATGACACTTGTGGATCCTTATGTGGTTTGTGAGAAGAATAGACATGCAATGACACTGGCTGTGGTTCATGAGAAGAACACACATCTAATGACACTAGATGTGGTTCATGAGAAGAACAGACATGCAATGACACTGGTGTATCCCTATGTGGTTTGTGAGAAGAACAGACATGTAATGACACTAGGTGTGGTTCATGAAAAGAACAGACATGCAATGATACTGGTGGATCCATGTGTGGTTTGTTTAGAAGAACACACATGCAATGACCACATGCAATGACACTGGTTGATCCATATGTGGTTCGTGAGAAGAACAGACATCCAATGATTCTAGCTGTGGTTCATGAAAAGAACACACATGCAATGACACTGGTGGATCCATGTGTGGTTCATGAGAAGAACACACATCCAATGACACTCGGTGTGGTTCATGAAAAGAACACACATCGAATAACACTAGTGGATCCATGCGTGGTTTGTGAGAAGAACACACATCCAATGACACAGGGTGTGATTCATGAAAAGAACACACATCCAATGACACTGGTGGATCCTTATGTGGTTTTTCGAAAGAACAAGCATGCAATGAGTCTAGATGTGGTTCATGAAAACAACACACATGTAATGACACTAGTGGATCCATGTGTGGTTCATGAGAAGAACACACATCCAATGACACTGGGTGTGGTTCTTGAAAAGAACACACATCCAATGACACTGGTGGATCCATGTGTGATTTGTGAGAAGAACACACATGCAATGACTCTGGCTGTGGTTCATGAAAAGAACACACATCCAATGACACTGGTGGATCCATATGTGGTTTGTGAGAAGAACAGACATGCAATGACTCTAGCTGTGGTTCATGAAAAGAACACACATGCAATGACACTGGTGGATCCATGTGTGGTTCATGAGAAGAACACACATCCAATGACACTGGGTGTGGTTCATGAAAAGAACACACATCCAATGACACTGGTGGATCCTTATGTGGTTCGTGAGAAGAACAGACATGTAATGACACTGGTTGTGGTTCATGAGAAGAACACACATCCAATGACACTAGATGTGGTTCATGAGAAGAACAGACATGCAATGACACTGGTGTATCTATATGTGGTTTGTGAGAAGAACAGACATGCAATGGCACTGGGTGTGGTTCATGAAAAGAACAGACATGCAATGATACTGGTGGCTCCATGTGTGGTTTGTTTAGAAGAACACACATGCAATGACCACATGCAATGACACTGGTGGATCCATATGTGGTTTGTGAGAAGAACAGACATGCAATGACTCTAGTTGTGGTTCATGAAAAGAACACACATGCAATGACACTGGTGGATCCATGTGTGGTTTGTCAGAAGAACACACATCCAATGACACTGGGTGTGGTTCATGAAAATAACACACATGCAATGACACTGGTGGATCCATGTGTGGTTTGTGAGAAGAACACACATCCAATGACACTGGGTGTGGTTCATGAAAAGAACACACATCCAACAACACTGGTGGATCCATGCGTGGTTTGTTAGAAGAACACACATTCAATGACACTGGTGTGGTTCATGAAAAGAACACACATCCAATGACACTGGTGGATCCATATGTGCTTTGTGGAAAGAACAGACATCCAATGACACTCGGTGTGGTTCATGAAAAGAACACACATCCAATAACACCGGTGGATCCATGCATCGTTTGTGAGAAGAACACACATCCAATTACACTAGTTGTGGTTCATGAAAAGAACACACATCCAATGACACTGGTGGATCCATATGTGCTTTGTGGAAAGAACAGACATGCAATGACTCTATTTGTGGTTCATGAAAAGAACACACATGCAATGACACTCGTGGATCATTGTGTGGATCATGAGAAGAACACACATGCAATGAACTCTAGTGGGTCCATGTGGTTTATGAGAAGAACACACATCTAATGTACTCTAGTGGATCTATCTTGGCATAATTTGATGTATGCCATGATGTATTTCATTTTACAAGACACTCACTTTCCATTTTTATACTACTTAGTTTTGCCCTTTTTTTTTATACTACTCAGTTTTGCCCCCCTCTCTATCTTTCGTAGAAGCCGAAACCTGTGCTCATCCTGTCTGTTACTCCCTGATTGGTTGTCACAGTTGTCACGCGGATCGTGCGCACCAACCGTTGATTCTATGCGATCCAACGATGATCGTTGCACACGTCGTGCCCTTCACATTACAGCGTGAGACAACACGGACGTCTCCCTCAGCGAGACTTCTACAAGAAGGAACACGATGTCATCCATGGAAAAAGTCGTCGAGCGGTCATGTCATGTTTAATCAAGTCTGAAAAGCCTACTACTGCTACTACTACGCCACAACGCATGCGTCATCAAGTGTACGGTCATCGATGGATAGCTGCAATTTATTGCCACTTGATTTTAATAAGACATATCCCATTTTTTACGCAACGGCTCTCAATCTCACTTCCAACTGGGCCCGACCGTAAGAAACTTGCACGTGCTATCCGGAGGCCGAAGAGCTGAGCTCGACGAGGCCTAACATCTCCGTCTTCATCGAGTCACTCGCAGTCATCAACATATCCCTCTACCTGATCTAGCACAACCCCACAAATCTCGCCATACAGCCACCTACCTTCCCCTCTACATTTCCACTTTTAAGTATCGACAATTTTAGGGCCGTGTCAAACTTCGTACATAGAAATTATGTATGCGCCCTTTGCATGCGGCTCAATACAGAACTTCCATGCATGGCCCGGGAAAAAAACATGACGTACCGTGCGCGTGTCGCGGTGCACGGTGCAGTAGACTGCACGGCGCGTTGCACGGTGGTGCAACGAAACGTGCGTTGCTTACATCCACCTTAACTATAGAGCCCCTCTCCGCACACCCACTCTCACTCTCGCTCACTCTCCCCACGTAACCCTCTCCACTGTCCCACCAGCATCCACAAACTCCCGAGAATACCCCGTCCACGCTGGTGATGGCGGAGGAGGATAAGGTGGCCATCGTCGCCTCCGAGGCCACCGGCGAGGAGGCCCCCGTCTCCTCGCCGGTACCCCTCGACGCGTTGAAAGCAGCCGTCGTCCCTGTCCAGGCCCCAATTGAGGCATTGATGGTAGCCACGGTTCCCGTCGAGGCCCCCGTCCTCGCTACCGATGGAGCCACCGAAGAGGAGCCCCCCACCGGCGAGGAGGCCCCCACCGGTCACAAGCAGATCAAGCACTTCTTGGGGACCTACGATCTAGATGAGTACATCGCTCCGTTGAACCCCTACGACACCGACATCGACGACCCATGGTCGGAGGTAACTAAGGTTTGCTCCCCTCCCCTGGTTCTTCTACTGTTCCCATTGTTGGATGCTAGATCTTGGTTTATTAGGATTCGCTTGTTCGCATTTCGATTGCTCGATCTTCTTACATCATCTACTCCCCTATTTTCCTTTTCTTCCAATAGGTTTCCGGCAGCAACGTCTACAGCGATGACGAGTCCATGCACACCAAGACTCGTCAGGTGCTGAGGAGGCTGCGGGTCGGCCAGTATGACGCCTTCTTTAGGGGTGGCGACTACAGCTGCCCCTTTTGCCGGGTGAGTCTCGCCGACACTGACTTCAACTCCTTACTAAAGCATGCAGAGGCCCCGAGCTCCGGCATCCACAAAGGCGGTGAGCGCAAGACCATGAACATCAACGCCTACATCGCTGAACATCGGGCTCTCAGCATTCACCTCCTAAACCTCCAGCGGGTGGCCATTAAAGAGGGTCGCATGCCTCCAATCAGGCCCAAGGCCCGCAAGATCAAGGGACTGGGCAACAAGAAGTGGAGGAAGCGCCGAAGGGAGGAGGTGGAGGCGCGGGCACATGAAGGACGGGTTGGATGTGTCCTTGAATGTATCTGCATCTATGGCGGCTGCTGCTGCTAAGCAGCTGCTTTTGATTTTCTATATTTTGCTTGCATCCTATTTCTGGCTGAATGCATCGAACCTCGTTAAGCAACCGACTTTCTATCGCTATATCCTATTTAGCTGCACACAACTATATCTACATTTGTTTTGTTTTCTGAATGAATGTATTCTGCCTGGTGTGATTTGCTGCTCTAGATTTGCTACCTGATCGGAGGCAAAAAGAGGTCCAAAAGGGAACAAATTATCAAAGAGAGAATCTTCTCTAGATTTGCTACCAATCTGGGCAAAAGGAAACATATTTGTTTAGCGAGAGAGGAAAAAGGTACTCTTTCAAACTGCTAGTTAACGAGCTACCATCTTGACGAGGCCCCATCTTGACGTCTCCCTCTACAAGAAGGAACACGATGCCGTCCATGGAAAAAGTCGTCGAGTGGTCATGCCACATTTAATCTAGTCTACAAAGGCTACTACTGCTACTATAACACATGCATAGGGCAACGGGGTCATCGAGTGCATGGTTGTCGACGGGGCGCTGCAATTTGTTGCCACTTGATTTTAATAAGACATATCCCATTTTTACGCAGCGCTCTCAATCTCACTTCCAACTGGGCCCTACCGCTAGTAACTTCCATGAGTCAAGGGCCCCCCTCAAGTAGATCTAACATTTCTAGAAATTGGTTCCGAGCCACTTGCATGAAGTGGAATCGAGGTCTGCCATGAGCGTGTTTTCAATGCAACTCTAAAGTGGAGAACGTGGCTGTTTCAAAAAACGGGAACCCAAAAAAAGGTGGAGATCGTGGTAGCCCCCCGCCCACCACACGTGTCCGCTCGAGGACTACGAACGGTCCGGTGTTTATAACCCCCCTCAAACCTCTTCTTCCATGTGCTCGTGTTATTTTCCCCCAGTCTGTCTAGTCCCAAGACCCCAATCTGCACCTACCACACGCACCGAAGCTCCCTCGCTTGCACTACCTCCTTCCCTTGGTGCGCCATGAAGCGTACGCGTGGAGACGAGCCGGAGGTGAAGCTAGTTGAAGGCACAACAGCAGATGGCTCGGTCGTCGCCAAGCAGGCGGAGGCGTCTTCTCCGGGCACGAACGCCGCTCGTCGCTGCACCGTCGAGGGTGCGAGCTCATCCGTCCAGCCAGTATCCCTCGCCGCCGAGCAACAGGTGGCCGACAACATCGTGGCCGACAACATCGTGGTGCCAGCGCTAGATCTGGATGGGGGCAGGCGGCAGGCGGAGGCAATCCGGTGCTCTACATCAACGACCCCATCGCCGTACAAGAAATCTTCGACGCAGTCGTGGAGAATGATGAGTTCGAGGAGGAGGCCCTGATGAGGAGTCCGAGGTACTACATTGCTAGCTTCTCTAGTCGCAGCCGCAGATTTCACTGTTTATACATAGGATTTGCTCAATCGTGTACAGATTCTTTTGCTCTTGAAGTAGGATAGTATATATATGGTTCGATCGGTCGATTGATGCATCTTCCATCTAGTCACAAAACCCCAATCCGTCTAGTCACAAAAACCCCAATCTGCTCATCTGCCATCTAGTTGTGTTTGCTAGTTGAGTGTTGATTTCGATACACATCATGCCTATAACATTACATTTCTATTCCTTGTTGATCCCAATGATTCAATTTTGCCCCAAAATAGTGTAAGGGCATCTGATGGTGTCATTTTCTTAGGGATGGTTAGTGAACCTGAGGCAGCAATGCACATAAACAATATAGGTTGTGTTGTTGGTATTTTGGTTCTCCGACTCCATCATTGAAAAAATGAGACCCTAATTTTTTCTCATATGGAACCTATATATATAATATTTGTATTGTATCTGATCTATGAATGCATTGTATGATGCATATGTATATCCCTGAATATCGTTTTATACGATTACATTTCAATTTCTTATTGTGGCCAATGATTCAAATTTGCCCCAAAGAGAGATAGACACATTGGTTTCAGATTTTTTTAGGGACGAGTTAGCGAACCTGGGGCCATGTACAAGATCAATATAAGCTGTGCAATTATTACTTGATTCGCTTACGCCATCCCTGTAGAAACTTATGAGGCCGCAATCTTTATTCTACATTCATAGAACTATGATTTTTGAATTATCTATTTCATGCATTCATAGTGTATAAGAATTACATTTCAGTTTGTCATCGAGGCCGATGATTGAAATTTGCCCCAAAAGAGTCAAGGGGGGACACATAGGATGGTGTCGTGTTTTAGGGATGGGTTGGTGAACCTGAGGCATCAATGCACACAAACAATATAGGTTGTGTTGTTGGTACTTTGGTTCGCCAACTCCATCTCTGAAAGAAATTATGAGGCCCTAGATTTATTCTCATATGGAACTACATATATAATCCTTGAATTGTTTCTGATCTTTTAATGATTGGTATGATGCATATGTATATGAATGGTTTTGATCATAAGTATTTTTAACATGTACCTGAAGATCAATTGTTTGGTTTTTATTTATAATTACAATATTTAGGCTTGTTTTTGTACCTGACTATATATATCCCTGAATATTGTTTTGTATGATTACATTTCAATTTCTTATTGTGGCCAATGATTCAAATTTGTCCCAAAAGAGAGGTAGACACATTGGTGTCAGATTTTTTCAGGGACGAGTTAGTGAACCTGGGGTAATGTACAAGAACAATATAGGTTGTGCAATTGTTACTTGGTTCACTCACGCCATCCCTGAAGAAACTTATGAGGATGTAATCTTTATTCTACATCCACTCTGACGCAATTATTTGTCATTGTGTTGAGATGAAATAATATATAAACCGATCAAACTATTGCTGAGATGCTTTATCTTTGATATCCACGGATATATTGTCTTACATATACATGTTGTCAATTCTTGAGTTGTAATACAATTCAATCATATGTATGAGTTCTAAGTTATGTTCTTAAAAATCAACAGGAGGTTGATGATGAAGTGGACGATAGCAAGGTATCCAGGGACAACAAGAGCCGCTACATGCTGAGGCGGGTACGGTGTGGGCTAATCTGTTTCCACCGTAGGGAGAGACTGTTTTGCCCATTCTGTGGCAAAGCAATCGACGTGGACCTCGACAGCATGATCCAGCATGCGGTGGGCATTGCCAGAGGCAGAGGCAGAAGCCATAGGCCGATTACCTTGGCGCGACCCGCAGCCTTCGGCAAATTCCTCCGGGAGTACGTCAGGACTGGCATGTATCCCATCTACTAGGCTATCACTACCTCCTGCTGATATGCCCCTGCCCTGCTAGGCGTCTTCGTGTCCCGGCCTCCTGCTGCCGCCCCTGCTTTTATTTTGTTTTAGTTAATTATTACCTATGTGTGGCATGTAAGACAATATATCTGTGGTTTCTCTGGTGAACCTTCTATATTAATCTACTCCTTTATATGGAGTGTCTTAAAATTTCTAGTGTTCAATTATATTACTGATCATGCTCATGCATACTACAAAATATTTCTAGTGCTCGATTATATTATAATTGTCAAGGAATACATCAACAAGTTAAATTGGTCGAAATTTTGTATTGAAGTAACTAAATGATCTCACATTGTCGGTGGATGTTGGCAGAAGCCGAAGACCTTGGAGTGGCACGCAGTCTTCAGCAAATTCCTTGCAGGTTCAACAACGGGTTACCGCCGCCCAGCTCCGAATTCGCTTACAGGTCCGACATGACAGAACTTGAGCTACCATAGAGACCTCGACAGAGGTGGCAGAATTGGTGCGGGTGCAACCACGGCGACGGCGAGCTCGGATTCTAGAGGAGGAAAACAGAACCGAGCATGGTCGACACGGTGAAAGATCTCACCGGGAACCAATTCTCGTCTTCGCACCGTGCCATGGGTGCGTCCATGGTGAGGGCGAGCTCCGACTCGGGATGGGGAGTTGAGCGGGGCCGAGCAGGTTCGTCATGTCCCAGCTCTGTGCCATGGCCGCGACCACAGATTGCCGCTCCGGTGAAGAAGAAGACGCGTAATGGATGCAGCCGCCAACGGTGCAAGCCTACAGGGAGGAGAGCTGGGTCGAGCTGGTTCGTCCACGTCCTAGCTCCGCGCCATGGCTGCGATGCCCCACAGATTGCCGCTCTGGGGAAGAAGAAGACGCGTAATGGATGCATGCGCCAACGCTACAAGCCTAATTGACACCTAAGTGACGGGAGCGACATAACGACGAGAACTGACAGGGGGGCCCAACTTGACGGCCGTTAGCCTGATTTTTTATATTGAAACATAAAGTTGAATTCGTGCCGAAAAAGACCCTTTGAGTATTTGGCACACCAACTATAGTCATCGCGGCTGATTTCAGGGAACTTGGGTACCGCGTTGCCTGGGTGCCCCAACTTTCGGGCCGCAAAATAATATTCTCCTTTTAAAGGGCTCCCAAAATCTGACCATTTGGGAAATTTGTGAGCCTAGCCAGTAGTACTGGTGAGCCACCAGAAGTTCCGGTCAGCCTGGCCCCAACGGCTCGAAAGTAGTGGAGAAACCTAGTTGTACAGGCCAGAAGTTCCACCCGACGTGGGTTAGAACTTCCGGCCAGTACTACCGGCCAAGTACCAACCATAAAACACAACCAAACACATAGATGACCGCGGGGTGGCATGGGCTGAGCAGAACTGAGCTGGAATTTCCCCCGATACTACCGGCGGCAAAATGCATGAGCGATACTTCTGGTGCATGGCCGGTACTTCCGACCGTGTTGCTTCACGGCTCCTCCGATAGGTACAGCCGGTCAACTACCGACCCAAGTACCGGTAAACAACCATAAAAAATAGAACGGATGCAGTGAGCATGCCCAAGCTCACTGGAACTAGACTGGTACTTCAGTTGGTACTACCGGTGCCAAATTGGCCTAGCGGTACTGTAGGGGTTCGTAGCATGGAAAACAAAAATTTTCTATCGCATACAAACAAACAAGCCAAGATCTATCTACTAGATTGTAGCAACGAGTCGATGGAATAACTCACCCTCGAAGATTCCAAAGTGTTTAACGAGAGCAGATTCTCGTGGGTGATGTAGTCGTACTCTTTCCGATCTCAAGATCGCGTGAGCGATCCTTCGGCGCCACGTTAAGCAGCGCTCCCGTAGTCGGTCACACTGCGTACTCGACGAAGACCTTCCTCTCCCTTGTTCCAAGGCAGCGGAGGTTGTAGCACTCTCCTCGCGATTCCGCAAGACAACTGGCGTGGTACAAGTAGAGGGAAATCCCGAGGCTTCGCCTTAAGCCAGTGCGAGTATGGTGGAGCTTATGAGAGAGGCTATTAGTGGTCTAGTAATTAGACACACCAATTAGAAGGCTCTAAACCAATTAGAAGGCTCTAAACCGAAATAGCTCTAAACCGGGGTTTAGGTCTAGGGTTTAGTTTAGAGGATAGGAACTAGTGTGTGCTAGGAGGAGGCCCCGCCTCCCTTTATAGGTGGGAGGGCAAGGCCAAGGGGAGGAGTCCCTCCCCAAGTCGGCCTTGGGAGGCGCGCCGGCCAAGGGGACTCCTCCCCCAAGTCGGTTTCCTCTTCTCCTCCTCTTTCCACTTTCCAAAACTTGCCGTTTGACTTTCAAACTAGCCGTTTGACTTTTCAATTTAGGATTTAAATAAACCCTTTATTTTGGACAGCGAGAACACTTAGTACATGATGCAATCATTCCAATATGTAATGACACATTCATGTACCCTTCCCCCTCCGGAGTGCCGGACATTCTGGAACCTTCTAGAACATTCCTGATGAAAACACCGGAATCATTCCGCTACTCCGAAACGGGACTTTCCTTATATGAATCTTATTCTCCGGACCATTCCGGATCTCCTCGTGATATCCCGGATCCCATCCGAGACTCCGAACAACATTCGGTCTCTTTCTCATAATACCATAACTACTCAAAACAACGTCGAATCCTTAAGTGTGTCTCCCTACGGTTCGTGAATTATGCGGACATGATCGAGACACTTCTCCGAACAATAACCAATAGAGGAATCTGGAAATTCATATGGCTCCCACATATTTCTACGATTACATTGCGATCGAATGAACCACTTACATACGATACCAATTTCCCTTTGTCTCACGATATGTTACTTATCCGAGGTTATGATCGTCGGTATCTCTGCATACCTAGTTCATCCTCGTTACTGATAAGTACTCTTTTCTCGTTCCCGTGATATGTGATCCCTTGTGACCCTGTCACATGCTTGCAAGCTAATTGGATGACATTTCACCGAGAGGGCCCAGAGAATATCTATCCGTCATATGGATGGACAAATCCCACTCTTGATCCATGTGTTTCAACCAATACTTTCCGAACACTCAATGCCACCTTTATAACCACCCTGTTACGGTGTGGTGTTTGATGACATCAAAGTATCCATCCAGTAAAGGTGATATGCATGATCTCATGGTCGAAGGAATTAGGTTACTATGTATCAGAAAGCATATAGCAATTGAACTATTGAAATGACTTGATCTTTATGCTACGCTTATCTATAGGAGTATGTCCACCATATCATTCTCCTAACGATATGATCTTGTTGTTGATAACATCTCAATGTTCATGATAGGGAAACCACAATCATCAATCAACCAACAAGCTAGTGAAGTATAGAGGCTATACTAGGGACTTCAAATTAAGTTTACAAATCACACAAGTATTAATGTTTCCTTGTTAATACTATTATAGCATGAATGTAAACATTTATCATAAACACAAAGATATATAATAATAACTACATTTATTATTGCCTCTAGGGCATATCTCCAACAGTCTCCCACTTGCACTAGAGTCATCTAATCTAGATTACATGGTAATATACCGAACACCCATGGCAGTTTGGTGTTGGTCATGTTTTGCCCTCGGGAGAGGTTTAGTCAACGGATCCGCCACATTCAGATCTGTGTACTTTGCAAATCTTTATATCCCCATCTGGATATGTTCTCGAATAGCGTGAAAACGCAGCTTGATATGCTTCAGCTTCTTGTGTGACCTTGGTTCTTGCGCATTGGCTATGGCGCCCATGTTATCACAGTAGATAGACATTGGGTCCAGTGCACTTGGAACCACACCCAGCTCTGTAATGAACTCTTTCATCCATATTGCTTCTTGTGAAGCCTCAAGCGACCATGTATTCCGATTGTTGAAGATCTCGCCACAACGCTTTGCTTTGCACTCCTCCAGCTAATCTGCACCATTCAAAATAAATCGTATCCAGTTGTGATTTAGAATCATCCGGATCGGTGTTCCAACTAGCATCGGTGTAACCATTAACAACGAGCTGTTCATCACCTCCATAAGAAAGAACCATATCCTTAGTTCTTCTCAAGTACTTAAGGATGTTTTTGATCATTGTCAATGATCCACTCTGGATCACTTTGATATCTGCTAGTTAAACTAACAGCATATGCAATGTCGGGTCTAGTACATAGCATGGCATACATTAGAGATCCTATGGCTGATGCATAGGAGTCTTACTCATCCTTTCTCTATCTTCGCCGATGTTGGACTTTGAGTTTTACTCAAGGTCGATTAGCAACATGGGCAAGAACCCTTTCTTGCTTTCTTCCATTCCAAACCTCTTTAGAACTTTGTCCAAATATGTACTTTGTGACAATGATATTTGGCGTTCGATCTATCTCTATAAATCTTTATGCCTAATATGTAAGCTGCCGCCAAGATCCTTAATTGAAAAACTATTATTCAAATATTACTTGACACTATTAAGAAGGTCTACATAATTCAAAATAAACAATATTTCATCCACATACAGAATAAAGAATGCTCTGAGCTCCCACTCACTTTCTTGTAAATACAAGCTTCTCCATAAGTTTGTATAAAACCAAAACTTTTGATTACCTTATCAAAGCGTTGATTCCAACCGGGATGCTTGCTTCAATCCATAGATGGACCGTTGAAGCTTGCATACCTTGTTAGCATCTTTAGGATCGACAAAACCTTTGGGTTGCATCATATACAACTCTTCATCAATGTCTCCATTGAGGAATGCTGTTTTGACATCCATCTGCCATATCTCATAATCATAATATGCAGCGATTGCTAACATAATCCTCACAGATTTTAGCTTCGCTACTGGTGAGAAAGTCTCATCGTAGTCAACTCCTTGAATTTGTCGAAACCCTTTTGCGACAAGTCGAGCTTTATAGACAGTAACATTACCATCAGCATCTGTTTTCTTCTTGAAACTCCATTTGTTCTCGACAGCCTTCTGTCCATCCGGTAAGTCCACCAAAGTCCATACTTGGTTTTCGTACATGGATCTAATCTCGGATTTCATGGCTTCTTGCCATTTATTGGAATCTGGGCTCATCATCGCTTCCTCATATGTCTCGGGGTCTTCGGTGTTGTCCACCACCATGACATTCATAACGGAATCATACCAATCTGGAGTGGTACGAGTTCTCATTGACCTCCGAGGCTCTGTAGTAACCTCAACCGAAGTTTCATGATCACCATCATTAGCTTCCTCTCTTATTGGTGCAGGCACCACAGGAACTTCTTCCGGTGCTGCGCTACTCGCAATTTCGAGAGAAGGTTCGACAACCTCGTCGAAGTTCTACTTTCCTTCCAGTCACTTCTTTCTAGAGAAATTCCTTCTCTAGAAAGGATCCATTCTTAACGAAGATTTTGCCTTCGGATCTATGATAGAAGGTATACCCAATAGTTTCCTTGGGTATCCTATGAAGACGCATTTTTCCGCTTTGGGTTCAAGCTTGTCCGTTTGTAACTTCTTTACATAGGCTTCGCATCCCCAAACTTTAAGGAACGACAATTTAGGTTTCTTCCCAAACCATAATTCATATGGTGTCGTTTCAACGGATTTAGATGGTGCCCTATTTAAAGTGAATGCGGATGTTTCTAATGCATAACCCCAAAATGATAGCGGTAAATCATAAGTGACATCATAGAACGAACCATATCTAAGAGAGTTCGATTCTGACGCTCGAGACACACCATTACTGTTGTGGTGTTCCGGCGGTGTCAATCTGAAAGTATTCCACATTACTTCAAATGCTCGCCAAACTCGTAACTTAGATATTCACCTCCACGATCAGAACGTAGAAATTTAATCTTCTTGTTACGTTGATTCTCTACCTCACTTTGAAACTCCTTAAACTTCTCGAAAGTTTCGGACTTATGTTTCATGAAATAGATATACCCATATCTACTCAAGTCATCCGTGAAGGTAAGAACATAACGATAACCATCTGCGATGCTACACTCATTGGACCACACATCGGTATGTATGATTTCCAATAAGTCCGTAGCTCGCTCCATCATACCGTAAAATGGAGTCTTAGTCATTTTACCCATCGACATGCCTCGCATCTTTCAAGTGATTCAAAATCAAGTGATTCAAGAAGTCCATCGAATGGAGTTTCTTCATACGCTTCACTCCAATGTGACCAAGGCAGCGATTGCCACATATAGGTCAATTATCGCTTGATTTCAAACGTTTAGCCTCAATGTTGTTGATATGTGTATTTCCACTATCGAGATTCAATATGAATAGACCATCTATCAAAGGTGCATGTGCATAAAACATATTACTCATATAAATCGAACAACCATTATTCTCGGATTTAAACAAGTAATCTCGCAATAAACAAGATCCTGATATAATGTTCATGCTTAACGCAGGCACCAAATAACAATTATTTAAGTATAAAACTAATCCCGATGGTAGATGAAGAGGTAGCGTGCCGACCGCGATCACATCAACCTTTGATCCGTTTCCTACGCGCATCGTCACCTCGTTCTTCACTAGCTTCCGTTTATTCTGCAGCTCCTGTTTCGAGTTACAAATATGAGCAACCGAACCAGTATCAAATACAAAGGCACTAATACGAATACTAGTGAGATACACATCAATAACATGAATATCAGATATACATTTCTGCTTGATGTTGCCGTTCTTCAAATCCGCCAAGTACTTTGGGCAATTCCGCTTCAATGACCTTCTCCCTTGCGTAAAAGCACTCGGTTCAGGCTTAGGTCCAGCCTTGGTCTTCTTTCGGCGTGGTAACTTTCTTACCACCCTTCTTGAAGTGTCCCTTCGCTTAGACTTGCCTTTCTTGAATTTGGTGGTCTTATTGACCATCAACACTTGGTGCTCTTTCTTGATCTCCACTTCGCAGATTTTAACATAGCAAACAGTTCGCAACTCTTTGTTCATGTTCGCATGTTGTAGTTCATCACAAAGTTCTTGTAACTTGGTGGTAGTGATTGGAGGATGCGGTAAACCCCAAAGTATTAGGAATCACTATACCCAAGCTTTGAAGTTTATTTGCGTGCCTGGACATCTTAAGCACATGCTCACCGACGGACTGCCTCTTCCATCTTGCAGCTTAAAGAACTTTTCAGAAGCTTCATAACTTTCAATTGCCGCATGAGTCTCAAAATTAATTTGAGATCCTCGACAATATCATATGGTCGACTCTTCAAACCTTTTACAAGCTCCGATTCTAAACCATACAAGATAGCACACTGAACTATGGAGTCTTGATTCTTCCGAGCGAGGTAAACATTCTTTACTTCATCGGTAGCATCAGCAGTGGGTCACCTAGCGGTGCATCCAGCACATAGGTCAAATTACCAGCTGTGAGGACAATCCTCAAATTGCGGAACCAATCCGAAGTTGCTTCCATTGTTTTTCAACTTTTCTTTCTCTAGGAACGCATTAAAATTGATGGTAGGGCTGCCATTGATCTACAACATATTTGCAATAGTTTAGACTAAGTTTATGACAAATTGAGTTCAAATTAATTAATGAAATTAAACTAGGTGAACTCCCACTCAAAACAACATCCTCACATTGTTTTAGTGATCACACGAACCAAATCCACTACATCAACACCGATCATCACGAGAGTTGATATAGTTTTAATGGCGAACAATCATCATGTTCATCATATCTACTATATGATTCATGCTTTACCTTTCGGCATCCGTGTTCCCGAGGCCATGTCGTACATGCTAGGCTCGTCAAGATCAAACCTTAGCTACCGCATAAGCAAATCTGGCTTGCTTACGTTGTATTCACCGGAATCAAAGACACCCGATCATCACGTGGTGCTTGAAGCGACAAGCTTTGTAGGTGCATACTAAAGGGTGAACACTTTAGAACTTGAAATTTATGTGCATGAGGGATCATCTTATAATGCTACCGTCTACTAAGCAATACAAGATGCATAAAGGATTAACATCACATGCAATTCATAATATGTGATATGATATGGCCTTTCTTCTTTGTGCTTCGATCTCCATCTTCAAGCGAACATGATCTCCATCATCACCGCATAGCATCAAGGTCAATGACGCTTCTTCATGGTTGTCGCCCACCAGCTTCAATTATTACAACTATTTTGAATAGACACGCAGGTCTTAACAGAAATTAAAGACAACCATATGGCTCACGCGGTTGCCAACTTACAATAAGGAACATTGCATACATCAAATATAATCACAATCATGGCCATATCACATCACGGCACACCCCAAAACAAAGTTAGACGCTTCTACTTTCTTTGCATATTTTACGTGGTTTGGGGCTTTCCATAAGTGTCGTTCTAACCTACGAACAAGAACCACAACATTGATACTAGCATTGTTGATTACCCGTTGTAAATTGGATCTTTACTATGCTAGGAGAAACAGGCACCCGCAAAGCCACTTATGCAATACGAGTTGCATGTCAAGCGTGGAGCAAGTCTCATGAACGATGTCATGTAAGGTTAGCCCGGGCCGCTTCATCCCAACATACCGCAAGATGCAAAGTACACAAAAGCAATCTACAATAAAGCATCAACGCCCACAATGACCATTGTGTTCTACTCGTCTGTGCAGATCTACATATAGACACGGCTCTGATACCACTGTAGGGGTTCGTAGCATGGAAAACAAAAATTTTCTATCGCATACAAACAAACAAGCCAAGATCTATCTACTAGATTGTAGCAACGAGTCGATGGAATAACTCACCCTCGAAGATTCCAAAGTGTTTAACGAGAGCAGATTCTGGGTGATGTAGTATACTCTTTCCGATCTCAAGATCGCGTGACGATCCTTCCGGCATCACGTTCCGCAGCGCTCCGTAGTCGGTCACACGCTAAATTGACGAAGACCTTCCTCTCCCTTGTTCCAAAGAAAATGGAGGTTGTAGCACTCTCCTCGCGATTCCGGCAGCACAACGGCGTGGTACCGGAAGTAGAGGGGAAATCCCGCAGGGCTTCGCCTTAAGCCGGTGCGAGTATGGTGGAGCTTATGAGAGAGGCTATTAGTGGTCTAGTAATTAGACACACCAATTAGAAGGCTCTAAACCAATTAGAAGGCTCTAAACCAAATAGCTCTAAACGGGGTTTAGGTTTTGGGTTTAGTTTAGCGGATAGGAACTAGTGTGTGCTAGGAGGAGGCCCTGCCTCCCTTTATAGATGGGAGGGCCGGCCAAGGGAGGAGTCCCTCCCAAGTCGGCCTTGGGAGGCGCCACGCCAAGGGGACTCCTCCCCAAGTCGGTTTCCTCTTCTCCTCCTCTTTCCACTTTCCAAAACTTGCCGTTTGACTTTCAAACTAGTTTGACTTTTCAATTTAGGATTTAAATAAACCCTTTATTTTGGACAGCGAGAACACTTAGTACATGATGCAATCATTCCAATATGTAATGACACATTCATGTACCTTCCTCCTCGAGTGCCGGACATTCTGAACCTTCTAGAACATTCTGATGAAAACACGGAATCATTCCGCTACTCAAACGGGACTTTCCTTATATGAATCTTATTCTCGGACCATTCCGGATCTCCTCGTGATATCCGGATCCCATCCGAGACTCAACAACATTCGGTCTCTTTCTCATAATACCATAACTACTCAAAACAACGTCGAATCCTTAAGTGTGTCTCCCTACGGTTCGTGAATTATGCGGACATGATCGAGACACTTCTCGAACAATAACCAATAGAGGAATCTGGAAATTCATATGGCTCTACATATTTCTACGATTACATTGCGATCGAATGAACCACTTACATACGATACCAATTTCCCTTTGTCTCACGATATGTTACTTATCCGAGGTTATGATCGGTATCTCCGCATACCTAGTTCATCCTCGTTCTTGATAAGTACTCTTTTCTCGTTCGTGATATGTGATCCCTTGTGACCCAGTCACATGCTTGCAAGCTAATTGGATGACATTTCACCGAGAGGGCCAGAGAATATCTATCCGTCATATGGATGGACAAATCCACTCTTGATCCATGTGTTTCAACCAATACTTTCCGAACACTCAATGCCACCTTTATAACCACCACATTACGGTGTGGTGGTGTTTGATGACATCAAAGTATCCATCCAGTAAAGGTGATATGCATGATCTCATGGTCGAAGGAATTAGGTTACTATGTATCAGAAAGCATATAGCAATTGAACTATTGAAATGACTTGATCTTTATGCTACGCTTATCTATAGGAGTATGTTCACCATATCATTCTCCTAACGATATGATCTTGTTGTTGATAACATCTCAATGTTCATGATAGGGAAACCACAATCATCAATCAACCAACAAGCTAGTGAAGTATAGAGGCTATACTAGGGACTTCAAATTAAGTTTACAAATCACACAAGTATTAATGTTTCCTTGTTAATACTATTATAGCATGAATGTAAACATTTATCATAAACACAAAGATATATAATAATAACTACATTTATTATTGCCTCTAGGGCATATCTCCAACAGGTACTTCTGGCTAGGGAAACTCTAGAACCAGAATTGTCATAACTTTTGCATCCGACCTCCAAAAGAGATGAAACCAATTTTGATGGAAAGATAACAACGTGTAGAATACAACAAAAAGGAGAAATACTAGATACCACCAAGGGAGAAAATATCAAGTGTATATATGTGATATACCTCCCAAGGTATGGAGCCGGAAAACTAGCAAGATAAAAAATGCAATAGGATACTCAAGTGGAAACCATTTTTGATGAACTAGATCTTGTTAAGAAGATAACCACAAGATCTAGATCCTCACATGGATAAGATCTAAACAACAACCAAGAAAGATGATGCAATAATGCAAAGGTTTGAGCTTTCTCCGAAATAAACGAACGAGTCACCCACTCGAGAGCTCCTCTTGATAGTATGGCTATCTATCCTAAACCTGATCTCCCAACTAACATCATGAGACTGACAAAACAGAAAACCTATCAAGATCATATATTTTCTTTGAGCATTCCACTTGAGCTTGATGTAAACCGTCTCGTCCTTCTCAAGATGGAACACCTTTATTGATTGCTCTTGCTCGATGAAGACTTTTGAATTGCCCCCGCATACACCATAGGGAGACTTCTTCCTTGAACTTGTCTTCATCAATCCATGATCACTGAGGATGGAAAGCTTCAAGCATGTGACCTACTAGTGATGGCGCATCTTGACCTTCCACTTCTTCATTCCTTCTTGAATGTTGATCCATCATGATTAAACTCTTTGCACTTGTCTTGATCATCCTCCAATCTTCTTATTTCTTCATGATTCAAATGGGCCCAAAGACCTTGGACATTGTTTCTTCTTCTTCTTCATTTGGTCTACGTCGAAACCAACATATGGTCCAAGCGATGCCAATGGACAAATCCTACGGGTGAAATTCAAATAAAGCATTAGTCCATAGAGATTATCATTAACCGAAACCACTCATGGGGGCATACATTCCCTTTCACTTAGGAAATTTCACCTAATTTGAAAGTTCGTCGAACACAAAGAAATTAAGCTATGCAACGTACATACGGATGCATATGTTGGAGACCCGTTGACCAAGCCACTTCCACAACCCAAAGTTGAGGTGCATGTAAGAGGGATGGGCATGAGATGCCTAAGGCCGAGAGATACCTGAGTGTTCTGAAGGGTTCTGTAGTAGAAAACAAAAATTTATATCTACTCGAACACTAATACCAGGATTTATACTATGTAGACATAAGTAATGGAGGAGAGAGACGGTATTCATACCTTTGAATACCGGGGCACGCCTTACGCAGGAAGGCGTATATTGATGAAGACGAGCAACACCCCAAGTGTGGTGCCTCCGAAGTTCGTCACATGTCCGGTGTAGGAGACGTCAACCGGACTACGATCCAGCCGAGTAACGGAAGAAGTAGATGCCGGATCGCTGATCACACGACGGTGGTGTGAAGGTGGAGAACTCACCCACGAGGTACTCCCCAACATTATGAAGAAGTCCTCAATAGATGAGAGAGAGAATGAGAGGGAATGGGATGATTCCAAAGGGGAAGGGGAGACCCCTATATATAGTGGGAGGGGGGCACACCACCCAGGGGCTAGGTGGTGTAGGACTAAACCCCACACCCGCCGGCCACCTAGGGGCAGCCACCGGCCCTAGGTGGTCCCCACTGGGGCGGCCCACCAAGCCCAGGCTGGCTGGCCCCCTCTCCCTAGGTGCCATGCCCTATTAGGCCTCCCTTCGGGTGAGGCCCATTAGCATTATGAAGCCTTTAATAATAAAATAAAAAATATATTTAATATTAATTCTCCAATTAACATTCAAATACACATATTATATTATTCCTTCACTCCGGAACACCCTCCGGACCCCTTCCGATCTCCATCGGATGTTACCCAGAACTATTCCGGTTTCTCTTTCTCTATTTCTCCTCGATACCTCATCTACCCTAAGCGTCCCTACCCTTAAGCGTGACATCCTTTGGTTCGGAAACACCCCGGACATGATTGAGACTACTCTCACATCAATGATCAACATAGGGACCTAGATGGCCATGTGACCCCCGTGCGTTTCACGAATATAATCGCTCGAACCATGAGAAAGTCGTTTCCCGTTCCCTTTGTCATTCGATACCTAATTCATCCGACACTTGATCTTCGGTATCTCCATACCTTAGTTTGGTCTTGTTACTGATGAACTTGTTTTCTTGTTCTCATGTCGTTGCATTCCGTGACCAAGTCACATGCTTGCAAGCTTCATTAATGCAACGTCACCGAGATGGCCACATGTATCTATCCTTTACATGGATTAGACAAATCCTGGTCTTGATATGTACTCCTCTATGCATCCCTTTGGAAAACCTGAGTGGCACCTTTTTGATCACCCTGTTACGAGATGATTCTTGATAACCATCTAAGCTTCCTCCGCAATGGTGATTTGCATTACCTCACAGTCAAAGGATCAGGTCGCGAGGTTCTCTTTGTTTTATCATCAATGGTGAACTTTGTAACTAGATCTCATTCAAGATATAACGGTCGGATGTTTGTCTATCATGTTATTCAACTAATAACATGACACTATTGTCAATTGGCATAAATGCCCATGATCTTGAAACCCAGACCATCCTCATGACCAATGAACTAGTTCGCTAGAGGTAACTAGAGACACGGTTTGTTTACACACCACACGTGTATTAACGTTTCGCATTAACATAGTTATAGCATAGTATGAAATGTATTATGAACATATAGGAGATATATCAAATAATACACTTTATTATTTGCCTCTAGGGCATAACTCCTTCAGTCTCCCACTTGCACTAGAGTACAAACAAAACTAGTTTACAATAGACAGGAACCTAACACCAATGGAATCTCGGTGTTGCTCGTGCTTTTCCTGATGGAGAGCTTTGGTCAAAGGATCTTCCATATTCAGTTCCGTATCTACTTTGCAAATATTGACTTCACCTTCGTCAACATTCTGCCGGATGACGTGAAATCTAAGCTTGATGTGTTTGGCTGCGGAATGAGTTCTTGGTTCCTTTGTGTTTGCAATAGCTCCCGTGTTATCACAATAGATCATCACGGGGTCTTTCGCATTTGGAAAAACTCCTAGTTCGATGATGAAATTTCTTAGCCAAACAACTTCATTCGTTGCATCAACCGCAACAATGTATTCAGACTCCATTGAAGACTGCGCCACCACCGGCTGCTTCTTACTCTTCCAGCTTACCGCCCCACCATTTACTAGGAACACAAATCCTGTTTGAGACTTCGAGTCATCATGATCTGAGTTCCAGCTGCATCCACGTATCCTGTTATGTTTAGAGCTTCATCAATTCCTCCATAGATTAGGAACATATCCTTTGTTCTTTTCAGATACTTTAGGACATTCTTCCCAGCTGTCCAGTGATCCAGTCCTGGATTACTTTGGTTTCGGATCATCAAACTAAGAGCCAATGCCACATCAGGTTGCGTACTTAACATTTCATACATGATAGATCCTATGGCTGAGGCATAGGGGACATCTTTTCTCTATCATCATCCATTACCGAACATTGAGTCATACTCATTTTGCAATTCTTCATCATTGGCACAAGGCCCCTTTTGGTATTTTCCATTTTGAACCTCTTCAAAATCTTTTTGATGTAAGTACTTTGACTTAATGCAATTAGGTGTCTTGATCTATCTCTATAGATCTTGATTCCTAATATGTATGCAGCTTCACCTAGATCCTTCATGGAAAATTGATTACTCAAATATGCTTTCACGCTTCTCATAAGATCCACATCGTTTCCCACGAGTAATATGTCATCCACATATACTACTGAGAAAACAACTGAGCTCCCACTCGCTTTCTTGTAAACACAGAACTCTTGTTGATTTTGGACAAATCCAAAACTCTTGATCACTTGATCAAAACGTTGGTTCCAGCTCCGAGATGCTTACTTCAATCCATAAATGGACCGCTGAAGCTTGCATACCTTTCTAGCATCCTTAGTATCAAAAAAACCTTCTGGTTGCATCATATACAACTCTTCATCAATGTAACCATTGAGGAATGCAGTTTTGACATCCATTTGCCAAATTTCATAGTCGAAATGTGCAACAATTGCTATTAAAATCCGGACAGCCTTAAGCATCACTACGGGAGAATAAGTCTCATCGTAATCAACTCCTTGAATTTGTCGAAACCCCTTTGCGATAATTCGAGTTTTGTGAACGGTTACATTACCATTCACATCTGTCTTTTTCTTAAAAATCCATTTATTTTCCATGGCTTTGCGGCCTTCTGGAAGATCTACCAAGGTCCAAACTTGGTTCTCATACATGGATCCTATTTCGGATTTCATGGCTTCTAGCCATTTATCGGAGTCAGCACTATCCATAGCTTCTTTATAGTTTGCAGGTTCCTTCTGTTCATCTAGGATGACAGACATCACAAGGCTACTATACCAATCAGGAGTGGCACGAATTCTTGTAGACCTGCGAACCTCAGGAGCCTCAATGTCATTGGTTTGATCATCATCATTGGGCTCTTCTTCCATGTTGGAGAGCGGTTTTGGAACAGCTTCTATTGTGCTACTCGGAATTTGGAGAGAAGGCTCAAAAACTTCATCTAACTCAATTTTCCTTCCACTAACCCCTTTAGCAAGAAACTCTTTCTCGAGAAAGGTGCCGGCTTTCATGACAAACGTTTTGCCTTCAGCCTGGTTGTAGAAAGTATACCCAATAGTTTCCCTTGGGTACCCCACAAAGATGCATTTTTCTGATTTGGGTTCGAGTTTGTCAGTTTGTAGTTTCTTGACATAAGCCTCACCTCCCCAAACTTTCAGAAATGACAACATTGGCTTCTTGCCATGCCATATCTCATATGGGGTTGTCTCTACGGATTTGGATGGTGCTCGGTTTAAAATAAAAGCCGCGGTTTCTAACACGTACCCCCAAAAGACACAGACAAATCAGTTAAAGACATCATGAACCGCACACTATCTAATAGGGTTTGGTTATGTCGTTCCAACACACCATTACGCTGTGGTGTTCCGGCTGGCGTAAGCTATGGGATAATCCCACAGTCCTTTAAGTGCATGTTAAACTCATAACTCAAATACTCGCCTCTTCGATCCGATCGAAGATGCTTGATTCTCTTATTAAGTTGATTCTCTACTTCTTTCTGAAATTCCTTGAACTTTTCAAAGGTTTCAGACTTGTGCTTCATTAAGTAGATATATCCATATCTGCTTAAGTCGTCAGTAAAGGTAACAAAGTAACTATAACCATTGCGTGTTGAGACGCTCATTGGTCCACATACATCCGTATGTATGATTCCTAGTACGTGTACAGCTCTCTCCATTGTCCCGGAGAATGGTGTCCTAGTCATCTTGCCCATGAGGCATGGCTCACATGTATCAAAGGATTCGAAATCCAATGATCCAAGAAGCCCTTCTGAATGAAGCTTCTTCATGCGTTTTATGCCAATATGACCAAGACGGCAATGCCACATAAACATGGAATTATCATCATTATGCTTACAACGTTTAGCATCAACACTATGGATGTGTGTATCACAATCAAGATCAAGTAAGAATAAACCATCACACACAGGAGCATGAACATAGAAAATATCATTCATATAAATTGAACAACCATTTGTTCCTGATTTAAACGAATAACGGTCTTGCAACAAGCAAGACCCACTCACAATATTCATACTCAATGTAGGTACATAGTAGCATTTATTCAAAACCAAAAATAATCCTAACGGCAGACAGAGATGTAGGGTGTCGATGGCCATCACTTCGACTCTCGAACCATTGCCGACGTGCATCGTCACCTCATCCTTCCTCAGGCGCCTCCTACTCTGCAGATCCTACTGAGAGTTACAAATGTGAGCAACATAACCGATATCAACTACCCAGGTGTTACTCCTGGTGCTTGTAAGGAACACATCAATAACATGTATATCACATATACCTTTGTACTTGGTGGCTATCTTGCTGGCTCGCTTGTCTTCAAGGTACTTGGGGTAGTTGCGTTTCCAGTGCCCATCCCCTTTGCAGTAGTAGCACGTAGTGCCAGGCTTAGGGCCAGGCTTGGCAGTCTTTGAGGTACTGGCAACAATCTTGCCATCCTTCTTGGACTTCTTTCCCTTGCCTTTTCCCTTTTGCCCCGGCTTCTTAAAATTGGTGGTCTTATTCACCATCAACACTGTGTGCTCCTTCTTGATTTCAACCTCAACCATTTTGGGCATGGCGAACACCTCAGCAAGGGTCTTAGTCATCCCTTGCATGTTGTAGTTCATCACAAAGCTCTTATAGCTAGGGGCAGCGAGTGTAGCACCCTGTCAATTGCGAGCTCCTCCGGGATTTTGCAATTCAGGGCATTCAAACGCTTAACGTAGCCAGACATTTTGACCACGAGCTCACTAATACTGCTATGCTCTTCCATTTTAGCAGAGAAGAAGAGCTCAGAAGCATCATACCTCTCTGCACGGGCATGTGGAGCAAAGAAAACCTTGAGATCCTCAATGATCTCAAAAGCATTCATATTCTCAAAACGCTTTTGAAGCTACAACTCCATTGCATAGAGCATCCCACTCTGGATGAGGGAGAAATCGTCCGCCTTAGACTGCCATACATTCTTTTCGTCCTGGGAGGCAGAATCTGCAGGCTTAGCCGAAAGCTTAGCCTCGATGACATAAGTCAACTTGTAGGGGACAAGGAGGATCCTAAGATTGCGGAACCATGCGGTGAAGTTGGTTCCATCAGTTTTCAGCTTGTCCTTCTCGAGGGAAGTGCTAAGGTTGAAGGTGGGTGGGCGAGACATCTACAATGGATTTGCAAAGTGTTTAGACCATGTTCATAATAATGAGTTCAAGTTTTAATTATGTTAACAAACTTAAAACAAAATAACTCCCACTCAAACGAACACCCCTCCACTCGTTTAGTGATCACATGATCCCAATCCACTACACCTCCCCCGATCGTCACGACCATTAGTGCAGTTTCAAAGGTGGACATTCCCCAATGTCGATCACATCGACCATGTGATTCATGCTCAACCTTTCGGTCTCTTGTATTCCGAGGCCATGTATGCACATGCTAGGCTCGCCAGTTCTAACTTGTGTGTATCCGCAGTGCAACATGGCTTACACCCACTGTATGCGAACATAGATATGTCTGACCCCCGATCGTCACAGCCGACCTCATAACGAAGAACTTTCTTGGTGGTGCACACACAAGGGGAATGCGATAACTGGAATACTGTGAGGGATTAACTTATTATGCTACCGTCGAATATATAAATATACCAGCATAATAAGTAATACTTCAAAAAGTAAAGTGTTATGACGTGGTTACAACATTTTGATCATCATCAATAGCTTCAATGAAAGTTTCATAAACTTGTCATTGCCACGTTATAATACATACCCCTATGCAATAAAAATAGACGCTTCTATATTATCTATTGCAAGTTTTACGCGGCTTTAGGGCTTTCACAGTAGAACCCCTTCCCACCTACGAACGTGGAGCCACAACATGGATTCAATGATTTCCGTTCTTCTTCCCTTTTTAGGGCCCTCCAATGTCGATGCCTTATCAACTACTGCAGAGAGACAGACACCCCCCTAAGCCACTTTGATTCGTGGACCAGTCTCGTGAATCACGACGTGAGGTCGGTTGGGGGCCGCTTCATCAAATAGTGCCACGATATGAACAAGAACATTAAAAGAGGGTAGCAACTAGAGAATCAATGCCCACATATTGCTATGTGCTCTATCCGTACGACATGTCTATCCATAGACTCGCTCTGATACCACTGAAGGGTTCCGTAGAAGAAAACAAAAAAATTATATCTACTCGAACACTAATACCAGGATCTATACTATGTAGACATAAGTAACGGAGGAGAGAGACGGTATTCATACCTTTGAAGACCGAGGCACGCCTTACGCAGGAAGGCGTATATTGATGAAGACGAGCAACACCCCAAGTGTGGTGCCTTCGAAGTTCGTCACACGTCTGGTGTAGGAGATGTCAACTGGACTCCGATCCAGCCGAGCAGCGGAAGAAGTAGATGTTGGATCGCTGATCACACGATGGTGGTATGAAGGTGGAGAACTCACCCACGAGGTCCTCCCTAATATTATGGAGAAGTACTCAATGGATGAGAGAGAGAGAATGAGAGGGAATGGGATGATTCCAAAGGGGAAGGGGAGACCCCTATATATAGTGGGAGGGGGGTGCACCACCTAGGGGCCAGGCGGTGTGGGACTAAACCCCACACCCGCCAGCCACCTAGGGGAAGCCGCCGACCCTAGGTGGGCCCCACTGGGGCGGCCCACCAAGCCCAGGCTGGCGGGCCCCCTATCCCTAGGCGCCATGCCCTATTGGGCCTCCCTTTGAGTGAGGCCCATTAGTATTATGAAGCCTTTAATAATAAAAAAAATATATATTTAATATTAATTCTCCAATTAACATTCAAATACACATATTATATTATGCCTTCACTCTGGAAAACCTTCCAGACCCCTTCCGATCTCCATCGGATGTTACCCGGAACTATTCCGGTTTCTCTTTCTCTATTTCTCCTATGATACCTCATCTACCCTAAGCGTCCCTACCCTTAAGCGTGTCATCCTTCGGTTCGGAAACACTCAGGACATGATTGAGACTACTCTCACATCAATGATCAACAGAGGGACCTAGATGGCCATGTGACCCCCGTGCGTTTCACGAATATAATCGCTCAAACCGTGAGATAGTCATTTCCCGTTCCCTTTGTCATTCGATACCTAATTCATCCGAGACTTGATCTGTCGTATCTCCATACCTTAGTTAGGTCTCGTTCTCATGTCGTTGCATTCCGTGACCAAGTCACATGCTAGCAAGCTTCATTAATGCAACATCACCGAGATGGCCACATGTATCTATCTGTTACATGGATTAGACAAATCCTGGTCTTGATATGTACTCATCTACGCATCCCTTTAGAAACCTGAGTGGCACTGATACATCCATTTTGCATCACTATTTTATATCATAATCTACTGTTATTCATTGATATATTTCATATTAAGAGATGATACTTATGTTATTTCATCTGTTTTTCCATGGTTGATAACTTTTGAAGCATGGACCGCTATAGTCACGATTCTGATGGAAAAGGTGCTGTTTGGAGGTGAAATTCGCGAAAATCAGAAAATCCAGGAAAATGCATGGAAAATTCTATTTTTCCAGAAGACGAAGGATGCCAGAAGATGGAGTGGAGATGGGCCACAGGGGGAGTGGAGATGGGCCACAGGGGGCCCACACCACCACTTGGCGCGGGCATCCCTAGGTCGCGCCAACAGGTGGTGTGGCCACTATAGCCTACTCCAGGCTCTCCCCTTTGGCGTATATTATCCCCACGAAACCCTAAGCCTCGGAGAGCGACCATAGAAAGATTCCACCGCCTCTGCGGGGCAGAAAACTACAAAGAGAGAAAGATCTCTCCGACAGACAGATTCTGCCGGGGGAATTCCTTCCCGGAGAGGGGAGATCATCGCCATCAACACCACCATCAAGCTAGACTTCATAGGGATCAACATCATCATCATCTACACCAGCACCATCATCACCACTCCATACCGCTGTAACAATTGGGTTGAATCTTGCATAGTTCTTAGGGGAAACTTTCTCGGTGTTGATTACTCCTTGTAGTTGATGCTATTGAGTGAACCATTGAATTATTGTCTATCTTCAGATTGTTACTTATCATTATATCATCTCTGATCTTGATCCATATGATGTATTGTGAGTAGTTCGTTTAGTTCTTGAGGACATGGGAGAAGTCATGTTATTAGTAGTGGAATTGTGTTGAGAAAGATACAATGGTTTGTTAATTAAGTTGTGGTGTATTTCTTCTAGTGGTGTCATGTGAACATCGACTACATGACACTTCACCTATATGGGCCTAGGGGAATGCATTGTGTATTTGGCTACTAATCGTAGGGGTTGCCGGAGTGACAGAAACCTGAACCCCTGTTAGGAAATCTTTGCACAAGGGATGTCAGGGTCTTAGAGTTTAAAGCTGTGGTTAGATTTCTATCTTAATTACTTTATTGTACTTGCGGATGCTTACAATGGGTATAATCACAAGTATGTATTAGTCCTAGGAAGGTCGGTACATTAGCACATGTTCACCCACACAACAATTAGCAAACTAAAGGAGATTAATAAACTATATGAAGTGAAAGCACTTGACGATATTCCCATGTGTTCTTGAGAACGTTTGGTCATCTTAAGTAATACAACTGGCTTGTCCTTTGCTAAAGAAAGGATTGGGCCACTTGCTGCATTTATTCTTATTGTCTTTTATTCACTCGTACATTATTTATCTGCATTATCAAAAACCCCTAAAAATCTGTTTGCTAAGTATTTGCAGAGAATTCCTGATCCATACCACTCATCAACACCTTTTGCTCCTCATTGGGTTCGACACTCTTACTTATCGAAAATACTGCAATACACCCCCTATACTTGTGGGTCATCAAGACTATTTTTTGGCGTCGTTGCCGGGGAGTGAAGCGCTATTAGAGAGTGGAACTAGTAAAGGAAACTTCTACTGTGAGTATTGTTTATTTCTATTAGTTACCTTATTTTCAATATGGATAATTCGCTAAGTTTCTCATTTCGTAATGCTACTACCACTGCTAAGGTAGTAGATGAACCACCACCTGCTGATAATAATACTTTTAAAATACCTACTAGAATTATTGATCGTGTTATGGATAACTACTATGTTGGAGATGGAACTGTCCATCTCGGTGATCATTTGCTCTTTATACACGAATTATGCGGGTTTTTCAAGTGTGCAGGTATTACAATAGATCAAGTCAAGAAGAAGTTATTCTCATTATCACTGAAAGGAAGAGCTGAGGAATGGTATAAGCTGCTGAAGAATGGTCAATATCTTGAATGAGAGCAAATAGTACCTCTCTTTTATTCTAAATTTTATCCTCCTAGTGAGGTTCATAAAGATCGGAATCAAATATACAACTTTTGGCCTCTTGATGGAGAGAGTACAACTCAAGCTTGGGGGAGATTGAAGTTACTAATGCTCAAATGTCCCATTCATGATCTCCCCAACAATATTATTATCAATAACTTTTATGCAAGGCTTTCTCTTCATGATAAGGATCTATTGGATGCCTCTTGTGCTGGATCATTTACACGCATGGAAGAAGAAGCTAAATGGGATCTTCTATATCGTATTCAAGACAATGCTGAAGCATGGGAGAATGATAAAGGAAGAAAGTCAGGTATAAATTATGATTATGAATGCATTGAATCTTTTATGGGAACTGACGACTTTCAAAATATTAAAAATGCTTATGGTCTAGACTCTCAAGTTATTGCAAATTGTTTTAAGGCTTTTGCCTCTTATATTGAAATTCCGAAAAAGGAATGGAACAAGTATCATGCACCATATAAAGATATTGTTGATTATGTTCCTGTTAGAAGTACTGAATTTTGCACTATTGATCACATCTTACCTGAGCCTGATATCAAGAAAATACCCTTCCCGGATAAGGTAAAGGAGCATCCTATGATAACTAGTGTAATTAATAAAAGTACAAAGAGAACTGTAAAATCTAATGAACAAATAAACATTGAATCTGCGGTAGCAATTGTGAAAGACCTAGTCACTAAAAGTGTAGAAGATGGACACATTGTATTCTGTGAGGATGCTTATAATATCATATCACATCCAAATAGAACTAAAAAGGCTAGTGTCCCTGTGCTTTCTGTTAGAATTGGTGATCATTGCTATGATGGTTTATGTGATATTGGTGCAAGTTCAAGTGCTATTCCTTATGAGCTTTATAAATAAATTATGCACGAAATTAGTCATGCGAGCTAGAAGAGATTGATGTGGTTATTCACCTTGCAAATAGAGAGACCATCTCCCCAATTGGTATTGTATGAGATGTGGAAGTTCTTTGTGGTAAGATTAAATATCCTGCTGATTTTCTAGTACTTGGTTCAGCTGCTAGTAAAACCTATCCTATCATTTTTGGTAGACCTTTCTTGAACACATGTGGAGCCATTATAGACTGTAAAAGGGAGAAATTTTTAACTAAATTTGATGGGGAATCTTATGAGTTTAATTTTTCAATATTTACTAAAGTTCCTTGTGAAAATGAAGCCCCTAATGAGGATTTTAGTGTTGAACAAGTTGCTTCTATCTCTCTTGCTCCTAACAGTGCTTTGCAGCAATTTATGGAAGACCATGAAAGTGAAATCTTCATGGAAGAAAGAAATGAGATTGACGATATTCTTCGTCGTCAACCAAAGATGCTTAAGCATAACTTGCCTGTGGAAGATTTGGGTACCACATTGCCACCTAAAACGGATCCGGTTTTCGATCTAAAACCTTTACCCGATGATCTTAAATATGCTTACATTGATGACAATAAAATATATCCTGTTATTATTAGTTCTAAACTTTCAGGGAAGGAAGAGGAAAGATTATTGGTGGTATTGAAGAAACACCGAGGAGCTATGGGCTATACTCTGGATGATTTAAAGAGGATTTCGCCTACTATATGTCAGCACGCTATCAATATAGAACCAGATGCAAAACTAGTGGTAGAACATCAACGCCGTTTAAATCCTAAGATGAAGGAAGTGGTAAGAAACGAGGTATTAAAACTCCTTGATGCTCGTATTATTTATCCTCTTGCTGATAGTGAATGGGTTAGTCCGGTTCATTGTGTCCCTAAAAAAGAGGGAATTACCGTTGTACCTAATGATAATGATGAGCTTATTCCCCAAAGAATAGTAGTGGGTTATAGGATGTGCATTGATTTCAGAAAAGTTAACAAAGTTACTAAGAAAGATCATTACCCACTTCCTTTTATTGATCAAATGTTAGAAAGGTTGTCTAAAAAGATCCATTTTTGTTTTCTTGATGGATACTTTGGGTTTTCTCAAATTGCTGTTAAACAACAAGATCAAGAAAAAACTACTTTAAATGCCCTTATGGAACCTATGCTTATAGGCGTATGCCTTTTAGTTTGTGTAATGCTCCTGCTACTTTTGAAAGATGCATGTCTGCTATCTTTCATGGTTTTTGTGAGGAAATTGTAGAAGTATTCATGGATGACTTTTCCGTCTATGGAACTTCTGTGTGTTATTCCAGGACCATGCTATAATTTTCTTTTTCTTTGGGTTCCTTGTTGTAATTGTACCATCGCTCTGAATCAATGCAACACTCTCTAGGCCCTTCTAGGCCTTTACCCGTTCAGAAAAAACCCGGAAGTAACCATAGGAACACTGAATTCTCATTCTGCAAGAAACACACGAGCTTGTTATATATTATAAGTAACCATGTCCCCATGAAACCGAGGAAGTTAGAGCAACTCCAACAGTTTACCTATACCATCTTAGCCATATCTAGTATAGGTAAGAGGAGAGAGAGGGTATAAGTAAAAGAGCTTGAACTTTTCCAAATTGATCCATACAAGGTTACCTAAAATTTGCTATGTAGGTAAGACCCACGTGTCAATGGGACCTTTTCTTTTCTTTCTTTTTCCCACTCTCTTCCTTCTTCCCTAACCTGTCCTACCCCAACCTCCTACACCGATGCATCCATATCCGCCCAGCCCCGCCACCGTGCCGCCGGACCGACCTCCGCCCGACCCCGCCGACCGCGCCTAGCACCGCTGCCCGACCATGCCACCTTGCCTAGCGATGTCGCCCGCCTGACCGCGCCCAGTTTTTTCTGAAAAGGAGCATAAGCCCCGGCCTCTGCATCAATCGATGCTCACAACCTTTTATTGCAACATTTAGCGTATTACAAAGTCATGATCACGGATCACATAAGGTCGATACATGAATCAATCATCTGAATATGATAAGCCAAAATAAACTAGCCATCTCCTAGTCTATTAGTATGCTGCCAAGTAGCCACCGCGGCAGTGTCACGCGCAAGCGGATGCCGGTGCTTGGGCCGGTCGCCGGCGAGTGGAGGGGCGGCGGCGACCCACCACAACGTCAGGCGCGACCATAGAAACTTCCGCGTGGGCAGTTGCTAGACTCGCGCATGCCTTTCAGCTGACGTGGCAACAAATAGGTGATCACCCAAATTTTGTGTCTATCTATCCATATATGGGTAAGAGGTGTCAAAGTATGAGTGGTCACCAAAAAAAGTTCGCTGGGACCACGGATGGGTAAACTGTTGGGTCTACATTTGTGTGCCTCTTACCCAGAAAAAAAGGTTTTTACACCTCTTATCCTTATATAGGTAAGCTGTTGGAGTTGTTTTTAGTACTAGATCATATGTCTATTCCACTATAGAAGTGTGTGTAGCTAATTTTGTGTGCTTTTTACGTAGCCCGCGCCGGTTCATGTAAGGAAGAATAGCTGCAGATATGAGAACTGTGTCGCACCCTATTTCTATTGCTTATTCCTGTACCGTATTGTTCTTCAACATTGATGGCCGCCGAGCTTGTGAATGCTGCCAGAACTGAAGATTGTTATTTAATGTACTCCGGGGCAAAGGAGTCAAATTGAGCATTCTAATTCTCCCTAGACTGTGTGTATATCAAGAGCATACTGTTTCTAGTCTAGCTGGGTCCGGATTGTTGAATCCAATTTATTTTGTTTGTGCAGGTAAATTTAGCATTTTGAAGCAATGAAATAATAATTAATAGTTAAAAATAAGATAAAAAGGATGACAGAGGTTCAATTAGCCGGACATATTTCTAAAAACTAAAAATAAAAAAAAGGGGAATTGAGGAGTTGAACCAAAGACCAATTAGTATGAACCAAAGAGTTCAACCAACTCAACTAAGAGACTATTCTACATACTCCCCCGCTTCAAAATATAAGATGTTTTAAATTTGTGAAAGGAGTGCATCTAGACACTTTTTAGTGTCTAGGCTCACTCTAAATCTATATGAACCTACACAATAAAAAAATCAAGATACACTCCTTTCACAAAGATAAAACATTTTATATTTTAAAACAGAAGAGGTAGTTTATAAAGACACAAAGACTTTCACTTAGGCGCTATACTATATTATACTATAACGCCCGACAACAAAGCGCTACCAAAACAGCCCCTGAGACCTATATGCCACGCTCAAGGTGTGTAGCGCATTTTAGAGAGGCGTTTTTGTGTTAGGCTCTACTAGAAATGATTAGTCAACGAAAATAGTTTATGCGATGATTTATTTTTAAAATTTGTTTAACATTTGGGTTATTTTTATTCATTTTGCCCCCTCCTGCAACCACCTGGTTTGCAATGTCCATATCTGTGCTCGAGAATTCCGATAGAGTCAAACACAGTAGCTTCCATACATCTCCTGATTACTCCATGCACAAGAAACAAGAAGACAACCTTGTCATTTGCAGCGCATCCCAGTTTTTTATCCTAGAAACCTTGCCATTCCTTCCCACAAATGAAGATATATAAAGTTATAAACACACGGAAGCCGCTTTGCCACAAGAGACAGCAATACCGGCGATGCCGCCATCTTCCACAATGTCCGCCAAGCCCTGCATCCTCGCGGCCTTGCTTTTCACAGCGTCCCTTCTCGCCACGGCTGCGGACGACTCCGTCAGCATCGCCATCTACTGGGGTCAGAACGCCAGCGAGGGCACGCTCAGTGACACATGCCGCACCGGACTCTACGCCTATGTCAACCTCGCGTTCCTCTCCACCTTCGGCGCCGGTCAGGCTCCAGTACTCGACCTCTCCGGTCACTGCGATGTCCCCTCGGGCTCGTGCGCGACCCTCGCCGCCGACATCGCGTCCTGCCAGTCCGCCGGTATCAAGGTGCTTCTCAGCATGGGCGGCGGCGCTCTCGGGTACAACCTGTCCTCGCCGGCCGACGCGCAGAACGTGTCCGCCTACCTCTGGGACAACTTTCTCGGCGGCACCGGCACCGCCGCTCCGCGCCCGCTCGGCGACGCCGTGCTCGACGGCATCGACTTCGACATGGAATCCCCCTCCAGGTATTACGACTACCTCGCCAGCAACCTGACCTCGCTCTACACCGGCGCCAACAGCGATAAGAAGTACATGCTCACCGCGGCGCCGCAGTGCCCGTTCCCGGACGCGTCCCTCGGGACCGCGCTCGGCACGGGGCTGTTCGACCCCGTGTGGGTGCAGTTCTACAACAATCCACCGTGCCAGTTCGCGGCGCCCGGGGACGCGACCGCGCTGCAGAGCGCGTGGCAGCAGTGGACGGCGGCCTTGCCGTCGGCGACCGTGTACCTCGGCCTGCCGGCGGCGCGGGAGGCTGCGGGAAGCGGATACGTCGACGCGGACACCCTCGTGTCGCAGGTGCTGCCGCTGGTGGAAGGGGCGCCAAATTTCGGCGGCATCATGCTGTGGAGCCGCTCCTTCGACAAGGACGCTGGCTTCAGCGTGAAATTGCAGAGCAACTTGCGAAGCCGGAACACAGGTACCACCTTCTGCGCTACAGCATACCATCTGATGCCAAAAAATTGCTACTAATTGCGAGCTTATGTCGTGATCGTCATTGTAAAATTTACCAATTCAATGATTTCTTTGACAAATTACAGGGAACGGCGCATCCACGCATTACAAAAAGAGAATATGTGAGTGGTTGCTCTTTGGCCATTCTGAATTTCCGATTCTGTTTCGTTGCGAATATATTTGATTTTTGACTCCCCATTTGTTAACTTGATGCAGACACCATAGTAGGGATCGTCGGTGGCGTATTCCTGGTGCTCCTCCTTCTCACCACTTGTTTCCTGTGCCATAAGAAATACCGTTCCGGCGTGTCACCTCCTGAACAAGAGAAACCAACGACGACCCCTCCAACTCCAAAGACAGGAACACCTCAGACGACAAAACTGAGAGCTCGTCGTCCAAGAAGATACACTTACTCAGAGGTCCAAAGAATGACCAAAACGTTCGCGCACAGGCTGGGCCAGGGCAGCCATGGCGATGTTTACAGAGGCAACCTGCGCGACGCGCGCCAGATCACGGTGAAGGTTCTGAAGAACTGCAGAGGCAGCGACAAGGATTTCGTGAGCGAGGTGGCGAGCATCGGTGGGATCTCCCACGTCAACGTCGCCCCTCTGCTGGGGTTCTGCCTGCAGGGGCCAACCAGAGCTCTGATATACGAGCACATGCCCAATGGTTCGCTTCAGAGCTACGCTCTCAGCGGTGACGACTCCGTAGACGAGAATTACTCGCTATGGCTGTACTGGGAGAAGCTGTTCGAAATTGCCTTCGGCGTCGCGCGGGGGCTCGAGTATCTCCACGGAGAGGTCACTCCCAACGGCGTGCATGTCAGTATCAAGCCCCGGAACATCCTGCTGGATCAGGAGCTGTGCCCCAAGATCTCTGATGTCGGAGTGGCGAATCTATGTTTGTTGAAAGAGGGCAGGACATCGGCTCAGATCGTGAGGGAGAGGGATGCCTATGACGCGCCGGAGGTAGTGTCCAGGAAATTCGGACCAGTCACTAGCAAGTCTGATGTGTACAGCTATGGCGTGATGGTCCTTGAGATGGTCAGGGCGAAAAGGCACGTCAAGGTTGGTGCCCACACTTCCAGCAAGTATTTCGCCCAGTGGCTCTATGGGCACCTGGATCAGTTCTGTGAGAGTATTTCTGACGTCGGCGGTGACACGAGAGAGCTTGTAAGGAAGATGATCATAGTCGGACTGTGGTGCACGCAGAGAGCGGCCGCGAATCGGCCGTCGATGAGCAGAGTCGTCGAGATGTTGGAGAGTAGCAGCGCGGACCTGGACTTGCCGAGAAGAATCACTGGACCGTAAGACGTGTAGCAGCAAACATCGTTCATACTAGCTGAATGTACGTGCTTTGTTTGAGACACTTTTTCAAAGTGCCCCTATATGTGATTAAAATGTAAAGGGTTTTCAAGGCATTTTAAAATGTGACACTAATACTCATGTTGGTAAAAGTTTTAGGGACACTTTGATCGAAATGCCTCTAAAACCCTTTAGTGACACCAAGAGAAATGTCCCTAAAGCCCTTTAGTGGCACTATAAGGAATACATCTAAAACCCTTGAGTGACACTGAGAGAAATGCCTCTAAAGCTCTTTATGGCATTGTGAGGAATGCCCCTAAAACTCGACACTAAGAGAAATACCCCTAAAACTCTTTAGTGGCACTGTGAGGAATGCCCTTAAAATCCTTTAGTGGCACTAAGAGAAATGCCCCTAAATGTACTTAAAGGCACTTCCATAATGTGCCCCTAAACCCTTTTAATGGAATTTGTGTGATGTGCCCCTAAATAATTTTAGAGACACTACATGTGAACAATCAGTAACAGTACTACCATCGATTACTTAGCACCACATGTGATTAATTACCAAACATACTGATTAAATAGCAGTAACAATTAGTAATAGTACTACCATTGATTACTTAGCACTGCACAATCTTGGACAATCAGTACACACAAACAATCTTGGACAATCAGTACACATAAACAATCTTGAACAATCAACACTAAACTCACACTTTCAGTAAACTCAGCACTTTCTGGCACAATCAATAATAAGTACATTGAAATCATCACTAACAGTTCACTAAACTCACACCATCTAGCTTTCACTATCCCCACTCTGTTTCCTCTTCTTAGATTGCTTTGACTTCAGTTGCTTCTCAATGGTGCAGGCAATCTTGGCACTTGTCTTATCTACAACTATATCTGTGATCTGCAAGTTTTTCCAAAATTTGATCAGCATGTTACAATTTGCTACGGTTATTTGCAGATGAACCAATATGTCATCAACCAATGTATTTAAATTGTGAACAACAATCAAATTTACAGGAAATGATTTTTTAACTTACAATTTTTTTGGGCCATTCAATCCAGTGCACTTCAGCATGTCCTGTAAGAGTCATTCCTGCTCTTGGTTTTGGCAGGGCAATTAATTTCTTATATACAACATTTACTAAAATTTTGATAAATTCACCATCTTCATTGTCCTGAACCGTTCCCATTGCCACCATTTGTTCACTGTTTGGTGAAGATAAACCAACTTCCATTCCTGCCTTTATATTAGTTACTAACAGCATAAAGAAGCAATGTTAGTTTGCTATTTTTTAAAAGATCCTGCCTAAAATTTTCATTTACCAAACATCTTAGTTACCTTCATGGGTTTTCATCATGTTGACCAATCATTTGACTCACTACTGAATCTCCCTGGTGTTTTCCAATCACTCTTGTTGTTATTTGCAATGCTTTCATCTAACTTTTCCTCTTTAACCTTAACATACTGTACATTTGCATCTAGTAAGTCTCTGTACGAGCACTTTGGTTTCTGTACTTGAGTAACAGAAATGACTTCCACATCTTGAACTATTTCATCAAGTTTCATCTTCTTCTTCTTTTTGGTTGTTGCTTGACTTCCTTCTATAACAAATTCCTGCATTTCTAGATCTTCTGGTACTTGTGAATTAGCAGTTTGAGATTCTTTGGATGACCAGCCTTTTTTGGTCTGTTTTCTTGACCTCCTTGTATGTTTTCTGTGGTTTTTTGTTGTTCCTCTTGATTGCATTGTGTTAAGTTTGAATCAGTACCTTTTGATGTTGAGGTGCTTGCTGCTGGTGCTTCTTGTGGCTGTATTTTTGTATTGACTGCTGATTTTGGTGCCAACATTTGGGCTTCCTTCACTGCTATTGTTGCTTGCTTCTCTGTTGTTGTTGTTGTTGTTGTTGTTGTTGTTGTTGTTGTTATTGTTGTTTTGTTTCTTGTTTCTGCTGCTTTTGGTTGTACTCTTGACTTTGTTGATGTTTGTATTGTATTTGACTCTACTACTGTTGTGGCTTGCTTCACTGATGTTGATGTTTTGTTTCCTGTTGTTGCTGCTGTTGGGGATATACTTTCCGGGTATCCTCACAGTTTCTCACTGACCAGGGTGGCCCACTTCGGGTTAGAGTATTGCTTCACGGGCGGCCCAGTCAGGGAGAGAAGATGGAGTCCAATCCGGCTACAGGAAGGCCCAGAAGACTTACCGACTTAGGCCATGATGTTACTTGTAGTTCAAGATGTACTCTGTAACAGACTCTTAGTTGTAGCCGGATAGATCTCTCCTGTAAACCCTAGACCGGATATCTATATAAGCCGTCCTAGGGAGAGCCTATAGGGCATAACCTCAATAGTCTACAATCTCAACTCGCACAGGCGAAACCCTTGTAACCCATATTCCGGCTTTTCTGCCATATTACTAGATTTCTAGCAGGAGTAGGATCCGTCCAAAGCCGGCGGATTCGAACCTGGGTAAACTTGTGTGCTCACTATCCCAGAATACCGTATGTCTCACCCCCTCTCTTCCGCACGCCTCGAGGATCCCCTCATGGCGTACTTGTCATCAATCCGATGATAATTGGCGCCCACCGTGGGGCAAGTGAGCTACGGATCTGCGTTCCGAGCGGAATCTGCAAGAATCGGCATCGGCAAGACTATCGTCGTCGGTCCCATCCTCTACGCCAGCGACGTCCCTCTCATCGTTCTCGACGAGACTTGGATTCCGGCAAAGGAGGCCGTGACTGCCTACACAATCATGTCTTTTGGCGAGATCGATGTTTACATCGGTTTCACTGAACCTGCCCAACCCACCCCAGCGGTGATGATAGAGGCAGAAGAATTTTCTGGGTCCCCTTTGTCCGCGGAGGCAGCAGAGTTCCGGATCTCAGAAAACCCTAATCCCACCCAGCCTGCACCAGTTGCAGAGATAGTGGAGAAATCCGAACCTGAAGAAGACCTAGCGGTCAACGTCGAATCTGGAGTGGGTCTCCCCAGAGGAGGCAGATCCCAGATTGACCCACCCGTGGAAGTCGAAATCCAGGAGGAGCATATCAATGACCGATTCAGCTCGATGATGCTGGAGCAGACGTGCCTTTCTAAGGTACCTCGGGGAAGCACGCGCCGCGCCGTCGGATACGTGGGATCTGGATCCAGCTCTGCCGATGCTGGAGAAAATGCCGACTCGGTGCTGGAGGCAATTGGAACAAACGCCGACGTACCCGCATCCTCGGATGAGTCGATGACATCAGCAGATTTCCGAAAGTTCTCCGCGGAATATGAAGAGGAGTATAACTCCAAAGCTGCAGAAGAAGGAGAAGCCATGGATGAAGGATCCGGGGAACACTCTCCCAAAGCACAGGATGACATGGACCTCGGAGACAATCCCGAAGTCCAAATGTCCGAAAGTACCGATCAGAGCTTGACTTCGGGAAACGGGCCCAAAGCCGTCTTTGCTAACGGCGCTGCCAAGAAGGCAAAGAAGAAGAACAAGAAAAACAAGACCCCGGCAAAAGACCCTCTAACAGAGGAAGTAATTGCCGAGGAATACGAAGAAGACTCGGACGGAGCACTGATCCCAGACGACCTAAAGAAAGAAGCATCGGTGGATGGACACATGATCACTGAAGGTGCGCGTAAACTAATCGATGCGGCATTAACTACACCTATCCCTACAGCTGCAGAACTTACTGCAGATGAGCTGGATGAAAGGGCGCAAGCCCTAGAAGCGCGTCATCAACAACTCCTCGATGAAGCCAAAAACATCGAGGTGGAGAAGAAACGCATGTCGAACAAGGAGTACATGTCTCGTCTGCATCAGAAGACACGGAAGTGTCACATAGATGACAACCTATTCCCACGTGTCTGTGCAGTCCTTTTTGGAGATGAGATGGGGAAGCCACGGAAAGATAGCAACGGAGATTGAGTATACCCAACACTAGTACAAAATACCGTGGCAGCCCGAGAAATTATATCGGCTAATCCAGGACCAGAGGAGATCCTTTTGGGTATCAAGCTACTCAACAAGGGACTAGAGCAGCAAAAGGTCACCATGTCCGGAAGTCAAAAACTGGTCTTAGATGCTGACCAATGTCGCACAGATCCGGCATGGGCTGACGTAAGACCCCATTACGTTCCGGAGCAGTATTATCGCCCCGAACGACGGGAAGACAATTATTCGAGAACCGGATCGTCAGGACAGCATCGCAAAACCACACGCGGTTGGGGCAATGTCGCACCAGCGGCCGAGAAAGACGCCATTGCTGCCCTGAATCCGACGAATCCTCCCCGACGAGAATCTAAGGATCGAAGGGGAGAAGATAAAGAGAAACGTCGGGAGGAGGATCGTCAGAGAATGCCGCCTCCTAGACATGAGAACCGTCCGGCTGAGCCTCACTATGGTGGGAACGACGGACGAAGGAACGACGGAAACCATGCAGGTACAAGCCGGCAGGGGGCTCGTCGTAGTCAAGACCCTCCCCGGAATTGGAATAATGACGTTCCGGACGGAGGCCGGCGATCAGCCGGAAACTATCCAGCTACTCCACCTTCTCCACCACACAGTCATCACAACGGCTCCCATGGAGGGCAAGGAGGACGACATGGCGGAGGAGGTGGTGGCAGAAGCCGAAGTCCGGCACCGTAGCCACAACCGGCATTCGGGACGATCTCTATCCCCAAATGATGCAAGACACAGGATTAACTCCAACATAGAGGCCCGGCGCTATGAAAACGATGACGTGTACGTGGGCCCAAAGTGTTTCGGTCCACGCATCAGAGCTACAAAATTCCTGGAAGGATTTGCTATCTCAAGACATATCCAAGCCTACGATAGCATTGCTCGACCAGACACCTGGTTACAGGATTTCTTCCAAGCTTGCTGCATCGCCAAAGGCAGAAACAACCTGGTCGCAACCCGATATCTCCCACTTATGTTGCGGAAGACGGCACGATCATGGCTCAATGAACTTTCGGCAAACACCATCCATAACTGGTATGATTTACAAAGCGCGTTCTTTCGGAATTTCGAAGGCACATATCGGAGGCCCTATACGGTTGGAGACCTACAGCGTTGCACCCAGAAAGCCGGAGAAACTTGCCGAGATTACCTCGGATGATGGATCGACACCAAGAACTCCTGCGAAGGAGTAAATGATCAAACTGCGATTGAAGCTTTCATCGTAGGTCTCCCTATTGGTTTACTGCGCCATCGCTTGAAGTGTGACAAGGTTACCGATTTGGGAGAGATGATAGAAACAGCGAGCAAGTATGCAAACGCTGACGACGATGCAGAAGGACTACTCAATGCCCTAGCTGTGCCTTAGTCGGCAAAACAACCAAAGCAACAAGCTCAGAAGTGCAAATACACCTCGGAAGAAAAACCCAACGCGGAAACAGCAGTAGTCACTACAGTAGTCACTACTGTTTCCGGGTCTGGAGGACGAGGAGGACGTGGCGGAGGCCGCGAGCGTGGCCGTGGGACATCAAGGGTCCAAGGTAGAGGAGAACAACAACCAGGCAAAACCTACTCTTGGGCCGACATTGCCAATAACCCATGTGTGCATCACCTAGACGCCAGTGGGGGCTCGTCCCATACCAACGCTGAATGTCGTTTCAACGACGACATCAAAAGAGATGACACCGCGGGCTACAAAGCTAAGCGGAAGAAGGGAAAGAAAAATCCCGAAAAAGACAAAGAGACCAAGGAGGATTCTGACATGGAAGAAGCTGATGCTTCAAATCCCAAGTCGGAAGGGAATAAGACTTTTCCCACCAAGAAGGACACTTATGTCACCTTCCTCGGATCTCAACCAGCAAAGGTTAAGAAAGTAGTTCTACACGAGCTCAATGCAACCGTTCCGGTTGTCCCCCAGTATCTGGACTGGTCGGAAGTGGCAATCACGTTTGACCGCGATGATCATCCGCCTAAGCTACACAGGCGAGGAAAATACGCCTTAATCGTCAACCCACTTATTGCCGGTTATGGTTTCTCTAAGACCCTCATGGATGGTGGTAGCAGCATCAATATTCTCTATGTCGAAACGCTACGCCGGATGAAGATCTCGGAGACACAGCTGAACCATAGCTCTGTGATTTTTCACGGAGTTGTCCTAGGAAGACAAGCTAATTCCCTGGGAGAGATCACTTTGGATGTTACCTTTGGAACTCCAAAGAATTATCGAACGGAGGCACTTTCCTTCGAAGTGGTCCCGTTCAAGAGCGCATACCACGCTATATTCGGACGTCCGGCTTACTGGGCTTTTATGGCTCGTCCATGTTACATTTACAATATGATGAAAATTCTAGGTCCCAACGGCGTGATCACCATCAGAGGAGACCCAAAGAAAGCGCGAGAGTGCGAGGATGGAAATGCCGCCTTTGCTGAAGCCGTGTTGCACGCCCAGGAGTACCAGGAGATCAAGAAGAGCATAGATTCGTCTGAGATGCCCGCAATGAAGAAGGAGGTTACCAAGCCAAATCCAGAGTTCAAGGCATCAGAAGAGACGAAGAAAGCACCGTTGAAGGAAGATGACCCCTCCAAGGTGACCCAGATAGGCGTAGGCCTAGATAGCGCATAGGAAAGCGTGCTCGTCAAGTTCCTCCAAGCAAATCAAGATATCTTCGCATGGCAGCCATCTAACATGACCGGAGTACCTAGGGAACTTGCCGAGCACTCTCTAAATGTAAACCCGAATGCTAAACCCGTCAAACAGTCCTTACAATGGTTTGGCGACGAAAAGCATAAGGCCACAGCTAAGGAACTAGCACGGCTCGAGTTAGCCGGATTCATAGAAGAGGTCATCCACACTGAGTGGTCGGCCAATCCTGTAATGGTCCCTAAAAAGGACACCACTGATTTAAGGATGTGTGTTGATTATACTGCCTTGAACAAGGCTTGTCCAAAAGATCCGTTCGCTTTGCCTAGAATTGATCAAGTTATCGATTCTACGGCAGGCTCGGAACTCCTCTGTTTTCTCGATGCATATTCCGGTTATCACCAAATCTGGATGAAGGAATCTGACAAAGTCAAAACTTCATTCATAACCCCCTTCAGAACCTTCTGTTTTGTTACGATGCCCTTTGGGTTGAAGAACCCAGGAGCTACGTACCAGCGCACGATGCAGCGTTGCCTCCACGACCAACTCGGACGCAATGTACATGCATACGTGGATGATATCGCGGTGATGTCCAAAAACAAGGAAACACTCATTTCCGACTTGGAGGAAATGTTCACCAATCTACGAAAATACAACATCATGCTTAACCCGAAGAAATGCTTCTTTGGAATACCAGCCGGAAAATTGTTAGGTTTCATCGTGTCTCAAAGAGGCATAGAGGTAAACCGCGACAAAATCAAGGCTATACTCAATATTTCTAGGCCAACTCGCCTGAAGGACGTACAAAGATTAACTGGTTGCATTGCTGCGGTCAGTCGATTTGTAAGCCGGCTTGCTGAAAGAGCCGCACCATTATACAAACTCCTAAAGAAGACCAAAGATTTTGTCTAGACTAACGAAGCTGAAGCTGCACTACAAGACCTGAAGAAAGTACTCTCATCTGCTCCTATCCTTGCAGCGCCGGAACCTCAGGAACCGATGTTGCTTTATATTGCTGCGACAAATAAGGTCGTTAGTATCGTCATGGTGGTGGAGAGACTAGAGGAAAATCAGGAACACTTGGTGCAGCGTCCGACTTATTTTGTCAGCGAGGTCTTGACAGAATCAAAACAGCGATATCCGCACTATCAAAAGTTGGCTTACGGTGTTTTCCTAGCATCTCGTAAGTTACGACATTATTTTCAGGAGCATCCAATTACCATGGTGAGCAAAGCTCCCATGAGAGAGATAATCAACAACAGCGACGCCACAGGACGTGTCGCCAAATGGGGCATAGAGCTCTCAGCTTTCGATATTGAGTATAAACCTCGGACAACAATCAAATCCCAGATCCTTGCCGACTTTGTCGCTGATTGGACATAGACGAAGGAGAACGTGGTCCTCCCTGAGTCGGAATACTGGACCCTCTTTTTCGATGGGTCTAAGGCTCGAGGGGGCTCGGGGGCTGGCGTGGTGCTCAAATCACCCCAAGAAGATAAATTATTATACGTGTTGCAGATCCACTTCACAGCGACAAACAATATTGCCGAGTATGAAGCACTGCTGCATGGAATCCGGATTGCCAAGGATATTGGCATCCGACATTTGATGTGTTACGGAGATTCGGATCTTGTTGCTCAGCAAGTCTCGGATATTTGTAATGCAAATAAGCACATGGCAGCATACAAAGCCGTCGTGGATGATCTATCTAAATCGTCGAAGGGTTTGAAGTTCAACACATCCCTCGAGCAGAAAATGAGGAAGCAGATGCACTATCTTGAATAGGCTCTACGCGGAAAGAGGTCCCGGATGGCGCATTTTTAGAGCACCTCAAAGTTCCCTCGATAAAGGGAGTAGATGAGGAATATCCGACCAAATCCGACTCACCTTTAATAGCAGTTCTGGCTGTAATTCCCAGCTGAACTCAACCCTACCTTGATTATTTGGTAGATGGCAAATTACCCGAAGACGAGGTGCTGAACCGGCAGATTATCCGACGAGCAAAAGCCTATACTATTGTTAAGGGTGAGCTCCACAAACGGAGTGTTTCTGGGGTTTTTTAGCGTTGTGTATCTCTGGAAGAAGGAGTGGAAATCTTAAGGGAAATCCACGAAGGCGAGTGTGGTCACCACGCTGCAGCCAAATCTTTAGTGGCAAAAGCTTTTCGACATGGATTTTTCTGGCTTACAGCTCAGGCAGATGCCGAACGATTAGTCAAGACATGCAAAGGCTACCAAAAGTACGCCAAGCAAGCTCATGTTCCGGCTGATCAACTGCGAACAATACCTATAACATGGCCTTTTGCGGTCTGGGGGCTTGATATGGTAGGACCTTTTAAACGAGCACCAAGTGGATTTACTCACCTCTTAGTGATGGTGGATAAATTCACCAAGTGGATCGAGGCTAAACCTGTCACTAGTTGTGATGGAACAACAGCCAAAAGATTTGTCGAGGATGTTATAATCCGGTATGGTTATCCGCATAGCATTATCATGGACAACGCGAGTAACTTTTCTATGGGAGAACTAGCCGAATTCTGAGATGAGCAAAATATCCAGCTTGACATTGCGTCAGTCGCACATCCACAGGCTAACGGACAAGTCGAAAGAGCAAATGGTTTAATTCTACAAGTCTTGAAACCAAGACTCGAAGCACCACTACGACGTGCTGCGGGGGCTTGGGCAGAGGAATTACCCTCTGTAATTTGGAGTTTACGAACAACTCCGAACAGGTCAACAGGATACACACCTTTCTTCTTGGTCTATGGCGCAGAAGCAGTTCTTCCTAGTGATTTAATTCATACTTCTCCTAGAGTGGCCGCATATATCGAAGAGGATGCCGAGATTTCTCGACAAAATGATCTCGACTTAGTCAAAGAAGTTCGCGTCGTTGCTGAAATGAGATCTACAACCTATCAGCAGAAGTTACGCAAGTATCATAGCCAGAGAGTCCGAAATAGATCCTTCAATAAAGGTGATTTGGTTCTCCGGCTTGTGCAACAAAGAAAGCACAAACTTTCCCCAGTATGGGCAGGGCCCTTTTTAGTTAGTCGAGTATTGCACAATGGATCGTACTACTTAACTGACATGAGGCCAGTCAAAGAAAGACCTGCTACTAAGAAGAGAAAGGGAGCTAGAGGCAGTACAAATCCGGCTGAGTTAGACAGACCGTGGAATATTGCTCAGCTACGTCCCTTTTATTCTTAGTTTATCCTTCTTTGTAATCATACATATGTACATGTTCTATGAGAAATAAAAGTTTTGGTTGCCTCAAGTTTTTCTGAGAAGTTCTTAAACCATCTTATTTCTGAATGATCATGTCATAGTCGAAAATCCCAGAATGCTTGAAAGTACTTTATGCTCATGTTCGTTCTGGTCTAGATTTTCGATTTCTAAAAACTGCTACCTTCGGGTATAACTCTAAAAATTTCTAGTCTTTACTTTGGTTATTTATCTGATTGCCGGATGCGGGCATTTTCCGAGTAGTGAATTGTTGGTACTGGAAGCCGGCTTTGTTTCCGAGTTTAAACTGGTTTAGCAATTGAGCTCCGTTGCTCGGCAAAGTTTCCGGCTGAAGGTTTAGCTGGCTCACGAAAGGGACGAGGCGGAAAGCCAGATAAATGATAAGTCGAGACGAAAAATATAAGTGCTTGTGAAAACATTTCAGGCACACAAAAAAAAGTCTAAGGACAAAAGTGCTGAATAGATAAAAAGCTTAGCACTAACAAAAAGTCATACTACTTAATATTTACAAAACGCATCATGTTCTTTCACAGAATAATACATAAGTTTGTGGTCTATGATGCAGGAGGAGATGAAGGATCTACTGGCTCGCTGGTCACTCTGCCTTCATATCGTTTCGAGATATCCGCATCCGAGTTGGTGCGTTCATCGTCGGAAACTTCTTCGGCTTCTTCTGCAGGAGGAGGCGGAGTATCCACACGGGTGAAGAAGGGGATCTCGTAGCTGGTCAGATCAGCTACGTGGCACCCATATCCGACGTAGGAGTGCATGATGGCTTGAAGGTCCTGCTCCTGGCCGTCTTCGTCTACCTTGTAGTACCCTTTAGTCACTTGCCATATTTCCATGTTTCCATGGTGGCTCATGACCATGGAGAGGGCATTCTACGCGTCAGTCCGCGCGTAGGACATATTCCAGTCCCAAACAAGCGGCGGCATCTCCTTGGCCCTGTTCCGCACCTCAAAATCCGACATGCTTGGCATGTCCAGAATCCTGAGAGACTCACCAATGTCCTCAAGGGACTGGCGGTAGTCATGAAGAAGATCACTGACTTGGGTAAGCCGGTGAGTGCGGGGCTCGGACGAGGAAGAGTCCGACAAATTTAGAGGACCTATACACAAAACAAGTCAACAAAAATCCAACATTGATAATAGTCGAAGAAAAGATAAGTTAGAAAGGTGGAACGTACCAAGAATGATGTTGTCAATCTTGGTCTTCTCCTCCCGGAGACTCTGGAGTTCAGCCCGGAGCACCTGGGATATATCCTTCTCTCTGCCAAGCTCATTCTTGAGGTTCGAGATTACTTTATTTTGAGCGGCAATCTTGCGATCGCGCTCTTCAGTGGCCATGGAGGAGGATTCCAGGACTTGAGCTATGCTCGTTTCATGATCCGCCTTGAGCTTATCCAGCTCTTGGCGAAGTCCCTTGTTTTCCACCACCAGGGTTTTGAGGTTCTCGGCCTCTTCAATCATAGCGATGGATTGTTTCACCAACGCTGTAAGACAAAAAGAACAAAAGTTCAGAAAAATTCGACATAGAAAAAGCAAAAGACAAGGTTTGAATCTCGAAATATTTACCTTCAGCTTCATCCTTGGCTACCTTGAGCTCAGCATTTTTAAGCCGGAGAGCTTTAATCTCTCTCCGCTTATTACAGACATTGGACAATAATTCCTGGTTATAGGAACATACTTTCTGTAAGTCAGAATACCCAAAGTCAGAAAGCTACTTAAGACTCGGGCTAATATTTTTACTAAATATCAGCACGAGCCTTGGGGGCTACACTAGTTCGTTCTTTGGCATCCTAATGAAAGCATAAACTCGGATTCTATATCCTACTTCATGCTTGGGGGCTAGAGGATATGATATAACATAATGTAAAAACAAGAGTTGGAATTCGACTTATATTGCTCATGGGTGAGTTTGTCTAAACCAGCGTTCACTTCATTGCCACCTTCTCGGCGAGAGTAAGAGGGATCACTGGGGCTGTTGGAAGCTCGCCATCCTGATCCTCTTGCCAAGGCGGACTTGAGTGAGAAGGTCGAGAACTTGACGCCCTCTGCTTCTTGCGCCTCTCTTGGGGATAGATGGCTTTTGTCCAGACTTGCCCGGCAAGCCTGGATCTCCTCTGCAGATTTCGGGTTAGGCCAAACTTGGCAAGACCAGATTGTTGAGGAGGTTTTCGAAGACTTCAGCCGAGGATCATTACCAAGAGGGTTCACCTTATCTTGACTGACGACTCAAGGTGACGTCGATATGTGACCCAAGGATCGCTGCCGCTTGAGGAGCGGATCTTCCGCAATCACCGGAGAAGGGATGATCGCTGGAGTTGCGAAGGTTGAGGATCGAGTCGGAGGAACCATGAGGGAAGCTATTGTAAGCTCATCGGCGCAAGGGCTTCGAAGAAGTCCCCTTCCCTTGCCCTTGATGATTGATTTTGCTCTAAGAAAGTAGTAAAGTCAGAAACATTACATCTCGGAAAGAAACTTGAGTAAAGAACAAAGGCAGAAAAGTTGTGATAGAAGGTTACCTCTTCACGACTGGCACATCCTTTGTGCCAACCGCATCTTGAGACTTTGCGCTTCTTGAGCGCAAGATCCGCGATGGAACTACTTCCACCTCCCGAGAGAACTGGAGGGTATCCTTCGAGTGGAGCAAGTTCCGACTGGGATGTCGACAAGCTGAAAATAAGAAAACATATCAGTATTGCAATATAACTCAAAGATAGAAACACATAAAAGATGTGATGATAAAAGCTACCGGCACCACGGGTTTTCACGCGTGTGCATGTCGAGAAACCTCCGGAATCCGCCTTCGATCCGCCTTGATCAGCCACTTAATTTGGCTTATGTAGCCTTGAGTGGTGTAGGCCTTAGGGGCTGATGCGAGGAGTCGGTCAGAAGACGTGTGGAATGCATCAGTCTATCCCCGTGGTACTGAAGTGGCTAGATCCGGCATGAGACCCAGCACTGGACCAAGTCGGATCCCTTCAGACCATTGTGCTTGATCAGATATTCGATCCGCCTCTTAGCGAGGATCAGATCATCTATGAGAACCGAAGCAGCCTCGTCCCTGGAAGGTTGGGCTGTGGCGGCTCCGTCAACAAAAGCCGGCAAAGCAGTAGCTTTGCCGGGAGCCGGAATATCCCTATGGTAGAAAAAAGTGGCTGGCCATTGTTTGACCGAGTCACTGGCAGAAATTTTGGGATATGCCTGGTCTCGTCTAAGAGAAAAACTAATAGTTCCGATGATGTAAGGAACACCGGCAGTGATGGAATTCCTCCGGACATGGAAATAGTACCGGAAGAGAAGCAAACTCGGCCTAATGCCGAGAAAGCCCTCGCAAAGCGAAGCGTATGCGCTCATTTCTAGAAGAGAATTGGGAGGAAGATTGTGGAGTTGAACTCCATAGTGATCTATCACCTCGGAGATGAACTCCGAGGGAGGAAAAGACAGACCTCGGTCCAGATGAGTGCCGAAGTGGAATCGTTCGCCCTCACGCGGGTTGGGGACGGTTTCGCCGGAGCCGGTCCGCCAGTCGCTGGCGGCGAGAAGCCCCTCCTTCTCCACGTTCTTGAGGCCCTCCTTGTTGAGGGCGCAGGGGATCCAGACTCTCGCTTAGCTCTCCTTCTTCACTTGTTGCCTGGCTGCCGCTGCCGCTAGACCAGAGGAAGACGAAGATGAAGCCATTTTTCTCCGGTGGAAAAAGTGACTTTAAAGTGGCGGTGCTAGGAGCTCTGTGGGAGGAGGACGATGAGGCTCTGTCCACGCAGGAGGATTGGGAAGAAAGGAGACGGCAAAGGACTAGTGGAAAGGAGAAGAGGAAATCTAAACCCCTCATATCCACCTACCTGCGCCAAGATTCGTGCAAATGTTACAGTGCAATCGCCACACGTCGTGGAAAGAACTGGGAAGGACCCGCACGATGATTGCGTCGCCTCGATCTCCACACACGCATTGAAACGGCGCCTCGGTTCCACAGACCGCGGACCCACCAACGGTCGTGCTGACGGAACGCTGTCAGATGACGTGACTTGACCATGCTTGTGTCAGGTGGCGTTAGAGACCAAGTTCCGGCTTAGTTTGAAAATGAGCTGGAAAATCCGAGTTACCAACTGAAAGGTCCAACTTATTTTTTAAGACCCGGATCGTATCTTTTGTTGTGAAGTTTCAGGAACCCTTCAAGATTCTGCAAGCCGAAGATCAAGCTAGACGATGATAAATCTGACTTTAGATCTTGGAGGCCTCCGGGGGCTGCTGTTGGGGATATACTTTCCGGGTATCCTCACAGTTCCTCACTGACCAGGGTGGCCCACTTCGGGTTAGAGTATTGCTTCAGGGGTGGCCCAGTCAGGGAGAGAAGATGGACTCCAATCCGGCTACGGGAAGGCCTAGAAGACTTACCGACTTAGGCCATGATGTTACTTGTAGTTCAAGATGTACTCTGTAACAGACTCTTAGTCGTAGTCGGATAGATCTCTCCTGTAAACCCTAGGCCGGATATCTATATAAGCCGTCCTAGGGAGAGCCTTTAGGGCATAACCTCAATAGTCTACAATCTCAACTCGCACAGGCGAAACCCTTGTAACCCATATTCCGGCTTTGCCATATTACTGGATTTCTAGCAGGAGTAGGATCCGTCCAAAGCCGGCGGATTCGAACCTAGGTAAACTTGTGTGCTCACCGTCCCAGAATACCGTACGTCTCACTCCCCTCTCTTCCGCACGCCTCGAGGATCGCCTCATGGCGTACTTGTCATCAATCCGACGACAGCTGCTTGTGGATGTACTCTTGACTTTGTTGATGTTTGTATTGTATTTGACTCTACTGCTGTTGTTGCTTGATTCACTGATGCTATTGTTTTGTTTCCTATTGTTGTTGCTTGTGGTTGTACTCTTGACTTTGTTGATGTTTTTATTGTATTTGACTCTACTGCTATTGTTGCTTGCTTCACTGATATTGTTGATTTGTTTCCTATTGATGCTTCTTGTGGATGTACTCTTGACTTTGTTGATATTTGTTTTATATTTGACTCTACTGCTTTTTTGCTTGATTCACTGATGTTGTTGTTTTCTTGCTTACTGTTGTTGCTGCTTCGAGCTGTACTCTTGTCTTTGTTGATGTTTGTATTGTATTTGAGTTTACTCTTCCATTTCCTGCTTCTGCTGACAATGTTGCTAGTGCTGCTACTGCTTTCTCTTGTTCTTCATCAATATGCCCTTTATTTGCCATTTCTTCTACCTGGCTACGATGATGGTATTGAGATGCCATCAGATAATTAATCTTTCTCTTCCATTTCTTTACTCCTTTCCATGAGGGACTTGACCATACTTCTCAGCTGAATTCTCCTCCCTAGTATCCTGGAGTGCTGATATTGCTTCATCAAGTAGCACTGATGATTTACCACCTACCATCAGACCTAATCCATGCACTTTTAAATTATTTGGTTTGTTAAATACTTGAGAGTAAAGATCTACCACTGAACTCCTCACTTATAAGTTCTAAATTATTGTTGAAATGTCCTGTTATTTTAGCCTACATAAATTTGCACAAAAACAATTATGGCATTGTATCCTGAACATCTAGATTAAAAAGTAAGTAGTTGTTTTGACATACAATTTTTTCTGCAGAATATGCATCCACTGATAATATTTTTTTGGTCGTATGCACAATCCAGTATAGTTCTGACCGAGAGACGCGTGTTCCTCGCCTTAGTTCCTGTAATATGCACATATTATTTTGGAGTTCATATAGTTTAGAGTCTATATTACAAATATGTAGGAGTTTACAGTTCATATAGTTTACAGTCTATATTACAAATATACAATAGACTATATTATTTTGCAGTTCATATAGTTTATAGTTTACAGTATATATTACCTCTTGATCATGGACTACAACATAACTTCTCGTGCCAGCAGTATGTAGATAGTTCTCCTTCTTTGCTCTTGCAGTTTTATTTCTTAGTGCCAAAGCCTACAAACATGACTTGTTCAGCATCAGGAATACATATTCATCATGTTAAGTCTCATTAAGTGATTTCCAAATAGTTATTCATACAGTTACCTTGGATCTCTCAGTATTCCAAGTCTCATTCAGGGATTTTCATTATTTCTCGGATTCTGTTATCACAACCATTTTCTACATTCTCTCTCAATGTTAACTCTACTTTCTAGTAGTTGGTCTTTAGGTAATGTTTGAAAGATCTAAACTTTTTGGTAGCTAAAGTCATTACTCAGTCCTTATGTGCTTCAGTTAGTGTGAAGAAATCCTATTTAAATTAGCACATGTTTTTGTTGGTACAAAGATATATGCCATCATTTTGCTGAAATATAGGCAAATTCCAAAAAGCTTTGTCTTACCTTCACAGTTTTCCATAACCTTTCTTTTTTAGAATTTGGGACTTTTCTCCAATTTGAGTGAGCAAGAGATACATCTTTACCTCTGATGGATGTACTAATGAAATTAGTTAACTTCGTAGTTTTTATACCACAGGGTTATCCCAGCAAGTTGAATTGCAGTTTCACTTTGTGATGGGGTCCATGCTTTTGCTAGAACTTTCTCATCTCTGTTGGTCCTCTCCCATGTTTTTTCTTCATTGCATAGAAAGAATACATTTATATTTTTAGTACGACATTTCAAGCATGTAATGAAAAGAACTTGCAAATGGAATATTAGTACTCCATTACTTTGAACATTGTGTACTTGTTGATCTTCTAACTGATCAACTGCTTCCTCATCTTCTTCTTCATGTGCTGCTTCTTCATATTCTTCTTCATCTTCTTGATCACCTACTTCATCATTTTCTTCATCACTGTCATACCTCTGATCTTCATAATCTTTAGTTTCATGAATCCTTGCTGACTAGGAATGTAACATGTATCCAAATATTTACTCCAATTTAACTATACAACATGGATAAGGCATAACTGAAGAACAAGAATAAGGCATGGACAATGACATATAGCTAACTTACTTCCAGAATGTTAGAGTAGATTCCTTTAGATTTTGCTTGCTTGAGTAGTTCGTTCTTGTGATATTCAGTTGAAGCAATATCTCTATTGTTGAACTCTCTAGCCGATAGGTAAAGTTGTCTCAGACTATTATTGAGATGCTTAAATCTTCTATCCTAGGTTTCATTCATGTTAGTGTCTGCATCAACAACAATTGAAGAAATAAACACCAAATAAACAAGTATGAATAAGTACAACTCTGGAAAATGGCTCACATTTATTACATATTTATTCCGTATCAAAGAAATCACGTATTGTACGACAAATAACATCATGCCAATCAGTTTCGACGGGGTCTTGCATCTAGTACACTTGTCTTTCTTGGCTTGCAAGTATGAATGGTTCGAAACTCTTATCCTTGTCATCATAAAGATGATTAAAGTTTACCTCGGTTATTCCAAAATCTCCCAACTCTCTAACCCCATTACTTTTTATCCGGTCACACTTGAATAGAACTACATGTGCTTCATTTGAATAATTTAACTCTATGATTTGATTTATTCTACCATAGTATGTTACATCCCCTACAACAGGATTCTTGTCCTTAGCACTAGCAAAACTAGATGTTTTTGCAACAGTAGAAACACCATCACATTGTGTTGCTTTTCCTAAACCATATGATTGTGTATGGTATGTGCTTCCATTGATATAGTAGCTATTATAGCTTTTGTCCATCATGTATGCCTTATGAGCTAGTAATTTAGCTTTAGCTGGGGGTACATCAATTCCTCAATCTATTTGATTTTGTACCTAGAGAGAGACAAATAGAGACATGAAGGTACTGCTGCTCACCATTACTTTTAGTTGAAACATGCTATTCTTGTTCAAGTTACTCGCACAATCACAAAACCATTTTGTAAATGTGTTGTGATGTGCTCTTTCAATCTCTCTTTTTGACTTTCTTGATCCAGTTGAAAGCATCTTCATATGCTCTCTACATGTTTTACAAAGGTATTAGCCCATGTTATTAAATTAAATGAAAGTTGAAAGGGACAATTATGGCAGGGACTCACTGGGCATATTTCTGAACATCTTGGTAGTTCACTAGCACAAACCTTTGGGCTTGTGACCATGATACCTCATCCAATTTAATAGAAGCAAAAGCAGACAAAGGCCTACCAATTCTCCTCAAGTATGGATGCAAATCAGTAGAATAACCAGGATTATCATCATGCCTGCGAGGTCTATTTAGTTTGGTGGCACAGTCCTTCAAATATCTTGAACAGAAAGTAAGGCACTTGGCAAATTTGTAGTTCTCGGCAATTGATCTTTCTGAGTGATTTGTGTTAACTGCCATGTCCTTCATTGTACCCATGAACATCTCAGTACTCCACATGTCTCTGTTCTGCACTGTTCTAGCTACTCTAACTTCAGATGCAAGGTGGACAGCCACATGAACCATCATGTCAAATAAAGAAGGAGGGGAGATCATTTCTAGATTGCATAGAATTTCTAGAATCTCAGCTTCCCACCTCTCAATTTCCATGACATTTATAACTTTAGCATATAGAGCCTTGAAGTAACTGCACAGCCTTACTAGTGGTACAAATACATTGTGAGGCAATGACCTACACAGTCCCAAGGGCATAAAGTCCTACATTATAATGTGGCAGTCATGACTTTTCAAGCCTATCAATTTCTTGTCATCCTGATTTACTTTTGAATAAAGGTTTCATGTGTATCCATCTAGGAATCTTGCATACTTAATAACCTTCCAGAAAATCTATTTCCCTACTAATACCATTTGATAAATGGCTTTTGGGATCTAGGTTTAGGATCTGACATATCAGCATGCAAAACAGTTCTAATATTTATTTCTTTAGGTCGAGCCTAGAATTTAATTTATCCTTTGATCTGCTGTCCACATCTAGTACAATGTTAACTCTATTTTCAAACACATTTTTCTGTACATGCATGATTTCAAGGTTATGTCTTACAAGGAGTGTATCCCAATATTCTAGTTGGAAGAACACACTTCTCTTCTTGAAAGTGTCCTCCACACTATGAACATAGATATCTTCATTATGTCCATCATCATTCCTCCTTTTCATATCTCTCCTATTGGGAATTTCTAACTTCCCATATTCTGTTACCAAACTTGCAGTCATGTCAGATCTTTGTTTCCCTGTAGGTTGAACTAGTAGCTCCCTCAATTCTTCTTTTCCATTGAAAGAATCAAGATCTAGCCTATAAACATGGTCATCATCCAAAAATCTCCTGTTTCCTAAAAATACTCTTCACATGCTTTAATCACCTGGATCAAGTGTTTGTCAGACAATGAGAACAAACAACCATGCTCTCACCACTAAGACATCCTCTCCCTAGCCAGTTAGATATTGTCCAAAGCAAGGCCGCACGCAGCAAGAACTTGTCTCTAATAACTGCATCATACGTCCAGAGTCCAGGTTTCCGAAATTCTTGGAGATCTTCTATTGTAAGATGCATGTACATGTCTAACTCCTTTCCAGGACCCTTCCTATAAAGGATAATCACATTCAATATGAAATTGGATTGCTTCATGCAAATCCAAGGAGGAAGGTTGAGTGTAATAAGAACAATAGGCCATATGTTGTAGGCCAATTTTTTGGTCCCAGTTGGGTTGAATCCATCTATTGCTAGTGCAAACCTAATGTTTCTAGGGTCATCACTAAAGAACTTGTGTCTTGAGTCAAATGATTTCCATGCTGGGGAGTCTGCTGGATGTCTCAACATTGCATCTTTGTTCTGCCATCACTGTGCCAAGTCATGTCTGGTGATCTTTTAGAACACATGAAAAGTATTCTAACTCTAGGCTTCAACTTGAAATGTCTAATTACTTTGTTGGGAACCATGTGTAGCCTTTTTCCACTAACTCATGTAATCTCACTCTTCCATCTACTAGTTTTGCAGACATGGCACTCTGATGCATTAGAATAATCTCCTCTAAACACTATGCAGTCATGCTTATAGGCATCAATACTCTCATAGCCTATACCTACATCCTTTATGTATCTTTTGGATGCATGGAATTTTTTTATTTTACAAATGGTGTGTCCCTATAGTAGTATCTCTTTGAACAGAGACAATATTTCAATATAGCAAGCATTAGGAATCTTCCAGGTATTTTTAATGTTCAGTAGCCTAACTAGAAAATGCAACTTTGAATTATTTTTTTGCATCCTGCGAACAACTCCTGACTTCCATCCCTCACTAGTTTGTGATAAACTTCTGGATCAGCATCTACCCCAGTATCATAAATTTTCTCCTCACTACCCTCATACTCACTGTCTTGGGCTTCATATAGTCCTAAACTCCCAATGTCATACATGCCAAAATTGTCAAGAAGCATGGTGTCCATCTCATCGCTCTCAACTAAGTCATCAGAATCAACATTATTATGTTCCTCTAGCAAAGTTGCAATTGCAGGTTTAGGACTTGATCTAGGTGCAGTTGTAGGATCAGGTTGGTCATTATTTCTCCATGGAAAACCCATTTGGAATAAGAATTCATGAACCCATTGCATACCAAATATTCAGTAACCAGACTAGCAGATATCCAAAATCTATTATAACATATTTTGCATGGGCATAAAACTTTACTTTGCATTCTTGCATGTTCATTAGCATGTGCTAAAAAATTACTAACCCCACCAGAGTATTTGGGACTTGATCTAGGTGTAGTAATCCAGCTCGTATCCATGTTTATCTAAAATTCGAGTTATGACACAAGCTAAAATAAGCATACACATAAAACAGTTAAAATTTTCCTGCAATTGGACAAAGATGGTAGGACATTATTCAGTCAATTCAGAGCATCATAGGTATTATTGAGTCAATGGGCTAGAAATCTTACCAAACGAATTGGGCTCGCTGTTGTGGTAGGTGGATCGACATGTGAAGAATGAGCGGCGGGGATCCAGACTTTAGTGTTGTTGATCCATTCTATGGCGGATCACAGATAGGTCGTCATCGACACGGTGGCAGAGGAGGAGGGAGATGCGGCGGTGTAGATAGATGTGGCAGTGGCGGAGGAGGAGGAGGGAGATGTGGCAGTGTAGATCGATGAGGCGGCAGTGATGGGGGGAGGAGGGATATGTGGCAGTGTAGATCGATGTGGCGGCGATGGAGGAGGAGCACGGAGATGCGACAGTGGAGCACAGAGATGCGATGGTGTAAATCGATGCAGCGGTGGAGGAGGAGGGAGATGCGGAGGAGGAGTAGGAGGGATATGCGGAGGAGGAGGAGGGAAATGCTACGACGTCAGTAGAGGAGGGTGATGGAGGATTTCAAAATGAGGTGGAGATGGACTGGTTTGGTGGGGCGGAGGGGTTTTTCGCTAATAGTCACAGAGGTGGAGGGATACATCATTACAACTTAGAAATTATTAGGGGTTTATTTATAAATCATGCAAACTATAAGTTAAAGTGATATGCATTGTCATACTATAAGTTGTGGTTTATTTAGAAATTAGCAGGGGTTTATCTAGAAGTTAACAACATGTCAACATTGTAGTTTAGTTCATTTTCTTCAAGATTTACACTGAATGTAAAAATTGAAGGGTTATGCCATGGCTCTAGATACTAATTCAAGATAGAAGATACACCGAACATTGAATATAGGATACACTAAATAACACATTACTAATTCAGGATAGAAGATATGTTGAATACATTCAGTAACACATTACCAATACAAGATGTTCAACTGACTGAATACAAGATGAAACAACAAAAGATGACACAACAAAAGATGAAACAACAGAAGATGAACACTGGATGACTATCTTAGCAAGCTACTTCCTGCATATTCATTGAACCACTAGTTGACTATCTGAACAAAGTTGAGACCAAGGTGCTCCTGCATATACTCTACTTTTATCAGAAGAAGTGATGCACATCCAACATCAACAACATTTATCAAGTCAGTCCAGCCTGTGGTGAAGCTGACATGTCGATGCTCCCTCTCTATAAAGTAAGCACATCCAATAAAATCCTCTTATTCTCCTTCTAGATCTTGTCCCTCCCTGTATAGATGGGCTATGTCCTGACTTACTTATATCCATCTACAGCTTCGATAGGCATAAACTATAATGAATTTGAAAGTTACTTTTGTGGAATAATTACAAACATAAGATTAAATGAGGTGGAAACTAACCAGTGCATGCCATGCTTCGTTTTTCATATTCATCTTGTGGACCCAAAAATAATTTTCATCATTTGTTTCAACAAGCTCATGTTCTGTGACATGAACATCTTTGTAAATACCAAATAAGATGACAGCCATGTCCTGCTCAGTGACTGCATTGATGCATGAAAATATGGTCCTGTGCAGAATGCATCTGATGCTACTAGGCACATCTCCAATCTTTGATGAATGAGAAATATTACACATGTTAAATATTACATGTTGGGGATATACTTTCCGGGTATCCTCACAGTTCCTCACTGACCAAGGTGGCCCACTTTGGGTTAGAGCTTTGCTTCACGGGCGGCCCAGTCAGGGAGAAAGACAGAGTCCAATCCGGCTATAGGAAGGCCCAGAAGACTTACCGACTTAGGCCCATAATGTTACTTGTAGTTCAAGATGTACTCTGTAACCGACTCTTAGACGTAGCCGGATAGACCTCTCCTGTAAACCCTAGGCCGGATATCTATATAAGCCGTCCTAGGGAGAGCCTTTAGGTCACACTCAATACTTTAGACCCTCAACTCGCACAGGCGAAACCCTTATAACCCATATTCCGGCTCTGGCCAGACATCGGATTGCTAGCAGGAGTAGGATCTGTCCAAAGCCGGCGGATTCGAACCTGGGTAAACTTGTGTGCTCACCGTCCCGGAACACCGTACGTCTCACACACCTCTCTTCCGCACGCCTCGAGGACACCCTCATGGCGTACTTGTCATCAATCCAACGACAGTTGGCGCCCACCGTGGGGCAAGTGAGCTTCAGATCTGCGTTCCGAGCGGAATCTGCAAAAATCGGAATCGGCGAGACTATCACCGTCAGTCCCATCCTCTACGCCAGCGACGTCCTCTCATCGTTCTCGACGAGACTTGGATTCCGGAAAGGGAGGTCATGACTTCCTACACAATCATGTCTTTTGGTGAGATCGATGTTTACATCGGTTTCGCTGAACCTGCCCAACCCACCCCAGCGGTGATGATAGAGGCAGAAGAATTTTCTGGGTCCCCTTTGTCCGCGGAGGCGGCAGAGTTCCGGATCTCAGAAAACCCTAATCCCACCCAGCCCGCACCAGTTGCGGAGATAGTGGAGAAACCCGAACCTGAAGAAGACCTAGCGGTCCACGTTGAATCTGGAGTGGATCTCCCTGGAGGAGCCAGATCCCAGATCGATCTACCCGCGGAAGTCGAAATCCAGGAGGAGCATATCAACGACACTGATTCCGGCTCTGATGATGCCGGGACAGACATGCCTTTCCTAAGGTACACACTAAAACGCATGATACTGCAAGGCGAAAGCACAGATGCAATCCTCGAGACCATCAAAAGTTTCGATATGGCTGATCGTGAAAGCCGTAGGTACCTCAGGAAGCACGTGTCACACTTCGTCGGATATGTGGGATCCGGCTCTGCCGATGCCGGGGACAACACCGACTCTGTGCTGGAGGCAATTGGAACAAACGCCGACGTACCCGCATCCTCGGATGAGTCGATGACGTCAGCAGATTTCTGAAAGTTCTCCGTGGAATATGAAGAGGAGTATAACTCCAAAGCTGCAGAAGAAGGAGAAGCCATGGATGAAGGATCCGGGGAGCACTCTCCCAAAACGCAGGATGACATGGACGTCGGAGATAATCCCGAGGTCCAGATGTCCGAAAGTACCGATCAGAGCTTGACTACGGGAAACGGACCCAAAGCTGTCTTTGCTACCGGCGCTGCCAAGAAGGCAAAGAAGAAGAACAAGAAAAACAAGACCCCGGTAAAAGACCCTCTGATAGAGGAGGTGATTGCCGAGGTATACGAGGAAGACTCGGATGGAGCACTTATCCCAGACGAGCTGAAAAAAGAAGCATCGGTGGATGGACACGTGATCACTGAAGGTGCGTGTAAACTCATCGATGCCGCATTAACCACACCTATCCCTACAGCTGCAGAACTTATTGCAGATGAGCTGGACGAAAGGGCGCAAGCCCTAGAAGCGCGTTGTCAATAACTCCTCGATGAAGCCAAAAACATCGAGGTGGAGAAGAAACACATGTAAAACAAGGAATACATGTCTCGTCTACATCAGAAGACACAGAAGCGTCACATAGATGACAACCAATTCCCACGTGTCCGTGCCGTCCTTTTTCGAGATGAGATGGGGAAGCCATGGAAAGATAGCAACGGAGATTGGGTACACCCAACACCAGTACAAAATACCATGGCAGCCCAAGAAATTCTATCGGCTAATCCAGGACCAGAGGAGATCCGTTTGGGTATCAAGCTACTCAACAAGGGACTGGAGCAGCAAAAGGTAGCCCTGTCCGGAAGTCAAAAACTGGTCTCGGATTCTGACCAGTGTCGCACAGATCCGGCATGGGCTGGTGTAAGATCCCATTACGTTTGGGCACAGTATCATCACCCCGAATGCCAGGAAGACAACTATTCAAGAATCGGATCTTCAGGACAGCATCACAAAACCTCACGTAACTGGAGCAATGTCGCCCCAGCGGCCGAGAAAGACGCCATCGCTGCCCTGAATCCGACGAACCCTCCCCGATGAGAATCTAAGGATCGAAGGGGAGAAGATAAAGAGAAACGTCGGGAGGAGGATCGTCAGAGAATGCCACCTCCTAGACATGAGAACCGTCCGGCTGAGCCTCACCATGGTGGGAACGACGGACGAAGAAACGACGGAAACCATGCCGGTACAAGCCGGCAGGGGGCTCCTCGTAGTCAAGCTGCTCCACCCTCTCCACCACACAGTCATCACAACGGCTCCCATGGAGGGAAAGGAGGACGACATGGCGGAGGAGGTGGTGGCAGAAGCCGAAGTCCGGCTCCACGGCACCGTAGCCACAGCTGGCATTCGGGACGATCTCTATCCCCGAACGACGCAAGGCACAGGATCAACTCCAACATAGAGGCTCGGCGCTATGAAAACGATGACATGTACATGGGCCCAAAGTGCTTCGGTCCATGCATCAGAGCTACAAAATTCCCAGAAGGATTTGCTATCTCAAGACATATCCAAGCCTACGACGACATTGCTCGGCCAGACACCTGGTTACAGGATTTCTTCCAAGCTTGCTACATCGCCAAAGGCGGAAACAGCCTGGTCGCAACCCGATATCTCCCGCTTATGTTGCGGAAGACAGCACGATCATGGCTCAATGAACTTCCGGAGAACACCATCCATAAATGGTATGACATGCAAAGTGCGTTCTTTCGGAATTTCGAAGGCACATATCGGAGGCCCTGTACGGTTGGAGACCTACAGCGTTGCACCCAGAAAGCCAGAGAAACTTGCCGGGATTACCTAGGATGATGGATTGACACCAAGAACTCCTGCGAAGGAATAATGATCAAACTGTGATTGAAGCTTTCATCGCAGGTCTCCCTATTGGTTTACTGCGCCATCGCTTGAAGTATGCCAAGGTTACTGATTTGGGAGAGATGATAGAAACAGCGAGGAAGTATGCAGATGCTGACGACGATGCAGAAGGACTACTCAATGCCCTAGCTGTGCCTCAGTCAGCAAAACAACCAAAGCAACAAGCTCAGAAGTGCAAAAATACCTCGGAAGAAAAACCCAACGCGGAAACAGCGGTAGTTACTACTATTTCCGGGTCTGGAGGACGAGGAGGACATGGCGGAGACCGCGGGCGTGGCCGTGGGACATCAAGGGTCCAAGGTAGAGGAGAACAACAACCAGGCAAAACCTACTCTTGGGCCGACATTGCCAATAACCCATGTGTGCATCACCTAGACGCCAATGGGGTCTCGTCCCACACCAACGCTGAATGTCGTTTCAATGACGACATCGAGAGAGATGACACCGCAGGCTACAAAGCTAAGCGGAAGAAGGGAAAGAAAAATCCTGAAAAAGACAAAGATACCAAGGAAGATTACGACATGGAGGAACCTGATGCTTCAAATCCCAAGTCGGAAGGGAAGAAGACTTTTCCTACCAAGAAGGACACTTATGTCACCTTCCTCGGATCTCAACCAGCAAAGGTCAAGAAAGCAGTTCTACACGAGCTCAATGCAACAGTTCCGGCTGTTCTCCAATATCTGGACTGATCGGAAGTGGCAATCACGTTTGACCGCGATGATCATCCGCCTAAGTTACACAGGCGAGGAAAATACGCCTTAATCGTCAACCCACTTATTGACGGTTATGGTTTCTCCAAGACCCTCATGGACGGTGGTAGCAGCATCAATATTCTCTATGTCGAAACGCTACGCCGGATGAAGATCTCGGAGACCCAGCTGAACCATAGCTCTGTGATTTTTCACGGAGTTGTCCCAGGAAGACAAGCTAATTCCCTGGGAAAGATCACTTTGGATGTTACCTTTGGAACTCCAAAGAATTATCGGACGGAGGCACTTTCCTTCGAAGTGGTCCCGTTCAAGAGCGCATACCACGCTATATTTGGACATCCGGCTTACTGGGCTTTTATGGCTCGTCCATGTTACATTTACAATATGATGAAAATTCCAGGTCCCAATGGCGTGATCACCATCAGGGGAGACCCGAAGAAAGCGCGAGAGTGCGAGGATGGAAATGCCGCCTTTGCCGAAGCCGTGCTGCACGCCCAGGAGTACCAGGAAATCAAGAAGAGCATAGATCCGCTCGAGATGCCCGCAACGAAGGAGGTTACCAAGCCACAATCCGGAGTTCAAGGCATCAGAAGAGATGAAGAAAGCGCCATTTAAGGATGATGACCCCTCCAAGGTGACCCAGATAGGCGTAGGCCTAGATAGCGCATAGGAAAGCGCGCTCGTCAAGTTCCTCCAAGCAAATCAAGATATCTTCGCATGGCAGCCATCTGACATGATTGGAGTACCTAGGGAACTTGCTGAGCACTCTCTAAATGTAAACCCGAACGCTAAACCCGTCAAACATTCCTTATGACGGTTTGGCGACGAAAAGCGTAAGGCAATAGCTAAGGAACTAGCATGGCTCGAGTTAGCCGAATTCATAGAAGAGGTCATCCACACTGAGTGGTCGGCCAATCCTGTAATGGTCCCTAAAAAGGACACCACTGATTTAAGGATGTGTGTTGATTATACTGCCTTGAACAAGGCTTGTCCAAAAGATCCGTTCGCTTTGCCTAGAATTGATCAAGTTATCGATTCTACGGCAGGCTCGGAACTCCTCTGTTTTCTCGATGCATATTCCGGTTATCACCAAATCTGGATGAAGGAATCTGACAAAGTCAAAACTTCATTCATAACCCCCTTCAGAACCTTCTGTTTTGTTACGATGCCCTTTGGGTTGAAGAACGCAGGAGCTACATGCAGCGTTGCCTCCACGACCAACTCGGACGCAATGTACATGCATACGTGGATGATATCGCGGTGATGTCCAAAAAGAAGGAAACACTCATTTCCGACTTGGAGGAAACGTTCGCCAATCTACGAAAATACAACATCATGCTTAACCCGAAGAAATGCTTCTTTGGAATACCAGCCGGAAAATTGTTAGGTTTCATCGTGTCTCAAAGAGGCATAGAGGTAAACCGCGACAAAATCAAGGCTATACTCAATATTTCTAGGCCAACTCGCCTGAAGGACGTACAAAGATTAACTGGTTGCATTGCTGCGGTCAGTCGATTTGTAAGCCGGCTTGGTGAAAGAGCTGCACCATTATACAAACTCCTAAAGAAGACCAAAGATTTTGTCTGGACTAATGAAGCTGAAGCTGCACTACAAGACATGAAGAAAGTACTCTCATCTGCTCCTATCCTTGCAGCGCCGGAACCTCAGGAACCGATGTTGCTTTATATTGCTGCGACAAATAAGGTTGTTAGTATCGTCATGGTGGTGGAGAGACTAGAGGAAAATTAGGAACACTTGGTGCAGCGTCCGACTTATTTTGTCAGCGAGGTCTTGACAGAATCAAAACAGCGATATCCGCACTATCAAAAGTTGGCTTATGGTGTTTTCCTAGCATCTCGTAATTTACGACACTATTTTTAGGAGCATCCAATTACCGTGGTGAGCAAAGCTCCCATGAGAGACATAATCAACAACAGCGACGCCACAGGACGTGTTGCCAAATGGGGCATAGAGCTCTCAGCTTTCGATATTGAGTATAAACCTCGGACAACAATCAAATCCCAGATCCTTGCTGCTTTGTCGCTGATTGAACAGAGACGAAGGAGAACATGGTCCTCCCTGAGTCGGAATACTGGACCCTCTTTTTCGATGGGTCTAAGGCTCGAGGGGGCTCGGGGGCTGGCGTGGTGCTCAAATCACCCCAAGGAGATAAGCTATTATACGTGTTGCAGATCCACTTCACAGCGACAAACAATATTGCCGAGTATGAAGCACTGCTGCATGGAATCTGGATTGCCAAGGATATTGGCATCCGACGTTTGATGTGTTACGGAGATTCGGATCTTGTTGCTCAGCAAGTCTCGGATATTTGTAATTCAAATAAGCACATGGCAGCATATAAAGTTGTCGTGGATGATCTATCTAAATCGTTCGAAGGGTTTGAAGTTCAACACATCCCTCGAGAAGAAAATGAGGAAGCAGATGCACTATCTCGAATAGGCTCTGCGCGGAAAGAGGTCCCGGATGGCGCATTTTTAGAGCACCTCAAAGTTCCCTCGATAAAGGGAGTAGATGAGGAATATCCAACCAAATCCGACTCACCTTTAATAGCAGTTCTGGCTGTAATTCCTAGCTGGACTCAACCGTACCTCGATTATTTGGTAGATGGCAAATTACCCGAAGACGAGGTGCTGAGCCAGAAGATTATCCGACGAGCAAAAGCCTATACTATTGTTAAGGGTGAGCTCCATAAACGGAGTGTTTCTGGGGTTTTTCAGCGCTGTGTATCTCCGGAAGGAGTGGAAATCTTAAGGGAAATCCACGAAGGCGAGTGTGGTCACCACGCTGCAGCCAAATCTTTAGTGGCAAAAGCTTTTTGACATGGATTTTTCTGGCTTATAGCTCAGGCAGATGCCGAACGATTAGTCAAGACATGCAAAGGCTGCCAAAAGTACGCCAAGCAAGCTCATGTTCCGGCTGATCAGCTGCGAACAATACCTATAACATGGCCTTTTGCGGTCTGGGGGCTTGATATGGTAGGACCTTTTAAACGAGCGCCAAGTGGATTTACTCACCTCTTAGTGATGGTGGATAAATTCACCAAGTGGATCGAGGCTAAACCTGTCACTAGTTGTGATGGAGCAACAGCCAAAAGATTTGGCGAGGATGTTATAATCCGGTATGGTTATCCGCATAGCATTATCACGGACAACGGGAGTAATTTTTCTATGGGAGAACTAGCTGAATTCTGCGATGAGCAAAATATCCGGTTTGACATTGCATCAGTCGCACATCCACAGGCTAACAGACAAGTCGAAAGAGCAAATGGTTTAATTCTACAAGGCCTGAAACCAAGACTCGAAGCACCACTACGACGTGTTGCAGGGGCTTGGGCAGAGGAACTACCCCCTGTAATTTGGATTTTACGAACAACTCCGAACAGGTCAACAGGATACACACCTTTCTTCTTGGTCTATGGTGCAGAAGCAGTTCTTCCTAGTGATTTAATTCATACTTCTCCTAGAGTGGCCACGTATATCGAAGAGGATGCCGAGATTTCTCGACAAAATGATCTCGACTTAGTCAAAGAAGTTCGTGTCATTGCTGAAATCAGATCTACAACCTATCAGCAGAAGTTACGCAAGTATCATAGCCAGAGAGTCCGAAATAGATCCTTCAATAAAGGTGATTTGGTTCTCCGGCTTGTGCAACAAAGAAAGCACAAACTTTCCCCAGTATGGGCAGGGCCCTTTTTAGTTAGTCGAGTATTGCACAATGGATCGTACTACTTAACTGACATGAGGCCAGTCAAAGAAAGACCTGCTACTAAGAAGAGAAAGGGAGCTAGAGGCAGTACAAATCCGGCTGAGTTAGACAGACCGTGGAATATTGCTCAGCTACGTCCCTTTTATTCTTAGTTTATCCTTCTTTGTAATCATATATATGTACATGTTCTGTGAGAAATAAAAGTTTTGGTTGCCTCAAGTTTTTTTGAGAAGTTCTTAAACCATCTTATTTCCGAATGATCATGTCATAGTCGAAAATCCCAGAATGCTTGAAAGTATGTTATGCTCATGTTCGTTCTGGTCTAGATTTCTGATTCTAAAACTGCTACCTTCAGGTATAACTCTAAAGTTTCTAGTCTTTACTTGGGTTATTTATCTGATTGCCGGATGCGGGCATTTTCCGAGTAGTGAATTGTTGGTACTGGAAGTCGGCTTTGTTTCCGAGTTTAAACTGGTTTAGCACTTGAGGTCCGTTGCTCGGCAAAGTTTCCGGTGGAAGGTTTAGCCGGCTCATGAAAGGGACGAGGCGGAAAGCCAGATAAACGATAAGTAGAGATGAAAAAATATAAGTGCTTGTGTAAACATTTCAGGCACGCAAAAATTTCAAAAGTCAAAAGGCGCTGAATAGATCAAAAGCTTAGCACTTGCAAAAATAAATAGTACTTAATATTTACAATCGCATCAGGTTTTTCTGGAAATAATACATAAATTTCTGGTCTATGATGCATGAGGAGATGAAGGATCTGTCGGCTCGCTGGTCACTCCGCCTTGATATCATTCCGAGATGTCCGCATCCGAGTTGGTGCGTTCATCGTCGAAAACTTCTTCGGCTTCTTCTGCAGGAGAAGGCGGAGTATCCACGCGGGTGAAGAAGGGGATCTCGTAGCTGGTCAGATCAGCTACGTGACACCTGTATTCGGTGCAGGAGTGCATGATGGCTTGAAGGTCCTGCTCCTGGCCGTCTTCGTCTACCTTGCAGTACCCTCTAGTCACTTGCCATATTTCCATGTTTCCATGGTGGCTCATGACCATGGTGAGTGTGTTATGCGCAGCAGTCCACGCGTAGGACATGTTCCAGTCCCGAACAAGCTGCGGCATCTCCTTGGCCCTGTCCCGCACCTCAAAATCCGACATGCTTGGCATGTCCGGAATCCTGAGAGACTCGCCAATGTCCTCAAGGGACTGGCGGTAGTCATGAAGAAGATCACCGACTTGGGTAAGCCAGGGGCTCGGACGAGGAAGAGTCTGTCAAGTTTAGAGGACCTGTACATCAAAATAAAGTTAAGAAAAAACCGACATTGATAGAAGTCGAAGAAAAAGATAAGTCAGAGAGGTGGAACGTACCAAAAATGATGTCGTCAATCTTGGTCTTCTCCTCCCGGAGACTCTGGAGTTCAGCCCGGAGCGCCTGGGATATGTCCTTCTCTCTGCCAAGCTCATTCTTGAGGTCCGAGATTATTTTATCCTGAGCAGCAATCTTGCGATCATGCTCATCAGTGGCCATGGAGGAGGATTCAAGGACTTGAGCTATGCTCTTTTCATGATCTGCCTTGAGCTTATCCAGCTCTTGGCGAAGTCCCTTATTCTCCACCACCAGGGTCTTGAGGTTCTCGGCCTCTTCAATCATAGCGATGGATTGTTTCACCAGCGCTGTAAGTCAAAAAAGAACAACAAGTTCAGAAAAAATTGACATTGAAAAAACCAAAGACAAGGTTTGAATCTCGGAATATTTACCTTCGGCTTCATCCTTGGCTACTTTGAGCTCAGCATTTTTAAGCCGGAGAGCTTTGATCTATCTCCGCTTATCACAGACATTGGTCAATAATTCCTGGTTATAGGAACATACTTTCAGAAGTCGTAATACCCAAAGTCAGAAAGCTACTTAAGACTCGGGCTAATATTTTTGCTAAATATCAGCACGAGCCTTGGGGGCTACACTAGTTCGTTCTTTGGCATCCTAATGAAGCATAAACTCGGATTCTATATCCTACTTAATGCTTGGGGGCTAGAGGATATGATATAACATAATAGAAAAAACAAGAGTTGGAATTCTGACTTACATATTGCTCGCGGGTGAGTTTATCTAAACCCGCGTTCACTTCATCAGCCACCTTTTCGGCAGGAGTAAGAGGGATCACTGGGGCTATTGGAAGCTCGCTAGTCCTAATCCTCTCATCGCGAAGGCGGACTTGAGTGAGAAGGTCAGAGAACTTGGCGTCCTCTGCTTCTTGCGCTTCCTCCTCAGGGGATAGATGGCTTTTGTCCAGGACTTGCCTGGCTAGCCGCTGGATCTCCTCTGCAGATTTCCGGGTCAGGCCAAACTTGGCAAGACCCGGATTGCTGAGGAGGTTTTCGGCGAAGACTTCAGCCGAGGGATCATTACCCGAAGAGGGTTCACCCTTATCTTGAGCTGACGCACCCACGGTGACGTCAGTTTGTGACCCAAGGATCGCATGCTCTATTTGAAGAGCCGGATCTTCTGCAGCATCCGACGAGATAATCGGAGTTGCAGAAGGTTGAGGGGCCGGAGTCGGAGGAGCCACGGCAGGCGAAGCTATGGTAAGCTTCGTCTGGCATAAGGGCTTCGAAGAAATCCCTTTCCCCTTTCCCTTGATGATCGATTTTGCTCTGAGAAGGTAACAAAGTCGGAAATGTTACATCTCGGAAAGAAATTTGAATAAAGTACAAAGACGGAAAAGTTGTGACTGAAAAGATACCTCTTCACGACATGCACCTCCTTTGTGCCAACCGCTACCGTCGGAGCTTTGCGCTTCTTGAGCACAAGATCCGGCAGTGGAACTACTTCTACCTCCTGAGAAAACTCCGGAGGGTATCCTTCGAGCGGAGCAAGTTCCGACTCGGGGATGTCAGCAAGCTGAAAACAAGAAAACATATCAGTATTGCAATATAACTCGAAGATAGAAACACATAAAATATGTGATGATAGAAGCCTACCGGCACTACGGGGTTTTCTGCCGTGTGCATGTCCAGAGAAACCTCCGGAATCCGCCTTTCGATCCGCTCCTTGATCAGCCACTTGATTTGGCTTATGTAGCCTTGAGTTGTGTAGGCTTTGGAGCTGATGCGGAGGGAGTCGGTTGGAGAGGACGTGATGGAGTGCATCAGTCTATCCCCGTGGTACTGAAGTGGCTGGCTACGATGTGAGACCCAGCACTGGACCAAGTCGGATCCCTTCAGACCATTGTGCTTGATCAGATATTCGATCCGCCTCTTGGCGAGGATTAGATCATCAGTGAGAGTTGGAGCAGCCTCGTCCCAGGAAGGCTGGGCCGTGGCGGCTCCGTCGACAAAAGCTGGCAAAGCAGTAGCTTTGTCGGGAGCCGGAATATCCCTATGGTAGAAAAAAGTGGCTGGCCATTGTTTGACCGAGTCACTGGCAGAAATTTTGGGATATGCCCTGTCTCATGTAAGAGCAAAATAATGGTGCCGGTGATGTAAGGAACACCGGCCGTGATGGAATTCCTCCGGACATGGAAATAAAACCGGAAGAGAAGCAAACTTGGCCTAATGCCGAGAAAGCCCTCGCAAAGCGCAGCATATGTGCTCATTTCTAGAAGTGAATTGGGAGGAAGATTGTGGAGTTGAACTCCATAGTGATCTATCACCTCGGAGAAGAACTTCGAGGGAGGAACAGACAGACCTCGGTCCAGATGGGTGCCGAAGTGGACTCGCTTGCCCTCGTGCGGGTTGGGGACGGTTTCACCGGAGCCGCTCCGCCGGTCGCCGGTGACGAGAAGACCCTCCTTCTCCATGTTCTTGAGGCCTGCTTCGTCGAGGGCGCAGGGGATCCAGATTCCCCGGTAGCTTTCTTTCTCTGCTGCTGCTTCCGCCTTCGCCGCCGCCGCTGCTGTCGCCAAACCGGAGGAAGAAGATGATGAAGCCATTTTCTCCGGTGAGAGGGTGACCTTAAAGGGGCGGCACTGGGAGTTTCTGTGGGGGAAGGACGAGGAGGCTCTGTGCGCGCAGGAGGATTGGGAAGGAAGGAAACGGCAAAGGACTGGTGGAAAGGAGAAGAAGAAATCTGAACCCCTTATATCCACCTACCTGCGCCAAGATTCGTGTAAACGCTACAGTGTAACTGCCACGTGTTGTGGAAAGAACTGGGAAGAACCCGCGCGATGATTACATCGCCTCGATCTCCACGCACGCATTGAAACGGCCCTTGGTTCCGCGGACCGCGAACCCACCAATGGTTGTGCTAACGGAACGCCTGTCAGATGACGTGACTTGACCAGGTTTGTGTCAGGTGGCGTTAGAGACCAAGTTCCGGCTTAATTCAAAATCGAGCTGGAGAATCCGAGTAACCTACTGATAGGTCCGACTTATTTTTAAGACCCGGATCATATCTTTTGTTGTGAAGTTTCTGGAACCCTTCAAGATTCTGCAAGCCGAAGATCAAGCTAGACGATGATAAATCCGACTTTGGTTCTTGGAGGCCTCCGGGGGATGCTGTTGGGGATATACTTTCCGGGTATCCTCACAGTTCCTCACTGACCAGGGTGGCCCACTTCGGGTTAGAGCTTTGCTTCACGGGCGGCCCAGTCAGGGAGAAAGACGGAGTCCAATCCGTCTACGGGAAGGCCCAGAAGACTTACCGACTTAGGCCCATAATTTTACTTGTAGTTCAAGATGTACTCTGCAACCGACTCTTAGACGTAGCCGGATAGACCTCTCCTGTAAACCCTAGGCTGGATATCTATATAAGCCATCCTAGGGAGAGCCTTTAGGGCACACTCAATACTTTAGACCCTCAACTCGCACAGGCGAAACCCTTGTAACCCATATTCGCTCTGTACAGACATCGATTGCTAGTAGGAGTAGGATCCGTCCAAAGCCATGGATTCGAACCTGGGTAAACTTGTGTGCTCACCGTCCCGGAACACCGTACGTCTCACACCCCTCTCTTCCGCACGCCTCGAGGACCCCCTCATGGCGTACTTGTCATCAATCCGACGACATTACACAATGATATTATCATGAATTAGAAGTAGGAGAAGAAGAAACAATAAACAAGGAGAAATACCAGTTGCTTCATGAACCTGTCTCTCTACACCATTAGAGTAAACAGTGACATGAAATAAGTTGCCCAAGTTTAAACCAGTAGCCTCAAATAGTTCTTCATCATATTCAAAATGCAAGACATCTCCAAGTCCTAGATCATAAACCCTCATTAAGAACTTCCAGTATGGGCCACAAATGATTGTCCTTACATTGGAATTGCTCAGGAACACATCAAAATTCCTGTATGCACTGCTGCTGGCAACCATCCAATGATTTGGAGTGAAATCATTCAGTCTTTCCCTAAATGAGCATGGCACAACCTGAAACAAAAATTGAGAGTTAAATCAGATAGTTCAGTTAAACATTGTGAAGAGAAAACATAGGCATGTACAGTAGTGAATACATAGAAATAATTAAAAACTTACCACACCATCGATGGGTAAACTATCAACAATGTTAACTTCAAAGCTAGTTGCTCTCCTCTGTGCCCTACCACAATTGTGGGCAGGTTGCCCACACACATAATAGTTCATTGGAACAAACGCCTGAAAAAATAACGATGTGCTTTAATAAAATGAAGAAGAACCAGATTTACAAGAACACTAATCTAGAAAGTGAAGAACATAATAATTAACAATGTACATTTAAGTTTACAACAACCCTAATCGATTAACAGTAGTTGTAAAAAAACCTAATCCACATCGATGAATAGTAGATGTATGAAACCCTAATCCACATCACATGTAATTTGGATGTAAACATGTAGATGGCACTAAGCTTCTGTGCATAAAGAAATGAAATCCAGAGGGAAGACGAAAAAACAAAAGAAACAAAGAACTGTAGATGTAAAACTCATCAGCAAACTGCACCTCTCTTCGGATGAACTAAGCTTCTGCGCATGAAGAAAAGAAGAAGGATTAGATGAAAAACAAGAAAGAAAGAGGGGAGAAAAGAAAGGAAAGAGGAACTGCACAGAGGGGATAGTGGATGAACTGCTCTTCGGTTGAACTGCACAAAGGGGAGAGTGGATGAACTGCTCTTCGGAATGGCACCGTCTCTTTGGTTTCCCTACATTCACCGCTCCCATGATGATAGGATTAGTGGGTGGTCCATGTTTATAAGATGGGCCAGGCAGTTGTACAGGCCATGTGTATAAAATGTCCCTTGTCATTTGTAGACAAAATGCAGGCCCATAAGGTCAGGCCAATGTTTGCCTCTGCCTTCTATTCCAAATAAATTCAATAACTTGAAAGAAGATGTTAAAAAAATGTTATAGCACACCAGTTTGAGCAAATTAACAAAATGTTACAGCACACCAGTTTCAGCAAATTAACAAAATGTTGCAAGAAATTATCCAAGAAGTTGTGATGAACAGCACAACATCATATGGATATCTTGCATAATAACAAAAACACATGGAAAAATCAAAATAAAAGGTACCGGGATCTGCACATCATCCACACAAACATAAAGTTACTTAACCATCCATAATTAGGCAAACCCAAGTACCAGATATTGAACCACGTAACACTTAGTACATAACATCCAGGTACTACTTACATATGATCCAGGTACTATTTATTGCATAACATCACTAGATAACATAGTACATCAAGCTTAAGGAGCATGATCCAATGTCTCCATCTTGAGTATCTCCAGCTTGAGCCATGCAAATGGATCCCTGCATCGAAATGGTATATGCCTTTCATTAGTGAAACTAAACATGCATATATAACCTTCATGTAGGTTGAATTGCTGCACAACTTTTGTCTAGCCGAACCGTATCTTGACCTTCCCATTCTGTTGTAGTTCCATCCTACAGTACTTGATCACAACTCCTTCTCTTTTGTTGACAGCTATACTGAGCATTTGAGGTGTGGCAGGAACATTAGACAGAGCTACTAAGTGCACTAAGAAGTACAACAGTTACTTGGCTATAAAATCTTCGATAAATTCCTAAAAATGTGAGATAGATTATGAACCATATTGCCATAAACAAAAAATCATGGACACAAGTTTACTTGAAGGCATATCAACTTACCATTTTACCATCACTAGGAATCACATTAAGTGTTGTCATTTTTGCAAAAATATTCCTTAACCTCTGGCCTTGGTAAAACCTCCACATAAGACCTTAGTTGTATCACTTGGTCGAATGTCATCTCCACCTCATTCCCAAAGATAAAGTTCCTGTCAAATGATTCAAAACCAACATGCCTAGGCCCTAATAAATGCAAAACAATGTTAGTTACAATTACAGATCACAAAGGTAGTTCAGTATCACAAAGCAGAAAGAAAGATGAGAAGATAACCTCTAAGGGTGATAATATCCATGTCATTACCCACATCATCTTGGTCACTGAAGTATTCATCATCATCACTGAAGTCATAATCATCTTCCCCACTAAAGTAGTCTTCTCCCAGAATGTGGCTTCCATCAGCACTGTAACTGCAAATTAGATAATAGCAAATTAGCAAATTAGATAACAACAAATTAGAAAATTAGATAACAGGTAAGTAATACAATGACAGATCAAATTGAGTGAGTGACAAAGAGTAACACTAAAATTGATCACAAAGGTAGTTTAGTTACCAAATTGAATTGATGATAATACCCAAGTAGATTGAAAATTGATGATCAAACCCTACCAGATGATCAAACCCTAGCAGATTGTCAATTGAATCAATGATTAAACCCTAGCAGACCACTAAAAATTCATCATACCAAAAATACAATACCACTAATATCCATCATACCAAAAATACAAAACCACTAACTCTCTGATGAAATAGAGACGTTACCTCAAAGTCTCTAATGGCTGACAAGGCGGAGGAGATGGCATACGAGGTGGGGGATATGGCTACCGAGGCGGAGGAGAAGATTCAGTGTTGCGGGAGAATGACCGGTGGTAGGGCGAGAGGGAAGCTCCTCTGGAAGATGCTTGAGTGACGATTCTTGCTTCAGTGCTGAGGGAGAAGGACCGGTGGCTAGGGTGGCCGGTGACAAAGATGGATGGGGCAACCGATGACGGTGGTGGATGGGGGGCCGGTGGCTGGGGTGGCCGGTGACTCTAGTGGATGGGGCGACCGGTGGCCGGTGACGCTGGTGGATGGGTGGCCAGTGGATGGGCGACCCGTGGTTGGGGCGGCCGGTGACACTGGTGGATGGGCGACCGTTGGATGGGGTGCCCGATGACACTGGTGGATGGGACGGTGAAGATCGATGCGGTGACGTCGGTGGATGGGGAGACCCGTGGATGGATTCTTCATTTGCTGGTGCTCGCGCAACTGCTGGAGGCGGCAGCACAGAGCATCCATGGCGGCGGCATAGCTGCGATGAGGAGAGGCGAAACCCTAGCGCGTGCGACGGAAACATATTCATATAATGGGAGAGGAGGCAGAAACCCTAGTCAGTTTTGCAAAGAAGACCAGATGGAAGGATAGAATGGGAAGGGTTGTGTATGTGAAAGAGTTAAATTACAATGCACAGGTGGAAGAATGATGGCTCGTGTATTAACAAGCTCGTTGAGGAACCCCAAGAGGAAGGTATGATGAGCACAACAGCAAGTTTCCCTCAGTTATGAAACCAAGGTTTAATCGAACCAGTAGGAGCAAGGAAACACCCCAAAGGTGTTGCTAGATGAGCCTTGGCAGGGCGCACTACCAATGCTAGCAGCAACGTGGAGACCTGCACAACACAACCACAGAACTTTGTCCCCAACTTGCGATGAGGTTGTCAATCTCACCGATTTTGCTAAAAACAAAGGATTAAACGTATCGAGTGGAAGAAAGTAATAGTTTGCAGAAAGTAAACACAAAGCAGTAAACATTTTGTAGATTGTATGTAAAAGAAAGGACCGGGATCCATAATTCACTAGAGGTGGCTCTCCTTAAGATAGATAACATGCTGGGTGAACAAATTATAGCGGGGCAATTGACAAACATCGAGAAAGCAATACATGCATATACTAATCATCTTGACTCCTTTGGAACTTGATTGGGCATTACAACATTATAGATAGACCGCCATCCAACTGCATCTATGACTAATAATCCACCTTCAGGTTATCATCCGAACCCCCTCCAATATTAAGTTGCAAGCAACAGATTATTGCTTTACTTAATTATGTAATGTAAACAATACGATTGTTCTATGAACAAAGGATTGTTGTTTTCTCCCTAGTAGCAACAGCACATCTAGTACCTTAGAGATTTCTGTCACTTCCCAAGATTACCAGAGGCATGAACCCACTATCGAGCATAAATACTAATTCTTGGAGTTGCTAGCATCTACTTGGCCAAGATAGCTACTAACAAAGGAAAGCATGCAAGATCACAAATAACAAAGACATGATAGAATCAATAATCAATCTGAAATAGCATCTCAATATCCATCGGATCCCTGCAAACACAACATGCAGAATTACAAATAGATGATCTTGATCATGAACGGAGCTCACAAGATCTAAACATGAAAGCACAAAGGAGGAGAACCAGCCATCTAGCTACTACATGGACCCGTAGTCCAGAGATGAACTACTCACGCATCATACCGGAGGTTTGCATGATGATGAAGAAGGCCTCTAGGGTGAATTTCCCTCTCTGGCAGGGTGCCGGGAAGAGCTTCAAATCCCTCCCGATCTAGGTATGGAGATGATGGTGGCTACAGACTCTTTCGTGGATTTTTTTTATCAGGTACTTAGGGTTTTCTTCCCAAGGGCATCTTATAGGCGGAAGGAGAGGCCGAGGGGGTGCTGGGGTCGGCCAGACCACCCCCTGGCGTGGGCTAGGCCTGGCCGCGCGGCCAGGTGGTGTGGCCGGCCCCCAGCCCTTCTACGTCTCGTATTCTGGCATCTGATGACTTCCGGAAAAATAGGCACTTTGGCTTTTGTCCCGTCCAATTCCGAGAATATTCATTTTCTGACTTTCCTGGAACCAAAAACAGCAGAAAATAAGCAGCTGGCACTGTGGCTCTTGTTAATAGGTTAGTCCAAGAAATCATATGAAAAGTACTCCAAAGTGTGGACAAAACACAAGAAAGTGGATAAAACCAAGCATGGAACATCAAAAATTATAGATACATTTGCAATGTATCAACATCCCCAAGCTTAACTCCTGCTCGTCCTCGAGTAGGTAAGTGATAAAAAGAAAGAATAATTTTTGAGGTGACATGCACCATCATAAACTTGATCAAAGTATTTGCAAAACATTCAAAGCTGGGATTATAGTACTTCAATAATAACATGAAAGACAAAGTTCTAGCAATAAGCAAAGAAACTATGATGCAACATGAAAAGACACAAAAAAAGATTCATGAATAACAATGCTTTGCAAGACGTTTGTTTGTTTCACATAAAGAAAACATAGCATAATTGCATTCAGCTTGTCCCTCATAGAGTAGCGAGTATAAATGCATAGGACACCTTCAAAGTTCATAAGAGTGACTAGACATAAATAGTTTAAAAAAAGCAATATCAAGATATGCATCAATCAACTAGTCTTGGGACAATGCACATAGAACTAAGAATGGCCACTATGCTCTCAAAGTAGGTGCATAAAGGTAGAAGGTGGAGACTCAATATAATGGTGGAAGAAAGGCCTTCATAGAAGGAAGTAGGGAGTCAAGTCTCATAAAGAGCTTCCAAAAATTATGGTACTTAATAGCTTTAAGCTCTCATTGCCCCTATCATAAGCATCTTGAAGTGATTAAGGTTAAAGTGAACAAACTATGGTGTACATGCTTGACGGAGTATAAGTTAGAAATCTCATGTCCCTTTGTATACGAGGGCCGCTCCTCATGCTACTCAAGTTTAGTCACCGGTAAGTTCTTGTCATCGTAAGTACATGTGTATCATAGAGAACTGCCAACGGGGTACCCCTTTCTCGATGATACGGAAGAATCCCCATATCAAAATGACAAGGCAAGCAGACAATAGGCATCTCAGCAATCTTCTTATTTACCATGGGAATATGGTGCTTTTTTTCTCTCTTTCCTCTTTTCATAATCTCATTTTTTCTCTTCTCTTTTTCTCTTTTTTCTCAATATAGCACACTTTTTTTATAAGAAGAATGCTTCATAGACAACTCATTATGGTTATGCTGCAGGTTTCCACCATGTTAGCATGGATTAGACCAGCGGCCCAGGCGTTTCTCTAACACATATACATAACTCCATGGACTTACAAGCTCCCCTTTCATTTCACACCGATGACATCCATATACAAAAGAGCATGATATCAACTAGGTACAAGTACCAAGTGCAATGTTGAAAGCGTTCCCCATGACAGCATGGTTCTGCTAATTCCCAACAAATAAGTGCAAGCATATACAACATAGACGACACATGGTTCAAGTTTATTAAGGGCAAGAAAAGTAAAGTGTGCCATCAAGTTCGTGAGAGCTTTAATCACTAGTTTTCTCATAACAAGTTTAATTCGGAAGGTAAACAAAAGCATGAATATACTTGGAATAGAATAAGCTAGTAGGTAGGTATGGTGGACTCTTTGGAATAACTTGGTTTAGGGAGTTGGATGCATGAGTGGAACTCATACTTGGTTGCGGAGGCTAGCAAAAGACTGGGGGCGACAAACTAAGAGAGCAATAATGGTCATAATCATGCAGAGCGAAAAAACATCATTGATCAAAGCATAAAGTGATATTACAAGTTGAAAACTAAAGGATCATAAAGGCTATGGTGACTTGAGATAGTCATAACATGGTGTGAGCATGCGCCAAGTCAACCCAAATAAAGCATCAAAGGAGAATACCACTATACTATGCTTTAATATGCTAAAACAACGCATGATTCATCTAAGGCACATTAAGCAATCTCAATTGTTTATAAAAATTCATGCTACAGCAAAGAATACTAAGCATAAAGCCAAAACAATATCAAGCATGGCATGACAAAGCATAGGCCACAGTCAAAAACAAGCTCTTTTTACCACATAAGTATGAACTTTCCTACTCTTTTCCAATCCAAACCAAACTATTTGCAAACCAATGTATGAAAGAGGGGGTCCAACCAGTTTATTCAGAAAACTAAGCAAACAAAAGCAAATGAAAAACCAAAGCAAAAAAGGAAAAGAAGATGCTCCAAGAACAACACAACTGTGCATGAAACAATAAAACTGAAGCGTTTGGAAGAAACCTGGGATTTTTATTGATGAAGAGGGGGATGCCTTGGGCATCCCCAAGCTTTGATGCTTGTACTTCTTGGATATTTATTGGGGTGACATGCGTGGCATCCCCAAGCTTGAGCTTTAGTCCATCCTTCATCACATTACTCATTCCTTCCATACACCTGAAATTTTTCCTTCATACAAAACTTCACACAATCTTTATTAGCAACATTAGTGCACTCAAAATAATAGGTCTTAAGGTTTAGTTCTAACACCAAATAAAATTCCATTAGAACACTAGCTACTGTATCACTTCCCTCAAAAATCTCAATTCCCCAAAAGAACTCAAAAAGGAACCAACAAGAAGCTAATGCAGAAAATGGCAGAAATCTGTTAAAACAGACCAGCAGATAAAGACGAATTTTTTCGAAGACCTTTTGTTGCTCAAATCAAAAAGTGTTTAACTAACGGAAGTTAGATAACAAACTGGGGCAGAAGCACAAAAATTCACGCCTAAAAAAGACATTCAGAGATTTTACACGAATTTTTACGGTGAAGCACAGAAATCTGTTTCGGGACATCAACTTTCCCAATCATTACTTCTCTCTCATTAGAGGTTACTCTTGGCACAAAAAGCAAATAAAAAGGATAAGGAGCGGTTATTACTGAAGTAATAACTTCCAAGACTCATCTAAAACTTCTGGGTTATCTCCCAATAAGTACTTTTCTTTAACACCTTTAAGTTAGGCATAAGAAGCAAGAAAAAGGATCAAGTGTTCTCAAATGAAGAAGCATTAAGACCAAATTTTGTTTTCATAGGAGAAGCAAAATAAATCTTCTCTCTCTTCTTAGGGAAATGTTCTATACCTTTCTTGAGTGGGAGTTGATATTTAATGGTGCCTTCTTTCATATCAATAATGGCACCAACAGTTCTAAGAAAAGGTCTTCCCAAAGTAATAGGACAAGCAACATTGCATTCAACATCCAAAACATAGAAATCAACGGGGACATAGGCATTGTTAACCATAATAAGAACATCATTAAGACTCCCCATGAGTTTCTTTTTAGCATTATCATCAAGTGGGACATTCATATAACAATCTTCAAGTGGAGGCAAATCAAGCATATCATAAATCCTTCTAGGCATAATAGAAACACTACTACCAAGATCACATAAAGCTTTGAAATCAAAGTCATTCACTTTCATATTAATGATGGTTTACCAACCATCTTCTTGTTTTATAGGAATAGAAGCTTTATGTTTCATCTCTTCTTCTTTAATCTTTATGAGAGCATTAGTAATGTGTTTTGTAAAGTCCATGTTCATAGCACTAGCATTAGGACTTTTAGCAAGATTTTGTAGGAACTTAATAACTTCAGAGATATTACACCCATCAAGATCAAAATCAAATTTACCATCTAGAGTAGTAGAACTATTACTAGCCTCAACACTAGTGGTGGTGATAGTAGAAACACTAATGTTTCTAGCAATTTCATCTTCTCTTTCCCACTTAGCTTGTAATTCAGCTAATAGTCTAACATTTTCATCAATTCTTACTTGTATAGCATTAGTAGCTGCAAAGGGATTATCATTAGTTTCAGGTTTAGCAGCCATTTTATTCAAAGAAGTTTGAGCTTCAGCCAAAGATGCTATATTTCTTTCAGCATTAGAGAGTTTTTCCTCAGTAGTTTTATTGAAAGCAGTTTGCTTACTAATAAAGTCTTTAAGCATAACTTCAAGTTCAGAGGGAGCACTCCTATTATTGTTGTAGGAATTTCCATAAGCATTACCATTGTTGGGAGGATATGGCTTATAATTGTTGTTGCCAAAATTGTTCCTATAAGCATTATTGCCAAAATTGTTATTTCTTACGAAGTTCACATCAACTTGCTCTTCTTGAGCAACCAAAGAGGCTAAAGGAACATTATTTGGATCAATATGGGTTTTCCCATTAACAAGCATAGACATAATAATATCAATCTTATCACTTAAGGAGGAAGTTTCCTCAATATAATTTACCTTCCTACCTTGTGGAGCTCTCTTAGTATGCCATTCAGAATAATTAACCATCATATTGTCCAGAAGTTTTGTTGCAGCACCCAAAGTGATGGTCATAAAGGTACCTCTAGCAGCAGAGTCCAATAGGTTCCTTGAAGAATAGTTCAATCCTGCATAAAAAGTTTGGATGATCATCCAAGCAGTCAGTCCATGAGTGGGACAATTCGTTACCAAAGATTTCATTCTTTTCCAAGCTTGAGCAACATGCTCATTATCAGATTGTTTAAACTTCATTATTTCACTTCTCATAGATATAATCTTAGCAGGAGGATAGTATTTTCCAATGAAAGCATCTTTGCACTTAGTTAAAGAATCAATACTATTCCTAGTTAAGGAATTCAACCATTCTTTAGCTTTTCCTCTCAAAGAGAAAGGAAACAATTTCAGCTTAATAGTATCACCATCTACATCCCTATGCTTTTGCATCTCACAAAGTTGAACAAAGTTATTTAGATGGGCAGCAGCATCTTCATTACCAATACTAGAAAATTGTTCTCTCATAACAAGATTGAGTAAAGCAGGTTTTATCTCAAAGAAAGTATCTTCAGGCACAGGTGGAGCAGTAGGTGTGCTCATAAAATCATTGTTGTTAGTGCTAGTGAAGTCACACAACTTAGTGTTTTCAAGAGTAGTCATTTTTTGTGTTTTCAAATAAGAAAGCAAACTTGTAAAACTAATTTTTTTGTGTGTTTTTGATAACAAAACAAGCAAACAAAGCAAAAGAAACTAAGCAAAACAAAAATAACAAAGTAAAGAGATTGGTTATGAGGGACTCCCCTTGTGAAGATGTCCATGACTCCCCGGCAACGGTGCTAGAAAAGTGCTTGATGGCTCGTGTATTAACAAGCTCGTTGGGGAACCCCAAGAGGAAGGTATGATGAGCACAGTAGCAAGTTTCCCTCAGTTATGAAACCAAGGTTTAATTGAACCAGTAGGAGCAAGTAAACACCCCAAAGGTGTTGCTAGCTGAGCCTTGGCAGGGCGCACTACCGGTGTTAGTAGCAACGTGGAGACCTGCATAACACAACCACAGAACTTTGTCCCCAACTTGCGATGAGGTTGTCAATCTCACCAGTTTTGCTGAAAACAAAGGATTAAACATATCGAATGGAAGGAAGTAATAGTTTGTAGAAAGTAAACACAAAGCAGTAAACAGTTTGTAGATTGTATGTAAAAGAAAGGACAGGGATCCATAATTCACTAGAGGTGGCTCTCCTTAAGATAGATAACATGCTGGGTGAACAAATTACAGCGGGGCAATTGACAAACATCGAGAAAGCAATACATGCATATACTAATCATCTTGACTCCTTTGGAACTTGATTGGGCATTACAACATTATACATAGACCACCATCCAACTGCATCTATGACTAATAATCCGCCTTTAGGTTATCATCCGAACCCCCTCCAGTATTAAGTTGCAAGCAACAGATTATTGCTTTACGAATTGCGTGTAATGTAAACAATACGATTGTTCTATGAACAAAGGATTGTTGTTTTCTCCCTAGTAGCAACAGCAAATCTAGTACCTTAGAGATTTCTGTCACTTCCCCAGATTACCAGAGGCATGAACCCACTATCGAGCATAAATACTAACTCTTGGAGTTGCTAGCATCTACTTGGCCAAGATAGCTACTAACAACGGAAAGCATGCAAGATCACAAATAACAAATACACGATAGGATCAATAATCAATCTGAAATAGCATCTTAATATCCATCGGATCCCCGTAAACACAACATGCAGAATCACAAATAGATGATCTTGATCATGAACGGAGCTCACAAGATCTAAACATGAAAGCACAAAGGAGGAGAACCATCCATATAGCTACTACATGGACCCGTAGTCCAGAGATGAACTACTCACGCATCACACCGGAGGCTTGCATGATGATGAAGAAGGCCTCCAGGGTGAATTCCACTCTCCGGCAGGGTGCCGGGAAGAGCTTCAGTTCCCTCCCGATCTAGGGATGGAGATGATGGCGGCTACAGACTCTTTCGTGGATTTTTGATTGGGTACTTAGGGTTTTTGTCCTAAGGGCATCTTATAGGTGGAAGGAGAGGCCGAGGGGGTGCTGGGGTCGGTCAGACCACCCCCTAGCACGGGCCAGGCCTAGCCACGTGGCCAGGTGGTGTGGCCGGCCCCCAGCCCTTCTCTGTCTCGTATTCTGGCATCTGATGACTTCCGAAAAATAGGCACTTTGGCTTTTGTCCCGTCCAATTCCGAGAATATTCATTTTCTGACTTTCCTGGAACCAAAAACAGCAGAAAACAGGCAGCTAACACTATGACTCTTGTTAATAGGTTAGTCTAAGAAATCATATGAAAAGTACTCCAAAGTGTGGACAAAACACAAGAAAGTGGATAAAACCAAGCATGCAACATCAAAAATTATAGATACATTTGCAATGTATCAAAGAACATGAACTGAATTAATACGAAGCCAAGGTTTTAACTGAAAAATGTAAACTTTATAAACCGACCGCCATTGCTCTTCGATTCATTTTCCTCTTCACCTCACCTCTTAGGGTTTCTCCGCTGCCACTTAGGGTTTATAAAATCCATCGCAAGAGCCATCGACCCTCTCCGGTGCCGCCACGAAGGCGATCTTCTGAGTACAAGGTTCCACTCCCCTCCTCTACAGATTGTCTTCTTAGCTCCTCTCAACTCCCCATAACTTGGTTTTCTTGATTGGATTTATCTAATCAAGATTTGTCAGTTAATAAATGTTATTTGTTGAAATAGACCGTGTTCTTGACATGGTAGATCTTGATTAGGTTTGCATAGACTTCTCATCTAATTAGTTAGTCAGTTTTTTATTAGGTTTGCATCGACAACCAAGAAACTAGGTGGTCGTTGAGATTTTATAATTTGCATAGACTTCTCATCTAATTGGGTTACCTTAATTAGTTTCGTGCTTCATCTTCCTATGGTTAGTAGCCACCAAAAATAAGAATGATGGCATATTGAACACCCTACACCCACTCATGTTCTTGTTTTGTGTTTCCTAACAATAAATAAGCAATCGATCTATTTATCTCTGAATGCTTAGATCTAGGGGATGATAAAACATTTACATTGTAGTATATGTTTGTGCTTGTCATGTACTATATTTTTATGTTAGCTAGTTTGTTAGTTGGTTAGTTTGTACAGCTAAGCTAGATAGATAGATACGGATCAATATGTTTAAAACTATTTCTATTATCGTCTATAACTCATTGATCTATGTATAATTGCTACTTCTGTACAAGTACATGCCATCATTGTTCAAGTACTTTCTACTTTTGTATTCAACTGAATTTTATCATGATAGGATTTAAAAAATGATAACCTAGAATTTATCTGAATTTACATCATGACAAACTATTCCATGTATTCAACAGATGGGAACCTACACAGAGGATGCTATCATGACCCTTAGTGACAGCTCTAAGTACAGCTCAGATGATGAAGATGCACCTGAACCTGTACCTAAACCTAAGACAAAACTTCTAAAGAAAGTTATGCATATCAACACAACTTAACCTTCCATATGTTTTGTAGAAGAAATCCCAAAGTAATATGTTTTAAGCATGTTTGTTTGGCAATGCATTGTATTGGGGCCTACAACCGGGGGTGGATATGAATTTGATCGCCAATGCATGTTTGGCAATGACATGTACCTGGCAAAAGATCATGTGGGATTTCTTCATGAATGGTGTAATTACGAACGACCAAAAATCAAGTACTATGTGTACAAGATGACCAGTTCATCTACCAATGGTAACAGATGCAAAATGGTGAGCTGATATTTACTTAAACGTGTAAAAAAACTTAATTGCAATTATGTTAATTGTTGAAATCTTTGTATTTCTGCGGGAATTTGGTGCTGAGTTTATGTGTAGGTACTTGAAGAAATTCCTAGATGACCCAATTGATGTGCAAATTGGGCACACGAACACCGAGAGAAAAACTTTGTATGGATGAAGATGGGAGTGTCAAATAGAGCTCTGTTGACAAGTGGCTGGTTCCATGTTGTCGAACTCTTCGATATCATTGTGGACGCCATTATCCTTTTCTACTTCTAGGTCAATAAAGTAGGAAAAATGAAACTTCTCTTAGTAGATCTTACATCATGAACCTACTTACCATGAATCTAGTGTTACTGGCTTTTAGCATGAAAGTTGAAACAAGAACCTAGGAAAGCTATGCCTGGCTTATCTTTTATTAAAATGTTGGCAATTATGCATGGACTGGTATATGGCTGCCAAGATGGTATATGACTACTGCTAAGTAGTATGGAGTACTGTAGCGTTGATGTAATTATGAAGTACTGCTAAGTAAGTGGACTGCTATTATGGACTACTACTGCCAAGTATTATGTTATGGACTGCTATGATGTTATTATGTGCTCACTGGCAATTGTTATTAAGTTCATGTTATTTGAAAATTGCCTGCAATGTTTGCTGTCAAGTATAGCTGTGATAGTTCAATTTGCTATCAAGTATAGCTGTGATAGTTCACTTGATGGAAATTCATCCAAAGGTACTATATTTTAGGGGCACTTGAAAAAATGCCTCTAAAGGTAGTATCTTTAGGGCACTTTGATGGAAATGCTCTAAAGATAGTATCTTTGGGGACACTTTGATGGAAATGGCTAAAGATAGTATCTTTAGGGGCACTTGGCAAAATGCCCCTAATTGACAAATTTAGGGACATTTTAAGAAGTACCGTGTACTAGTGTTGTTACGAAATACTCCTTCTGTTTCTAAATATAAGATGTTTTAGTCTTTTCCTAGATGTCTTTTAGTGCGTATATTCGGAGAAAAATGAGTAAACATACATAAAATGTGTATAGATATATGTGTTTTACAAAAAACTAAAACGTCTTATATATTTGAAACGGATGGAGTAGAAAATATTGAAACGGACACTTATGCCGAATGACGGAATGAGGTACGCATGCACTTTCCAAATTCATCCCATTCCTTACGCTTACGCCTTTTTTCTACTTCTTTGGTTTGTGCATCTACCTTCCAACACTCTTGATACGTGCCATGTCTACTGGCTAGCCTACACTCTAAGAAGACCACCACATGGGTATCGTCTTTTCCATATATTCCCGATATAACCGAGGAGAAATGGATAATCCTAAATGATTCAGAGTATGATGAATTTTTTAGAAAGTTTGTAAATAAAATTTTATTATTGATTATTTGTTTAAATCTATTAAATTCCAAGATTTTTCTAGAATATTTTCACTTGGTTGTATTTTTAAAACCTTTACAATACTATTTTATGTGTGTTAACTTAGCAACCAGGTATACGAAACTACCGCTATATCATTGTAAAACTACTATCTCCATTCCAATGAATGAGCCTTTTTTTCTAACAGTCAAACTATGCAAAGTTTGACCAAGTTTATAAAAATAATAATTAAATATAGAATCCAAAATTAACCCTGTTTCATATATCGTGAAATATATTTTCATATCATATATATAATATCATAGTACTTCATAGTTTTTTGTCAAACTGTACTTAACTTGACTTTAAAAAAAGTATAGGTATTATTCATTGGAATGAAGGGGAGTACATTTGAGTAGGTGAGAAATCATTAACAGTTTAACCATTCTGATTTTTGAGGGTCAAATAACCTGATGTTAAAGTCGAAGAGGCCAAATTTGGCCTTTGATAATATTTACACGAAAGAATATATAATTTTTCCCACTTCTCAAAGTCCCCAGCTTTACCTTAGATATGGAACAGAGAACCCCACAACCTCTAAACTCTTTTGGTACACACAAGGGTGCTTTTAGCGGTACAATTATTTGGATATTGAAATGAGGACAAGAGTGATTAGAAAAAAGGGGACAAAAGTTGACTGACTTTCTTCTTCCATTTCTCTCCTCCCTCAATTTACTAACCCTCCCACCCATTATCCCCCCGCCCCTTCTTCTCTCTCTTCTCCCCGACATTCAAGAAATAAATTCTCTCAAGAAAAATAAATATAACCGAATGACTTATCTTGGTCAACTCGCTCACTTTGCTAGAGTTCAGCTAAATAAAAAAACAAAACCTTGTCTTCGTTTAACTTCTTGTAAAGCAATAATTTTGAGGAGGAAGACATTCAAAAAACACCCGCCCGCTCCCGTGCAGCACGGTGGATGTACCGGGGTGCCCCTGTCCAGTGACCTTGGCCCTCCCCATCCTCGCCTAGCTCCGCCGCCGTAGAGGACATCGCCTGGGGCAATTTGATTGTTCTTGTGTTGACCAATGGCAGTAAGGATCTGATCCCTATACTTGCCAGTGAGAAAAGTACCGTCTACACATATGACGTGTCGGCAATGAGTGAAAGCTTGGATACATACAACGAAAGAGAAGAACACCCGATGAATCATCTTCACAGATGTGTCCTCTGGTATCACATAGTATTGAATGTCGACATAGATGCTTGGATTCCTATCCTGTAGCGTGTGGAGTTGTCGAACTACAGAGTCGTACGAGTCTCTGAACGAACCAAATCTATCCTCAAGAGCTGTAACATCCCAGGATTAGCACCTAGAAATAGAGAGGACACATGTGTGCATTGCATTCATGCATCAAAAAAACCGGGAAATTTTCGCGTAAAACTAAAAGAGGATAGAGGAATCGAGATCTCTTGTTCTAATAGCAATGTCAGGACAAGTGCGATGGATTTCGAGATGACCTCAGTTGAACTGTGAGTTTTAGGGAATACAATTTGAATTTAAATATTCAAATGCCCTATTTGAATTCAAATGGAATTTTAAATAAATTAGTAAATAAAAATATGTCATGTTTGAATTCAAATAGAATTTGAAATGAATTAGGAAATGAAATTGAATTTCACACACAGTTAAAGAAATGAATTCTGATAATATACATATAATTGTAACGTATTTACAATTTAAGACTAAAAGTAAAGTAAATGGAAACAACTAAATAGAAAATGAAAATGGAAAATAAATTGCAATAATGGAATAAAAGTACTCTTTATTATAATATGAATATATATTACATTGCCCTTTATAATAAAGGTATAACAAGACAAATGAAATAGAAAAGAATTATTTTATCACAATAATATAAATACTACACTGTTTTTACAAATGTCTAAAAAAATTAAAGATTACATTAATAAATATGAATTCAAGAAACTACAAGCCTCAAATTACACAAGGGAGAAAGTTAACTTTTATTAAGAAAGGTGCAATAATACATTGTCTTTACAAGTCCAAGAATTAAAGAGAACAATTACAAAAGAATAAAAGAAATCCTAAATACTTTCTAAGTTGTTCCTTTATCTTGTGTCTTCATTCTTCACTTTGATTCCTGCCAATCCTAACAAGAAGAAAATAGAGCAAATACAAAGAGGGGAGGTTTTAATTAGGATACTCTCAGGTTTTAGCAATGTAATGCATTGCTTTGCCTCATCATTGAGTTGTAATAAGAAAAGGCCAAAGTATTATATCTGTTCTTATCAATATATTTTTACCTCAGTCCAACATCACAGGCTTAGGGGGCAAGTTTCACCAAAAGTAGCAAAAGGAAAATGTTCATATTCTAGATAAGAGCAAACCAGCTGAGATGATCTTCATAGAGTAAATATCTCAGTGCAATGAAACTTGAACCAGCACAGGTCCCACATGGAATCAGCTTACACAATACATGAAGTGCATGTGTTGTCCACACAGCAGAGAAATTTCTAAGCATATAAAAGAATCAGAACAATCATAGCTCTACTTCTATCTATCACCATATCCTTCCTCCCACACCAGAACACCACCACCAGTTCATCTCCTAGCCTAAGAACACCATCAAGATCTACACTGTTTAACACTAAAAACATCACTAGATCACCACCATATTACTTAGACCATGGTTGCTTCGAGAAGCCATCCAATAGATAGGACAAGGAGGAGATCAAGATCCACCACAAGAACAAGCTCTAGGAAGCCAAGCTAGAGTAGTAGAAACTCTAGAATATAATCAGAATATACATGTCTATTCATATAAGCATAAGAGTCCAAATAAAGGAGTCTTAAGGGAAAGGTTTTCTCAGCCTTGCAAAGAGTGCTTTGCAAAATCATCACAGAATCTTAAGGCCAGAATAGTATATGTATTATCCATAACACGACTTCACCTTGTACATCCTTAGTAGGGGCAGACAGCTTAGCAACAGATCATACCATTTAAAATCTACTATTGTGCACACTCCACATGGGAGGCACCACAATAGAAGATTTAATAGCAGTAGCCACTAAGTTGTTTAACTTAAAACATCAAGTACCAAATCTATTCTTATCAGACTTGTTTGAAATATACGGTGGTGGAAGATTACCCTCAAAGTTGTATACAAATGGTATACAAAATCATCCTAGGGTTTAAAAAGAAGGCAACAACAGTATTTTATCCAAATATTAGTGGCCTCGGCCTTAGCATCATTGGTAGCCTAATTAGAGTCCCCTGGATAACTCATCCCAGCAGCCAACTACTAGGTGAGAGCTTCCACTGTGTACACTCCAAAGGGAGGCATCACAGTGGCAGATGCACTGGTAGCAACCACATGGTTGGCCGAACTAAAAAAGACATTCAAATTGGGTATAATACATCCATGGATCGGACCATGTGGAAGCCACCTCCAATAATTTCTCTAGCTAAACTAGCTAGAAATTATCAAATCATGGGCATAGTCTACAAATAAGTAGATCATCTGGTTTTATCAAGTTTATCCAATCAATTTCAAAACAGAAAGGCATTAGGCATAAGGACACCAAGATATACATTAGACAGTTTTATGTACATCCTTTATATCAACAAGTAAATCTGAGCACTTTCGTGTGCTCCAACATTAAAATAAAATCATATTACCATCTATTATACACCAATTACTAACTCTTATGTAACAACAAGCAAAGCATGAATATTTCTATATACTTAGTAGGGTATCTACTCCCTAACAGATCTGCAACTAGAATCAAGTTAGTAATACTAAGTATGCATATTTTACGCATGAAGCTAAACATATCATGTGTCATCTGCAAACAGTTAGGAAGTTGAATTAAATCATTTTCCTAAGAAAGGTTCAACTAGGAACCATTTAGATATTATGTATGGACAAAAAGGTTCAGATTAACACAACTAGAATCCCACAGATGAGTGATAAGTGCATATTTGCATCATGTTGTACATTATTATTTTACGTCGTAAATGTAGGATCTTGGTATTTTACGGCGCTCGCGTGCACATTTTATGTCTGTTTTCACCAGGATCAGGACAGATGATGGATCCAATGGATACAATTCTTGAAGCAGTTGTACTATGGAGAAAAGGAGCCAAAAACAACGTAAATCGCTTATTTGGGAAATATTAATAATACTAGAAGAAAACCAGAAGCGAACAAAAGAGGCAGAGAGTCCAATGACCAACTATATGACCGGAGCAACTTTTCCGGCCGTATAGTTGGTGCCGCCTCCGCCTCGTCAAATAGTTTCACCCCGTGCAATTGGTTCGGAGAGACGACATACAGAACACCCAGAAATCACCAAAACCTCACCTCCGGAAGGCATTTGGAGGGGGAACTCATCCACAAGGGATCCATCTTCGCCCTGCGCAGATCCAGGAGGCTAAGGCATCGATCTTCATCATCCACTGCTACATCACCACCATCTCCATCCATCCCATCTACATCTTGTCTAGATCTTGTTGTAATTACCGTACTCGTTGTGGATTTATACAAGTACTATTCATCTATAATTGTTTCCATTGCCATTGCTATGATGTTGATTGCCTCCATGTCTGAGTAGATCTCTAGTTCTTGGGGAGATGGAGAAACCCTAGCATATGATTGAGATGAGATAGATATTATTATGTTATACATCATTACGTGTTAATTGTCTTCATCTTGATGTTGGGAGTTGTGCACCTCCTTAACATTTGCCTCTTATGGGGACTCGATGAAGGTGATTACTTGTTGGTAGACGGAGGGATGATATCACTTACTGTGACTATAAAGCTGTTGTCATTCTTTACGTACTAACTTGGGGAATCAAGGAGAACTCACAAAACCATGTCCATGCCATGGGAGAAATCCCTTAATAGCGCAGTAATTCGATTGATGTCGATTGCTGTTTACTGTGGTTATGAGGATGATGTGTGCAGTGGTTGCTGGCTATTCGTCCATATATGGAGATCCTCCCACATACATACACATTATGAGAATATTCGTTATAATAATCTCGATTACTTAGTCTAAATTTCTAGCGGTGTATCCACTATTCCCTGAGAACGCCTTTTCCCTCTTGTAGTTCCAAAGTTCCATTACACACGTGATTCTTACTTTTGCACTAAGTTTTGCTTTACTTTAAATCACCTTGTTCAACCAAAAACCCCAAAACAACTTTACTTTACTTGCATCTTAAAGTTATTTCTTGAGTACTTCGTTTAGTTATAGTTAAAAGCATTTTAGTCTTTCGCCTACTGCTCCCTGTGGGATAGATATCTTTATTTCGAAACTAGCTACAAACGATATGTGCACTTGCAGTCATCAATGAGCACTATAGCTCATTGTCCAAGCCATTTATCATCATAAACAGAACCTATAGTTAATTACTAGGAGATTATGAATACCACTACCACCTAGCAATGGAGGTACCACCCTAAATGTATAGCAAACCATCATCAAAACAATAACTAAAACAAGCTGCCATAGTACTGACATCAACACTTATATTGTATCATGTGTAAAACTAATAGTAAATGAATGAACATATGACTGAATTTCTTCAGTTAGTAACTCCACTGTACTCGTCAGATGAATTAGAGGCAAAACAACAAAAACTACCCCATAACGAGTAATATATTAGCAGTATTTAATCACAGAACAACCATCAATCACCGTCATCATCATTAAGGTTGATTGCAGAAAGAACCATACCTGTAACCCCGGGGTTGCGCCTTATACGCCCTCCCACTAGAGTCATAAAAGAACAATAGAAGCAGTTTGGGGAAAGGGAAACCATAGGTGACCGCATCCAATAATCCCAACAACATCACCACTGCCCACCATTGTCATAGCATGGTCTCGGGCTAGCAGATCATGGACTCGGGATTGTAGGCACCATGTCGTTCCGCCGGTGTCAACTCGAGTATGGCATGGCAGAGTAGAGGGAAAAGTTGAGATCACAGAGTTAGGGCATAGAAGGCGCATGAGCCGAGGAAAGTAGCCGTGGCTCGGGGTGCTACCGCGCTGGCGCACCCAACCCACATGGCTAGGGTTGGCCATGGATAGAAGATTATGTCAAGAAGAGAGATGTCATGGCGGTGGGGCATCGATGCAGAAGACCGGGAAAGGCGGCGTCATCAAGCGGCAACAACAGATTTTACTGGCGGTAGCCAGAGCGGATACCGTGGCGACATGTGGTGGCGGCGGCATGGAGAGGTGAAGGGGAACGCTATCGAGGAGAGGAAGACATGCGAGTCTCACTACGTGTTGTGTGTGTATCAAGAGGGGTGGGCCAGGGTGATATGCCCTCGAGCCAGGCTTGATTGGATCGGGCCAACCCAGTCACTCAACCAAATAGGCCCAGGGTTAAAACTGATAGAAAAAAGGGAAAATAAAATAAGGAAATGAGCAAAATAACCCTACAAGTAATTTTAGCTCTACAAAAATGTACAGAAATCCTAAAACTACATAGAATATATCAAAATGATCACAAAAATAATCTCTACCAAGTAAAAATATAACATTGCTTATTTAAGTTGTTGATTAGATAGAAGTATAATATCTAGCCATAGAACCTACTTCTGTAGAGCAATGCAATAGCAGCATTTGCTAGCCAAATGGTTTAGATACTAGTCTACCAGTATGATAGTTATGAGTTGTTATTTCTGGTTCTTCTTTGTAAGAAGTTTCTTTCTCTCTATAACCTAGAGTGTTCTCTGGATATTTTGTAAAGAGTCGAGTTGTAACCTATAGTCATGTATTAGACCTGCTATGTTTCTGTTATACCACTCTGAGGGATGTAATACCGGTGGAACGGTGTTTCATTGGTGTTATGTCAACGACTATAGTGTACTACATCATGTAGTGGTATGCTGGGTCACCGCAAGAGCCCTTTTCTTTTCCCTCCAAGCCTTGCCATACAAAATGATGTACTTAAACCTAACCCTAACTTTTTTCACTATAGTCTTCACTTCCATCGCTTTGCACTCCACTATCTCCGTGTAAAGCAACCGATCCAGAAGCATGGAGGAGAGGTTACGATGATCCTTAAGGATAGATGGAATCTCACACGTGTGCAACACTAAGTTGCTCACCAACCAATTTGTGTCGTACTTAGGGAGATAGGCATGCACCCTGGTTGGACAATTTATATCTATGTATTCCATTATCAAATATTTTTTAGATGACATCGTTATACTAAAAACCCTTTGCGTGAACAATGCCCAAGCAATGATTGCATCTTGCAAATGTTTCTTGTCTAGATATCTGGCACCATTGACAATTTTATTCTTGTGAAATTCCCAGGCAGAATCATGACTGTCGTCAATATCTTTTACCGATCTTTTGTTTATCTAAAAACACTGCAAATATCTTTTAAAATTAATTAAATAAAAATATTTTGTCCGGGGAAGCAATCCAGCTAGTCAGGAGGCCCAACTGGCCAAACCGCCTACCACCCGGCCCAAAAGAAAGCCCTAGTCTAAACCCACCTAACCAAACCCTAATCCCTCCAACATGTGCTGCCGCCACCACCTAGCCTAGCAAGCACTCACCCGCGGTGCAAGGACACAGCACGCGCGCGGTGCGGCCGGCCCCATCCCACCAATCAACCCGACCGCAACCACCTCTTCCCCTGGACCAAACACGCTTATCCTAGCCACCCCTAGCGTGTTGGCCGTACGCGGAGTCAACGCGGTCGCCAACCCGCCAGCCCCGGCCTCACCTCCTCGCTCGCCCTCCCGTGACCTAGTCCCCCCGCAAACAGCGTCGTGCTCTCCTTCCTTCCCCTGCCTCGAGCGCTCCCTCACCAATCCTAGGCACCGCCGCCTCCATCGTCTTCCCTGCCGCTAGCGACCTCGCCACCTCTGCAGACAAGCCCTTCCGCCCCGCCTCGATCCTCTTCTCGCCGTGCTTCCCCTGACGCCGCCCTTCTCGTTGCCCTCCTATGAGCCCGTGCACCGGCCGCCCGGTGAACCTCGTCGTCCGCCCCGCTGGTGCTCCGCGGCCCCACCATGCGCCTCCACCTCTACCGCGCGACCTCGGCCTCTGCTCGCTCCACTCGAGCGTCGCCGTCGAGCCGCGCGTGAGGCCCCCCGAGCTCCCCCGTCAACCTTCCCTGCTACCTTCCTCCACGGCACGCCCCTCCGCTGCCCCTGGAACCTCGATCTGTGTCGCCTCAAGCCCCTACTCTCTTTCGCTCGTGTCGGGCCCATCTCTGGTAGAGCCGCCACCATGGGCCTTCCTTGCCGGCGACGTTCTCCACCACTGTTGCCTTCCTCGAATCCTCCCCGAGCACACCCGGAAGCTCCATCCCGGCCCTTCTCTCCTCCATGTCCCTGCTGCTCGCGTCCTACCTCGACCATGGCTGCCACCGGCCCTAGCAAACGTCGCTCGACCTCACCGGCGCCTTCCCCAAGCCCCTGTCCTGCAGGCCATGCTGCCGCCAGGGACGTGTGCATCGTCCCTGCGTGGCCTTGCCTCGACACCCTCTAGCGCGCGTGCGTTGCTCTGTACTACGACCTGGTGCCCCTCGAAGCCTCGCAGGTCCCTGCCCAGGTGTCCCTGTTGTTTGTTTGTTGGAGAGTTGTGTTGGACTGCTAAAGCCCCGAACCAGAGAACATGCAGTCCAAGTTTGTATCGACAAGATCTTAGTCGGCCCATCCAAGAAAGTTTGACACATGAAGATCATGATGAGGTACCAGAAGACCACAGACGCAAGTCCTCCTTCGCCGATGACAAGTTCAACGACACCAGACCTGAACCTCAAGACCTACCTCACGGACCCGAAGACGCCGAGATCCGAGTATGCCTTCACAGATCCGATGATCGAAGGTCTTCTACACGGACGTCAAGATCGCCCACATGGAAAAACCGAAGGCCTTGTTCCCAGATCCGAAGACAGAATCGGGACCTTTTGGCACGCCATGTTCTCCCTCCCAGACGCCAAGACCTCCGACACGGAACCCCATGACCTCCTTCGAGGGATCCAAAACCCGGACTCGATCCCCCGAAGATCGATCCCCCTAAACCTTCTGAGTCCTTGATGTGAGACCCCTTTTCCATTCGAGACCCCTATTTTATAATGACATATACTTGTGCATATAATTATTCGTGCTTGCATACATGTTCGGTGGTTTGGGGGTATTATGCCGATTCACCTAATAATTAAATATGGAGACCATATGTGGGCTAATCTAGTCCTATATTGCCTCCATTTAAATTTCTGTAGCAAACTGATGTCGTGTTTTGTCTTGTTAACACAACATTTAAATTGCGGGGTATCTAAACAACATTAACCTTATAATTAATCGTCGGGACCCCGGTTCCGCTTAATATTGCCTAGTCGCATCGCATCTTTGCCATGTCATACATCATGCATGCATCATGCCCAATCTTCTGTCGTAGTATTAAATAGTGCATCTGGTGTTTCTTTTAGTGTTTGCTTCTTCACGGATTAGGTCGTTCAGTGGATGCGGGTATCGACAAGTTCTTCGGATAATATATCTTCAGCAGTGTTTCCCAGGCGAGCATTCTCCCCCTTTCTACCTATTTTGCATTTATAGTCTTTATTTCCTCCTGTTGATCTATTACTATCCGTGTCACGATGCTTTAGTGTTCCGTACCAGATATATTCCGTGCAGCCTTTATATTGCCTTGGACACATCATATTACCTGTTGTTTGGTAGATAGATGGTATTGCGAGTCGTAGTCGCTTGCTCAGGTGCGATCCCGTGTCGTGAAGTACCACACGGTTGTTGGAATGTTGTCATATGCTTTATGGTGGAGAGGATCATGACTCTAAATACAACTATTAAATTGCTGGGAATAGATATAACTAATGCAGAGGCATCGGTGGGCAATAGATGTTATTTGGTTTTTCCACGCTCACTTGTGTCCCGTAGGACCCCGAGTACTCGATACCTGTTCCTTGACTATCGCACTATCCGTATGTGGGACCATGAATCCCCTTAGCCAGAGCTTGATTCATTTCTTATTTCTTGGGGCCATGAACTAGTTTGGGGCTTTATTACTATCCTGTACTTATGCCATGCTTTACTGTTTTATTTAAGATTGCGCGTGGAGCGCCTGTACTGTTTAGGAACCCCGTGCCATGTTTCCGCTGTATCGACAAGCCCAGTCACACTTTCGGGTTCCCAGTCGTTCTGCCATAAATTGCCGCCACACACCTGGTCCTTCATGAGCCGTCCGACTTCGTAACAGGTAGCTTATTGGGGGTGGCCCCCTGAAATATTTTATGAATCATGTGATTTCTTTGTCATGAAAGCCTCGTTGGGTTTTGATTTGGTTTTTTCGAGGTTGATCGTGCGTGTGTTGCTATTTGTGCACCCCTGCAGGGTAAATCTTTCTGAAAACCATGTCCGCGGTTATGGACGACTTGGAGCACAGTATCTTGATCATAGACAAGCATAACTAAAGTAGTGCTATAAATTTGACTTAATATGTGACTAGTAATCAGCTTCACTACAACGGAATGGATAATAAAAGTGCCAACAACTGGTGGAACTGGGGTGTATCGTGTCATGTTATACCTGCCTAGTAAGTATCGCAACTCCAATGGAATGAAATATAAGTGCCAAGAACTGCTGAGTTTGGGAGGTCACATGCTAATTGTATCAGACTAGTAAGTATTGCAACTACAACTGAATGGTTAACTAAAACTGTCCACTACTTATGCTATCAGGATGACTCATGCTATCTATATCTGATTAGTTAGTGCTGCAACTATAATGGAATGAATAAAACTGCCAACTATGTGAGTTCCTCGGTTCGACTTCCTCGTTTGGTCTCGAGGGGGAATACCAGGATGGGTATGATTGGTGTTAGTATAAGGTTGGTCCCGGATAGGTCTTTCTTGTCTCTCTCTAATAGCCGACAGTTAATCGAGTCTCTATAGGTTGTTTAGTGCATGCTGCGCTGCCGCTTCAGTCCACCATACCTATGTAGGCGAGAGCCGCCAAATTCTAGCCTCTCCGTGTACTGGCCTCAGTACTGATGCTCCTCTTTTTCCTTTGCCCTTTGTCGGCACCCCTTTTGTTTTAGCAGGTTTGAGACCAACGTCGTTAGCAGGGTTACCCTTCCGGCTTGGCCTGGGCAGGGTTATGGACGCCATTGGTTATTCTACAGGGCTCTTAGCCCCATTTGCATCTTGTCCGTAGTCGGACGTTGTATCGTTTTCGAGGTGATTTGGATCTTTGTATTGCATATCTGTATTCTTGACTCATGGAGTCATTGTTGTATATATATGTTTCTGTGGGTTCCATCGTGGACTATTGTGTAATGGTATTACTCCGTTCTCCACCCGCACGAAAGTGCCTGGTGGGCGTCCTTGAATAGTTTCTATGCGGGTTTGGCGGGAAGCGCTAAAACTTGCATAGGGCCGATTCGAGGGTGTTAGAAAGTGGTATCAGAGCTCAGCAGTTGCGATACCCCACTTGTCCAGCCTGTAGGATAACCTAACTAACGGCCGATGTAGAGTGTCAAAAATATTTTACAAAATCGGTTGGATAGATCTGATTAGGTCTGCTTTTACTCCTTACCCCTATGCTATTCTCCTCTTACCTCTGCATGTTTTGAATCTGCTCTCTTACCTCTCTTTGAGTCCAGGATTTCTCGTGGTTGGTTTTCCTTCGTACCTCTAGGGTTTCGCTTCCTACCTTTTATAACGGAGGAGCTACAATCATCTAATCTGCATCTCGTCTGTTGCACCCTTCATCCAAGTGTCCACCATACCTACCTATTAGCATCATTTGCTACTTCCGTGCATATTCAATATGCCTTGTTTTCTTCCGAATAAAATGTTTGCTTCTTATGAGAAAGTTAGTCAATAAAGCTCTCACGAACTTGATGGCACACTTTATTTTCTTTCATTTAATAAACCTGAACCATTGCGTCCTTCTTTGTTGCGTATATGCTTGCGCTTTATAAGTTGAAGTTGGCAGAACCATGTATCATGGGGAACACTTTCAACATTGCATTGGTACTTAGTACCTCGTTGATATCATGTTCTTTTGCTTATGGATCCCGGCAGTGTGAAATAAAAGTGGAACTTGTAAGATCATGGAGTTTGTATGTATGTTAGAGAAACGCCTGGGCCGCTATCCTAACCATGCCTAATCATGGTGGAAACTTGCAGCATAACCATAATGAGCATTCTATGAAGCATCCTCAATAAAAATCTATGCACATAGTAAATAAAAAGATCGCTGAGATGCTCATTGTCTACTTGCCTTGTCATTTTGATTATGGGATAGCTCCTGTGTCATGTGCAAGGGGTACCCCGTTGGCGGTTCTCTATGATATGTATATACTTACAATGACAAGAGCTTACTTGTGACTGAAGTTGAGTAGCATGAGGATCGGTCTTCGTAAGTAAGGGGCATGAGACTTTGATTTATAACTTGTCAAGCATATCCTCTTAGTTGTGTCACTTTAACCTTAACCATTTAAAGATGCTTATGATAGGGGCAATGAGAGCTCAAAGCTAATGAGTACCATACTTTCAGCATTTGGAAGCCTTGCAAAAATTTCAAAACCTGTTCATTTCCTTGTTGAGTCTCCACACATTCTATGAGCACTTTCTTGAGAGCATAGTGGCCATTCTTAGTTCTATGTGCATTGTCCCAAGACTTGTTGATTGATGCATACCTTGATATTGCTTGTTTTAAACTATTTGTATCTAGTCACTCTTGTAAACTTTGAAGGTGTCCTATGCATTTATGTTTGCTACTCTATGAGGGACAAGCTGAATGCCACTATGCTATGTTTTCTTTATGTGAAACAAACAAACATCTTGCAAGGCATTGCTATTCATGAATCTTTTGTTTATGCCTTTTCATGTTGCATCATAGTCTCTTTGTCTTATTACTAGAACTTTGTCTTTCATGTTATGATTGAAGTACTATGATCCCAGCTTTGAATGTTTTACAAATATTTTGATCAAGTCTTTGATGGTGCATGTCACCTCAAAAATTATTCTTTCTTTTTATCACTTACCTACTCCATGCTTGGTTTTATCCACTTTCTTGTGGGTTGTCCACACTTTGGAGTACTTTTCATATGATTTCTTGGACTAACCTATTAATAAGAGCCACAGTGCCAGCTGCCTATTTTCTGCTGTTTTTGGTTCCAGGAAAGTCAGAAAATGAATATTCTCGGAATTGGACGGGACAAAACCCAAAGTGCCTATTTTTCCAGAAGACTCCAGGAGCCAGAATACGAGACAGAGGAGGGCCAGGGGCTGGCCACACCCCCCCTAGGCGCGGGCTGGGCCTGGCCGCGCCAGGGCATGGTGTGGTGGCCCTAGGCACCCCCTCGGTCTCCCTCTTCGCCTATAAGAAGCCTTCTAACCTAAAAACTCCAGGGGGGTCGACGTTTTTCCAGAAGAAGTTCCGCAGTGCCACCACCACCGAAGGGGAGATTCGGGGGACAGAAAGTCTCTGCTCGCACCTCACGGACGGGAAGTGCCCATGAGCCATCTCCATCGATCTCCACCATCATCTCCATCGACCATCCATGTTTCCCCCATCTATGAGTGAGTAATCCCCCGCTGTAGGCTATGGGGATGGTAGGGATTGGATGAGATCGTTCATGTAATGGCATCAGATTGTTAGGGCATGGTGCCTAGTATCTTTTATTAGTGCTTTATGACTTTGTTGTGACTTGTTGTTCTTAATGCTTGTCACTAGGGCCCGAGTGCCATGATTTCAGATCTAAACAAGTTATTGATTCATTATGATAGTATTGTTTTTGGTCTTATCTGCAAGTTGTATACACACGTTGTTGTCCGGAACCTATGGCCCCGGCGATGTAAATCGGGAGAACCGGAAGGGAATGGCTTTGATGTGAGCATCACATGTGTTCACGGAGTGTTAATGCTTTGCTCCAGTGCTCTATTAAAAGGAGCACCTTAATTGCCAGTAGTTCCCTAGAGGCCCCGCTGCAAACGGGCTGGCAGGACAAAAGATGTTGTGCAAGTTCTCATTGCGAGCACTTATGACTATATATGGAACACATTCCTAGGATTATCTAGTACTTGGATGCTTTATCTTATTTATCTGCAATTGCCCTATGTTCTGATTGCTATTTGAATTGTCTTGTGCATGCAACGCCCGTACATCCATCCCTATGCCTACCGCACTCGAATCCCACTGTTTACTGCTTTTGTTACTACTGTATTTGCTTTACTACTATTCCTACTACAAAACTATTACTCTTGATAAACTGTGAGCAAGATTGTTTCCAGGTGCAGCTGAATTGAGAACTCAGTTGTTAAGGCTTATAAATATTCTTTGGCTCCCCTTGTGTCGAACCAATAAATTGGGTTTCACTTCCCTCGAAAATACTAAGATACACACCCTATACTTGTGGGTCATCAATGAGATGTGTTAATTCCATGAAGTGGGAATCAACATGTCCTCTCCATTGTCGTCTCCATCAGAATCATCAGTGTCGTCCGATTGATGACAAGTACGCCATGAGGGGGTCCTCGAGGCGTGCGGAAGAGAGGGGTGTGAGACGTACGGTATTCCGGGACGGTGAGCACACAAGTTTACCCAGGTTCGAATCTGTCGGCTTTGGACAGACCCTACTCCTGCTAGCAATCGATGTCTACGAAGCCGGAATATGGGTTACAAGGGTTTCGCCTGTGCGAGTTGAGATTGTAGGCTATTGAGGTGTTGCCCTAAAGGCTCTCCCTAGGACGGCTTATATAGATATTCGGCCTAGGGTTTACAGGAGAGATCTATCCGGCTACGACTAAGAGTCGGTTACAGAGTACATCTTGAACTACAAGTAACATTATGGGCCTAAGTCGGTAAGTCTTCTGGGCCTTCCCGTAGCCGGATTGGATTCTGTATTTCTCCCTGACTGGGCCGCCCGTGAAGCAATGCTCTAACCTGAAGTGGGCCACCCTGGTCAGTGAGGAACTGTGAGGATACCCAGAAAGTATATCCCCAACAGCAGCCCCCGGAGGCCTCCAAGATCCAAAGTCAGATTTATCATCGTCTAGCTTGATATTCGGCTTGCAGAATCTTGAAGGGTTCCTGAAACTTCACAACAAAAATACGATCCGGGTCTTAAAAAAATAAGTCGGACCTATCAGTAGGTTAGTCGGATTTTCCAGCTTGATTTCAAACTAAGCTGGAACTTGGTTCCCAACGCCACCTGACACAAGTCATGGTCAAGTCATGCCATCTGACAGGCATTCCATCAGCACGACCGTTGGTGGGTCCACGGTTCGCGGAACCGAGGCCCTGTTTCAATGCGTGTGTGGAGATCGAGGCGACGCAATCATCGCGTGGGTCCTTCCCAGTTCCTTCCACGATGCATGGCGGTTACACTGTAGCATTTGCATGAATCTTGGTGCAGTTAGGTGGATATAAGGGGTTAGGATTTCTTCCTTCTCCTTCCACCGGTCCTTTGCGTTTTCTTCTCCTCCCAATCCTCCTACGCGCATAGAGCCCCCTCGTTCTTCCCCCACGGAACTTTCAGTGCCGCCCCTTTTAGGTCAACTTCTCACCGGAGAAATGGCTTCATCTTCTTCCTCCGGCTTGGCGGCAGCAGCGGTGGCGGCGACAGCGGAAGCGGTGGCGGAGAAGGAGACCTTTCGTGGTCTCTGGATTCCCTACGCTCTCAACGAGGAGGGCCTCAAGAACATGGAGAAGGAGGTACTTCTTGCCGCCGGCGACTGGCAGAGCGGCTTCGAAGAAGCCGTCCCCAACCCGCGCGACGGCGAGTGGGTCCACTTAGACACCCATCTCGACCGAGGCCTGTCCTTTCCTCCCTCGGAGTTCTTCTCCGAGGTGATAGATCATTACGGAGTTCAACTCCATCATCTTCCTCCCAACTCTCTGTTAGAAATGAGCGCATATGCTTCGTTGTGCGAGGGCTTTCTCGGCATTAGGCCGAGTCTGACTCTCTTCCGGTATTATTTCCATGTCCGGAGAAACTCCATTACCGCCGGTGTTCCTTATATCACTGGCACTATTAGTTTTTCGCTTAGACGCGACCGGGCGTATCCCAAAATTCTAGCCAGTGACTCAGTCAAACAATGGCCAGCCACATTTTTCTATCATAGGGATATTCCGGCTCCCGGCAAAGCCACTGCTTTGCCGGCTTTCATCAACGGAGCCGCCACGGCCCAACCTTCTTGGGACGAGGCTGCTCCGGCTCTCACCGACAATCTGATCCTCGCTAAGAGGCGGATCGAATATTTGATCAAACACAAGGATCTGAAGGGATCCGACTTGGTCCAGTGCTGGGTCTCACGTCGGATCCAGCCCCTCCAGTATCACGGAACCCGACTGATGCATTCCATCACGTCGTCTCCGAAAGACTCCCTCCGCATCAGCTCCAAAGCCTACACCACTCAAGGCTATATAAGCTAGATCAAGTGGCTGATCCGGGAGCGGGTCGAGAGGAGAATCCCAGAGGTTTCTCTGGACATGCACATGGCGGATAACCCCGTAGTGCCGGTAAGCTTCTATCAGTACATCTTTTTATGTGTTCTAATCTTTGAGTTACATTGCAATACTGATATGCTTTCTTCTTTTCAGCTTGCTGACCTCCCCGAGTCGGAATTTGCTCCGCTCGAAGGATATCCTCCGGAGTTCTCTCAGGAGGTAGAAGTGGTCCCATTGCCGGATCTTGCGCTTAAGAAGCGCAAAGCTCCGACAGTGGCTGACGGCACAAAGGAGGTGCCTGTTGTGAAGTGGTAACTTTCAATCACAATTCTCCGCCTTTGTACCTTATTCAAATTTCTTTCCGAGATGTAATGTTTTCTGACTTTACTACATTCTCAGAGCAAAACCGCTCGTCAAGGCCAAGGGGAAAGGGATTCCTTCAAAGCCGCTGCGGCAGATGAAGCTTACCATAGCTTCCCCTGCCGTGGGTCCTCCGACTCCTGCCCCTCAACCTTCTGCAACACCGGTTATCTCGCCGGACACTGCAGAAGATTTGGCTCCTTCAACGGGGCCTGCGAACCTTGGATCACAAACTGACATCACCATGAGTGTGTCAGATCTAGATAAGGGTGAACCCTCTTTGGGTAATGATCCCTTGGCAGAAACCTTCGCCAAAAACCTCCTGAGCAATCTGGGTCTTGCCAAGTCTGGCTTGTCCCGGAAATCTGCTGAAGAAATCCAGCGGCTTGCCAAGCAATGCTTAGAGAAGAGAACTTTATCCGCCGAGGAAGAAGCGTAAGAAGCAGAGGACGTCAAGTTCTCTGACCTTCTTGCCTAGGTGCGCCTTCGTGATGAGAGGATTAGGACTGGTGAGCTTCCAACAGCCCCAGTGATTCCTCTGACTCTCGCCGAGAAGGTGGCTGCTGAGGTGAATGCGGGTTTGGATAAACTCACCCGCGAGCAATATGTAAGTCGGAATTCCAACTCCTGTTTTTCCTTTATTGTATTTTATATCATATCCTCTAGCCCCCAAGCATGAAGTAGGATAAACAATCCGGGTTTATGCTTTACTAGGATGCCAAAGAACAAACTAGTGTAGCCCCCAAGGCTCGTGCTGATATTTTAGCAAAAATATTAGCCCGAGTCTTAGTAGCTTTCTGACTTACAGAAAGTATGTTCCTATAACCAGGAATTACTGAACAATGTCTGCGACAAGTGGAGAGAGATCAAAGCTCTCTGGCTTAAAAATGTTGAACTCAAAGTTACCAAGGATGAGGCCGAAGGTAAACATTCCGAGACTCAAACCTTGTCTTTGTTATTTTCAATGTCGAATTTTTCTGAACTTTTGTTCTTTTTGACTTACAGCGCTGGTGAAACAATCCGTCGCCATGATTGAAGAGGCCAAGAACCTTAAGACCCTGGTGGTGGAGAACAAGGAGCTTCGCCAAGAGCTGGATCAGCTCAAGGCCAATCATGAAAAGAGCATAGCTCAAGTCCTTGAATCCTCCTCCATGGCTACTGAAGAGCGTGATCGCAAGAACGCTGCTCAAGATAAAGTAATCTCGGACCTCAAGAATGAGCTCAGCAGAGAGAAGGACATGTCCCAGGCGCTCCGGGCTGAACTCCAGAGTCTCCGGGAGGAGAAGACCAAAATTGAAGGCGTCATTTTCGGTACGTTCCATCTATCTGACTTGTCTCTTTCTTCAACTTTTATCAATGTCGGATTTTTCTTAACTTGTTTTGTGTATAGGTCCTCTGAACTTGACGGACTCTTCCTCCTCCGAGCCCCGCACCCACCGGCTTACCCAAGTCGGTGACCTGCTTCATGACTTCCGCCAGTCCCTTGAGGACGTCGGCGGAGCTCTCAAGATTACGGACATGCCAAGCATGTCGAATTTTCAGGTGCGGGACAAGGCAAAGGAGATGCCGCAGCTTCTTTGGGACTGGAACATGTCCTACGTGTGGACTGCTGTACAGAACGCTCTCACCATGGTCATGAGCCACCAAGGAAATATGGAGATATGGCAAGTGACCAGAGGGTACTGTAAGGTAGACGAAGACGGCCAGGAGCAGGACCTTCAAGCCATCATGCACTCCTGCGCCAGATATGGGTGTCACGTGGCTGACCTGAATAGCTACAAGATCCCCTTCTTCACCCGCGTAGATACTCCGCCTCCTCCTCCGAAAGAACCAACAGAAGTTTCCGACGATGAACGCACCATCTCGGATGCAGACATCTCGGAACGATATCAAGGCGGAATCTCCAGCGAGCCGGCAGCTCCTTCATCTCCTCCTGCACCATAGACCAGAAATTTGTGTATTATTCCGGAAAAACATGATGCATCTGTAAATATGCAGTACTTTAATTTTGCTAGTGCTAAGCTTTTGATCTATTCAACACTTTTGGCTTTGAGTTTTTTTTGTGTGCCTGAAATGCTTACATAAGCACTTGTATTTTTTTGTCTCTACTTATCGTTTATCTAGCTTTCCGCCTCGTCCCTTTCGTGAGCCGGCTAAACCTTCTGCCGAAAACTTTGCCGAGCAACGGAGCCTAATTGCTAAACCAGTTTAAACTCGGAAACAAAGCCGGCTTCCAGTATCAACAATTCATTACTCGGAAAATACCCGCATCCAGCAATCAGACAAATAACCAAAGTAAAGACTAGAAACTTTAGAATTATACCCGAGGGTAGCAGTTTTAGAATTGGAAATCTAAACCAGAACGAACATGAGCATAAAGTACTTTCAAGCATTCTGGGCTTTTCGACTATGACATGACTATTTGGAAATAAGATGGTAAAAACTTCTCAGAAAAATTTGAGGCAACCAAAACTTTTATTTCTCACAGAATCATGTACATATATATGTTTACAAAGAAGGATAAACTAAGAATAAAAGGGACGTAGCTAAGCAATATTCCATGGTCTATCTAACTCATCCGGATTTGTACTACCTCCAGCTCTCTTTCTCTTCTTAGTAGCAGGTCTTTCTTTGACTGGCCTCATGTTAGTTAAGTAGTATGATCCATTGTGTAACACTCGACTAACTAAAAAAGGCCCTTCCCTTACTGGGGAAAGTTTGTGCTTTCTTTGTTGCACAAGCCGGAGAACCAAGTCACCTTTATTGAAAGATCTATCTCGGACTCTCTGGCTATGATACTTGTGTAACTTCTGCTGATAGGCTGTAGATCTCATTTCAGCAACGACGCGAACTTCTTCGACTAAGTCGAGATAATTTTGTCGAGAAATCTCGGCATCCTCTTCGATATACGTGTCCACTCTAGGAGAAGTATGAATCAAATCACTAGGAAGAACTGATTCTGCACCATAGACCAAGAATAAATGTGTGTATCTTGTTGACCTGTTTGGAGTTGTTCGTAAACTCCAAATTATAGAGGGTAATTCCTTTGCCCAAGCCCCCGCAGCACGTCGTAGTGGTGCTTCGAGTCTCGGTTTTAGGCCTTGTAGAATTAAACCATTTTCTCTTTCGACTTGTCCGTTAGCCTGTGGATGTGCGACTGACGCAATGTCAAGCCGGATATTTTGCTCGTTGCAGAATTCAGCCAATTCTCCCATAGAAAAGTTACTCCGTTTTCTGTGATAATGCTATGCGGATAACCATACCGGACTATAACATCCTCGACAAATCTTTTGGTTGTTGCTCCATCACAACTAGTGACAGGTTTAGCCTCAATTCATTTGGTGAATTTATCCACCATCACTAGGAGGTGAGTAAATCCACTTGGAGCTCGTTTACAAGGTCCTACCATGTCAAGCCCGCAGACTGCAAAGGGCCATGTTATAGGTATTGTTCGCAGCTGATCAGCCGGAACATGAGCTTGCTTGGCATACTTTTGACAGCCTTTGCACGTCTTGACTAATCGTTCGGCATCTGCCTGAGCTGTAAGCCAGAAAAATCCGTGTCTAAAAGCTTTTGCAACTAAAGATTTGGCTGCGGCATGGTGACCACACTCGCCTTCGTGGATTTCTCTTAAGATTTCCACTCCTTCTTCCGAAGATACACAACGCTGAAAAACCACAGAAACACTCCGTTTATGGAGCTCACCTTTAACAATAGTATAGGCTTTTGCTCGTCGGATAATCTGCCGGCTCAGCACCTCATCTTCGGGTAATTTGCCATCTACCAAATAATCGAGGTAGGGTTGAGTCCAGCTGGGAATTATAGCCAGAACTGCTATCAAAGGTGAGTCGGATTTGGTCGGATATTCCTCATCTACTCCCTTTATTGAGGGAACTTTGAGGTGCTCTAGAAAAGCGCCATTCGGGACCTCTTTCTACGCAGAACCTATCCGAGATAGTGCATCTGCTTCCTCATTTTCTGCTCGAGGGATGTGTTGAACTTCAAACCCTTCGAACGATTTAGATAGATCATCCACGACAGCTTTATATGCTGCCATGTGTTTATTTGCGTTACAAATATCCGACACTTGCTGAGAAACAAGATCCGAATCTCCATAACACATCAAACGTCGGATGCCAATATCCTTAGCAATCCGGATTCCATGCAGCAGTGCTTCATACTCGGCAATATTGTTTGTCGTTGTGAAGTGTATCTGCAACACGTATAAAAGTTTATCTCCTTGGGGTGATTTGAGCACCACGCCAGCCCCCTCGAGCCTTAGACCCATCGAAAAAGAGGGTCCAATATTCCGACTCAGGGAGGATCATGCTCTCCTTCGTCTCTGTCCAATCAGCGACAAAGTCAGCAAGGATCTGGGATTTGATTGTTGTCCGAGGTTTGTACTTAATGTCGAAAGATGAAAGCTCTATGCCCCATTTGGCGACGCGTCCTGTGGCGTCACTGTTGTTGATTATATCTCTCATGGGAGCTGTGCTCACCACGGTAATTAGATGCTCCTGAAAGTAGTGTCGTAACTTACGAGATGCTAGAAAAACACCGTAAGCCAACTTTTGATAGTGCGGATACCGCTGTTTTGATTCTATCAGAACCTCGCTGACAAAGTAAGTCGGACGCTGCACCAGGTGTTCCTGATTTTCCTTTGGTCTCTCCACCACCATGACGATACTAACGACCTTATTTGTCACAGCAAGATAGAGCAACATCGGTTCCTTAGGTTCCGGCGCTGCAAGGATAGGAGCAGATGGGAGTACTTTCTTTAGGTCTTGTAGTGCAGCTTCAGCTTCGTCAGTCCAGACAAAATCCTTGGTCTTTTTTAGGAGTTTGTATAGTGGTGCGGCTCTTTCACCAAGCCGACTTACAAATTGACTGACCGCAGCAATGCAACCAGTTAGTCATTATACGTCCTTCAGGCGGGTTGGCCTGGAAATATTGAGTATAGCCTTGATTTTGTCTCGGTTCACCTCTATGCCCCTTTGAGACACGATGAAACCTAACAATTTTCCGGCTGGTATTCCAAAGAAGCATTTCTTTGGGTTAAGCATGATGTTGTATTTTCGTAGATTGGCAAATGTTTCCTCCAAGTCGGAAATTAGCGTTTCCTTCTTTTTGGACATTACCGTGATATCATCCACGTATGCATGTACATTGCGTCCGAGTTGGTCATGAAGGCAACGCTGCATCGTGCGCTGGTACGTAGCTCCTGCGTTTTTCAGCCCAAAAGGCATCGTAACAAAACAGAAGGTTCTGAAAGGGGTTACGAATGAAGTTTTGACTTTGTCAGGTTCCTTCATCCGGATTTGGTGATAGCCGGAATATGCGTCGAGAAAACAGAGGAGTTCCGAGCCTGGCGTAGAATCGGTAACTTGATCAATTCTAGGCAGAGCGAACGGATCTTTTGGACAAGCCTTGTTCAAGGCAGTATAATCAACACACATCCTTAAATCAGTGGTGTCCTTTTTAGGGACCATTACAGGATTGGCCGACCACTCAGTGTGGATGACCTCTTCTATGAATCCGGCTAACTCGAGTCGCGCTAGTTCCTTAGCTATTGCCTTACGCTTTTCATCGCCAAACCATCGTAAGGACTGTTTGACGGGTTTAGCGTTCGCGTTTACATTTAGAGAGTGCTCGGCAAGTTCCCTAGGTACTCCGGTCATGTCAGATGGCTGCCATGTGAAGATATCTTGATTTGCTTGGAGGAACTTGACGAGCGCACTTTCCTATGCGCTACCTAGGCCTACGCTTATCTGGGTCACCTTGGAGGGGTCATCATCCTTCAACAGTGCTTTCTTTGTCTCTTCTGATGCCTTGAACTCCGGATTTGGCTTTGTCACCCCCTTCTTCGTTGCGGGCATCTCGAACGGATCTATGCTCTTCTTGATCTCTTGGTACTCCTGGGCGTGTAGCACGGGTTCGGCAAAGGAGGCATTTCCATCCTCGCACTCTCGCGCTTTCTTCAGGTCTCCCCTGATGGTGATCACGCCGTTGGGACCTGGAATTTTCATCATATTGTAAATGTAACACGGACGAGCCATCAAAGCCCAGTAAGCCGGATGTCCGAATATAGCGTGGTATGTGCTCTTGAACGGGACCACTTCGAAGGAAAGTGCTTCCGTCTGATAGTTCTTTGGAGTTCCAAAGGTAACATCCAAAGTAATCTCTCCAGGGAATTAGCTTGTCTTCCTGGGACAACTCCGTGAAAGATCACAGAGCTATGGTTCAGCTGGGTCTCCGAGACCTTCATCCGGCGTAGCGTTTCGACATAGAGAATATTGATGCTGCTACCACCGTCCATGAGGGTCTTGGAGAAACCATAACCGTCAATAAGTGGGTTGATGATTAAGGCATATTTTCCTCGCCTATGTAACTTAGGCGGATGATCATCGCGGTCAAATGTGATTGCCACTTCCGACCAGTCCAGATACTGGGGGACAGCCGGAACGGTTGCATTGAGCTCGTGTAGAACTGCTTTCTTGACCTTTGTTGGTTGAGATCCAAGGAAAGTGACATAAGTGTCCTTCTTGGTGGGAAAAGTTTTCTTCCCTTCCGGCTTGGGATTTGAAGCATCAGCTTCCTCCATGTCGGAATCTTCCTTGGTCTCCTTGCCCTTTTTGGGATTTTTCTTTCCCTTCTTCCGCTTAGCTTTGTAGCCCGCGGTGTCATCTCTTTTGATGTCGTCATTGAAACGACATTCAGCGTTGGTGTGGGACGAGCCCCCATTAGCGTCTAAGTGATGCACACATGGGTTATTGGCAATGTCGGCCCAAAAGTAGGTTTTGCTTGGTTGATGTTCTCCTCTACCTTGGACCCTTGAAGTCCCACGGCCACGCCCGCGGCCTCTGCCACGTCCTCCTCATCCTCCAGACCCGGAAACAGTAGTAACCACCGCTGTTTCCGCGTTGGGTTTTTCTTCCGAGGTATTTTTGCGCTTCTGAGCCTGTTGCTTTGGTTGTCTTGCCGACTGAGGCACAGCTAGGGCATTGAGCAATCCTTCGCATGATCGTCACAAGATCGCATACTTGCTCGCTGTTTCTATCATCTCTCCCAAATCAGTGACCTTGTCACACTTCAAGCGATGACGCAGTAGACCAATTGGGAGACCTGCAATGAAAGCTTCAATCGCAGTTTGATCATTTACTCCCTCACAGGAGTTATTGGTGTCGATCCATCGTCCGAGGTAGTCCCGGCAAGTTTCTTCGGCTTTCTGGGTGCAACGTTGTAGGTCTCCGACCGTACAGGGCCTCCGATATGTGCCTTGAAATTCGAAGAACGACTTTGCATGTCATACCAGTTATGGATGGTGTTCTCCGGAAGTTCATTGATCCATGATCGTGCTGCCTTCCGCAACATAAGTGGGAGATATTGATTGCGACCAGTTGTTCGCCTTTTGGCGATGCAGCAAGCTTGAAGAAATCGCAGCTGTGTATCTGGCCGAGCAATGCCATCGTAGGCTTGGATATGTCTTGAGATAGCAAATCCTTCCGGGAATTTTGTAGCTCTGATGCATGGTCCAAAGCACTTTGGGCCCACGTAGATATCATTGTTTTTGTAGTGCCGAGCCTCTATGTTGGAGTTGATCCTGTGCCTTGCGTCGTTCGGGGATAAAGATCGTCCCGAATGTCGGTTGTGGCTGTGGTGCCTTGGAGCCAGACTTCGGCTTCTGCCACCACCTCCTCCGCCATGTCGTCCTCCTTGCCCTCCTTGGGAGCCATTGTGATGACTGTGTGGTGGAGAGGGTGGGGCAGCCGGATAATTTTCGGCTGATCGCCGGCCTCCATCCGGAACGTCATTATTCTGATTCCGGGGAGGGTCTTGACTACGACGAGCCCCCTGCCTGCTTCTTCCGGCGTGGTTTCCGTCGTTTCTTCGTCCATCGTTCCCACCATGGTGGGGCTCAGCCGGACGGCTTGCATGTCTAGGATGTGGCATTTTTTGACGATCCTCCTCCTGGTGTTTCTCTTTATCTTCTCCCCTTCGATCGTTAGATTCTCATCGGGGAGGATTCCTCAGATTCAGAGCAGCGATGGCCTCTTTCTCGGCCGCCGGTGCGACGTTGCTCTAGTCGCGTCCCTGATCTGCCTCGACGATCCGGTTCTCGAATAATTGTCCTCCCGTCGTTCGGGGCGATAATGCTGCTCCGGAATGCGGTGAGGTCTTACGTCAGCCCATGCCGGATCTGTTCGACATTGGTCGGAATCCCAGACCAGTTTTTGACTTCCAGACAGGGCGAGGTTTTGCTGCTCCAGTCCCTTGTTGAGTAGCTTGATACCCAAACGGATCTCCTCTGGTCCTGGATTAGCTGATAGAATTTCTCGGGCTGCCACGGTATTCTGTACTGGGTTTGGATATACCCAATCTCCTTTGCTATCTTTCCGTGGCTTCCCCATCTCACCTCCGAAAAGGACGACACGGATATGTGGGAATTGGTTGTCATCTGTGGCGCCTTCCGATGCAACCGAGACATGTAGTCCTTGGTTGCCATGCGTTTCTTCTCCACCTCGATGTTTTTGGCTTCATCGAGGAGTTGTTGACGACGCGCTTCTAGGGCTTGGGCCCTTTCGTCCAGCTCTTCAGCAGTAAGTTCTGCAGCTATAGGGATAGGTGTGGTTAATGCAGCATCGATGAGTTTACGCGCACCTTCGGTGATCACGTGTCCATCCACCAATTCTTCTTTTTTCGGCTCCTCTGGGATAAGTGCTCCATCCGAGTCTTCTTCGTATTCCTCGGCAATCACCTCCTCATCCAGAGGGTCTTTTGCCGGGGTTTTGTTTTTCTTGTTTATCTTCTTCGCCTTCTTGGCAGCGCCGGTAGCAAAGACGGCTTTGGGTCCGTTTCCCGGAGTCAAGCTCTGATCTATACTTTCGGACATCTGGACTTCGGGATTATCTCCGACGTCCATGTCATCCTGTGCTTTGGGAGAGTGTTCCCTGGACCCTTCATCCATGGATTCTCCTTCTTCTGCAGCTTTGGAGTTATACTCCTCTTCATATTCCGCGGAGAACTTTCGGAAATCTGCCGACATCATCGATTCATCTGAGGATGCGGGTACGTCGGCGTTTGTTCCAATTGCCTCCAGCATCGAGTCGGTGTTTTCTCCAGCATCGGTAGAGCCAGATTCGGATCCCACGTACCCGACAAAGTGCGACGCGTGCTTCCTGAGGTACCTGCGGCTTTTGCGATCAGCCATGTCGAAACTTTTGATGTTCTCCAGAATTGCATCTGCGCTTTCGCCTTGCAGTATCATACGTCGTAATGTGTACCTTAGGAAAGGTCTGTCTGTCCCGGCATCATCAGAGCCGGAATCAGTGTCACTGATATGTTCCTCCTGGATTTCGACTTCCGCGGGTGGGTCGATCTGGGATCCGGCTCCTCCAGGGAGATCCACTCCAGATTCGACTTGGATCGCTAGGTCTTCTTCAGGCTCGGATTTCTCCACTATCTCCGCAACTGGTGCGGGCTGGGTGGGATTAGGGTTTTCTGAGATCCGGAACTCTGCCGCCTCTACGGACAAAGGGGACCCAGAAGTCTTCTGCCTCTATCATCACCGCTAGGGTGGGTTGGGCAGGTTCAGCGAAACCGATGTAAACAACAATCTCGCCAAAAGACATGATTGTGTAGGCAGTCACGGCCTCCTTAGCCGGAATCCAGGTCTCATCGAGAACGATGAGAGGGACGTCGCTGGCATAGAGGATGCGACCGACGGCGATAGTCTCGCTAATTCCGATTCTTGCAGATTCCGCTCGGAACGCAGATCCGAAGCTCACTTGCCCCACGGTGGGCACCAACTGTCGTCGGATTGATGACAAGTACGCCATGAGGGGGTCCTCGAGGCGTGCGGAAGAGAGGGGTGTGAGACGTACGGTATTCCGGGACGGTGAGCACACAAGTTTACCCAGGTTCGAATCCGCCGGCTTTGGACGGACCCTACTCCTGCTAGCAATCCAGTAATACGGCAGAGCCGGAATATGGGTTACAAGGGTTTCACCTGTGCGAGTTGAGATTGTAGACTATTGAGGTGATGCCCTAAAGGCTCTCCCTAGGACGACTTATATAGATATCCAGCCTAGGGTTTACAGGAGAGATCTATCCGGCTACGACTAAGAGTCGGTTACAGAGTACATCTTGAACTACAAGTAACATTATGGGCCTAAGTCGGTAAGTCTTCTGGGCCTTCCCGTAGCCGGATTGGACTCCGTCTTTCTCCCTGACTGGGCCGCCCGTAAAGCAATGCTCTAACCCAAAGTGGGCCACCCTGGTCAATGAGGAACTGTGAGGATACCTAGAAAGTATATCCCCAACAATCAGAATCATCAGAATCACCACTTTCACCATCCATGTAATCTTCCTCTTCAATCAAGTCTTGCATGTGTCCACCTTCCTTGTCCACATCTGCCTCACCACTATCATCTCCTCCACCTCCAGCCTGACTGCTCTGCCCTGGTTCGTAACCACCACCTCCTCCTCCTGCCTGAATGCTCTGCTCTGATTTGTAACCACCACCTCCAGCATTTGACATAGAGTACATCCCGTAACTTGACTCAACACTCTAGGCAGGATCGTATCCACCATCGCCTCTAGGCGGATTGATCTCCTTCATGACGGGAAGCACTAGTGCGACAGGGTTTACATGTCTGTCTTCGCAACCATTTAACCACTGCACCCAGTCTTTGTAACGATCTACATGCCTCAAAATCCAGTACATGTTCTTGGTTGACTTTGTCCATAATGCATGTACACTCACGGTTTATGTTGCAAGGTTATACCCTAAACAACCTATCAACCATTCCTTCAACTGACTAACACTCCATGTTTGAGGGGCAGTCAAATCCAACTCTATAAACTGAAACTCCCTCAAATCAGCTTCGTACTTATTTGTTCAGACATTACTAGGACCATAGTAAAATACGAATTTCACTGAATTGGACATCTATGTGAACATAAAAACATTTTTTGAACTAAACAAAAACTTAGCAACAAGACATTATACCATGTAGAACAATTTGTCTATATAAATTAAATGTACTGACCAACGGCCGGAAATACTAAGCCACCAGACAAATATTCTCATAGCCTCCTAACCATAGCTGAGTAGCCGCATAATCATACACAATAAACTACGATTATCGAGGGATGAGGGTTTACCCTTGAAGTGTGAGAAGCTGATACGTCCATTTTGCATCACCATTCTATATCATAATTTACTGTTATTCATTGATATATTTCATATTAAGAGATGATACTTATGTTATTTCATCTGTTTTTGCATGGTTGATGACTTTTGGAGCATGGACCGCTGCAGTCAGGATTCTGATGGAAAAGGTGCTGTTTGGGGGCAAAATTCGCGAAGATCATAAAATCCGGGAAAATACATGGAAAATCCTAATTTTCCAGAATACGAAGAAAGCCAGAAGGGGAAGTGGAGATGGGCCACGGGGGGCCACACCACCCCCTGGTGCGGGCCACCCCAGGTCGCGCCATCAGGTGGTGTGGCCGCCCTGGTCCACTCCAGCCTCTCCCCTCTAGCGTATATTATCCTCCCGAAACCCTAGGACTCGAGGAGAGCTCACAGAAAGATTTCGCCGCCTCTACGGGGCAGAAAACACCGAGTGAGAAAGATCTCTCCGGCAGACAAAATTCTGCCGGGGCAATTCCTTCCCGGAGAGGGGAGATCATCGCCATCAACACCACCATCAAGCTGGACTTCATCGGGATCACCACCATCATCACCACCAGCACCATCGTCACCACTTCATACCGCTGTAACAATTGGGTTGAATCTTGCATAGTTCTTAGGGGAAACTTTCCCGGTGTTGATTACTCCTTGTAGTTGATGCTATTAAGTGAACCATTGAATTATTATTTATGTTCAGATTGTTACACATCATTATTTCATCTCTGATCATGATCCATATGATGTCTTGTGAGTAGTTCATTTTGTTCTTGAGGACATGGGAGAAGTCATGTTGTTAGTAGTGGAATTGTGTTGAGAAAGATTCAATTGTTTGATATTTAAGTTGTGGTGTACTTCTTCTAGTGGTGTCATGTGAACGTCGACTACATGACACTTCACCAATATGGGCCTAGGGGAATGCATTGTGTATTTGGCTACTAATCGTAGGGGTTGTGAGGATGAAACCTGAACCCCCGTTAGGAAACCATTGCACAAGGGACGTCAGGGTCTTAGAGTTTAAAGGTGTGGTTAGGTTTCTAACTTAATTACTTTCTTGTACTTGCGGATGCTTGCAAGGGGTATAATCACAAGTATGTATTAGTCCTAGGAAGGTCGGTACATTAGCACAGGTTCACCCACACAACACTTCGCAAACTAAAGAAGATTAATCAACTATATGATGCGAAAGCACTTGATGATATTCCCATGTGTCCTCGAAAACGTTTGGTCATCTTAAGTAATACAACCGGCTTGTCCTTTGCTAAAGAAAGGATTGGGCCACTTGCTGCATTTATTCTTATTGTCTTTTATTTACTCGTACTTTATTACCTATATTATCAAAAAAAAAACTAAAAATCCGTTTGCTAAGTATTTATAGAGAATTCCTGCACCAAGCCATTCGCCAACACCTTCTGCTCCTCGTTGGGTTCGACACTCTTACTTATCGAAAATAATGCGATACAACCCCTATACTTGTGGGTCATCAAGACTATTTTCTGGCACCGTTGTCGGGGAGTGAAGCGCTATTGGAAAGTGGAACTGGTAAAGGAAACTTCTACTGTGAGTATTTTTTACTTCTGTTAGTTGCTTTATTTTCATTATGGATAATTCACTGAGTTTCTTATTTCGTAATGCTACTACCGCTGCTAAGGTAGTAGATGAACCACCACCTGCTGAGAATGATATTTTTAGAATACCTACAAGAATTATTGATCGTGTTATGGATAACTAATATGTTGGAGATGGAACTGTCCATCCTGGTGATCATTTGCTCTTTATACACGAATTACGCGGGTTGTTCAAGTGTGCAGGTATTACTACAAATCAAGTTAAGAAGAAGTTATTCTCATTATCACTAAAAGGAAGAGCTGAGGACTAGTATAAGCTGTTGAAGAATGGTCAAGCTCTTGAATGGGAGGAAATAGTACCTCTCTTTTATTCAAAGTTTTATCCTCCTAGTGAGATTCGTAAAGATCGGAATCAAATATACAACTTTTGGCCTCTTGATGGAGAGAGTACAGCTCAAGCTTGGGGGAGATTGAAGTTACTAATGCTCAAATGTCCCATTCATGAGCTCCCCAATAATATTATTATCAATAACTTTTATGCAAGGATTTCTCTTCATGATAAGGATTTATTGGATGCCTCTTGTGCTGGATCATTCACTCGCATGGAAGAAGAAGCTAAATGGGATCTTCTGGACCGTATTCAAGATAATGCGGAAGCATGGGAGAATGACAAAGGAAGAAAGTCAGGTATAAATTATGATTATGAATGCATTGAATCTTTTATGGGAACTGATGACTTTCAAAATATTAGTAATGCTTATGGTCTTGACTCTCAAGCTATTGCAACTTATTTTAAGGCTTTTGCTTCCTACATTGAAGTTCCTAAAAAGAAGTGGAATAAGTATCATGAACCTTATAAAGATATTGCTAATAGTGTTCCTGCGAGAAATACTGAAGCTTATAGTACTAATCATGTTTTACATGAACCTTACATTGAGAAAATGCCTTTCCTAGTTAAGATAAAGGAACATTCTATGATAGCTAGTATGGTTATTGAAAGTACAAATAAAGCTGTTGAACCTGATAAACAAATGGATGACGAACCTATAATAGCAAATGTGAAAGATTTTGTCACTAAATATGTGGAAGATGGACACACTATCCTCTGTAAGGATATCCCTAATAATGTTTCACAAAGTAGTGTTATGAGAGTTAGTGTCCCTGTGTTTTCTGTTAGGATAAGCGATCATTGCTACAATGGTTCTTGTGATAGCTATATCATTAAATTTATGCATGATACTGAAAGTTATTATGAGAGAGGGAAGATTGTTCTTATGCATCTCAATAATATCAAGTTTCCTCGTTTTATGCTGAAAGTTTTTATGTTGCACTTGCTTTTCCTTCCTATGCTAGTGGCCTCTGGTTTCAACAACTTGTTTGTTTACAAAATTCCCTTGAATAGGAAGTGGGTTAGACTTAAACATGTATATTTTTGCTTCTTAATGCTCTCTTTCACTTCAATTGATATCTTATGTGAGCTTCATTGAAATTGCCGTGCCCATCTTAATGGCTATAAAGAAAGAGCTTTTTGGGAGACAACCCAATATAGTCTTGCTTTCAGTTTGTTTTTGTTTCTTCGAGTCTTGGAAGTTATTGTTTCGGCAATAACCTCCCCTTATCCTTTTTGTTTGGTTTTTCTGTCAAGATCAACCTCTAATGAGAGAGAAGTAAGATTTGGGGAAGTTGCTGTCCTGAAACAGATTTTTCTGCTTCACCGTAAAAATTCGTGAGAGATCTCTGTATGTCGGATTGAGATGTAATTTTTTGTGCTTCTGCCCCAGGTTATTATTGAACTTTCGTTAGTTTTGAACTTTTTGCTTTGAGCAACAGAAGATTTTCAAAAAAATTGATCTTTACCTGCTGGTCCATTTAGAAAGTTTTTGCCACTCTTGCATTTACTTCTTAAGTCGATTTTCTTTTTGAATTCTTTTTGGGTTTTCGAAAGGAGTTTCTACAGTAGCTTATGTTTTGATGGATTTCAGTTGAATTTGGACTTAAAAAGGTTTATTACTGATGACCCACAAGTATAGGGGGTGTATCGCAGTATTTTCGATAAGTAAGAGTGTCGAATCCAACGAGGAGCAGAAGGTGCTGGCTAGTGGTATGGATCAGGAATTCTCTGCAAATATTTAGCAAACGGATTTTTAGGGGTTTTCGATAAAGCAAGTAAACAAAGTACGAGTAAATAAAAGACAGTAGGAATAAATGTAGCAAGTGGCCCAATCCTTTATGCAGCAAAGGACAAGCCGGTTGTATTTTTATAGATGACCAAACGTTCTCGAGGACACATGGGAAGACTGTCAAGTGCTTTCGCTTTATATAGTTGATTAATCTTCTTTAGCTTGCTAAGTGTTGTGTGGGTGAACCTGTGCTAATGTACCGCCCCATCCAAGACTAATACATACTTGTGATTAAACCCCTTGCAAACATCCGTAAGTACAAGAAAGTATTTAAGGTAGAAATCTAACCACAGCTTTAAACTCTAAGACCCTTACGTCCCTTGTGCAATGGTTTCCTAACGGGGGTTCAGGTTTCTGTCACTCCGGCAACCCCTACGATTAGTATCCAAATACACAATGCATTCCCCTAGGCCCATATAGGTGAAGTGTCATGTAGTCGACGTTCACATGACACCACTAGAAAAGTACACCACAACTTAAATAACAATCTATTGAATCTTTCTCAACGCACCTCCACTACTAACAACAAGACTTCTCCCATGTCCTCAAGAACAAAACGAACTACTCACAAGACATCATATGGATCATGATCAGAGATGGAATAATGATGTATAACAATCTGAACATAAACAATAATTCAACGGTTCACTCAATAGCATCAACTATAAAGAGTAATCAACACCGGGAAAGTTTCCCCTATGAACTATGCAAGATTCAACGCAATTGTTACAGCAATATGGAGATGGTGATGAGGGTGCTGCTGATGATGATGACGATGATCCCGATGAAGTCCAGCTTGATGGTGGTGTTGATGGCGACGATCTCTCCTCTCTAGGAAGGAATTCCCCCGGCAGAAATCTGTCTGACGGAGAGATCTTTCTCTCTTGGTGTTTTCCGCCCCGCAGAGGCAGTGGAATCTTTTTGTGGTCGCTCTCCGAGTCTTAGGGTTTCGTGGGGATGATATATGCCAGAGGAGAGAGGCTGGAGTGGGCCAAGGTGGCCACACCGCTCCCAGCCGCGGCCTAGGCCTGCCCGCGCCATGGGGGTGGTGTGGGACCCCTGTGGCCCACCTCCACTCCATCTTCTGGCATCCTGAGTCTTCTAGAAAAATAGGATTTTCCGTATATTTTCCCGGATTTTCTGATCTTCGCGAATTTTGCCTCCAAACAGCACCTTTTCCATCAGAATCCTGACTGCAGCGGTCCATACTCCAAAAGTCATCAACCATGCAAAAATAGATGAAATAACATAAGTATCACCTCTCAATATGAAATATATCAATGAATAATAGTGAATTAAGACATAGAATAGTGATGCAAAATGGACGTATCAACTCCCCCTAAGCTTAGACTTCGCTTGTCCCCAAGCAATACTGAGCTCAATAAACATGACCTCAGGTTTATGGAGTGAAGAGTCGATAAAAGAATACAGACAAGAAGCATCACATTCATTAAATACGTAGATCATAATAGAAGACAACTCACTATTATATAACTCAACTTGCAATGAGTAAAGGAAACACAATAAAGATACATAAAGTGAATCATAATTGGTAATGGCAAACTTAGCTCTTGGTCGAAGAATAGTTGATAATTCGCTGGAGTTCACAAATAGCTGGTTTTTCAATGATATCTTTCAAAGTAGTAAACATCAAGATAAGAGCAATGTGCAAAGAAAGGAACATAAGACATGATTGAATAAATCATCATATGAATGAATGAAACACAACAACTCAAAATACTTGCTGAGATAGAAGGGAATAGGTTTACTAACTCAACTACAAAGTGAAAGAAAGGCCCTTCAAAGAGGGAAGCAGGGATTGCAAGTCTCATAAAGAGCTCCCAAAAATTATGATACTTACTAGCTTTCAGCTCTCATTGCCCCTATCATAGGCATCTTTAGGTGATTAAGTTTAAAGTGATCAAAAATGAAGATATGCATTGACAAGTTGTAAGTTGAGAATCTCATGTCCCTTGAATACGAGGGCCGCTCCTCATGCTACTCAAGTTTAGTCACCGGTAAGTTCTTGTCATCGTAAGCATATGTGTATCATAGAGAACCGCCAACGGGGTACCCCTTGCCCGATGATACGGAAGAATCACCATATCAAAATGACAAGGCAAGCAGACAACAAGCATCTCAGCAATCTTCTTATTTACCATGGGAATATGGTGCTTTTTTCTCTCTTTCGCTTTTCATAATATCTTTTTTTTTCTTTTTCTCTTTTTTCTCAATATCGGACTCTTTTTTTATAAGAAGAATGCTTCATAGATACTCGTTATGGTTACGCTGCAGGTTTCCACCATGTCAGCATGGATTAGACCAGCGGCCCAGACGTTTCTCTAACACACATGCATAACTCCATGGACTTACAAGCTCCCCTTTCATTTCACACCGACGACATCCATAGACAAAAGATCATGATATCAACTTGGTACAAAGTACCAGTGCAATGTTGAAAGCATTCCCCATGACAACATGGTTCTGCTAATTCACAACTTACAAAGCGCAAGCATATACGCAACATAGGTGAGCACAATGGTTCAAGTTTATTAAGTGCAAGAAAGTAAAGTGTGCCATCAAGTTCGTGAGAGCTTTAATCACTAATTTTCACATAACAAGTTTAATTTGGGAGGTAGATAAAACAAGAATTTACTTGGAATAGCAATAATGCTACTAGGTAGGTATGGTGGACACAAATGGCATGGGTTTTGGTTTAAAGGAGGTGGATGCACGAGAAGAATACCCTCTCAGTACAGGTTTTGGCTAGCAAGGCTGGGTAGCAAGTATAAGAGTTGAAGGAAACAAACAAGCATACAAATGATAAAGACAAACATGCAATCTTCCTTGGAAGCACAAAAGATCTTAACCAGAGAATACTAGACTTATCAGCAAATCAAGAAAGAAAGATGATGAAATTATTTTTCTTCTCTAGAGTGCTTCTATCTTTTTCTTTCAACTCTCAAAAAGGTGTTGCTACTGACCGAGCCAGGTTTGCCAAAACCAACTAAATTAACTCAATGATCCCAAAGTGCTACCAATACTAATGACAAGATCAATCATATAACCACGAATTGAAAACTAACATAAGCTAAGCAAAAGAGTGAATGATAGAACTTCTCATTAATATTCCATAACAAAAACTCACACCAAGGGATACATATCTAACGAGAGAGGGGACACTTCCATAATGCAAACCATACTACAAAATAACTCCTCTATTCAAGATATGACTCTATTAAAAAGGTAAAAAGATAGAAGATAGTGATGTGATACCGCGGCACTCCCCCAAGCTTGGAACAAACCAAGGGGATGCCAAACCTGATGACGAATTACTCCTTTGGTGGTGGTGATATCCTCTCGATGAGCTCCTTGATCAGTTTCCCCAAATCCTCAATCTCAAAGGTGAGATTACGAATAAGCTGCGAGTTTTACTCAATGCGGCTCATGATCATGTCAGGTTGAGAATTCCAGCTCTTGTTATTCTTTCCCCACTCTTCCTCCTTGAAGCCTTCTTTTCCTGCATAGCTAGAACGAGGCAAATCCCAATTGGAGGGTAATTTCCCTTTGGGCATATTCTGGTATTGATGCTCATGGATAAGGGTATGGAAAGGATTCTTGGTGCATGGAGGAAGTGACCAGGGATCTGAACGGTGATGAGGAGGCTTCCCTCCAATGGCTAGATTTGCCACCACTCCAATGCTTGCAATGGTAGTGCCGGTATGCGGATGTTGGCCTTGCTCCTCTTCACCTTCACTCTTGATCTCCTTTTCCTTCCCGGGGTCTTGGAGGTCTTCCTCCATAGGCTCCTTCCCTTTATCCTTGGCAGTTGTGCTTCTAAGCTTTCAAAGAGTATGTCCTGACAGAAACAGATCGAAACAAAAACACGATATATGGACCTCGGGGGATCCGGGGGGTTATATATTATGAAGTTTCATATCAAAAGGAAGGTACTGGGAGAAAACGAGTCGGAGGCGGAGTCCGGGGTGGACTCACCACCTGGTGGTGCAGCCAGGGGTGGGCCCGCACCACAGGGTGGTGTGAGCCACCCTGGCTCCGGTTCCGTCCCTTTTTCGCTTCGTAACTTTCCTTATTGACTAAAAACTGCAAAAATATAGTTGTATTGTAATTTCGCGGAACTTTTCTTACCATAACTGTTACCTATTTGAAAACAGACTCTGCAGGTCTCTGAATTTGGCATCTAGTAGATTCTTTCGGAGTCACCACTTGAATAACATCAATATATTCATCTACATACACTTATTACTTGAGTCATAAAATCCTTCTCTTCCTTATTACACCATTGTCTCCACTTCCTGGAAATTTCTTTCACACAATTCTCATTAGCAACATTAGTATAAGTGAAGTGATAAAACCTTTTGATTCCAACTTCAACTGAAAACCATCAAAACAAAATCTACTGAAAAAACTCCTTCCAAAAACCCAAAATGAATTCAAAAAGGAAATCGAATAAAGAAGCAGATGCAAGAGTGGCAAAATCTGCCAAAACAGACCAGCAGGTAAAGATCAATTTTTTCGAAAATCTTCTGTTGCTCAAATCAAAAAGTGCAAAACTAACGAAAGTTAAATAACAACGTGGGGCAGAAGCACAAAAAATTACAGCTCAATCCGACATACAGAGATCTCTCACGAATTTTTATGGTGAAGCATAAAAATCTGTTTCGGGACAGCAACTTCTCCAAATCTTACTTCTCTCTCATTAGAGGTTGATCTTGACACAAAAACCAAACAAAATAGATAAGGAGCGGTTATTACCGAAGTAATAACTTCCAAGACTCAAAGAAACAAAAACAAACTGAAAGCAAAAACAAATTAGGTTGTCTCCCATAAAGCTCTTTCTTTATAGCCATTAAGATGGGCATGATAATTTTGAAGAAGCTCTCATAGGGATATGAATTGAAGTGAAAGAGAGCATTAAGAAGCAAAAACACACATTTAAGTCTAACTCACTTCCTATGCAAGGGGATTTTGTAAACAAACAAGTTATTGAAACCAGAGGCAACTTGCATAAGAAGGCAAAAGAAGTGCAACATAAAAACTTTCAGCATAAAACGAGGAAACTTGATATTATTAAGATGCATAAGAACACTTTTCCCTCTCTCATAGTATCTTTCAGTATCATGCATAAAATTAACAATATATCTATCACAAGGACTATCATAGCAATGATCACTTATTCTAACATAAAACACAGGAATACTAGCTCTCATAACACTACTATGTGAAACAATATTAGAGGTATCCTTGCAAAGGATAGTGTGTCCCTCTTTTTCATATTTAGTGACAAAGTCTTTCACATTTGCTACAATAGGTTCATCAACCATTTGTTTATCAGGTTCAACAGCTTTATTTGTACTTTCGTTAACCATACTAGCTATCATGGAATGTTCCTTTACCTTGACTGGGAAGGCATTTTCTCAATGTAAGGCTTAGGTAAGACATGATTAGTAGTATAAACTTCAGTATTTCTTGCAGGAACACTCTTAACAACATCTTTATAGGGTTCATGATACTTATTCCACTTCTTTTTAGGAACTTCAATGTAAGAAGCAAAATCCTTAAAATAAGAAGCAATAGCTTGAGAGTCTAGACCATAAGCATTTTTAATATTTTGAAAGTCATCAGTTCCCATAAAAGATTCAATGCATTCATAATCATAATTTATACTTGACTTTCTACCTTTGTCATTCTCCCAAGCTTCAGCATTGTCTTGAATACGGTCTAGAAGGTCCCATTTAGCTTCTTCTTCCATGTGAGTGAATGATCCAGCACAAGAAGCATCCAATAAGTCCTTATCATGTAGAGGGAGCCTTGCATAAAAGTTATTGATAATAATATTGTTGGGGAGCTCATGAATGGGACATTTGAGCATTAGTAACTTCAATCTCCCCCAATCTTGAGCTGTACTCTCTCCATCAAGAGGCCAAAAGTTGTATATTTGATTCCGATCTTTATGAATCTCACTAGGAGGATAAAACTTTGAATAAAAGAAAGGCACTATTTCCTCCCATTCCAGAGCTTGACCATTCTTCAGCAGCTTATACCAGTCCTCAGCTCTTCCTTTTAGTGATAATAAGAATAGCTTCTTCTTAACTTGATCTGTAGTAATACCTGCACACTTGAACAACCCGCATAATTCGTGTATAAAGAGTAAATGATCACCGGGATGGACAGTTCCATCCCCAACATAGTAGTTATACATAACACGATCAATAATTCTTGTAGGTATTTTGAAAACATCATTCTCAGCAGGTGGTGGCTTATCTACTACCTTAGCAGTGGTAGTAGCATTACCAAATAAGAAACTCAGTGAATTAAACATAACGAAAATAAAGCAACTAACAGAAGTAAACAATACTCACAGTAGAAGTTTCCTTTACCAGTTCCACTCTGCAATAACGCTTCACTCTCCGGCAACGGCGCCAGAAAATAGTCTTGATGACCCACAAGTATAGGGGGTGTATCGCAGTATTTTTGATAAGTAAGAGTGTCGAACCCAACAAGGAGCAGAAGGTGCTCGCTAGTGGTATGGATCAGGAATTCTCTGCAAATACTTAGCAAACGGATTTTTAGGGGTTTTCGATAAAGCAAGTAAACAAAGTACGAGTAAAATAAAAGACAGTAGGAATAAATGCAGCAAGTGGCCCAATTCTTTCTGTAGCAAAGGACAAGCCGGTTGTATTACTTAAGATGACCAAACATTATCGAGGACACATGGGAAGACTGTCAAGTGCTTTCGCTTCATATAGTTGATTAATCTTCTTTAGCTTGCTAAGTGTTGTGTGGGTGAACATGTGCTAATGTACCGCCCCATCCAAGAATAATACATACTTGTGATTATACCCCTTGCAAACATCCGTAAGTACAAGAAAGTAATTAAGGTAGAAACCTAACCACAACTTTAAACTCTAAGACCCTTACGTCCCTTGTGCAATGGTTTCCTAACGGGGGTTCAGGTTTTTGTCACTCTCGCTACCCCTACGATTAGTAGCCAAATACACAATGCATTCCCCTAGGACCATATAGGTGAAGTGTCATGTAGTCGACGTTCACATGACACCACTAGAAAAGTACACCACAACTTAAATAACAATCTATTGAATCTTTCTCAACGCACCTCCACTACTAACAACAAGACTTCTCCCATGTCCTCAAGAACAAAACGAACTACTCACAAGACATCATATGGATCATGATCAGAGATGGAATAATGATGTATAACAATCTGAACATAAACAATAATTCAACGGTTCACTCAATAGCATCAACTACAAAGAGTAATCAACACCGGGAAAGTTTCCCCTATGAACTATACAAGATTCAACGCAATTGTTACAGCAATATGGAGATGGTGATGAGGGTGCTGCTGATGATGATGGTGGTGGTGATGACGATGATCCCGATGAAGTCCAGCTTGATGGTGGTGTTGATGGCGACGATCTCTCCTCTCTAGGAAGGAATTCCCCCGGCAGAAATCTGTCTGACGGAGAGATCTTTCTCTCTCGGTGTTTTCCGCCCCGCAGAGGCGGCGGAATCTTTCTGTGGTCGCTCTCCGAGTCTTAGGGTTTCGTGGGGATGATATACGCCAGAGGAGAGAGGCTGGAGTGGGCCAGGGCGGCCACACCACTCCTAGGCGTGGCCTAGGCCTGCCCGCGCCATGGGGTGGTGTGGGCCCCCTGTGGCCCACCTCCACTCCATCTTCAGGCATCCTGAGTCTTCTGGAAAAAAGGATTTTCCATATAATTTCCCGGATTTTCTGATCTTTGTGAATTTTGTCTCCAAACAGCACCTTTTCCATCAGAATCCTGACTACAGCGGTCCATGCTCCAAAAGTCATCAACCATGCAAAAATAGATGAAATAACATAAGTATCACCTCTCAATATGAAATATATCAATGAATAATAGTGAATTAAGACATAGAATAGTGATGCAAAATGGACGTATCAATTACCTCGCTTACACTAATGTTGCTAATGAGAATTGTGTGAAAGAAATTTCCAGGTTAGTGGAGAAAATGGTGTAATAAGAAAGTGAAAGGTTTCATGACTCAAGCAATAAGAGTGAAGATGAAGAGGAGGCAAAGCAAGGCCAACATCTGCACACCGGCACTACCATTGCAAGCATTGGAGTGTTGACAAAACCTGCCAGGGTCAGAAGGACTGCACGGATGTCAACTGGAGGGAAACCTCCGCGTCACTATTTGGCTCCACGGTCACTTCCTCCACGCACCAAGAATCCTTTCCATACCCTTATCCATGAGCATCAATACCAAAATATGCCCAAGGGGAAACGACCCTTCAACTGGGATTTGCCTCGTTCTAGCCATGCAGGAAAAGAAGACTTCAAGGAGGAAGAGTGAGGAAAGAATCGCAAGAGCTGGAATTCTGAACCCGACATGATCATGAGCCGCATTGAGCAAAACTCATAGTTGATTCGTAATCTCAGCTTCGAGATTGAGGACTTGGGGAAACTGATCAAAGAGCTCATCAAGAGAATACCACCACCACCGAAGGAGTAATTTGTCATCAGGTTTTGGCATACCCTTGGTTGATCCAAGCTTGGGGGAGTGCCGCGGTATCACATCACTATCTTCTATCTTTTTACCTTGTTAGTAGAGTCATATCATGACTAGAGAAGTTATCATGTAGGATGATTTGCATTATGGAAGTGTCCCCCCTCTAGATATCTATGTATCCCTTGGTATGAGTTGCCGTTATAGAATATTAATGAGAAGTTCTATCATTTACTCTTTTGCATATCTTATATTAGTTTTCAATTCATGGTTATATGATTGATCTTGTCGTTAGTATTGGTTTCACTTTGGGATCATTGAGTTAATTTAGTTGGTTTTGGCAAACCTGGCTCGGTCAGTGGCAGCACTATTTTTGAGAATTGAATGAAAAGATAAAAGTACTCTAAAATAAATATAATTTCATCATCTTTCTTTCTTGATTTGCTCATAAGTTTAGTATTCTCTAGTTAAGATCTTTTGTGCTTCCAAGGAAGATTGCATGTTTGTTTTTATCACTTGTATGTTTGTTTGTTTCCTTCAACTCTTATGCTTGCTACCCAGCCTTCCTAGCCAAAAACCTGTACTGAGAGGGAATGCTTCTCGTGCATCCAATCCTTAAACCAAAACCTATGCCATTTGTGTCCACCATACCTACCTATTAGCATTATTGCTATTCCAAGTAAATTCTTGTTTTTACCTACCTTCCGAATTAAACTTGTTATGTGAAAATTAGTGATTAAAGCTCTCACGAACTTGATGGTACACTTTACTTTCTCGCAATTAATAAACTTGAACCATTGTGTCCATCTTTGTTGGTATATGCTTGCGCTTTATAAGTTGAAGTTAGCAGAACCATGTATCATGGGGAACGCTTTCAACATTACACTGGTACTTTGTACCTCGTTGTTATCATGATTCTTTTGCTTATGGATCTCGACGGTGTGAAATAAAAGGGGAACTTGTAAGATCATGGAGTTTACATGTGTGTTAGAGAAACGCCTGGGCCGCTAGCCTAAGCCATGCCTAATCATGGTGGAAACTTGTAGCATAACCATAATGAGCACTCTATGAAGCATCCTCAATAAAAACCTATGCAAATAGCAAATAAAAAGATCGCTGAGATGCTCATTGTTTGCTTGCCTTGTCATTTTGATTATGGGATAGCTCCTGTATCATGTGCAAGGGGTACCCCGTTGGCGGTTCTCTATGATACACATGTATTTACAATGACAATAGCTTACTTGTGACTAAAGTTGAGTAGCATGAGGTTCGGTACTCGTAAGTAAGGGGCATAAGATTTCAACTTATAACTTGTCAAGCATATCCTCTTAGTTGTGTCACTTTAACCTTAATCACCTAAAGATGCCTATGATAGGGGTAATGAGAGCTGAAAGCTAATAAGTACCATAATTTTTGGAAGCTCTTTATGAAACTTGAAATCCCTGCTTCCCTCTACGAAGGGCCTATCTTTTACTTTTAGTTGAGTCAATAAAACTATTCCCTTCTATCTCAGCAAGTATTTTGAGTTGTTGTGTTTCATTCATATGATGATTTATTCAATCATGTTTCTTATGTTCCTTCTTTTGCACATTGCTCTTATCTTGGTATCTACTACTTTGAAAGCTATCATTGAAAACCAGTTATTTGTGAACTCCAGCAAGTTCTCAACTATTCTTCGACCAAGAGCTAAGTTTGCCATTACCAATTATGATTTACTTTATGTATCTTTATTGTGTTTCCTTTACTTATTGCAAGTTAAGTTATATAATAGTGAGTTGTCTTCTATTATGACTTATGTATTGATGAATGTGATGCTTCTTGTCCGTATTATTTTATCGACTCTTCACTCTATAACCCTGAGGTCATGTTTATTGAGTTCAGTTTCTCTTGGGGACAAGCGAAGTCTAAGCTTGGGGGGAGTTGATACGTCCATTTTGGATCACCATTCTATATCATAATTTACTGTTATTGATTGATATATTTCATATTAAGAGATGATACTTATGTTATTTCATCTGTTTTTGCATGGTTGATGACTTTTGGAGCATGGACCGATGCAGTCAGGATTCTGATGGAAAAAGTGCTGTTTGGAGGCAAAATTCGCGAAGATTAGAAAATCCAGGAAAATACATGGAAAATCCTATTTTCCAAAAGACGAAGAAAGCCGGAAGGGGAAGTGGAGATGGGCCACGGGGGCCCACACCACCCCCTGGCGCATGCCACCCCAGGCCACGCCACCAGGTGGTGTGGCCGCCCTGGTCCACTCCAGCCTCTCCCCTCTAGCGTATATTATCCTCCCAAAACCCTAAGACTCAGGGAGCGACCACAGAAAGATTTCGCTGCCTCTGCGGGGCGGAAAACACCGAGAGAGAAAGATCTCTCCGGCAGACAGAATTCTGCCGGGGGAATTCCTTCCCGGAGAGGGGAGATCATCGCCATCAACACCACCATCAAGCTGGACTTCATCGGGATCATCATCATCATCATCACCACCATCATCTCCACCAGCACCATCGTCACCACTTCATACCGCTGTAACAATTGGGTTGAATCTTGCATAGTTCTTAGGGAAAACTTTTCGGGTGTTGATTACTCCTTGTAGTTGATGCTATTGAGTGAACCATTGAATTATTGTTTATGTTTAGATTGTTACACATCATTATTTCATCTCTGATCATGATCCATATGATGTCTTGTGAGTAGTTCGTTTTGTTCTTGAGGACATGGGAGAAGTCATGTTGTTAGTAGTAGAATTGTGTTGAGAAAGATTCAATTGTTTGATATTTAAGTTGTGGTGTACTTCTTCTAGTGGTTTCATGTGAACGTCGACTATATGACACTTCACCTATATGGGCCTAGGGGAATGCATTATGTATTTGGCTACTAATCGTAGGGGTTGCCGGAGTGACAGAAACCTGAACCGCCGTTAGGAAACCATTGCACAATTGGCATCAGGGTCTTAGAGTTTAAAGTTGTGGTTAGGTTTGTACCTTAATTACTTTCTTGTACTTGCGGATGCTTGCAAGGGGTATAATCACAAGTATGTATTAGTCCTAGAAAGGTCGGTACATTAGCACAGGTTCACCCACACAACACTTAGCAAACTAAAGAAGATTAATCAACTATATGAAGCAAAAGCACTTGATGATATTCCCGTGTGTCCTCGAAAACGTTTGGTCATCTTAAGTAATACAACCGGCTTGTCCTTTGCTAAAGAAAGGATTGAGCCACTTGCTGCATTTATTCTTATTGTCTTTTATTTACTCGTACTTTATTACCTATATTATCAAAAAAACCTAAAAATCCGTTTGCTAAGTATTTATAGAGAATTCCTGCTCCAAGCCATTCGCCAACACCTTCTGCTCCTCGTTGGGTTCGACACTCTTATTTATCGAAAATACTGCGATACACCCTCTATACTTGTGGGTCATCAGAAGCCACTCAGTATATCGGCCTCGAGTCACCAGGCTAGCACCACGACGCAACTCATACTACCCCCAACACCAAGCTCCATCACAGCACAACCATTGCCATTGCTCCAATGGCATACTACCACCATTCCTCCAAAGAACCACCACCAAATCGAGTCCCAAGCTAATTCATCAATAGATCGGGGTTTCCCTACCTCTCTAATGGTTTTAGATTAAAGATTTGGTGGAAAACAAGGAAAAATCGGACAAAATAGCTGTAGGGAAATGGTCAGCTCGAGCTTGGAGAGAGAAGAGATAAAATGGGCACGCGAGGAAGAAAGAGAGGAGCGCGTCGCCGATACTGCTCTCTACTTCCACTCGGTCAGCCTGTGACCAAATGGGCACTCGGCCAACATGAGGCCCCCGCGACATGCACTCGGTCTGGTCCACGCCGAATGAGGATTATTCTGTCTGGCCCACGGCCGAATGGGGCATTTGGTTGAACCCAGACAAACGATGTCCTCGGTATGGAAAATCTTAAATTCATGCAATACTTATCGAAATGATTAAAAAAGTGTATTATTAAAAAAATCGCTGGATACCTTGCATATTGAGAAAAATTAAATAGTGGAGATTTCTATTTAGATATAGAAGATTAACATGATTGCTCAAAATAGGATATGGTTCGAGAGAATAAGTTAGCATCCTGCTGGACTTCATCGTCTCCCGGTGTAGTCATGTCTCATTCTGAACTTCCGATCATCTACTAACGATATGGCAAAATGTTTCTCTCGAGAAAACAAAGGGAGCTAGCTAAAACGGGCCGAGTCGGACATGTTCTTGGGAAACTGAAAGGGCTGATGATGTGAAGGAGCTAGCTAAAACGGGCCGACTCGGATATGTTGTTTGGAAACTGAACGGGCTGATGATGGGTTCTCCCGGCCTACCGATCAAACAACAACCTAGGAACGTTTTTCCTCGATCGAGGGAAATACGAACGAAGGACGAGGACTGTAAACGATTTGTCTAGCGATCGATCGAAGGAAGGACGGTTGAAGGACGAGGACACCTAGCGATCCCTCTCCCTGCGCTTTAGTCTCCGATCTGCCGGCGGCGGCGAGAACTCGTCCCCAAACATACCCGGCGCCTCCCACGTAAGGTAAGCCCCAGATCTGCCGCCGGAGGCGAGAACTCCCCGCAAACCCACGGTCTCTTGTTGGGTACGAGCATGCGCTTTATATCTTTTATTATGTAGCCCTTTTGGTGCCTACCCTTTTCTTAAGCGATCGGATTCTAGTCGCCAGAGTGCTTGTGCTTTTCATGTGATGTCGTATTTTGGATTGTTGTTGCTCCTTTTTGTTTGTTTGTTAGTTTGGGATCTCTAATATATTCCTCTTTTGTTGTTCGTTGGGGTCTCATCCTTAGAGTATTATTAGTAAATTGATCCCTTTATTTTTGCGAAAACAGAGATGTGGTTTCTGGTTTAACTTTATCCTTGTTAAAATTATCCTTGTGATGTGGTCGAGATGTCTGCGCTTCTTTGTATCTGATGATTGTGGAACTGTTTAAAATGATTATACTGTACTCTTTATGACTGCTGAAAGTTTGGAACTTTTTTTTTTCATTTTTCAAGGGTTTGAAATATGCTGAAAATCAAGGGAAGAGATGTTCCCACTAGAACAACAAGGAGCAGTAAGTCACTGTTGTCAATCTTCGCGCCTCTTTTTCTCTACGCGTTTATTCGTACAGTTTTTCCAAAGCATTCACAACTATAATCTATAATGCTTCTGTAACTAGGTAGCTTGCGTTTGAACGAGGCATCCAGTAGATTAATTGATCGTGAAGGTGGTGTACTCAGTCAAGAACTTGCTGCAAAGTTGTCCCCAAGCATTGTCTCGCTTGCCTCATTTGATGGTGATTGTAATATATGCGCATTACTTCTCCATCTTCGGTATTTAATCATCATGACTCAAGTTACGTCCTTGTGTAGGCGAAAAGATCCATTCTGTATGCACAGGCATGGTTGTCCGAAATGATCAACTAGGTGCATCTTTCGTGACATCTAGAGATTTGGTTACAACTAAAGATTCAGGTTATTATAACCGTACGTTTAAGGTTGGTATTGCCATTTTTCCTGCACTTCCTTACGTGCAGATTTTATTTTGCAAGAAGCGCATATAACCGTATCTTACAGCAGTATATATATATATATATCAATTAGATGAGCTAGCCAAGAAGGGTCAACTGTGTATTGTCAGCAATGTGACAGAAACAGAAAATGAAACATATGGAGTTCTATAGGCTAAAAGAGAAGTAGCAAAACACCTAGATCTAATCTAATCATATTACATCTTCCTTGCTTATTTAAGATGTCTGTAACCATTTGATAATCATTGGTATACCTGTTGTCTTGTTGTATTATTACAGATAAAAGTGCATCTACCGAACGGGGAAGTTGTGAAAGCATCTGTGCAATACAACAGTGTAGCTCACACCATGCTTGTTGTAACCACTAAGTTCTTCCCTGATCTCCGCCCAGCTTGTTTACCACCAATGCAAGTTGATTCTTCCATGGATTTATTAGCAGCAAGTTTATGCCGTATGTCGGACAAATTTTGGGTCACCACTGGGAGACTGACTGACAGTCCTGCTGGAGTTGAGAGCCCTGAAATCATGTGGTCCACATGCAAGATCACTGAGGTGCTTTGTCAATTTCTGTCCTATTTTTTCTAACTCTCTTTTTGAGGCGTCACGGATTTTATTTTGTACTAGGCTGGAAGCGGTGGACCTCTTGTTGATTTTGGTGGGAATATTGTTGGGATGAACCTCTGTATGACAAAGGGAAAAACCTCGTTTGTACCAGCAAAGCGAATTGTTGAATGTATGCACAGGCTTGGGTTCTGGTATGTCATCTTTTTTTTATTTTTTTAAACGGAGGCAAAAGCTTTGTGGTATCCATTAATTAAGAAGAGAGTGTCCAATTTTTAGGAGAAAACCAGGCGAAAACCTACAACAATAGGGCCAAACCCCAACAAACATTACACATATCTATATTTTAATCGTACTGATGAAAAATACAAACACAGAATGTGTTATTGAATCTATTGGTGTGTAACAAAAGCTGGCTAGATCAAAAAAATTGGCTGACCGACCTGATTTGATTGGTCTTTGGAATGGCATTTTTTTTGGCTCGCCTACCCCTAGGCGCACCCTGTGTTATTTTCACTTAAATTAAACAGGCTAGATATCTCTATCAGAGACATTCACATCTTACGATGTTCAAACCCTGGCCATCTTAGGGCGAGCAACTTTAGTACAGATCTTCCCTAAACCATCTGATGGTTGGTTAAGCAACTTCAATGCTCTCTGTCCGATGAGTCAACCCCAACCCCGCTATTGCAGCCCAGTTCATCTGGATGCCGGTGAGCAGAGGGCGTGGGAAAGCTCCACCAAAACGTTGGCCTCACAGTTCTCCCGTTCTTCTCGGTGGGTATACTTTGGGGCTAGTCGTGGCTGATCAACCGGTTTAATATATGCTAATGGGAGGTGAAACATCGCGTCTTACCTGCAGAAGTACAGAAGTCCACATATGTCACCGTTCAAAGTGAGAAATAGTCATCACAAACTACAGTCAACATGACTAACTAACCATACTATAATCAAACTTGAAAAGCAACAAATAGTCATCAATTTTTCTAGAAAAGAAATAGTGAGTTGGTTGGCCTGCTATTGGGCTGTGCTAGACAGGATTAATTTGACGGACACTTACACAGAAACGTTCACTTAATCATTTGAAATATTCTACACTTTTAAAAACAATGGAAATGTTGTCTTCATGCATTCAGATCTCTACATGCTCACATCTTTCACGTTTTTATTGGCTCATCATGAAAATCGAGTAGAATCACTATTCAAGCCAAGTTGCCGATTGTTTGCCAAGCAAGTTGGCTGCAAAACAATCAGAGACCTAAACTTTTTGCCAAAAAGTTGGCAGCTACAATGGTTATAATCCAAACAACCTTAACTTAGCAAAATATTGGTCATGCCTTTGCTTTGGTTGGGCTAGTTAACCGGGACACAAAACAAACACATCCTCAATTATTAATAAATATACTATGCATTATGATAAGCTTACTACATTCTGCTGCAGGACTTATTTGGATAATATTCCCACACCATCGAAGTTCGGTTCAGAAGGTGAAGTAAGCACAATCACTCCTTTATAATTGTATGATACTAACGTTGGTCATGCTGAAGTATGCATATATGAAGTCAGCTCGTCTAAATTCAGTCTCGCGTCCATTATAGGTACTTCAAGTATAGATACCATTGTAGGTAGCTCAAGTGAGGGAAATGAAAATAAGAACCAGGAACCTTGTGCGTTTCCTATCCTTGAAGCTAATGGCGTATGGTGTGACCTCAATCAAACACTTGCTTTAAAGTTGTCTCCGAGCATTATCTCCGTTGCTTCATTTGATGGTGATTATACTAGTATGTGCACATTTCCCATGTTTGCATTTAGACATCAGTAGTTAATGACTGAAATTATGATGTTGTGTAGGAGAGACATTGAATTCTGAATGCACAGGCATGGTTATTGACAGAGAATTGTCTTCAGCCTCTTTTCTGACGACAGGAAGTTTGTTTGGATCATTACATGACACTCTTTGGCACGATTTGACGGTTTGTGCTGCCATTTTTTCTGTGCTTTTCCTGCTTATATTTGATATGTGTAATGTTTATGCATAACGTTTGTCTTGCTTTGATGTATCATTACAGATCAAAGTGCGCCTTCCGAATTTCGAAGTGGTCCATGGGTGGTTGCATTACTATTCGTCTCCTTACAGTCTTGCTGTCATCGTCACCCATTCCTTGTCGCCCTCCCTTGATCTTTTTGTAGCACGTCTTGGCAGCAACGTGCATGTTGAGTCGTCTGCTGAGTTATTAGCTGTAAGGCGTTGCTTTGACTCAGGCAAGTTAGTGTCCACGAGAGGGTCACTGTTGGGAGTCCTAAGTTGTAACGTGTGTGTTGTAGAGGGGGTAAATTGTAAATAGTAACCTGTATATACCTGTGCTGAAGCAATGGTAGAGGGAGTATGAGGATTCCAGAAAATTCACCCACCTTCTCATCCATCTTGACCTTGTTCCTCAGGCGACCCATCGGTGATTGAGCTCGATCTATCAACATGGTATCAGAGCAGCGGTGGCCAGCCGTCCCGAGCTCCGGTCGGCGGTGATTTGGCGGCGCTGGGTGGTGGCGGAGATGGTGTGTGCTGATTTGGGGGTTTGCCCGTGAAGAGGAGGTGCTGATTTGGGGTTGAGGCAGAGCGCAAGACATCAGGGGGGAACAAGGGGACGTGCAGGAGGCTGGTGGTGTGTGGCTGATTGAAATCGAAGGTATCGGTGGCTGCCGGCTGCCCACGGCCGGCTCGTGTGTGGGCAGGAGAAAACAAGGACGTGAGGTGGAGTGTGGAGGTAGTGCAGCTAGCTAGGAGTGAGCGTGCACTGCAGCAAGGTGCAGCTAGGTCTTGGAGGAGGAGAGGCGACTGCAGGAAAGAGCCTTGGAGGGCGCGGCTGGCAGCGCACATCCAGCGAGTTTCTGGTGGTAAGCTCCAAGGGGAAGTTCGTGTGCTGTTTTGTGGAAGCTTCAAAAGATGGCCGACAAGGATGATGCTCCTGCGACGGTCACTGCCGGTGAACTTGCAGCGGTACTGCAAGCCATGGATGAAAAATACAGACCCCTGTTTGATGCTCTTAGCAAACTGGGAGGAGGATCAAGACCCGAGGTTGAGGTCAAGGAAGAAGTACATCCACTTCAGATGCCTCTTGTGAAACTTGAAGGATCCGAGAGCTATGCGAGCTGGGCTGAGCACGCCGAGACAATCTTAGTGTCTAGGAAACTTGAAGGCTATATACTGGGCACAATTGAGAAACCGGCAGAAGAAGGCTCCAAGGAGGGGCAGAAGTGGAAGATGACTAATGCTCTGGTGAGAGCATGGCTGTTGAGTTCCCTTTCTCCCCAAATTGCTAAACAGGTTGAAAGGATTAAGGAGGCGTCTGAAATTTGGCGCCTTCTAAAGGGCACTTATTCTGGAGTTGGAAACGAGATGTTGGCATGTAGAATCCAGAGGGAGGTACAGGAGTTACGACAAGCTGAGAAGTCTGTAGTTGAGTATGTGTCGGAGTTAAAGAGGTTATGGAGCGATCTTGATTACTTTGACCCGGTTGAACTGGAGTGCGGAAAATGCATTGAAAAATTTAACAAGTGGACTGAAAGAAGGCGTGTTAGGGATTTTTTAAATGGCCTTCATCGCAGGTTTGAAAACCGCAGGGCTGCACTATATGGCAATGGCAATGGAAAATTGCCAAGCCTAGAGCAGGCAATTTCGGCAATAATGAGCGAGGAAACACGACTGAAACTCGAGACAGTAGATTCTGTCGAACAGAGCATGGTGCAAAAACGCTCAGCCTTTCTCGCTGCAGGCGGTGAAAATTATCAAAGGACTGCAACAAGTTTTCAGGAAAGGAAGTGCTTCGAGTGTGGCAACCCAGGACACCTAAAGGCAGCATGCCCCCTGTTGATTGGGGCAGGGGCAGGCCGTGGCAGAGGCCAAGACTGGCGTGGTAGAGGCCGCGGGCGATCTTTTGATGCCCGTGGTGGTGGTCGTGGAAGAGGTGTGCATCCACTGGGAAGGGCGAACACATGCACTATTGTTGAGTTGACTGCTGATGAGTTAGAAAGGTGGCGTCAATTCAAGAATTTGAGCCTTGATGTTGGACAATCTTCAGAAGCACATGGAGCATCGTCATCAGCAAATTTCTCTGGTAACTTCTCTTATACTGCATCGTGTGGTGATGATCTTTCAACATGTGCACAATGGTTAATTGATTCTGGTGCTTCTCGACATATGACTGGCTCTAATAGTGAGCTTCATAACTATGTTCCTGATCTAAAAGGGGGGAATGTAAAATTGGCTGATGGTTCTACTCAAGTGGCTGTTGGGTCCGGAACGGTTCATTGCGGCCCACATATGTCCCTTTCTTCTGTGTTGCATGTTCCTGCATTTCCAATTAACCTTTTGTCAATAAGTTGCATCACCAAGGAACTAAATTGTGCTGCTATATTTTTCCCTACGTGGTGCATATTCCAGGAACTTGGGACTGGAAGAAGGATTGGGATGGGGAGCATGCATGATGGATTGTATTACTTAGACTGCAATATCCCCCATGGAGTTGCTGCTGCAGTGTCTACATCGCCACTAGAAGAACTTCTACTTCAACACCGTCGGTTGGGACATCTATCTTTTGTTGTATTGGGTCGTTTATACCCTAATCTGTATCGTAAGGTTAGCAAGGTGAAATTAGTATGTGATGCATGCCAGTTTGGAAAGCAAACTAGAAGCTCTTATTTGTCATCGGATAATAGGAGTAATGTTCCACTCCAAACTATCCATTCAGATGTGTGGGGTCCTAGTGGAGTGACATCTCTAAATGGATACCGCTACTTTGTCACATTTATTGACTGTTGCACTAGAACTACTTGGGTTTATGTCCTGCGAAATAAGAGCGACGTGTTCCAATGTTTTAAAGATTTCCATAATTTGATTAAGACTCAGTACAATGCATGTGTTAAGATACTTCGTACTGACAATGGTACCGAGTATGTGAATAATGAATTTGATGATTATTTATCAAATTATGGAATCATACATCAAACCACCTGCCCTGGTACTTCTGAACAAAATGGCCTGGCAGAGAGGAAAAATAGTCATATTCTTGAAATTGCACGGTGCATAATGTTTGCCATGAATGTGCCTAAATTTTTGTGGAGTGAAGCGGTGATGACCGCAGCTTATTTGATGAACAGGATGCCTTCAAGAGTACTTGGATACAAGACACCAATTGAGTGTCTAACAGGGAAAACTACATATGTGGTTCCCCCAAAGGTATTTGGATGTACATGTTTTGTAAAGGACAATAGATCTTCAGTTGGTAAACTAGATGCAAAGGCATTAAAGTGTATATTTGTGGGGTATTCTGGTAAGCAGAAGGGATATAAATGTTGGTGTCCATCTGCAAGGAGGATGTTTGTGAGTATGGATGTGGTATTTAGAGAACATGAACCATTTTATGGGGAAGCAACTGATTTGAGTGATGTATTCCCTGATCTATTTGCTAATGATATTTCAGATTCAGACTGTGAGACAGGGGAAAACAAGGAGGAGAAAGACAAGCATGAATCTCCTGAGGTTATCATTGGAGTCATACCGAGTGAAGACATGAACACAGCAGAAACGAGCAAGTACAACGAGAGGGGAGCCACAAGGTCTGGTGGTCTAAACCAAATGAAGAGCATAATTTACAGGTATATACGAAGGCACCAGACTGGAGAGAAACAAGCTCAAGGAGAACAAATCCCACCTTTGGGACATTCTGAATCCCAAGTACAAGTCGATTTGCATGATTCAACTTCACATGAAGGTACATTTTTTCCTCCATGTGATGACCTAGATGTCCCTATTGCTAATAGAAAGCAACCTCGAATACCGCTGGAAAATTGCCTCAAGACTATCCCAATACCTTGTCTCCAATCATGTTTCATACTCTGGTCGGTTCGGAGTATAGATCATTTATAGCTGCTCTAGATTCAACTTCTATACCTCGTGACTGGCAAGAAGCAAAGAAAGATCCTAGGTGGAAAGAAGCAATGCTAGAAGAAATGGAAGCACTTGATAAAAATAATACATGGGTTCTTACCACAGCTCCCGTGGGAAAGAAAATTGTGTGGGTTGCAAGTGGGTGTTCACCGTGAAGCAAACACCTGAAGGCAAGGTAGAAAGATATAAAGCTAGACTAGTGGCGAAAGGATATAGCCAGACTTATGGAGTGGATTATGATGAAACATTTGCCCCAGTAGCAAAAATGAATACCGTTAGAACAATGATATCAATAGCAGCAAACTGTGGATGGAAACTATTCCAATTGGATGTTAAAATGCATTTCTTCATGGAGATCTGCAAGAAGAAGTTTATATGGATATTCCCCAGGATTTAATAGTAATGAAACTAAAGGCAAAGTGTGCAGGCTTAAAAATCTCTTTATGGCCTCAAACAGTCACCGAGGCGTGGTTTGGGAGATTACGCAAGGAGATTCGCTCCCTAGGATATCAACAAAGCAATGCAGATCACACTCTTTTCTTTAGACACCATAATGCTAAGATTACTATACTTGCTATCTATGTTGATGACATTGTGATTACAGGAAACGACGATGAAGAAATTAGGTGTCTAAAGAAGACTCTGGCAAAATCATTCGAGGTTAAAGATCTGGGATATCTACATTATTTCCTTGGAATAGAAGTTGCTTACGGTGCCCAAGGTATTTACCTATCGCAGCGCAAGTATATTCTTGATTTACTTTCTGAAACTGGGATGCTTGAGTGTAGACCAGCGAGTACACCGATTGAACAAAACCATGGGATCATAGCAGACTCTGGTGATCCTATAGATAAAGGGGAATATCAAAGATTAGTTGGGCGCCTAATATATTTATCACACACAAGACCAGATATAGCATATGCAGTGAGCATAGTAAGCAGATACATGCATGATCCTAGGTCTGGTCATTTGAATGCTGTGAATAGAATTCTGCGATATCTTAAGGGTTGCCCAGGTAAAGGCATCTTATTCTCAAATCAGGGACATTTGAGGGTAGAAGGTTACACTGATGCTGATTGGGCAGGATGTTTGGACGATAGAAGGTCCACATCAGGCTATTGTATGTTTGTAGGCGGAAATCTGGTCAGCTGGCGGAGTAAGAAGCAGAGTGTAGTTGCACGGTCTACTGCAGAATCAGAGTTTAGGGCAATGGCCTCGGGCTTGTGTGAGTTGATGTGGCTAAAACTCTTACTAGCTGAACTCAGGTTATGTGGTAACACACCACTCCAGCTATACTGTGATAATCAGGCCACTATCAACTTGATAAATAATCCGGTTCACCATGACAGAACAAAACATGTTGGAATTGATAGACACTTTATCAAAGAAAAACTAGACGAGGGAACACTTCAAGTTGGGTTTGTCAACACGGTAGATCAGCTTGCTGATGTATTAACTAAAGGTGTTAGTGTTTTAGTGTTTGAAAAGCTATGTAACAAGATGGGGCTTATAGATATATTTGCCCCATCTTGAGGGGGAGTGTTGGGAGTCCTAAGTTGTAACGTGTGTGTTGTAGAGGGGGTAAATTGTAAATAGTAACCTGTATATACCTGTGCTGAAGCAATGGTAGAGGGAGTATGAGGATTCCAGAAAATTCACCCACCTTCTCATCCATCTTGACCTTGTTCCTCAGGCGACCCATCGGTGATTGAGCTCGATCTATCAACAGTCACTGATACATGAAACACGGACAGGTGGAATTCTTAAGAAAGAGCGCAGATTGTCGACATGCAAAATCATCGAGGTGCGCTGTTGATATCTCATCTGATTTTTCTACATGGTCGAAGTCAACAATTGTACAGTGAATTCATGATATTAGGGTCATACTCCCTCCTGTCCCAAATTAGTTGATTCAACTTTGTCTAGATAGCATATACATGTGTAACAAAGTTGAGTCAACTAATTTGGGACGGAGGGAATATTTTTTATCAATATTGGCTCTAAACTTTTCGATGTCCCCAAATTACATTTTCCCCGTGTGTGGTAGGCTGAGCGTAAGTTATTTTTTTGTGCTAGGCTGCCAGTGGAGGACCACTTGTTGATTGTGATGGGAATGTTGTTGGCATGAACTACTATGATGGAGGAATAACTTCATTCGTACCAAGTAATCTTATTTCAGAATGGTTGGCGCCTGCTCATGTATACTGGTAAGGTTGTATTCCAGCATTTATGCTGAACAGCTTTTCCAGTGGGCTTACTGTCCTTTGCTATTTTGATACGTCAACACAGTATGACAGTCCTATGTCAATTGGTTGAGAAAACATTATTTCTGCACTATGTCTCTTGACAGAAGTGCAGATGTGTAGAATAAATCAAACTAGTGAAAGTATTGTGTGCATGAAAATATGGTATGAATTTTTCCCATACGGAACAAAACATAGTTCAAAGCATCCATTTGCAATGAGCAAAGAAGCTAAGGTCCAAGTCATCAAAACGCTAACCAGCCAAAAACGAAAATTCCAACGAGCTAGAGATATGTATGCATATGCTAGACTAATAGTTACTCCCTCCTTTCCATAATATAAGATGTTTTAGCTTTTGTGAAACGAATGTATCTAGACATCTTTAAGTGTATAGATTTGGAGTGAACCTACACACTAAAAGATGTCTAGATACATTCGTTTTACAAAAAGATAAAACATCTTATATTTTGGAACGGAGGAAGTACTTTCATTCAAAAGCCATATTGATGAAAATACCATATGTACTATGCGGGACCAAGAACTGTTAAAGCTTTGAGTTTCTATGTTCTGTTTCATTATTGAAAAATATATTGAGTAAAGTGAGAACAACAAATTTCGTGGTTATGAAGGTGATGGGGTGTGGCAACTTGCAAGACGTCCACCCCATTCTTACCTTTGAAGCCCTTAGGATGTGTTTTGTTTGAGGTCAAGCAGGAATGTGTTGGGATACCCATGTCAACATGGATGGGTATATTCTTCTTTTTGCTTGGTTGGATGAGAGGGATGAACTAGTTTTTTTTTTCTTTGGTAGAAGGTTGTGAGGTGGATACGATGAACTCTTTTTTGTTTGCTTGGAGGGACGAGGTATATTGTTATTGTGCTGACTTTTTGGTCATGAGGTTATGCGATACTCCTTTTTGCATTTGATTCCAGCAAGTTTCACAAGTTCACAATGTTAAGTTCAGCAATATATTAAACCAGATAACATTTTTTGAAAAATATGAACTGAACTTCAACATCTTAGTCATCATGGAGGCAAGCATATATGCCAAAGCTACATAAGTTAGCATCTTTGTCTTATTGTCCATCGACAATGCAGAATTGAGTAAAAATGTAACTTTTAACATGACATGACATGCAACACTTCACGAAATCCCAAGTCGTCCGCTTCAATTTCTTCACTCGTTCTGGTCATGGTTAAATGCCCACTTGCCCAGCAGAGGGCCTATCCTATCACTAATGCTCAAGCCGCTGCCAGCGCTGGCAGTTGTTGTGGCTGTTTGAACGTGCAAGTTGCTATCTGAGCATTCAGTGGCAAGCAAAATGCGGTTTGAACACCACTAAATAGTACATAAGTGGCTAAGTACACCACACTTCCATGTAGGCTTTCACGCATCCATCCCTGTAAGCATAAAAGAAAACTGCAATATTGTTCATTTTCTTGCAGTGTTGTTATTATTTATTCTTGCTGTCCTATTGTTCTTGTTGCAGAACCGTGCTGCTCATTTTCTATATTTTTATTTTCTTGTGAACTCTGTTTTTTCGATCATGACCATTCAGTTGTTTTAGTTATTTGACATCCATGCTGAAAATGACCCTTCGTTTCTGCATCAATTACTACATTTAGGGCTGCAAGTAAAGACCCTTACCGTCGGAAGGGGATACACCAATCTTCCACACCTCATAGTGACAGTCCAAAAGGTAAGCTAAGCACAACCACCCTTAAAACGATATGCACTAGCAAGCAGTTCTTCATCATTTTCTAATGTTACTTACTGATAATCATATTTTGGTTCCTCCAGCGCTGCGGAACGCTAGTTTAAGTTAATGGTTGTAGTTCTCATGCAAATTTATCAAATTCTACTGTTCCCAGCAATGACTACTACTAAGCTTTTTGATCATCACGGGATCACTAACTGTTTCATCTTGTAGCACTCACTGATGATGAACTTCGGCGTATACTTCCTCCCTGGCGATGTGATGGTGAGTGGGTGCTTTCGATTTTTCCAATCATTACCATGCATGGTGAATTGCTTCACCTTTGTTGCTCCTGCATTTGTTTTGACTATCCTGATCATCACTAATACATTGTCATGAATCACTTAAACCTGTTGCACTAGGATTTACAAACAGAATAAATGCGATCTTACTTTCTAAGGGTTATCCTTCGCCAAGTTTTACTGATGGTGAGTAGTTGCTATCCATCGTGATGACTGTTCCCTGCTGTGTCAATTTTTGACAGCTTTGTTCTGACTTACTTATGTCCCATGCTCACTTAACCAGATGGCATGTACTTGAAATGGTATTTTGAAGAGGAATTTGGCGAAATTTGGAGTGAGCCCACTAGGGGAGTTGCTTCAAAAATGTCTCGGAAGTGTTGTGGCACTTGCCTCATTTGTTGTGGAAAAACCCGAGGGTTCTGGGGAACACATAAAAGGTGATTTTGCTGTTGTAAGCTCATTATATGTTTTCATATTTGGTCACTTGATAAAAGTTTGAAATTACATTTTGTGCAGAGAAAAAAATTGCAAGAAAGTTTGCTTGCACAGGTGTATTTATAGAATGCGATGAATTCACTACAAGAATTCTGACTTCAGCAAGTTTGATTAGGTCTGGTGATGGAAAGAACATTCATCCTGAATATAAGGTTGGTGATCCTAGTCATTACAAGCTTATTTTACTTTTTCATTAAGATACTAGTAAGTCTCACTTCATTACTGTAGATTGAAGTTTGCCTTCCAAGTAAACGACGTGTGGATGGGACATTGCAACATTGTGATTTAAAGTATAATGTGGCTGTTGTTAGCATCAAGGCTGTCTGCAGTTATCGTGCAGCAAAACTTGATGAAACGTCTCAAACTGAGGTTGGAGCTCAGGTAGTCTCTCTAGGGCGTGGCTTTGAATCAGGCAAGTTAATGGCCACGGAGGGGGCTGTGACTGGCAAACGTAGATCTTATTGCGAAGACGGTGAAGAGCTTCAGATATCTACTTGTAAAATCACCAAGGTACACTGCTGACTTCTCTCATCTCTCTCCACCTGTTGGAGATAAATAGTCCATGAGAGTATGAACTACCAGTGACTATTTCCCCCTTGCGTAATCCTTTCTTGCGGCTTCATTGTTATGCTATAGGCTGGTATTGGAGGGCCCCTTGTTGATTTTAATGGGAACTTTGTTGGCATGAACTTTTATGACACGGATCAAACTCCTTACCTATCAAGGGTTAGAATCCTGGAACTCATGAGGTGTTTTACTGCAGAACGGTACGCCCCATATCTTCATGTAATATGTACTCCCTCTGTTTTAAAATATAAGATGTTCACCTACACACTAAAAGGGGTCTAGATACACTCCTTTCACAAAGCTAAAACATTTTATATTTTAAAACGGAGGGAGTAGTTTTCTTTATTCTGGTGCAAGTGCTCGAAGTGCTTGTGAAGTACACAGTATTTTGAGGGAGCGTAGTCGCAAAATCCTTTTGATCATTAGTAGTTGAATTTCTGGTGATACAGTGTAGAATTGACAGCAACTGAATTTGGATTAGGTTATTAGTCTATCTTTGATCTACTACTACTAGCAGTTTGAAATAAGAAGTCACGTGCCTTATTTTGCAGTGAAAAGATTCGATGTTTTGAAGGTTTCATCTTCTTTGGAAATAATGGCAATATTGATGCCATAGAGTTTGTCTACTGTTTCCCAGCCTCAAGTTGTGTGCTGTTTTAAGGTTGCCAGAGCTGCTTAGGGTTGCCTTGCTTCTCTTCCTAGATAATTCGATAAGCCATATTGAGCTACAGTTAACATACAACATACTGTTGAACTGATTTGATACTACTGTATAGGTCCCATCTTGTTTGAAAAGTATAATACTGATTTGATACTACTGTATAGGTCCCATCTTTTTGAATTGGCGTTTGGCCTCTTTACTCTAGCTGCAAGGCTGTTAATGCTATAGCTTAGGCCAGACATAGATCTTATTATGTAGTGGTTCGTAATCTCAAATTATGTTGTTTTCTAGTGTTAGGGACAACTGCTTAGCGGTGGCTGTGTTTTGTAGTATTAGGCACAACTGCTTAGCTGTGTCTGCTTTCCCTTTAAAGGTTACTGAATAAGCAAACAATTAATATAAAGCATCATGCATATCTGAATGAATTATTTTTGGATGCTAGAAGTCTGAAATTACCATTTGGTTTATCTGTAGGACTGTTCCTGTTGCTTTCGAGACTCCAGACAATTCTGAATTTCCTAGGTACATCTATCCTAGCGCTGGCATCTCAATACATTTTGTCCCACATAAAATGTTCAGCTTCTGACCTTGACTTGTTTCCATCCACAGCTGGCTCGTGCCTGACGCAGAATGGATTTATCCGACTCGTTACCCTCGTGATGCCAAACCTCAGCTATGTTGAATTTCTCTTAAGAGTAAAAGTGCTGCGCTCCTATTTTATTTGACCCGAATCAAAGTAAAAATCTTGTGCACGTATTATTTAAACTGAATCAGAGTAATACTGATGTGCTTTTTATTGAACAAAAATAGTGGCTACCATTGCTGCTACCTACCCATGGTAACCGTCCATTAACCGTGCGGTTATTTCCCACCTCCCCTTTTCTTAAAAGAAACACCAAACTCCCACGAAGCCCCTGTGCTCCTCACCGTTAATAATGAAATCCTAGTTGTCTTCAACCTTGTCTGAGTAGGCCACTGTTAGAGTATTAGGTATATACGGTTGTTATGATAGTTTAGATAGAGTTAGGATCTGTTTACGTACAGTCCTAACTTGAATCAGGATCTGTTTACGTACAGTCTTAACTTGAATCGTACTCTAAGATAATCCTCTGTACGCCTATATATACTCACCCATAAGATTCAATAATATATCCATCATATTTCGTCAAACTCAGTAGTTGAATGCAAGTGTCAGTATGCAACCTATGATTAAGTTGACATTTTGTATGGCAACAAACAATAATAAATACTCCCTCCGTCCCAAAATAAGTGACTTGGTTTTGTCTAAATTATGATTTATCTATAAACTAAAATGTGTCTAGATACATGTCAATCTATACTAAAATAAGTGACTTTTTAAGCTGGCGTCTCTTGGACAGAAATCGGACACTAGCACATACTGTACTGAAGCAGTATATGCAACTGCACTGAAATATGGAATGGAGTTTAGCTTCATCTTTGCTAGAACCATAGGTGAAGAAAGCGACAAGCAGGTCAAGGAAACAGAGGCTAGGGTTTAGGGTTTAGGGTTTAGAGCACCTTCTTCTGAACATCAACTTCAACAGATACAACTATATTGTGACTTCCTTTCTTTGTTTCACCAAGGGCAAACAAACAAGAACTCCAGATGAAGAAATTCTGCAATAAGTGAAAGAAATGGATCGAAGAAGGGCTAGAAAGTGTCAGGCTTAGTACTCCCAAGTTAATGTAGTCCTAGAGGGTTTTCTTTAGTCTGTACTTTATGTTGAATGTTTTCAAGGAACAGTTCCATGCGAGATTTCACGGACGGATTCCATGGTTCAAGTTTCTTTTTTCAATGTGAGTACTCAGTGCATGTCAGCACCAACTCAGCCTAATCTGAAAAATTCTTCAATGCCTTCAATAAAATTAGGAAAAATAAAGTGTTTGAGGATTCACTTGATGGCTTCAGTGTGGGGATTTCTGAGTATGTATTGCTCTAGTTTACATAATCAAAGAACGGCTGCACTGAGAAATCCAGGAACCAGCTACTTGATACTCTGTAGGGCTCACACAGAGCTCACACAGAGCTGATAAATATCTACAGCCCTCCTGAAAAACACTACACAGCTGATTTGGTATCTTCCAATCCCAGAAAATTTCCTACGGACTGGTTCGGTTACTAGGGAACCAATCCCTACATGGAAGAACTAACCCCTCATGATTGGGTTATCTCCTCATTTCACCCAATCGCCATTAATCCCTTCCCCCGACACCCCCCAAAATCCCTACAAGATTGTTTGCTTTGTTCGTTTAGTCACCACGGGGACTTGCAACTAGAACACACAAAGTTCAGGCAACAGCCAAGTCAAGGTCAGTCAACAACAAGGCATTGCTTTATCGTAACTACTGTCGATCCATGTGAGCTCCTAGACCAAAACTGTAATGCAACAACACTAACCAACTACTCACATAATTATCACCTATACTCCATAAATTAACTCATGGGGATTGCCAAGAATTAGACATTAAAGTTTACTCCATAAATTTCAAGTAACTAATGGATCAAATTTAATTCCAGATTTGGTCACAGATCAAAGAACTATGCATTAGATAGAAACAAAGAACTATGCATCAAACATCTCTACTATTCATTAAAGGAGAAGTCGACATGATGGTGGTACGTCCCTCAGAAGTTGCCCCTCGACGTGAAACAATTTACGGGTAGTGCCACGATTCCTGGCTGGCTGGTACGTCGCCCGCTCCTCTCCTCTCCTCACACCGGAAAATTTTTGGCACGGAGCTATCCCGCTGGAAGAAAACCAGGGCAGTTCATCAGGTGTGCGTTATTAAACAACTACTAGGAGAAAACAAAGCGCACTTCAGATCTCTCCCGATTTCCGAACCACCATGGCGACCCATCTTTCCCACGACCATCCCGACGCCACCCTGCGCCACTACCTCTGCGCCGCCTCCCCATCCCCATTGGATGAGGAACCGCCACCCCGACCGCCTGATGCGCATATCCAGCCGCGCGCTGCAGAGGCGCCGTGCCCAGACTCGCCACCGTCACTCCGCGCTGGAGATATCCGACGTCGTCGCCGCACGCCGCCTCAACCTTCACCTCTGTGCGCCGCGCACGCACCTCTCTCTGTGCACCGACGCCTACAAGCCGAGGATCAGGGCCGCACTGCATCACCGTTCGTGGATGTTCACGGAACGGCCTGGATGCAGTAAGATTGCTAACAGACTGTCTCCTCATGCGACAACATGTTTTTCCCTGAGCACATATACTTTCTTTTCTCCACCATGGAAGCCAAATGTTAGCAAGTTCTTTTGACGTCATCCGCCTTCTTCTGGAGTAGCCTTTTGTTTAGAACAAATCTTCTTTATTACAATGTTAGATAAATAACCGAAGTCACCAGTTGATAAATATCGTAAAGATTTGTTCAAATTTTTAGCTCAGCTTGTAAAGTGAACACTGAGCAATGTGCGACGGAACTTCGGAAGCAAGCACAAGAAGTCAAGAATAACAACATCACGAGGGAATTGCTATCTTCTGAATTCAGGTTTCCTTTTTTTCTGTCCATATAGGTTCAGCCTGATTGGAGGCAAAGCTGACTTTGAAGAAGATCGAACATTGCATTTTGAATCTCGATACCAGTGACCGTGCAACAAAACAATTGATGAAGAGAGCTGGTTCGTGTTGCTAGCTGAAGGAGCAGTTTGATTATCTCACCTCGAGACTCGGAAGCAACATGATGTGTTTATCTGGTGAGCATGGTTGGTATCTTTCTGCCATTGAGGATATGATTGTTGCAATCCCAGGATGTTGCAATTATCTATTGGTGCATCTCATTTTAGTTTTTTTAAGGAAAATGCAAGAGATGTTCATGTCATGTGTGCTCGCTCTAACACTTCTTCAATGGGGAATTAACCGCGTAGTATTGGTGCCATGTGTGTTTTCAGGTTGATCAGTAAACAGAGTAGATCAAAAGTTTGCTTCTCAATAGATTTTTTGTACATCAAATTGATCCTGTATAAAGCGAACAACAATTTTTGGAGATCAGAACTGGTTCATCATCTCAACGCTATTCAGGCAAGAGAATCTGCCATGGATCAAGCAGTATTCTAATGACACGCTCAATTCTGCTCTCCAGAAGCCAAGGCTGCTCAAGCATGTCATCTTCTCGATGATGTCATACACCTCCAAGCGAGTTCAAATAATCAAGCATTCCAACAAAAGGCATGGTGCCTTGTTGTTAGTTTTTGTCTAGGAATGAAAGATGAAGTCTAAATTTCTCTGATGGTGTCGCTTGTTACCTGGCTGTTGCTTCCCTATGTATATAGCAAAAGAAGATGCAAGCAGACAGCTGCACCAACGGCAGACCTAATCTACATGATATGTTTAAAAAATTATTTTATGTGTTTGGTCGATGTAGAAATGGCAGCTAACTAGCCATGCCTCTAGCACTACATGCATGCAAAATTATCTGCACAAGCACGGATACAATGGAGTTTGCATGTGGTAGAAGAGAAATAGTTGACACTTCATCCTCTCTAGGTTCTACCATAATATTTATGTATTACGATCTGCATTTTATCACATATGATAGGTTGGTCGGCTGATAGTTGTACACACAAAGGCTCGTAATGTCTGTGGCACCGCTCTTTACCTTGGCCTTTAATTTTGGAATTTAATTTTTTTCTTATAGCTGGCTGATTTAGTATTGCACATGGCAGAAACCTACATATGAATGCAGTAGCAACATATTGGAGGATATTGTTTTAGTGGAAAGTGTATAATTGTTTTGCCCTGTGTTTGCAGATTGTAGATCATGCAAAGCTTAAGTTGAAATGAACTTGGGAAGAGCTAACGATGTCATTTTTTTTGGGTGCAGACACTGGGTGTAATTGCTATCTTCGTATATTAATACATCGCCCCTGGAAAAAAACCCGATGTCATAATTAGGTGAAACTTATTCCGTGAAACATAAAATTATATCATTTAATTACATTTTCATAGTCACCGGATGCTTCATTCAAACAAAACAATTCATTGAACAAGTTATTTTTTTTGCGATACCACCGATCTCATTAATAATCATCAACGGTAGTACAAAGGGGCCAACGAGTTAATATCCTTAAAACCTTATGTATTGTTCTGTGGCAATGCATGTGTCTAAAACTATTTACGACAAAAGAAAACTAAAAGGTCGTAGCAACGCACGGATATTTCACTAGTAAACAGTAAAAGGAACAAACTTTAGCAGCGGCGGCTATCAAAGAGTGCATGGAGGAGGAGGTAGGCCTCATCGGCTGCGGCGGCGGGTTGGGGAGGTCGACGGGAGCAGACGCATGTCGGAGTTGTGGCAGGCCATGGACGGTAGCGACAGGTCAGGCCGGCAAGCACGGGCAGGAGCTTGGGCCAGCGAGCACGGACATGAGCATGGGCCTTCAACGCGGACGGGGCATGACGCAGCAGATGACCGCCCACCGCGTCCCGGCTTGTTGAAGTAGGGGACGGCGCCGCTGACTCGAGCTTCCTCACGGCCGCGTCCGCCTCACCTATTGCGTTGCCGCCGACCCCCAAATCCCCCCAATATTCAATTTTTACTGCGTGGAGGCGCAACGGCGTGGCTAGGGTTTGCAGATGTCGATGGAGCGAAGGGCGCGGGAGCATAGTAGGAGGAGGGATCCAGAGCTACACGGCGGGGGCAAGGGGGTGGTGGCCGGTGAGGGAGCGGCGCCGTGCGCGGGCGAGGTTGTCAGGCGGCGACGGAAATGGAGAAGATGGGAAGGAGAAGACAGACATAGAGGACTGCCGGTTCGGTCGGACATTTGTGAAGGGCTTTTGCATAAAATGGACTGCACGACATCTTTTGTGGGACATAGAGAGTAAGAAAAAAGAGCCAATCGCGTTCCTGTACAATCACTCAACTTATTTTGCCTATAAAGCACAGAAGGATTTTTTTTCTAGGATAATAAAAGCATATCTTTTCACTCATCAAATATCCAGCAGCAACGGTGATATGTGCATATAATCTTCTCAAAATATCTTGCATCTGTTTCGCTTCAGTTCCTCGATGCTCTCTTGGATGGTTAGCACTTAGCAGTCTCAATCAGCCACCCGTCTTCCGCTTGCCTGCAAATTTGCACCACATTTTGATCAATCAGCAATCATTAGCAGACTCTAAACTGAGGCGAAACTGAAGAACTGCGTGTACCTGATGGGGATCAGGACAGGCCTCCTGCAACGTTTCTTGGCGCCTTCGAGCCTGTCCGTCAAACCTGACTTGGGCTTCTCGAAGACGATTGAGTGGAGCCCCGGGCGAAGCTTGGCCCTCTCCGTGCCGCGCTCGTCGTCCTTTGCCCTGCCATCCTTCTTCCTATGGCTGAAATCGATGACGGCCTCCGTGCCCCTCCCCCTCCGTCCTCTCCCCCGCCACGGTCGCACCCGATGCTCGCTCGTCGCCGTCCTCCTCCTTCCCAGCTCAGCCACCGTCTCCCCCCCCACCAGCCTCCGCTCTCGACCAGATCTAGGCGGCTATGTAGGAATCCAGCCTTCTCCTCGGCGGACGGTTCAACCGGTAGGGACTATAGAAGGGGAATCAGAGTTGCATATGGTTGGCTCTGGTGGGCGGCGGCGTCGTTCTCCTCGGTGAGGCACGGCAACGGCGCTTGATGTCAACCACCGCTGAGAGGCACGTCTTGGCAGGTTTAAGGCAGAAGGAAGTCGGGGATTGTACAGCGACTAACGGCGACTTGCCGAACTCGACTCATGGAGTCATGGCAGTCGCCTGAACACTTAGGGACAGGGCGAGCCGGCCTCGATTCATCGTGCACGGCCAAGAAATTCAGGGACGGAGCGTGCTTGGGGTAGCAGCAGAGGAAACCTGAGCGTCCATCTCCTGTGCGGCGGTTTCCTCGGCGTCAATCCCGCTCCTCCGCGGTGGCGAGGCAAATTGGGGACGGGGTGTTCTGTTGAGAATTTTTTGTCGACAGCACCACGATGTGTATGACCGATGGTCCTCTCTCAGCTTCCGGTCACGATACGAAGAGCGACCAACCTAGTAGTTAGGAAAGCAATGTAAGACGGACGAAAAAAACAGGGCGTACCAAAAACCACCTTAAGACTTTTTATATAGTAGAGATAGAGATAAATTGACCATAGGCCTGTAATAATGTACTGTATCATGTATGGAAGAAGCTCAGCAAAGACAAAACTGACTGGGTGCACGAACTATTAGAGCAACTGACAATGAAGGACTGCCCTAATCTGATTTTCTTTATAAAGAAACTAACTCAAACAGAGCTCTCCACACCAAACTAGATACTTTTTCGTAGCATGCTCAATTCATGTTCAACTGGTGATGTACATAATTGTATCATAAGAGATGGAAAAACAAAATACAGGTGGCTTATGCAGTTCGCAACAGAATAAGATGGCACTACAGAGGAAACTTTTTGTAAATAAACATCTTCTTTTGAGAATGTATAGTTAGAAGAGTGGTAAAAACTTGACACTAAAACCTGAACATGAGATGCAACAGAGGTAATTGTCTAGTCAAATCCTTGTCAAGTGATCAAAGGACATCAAAGTACATTTGGTACTAGAGAAGCATGCCGCCATCTTAATTACACTACTATTATTTGTTGAATTGTACATTACAGACATGCTGGTCGGGGCGTTTCGCGGGGCCAAGCGTGACCCTAAAATTTGACAATTCCAGACAAGGAAGCAGTGCATTCTGTAGCATCACACTGGATAAATCTAATTCAGGAACCAGGAAAGCCTCTAGTATCTAGCTGAGTTTTTAATCTAAAGCATGTATGTAACAGCAAACCATTCCAGAGAAAAGTAATCAGATGACGATCTAGATCAACCAAAGGAGGAGGGGTAGGGGGCAGGATAGCTCACGAGATCGAGAACTTGGAGCAAAGATCGGATGTTAGCCTCGTCCATGTAGCGGATATGCTGCTCTACCCAGGTCCCGAGCACCAGGTCCAGCTCCAGGAACCCTCTCTACTTGCTCCTTTACACCAAACTGCACGCATGTATATACGAGGCCGGGGTCTCTCAATCAGCAACCGTACTTAGGTGACCCAGAGGTTGGCGATTTGAAGGAAGGAGAGAAGAGAGTGGGGAGAGGGAACCTGTTGACGAGGCGGCGGCGGCTCTCGTCGGAGGAGAGTTCGATGGGTATGGCAGTGGTGTTCTCATGGGTGGGATTAATTGGATAGATACCACTGCAATTTCTGTCTATTTAAGAAATGCCACTCCAATTCTTATCTTTCAGAAAACGTCACTGCTATTCTCAATGCATTCCAGATACGCCATTACGCTCACTTGAACACACATATCAACCAATATACAATTGTATTTCTATCCGTACGTATATACCATGTGCCCCACCGGAATCATCCTAGAAGATATGCTAAAAAATGGATCAGCTTAGACGTGAACTGAAATTATTATGCCAGAGCGCCAACAACGCTTGCCAGAGTACATGCACTCTGAAATTTCCCCAGTTTGGATAACCACCAGCATTGAGATTATGTCCATACGAATATTTCTCAGTAGAGATTGAGGTGAAGTAAGCGAGTGAGAATTTCTGAAAGAGAGAGCTAGCTTTTTTTGTTCATAGTGCCAGAGATTGAGGTGAAGTAAGCGAGTGAGAATTTCTGAAAGAGAGAGCTAGCTTTTTTTTGTTCATAGTGCCAGTATTTTGTATGCACCATTCTCCAGTTGACCGATTGAATTGTCTAGAGCTAATACTTGAGATACCGTGCATCAGTTCTTTATCATACGAATTTGATATCCAAAGTAATCAACTGTGTGCGCCTCATGGTGAAATCTGTACGGGCTCTCAAATTATACTATATATCACGTCCAAGCTAATTCAGGTGAGGCTAACCATATATACGTATGTACGATAGAAATACAAGAGTATATTGGTATGTATGTGTGTTTAACTAGGCATAATGGTGTATATGAAATGTAGAAAGAATTGTAGTGGCGTTTTTCAAAAGATGAGAATTAGAGTGACGTTTCTCAAATAGCTAGAAATTGCAGTGGCATCTATCAAATTAACCCTTAGAGGAACCCTCTCTGCTTGCTCCTGTACACCAAACTGCACGCATGTATATACGAGGCCGGGGCCTCTCAATCAGCCACCGTACTTAGGTGACCTAGAGGTGGAGGCGTCTTCCCGTCCTCCCGTCTGTACCTTCCCCCTGTGGCGTGGCGGAGAACCCTAATCCTCCCCCCCGCCACAAGCCCCCTCCACCTCTCTCCCTCTCCTCCGCCGCTGCCAGAGGGCGCGGCCAGGAAAAGCCTGGCCGGCGCCAGCGCCGGCGGGGATCTTTTGTCTTCTCGCACGCCTGGGTGAGTATACGGGCCAGATCTCACGCGCTGGGGCATGGTGCGGCCGTATGGCACCATGGCGGGGTTGGTTCGCCTCCGTGTTGTGGCCGTCGGATCTCCGGCGTGCGGCAGCGTGTGGATGAAGCGGCGACGCGGCGGAAGGCGTGGTGTGCGGGCTAGCGGCGGACGATCTCCGGTGTGTTGATGGCGGCGGCAACGCAGCTGCAAGCAGGGCTAACGGCGGGTCGATCTGGCCCCTATGGGTTCGGATAGGTTGCCTACGCCCGCTGCATCTCGACAACTCTGACAACGACACCATGGAGGTTGGGGTCAGTCCAGAGGCACGAGGAAGATGGTGGAGGCGGCCTTCTTCTCCGTCGAAGGTGGTCGTCCTGAGGCTGGTTGGCGAATCTCGCGATCCATCATCTAGTCCTGGCTACGAGGCGGGAAGACCTAGGTGCCGGTGAAAACCGGGCCGATTGGCGGGCGATGGCGGTGCTACCATGCCGTGATCTTGATGAAGGCATCACCGGGCAACTAGTGTCGACCTCACTCGTGCTGCTCTGGGGGAAACCCTAAGATCTTCAGGTCGGGCGATGGCGGTGCCGCAGTGTCGGTATCGTGTTCTCTCCTGGGAGCATCGCCTGTGGAGCAGCGTTGGATGGAAGTGGCAGGACGGATGGAGCGGCTAGCGCGGGGGCGTGGTGCTACTTGGCACCGAGGTGGTGTCGGTGGCTGGTGTGGCGAGAGTCTGCGCATCGATCTACATGCTGACGACGTGGTGGCGGAAGATTATCAAGGCGGCGACATCCGGAGCGGGTGCGTGGGCGCTGCTCCATGGATATGTTGTGCGGTTTTAGGGATCCTTTTGCTTGAGTTCTAGTCGCCGCGCCAAGGCACTCCAGCTTTTCTTGGCGAGTGGTAATAGTGTGGGTGACCATGGGACGGGGTCGAAACAGGTAGTTAGGTGTTTCATAGATCTCGTTGGAGAGCTAGCGATACGGTTATCGTTTTTGCTCAGTGTTTTGTTTTGGCGGTTCCGATTTGTATGATCTTTGTAATGGCCTTTGCCAAACAATGTGGTTCTAATAATAAATGATGGCTGTGTGCATCGCTCGATGCAGAGGCTGGGGCTCCGCTCCCCATTTCGAAAAAAGGTGATCCATAGGTTGGCTATTTGAAGGAAGGAGAGAGGAGAGGGGGGAGAGGGAACCTGTTGACGAGGCATCGGCGGCTCTCGTCGGAGGAGAGTTCGATGGGTATGGCTGATACGTCCATTTTGCATCACTATTCTATATCATAATTTACTGTTATTCATTGATATATTTCATATTAAGAGATGATACTTATGTTATTTCATCTGTTTTTGTATGGTTGATGACTTTTGGAGCATGGACCGCGGTCGATTACGATGGAAAAGGTGCTGTTTGGAGGCAAAATTCGCGAAGATCAGAAAATCCAGGAAAATACATGAAAAATCCTATTTTTCAAGAAGACGAAGAATGCCAGAAGGGGAAGTGGAGATGGGACACAGGGGGCCCACACCACCCCCTGGCGCGGGCCACCAGTAGCGCCACCGTGGTGGTGTGGCCGCCTGGTCCACTCAGCCTCTCTGGCGTATATTATCCTCCGAAACCCTAAGACTGGAGGCGATCACGAAAGATTCCACCGCCTGGCGAAAACACCGAGAGAAAGATCTCCGTATTGCACTCGCCAGGGAATTCCTTCCCGGAGAGGGGAGCTCATCGCCATCAACACCACCATCAAGCTGGACTTCATCGGGATTATCATCATCATCACCACCATCATCTCCACCAGCACCATCATCACCACCTCATACTGTTGTAACAATTGGGTTGAATCTTGCATAGTTCTTAGGAGAAACTTTCCTGATGTTCATTACTCCTTGTAGTTGATGCTATTGAGTGAACCATTGAATTATTGTTTATGTTCAGATTGTTACATATCATTATATCATCTCTGATCATGATCCATATGATGTCTTGTGAGTAGTTCGTTTTGTTCTTGAGGACATTGGAGAAGTCATGTTGTTAGTAGTGGAATTGTGTTGAGAAAGATTCAATAGTTTGATATTTAAGTTGTGGTGTACTTCTTCTAGTGGTGTCATGTGAACATCGACTACATGAAGCTTCACCTATATGGGCCTAGGGGAATGCATTGTGTATTTGGCTACTACTCGTAGGGGTTGCTGGAGTGACAGAAACCTGAACCCCCGTTAGGAAACCATTGCACAAGGGACGTCAGAGTCTTAGAGTTTAAAGCTGTGGTTAGGTTTCTACCTTAATTACTTTCTTGTACTTGCAGATGCTTGCAAGGGGTATTGATGACCCACAAGTATAGGGGGTGTATCGCAGTATTTTCGATAAGTAAGAGTGTCGAACCCAACGAGGAGCAGAAGGTGCTGGCTAGTGGTATGGATCAGGAATTCTCTGCAAATACTTAGCAAACGGATTTTTAGGGGTTTTCGATAAAGCAAGTAAACAAAGTACAAGTAAAATAAAAGACAGTAGGAATAAATGCAGCAGGTGGCCCAATCCTTTATGCAGCAAAGGACAAGCCGGTTGTATTACTTAAGATGACCAAACGTTCTCGAGGACACATGGGAAGACTGTCAAGTGCTTTCGCTTCATATAGTTGATTAATCTTCTTTAGTTTGCTAAGTGTTGTGTGGGTGAACCTGTGCTAATGTACCGCCCCATCCAAGACTAATACATACTTGTGATTATACCCCTTGCAAACATCCGTAAGTACAAGAAAATAATTAAGGTAGAAACCTAACCACAGCTTTAAACTCTAAGACCCTTATGTCCCTTGTGCAATGGTTTCCTAACGGGGATTCAGGTTTTTGTCACTCCGGCAACCCCTACGATTAGTAGCCAAATACACAATGCATTCCCCTAGGCCCATATAGGTGAAGTGTCATGTAGTCGGCGTTCACATGACACCACTAGAAGAAGTATACCACAACTTAAATAACAATCTATTGAATCTTTCTCAACACAACTCTACTACTAACAACAAGACTTCTCCCATGTCCTCAAGAACAAAACGAACTACTCACAAGACATCATATGGATCATGATCAGAGATGGAATAATGATGTGTAACAATCTGAACATAAACAATAATTCAATGGTTCACTCAATAGCATCAACTACGAAGAGTAATCAACACCGGGAAAGTTTCCCCTATGAACTATGCAAGATTCAACGCAATTGTTACAACAATATGGAGATGGTGATGAGGGTGCTTATGGTGATGATGGTGGTGATGATGATGATCCCGATGAAGTCCAGCTTGATGGTGGTGTTGATGGCGATGATATCCCCTCTCCGGGAAGGAATTCCCCCGGCAGAAATCTGTCTGCCGGAGAGATCTTTCTATCTCGGTGTTTTACACCCCGCAGAGGCGGCATAATCTTTCTATGGTCGCTCCCCGAGTCTTAGGGTTTCGGGAGGATGATATACGCCAGAGGGGAGAGGCTGGAGTGGGCCAGGGTGGCCACACCACCTCCAGGCGCGACCTAGGCCTGCCTGCGCCATGGGGTGGTGTGGGCCCCCTGTGGCCCACCTCCACTCCATCTTCTGGCATCCTTAGTCTTCTGGAAAAATAGGATTTTCAGATATTTTCCGGATTTTCGATCTTCAAATTTTGCCTCCAAACAAGACCTTTTCTATCAGAATCCTAATTGCAATGTCCATGCTCCAAAAGTCATCAACCATGCAAAATAGATGAAATAACATAAGTATCACCTCTCAATATGAAATATATCAATGAATAATAGTGAATTAAGACATAGAATAGTGATGCAAATGGACGATCAACTCCCAAGCTTAGACTTCGCTTGTCCCCAAGCGAAACTAAGCTCAATAAACATGGCCTCAGGTTTATGGAGTGAAGAGTCGATAAAAGAATACGGACAAGAAGCATCACATTCATCAAATACATAGATCATAATAGAAGACAACTCACTATTATATAACTCAACTTGTAATAAGTAAAGGAAACACAATAAAGATACATAAAGTGAATCATAATTGGTAATGACAAATTTAGCTCTCGGTTGAAGAATAGTTGATAATTTGCTGGAGTTCACAAATAACTGGTTTTTCAATGATAGCTTTGAAAGTAGTAAACATCAGGATAAGAGCAATGTGCAAAACAAGGAACATAAGTGAATAAATCACCATATGAATGAATGAAACACATCAACTCAAAATACTTGCTGAGATAGAAGGGAGTAGGTTTACTGACTCAACTACAAAGTAAAAGAAAGGCCCTTCAAAGAAGGAAGCAGGGATTGCAAGTCTCATAAAGAGCTCCCAAAAATTATGATACTTACTAGCTTTCAGCTCTCATTGCCCCTATCATAGGCATCTTTAGGTGATTAGGGTTAAAGTGACACAACTAAGAGGATATGTTTGACAAGTTATAAGTTGAAATCTCATGCCCCTTACTTATGAGTACCGATCCTCATGCTACTCAACTTCAGTCACGAGCAAGCTCTTGTCATTGTAAATACATGCGTATCATTGAGAACCGCCAACGGGGTACCCCTTGCACATGACACAGGAGCTATCCCATAATCAAAATGACAAGGCAAGCAGACAGTGAGCATCTCAACGATCTTTTTATTTGTTATGTGCATAGGTTTTTATTGAGGATGCTTCATAGAATGCTCACTATAGTTATGTTGCAAGTTTCCACCATGATTAAGCATGGCTTAGGCTAGTGGCCCAGGCGTTTCTCTAACACACATATAAACTCCATGATCTTACACGTTCCACTTTTATTTCACACTGCCGGGATCCATAAGCAAAAGAACATGATATCAACTAGGTACAAGTACTAATGAAGTGTTGAAAGTGGTCCCCATGATACATGGTTCAACTAACTTCAACTCATAAAGCGCAAGCATATACGCAACAAAGAAGGACCCAATGGTTCAAGTTTATTAAATGCAAGAAAGTAAAGTGTGCATCAAGTTCGTGAGAGCTTTAATCACTAATTTTCACATAACAAGTTTAATTTGGGAGGTAGATAAAATAAGAATTTACTTGGAATAGCAATAATGCTACTATGTAGGTATGGTGGACACAAATGGCAAAGGTTTTGGTTTAAAGGAGGTGGATGCACGAGAAGAATACCCTCTCAGTACAGGTTTTTGGCTAGCAAGGCTAGGTAGCAAGTATAAGAGTTGAGGGAAACAAACAAACATACAAGTGATAAAGACAAACATGCAATCTTCCTTGGAAGCACAAAAGATCTTAACTAGAGAATACTAGACTTATGAGCAAATCAAGAAAGAAAGACGATGAAATTATTTTTCTCTTTAGAGTACTTCTATCTTTTTCATTCAACTCTCAAAAATAGTGTTGCTACTGACCGAGCCAGGTTTGCCAAAACCAACTAAATTAACTCAATGATCCCAAAGTGCTACCAATACTAACAACAAGATCAATCATATAACCACGAATTGAAAACTAATATAAGCTATGCAAAAGAGTAAATGATAGAACTTCTCATTAATATTCCATAACGGAAACTCACACCAAGGGATACATATCTAACGAGAGAGGGGACACTTCCATAATGCAAACCATACTACATAATAACTCCTCTATTCATGATATGACTCTACTAAAAAGGTAAAAAGATAGAAGATAGTGACATGATACCGCGGCACTCCCCCAAGCTTGGAACAAACCAAGGGGATGCCAAACCTGATGACGAGTTACTCCTTCGGTGGTGGTGGTATCTTCTCATCTTCGTCCGTCTTCTAGGGTAAAGGCTTCCCATCAACAAAGGACATCGTGGTTTCCAACATCCTGAAACTTGCAGCAGCACTTATGCGTTTAAATCTAGCCTCATACTCACGGTTTTGATTTTGAACGTCATAGAACTGTGCTTGCAGTTTGTTGGTTGTTTGGCGGAGTGAGAAGATTTCGTCTTTGAGTTCAGCAGTCTCCTTTTGGTGCTCGATGACGAGTTCGGAACAAATCTTGTGGATGATATCCACTTCGCGCTCTGCCATCTTCCTGTACCTAAAGACTTCTTGCTCTAGTGCTTCCATCCTGTCCTCCAGACTTCCTTCACCTTTAGGGCCTTGAACCTCTTTAATCCGAACCTCCCCACCTTCGAGCAACAACTCCTTGGGATGAATCTTCAATTCTCTCATGTATGGGTTGATGATATCTTCTAAGGAATCTCCCTTGGATGATCCAGAGGAAGACATTGTGGCTACAAATCTGAGATTTTTACCTGGCAGAAACATATCGAAACAAAAACACGACGAAAACGTGATATACAAACCTCGGAAGATCCGGGGGGTTATATATTACGAAGTTTCATATCAAAAGGAAGGTACTGAGAGAAAACGAGTCGGAGGCGGAGTCCGGGGTGGACTCACCACCTGGTGGCGCTGGGGGTGGGCCGCCACGTGGTGGTGTGAGCCACCCCGCCCGCTTTCCCCTTTTTGCTTCGTAGCTTTCCTTATTGACTGAAAACTGCAAAAATATAGTTGGATAGTATTTTCGCGGAACTTTTCTTACCAGAACTATTACCTATATGAAAATAGACTCTGCAGGTCTCTGAATTTGGTCCTCAATGAATTTCTCTGGAGTTATAACTTGAAAGGCATCAACATCTTCATTGTAAGAATCTCCAGCAATATAGTGTTTGAGTCGTTGTCCATTCACTACTTGTGTAGTATTATCTTTTAGAAAAGAAATTTTTATTGCTCCTGAACGGTATACTTCTTCATTGATGAAAGGTCCTTCCCATTTTGATAGTAGCTTTCCTGCAAAAAATCTGAGACGAGACCTATACAATAGAACTTTCTCACCAACATGAAATTCTCTCTTAAGTATTCGCTTATCATGCCATCTTTTAACTTTTTCCTTAAAGAGCCTAGCATTCTCATAGGCTTCACTTCTCCATTCATCTAAAGAACTTAAGTCAAATAATCTTTTCTCACCAGCGAGCTTACAATCTCTATTTAGTTCTTTCACTGCCCAGTAAGCTTTGTGTTCTAATTCTAAGGGTAGGTGACAAGCTTTCCCATAAACCATTTTATAAGGAGAAATTCCCATAGGATTTTTGTAAGCAGTTCTATAAGCCCATAAAGCATCATTCAACTTCTTAGCCCAGTTTTTTCTAGACCTATTAACAGTCTTTTGCAATATAGATTTAATTTCTCTATTTGATGACTCTACTTGCCCGCTAGTTTGGGGGTGATAAGCTGAAGCAATTCTATGATTAACATCATATTTAGCGAGGGTCTTCCTAAAACCGCCATGAATGAAATGAGAACCCCCATCAGTCATGAGATACCTAGGCACCCCAAACCTAGGAAAGATAACATCCTTAAGCATTTTTAGAGAAGTCTCTCCGTCAGCACTCTTTGTAGGAATAGCTTCTACCCACTTAGTAACATAATCAACGGCAACAAGAATATGAGTGTAGCCTTTTGAAGGAGGGAAAGGACCCATAAAGTCAAATCCCCAACAATCAAAAGGTTCAATAACTAGAGAGTAGTTCATAGGCATTTCATTGCGTCTAGAAATATTACCAACACGCTGACATTCATCACAAGATAGGACAAATTTTCTTGCATCTTTAAAAAGGGTAGGCTAGTAGAAACCTGATTATAGTACCTTTTGTGCAGTTCTATCTCCTGCATGATGTCCTCCATAGGCACTACCATGACATTTACGCAATATCTCCTTTTGTTCATATTCTGGAACACATCTTCGCATAATACCATCAACTCCTTCTTTGTATAAGGGGTCATCCCAAAAATAACGCCTCAAATCATAGAAGAACTTTCTTCTTTGCTGAGCTGTAAAAGTTGGAGGCAAATACTTGGAGACAATAAAGTTGGCATAATCAGCATACCAAGGGCTTCCTCGCGAGCTTACCCCTACTGCAGCTAACTGTTTATTTGGGAAACTATCATTAACAGGCATAGGGTCAAAAGAGATTTTTTCCAAACGAGATAAATTATCAGCTACAGGGTTTTCAGCGCCCTTCCTATCTACTATATGTAGATCAAACTCTTGTAAAAGCAGTACCCATCTAATAAGCCTAGGCTTAGCATCCTTCTTCGTCATAAGATATTTAATAGCAGCATGATCAGTATGAATGGTTACTTTTGAGTCCACAATATAGGGCCTAAACTCATCACAGGCAAAGACAACAACTAGAAATTCCTTTTCAGTAGTGGCATAATTCCTTTGAGCAGCGTCTAGAGTTTTACTAGCATAATGAATAATGTTTAACTTTTTATCAATACGTTGCCCAAGGACAGCCCCTACAGCAAAATCACTAGCATCACACATTATTTCAAAGGGTAAACTCCAATCAGGTGGTTGAACAATAGGGGCTATAGTTAAAGCCTTCTTAAGAGTTTCAAAGGCTTCCCTACAATCATCATCAAAAACGAAGGGTACATCTTTTTGAAGAAGATTAGTGAGAGGTTTTGATATCGTAGAGAAGTCTTTAATGAACTCCTATAGAAACCAGCATGACCAAGGATACTACGAATACCTTTGATGTCTCTTGGACATGGCATCTTCTCAATTGCCTCAACCTTAGCTCTATCAACTTCTATGCCTCTTTCAAAAACTTTATGCCCAAGAACAATCCCTTCATTAACCATGAAGTGGCATTTCTCCCAATTAAGAACAAGATTAGTTTCCTCACATCTCTGCAAAACTTTATCAAGGTTGTGCAGACAATTATCAAAAGAAGTTCCATAGACAGAAAAGTCATCCATGAACACTTCTACAATTTCCTCACAAAAACCATGAAATATAGCAGACATGCACCTTTGGAAAGTAGCAGGAGCATTACATAAACCAAAAGGCATGCGTCTATAAGCATAAGTTCCATAAGGGCAAGTAAAAGTAGTTTTTTCTTGATCTTGTTGTTTAACAGCAATTTGAGAGAAACCAGAATAACCATCAAGAAAACAAAAATGGGTCTTTTTAGACAACCTTTCCAACATTTGATCAATAAAAGGAAGCGGGTAGTGATCTTTCTTAGTAACTTTATTGACTTTCCTAAAATCGATGCACATCCTATAGCCTACCACTATTCTTTGAGGAATAAGCTCATCATTATCATTAGGGACAACGGTAATACCTCCCTTTTTAGGAACGCAATGAACAGGACTAACCCATTCACTATCAGCAATAGGGTAAATAATACCAGCATCAAGGAGTTTTAATACCTCATTCCTTACCACTTCCTTCATCCTAGGATTTAAACATCGTTGGTGCTCCCTCACGGCAAGCATCTGGTTCTATGTTGATAGAATGCTGACATATAGTAGGTGAAATCCCTTTTAAATCATCCAGAGTATGGCCCATAGCTCCTCGATGTTTCCTCAAAACTTCCAATAACCTTTCTTCTTCCTTCCCTGAAAGTTTAGCACTAACAATAACAGGATATATCTTTTTATCATCAATATAAGCATATTTAAGATCATCGGGGAGAGGTTTTAGATCGAAAACTGGATCCTTTTTAGGTGGCATCGTGGTACCCAAGTCTTCTACAGGCAAGTCGTGCTTAAGCATCATAGGTTGATCACGAAGAATCCTATCAATCTCATTCCTTTCTTCCGTGAAGATTTCACTTTCATGATCTTCCATAAATTGCTGCAAAGCATTGTTAGGAGCAAGAGAAATAGAAGCGAGTTGTTCAACCCTAAAATCCTCATTATGGGTTTCCTCTTCGCAAGGTTCTTTAGCAAATTTCAAAAAATTAAACTCATAAGATTCCCCATCGAACTTAGTCAAGATTTTCTCCCTCTTGCAATGAATAATATCTCCACAAGTACTCAAGAAAGGTCTACCAAAAATGATAGGGTAGGTTTTACTAGCAGCCGAACCAAGTACTAGAAAATCAGCAGGGTACTTAATCTTACCACAGAGAACTTCCACGTCTCGTACAATACCAATTGGAGAGATGATCTCTCTATTAGCAAGGTGAATAACCACATCAATCTCTTCCAACTCGCAAGGAATGATTTCATGCATAATTTCTCTGTAAAGCTCATAAGGAATAGCACTAGAACTTGCACCAATATCACATAAACCATAATAGCAATGATCACCAATTCTAACAGAAAGCATAGGAACACTAGCCTTTTTCGTTCTATTGGGATGTGAAACAATATTAGAAGCATCCTCATAAAAGACTATGTGCCCATCTTCTACGCTTTTAGTGACAAGGTCTTTCACAATTGCTACCACAGGTTCAATGTTTATTTGTTCATCAGGTTTTACAGTTCTCTTTTCACTTTTGGTGATTACATTAGTTATCATAGGATGATCCTTTACCTTTTCGGGGAAGGGAATCTTCTCGATATAAGGTTCGGGTAAGATAGGGTCAATAATGCAATACTCAGCACTTCCAATAGGAGAATAGTCAACAATATCTTTGTAAGGTGCATGGTATTTGTTCCATCCCCTTTTTGGAATTTCAATATAGGAAGCAAAAGCTCTAAAGCAATTCGTAATAACTTGCAAATCAAGACCATAAATATTACTAATATTTTGAAAGTCGTCGGTTCCCATAAAAGATTCAATGCATTCATAATCGTAATTTATACCTAACTTTCTACCTTTGTCATTTTCCCAAGCTTTAGCATTGTCTTGAATACGGTCCAGAAGATCCGATTTAGCTTCTTCTTCCATGCGAGTGAATGATCCAGCACAAGAAGCATCCAATAAATCTTTATCATGTAGAGGGAGCCTTGCATAAAAGTTATTAATAATAATATTGTTGGGGGGCTCATGAATGGGACATTTGAGCATTAATAACTTCAATCTCCCCCAAGCTTGAGCTGTACTCTCTCCATCAAGAGGCCAAAAGTTGTATATTTGATTCCGATCTTTATGAATCTCACTAGGAGGATAAAACTTTGAATAAAAGAGAGGCACTATTTCCTCCCATTCCAGAGCTTGACCATTCTTCAGCAGCTTATACCAGTCCTCAGCTCTTCCTTTCAGTGATAATGAGAATAACTTCTTCTTAACTTGATATGTAGTAATACCTGCACACTTGAACAACCCGCATAATTCGTGTATAAAGAGTAAATGATCACCGGGATGGACAGTTCCATCCCCAACATAGTAGTTATACATAACACGATCAATAATTCTTGTAGGTATTTTGAAAACATCATTCTCAGCAGGTGGTGGCTTATCTACTACCTTAGCAGTGGTAGTAGCATTACCAAATAAGAAACTCAGTGAATTAAACATAACAAAAATAAAGCAACTAACATAAGTAAACAATACTCACAGTAGAAGTTTCCTTTACCAGTTCCACTCTCCAATAGCGCTTCACTCTCCGGCAACGGCGCCAGAAAATAGTCTTGGTGACCCACAAGTATAGGGGGTGTATCGCAGTATTTTTGATAAGTAAGAGTGTCGAACCCAACGAGGAGCAGAAGGTGCTCGCTAGTAGTATGGATCAGGAATTCTCTGCAAATACTTAGCAAACAGATTTTTAGGGGTTTTTGATAAAGCAAGTAAACAAAGTACGAGTAAAATAAAAGACAGTAGGAATAAATGCAGCAAGTGGCCCAATTCTTTCTGTAGCAAAGGACAAGCCGGTTGTATTACTTAAGATGACCAAACGTTATCGAGGACACATGGGAAGACTGTCAAGTGCTTTCGCTTCATATAGTTGATTAATCTTCTTTAGCTTGCTAAGTGTTGTGTGGGTGAACCTGTGCTAATGTACCGCCCCATCCAAGAATAATACATACTTGTGATTATAGCCCTTGCAAACATCCGTAAGTACAAGAAAATAATTAAGGTAGAAACCTAACCACAGCTTTAAACTCTAAGACCCTTATGTCCCTTGTGCAATGGTTTCCTAACGAGGGTTTAGGTTTCTGTCACTCCGGCAACCCCTACGATTAGTAGCCAAATACACAATGCATTCCCCTAGGCCCATATAGGTGAAGTGTCATGTAGTCGGCATTCACATGACACCACTAGAAGAAGTACACCACAACTTAAATAACAATCTATTGAATCTTTCTCAACACAACTCCACTACTAACAACAAGACCTCTCCCATGTCCTCAAGAACAAAACGAACTACTCACAAGACATCATATGGATCATGATCAGAGATGGAATAATGATGTAAAACAATCTGAACATAAACAATAATTCAATGGTTTACTCAATAGCATAAACTACAAAGAGTAATCAACACCGGGAAAGTTTCCCCTATGAACTATGCAAGATTCAACGCAATTGTTACAACAATATGGAGATGGTGATGAGGGTGCTTATGGTGATGATGGTGGTGATGATGATGATCCAGATGAAGTCCAGCTTGATGGTAGCGTTGATGGCGATGATCTCCCCTCTCCAGGAAGGAATTCCCCCGACAGAAATCTGTCTACCGGAGAGATCTTTCTCTCTCGATGTTTTCCGCCCCGCAGAGGCGGCGGAATCTTTCTGTGGTTGCTCCCCGAGTCTTAGGGTTTCGGGAGGATGATATACGCCAGAGGAGAGTGGAGCAGGTGGCCACACCACCTCCAGCGCCTAGGCCTGCTCGCCATGGGGTGGTGTGGCCCCCCTGTGGCCCACCTCCACTCCATCTTCTGGCATCCTTAGTCTTCTGGAAAAATAGGATTTTCCGTATATTTTCCCGGATTTTCTGATCTTCGCGAATTTTGCCTCCAAACAACACCTTTTCCATCAGAATCCTGACTGTAGCGGTCCATGCTCCAAAAGTCATCAACCATGCAAAAATAGATGAAATAACATAAGTATCACCTCTCAATATGAAATATGTCAATAAATAATAGTGAATTAAGACATAGAATAGTGATGCAAAATGGACGTATCAGGTATAATCACAAGTATGTATTATTCCTAGGAAGGTTGGTATATTAGCACAGGTTCACCCACACAACACTTAGCAAAGTAAAGAAGATTAATCAACTATATGAAGCGAAAGCACTTGACGATATTACCATGTATCCTCGAGAATGTTTGGTCATCTTAAGTAATACAACAGGCTTGTCCTTTGCTACAGAAAGAATTGGGCCACTTGCTGCATTTATCCTTGTTGTCTTTTATTTACTCGTACTTTATTTACTTGCATTATAAAAAACCCCTAAAAATCCGTTTGCTAACTATTACAGAGAATTCCTACTCCTAGCCACTCGCCAGCACCTTCTGCTCCTCGTTGGGTTCGACACTCTTACTTATCGAAAATACTGCGATACACCCCCTATACTTGTGGGTCATCAAGACTATTTTCTGATGCCATTGCCGGGGAGTGAAGCGCTATTGGAGAGTGTAACTGGTAAAGGAAACTTCTACTGTGAGTATTGTTTACTTATGTTAGTTGCTTTATTTTAATATGGATAATTCGCTGAGTTTCTTATTTCGTAATGCTACTACCACTGCTAAGGTAGTAGATGAACCACCACCTGCTGAGAATGATGCTTTTAAAATACCTACAAGAATTATTGGTCGTGTTATGAATAACTATTATGTTGGAGATAGAACTGTTCATCTCGGTGATCATTTTCTCTTTATACATGAATTATACGGGTTGTTCAAGTGTGCAGGTATTACAACAGATCATGTCAAGAAGAAGTTATTCTCATTGTCACTGAAAGGAAGAGCCGAGGACTAGTATAAGCTGCTGAAGAATGGTCAAGCTCTTGAATGTGAGGAAATAGTGCCTCTCTTTTATTCAAAGTTTTATCCTCCTAGTGAGATTCATAAAGATTGGAATCAAATATACAACTTTTGGCCTCTTGATGGAGAGAGTATAGCTCAAACTTGGGGGAGATTAAAGTTACTAATGATCAAATGTCCCATTCATGAGCTCCCCAACAATATTATTATCAATAACTTTTATGCAAGGCTTTCTATTCATGATAAGGATTTATTGGATCCCTCTTGTGCTGGATCATTCACTCACATGGAAGAAGAAGCCAAATGGGATCTTCTGGACCGTATTCAAGACAATGTTGAAGCATGTGAGAATAACAAAGGAAGAAAGTCAGGTATATATTATGATTATGAATGCATTGAATCTTTTATGGGAACTGATGATTTTCAAAATATTAGTAATGCTTATGGTCTTGATTCTCAAGTTATTACAAATTGTTTTAAGTCTTTTGCTTCTTATATTGAAATTTTGAAAAAGGGATGAAACAAGTATCATGCACCTTATAAAGATATTATTGATTGTGTTCCTTTTAGGAGTACTGAATTTTGCACTATTGATCACATCCTACCTAAACCTTATATCGAGAAAATACCCTTCCCGAATAAGGTAAAGGAGCATCCTATGATAACTAGTGTAATCAATAAAAGTGCAAAGAGAACTGTAAAACCTGCTGAACAAATAAACATTGAACCTATTATAGCAATTGTGAAAGACCTTGTCACTAGAAGTGTAGAAGATGGACACATAGTTTTCTGTGAGGATACTTCTAATATTGTCTCACATCCTAATAGAACTAAAAAGGCTAGTGTTCCTGTGCTTTCTGTTAGAATTGGTGATCATTACTATTATGATTTATGTGATATTGGTGCAAGTTCAAGTGCTACTAGATTTAGGGGTGCGCCTTGGCGCACGACCCCGTAAAATTCGTATTATTTTACATTTTGTGTTGCGATGATAAATACTAACCGGGAAGAACATTTGTTATGCAGCCGCCAAGAAAAACATCTTAAAATCTGAAATGAGATGCAACCACAATTTTTCATCAATAAAAAATGTTAAAAATTGTAGTGCATCATTAACCAAGTTGGTGAAAACAGGCTAAACCTTGTACAAATAGGTTTTTTTTGCTGGAGAGAGAGCCGTTCAGCTTTGGCCCAACCTTGTGGCAAATACATTGTGAGATACGTATATCAATACCCGGCGGGACCTGGATTGAACCAAATCGATCAGCCATCCATATCGTTTCCCTTTTGTATAGCGGACGTGAAAAAGGGGATCCAAAGAAACACATGAGCGCGCCCACCACAAATGGCGCTGCCGCCCGTCAGTGACACCAACTGCAAGGACAGAAGCGGAGCTCGAGCTGCAAGTTTGTCTTTTTTAGGTCGCAGCTCCTACATGAGTTTCCTATTGCTTTACTCATGGAAGTAGTAGTCTGAACCTAAAGCTTTTTTTTCTTTAGTTCTGATTTTGCTTTGTAAACTGGTGTCCCTAGTGAACAACCAGTGATGCTTTGTCTCAGATAATTATTGGAAGAGAATGTCTGCCTCAAGTTGTCAAGAAATTGATTAGGCAGCTCCTCTAGTGCACATATTGCAATGAGAAAAGGCATATAGGCACACTTCATCCTGACATTTGGTTACTTTTGTATGGCCAATACATGCATATGCTTCCCCTGAACCCGTATATGGTGCAGCCCCAAGGCCAAGGTCTGAGATGTGCCTTCACATACATATATTTCTCTATCATTTTTGTGCGGTGCAACCAATTGTTTAGTTTTTCTTTCTATTTTTCAACCCACTGATACATATTTATTCAAATTGAGCTTAGAAATCGGTTGATCTGTCTATCAAACATTCATCTACTTAAGGCTGATCTGTCTATTCAAAAAATGCCCAAAGTAAATCTATGTAAGGCTGATCTGTCTATCAAACACTCATCTACTTAGGGCTGATATGTGTACATAAGGCTGATCTGCCTCCAGAAGGTGCATCTTTTCTTTGCCTTTTCTACTTTGTTGTTCATTTCTAAATTCTCAAAGTAGGCAATCTGTTCTTAGGTATGTGTACAACATATGCATGCTGGACATGTACTACTTGTATCAAATCTGAAAAGTATGACAACATCCATTCATATATAACAAAATATGTGGGATTACATGGAATTGAAATCATTCATGACACGAAGATCACCAACTCATCACCAACAGTATGTTGAGTTCAAATTATTCATAGTTTAAATCAGTCAAAGTAATATGTAAATGAGACCGTTAAAAAACATAAAATACAATAATGAGAAGCATCTCTGAGTATTGAAATCTGGACAGATGCAAGAGTATAACTGCTACTACATTGTCGGGTACGTTCACACAGGAACTTCAGATAAAAATTCATACCAATCTGTTAAACCTACCAATCTATAAAAATTGAAACCACCCTGTTATATCATTACTATGTGTATGTATATGTGAGAGAGCTAGCTGATCACTACCTAGATGGATCCAATTATCTACCTGGATGCATCAGTGTATCACCACATCACGCAGCTCCTGGATCGTGGCCATGAGTATGTTCTGGCATGATCCGATGTCTGCTGTTTATGGTTACTGATCTGAGGGAGGGAGGGAAAGTGAGAGGAGAGGAATGGGTTACCACAATAGTTGCTGCTGTTCGTTGTTGTTGTTGATCATGGCTGCACCTAGGGCACCTCTGTTTCTCCCCTGTTTCTCCTCCGTCGTGAAAGGCGGAACTGGAGCTGGCTCCTTCGGATTGATGGAATATACTTGGTTCAGTCTAGCCAGGTGTACGTGTATTTCACAATTTATTTTGGAGTTAAACAAATTAAAAAATATGGCAAATTATAAAGTTGTCGGCCTAATGCGTGGCAAAAGTAAAAGTCAAACTAATGTGTGGCAAATTATAAAGATCCTAACTAAAATGTGGCAAATCATAAAATCTCCTTTCTTTATAAAGGATGCCCATGGTAATTCTTTGAGCCCTTAGGTTATTATCTTAAGAATTTGGAAGATGAAACAAGTTAAAACTGATCACGAGGTAATGCTATGTTAAAACTGACCGCCAGTGTCACAGCATGGCCTTCATGGTCAGAGCTTGCATGCTGCTCCGCACCTCTCCGGCCGCTGCCTCAGTTGCCTCGTCCTCCACCGCCACACAATGGCCGCTTCCTCGAGCAAGTCGCCATTGAGCGCCTGTGTGCTCTCCGCTTAGCAAGTCGCCGTCGAGCACCCGTGTGCTCGTGCTCGGCAGCACCAGCCGCGTTGGCGGGCGGCTATACGGCCACCACACTCTTCAATCTCCGCCCCGACCTAAACATCCTCATTGGCGGCAGAAACCAGTAATTGCCACATCATTCAGTTCGGGCTTTTTTTAACAAGGGAAGACACACCAGTATTTCCATTGAACTCACGAACAATGTACAAGCTAAATTATCCTGTTACAGCATTATTGTTACAGTAAACATTTATTACATGAAAAATGGAGAGAGGTTTCAGGCCTAAGCATGGAAATTACCAACATTGTATTGTTATTACAACCATTAATAATAAACAGAATATTAGTGGTCAAAACCTCTCTAAGGCAGCACTACAACATATCTTATAAAACTTCTCTAAGGCAACAACAAATAAGGAACAAATGTCAGACCAAGTACTCTTGTACAAGCAAAAGCATAGTTTAACTTCAGTTTTTACTTCTCCATGCCAAGCTAGAGGAGAATCTCGTTGATTAAAATGGAGTATTCAGTCTAGAGAAAACATACTGCATGTAGGGATACGGTAAAGTCTATGTGCTATGAGAAATTACTTGAAGGTGATCTTGTGGTTCAGGTTACCACAAGTTGCAGCAAGCATTCCTGTAAGTTTACTGGAAAAAAATGCAATCCCTAGCTCCAAAAATGAAATGGAGTGGTAAAATCTAACCACATCCGATGGTAAATCTAAATATGCACTACTGAAAGTTTATAGTGGCAGAAACTAAATGGAGTAACAATCAACAAAGTATTGTAGGAGTAATTTAAATGTCAAGCAAAAGTTTCAGTTGACCTTTAGTACTCCATTTGGTGTGTACATGTACCCTCCTCTTTTGTCATGCATCAGCATGTACTCCCCTTCCAGCTATGTGTACATGTTGCCATCCTTCATCTTCTTGTCCACAACAATATTCTCAACACTACAATATCAACTCTTGTATTTGAGTATCTCAATAAAAGTTCTTTGCTTAATCACAAGATATAGTAGTTAAGAGTATCAATATCTTTATGGAGTACAGATGTTCAAGCAAGCAAAAAAACTCTTAACTATAGCAGCATTGCATCAGTGTTCAGCTCTGCACCCCTTCTAGTGCTGGCCAAGTGGAAATGTTTACTCCATGATCTGATAACACACAAGAAAAAACTAAACAAGCACACTACAGAACATGCAAATAAATTTAGTGGGTAGTCTAAATTCAGTTAAGCATGAAGCTTAAACTACAGAACACACTACTCCTTGGAGCACTTCCGTTTTCACTACTCCAAGACAACCGAAGAAATAGCAGTACAAAAAGGCACTTGGAGTGCAAGCACTACTACAAGGAGTACCAAGAGAAGCTTGTGCTACTCCTCTCTTCTTCTAGACCAAATATTCTATGATTATTAAAATGAATGGTAGGAAAATTACTTTGCATCTCATGATTAACAATGTGCTACTCCTATTCTGAAACATAGCAAAGTGCAATTGTTTTGCAGCTCATGATTAAGCTGAGCAAAGTTCAGCTGTCACAGCTCATGATCCGAATGGAAGTCCTTGGCATTTATTTCGATATTGAACCATTTCCTAACATTGGTCTTAGACCAGGATGGATTTTTCCACACCAATCAGTTTGCCAATCAGGTCATAGACCACATAAACCAATAAAAGGGTCCAAAATTCACTAAATAGGAGTTCCTCCTAAATGCAAACTTGGTTTTCTGTTGAGACACACATACTAACATGTTACTACTGGTTTCTAGCGGTCCATATGATTATTTGTATTGCTAACTACCTAACTCTCACAAGCTTTTACTTAACCAGAAGAATTATAAGACGATTAATTTGTAGACTTTCATACTTAAGTAATATATGGATCAAACAAATGGAAGACACCACAAAACAAGTAGATTATGAACTCGAGAATGCCGCGTATATTTTGGGATATATTATAGAAACATTAGAACACCATAGGACATTAGAAATGGAATACGAACTTTATGCATATGAAACATGAAAAATAAATAGCATTCAAGCACACGGGTAACAGTAATAAGGCAAGCATGGATATAAGCACTAACAGTACAATGAAGTTGCATGAAACAAGATAGGTTCAATGGTTATTTAAAGTATATGATTCAGAAATATTGCAACCGGCAATTGTATCATGTAATTTGTAAAATCATTAGACCACAGAGAGGCACACCTGAAGACATAAAGAAGAGGCTCATGGTAGATAGACACAAATATGCTACTACACTGGCCAGATAATCATGTGATTTATCGTTTCATAGCCTTCCTACAATATTCTAAGGAAGCTCCTACACATGAAGGTAAAATAAAATCTAGAAGGGACAGTGGTACATGTAGCTGGCAGCAAGATGGAAATTCTGGGTAGTAGACCAGCAAAAAATAGATTGAATAACACACTCAGATATGATACCGGTGCACGGACAAATAGAAACAATGAGAAGCCTAGGAAATTTGAACTAGATCATGAGAAGCCTAGCAAATTTGAACCCGAAAGACAATAAAAATTTAAAAAACCTAATAAATATTTGGATTAGAACATTCCGCGAGGAGCCATCTATTTTGATATGCAAGACACAACACAATTCATAGAAAGGTTTTGACAATCTTACAACAAAATTTCACCTACAAGTTCAGGGATTATCCATACTCGACTAATTCAAGTACTCTGACCAATTCTGTACACCATGTAGATACCATATAGATTAATCAGAAGGGGTGGCATGTAATTCTGTTATTCAAGATAAAATCAACAAATGTGGCTAGCTACTGAAATGTAATGCAGAGACAAAAATCTAAGATTATTGTATCATGGCATTTGAGGAAAAGTACACCAATTGATTCACCTAAATATGTTTACCTCGTTATGTAAAACAGATTTTTATTATCCCCGTCTTTCTTCTGTGCCATGAATCATGCAGGTTCCTTGCAGCTCCAAGAATATTTAATACTAATTCTAAATAACTCAGGCCCGAGAATTGAACGACACATGATTTCCTACAAAAGGTTTCAGTCATGAGCCTAAAATCACATACCACTTAATCGCCTTGCAATGCCTAAATATAGAAATAACAAACAACCAGATTAACAACCAGATTATCATTACAAGCCTTCCTAAACCGAAACAACAAAGCGGTGGTGAAACCCAAACTGGTATTGACTATGCTTAAATCGTAACATCGCCAAGCACTAATAATGACCTCCGCTCCTAAATATAAGACGTTAACACACTATCGATTCTTAGCACCCAAAATTAAAGTTAGAAAGAGTTGGAGAGTTAGATATCTCATCGAGGCTATTTTTATCAACTTGAATAAAGAAATAAATATATGAAAAAGTCATTGGTCTGGCGTGCATATAATCTCTACAGATAACAAAACCAATTCAATGGCCATGCCTTCTCTTGATTCTCCATCTCTGCAGTCAAACCAACATGGCCCGATTACACATCCCCACATTCTATTTTTTCTTACCAGCACCACACCACCCTGTCAGAATACACCATAAATACATAATGCATTCAGAATGAAAAAACTAATGAAGAACAAAACTTACTTTCACATGGATGTAACGACACTGATTCAGTCACATTCTAAGATTTCTGAAGACATTAATCTGTCATGAGTGTAACACATTTTTTTATGCTGTAGGTTCTTGTCAAAAAGATGTTTCACATTTGGTTTCACATACTAATTCAGTCTCAATTGCAGGTCGGTAGGCAGGCTTACTTCGTTCCAAGACTTCCCTTGCGCCAAACGTGGGTAGACGGGTGCCTTTGGATTCGCGAATGCCACCTTATTCAAGACGGCAGTCAGCTTCGGCTGTGACCAAATTGTTTAAAAATATCCAAACTTCAGAAACATCAAGAAAGGTTTCTTCATAACAATGCAGAGAGGTTCAAAAAATACAGTAAAATTTTACCTTCAACAGACCCCCAGAAAAAAGTGCAAACGAGAAATCCTCCCTCTGGTTGATTAGTTGGAGCTTGAGGTAGCCCTTTCCAGACTTGCTATATCCATCATTCTTGAATTTTGCAAATTGGTAATGCGAAAAAAGAACATGGAAAATTCAAGTTTCAGAACAGTCTAATTCAAGTTTCTAAAGTTAACATGCTAAAATGACACGCATAATAGAGTAATTATTTGAGAAATAAAGTTAAAATCATACATACATTTTAAATTCCCTTACTTTATTTTAACACAGAAAGTAACAATTCTCCTAACAGCCGAGACAACATATAGAAACACACAAGTATTTTAGAGCGCAAATGTAAGAACCATTAGCATTGTTGCATTTAGTTACTCCAAGGTATAACAAAAATCTCAAGAACTAAAGTATGTTAGTTTTGCACACATTTAGCTATATTTGAACACAAAAATCTACTCAACAACACCAGATTACCAATCACTAGTAGCTCCATCCAGCCGGACGGCAACATCCAGAAAATCATGACAACAGAATCCAAGTTAGCCAAGTTGCACAACAGGGCAGCATCAGCGCACTGAAGGTTAGTCATGCCATGCGATTATGGATCATATACTTCTATTGCGATTTTTGTTTGCTCACTGAGTATCGAGAAAATACATGGAAGGGTAAAAATTTCAAAGCTAAGAGGAAAGGAGTTCTTCACCTCAAGGGGTCATTATTACGGCTGAGATCTGCAAAGAAACAAAAATAAAAAACTGCAGTACGGCATTGAACTCAAAGGGCGGAACTTACCAAAGAATAGAGCCAAACCTTAAATCCAGCCAGGCAGTAAACACTATATCGCAGCAATATTACCCCGGGGTAGCAATCTGTAGCCAGACGACCACCTCAACCTCCTGCCTCCTTGTTCTACCACCCAGTCTAGATCCTCTTTTGTTGCAGACTTGAAGTATTAGCACCTTAACACCCACATCACAAGAAGTAGCCATGTGCCAGTAAATATCTTGCAGAATTCACATGATTGCCTATCAACAAACAATTGGATTTTAAAAAAAATCAGTTTCTCCGAGCAACAAAACAGAGACTTACAAATGGGGAAGGGATGAGCGCGGTCAGGTGTTGGCTGCATGTATGATGTATCTATATTTCCCAGAGATAAAGCCGACATCACTCGTGCCTACATCACTCTTCGTGCAGTCATTGTGATTACCTAGTATTCGTGCAAGGAGAAAACTAATATTCCCTCGGTCCCAAAATAGATGTCAGAAATTTGTCAAAATTTGGATGCATCTATATACTAAATAGTGTCTAGATTTATCTAAATTTTGACAAATCTAAGACATCTATTTTAAAACGGAGGGAGTACAATATTAGGTACACAACCATCAATATCAAGCATATTTGGCAAGTTGTGGGAACCAGATTCACAATTATGCTCATTAAAGCTTCCTTCGCTCATTCTGGACACATGAGGAGAATCACTAGGTGACAAGTCGTATGTAGACACTTGATGACCAAACTGAATTTTGATCGTGCCATTTTCTGCCAGAAGAATACACAAAGTGTTATAATTCTAATTGCAGAAAATTAGTATACAGCTCACAAGCAGTCAAGTAGAAGACTAGAACTGGTAATATATGGAATTGAACAATACCATGTATATTTTCCTTACGTCTCATCTCATGGGCTCAACTGTGTTGTTCAGTTCAAACTGTCATACACGGTAGAAGGTCAGTCACAGCAACATAATAAGTATATTCTTGGATAAACAGAATAAGTATTAACAAGAGATATATCCAAGTAATAATAATATATAATGCTGAAACATGGAAGAATACAAAAATTGCTCATCGCAAACAAAAAATTACAGAGTTGTCCATATTCAGTTAAAAAGCTATAGCCAAACAACATGCAACCAGTAGTCCCTGAAAAACACTAAAACTAGTCATGATCCACATGATAAAGAGATGTTTACAACTCTAAATTTCACATCCACGATATATATGCATCAACCTGGTCTTTCAACTAGAATTTCTAAAATGTATCAAGAAGCAATTAACCAATCTATGTGATATGACAAACCTCTACAATTATTGTTCTACTGAGAAAATAATGTAGGAAAAATAAACCTCCTTATGACTAAGCCACAAAATCATCTAGCTTCCCATATCGCTTCTTATAGTCATGTCCCTGCATGAATTATGTCAAACACCTTCTGAGCGTAGATAAAATAAAATCTGCACAAACATATTTGAGAAATTGTGGGGATTAATAGAGGGAAAAGGAGAGAGTATCCTTCAGGCTGCTCATGGAGAGAGATACCTGGGATGGACGAGGACCAGGATGTCGATCCTGTGCCCTTGAGCCATGTCCCATCTGCCTCCTCCTCCCTTGTGCAGCAAAAATGTGGGGAGGGAGAGATGGAGCTCGGCCAGCTGCTGAGCGCGATGAAGAAGGTCCCAAGGCAGAGGCTGGGCTGTGCCGGTTGTCACACGTGAAGAAGAGGGCGGAAGAGAGAATATGTGTTTCCCCGACAACGATAGCCTGGAGGCTGGGAGCAATGGTGGCGACCGAAACTCTCCCCGTTGATGGCTGGCTCAAGTTTGTGGGAGCATGAAGAATGGGGGGAGCTCCACTAGGATATGTCGGTGTCGGCTGGGTAGCAGACGGTGGTGGAGGAGGTCACGCAGCTGGGGTGCTACTGGACGGCGTCCTCCGTCTGGCGGTGGAGGCCAAACTACCACGCCAGCCCGCATCTTCCCTATCCAATCCCCCACATAGAGTTCCAGCTCCTACAGCCATGGCGCCCTGCTGTCGTTCCTCTCTCCCTGCTCGAGCATGGAGAGTACTAGAAGATGGGCTGCTGGAGGAGAAGAGAAGTGGCTTTGTAGGGGATTGTGGGAGAGACGAGAGGTGAGATTGGGGGGAGGGGGGAGACGAGGATGAGGAGGACCCGTGCGGGATGGGCATGGCGGCTGCGGGGATGGACCGGAGGGGGGATTGGGGAGGAGCGATGGCGGAGGCGATGGGGCATGGATCGGGAAGGCGTGCGGGGCTGGGAGAGTACGGGCGGTGGTGGCGGCGATTGGGGGACTAGGGTTTTCTAGTTTTTCTCGCGTGGTGATTCGTTGCCCTTGTCATTTCCATTAGTCCCCAAGTAAATAGCCACAGAAGGTAAAAATTACACACTGACAAGCGGGACCAGAAACATCTAGGACAGAGCCAATGTGCAGGGAGGTGCATCCGTGTGCAACCAGGGGTGCTCGCAGCAGATCTACCGACGAGGGTAAATAAGACCAAACAAAAATCTGTGGTCCAGATCTTCTCCTGAAGCTCGATCCAATGGCCGAAATGCCCTAATCGCTGAGGTGACTCCCAGGGGGTGCCCCTATTATACCTTTGGATTCCTTATGAGCTTTACAAAAAAATTATGCATGAAATTAGTCCCCGCGAACTAGAAGAGATTGATGTGATTATTCACCTTGCTAATAGAGAGACCATCTCTTCAATTGGTATTGTACGGGATGTAGAAGTTCTTTGTGATAAGATTAAATATCCTGCTGATTTTCTAGTACTTGGTTCAGCTGCTAGTAAAACCTATCCCATCATTTTTGGTAGACCTTTTTTGAGTACATGTAGAGCCATTATAGACTGCAAAAGGGAAAAAATCTTGACTAAATTTGATGGGGAATCTTATGAGTTTAATTTTTCAAAATGAAACCGCCTTACATAGCAAGATATTATATCGACCCATGACTGTAGACAATTATTTAACATAATTCTAAACTCATGAAACAGAAAGATTATAACATTTATTATTATCTAAATTATTCATTGGCCCACAATCCTTATAAAGCTATATGATTAGATCAGATAGAAGACGATGGTGCCATCGTCTCCGCTAGGCCTAGCGAAGAAGTCTTGGGACAATCATTCATGTACTCATTGGCTGTGGGATAGCACAGACTATCTTTTACTAAATAGCAGTAGTAGCAACCTGATGGTGGGTCCGTACAGCCTGTCACAGGGACACACATTCCCCGGAGATGGATCTTAACGCTTTCCATGTCTTCCAATATTCTGCCTATGGAATAGAAAACAATTAATGTTCAAATTAGTCTCTATTTATCAACTAAGAAGTAATTCATAGGTTCATACAACAAACAAACAAATAGATAATTACTCAGAAAAGCCGTAAGCACTAGAAGTAAATATTATGCATAGCACGTGTGTTAACTGCTCAATTCTGATTGAAAGAAAAGTCAACGGAGGCATCAAAATCGGTAGTCGGGAGTTTATCTGCAACTTACACTGCACATCGGTAGCAAAGCTCGTGAGAAGAAGAAACGACAGTATGATTGCTGTATGGAAGCGGTTCCCACACTTGTCCATGGAGAAATTACTATGCAGACTTGTTTGGTCCACGTCTATACCAGAGCAGCTTTTCAGAGAAACAATGGCAGCAGGTATCTTCGCTGCGTGTGCTACTATATATATACCCAACAATCAACGTGAGGTACAGGGCAAAGAAGTAAAGCGTGCAATCAAAACAGATCACTAAAATCACTTCTATTTTTGTAGGAATCGTCCTGGGTAATTTTTATATTTATGTTGTACGATTCGATATGGTTTATACAATCTCTTTACAGGACAAAGAAGTAGAACCTGCAACCAAAACAGATCGCTAAAATCACGGTTCTCTCTATTATTGTGTAGATATGGTCCGGGGAAATCTTTGATTTTATGTGCTACGATTCGACATTCCTTATACAATCTCTAGTTAGCAGACGGACACTAAGAAGCGTTGGGCGTCCCCCGACCCCGAGGGATCAAACACCTTGATCTCCCGGGTCCAGAGCGTGACACGTATCCAGTTAGCCTGCTTCAATCCCGGTTTTGCTTCCATAAATCACAATGAAACAAAAAAAAAACGTTTTGTTTGCTTTGTTTGGAGCAAAACCCGGTTCCCACATAAGTCCCGCTTTTGCTTCCATAAAGCACAAATGAAGAAAAAAAAGTTTTGTTTGCATTGTTTGCAGCAAAAAAGGTTCCTATATAAAACCCACTTTTGCTTCCATACAAGGCGAATGTAGCAGAACTAACAGTGACTAAAGCAAAAAGAGTTCGCCCACGAAGCAAAAATGGCCAGTCCCAGTAGCTCCGCCTGCCGTCATAGCAAAGTTGTACACTCATTGTAGCAACACTGTCCGTTCGGTCGGTAGCAAAAAGTTTTAGGCTATTATAGAAAAATTAACCTCGCCGGAGATATTGTAGCAAAAAATATTATGGCTGACCTTGCAGCAAGCGGTCATCGGTGGCCGACCTTGCACCACCGCTGCACCACCGCCCGCCGCTAGGAGCAACTCCGGGCATCGTCGGTAGCATCATCGCCTGCCGTAGGGAGCAACTCCAAGCACCGTCAGGAGCAACACCGTTCGCCGAAGGTAACAACACTGCCTGCCGCTGTGAGCAATGCCCAACACCGTCGGGAGCAACTCCTGGCACCATCGGGAGCAACGCTGCCCGCTGTACGGAGCAACGCCCCGGTGCCGTCAGTAGCTACTTCGGGCGCCGTCGGCAGCAAACTCGCCTGCCGAACGGAGCAACAACGGGGAGAGGAGGAGAAGCACGGGGATGGGCGCCCCCGGCAGAGGATAAGCACGGGGACGAGCTCGCCGGCGAAGCGGCAACACAAGGGCGGGTGTGCCGGTGCAGAAGGAGGCGCATGGAGATGGGATCTGCCTGCAGCGAGGACATCGGTGGCGCTGGGTCCTACGGCCGGCAGGGCGGTGCGTGGCGCATGCAGGCAGCGGGGAAGGCAGGGCGACGCCAGCGGGGGAAGGCGGGGCGATGCCGACGCGCGGGCGCGGGGGCCTGCCTGGCCGCACGAGAGAAAACGGAGGAAAAAGAAACCGAATCAGGAAGGAGAAAAAATCTGCACAGGATAAGGCTTGGTGGTGGGCCCATCCATCGCTGCCTCTCAGGCGGATGGACGGGTGGCGCGCGCAGGGCGGAGGACGCGAGCAAGAAAGCCCCCGGTTGTTTAGAAGTGTTTTCCATACAGAATATGGCATAAAATGACGGTTCTTTCAATTTTTGCAAAAATATCCTGGCTAATCGTTTTTTAGGGAGAACCATCGCGGCGCACTTCATTAATTTGGAACCAAGGATACATCATCCGCTAGTACAATAAGGATAAAATTAGGAGGTTCCTCAATCCAAACAATTGATCGGGTACTCTCTGATCCACTAGCTAGAATAATTGCTACCTTATTAGTTTTTCTAGGACAATGAATGAAAACAAACTCAGTAAAATTACGACTAAGCAATGTGCACTCCGCATAGATCGCCGCTGCCGGACCGAGAGAGTTGCATTGCCTCCATTCTTCATAACCTCGATCACATCAATGCAATCCAATTTTACTTCAATTCTGTTACAGCCCAATTGATTTGCTAGGAGAAGTCTATGGCGAAGAGCTTGTGCTTCTGCTGTGGATGGATCAGAGACAAAAGGAATTCCTCAATTGCTCGCCGTTAAACAGAACCCTTTCTCATCTCTAATGACAGCACCGGTGCTACCTGAACCTGTCACATAGTTAAACCCTGCGTCTCTCTCTTGGTTTAATACAGCCATGCCGCACAATCCCCACATTCTTTTTCTTTGCTCGCGTGTAACTCAGAGTCAAAGTAGAAATAGCTTGCGTTGTTCTTGCCGGTGACTGCATTGTTTCACCATGGGTCGCATGCCGACCTCCCACCATATGTACCAGATTGCCATAGCAACAAGATAATTTCTATCAGTATCAGCTAATAAGGGAGCAGTTGCTAATCTGTTACGTAGCAAGGATTCCATCTCTGATCTCCCTTTTAGTTCAAAATTGCAAACATGGGTTATGATGTCCCTCAAACCGAGTCCACTCCAAATTTTTGTGACACGGGGAAATGTAAAGAAAACATGGCCTATATACACTCACAATCCAGTCTAGAAAGCTGACATTGTAAACTTGGTTGCATATGTTTGTTGGCTAGCACTCCATTGTAGGGAATGGTTCCTAATAGAGATCTCTAACAGTGAATCTTGGTTTCAGCATAGTAACACAACCGAACAGAAAAGGATTAATTATTAGTTTGCCACTATAGGCCACCATATGCTCAGTTTTGCCACTCGCGTGGAATGGTGCTCAGTTTTGCCACTATTTCGGACGCATCTGCTATGGTGACACCAACCGGCCAGTTTAAATAAGCAGAACAAATTAAAAAAATCAAAACAAATGAAAAACTTGCGCACGTAGTCTTTTTATGTCATATACTAACGATTCATGTTGATAAACAAGGTCTACATATATTCAAATGAAAAATTCATGAATACGTGGTAAACAAGGTCTACATACATGAATACATAAATTTTCATTTGAATGTATATGTAGACCTTATTTATCAACTTGAATCATTAGTATAAGACATAAGAAGACTATGTGCGCAGATTTTTTATTTTTTTTTATTTTTTTGAATTTATTATGCTTATTTAAACTGGTCGGTTGGCCTTGCTATAGCAGTTGCGTTCGAAATAGTGGCAAAACTGAGCACCATTCCGTGCTAGTAGCAAAACTGAGCATATAGCAGCCTCTAGTGGTAAACCAATAAATAACCCAACGAAAAATACTCTAGTTTCCGTGACATGTCGAGATACAAAACCCTCCATCATACCTCCTGCCAAAGCAATATTAAAAATACGATGAGTTTTAATCTGCGAAAAAAACTCTCTAATGAGCTCTTTCCCAAGAATCATTCTCACCATCAATAAGTTAGAGACTTACGTGTATACGATATTACGTAATCTCGTAGTTATCTTCCTATTAGGGCTCTTAGGAATCCATGGATCTTCCAAAGCATTAATCTGGTATCTCCCACTCTCCAAATATGTGCACGTTTGAATGTTTGGATTCCTTCCCATATGCTTTGCCATGTATAGAAGCATACCTTCTTTAGCTGACAGTTAAGGATATCCCTATTGTAAAATATTTTGCTCTCAATACACACGCACATAGAGAATCCGAGTTCTGCAATAAGCCTCAAGATTGCTCTCAATACACACGCACATAGAGAATCTCATTCCACCATGTTTCTTACTCACACACATTTTTCACCATGCAAACCAATGTATATGGTTTTGTTGATCATCTCCCCACCAGAATGGGACATTGCAGTGATTATCCCTTTAATTATCTATTTGGGTAGCTTGAAGACTGACATTGCATATGCAGGGATAGCTTGGATGAATGCTTTTCACAGGGCTTCCTTTTCACCAATGACATATTCAATAAATTTAAAAATAACTTTGTAGACCACATTTCATAGACTAACATGCCCGGACTAAGTTATTAACTCTAGATTCTCAACCTTTGAGATTAGCACCAAAGTGGTATTATTCCAGCATTCTCGTATAGTCCGAGTATTTAGTGCAAGCAATACTTCATCGGTAAGATCTTCACCAACAATGTGCTAGAATCTTTTGTCGAAAATTGCATATAAACCGTCGGGACATGGGGCCTTAAGGTCACCTATGTTAAACAGTGCCTTCCCACTACAAGATTCAGGTCGATACATGAAGTTTTTAAGATGCCATGCATCAGAGGAAAAATGTCAAGGATGGGCATTTGTGAAAAATCCTGTGATGGAGAAAACGTGTAACATACCAAATTCAGAAACCTTGTTAAGTGGTCCAGAATGCAAAAATCAGGAGAAATAAAAACTTTTTCTAGTTGAATGATATAGTGGTTGTTTTCTTGCTTGAACTTAGCAACTGGATGTGTAGTATATGTTATACTCCTCCACCTTCTGGTTAGTTGGCAAAAGCTGTTTGACAAAAGAAGTGTCTTGGCTTATTTTACATATTCTCAAATATTCTAGCATTTCCAAAAACCTAAGTCAAGATGTTTTAGCAACCATAAATATTTTAGTACGTCTATTATAAAAATTATGGAGATATATATGATACTATCTCCTTAAGTTTTCAAGAGAGAACCTTCAACTAAATCTTATCTCTAGTCTTTTCCCAAAAGCATTTATAAAACTTTTGACTTCAAATCTTGGTAGAAGTACCAAGAGACTCTCATCTTCTTCAAAGATCAAAACCTGCAAAACACCCCTCTATACCTCAAGCCATTCTTGATGGTATTCATAGTTGTAGCTTTGAGATCAAGACAAGATGAGTTGTCTTGCTCTTCTTAGAGGAGTTGCCTTGATTTGCTTAGATGAGTTATATTGATCTTCTTAGATGAATTGCCTTGATCTGCTTGTTAGATGAGTTGAGCCAGCATAGAAGCTCATCCTTTAAGAACTAAACCAATCCAGCAAAGCAACCTCTAAATATTGAAGAGAAGATTATCAAAAACACTAAACTGAAGAATACCTTCCGTCCTGATTATCTCTACCACTGGAAAATCCTATGTTACCACCTTTCCATCCTATACCTAGGAAAGGAGCCTATTTTATCCATCCTTGGGATGTGCCCTAACCTCACCAATACTTGATCCTGATCTAGGAACCCATTCACCTAAGTCACCAAGCTATTTTTGCCCCTTGGTCATTACCTTGACCATCTGTTTTCCTAACTAGATTCAATTCTAGGACACATTCTTTTTATAGGTCCCAAGGTAATATAGACCAACTCAAGCCTTGAATACCTCATACATAACCTATTCTACAACATCATCCACTTGATGATGGTTTTGGAACCTTACAAGCTCTCAAAAACATCACCACTTATGTCCTAGTGAAAAACCCCAAATATACCAAATTATGACTAAGTATGTAACCCTTATCTGGATTCCATTTTTGAGACTCCACCTATACCAACCCTTGTGCATTTTTGAAAATGTACTTGAACCATATTGTAGCACATCATGAGTAATTCCAAACCCCACTCTTTACCTTAGCTAAACCACTCATGAACCCACTCATCCTTGATGGTTTTGTAGTCAAGAAGATAATCTGTTCCTGCAAATCTTATCAACTTGCCTACTTTGGCAGAAGCTCCTATCCCCATGCCATCTTCTTTTGACAAAATCTCGTAATGGTTGTGATCTTCTAAACATGGTCTATAAACCCATGCATAACTTGTTTCCATTGGAGCCATGTGCTTCCTAAACCCTCATGGTTTTGAAGACAATATGATATCCTGTTTTGATAGTCTTATTTTCATCAAAGTTTCGAAACTTTTCTACGAGCACTCAATCATGAGAAAGACCAACTAAAGACTTGAGTCACCTAATATGGCTGGACTAATTAGGTATCAGGATATTACACCTCTAGATCCCTAGTCTCCCTAAATCTTCAAATTTCTCTATATGATTTCTCTTCGAATCTAATCTAGTGGTCATCACTAATCTCTCTTACCATTGATCATGTCCAACCTCATCATTCAACCGTAAACTCTTGGTCATATGATCCTTTGATCCTTTTCAAAGTAAAATCAAAAGCATCTATTCTCGTAACAATTTTTCCCTAATACCATCTAACCATCACAAACCCTTGGCTTACTCTCTAGAGCACACCAACATTGAATTAATCTACATCACCACTTGGCATTGGTGATCCCCAAAAATATCACATAAAAAGGAGAGCTTGCATGTTGTATGTGCATGATCAAACCTCCCTACTTAAAATCAAGCTAACAATTCCCAAACGCTACTCATGACATCTCTAACCCCTCTCTCCATCCATGGTCGACGTGCACTATAGTAGGGCACTTCTCCTTGTCAACTCGTGCTTGGAAGGGTGAGATTAGAGCTCTCATACACTTAATATCATATCTTACCATATATACTCTCTCTCCCTACTTCAGTAGCATGCCACCCCCACTCTCTATCCTCCTTTGACCACAGAGAAACCCTACCACTGCCCCACTCAACCAACCAGCGCCCCTCTCCTTCCCTCCCTTGCCCAAATGGACCTTGTCGACCCTACACATACATCTCTTGGATATAAGGCCAGAGGCCGCCCCTGCCTCTCACTCCACACCCATTTCACTCCCCCACCTCACTCCTCTCATCCCCCAGACGCCCAGGAACCCTCCCCATATGCTGTCCTAGTCAACCGAAGGAATTTTTGGTGCTAAAAGCTTGCGTGGGAGGTAGCCCTCGAGCCAATCGTCCCTAGATTCTCATTTTTGTTCATCTAGACTCCCCTGCATTTGATCTATACCCCATGCCTTCTCCCTTCTTGCGGGAATGCTGGAGACAACGCCACCCTCCCCATGCTGATTTGAAGCTCCGTCGTTGAATCCTTCCCTCCTGAGATCCCAAGGCTGCGCCAAAGCCACTCCTGCCATCTCCAGGAACTTTGCATCCACACTGAACCCTCCGCTTCGACATGCATGCACCACCGAGCGTGCACCGGCGAGCTCCGGGGCTCATCTGCAAGTGTTGACACTCGGTCCGCTCTCCATCATGGAACACCCTACTGCTGCCCATCTCTGAAGTCTCCGTGCCACGCCGCTTCTCCTCCTTCACTTCCCCGCCTCCGGAGCACCTCCTGGTAATCTCCACGACCATCTCCGATGCTCCTAGGGTTTTTGTCTCCGCTGCGCCTGCCTCATCGGGTATGATGACCTCGAGCCGTGGATCCCTTCTAGATCCAACGACCGTCATCCCATGATACCGGTTCGCACCCCTCTACCACTATCGGCCGGCGCCCCGCGTGAAACCAAATTAGCTCCATGCGTTTTGGTGCCTACATGGTCGGCCCCTGGCTGTGTCTCCCCGGTCGGTTAACTCTGGCCCACTACCCTCTATTCCCTTTTTTTGTTTAAATTCTGAATAACAAAATCTGTGAACTAGCTTCTTGCTTTAAATCCTAAGAAAAATGTGAAACCCCTGGAAGACTCTATTTTCCAATTTTTCAGAGGACCTTGTATGTTTTCTCTAACATGTAGACAAGTTTTTGACCAAAATAGTATTTAGAGTTTACCTAGGAATTTAAATGCTAAAATGGATCCTTTACACTAGTTAATTATTTTTGTAAGTTTAGTATGTCCAAATGGAAAGAAACAAAATTTCCTTCCAAGGTAATGCTAGTACCTTGCATGCCACCCTGGCCCAGACACAAAAAACATATGGTTTCTCTATAGCAAAAATGGCAAAAAGCTCCTAGATTTTACTTTAGAAATTTCCCCATGTCAAGCTATATATTATTTTGACCTAATTCCAACTCTCGGTACACATACACTACCATATATATCAAATCCTCGGAGCCCAAGATTTTTTGAGCCTCTGAGGAATTTGAAGGAATTAAACTCTTCTCTTGGTGGACCTTTCACTAAGTAAATCATTGCAGGAGTTATGTAACTCCAAATATAGTGAATACAATTTGTACAGTAAGGTATTTAAAATACCTACCATGTGTCCTTGGATTCATCTCAAAATATCATGTAGTTTTAATCTGGTGAAGAAGACAAATTGCTTATAGAACTGACTTTGGAAATTCCCCAAGAGAATTTTGGTAATTATTTTTAAGTGAAACCAACTCTTAGTGAATGGTACTCAAAGGACTTCCTAAACCTAAGAGGAAGTAATTTTTGGACCTACAAATATTTTCTGGTGATTTATTCAGCTAAACTAGAGTTATTTTCACTTAAAAAATTATACCAAATCAAAGAAAAATGATAAAATAGTGAAACCACTTCTTGTGGTTTTGTTTTGTCACTATGTATGTGATGATATCATTTTTTTACATTGGTATCATACAAAAACTGGCCTTGGTTTAAAACCCCTTAGTTAAGTAGTATTTGGTATTTAAATCATAAAAGAAGTCCCACAAATGCAAATAAGACAATTCCAATTGTTTTGAACTCAAAACATCACAACCTACTAAAGTGTATTGATGTAGTGTTGAATTGCTTGATGTATTGTATTGATTCTTGTATCCCTTGTGTTGATTATGGTATGGTTTGTTTGCATGTATGTCTCGTAACGACGATAGTTGTGATTGTGCTAACAACGAGAAGAACGGATCCTCTCATTATTATTGGTATTCTTGGTATTCTAAGAAGAACTCTAGGGATATATTGCTGATCATAGGCAAGCCACCATTCCTGAACTCTCATACTTGTCCTACTCCTTTTAAATTACCTATGTTGTATTCTCCTTTATAAACGGCATTACTACCTACACGTTTTATTTTACTACTACGTTACTAACTTGGCTCCTCCAAGTTATAAATGAGTGTCCAGTAGGACGATTACCCATATTGCCACCTACTATTCCCTTTAGACCTTGGTTACTATGGTTAGCACCCTACCTCACTAGAAACTTTGGATTTGGTGAACAAATCTATTTTGGGGTTTACCCTACTACAAATGTTTCAAACTTGCTTTCGTAAAACCCTTGAGGAGAGGCATCGTTCGCAAGTGGATGTTTCAAAATAAAAAAATAGAAGTGAAGAAGTAATTATGATGGACATGATAAAGAGAAGGCATGTTCTACGCCTTTACTAGAACAACTTATCCGTTCAGCCATATTACCCCTGGAAGACGGGGTCTAACTCATAGTTTGTTCTCTTTAGCATGGGTCGCCCCTATGAGTGCTATAGGGGAGAAATCCCCTGAATTCCGTGATGTCCCCTACAAGGTTCTACGGAGCTGGGATGGTGTATGTCTTAGACAAGGGCTGGTGCAACAATTGGGTCTCCTGTAGACAGTATGACTTAGGAGTATGGAAGGAAGTGGAATCACAGAAGAAGGTATTTCCCAAGATGAAGGTTTGGGTATACGCGTGTATGGAAGGGAGGATTATGGCATCGAGAGCCACGTATTCATTCTCAGGAGAGAAAACCCAAAAGGGAAAGGCGCCTTTTGCTAGGGTCGACAAATGAAAGGTTAGCTTTGATTATCTGAACCCCCGTGTACTTTGAGTAACGGATCATGGTTGAATCCCAGTGGATGTATTGATTCTTGTGGGGAAAGGTCACTAACTCTACATAGTATAATTTATTAGAATAGACCTGTCCATGGTCAAGGACGGTTGGAAAGGTGATTGCTAGGAGTATCCAAGTGAAGGCTTTGAGAAGGATAAAAAGGATCTGACTTGCTCATGAGAAAAAATGAGAATAAGGTTTTGTTGTAACTATGGATGGTCTATGAAATTTCAAAAAGGGTTTTACTCTAATGGTTTTAAAATGTTTTCAATGAGGGTATGGAGATATTAAGAGAAACTAGGCTTTCCAAAATAACCATAGCTAGAGCTGCCTCACCACAACCAAACTGCATTTCCTTGTTTATCTTATCTTGGTAGTTTGCGAGTACATTCAAAAGTACCCACTAGCGTTGTCCCTGGATATTTACTTGGCCAAAATTTCATAAGCACGAAGGATGATGGAGATGTTGACGTCTATGCGAGCTAGGACGTCTTCCAAGTTAGTTTCCTGTAGGTTAAGGCATGACACGGGCTCTGCGTTCGATGAAGATACGTTGCTGATGTTTGTATAACCATAATGCCAACAATGTAAGTCATGTACTCGTTATGTAATGGATGATGTAATGACACTTTTTGGTTATGCTCACGGGTCAGTGATCTTGGGAATGTGAATTACATGCATAACAAGGATTCTGAGATAGTCAATCCGGGAGACCTACAGACTTGGTATTAGAGCCATCCTAGCTATAGAAGATCTTAGTTAGCATGGACGTTAGTCAGGAAAACAAAAACCTATTTTCTACACCAACAATAAAGGATAAATGACTATTTGCCTAAAAGTGCTTATATCTTCTCACTAGTAGGAAAATACCTAGTGTTTACATTTGGAAAAGGGGGTTCATGGCGTTTAAGCCGCACACCACTAACCTCACGCTATTGGTAGGTTATAGTGGTAGCGTGTCCACCAAACGCCATGAGTAGAAACCATAGTAGTGGCCTTCAGGCTCAACGCCATGACTATGAAACTACCGGTGGCATTCGATCTCTACCAATGACGTTCAACATACAAGCTTTTACTATCAGAATAATGGTGGCGTTCATGTTGAGAGCCACCAGTGCTATAATTTCTGGTGGTGCCGTTTCCTTATTATCGAATGCCACGAATGATTATTCCAGGGTAAAAAAAATTAAATTCGCTGCCACTACCACATTCAAATAGTTCGAGGTCACAATCGAAATACTTAATTACAACATCTCAATCACACTACAAGAAAAGTGTCCATCCGCAATGACTTGGCCTGTCGGTCGTCGTAGAAGACGCGTCTTCCGCGACGAATTTCTCGGCTCGACCGTGGCTAATGGGAAACCTTTTTTTACGGTTTCGCGGCCCTCTACTATGAATAAACCGCTAAAAAATTGGAGGAAGCTCGGCCGACACGTGGAAGAAGAAAGATTTTTGGTTTCTTGCATGATGTTGACTCGCCAAAGTGTTTTGAGGCGTGTGGATCCCGGACGTTAGTGTCTTTAGTGGACCATACTTTTCGGTCGCGCCTTCCTGATTTGAACTCGATAACGTTGCTTGATGCGTTTGTCATTTAGTCAGGCTGTTGGGTCCCACATGTCAGCCTCTCATTAGAAGAATCATGTGTACGGTGGAATTTTTGTCCTTCGCCCGCGCTACCCTGTTCCACACTTGATAGCGTTGCTCGATGCATCTTCCGTTTAATTAGGCTACTGGGTCCCACATGTCATCCTCTCATTAGAAGAAATGTGTGCATGATGGAATTTGTTTTCTTGGCTATTATCTCCCTGATTTCAACTCGATAACATTGCTCGATCTATCTATCGTTTAGTCACGCTGCTGGGTCCTCCATGTCAGCCTCACATTAGAAGAATCGTGTGTATGATGAAAATTTTCTTCGCTCACGCTATCCCGTTCCAAACTTGATAGCGCTACTCGATGCATCTACCGTTTAATCAAACTCCTAGACCCCACATGTCATCATCTCATTAGAAGAAACATGTGTATGATAGAATTTTTTCTCTCGGTCGTGCCTTTGTGTTCCGAATTTGATAGCATTGCTCGCCATATCTACCGTTTAATCATGCTGATGGGCCCCACATGTCATCCACTCATTAGAAGAAACGTGTGTATGATGGAATATTTGCCCGTGGTCGTGCCTTCGTGTTTCCAACTTGATAGGGTTGCTCGATGCATCAGCAATTTTCAGGTTTTCGGGTCCCCCATGTGAGCCTCTCATTAGAAGAAACATGGGCATGCTGGACTTTTTTCTCACTCGTGCCTCCCTATTTTGAAATTGGTAACATTGCTCGGTGTAGCACTTGTATAAGGCCACGCTGACGAGGTTTAATCTCGTCAATGCCCATTGTTATGGACTTGGGGTTTTGGAGAAGATGGGGATGCTGGAGATCGTGGCACGGTTAACAGACAAGCAACCAGGGGACACGAGATTTACCTAGGTTCAGGCCCCCGGAGGGAAAACCCTACTCCTGCTTGCCTGCTCTTTTATTACGGCGGAACCGAAGGTTACAGGGTGCGCAGATTCGATCTGGCGTGGATGCGTGAAAGTATGAGTCGAGTTGTTGTTCTAGGACGTGCCCTCCTGGCCTTTATATAGACTTAGGCAGGTCCCGGGCGTAGTCCTAGTCGGTTACAAGTTGTATTCAAACTCTAATCTTACTCTCCAAGGATCCGAAGACGTCATGGGCCTTGGCCACCCGGAAATCTTCATGGGCGGCGTATATGCCGTGGGCCTTCCTTGGGCTGGACTAGGTATGCTGAATTACGTGCCGTAGGGTATAACCATGTCGAGAGCCTCGGTGATCAGTCGAATCGTAGATTCGGCTGAGGACTCTTCCATCCTTCGGGAGCAGCTATGTATTAATGGTATATGTGTGTAGGGATTGTTGATGCGTATGCCTGACTCACCCGACGGATCAGGGTCAGTTGACTATCTTAGGACGAAACAACACGATCTTCTTCAGGTTCGGGTCCCTCAACCCGGACCTGGAACATATGCTGGCGTAATTTGACTCAGGCCGCGGAGGACTTACAGGAGTGGAATTCCAGTGATTTTAATTGGTGTACCCAACGCGTCCGTCGGGATTTTTCATCGTACCTGCTGGTACGGATTCATACTAGCAGAGCGCCTTGATCGGTGCGTTGTGCCATAAGATGATATCTGAGGTCTTATCTTTGCGTCAGACGCAACATCGAATGTTTGTCACCGGAGGTGTTTGGTGGCCAAGGAGGATGTTACTCACTTAGCATTAATTGGGGCAGAGTTGCCGAAAAGTTTTGCGTGCTGATCCGAAAGATCGCAGTCGAAGATTTCATAGGGTGCGCGACCAGCGCTCCCTATGGGAGTAGCCCCCAAGTATCTGTTCGAGTCGTAGACTCGAACGGAGACTTTTAGTTCAAGCATTGTTCCAATCATAAGTCCGCAGGACTCGAAAATTTTCGGATGCTGAAATCCATCCTCCCTATGGGAGTAGCCCCCGAGTCCGTAGTGGAGTCGTAGACTCGACGTAGGACTCAGAGAAGTAATTTGTCTTCATTTGTCTGTCGGGTGCGCAGCCAGCGCTCCTGATAGGAGTAGCCCCCAAGTATTTAGTCGAATCGTAGATTCGAGTGAGTACTTTTAGCTGTGGAGCCGAAGTGGTGCTAGTATAGCTTTTGATGACGTCAGTGCTTACGATTGATGACCTCAAGCGTCTGCTACGCCAGAGATGACTTGACGGGACGAAGCATGGGTCCCACTTGCTGACTTTGAATTGACCGGTCACGCACGGCGTGGAGATGATTACGGCGTCTCCTCGATTTCCGCACGTAGTGGACGGCGTGGTAACGACGGTTCGTTTTGGTGCTGACACGTGTACGGCCAGATCTACCGTTGGCGTTAGGTCTTCTTGATGGACGGCCAGCGTGCGTCGTCTTCGCTGTTATAATCCCTGGTGAAATCGTGGTTTGTTTTTCACCGCAGCAGTTCTTGTGTTTCACTGCCTCCTTGCGCTTGAGCGATTCTTGCTTCGCGTTGAGAGTTTCTTCCACATTTCCTCTGTCTTTCTTCATTGGCAACGCCACCACCGCCATAGCGCCATGGGGAAAAAGAAATCCTCATCTGCAGTTGGGACCAGTGCCACCGGAGGCAGGAAGGGCACCGCCACTGCTCGCGTCATCGACGGTGGCTGGCGGCGATCAGAAACGCGGGAGAGCGATCTCCGCAAACTGCGCGGCGAGCTGATCCGCAAGACACGACAGTGATGCTCCAGCAATGAATGAGGTAATCCCCCGTCCCCCATCTGGGTATCGGGTTATGTTTGTTGCCTTCATGATTCGCGGGTTTTCTTTTCCGGTCCATGACTTCCTTCGTGGACTGCTCTTTTTCTATGGGGTTCAACTCCATCATTTGTCTCCCAATTCCCTTCTTCACATTGCGTGTTTTATTACGCTTTGCGAGTGTTGGCTTGGCATTGAGCCGCACTTTGGCCTCTTTCGGAAGCTGTACTCCGTGAAGAGGCAGTCTGGTTCGGATGGTGTGTATCCCATTGGGGGTTTCATCATCTCCCTTAGTCCCAATGTGCAATTCTTTTCCTTTTCCATGTCCGAATCTGTCCAGTACTGGCGGAGGAAATGGTTTTACATCCGTGACTCCGTACTGCCTGGGCAAGATTTTGGTCTCGTTCCTTTTGACCCCTCCCAGTTGATTGAGAAGAAAAGATCCTGGAAAAACCAAATCTTGGATGGTGAGGTGGCGGAGGTAGAGGCCCTGTATCGTCGGGTGGAGGAGCTCCAATTGATTCCTGAGAAGGAGGTGAACGGTGTCGACATCATCCGGACGTTTCTTGAGCGTCGGGTGCAGCCCCTTCAAGCGAGGGCGCATCCGATGTTTCTTTACTCTGGGCGCCGTGATCCGACGAGGGTTTCGAGTGAGAAAATCTCCGAGGCGGAACTTGACAAGGATCTTCGCGCGCTGTTGAAGTTCAAGGTCGACGAAAAAATCCCGGGGAAGTCGCTGACTCCTCCCTTTTCTTCGACGTTGGTCGTACCGAAGGTGTAGATTTGCGCACGTAGTGCTTCCCTTTTGTTTTGTTGGGTGTTTATTTGTGTCCTTTGTTTGCTAACAAAGTTTCTTCTCATCTTGTAGAGCTTCAAAGTGCCGGGCATGGCACCACCATTGCCCGAAAGGTATCCGAATGCCCCGGATAATGAAGTGGTGGATTCCGTGTCCGAGCTACCGTCAGCGCGATCTCCAGCGGAGGATGCCGATGAATCGAGTGAGGACCATTCGCGCAAGCGATCACGGAGCTCGAGCGAGTCTTCGGATGCTTCAACTCCTCCGACTCCCAGAAATCCTCTGGGCCTTGAGCGTCATGATGATGTTCATGGGGGTTCTTCCTCTCCCTTTCCTGCCATTCCTGTGCGGGCTGTTGCTCCGCACCCGCCAGCAAAGCGGAAGAAGGAAGAGAAGAAGGAGGAGAGGAAGGAAGAAAAGAAGGAGGAGAAGAGGGCCCGAAGGGCTTCTCCTATCTTCGACCTGAGCGCGTTGGGCTCGTAAGTTTTCTTGTTGCCACTATTGTCCTTTTCTTTTTATGAAGTTTGCACCTGTGCTGATTTGCTTCATATGCAGGCAATCCTCCGACGGCTCCAGTGATGGTGCGGGGGAGATGATGGGGGAGTCGAACATTGCGTCGCCTCCTCCTCAGATGGTGGCGACTTCGGGTGATGCTGCGCCAGTTCCTCCTGTGCAGGAGAGGCTGGTGGTTGCGCCTCAGAATTTCGCAGGCGGGCCTGCGGGTTCGCCTTCGGAGCACGTAAGTTTTCCTGCTTGATGTTACGGGGGAAGCCCCCGAGTGTCTTCGTGTGCTGATGTTGCTTATGCTTCTTTGTGTTGGGCGTAGCCCCCAAGTCCTGCTCTTACTACTATTGCCTGTTGCTGCAGCCTTTTGTCCAAGAGGCCAAGCGGCTGGTGGAGGATCGCTTCCGGAGGCGAAAAACAGCGGCTTCAAGGTATTCGCCCTTTGTAGTACTTCTCTTGCTTATCCTGGTCCTGTTCTTTGACGCTTGCTTGTTGTAAATGCAGAGGAGCATAACGACTCTCTCCGTGAGGTCGATGCTCTGAAGAAGAGCCTTGGCCAATCGGAGCAGAAGGCCGAAGCTGCCGTTGGTGCGAGAGAGCGCCTTGAGCTGGAGCTGACGAAGGCAGCCGAAGCGAAGGAGCGTCTGCAGAGGCCGCTGATCGTGAGGAGCAGCTGGCCACCGTTGCGGCTGCTCGTGAAAAAGGGGTGGCGGAGAAGCTCATGGCTGCTGCCAAGGCTATTTCGGGTGAGCGCTAGCTTTTGTACTTGCTTCTTTTTCTGCAGATCTTCTTCTATGTTGCCTTTCTTCATGTTTTCTTCTTTTTTGTCTCAGATGCCGCAGGCATCGAGTTTGACCGTGGTGCTCTGGAGCACGGGAGTGCTCTGGATGATGCCACCATGGCGGTCGAAGACCGCTGCACCATCACAACTCCCTTGCCAAGGCGAAAAGAGGTCCTTGGTCGCTTCTACCAGGAGCTCTTCCGAAGGCACCCCTTGAAGACGTGGGTGCCCTGGCAGAGGCTCTGTCAGCCGAAGCGCCTGCAGCGTACAAGCGCAAGCAGAAGGGCATCGGCGCGTCCGTCGGGCTGGCGATGGCCATGGCGGCTGGGGCGGAGCTGGACCTGCCCCAGATTACTTCTCGGATGCCGACGGCTGCAGATGGATCCGAGGTAGCATTCGCCGCCTACTCCGCTCGCTGCAGACGATATGGGCCCAAGCTCATTGACTTGCTGTCTGAGTACGCATTGCGGCAGCAGGGCGAGGCCAAAGCTAGGCAGTCTGGTTCTGAGGCGACTCAGTGCCCTCCGCCTTAGGCGTAGTAGACGTAGGGTAGCTTGTAGTCTATTTTTGTTGTGAATATCTTTTGTAGTACCATCCTTGTGCCACGTAGTATATATAATTTAATGAATTCCTCCGAGTTGTGCTCTATCCTTGGCTGAATGTACGTGTGCCTTCTTTTTACGCTGCTATAGGTTCCTTGGTCTTGACCGGTTGACACTTCATCCGAAAGGCCCTTGCGAGCATCATTGGATGATTCCTCGCAGCTCGCGTTTCTTGAGATCGCGTCGCAGCTTGGAGAGATTTGCTTGGGTTCTGTGCGGTCATGACGTTTGGAAATCCAAAGCAGATCGTGGTGCAGCCAGAGAGGAGTATTTGATGGCGGAGCTGGGTCGGCTGTCCGAGCAGTTGCAATGTAAGTTGATCCTCCTTTCGGGCTGTAGCTCAGTTCTTCGGGTGAGCCTGCTGGCCTTACTCTTGTTTTGTACGTTTGTCGCAGGTGCGAATCTTGCTCCGAGGGAAGAAAAGGAGCGTATTGCTGTTCGAGTCAATTGCCTGACTCAACAGGAAATGGAGGCCGGTGGCTTCTTCTGGATGGATCGTGATCGCGCCGTAGTTCTGGCGACGATGCAGGATCATGTCTACCAGGTTTCGCGGGTGCTCCGCCAGGTGCAGACATCACTTTCCTCGGTACTGCACGTCATGTTTCCGTTGGATGCCGTGCCAACGACCCTTGCAGGTCTTCTGACGAAGTTTCGGAGTGCCAGCAATGTCAAGGAGCTGGTGCGGCAGCAGCTCGTCGCAGGGGTGAAGGCTGCCTTGTCTCTTGTGAGGGTGCACCACCCTGATGTAGATTTGGCTGCTGTGGCGACTGGGCCACCTCCTCGACCAGATGGTGGCAAGTGGAACATGCGTCCGCATTACGCGGCTGTAAGGCAGTATGCCGAACAGATTGTAGATTTGTTTGAGCAGCGCGCTCAGGTTATTCTTCAGAATAGGTAGGACCTGAAAATAAACAGATAGATGTAAAATTTGTATATTGCGGCTGGGCGTGTATGTGCCCTTTGTTGTAAAGGTTTGCCTGTTGGCGAGCATGCAGTGCTTTGATTTAGTACGTGCCCTTTTCGTTTGCCTGACGTGTCAGCTACTCAGGTGTACACGTTTTGTCCTCAGTCGATGAAATCGTGAGGTGGGGGGAGCCCCCGAGTGCGTTTGTAGCATGTGATGAAGTTGCAGAGAAATAGTCAACCGAAGGTTGGGGGCGAGACACTTAGCTTTATTTGTATCGTAATGGAGGAGGTACATGGTTCGGCTGAGTAGCCTTGGCTGTAAGCCTTATCGAAAATGGGGTACATTGCTATGGGTAGAATCGTCGCAGGTGCGAGATGTTCCATGGGTTGGAGTATGCGACTCCAGACTCCACGTGCTTGAGGCGATAGGCGCCACCTGGGATGACCTCGGTGATGGCATAGGGTCCTTCCCACGGTGACTCGAGTTTATTCGGTCGCTTTTGCTTGAGTCGCAAGACGAGGTCTCCTTCGACGAAGGACCTTGGGCGCAGCCGGCGGCTGTGATAGTTGCGGAGACTCTGCTGGTACACCGCTGATCGAGCTGCTGCTATATCCCGTGCTTCGTCGAGTGTGTCGACGGCGTCTTCGAGTGCATCCGTGGATTCGGCTTCGCTGTAAGCGACAACTCGTGGAGCCTGGTGGCGTACTTCGGCTGGTAGCACGTCCTCAGCTCCGTGCACCATGAAGAATGGTGTGTAGCCGGTGGAGCTATTTGGCGTTGTCCGTAAGCTCCACAGGACAGACGGTAGCTCTTTCGTCCAGTTTCCGGCTTTGTGCTCGAGTGAGCTCATGAGGCGCTTCTTGATGCCGGCGCCGATTAGACCGTTGGCCTTTTCCACTTGCCCGTTTGTTTGCGGGTGTGCCACTGAGGAATACGTGATGTTGATCCCGAGGCCTTCACAGAAGTCCTGGAATTCTTCGGAGATGAAGTTCGATCCGTTGTCGGTGATGATGCTGTGCGGTACGCCAAATCTGTAGACAATGGATTCGAAGAATTTGACGGCGGTTTTGCCCTTCTGGTTGGTGACTGGCATTGCCTCGATCCACTTGGTGAATTTGTCGACTGCGACCAGGAGGAAGACGTGTCCTATTTCGAAGATTTTGGCAGTTTGCCGATCATGTCGAGGCCCCATTGGGCAAAAGGCCAGGCTATGGGTATGGGTCGAAGTTCGGACCCAGGTGCGTGCGGTTTGTCGGCGAACCGTTGGCACCCGTTGCATCTTCGGACGATGTCCTTCGCGTCGCTCATGGCCGTTGGCAAGAGAATCCTCGCAGAGCTTTGGCGACGAGGGCGATCGCGCATGGTGGCCGCAGATGCCTTCGTGGATATCTTGGAGTATGGCTTTGCCGTCATTGATGGTGACGCACCGTTGTAGTACGCCTGTAATGCTGCGTTTGTACAGCTCGCCGTTGATGATGGTGAAGGCTTTTGACCGACGAGATATGCGCCAGGCATCTGTCGGGCTGTCTGGCAATTCTCCGTTTATCAGGAACTGGAGGTATGGACGTGTCCAAGTTTCGTCGACTACCATGACCTGCATCAGGTTGACCATGGCAACTTCGGCATCCAGCTTTTCGGGTCCTTCATGACCTTCGGGTAGCGTAGCCCCCGAGTGTTCTTCTTCTTCGGGTGATCCTTTGGGGAATTTTCGCTTGATGGATGGCACGCAGATCTGTTCGAGGAACACACCTGGTGGTACCTTTGCACAAGTGGAGCCGATGTTGGTGAGTCTATCGACCTCCTCGTTGCTCTCTCTTACAACGTGCCGAAGTTCGCAGCCGTCGAATTCTCCTTCGAGTGCGTTGTATAGCGCGCGGTACGCGATCATGTTTTCGGCGTGTGCGTCACACTCATTCATCGTCTGTTGTACGACAAGGTTGGAGTCACCGTAGATGACCAGGCGCGTTGCGCCACATATTTTTGCCATCTTCATGCCATGGATGAGGGCTTCGTATTCGGCCTCGTTGTTGGAGGCTCTGAATTTCATCCGAAGGACGTACTTCATCTTGTCACCTTGCGGGGAGGTCAGTATGACTCCTGCCCCTGCTCCGGCTTCACGTTTGGAGCCGTCAAAATGCATTGTCCAGGACTGCGACATGTCTGGGGTGTCAGGCAGCTGCAGCTCCATCCAGTGCACCAGGAAGTCCGGAAGGACTTGAGATTTGATTGCGTGTCGCTTCTCGTAGATGATGTCCAGGGTGATAGTTCAATGCACCACGTGGCTCTGCGTCGTGGCTTCGGTTATTCAGATGCTGTTTAGGGTGCCTCGTTGACGACAATCACCGATGCTCCGGAAGTAGTGGCTCAGTCGTCGAGCCGTCATGAACACGCCGTAGGCCAGCTTCTGGTAGTGCGGGTACCGCTATTTTGTTGGAGTGAGAACCTCGCTGAGGTAGTAAATTGGGCGTTGTACCCCGTGGGTCTTGCCTTCTTCGGGTCGTTCGACCACGAGTACTGTGCTGACCACCTGGTGTGTGGCTGCTATGTACAGCAACAGGGGCTCGCGCTCTTTTGGCGTGACCAAAACGGGCGAGGTGGAGAGGAGCCGTTTGAGGCTTTCGAATGCGTCGTTGGCTCGTGTCCACTCAATTTGTGCGCCTTCTTGCAACTGGTAAAATGGTAGGGCCTTCGCCCATGCGGTGATGAACTCGCTTAGTGCCGCTACTACCTGCGAGCTTGAACACCCTTGAGGTTTTTCGCTTCTCCATTGTCATGATAGCTTTGATTTTCTTGGTTCGCCGATCCCTCGTTGAGAGATGAAGTAACCGAGCGGTGACCGAGGGGGCCTTGGCGCACTTTTCTGGATTGAGCTTGATCCTGTGGCGATCAAGGTTGTCGAACGCCTCGCGGAGATCGTCGATAAGTGTTCTTGCCTCCTTGGTTTTTATGACTATGTAAATCGACATAGACTTGGACGTTGCGACCGATCTGGTCCTTGAGGCAGGCCTGCATGCATCGCTGGTACGTGGCACCCGCGTTCTTTAGCCCGAAGGGCATTGTGTTGTAGCAGTATACTCCGAACGGTGTGATGAACGCCGTTTTCTCTTGATCTTCGACCTTGAGTCGAATCTGGTTATAGCCTGAGTAGGCGTCGAGGAAGGAGAGTTTCTCACAACCTGCAGTCGAATCGATGATCTGGTCGATCCGAGGAAGAGGGAAGTGGTCCTTAGGGCAGTGTTTATTTAGTGACGTGAAGTCCACGCACATCCGCAGGATGTCCGTGTCCTTCTTTGGGACCATCACCATGTTTGCCAGCCACTCGCTTTCCTTGATTTCCCGGATGAAGTCTGCTGCGAGTAATCTGTTGATCTCCTTGCCGATAGCTTCGGCTCGTGGCTCCGACAGTCTTCGGATGGACTGCTTGACTGGCTTGGTGTCTGGGAAGACTTTGAGTGCGTGCTCGGCGAATTCCCTGGGAACTCCTGGCATGTCCGCAGGACACCAGGCGAAGATTTCCCAGTGCTCACGGAGGAATTCGACGAGCACGCCTTCCTATACGGTGCTGAGGTCGTTGGCGATCAGCACCGTCTTGGAGGCATCCGTTGGATGGACCTGGACTTTCTTGGTGTTGATGGTGGAGTCGAAAGACATGTCAGGTGCGTTCTGCTTTGTGACTGGGGGTAGCCCATTGTCCGTCCCCTCGCAGAGCCTTACAAGCTCTTCTTGCATGCCGAAAGACTGGGAGATTTTGTTGAAATCCCTGTCGCATTGGTCCGATCGGGTGAAGCTCCCGTGGACTGTGATGACGCCCCTTGGTCCTGGCATCTTGAGTAGTAGGTATGCGTAGTGTGGGACGGCCAGGAACCTTGCGAATGCTACACGTCCCAGGATGGCATGGTATTGCGACGGCCAGTCCACCACTTCGAATTCTAGGCGCTCCTGCCGAAAGTTGTCCGGCTTCCCGAAGATGACGTCGAGCCCTATTTTGCCCAGGGGGAAGATGCCCTTCCCTGGGACAATGCCGTGGAACGTTGTGTCTGATTGTTCCAGGCTGCATTGCGGGATCCGCATAGCTGCTAGAGTGCTTGTGAACATTAGGTTGATGCCGCTGCCGCCGTCCATGAAGACGCGACTCATCTCGAAGCCTCCGATCTGCGCCTCCAGCACCAGGGCAGCATGACCTGGGCGAGGGATCTGGCAAGGGTGATCCGCGCGAGTGAATGTGATGCAGGACTCCGATCCGCTGAGGTACTCAGGGATTGCAGGCGGAGTCTCCACGGCCAAGTTGATTTGTCGGGTGATTTTCTTCTGCACCCTGTTGGTGGGGCGTCCCTTCTGGATCACATTTAGCGCTCCTTTTGGTGGGGGGTATGCGACCCCGGCGTTGTTTTGTACTGGTGTGATTGGTTGATTTGGGCCTCCAATAGGCGGCGGTGGAGGAGCTCCGTGTGCTATTTCGCCTGGCGCAGGTGCGTTTCCGAATGCAGGAATTGGAGCTTGTTGCCTCATCTGCATCATGCCTTCGCTGAGTTTCTGGAACTCGCGGCAGTCCTTGAGCATGTGGCTAGCTTTCTTTTTGCCATCTTGTTTGTCGATGTAGAAGTGGATGGTGCATGGACCCGAAAGTTTGTCGAATGATGAGGGTCCGTTGTCGCGGTCACGGTGTTGCCACGACTGCGTTGGTCGTCCGTTGTCGCGGAAGTTTCCGCTGCGGTATCCTCCGCTGTTGCGGCTGTTGTCGTTACGGCGGTCAGCGTAGCCGGCTGCGACCATATCGGGTTCGTCGCGGTCCTCGTAGACGCGCGATCTCCTCTTGCTGCGGCGTTCGCGTCTTCGGCCGTAGTCGTCTTCTTCATCTGATTGCGCCCGCTGGATGCAATCTTCGCCGTCTGCCCAATTGTTGGCGATTTCCATGAGCTGGTCGAGTGTCTTGGGCTTTACACGTCCAAGTTTCTCCTTGAAGTCTGGGCGCTTGACGCCGTCCCTGAAGGCGTCGATGGACCTTTCTTCGGAGATGTGTGCTATGGAGTTCTTGGTTGTAGACCAGCGTAGTATGTACGAGCGAATAGATTCACCTGTTCTCTGAGTGCAGGCTCGCAACTCTTCGATTGAGGCGGGCCTCTTGCTGGTGCCTTTGAAATTTCGGATGAAGCTATAAGAAATCTCCTCCCAGCTTCGGATGGATCCTGATGATAGGCTGCTAAGCCAGACCCGCGCCGCGCCTGTCAGCTGTAGCTGAAGGCATTGCATGGCGGTTTCTTTGTTGCCTCCGTGAAGCTTGACGGATGACAGATGGTCACTAAGCCAGGACTTTGGATCTTGCGTGCCGTTGAACTTTGGAGTATCCGAAGGAAGCTTGAAGTTGCGTGGCATCTGTGTTCGCCAGACGGATCTGCTGAAGCATCGAGCCCCGTAGAGTTCTCCTTCGTCTTCATCCATCTCAGATTCAGACGAGCATGCGCGTTTGGCGCGTGCTTTGTCGATCTTGCGCTGTGTAAGCTTGTCTCTGGCGTCGTAGTCGCGTTTATGGCGGTGCGAGCTCTTCTTCCTTCGAGGAAGATCGTGTTCCTCTTCATCTTCGGATGAGGGAGTGGGGCTCCGGTCGCGCCTGGCCGGAGCTTTCTTCTTCGGCTCCGTAGGAGCGTCTTCGTGGAGCGCAGCTCCAATTAGTCCTAGTCCGGTGAGTGCGGACCTATGCATGGCCTTTTTCGGGTCCCCCTCCGGAGGTGGGTGAGCCGCGAGATCTGTGCTGCCATGATCGCAGCTTGTGGCGTCTTCGGGATGATGTTGCCGTCAGCGTCCATATCCATGAACGATGTGTGGAGAGTTCGGGTCACGTCACGCCGCTCCTTCGGGTCCATGTTTTCCACCCGAGAGTGGTGCTTGTTTCCCTGGTTTCCGTTTGTGCTAGAGCCGGGTCCTTTGGCGGAGAGCGCAGCTCGTCGCGCACTGGACTCGGAGGCTGCTTGCTTGCGTTTGTCGAGCGTTTCCTGCATCTTGACTTGTTTCTTGTGCTCCTCGATGAGGAGGTAGTGGTATGCCATCAGTAGGTCACGTGAGGAGTCCAGAGGTAGGACTATTTCGCCTGCGACGGCGCGGCGTGCTTCGACCCATCCTTCTTTGCTAAGTTGGATGAGGTGGCCCCCGTTTTCGCCGTTTCCACCTTTTTCGCCGTTTCCGTCCTGCGGGTTGGGGTTGGGCGGCGGGTTAGGCGTTTCCTCGTCGGTTTGGATGACTGCGGCGCACAGATAGCGCCTGTAGATTGGTTGGCTGCTGCCGCAGCTTTCGGATCCGGAACCGTAGGTCCCTTCATCCGAAGGTGGATCGCGCAGATCGGAGTTGCAGCTGTTGCTGCTGTAGAACTCATCTGTTGATGGTGACGTGCGTAGCACGGGGTGTGGAGCCCATGAAGCGGGCCTGATTGACGGCACGGGCACCCGCTCAGGGAGGCGGAGGGTGCCAGTTTGTCCCACCTGGAAGCAGAAGCTCCCGAACAGAATTTCGAGTCCGTCGCCTACGGGCTCGAAATCCTTTATGGTATCCGGCGAGTGGGCGGTGAATTCGAAAGCACCGAAGAGGAGGTGATTCTCCGTCGCCGCGGAGTTGTAGATCGATCGGGTCGGAACCGTCACGCATCAAGACATCAGCAGCCCCAATTCCCACAGACGGCGCCAATTGACGAGGTTTAATCTCGTCAATGCCCATTGTTATGGACTTGGGGTTTTGGAGAAGATGGGGATGCTGGAGATCGTGGCACGGTTAACAGACAAGCAACCAGGGGACACGAGATTTACCCAGGTTCAGGCCCCCGGAGGGAAAATCCTACTCCTGCTTGTCTGCTCTTTTATTACGGCGGAACCGAAGGTTCTGAGGTCTGTGATTCGATCTGGCGTGGATGCGTGAAAGTATGAGTCGAGTTGTTGTTCTAGGACGTGCCCTCCTGGCCTTTATATAGACTTAGGCAGGTCCCGGGCGTAGTCCTAGTCGGTTACAAGTTGTATTCAAACTCTAATCTTGCTCTCCAAGGATCCGAAGGCGTCATGGGCCTTGGCCACCCGGAAATCTTCATGGGCCAGTGTATGTCTGCCGTGGGCCTTCCTTGGGCTGGACTAGGTATGCTGAAGTTACGTACCCGTAGGGTATAACCATGTCACACGCTACTAGGTCCCACATATCGGTCTCTCTGTAAATGAAACCTATGTATGATGGACTTTTTTCAACCGCGTCCGCTGTTTTGACCTTGGAAACGTTGCTCGATGCGGCTGCCGTGTATGATCTTGCTGCTGAGGCCCCCATTCAGCCTCTCTGGTATGTTCTGGCTTGTGGGTCCCTGATGCAGCCTTGTATGTTCTGGTGGGTAGGTCCCCGATGCCAGATCCTCTGTACAAGTATTTAACTTTTTCGCAAACTCGACCATTGAACTCGAGGGATGTTGTAGGCTGGTGGGTCCGCGATGTCAGCCTCTCCATAATGCGATATTAAAATGTAAACCCAAGATATATATATATATTTACACACAAGGGATTCGAACTAAAGACCTTCAAATCAAATAGATGTAAACTGAGTGCTTTGCCACTACACCAAAGATATTTATAGAATTTATGTGGGGCCCCCGGATTAATCCTCCGAGAATCCCTGTTATGCATACACCACGATCCCATGATCAGTTAGTCATGGCACATAACTGACAAGTATCAAAGTAAACATCCATTACTTAAGCGGATACATGTCATACCTTACATGCCATTATGGCTACATCAACAATCATTAGCGGAACTTCATCAAGCGTAGAGCCCGAGCCATGCCTTAACCTACAGACAACTGACTAGGAGAACGTCCTAGCTCGCATAGTCATCAACTTCACCTTCTTCTTGATATCTGACCAAGTTAATAGCCAGGGACAATGCCAGTGAGTATTTTGAATGTACTCGCAAACCACCTTAGTACAATAATAATAACAATATGATATGTAATATGGTTGTGGTAGTAGGAGGGCTCCAAGAGAGGTTCTTTTCAAAAATAGTTTCACTTGCAGATATAGCCTCTACATAACTTTGTTGAAAACTTTTGTAAAACATTTTGGAAACCTTTTTGAAAGGTTTTGGAAAACACTAGGATTGGGTCACCCATTTGTTTCTTCCTTTCGGTCATCTCATGACCAAACTCATTTCCTTCCTTTCCGACCATCCCATGGTCAAATCATTTCTGAAGCCATTGCTTTTCCGAAATCCTTTTTGAAATCAAAACCAGCACCGCTCTGTAGTAGTTTGTCCAACCGTCCATAACCGTGGACACGGCTATTCGAATAGATTTACACTTTGCACAGGTTGTACACTTTACCCACACCATCCGGGTACCCTACCCTGATCTACACTAATTGTGGGTCGAGTAACCGATCAAGACTCTCAAGATGCCACTCTAGTATAGGCCCTACTCTATGAGTTGTTCCTATCAACACCGAGACGTCTAGGCCAAAGACCAACCGGAGCGCATTCCGACTCCTCCAGAGTGGGCACTTTCAATGAGAGGCTCAATAGTATCCCTCGGTCACTCGCATGGGTGATCCTACTTCCTCTAGGTGACTGTTTAACAGTAGACCCTTTTTGTAAAGGAAGCCCAGGATTAGAGGGAGATGATCCCCCTTCAGGAGTTACGAGAATTCCCACACCAAAGTAGCAAACTTCAAGTCCAGCCCTGTCCCATTCTAGAGTAGTGTGGTTGCACGGGTTAAGTTGTTATAGCTAAAGCTGCAAAGAACCAGATGCGTTTTTGTAAACATTTTTCCTCCATCTTTCCTTCAGCATTTTGTAAAGAAAAACTCTTTTTATTTCTAAAACTTCTCTTGGTAGGTCAACCCTCACCAAGGTTTTGCCATAAAATTTTTGTAAAACTTTTTTGGGGGTCTTCCCATCCTCTAGTTTTGCTTCGGCTAAAACAGGGTCTCCAAGGGGTTATGGTGTTATACACCATCTACCATTCTAGGGACAAGTAGGTGTCGTCAAGGGGGTTGTACTTAGCAGTACAAGGGTGTAATGGTATTGGAGGAGCCAAGCCACTACCAGGTATACATCATCATATAGTAAAACAATGCAGCTTTCATAAAACATTAGATAAAACATGCATAAGTAAAACAGTAGGACAAGGCTTATGAGCAAGAAGGTGGCTTGCCTGATATCAGCAAACTGGGAATATATGCCCCTGGACTTCTTCTTAGAATACCCTAATAACCAAATATAATAACCATCTTCTTCTGGCCTTCGATATAATCGCAACTATCGTTGTCAAAGAGGGTACATGCAAGCAAACAGAGCCACAATCGAAAACAAGGCATACAAGCATCATTTCCATATAGAAAACAAACATTCAACACCCTATTCACTTCAGTAGGTTTTGATATGTTGATATAGTAGCAATTGGAGTTACTTAAGTTGCCTTTATGGAATTTCCTTTAGGATTTATTTGCCAATACCACTTAATAAAGGGGTCTGGAACTAAGGATTGGTCCTATATGATATCACTATGCAAAAATGATATCAAAAAATAGGAATTTTAATAATAAGGCCAACAAAAGTGGTTTCATGATTTTATCAATTTTTTATATTTAGTTATGATTTTTCTAGTGAAATAACCCCTAGTTTAGGTGACAAATTCACCAGAAAATTTATGTAGTTCCAAAAATTATTTCCTTGGATGGTTAAGTAGTATTAGATGGGATGGTTCAGTGAGAGTTGGAATCACTTCAAAATATTTACCTTAATGCCATTGGGAAATTCCAAAAGTCAATTATGTACTATATTTGTCTTTTTAACCATATTTATTCTATATGTCCAAATGATATTAGGTAAAGGAAAATGGATGGGTATTGCAAATACCTTTAAGTAGAAATTGGAATCACTATTTTTGGACTAGTTAAGCTTCTAAAATGATTTATCTAGTGATAAAACCACATACATAAGTATTTAATTTATTAAAATACAACAGATGCTCAAAAATTCATGGGCTCATGGTATTTGATAAGTATTGCTATAATTCACCCTTGAGAGTTGGAATTTGGTCAATAATAAATTTGGTTTGGTTCAGAGAAATTCCTAAAGGCAGATTAGAGCTATATTTGTTATTTTTGCTACGAGCAGAATGTAGCTTAATATGGCATGAGATAATTACTAACTAATAGGTGAATCAAATACCTTACAGGGGGACTTAGGATTACTCCATTTGGAGATGTGAATCTCCCTGAGGGATTTATTCATTGAGATAGATACTTTTTAGTAGATAAATTGCTAGTAAATAAAAAAGATTATTTTTGGAAGAGGGCCAACTCTGCATGTTGCACAAAACATGCCTGAACAAAGATGAATTTAGATCTAGACATTTTGTGTTGATTTCCATTTTTCAAACGATTTAATTCAGACTGCCATTATTAGATCTAGACATACAGCAAAAAGGGAAAAGGAAATGGTGGCGTTGCAGGCCGGATCTAGAGGGAACCAGGCCACACAGAGGCAGACCGACGCAACTCCGCCCACGGAAGCGCGCGTGGGCGAGTTTAAAACATGGCGCCGGGCCCGCCCGTTAGCGGCTCGACGAGGCGAAGGGGTATGGGCGCTCGAGGACCGTCGGATTAGAGGGGAGATCAACGTCGCAGCATCGTCTCCCAGCTCCCGACACGGCGGCAGGGACAGAACCCTAGCAGAGGGGACCAGGGCACGGGGAGGCTCACCGGGGTCTCGCCGGCGGCTAGAGAAGTGATGGGGTGATGCGGTCGACGAGGGGGAGCCAAACAATGGGCGACATGGGCGACTTCTTTGTCGGGAGGGAGCTCGCGCGACGTCAGCCGAGAGGTAGCTTCAGGAGCTCGCCGGAGTTGCTTCTAGAGCTGCTACATGGGGAAAAAGGGGCAGGGTCAGATGCAGAAGGGCAAGGGGAGTCTAGCAGAGTGACATGCAGGGGGAGATAGGGAGAGGGGAAGGAGCCTTGCCCGATTTCATGGGAAGGCCGAAACTTCTCTTCTTCCTTCTCTCGGGCTATACAAAGCAGGGGAGAGGGGGACGATGCTCGGGGGAGGTAAGTGGAGAGGAAAGGGGGCAAATGAGCCAGGAAGGGGTGCTTGGGGTGGCCTGTGGGCTTATAAACCAAGGAGGGGTGGTGTTTGATGGACTAGGTCCATTTGAGCATGGAGGAGGGATGTTGCTCGTGGGTTGGTCGAGATGGGCGGTGGTGAGGAGGGTGTGGGTTCTAGGCCATGACCAGAGAGACTGAGGGAGTGGGGTAGCAGTAGCTTGCAATTTAATCGGCAAGATGTGTCTCCTTATTTTACAAGAGCAAAGGACAAGGAGGTAGAGGCTGCTACAGTGCATTGCTATAGTGTAGCTCTCCTAGGGGAGTGGGTGTTGTGCTGTGCAAGTTTGGCTGACCCAAAGGGTTGAGGTTTGATGGGGTTTAGATTAGGGATTTGCTTAGTTTGCTTAATTTGATCCAACAATGAGTATGAAGTAAGTTTATATACTTGCATTAGACATGCTGGGGAAATAGTACTGGAACACTTATGTGGTCATGGTACATCCCTAGGATTTATGTGAGATTTTTCTAAGGAGTTAAAGTCCACTTACAACCTGTAACATCCCAAAACTTCAATCCAAGCTTATCAAGATCAAATCATCCAAAAATGGGGTTAACAAAAACTTTTCCAAATTTAAAATGAAAGCATTCATATGTGTGTGCATTTAAAATAGGAGTTGTTTTGAATTGCCATGATTGTGTGATCCAATGCTTGTAAAATGTTTCTTAGGTGATTTAAACATCATCTACATCATTCCCAAACTTTTCCTAAAGAAATCAAATAAAAAAGAATTAAAAAGGAGGAATGGTCATTTTGGCCATTTTAATCCACTACACTACTTTGGCTATTCCTAGTACTCAATTCTTAACAGAAACAATTCTTGATCTTTGTACCCCTTGCTAGTACACATAATGAGGTACCAAGGCCCACCTTTTGATCTGCTAAAAACATTCTTTTACTTATTTTAAATGACAATTGAAAATTTAATGTAATGCATATGCATAGATCACCCCTATTTCAAAACCCATCTATTTGAGCTCCACTTTCAAAACCCTTGCAACCAGAGACTACCTAGCACTAGTGGAGATCACTCAAAAATTTTGAAACCAAAATTCAAAACTTTTTCTCTTTCGGCCATTTCATCAAACACCTTGCTGGCAAGATCATATTGGCCTAACTAATACTGTTTTGGGTTGATTTTGTCTAGCAATTGCAATGTGCTTTGATCATCTTGTCCCCCTCAAGCCTGACCAGACCAACCCCAGCCTCTTCCCTACCCCCTAGCTACACTGCACTGCCATGCCGAGCCCTCTCTCGCCGGCCGACCGTGCACTCGCAGCAGCAGCCCTCTCCAACCTCTCTCGCCATGTCTAGTACACCGCCAGTGGTCCACCTCCACCGCCCAACCAGCCCCAGGCCAGAGACAGAGGGCCGAGCGGCCAGGAACCGCCGCGCCCGAAGCTGGTCGAGCATGCCGATGCCGCCCCCAGAGCGTGCTCTGTCCCTGCTCGGACAGACCGCCCCTCGGCCTCAACCCGCGCCCGCCGCTCCGCCACGACCTGGAGAACACCCCAGACACCCCCGCTGGCCGCCCAAAGCCTCACAGCCACCGCTCGCCGTGGACACCGCCGCCTCTGCCTCTTAGAGCGTCACCTCACCCAGACCGCGTGCCACCGCTCCTACGGCCACATTCAATTCCTAGAGCACCGCTAGGGAACCGCCCATCGATCGCCACGCCCAGCCATGCCTCTACCCCGCCGTAGCCATGTCACCACCATCGCCTGCCCATCCCGCTCGGTCTCACCGTCGGGCCTATAAAAGGAGCCCTCCCCAGCCTCTTCTCCCCACACCATTCCACTCCCCTCACCTCTCTGAACCTCACCCACCTCTACTTGAGCAAAGGAGCAGCAGCTGGGGTGGAGCCAGAGCCGCCGCCTCTAGAGGAGAAGGGCGCCGCTGATTGCGCCACCCCAAGCTCCACCGCAACCGTGCCTCGCCTCGCCGTCGTCTTCTAGTTCGTTTGCCCGCCTCGCCGACCCTGCTGGAGCCCTGGTACGTCCCTAGCAGACCCCCACCGAGCCGCTAGGGTTCGAGCTCGCCGGTGACCTGTTCGTCGTCGACGACGACCCTCAGCCGTAGATTCCTATTCTAATCCTACGGCCGATAGCGCGCGTACCGTTTCGCGTTTTGATCCAACCCTTAAATCTCATTCCCACATGTTAGAATATGTGGTGATGACATGTGTCAACATGATCCCATATTTTATGTGGTGAATATTAAATCTTAGTTAAATTTTTCAATGAGTAGAAATTACTTTTCCAAAATAAAAAGGAAGAAACTATTGAATTAAACTTGTGATGCTTGTGATGATAATAAATCATCAATTGTGTGTCTTAGAATGCTATCTAGCCTAGTTAAGTATTGTTTGGTGATTGTCTACTCCGTATGTATGGTTATAGAAGATAGTACCGACCAAACTTACGAGGAGGAGGAGTGCTATCAAGACGAAGACGAAGAGAACTTCAACCACTGCACCAACCAAGGCAAGATATTATTGGCAAGCTAACCCTTGCAAAACATACTTTAGCAAGCCACCATTAACAGTGCAAGATACCCTTAGCAAGCTAGCAATACCCAAGATTAATCCTTGCAAGTTTAGTGCTTAGCAAACTAGAAACAAACTAGATCGTTTAGCAAAGATGCCCTAAGCATGCTTTGATCACACCCCCTTTAACTATTAGTACCTCAAGTCTTATTGACAAGTTTTACCTCCCTTAATTTACACAAAGTTCTTTACTTGTTTTGAAGGTAGCATAAAAAGTATAAAACTTCACCTACTTAGAAACCTTTAGATGTCATTCTATGGCATGCGATTGATCCCATCCTTCCACCTTAGTGAACACTCTTAACTTAGTAAATTAGAGTACATCAAAAACTTGAGTCACTTTAGATGGGAACAATTGGTGAAAATGAATTGTGAAAACCTTGGAATGATGAGTCATTGTATTGAAATGTTTTGATATGTGTTGAGAAACACAAATGGTTGATGATGATGAAAATGATGAGGCATGAGCCTTAACCCTTTTATAAAACTGATGGTTGGATTCGGATGCGATACCATTCCAAATTTACCGTACAACCACATTACCTGAATTGGGTAAGGCTTAGCTGGAAATTTATATGCATTAGTATTAGTCCCCTCACGGGAGAGGTTTGAGATGAGGCTACCTCTCATGATGTCCACCTATGCACTGCCCAAGATGACTGATGGTCATGGTTGGGAGGCCATGCTCATAGGAGAGGTGCTTATACTAGGGTGTGTAAAGGGAAGGTTATGTTTGATTATCTGCATATTAAGTATGATGATTCAGGGTTATCCCTGACAGATGTATCAAATCTTGTGGTGAAAGTGTACCACCTCTGCAGAGTGTCAAACTATTCGAATAGCCGCGTCCGCGGTTATGGACAGTTGGAATGGCCATACTGTTTCGTTGTCAGATGTTTTCTAAATAACTTGAAATGAATGATGAATCTTGACTTGACCACAACAGGGTTGTGTTTATGATACTAGCTTCCCAACTTAAGTGATTCTAGAACTTTACTTTATCTTCTTTGCTTCAGAACTCAGCTTAGGTTTCAAACTTAACTTTATGGTTAAACTTAGATCTAGCACTTTAACCTAGAACTATAGTACCTGTTAATAGTAGTTTGCAAGTACTTAAAGAGTACTCATGGCTTTTGTCCCTGGCTATTATCATGGCCAGACTATGAAGGAGACTATCAGGAGGATGGTCATCAGGACGGCTATGATAACTAGGACTATCTGCCTTCGTCAGCATTGCCTGTGCCCCTGAAGATGGACCCTACCGCTACGCTTATCTTTTATTTTCCGCTGCTTGCTGTATAAAGACTGGATCATGAGATCCTTATTTGTGTAAAACCTTATGTATGGTTTGTAATGGATGATGTACTGTGATATCCAATCCGTTATGTCTCGCAAAAATGGTAATCCTGGGATTGCGAGGTATGGCATAACGGGCATCTGGGATTAAAAATCCGGGTGTTGACAAATTGGTGTCAGAGCCATCCTGACCATAGGAGACCCTAGTTAGAATGGACATCCAAACCAAAAACTTAGCTTCAAAACCAAAGTGAGTATTTATGAAAAACTATTTCCCCTCTTACCCTGGTGAACTCATTCTTTCTCAAAAATTCATGTTCCTCAAAATTCTTACATTACTACTTAAAACTTGACACACTTGATCACTTCACTAACTTCCTGATCCTTAATTCTTGTAGATGGAGACTTAGTTCAGCAAGTTTTACCAGTTGGGAAACGGAGGTCAGCTGATCTTCGAGAGGGATCTGGATTCACTGTCAGAGTTACTGGGACGCCCACATCCGGAGTTTCTTGGAGCTCAACTTCCAGGACCCCCAGGAGGAGACCTATAGTGGCTAGTCACCGCGGATCTTCGAGGAAGCATCGAAGCACCAACTTCCGGGAGAATTCAGTTCTCCGTGAGAGAGAACAACTGGCTAGATGGATTAGCCAGGGCAATGCATGAAGCTCTCGCACGTCTATGTGCCCTCAGCGTCAACAAGATCCAAGGAACCCGTTTTGCCCACTATGCAAGACGTGACTTCATGGGAATGCCGATGGATATGCCAAGTCACCCAAAATTGAGGCGTCAAGTGGAGAACCTTGACTTCTTGCTTCATGACAGACAACGGGAACTGGACAATGCCAGGGAGTTAGCCAACCAGAACCGTGCCATTCGAGCCGTAAGTCCTGACTTTCCTTTGCTTGTCCAAGATCGCCAGTCTCTTTGCCGCCAGCGTGCAAAGAAGGATCGCACCATCGCCCGTCTTCGCAAGAAGGTGGCCGACCTTGAGAAGACCATCAAGGAGCAGGAAGCTCAGCTTGCCACCAAGGAAGAAGAAGATGAAGGTGAACACATCCAGGGAGATATGGATTCTTACCTCAGCAACGATGACAATTTTCTAGAGGAAGATGTTGTGGACTTCTACACTGATGATGAAGACTCCGACTTCATCGACGATGAGTAGATGCACTAGAGCACTGTCATAGCATGAGATGTATCATCTCATTGTATCATAGCTTACAGAATGGTTCTTCAAACCATCTGTTTTCCCTTTTGATTGTTATGGTGTGCGTTGTATCAGGTGCTTGCTTGCATGAATGAAAATGAAGTTAGTTGAAAAACCTGAGTCTAACTCAATGTTTTAGCTTTGAAAACCCAAAACCATGAACCTTAGAATTTCCCTCTTACCCCTATATCTATCTCAATCTTCAGATGACTCGTGGAAACCAAGGAGGGAGCAGCTCGTCGCAGGACCCAATGCTGCAGATCTTGCAGAATCTCAATGCGGACCGTGAAGCAAGCAGGGCCAAGCGTCAAGCCAACTTAGCAACATTGCAGCAGATCGCCCAAATGGCTCTCAACAACCAAGGACATGGAAATCAGGATCACCATGGATGCAAACTCAAAAAATTTCAGAACACCAATCCCCCAATCTTCAACCAATCTGAGAACCCATTAGATGCTGATGATTGGTTACAGACCATGGAAAACGACCTTGAAGTTGCAGGAGTTGATGAAAATGAGAAAGTTCTCTTTGCCACCCACTATCTGGCGAGAGATGCAAGAGCTTGGTGGAATAGCATCCGCAATATGAACCATGGCCAGGTGATGACCTGGGAAGCATTCAAAGTCAAGTTCAGCCGTACCCACATGCCGCAAGGTCTCGTCAAAAGGATGAGAGATGAATTCCGCGAATTGAAGCAAGGAAGAATGACTGTGGTGGAGTACCGTGACAGATTCTTGTCACTTGCCAGATATGCACCGGATGAGATCAACATGGAGGCCAAGAAGAAGGAGAGATTCTTGAACGGACTGCATGATGAGATGCAGACTGTCCTCGTCAACATCCGTTTCTAGGATCTCTAAGAGCTAGTCGACTCTGCCATTCAGATGGAAGGGAAGATTAACCAGGCAAACGACAACCGCAAGCATCATATGATGCAGCAGTCTGGATCCAGTAGTCACCAGAAATACCGTCCCAACCCTTCACCGGGATATGCACCAAGGAACAAACGACCCCCAAATCCTCGCCCAAGCTACCCCAACCGTAGCAGAGGCAATGTGAAGTCCGGAGGAAACAATCACAACTCCGGCAATGCCAACAATTTCAACCGTGCCCCTCCCAAGAGCAACAACAACAACATTGCACCCAGAACTGGCAGCAATGTTGTACCTGTCGCTGTCAAGGACAAGTCCCAGATCACTTGTTTTGAGTGTGGAGTGAAGGGTCACTACTCCAATGAGTGTCCCAAGAAGACTGCCGCTAATGCCCCTGTGAATGCCCCAGCTCAGCAGTAGCGTCGTGTTCAACCAGGAAGGAGATTTGCCCTAGGGAACCCTCACAACTGCAACGATCGTCTCTTCCACATGAACGCAGAAGAAGCCCAGGAAGCGCCAGATGTAGTGCTGGGTATGTTTTCCGTCAACTCAGTTTTAGCAAGAGTATTGTTTGATTCTGGAGCCTCGCATTCATTTGTCACCGAAGAATTTGTATGCACTAGTAAGATTCACCCAACCAACCTGAAGCATGTCATGATAGTTCAAATCCCCGGTTCAACTACAAAAGCTAGAAAATTTTGCAAAGCTGTACCTATCAGATTACATGGGATAGATTTTTATGCCAACCTAATTGTACTTGGAACCAAAGGATTGGAAGTAGTACTAGGTATGGACTGGATGTCAAGGCATAAAGGATTGATAGACTATGCTAAGAAAGCCATCACCATGACCGATAGTTCGAGTAACATGAGAACATATCTCTCGAAACCTTACCTGTCAATTCAAGTGCAACAAGAGTGTAGCCCTGCCACCATTGACCAAGTCGAGTAGTCATGAATACCCTGACGTATTCCCAGATGAATTGCCAGGTATGCCCCCGGATAGGGATATTGAGTTCATTATCGAACTAATCCCCGGAACCGGACCCATAGCCTAGAGACCCTATAGCATGAACCCCTCAGAGTTAGTGGAACTGAAGAAGAAGTTGGATGCCATGTTAGCAACAGGCTTGATTCAGCCAAGCACATCGCCATGGAGATCACCAGTGTTATTCGTCGATAAGAAGGATGGAGGCAATCGTCTGTGTATAGATTACAGAAAGTTGAATGACGTCACCATCAAGAACAAGTACCCCTTGCCAAAGATAGAGGATCTATTTGATCGGTTATTTGGAGCCTGTATTCTCAAAGATTGATCTTAGGACTGGTTATCACCAACTTAAGATTCGTGCAACGGATATTCCGAAGACCGCCTTTACTACTCGCTATGGTTTATACGAGTATACGGTTATGTCTTTTGGATTAACCAATGCCCCTGCTTATTTCATGAATCTCATGAATAAGATCTTTATGAATTTCCTAGATAAGTTTGTAGTTGTGTTTATCGACGACATCCTTATCTAATCAAGGTCGGAAGAAGAGCATGAGCAACATCTGAGAATCATCCTAGAAACCCTGAGCGAGCATCAGTTATATGCCAAGTTCAGCAAGTGTGAGTTTTGGCTGAAAGAAGTAGGATTCCTAGGACATATTGTGTCTGCTGGAGGAGTCTCTGTTGATCCCACCAAGATCAAAGATGTCGAAGAATGGGAAGCCCCAACCAATCAAACCCAAGTTCGTTCATTTCTAGGATTAGCGGGATATTACCGCAAGTTCGTAGAAGGATTCTCGATCATAGCCCGACCAATGACCCAATTGTTGAAGAAGGACAAGAAGTTTGAATGGACAGACAAGTGTGAAGCCAGTTTCCAGGAGCTGAAGAAGAGATTGATATCCGCCCCAATTTTGATCATGCCAGACATCACGAAGCCGTTTGATGTATATTGTGACGCATCCAAGATTGGTCTAGGATGTGTATTGATGCAAGAAGGCAAAGTCATCGCGTATCTGTCTCGACAACTGAAGCAACATGAGCAGAACTATCCGACCCATGATCTTGAGCTAGCAGCTGTGGTTCTAGCATTGAAGACATGGCGTCATTATTTGATGGGTAATCGCTGTGAGATTTACTCAGATCATAAGAGCTTGAAGTATATCTTCACCCAGAAGAAGCTGAATATGAGGCAAAGAAGATGGATAGTGTTAATCAAGGATTATGACCTTGACATTCACTATCACCCCGGCAAAGCCAATGTGGTAGCAGATGCTCTTAGCAGATTGCCGTGTAGGCTTAACACCATGATCAAGGAGAAGCAACCAAGTTTGTATGAGGAGTTGGAGCAGTTCAGGACTGAGTTAGTTTGCAAAGGATTCCTAGCTAGCATTGAACTTCAACCCACTTTGATTAGCCAAATCAAGGAAGCCCAGAAGGGGAATGAAAGTATCGACGGTATCAAACGTCGTATTGGTACAGGAAAGGTACCTGGATTCACCGAAGACGAAGAAGGAGTACTATGGTACAAAGGACGTATCTGTGTGCTAGCAGATTCAGAGCTAAAGGAAATTATCATGAAGGAAGCTCATGATACTCTTTATTCTATCCACCTGGAGGAACAAAGATGTATCAGGATTTGAAAGAGCAATTTTGGTGGCACAAGATGAAGAGAGAAATCGGAAGCTACATCGCCAAATGTGACATCTGTCAAAGAGTCAAAGCAGAGCATCAGAGACCTGCAGGACTTTTGCAACCATTGCAGATTCCGGAATGGAAATGGGATTCTGTCAGAATGGACTTTATCACCGGTTTGCCTACTTCTAGTAGGGGAAATGACTCAATCTGGGTCATCGTTGATAGATTGTCCAAGGTAGCCCACTTCATACCTGTCAAGACTACCTACCAGAGTGCAAAACTAGTAGAGCTGTATATTGCTAGGATTGTTAGTCCACATGGAATCCCCAAGACCATCGTCTCAGATCGAGGAACCAAGTTTACTTCAAGATTTTGGCAGAAAGTTCAGGAAGGTTTAGGAACCAAGTTGAACTTTAGCACCGCTTATCACCCGCAAACAGATGGACAGACTGAGAGAGTCAACCAGATCTTGGAGGATATGCTTAGAGCTTGTGTGTTAGAATACGGATCAAAATGGGAAGACTGCCTGCCTTTCGCAGAATTCTCATATAACAACAGTTATCAAGCTAGTTTGCAGATGGCACCATTTGAATTCCTATACGGAAGAAAGTGCCGTGCCCCTATGAATTGGTCGCAAGTAGGAGAGAGTCAGATCTTTGGACCCGACATTCTCTGAGAAGCAGAAGAGAAAGTTCACAGAGTCCATGAACACCTCAAGACCGCCCAATCCAGACAAAAGAGCTATGCTGACAAGAGAAGGAGAGACCTGATTTTCAATGTCGGAGATTTTGTATATCTCAAGGTTTCACCATTGAAGGGAACTCAACGCTTTAGTCTGAAGGGAAAGTTAGCCCCCAGATATATCGGACCTTTCAAGATTCTGAACCACCGAGGAGAAGTATCGTATCAACTAGAACTGCCTGAAGAGATGTCAGCCATCCACAATGTGTTCCATATCTCGTTACTTCACAAATGCTTGGAAGTGCCTGAGAAGACTGAAGTTTTCAAGAATATCGACCACAGAGCTATAGATATCAACAATGACCTGACCTATCGGGAAGTACCCATCTGTATCTTAGAAGAAGCCTACAGAACCACCAGGACCAGGAGCATCAAGTTTCTCAAGATTCAGTGGAGCAACCATACCGAGGAGGAAGCTACTTGGGAGCGAGAAGATTACATTAGGACAGAGTTCCCAGATCTCTTTACTTCCTAGTTTTCTTTGTAAATCTCGGGACGAGATTTTGTTTAAGGAGGGAAGGTTTGTAACATCCCAAAACTTCAATCCAAGCTTATCAAGATCAAATCATCCAAAAATGGGGTTAACAAAAACTTTTCCAAATTTAAAATGAAAGCATTCATATGTGTGTGCATTTAAAATAGGAGTTGTTTTGAATTGCCATGATTGTGTGATCCAATGCTTGTAAAATGTTTCTTAGGTGATTTAAACATCATCTACATCATTCCCAACCTTTTCCTAAAGAAAATCAAATCAAAAAGAATTAAAAAGGAGGAATGGTCATTTTGGCCATTTTAATCCACTACACTACTTTGGCTATTCCTAGTACTCAATTCTTAACAGAAACAATTCTTGATCTTTGTACCCCTTGCTAGTGCACATAATGAGGTACCAAGGCCAACCTTTTGATCTGCTAAAAACATTCTTTTACTTATTTTAAATGACAATTGAAAATTTAATCTAATGCATATGCATAGATCACCCCTATTTCAAAACCCATCTATTTGAGCTCCACTTTCAAAACCCTTGCAACCAGAGACTACCTAGCACTAGTGGAGATCACTCAAAAATTTTGAAACCAAAATTCAAACCTTTTTCTCTTTCGGCCATTTCATCAAACACCTTGCTGGCAAGATCATATTGGCCTAACTAATACTGTTTTGGGTTGATTTTGTCTAGCAATTGCAATGTGCTTTGATCATCTTGTCCCCCTCAAGCCTGACCAGACCAACCCCAGCCTCTTCCCTACCCCCTAGCTGCACTGCACTGCCATGCCGAGCCCTCTCTCGCCGGTCGACCGTGCACTCGCAGCAGCAGCCCTCTCCAACCTCTCTCGCCATGTCTAGTACACCGCCAGTGGTCCACCTCCACCGCCCAACCAGCCCCAGGCTAGAGACAGAGGGCCAAGCGGCCAGGAACCGCCGCGCCCGGAGCTGGTCGAGCATGCCGATGCCGCCCCCAGAGCGTGCTCTGTCCCTGCTCGACAGATCACTGCCTCAACTCAACCAGCCTCACGGCCCGCCACGACCTGGAGAACACCCCAGACACCCCCGCTGGCCGCCCAAAGCCTCACAGCCACCGCTCGCCGTGGACACCGCCGCCTCTGCCTCTTAGAGCGCCACCTCACCCAGACCACGTGCCACCGCTCCTACGGCCACATTCAATTCCTAGAGCACCGCCAGGGAACCGCCCATCGATCGCCACCCCCAGCCATGCCTCTACCCCGCCGTAGCCATGTCACCACCATCGCCTGCCCATCCCGCTCGGTCTCACCGTCGGGCCTATAAAAGGAGCCCTCCCCAGCCTCTTATCCCCACACCATTCCACTCCCCTCACCTCTCTGAACCTCACCCACCTCTCGCCGGAGCAAAGGGAGCAGCAGCTCGCCGGAATTGGAGCCAGAGCCGCCGCCTCTAGAGGAGAAGGGCGCCGCTGATTGCGCCACCCCAAGCTCCACCGCAACCGCGCCTCGCCTCGCCGTCGTCTTCTAGTTCGTTTGCCCGCCTCATGACCTCGGCTGGAGCCTGGTACGTCCTAGCAGACCCCACCGAGCCGCTAGGGTTCGAGCTACTTGGTGACACTGTTCGTCGACGACGACCCTCAGCCGTAGATTCCTATTCTAATCCTACGGCCGACAGCGCGCGTACCGTTTCGCGTTTTAAGTGCCGCTGACAAGCGGGACCCCCTGTCAGCTGAGCCCCGTGCCGCAGAGCGCCAATGGGCCGACCCATCTCTTTTCCTGCGCTAGCCCACCCATTCAAATCTGGAATTTTCTTTTTAGATTGAATCTAGTTTCTGTCCCCTAGTTTAAAATTCAATTCAGAGAGTTTTAGAAATCCAAATTGCATGAAACTAATTTTGTCTGAAAGGTATGGAAATGATCTATACGAGCCCATTGGATTTAATTCAATTAGAGTTATAGATCTCTCCTAATAAAAATAACAAAACAGAAGCATTTGTAACTTGCAACATTTTTATAAAATCAACCAAGTGAGCTTTTGAGTTGATTCCAACTCTCAAAAATCATGTTTCATCATATCTATCTAAATATGTAATAACATTAAGGTTTACATGCAGTGAGTTTGGACTAGTACCAAAATAATTCTATATAGGCATTTCTAGTCACTTTAAATCATTAAATAATGAACTTAAACCAAAGTAATATTTGATCCAACCCTTAAATCTCATTCCCACATGTTAGAATATGTGGTGATGACATGTATCAACATGATCCCATATTTTATGTGGTGAATATTAAATCTTAGTTAAATTTTTCAATGAGTAGAAATTACTTTTCCAAAATAAAAAGGAAGAAACTATTGAATTAAACTTGTGATGCTTGTGATGATAATAGATCATCAATTGTGTGTCTTAGAATGCTATCTAGCCTAGTTAAGTATTGTTTGGTGATTGTCTACTCCGTATGTATGGTTATAGAATATAGTACCGACCAAGCTTACGAGAAGGAGGAGTGCTATCAAGACGAAGACGAAGAAAACTTCAACCACTGCACCAACCAAGGCAAGCTATTATTGGCAAGCTAACCCTTGCAAAACATACTTTAGCAAGCCACCATTAACAGTGCAAGATACCCTTAGCAAGCTAGCAATACCCAAGATTAATCCTTGCAAGTTTAGCGCTTAGCAAACTAGAAACAAACTAGATGGTTTAGCAAAGATGCCCTAAGCATGCTTTGATCACACCCCCTTTAACTATTAGTACCTCAAGTCTTATTGACAAGTTTTACCTCCCTTAGTTTACACAAAGTTCTTTACTTGTTTTGAAGGTAGCATAAAAAGTATAAAACTTGACCTACTTAGAAACCTTTAGATGTCATTCTATGGCATGAGATTGATCCCATCCTTCCACCTTAGTGAACACTCTTAACTTAGTAAATTAGAGTAGATCAAAAACTTGAGTCACTTTAGATGGGAACAATTGGTGAAAATGAATTGTGAAAACCTTGGAATGATGAGTCATTCTATTGAAATGTTTTGACATGTGTTGAGAAACACAAATGGTTGATGATGATGAAAATGATGAGGCATGAGCCTTAACCCTTTTATAAAACTGATGGTTGGATTCGGATGCGATACCATTCCAAATTTACCGTACAACCACATTACCTGAATTGGGCAAGGCTTAGCTGGAAATTTATATGCATTAGTATTAGTTCCCTCACGGGAGAGGTTTGAGCTGAGGCTACCTCTCATGATGTCCACCTATGCAGTACCCAAGATGACTGATGGTCATGGTTGGGAGGCCATGCTCATAGGAGAGGTGCTTATACTAGGGTGTGTAAAGGGAAGGTTATGTTTGATTATCTGCATATTAAGTATGATGATTCAGGGTTATCCCTGACAGATGTATCGAACCTTGTGGTGAAAGTGTACCACCTCTGCAGAGTGTCAAACTATTCGAATAGCGTCATGTTATGGACAGTTGGAATGGCCATACTGTTTCGTTGTCAGATGTTTTCTAAATAACTTGAAATGAATGATGAATCTTGACTTGACCACAACAGGGTTGTGTTTATGATACTAGCTTCCCAACTTAAGTAATTCTAGAACTTTACTTTATCTTCTTTGCTTTAGAACTCAGCTTAGGTTTCAAACTTAACTTTATGGTTAAACTTAGATCTAGCACTTTAACCTAGAACTATAGTACCTGTTAATAGTAGTTTGTGAGTACTTAAAGAGTACTCATGGCTTTTGTCCCTGGCTATTATCATGGCCAGACTATGAAGGGGACTATCAGGAGGATGGTCATCAGGACGGCTATGATAACTAGGAATATCTGCCTTTGTCAGCATTGCCTGTGCCCCTGAAGATGGACCCCACCGCTACGCTTATCTTTTATTTTCCGCTACTTGTTGATCATGAGATCCTTATTTGTGTAAAACCTTATGTATGGTTTGTAATGGATGATGTACTGTGATATCCAATCCGTTATGTCTCGCAAAAATGGTAATCCTGGGATTGCGAGGTATGGCATAACAGGCATCTGGGATTAAAAATCCAGGTGTTGACACAACCATTTATTCAGAAAATGCAGACTGGGTTTTATTGAATCCATTTGATATTTTTGAATTGGACAGGGAAGGTTTTTGGTTTGATATGGTCCCAATTATGAGTACACACATTGGAGAATTTTCCAAAGATTTATTGAAGATTAAAAGGATTTAAAATATTTATTATTCCATTTCCGCCAGTTAAGAAAATAGGCAAATAGAATTATTTAAATTCTTCAATAATATTTATTTTTGAAGTTAGAAGTTAGGGTATGATATATAGGACTCAATTAAGTCCAAAGTTGGAGGTGTGATTTGGAGAAAAAACCACTTGCCTTTATAGAGGAAGTATTGGAGTTTTTGTCCAATAAAAGAATTAATTACTTTTTGGGTCAAAATAATTATGGGAAAAGTTTATAAATTTCTATATCCAAGATAGATGGTGTCAAAAAGGTTTATCTTGCATTGGCAACCCTGGGTGTTGATAAACCAACTTGATTTTGGTAGGAAACAAGGAATGAAGGATCTAGAGTGATGTTATTTTCATATCATCAAAACCTTGTTGGATCTTGGAGCTCAGAGCTCACCTTGGGTCATGGGATATATGGATAGATAGACCAAGTGATGTAGATCACCATGGTACAGAGGTTCGAGGTTGATCATGGTTGATCTCTCCAAAGGTTGATTCCAAACTTTGAATAAAATAAGGGTGCCAACTTTATGAGTAGAACACAACTTTATGAGGTTATTAAATAGCCTTCAAAATCTTGTGGGTTTTGGAAGCACAAGGATCCAATTGAAACAAGTAAAGTAGGTATTTCTAGAACTTTATGAGTAAAACACAATAATGCCAAGATTTGGTACAAGGAAGCTAGGATGGAGGTGTGAGCTTCTGACCAAATAGGCTAGTTGATAAGATTTGCAGGAAATATTATTTTATTGCCTACAAAACCATCAAGAACAAGTGGGTTATAGGAGGGTCTAGCCAAGGGAAAGAGTGGGCCTAGGTATTCCTTAGGATGGTTTACAATATAGTTCAGGTGTATTTCCAAAAATGCACAAGGGTTGGGAGAGAAAGGCATTCAAAGAAGTGATGTTGAAACAGTTTCTAGACTTAGTCAAATTTAGCAGATTTAGGGTTTTTGACTAGAATATGAGTGGGGATGCTTTTGATGGGTTTCAGGGTATCAAGGCATCATCAAGTGGACGATGTTGAAGTGTTGATTGAGTAGAATAGATCCATGCTTGATATGGGTCTTCAGTGACTTGGAAACTTCTAGAATGGATTACTTCAGACACTACTAGAGAAAAGGCTATAGGAGACATGCTTAGGCGCACTGCCTTGGCATGTGCCTCTAGTATCAAAATAGGCGAGGCGCATATTATTAGGATGCGCCTCCTATAATCCCTATACGGACGAAATTTGGCAGCCCTAGATTATGCGAGGCGCATTCTAATAATATGCGCCTCCTATATATCAGATAGGCGAGGCGCATGTGGGAAGAATGCGCCTCACATAAGCTGCGTGGGCTTGGGAGGAGATCTGTGGTCGAATACATATGCGCCTCCTATACTTGATAATATGCGAGGCGCATATGGCAATATGCACCTCCTATACTTGATAATATGCGAGGCGCATATGGCAATATGAACCTCCTATAAGCTGGCACCCCCCCTCGGATCGCCTTTTAAGTGTTGTAAAAAATAAACAAAAATGATAAAAACTTTAAAAAAATAATTCCTTTGAGTTGTAGTTAGATTTTAGGGTATAGTTGTAGACAAAATTGAAAAACATGAATTTCGATGTATTTTGCAAAAAAAGGTCATGGAACGGTAAAATGGCCCTAACTTTTGCATACGATGTCGGAAAAAAGTTTAATATATCAAAATGATCATCTCTAAATTTCCTACTCGAATTCAACAACCAAAGGCTGTTCTAGATTTTACAGAATCCCCAAATTCGAAAAGAGTAAAAAGTTATGGCCGAAAGAAGATTTTTTCCTGCAAAAAAATAAAAAAACTATTCGAGGCGCATATCATATGATATGCGCCTCGCATGAGTGAAGCAGGATTGAAATTCGAAACAGCCACCTACCACACCTACCACCTCTCCTCCTTCTCCTTCTCCTCCACCTCTCCTTCTCCTTCTCCTCCACATCTCCTTCTTCTCCTTCTCCTCCACCTATCCTCCTTCTCCTCCACCTCTCCTTCTCCTTCTCCTCCACCTCTCCTCCTTCTCCTCCACCTCTCCTCCACCTCTCCTTCTTCTCCCCTTCTCCTCCTCCTCCACTCTCCTCCTCCTCCACCTCCGGTGGCATCCTCCTCAACTTCCTCCAGTGACCTTCTCCTGTTTCGGCGACCTCCTCCTCCGACGACGACGATCACTTCGGCCATGGCCTCCACAACCACACCAACCACCACCTCTTCCTCCACCTCCAGGGGCCTCATCCTCCTCCACCATCTCCGGCGACCCCCATGGCCATGGCCTCCCGCACATGCATGCGGTGGTAGGTTGTGGCCACGGGCACGGCCTCCGACGAGCTCCGACGAAATTCCGGCCAGATCCAGATCTGGCTGCCATTTTTTTAAATTCAAAAATAATATCCGAGGCGCATTCATATCAATATGCGTCTTGCATATGCAGAATATAGGAGGCACATTCGGATCAATATGCGCCTTGCATATGCAAAATATAGGAGGCGCATTCAGATCAATATGTGCCTCACATATTCAGAGTATGGGAGGCGCATATCAATATGCGCCTCACATAAAAAATACTGGAGGCACGACACTAGAGCCGCATATGATATGCGCCTCGCATAGCATTTTTGGTGTGCCTCGCATAGCGTTTTCCCTAGTAGTGAGAATTGATCTGATTAAGGGTTTTAGATGATCACCTAGTGGCTAGAGATCATATCCAGCTTGGTTAACTTGCTTAGGGTTGACACTCTTGGATTAGATAGATGCTAGATGATGAGCTCCTAGGGTAGCTCACACTAATTCCTAAGAAAACAAGTCAGAAAACAGATCAAGGCAATTCATCAGACAACAGATCAAGGCAATTCATCATAACAAGCAACTCAAGCTACTACTAGGGTTACCGGCAAGCCTAGCTTGAGGTAAGGATGGGTATTTTGAATTGTTGGAGTTTGAATGGCGTGAGAGTCCTTGGTATCTCTACCAAGAGTAGAAATCAAAAGCTTTATAAAAGGTTTTTAGTGAAACCTAGAGGTAAGAGCAGTGGAAAGTTTTGTCTTGAAAACATAAGGAGATTATATTATGTAACTCTCCATAATTTTGTCAATAGAAGCTACTAAAATAGTTTGGTTTGCAAGTGCATCTTGGCTCAGGTTTTTAAAATGCCAGAATATTTTAGAAAATGAAACATAAGCCAAGACAGTTTTTGTTAAATAACTTTTGTGTCAACACCCGGATTTTTAATCCTAGATGCCTATTATGCCATACATCGCAATCCTAGGATTACCATTTTTGCGAGACATAACACATTGGATATCACAGTACATCATCCATTACAAACCATAAATAAGGTCTTACACAAATAAAGGATCTCATGATCCAGTCTTAGTACAATCAAGTAGCAGAATAAATAGCGTAGCGGTGGGGTCCATCTTCAGAGTCACAGGCAATGCTGATGATGGGAGATAGTCCTAGTTATCATAGCCATCCTGTTTTCCTTCATCTTGGTAATCTCCTTCATAGTCTGGCCATAGGAATAGCTAGGGACAAAAGCCATGAGTACTCTTTAAGTACTTGCAAGTTATCACTAACAAGTAAGATAGTTCTAGTAGGAATGCTAACTCTAAGTTTAATTGTGAAGTTAAGTTTGAAACCTAAGCTGAGTTCAGAAACAAAGACAGATAAAAGAAGTTTGAAAACACCTAAGTGGGAACTTAGTTGTCATAGTCAAAAACAACTCTGTTGTGGTCAAGTCATGTCACCATTCATTTCATAAGTTATTTTGAAAACATCTGACAACGGAACAGTATGGCCACTCCCACTATCCATAACCGCGGACGCGGCTATTCGAAGAGTTTGACACTCTGCAGAGGTGGTACATTTCACCACAAGATTCAATAGATCTGTCAGGGATAACCCTGAATCATCATACTTAGTATGCAGATAATCAAACATAACCTTTCCTTTACACACTCTAGTATAAGCACCTCTCCTATGAGTATGGCCTCCCAACCTTGACCATCTGTCATCTTGGGCACTACATAGGTGGAAAGCCTCAGCTCAAACCTCTCCCGCGAGGGAACTAATACTAATGCATGTAAACTTCTGGCTAAGCCTTACCCAATTAAGGTATTGTGGTTGTATGGTAAAATTGGAATGGTATCACATCCGAACCCCACCATTAGTTTTATAAAAGGGCTAAGGCTCACGCCTCAACATTTTCCTCATCATAAACCATTTGTGTTTCTCAACACATGTCAAAACATCTCAATAGAATGACTCATCATTCCAAGGTTTTCACAAATCATTTCCACCAAGTACTCCCATTTAGAGTGAATCAAGTTTTGGGTTTTGTTCCAACTACTAAGTTAAGTGTGTTCACTAATGTGGGATGCTAATCTCAATCTCATGCCATAGAATGACATCTAGGTCTAACTAGATAGGTAAAGTTTTATACTCTTTATGCTACCTTTAAACAAGTAAAGGACTTTGGTAAAGTAAAGAAAGTAAAGCTTGGAAATAAAACTTGGAATAGGTATAAGTCCAAAATGGTATAACCAAAGCATGCCTAATGCCTTCGCTTAGGTCACCTTGCTTGCAAGGGTTAACTTGCATTGTTAAAGATGGCTTGCTAGGTATAATACTTGCAAGTGCTAGGCTTGCCTTTGGTAGTGCAGTGGTTGAAGTTTTCTTCCTCCTCCTCTTGGTAGAACTCCTCCTCCTCGAAAGCTTGGTCGGTACTATCGTCTATAAATACATACAGAATACACAATCACCAACAATACTTAACTAGTCTACTTAGCACACTAAGGCACACATTTGATGATCTAGTATCATCACAAACATCACAAGGTTTAATGAACTAGCTTCATTCTTTTTATTTGAGAAAAGTAATTTCTACTCATTGAAATTAACTAAGATTTAATATTCTCCATTTAAAATATGGGATCATGTGGACACATGTCATCACCACATATTCTAACATATGGGAATGTGATTTAAGGGTTCGATCACATTTTAATAAGTTTAAGTTTAATAATTAATGATTTAAAGTGACTAGAAATGCCTATATAGCATTATTTTGGTACTAGTCCAAAGTCACTGCATATAAACCTCAATATTATTACATATTCAGATATATATGGTTAAATGTGATTTTTGAGAGTTGGAATCAACTCAAAAGCTATTATGGTTAATTTTATAAAAATGTTTGAATTAGCAAAAGCTTATGTTTTGTTATTTTTACTAGGAGAGGTGTCTAACAATAAATGATTTAAATCCAACGGGTCTGGATAGATATTTTCAGTAGCTTTCCAAAAAAATTGGAATCACTTAATTGGGATTTGTAAAACTCCCTGAATTGATTTTTAAACTAAGGGATAGAATTGATTTAAGTCTAAAATAGAAAAATTCTAATTTGAATTAACTGGGTCAGCGCGGGAAACTAAATGGGCCGGCCCGTGTATACTCCGCAGCGCTGAGGGCTGCTAACAGGGGGTCCCGCCTGTCAGTGACTCATGAAACGCGAAGCGGTACGGGGCGATAAGAACAACACGATTAGAACAAGATCTAACGATCCACGATCGTTGTCGACGACGGACTCGTCGCCGGCGAGACTGAAACCTAGCGCGGTCGGTGGGGGTCTACTAGGGACATACCAGGGCTCCAGCTAGTGCGGCGAGGCGGGCAAACGAACTGGTGGACGACGGTGTACTCAGGCGAGGTCGCGGCAGGGGCTGGGGTGGACGAAATCAACTGCAACTTCTCCTCCTCTGTAGCGGCTACCTCCGGCGGAATTCCGGCAATGTGCTGCTCGAGCGGCTCCGGCGAGAGAGAGGAAACAGTCAGTGGAGAGAGGGGAGTGGAATGGTGTGGAGATTGAGGCCTCAGGGAGGCCTCCTTATATAGGCTCGACGGTGAGGCAGTGAGGTATGGGCGTGGCTTGTCGGTGACGATGATACAGGGGGCTACCGGCATGGGTGAGGTAGGCGGACGGTGGGCGGTCTGCTGGCGGTCCTCTACGGCGTAAAGGCGATGCTAGGGGCGGTGGAAATCAGTCGGGAGCTTCCCGCGCTCTGGGAGACAGAGGCCATGCTCGGCGGTGATCATGGCGACTGTGGGTCGCGCGGCGGTTCAAGGCGGAGCGGCGCACGCGATTTGGTGTCGAGGCGCGATCTGGGCCATGCTGGCGGCGAGGGCGCTCTGGCGTGCGCTACGCATGGCGCAGAGAGAAATGGTGGCACTGCTCTAGGGTGGTCCAGGGGCTGGCAGTGATCGAGAGGTGGACAGGGGAGTGCGGTAGGGTTGGGCGGAGCTAGTGGGCACGCTGGTTTGGCGCGGCGCGGTCTGGTGAGTGTTGCCCGCGTTTGGCCGGCGACGACCATATTTGGGCGGCGCGCAACTACTGCTCCAGGCTAAGGGGTAGGCTGGTGTGGGTTTGGTTAGAGCTGGGGGAGACAGGGAAGAGCAGAGAGGGTAGAATGGGGGACAAGAGATCAATTGGCAACATTATTAGTTAGGCCAGAAATTTTGTGCATGCCACCTGTTCGACACAATGGCCGCATGAAGAAAATATGTGAATTTTTGGAAAAAAAAATTGTGGAGTGATTCATCTTATGCTTAAGCTTCTAGGTTTGCTTGGGATTTTGAAATGGAGTTCATTTGGGTGGTTTTTGAAAAAGTGGTATCTAGACATGTGAACTAGATTCAATTTTCAAATATCATTTAAAATTAGAGTTTGAATGTTTTTGGGAGATCACAAAGTGGGCCTTGGTACATCACTACTTGTACTAGCAAGGGGTGCAAAGATCCACATTTATTTCTGTTTAAATTTGAGTGCTAGGAATAGCCAAAGTGGGCTAGGTGATTAAAATGGTAAAAGTGACCATTTCTTTATTTAATTCTTTTTGGTTTATTTTGATTTGGGATTTGCTTGGGGATGATCTAGATGATGTGTAATTCACCTTAGATTCATTTTACAACCAATAGATCACTCAATCATGGCATTTCAAACAACTCCTATTTTAAATGCAACATTCATATGCATGCTTAAAGATTTTTAAATAGAAAAAGTTTTTGTTAACCCTAAAATGGGAAGATTTGATCTTGATCACTTGGATTAAAGTTTTGGGATGTTACAAACCTTCCCCCTTTAAACAAAATCTCGTCCCGAGATTTAAGAAAGAAAACTAGGAACTAAAGTGATCTAGGAACTCAGTCCTAATGTAATCTTCTAGCTCCCAAGTGGCTTCCTCTTCGGTATGTTGCTCCATTGGATCTTGAGAAATTGATACTCCTAGTCCTGGTGGTTCTGTAGGCTTCTTCCAAGATACGGATGGGCACTTCATGATACGTCAGATCCTTGTTGATATCAACTGCTCGGTGGTCGATGTTCTTGAAAACTTTGGTCTTCTCCGGCACTTCCAGGCATTTGCAAAGTAACGAGATATGGAACACATTATGGATGGCAGACATCTTCTCTGGCAGTTCCAGTTGATACGATACTTCTCCTCGGTGATTCAGAATCTTGAAGGGTCCGATATATCTGGGGGCTAACTTTCCTTTCAGACTAAAACGTTGGGTTCCCTTCAATGGCGAAACCTTGAGATACACAAAATCTCCGACATTGAAAGTCAGGTCTCTCCTTCTCTTGTCAGCATAACTCTTTTGTCTGGATTGGGCGGCTTGGGTGCTCATGGACTTTGTGAACCTTCTCTTTAGCTTCTCGGAGAATGTCGGGTCCAAAAATCTGACTCTCTCCTACTTGCGACCAATTCAAAGGGGTACGACAGTTTCTTCCATATAGGAAATCAAATGGTGCCATTTGGAAACTGAATTGATAACTGTTGTTGTATGAGAATTCTGCGAAAGGCAGACAATCTTCCCATTTTGATCCATATTCAAGCACACAAGCTCTCAACATATCCTCTAGAATTTGGTTGACTCTTTTAGTTTGTCCATCGGTTTGCGGGTGGTAAGCGGTGCTAAAATTCAACTTGGTTCCTAATCCTTCCTGGACTTTCTGCCAAAATCTCGAGGTAAATTGGGTTCCTCGATCCGATATTATGGTCTTGGGGGTTCCATGCAGACTAACGATTCTAGCAATGTACAGCTCTGCTAGCTTCGAACTCTGGTAGGTTGTCTTGACAGGTATAAAATGAGCTACCTTGGACAGTCTAACAACGATGACCCAGATTGAGTCATTTCCCCTACTAGAAGTAGGCAAACCGGTGATAAAGTCCATTCCAACGGAATCCATTTCCATTCTGGAATCTGCAATGGTTGCAACAGTCCTGCAGGCCTCTGATGTTCCACTTTGACTCATTGACAGATATCACACTTGGCGATGTAGCTTCCGATTTCTCTCTTCATCTTGTGCAACCAGAATTGCTCCTTCAAATCTTGATACATCTTCGTTCCTCCGGGGTGGATAGAATAAAGAGTATCATGAGCTTCTTTCATGATAACTTGCTTCAGCTCCGAATCTGCTGGCACACAGATACAGCCTTTGTACCACAGAACTCCTTCTTCGTCTTCGGTGAATCCAAGTACCTTTCCTGTACCAATATGATGTTTGATTTCGTTGATACTTTCATTTCCCTTCTGGGCTTCCTTGATTTGGCTAATCAAAGTGGGTTGAAGTTCAATGCTCGCTAAGAATCCTTTGCTAACTAGCTCAGTTCTAAACTGCTCCAACTCCTCATAAAAACTTGGTTGCTTCTCCTTGACCATGGTGTTTAGCCTACACGGCAATCTGCTAAGGGCATCCGCTACCACATTGGCTTTGCCGGGGTGATAGTGAATGTCAAGGTCATAATACTTGATTAACTCTATCCATCTCCTTTGCCTCATATTCAGCTCCTTCTGAGTGAAATATACTTCAAGCTTTTGTGATCTGAATAAATCTCACAGCTTATTACCCATAAGGTAATGACGCCATGTCTTCAATGCCAAAACTACAGCTGCTAACTTAAGATCATGGGTGGGATAATTCTGCTCATGCTGCTTCAGTTGTCGAGACAGATACGCGATGACTTTGCCTTCTTACATCAATATACATCCGAGACCAATCTTGGATGCATCACAATACACATCAAATGGCTTCTTGATATCTGGCATGATCAATATTGGGGCTGAAATCAATCTCTTCTTCAGCTCTTGGAAACTTGCTTCACATTTGTCGGTCCATTCAAACTTCTTGTCCTTCTTCAACAATTGGGTCATGGGTCTTGCTATGCTCGAGAATCCTTCTACGAACTTGCGGTAATATCCCGCTAATCCGATAAATGCACGGACTTGGGTTTGAGTGGTTGGGGCTTCCCATTCTTTGACATCTTTGATCTTGGCGGGATCAACAACGACTCCTCCGGCAGACACAATATGTCCTAGGAATCCTACTTCTTTCAGCCAAAACTCACATTTGCTGAACTTGTCATACAACCGATGCTCTCTCAGGGTTTCAAGGATGATTCTCAGACGTTGCTCATGCTCTTCTTCTAACTTAGAGTAGATAAGGATATCGTCAATAAACACAACGACAAACTTATCTAGAAAATTCATAAAGATCTTATTCATGAGATTCATGAAATAAGCAGGGGCATTGGTTAATCCAAAAGACATGACCGTATACTCATATAAACCATAACGAGTAGTAAAGGCGGTCTTCGGAATATCGGGGAGACAAATCTTAAGTTGGCGATAACCGGTCCTAAGATTGATCTTAGAGAACACATTTCCTCAGTCAACTGATCAAATAGATCATCTATATTTGGCAAAGGGTACTTGTTTTTGATGGTGACGTCATTCAGCTTCCTGTAATCTGTGCACAAACGGTTGCCTCCATCTTTCTTGTCAACGAATAACACTGGCGATCTCCATGGCGATGCGCTTGGTTGAATCAAGCCTGTTGCCAACATAGCATCCAACTGCTTCTTCAATTCCACTAACTCTGAGGGGTTCATACTATAGGGTCTCTGGGCTATGGGTCCAGTTCCGGGGATTAGTTCAATGATGAACTCAATATCCCTATCCGGGGGCATACCGGACAATTCATCTGGGAATACATCAGGGTATTCATAGACTACTCTGACTTGGTCAATGGTGGATAGGGCTAGACTCTTGTTACACTTGAATTGACAGGGCAAGGTTTCAGAGATATTATCTACTGATACTCCAGAGCTACTAGTCATGGTGATGGCTTTCTTGGCATAGTCTATCAATCCTTTATGCTTTGACATCCAATCCATTCCTAGTACTACTTCCAAACCTTTGGTTCCAAGTACTATTAGATTGGCATAAAAATCTATCCCATGTATTCTGATGGGCACAGCTTTGCAAATTTTTCTAGCTTTTGTAGTTGAACCAGGGATTTGAACTATCATGACATGCTTCAAGTTTGTTGGGTGAATCTTACTAGTGCATGCAAATTATTTGGTGACAAATGAGTGTGATGCTCCAGAATCAAACAACACTCTAGCTAAAACTGAGTTGACAGAAAACATACCCAACACTACATCTGGCGCTTCTTGGGCTTCTTCGACATTAATGTGGAAGAGACGGCCATTGCGGTTGTGAGGGTTCCCTGGGGCAAATCTTCTTCCTAGTTGAACACGACGCTGTTGTTGAGCTGGGGCATTCACATTGGCAGTGGCGGCAATCTTCTTGGGACACTCATTGGAGTAGTGACCCTTCACTCCACACTCGAAACAAGTAATCTGAGACTTGTCTTTCGCTGCCACGGGCACAACATTGCTTCCAGTTCTGGGTGCAGTGTTGTTGTTGTTGTTGGGCTTGGGAGGTGCACGGTTGAAATTTCTTGAGTTGCCGGGGTGATTGTTGTTTCCTCCGGACTTCACATTTCCTCCACTACGGTTGGGGTAGCTTGGGCGAGACATTGGGGGTCGGTTGTTCCTCTGGGCATATCTCGCAGAAGGGTTGGGACGGTACTTCTGCTGTTGGATCCAGCTTGGTGCATCATATGATGTTTGTGGTTGTCGTTTGCTTGATTAATCTTCCCTTCCATCTGAATGGCAGAGTCGACTAGCTCTTCGAGATCCTCGAAACGGACGTTGACGAGGACAGTCTACATCTCATCATGCAGTCCATTCAGGAATCTCTCCTTCTTCTTGGCCTCCGTGTTGATCTCATCAGGTGCATACCTTGCTAAGGACAGGAATCCATCACGGTACTCCACTACAGTCATTCCGCCTTGCTTCAACTCTCTGAATTCATCCCTCATTCTGGTGACTAGACCCTGCGGCACACGGGTGTGGCTGAACTTGATTTTGAAGGCTTCCCATGTCATCACTTGACCATGGTTCATTGTGCAGATGTTGTTCCACCATGCTCTTGCATCTCTTGCCAAATAGTGGGTGGCAAAAAGAACTTTCTCATTGGCATCCACTCCTGCTACTTCTAAGTTGTTCTCCATTGTCTGCAACCAGTCATCAGCATCCAGTGGGTTCTCTGAAGTACTAAAGATTGGGGGATTGGTATTCTGGAAGTTTTTGAGTTTGGATCCATGATGATCCTGATTTCCATGGTTCTGATTGTTGTGAGCCATCTGGGCGATCTGCTGTAGTGTTGCTAGATTAGCTTGGTGCTCTGCCCTGCTTGCTTCATGGTCTGCAATGAGAGTCTGCAGAATCTGCATCATTGGGTCTTGCGATGAGCTGCTCCCTCCTTGGTTTCCATGAATCATCTGAAGATTGAGGTAGATAAAGGGGTAAGAGGGGAAGTTCTAAGGTTCATGGTTTTGATTTCAAAGCTAAAACTTTGAGTTTGACTCAGGTTTTGCAACTAACTTCTTTTCATTCATTCAAGCAAAGCACACGATATAAACACACACACACCACAACATTAAAAGAAAACAGATGGTTTTAAGAACCATTCTGTAAGCTACGATACAATGGGACCGATACTCATCACTCTATGATAGTGCTCTAGTGCATCTACTCATCATCGATGAAGTCAGAGTCGTCATCGTCGGTGTAGAAGTCCACGACATCCTCCTCCAGATAGTCATCATCATTGCTGAGGTAGGAGTCAATATCCCCTTGTATATCTTCACCTTCCTCTTCTTCTTCCTTTGCTGCAAGCTGGGCTTCTTGCTCCTTGATGGTCTTCTCAAGGTCGGCCACCTTCTTGCGAAGACGGTCGATGGTGCGATCCTTCTTTACACGTTGATGGCGAAGAGACTGATGATCCTGGACGAGCAGTGAGAAAGTCTGGGCCTTCTGGGCGGCAATGGCAAGGTTGTTGTTGACGACCTCTCTAGCATTGTCCAACTCCTTTTGTCTGTCATACAGTAGGAAGTCGAGGTTCTCCACTTGACGCTTTAGAATTGGGTGACTTGGCATCTCTAGCGGCATTCCCATGGAATCACGCCTTGCATCGTGAACAAAGCGGGTTCCTTGGATTAGGTTGACACTCAGGGCACACAGACGTGCGAGAGCTTCATGCATTGCCCTGGCTAATCCATCTAGCCAGTTGTTCTCTCTCACGGAGAACTGAATCCTCCCAGATACTGGTGCTTCTATCTTGCCTCGAAGATCGGCAGTTACTAGCCATTACAAATCTCCTCCTGGTGGACCCGGGAGTTGAGCTCCAAGAAATTCTGGATGAGGATGCTCCAAGAACTCAGACAGTGCATCCAAATCCCTCTCGAAGATCAGTTGACCTCCGTTGCCCAACTGGTAGAACTTGCTGTATTGAGCTTCCATCTATAAGAATTTAGGATGAGAAAGTTAGTGAAGTGATCAAGTGTGTCAAAGTTTTATGTATTAATGTAAGAATTTGGAGGAACATGAATTTTTTTGAGAGAAAGAATCCCCAAGGGTAAGAGAGGAAATAGTTTTCATAAATACTCACTTTGGTTTTGAAACTAAGTTTTTTGTTCGGACGTCCATTCTAACTAGGGTCTCCTATGGTCAGGATGGCTCTGATACCAACTTGTCAACACCCAGATTTTTAATCCCAGATGCCTGTTATGCCATACATCGCAATCCCAGGATTACCATTTTTGCGAGACATAACAGATTGGATATCACAGTACATCATCCATTACAAACCATAAATAAGGTCTTACACAAATAAAGGATCTCATGATCTAGTCTTAGTACAATCAAGTAGCAGAATAAATAGCGTAGCGGTGGGGTCCATCTTCAGAGTCACAGGCAATGCTGATGATGGGAGATAGTCCTAGTTATCATAGCCGTCCTGCTGTCCTTCATCTTGGTAATCTCCTTCATAGTCTGGCCATAGGAATAGCTAGGGACAAAATCCATGAGTACTCTTTAAGTACTCACAAGCTATCACTAACAAGTAAGATAGTTCTAGTAGGAATGCTAACTCTAAGTTTAATTGTGATGTTAAGTTTGAAACCTAAGCTGAGTTCAGAAACAAAGAAAGATAAAAGAAGTTTGAAAACACCTAAGTGGGAACTTAGTTGTCATAGTCACAACTCTGTTGTGGTCAAGTCATGTCACCATTCATTTCATAAGTTATTTTGAAAACATCTGACAATGGAATAGTATGGCCACTCCAACTGTCCATAACCGTGGACGCGGCTATTCGAATAGTTTGATACTCTGCAGAGGTGGTACACTTTCACCACAAGATTCGATACATCTGTCAGGGATAACCCTGAATCATCATACTTAGTATGTAGATAGTCAAACATAACCTTTCCTTTACACACTCTAGTATAAGCACCTCTCCTATGAGTATGGCCTCCCAGCCATGACCATCTGTCATCTTGGGCACTGCATAGGTGGACAACATTGAGAGGTAGCCTCAGATCAAACCTCTCCCGCGAGGGAACTAATACTAATGCATGTAAACTTCTGGCTAAGCCTTACCCAATTCAGGTATTGTGGTTGTATGGTAAAATTGGAATGGTATCGCATCCGAACCCAACCATCAGTTTTATAAAAGGGCCAAGGCTCATGCCTCAACATTTTCATCATCATAAACCATTTATGTTTCTCAACACATGTCAAAACATCTCAATAGAATGACTCATCATTCCAAGGTTTTCACAAATCATTTCCACCAAGTACTCCCATTTAGAGTGAATCAAGTTTTGGGTTTTGTTCCAACTACTAAGTTAAGAGTGTTCACTAATGTGGGATGCTAATCTCAATCTCATGCCATAGAATGACATCTAAGTCTAACTAGATATGTCAAGTTTTATACTCTTTATGCTACCTTTAAACAAGTAAAGGACTTTGGTAAAGTAAAGAAAGTAAAGCTTGGAAATAAAACTTGGAATAGGTATAAGTCCAAAATGTTATAACCAAAGCATGCCTAATGCCTTGGCTTAGGTCACCTTGCTTGCAAGGGTTAACTTGCATTGTTAAAGATGGATTGCTAGGTATAATACTTGCAAGTGCTAGGCTTGCCTTGGGTAGTGCAGTGGTTGAAGTTTTCTTCCTCCTCCTCTTGGTAGAACTCCTCCTCCTCGAAAGCTTGGTCGGTACTATCATCTACAAATACATACGGAATACACAATCACCAAACAATACTTAACTAGTCTACTTAACACACTAAGGCATACATTTGATGATCTAGTATCATCACAAACATCACAAGGTTTAATAAACTAACTTCATTCTTTTTATTTGAGAAAAGTAATTTCTACTCATTGAAATTAACTAAGATTTAATATTCTCCATTTAAAATATGGGATCATGTGGAAACATGTCATCACCACATATTATAACATATGGGAATGTTATTTAAGGGTTGGATCACATTTTAATAAGTTTAAGTTTAATAATTAATGATTTAAAGTGACTAGAAATGCCTATATAGAATTATTTTGGTACTAGTCCAAAGTCACTGCATATAAACCTCAATATTATTACATATTCAGATATATATGGTTAAATGTGATTTTTGAGAGTTGGAATCAACTCAAAAGCTATTATGGTTAATTTTATAAAAATGATTGAATGTGCAAAAGCTTTTGTTTTGTTATTTTTACTAGGAGATATCTCTAACCCTAAATGATTTAAATCCAACGGGCTTGGATAGATATTTTCAGTAGCTTTCCAACAAAATTGGAATCACTTAATTTGGATTCGTAAAACTCCCTGAATTAATTTTTAAACTAAGGGACAGAATTGATTTAAGTCTAAAATAGAAAAAAATCCTAATTTGAATTAACTGGGTCAGCGCGGGAAACTAAATGGGCCGGCCCGTGTACACTCCGCGGTGCTGAGGGCTGCTGACAGGGGGGTCCCGCCTGTCAGTGACTCATCTCACGCGAAGCGGTACGGGGCGATAAGAACCACACGATTAGAACAAGATCTAACAGTCCACGATCGTCGTCGATGATGGACTCGTCGGCGGTGAGACTGAACCCTAGCACGGTCGGTGGGGGTCTACTGGGGACGTACCAGGGCTCTAGCTAGTGCGGCGAGGCGGGCAAACGAACTGGTGGACGACGGCGAACTCAGGCGAGGTCACGGCAGGGGCTGAGGTGGACGAAATCGACTACAACTTCTCCTCCTCTGTAGCGGCTACCTCCGGTGGAATTCCGGCAATGTGCTGCTCAAGTGGCTCCAGAAAGAGAGGGGAAACGGTCAGTGGAGATAGGGGAGTGGAATGGTGTGGCGATTTAAGCCTGGGGTGGCCTCCTTATATAGGCTCGATGGTGAGGCAGTGAGGTATGGGCGCGGCTCGTCGGTGACGGCGATACAGGGGGCTACTGGCGTGGGCAAGGTAGGTGGACGATGGACGGTCTACTGGCGGTCCTCTACGGTGTAAAGGTGACGCTAGGGGTGGTGGCAATTGGTCGGGAGCTTCCCGCGCTCTAGGAGACAGAGGCGATGCTCGACGGTGATCATGGCGACTGTGGGTCGCGCGATGGTGCACAGCCGTGTCTGGTGGGTTGAGGGGTTCAAGGCAGAGCGACGCACGCGATTTGGTGTTGAGGCGCAGTCTGGGGCATGCTGACGGCAAGGGCGCTCTGGCGTGCGCTGCGCATGGCGCAGAGATAAAGGGCGGCGCTGCTCTGGGGTGGTCCAGGGGCTGGCAGTGATCGAGGGGTGGACAGGGGAGTGCGGTAGGGTAGGGCGGAGCTAGTGGGCACGCTGGTTTGGTGCAGCGCGATCTGGTGAGCATTACCCGTGTTTGGCCGGCGACGACCATATTTGGGTGGCGCGCAACTGCTGCTCCAGGCTAAGGGGTAGGCTGGTGAGGGTTTGGTTAGAGCTGGGGGAGACAGGGAAGTGCAGAGAGGATAGAATGGGGGACAAGAGATCAATTGTCAACAGTATTAGTTAGGCCAGAAATTTTGTGCATGCCACCTGTTCGACACAATGGCCGCATGAAGAAAATATTTGAATTTTTGGAAGATTTTTGGTGGAGTGATTCATCTTATGCTTAAGCATCTAGGTTTGCTTGGGATTTTGAAATGGAGTTCATTTGGGTGGTTTTTGAAAAAGTGGTATCTAGACATATGAACTAGATTCAATTTTCAAATGTCATTTAAAATTAGAGTTTGAATGTTTTTGGGAGATCACAAAGTGGGCCTTGGTACATCACTACTTGTACTAGCAGGGGGTGCAAAGATCCACATTTGTTTCTATTTAAATTTGAGTGCTAGGAATAGCCAAAGTGGGCTAGGTGATTAAAATGGCAAAAGTGACCATTTCTTTATTTAATTCTTTTTTATTTATTTTTCTTTGGGATTTGCTTGGGGATGATCTAGATGATGTGTAATTCACCTTAGAGTCATTTTACAACCAATAGATCACTCAATCATGGCATTTCAAACAACTCCTATTTTAAATGCAACATTCATATGCATGCTTAAAGATTTTTAAATAGAACAAAATTTGTTAACCCTAAAATGGGTAGATTTGATCTTGATCACTTGGATTAAAGTTTTGGGATGTTACATTTTGTCAACTGAGGTTGAGGTAAGGAGTATGTCCTAGGCTATGCATTTAGATGCGTAAGCATAGACAACAACAAGCAACCACTTCATTATTAAACAAGAAAAAGTTTTTGTTCCTCCTGATTTTTGCATTCTGGACAACTAATCAGGGTTGCTGAAATTGGGATGTTACCATTTATATCATTAAACATGTATTAGTACTATAACTTATGTATCAGTCTTCTAAAAAATATTTTATGTGTCCATGTTTATCTCTTTTAAAATATAAAATGGCAACGCTCAGGCATCTCAATTTATAAAATGTAACATAATGGAGCAGTTTCAAACATGGGTAGGCAGAGTTTTTATTTTGAGAGGTGGGGGGCAATGCCCTAAAGGACGAATTAAAAGGAGTTTGGCTATCTACATGGGCTTCTATACATGGGTTGCTCTACATGGGATATACTACATAAGTTATGCTCCATGGGCTCCTTTATCAAATTTCTCTGGGCTATGCTCAGCAGTCCCCCATGTCTTTCTCTAAAAAAAAGTAGTCCCCCATGTCCCTCTTATTATAATAAATGTGTGCATGCTGGACTTTTCCTTTCTTGTGCCTCCCTATTTTGAAAATGGCAACGCTGCTCTCGCTACTGGGTCCCACATGTCAGTCTCGCAGTAAATGAAACATGTGTATGATGGACTTTTTTGGATTGTGTCTGTTGTTTTGACCTTGGAAACATTACTAGATGCGGCAGCCGCATGTGGTCTTGATGCTAGGGCCCACATGTCAGCCTCCCTGGTATGTTTTGGCTTTTGCATTTCAGCCTACCTAGTATGTTATGGCTTGTGGGTCCCTAATGCCAGCCTCTATGTACAAGTACTTAACTTATTTTTTTCAAACCCATCCATTAAACTCGAGGGACGCTGCAGGTTGGTGGATCCATGATGTCAGCCTCTCTGTAAAGCATTATTCCTACATGAAAAAAAGTAAACCCAAATAAATATATGTCAAGCACACAGATTCGAACTCAAAACCTCAACAGAATATAAAACGTATGTGTTGCCACTACGCAAAAGAAATTGGATGAAAATTATCATTAAAAGTTTTATAGTACCTATAACTTATGTATTAGTCTACTTGAAAATATTTTATGTGTCCATGTTTATCTCTCTTAAAATAAAAGGGCATTGCTACTAGAACCTAAATTTATAAAATGACACATAATGGATTAGTTTCTTAAAAACATGGGTAGGCAGAGTTTTTTTATAGGGGGAATGCCAACAAGGCCAAATTAAAAAGTTTTTGGGCTATGGTCAATGGGATCCTATCTCAAATTTCACTAGGTTGTGGCTCACCGGATTCAAACATGGACCTCACTAAGGGAGAAAAAAACAATAATTCCTTTGATAGATATTCATGTAAAAATATCTAAAGAACTAGGGACACACACCACATGCGCCAAAACAGGGCTGCTATCCAATGACTTCACTTGGTGAAATCACACTGTATCTTCACCCTGTCATCTCTGTCCAAAATGCATCCAAAGGTTCCGATGTCACACGGGCAAAAGCTCTAGAGCAAGCAGCCCAGTAGCAACGACATAACTTTTGAAAAATTCATTAGAATTTGAAATACAAAAAACATCAACAGATTCCTATTTCATATTCAGCAGCACTTGACCAATTTAGCAGCATTTCAAAGTGACTGATTCAGAAATACAGACACTGAAATTCAATAGCAGTATAGAGAGAGTCAATTATTTTTTCAGCTCTAAAAACCATGTCACACGATCATTTTGCCCGTTTCTCCAAACAAACTCGATCACTAGAACACAATCATTGTCATAATATTTGGTCATATAGGAAACTGTCAAATAGGTACAGATATACCATACCAGTAAGTACTAGTCATAGCTCCAATCTAGCAAAAGGTTATCATAGTTTAACCACCCACATATGATCAGTGGAGATAAGACAACCACATAATTAATTACAATAGCATGCGACCAAAGACCTAGACACTGATACATTGCAAATGTATCTATAATTTTTGATGTTCCATGCTTGGTTTCATCCACTTTCTTGTGTTTTGTTCCAACTTTGGAGTACTTTTCATATGATTTCTTCGACTAACCTATTAACAAGAGCCACAGTGCTAGCTGCCTGTTTTCTGCTGTTTTTGGTTCTAGGAAAGTCAGAAAATGAATATTCTTGGAATTGGACGGAACAAAAGCCAAAGTGCCTATTTTTCCGGATGCCATCAAGTGCCACAATACGAGAAGGAGAAGGGCCAGGGAGCCACCACACCACCTGGCCGTGCGGCCAGGCCTGGCCTGCGCCAGGGGGTGGTGTGGCCGCTCCCGGCACCCCCTCGGACTCTCCTTCCGCCTATATATTACCCTCGGGACGAAAACCCTAAGGGCCCGATCAAAAATCCACGAAAGAGTCTGTAGCCGCCGTCATCTCCATCCCTAGATCGGGAGGATCAAGCTCTTCCCAAGACCGCCAGAGAGGGAATTCACCGAGAGGCCTTCTTCATCACCATGCAAGCCTCCGGTGTGATGCGTGAGTAGTTCATCCTTGGACTACGGATCCATGTAGTAGCTAGATGGCTGGTTCTCCTCCTTTGTGCTTTCATGTTTAGATCTTGTGAGCTCCATTCATGATCAAGATCATCTATTTGTTGATGGGTTCGTAGCATGGAAAACAAAAAAAATCTACCGCAAGAACGAACAAACCCCAGATCTAATCTAGATAAAAGCCAAGATCTAATCTACTAGACATGAGCAACGAGATAGATCGGTACTAACCCTCGTAGAACCGAAAGCGTTAACGAGATTAGATCTCGTGGATGATGTAGTCGATCACTTGCCGATCTCAAGATCGAGTAGATGATCCTTCCGCGCTGCGTTAAAGCGGCCTTCAGACGGTCACACGTCTTGAGTCGAAGCGACCTTCCTCTCCCGTTCCAGCGGAGGTCGTAGATCTTCTCCACGCAATCCCAGTAGCACGACGACGTGGTGGTGGTGGTGGAGAGAATTCTGCAGGGCTTCGCCTAAGCCGGAGCAGATGGAAGGAGGAAGAGAGAGGCGACTAGGGTTTGGAGTGGGAAGGGGCAAGGAGGGGTGGCGCCTCCACCCCTCTATATATAGAGGAAGGGGTGTGGCCTAGGGTTCCCACCCCTAGGCCCACCCCTTAGGGCCGGCGCACTAGGGAGCTTGGGGAGAGTCCTTCCCCCAAGTTTCCTTTAAACTCCCTTATCTTATCTTATCTCGGTTTTCAAATAAACTCCAAGATATCTTCTAGAACCTTCCTAACATTCAAACCTTCTAGAATCCCCATACAAACACTCTGGAACATTTCCTAACTTAGAAAATGATCCCCATTATATGAATCTTATTCTCCGGACAATTCCGGATCTCCTCGTGATGTCCCGGATCCAATCCGAGACTCCGAACAACATTCGGTCTCCAACGCACATTCAATATCTACTTAAAACAACTTCGAACCTTAAGTGTGTCACCCTACGGTTCGTGAATAAGTGGACATGATGAAGACACCTCTCCGATCAATAACCATCAGTGGGATCTGGAGATCCATAACGGCTCCCACATACTCAACGATGACTTCGTGATCGATAGAACTATTAACATACGAAACCAATTCCCTTTGTCACGCGATACTCTACTTATCCGAGGTTTGATCATCGGTATCTCCATACCTAGTTCTACCTTGTTACTGATAAGCACTCTTTACTCGTTCCGTGTTATGCCATCCCTTGTGACCTAGTCACATGCTTGCAAGCTAACTAGATGACATTCCACCGAGAGGGCCCAGAGCATATCTATCCGTCATATGGATGGACAAATCCCAATCTTGGTCCATGCGCTTCAACACATACTTTCAGAATACCCAATGATACCTTATAACCACCCAGTTATGAAGTGGTGTTTGATGTCATCAAAGTACCCATCCGGTGATGGTGATTAACACAACCTCATGGTCGAAGGATTAGGTTACTATGTATCGAAAGCTCATAGCAATGTGAACTTAATGACTTGATCTTATGCTACGCTTACTATGGGTGTGTGTGTCCATTACATCATTCTCCTAATGATATAACCTTGTTATTAATGACATCCAATGTCCATGATCAGGAAACCATGATCATAAATTAATCAACAAGCTAGTTTAACAAGAGGCTTACTAGGGACCCTTTTATGTTTACAAAACACACATGTATTAGCGTTTCCTTATAATACAATTATAGCATGGGATGCAAACATTCATCATAAACACAAAGATATAATAATAACCACTTTTATTATTGCCTCTTGGGCATATCTCCAACATTTGTATCCATACATGTTGTGTTTGCGGGGATCCGATGGATATTGAGATGCTATTTCAGATTGATTATTGATTCTATCATATCTTTGTTATTTGTGATCTTTAATGCTTTCCGTTGTTAGTAGCTATCTTGGCCAAGTAGATGCTAGCAACTCTAAGAGTTAGTATTTATGCTCGATAGTGGGTTCATGCCTCTGGTAATCTGGGGAAGTGACAGAAATCTCTAAGGTACTAGATGTGCTGTTGCTACTAGGGAGAAAACAACAATCCTTTGTTCATAGAACAATCGTATTGTTTACTTTACACGCAGTTCGTAAAGCAATAATCTATTGCTTGCAACTTAATACTGGAGGGGGTTCGGATGATAACCTGAAGGTGGATTATTAGTCATAGATGCAGTTGGATGGCGGTCTATGTATTATGTTGTAATGCCCAATCATGTCTCAAAGGAGTCAAGATGATTAGTATATGCATGTATTGCTTTCTCGGTGTTTGTCAATTACCCCGCTGTAATTTGTTCACCCAGCATGTTATCTATCTAAGGAGAGCCACCTCTAGTGAACTATGGATCCCGGTCCTTGTCTTTTACATACAATCTATAAACTGTTTACTGCTTTGTGTTTACTTTCTACAAACTATTACTTATTTCCATTCGATACGTTTAATCCTTTGTTTTCTGCAAAACACGGTGAGATTAACAACCTCATCGCAAATTGGGGACAAAGTTCTGTGGTTGTGTTGTGCAGGTCTCCACGTTGCTACTAGCACCGGTAGTGCGCCCTGCCAAAGCTCAGCTAGCAACACCTTTGGGGTGTTTCCTTGCTCCTACTGGTTCGATTAAACCTTGGTTTCATAACTGAGGGAAACTTGCTGTTGTGCTCATCATACCTTCCTCTTGGGGTTCCCAACGAGCTCTACATCATCATTGCTCCAGCATTTTTCTGGGCGCCATACATAGAGCCATCACGCATTTTTCTGGCGCCGTTGCCGGGGAGTCAAGGACATCTTCATAAGGGGAGTCCCTCATAACCAATCTCTTTACTTTGTTGTTTTTGTTTTGCTTAGTTTCTTTTTGCTTTGTTTGCTTGTTTTGTTCTTCAAAAAACACAAAAAAATTAGTTCCTATCTTGAGTTGCCACTATGTCTAGCCTTGCTCCAATCACTATGTCACCCGAGGAAATGATTTTCACTTTTAAACAAGGAATTGAGGAAAGTTTTAAGGAAGCTTGGTCTAGAATCTCTGATCTACATGAAAAAACTGAGCCTAAAATGACTCAAGGCTTGTTCCTTAGCAGTTTTTACCTTGGGATTGCTCTTTGCTATAGATATGCTTTAGATGCTATTGTGGGAGGAGATTTCCTCCAATGTAATGAGAATGATGCTATTAATGCTATAAAGAAATTGATCCTCACTTACAACATGCCTAGCCAAACTGATATTTCTTTCGCAAAAATATTTGCTAGGTTGAACACTCTTGAGGCTAGCACTACTAGCTTAGAAAGTTGATATAATACGCTTAGGGAGCATCACAATTATGTTCCAATAAATTTTGAACCATCAAAGTGGCTCCCTATAGTAAAGATTGAGATAAACACTAAAACTTTTCAAGCCCGCTGCGATATCTTGTCTGAATTTTGTCTTATGCCCAAAGATATTTATGAATCTTTGAATCTTTGGGGGCTTACTGAAGGAGGAAAAGAAATATCTCTTGCTAATAATGCTACCTTGTTTCCTATTGGAATAGCTGAAGGAGTTTCTACAAAGATCCTTGGGAAAATGATTTCTACTGATTATCTTGTTATTGAATGTGCAGGAAAAGGACAAATTACCTTTGGAAGGTCCCTATTAGAACTCCTTGGAGCAATAATAGATGTGGCAAAGGGTACCATGCACCTTTATTCTCCACCAAACAATCACATTTTCCCAAAGGTTAATAATAAAAATAAGAGAGGTAAGGGCAAGAAAGTTGGTTTTAATGCTTATTCATTTGAGAACACTTGATTCTTTCTTTGCTTCTTATGCCTAACTTAAAGGCGTTAAAGAAAGTACTTGTTGGGCGATAACCCAAGAGTTTTAGATGAGTCTTGGAAGTTATTACTTCAGTAATAACCTCTCCTTATCCTTTTTATTTGCTTTTTGTGCCAAGAGTAACCTCTAATGAGAGTGAAGTAATGATTGGGAAAGTTGCTGTCCCGAAACAGATTCTTGTGCTTCACCGTAAAAATTCGTGAGAGAGATCTGTATGTCGGATTGAGCTGTAATGTTTTGTCATTCTTCCCCAGGTTGTTATCTAACTTTCATTAGTTCAATGCTTTTTGATTTGAGCAACAGAAGGTCTTCGAAATTTTTTGTCTTTACCTGCTGGTCTGTTTTGACAAATTTCTTCCATTTTCTGCATTTGCTTCTTGTGGGTTCCTTTTTGAGTTATTTTGGGGAATTGAGCTTTTTGAAGGAAGTTCTACAGTAGCTAGTGTTCTAATGGAAGTTTATTTGGTGTTATAACAGAACCTTAAGACTTATTTATCTTAAGTGCACTAATGTTGCTAATGAGATTGTGTGAAGTTTTGTATGAAGGAAAATTTTCAGGTGTATGGAAGGAATGAGTAATGAAATGAAGGATGTACTAAAGCTCAAGCTTGGGGATGCCACGCATGTCACCCCAAGAAATATCCAAGAAGTACAAGCGTCAAAGCTTGGGGATGCCCAAGGCATCCCCTTCTCCATCAATAAAAATTCCAGGTTCCTTCCAAACGCTTCATTTTTATTGTTTCATGCACAGTTGTATTTTTCTTGGAGCGTCTTATTTTTCGTTTTTGTTTTGGTTTTTAGTTTGCTTGGTTTTCTTAGTTTTTTGAATAAATTGGTTGGACCCCCTGTTTCATACATTGGTTTGCAAATAGTTTGGTTTGGTTCGGAAAAGAGTAGTAAAGTTCATACTTTTGTGGTAAAAAGAGCTTGTTTTTGACTGTGGCCTATGCTTTGTCATGCCATGCTTGATATTGTTTTGGCTTTATGCTTAGTATTCTTTTCTGTAGCATGAATTGTTATAAACAGTTGAGATTGCTTAATGTGCCTTGGATGAATCATGCGTTGTTTTAGCATATTAAAGCATAGTATAGTGGTATTCTCCTTTGATGCTTTATTTGGGTTGACTTGGCGCATGCTCACACCATCTTATGACTATCACAAGTCACCATAGCCTTTATGATCCTTTAGTTTTCAACTTGTAGTATCACTTTATGCTTTGATCAATGATGTTTTGTCGCTCTGCATGATTATGGCCATTATTGCTCTCTTAGTTTGTCGCTCCCAGTCTTTTGCTAGCCTCCACAACCAAGTATGAGTTCCACTCATGCATCCAACTCCCTAAACCAAGTTATTCCAAAGATTCCACCATACCTACCTACTAGCTTGTGTTATTCCAAGTATATTCATGCTTTTGTTTACCTTCCACTTGTTAGGAGAAAACTAGTGATTAAAGCTCTCACGAACTTGGTGGCACACTTTACTTTTTTGCCTCTAATAAACTTGAACCATTGGGTTGTTCTTTGTTGCGTATATGCTTGTGCTTTATAAGTTGAAATTAGCAGAACCATGTACCATAGGGAACGCTTTCAACATTGCACTTGTACTTTGTACCCCCTTGATATCATGTTCTTTTGCTTACGGATCCCGACGGTGTGAAATAAAAGTGGAACTTGTAAGATCATGGAGTTTGTATGTGTGTTAGAGAAACGCATGGGCCGCTAGCCTAAGCCATGCCTAATCATGGTGGAAACTTGCAGCATCACCATAATGAGCACTCTATGAAGCATCCTCAATAAAAACCTATGCAAATAGCAAATAAAAAGATCGCTGAGATGCTCATTGTCTGCTTGCCTTATTATTTTGATTATGGGAAAGCTCCCGTATCATGTGCAAGGGGTACCCCGTTGGCGGTTCTTAATGATACACATATACTTACAATGACAAGAGCTTACTCGTGACTGAAGTTGAGTAGCATGAGGATCGGTCTTTGTAAGTAAGGGGCATGAGATTTCGGTTTATAACTTGTCAAACATATCCTCTTAGTTGTGTCACTTTAACCTTAATCACCTTCAAGATGCTTATGATAGGGGCAATGAGAGCTGAAAGCTATAAGTACCATAATTTTTGGAATCTCTTTATGAGACTTGAATCCCTACTTCCTTTTACAAAAGGCCCTTCTTCCACCATTATATTGAGTCTCCACCTTCTATCTTTATGCACCTACTTTGAGAGCATAGTGGCCATTCTTAGTTCTATGTGCATTGTCCCAATACTAGTTGATTGATGCATAACTTGTTATTGCTTGTTTTAAACTATTGTATCTAGTCACTCTTATGAACTTGGAAGGTGTCCTATGCATTTATATTTGCTACTCTATTAAGGGACAAGCTGAATACTATTATGCTATGTTTTCTTCATGTGAAACAAACAAACGTCTTGCAAAGCATGTTATTCATGAATCTTTTGTTTGTGCCTTTTCATGTTGCATCATAGTTTCTTTGCTTATTGCTAGAACCTTGTATTTCATGTTATGATTGAAGTACTATGATCCTAGCTTTGAATGTTTTGCAAATACTTTGATCAAGTCTTTGATGGTGCATGTCACCTCAAAAATTATTCTTTCTTTTTATCACTTACCTACTCGAGGACGAGCAGGAGTTAAGCTTGGGGATGTTGATACATCGCAAATGTATCTATAATTTTTGATGTTACATGCTTGGTTTTATCCACTTTCTTGTGTTTTGTTCCAACTTTGGAGTACTTTTCATATGATTTCTTGGACTAACCTATTAACAAGAGCCACAGTGCCAGCTACCTGTTTTCTGCTGTTTTTGGTTCTAGGAAAGTTAGAAAATGAATATTCTCAGAATTGGACGGGGAAAAAGCCAAAGTGCCTATTTTTCCAGATGTCATCAAGTGCCAGAATACGAGACGGAGAAGGGCCAGGGAGCCACCACACCACCTGGCCACGCGGCCAGGCCTGGCTCGCGCCAGGGGGTGGTGTGGCCGCTCCCAGCACCCCCTCGGCCTCTCCTTCTGCCTATATATTGCCGTCGGGATGAAAACCCTAAGGGCCCGATCAAAAATCCACGAAAGAGTCTGTAGCCGCCGTCATCTCCATCCCTAGATCGGGAGGGATCTAAAGCTCTTCCGGCACCACGGAGAGGGAATTCACCACAGGCCTTCTTCATCACCATGCAAGCCTCCGGTGTGATGCGTGAGTAGTTCATCCTTGGACTACGGATCCACGTAGTAGCTAGATGGCTGGTTCTCCTCCTTTGTGCTTTCATGTTTAGATCTTGTGAGCTCCGTTCATGATCAAGATCATCTATTTGTATTCATACATGTTGTGTTTGCGGGATCCGATGGATATTGAGATGCTATTTCAGATTGATTATTGATTCTATCATGTCTTTGTTATTTGTGATCTTGCATGCTTTTCGTTGTTAGTAGCTATCTTGGCCAAGTAGATGCTAGCAACTCCAAGAGTTAGTATTTGTGCTCGATAGTGGGTTCATGCCTCTGGTAATCGGGGGAAGTGATAGAAATCTCTAAGGTACTAGATGTGCTGTTGCTACTAGGGAGAAAACAACAATCCTTTGTTCATAGAACAATCGTATTGTTTACTTTACACGCAGTTCGTAAAGAAATAATCTGTTGCTTGCAACTTAATCTTGGAGGGTTCGATGATAACTTTGAAGGTGGATTATTAGTCATAGATGCAGTTGGATGGCGGCCTATGTATTATGTTGTAATGCCCAATCAAGTCTCAAAGGAGTCAAGATGATTAGTATATGCATGTATTGCTTTCTCGGTGTTTGTCAATTGCCCCGCTATAATTTGTTTAGCCAGCATGTTATCTATCTAAGGAGAGCCACCTCTAGTGAACTATGGATCCTGGTCCTTGTCTTTTACATACAATCTATAAACTGTTTACTGCTTTGTGTTTACTTTCTGCAAACTATTACTTATTTCCATTCGATACGTTTAATCCTTTGTTTTCCACAAAACACGGTGAGATTGACAACCTCATCGCAAGTTGGGGACAAAGTTCTGTGGTTGTGTTGTGCAGGTCTCCACGTTGCTACTAGCACTGGTAGTGCGCATACCAAAGCTCATTAGTAACACCTTTGGGGTGTTTCCTTGCTCCTACTGGTTCGATTAAACCTTGGTTTCATAACTGAGGGAAACTTGCTGCTGTGCTCATCATACCTTCCTCTTGGGGTTCCCAACGAGCTCTACATCATCATTGCTCCAGCATTTTTCTGGGCGCCATACATAGAGCCATCAGACACCTAGGAACTTCATGAGCAGCATGCAGCATTCAGGACAGTTAGATAGATTGACTTTGACTGTTCCTCCAATGGTAAGTTTAGCTGCTTTCCAGAACTTGATCCACCTAGAAGTAGCTGCCAAGCGCCCATTAGTCGAGTTAATGGCGTAGCGTCCCTCAATTTTCACTCCTTCGCTCTGCATCTTGAAGACTATTATGCCCTTTCATCTGGCCTGGAGTTTCTTTCTAGCACTCTTTGGCAATTTCCGAGTCAAATAAAGAGATAGTTTATATGCCCCCATATACTCACAAACTTGAGAAGACAATTAGAGCAGTTTATATGCCCCCATATACTCACAAACATAATCTGGTGCAACCTTGTGATGACACATGTGTAGGATATGGTCTGACAAGGCACTGCCTGGGGTGATGAAGGAGCTTGTGCCCGTGTCTGTGCTGGGGTTGGTGCGGTAGTTGGTGCTTATGCTGGTGCAGGAGATGGTGCCACTAATTGTAGAGGGGCTGGTGCAGGAGAAGAAGGCCCAGAACCGGTGCCAGCGCTAGCAGCTTGATGCTAGATTCCTTGTGAGGGGTAGCTAAGCTGACTGCAGGGATGGTAGAGGCATATGATATGTGTACAACCAAAATGGTCTCTTATACAATAGTTACTAACAAGAAAGTGATCAGAGGATATGATGTGTATACAAGCAAATTTAGTTACTTCCTCGATTCTTTCTCCTCGGGTCAACAGGTGGCGGAGCATGAACAAGGGCTAGTGCTTGTGCGGGTGGCAACAACTTGATGCTAGTTACCTTCTAGGGGGTAGGTAAAGGGATTGTAGGAGTGGTCAGAGAGGCATATGAGATGTGTACAAGAAAAATGGTTTCTTATACAATAGTTACTCCTAGATAGAGACGATAGTATAAAAGCGAATTAAGTTACTACCTCTAATCTTTCTCCTACTTAGGTAAACAGGTGTCGTTGCAGGAACTAGGGTCAGTGATGGTGCAATCAACTTTATGCTGGCACCCTTTTGGGGGGTACATAAGGGGAAGTAGACTGCAGAAGTGGTCAGGGTCATATGATGAGCAATGACAATGGTGCAGAATAGTTAGTCGCAAGAAAATCATTAGTGGTTATGATGAGTACAGAAGAAAATTAATTATTACTACCTTTGTTCTTGGTCCTTAGGTCAACAGGTGTATGATGGCCTGGAAGTATCTGCCCAGGCTTGCTAAAATCGAATGCTACCTCGTCCCCCTGCTTCATACCATTCTCACGGACATACTTGACCAACCTCGACCACCCAAATAGATGGTGGCCTTTAGGGCCCTCGCTATACGGAGTTAGAAACTTGTCTTTTCCAAACAACTTGTTTCTAATGGGGCGAGCGACACAAGGGACAACCTTCATGAGAAAATTGATAGAAATGTAAGGCGATAGCAAAAAAAGTGAGATACAAGATATTACATCAAGTCGGTCTAAACCACTTGGAATCCATACCTAATACCATGGGTACCCTCTGTGAAGGGTGGGCATGCACCATTTTTCTTCCCTCTTCTTTTGGAAGGGCATACATGGCCTCCCTTTCAATCCACAAGCTTGACAAGAGGACGGTAGAAGAAAGGGTTGAGCAGCTGGTGCGTAGTACTGATTGTAATTAAGTGGGAAGGTTAAATTATGTAAAGAGCAAGTAAATCTAATAATATAAGATAGAACCATTGCCTATAAAGCAAACCGATTTGTTGTTTGTGAACTTCTGGTGCGCGTAAACATATAGTACTAGTTGATAACAATAATAGGGAAAATCATAACATGTGAAATTGTGGATTTCCAAGTTATACCCACTTCTTAGAGAGGTCACTGCCCACCTGGGTACTGTGTTGGCGGTTCCTTGTCATGTAGACAATGTCCGCTTTTGGTGCGGGCATCAACAATTTACTAGCCTCTACAATAGGATCAGCCTCTGCAGCAACACCTTCAATCTGCATAAATAGCAATAGAGCTCAACAATTCAATAGAGTAAATAGTAGTCATCTACTGACTGTATCAGATAGTCAGACAGATCCATATCTGGATTCACATTAACATAGTGCCTGAATTAATAAAATCACATATATGTTTTTGAACCTCTAATAAGCATGCATGACACCAAGCGGATAAAATTAAATCAGACTACACCATGGTAGTAAGGGTATTAAGAAAAGATACCTTTCTCTTTAAGCTAGGCCCTCCTAGCTGGTGATGACTGCAAGTGCATAGATCGTTTGTAGCTAGTTTCGAAATAAAGATATCGATCCCACAGGGAGTAGGAGTCTGGAGTCTAATAACTCTTGAAATAAATATTACAATAGAAATGCTAAATAAGTTCTAAGTAACAAGATAAAATGTGAGTATTGTGTAAAAAGGTGTTTTGGGGGTTTTGGTATAAGAGCAACAATAAGTAAAGTAAAACAACTGAACACAGAAAGTAAGTATCGCATATGTAAGAGAGACTGGAACTGCAATAGGGAAAAATCATTCTCAGGGAGTAGCGGATACACCACTAGCATTATAAGGAGCTAAGTTAAAGATTATTATCATTAACATTCTCAACTATGTATGTGTGGGAGGAACTCTGTATTTGGACAAATAGGAAGCAACCGCTGCTCACATCATCCTCATAACCACAGCAGTCAGCAATCGACATCAATCGAATTACTGCGCTATTAAGGGACATAATCCCGTAGGACGTATCCCATGGCATGGATAGTGTTCCGTGAGTTTCCTCGGTTTCCCAAGTTGATAAGTAAGGAGTGCCAACAGCTTTGTAGTCACTTTAAGTGCTAACACACCTCCGTCTACCAACAAGTAGTTCTCTCCATCAAGTCCCCATGAGAGGCAAATATTGAGAGATCGACTTCTCTCAACATCAAGATGAAGACAATCTAACACATGGTCACAGTGATGAATATCATAATAAACTTTATCTTATTTTAATCTCATACTAGGGTTTCTCCATCTCCCCAAGAACTAATGATCTACTCAGACATGGAGGCAATCAGCATCATGGCAATAACAATGGAATCTATCATAGATGAATAGTACTTGTATAAATCCACAACGAGTACGGAAATTACAACAAGATCTAGACAAGATGTAGATGGGATGGATGGAGATGGTGGTGATGCAGTGGTTGATGATGAAGATCAATGCCTTAGCCTCCAGGATCTGCGCAAGGCGAAGACGGATCCCCAGTGGACGAGTTCCCCCTCCAGATGCCTTCCGGAGGTGAGGTTTCGGTGATTTTTGGGTGTTCTGTATGCCGTCTCTTCGATCCAGTTGCATGGGGTGAAACTATTTGAGGAGGCGGTGGTGGTGCCAACTATACGGCGGGAACTATATGGCCAGGAAATTTATTCCCGCCATATAGTTGGTGGTTGAACCGTCTGTACGCCTTGTTTGCTTCGGGTTTTCTTCTGGTATTATTGATATTTCCCAAATAAGTGATTTACGTTGTTTTTGACTCCTTTTCTCCTCAGTACAACTGCTCCAAGAATTGTGTCCATTAGATCCATCATCTACCCTGATCCTGGCAAAAACAGACATAAAAATGTCCGCGAGAGCACCGTAAAATACCAAGATCCTACATCTACAATGCAAAAAAAATATAAAACATGATGCAAATATGCACTCATCAACTTCCCCAAGCTTATACTTTTTCTCGTCCCGAGCAAGTTTAGCTTAATGGATGTGATCCTCATATTCATGAAGCTGAGTCGATAAAATAAATGAGGCAGTTGTAGCATGTGTTTATCATATATGATACATAGGAATAAGTTCATGAATAGTACCTTACTCGAACCATCTGAATAGTATTATCAGGCTTCCACACCTTAGTGATCAACAGTTCACAAAAGATGAATCTCAACATAATGTAAAATTAGTCGGTTCAACCGAATGAGTTAGCGAGATAGTCCCAAGTATTTTAGGATCAACGTATTCACTTGGGAATCAAAATATGAAAAGTGTCTCTTTGTCATACTACAATATAGTGGTATATGCCTATTTGCTCTTTGCACACTCGCTCTTTTTCTTCTTTCTTTTCTTCTCTTTTGTGTATATGCTCACACTTTTGTTTAAGCGTTGTGAAAAGGAGCTAGCCATACATTCCACTTCATGTAGGAATTCAAAGTTTAACAATCTCAATTATCAAATTCCAATTGTATATGAAGCATTTTATGACTTGAAGATTCTACCTCGACTTGTTCTCACTCTATTTTGATAGCATTTTTATTTTCCTTTGTTCAAGGTTTCTTTTTCAACTTAACTGATTAGATATTTTTTATTTCTTTGTAAATCAAACCATGAAGTTACAACATATTGACCAAATTATCTTTGTATGTTCCATTAATACCAATGGTGTGGAAGACTCCTATTGCTATCATCAAGTGCAAGTAAAACTATACTCAAGCCATTCATATATCCAATAAAACAAGAACAAACTCAATATTGCTCCATATATAATAATAAACTCGGAATTTCATAAAGGGATCGACTATTCGTGAAGGGAATTCTAATGATGCAGTCTTTATTTCTAGTATGAACTAATGCAAAACTAAAATAGTAATGTAAAACTTATAAGATAGATTACATGGTCTTAAAGATCTCTGCAAGCTTGGAATCAAGCTAGGCAGGATCCAATAATCCCTTGCGATTATTTGATACCGTGATTATTGTAGATCAATGTGGCGCCATGGCATGTAACACCACGGTGCATAGCTTCTTGTTGGTATCCTCTAGAGAAGTGATGCGGTTGTAGCACCTACGCAAATTAGATTGCAGAGTGTCCACTTTATTTGTGATCTTAGTCACCAATGGGAGAAGATCATCCTTCTTCTCTATCTCCTTAAGACGGTGGCGGACTTTGACGCGATGAAGTACTTCCTGCTTCTGATATATCTCCAGTGCTCGCATGTGATCCTTGGTCCTGGGAACAGCTTCTTCTTCCTCCTCCATAATTATTGGATTGGGGAAGTGGAAGTCATACCTCCACTCTTCTTGGGGCTTCACCCTCATACGAGCTCCAATGGTTGGCTTCAAGAGTGGCGCCTTTGCTCCCATTCTAGCACCTACACCAATATTAGGTAATTCCTTACGTTTTTGCGGCATGGGGTCCGTGGTGACGAACTTGACCGTCTCCACGCACTCTTTTCCATGCGGCTTGTGACCTTCTCTCTCTTCTTGAGCTCTCTTCATTGCTGCCTAGTTGATCTCTAGGGGATCATAGACATCACGGTGGTTGTATATGTCAACCATATCATCATAATCATTGTTGTAGAAGCTTGGCTCGACGTACTCCTTGTACCCTAGGCTAAACCTCTCCACCTCCTCATTGTCATCCTTCATGGACGGGCTGCGAGAGCGGTCCCTGGAAGGAGCAATGAGATCCAGGAGTTTCCCACGGCCTAGGACAGGATAGAGCATGGCTAGATTGGTTCCTAGAGATTATGATTAGAGAGAGACACAATGGAAGTATATAAGGGGGTTAGGGGTCGGTAAAACTCGCAAGAAACACCAAATTCTCGCCCAAGAAAAGAATCTTAACAAAACAAGGAAAGAAATCGCGGATTTGGAGGAGTCTTGCCGCGTAACGACCAACTATACGGGCACGACATGTATAGCTCCGGCTGTATAATTGGTTTCGGGAAAATATTTCCAAATTTCTCGAGTCCAGGTCGGTTAAGTTACAACTTAGAACGGACAATAACTTTTTTTTGAATAATGAAAAGGCAAATGAAAAATGTATGGTATTTTAACGACCAACTATACGGCCAGAATATTGTCTCCGGTCGTATAGTTGCGACTGTATAGATACAACCATCAAAACTCGAAAGTGTTTGAGAGTTCAATGACCAACTTTACAGACGGAATTTTGTCTCCAGTCATATAGTTGCGACCGTATACATACAGACATCAAAAATCAAAAGTGTCTAAGAGTTCAACGACCAACTATACAGCCGAAATTTTATCTCCGGTCGTATAGTTGCACCCGTATAGGTCCAGACATCGAAAACAATTTCACAAAGAAGATATAGAGGGTTTAAAGACCAACTATACGGCGGGAGATTTTTCTCCGGTCGTATAGTTGCGCCCGTATAGTTGGTAAAAACCCTCCAGAACTTCAGAAAAACACGATGAATTCAAATGCCAAAAAAATAGAAGTAAAATTTGTGAAAACAAATCACTTATTTGAGTAAGAACACTTACCTTGAACTTACCATTTACTTATTTGGGGATGACAAGCTCCTCCAACAACAAAGATTTCTTCTCTTTTGGAGGAATTGACCTTAGTTAATTAAATAATTCTCGTAAGCTGAAATCACCAGGACTAAAGTTCCTCTCAACAAGATTGGTGTCTTGCTGGGCAAACATGGACACTACATCCAACATCTTTATTTCTTGCCTCTGCATAATCTGCAACTCAAATTCTTGAAGTAAAAGAATCCAACAGATCAATCTTGGCTTATGGTCTTTCCTCTCAAGGAGTTCTTTTAAACCATCACGATCTGTATGAACTCTTACTTTTGCACCAACTATGTAAGAACAAAATTTATCACAAGAGAAAAATACGGCAAAAAGTTCCCTTTCTTCCTTAGGATAATTCTTTTGAGCACTATTAAGAGTTCTACTAGCATGATGTATATTATTAAATCTACGACCAATGTGTTGTCCTAGAGTTACTCCTACATCATCATCACTAGCTTCACATATTAAGTCAAAGGTCATATCCCAGATAGGTGGTTTAATGATAGGAGCACGAGATAAAGCATTTTTAGTTTATCAAAGGCTTCAAGACATTTATCATCAAAATTAAATCTTACTCCCTTTTGCAGAAGGTTACTCAAAGGTTTAGATATTCCAGAGAAATTTCTAATGAACCTTCTATAAAAACCCACATGACCAAGGAAACTTCTTATACCTTTAATATCCCTTGGTTGTGGCATTCTCTCTATGGCCTCAACCTTAGCTCTATCCACTTCAATTCCCTTACTTGATACCTTATGTCCAAGGACTATACCTTCTTTGACCATAAAATGGCACTTCTCCCAGTTTAGAACAAGATTATTTCTTCGCAATGCTACAAAACTCTTTTTAGATTATCTAAGCAACTAGTAAACGAAGTTCCATAGATAGAAAAGTCATCCATAAATACTTCCATTATCAGTTCTATAAAATCCGCAAAAATGGCAGTCATGCATCTTTGAAAAGTAGCTGGAGAATTACATAAACCAAAAGGAATACGTCGGTAAGCATGTAAACCATAAGTACTAATGAAAGTTGTTTTAAGTTGGTCGTCCGGATGAACAGCTATTTGAGAAAAAACAGAGTATCCGTCCAAGTAGCAAAAATGAGTGTGGTTTGCTAATCTTTCTAAAGTTTGATCTATGAATGGTAAAGGATAGTGATCTTTCCTAGTTTCTTTATTCAATTTCCTGAAGTTTATGCACATCCTATGCCCGACAATAGTTCTAGTAGGTATCAATTCATTGTTTTCATTAGGAACAACAGTAAAAAAAAACCTTCTTAGGGACACAATGAACAGGACTTGCCCATTCACTTTCTTTAACAGGATAGATTATACATGCGTCTAGCAGGCGTACAATTTCTTTTCTTACCACTTCCTTCATTTTAGGCTTCAATCTTCTATTAAATTCCACAACTAGTTTAGCACCTTCTTCCATGAATATCCGATGGGCGGTTATCTTGGGACTAATGCCCTTCAAATCATCCATTGAGTACCTAAATGCCATGTGATGCTCCTTAAGTATTTTCATGAGTTCTTCTTCTTCTCCTGAAAGTTTAGCACTAATAATAACAGGAAATTTATTTGTGTCATCTAAAAATCTATATTTAAGATTATCTGGTAGAGTCTTCAATTCTGGGGGTGGTAATTCCTCGTCCCCTCGAAAGGCTCATTAGTTGGAGGCCCTATAATGGGAAGTGAATCGAATTCATCTTCTAGTTCTTTTAGGGACTTGTCCTCCATAACTACTTCTTCATAATTTGAATCTTCATTTATTTCTTCTTCTTGATTACTAAAGAAGAGAGATGCCATTTCCTCAATAGTTTTCTCTTTCTCTTCTTCTTGCATTTGTGGAGGCCTTTCTTTAAATTTTGAAAAGTGGAATTCTTTTTCCACTCCCCCAAGCTTAAGAGACACAATCTCATTTTTGAAATCAACATAGGCACCTACATCACTCAAAAAGTTTCTTCCAAATATGATTGGGCAAAGAGTGTTAGCTGGCATATCAATAACTACAAAATCGATAGGAAAGTTTTTGTTGCCAATTGTGACAGTTGCATCTTCAACTACTCCCATTGGAATTCTAAGAGTTTTGTTGGCTAACATGATTGTCATATCAGTATTTTCAATTGTAGTCGGTTCTATTTCTTCCTTTATTTCTAAATGGAAATCATAAGATATAACATTAACTTCGGTGCCAAGATTGCATAAACCATAATGCGAGGTTTCCTTAAATATGTAGGGAAGAATAGGCTTACCCACATCTTTTACCTTTGTTTTACCTTCAACCAATACAGAAGTCTCTTCATCAAGTTCAACTATGTTACAATGTGCGTACATAGCCATAATTTCTTCCTTGGTTACCTCTTCATCTTTGGTTTCTTCCAGATGTTCCATGACTTCTGGCATACTTTCCTCTTCCTTCTTCTCATGTACTGCTTTAACCTATTCATATTCAAAAATATGGTTTTGTGCAGTGTTAGGGAAAGGTATCTCATATGTTGGTTTTAGGGAGGCCAGTGTTGCTTTAACTTCTCTCTTCTTCTCAGGTTCGGGTGGTGGATCATACTTAACCGAACCCTCTTTTGGAGCTTTGATATGTTCTGTAAAAGCTTTAACAACTTGTAACACAAGATCTGAATCCAAATAAAGTTCTTTAGATAATTCTTTAACATGGCCCTTTTTATTATAGTCATGAATACAATCATGTTCTATTTCTACGCCTCCTTCACTTTCTAGACCAAAATTCCATGAAACTCTATGATCACGAATTCTATTAAGTAAAGCCCAAGATTTAGTTATAGGAAGATTCATAAAGGCTCCTTCCGCGTAAGAGTCTAGTTCAATTTTATGCGGTTCAGTTAAACCGCCATAAAAGATATGCAATAAATACCATTCAGGAAAATCATGATGAGGACATAAACGTAGTAAATCTTTAAATCTGATATAAGCTCTTACTGGTCCTTCATTAGAACGGTTCCTCCAAGTCATTATAAGACGCCTGATTCCAAAAGATTTTGATAATGGATAATATTTTGCTAGAAATTCATAGGCTAAATTATCCCAAGTAGTCGTGGATTATGGGGGTAGAGATCTATACCATGAGAGAGCTGTACTAGTCAAAGTCTGACTAAAAACCCTTACCTCATTAGCAGTATATCCCGTCAATTGAAAAGTGCCACATATATCTCTGAAACATGCAATATGCTCATATGGATCAGGATCTTCTTCATCTCCAGTAAATTGCTTATTGTGTAGAATACCAAGTAATAGAGGATTTATTTCAAACATCCTTGTCTTCTCATTGGAGTTGTCTCTTTTATAAATATCATAGGGCTTCCCAAAGTGGCTGAGTGGCTAGCACTAGTCATATGCTCAAACTCCATTATGTTGGTGGAAACTTGTAACTCAAAACAAAACTTAGCAAGACAAAAATAAATAAGCAAAAACTAAAAGACCTACAGTGCTTAGCTCCCCGGCAACGGCACCAGAAAATAACTTGATGACTGCAAGTGCATAGATTGTTTGTAGCTAGTTTCGAAATAAAGATATCGATCCCATAGGGAGCAGGAGTCTGAAGTCTAATAACTCTTGAAATAAATATTACAATAGAAATGCTAAATAAAGTTCTAAGTGACAAGATAAAATGCGAGTATTGTGTAAAAAGTTTTTTTTGGGTTTTCGGTATAAGAGTAGCAATAAGTAAAGTAAAACAACTGAACACAGAAAGTAAGTATCGCGTATGTAAGAGAGATTGGAACTGCAATAGGGAAAAAGCGTTCTCAGGAAGTAGCGGATACACCACTACCATTATAAGGAGCTAAGGTAAAGATTATTATAAGGATGATGTGAGCAGCGGTTGCTGCCTATTTGTCCAAATACGGAGTTCCTCCCACACATACATAGTTGAGAATGTTCATGACATCAATTGAATTATTGTGCTATAAGGGACTGAATCCCGTAGGACGTATCCCATGGCATGGATAGTGTTTCGTGAGTTTCCTCGGTTCCAAGTTGATACGTAAGGGGATCCAACAGCTTTATAGTCACTGTAAGTGCTAACGCACCTCCGTCTACCAACAAGTAGTTCCCTCCATCAAGTCCCTATGAGAGGCAAATATTGAGAGGTCCACTTATCACAACATCAAGATGAAGACAATCTAACACATGGTCATAGCAATGAATATCATAATAAACATTATCTTATTTCAATCTCATACTAGGGTTTCTCTATCTCCCCAAGAACTAATGATCTACTCAAACATGGAGGCAATCAACATCATGGTAATAACAATGGAATTTATCATAGATGAATAGTACTTGTATAAATCCACAACGAGTATAGAAATTACAACAAGATCTAGACAAGATGTAGATGGGATGGATGAAGATGGTGGTGATGCAGTGGTTGATGATGAAGATCGATGCCTTAGCCTCCTGGTTCTGCGCAGGGAGAAGATGGATCCCTGGTGGACGAGTTCCCCCTCCAGATGCCTTCCGGAGGTGAGGTTTCGGTGATTTCTGGGTGTTTTGTGTGTCGTCTTCCCGATCCAGTTGCACGGGGTGAAACTATTTGAGGAGGCGGAGGCGGCACCAACTATACGGTAGGAACTGTACAGCCGGAAAAATTATTCCTGCCGTATAGTTGGTCATTAAACCATTTGTCTCCTTTGATCGCTTCGGGTTTTCTTCTGGTGTTATTAATATTTCCCAAATAAGCTATTTACGTTGTTTTTGGCTCCTTTTCTCTTTAGTACAACTGCTCCAAGAATTGTGTCCATTGTATCCATCATTTGTCCTACTCCTGGTGAAAACAGAAATAAAACGTGCGCGTGAACGCCGTAAAATACCAAGATCCTACATCTACAATGCAAAATAATAATATAAAACATGATGCAAATATGTACTCATCATCCGTCAAGGCCTTTTCATCTTGCCTATTGGCACAGTTTATTTCTGGTAGATCGCATCAGGTGCGTTGCTAGGCCTTTCACAGGTCTTATCTTCACGTTGTAAACACGACATCCGAATATTTATTCACTACGGAGGTGATTCAGGTGACTCAGGAGATGTGCCCTCTTTGTACGGTATTTTTGGTGATTGTGAGGTGAATTCATTGAATGCTTCAAATGCTCATGGTGTGGACATGGTCAACGTTTTTTGTCATGTACGAATTTTTTTTCAGAGGGTGCGCGACCGGCGCTCCCTGTGGGAGTATCCTCCGTGTGCCTACTCGAGTCATAGACTCAAGTGGGTACTTTAAGCTTTTGTCGACTGCTATCACTATATGTAATTTTTCGATTGTGCTTATAGCGCTCCCTATGGGAATAGCCCCTGAGTCCGTGAACGAATCATTGATTCGTACGAGGGGATAAGATGTAATATCCTGTATTTGTTGACGGATGGCATGTTCAATGGACCCGGAAAATACTCAAGTGTGCGACCAGCACTCCTGTTAGGAGTAGCCCCCGGGTGTTTGGTCGAGTCATAGACTCGAGAAAAAACTAAAAGGAGTCGAATAACAATTAGGTTGCTGCCAAAGATAGTGCAAATAATGCCATTGCTGACGATTGGATGAGCTCAGCCGTTGGCGTGAGCGGTGCTGATAGGATGTGATGATGGTGGGTCCCAGTGTCTGACCAGAATTTGACTAGTCATGCGTAATTTTCAGGGTTTTAACTACACCCCCTCGATTTTCACATTGAGTGGGGAACGTGCAGTGGTGATTCATTGTACGTGCTTCCACGTGTCTTCGTCAATGTGTGCCACGCATGGAAGTAAAGAAATGTCGGTCGTTGGATGGGATTTTACCCTCGCTTAAGTAGCGAGGTTAGGAAGCAACTTCCTCACTTTGCATCTTCCTCTTCCTCATGCCGCTACCATTGTTGCACTCCTCTACTTTGCTACTCCACACATCCTTGCTACGCTGGACGTCCTGAAAGCTTTTCCCAGCTACTTCCTTTGGTCCCTCCGCCACTGAAGGATGGGGAAGAAAAAGGGAACCGCTGCAGCGGGATCCACCGCCGCCACGGTGGCAAAGAAGAAGACCGCCGCCACGTGCTTCCACGAATAAGAAGGGGGTCGGGACCCGCGTGACCAATGGGTCGTGGTGGTGCACAACCCTGAAGGAGCATGAACTGCAGACGCATCGCCAAGTCGGTCTGCTTCCGGCCAACGAAGTTGATTGCCAAATCCCCGGACCAGAGGTAATCCCCGATCCTCCCGTTGGGTTTCGGGTGATGTTTCTGACCTTTATCCTCCAAGGTCTCTCTCTCCCCCTCCACAAGTTTATGCGAGGGTTGCTTTGTTTTTATGGGCTTCAGCTTCATCAGTTGTCCCCCAACTCTACCTTGAACATCGCGTACTACATTACTCTGCCCTACTCGCTTCGTGGTCTGCGATGAGCGTCTACAGAATCTGTAGCATTGGGTCCTGCGATGAGCTGCTCCCTCCTTGGTTTCCACGAGTCATCTAAAGATTGAGATAGATAGTGGGGTAAGAGGGAAAGTTCTAAGGTTCATGGTTTGGTTTCAAAGCTAAAACTTTGAGTTTGACTCAGGTTTTGCAACTAACTTCTTTTCATTCATTCAAGCAAAGCACACGATACAAACACACACACACACACCACAACATGAAAGGAAAACAGATGGTTTTAAAAACCATTCTGTAAGCTAAGATACAATGGGACCAATACTTCTCACTCCTACGATAGTGCTCTAGGGCATCTACTCATCATCGATGAAATCGGAGTCATTATCGTCGGTGTAGAAGTCCATGGAATCATCCTCCAGATAGTCATCATCATTGCTGAGGTACGAGTGAATATCCCCCTGGATGTCTTCACCTTCCTCTTCTTCTTCTTTTGCTGCAAGCTGACCTTCTTGCTCCTTGATGGTCTTCTCGAGGTCGGCCACCTTCTTGCAAAGATGGTCGATGGTGCGATCCTTCTTTGCGCGTTGACGGCGAAGTGACTAACGATCCTTGACGAGCAGTGAGAAAGTTTGGGCCTTCTGGGCGGCAATGGCAAGGTTGTGGTTGGCGAACTCTCGAGCATTGTCCAATTCCTTTTGTCTGTCATACAGTAGGAAGTCGAGGTTCTCCACTTGGCGCTTCAACTCCGGGTGACTTGGCATCTCCAGAGGCATTCCCATAGAATCACGCCTTGCATAGTGAGCAAAGCGAGTTCCCTAGATCAAGTTGGCATTCTGTGCCCAAAGACGAGCGAGAGCTTCATGCATTGCCCTGGCTAATCCATCTAGCCAGTTGTTCTCTCTCACAGTGAATTGAATCTTCTCGGAAAGTGGTGCCTCTATCTTGCCTCGAAGATCAGCAACTACTAGCCATTGTAAATATCCTCCTGGGGGACCATTGAGTTGAGCTCCGAAGAATTCCAGATGCGGACGCTCAAGGTACTCAGACAGTGCATCAAGATCCCTCTCAAAGATCAGTTGGCCTCCATTGCCTAACTGGTAGAACTTGCAGTACTGAACTTCCATCTATAAGGATTTAGGATGAGAAAGTTAGTGAGGTGATCAAGTGTGTCGAATTTTTATGGAGTAATGTAAGAATTTTGAGGAACATGTATCTTTTTGAAAGAATCTCAAGGGTAAGAGGGGAAATAGATTTTCATAAATACTCATTTCTTTTTGGTTTTGAAACTAAGTTTTTGTTCGGACGTCCATTCTAACTAGGATCTCCTATGGTCAAGATGGCTCTGATACCAACTTGTCAACACCCGGATTTTTAATACCAGATGCCTTTTATGCCATACATCGTAATCCCAGGATTACCATTCTTGCGGGACATAACAGATTGGATATCACAGTACATCATCCATTACAAACCATAATAAGGTCTTACACAAATAAAGGATCTCATGATCCAGTCTTAGTACAAACAAGTCGCATAATAAATAGCGTAGCGGTGGGCTCCATCTTCAGTGTCACAGGCAATGCTGACGATGGGAGATGATCCTAGTTGTCGTAGCCGTCCTGATGTCCTTCTTCTGGATAGTCCTCCTCATAGTCTGGCCACGGGAATAGCCAGGGACAAAGCCATGAGTACTCTTTAAATACTCGCAAACTATCACTAACAAGTAAGGTAGTTCTAGTAGGAATGCTAAGTTCTAAGTTTATTTGCAAAGTTAAGTTTGAAACCTAAGCTGAGTTCAGAAACAAAGAAAGATAAAATAAAGTTCTAAATCACCTAAGTGGGAACTTAGTTGTCATAGTCACAACCATGTTGTGGTCAAGTCATGTCACAATTCATTTCATAAGTCATTTTGAAAACATCTGACAACGGAACAATATGGACACTCCAACTATCCATAACCACAGACGTGGCTATTCGAATAGTTTGACACTCTACAGAGGTGGTACACTTTCACCACAAAATTCAATACATCTGTCAGGGATAACCCTGAATCCTCATACTTAGTATTCAGATAATCAAACATAACCTTTCCTTTACACACTCTAGTATAAGCACCTCTCTTATGTGCTTGACCTCCCAGCCATGGCCATCTGCCATCCTGGGCACTACATAGGTGGACAACATTGAGAGGTAGCCTCAGCTCAAACCTCTCCCGCGAGGGAACTCATACTAATGCATATAAACTTCCGGCTAAGCCTTATCCAATTCAGGTATTGTGGTTGTACGGTAAAATTGGAATGGTATCGCATCTGAACCCAACCATCAGTTTTTATAAAGGGCTAAGGCTCATGCCTCAACATTTTCATCATCATAAACCATTTGTGTTTCTCAACACATGTCAAAACATCTCAATAGAATGTCTCATCATTCCAAGGTTCTCACAAGTCATTTTCACCAAGTATTCCCATCTAAAGTGATCAAGTTTTTGGTTTAGTTCTAATCACTAAGTTAAGAGTGTTCACTAAGGTGGGATGCTAATCTCAATATCATGCCATAGAATGACATCTAAGTCTAGCTAGATAGGCCAAGTTTTATACTCTTTATGCTATCTATAAACAAAGTAAAGAACTTTGGTAAAGTAAAAGAAAGTAAAGCTTGTAAGTAAAACTTGGGATGGGTATAAATCAAAAAGGTATAACCAAAGCATGCCAAATGCATCTTGCTTAGGTTATCTACCTTGCAAGGGTTAGCTTGCATTGTTAATGATGGCTTGCCTTGGTTGGTGCAGTGGTTGAAATTCTCCTCTTCTTCAGCGTAGAACTCCTCCTCCTCGTAGACTTGGTCGGTACTATCGTCTATAAATATATATGGAATACACAATGACCAAACAATACTTAACTAATCTATTTATCACACTAAGGCACACACTTGATGATCTAGTATCATCACATTTATCACAAGATTTAAAGAATTAGTTTCCTTTCTTTTATTTGAGAAAAGTAATTCCTACTCATTGAAATTAACTAAGATTTAATATTCTCCACTGAAAATATGGGATCATGTGGAAACATGTCATCACCACATATTCTAATGCATGGTAATGTGATTTAAATGTTGGATCACATTTTAATAAGTTTAAGTTTAATATTTAATGATTTAAAGTGACTAGAAATGCCTATATAGCATTATTTTGGTACTAGTCCAAAGTCACTGCATGCAAACCTAAATATTATTACATATTCAGATAGGTATTATCAAATGTGATTTTTGAGAGTTGGAATCAACTCAAAAGCTATTATGGTTGATTTTTGAAAAATGTTTGAATGTAGAAAAGTCTCTGTTTTGTTATTTTTGCTATAGGTGATCTACAACTCTAATTGATTTAAATCCAACAGGCTTGGATAGATATTTGAATTATCTTTCTAGTAAATTTTGAATCATTCGATTTGGTTTAGTAGATCTTTCTGAATTGATTTTTAAACAAGTGGACAAAAACAGATTAAGTTTAAATAGAAAATCCTAAATTTGAATTCTAGGGCCAGCGCGGAACACTAACGGGCCAGCCCAGTTTCACTCCGCGGCGTAGAGGACAGCTGACAGGGAGGTCCCGCCTGTCAGTGGCTCTTATAACGCGAGGCAGTACGAGGCAACGTGGACCGCACGATTAGAACTAGGATCTACGGCTGGGGCTTGTCGTCGATGATGGACAGGTCGTCGGCAAGGTGGAACCCTAGCGGCTCGGTGGGGGTGCAGTGGGGGAATACCAGCGCTCCAGCGAGTGCGGCGATGGGGGCAATCAAACGAGGCGACGACGGCGGACTCAGGCAAGGTCACGGCAGCTCCTAGGGTGGACGGAATCGATGGGGGCTTCTCCTCCTCTGCTATGGCTAACTCCGGCGCAATTCCGATGAATGGCTTCTCGAGCGGCTCCGGTGAGAGGTGGAGAATGATCAGTGGTGAGAGGGGAGTGTGGGAGTGTGGCAAATGAGGCTGGGGGTGGCCTCCTTATATAGGCTCGTCGAGGGGACCGAGAGGGTGACGGTGAGCTCGTCGGTGACGACGATATAGGGTGCTAGACGCATGGGCAGGGTAGGCGGACGGTGGCTTGCCTCTTGGCGGTTAGCTACGGCTTGATGGCGATGCTAGGGGTGGTGGCTAACGGTCAGGTGTGTCTCGCGCTCTGAGCGGCAGAGGCGGTGCTCGACACGGCGGGCGGTGGCTACTGGTCGCGCGGCGGGAGAAGGGGTTGTCTAGGAGTGTGCTGGGGTCAAGGCGGAGCGGCGCGCGCGGGCTGTGGTCGAGGGGCGGCGTGTGCGGGCCTACCGAGGATGGCGCTCTGGCGTGAGCTGGCACGGCGCAGAGGCTCAATGCGGGGTGATCTGTGGTGGTTCAGGGGCTGGCTGCACTTGGGGAAGGGACCATGGGCGGTGGTGCTACCACGCCTATCTCCCTGGTGCGGCGGAAGAGGGTTGGGTGTGCTCCTGCGACGTGGGCATGGTCGACCGACGATCATGGCGTCGGGGTGGCGCGGCACTGCTGCTCTAGGCTATTTAGTAGCTTAGTTAGGGGCTGGTTAGAGTTAGGAGAGACAAGGGGACCAAAGGAGCCCAAATACTCGACAATGCATTGATCAACAAATAGTGTTAGTTAGGCAGAATTTTTGTGCATGCCACCTGTTCGACATAATGGCCGCATGAACCAAAGTTTTGAATTTTGAAATGATTTTTGGTGGAGTTGTTGGTCTTATGCTTGATCATCTCTGGTTGCTGGGATTTGTCAAGTTGAACTCATTTGAGTGGTTTTTAGAAAAGTGTGATCTATGCATATGAAATGGATTCCATTTTCAAATGCCATTTAAAATTAGAGTTCAAATGTTTTTGTAAGATTTCAAAGTGGGCCTTGGTATATCTTTACTTGTACTAGCAAGGGGTGCAAAGAGTTAGAATTGTTTCTGTTGGAATTTGACTTCTAGGAACACCTAAAGTGACCTAGTGGATTAAAATGGCACAAATGACCATTTGCATTTATTAATCTTATTTTATTTCTTTTCCTTTGGATTTTGCTTGGGAATGATCTATATGACGTGGAATTCACCTTTGAGTCATTTTACAACCATTAGGACAAACAAACATGGCAATTCAAAACAATTCTATATTAATGCAACACACATATGCATTCCTAATTGTTTTAATGATAAAAAGTTTTTGTTAACCCTAAATTGGGTGATTTGGATCTTGATATCTTGGATTAAAGTTTTGGGATGTTACAGCTGGCTCGAAATCGAGCCGCACTTTGGGCTTTTCAAGAAACTGTTCAAGATGAAGAGGCAGACAGGGTACGGTTCCGTGGTGTATGATCTTGGCGGGTGCGGCATATATGTGGACCCGAATGTCCAGTATTTCAGCCTTAACCTTGTCGAGTCTGCCCAAGGATGGAGGGATAGGTGGTTTTATATCCGAGACTAGAAGATTGATGGAGAAAGATTCGGGCTTGCTCCCTTTGACCCGAAGGCTGATCTGAGGAGAAGAAGATCCTAGAAGAATACGTGATGCCCGGCGAGTCGGAAGAAGTTGAGGTGTTGTACCAGCGGGTGCTGGATCTTCAGCTTGTCTGAGGCAAGGAGGTCACCAGCATGGACCTCATTCGAATGTGGTTGCTACGCCGTGTCCAGCTGCTGCAGGCCAGAGCATAGCCAATGTATCTCTGGACCCGCATCTCTCCTGAGGATATGTCTTCGGTGGAGGTGGATAAGAAAGTTAGGGCATTGACCAAATTCACCGTGAAGGACGTACTTCCTGGGGATTCGGCCACTCTGTCATTCCTTGCGACTCACCCTCCTCCTGCGGTAATTTTGCTTCTAACTCTTGTTCTTCTTTCATTGTCCGTGGAACATTTGTAATTGTGAATCGATGCTTATGGCAGGACTGGAGGGTAGAGAGTGCGCTACCTCCTTAGACGAAAGGGATACTTCCTCCCGAGCCTATGGAGGAGGACGAATCGGGGCCGACTATGCCCGTCACTGAGGTACAGGGAGCCCTCGAGTCCAGCGAAGGCGGCACTCGCAAGCGCTCCCAAAGTGAAGATTCGGATGCATCTATGCCAGAGGCACCGAAGGATCCCTCACCTGAAGTGGGTACAACGGATCCTATTTCGGCGGTACCTATTCGTAGCATGGCGCCTCCACCACTGAAGAGGCCGAAGAAACTAAAGGAGAAGATGGACGAGGACTTCAACCTCGATTATTATGAAGGGTGAGTCTTGGCTGCTTTGCGTGATGCGTTTAAATATTGTTCTGGTTTGCAGTTTTATTTGTGTTGATCGTCTTCTTATGCTTGCTGAAGCGTGACTGCGTCATCGTCGTCCGATACTTGCCGCGTCCTGGAGGACATAGGAGTCGTGGACTCGAAGGGCAAGGATGTGGAGGAATCCTACCCCTCCCTAAAGACAGCGGCCACCTCTGGCGCGAGTTCCTCGAGTTCTCCCAACTTGGGGGAACATCGAGTTCTTGCCCGGACGTCAGCCCAGAGAGAGCCTTCGGAGTCTTCGGGTGACCATGTAAGTGTACATGAGTTCGTTACTCTAAAATTCTCTGGTGTCACCTTTGTTCTTGACACATTCTTGTATGCAGCCTACCTCTAGGACGTTGTTCGTCTTGGCGGGCATATTGCTACCCTTGGTCGGCAGCATGCTCGGCTAGATACTGACCACCGCCTACTACAGAGTGAGTTTTCTATTCTTGTCATGCTTTGCTAAGCACGGTCTTCGATTGTGTTTGACATGCTTCCTTCATTTGCCAGAGGAAAACAACGACCTTCTTCATCGCCCGAGTTCCCTTGAAAAAGGGCTCAGCACAGCTGAGACCAAACGGGACGAGGCACTCAAAGCCCTCTAGTGCTCCAAGCAAGAGTCAAAGAGGCACGAGGAGGACCTGTTGGCCGCTGCAGCCGTCAGAGAGAAGGGGTTCACAGAACAACTTCTCTCTGTTGCCCAAGCACTTTCTGGTATGCCTTGTTGTGCGTAGGCCTAGGTGTCCTTCTCCTGATTCTATAACTATGCCAGAAACTTTAGTAGCTCTGTAGTGATTTTGTGGGAGTTTTCTTCTTTCTGAACTTTCTTTTATGTGTGATATATAAATGTTGGTTGCTTATTGCCTTTCTTCTTCTGCTTGGAGTTCTGCTCGTCAATCTGTGATTCTTATCCTTCGATTGCTTCCTTGTTTAGGGATCTTCGAGTGGCATGCCAGTCGTGCCATCCTCTGATGCGCCGTTGGTGCCACCACGTTCGAAGGTGGAAGAGCTATCACTTCTATCCCGCTTGCATGATCGCGTGAAGCGTTAGGAGCGGGACATATTGATCATCTGTGGTAATGCTGACATGTGGAAGTCGAAAGTGGAGAAAGTCATTGACCGCGAGAAGTATCTTCTCGGCAAGATTGCTCAGATGAATGAACATTTGTGATGTAAGCTTTTTGCGACTGTTGTATCTTGTCGCCATGGGTTTGACTGATGCATCTTGTTTTGCATGCGCAGCTGTCAATCTCATTCCGCAGGAAGAGAGGGATTGAATCAGCATTCGACTGAATTGCCTGATCCAGGCGGAGCTAGAAGTTGGGGGTTTCTTTTGGACAGATCGAGATCGGGCTACCATACTGGCGACATATCATGATTGCATCTTGCGGGTACTTCATTCATTTGCTGCTTTCTTCGGTAGCATCAGCTTCAGGAACCTAGCGTTGGGCTGCAGTTGGAAGGTGACGCTGCCTGCACCAAGATAGGCCCGTCCTTCCCCTCGTGGCTGACACGGTCGTGGAACAACTCCAGCCAAAGGGGGAAATAGGGTCTACACCGATGGCTGCCGCAGAACGCGACGAAGATCGCGAGCTTCTCGATGCTCTGTGGCCCTAGGTTAGAAGGCTTGATCCGATAACAGGCACAAAAGCGCTGGAAGAAGAATGTGGTGGAGAATCCCACCCCTACTCCAGGTGACTGAGGAATGAAGTAAATTCCCCAGCCCGTGGCTTCGGTTCGACTTCGCTAGCCATGGGGATTCGCCAATTCCCATTCACGAGGACTCTGGCTTCTTGGAAGGATTGCAGCACGGCTTTCGTGCATTTGGACTTTCCCCAAAGATCTTTGGGAGGCGCAATCAAGAGGGAGCTCGCTTGGTCTAGAGATCTGGATCGAGGGCGGCTCAGGAAGAAGAAGAAGAACAAGGAATGGAGGAATGCAAAATAAGATCCGCACAGTGCTCCCGCACTCCCCTTTAAGCAGGGGCGCCAACAAAACGGTCTGAATTAGCCATTGCTTCGTGGTAATTTTGCTGAAGTTACCGTTAGGAGTTACCTAGCAGCTAGTTTGACCAAGCCAATGGTCCAACTTCAATCAAATTGATCACTCACCTACTCCACTCACTTTGATCTATTCACCTGGAAACGGCGACCCGAAACCTATGCGACCCGCTTAAAATGCGACCGGATGTAATTTCAAATTAACGACTTCTCCCTTCATTGGAGGAGTTTGTCGCCGATTCAACTGGGCGTCCACTCGACTCGCCTTCTCCGACTGCCAAGTTGAAGCCTCCGCCGAACCCCCGACGCACTCGGGGACTACTAATGGGGATATACCAATAGGGGTATGCCTAGGAAGTGATTCGATTGACCTGGCCCATAGAGAGTGGGTTCTCTGGTACGGCGACTGGCCGGATGCGGAAGGCCTAGAAGCGTAGCTAGGCCCAGTCAAATTAGGTCAAGATCAATAAAACCATAACTGATTCGGTATTAACCATGTAAACCCTAGCGAGGTAGTACTATATACGCCTCCCTAGGGTACTCTCTACAGGGACACACTTTGATACACGGCATATAGCCGAATCGATGTCCTCATCATCGAGCTCGACCTCCCCTTGTAACCTCACTCCGATTAATACATCTAGCAGGAAGTAGGCCTTTTACCCTACTAGGGACTGAACCTGGGTAAAATCCTGAGTCTTCTCAATCTCGCACCGCAGATGGCTCACTCGCCCTTGCCCTCAACTCAATCGCTACCCCCGGTAGCGACCGCCGTGGTCATTCTCACGACACACATTAACCCAAGATTTTTTTTGTTCCCACTACCGTTGCCAGAATTCTGTCTACCTAGAATTCTGTCTACCTTTTCGTATGTAGGATTCTCTCTACGGTTTGCCCAGATAAATTTTCTACCAGAAAAAGCTATCTCTCTAAGATTAAGAATCTCGATAATTGCATTAAAGTTAAATGGCCATCTTGTATTGAAATTAATATTATTCTTCTCATCTTGTCGACTATGATATTAAAATCATCTCCTATTAACGTAGGCAATGTTTTGGACTCACATATATGGACTAACTCAGCCAAAAACTTAGGCTTTTTGGCACCTTGAGCTGCCCCATATACCAGTACAAGAAACCACTCAAAACAATCCATCTTGGATAGCATATGTAGTTTAACACATCGATCACCAGAGACCACCTTTTTCACTTGAAGGGTCGAGCTTTTAATACCAATACCAATGAGCATGCCCCCAGATCTGGTGGAAGACAGTACCAAACATAATCCAAACCCCCGAGATATGCTTAGGAAAATGATTGAAAAAGTTTGATCTACCGGTTTCCGAGATAGCAAAAAAATCCAGCCTATGATCTCTAATTTCATTAACAAAATGACTGGAAAAGTAGCTATCAAGTAAATTGCAAAAAATACAGGTACAGCGATTTCCACACATCCATCGCGATCAACTAGGTTCGTCCAAAGGAAGTCGAATTTCTGGAAATTCCTTGAAAATTCGTTCTCTAAAATCATCTTGACAACAATTCATAACACGGTGGAAGCATCCGGTTAATTCTATTTGAAAATTGATTTATTCAATAATAGTAAACACGATTCATACATTAGGCGATCTTCTGATGCCAAGAATCAAGAACTACACGACCATAGAACAGAAACAGCTATTATAGCTACATCCCAATACCTTCATACACTAGGCAATCTTCTGATGCCAAGAATCAAGAATTACAGAACAGCTACCCTAGCTACATCCCAATGCCTTACCAAAAAACTTGCAAGAAGACATCGTCACATCTCTACGTACATCCTTACTATATTCCCGATTGCAAGAAGCTACGCGACAAGAGGTATGGCTTCGCCTGCTTCTCCTTATCATCACTGGTGCGACGACGACATCTTCTTCACCTGATCCCTGGCGACACGCACGTCGCGGAAGGGGTTGTCGCGCGGGAAGTCGCCGTTGTACATGACCTCGAAGTAGCCTTCCTCTGCATCGGAGACGACGACGGCGCTGAGCCAGATAAAGAGGCGCAGCCCCGTGGGCATCGTCCCCATCCACGTCCGCACGAACACCTTTGTTCCTTCCTGGATGGGCTCGGAGGCGGGCGACGACGTGACAAGTGGTGGCGTTGCTCGCGAGATCGGCGTGGAGGACTGCTTTGTCGGCGCATCGGCAGGCTTACGCGGCATCGACAGGAACGGCTTCTTCATCGGCGCGGGCGACTTCTGGCTTCCCCCGTTGGCGTTCATGCCGAACGGGGTAGGTCGGCCCTTTGGGGCGGTGCACCTCTTTGGAGCTTCTTCCAGCGGCACGTAGGCGATTGCAGGCGCGCGGGGCCTCGGCAGGGACGGCTTGTTGATGGACGCTCCGGCTGGCTTGCGCGGGATCGGCATGGCCATCTTCCGGATGGTTGCTTCTGTTGCTCCGCTGGAGATCATCGCAGGAGCAGTTGATTTCTTCATGATTCGTCCCTTCGCCACGGTGGCCAACTTCCTGCGCCGATCGAGCTCACGGCGGATCTCGCCTAGGGCGGCGGACGGGCGCTTAGACATGAGCGCAGGCATGCCGATGGATTTGGCAAACTGGAAGGAGGAGACGATGGATTATTGTGCGGAACTGAGGACGGTAGCTAGGGCCGGCTATATCGATCGAGCGCAGGCATGGAGACCGAGTTGCAGTCGGGAGCGGGAAGCGTAGGAACCAATCAGTGAAGTATAATCAGATGGCTGGGAAGACCAATTAGTCGATTAGACACCGGGCATAATCAGAATCCGACACGAGGTAGGAGAACTCCACCGCCCATAACAGTTCGGTCCGTTCTCCGTTGTCTGACCATGAACTCGTTTGTTCTTCGTATAATCGTATTCTAAAGTGGATTGGAGCCAAGGATCAAAGAACACCATGGGAACGATGACAGTGCCATCTGCCACCGTGCGCAGACTCCGCCGTGGGCGAGAGAGCCGGAGGAGGGTCGCCGTCTTGCCGGCCAGAGGGATCGCCAAGAACCAGTCCCCGACGCCGCCGCGCCTCTCGACCACGGAGTCACCTGAGCCGCACCGAGACGCTGGCGACGATGCCCGCCGGAAGCGCACGCGGATGCCGACCGGTCACTCTCTGGCGTACTCTGCCTCCCGTTTCAGCAACGACGCAACAGTGCCACCAGCTTTGCGGCGAGCCGGCTGTGTCGAAGCTGTCCTGGAGCGCGCACGGACGGACTCGTGGGCGTCCTCTCTGTATCTCCCGTTCGCGCCACGACGCGGAAACAGCACCAGTCGGAGCGGTCAGCAAGAAACCCTCCAGGCCTCCGGTAGTGCCACGCCGCTCGTCGTCCGCAGGCCGGTGGGAACCTGCCCACGGGTCGTCCTCTGGCTCAGCGCCGTCGCCGTTTCCACCAACGAGGACGGGCACCTCCGGGTTGTCTACAACGGCAAGTTCCCACTCGAGTACCCGACGATCCCTACCGCACCGTGCGCGTCGCCCTGGAGGACGTGAAGAAGCTGCCTCCTGCCGACGGCTGGTCAGGCGCGTCGGCCGGCTCTTCCACCGTGACCACAGCAGCGTCACTTCAACCCTGACGGCCGGAAGTTCTCCCGCCGATACTGAAGATAAGCGTTCTCTCAGGAGGAACACGGAGCAGCTCAGTCGCCATTGTGATTAGTGGTAGTGCTGTATTGCTGACCGTTGCATTTTAGTTCTTTTGTTGCTCTTCGCCAAAATTCCACAGTATTTTCAGTGAATTCGTGCTCTTGTTCTTTTTTCTTTTTTTTTTCGATTAAAGGGGCCACACGGCCCCAATTTTCATTGAAGAAAAAGGATAACAGACGCGTTCAATTATTACAATCGTCGTTGCATCAACCTTGCTTTAAAGCATCTGCAGACAGTTTCAGTTAAGGGAGGAAGCAAAAGAACATGAATTTTAAAGCTACTAGCAGAAAATAAACGAGACACTACACTCCAGGTTCGTCCCATTCAAAGCTGTGGAAAGACAAAGATCCCATGTGAGCTTATAGTTGATCGACGACAACGCCAACTTCAGCAGATCCTCCTCGCGTCCCCGGAGCCTATCCATGACGGTGTTCAAAAACTTCTTTTGCTGCCATCCTTAGAGCAAGTCTAACAGCACCCTTAATGTCTTGTTTGGTACTAGAGTTTTTTTGAGATTAGTGGGGATAATCCCCACCAAACCCCAAATCTCCACTTACTTCTAAAAATACATTTGGTACTAGAGTATTGGGTGAGTTTGATCCCCGCTTATCCCCACTTTTCTCCAAATTTTAGTGTATTTTTCTCAATCCCCAATATTCTACCCCTACCTAGTGAATTGTGGGTGGGGTTTTATGGGGATTGGGTGAGGATAGAGGTTTCACCCAATACTCTAGGGGATTATCCCTACTAATCCCCACAAAAACTCTAGTACCAAACAAGGCCTAAAGGGGGCAAACCCTTAAAATAACCGTCACTATAAGGGTTTTGGCAAAAAAAGGCATCGACCAACACCCCAAATCAGACGATCCGTAAAAAAAGGCCAGACTCGTAAACCCTCTTCTGACCTGTACATAGGAGGGTGGAGAGGGCGACCACCTGGCGCCGCCCCTTCGCGACCAACCCTAGCAGCTGAATCTTGAGACGAGCTCGCCCATCGGCCAGCCCTCTTCGCGCCGCCCGCCGTCGCCGCTAGCCACCCGAATCCACCTCCCCCGCCGCCACCGCCAGGCACCCATTCCGGCCATCCTCTCTACCTTCCGCGCCCTGTCTCCCCAAGCCCCCGCCGCCGCCCGCTCCATCGAGGATGAACTCGGACGACCACCATGATCTGTCCGATTCGTCCTCCTCGTCGAAAGATTCCGGCATCGAGGAACTGCTCCACGACAACGACGACTACAAGGTAGCCCTTCTCCTCCTCACCGTTAAGGAGCACGAGGACCGGTGGAAGATGCTGGATCGAAGGCGCGGGTCGATGAAGGGCCGCACCTACATCCAGCGCAACCGCTTCCTCGGCCACGCCAACTTGATGCAGGATTATTTCGTTGAGGTACCTACATATCCGCCCAATCTTTTCCGTAGGAGGTACCAGATGCGGCCGTAGCTTGTTTGTCAGAATCGTTGAAGATATCGAAAAGAATTCGACATACTTCACAACATGATCATCGAGGATATCGAAAAGAATATTCTATTTAACGGGTTGTGAATGAGGGCGCTGATCTTCGCCGGTGCATTTCATCCTGTAAAAAGAGGGTGCCGGCGCCCTTACTCGCGTTTTATGGGCCGGACGAATAAGGGCGCTGTTAGTCATGCTGTTAGACGGTCAGACACCTCCTGCAGCACCTTTAACCTTTTCTTTCTGCAATATTTATGGTTGAGTTAAAATAATTAACATACTCATGTTCCTTTTTCTGCCATAATGGAAAATAGGTAAAAAAAATTCAATTTGAATTAGAGTGAGATAGAATATAATATAGGTCTCATATATGAATTTTAATAAAATATTGTTTTGTAGAAAAAAAACTTCTATCAGAAGATAGATTTTTGTGGTTTTTTAGTAAGGAACAATTTAATTGTGTTTGGGCCAAAATAATTATGAAAATATCTTTAATAAATTTTATTTTGGAAACCATATGAGGTTACATAAATTTATACCTGACTCAAAATTTATATCTTTGAAAATGATAATTTTAGTTGAGATGAAAGAGTTTTAGGGTTTTGGAAATGAAATAGTTAAATAGGACTTTAAATCTTAAAATAGGGTAGAAATAATGTTAAAACATTTCCTCACTTGACATGATAAACTTGCGAGTTTGGGTGGGTTATGCTGACATATTTAGGTATGGAGGGTTTCAACTACAAGCATGTCAAACAAAGTCAAACAGATACACTAACATTAATTAAATGACCACAAATAACCAAAAGTTGAACACATGCTGTATGGATGATCATGTCATGACAAACTTTTGGAAAAAGTTTTCAATAATACGGTATGGATTTTGGTAGTTCTTCTATAGATTAATTTGTGAAACTATATTTCCCTTCTCATGGATTTTCAAAAGATGTTTGAAGACCATTTATCAAATACTTGTAAAACCTTAGTTTTGAAATAATGTGGAGACACTATATTATAGATCCCTGTAATTTCATAAGTAGTGTGTATTGAAAGCATTTGATTAAATAAACTCAATCTTGGCTCTTTTCTTTTTGTTGAAGAAGTCAAATCATTGAAAATGGAGTTTTAGCCAAGATGGTATTTTAGCAAATAGCTCTAGTATGGCATGATCACAAGGCATATGGTCTATGTGGTCCACGGGTTTGTTCAATCATCAAACCAATGAGGCACACATGCATAACAATCAAGCTGCCAAACTAACTTATCTTATTTATCAATAAAAGTTTTTTACTCCAATACTTAGCTTACTAAAGCTAAGTATTCTGAGTTAGAAATTTCATGGTGTTACACTAGCGTCAGAACGAGGTGGTGGCGGCATGATTTTGTGCCATGCACAATACTCGGGCGGCCTATTTTTTTATTGTTTATTCTCCTATTGGTTAACCAATTTATTACTTTGTTAGCATGCACAAAGGGATAATTGAGGCGCTCGTGAGATGGTGGATAAAACCCATCTAGGGTTTTGTCCCTTCGCTGGTGACGCCACTGGTCCATCCCGTCTCCGGTGGCGTTAGGGCCTTGGAGGCATGGTAGACCATGGTCCCTCGCCAGCGGTAGGTACCTTATTTTGTTTATATAGTTTTCAGTGTCTTCTTCGGGATGTTGAGGCGGTGGCTACGTCCTATAACTAGAATAAGATCACCCCCATTCTATCCTCGCTCTGGTGGTGCGGCTAACATTGACGGAGGGCGCCTAGAGTCATGTGTCTCTTGGGATTCAGTCGTTTTTCGTATTCGTTGGTGTGGTTTGAGGTCAATCTCTTCCGATCTATGTTTTTCCATCTTCGTGATGGTTGTTGCTCTAGTGCGCTTGTTCTTTGCGGTCTTAGCACAACGACTTTCCGTCTGTCTACTATAACAAGCTCTACTACGACAAGTTTTGCCCGGCTCTGGTGATGGAGGGACGAGGACGGCGGCACGCCTTTGACTCGTGCCAATATATATAGTCATCACTAGGTGGTCCATTGACCAAAGATAATTTTTATATTACTTTTGAGACTCTTTCTACCGATGTTGATGATTATTAATAGGTCTGTGAAATTTCGTAAAAAAAGCATGCACAAAGGGATTAGGGGTGATCCGGCTGTTGGGATCCTGCAGGGATATGACCACACACCTCCGTTAGCATATGGGGTAAGCCGAGAATTGTTGGATTAGTAGGCATAATTTCCATAATTAATTCCAGAATATAAATCATGACAACAATAGCTACAATCATGTGAAACTCTATCATACTAGATGTACCCATCAACATGAGCAGTAACAGTGCATACACAATAACAGCCATAGTATAGCAATAGATCGGATTACAGTATACATACTGATCGATTGTCGATGAAGTCGTTGTTGGTGTAGCAGTTGTCGTAGCCTGCCGAAGAAGACGGCGTTGAAGACGAGTCGCCCATGGACCAGGAGATCGCTTCGGAAGACGCGTCGTGATGACGAACTTGAGCAGTTGTGCGTAGGGATTATTAGAGATATGATTAAGGTGTAGAGCGGGTCTACAGGTCTGTGGGTATGGATTTGCCACCCCTAGACCCGTCCCGTCAGAACCTGGCGGGTCTAACTTTTTACCAAACCCTCCCCATTGAAGGCGGGTACCCGTCAGGTTTGCGGGTTTGGGGGCCCCATTGCCATCCCTACTCATGCGGAGTGCTTCCCAAAAACTTGATTCGCCCTCTCCCGTACAGAATCGCAAAGACGAGTGGTTCCGGAGACCTGCTCTCCAGTCCGCCGTTGCATGCCAGCAAGCGGGATGGAGTAGACTACGGTGGCGGCACAAGTAGAGAGGTTGGCAAAACCCTAGATTGGTTTCGGCATATTGTGGTGGTAGCTGCGCAGGACTTTACAAAATGATCCGGAAGCGACCCGAATAGGCTGACTGTTGACACGTCTGTCAAAATCTCACAAGTTTTCTTGAGCAACAAGAATAAAGCTTGGCTCGGCAAGATTCCCGCAAGGCTCGCGCGCGTCGGGGCGGACAGTGTCGTCGAAGGAGGAGCGCACGTGTAGCTCTTCTCTTCTCACTCACTTTACTAAGTGGTGAAACACTCCACCTTATAAGGTGGTGTAACTCTACTCTAACTTTCTATATGGGACTAAATTTTCCACTCCATTCTCATGTGAGCTGCCCAAACATGAACCCAAATACATGTGAGCCGCCGCAAATATGGGCTTTGAGATTTAGGAAAATCTGAAATCTACATGGGCCTATTTAGTTTAACCCATTATTTCTAACAAGGATTAGTTGACTGGGGAGCTGAGGATTAGTGCGGTGGTATTTGCTAAGGGATGTGCTGTTTTTTAGCGATTGCGCCGGTTTTTAGTTGTTGGAATTTGCGAAATTGGTGCCATGGTGGCATATTGTATGTAAATCTTTAGAAGTGTGACGCCGGACACCGCAGTCCCTGTTTTAATAGTAAAGATAGCGTGAAGTAGTACCAATGTCCAGAAAGAAAACATAAGCTTCCCGCAAAAAAAAGATAGAAAACATAAGCACCGTATTTTGTTACTAGCAGAACAGATAGGTTTATTATGATTACTTAATGTTGCATCAGAACATGCATGTTTAAGGAACATGATGCGCCTACAAGGTGGTAGCTACATCTTTACACTTGTTCACACATCACAAACCAACTACCCAAGTAACATCTAACATGCATGCATGGGAGAGGCGACTTGTTTAGGTCTAGTCACGTGAGCTCAACAGTATTGTTCCTTGAGATCTCTTGAAATAATCAAAAGAACGCAGGAAGCTTGAAGGCGAAGATCGACAACTTCCAAATTGGCCCACTGCAACTTTGCAAGACAACGAACAAACGGATGGCACTATCACCAGTTCACCACGCGCGCGTACACACACGTACAACCTGCAAGCGGCATTGGCACAGTACTACTAACACTACTAACAAGGCCGTGCTCTTGTTACATCTGTTCTCTGAGAGGCCACATCACGCGGCAATCAGGAACGGAGATCAAAGATCAATGAGCATATGAACTACTACCGGCATTCACAGAGTCCGCGCATGAAACTTTTAGCACCGAGGAACCCGCACGCGGCATGCGGCCGCAACCTTCCTGCTTTGCTGTGAGTTGATGTATCTACCCAGGTAGGGGTTCTTGGTGTACTTGCAGATGCACCGCCTCTGCTTCCGGAGCTCCGCGCAGCACGCCCTGGACGGGGGTTCGTCCAGGAGGATCACCGGGACGCACGGGCGTAGCGCCCACGGGTCGCACTCCGCGCGCCCTGCTCTGGAAGCCGCGTGCGCCGTGCCGGTGCCGAACGCGGCGAGGATGACTAAGAGGAACAGCACCGCACAGGGCTTCATGGCTTCTCTTCTCGCGGATGGTAGTGATAGTGGTAGTGGAGGAGTGGTTCTGGGAGCTGAAGAAAGGGTGGTATTTGTAGGGAGTACTGGGGTGTGTGAAGCGGAGTATGGCGAACCCGTAAACCTGGAAAACTTGCCACCAGATGTTGGAACTTGGAACTGCAGGGTTGTTGCGTGAGCGGTAGAGCACGGCCGTGTTCGCATGAGTGTTTGGGACTCCAGTGCTGCTCCGGAGTTCGAGTAGCGTGATTTAGACTGCACATCCACACTAATCTCGAAGCCGCTAGCTAAACAATGCTTAATATCCATCTCCTCGCGTATCTTATGTTCCTGGCTTAGCCGGACTCATGCAAGGACAACTCGGCAGCCCGACGAGACTCTTTTACACCAGTCTTCTTTTTCATGCGAGATGCTGCGGATCGACAACAATGGCGCACTGGCACATTGCCGGTGCGAGTGCGCGGCGAACAATATAGACGGGAGGAATGCCTTCTGCGGTGACTGGTCAGATGACGCAGATTGATGCGATCAATTTTAGGACAGACATTGTTGTGACGAGAAAAAACATGGAGATTATAGCAACTGGGCCGTGGACAGAAGTTGAATGTAGGACGCCTGGATGCGTTGCATGCAGAGTCCACGGTGAGAATGCCACGTATATTGCCAGAATAAACTTGTATCCGGCAAGCTTTGCGACCTTTCTCTCCTTTCCTCACATGGCAAGATCGCTGGCATAAACTAATGGTTAACAGCTAAACTTGCTTTCTAGGCTCTAACGAAGAAAACATCTGGCTGAAGCAACTCTTGCCCCTGCATACAGTTTATTCCCCTCAACGGCTCAACCTCCTGCATGCCAAGCTATCCTTTCCTTGTCAACATAGGCTCTCTGGGATATCATACTAGTAACATTTTAGGTGCCTATAAAGATGCAATTTCTGCAACTTCAGAAATCAGACTCAACAGAAACCATCAGGTCAACATCCCAAATAAACGAGCGTGAAGTGAAGCCATGCCTCCTCGTTTCCCCAGCAACTCTGACCACGGACCACATGTGGCAAGGCCATACCACAGGCACAAGTCGATACATCGGCTTCTGGGCGGAGGGAAAGGTATGATGCTCTTCTTGCTCTGTTTCCAGGCAATTACCCCTACAGCATTGTCTGCGCTACCACAGTTTCTCTCTACGACGATCTAGTTATGAACTCAATTGTTGGGGCTCTGCAGCTGCGGATGTTCTGCTGTGGAAGAACAGGAACGTATCTGCTGGAGTCCTTGCTGGGGCCACCTTGATATGGTTCCTCTTCGAGGTGGTTGAGTACAATATGGTTCCGCTCCTTTGCCAGATTGCCATCTTCGCTATGCTTGTCATCTTCATTGCGTCAAATGCTGCACCACTCTTCGACAGGTATGCATGGCTTCCTTTTTCCCTCTAGAAGAGATATCGGTGAATCTAGCTTAAAAAGGTTTCGAATCATTGAACCCGTGAGGGAGTGGACCTCAATTTGCTGACCAATTTCATCTTGCAAAGCCCCACCAAGGATTCCACAAGTTGTCATCTCTGAACATGCCTTCAGAGAAATGGCCTTGACCATTCGTTACAAATTGGCAAATGCGGTATCTCTTCTTTATGATATCGCATGTGGAAAGGATCTGAAGAAATTCCTCTTGGTACAGAATCCGCTTCTTTGCTATCTTAGATAAGAAAAGACAAATCATGTAACATTTACATTTCTAGCACCTATACGGATTAATACAAAACCCTTACACATGACACACTATTCAACATGATGTTTAGCCAATAACTAGCACCGTTATTTTGCTATCGCCGTTCAACTTAAACTTGTACTAACATTCAAGTTGTTTTCATTGTTATTAAGGTGGTAGGATCCCTGCTGGTACTGTCAGTGATTGGAGGTTCTTGCAGCTTCACAAGCCTAATCTATCTTGGTAAGTACAACGGAAAATAGTAATTGTCGACAAAATAAAATGCAAAAGGGAGAACTAACTAATGACTACACAAAGCATGCTAGAAAGATACATTAATCAATCCAATCTCATAAGAATATGAAATTAAAATCATGTCTTTCTTACTTCCACAGGATTCTTGTGCGCGCACACTTTGCCAGTATTGTACCAACGATACGAGCCAGAAGTGGACCATCTCGTTGCAAGGGGTGGCGAAGACATCAAGAAGTTCTATGAGAAGATTGATTCAAATGTTCTCAATAAAATACCAAGAGGTCCTGTCAAGACAAAATTCCGATAAAATATACTGCACGAAGTGTCAGCACATATAACAGTCCCTCCCCAGTTACTGCCTTACTGGGGTAGATTTCAAGAAATACGGACCTACTCAAATAATCAAAATGATTGCATGAACCCAGTACCAGATAAGCAAAGCAGATGAAACTCCAGTTGAGAATTCAGACCTAACTGCTAGCATGCAGATGTACAGTACCTGTTTGTGTATATGAGCTTATTTTCATCATCTAAGCAATCAAGATCCTATGCTATAATCTTAAACAAAGTATGTCACTATCAAGAATACAATTTGTTGTTTTTCAATTTTGACACTGATGAGTGTAAATGTATGACGCATGAAGGTGCTCAATAACAGCATACCCAAAAAGGCGCACGCAAAGAATTCCAAGATTTTCCAAGAAAAAAACAGGGAATTCATTGCCTTCTGATCTGTACTATCGGTATGCATTTTAGGTTTACTAGTATATACATTAAAATAATTATTTGCGTAATAAAAACTATGACATCAAACACTGCCATGGCTACTTGCAAAGATTCACCCAAGAAACAAACATCTTGTATCTGTTGTAGAATAAGACCACGTGTATGACGCATCAGAGCCCTTGGCTTTTTCTTAATTCAGTAGATGAAATGTCCATGCGGAACTTCTCCTCTGGTATAGAGATAAACATGTCCTTCAACTCTTTTGGAATGTCTAAATCTTCAAGGACCTTCAAAAAATGGCGAAGTACGTGATCAGACAAAGAATTTCAATGCATGTAAAATAAAACATCAAGGTACATTCATACCTTGAAGACTCCTTCGATCTCTCGACCACCAACAAGAAATGTTGTGCCAGTGTTTTTACATTCAAGAAGAATCTCCAGCATTCTGTTGTAGTCACCTCCATAGTACTTAGGCTGACATGAGTAAACTTCATTCAGTTTTGGAAAATAAATACTCAATTGTCGAACATTAAGATACATTCCAGTAATGAACTTGAGAATTATAATGACTTAGAAAAATGCATCTGAAATAACAAATCCTTTTATGTTTATAACTTAACTAATGGATTGTTGGACTCTAAATCAGCTGAACGTGAAATTCACTTGTTATGGTTAAACTAAATGCTGCATTGATGTCAGGTGCCTAGCTTAGATTGACTTGCATAAGGAAGGCCTTTTTGAACAGAAAAGGGCCTCCTTTTGGAATGGCATATCTCATTTTCCTAAGATACTTGGTATGGGTGTCATCAGTAAAGAGCAACGCAGAAATGCTGTCAGGACTTAACACAGCTCAATACTGTAAGTGTTGAGTTGAGCGGTTGATTTTTTGACTTAACCATGCAATTAAATGGTCTGATTTCTTTCATATAAGTGAAGGCAATATCACAGTTCATATACAAAGCATAGGCTGGTAAGGAACTAAAAGAATGTAGGGACAGGGAAATGCCACAAAACGTTCTATTATCAATTACCCCCTCCGTTTCAAAGTATCTTATATTTTGGAACGGAGGGAGTATTTATCTAATGAAAAAATAAAACACTTTCCATCAAATTGCTCGTAAATAAACTTTGAGATCCAACAAACTTACATTAACAAGCCTTGCTGAAGTGTCTGCACCAATTATAAAAGCACTGCCTGGGAAAAGTTCTGCTTTCTTGTAAAAGTACGGTTGGTTAGATATGATCACATTCTTCCCTGCAACAGACAGAACAGCATAGTCATTGATCAACTAGATGACTTTCCCTCTATAGATAAATAGAGTTTTTAGCTTGCTACACTAAGCCAAAGAAACATTAGTAGTACATGGAGATTGGCGAGAAACTGAACATGACTTCAAATCTAAAAGGATATGATGTTCAAGCTGCCAACAATTATTTCATAGTCTTGTACCTGCTTTTCTGAATTGTTCAACACGGCGCTTAATTTCTGCAATAGATAGTGGAGGTTTGTCCGCATTGATTGCTGATATCTCAAAGCACGGAAGTCCATCATCACACATGCTGTGATAAGAGGATTTGCGAATGAAAGGTCAAATACTCTTTTGGGGGCTTCAACAAGAAAAAAGGTTTTAAATGGAATCATGTACACATTTGCTAAGGTTCAAAAAAAATGTACATATTCTCTACAGAAACAGCTATACAAATGATACTGCACTATCACTTTCCATTGTAAGTCACGTTTGTAAAAAGAAATCATTTCTGGTTTAACAAAGTATATTTCAGACCGCATTACTGTGTAGCCATTTTAATATATTCTTACCTTGATTATTTTTAGGATGGCAGACCCAAATTTACAAATCTTTGATTTGATCATATCTCAACTTCCTGATCACAGTACATTTCTACACGCGTTACTTTGTACAAATTTATATATTTTCAACTTGCTAACTTTAGGATGACAAAATCTAGTCCTACAAATATTTGATTTGATCATATCTCACCTTGACGCAACTTCTAACAACCTAAGGTGGCCATCATGCAAGGGGTTGAATGAACCAGGTAGAATTAGCTTCCTATCGAAATTCTTTTCCATTGGATCTACAGTTGACAGATAACAATATGATTTGAGAATGAAAATGAAAGAAATCAATATTCAGAAAAAAAAATTGAAAGAACTCTAGGATGAAAAACATAGCGACTTGAGCGCCAGAATATACCAGCAAAGTGGTATACTTTCATGCAGACTTGGCCATCAATAACTTGCTTGAGCTCTTGGTCCTCATTAAACTGTTCCACACTTTCTTGTGGAATTTCAGGTTCTTGAACATCTGTTTGAATGGTTGCAGAAACTCTGCATGCGTCTGCGATTGCCTGCATCACAGCAAATTCCTATAAGGGTGAGTTAACTCCTAACTGTGAATGTGGTTTAAAAAACGTACTGTTAGTCCTGACATAATGATCAGCCACTCAGGATTGGTTGTTCATATTATGCTACCCAACTCAACTGATGTACCAATGAGAACTATATATAGCAAACCTTGAGCAGAAAATAGCTTGAAACCTTGTCTTCTTCCTCTCTGCTCCGTAAACCCTACATAAAAAGGCTCTAAAAGTTAATGCACTGTGCGGTAAAATGCACCAGGATGTGAAATTGCCCAGAACCACAGCATACTCATGACATTGACTTCCAGAGAACTGCCTTGTTAAGAATAAAGAGTATTGGTAGTACCTTAGACAATGTTACATGTGATGTCCTTATGCAATTTTGTGTTCGCGTTGACACATAGAACCTATTTGAATGAGTTCCAAACATTATATAAGGCACAAAAAATAATAGACTTAACAAACATATAGGTGTTGTTATCATAAAGAACAGAAAGATCCATTGCCACCCCAAAAGTTGGAAACTGCGTATAATAATATGCCTTAGAAGCTAGAGCAACAAAGCTCTAAATTTCATAGGTACACTAAATCTTATGTAAGTAAGTGGTTCATTCATCTCGATAAGGGGTCAGCTTATGTATGATCATATCACATGCTATCTCGACATGCTAGTATAATCACTGTCCTAAATTGATGAAGATTATCTTTTACTCTCTCAATTAACTCTAATAACTGGTACGCTTTGGGTTAGGTACTGGAAAGGTTACCATAAAGTAAGATCAGTCAAGGAATAACTGAATAAGATTTTATAGTTCCCTTTACGTCTAACTATTTTGTTAGTTAACGTGTAAGGGGAGTGAGAGATGTATACCTGTGGCCACCCTGTTTTGGGCGTGAGCTAGCGAGTGAGCCAGTAAATCCAACACCCATTACTTGTAGACCTGTCAATATTCTCACCCTATTACTGAAACTTTCAGATACCACTGGATAATATCAAGTGCAGACTGCGTCCTCGTTTCGCAGAATGATCCAGCGTCACGAGGTTAGAGAAGGCACCCACAGACCTGGTCCAGAAAGCTTGAGGGCACGGTTGAACGCGGCGAGAGCCATGTCCTCCGCGGCCTGCTTGCTTGTAAATTGCAAGGGCAACTGTAACATCAAAGCATAGTCAGTCAGCCCGACGAGTGTCTAGAGCGCGTGATATCGAGATGGCTCCAAAGTCCAGACAAGAAGGAATCCCCAAGTGGAGCAGAGGGATTCGGTGGATTCGGGTGCTTTACCTTGCCTAGTAGCTGCACCATAGAGGCCCTGGAGTAAGGAACGACGACCTCGAGGACGCTGCCGGACGCGCCGGGCACGGAGAGGAGCCAACCGAGGGCCTGCGGCGGTCGAGGTGTCGAAATTACCGTGGAGATGTCACGAGGGAGGGAGCAGAAGAAGGGGGCGAGGAGGTGGCCCGTACCTGGGAGGCTCCGCCGGCGAGGTAGATGACGGCTTGCGCGCGAGACGAGTGGATGACCTCCACGACGGCGCGGACCCAAGTCTCCATCACGGTTCGGTCTTGCTCTCCCGGGGAGGCCGTTCTACCAGATGACGGGCGAACTTCGTCCGGCCCCTAGCTGTACTGGATTCTGGAGCTTGGATGTGCGCAGCGCACGGTGAATCGGACAGGTACTCTCTCCAATCTCCATGGTATAAGGTCACGTTTGATTTGCAGGATAGGAAAAACAAAGGAATAGAAAAAACATGGGTCATGCTCACTTGAATTCTATAGAAATCCACATGCATTAGAGTTTTTTCATTTCATCACAGGAAACACAAATAATTTTAAGAAATAGGTTCGAGTGGATTTAGATTTCCTATGCAATCCAGTGCAAAGGATTTCCTATGAAAAAATCCTATAGAAATCTCCTAGAAATCAAACAACGATCATAGAAAAATTACTTTGAGATTTAATCCTATAAATTTCCTATGCAAATCTTTTGAATCAAACATGCCCTAAGTTCAGTAGAAGTATAAAAATTCAATGAATTTAAAGTTTGACCAATTCAGTTAAAAAAAGTTTGACCGATTTTATATAAAGCAGACATGAATATCTATAGTACTTCCGTCATCCACAATATAAGACTTTTAGCAATGAAAACGCTTGCCAAAAAGTCGGAGTATATTTAGGAAATACACCATGAAAATATCTTTTATGGTGAATCCACTGATAGTGATTTACGGTAGTAGAAGAGAACAGCACATCATGGCCAGTATTTAGGGTTTTTTATCTTGCGCTCCATCAGACTTTGGTGAAATCATACTTGAGTGCAGACAAATATTTGGAATCTCCAATGATGTTTGTAAGGACTAGAACTTTGAGAACTTTAGGTTTCAAAATTTTAAGAGATGGCCTCACTTAAAAACAGCTAGGATGAAAGCGTGCGCAGGAACCACCAAAAAAATCAAAAATAAACAACAGCAGCAGCAACTGTTCTATGAAAATTGAAGGTACATGTACGCATTGGAATCACATTCTTTGCAATCGGTTCTGTACAAATATAAGCACATAATTTCATATGTATTTACATGATTAGATTACAACCAAGTTTAGTTACAGCTTAAATACTGATATATGTATATTTGCATATTTGTATATCTACAAGGCACAGGAACAAACACCTGCATAGTCTGGAGGTTCAATCTTCCAGCAGTAGCAGTTGGGTGCATGACTGCATGAATCTGCCCTATGCACTGGTGGGGTTGTTCATTCCGCTGCCTGACACATTATTCTTTTTTTTTAAGGGAGCCTGACACATAATTCTGGGTCAGCCAAGCCGCTGCCATCTTATTGACTAAAATGTGATTGAACATTGAACTGGACCACTCTATGCATAATTTGTTTCCAGCACCTCCCATCCGTCGTCGTCGTCAGAAAGCGTGGTATGGTCCTTACCAAGGCTCCTTGCAATCTCCTCCTGAGGCAGATCATCTCTGATCTCGTCGTTCCCCATAGGCCGGTCTGTGTCAACAGATGCACTCTCACAATCATCCTTCTGGTAAGAATTAGCCAAGAGCTTGCTTCCATGGGTTCTCTCTTTCATTGCTACAACATTTGCATGGATGCTTGACATTTCTCCTCTACAAAAGAAAAACAAGGGCATTCGTATTCAAAGTTGTACCGATAGTGCAAGAAAAGCTGTATTTTGCCGGTATTAGATATGATACTACTAGACCTTAAACCTTAAAAGTTAAAATGTGGCACTTGCATGATTTCATGTATTTAGACAAAGGAAGCTTACTCCTAGCCTCTGCACTGCCGAAGGATGCACTACATCATCAGTATAATTTCAATGCACTTCTATAAAAAAACGAAATACTAAAAGTAACTAGAATTTGGTTAAGACTCAAGACATCCACACCTCCAACCGAGATACGCTTGAAAACAAAAGGATGTACACAAAGTAGTATGGGAGAGCTTCCTTTGTAAATTATACACATCAGCACTGGTCAAAGCAGGAATATATATTTTCTGGGAGAGTGTAACATACTGCATGATGTCAATGAGGCGACCCTGGTCCAACAATAGTCCTCTCAACTGCAACAAGAACAGTGAAGCCATTAATACAAATCATGCAAGAAGAGCAATGATCATATGTGTGTGAAAGAAACGGTAGTGCGTGTGGCTGAAATAGTAAAATCTACAGACTAAATTTGTCTTGTATCTGTTGCTATTACCAAAATGTTTTCTTCAGCTTCCTTTTGGAGCTTTCTTGACTCCTCCATTATGCTCCCCATTGTAGCTTCCTTCTCTCTACGCACCAGTAGAGCTAATTTCTCTTGTCGAATAATGTGCTCCATTGCTGTAGCTTCTTCTGCCATCGAAGTTGCTAGACGTGCATCTAGTTCACACTTAATCTGCGCGGTTGGGTATGCAAATTACAAAAGAAGCACTACTGTCAATTTCTACATCGCAAAATAACAGCATCCTTGTTCAATGTTATTAAGTTGGACACTTCGCTCTTAATTAAGTTTAGCTGTTGTTACCTCCTGAACAGCTGTAAGCGCTTCATCTTTTTGAGCAGACAATTTGGCAAGTCGAGACTGAAGGTCCTGAGTTAGAGCCTCCAAAGAACATTTTTCTTCGCGCACTGCTTGAGCTTGCTATTTGGTAATGAATATGTAAGCCTCATTTTCAGTACATATGACCATAACAGAGCATTAAGAACATGACTACCTTATCATTTGACTCTTTGGAATTCTCAATGAGTTGATTAAAGTGCTCTACCATGGCAAGAAAATTTTGATTTGCCATGTAAGCATTTTGCTTTGCTAGTCGAGAATTTTCTTCCTGAAGCTCAACCTCTTTCATCTTCATGATTGTTGATTCATACAAGGAAGTCAATAATTCCTGCAATGAGCTGTATGTGAATTGTCTACAAAGGTCATGATCAAATGATTGTGCTTTATATATTACAGAAGAAATTAAATTTTATTTGAAATGTTAGCCTTAAAATTTATCAGATGTTGGCATGCCAAATCTTGGCTTACCAAATATTAATCTGAAAAAATTCCGTCTCAGAAAAATTGACAAGCGTTGCCTAGGAATTTTTTTGCACCAAACGAAGCAGGCCCTATATGTTTCTCAATTTGCTTCAATGTATCATCTTAATGCTTTCAAGAGAGAAAAGGAGATAAATTTCTGGCTGCATCCATGGAAATTACTGTAATAGGATTAAACTTAACATTTCCAGTAAATATAAGTAGATAACTGAAAATTATTGTTTCCATAATTAAGAATAAGGATTAATATTAAAATAATGATAATTAATTATGGATTGAACCAAGATTAATTCCATCGACTTGGTTTTGTACTGGATTTTTAGACTAAGAAGCATGTAAGATATGAAACTACTGATTAAGAGCTTTTGAATTTTTTTATCAGCAAGTAGATGTTTCATTTAACTTGTTTTAGGATTTATTCTACACCTTGTAATTTAGACATAGGTCTTAGGCCCATAATCTCCGAAGTCCCACAACCCTAGGATAAAAAGACTGTTACTTAGTAGAAACTCTAGTCATACAGCAATTACCTTGCTTTTAGTGGTATCAGAAATACTCTTGTTTAAATCAGTGATATGACATGAACGAGTAGAGATATCGAGAAATCCCTCACTTTTGTGTGCACCAGGCATCTTCAATTCTTCATTCGGCTGAAATGCATCAAGCTCAACAATCGGGCATACAAAGTGTTTATCATCATTGAAATTGCATGTACTAGTAAAAGTTTCATCCTTCCCAGGAAAATTGGAAGGTACTTGTGTTGTCTTGTCAACTGTGCATAGTTCACCAAATAAATTGTGGAAGCTACCATCGCTTGCCAACTTGTTGAGTTCCGGGGGATTTTCTGCAGTAAGGAGAACACCCAACTCTTTTCCAGCATTATTGGTATTTTCAAACAAAACTTGCAAGTCATAATTTTCCTTTTCTTTGAACAGTGTATGGACAATTGAAGCATCCGGCAAGTTCATTGATGTCTGACTATCTTCCTTTGAGTGAAAATTCACAAGTAAGGCTTCCAGTTCCAAGCAACACTTATCTTCTGAATTGGCGATATCATGTTTACTTGCGGCATTATAAAGTTTCAGAGGCATTTGCCCTTCATGTTTCACTGCACAATCTGAATAGCTCTCCATAAATAATGGCAGCATACTCCCAGAAGAGGCAAACAAATCTGACAGCTCATAATTATCGTTACGATGCTTGGGGCTGCCAATACCTTCAGTCTCTGGAGTCACCTTATCCTTCATAGCTGCACAATGTAGCTCCGTTGCAGATGTCCGTGAGGATCCAACCTGACCGTAATGCTCCTGAAGAATGCTGTTCATTGCTGGTCTAGGAATTCTTGTTTCATTTATAACCACCTTATCCTCAATCTGGGAACATTTTTCTATTTTGATGTTACTGAAGAATGGTCCATCATACACTGAAAATAGATTACATTCACCAACAGTGCCACTATTCTCAGCTGACGTACCAAATAGGACATTAGCATCCTCTTTAGCTCCTAGATCCATCGATGAGATCCTTCCAGAGTGTAAGTTAGGCTCCTTGGCTACTATTTTAAAAACAATTAAGCATGAGACTGAAGGTCCCATTGAATAAACAACTAGCAGATGCACCTATTTGATTGTTACAAGTATTTTTGCACTTATTTGGTGAAAACAAATCTAGCAACGAAAAAAAAAATGCTTTAGGTGCAAGGCGCAGTGCACAAAATTACTTACAATCAGCATGGTCATGTTCGGCATAATCAATATCTTGGATTGTATAATGTGTTTCAGTAGGTTCGCTTACTGCTGGAAGGACATCGGAAAAAACGAATCCAACAGCTGCATCGAGATCAGAGGAATACTGACTGGCTACAGCCTTCAGTATTCGAAGATCAACCTGTAACACAGATGCAAAAGCAAAATATGGCATGTTTTCAGTATCTCAATGTGTGGTTCTACGTATGCTAGAGCTGCTTACATAAATATAGTAAACATATTTGAGGTGGTTCATGTACTGAATGAATCAGTTTTTAATATTCTCAACAATAAAAATTCTAAAAAAAAAGAAGAATCCAATCTTCAAGATGAAGTATTATCATCTATTTGGCCTAAACCGGATATTTCCTTCTACTTAAGGAAAAACTGAAATACTGTTGGGAGCCTATTACTAGATATATATCCTGCAAGTGCAAATTCCACCAAAGCCTTTAACAATTTGGTGGCAACCTATGGATATGGTGGTGCCTTCTAGGAGCTAGAGAGCAACCAGGAAATCATAAAATGCAAAGGAATACAAAGAAAATTCTTTAATAAAATATTGGCATAACCTAGAGGAATTGCTACTCTTTTTGCGGCATATCACACAGAAGATTGGCCTGGCGGTGTTATTCCACAAACAAAAGCAGCCGCACATAAATCTTGGGCCAATCCATACCTGTGGGAAAACCTCTCGCAGGGCGTAGAAAACCTGCTTGAATGCCATCTCCGATACCTCCGGAAGTCGAAAGGGGATGGGGCTTTTTTGGTCAAGAAGCGAAATGAAATGAAGGTTGGGCCGTTGGGGGGAGTGGAGAAAACCAGTGCGAGTGGGAGAGAGAGAGGGGGGCTAATGAAAGAACTTGAGGGAGAAAGGTGGGGAAAAGGTCGGATAGAGACGCGCCAATTGCTCGCGAATATCCTCGGTATATAGTATGGCAACTGGGGCCGCAGGTCGTGGAGCCATAAGGTCAGTGAGCATACTCGCGCACCGATTAGCTTTACCACTGGGGACTGCGCTTGGCTCCAACCTTCCAGGGGATGCAGGACCAGCTTGTCGGTGGCAAAGACTGTTGTAGGCTCGGGGCCTCTTGCACGGTGTGAGCTGACTATGGGTGTGGTGGAACGGAACTGGTCCGTTTCGCGCCTAGCGTCTGTTTCTGAGTTCGGTTGGACAGACGGGATAGAATCAACTAGTCCTCTGGAATAGAATATTCCTCTCAGATGTGGAATTGACTCGTCCGACCGAATCAGCTGGACCCGGAGGAACCGGTGGCTAACCCAAAAACTAATTATCCTCTCTCTCTTGTTAACCTGGGGCGGCGCAGCAAAGCACGCGTGGGCGGCGCACGCGACCAAGCAGTCTCGGCAGCAACGACGTGGTGAAGCAGGCCCGACGGCGACGACGACCAAGCATGCGCGGGCGGTGGAGGCGCGAGCACGCGGTGGCAGCAGCGCGAGACAGGGCGGCGGCGCACCAAAGCAGGCCCGGCGGCAGCGGGCGGCGCGTCCAAGCACGCGGCGGCGCTTCGAAGCAGGGGCGACGGCGGCGGGCAGAGCACGCGTTGGAGCAGTGAAGCAGGCCCGGCGGCAGTGTCCAAGCACGCGCGGCCAGGGCGTCCACGCGCGGCTAGCCTCTGATTTTGACCTCCGATTTTGACCTCTATTTGTTCTAGTTGACTCTTTGTCACTATTAATTAGTATGATTTGAAGAGAGGATTAAGTTTATACTCAAATCAATGCAATATTTAGAAGTGTTTTGGTTCTCGTTCCGTTCTTCGATTCCACCAACCGAATAAAAAATAGAATCGTTCCGTTCCTCAATTTTTTCTAGACTGAACATAGAGTTGAAACCGTCCCGTGACGTCGGAATGGACCATTACGTTCCATCCCCTCCGGTTTCAGAACCGAACACACCCTACAAAAACGACCGGGCGACCTGTCTAGACTCTAGAGGAGCCGACAGAGGCAGTTGGCACGTCAAATATCAATGTGGTCCACCCACTAGATTGTGACGTACGTACGACACGTGTGTGCGCGCGCTTGTGCGAGTTTCTGAAACGAGAGAGTATGCACGGCACCGCAAGACAAGCTCTATAACAGGACATCCAAAACAGCTGATGTAAAAGTTTTAGATCACCAAAATGATTGTTTTATATCATCTGTTCACTTTCTCATTTTTTTAAATAATGTATTTTAGATCATCCGTGCTACAATAGATGATGTAAAATAGATCACCCATTTATTTTCATGGGGTCCCTAAACTTTTACAAAAGTAGCAAAATCATATTTAAGCTATCAAATATGCATAGAAAATGTTGTTTTAACTTCTCAGAGAAACATGAAGAGACCAAGGGCCTATATGCAAAATTACATATCCTCTTCTTCCTTCCTAGGCACACACACGCACATGTGTGTCGTGCACGTCCGTCGATCCACGACGGCCCTCACTCCCCTGCTCCTACAATTTCCCCACAACCTCGTCGCCGCTAGCCCACGCCTTCTTATCGCTACTTCGCTTAGTCGTCAAGCCCTTGATCATCGCCGCCATTTCACGGCACGGCTTCATCCGCGTCCGGGACCTGTGACATCACCACCATGGCAAAGAAGAGCATCGGGGGACTGCGGCGCTGCCGAGCTCGAGGGGAAGCGCGTGCTCATGCGATGGTGGAGGGCGGAGCTAGCGGTGGCGGCCATCCCCACCATCTCGGCGTTGTGGCGGAGGGCGGAGTTGGTGGCAGCGTCGTGGCTGCTGAGGACATGGGATTCTGCCGCGACGAAGCTGCCAATTGGAGAACTAATTTGGCAATAGAGGCGCATAATCAGCGGCGGGACGGGAGGGAGGGGCGGCGTGGGTCTCTCTAGAGCCGTCCATGGTGACACGGTGGCCAGCAACGGCCGAATCATGGTGGCAGGTGGGAAGGTGTGCGAGGGCGGGAGGGGGACGAGAACTTTCAGATTGGTAGTTGGAGGCTCCCGCGTGTGCGTCTGAGTTTTCGATTACCAGGGTTCGTGGTCTATATTTAGATAACCACTGAACAAATATAGATCACGGTCTAAAAAATAGATCACCAGAACATGATACATCACTTGTTGGAGTAGCATTCTTGGCCTCTAGTGATGTAAAAGTTAGGTTTTAGATCACCACACCCTTATAGATCATAGAGATGCTCTAAGTGAAGGGTTTCGCAGCATAGTAAATCAAAATTTTCTACAGAAGCGAACAGAGGGAAAGCCAAGATCTAATCTAGGAGATGCAAACAACGAGAGAGATTGGATTAGATCTTCATACCCTTGAAGATTCGCAGTGAGCGTTAAATCGGGCGTGGGTGATGTAGTCGTACTCGCTTCTCCTCCTCGCGATCCGATCCAATCTAGCACCACAAGTGGCGGTGCCTCCGTGAGATGCACACGTGCAGCACCTCGACGTCTCCTCCTTCCTCAGACCAGCAAGTAGGATGGAGAGATAGATTAGATCTACAACACGACGGCGTGGTGTATATGGTGGAGAATTTCTGCAGCAGGGCTTCGCCTACAAACAGTCGGGAGGGAGAGAGGAGGGTAGCAGGGCAACTAGGGTTTGGAGGAAGGTGTGTTAGTAAGGGGGCGCCCTAGCCCTCTATATATAGAGGGGGATGGGGCGGCTAACCCTAGCCCCTCCTCCAAGCCTTGGGCGACCAAGGGGAGGGAGGAGTGGGGGGCTAGGGCTCTATCTCTAGTTTAAACAATTTAAACTCTCCCTTATCTAGAAATTCTATCTCTAGATTTAAACGAGTTAAAACTCTCTAGAATTGGCTGGGCCCAATGCGGCCAGGACACTCCCTCATAGGCCCATGCCCCCTCCCGGAAGGTGGGACCACGTTGGCCCCCTTCCGGAAGGTTCTAAAAGCTTCCGGTACAATACCGATTAACCCGGAACAATTCCGAACTCCAAAAACTGCACTGCCTTATATGAATCTTATTCTCGGACCATTCGGAACCTCTCGTGATATCCGGATCCCATCCGAGACTCGAACAAAAATTCATAAACCAAGTATCCAATCTATCCTAGCGTCGAGACACGTTAAGTGTGTGACCTCGGGTTCGAGAATATGCGACATGATCTTCTATCAATAATCAACAGCGGGTCTGGGCACCCATATTGACTCCACACATTCATCGATGATCATATCGGATGAACCACGATGCCAGATTCAATCAATCCCATATATGTTCCCTTCGTCTCGCGATATTTTACTTGCGAGATTCGATCGCTTGCATCGTCATACCTAGTTCAATCTCGTTCACGCAAGTACTTTACTCGTTCCGTAATCCGATATCACTTTGTGATTAACTCCTTAACCACATGCTTGCAAGCGGTGTTGATATCGATTACGAGTGGGCCCAAGTATATCTCTCCAACTTGGGAGGGACAAATCCCATCTCGATACATACAACCCAACAGATACTTTCCGATCACCTGAGAGACAACTTTATGATCACCCTCTCATAGGATGACGTTTGATGACCTCAAAGCTTTCTTCCGATACCAGGGAGTTGATTTATCTCATGGTCTAAGGAATACAATATTTGACATAGGAAAAGCTTCTCAAAGATGAACACAATGACACGATCTAATTGCTTCGCTTAGTTTGGGTCTGTCCACCATATCATTCTCCCAATGATATGATCTCATTATCAATTGACAACTCATGTCTATGGTTAGGAAACCTTAACCATCATTGATCAATGAGCTAGTCCATAGAGGCGCATTAGGGACACGGTGTTGTTCACAAACCACACAAGTATTAATGTTTCCGCTTAATACAATTCTAGCATGGAATATAAACTTTATCATGAACAAGAATTATAATAATAACATCTTTATTATTGCCTCTAGGGCATAATTCCAGTCTCCCACTTGCACTAGAGTCAATAATCTAGTTTACATTTGGCAACAATCTCACACCCATGGCACTGAGGTGCTGATCATGTTTTACACGTGGAAGAGGTTTAGTCAATGGATCTGCCACATTCAGATCTGTATGTACTTTGCTGATCTTCAGATCTCCATCGCTATATAATCTCGGATTATATGATACTTGCGTTGATATGCTTGGTCTTTGGATGATATCTTGGTTCCTTAGCGAGTGCTATGGCGCCGGTGTTGTCACACAATATCTCCAGTGGGTCCAATGCACTTGGAACCACAAGCTTCGATGATGAAGTTTGATCCAAACTCCTTCACTTGACGCTTGAAGCGCCATGTATTCCGCTTCTATTGTAGATCCCGCGATCACGCTTTGCTTGCAGCTTCTCCACAGCTCCTCCATTCAAAATATACACGTATCTGTCGAGATTTAGAATCATCCTTGTCGGTGTCGAAACTAGCATCGACGTAACCTTTTCTGACGAGTGTTCATCACCCCATAGACTAAGAACATTTCTTTAGTCCTATTTAGGTACCTTAGGATGTTCTTCACTGTCCGATGTTCCACTCTGGATCACTTTGATATCTGCTCGTCAAACTAAGAGCATTGGACACATCCGGTCTAGTACACATGGCATACATGATGGAACCTATGGCGAGGCATAAGGCACTTTGCTCATAGCTTCCCTATCATTTACCGTAGCTGGACACCGAGCCTTGCTCAATATCTTACGACAACATAGGCCTTGAACCTTTCAATGCCTTATCCATTCTGAACCTTTTGAACTTTGTCTAGGTATGTACTACGGCTTAAAGCTATCAGCGTCTTTGTCTATCTCTATAGATTTTGATGCCCAATATATAAGCAGCTTCACCTAGGTCTTTCATTGAAAAACACTTGTTCAAATAACTCTTCACATCGTTAAGCATGTCGATGTCATTTCCAATAATCAATATGTCATCCACATATAGTACCAGAAACGTCACCGAGCTCCCACTTACTTTCTTGTAGATGCAAGCTTCGTAGCAATTTGGAACAAATCCAAAGCTCTTGATCAAAATGAAGGTTCCAACTCCGAGACGCTTGCTTCAGTCCATAAATGGAACGCTGAAGTTTGCATACTTTATCAGCATCCTTAGGATCGACAAAACCTTCGGGTTGCATCATATACAACTCTTCATCAATGTTGCCATTGAGGAAAGCAGTCTTGACATCCATTTGCCATATTTCATAATCATGAAACGCAGCAATTGCTAATAAAATCCGAATGGACTTAAACATCACTACGGGAGAAAGTCTCATCGTCAACACCTTGAACTTGTCGAAAACCTTTCGCAACAAGTCGTGCTTTATAGACGGTAACATTACCATCTGCGTCCGTTTTCTTCTTGAAGATCCATTTGCACTCAACGGCCTTTCGGTCGCTAGGAGGGTCCACCAAAGTCCATACTTGGTTTTCGCTCATGGATCCCAATTCGGATTTCATGGCTTCTAGCCATTTCTTAGAGTCTAGGCTCATCATCGCTTCCTCATAGTTCGTAGGTTCGCTGTCTTCTACTAACAAGACAGTCAAGACAGGGTTGCCGTACCACTCAGGAGGGGCACGCAACCTTGTCGACATGCGACGCTCGATGGCACATCGTCCAAGCTTCATGATCCTTGTCATTAGCTTCCTCTATTGTTGGTGCAAAGTGATCGGAACAATTTGAGGTGTTGTGATACTCTCCAATTCAAGAGAAGGTTCAATAACCTCGTCTAGCTCTACTTTCCTCCCTCTCACTTCTTTCGAGAGTAACTCCTTCTCAAGAAAGGAACCGTTCTTCGACAAACACTTTGCCTTGTTACGTGATAGAAGGTATACCCAATAGTTTCCTTAGGGTATCCTATGAAGACGCATTTCTCCGCTTTGGGTTCGAGCTTGTCGGCATCAACTTCTTGACGTAAGCTTGCATCCCCAAACTTTAAGAAACGACAACTTAGGTTTAGCACCAAACCACAGTTCATACGGTGTCGTCTCAACGGTTTAGATGGAGCCCTATTTAAAGTGAATGCAGCGGTTTCTAATGCATAACCCCAAAATGATAACGGCAAATCAGTAAGAGACATCATCGATCGGACCATATCTAATAGGGTTCGATTCCGCGCTCGAGACACACCATTGCTTGTGGTGTTCGGTGGCGTGAGTTGTGAAACGATTCCACTTGTTTTGAGATGCGTGAGAAAATCATAACTCAAATATTCGCCTCACGATCGGATCGCGAAACTTAATCTTTACATTACGATGGTTCTCCACTTCATTCTGAAATTCTTTGAACTTTTCAAACGTTTCAGATTTATGTTTCATTAAATAGATATACCCATATCTACTTAAGTCATCGGTAAAAGTGAGAAAATAGCGATATCCACCGCGTCGAAACACTCATCGGTCCGCATACATCGGTATGTATGATTTCCAACAAGTCCGTTGCTCGCTCCATCATAGGAGAATGGGGTTTTGATCATCTTGCCCATGAGGCATGGTTCGCATGTGTCAAATGATTCAAAATCAAGAGACTCCAAAAGTCCATCGAATGGAGTTTCTTCATGCGCTTTACACCAATATGACCTAGCAACGATTGCCACAAATAAGTAGTATTATCACTATCTACTTTGCATCTCTTAGCCTCAATGTTATGGATGTGTGTTTCATCCCTTTAGATTTAGAAGAAATAAACCATTCACAAGGTGCATGACCATAAAAGATGTTACTCATATAAATAGAACAACCATTATTCTCCGATTTAAATGAATAACCGTCTTGCAATAAACACGATCCGAAATAATGTTCATGCTCAGCAGCACATAATAACATTTATTAAGGTTTAAAACTAATCCCGAAGGTAAAACTAATGAGAGCGTCGACGGCCATCACATCAACTCTTGATCCGCTGCCAACGCCAAGATCGTCACCTCATCCCTCGCAAGCCGCCGTCTATTCCGTAGCTCTGTTTGAGTTACAAATATTAGCAACGAACGATATCAAATACCTGTGCACTACAACGAGGGCTAGTAAGGAAAACATCAATAACATGTATATCAAATATACCTTTGATGGTGCCACCTTCTTGTCCGCTAAGTACTTGGACGATTCGCTTCAAGGACCCTTGTCCTTGCAATAGAAGCACTCAAAGTCCGGCTTAGGACCAGACTTGAGCTTCTTCTCGGCGAAAGGGCAACGCTTGCCGCCGCCTTTCTTGAAGGGCTTCATTGCACCCTTACCTTTCTTAAAGGAGGGCTTGTTGACCATCAACACATGATTACCCTTCTTGATGTCCACCTCGCAGCCTTGACTTTGCGAAGAGCTCGGTGATCGTATCGATGGAACCAATCTGATTATGAGTCACTACAAAACTTTTGTAGGCTGGGAGGAGTGATTGCAGAACCTGTCAATCTTGAGCTCTCTGGAATCTTGCAGATCCGGTTGCTCAAAGGCGTTGAGTGTAGCCCGACATCTTAATGGCGTGCTCACTAACGGAACTCCTTCCTCCATCTTGCGATTAAAGAACTTCTCGGAGATCTCATATCTCTCGAACGGGCTGAGTCTGAAACATGGTTTTCAGCTCCTCGAGAATCTCAAAGGGCCCGGGATAGTTTTCAAAATGATTTTGAAGTTCCGGTTCCATAGCAAACAACATGGTGCTCTTAATCACACCATAATCATCTTTGCGTGACTGATAGACAGCTTTCTCATCGGTATAGCTTGAAGGGGGTTACCTAACGCTTTCTCAAGGACATAGTCCTTTTGACCGCCGAGAGAATGATTCTCAGATTATGGAACCGTTGGTGAAGTTAGACCCATTGTTCTTAAGCTTTTCTTTCTCAGCAAAAACGTTGAAGTTGAAGTTGGACTTAGCCATGTGATCTACAATATTTGCAAGTACAAATTAGACTATGTTCATGATAACTAGTTCAACTTTTAATCAAATTACTAGATGAACTCCCACTAAATTCAACATCCCTCAAGTTGTTTAGTGAACATGATCCAAATTCACCACACCTAATCCGATCTTCACGAGAAGAGATATGGTTTCAATGGTGGACAACGAAGTGTCGATCATATCATTCATATGACTCATGCTTAACCTTTCGGTTCATGTGTTCTGAGGCCATGTCTGTACATGCTAGGCTCGTCAAGTTAGACCCAAGTATTTCGCGTGTGCAAAACTGGCTTGCACCCGTTGTATGTGAGCGAGAGTCTATAGCACCCGATCATCACGTGATGCTTGGACACGACGAACTTTAGCAGTGCATACTTGGGGAGAACACAGTTTTATCTTGATCTTTAAGTGAGGAATCATCTTATAATGCTACCGTCGATCTAAGCATGATAAGATACATAAAGGATAAACATCACATGCATATAACTTTATGTGACATGGTATAGCCAATCTTCGCAATGATCTCCATCTTGTGCGTTCCATGATCTCCATCACTCCACCATGATTGCCTCCACCATGAATAGCAACTACAACTATTGCTAACTACTTAGCGATAAAGTAAAGCTATTACATGGCGTATAAGAAGTTGACTCGCAGGTCATACACAATTATAAAGACAACCATATGGCTCCCGGTTGTGTACTCATCGACATGCAAGTCATGAAACATTACAAAACATGATCATCGCATACAATATACACATCACATCTTGGGCCATACCATATCACGTAAAACACTCCTGCAAAATAAGTTAGGCGCCTCTACTTTGTTGTTGCATGTTTTACGTGGCTTATGGGAGTAGATGCTAAGAACGATTCTTACCTACGGAAAGCCACAACGGTGATATTATGGTTGCCAAACTCCGGTGTTAATCCCATGACAACTATAGTGAGAGAAACTGACATCCACCAGCCGCATGTATGGTACAGGCCACACGTCAAGTGCGGAGCCGGTCATGACGACGTCGCGTAAGGTTGGCCTGGACCGCTTCAATCTCACTATCCCGCGCCATAAGAAGAACACAAACAAGAGGCTTGCAACAGAAAACATCAACGCCCGCAACAACCATGTTGCGTTCTACTCGTGAAACACATCTACGCATAGATCTAGCTCTGATACCACTGAAGGGTTTCGCAGCATAGTAAATCAAAATTTTCTCTGAGCGAACAGAGGAAAGCCAAGATCTAATCTAGGAGATGCAAACAACGAGAGATTGGATTAGATCTTCATACCCTTGAAGATTACGCAATGAACGTTAAATCGGAACGTGGTTGATGTAGTCGTACTCGCTTCTCCTCCTCGCGATCCGATCCGATCTAGCACCACAAGTGGCGGTGCCTCCGTGAGATGCACACGTGCAGCACCTCGACGTCTCCTCCTTCCTCGGACCAGCAAGTAGGGTGGAGAGATAGATTGGATCTACAACACAACGGCGTGGTGTATATGGTGGAGAATTTCTGCAGCAGGGCTTCGCCTACAAGCGATCGGGAGGGAGAGAGGAGGCAGCAGGGCAACTAGGGTTTGGAGGAAGGTGTGTTAGTGAGGCGCCTAGCCCTCTATATATAGAGGATGGGCGGCTAACCTAGCCCTCCTCCAAGCCTTGGCCGGGCGGCCAAGGAGGGAGGTGGGGGCTAGGGCTCTATCTCTAGTTTAAACAATTTAAACTCTCCCTTATCTAGAAATTCTATCTCTAGATTTAAACGAGTTAAATCTCTCTAGAATTGGCTGGGCCCTATGGGGCCTTGTGCTCCTGGCCCAATGCGGCCAGGACACTCCCTCATAGTCCCATTCCCCCTCCCGGAAGGTGGGACCACGTTGGCCCCCTTCCGGAAGGTTCTAGAAGCTTCCGGTACAATACCGATTAACCGGAACAATTCGAACTCCAAAACTGCCTTTGCCTTATATGAATCTTATTCTTGGACCATTCCGGAACCTCTCGTGATATCCGGATCCCATCCGAGACTCAACAAAATTCATAAACCAAGTATCCAATCTATCCTAGCGCCGAGACACGTTAAGTGTGTGACCCTGAGTTCGAGAATATGCGACATGATCTTCTATCAATAATCAACAGCGGGTCTGCAGGCACCCATATTGACTCCCACATTCATCGATGATCATATCGGATGAACCACGATGCCAGGATTCAATCAATCCCATATATATATTCCCTTCGTCTCGCGATATTTTACTTGCCCGAGATTCGATCGTCGATGCTCATACCTAGTTCAATCTCGCTCACGCAAGTACTTTACTCGTTCGTAATCCGATATCACTTTGTGATTAACTTCTTAACCACATGCTTGCAAGGTGTTGATATCGATTACGAGTGGGCCCAAGTATATCTCTCCGACTTGGGAGGACAAATCCCATCTCGATACATACAACCCAACAGATACTTTCCGATCACCTGAGAGACACCTTTATGATCACCCTCTCATAGGATGACGTTTGATGACCTCAAAGCTTTCTTCCGATACCAGGGAGTTGCATTATCTCATGGTCTAAGGAATACAATATTTGACATAGGAAAAGCTTCGCAAAGATGAACACAATGACATGATCTAATTGCTTCGCTTAGTTTGGGTCTGTCCACCATATCATTCTCCCAATGATATGATCTCATTATCAATTAACAACTCATGTCTATGGTTAGGAAACCTTAACCATCATTGATCAATGAGCTAGTCCATAGAGGCGTACTAGGGACACGGTGTTGTTCACAAACCACACAAGTATTAATGTTTCCGCTTAATACAATTCTAGCATGGAATATAAACTTTATCATGAACAAGAATTATAATAATAACATCTTTATTATTGCCTCTAGGGCATAATTCCAACACTAAGGCCATCCACCGGGTGACTCATTCGACCACAAATGGTCTGAATTGGTCCGCGCGGAAGCCTAGACTGTCAAAACCCGCACTAGCAGTCCGACTTAAACTACCACGCGTGTCTAGGCTGACCCATTCCTCACCAAAAAAATACGCTGGGAATGCGTCGGCGCGGACGCGTCGCAGATGCCGCATGTGTCCTTCCTCATCTTCTCGCGTACTCTAGGGGCCCACCTGGTAGCGACCCTACTGCCACTGGCCTCCAACCCAAAAAAACCATCAATGGAGTAGGCTGGCCACACTATTGACTCCTAGGTTGACCGCAAGGCCTGACGTCTGCGCTGCACGCATCGTCCAACGCCTGGGTTGCCGCTCGACATCAATGTCGGTGTATCGACCTCCGCATCGACATCTAATGCCTTCACCTTTTAAACATTGTCTTGCATCCATCTTTTCCTCAGCGCTCTGCTCCTAGCATCCACCCCCTCCCCTCGTGCCCAACTCACCACATGCCCATTGTCATATACTCTGGGCAGACTACGTCTGCTCCAGCGGAAGGGCGCTGAGCAGAGGCGGCATCCCGATTGCACCGGTGTCGTGCGGTAAGGAGATGCATGCGGACATCCGACACAAGTAGGCAGAGCGGTTCACGGCGACGCAATGGTCAGATCTGTACTAGGATCCCGACAACCTACCCATCTGGATCGAGTTCTTCCGCAAGTATCGAGAGAGGATGATCGCCTGGTACTATAGCGGTTGTACCCCGTCGGCAGATGATGAGTGCATTTTGAAGCATATTTACTTTATATTTTTGCATGAGTGGTAGGATTTTGGTATTTTACAGCGCTCACATGCCTCTTTTATGCATGTTTCCATAGCATCCCAAAATATTGAGGCATTGATGAATATATCATTTTTGTTTGTCATATTGGACAAAATATGATATTTCTAAAGTAATAAAAGTCCTTATTAAGATTTACCACGCACCTGAGAGAAAAGTCAACACGCAGAGAAGCTATTGAAGCATTAATGAGCATTGGTATAGGCAGACCCCGCCTGTACCGCGCGCCCGTACCATGTGGTGGTCACGTCTTCTTGTCAGATACTTTCACCACATGAAAACGGATCTGAGATCCGACATTCGGAGCCACAGAATACAGAAACCTCACTTCCAAAAGAGATTTGGAGGGAAAACTTGCAGAGGGCATCATCCTTTCTACTACACGGATCATCGGAGGCTAATGCATCATCTACATCATCATCAATCGCTGCATCTTCATCACCATCACCATTTCCATGTTTATTACTTATCATCTTGTTGTAATTCCAATTAGCATTGTGGATTTGCACTCGTTATGATTCTCCTACTCGTATTCAATTCATATACTCATGATGTTGTTGTTGATTGCCTCTATGTGTGAGTAGTTTACCTTGTTTTTGGGGGGAGATGGAGAAACCCTAACAATATTATGATGTGCAATAAATATGATCTATAATTTCAGTTCATGAGCATGTATTGGTTTTCTCTCTAGATATTATATGAAGTGCATGTAATATTTGCCTCCTAGACTAGGGAGAGAACTACCTTTGATCATATGGTAGTATGTACGGTGCTAAGTGATATAATGTATCGGCGTGCTATTCATGTAGGTAACTAGGGTTAGAAGAGACTCACTAAGCTCATATCAATATCCATGGGGAAAACTTTAATTGTGATGAATCTGAGTGGCTTGTTTATGATCATTGCAGTGGTTATTAGGGATAAAATAATAGATGATTTTATGTGATCATCTTATTATGGAGCTCTTCACATACATACGCATGAAGGACGCTATAGATTTACTCTAATCATACATAGTACCAATGCTAGTGGTGAATCCTACACTCTACAAAAACGCTTTATCATCTTTTAGTTTTAATCTTTAATTATTCGCACACAAGTACAACTCTCTCTAATCACTTAGCCTGGAATCAAAGACAACTTTCAGGTATTATTTGGTAACAAGGTAATTAGAAGCATAAAGACCTTTACCAATAGCTCTCTATGGTTTGATACTCTTACTTCAAAACTAGCTACATAGTGCATGTGCTCTTACAGTTATCAAGCTATTTTCTAGCGCCGTTACCGGGAAGCTAAGCGCTTTTGGTTTTTCTCTTTATTTATTTATTATTGTTGTACTAAAAGTATTTACTAGTTACAGATAAACACCATGTATGAATATTAATATATAATATAGCTTGAAGTTGTGAAGAACTTCGGCTCACCAATGAACGCTTATCTTAAAATAAGCTACTGCATCAACCCTTATGGGTTTATTAATCCGATGTTGTTGGATCTACTGCACGCTAAAAGGTTTGCAAGAGACAGTACGGAAGACCCGTATAAGTATTAGGAATTCTTTAATTATATCTGTGAGACTTTCTATTTTAATGTTTTTATCTAGGATAAGGTAAAATTTAGACTTTTTGGTCAAACTCTTACTGATAAAGCCCGTTCCTGGTATGATTATTGTCCTATAAAAATTACTGATACTTGGGATAAATTATCCTCTACATTATTGACTAATTTCTTTCTAGAAACCAGGTCTCTTGAACCAGGTTTCTTGGAGCAAGGCGTACGATAACCAGCTTCAAAATCCTTCGAGAAGAAAACCTCTACGAAGGCTACTCAAAGGTTCAGGGACATTCTAAATTACTGTCCCCATCATAAATTCCCACCTTGGTTAATTATTCACACTTTTTATGCTTGTCTTAGTGCAAAAATAGAAATGAACTAGACTCTATTTGTGAAGGATCCTTTACTGAGTTTAGTGCCAATAGAACCTGGGACTTGTTAGAAACTATATAAAAAGTAAGGAATCTTTTGATAGTATGAAATTAAAAATGGAAGAAACTCCTATAGAACATAATTGTATTATAAATTTCCTACAATCTGGTAAATTAAAATAATTGCTTGGAAATTTTAAAATTGATTCTGACATTGATTGCGCAAATTTTTAGAACATATGCTGAGAATTTGCAGCTACCAAAGGATTAGGATCACTATGAGCCGCCAAGTACTTCAAAAATTAATTGGAAAAAGTTGGGAGCTATTAGATCCAATATTAATATAGTAAAGGAGATCCTAGAACCTGAATGTGTTGAAAATGAAGTGATAATGATCAACTCAGAAACATCTCAGTCAATTGAGGTAAGCTTAACGGTAAGGATGGAGCTAAGCCAAAAATCTCATTTCACTTAGGCGAAACAGATTATTTGGGACTGTGTGATCTAAGTTCCAGAAGAAATATTATATTATATTCCATTTACGAGGGATTTTGTTATTATCTTAATGATTCAGATCTTGGACCTACTAACACTACTATAATGCTTTCAAATGGGACTTTGTAGGGATCTCACGGTATCTTACGTGATATTTATATTTCAGTTAGACCATTTGTTTATCCTATTGATTTTCATATTATTGATATGTATATAGATCCTTTTTGTCCAATTATCTTAGGCGGGCCTTTCTATGTTGCTACTAAGTTCAATATTGACAACAACAAAGATACCATGTCTCTACAAGTTGCAGAAGAAGAAGTGAAGTTTGAATTTAAACAATTCAAGAAGTTGCCTTACGAAGAAAAACAGAGATAAAAGAAGAGAGTACTATTGTAGAGTTGGCTACTATTTGTTTTAGTACTCCACAATATGAACTAGAAATAAGCTTAATCAATGATGATTCAATTCCAAGCGATGAAGAGAAAGAGGAAGTAGATGATATCTTAGACTCGGCTCCAGAAGTGGAGAGTCTTTTCAGTAATGAACATGAAGAATTAGAAAGAAAGGGAGATGAAGAACCACCAACACTTGAGCTAAAGCCCCTTCTAGAAGGTCTAAGGTATGAATTTCTAGATGATGAAGGTAAGTGCCCAGTTATTGTTGACTATAACTTCCTGAGGAAGAAAGTGAGAAATTATTAAATGTGTTTGTCGAACAACAAGAAGCTTTTGGTTACACTCTTAGTGATATTAAAGGAGTAGATCCTTCTATAGTTACGCACAATATACCTATGGATGAAGTTGTTGACACTCAAAACAGACTTAATCCTAGAATGAAAAAAGTGGTAAGAAAAAAAGTTATTTGTTTGTTAGATGCATGCTTATTTATCCTATTTCTGATAGCAAGTGGGTAAGACCCGCTCATTGCATACCTAAATAAGGTGGAATCACCATTACCAATAACGATGATGATAAGCTCATTCCTACTAGGACGATTACCAGATACAAAATGTGCATTGACTTCAGAAAATTAAATAAAAGAAACAATAAAGAATTGTAAATCTTTACCTTCCATGGAGCAGATTTCAGAAAGATTAAATGATAACTCCTACTACTGTTTCCTAGATGGTTATTCTGATTATTCATAAATTTCCATCCAACCAGAAGACCAAGAGAAAACTACTTTCACTTACCTTATGGTACTTATGCTTATAGATTGATGCCTTTTGGTTTGTATAATGTTGTTGCTACTTTTTAGGAATGCATTCTGGATTTTTTTGACAACCTTGTTGAGAACTCCATGGAAGTCCTCATGGACGACTTTGTTGTTTATGGAACTAATTTTGACCAATGTATTTGCAACCTTAATAAAGTTTTGTAGCAATGTCAACAAGCGAATTTGGTCCTCAATTGGGAACGATGTTGCTGCATGGTAAGAGAAAGTGTAGTTTTTGGACACAAGGTCTCTATGAAACTATTGAAGTTGATGATTATTCGATTATTACTTTAGAAAGATTATCTAAACCACAAGATGTTAAGGGGGTAAAGAATTTTCTTGGGCATGTAGGGTTCTGTAGACGTTTCATTAAATATTTTGCTATGTTATCCGCGCCCTTGACTAATCTATTACATAAAAATACTCATTTTTCCTTTGATAATGAATGCATTACATCTTTTGAAAAACTAAAACAAGCCTTAGTGTCAACACCTATTATTCAACCACCCAAGTGGGATGAACCCTTTGAGATATAACATGTGATGCTAGTGACTATGCAATAGGTGCTATGCTAGGACAATAGGATGGTATTAATTTAAATGTTATTTAATATGCTAGTCGTATTTTTAATAAGGATCAAAAGAATTATGCCACTACTGAAAAGGAATTTATTGTTGTTATATTTTCATGTGATAAATTTAGACTTTACATAGTGAAGTATAAAGTCTGATCATCAAGCTTTGAGGCACCTTCTAGCAAAGAAGGATGCAAAACTGTGTTTGATTAAGTGGGTACTGCTACTTCAGCAATATGACTTACAAACCGAAGAGGTAAAGATAACCTTGTAGCTGGCCACCTATATTTTTTGGACACCTTTACTGTAAGGAAAATTGTAACACCTCAAATATATTAAATAAGATTACCAAATTCTAATCATCCAAGTTTAGGGTTAACAAAAACTTTTATTACTAAACTCCATATGAGTGCATATGTGATTTATAATAATGCATGAATGCTTGTCTTTGCCATGTTTGATTGCTATTAATGATAAGGATTAGTTTAAAAAGGATTACCACATCATCTAGATCATTTCCAAGAAAAATCAAATGAAAATAAAGTCAAATATGAAGCATATGATCATATGGTCATTTTGGCCAAAGTTAACCACTAGCCTACTTTGGCCATCTCTAGTAAAAGATTTCTAACAAACACAATTCTAATTCTTTTCACCCCCTGCTAGACCAAGTAAAAATGAACCTAAGCAAACTTTACAAACTTCCAGAAACTATCTTTAAATCTATTTAAGAGGCAATTCAAAATTTAATCAAGTGTAGGTACATAGATCATAATTTTACAAAAACCACTCAAATCAACACAACTTGACAATTCCTAGCAACCAGGGACTACCAAGCTTGTGACCATCACACTCACCAAAAATCATTCAAAAATTCTAAAGTTAAATTCATGCGACCATTTAGTCGAACACCTAGCAGACAGAGTACACACTCAACCACTATCTACTGTTTGAAATCAATCTTGTGCTCATCTTGGTACTGCAATCAACCTCACTTTCTCACCCACGATCATCCCAGTACCTGGTCGTGCAGAGGAGCAACCTCACTTGCCACATTGACTAGTGCCACGCCGTACCCAAGGGAGGTCATGCCGGTCGACCATGGACATCTCGCCGCACGCCACGTTGCCCTCTCTCATGATGCCTAGCTACTAGCCGTGACCTCACCGCCCCTCTCTGTCCACCCCTTGATCAACGGCAAGGAGTGGAGACGCTGGAACAGCCGCGCCCATTTAAGCCTCTGCCATGCTGAGAACACGATGGAGCGCCGAAGCCGCCTCACGCAGCCACACCGCGCCTCGCTCTCTCCGCTTGTACCCACAACTGTCGCATCACCAGCCACCTCCCAGACATGATGGTTCGCCATTGTGCGCCCCGTGACCACCGTACTGGCTAATGAACACCGCCGTACCTGAACAGAGCACCGACATCGCCCGACCGACTGAGACCGCCCCTTGCCGCGCCACTACGCACGTGACGATCGCCGCAGTTCACCGCGTCGACCCTTGCCATCCGCCATGCCTATCGCGACCTGTAGCAGCGTCACCAATGAAGCCCGACCATGCCGCCCTGCCTCCACCGCTAGTGTATAAATAGGAGCCACCCTGATACATTGCAAATGTATCTATAATTTTTGATGTTCCACGCTTGGTTTTATCTACTTTTTTGTGTTTTGTTCAAACTTTGGAGTACTTTTCATATGATTTTTTGGACTAACCTATTAATAAGAGCCATAGTGTCAGCTGCCTGTTTTCTGCTGTTTTTGGTTTCAGGAAGTCATAAAATGAATATTCTCGGAATTGGACGGGACAAATGAAAGGAATATGCCCGAGAGGCAATAATAAAGTGGTTATTATCTTATTCCTTGTTTATGACAAATGTTTATTTTGCATGCTATAATTGTATTGATAGGAAACGTTAATACATGTGTATTTAATAAACAAATAAAAGGTTCCTAGTCATGCCTCTCTTATGGACTAGCTCGTTGATTAACAAAATGATCAAGGTTTCCTGATCATGGACATTGGATGTTGTTAATAACGAGGTCACAACATTGGTGGAATGATGTGATGAACATTCATCCGAAGTATAGCATTACGATCATTCTGTTTATATTGCTATAACATCATACGAAGTAATCTTAGTCCTTAGACCATGAGATCATGTTAATTGCTAACACCGGAAGAGTATCTTGATAACATCAAACGTCACACCGTAACAGGGTGACTATAAAGGTGAGTTCAGTGCTACGAAGGTGTTATGTTGAGGCTCATGGATCAAGAGTGGGATTTGGCCATCCCGATAACGGATAGATATACTATGGGCCCTCTCGGTGATATCACATTGAAATAGCTTGCAAGCAAGTGATGTGATCACTAGAATGTTATATCACGGGAACAAGAAAAGAGTGCATGTCGGTAACGAGATCAAACTAGGTATTTGGATATCGATGATCGAATCTCGGACATGTAATATATCGCGAGACAAAGGGATTTAGTTACAACGTTAAAGGTTCTCACGATCACAGAAGTCATCGTTGAATGTGTAGGAGTCAGTATGGATCTCCAGGTCCCGCTTCTGATTATTGATCTGAGAGGGGTCTCGATCATGTCTGCATTATTTGTGAACCGTAGGGTGACACACTTAAGGGATACCGACACCATTTGGAGCAAATATGTTTCAGATAAAGATTTAAGAAAGCACTAGAATTATTTCAATAGACACCGAAACTGTTTCGGGTGAAATTGCTGAAATTGGTTCTGCATGTAATATTGAAATGTTGCAGGGGGTTTTATGTGAATGTTTGTTAATTAAAGTAATTAACAAAATTCTGAATAAAAATAATAAAAGAGTTTTATTAAATGAGAGAGCATTAAATTTGGAGAAATTTAATGCATTTAAAGTGGAGACTTTAAAAGAGAATGTGAAGGGCCAAATTTATGTGGAGGGAGTTACCACCACATGAATGGAGGAGGTGAAGAGTCACCTCCTCCATGCGCCGGCCATGAAGGAGGGGCACCCCCTCCTCCTATAAAAGGATGGTGATCTACTTCAAAGTGCAAGTCCAAAGGTATTAGTATTTGACTATATACGCTTTGTACCATGTCTCATGTTGATGACACCACTATTGATGTTGATAGATTCTTTTAAAAGAAAAGGAATTGCTGAAAGAGAATCTATAAAATATTTGGCAGAAAATAAAAGGTTGGAGATGTCCAACTTAGGTATATAGAAGATATACATGTTATGGCTATATTCCTTGCTTGTTAAACAATGTGGTTCTTAGGTATTGGATACTGGTATTGGATACCGAGTTGGTTGGTATGAAGTGTCATACAGGACAACGCAATTCATGAACTACAATGGCCTAAGTAACTACCAAGAGAATGAGTGATGATGTTCATCGAAAACAAATAAAGTGTTATTGTGTTTTTCGTTGTCATCAAACCAAGCCTTCAAGATTTGTTTAAATAATTGTTATTTTGTTCCGGTACTATGAGAACAATGGTTGTTCAAATAATTACCGTATTCCATAAAGGATGGATGAACTTTTACAAGTCTAGTTGGAGAAATCACATCCATAAACACTATTGCTAAAATGTCGCAAGACAAATGATTGCAAGATCACTTATGAAGTGACATCGCTGTTTAAATTATATTGGAAAGAAAACATGAAGAAACTCCATGTTGATGGATTTTTGGAGTCTTTGATTTTGATAAATTGACGCATGTGAGACTTTCCTCGAGATAACTGAAACTCCGTCCATAGGCCAGAGAGGAACGAATGACTAGCTTATTGGAAATTGTGCATGCTGATGTGCATAGTCCATTATGTGTAGCCATATGCGATGGATCTTTTTGCTTCATATGCTTTCTCCAAAAATTTGAGTGAATATATCTGTATATTTACTTAATAAGGAAGAAGTATGAAACATTTGAAAATTGTTCAAAGACTTTCAAGATGAAGTGGAAAATCATTGTAACAAGAAAATAAAGAGTTTATGATTCGATCATAAAGGAAGATATTTGAGTTACATGTTTAGCAAAAACACCTAAGACTTGAGGAATTGTTCCATGATTTGTGTTTCCTGATAAACCATAGGAGTATGGCATATTCGAGAGATAAAATCAAACCATGTTTGACATGGTAAGATCAAGGGTGTCATTTATAAAACTGCCATTATGTTTTAAGGATTGAAGCTTTAGAGACTACCGCTTTTACACTGAAAAGAGCACCATCGTGATCCATTGAAATGATACCATATGAGTTATGGTTTGGGATAAAACCCGAATTGTCTTTTCTTAAATTTTGGTATGCTATGCATAAGTAAAATGTTTACAACCAAAGTCGGATAAGCACATCTTTGTAGGTTATCCCAAAGAATTTGTTGGGAATTTCTCCATAACACCGAGGACAAAAGAGTTTGTTACCTGGAATGTCAAGTTTCTTGAGAAGGAATTTTTCGTGAAAAGTTAAGTGGGAGGACAATAGAACTTTGATAAGGTTGTTGAACCTTAGATATATGTGCTAAGTAGCGCAGCGCCCGAAAGTGTCCCGGTGGCAGCCACAATGCTCATGGCTCTCGTGATGACAAAAGGTGTGATCTCGGAGATTAGAGTTCCTATAGAACCGTGTGGGTCGGTAAGAATCAAATAGTAAGATTTGATAAGCAAGTCGTTATTGTTTTGACAATGATGAACCGACTACATTCAAAGAAGCGATGATGGGCCCTGACTCCATAAAATGACTAGAAGTCATAGAATCTGTGATAGTATCCATACACGAGAAAACAAGTTTCTGAACTTGGAAGATCCTCCGGAAAGGCGTGAAGCCTATCGGTCGTGTTTGGATCTATAAAGAAATAAGACATGGATGTTTAACATCTATGAAATAGTCGACATGTCGGAAAGAAGTTTACGACAATGTTCAAGGAGTTGACTATGACAAGATTTGATCTTTCATAGCGATATATAGTCTTGACGGATTAATGTAGCAACCACTACATATAATTTGGTATATGGTAGTTGAATAAACAAAACAAGGTTCTTCTAATAGAACGGTAACCTAGGACATGTACATGACATGGTCCGGAGGGTTTTGTTAATTCAAAGGGTGCTAAAAGGGCATGTAAACTTCAATAGTTGAAGTAAGCATAGCGGAGTTGGAATCTTCATCATGATGAAACTATTAAAAGAGTTTAAATTCATCGGAGATGATGAAGATGCTTGCATTTGCAAGAAATTAAGTGGGAGCACTGAGACATATTTCTAATACATTATGTAGAGGACATATTGTTGATTGGAAATGATGTATCTTGTATTGACACAAGTTAAGAATTTCATTAAAATAAGATTTCGATGAAAGACTTGGGCAAACCAGGAATATTTGGCATCAATATCTATATGGATAGATTAAGGCGCAAATATGGTTGTGCCAGACATACATATATGAGATATTGAAAGAGTTCAATATGGAAACAACAAGAAAGGTTCCTGCTGCATGGAAAGAATTGTATCAAGATTCAAGTGTTTTGACACTTGGTGACTAAAATCACATGAAGATTTTGATCGATTATACCATGATATGTATATATCCACAATGTCCTATGCTCTAAATGTTATGAGCATATACCAGAATGATTCATAAGATGATCATTGGACAATAGTAAAGATATTCTTATGAGCTTTGGAAGAACTAAGAATATATCATGTATAAGTGACAAATAGTTAAAGGTAGTTCATTGTAAAGTGTTACATTGATACTAGTTTTGTCACAAGAAACAAATTAAATTTATCTCAATTTAGACTATGGGTGGCACAATATAATGGAAAGGATGTTCCATGATGGATTTGGATGAGTTCCAAAGTTGAGATATTGTGACGGATACTACAACAAAAGGCTAAGTATATAACTGCTATAGTAGCAGCAAAGGAGGGCATTTGTGTTAAGTAGTTTGTTATCAAACTAGGTGTGGTTCAAAGTGGGCTAATACTATGAAGATATATTGTGTGACAATAATATCAACATATTTTAAACCCGAACGAACCGAAGGTCTCACCAAAGGACCAAATTTATACAATGCCATCTCATTTGGGAATGAGTGATGCGTAGAGACGCAAAGACATGCAAATACACACGGACTTGAAACTGTCAGATCTAGAGATTATGTTAACCACTAGCAATCGCGTATATGCAACACCAGAAAGCCATAGGTGTTCAATACGCAAAGTTTTTCAAACTAGATTATTGACTCTAGTGCAAGTGGGAGACTGAAGGGAATATGCTCGAGAGGCAATAATAAAGTGGTTATTATCTTATTCCTTGTTTATGATAAATGTTTATTTTGCATGCTATAATTGTATTGATAGGAAACGTCAATACATGTGTGTTTAATAAACAAATAAAAGGTTCCTAGTCATGCCTCTCTTATAGACTAGCTTGTTGATTAACAAGATGATCAAGGTTTCCTGATCATGGACATTGGATGTTGTTAATAACGAGGTCACAACATTGGTGGAATGATGTGATGAACATTTATCCGAAGTATAGCATTACGATCAGAGTCATTATGTTTATATTGCTATAACATCATACGAAGTAATCTTAGTCCTTAGACCATGAGATCATGTTAATTGCTAACACCGAAAGAGTATCTTGATAACATCAAACGTCACACCGTAACAGGGTGACTATAAAGGTGGGTTCGATTACTGAAGGTGTTATGTTGAGGCTCATGGATCAAGAGTGGGATTTGTCCATCCCGATGACGGATAGATATACTCTGGGCCCTCTCGGTGATATCACATTGAAATAGCTTGCAAGCAAGTGATGTGATCACTAGAATGTTATATCACGGGAACAAGAAAAGAGTGCATGTCGGTAACGAGATCAAACTAGGTATTTGGATACCGATGATCGAATCTTGGACATGTAATATATCGCGAGACAAAGGGATTTATTTACGATGTTAAAGGTTCTCATGATCACAGAAGTCATCATTGAATGTGTAGGAGTCAGTATGGATCTCCAGGTCCCGCTTCTGATTATTGATCTGAGAGGGGTCTCGATCATGTCTGCATTATTCGCGAACCGTAGGGTGACACACTTAAGGGATACCGATACCATTTGGAGCAAATATGTTTCAGATAAAGATTTAAGAAAGCGCTGGAATTATTTCAATAGACACCAAAACTGTTTCGGGTGAAATTGCTGAAATTGGTTCTGCATGTAATATTGAAATGTTGCAGGGGGTTTTATGTGAATGTTTGTTAATTAAAGTAATTAACAAAATTCTGAATAGAAATAATAAAAGAGTTTTATTAAATGAGAGAGCATTAAATTTGGAGAAATTTAATGCATTTAAAGTGGAGACTTTAAAAGAGAATGTGAAGGGCCAAATTTATGTGGAGGGAGTTACCACCACATGAATGGAGGAGGTGAAGAGTCACCTCCTCCATGCGCCGGCCATGAAGGAGGGGCACCCCCCTCCTCCTATAAAAGGCCACCCTCTCCTCACTTCTCACAAACACCTCCTTGTGAAGGATCTCTCTCCCCCTCTAGTATTATTCCCCCATGGTCTCGGATTAGCGAGATACATGTTCCCGGTGGCTTTATCTGGAAAGGAGTTGCTGCTTCCGCTGCTTTGCTGGAGCAAGGGATGGAGGTTTTCGGCAGACGACGTGTGTGCGATCACGGATGCACTGCTTTGCGGTGCTGGACTTGGTGGTTGAGCTGGATCGATGGACGTCTGAGCCGGACCTGCTGGACTTCATCACGATCTTGAGATCGGCAAGTGTACGACTACATCAACCACGAGTTCCTACTCGTTAACAAAGCTCGTTGTCTATGAGGGTAAGTTCTCGTTGGATGTATGTCCACTCGTTGCTTTGTATAATGTTAACCTGAAGGTGGATTATTAGTCATAGATGCAGTTGGATGGAGGTCTATGTATAATGTTGTAATGCCCAATCGAATCTCAAAGGAGTCAAGATGATTAGTATATGCTTGTATGCTTTCTCGATGTTTGTCAATTGCCCCGCTGTAATTTATTCACCCAGCATGTTATCTATTTGAAGGAGAGCCACCTCTAGTGAACTATGGACCCCGATCCTTTCTTTTACATTCAATCTACAATCAACTGTTTACTGCTTTTGTTTACTTTTTGCAAACTATTACTTCCTTCCATTCGATACGTTTAATCCTCTGTTTTCAGCAAAACCGGTGAGATTGACAACCTCATTGCAAGTTGGGGGCAACATTCTGTGGTTGTGTTGTGCAGGTCTCCACATTGCTACTAGCACCGGTAGTGCGCCCTGCCAACGTTCAGCTAGCTACACCTTTGGGGTGTTTCCTTGCTCCTACTGGATTGATAACCTTGGTTTCGTACTGAGGGAAAGCTTGCTGTTGTGCTCATCATACCTTCCTCTTGGGGTTCCCCAACGAGCTCGATATATTTTGGGCCATCAAGATCTTTTTTACGCCGCTGTCTGAGTCAAGGACATCTTCACAAGGGGAGTCCCTCATAACCAATCTCTTTAATTTGTTATTTTAGTTTTTCTTAGTTTACTTTTGCTTTGTTTGCTTGCTTCTTTATCAAAAACACAAAAAAAATTAGTCTTACTAGTTTGCTTTCTTATTTAAAAACACAAAAATTAAGTCTACTTTAGTTTTTGCCTCTTCCTTAGCTCAGCATGTTGATCCCTAAATTCACCCTGAAAGACCTTCCAATAGGTAGTGGTTCAATAATTGGAAAAGATAATATTGAAGAATTCTTTAATCATGTTAGTAAACATGAGGATATTGAGGATAGATCCATTGCAGAACTTGCTCCAAACTATGAGATTGCTGCAACTTCTTTAGTTCACATGTTGGAAGCTAGGTTTGTTAACCTTAACCCCTTAATGCAAGTAATGTTTCTTAAACTTAAAGAAATTGATGATCCCGAAAAGAGAGATTTTGTCCTTGAAACTTTGCTTAAGGATTTCTATGATGTTGCCAAGGAAGCTAGAAAAGTCTTTGAACGTTTCAATATGCTAGGCTCATGTGTCGATGTTGTTGGTACACGAGAAAAGATGAACAAAACTGAACCTAATGGGGAGGAAACTAAGATACCAATACCCTTTAAACTGGTAGCAATGCATGAAGCCATAGAAAAGAATCTTGATTGGATTGTTCCTGAAAACCCTTTTGATGAAAATAGTGAACCTAAGAGCATTGAGATAGGATCCTCTAGAACTTATTTGGATGATATACCTTGCCTTGTTGAAGATATTTCTGGTATTGGTCTTAATGCTTCTTCATTTGAGAACACTTGATTCTTTTTGCTTCTTATGCCTAACTTAAAAGCGTTAAAGAAAAGTACTTATTGGGAGATAACCCAAAAGTAATAACCTCTCCTTATCCTTTTTATTTGCCTTTTGTGCCAAGAGTAACCTCTACTGAGAGAGAAGTAATGATTGGGAAAGTTGCTGTCCCGAAACAGATTTCTGTGCTTCACCGTAAAAATTCGTGTAAAATCTCTGTACGTCCTTTTGAGGCGTGAATTTTTGTGCTTATGCCCCAAGTTTTTATATAAATTTAGTTAGTTCAACACTTTTTGATTTGAGCAACAGAATGTCTTCGAAAAAAAATCATCTTTACCTGCTAGTCTGTTTTGATAGATTTCTGCCATTTTCTGCATTTGCTTCTTGTTGGTTCCTTTTTGAGTTCTTTTGGGGAATCGAGATTTTTGAGGGAAGTGCTACAGTAGCTAGTGTTTTAATGGAAGTTTTATTGGTGTTATAAATGAACCTTAAGACCTATTATCTTGAGTGCACTAATGTTGCTAATAAAGATTGTGTGAAGTTTTGTATGAAGGAAAATTTTCAGGTGTATGGAAGGAATGAGTAATGAGATGAAGGATGGACTAAAGCTCAAGCTTGGGGATGCTACGCGTGTCACCCCAAGAAATATCCAAGAAGTACAAGTGTCAAAGCTTGGGGATGCCCAAGGCATCCCCCTATTCATCAATAAAAATCTCAGGTTTCTTCCAATCGCTTCATTTTTATTGTTTCATGCACAGTTGCGTTGTTCTTGGAGCGTCTTCTTTTTCGTTTTCGTTTTGGTTTTTCGTTTGCTTTGTTTGCTTAGTTTGGTGAATAAATTGGTTGGACCCCCTCTTTCATAAATTGGTTTTCAAATAGTTTGGTTTGGATTGGAAAAGAGTAGGAAACTTCATGCTTAAGTGGTAAAGAGAGTTTGTTTTTGACTGTGGCCTATGCTTTTTCATGCCATGCTCGATATTGTTTTCGCTTTATGCTTAGTATTCTTTGCTGTAGCATGACTTGTTATAAACAATTGAGATTGCTTAATGTGCCTTGGATGAATCATGCGTCGTTTTCGCATATAAAGCATAGTATTGTGGTATTCTCCTTTGATGCTTTATTTGGGTTGACTTGGGGCATGCTCACACCATGTTATGACTATTCCAAGTCAGCATAAGCCTTTATGATCCTTTAGTTTTCAACTTGTAGTATCATTTTATGCTTTGATCAATGATGTTTTGTCGCTCTGCATGATTATGGCCATTATTGCTCTCTTAGTTTGTCGCTCCCAGTCTTTTGCTAGCCTCCACAACCAAGTATGAGTTCCACTCATGCATCCAACTCCCTAAACCAAGTTATTCCAAAGAGTCCACCATACCTACCTATTAGCATATGCTATTCCAAGTATATTCATGTTTTTGTTTACCTTCCAAATTAAACTTGTTATGAGAAAACTAGTGATTAAAGCTCTCACGAACTTGATGGCACACTTTAGTTTTCTTGCCCTTAATAAACTTGAACCATTGTGTCGTCTATGTTCTATATGCTTGCACTTATTTGTTGGGGATTAGCAGAACCATGCTATCATGGGGAACGCTTTCAACATTGCACTGGTACTTTGTACCTAGTTGATATCATGCTCTTTTGTCTATGGATGTCGTCGGTGTGAAATGAAAGGGGAGCTTGTATGTCCATGGAGTTAGGTATATGTGTTAGAGAAACGGCTGGGCCACTGGTCTAATCCATGCTGACATGGTGGAAACCTACAGCGTAACCATAATGAGCTGTCTATGAAGCATTCTTCTTATAAAAAAAGAGTCCTATATTGAGAAAAAAAGAGAAAAATTAAAAAAAGATATTATGAAAAGAGGAAAGAGAGAAAAAAGCACCATATTCCCATGGTAAATAAGAAGATTGCTGAGATGCTTGTTGTCTACTTGCCTTGTCATTTTGATATGGGGATTCTTTCGTATCATCGGGCAAGGGGTACCCTGTTGGCGGTTCTCTGTGATACACATGTACTTACAATGATAAGAACTTACCAGTGACTAAACTTGAGTAGCATGAGGAGCGACCCTCGTATTCAAGGGACATGAGATTTCTAACTTATACTTCATCAAGCATGTACACCATAGTTTGTTCACTTTAACCTTAATCACTTCAAGATGCTTATGATAGGGGAAATGAGAGCTGAAAGCTATAAGTACCATAATTTTTGGAAGCTCTTTATGAAACTTGAATCTCTGCTTCCTTTTATGAAGGCCTTTCTTCCACCATTATATTGTGTCTCCACCTTCTACCTTTATGCACCTACTTTGAGAGCATAGTGGCCATTCTTAGTTCTATGTGCATTGTCCCAAGACTAGTTGATTGGTGCATAACTTGATATTGCTTGTTTTGAACTATTTGTATCTAGTCACTCTTATGAACTTTGAAGGTGTCCTATGCATTTATACTTGCTACTCTATGAGGGACAAGCTGAATACTACTATGCTATGTTTTCTTTATGTGAAACAAACAAACGTCTTGCAAAGCATTGTTATTCATGAATCTTTTGTTTGTGCCTTTTCATGTTGCAACATAGTTTCTTTGTCTTATTTCTAGAACTTTATCTTTCATGTTATGATTGAAGTACTATGATCCCAGCTTTGAATGTTTTACAAATACTTTGATCAAGTTTATGATGGTGCGTGTCACCTCAAAAATTATTCTTTCTTTTTATCACTTACCTACTCGAGGACGAGCAGGAGTTAAGCTTTTGGATGTTGATACATTGCAAATGTATCTATAATTTTTGATGTTCCATGCTTGGTTTTATCTACTTTCTTGTGTTTTGTCCACACTTTGGAGTACTTTTCATATGATTTCTTGGACTAACCTATTAACAAGATCCATAGTGTTGTTTTCTGCTATTTTTGGTTTCAGGAAGTCAGAAAATGAATATTCTCGGAATTGGACAGGACAAAAGCCAAAGTCATTATTTTACCGGGGGACACTTAGAGCCAGAATACGAGACGGAGAGGGGCTGGGGCCTAGCCACACCACCTGGCCGCACGGCCACGCCTGGCCTGCGCCAGGGGGTGGTCTGGCCGCCCCAGGCAGCCCCTCGGCCTCTCCTTCCGCCTATATATTGCCTCTAATACGGAAACCCTAAGTACCCGATCAAAATTCCACGAAAGAGTCTGTAGCCGCCATCATCTCCATCCCTAGATCGGGAGGGATCTGAAGCTCTTCCCGGCACCCTGCCGGAGAGGGGAATTCACCCTAGAGGCCTTCTTCATCATCATGCAAGCCTCTGGTGTGATGCGTGATTAGTTCATCTCTGGACTACGGGTCCATGTAGTAGCTATATGGCTGCTTCTCCTCCTTTGTGCTTTCATGTTTAGATCTTGTGAGCTCCGTTCATGATCAAGATCATCTATTTGTAATTCTGCATGTTGTGTTTGTGGGGATTCGATGGATATTGAGATGCTATTTCAGATTGATTATTGATTCTATCATATCTTTGTTATTTGTGATCTTGCATGCTTTTCGTTGTTAGTAGCTATCTTGTCCAAGTAGATGCTAGCAACTCCAAGAGTTAGTATTTATGCTCGATATTGGGTTCATGCCTCTGGTAATCTGGGGAATGACAGAAATCTCTAAGGTACTAGATTTGTTGTTGCTACTAGGGAGAAAACAACAATCCTTTGTTCATAGAACAATCGTATTGTTTACTTTACACGCAATTCGTAATGCAATAATCTGTTGCTTGCAACTTAATACTCGAGGGGGTTCGGATGATAACCTAAATGTGGATTATTAGTCATAGATGCAGTTGGATGGCAGTCTATGTATAATGTTGTAATGCCCAATCGAATCTCAAAGGAGTCAAGATGATTATTATATGCTTGTATGCTTTCTCGATGTTTGTCAATTGCCCTGCTCTAATTTGTTCACCCAGCATGTTATCTATCTTAAGGAGAGCCACCTCTAGTGAACTATGGACCCCGATCCTTTCTTTTACATTCAATCTACAATCAACTATACTATTTTGTGTTTACTTTCTGCAAACTATTACTTCCTTCCATTCGATACGTTTAATCCTTTGTTTTCAGCAAAATTGGTGAGATTGATAACCTCATCGCAAGTTGGGGGCAAAGTTCTGTGGTTGTGTTGTGCAGGTCTCCACGTTGCTGCTGGCACCGATAGTGCGCCCTACCAACGTTTAGCTAGCTACACCTTTGGGGTGTTTCCTTGCTCCTACTAGATTGATAACCTTGGTTTCATACTGAGGAAAAACTTGCTGGTGCTCATCATACCTTCCTCTTGGGGTTCCCCAACGAGCTCGACATATTTTGGGCCATCACACCCCAACCCTCAAACAGCACACCATCTCACTCCTCTCTCTCAGAACCACCCCAGACCCCTTCCCGGAGCAAGGCGAGCACCACCCCGCCAGAATTTGACCGGAGCTCGCCGTTGTAGTGAAGAAAGGGAGCAGTTGATTGGAGCCACCCAGGAGCTGCCGTGACTGCCAATCGACTTGCCGTCATCGACAAGCCCATTCGCCCCCATCGCTGAACCTAGATGGAGCCCTGGTAAGCCCCTAGCAACCCCCGCCGTTCCGCTAGGTGTAGAATCTCGTCGGAGCACCGCGACGTAGACGACGAACCTCAACCATAGATCTCGTTCTAATTGTAGGGCTGATATTGCTAGATACCGTTTCGGTTAGAATGATCCACTGACGAGTAGGACCCGCATGTCAGTAGCCCGCTGCGCGTATGTGATACGTCCAATTTGCATCACTATTCTATGTCTTAATTCACTATTATTCATTGATATATTTCATATTGAGAGGTGATACTTATGTTATTTCATCTATTTTTGCATGGTTGATGACTTTTGGAGCATGGACCGCTGTAGTCAGGATTCTGATGGAAAAGGTGCTCTTTGGAGGCAAAATTCACGAAGATCAGAAAATCTGGGAAAATATACGAAAAATCCTATTTTTCCATAAGACTCAGGATGCCATAAGATGGAGTGGAGGTAGGCCATAGGGGGCCCACACCACCCCATGGCACGGGCAGGCCTAGGCTGTAACACCCTCGGAATCGGCCCTATGCAAGTTTTAGCGAATCCCGCCAAACCCGCATAGAAACGATTCAAAGGTGCCCACCAGGCACTTTCGTGCGGGTGGAAAACGAAGTAATATCATTACACAATAGTCCACGATGGAACCCACAAAACAGATATATACAACAATGACTCCAAGAGTCAAGAATACAGATATACAATACAAAGATCCAAATCACCTTGAAAACGATACATCATCCGACTACGGACAAGAAGCAAATCGAGCTAAGAGCCCTGAAGAATAACCAATGGCGTCCATAACCCTGCCCAGGCCAAGCCGGAAGGGTAACCCTGCTAACGACGTCGATCTCAAAACCTGCTAAAAACAAAAGGGGTGCCGGCAAAGGGCAAAGGAAAAGAGAGCGTCAAGATCGAGGCCAAGACACAGCGAGACTAGAATTGACGTCCTCGCCTACACATAGGTATGGTGGATCAAGCGGCAAAGCATGCACTAAACAACCTATAGAGACTCGATATAACCGCTACCATCGAGAGGGATAAGAAAGACCTATTCGGAACCAACCTAATACTATCACCAAGCATACCCATCCTGGTATTTCCCCCTCGATACCAAACGAGGAAGTCAACCGAGGAACTCACACAGTTGGTAGTTTTATTCATTCCGTTATAGTTGCGGCAATTACTAGTCAAATATAGATAGCATGAGTCATCCTGATATAATAAGCAGTGGGCAGTTTTAGTTAACCATTCTGTTGTAGTTGCAACACTTACTAGTCAGATACAATTAGCATGAGGTATCCCAAACCCAGCAGTTGTTGGTACTTTTATTTAGACATTCCGTTGCAGTGAAGCTGATTACTAGTCATATCGGATACAAGTCAAATTATAACAGTAAAATTTAGTTATAGTTGTCTATGATCGAGAACTATGCTCCAAGTCGTCCATAACCACGGACACGTCTTCTCGAAAAGATTAAACCCTGCAGGGGTGCACCAAAGTTTCCACACGCACCTACACCCTTGTTGTCAGATCAGGTAGGTACAAGATCACAAAACATACACCCAACGGTATGTCGACGGGGTTTCGGACACGACGCTTCCTGACCCAAAAGCAAGCAGGGCCACCCCACTAAGCTACCCGTAACGAAGTCGGTCGGTCTCCGAGACGGACCCAGGGTTTGTGTCGACGGCTGTAAACGACTGGGAACCCGAAAGTGTGACTGGGCTTGTCGATACAGCGAAAACGTGTCACGGGGTTCCTAAACAGTACAGGCGCTCCACGCGCAATCATAAATAAAGCAGTAAAGCATGGCATAAGTACAGGATAGTAATAAAGCCCCAAACTACTTTGTGGCCCCCAGTACAGTACTTGGAATCAGGTACTAAATCGATGGGGGTGCCCACACACCCCACCTGTGGTTAGCGCGCTCGATCTCGGAACATGTGTCAAGAACTCGGGGTCCTACGGGACACCAGTGAGCGGTTAAAAACCAAATATTGTCTATTAACCACCGGTGCCTCTGCATTTACCTACTTTCAATTTTAGTTATTAAACGGTAATTAAATCCATGATCATCTCCAACATTAAACATGCCGATTACTCCAACAACTGTGGTACTCGATGACACGCAACAGCACTTGAGCAAGCGACTACAACGCGCAAGTCCAGCTATCTACCAAACAACAGGTAATAGGATGTGTCCAAGGCAATATAAGGCTGCAAGGGATATCACGGGTACGAAAACTAGAGCATCGCAACACAGATAGCAATAGATCAACAGGAGGATATAAAGACTATAAAAGTAAAATAGGTAGAAAGGGGGAGATTGCTCGCCTGAAAAACATTGTCGAAGGTTCATCCGAAGAACGGGCGTCACTCGCATCGACTCATCGGCCTAGTCCATGAAGAAGCAAAGCACTAGAAGAAACACCGGATGCACTATTTAATACTACGGCAGAAGATCGGGCATGATGCATGTATGATGTATGACATGGCAAATATGCGATGCAATTAGGCCATATTAAGCGGAACCAGGGTCCCGACAATTAATTAATATGTTCAAGTTGTTTAGATACCCCGCAATTTAAATGTTGTCTAAACAAGGCAAAACATTTCATCGGTTTGCTATACAAATTTAACTGGTGTCAATATAAGACTAGATATGCCGGCATATGGATCCCATATTTAATTTAGGTGAATCATCGAAACACCCCCAAACACCCATAATATGTATGCAAGCATGACAATTTAATATGCACAAATTAAACATCATGTTATAAAAATATAGAGGCTTAGGGTCACACATTGGATCGAAGATCTTGGGGTTCCAGGGTTCGGTCGACAGGGTTCGGGTTCGGTCTTGACGGAATCGGCCTCCGGATCCACATCCGTGAAGAAGGCCTTGGCGTCCCAGATCGGTCTTCGGTTCCCGGGAACGATCTTGCGGTATGATGTCGGGGTCTTCGAGGAGCGTCTTGTACATTTTTCGGCATCACGCCGGTCTCGGGGCCTCGGAACTTGAACCGCTAGAAGATCTTTTAGGTCCTGTTCGGCAACAGTAGTGTTTGTCTAGCCCAGGGGCACACTAGCACACGAAGCACACACGTACAGAACATCATTAGAGCATTAGAGGGCAGAACCGGATGTCCTGTACAGGCCAGGGAGGAGGAGGCTTCTCGGGGACATGCGCGAACAGAGCGGGGCATATTAGGGGAAGAAGCTGGGGCGTCGGGAGACGAAGGCAAGGGAAAAAGCGGGCCAAGGGCGTCGGTGCAAGGGCGACAGCGCGGTCCACGAGGAAGGGTGGCGCTGGGCTCGACGAGGAGGGCGGTGGGCGGAGACGACCAGGCAATGGATCCTGCTGCAGGAGCGGGCGGCGGGCATGGGCGTGGCGCCTTGGATCGAAGCGGCTGGCGGAGGGGTCCGCACGGTTATAGGGGAAGAGGCGACAACCGGCGACGGTCGCTGACTAAGGTGGCACCATGGAGGGAGGGTCCTAGCGGCGGCCGGAGAGGAAGGCGTGGTAGAGAGGGGGTCATGCGGCTTTCATGAAAGCGAGTGGGGAAGATGGGGTGTCGAGGGAGAGGTGAGGGAAACGCGGGGTCAGGGACGCGTCGGTGCGGAAGCGAGCGAGCGACAGGGGAGGTTGTCGGGGAGTGGGCCAGGGAGAGGAGCGGGGTGGGTTCAGGGAGCAACAAGAGCTGGGGATCGAGTACCGCGTGTGTGGTGTCGTGTGGAGGTCGGGTGGGTCGGGTCCAGGGGATGGCGGCGGGAGTGGGGAGAGGTGGGATTAGGGTTAGGTATGTTAGGGTTTGGTCTAGTGGGTTGTAGGTGGCATGTTGGCTGGGCCTTTGGGTCTGGCTGACTGGGCTGCCTCCCTCACTAATAAAAATAATTTTATTATTTATAATTTTCTTTCTTTTAAAATACAACATTTGTAAAATTGTTTCAGACAAATAAAAGATCCGGACGGATCTAGGGTTTCGATTTAAACAAAGAGGGAATATCTAGAAAACAAAATAGGCTTTTTAGAAAATGGTTTTTGGAGAATAGATGCATGCAGATGCCATGATGATGCATAGAGGTAACCGCAGGCGATTTTCTAGTAGTGGTTTTACCCGGGGTGCTACAATTCGACACCACTAACAATGGATCTCGCCCTCGAGATCCGCCTCATCGTACGGGGAAGAAGGTCGACAGCCGAAATCTTCTCGCTTCATGTTGATCCTCGCGACACCACTATCAAGGGTTCTTTCTCCATCTTGAGATCGGCGACACCACCAACAAGGGGTCGTTGATCATGTTCATAGAAGAAACTCCGGATAATCAACGGACGAAGTTAAAGGTAAGGCCACCTATAACTTCCCTGGAAGGAGTAAGAATTGCATTGATCCACTGATTCAATGTACAAGGCGAATGATAAGAGTAGTGGTATGGTCGCGACTCCATCCCGCACTCAAAGCATTACTCTGTACACAAACAGACGGGTTATGCAACCAACCCTCAGAATTTAGACTGAAGATCTCAACAAACGAGGTTCGGAAGCAAAGAAGTGATGTAGAGTCTTTATCGGATCTGATGGATATGAGGTCGTCGCATTGAAAAACACCGGAAGATACAAAGAAAAATTTTAGTGAATTTTTGGGTCCACTGAAAGATACAACAGATGAAAGATTCATCAGATAACATGAAGATTGGATGTAGCAACACCGTTACAAGAGGAAGGAAGTGAAACCCTAAGGCATGACAGAAACCCAACCACGAGAATCCTGGATTCGAAGCAAAGATAAGAGAGAAGATTCAAAACACGTTGAGGTAATAGGAGGATAGAAGAGGGTGCTACATAGGCCGCGCCTGGGAGTGGTGTGGCTGCCCTAGCCCACTCCAGCCTCTCCCCTCTGGCGTATATCATCCCATGAAACCCTAAGACTCGAGGAGCGACCACAGAAAGATTCCGCCGCCTCTGCGGGGCGGAAAACACCGAGAGAGAAAGATCTCTCCGGCAGACAGATTTCTGCCGGGGGAACTCCTTCCCGGAGAGGGGAGATCGTCGCCATCAACACCACCATCAAGCTGGACTTCATCAGGATCATCATCATCATCACCACCATCATCACCCTCAGCACCCTCATCACCATCTCCATATTGCTGTAACAATTGCGTTGAATTTGCATAGTTCATAGGGGAAACTTTCCCGGTGTTGATTACTCTTTGTAGTTGATGCTATTGAGTGAACCATTGAATTATTGTTTATGTTCAGATTGTTATACATCATTATTCCATCTCTGATCATGATCCATATGATGTCTTGTGAGTAGTTCGTTTTGTTCTTGAGGACATGGGAGAAGTCTTGTTGTTAGTAGTGGAGTTGTGTTGAGAAAAATTCAATAGATTGTTATTTAAGTTGTGGTGTACTTCTTCTAGTGGTGTCATGTGAACGTCGACTACATGACACTTCACCTATATGGGCCTAGGGGAATGCATTGTGTATTTGGCTACTAATCGTAGGGGTTTGGAGGATGTGAGAACCTAAACCTCCGTTAGGAAACCATTGCACAAGGGACGTAAGGGTCTTAGAGTTTAAAGCTGCGGTTAGGTTTCTACCTTAATTACTTTCTTGTACTTACGGATGTTTGCAAGGGGTATAATCACAAGTATGTATTAGTCTTGGATGGGGCGGTACATTAGCACAGGTTCACCCACACAACACTTCGCAAGATAGAGAAGATTAATCAACAATACAAAGCGAAAGCACTTGACAGTCTTCCCATGTGTCCTCGAGAACGTTTGGTCATCTATAGAAATACAACCGGCTTGTCCTTTGCTGCATAAATGATTGGGCCACTTGCTGCATTTATTCCTACTGTCTTTTATTTACTCGCACTTTGTTTACTTGCTTTATCGAAAACCCCTAAAAATCCGTTTGCTAAGTATTTGCAGAGAATTCCTAATCCATACCACTAGCCAGCACCTTCTGCTCCTCGTTGGGTTCGACACTCTTACTTATCGAAAATACTGCGATACACCCCCTATACTTGTGGGTCATCAAGACTATTTTCTGGCGCCGTTGCCAGGGAGTGAAGCGCTATTGGAGAGTGGAACTGGTAAAGGAAACTTCTACTGTGAGTATTGTTTACTTCTGTTAGTTGCTTTATTTTCGTTATGGATAATTCGCTGAGTTTCTTATTTGGTAATGCTACTAGCACTGCTAAGGTAGTAGATAAGCCACCACCTGCTGAGAAAGATGTTTTCACAATACCTACAAGAATTATTGATCGTGTTATGGATAACAACTATGTTGGGCATGGAACTGTCCATCCCGGTGATCATTTGCTCTTTATACACGAATTATGTGGGTTGTTCAAGTGTGCAGGTATTACTATAGATCAAGTTAATAAGAAGTTATTCTCATTATCGCGGAAAGGAAGAGCTGAGGAATGGTATAAGCTGCTGAAGAATGGTCAAGCTCTGGAATGGGAGGAAATAGTGCCTCTCTTTTATTCAAAGTTTTATCCTCCTAGTGAGATTCATAAAGATCGGAATCAAATATACAACTTTTGGCCTCTTGATGGAGAGAGTACAGCTCAAGCTTGGGGGATATTGAAGTTATTAATGCTCAAATGTCCCAATCATGAGCTCCCCAACAATATTATTATCAATAACTTTTATGCAAGGCTCCCTCTACATGATAAAGATTTATTGGATGCTTCTTGTGCTGGATCATTCACTCGTATGGAAGAAGAAGCTAAATGGGACCTTCTAGATCGTATTCAAGACAATGCTGAAGCTTGGGAGAATGACAAAGGTAGAAAGTCAGGTATAAATTATGATTATGAATGCATTGAATCTTTTATGGGAACCGATGACTTTCAAAATATTAAAAATGCTTATGGTCTAGATTCTCAAGCTATTGCTTCTTATTTTAAGGCTTTTGCTTCTTATATCGAAGTGCCTAAAAAGAAGTGGAATAAGTATCATGAACCTTATAAAGATGTTGCTAAAAGTGTTTCTTCAAGAAATACTGAAGTTTATACTGCTAATCATGTTTTACCTAAACCTTATATTGAGAAAATGCCTTTCCCAGTTAAGGTAAAGGAACATTCTATGATAGCTAGTATGGTTAATGAAAGTATGAATAAAGTTGTTGAACCTGATAAACAAATGGTTGATGAACCTATAATAGCAAATGTGAAATACTTTGTTACTAAATATGAAAAAGAGGGACACCCTATCCTTTGTAAGGATACCTCTAATATTGTTTCACATAGTGGTGTTATGAGAGCTAGTATTCCTGTGTTTTCTGTTAGAATAAGTGATCATTGCTATGATGGTCCTTGTGATAGCTATATTGTCAAGTTTATGCACGATACTGAAAGTTACTATGAGAGAGGGAAAAGTGTTCTTATGCATCTCAATAATATCAAGTTTCCTCGTTTTATGCTGAAAGTTTTTATGTTGCACTTCTTTTGCCTTCCTATGCAAGTTGCCTTTATTTTCAATAACTTGTTTGGTTACAAAATCCCCTTGCATAGGAAGTGGGTTAGACTTAAATGTGTGTGTTTTTGCTTTTTAATGCTCTCTTTCACTTCAATTCATATCCCTATGAGAGCTTCTTCAAAATTATCATGCCCATCTTAATGGCTATAAAGAAAGAGCTTTATGGGAGACAACCCAATTTGTTTTTGCTTTTAGTTTGTTTTTGTTTCTTTGAGTCTTGGAAGTTATTACTTCGGTAATAACCGCTCCTTATCCGTTTTGTTTGGTTTTTGTATCAAGATCAACCTCTAATAAAAGAGAAGTAAGATTTGGGGAAGTTGCTGTCCCGAAACAGATTTTTGTCCTTCACCGTAAAAATTCGTGAGAGACCTCTGTCTGTAGGATTGAGCTGTAATTTTTGTGCTTCTGCCCCAGGTTGTTATTTAACTTTTGTTAGTTTTGCACTTTTTGATTTGAGCAACAGAAGATTTTCGAAAAAATTGATCTTTACCTGCTGGTCTGCTTTGACAGATTTTGCCAGTCTTGCATTTGTTTCTTTATTTGATTTCCTTTTTGAATTCTTTTTGGGTTTTCAGAAGGAGTTGCTACAGTAGCTTATGTTTTGATGGTTTTCAGTTGAAGTTGGACTCAAAAGGTTTATCACTTCACTTATACTAATGTTGCTAATGGGAACTGTGTGAAGTTTTGTGTGAAAGAAATTTCCAGGAAGTGGAGATAATGGTGTAATAAGGAAGAGAAGGGTTTTATGACTCAAGTAATAAGGGTATGAAGATTAAGATATTGATGTTACTCAAGTGGTGACTCCAGAAGGATCCACTAAATACCAAATTCAGAGACCTGCAGAGTCCGTTTCCAACTAGGTAACAGTTCTGGTAAGAAAAGTTCCGCGAAAATACAATCCAACTATATTTTTGCAGTTTTCAGTCAATAAGGAAAGCTACTGGCGAAAAGGGACAGAACGAGCAGGTTGGCTCACACCACCCTGTGGCGCGGGCCCACCCCTGGCCGCGCCACCAGGTGGTGAGTCCACCCCGGACTCCGCCTCCGACTCGTTTTCTCCCAGTACCTTCCTTTTGATATGAAACTTCGTAATATATAACCCTCCCGGATCCCCCGAGGTTCGTATATCGTGTTTTTGTTGTGTTTTTGTTTCGATCTATTTTTGCTAGGACATACTCTTTGAAGGCTTAGAAGCACAATGGTGTCCACCAAGGATAAAGGGAAGGAGCCTATGGAGGAAGACCTCCAAGACCCCGGGAAGAAGAAGGAGATCAAGAGTGAAGGTGAAGAGGAGCAAGGCCAATGTCCGCATACCGGCACTACCATTGCAAGCATTGGAGTGGTGGCAAATCCAGCAATTGGAGGGAAGCCTCCTCATCACCGTTCAGATCCCTAGTCACTTCCTCCATGCACCAAGAATCCTTTCCATACCCTTATCCATGAGAATCAATACCAGAATATGCCCAAGGGGAAATTACCCTCCAATTGGGATTTGCCTCGTTCTAGCCATGCAGGAAAAGAAGACTTCAAGGAGGAAGAGTGGGGAAAGAATAGCAAGAGCTAGAATTCTCAACACGACATGATCATGAGCCGCATTGAGCAAAACTCACAGCTGATTCGTAATCTCACCTTCAAGATTGAGGACTTGGGGAAATTGATCAAAGAGATCATCAAGAGGATACCACCACCACCAAAGGAGTAATTCGTCATCAGGTTTGGCATCCCCTTGGTTTGTTCCAAGCTTGGGGGAGTGCCGCAGTATCATATCACTATCTTCTATCTTTTTACCTTATTAGTAGAGTCATATCATGAATAGAGGAGTTATTATGTAGTATGGTTTGCATTATGGAAGTGTCCCCTCTCTCGTTAGATATGCATCCCTTGGTGTGAGTTGCCGTTATGGAATATTAATGAGAAGTTCTATCATTCACTCTTTTGCATAGCTTATGTTAGTTTTCAATTCGTGGTTATATGATTGATCTTGTTGTTAGTATTGGTATCACTTTGGGATCATTGAGTTAATTTAGTTGGTTTTGGCAAACCTGGCCCGGTTAGTAGCAACACCTTTTTAAGAGTTGAAAAGAAAAAGATAGAAGTACTCTAGAGAAAAATAATTTCATCATCTTTCTTTCTTGATTTGCTCATAAGTCTAGTATTCTCTAGTTAAGATCTTTTGTGCTTCCAAGGAAGATTGCATGTTTGTCTTTATCACTTGTATGTTTGTTTGTTTCCTTCAACTCTTATACTTGCCACCCAGCCTTGCTAGCCAAAAACCTATACTGAGAGGGTATTCTTCTCGTGCATCCACTCCTTTAAACCAAAACCTTTGCCATTTGTGTCCACCATACCTACCTAGTAGCATTATTGCTATTCCAAGTAAAACCTTGTTTTATCTACCTCCCAAATTAAAATTGTTATGTGAAAATTAGTGATTAAAGCTCTCACGAACTTGAAGGCACACTTTACTTTCTTGCATTTAATAAACTTGAACCATTGGGTCCTTCTTTGTTGCGTATATGCTTGCGCTTTATGAGTTGAAGTTAGCAGAACCATGTATCATGGGGACCGCTTTCAACACTTCATTTGGTACTTTGTACCTATTTGATATCATGTTCTTTTGCTTATGGATCCCGACGGTGTGAAATAAAAGTGGATCTTGTAAGATATTGGAGTTTATATGTGTGTTAGAGAAACGCCTGGGCCGCTAGCCTAAGCCATGCCTAATCATGGTGGAAATTGCAGCATAACTATAGTGAGCATTCTATGAAGCATCCTCAATAAAAACCCATGCAAATAGAAAATAAAAAGATCACTGAGATGCTCACTGTCTGCTTGCCTTGTCATTTTGATTACGGGATAGCTCCTGTGTCATGTGCAAGGGGTACCCCGTTGGCGGTCCTCAATGATACGCATGTATTTACAATGACAAGAGCTTGCTTGTGACTGAAGTTGAGTAGCATGAGGATCGGTACTCATAAGTAAGGGGCATGAGATTTCAAATTATAACTTGTCAAGCATATCCTCTTAGTTGTGTCACTTTAACCTTAATCACCTAAAGATGCCTATGATAGGGCAATGAGAGCTGAAAGCTAGTAAGTATCATAATTTTTGGGAGCTCTTTATGAGACTTGAAATCCCTGCTTCCCTCTTTGAAGGGCCTTCCTTTTACTTTGTAGTTGAGTCAGTAAACCTATTCCCTTCTATCTCGGCAAGTATTTTGAGTTGTTGTGTTTCATTCATTCATATGGTGATTTATTCAATCATGTTTCTTATGTTCCTTGCTTTGCACATTGCTCTTATCTTGAAGTTTACTACTTTGAAAGCTTTCATTGAAAAACCAGCTATTTGTGAACTCCAGCAAATTATCAACTATTCTTCGACCGAGAGCTAAGTTTTCCATTACCAATTATGATTCACTTTATGTATCTTTATTGTGTTTCCTTTACTCATTGCAAGTTGAGTTATATATTAGTGAGTTGTCTTCTATTATGATCTATGTATTTGATGAATGTGATGCTTCTTGTCCGTATTCTTTTATCGACTCTTCACTCCATAAACTTGAGGCCATGTTTATTGAGCTCAGTTTTGCTTGGGGACAAGCGAAGTCTAAGCTTGGGGGGAGTTGATACGTCCAATTTGCATCACTATTATATGTCTTAATTCACTATTATTCATTGATATATTTCGTATTGAGAGGTGATACTTATGTTATTTCATCTATTTTTGCATGGTTGATGACTTTTGGAGCATGGACCGCTGTAGTTAGGATTCTGATGGAAAAGGTGTTGTTTGGAGGCAAAATTTGCGAAGATCCGAAAATCCGGGAAAATATACGGAAAATCCTATTTTTCCAGAAGACTCAGGATGCCAGAAGATGGAGTGGAGGTGGGCCACAGGGGGCCCACACCACCCCATGGCGCGGGCAGGCCTAGGCCGCGCCTGGGAGTGGTGTGGCCGCCCTGGCCCACTCCAGCCTCTCCCCTCTAGCGTATATCATCCCCATGAAACCCTAAGACTCGAGGAGCAACCACAGAAAGATTTCGCCGCCTCTGCGGGGCGAAAAACACCGAGAGAGAAAGATCTCTCCGGTAGGCAGATTTCTGCCAGGGGAATTCCTTCCCGGAGAGGGGAGATCATCGCCATCCACACCACCATCAAGCTGGACTTCATCGGGATCATCATCATCATCACCACCATCATCACCCTCAGCACCCTCATCACCATGTCCATATTGCTGTAACAATTGCGTTGAATCTTGCATAGTTCATAGGGGAAACTTTCCCGGTGTTGATTACTCTTTGTAGTTGATGCTATTGAGTGAACCATTGAATTATTGTTTATGTTCAGATTGTTATACATCATTATTCCATCTCTGATCATGATCCATATAATGTCTTGTGAGTAGCTCGTTTTGTTCTTGAGGACATGGGAGAATTCTTGTTGTTAGTAGTGGAGTTGTGTTGAGAAAAAATCAATAGATTGTTATTTAAGTTGTGGTGTACTTCTTATAGTGGTGTCATGTGAACATCGACTACATGACACTTCACCTATATGGGCCTAGGGGAATGCATTGTGTATTTGGCTACTAATCGTAGGGGTTGCCGGAGTGACAGCAACCTAAACCTCCGTTAGGAAACCATTGCACAAGGGACGTAAGGGTCTTAGAGTTTAAAGCTGTGGTTAGGTTTCTACCTTAATTACTTTCTTGTACTTACGGATGTTTGCAAGGGGTATAATCACAAGTGTATTAGTCTTGGATGGGGCGGCACATTAGCACAGGTTCACCCACACAACACTTCGCAAGCTAGAGAAGATTAATCAACTATACGAAGCGAAAGCACTTGACAGTCTTCCCATGTGTCCTCGAGAACGTTTGGTCATCTATAGAAATACAACCGGCTTGTCCTTTGCTGCATAAAGGATTGGGCCACTTGATGCATTTATTCCTACTGTCTTTTATTTACTCACACTTGGTTTACTTGCTTTATCGAAACCCCCTAAAAATCCGTTTGCTAAGTATTTGCAGAGAATTCCTTATCCATACCACTAGCCATCACCTTCTGCTCCTCCTTGGGTTCGACACTCTTACTTATCGAAAATACTGCGATACACCCCCTATACTTGTGGGTCATCAGCATGCTGTGTAGTTGGGCTGGCCCATTTCATTTCCCGCGCAGAGCCCAGCATTTCAAATAGATTTTTGCCATTTAGTTAAAAACCCTATTATGTCAGTAGATTCAAAATTCAATTCATAGAGATGTACTGAACCAAAATGCATGATTCCAATTTTGTTAGAAAGGTATTGAAAATATCTACACACTCCCATTGATTTCAAACCATTTGAAATTATAGAGCACATATACTAAAAATAACAAGATAAAGACTTTTACCACTTCAAACATTTTTATAAAATCAACCATAAATGCTTTTGAGTAGATTCCAACTCTAAAAAATCACACTTTCCATGATCTACATGAATATGTAAAAAGATTTGGTTTTATAGATATTAAATATAGACTAGTATTAAAAGAATGCTATATAGGATTTTCTAGTCATTTTAATATTATTAAATAGTAATATGAAATCTTGTAATATATGATCACCACTTTAAAACACTTTCCCAAGTATTGAAATATCTGGTGATGACATGTGTCAACATGATCCCATATTTTAATTAGAGGATATTAAATCTTAAGTACTTTTAATGAGTAGAAATTACTCTTCCAAAATAAGATGAATAAGAAGGTGTAAATATTTCATGTGGTGATAGAGATGATGCTAGATCATCTAGTGTGAGCCATGTGTGCTAAATAGAAGTAGTTAAGTATTGTTTGGTGATTGTGTATATTGAATGTATTTATAGACGCTAGTACCGACCCAGGATACGACGAGGAGGAGTACTTCGAGGAAGAGGAAGAGAACTTCAATGACTACACTGCTCAAGGCAAGTTATCCATGCAAGCCATCATTATGGAAGCTAGAACTTTGCATGGTATCTATGCAAGCCCACTATACTAGATAACATATGCAAAATGCCCTATGCATGCTTGGTTATACAACTTGATTATACCAATCCTAGTTTTACTTACCAGCTTGACCTTTCCTTTATTAAAGGTTCTTATCTAGTTAATGAATTGTGATTAGTGGAAAAGTAGGATGGATACCATCAGGATCATAGAATTAGTCTTGGATACTTGTATTGGACTAGTACCCCTCAATAGTGATACACTCCATACTAGTGGCTAGTGCTAAACTAAAACTTGATCACTTAGATGGGAACACCTGGTGAAAATGATTATGAAAACCTTGGAATGATGGTTCATTCTATTGAAATGTTTTGACATGTGTTATGAAACACAATGGGTTGATGATGAAACTAAATGAGGCATGAGCCTTGACTTTGACAAAAACTGATGGTTGGGTTTGGATGCGATACTATTCCAATTTTACCGTACAACCACAATACCTGAGTTGGGTAGGGATTAACTGGAAGTTTATATGTCTTAGTATGGGTTCCCTTGTGGAAGAGGTGAGCTGAGGCTACCTCGTGAATGAATGTCCACCTATGAAGTTCCCGGGATGACAGGTGGTCATGGCTAGGAGGCCAAGCTCATAGGGGAGGTGCCTATACTAGGGTGTGTAATTGAAAGGTTAAGATTGATTATCTGCATACCAAGTATGATGATTCAGGGTTATCCCTGATGGATGTATCGAATTTTGTGGTGAAAGTGTACAATCTCTACAGAGTGTCAAACTATTCGAATAGCCGCATCCGTGGTTATGGACAGTTGGAGTGGTCATACTGTTCAGTTGTCAGATGTTTTCAAAATGACTTGTGACTTGAAAGATGACTTTGACTTGACCACAACAGAGTTTTGGACATGAAATCTAAGTTCCCACTTAAGTGATGTAGAGAACTAAAGTTAGGTCCTTTTACTCTTAAGTCTTTATGGAATAAACCTGGCTTTTTACAAACAAACCTAGAGCTTAAGATTCCTACTAGTTTTTACCTTACCTATGTTAGTGGTAGTTTGCGAGTACTTAAAGAGTACTCATGGCTTTGTCCCTGGCTATTCCCATGGCCAGACTATGATGAGAACTACCCAGAAGATGGACAGTAAGAGGTCTATGATAACTAGGATCATCTCCCATTGTCAACATTGCCTATGACCCTAAAGATGGAGCCACTACTACGTTTACTTTCTGTTGCTTTGATTGTATTAAGACTGGATCATGAGATCCTTTATTTGTAAGACTATTATGGTTTGTAATGGATGATGTACTGTGGTACCAATTCTGTTATGTCTCGCAAAATGGTAATCCTGGGATTGCGATGTACGGCCTAATAGGCATCTGGACTTAAAAATCCGGGTGTTGACAGAAACCCCTACGGTGTGATTTTATATATTAATGAAAAGCCCTACTATGTACAGGGCCTAAAGGTGAGAGAAATACATCAAGGGGAAAGAAGTGTCTTAGGTAAATAAATAAGATACCACACAAATTACACAAAACGGGAAATGAGCCATTCCACAAGTGGTTGAACCAGAGTTGAATTCACCCTGTATTTATTCATTAAGAGGTTGTTTTGGAATCCCACCTTCCACCGATTAATACTCATTGGATTGCCTCTGAAAATATGATCATTTCTAACCCTCCATATGTTCCAGGTTGTGCAAGCCACCACTTCCATAAAACATGGTCCTGAGAAGGAGTTTTTTGTAGACACAAATATTTTGGCAAAGGTACCCAAGTTTTTCCAATGAATATCCAAGATGTACAAACACTAAATTGCAACCACACATTCAAAGAATAGGTGATCTCTAGTTTCCCTATGTGTATCGCTACAAAGGATACATTCAGGCCCTGCTTCCACCTTCCAATTTTTACGCAACATCAGATACTTTGTGTTGAGAATGTCCATCATGAGAAGCTAGTAGAACACTTTTAGTTTTGGCAAAGATTTCCACTTCGAGATAGCATTAAGGCAACATCCTTCGGCAGCTGTGCAAACAGGAAATTATAATACTTCGGAGGTGTATAACTATCACCCCAAACAAACACTCTCTAGTCCGGTATATTAGGTGAAAAGGTTATCCCCTGAATGAGCTGTGTAACCTATCCCACTCCTCAAAAGCTTTTGCTGACAAGGGAAGAGCAAAGCAAGAAGTCATATCTTGTATAGAAGGTATTATTGATGATCTGGTTCCTATTAATGAATCATTTCCCAGAGAATATCTTACACCTGTAAATCCTAATGATCCTTGATTTGCATATCACGCTAACTTCTTGGTAGGAAAATTCTTGCTAAAACATTTTAATCATAATCAAAGAAATAAAATCTTTAGTGATTTGAGACATTACTTTTTGGATGACACTTATTTATACTAGACTTCTCTCTGCTCCCCCGGGCCGTGACCGGTAGGCAGAACGCTGGATGACATAGTCGTACCACATTCACTTCTAAGAGCTAAAGTCGGTAGGTAGAACGCTTGACGACATCTTCTATATCTAAATAGGAGCACCCCACTACCATATTTCTCTCTACATGTAAGCATGCCACATCACTTTGGTCAGTTTCGGTTCCACGTCAGCCCATTTCTAGCAGCGTTCCACCGTTTTTGACACCACATCTTGACATACTGATTTTCTATCAAACGCATGCAGCTCCATTTTTCTTTGAAACGGATGCAAAAGTGTTGCCTCATCCATTAATTAAGAAGAAGGTGCCCAGTTTTTTTAGGAGAAACCTAGGCAAAAATCTACAACACCAGGGCCAAGCCCACCCAAACACCGACAACACGGGGCAAACGCCCACACACACCGACAACCAAAACCTAAGATAAGATCCACATAGCCACACGAATGAACACATCAACCACGACACTCCTACACCGTGCTGACAAAGATATGTCGGGATAAAGGGGGCAACCATCAAGCAACTGCAGATGCATTTCTAGTAGAACCCTTCTTCTTGCTTGATTTCTCCTTCCCAAAGGCTAGTCTTGGCCTAGAACCACTGATAGCTCCAAATTTCATCACTTTTTATCATTGATTTTCCTCTTGTTTATTGCCGGATTTCACATAAGATTGTCCTTTCTACTAACGTTAACATCCTAATTAGTGAATCCTTGGTTTCTTGTGATGATTTTCAGGCAATGAACATTTATGGAAGATCTAATAGCATTTATGGGCTAATTACACCTAAAGAAGCAAATCCACAATTGGACCCCTTTCCATTGGAGGCGTCCATAATGCTTAACGACCAACGGTACGATCGGGATGTGCCCGTACCATCCGCCCGTACTACACGCCGCCTGCTCTGTTATATCAATACAAGCAACTTTTGTGAAAGAGGGACGATGAGAAGGAGAACAGAAAAAACACAACCGCCACAAACTCATTCAGCGAGGCTTAGATCAGATCTAGAAGAGGAGAAGAACTTCCCCTCGTTGCTCGACGATTTTCAACTCCTCAACCACATACTCCACCATCATCCCCATCATTACTTAGAGAGAGATAGATTCGCACTTGTAATATTAGGGTTTGATACTTTGATCTTCCTTTTGGTTTGTATTTGATCAGATCTTCGATCGTTATTGTGGTTTGCTACAATAACTTTAAAGATGATTCCGGTTTGCAATATAATTATGCTTTTGATTTGTATCCCTCTCATGTCTGAGTAAATCCCCATAGGCGTGGGAGATTTAGGGGATTGGTGAGATGTGTTGTGCCTCCTTTAAATCCATCCATTTATGATTGTTGTAGTGTTTATTAAATAGTGAGGATGATTATCTATGTTCACCTAATGCTTATTATCTAATTTAAGGGCCCAAGTAACATGATCCAAAGATCTCATAGGTATGAGCTTGTATGCTAGCGAATCGGCGACCCCCCGAGTGACACGGCCGATATCAATGAGGAGCTAGTACTACTCGAGGACACCAAGGAACCATCAAGTTTAAAGCATTGATCCGGTCACAAGACCTTAATTGATGTGCTGACCATTGTCGTGGTAACAGGCAGACGAATCATTGAGGCTGGGAAGAATTGGCCATGAGGACTCCTAGTCGATATATGGGTTGCTTTCCTACTCACTTATAAATAAGAAATATCACTACCACGTATTCCACTTTATTCATTTGGCACTTTCACTATCACCATGAGTTGTTTCTCTCTGCGCCTAACTTCTCATCTACAGGACCTTTAAACACCTTTCACATCCTTTAATTTTATGCAATTTAAGCCTTACTTATTTCCTAAGAAAGTTTCCTCTATCTTTTACTCACCACTCTCCACCGTCAACTTTTGCAGTCAATTCACTCAAGACCGGTGACACCTTGAGTGCGATAGAAACGCCGCATAAAACACTTACCTAGGCTCCTTAGCAGGATCGATATAAAAAGTGAATTAATACTTCCATAAAAACATTCTCTGACGAACCTATGCACTTGCAAGCCATCAAGATATTTTCTGGCATCATCACCGGGGAGCTAAGCGCTAAGTGTTGTTTCTTGACAAAAGTAGTTGTTGACACCATTCATGATCTCCGTTGAAGACAGAGGTACCACTCAATTAGGAAAAACTTATATACCTTCGCATATTGATCGTGTTCCGATCGAGAGACGTCTAGAATTTATTAAACTATTTTCTAACTCACATACTATAGGCGTGAACAGTTTGATTCCACTGATGGCAGATTTAACCATCACCCAAGGGGCTAAAACTGAGCTACCATTGGGAGAATACGGGAATGCCTATTCTTTGTCCTGAACTTGAAGGCCAGGAATTTGAAATATATCCTGAGCTAATTTATATGATGAAAGAAATTGTTTTTGTAGGAATAGAAGAGAAACATCATAGTGACCACTTGACAAGGGTCTATGACCTTTGCGCTACTCTTAAACAACAAGTTTACCAATAGAGTTTGTACTCCTTAAACTTTTTTACTGGTCCCTGAAAGATAATGCTTTTACTTGGTTACAATCATTACCTAATCACACTATAAAAAGCTAGGAAGATTTCATCCGAGCATTCATGCATAAATATTGTTCATTCACCAAAATCATGCAAATTAAATGTAGTATAACAAACTTTCTTCAAACAGTTGGAGAAAACTTTTATCAAGCATGGAATAGATTTTATGCAATTATTATGAAAGTCCCAAATCTGGTTTCCACAAGCATTTAATTATTCATTTTTTTACAATGGGCTTAATGACGAGACAAAATAAATGATTGATCTATCTGCAGGAGGAGCTGTATGTAACTTAACACTACCGGAATATGTAAAGCTTTTCAAGGTAAGATCCTTTAATGATGAACAATACAATTGTCGTGGTGGTGTCACGGCAGATGCCATGGATAGGCTAAAGGTTCCGGGAGTCCTCCAAATTGAGAGAAGCCTCTACCGGGGTTATGCCCTCAACAACAATCCAGTTGAGGATGTTGAACCACGAAAATGTATGATTCACATATCACCAAATCTTATACCCAAAGTCAAAAAGTCAATGGAACAAAAAAGTATAGCATCAAAACTTGTTAAAGAAAATAAAGTTGACATTCTTCAAACTTATGTAATGGATGATGATATAAATCTTGTAATGCAAAAGTTAAGATATCAACAAAATCAGTTCCGTGAGAAAACTATAAACATCTTATGGAACAAGAAAAGAATATAATAGACCTAACAGAAGTCTTTGATGACTTGGGTCATGCTACAAAACATTTAGATAGATATCTAAGTATGGTTAAAACTCAATGTGAGCAAATAATTGAAACCCAAACTTAATTTTGAACCAAGGAAATTTCAATGTTGTTTCTCCTAAAATTGTCACCAGACGTGGTATAGAAACGCGGGAACCATAAGGACCACCTTGGTATCAAGAAGAACAAGCTCGCAAGGCAAGAGAGACTCAAGATATGAGTCAAGAATAAGAGTATTTAGTGGATCCTCAAGATGACATTGATTATGAGACCCAGAAGAGGGAGCATAAAGCTTCCAAAGCTAGAGAAGAAGAGGAAGCAGGAGACGAACACAAACTATATGATTCAGACTCCAAGACAATTGATTCAAGGGGAGAAGTCAATCTCAGAAAGGAACCAGAAGAGCAAGTTATCATCCCGCGTGAAGAACACGCCGACAAGCAAAAATCAGCCACGTGGAAAACCAAAAAGAATGTTGAAACGGTAGTGAAGGTAATACCCACCAAAAAGAAAGTTCCTTATCCTAATCGAGTTCAATATGAACTAGATAAAGCTATTTATGATTCTTTTGCTAAGTCACTAGGAATCTTATGCTTAGAACTTCCTTTAACTGATGATATTCAAGTTCCTACTTATAAAAAGTTTATGCGAGATATTCTTAATAGAAAAAAGAAGGTAACTAAGACTGTAGCAGTAATGACAAGCTTTGGTGATAAGCTTCTTGCTAAGCTTGGGGACCCAGGTATACCAACCATCTCTTGCACAATTGGGAAAACTAATATATTTAACGCTCTTTGTGATCTAGGAGCAGGTGTTAGTGTTATGCTTTATTCCCTATTTTAAAACTTTGAACCTTGGAGAGTACTCTCCTACTTCAGTCACCTTACAAATGGCGGATAAAACAACTAAACAACATGTCGGTATGATTGAAGATGTTCTACTTAGAATATATCAACATGTTATACCCACTGATTTTATTATTCTTGATGTTCCTAAGGATGACAAACTCTCTATCATCCTTGGAAGACCTTTTCTTAGCTCTAGCGGTAAGATTGTCTTTAATATATATGATGATCAAATTGTTTGATACTTTCCAAAGAAACAAAATATAATGGAAAATATGTTCCACTGCCTAAGCGTGTTCAAGCAGCAAGAACCAAAGATGAAGAGCATCTTGAGGTAAATGCCAATGGTATGGAGTTTGGTTAAAACCTAAACTCTAGAGCATGATACTTAATGGGAGTTAACCCATTCTCAATAAATTAAGTTTTATTTTTTTATTTTACTTGTTATTATTTTATTTATTTGTGTGTACTAATAAACTTATTTCAAGTCCTGAGTTGTTTAGAGAATTTACCTTAGAGGAGATAAGAAGCAAGAGAAAAATGAAGATAAGAAATAATATAGGGGGTTCAGACAGCATAACAAGCGCCAGTACGGCCGGATTTGCCCATATCGCGTGCCTGTACTGAACTATGGCAACTTTGCCCAAGGTCGCCATATCGATAACGGATGTGGTACGGCTGGAGACGCCCGTACCGCGCAACCGTACCAAACCTCGATGAAGATGACCAGAGTTCACGATATCGGTAACAAGCAACGTTACATCGGAATGCGCCCGTACCATGCACCCATACCATACCATCAAGGTTTGATCTCGAACTCTAACTTTGATCCAACAGTGACGATCACCGATACGGGCGGGATGCGCCCGTACCACCCGCCTATACCGACTGCATCTCTAGGTAAAGGTCAACGGCGGCTGGCTCCCAGCCAACCTCCTTCTTCTTCTTCCTCTTTCTTTCTTGCTCTTTCTCTTTCCACCTCAAACCCTAGCCTCCTAGAACCTACGATTCTTCATTGATTTTGTGTTTTTGAGTGAGGGAATCTTCACATCGGTAAGTTTCTCATCTGATCCATGCTCTATTTTATGAAATCCATGGTTGAATTCATCACATTGGCTATTTAGATGAGTTCATCATATTTTGAGTTTATTGTTGATTCCTCGCGTTAGGATTTGTAACTTCTACCTATAATCGTTTGTTCATTTGATAGAAACTTGATGCCCATATTTTTCTTTGAAAACTTTGCAACACAATGCATAACATTGGAAGGATTTTCCGCTTGGGCAAGGGCTCATGTATGATAGGAGCCTTGGGTTCCACCAAGCCGCCGGGGTCGAAGAAGAGGTGCTCGGAGGTGGACAACTTTATGGCCACCATGAGGCGAGAGTATGAGAGGGTAAGCAACCGCAAGGTTTTACCCACCAAGTGGGTAGACTGTGAGTTCCTCTCCCGCCAAGGTCTTTTGGAGGACTTTGAGCAAATGATTGTACACGCTAGCATGGTCCCCTTCTCCTACTACTCCATCGACACCTACAAGCTCGCCACGTAAGATTTCCTATCATCATTCCATGATGATATCGAAACTCAAGAGCGTAATTTCACTGTAATTTTTGTACTTAATGGGCAGATCCATAGTCTTTCCTTTTATGAATTTTGTGATTGTTTCAGATTATCCCATGAGGGGAGCTCGATATTAATGAAAATATGCATATGGAGGCAATGCATTCTTGGGAGAAGATTTATGTTCACAGGAACACTGATTATTTGTGCAAGAAGAGTGCCACCATCTAGAACCCCACCATCTGTTATTTTCACACCTTCCTAGTAAATTCTGTTTTTGGGAAAGGAGATGTCGGGGCAATGGCAGGCCCCAAGATGAGTGTAATTCATATGGCCTTGCATCCAGAGATGGAGCGCAAGGTAAACTTAGGTGATTTACTCATCCAACACTTTCTTCGCCAAAGGTCGGCTTCCACTAGGGACATTCGGTATGGTGGCTTGATCACACAAATCGCCTATGCAAGCGAGTTTGTCCTGCCGTAGGAAAGGGTTATGGATGGCAGTAAGATTCTGGATGATATCCATATGGCTAGCACCAAATTTATGGGGGTCTATAGACCCGGATGCTCCCTTCGTGCTTACCAGATTTATTTTGAGTCTAACGGTGATCTCCACCAAGTTTTGCTTCCTTTTGTCCAAGATTTTGGTTTGTTAGGTAAACGTAATTGGGTCCTCACTATGGAGGAGTTCTAGGAAGCACTGATCCTCTCGGGGAGGATTGCGCCGCAAGGAGGTCACCCCAATTGGGAAAACGCAGCAACTGGCCAACAATAGCATGAACAAGGTGGAGAAGATTAGAACACCGCAGGCTAGGATGACTACGGTCAACAACACCATCACCAACAACCTTTCCCTTAGCACCAACAACAAGGTATGCCTCCACCACAGTCTGGATTCAGCTATGTATTGAGAGGTGAATTTGACCAGGTGGTACATCACGTTGACAACATAGAAAACACCTTGCATGATGCGAACTCCAACATAGTCAACCTCACCCAAGACTTCACATCTTTCATGACCGATCTTCCAAAACACTACCCGAACTTCCCATACCAACAACTGATGGCTCAGGATACGTTGAGCTCATTGGGAACCCCAAGAGGAAGGTATGATGAGCACAATAGCAAGTTTCCCTCAGTTATGATACCAAGGTTATCGAACCAGTAGGAGCAAGGAAACAACTCCAAGGTGTTGCTACCAACTTGGAATCCTGCACAACACAACCACATAACTTTGCCCCAACTTACAGTGAGGTTGTCAATCTCACCGGTTTTGCTGAAAACACAGGATTAAATGTATTGTGTGGAAGATAGTAATTTCTTGCAGAAAGTAAACGGTAAACAGTAAATAGTAGATAGTAGATTGATGGTAAAAGACTGGACCGGGGTCCATAGTTCACTAGAGGTGATTCTCCTTAAGATAAATAGCATGTTGGGTGAACAAATTACAGCGGGGCAATAGATAGATTCGAGAAAGCATACCATGCATATACTAATCATCTTGACTCCTATGAGATTTGATTGGGCTTTACAACATTATACATAGACCGTAATACAACTGCATCTATGACTAATAATCCACCTTGAGGTTATCATCCGACCCCCCTCCAGTATTAAGTTGCAAGCAATAGATAATTGCATTAAGCAAAGTGTGTAAAGTAAACAATATGATTGTCCTGTGGACAAAGGATTGTTGTTTTCTCCCTAGTAGCAACAACATATCTAGTACCTTAGAGATTCATATCACTTCCCCAGATTACTAGAGGCATGAACCCACTATCGAGCATAAATACTCCCTCTTGGAGTTGCTAGTATCTACTTGGCCAAGATAGTTACAAACAAAGGAGAGCATGCAAGATCACAAAATAACATAGACATGATAGAATCAATAATCAATCTGAAATAGCATCTCAATATCCATCGGATCCCCGCAAACACAACATGTAAGATTACAAATAGATGATCTTGATCATGAACGGAGCTCACAAGATCTAAACATGATAGCAAAAAGGAGGAGAACCAACCATCTAGCTACTACATGAACCCGTAGTCCAGGGATTAACTACTCATGCATCACACCGGAGGTAGTCATGGTGATGAACAAGGCCTCCAGGGTGATCTCTCCCCTCTGGTAGGGTTCCAGGAAGAGCTTCGGATCCCCCCGATCTAGGGATCGAGATGGCGGCGACTACAGACTCTTCCATGGATATCTGATTGGGTCTTTGATCGGGTACTTAGGGTTTTTGTCCTAAGAGGGTTTTATTGGCAAAGGGGCAAGGTCGGTGGAGCACCAGGGGGCCCACACCCCTGGTGGCACGCCCCCAGGTCGTGCCACCACTAGGTGTGGCCGCCCTGGTGCGCCACTTCGTCTCCCCTCCGGACTCCGTGTTGCTTCGGGTATAATATTGACTTTGGCTTTTGTCTGGTCCAATTCCGAGAATATTTCCTTACTAGCTTTTCTGAAACCAAAAATAGCAGAAAATAGGCAACTGGCACTGTGGCATCTTGTTAATAGGTTAGTTCCAGAAAATGTATAAAAATACCTCAAAGTATGAACTAAACATAAGAAAGTAGATACTAAACAGACATGGAACATCAAAAATTATAGATACGTTTATGACGTACCAGCAGCCGCCACCTGATGGTGGCAACTTTTGATTCCAGATAGGTCAGGAGCCTAAGCTTGGGGAGGTAAAACTCCGCCCACCTTTTTGCATTCATATTTTTCATTCTTGTTTTGATTTATTTTGTTTCAATGCATGTTTACTTTAAGTTTTGCATCGATATAAAGAAACACCCAAAAATATTAGACTAGCTTTTATCTTGATTTGTGCAAATTTCTCTCGGCTCTCATTGATTGTTCTGTAGGTTACTCACTCCTAGTGATTGAGATATGGAGACGAACGCAAAGAGTTGGCTCAAGTAGGAGATGAGCAAGCAAGAGGAGGTACCACATTCCTAATTTCCTTCTTCCTTTAAGCTTATTCATGAACATTTTATGTCTGTTCGGTTGCACTTGAGTTCGACTTCGTGCTTAATCTGTTATCTTTTAGAACTTGAGCTGAAAGGTTTTTGTCACTACTTTGGTTAAGACCTATGACAATTAATATCAGTTTGAAAAACAACTCCTTGGATTAAATTCCAAACTTTTAAGAATAAGAGAAAGTGTCCATTGACAACTTTGGTGCCATGTTTTTGTCTTAAGGGCTTAATCTTAGTAGTACTCAACCCCACATATTGATTGTTGACTTGATGATACCTTCTAAAAAAGAATTGTTTGATAGAGGGAGATGCCAAAACCTGTTTTGACCAGCTGTAAAAAAGAGGGAAAATAAAGAAATAAAAGTTATATGTTTCTCATACACACCTTTGGGATCCCAACAACTCCGCTACCTTTTGAACAATCTATGGTATAACCCGGTATTTCGGCTATGAGTTGATGGCATGAGTGGAATACATGTCGCTATTTGGGCAAAAATTATTGGTATTCTCAAAGGATGTGTAAGCTTTTACAAAAGGAACATTCGATGATCCTTGATAAAGGAAGAAAAAAATTACTGTCAAGATATGAGCTGAAAATATTCAATACTTTTGAGACCTTTGGAATCACCTCATCACGTAAATTGAATAATTAGAGTTCTTGAAAGACAAGGAAAAGAAGAGGTATCTGATAGCCGCAATTTTTGAAGTGGGTTTTAATGAACAAGCTCTAAGTTTATCCTTCTTTTGACATCTACTTGTACACCCTTAATTTTGACCCAAGCGACCTCACTTAAAACATTCCACTCTCATAATAAGAGAGGCGCTGAAAGAAATTGTTTTGCAAGCCTAGATAAATTTTTAACAGTCTCGTTTGAATTATAAGAACTATTAGCTATCGAGTTACTTGTGTTTAGGAATTGAACCTAAGTGCATTTGTTCAGATATATTATGCTCATGTTCAAGGTTGCATGATTTGAGACAATGGAGTATGATACAACCTCGAACTTGCAAGTTTTTCATCTTGATTCAATTCCTTGATATTACTCATTATAGCTTTGTCGCTAGGCATAGATCTTTTTGCGATAATATCCTTCAATTATGATTAGTATAATCCTATTGAAGATATTAAACCAAATAAAAGTATGCTTTATATAACTCCAGAACTTATGCCTAAAGTCAAGAAGTCCATGGAAGAAAAAGTTATAGTAGCGGAACTCATAAAGGAAAATCAACTTGATATTCTCCAAAATTTCGTAGTAGAAGATGAAATAAATCTTGCTATGCAGCAATGTAAACATCAAAATTTCAGTTCTGCTATAGTTATAATAAACACCTCATTCTCCACAAGAAGGATTGATACGTCCATTTTGCCTCACTATTCTATGTCATAATTCACTGTTATTCATTGATATATTTCATATTGAGAGGTGATACTTATGTTATTTCATCTATTTTTGCATGGTTGATGACTTTTGGAGCATGGACCGCTGCAGTCAGGATTCTGATGGAAAAGGTGTTGTTTGGAGGCAAAATTCGCGAAGATCAGAAAATCCGGTAAAATATACGGAAAATCCTATTTTTCTAGAAGACGAAGGAAGCCAAAAGGAGGGCTGGAGATGGGCCACAGGGGCCCACACCACCCCCTGGCGCAGGCCAGCCTAGGCCGCGCCACCAGGTGGTGTGGCCACCCTGGTCCACCCCTGGCACTCCCCCAGGCATATATTATCCTCCCGAAACCCTAAGACTCGGGGCTACCATAGAAAGATTCCGCCGCCTCTACGGGACGGAAAACACCAAGAGAGAAAGATCTGTCTGGCAGACAGATTTCTGCCGGGGGAATTCCTTCCCAGAGAGGGGAGATCGCCGCCATCAACACCACCTTCAAGTTGGACTTCATCGGGATCATCATCATCATCACCACCATCATCAGCAGCAGCACCCTCATCACCATCTCCATATTGCTGTAACAATTGAGTTGAATCTTGCATTAGTTCATAGGGGAGACTTTCCCGGTGTTGATTACTCTTTGTAGTTGATGCTATTGAGTGAACCATTGAATTATTGTTTATGTTCAGATTGTTATACATCATTATTCCATCTCTGATCATGATCCATATGATGTCTTGTGAGTAGTTCGCTTTGTTCTTGAGGACATGTGAGAAGTCATGTTGTTAGTAGTGGAATTGTGTTGAGAAAGATTCAATAGTTTGATATTTAAGTTGTGGTGTACTTCTTCTAGTGGTTTCATGTGAACGTCGACTACATGACACTTCACCTATATGGGCCTAGGGGAATGCCTTGTGTATTTGGCTACTAATCGTAGGGGTTGCCGGAGTGACAGAAACCTGAACCCCCATTGGGAAACCATTGCACAAGGGACGTAAGGGTCTTAGAGTTTAAAGCTGTGGTTAGGTTTGTACCTTAATTACTATCTTGTACTTACGGATATTTGCAAGGGGTATAATCACAAGTATGTATTAGTCCTAGGAAGGTCGGTACATTAGCACAGGTCCACCCACACAACACTTAGCAACCTAGAGAAGATTAATCAACTATATGAAGCGAAAGCACTTGACAGTCTTCCCATGTGTCCTCGAGAATGTTTGGTCATCTTAAGTAATACAACCAGCTTGTCCTTTGCTGCATAAAGGACTGGGCCACTTGCTGCATTTATTCCTATTGTCTTTTATTTACTCGTACTTTGTTTACTTGCTTTATCAAAAACCCCTAAAAATCTGTTTGCTAAGTATTTGTAGAGAATTCCTAATCCATACCACTAGCCAGCACCTTCTGCTCCTCGTTGGGTTCGACACTCTTACTTATCGAAAATACTGCGATACACCCCCTATACTTGTGGTTCATCAAGACTATTTTCGGGCGCCGTTGTCGGGGAGTGAAGAGCTATTGGAGAGTGGAACTGGTAAAGGAAACTTCTACTGTGAGTATTGTTTACTTCTGCTAGTTGCTTTATTTTCGTTATGGATAATTCGCTGAGTTTCTTATTTGGTAATGCTACTACCACTGCTAAGGTAGTAGATAAGCCACCACCTACTGAGAATGATGTTTTTAAAATACCTACAAGAATTATTGATCGTGTTATGGATAACTACTATGTTGGGGATGGAACTGTCCATCCTGGTGATCATTTACTCTTTATACACGAATTATGCGGGTTGTTCAAGTGTGTAGGTATTACTACAGATCAAGTTAAGAAGAAGTTATTCTCATTATCACTGAAAGGAAGAGCTGAGGAATGGTATAAGCTCCTAAAGAATGGTCAAGATCTTGAATGGGAGGAAATAGTGCCTCTCTTTTATTCAAAGTTTTATCCTCCTAGTGAGATTCATAAAGATCGAAATCAAATATACAACTTTTGGCCTCTTGATGGAGAGAGTACAGCTCAAGCTTGGGGGAGATTGAAGTTACTTATGCTCAAATGTCCCATTCATGAGCTCCCCAACAATATTATTATCAATAACTTTTATGCAAGGCTACCTCTACATGACAAGGATTTATTGGATGCTTCTTGTGCTGGATCATTCAGTCGCATGGAAGAAGAAGCTAAATGGGATCTTCTGGACCGTATTCAAGACAATGCTGAAGCTTGAGAGAATGACAAAGGTAGAAAGTCAGGTACAAATTATGATTATGAATGCATTGAATCTTTTATGAGAACTGATGACTTTCAAAATATTAGTAATGCTTATGGTCTTGATTTGCAAGTTATTATGAATTGCTTTAGAGATTTTGCTTCTTATATTGAAATTCCAAAAAGGGGATGGAATAAATACCATGCACCTTACAAAGATATTGTTGACTATGTTCTTATTGGGAGTGCTGAGTATTGCATTATTGATCCCATCTTACCTGAACCTTATATCGAGAAGATTCCCTTCCCAGAAAAGGTAAAGGATCATCCTATGATAACTAATGTAATCACCAAAAGTGAAAAAAGAACTATAAAACCTGATGAACAAATAAACGTTGAACCTATGGTAGCAATTGTGAAAGACCTTGTCACTAAAAGCATAGATGATGGACACATAGTCTTTTGTGAGGATGCTTCTAATATTGTTTCACATCCTAATAGAACTAAAAAAGCTAGTGTTCTTGTGCTTTCTGTTAGAATTGGTGATCATTGCTATTATGGTTTATGTGATATTGGTGCAAGTTCCAGTGCTATTCCTTATGAGCTTTACAGAGAAATTATGCATGAAATCAGTCCCTGCGAATTGGAAGAGATTGATGTGGTTATTCACCTTGCTAATAGAGAGACCATCTCTCCAATTGGTATTGTACAAGACGTGGAAGTTCTTTGTGGTAAGATTAAGTACCCTGCTGATTTTCTAGTACTCGGTTCAGCTGCTAGTAAAACTTATCCTATTATTTTTGGAAGACCTTTCTTGAGTACTTGTGGAGCTATTATAGATTGCAAAAGGGAGAAAATCTTGACTAAGTTTGCTGGGGAATCTTATGAGTTTAATTTCTCGAAATTCGCTAAAGAACTTTGTGAAGAGGAAACCCATAATGAGGATTTTAGAGTTGAACAACTTGCTTCTATTTCTCTTACTCCTAACAATGCTTTGCAGCAATTTATGGAAGATCATGAAAGTGAAATCTTCATGGAAGAAAGGAATGAGATTGACAAGATTCTCCGTGATTAGCCTAAGATGCTTAAGCATAACTTGCCTATAGAAGACTTGGGTACCACGTTGCCACCTAAAAAGGATCCGGTCTTCGATCTAAAACCTCTCCCTGATGATCTTAAATATGCTTATATTGATGATAAAAAGATATATCCTGTTATTATTAGTGCTAAACTTTCAGGGAAGGAAGAAGAAAGGTTATTGGAGGTTTTAAGGAAACACCGAGGAGCTATGGGCTATACTCTGGATGATTTAAAAGGGATTTGACCTACTATATATCAGCATTCTATCAACATAGAACCAGATGCAGAGCTAGTAGTAGAGCACCAACGATGTTTAAATCCTAGGATGAAGGAAGTGGTAAGGAATGAGGTATTTGAAACTCCTTGATGCTGGTATTATTTACCCTATTGCTGACAGTGAATGGGTTAGTCCTGTTCATTATGTTCCTAAAAAAGGAGGTATTACCGTTGTTCCTAATGATAATGATGAGCTTATTCCTCAAAGAATAGTAGTAGGCTATAGGATGTGCATTGATTTTAGAAAAGTCAATAAAGTTACTAAGAAAGATCACTACCTGCTTCCTTTTATTGATCAAATGTTGGAAAGGTTGTCTAAAAAGACCCATTTTTGTTTTCTTGATGGTTATTCTGGTTTCTCTCAAATTGCTGTTAAACAACAAGATCAAGAAAAAACTACTTTTACTTGCCCTTACGGAACTTATGCTTATAGACGTATGCCCTTTGGTTTATGTAATGCTCCTGCTACTTTTCAAAGGTGCATGTCTGCTATCTTTCATGGTTTTTGTGAGGAAATTGTAGAAGTGTTCATGGATGACTTTTCTATCTATGGAACTTCTTTTGATAATTGTCTACACAACCTTGATAAAGTTTTGCAGAGATGTGAAGAAACTAATCTTGTTCTTAACTGGGAGAAATGCCACTTCATGGTTAATGAAGGGATTGTCCTTGGGCATAAAGTTTCTAAAAGAGGTATAGAAGTTGATAGAGCTAAGGTTGAGGCAATTGAGAAGATGCCATGCCCAAGAGACATCAAAGGTATTCGTAGTATCCTTGGTCATGCTGGTTTCTATAGAAAGTTTATTAAAGACTTTTCTAGGATCTCAAAACCCCTCACTAATATTCTTCAAAAAGATGTACCCTTTGTTTTTGATGATGATTGTAAGGGAGCTTTTGAAACTCTTAAGAAGGCTTTAACTACAGCCCCTATTGTTCAACCACCTGATTGGAGTTTACCCTTTGAAATAATGTGTGATGCTAGTGATTTTGCTGTAGGTGCTGTCCTTGGGCAACAAATTGATAAAAAGTTAAATGTTATTCATTATGCTAGTAAGACTTTAGACGCTGCTCAAAGTAATTATGCTACCACTGAAAAAGAATTTCTAGTTGTCGTTTTTGCTTGTGATAAGTTTAGACCCTATATTGTAGACTCAAAAGTCACCATTCATACTGATCATGCTGCTATTAAATACCTTATGACGAAGAAGGATGCTAAGCCTAGGCTTATTAGATGGGTGCTGCTTTTACAAGAGTTTGATCTACATATAGTAGATAGGAAAGGTGCTGAAAACCCTGTAGCTGATAATTTATCTCGACTGGAAAACATCTCTTTTGACCCTATGCCTATTAATGATAGTTTCCCAAATGAGCAGTTAGCCGCAGTAGGGGTAAGCTCGCGAGGGAGCCCTTGGTATGCTGATTATGCTAACTTTATTATCTCCAAGTATTTGCCTCCAACTTTTATAGCTCAGCAAAGGAGGAAGTTCTTCTGTGATTTGAGGCATTATTTTTGGGATGACCCACACTTATACAAAGAAGGAGTGGATGGTATTATGCGAAGATGTGTTCCAGAATATGAACAAAAGGAGATATTGCGTAAATGTCATGGTAGTGCTAATGGAGGACATCATGCAGGAGATAGAACTGCACAAAAGGTGCTACAATCAGTTTTCTACTGTCCTACCCTTTTTAAAGATGTAAGAAAATTTGTTTTATCTTGTGATGAATGTCAACGTGTTGGTAATATTTCTAGACACAATGAAATGCCTATGAACTACTCTCTAGTTATTGAACCCTTTGATTGCTGGGGATTGGACTTTATGGGTCCTTTCCCTCCCTCGAAAGGTTATACTCATATTCTTGTTGCCGTTGATTATGTTACTAAGTGGGTAGAAGCCATTCCTACGAAGAGTGTTGATGGGGAAACTTCTCTAAAAATGCTTAAGGATGTTATCTTCCCTAGGTTTGGAGTGCCTAGGTATCTCATGACTGATGGGAGTTCTCATTTCATTCATGGTGGTTTTAGAAAGACCCTTGCTAAATATGATGTTAATCATAGAATTACTTCATCTTATCACCCCCAAACTAGCGAGCAAGTAGAGTTATCAAATAGAGAAATTAAATCCATCTTGCAAAAGACTGTTAATAGATCTAGAAAAAACTGGGCTAAAAAGTTGAATGATGCTTTATGGGCTTATAGAACTGCTTACAAAAATCCTATGGGGATGTCTCCTTATAAAATGGTTTATGGTAAAGCTTGTCACCTACCCTTAGAATTAGAACACAAAGCTTACTGGGCAGTTAAAGAACTAAATAGAGATTGTAAGCTCGCTGGTGAGAAAAGATTATTTGACTTAAGTTCTTTAGATGAATGGAGGAGTGAAGCCTATGAAAATGCTATGCTCTTTAAGGAAAAAGTTAAAAGATGGCATGACAAGCAAATACTTAAGAGAGAATTTCATGTTGGTGAGAAAGTTCTATTGTATAGGTCTCGTCTCAGGTTTTTTGCAGGAAAGCTACTGTCAAAATGGGAAGGACCTTTCATTATTGAAGAAGTATATCGTTCAGGAGCAATAAAAATTTCTTCTTTAAAAGATGATACTACACAAGTAGTGAATGGGCAGCGACTCAAGCACTATATTGCTGGAGATTCTTACAATGAAGATGTTGATGCCTTTCAAGTTATAACTCCGGAGAAATTTATGAAGGACCAAATTCAGAGACCTACAGAGGCTGTTTTCAAATAGGTAACAGTTCTGGTAAGAAAAGTTCCGCGAAAATACTATCCAACTATACTTTTGCAGTTTTTAGGAAATAAGGGAAGTTACGGTTTAAAAAGGATTTGAACGGAGCAGGGTGGCTCACACCACCCTGTGGCGTGGGCCCTCCCCTGGCCGTGCCACCAAGTGGTGAGTCCACCCCGGACTCCGCCTCCGACTCGTTTTCTCCCAGTACTTTCCTTTTGTTGTGAAATTTCTTAATATATAATCCCCCGGATCTCCCGAGGTTCGTATATTGTGTTTTTGTCGTGTTTTTGTTTCGATCTGTTTCTGCCAGGAACTATCTTTGAAGCTTAGAAGCACAATGGTGTCCGCCAAGGATAAAGGGAAGGAGCCTATGGAGGAGGATCTCCAAGACCCCGGGCAGGAGAAGGAGATCAAGAGTGAAGGTGAAGAGGAGTCAAAGAACACCGGCACTACCGTTGCAAGCATTGGAGTGGTGGCAAACCCTACCAAGACGATGTCAATTGGAGGGAAGCCTCCTCATCACCGTTCAGATCCCTGGTCACTTCCTCCACACACCAAGAATCCTTTCCATACTCTTATCCATGAGCATCAATACCAGAATATGCCCAAGGGGAAATTACCCTCCAATTGGGATTTGCCTCGTTCTAGCCATGCAGGAAAATAAGACTTCAAGGAGGAAGAGTGGGGAAAGAATAACAAGAGCTAGAATTCTCAACCCGACATGATCATGAGCCACATTGAGCAAAACTCACAGCTGATTCATAATCTCACCTTCGAGATTGAGGACTTGGGGAAACTTATTAGAGATCTCATCGAGAGGATACCACCACCACCTAAGGAGTAATTCGTCATCAGGTTTGGCATCCCCTTGGTTTGTTCCAAGCTTGGGGGAGTGTCGTGGTATCACATCACTATCTTCTATCTTTTACCTTTTTAGTAGAGTCATATCATGAATAAAGAAGTTATCATGTAGGATGGTTTGCATTATGGAAGTGTCCCCTCTCTCGTTAGATATGTATCCCTTGGTGTGAGTTGCCGATTTCGAATATTAATGAGAAGTTCTTTCATTCACTCTTTTTCATAGCTTATATTAGTTTTCAATTCGTGGTTATATGATTGATCTTGTTGTTAGTATTGGCATCACTTTGGGATCATTGAGTTAATTTAGTTGGTTTTGGAAAACCTGGCTCGGTCAGTAGCAACACTATTTTTGAGAGTTGAATGAAAAAGATAGAAGTACCCTAAAGAAATATAATTTCATCATCTTTCTTTATTGATTTGCTCATAAGTTTAGTATTCTCTAGTTAAGATCTTTTGTGCTTCCAAGGAATATTGCATGTTTGTCTTTATCGCTTGTATGTTTGTTTGTTTCCTTCAACTCTTGTACTTGCTAGCCAAAAACCTGTACTGAGAGGGAATTCTTCTCGTGCATCCACCTCCTTTAAACCAAACCCATGCCATTTGTGTCCACCATACCTACCCAGTAGCATCATTGCTATTCCAAGTAAATTCTTGTTTTATCTACCTCCCAAATTAAACTTGTTATGTGAAAATTAGTGATTAAAGCTCTCACGAACTTGATGGCACACTTTACTTTCTTGCATTTAGTAAACTTGAACCATTGGGTCCTTCTTTGTTACGTATATGCTTGCGCTTTATGAGTTGAAGTTAGCAGAACCATGTATCATGGGGACCGCTTTCAACACTTCATTGGTACTTGTACCTAGTTGATATCATGTTCTTTTGCTTATGGATCCCGGCGGTGTGAAATAAGAGTGGAACTTGTAAGATCATGGAGTTTATATATGTGTTAGAGAAATGCCTGGGCCGCTAGCCTAAGCCATGCCTAATCATGGTGGAAACTTGTAGCATAACTATAGTGAGCATTCTATGAAGCATCCTCAATAAAAACCTATGCAAATAGCAAATAAAAAGATCGCTGAGATGCTCACTGTCTGCTTGCCTTGTTATTTTGATTATGGGATAGCTCCTGTGTCATGTGCAAGGGGTACCCCGTTGGCGGTTCTCAATGATACACGTGTATTTACAATGACAAGAGCTTACTCGTGACTAAAGTTGAGTAGCACGAGGTTCGGTACTCATAAGTAAGGCGCATGGGACTTCAACTTATAACTTGTCAAGCATATCCTCTTAGTTGTGTCACTTTAACCTTAACCACCAAAAGATGCCTATGATAGGGGCAATGAGAGCTGAAAGCTAGTAAGTATCATAATTTTTGGGAGCTCTTTATGAGACTTGCAATCCACCTTCCCTCTGCGAAGGGCCTTTCTTTTACTTTTTAGTTGAGTCAGTAAACCTAGTCCCTTCTATCTCAGCAAGTATTTTGAGTTGTTGTGTTTCATTCATTCATATGATGATTTATTCAAATCATGTTTCTTATGTTCCTTGTTTTGCACATTGATCTTATCTTGATGTTTACTACTTTGAAAGCTATCATTGAAAACCAGTTATTTGTGAACTCCAGCAAATTATCAACTATTCTTCGACCAAGAGCTAAGTTTGCCATTACCAATTATGATTTACTTCATGTATCTTTATTGTGTTTCCTTTACCTATTACAAGTTGAGTTATATAATAGTGAGTTGTCTTCTATTATGATCTATGTATTTGATGAATGTGATGCTTCTTGTCCGTATTCTTTTATCGACTCTTCACTCCATAAACCTGAGGCCATGATTTATTGAGCTTAGTTTCGCTTGGGGACAAGCGAAGTCTAAGCTTGGGGGGAGTTGATATGTCCATTTTGCATACTATTCTATGTCATAATTCACTGTTATTCATTGATATATTTCATATTGAGAGGTGATACTTATGTTATTTCATCTGTTTTTGCACGGTTGATTACTTTTGGAGCATGGACCGCTGCAGTTAGGATTTTGATGGAAAATGTGCTGTTTGGAGGCAAAATTCGCGAAGATAAGAAAATCCGGTAAAATATACGGAAAATCCTATTTTTCTAGAAGACGAAGGAAGCCAGAAGGGGGGCTAGAGATGGGCCACAGGGGGCCCACACCACCCCTTGGCACGAGCCATCCTAGGCCGCGCCACTAGGTGGTGTGGCCACCCTAGTCTACCCCTGGCACTCCCCTCTGGCGTATATTATCCTCCCGAAACCCTAAGACTCGGGGGCGACCACAGAAAGATTTCGCCGCCTCTGCGGGGCGGAAAACACCGAGAGAGAAAGATCTCCGCGCATGATTTCACGGGGAATTCCTTCCCAGAGAGGGGAGATCGTCACCATCAACACCACCATCAAGCTGGACTTCATCAGGATCATCATCACCACCATCATCATCATCAGCACCCTCATCACCATCTCCATATTGCTGTAACAATTGAGTTGAATCTTGCATTAGTTCATAGGGGAAACTTTCCCGGTGTTGATTACTCTTTGTAGTTGATGCTATTGAGTGAACCATTGAATTATTGTTTATGTTCAGATTGTTATACATCATTATTCCATCTCTGATCATGATCCATATGATGTCTTGTGAGTAGTTCGCTTTGTTCTTGATGACATGGGAGAAGTCATGTTGTTAGTAGTGGAATTGTGTTGAGAAAGATTCAATAGTTTGATATTTAAGTTGTGGTGTACTTCTTCTAGTGGTGTCATGTGAACGTCGACTACATGACACTTCACCTATATGGGCCTAGGGTAATGCATTGTGTATTTGGCTACTAATCGTAGGGGTTGCTGGAGTGACAGAAACCTGAACCCCCATTAGGAAACCTTTGCACAAGGGACGTAAGGGTCTTAGAGTTTAAAGCTGTGGTTAGGTTTGTACCTTAATTACTTTCTTGTACTTACAGATGTTTGCAAGGGGTATAATCACAAGTATGTATTAGTCCTAGGAAGGTCGGTACATTAGCACAGGTTCACCCACACAACACTTAGCAAGCTAGAGAAGATTAATCAACTATATGAAGCGAAAACACTTGACAGTCTTCCCATGTGTCCTCAAGAACATTTGGTCATCTTAAGTAATACAACCGGCTTGTCCTTTGCTGCATAAAGGATTGGGCCACTTGCTGCATTTATTCCTACTGTCTTTTATTTACTCGTACTTTGTTTACTTGCTTTATCAAAAACCCCTAAAAATCCGTTTGCTAAGTATTTGCAGAGAATTCCTGATCCATACCACTAGCCAGCACCTTCTTCTCCTTGTTGGGTTCGACACTCTTACTTATCAAAAATACTGCGATACACCCCTATACTTGTGGGTCATCAAGGATATAAAAGAATTGACTGTAGTTTTTGATGATCTAGGACATGCTGCTAGGCATCTTGATAAACATATTAATATCCTTAAAGTTCAATGTGATCAAATATCCAAGACTCGAGCTTTGATTTTAAGTCAAACTAATCATGATTACAATACTATATCTACTAATATTGTTATTAGACATGGTATACAAACACGAGAACCTCTAGGGCCACCTTGGTATCAAGAAGAATAGGCCCGGAAGGCAAAAGGGACTCAAGAAATGAGTCAATAAGAAGAGGACCTTGTTGATCCACTAGATGATATTTAGCTTGAACCCCAAAGTAAAGAGAAAGAAGCTTCAATGGAAAATGAAGAAGAGGAAGAGACAGAAGATAAATATAAACAATACGACTCCGATGCTAAAACTATTGATCCAAGAGAAGAAGTTGACCTTAGTCATGAACAAGAGGAAGAAGTGATTATACCAAAGGAAAAACAAGTTAAAAATTAGAAGCCAGCAATGAATAAGAAGAACAAAAAAGATGCCAAGCCAATGCCCAAGGTAAAGGAGAAGGTAAAACCAACAAAAAAGAAAATCCCCTATCCTAACTATGTTCAATATGAACCTGATAAGAGTGTCTGTGACTCATTTGTCAAGGATCTAAGTAATCTTTGTTTAGAACTTCTTCTAGCTGATGCAATTCAAGTTCATACTTACAAAAAGTTCATGCAAGATATTCTTAACATAAAGAAAAAGGTAACTAAGACTGTAGCGGTGATGACAAGCTATGGTGATAAACTTCCCGCTAAGATTGGGGATCCTGTTATACCAACTATTTATTGTGCTATTGGAAAAACTAACATATTCAATGCCGTATCTGATTTAGGTGCAGGTGTTAGTGTCATGCCATTGATACGTTGCAAACGTATCTACAATTTTTGATATTCCATGCTTGTTTTATATCTACTTTCTTATGTTTTGTCCACACTTTGGAGTATTTTTATACACTTTCTTGGACTAACCTATTAACAAGATGCCATAGTGCTAGTTGCCTGTTTTCTGCTGTTTTTGGTTCCAGGAAAGCCAGAAAATGAATATTCTTGGAATTGGACGGGACAAAAGCCAAAGTCCATATTTCACCGAGGGGAACACGGAGCCAGAAGACGAGACGGAGAGGGGCCAGGGACCAGCCACACCACCTGGCCATGTGACCAGGCCTAACCCGTGCTAGGGGGTGGTATGGCCGCCTAGGGCACCCCCTCGGCCTCCCCTTTTGCCTATAAGAAGCCTCCGATACAGAAACCCTAAGTACTCAATCAAAATTCCACGAAAGAGTCTGTAGCCGCCGTCATCTCCATCCCTAGATCGGGAGGGATCTGAAGATCTTCCCGGCACCCTGCCGGAGGGGAGACTTCACCCTGGAGGCCTTCTTCATCACCATGACTACCTCCTGTGTGATGCGTGAGTAGTTCATCCCTGGACTACGGGTCCATGTAGTAGCTAGATGGTTGGTTCTTCTCCTTTGTGCTACCATGTTTAGATCTTGTGAGCTCTGTTCATGATCAAGATCATCTATTTGTAATCATACATGTTGTGTTTGCGGGGATCCGATGGATATTGAGATGTTATTTCGGATTGATTATTGATTCTATCATGTCTTTGTTATTTGTGATATTGCATGCTCTCGATTGTTAGTAGCTATCTTGGCCGAGTAGATGCTAGCAACTCCAAGAGGGAGTATTTATGCTCGATAGTAGGTTCATGCCTCTAGTAATCTGGGGAAGTGACAGAAATCTCTAAGGTACTAGATGTGTTGTTGCTACTAGGGAGAAAACAACAATCATTTCTTCATAGAACAATCGTATTGTTTACTTTACACACAATGCTTAATGCAATTATCTATTGCTTGCAACTTAATACTGGAGGGGATTCAGATGATAACCTGAAGGTGGATTATTAGTCATAGATGTAGTTGGATTACAGTCTATGTATAATGTTGTAATGCCCAATCAAATCTCATAGGAGTCAAGATGATTAGTATATGAATGTATGCTTTCTCGATGTTTGTCAATTGCCCCGCTGTAATTTGTTCACCCAACATGTCATCTATCTTAAGGAGAATCACCACTAGTGAACTATGGACCCTGGTCCTTTCTTTTACTATCAATCTACAATCTACTATTTCTCGCTTTTCTTTTACTTTCTGCAAGCAATTACTATCTTCCACACAATACGTTTAATCCTTTGTTTTCAGCAAAACCAGTGAGATTGACAACCTCACTGTAAGTTGGGGGCAAAGTTCTGTGGTTGTGTTGTGCAGGATTCCAAGTTTGAAACAACACCTTGGAGGTGTTTCCTTGCTCCTACTAGTTCGATAACCTTGGTTTCATAATTGGGGAAAACTTGCTGCTGTGCTCATCATACCTTCCTCTTGGGTTTCCCCAACGAGGTCGAGTATATTTTGAGCCATCAAGCTATTTTTCTAGCGCCGTTGCCGGGGAGTCAAGGGCATCTTCACAAGGGGAGTCCCTCATAACCAATCTCTTTACTTTGCTTTATTTGTTTTGCTTAGTTTATTTCTTCTTTGGTTGCTTGTTTCTTTATCAAAAACACACAAAAATAGTTGTACTAGTTTGCTTTCTTTATTAAAAACACACAAAAAATATTATTAGTTCCTACCTTAAGTTGCCATTATGTCTAGCATTGCTCCAATCACTATGTCACCTGAGGAAATGATTTTTACTTTCAAACAAGGAATTGAAGAGAGTTTGAAAGAAGCTTGGTCTAGAATCTCTGATTTACATGAAAAAACTGAACCTAAAATGATTCAAAGCTTGTTTTTTAGTAGTTTTTACTTTGGAACCGATCTTTGCTATAGATATGCTTTGGATGCTATAGTGGGAGAAGATTTCCTCCAATGCAACGAGGATGAAGCTTCTAATGCCATAATTAAGTTGGTCTTAACATATAACTTGCCTACCAAATCCGATTCTTCCTTTATAAACATATTTGCTAGATTGAATACTCTTGAGACCCGCACTGCTAGTCTAAAAGAATGCTATAATATGATTAGAGAGCATCATGATTATTTTCTATTAAATTCTAAACCCTCAAAATGGCTTCCTACAGTAAAAGTTGTTATAAATAATGAAACTTTTCATGCTCGTTGTGATATCATTTCTAGATTCTGTCTTATGCCTAAAGATATCTATGAATCTTTGAGTCTTTGGGGTCTTTTTGATGGGGGAGAAGCAATATCTCTTGCTAATAATACCACAATATTTCCCATTGGAATAGCTGAAGGAGTGTTTACAAAGATTCTAGGGAAAGTGGTGTCTACTAATTATCTTGTTATTGAATGTGTAGGAAAAGGACAAATCACACTTGCAAGATCCCTACTTAAAGTCCTTGGAGCAACAATAGATGTGGAAAAGGGCATCATGAACTTTGCTTCCCCACCGAACAACCATACGTTCCCCAAGTATAAGAATAAAAGTAAGAGAGGTAAGGGCAAAAATTTTGGTTTTAATGCTTCTTCATTTGAGAATACTTGATTCTTTTCTTGCTTCTTATGCCTAACTTAAAGGCGTTAAAGAAAAGTACTTGCTGGGAGATAACCCAAAAGTTTTAGTTGAGTCTTGGAAGCTATTGCTTCAGTAATAACCTCTCCTTATCATTTTTGTGTTTTTTTGTGCCAAGAGTAACCTCTAATGAGAGAGAAGTAATGCTTGGGAAAGTTGCTGTCCCGGAACAGATTTTTGTGCTTCGCTGTAAAAATTCGTGCAAAATCTCTGTACATCAGTTTGAGCTATAATTTTTTGTGCTTCTGCCCCAGGTTATTATCCAACTTTTGTTAGTTCAACACTTTTCGATTTGAGCAACAGAAGGTCTTCGAAAAAATCGGTTTCTACCTGCTGGTCTGTTTTGACAGAATTTCTGCCATTATTTGCATTTGCTTCTTATTGATTTCTTTTTGGGTTCTTTTTGGGGAAATTGAGCTTTTTGAGGGAAGTGATACAGTCACTTGTGCTTTAATGGAATTTTTACTTGTGTTGGAACTGAACCAAAAGGATTATTATCTTGAGTACACTAATGTTGCTAATGAAGATTGTGTGAAGTTTTGTATGAAGGAAAAATTTTAGGTATAAGGGAAGAATGATGTAATGAGATGAAGAATGGACAAAAGCTCAAGCTTGGGGATGCCACCCCGTGTCACCCCAAGAAATATTCAAGAAGTACAAGTGTCAAAGCTTGGGGATGCCCAAGGCATCCCCTTCTTCATCAATAAAAATCTCAGGTTTCTTCCAAACACTTCATTTTTATTGTTTCATGCACAGTTATGTTGTTCTTAGAGCGTCTTCATTTTTGTTTTTGGTTTGCGTGTGCTTGGTTTGCTTGAATAAATTGGTTGTACCCCCTCATTCATGCATTAGTTTTCAAACAAGATTGGTTTGGATTGGAAAAGAGTAGGAAAGTTCATGCTTAAGTGGTAAGAGGAGCTTGTTTTTGACTGTGGCCTATGCTTTGTCATGTCATGCTTGATATTGTTTTATGCTTACTGATTAATGTGCCTTGAAAGATTCATGCGTTGTTTTATCATATTAAAGCATAGTATTGTGGTATTCTCCTTTGATGCTTTATTCGGGTTGACTTGGCGCAGGCTCACACCATGTTAAGACTATCCCAAGTCTCCATAGCCTCTATGATCCTTTAGTTTTCAACTTTTAATATCACTTTATGCTTTAATTAATGATGTTTTGTCGCTTTGCATGATTTTGGCCATTATTGCTCTCTTAATTGGTCGCTCCCAGTCTTTTGCTAGCCTCCATAACCAAGTATGAGTTCCACTCATGCATCCAACTCCGAATAAAACCAAGTTATTCCAAAGAGTCCACCATACCTACCTATTAGCATTTGCTATTCCAAGTATATTCATGTATTTATCTACCTTCCGAATTAAACTTGTTATGAGAAAATTAGTGATTAAAGCTCTCACGAACTTGATGGCACACTTTACTTTTCTTGCCCCTAATAAACTTGAACCATTGTGTCATCTATGTTGTATATGCTTGCACTTATACATTGGGAATTAGCAGAACCATGCTGTCATGGGGAACGCTTTCAACATTGCACTTGTACATTGTACCTAGTTGATATCATGCTCTTTTGTTTATGGATGTCGTCGGTGTGAAATGAAAGGGGAGCTTGTAAGTCCATGGAGTTATGTATGTGTGTTAGAGAAACGCCTGGGCCGCTGGTCTAATCCATTCCTAATCATGGTGGAAACCTGCAGTGTAACCATAATGAGCAATCTATGAAGAATTCTTCTTATAGAAAAAAAAAGAGACAGAGATTGAGAAAAAAAGACGAGAAAAGAGCAAAGAGAGAAAAAAGCACCATTTTCCCATGGTAAATAAGAAGATTGCCGAGATGCTTATTGTCTGCTTACCTTGTAATTTTGATATGGGGATTCTTCCGTATCATCGGGCAAGGAGTACCCCGTTGGCGGTTCTCTATGATACACATGTACTTACTATGACAAAAACTTACCGGTAACTAAACTTTAGTAGTATGAGGAGCGACCCTCGTATTCAAGGGACATGAGATTACCAACTTATACTTTGTCAAGCATATACTCCATGCTTTGTTCACTTTAACCTTAATCACTTCAAGATGCTTATGATAGGGGCAATGAGAGCTCAAAGCTAATAAGTACCATAATTTTTGGAAGCTCTTTATGAGACTTGAATCCCTGCTTCCTTCTATGAAAGCCTTTCTTTTACTTTTATATTGAGTCTCCATCTTCTATCTTTATGCACCTATTGAGAGAGCATAGTGGCTATTCTTAGTTTAATGTGCATTGTCCCAAGACTTGTTGATTAATGCATAACTTTGATATTGCTTGTTATTAAACTATTTGTATCTAGTCACCCTTACGAACTTTGAAGGTGTCCTATGCATTTATGTTTTGCTACACTATGAGGGACAAGCTGAATACCATTCTCATTATGCTTTCTTTATGTGAAACAAACAAACGTCTTGCAAAGCATTGTTATCCATGAATCTTTTGTTTGTACCTTTTCATGTTACAACAAGTTCCTATGTCTTATTGTTAGAACTATATCTTTCATGCTATGTTTAAGTACTATGATTCCAGCTATAATTTTTTTACAAATACCTTGATCAAGATTATGATGGTGCATGTCACCTCAAAAATTATTCTTTCTTTTTATCACTTACCTACTCGAGGACGAGCAGGAGTTAAGCTTGGGGATGTTGATATGTTGCAAACATATCTATATGTTCCGTGCTTGTTTTATATCTACTTTCTTATGTTTTGTCCACACTTTGGAGTATTTTTATACAATTTCTTGGGGCTAACCTATTAACAAGATGCCATAGTGCCAATTGCCTGTTTTCTGCTGTTTTTGGTTCCAGGAAAGCCAGAAAATGAATATTCTCGGAATTGGACGGGACAAAAGCCAAAGTCAATATTTCACCGAGGGGAACACGGGCAGGAAGGCAGAGACGGAGAGGGGCAGGGCAGCCACACCACTGGCCGCACGGCCAGGCCGCGCCAGAGGTGGTGTGGCCTAGGCACCCTCGGCCTCCCCTTTCGCCTATAAGAAGCCTCCGATACGTAAAACCCTAAGTACCATCAAAATTCCACGAAGAGTCATGGCAGAGTCATCATCTTCATCCCTAGATCAGGAGGGATCTGAAGCTCTTCCCGGCACCCTGCTGGAGGGGAGAATTCACCCTAGAGGCCTTCTTCATCACCATGACTGCCTCCGGTGTGATGCGTGAGTAGTTCATCCCTAGACTACGGGTCCATTTAGTAGCTAGATGGTTGGTTCTTCTCCTTTGTGCTACCATGTTTAGATCTTGTGAGCTCCGTTCATGATCAAGATCATCTATTTGTAATCATACGTGTTGTGTTTACGGGGATCTGATGGATGATACGTTGCAAACGTATCCATAATATTTGATGTTCCATGCTAGTTTTATATCTACTTTCTTATGTTTTGTCCACACTTTGGAGTATTTTTATATACTTTTTTGGACTAACCGATTAATAAGATGCCACAGTGCCAGTTGCCTGTTTTCTGCTGTTTTTGGTTCCAGGAAAGTCAGAAAATCAATATTCTCGGAATTGGACCGGACAAAAGCCAAAGTCGATATTTTACCGGAAGACTCACGGAGCTAGAAGACAAGACGGAGAGGGGCCACAGGGTGTCCACACCATATGGTGGCACATGCTAGCCCTGGCCGCGCCACCAGGTGGTGTGGGCCCCCTGGCCGCCCATTGACCTTGCCTCTTTGCCTATAAGAATCCCCCCGATGCATAAACCCTAGGTCATCAATCAGAAATCCACGAAAAGTTCCGCAGCGCCGCCGCCACCGAGGAGGAGATTCAGGGGACATAAATTCTCTGTTCCGGCACCCTTCTAGGACGGGGAAGTGCCCCCGGAGCCATCTCCATCGATATCCACCACCATCTCCATCACCATTGCTGATTCCCATGATGAGGAGGGAGTAGTTCTCTCTCGAGGCTAAGGGTTCTACCGGTAGCTATGTGTTCGTCTCTCTTTCTATGCATGATCATATTGTGATCATGAGCTTTGTAATCAAGTAGATCTACCTTGCTACTCAAGTGCTTTAATAGATCTTTGCTCTCCCCATGTGTGTGAAGTTGACAGTGTGCACACCATGGTGGCACTTAGGCTAGAGATTACAAATACTTGTTATGAGTTATATTTGGAGTTGGATGTTTCTATGAAATTGTGGTGTTTGTTGGATTCATCTAGTACTCAAGGTGACAGTGTGGGGTTATCTAGATGGGAAAGATAAACTTTGAGGTATGCTGTTATAGCCCTACCAACGATTAGAGTGTCCAACCGGAGAGTAGTTCAGCATAGTATCATAAAGAAGAATATATCTATATGAGAGTGTTCACTAGTGAAAGTATGATCCCTAGGCCTTGTTTCTAAGCACTGAAACACCGTTTGCTATTAGATCTATTACATGTTTTCTTTCTTCCATCTTTATTTCAGTTTGCCTTTAGTCTCTTCCATGCCATAAAGCTATTTTCTAGCATCATTACCACTTATAATTATCCATACCACTTGTATTTCACTATCTCTTCGCCGAACTAGTGCACCTATACACCTAACAAGTGTATTGGGTGTGTTGGGGACACAAGAGACTTCTTGTATCTTGATTGCAGGGTTGCTTGAGAGGGGATACCTTTGAACACTTCCTCCCTGAGTTCGATAAACCTTGGGTGATCCACTTAAGGGAAAACTTGCTGGTGTTCTACAAACATCTGCACTTGGAGGCCCAACAACTGTCTATAAGAATAGAAGTGCGTAGACATCAAGCATATTTTCTGGCGCCGTTGCCGGGGAGGTAAGGTAAAAGGTACCCACATCCTCCGGTGTGAGTGCTCGAAGTTATTTCCTTTAGATTCTGCAATTTTGTCTTTTTGTTTCTTGTTTTCACTAGTTAGGCTTAATGGAAAACAAAAAAAAATTATAGAGCTTTATAGTATTTATCTTGAGTTAGGACATGAAGTGTTTGAAGAGAAAATTAAAAAACCTATGGAACTTTATTTGCATGCTAATAACAATGTTGTTAGTATGAATTCTTTGGACACCATTATTGCTAATGCTATGGAAAAGTGTAAGCTTGGGGAAGCTAGTTTTTATGAAAATGATCTTTTTAGTCCCCCATCTTTAGAGGAGAAAATTTGCTTTGATGATACTATACCTCCAATATATGATGATTACAATGATGAATATGATATTTTCAGTCCACCTACTATTGAGGAGGAAATTAATTATTTCTACAATATGCCTCCTATATTTGATGATTATGGTGATGAGAATAATAATGATAGCTATTTTGTTGAATTTGCTCCCACCACAATTAATAAGAATGACTATGCTTATGTGGAGAGTAATAATTATTATATGCATGTGGCTCATGATAAGAATGTTTTATGTGATAGTTATATTGTTAATTTTATTCATGATGCTACTGAAAGTTATTATGAGAGAGGGAAACATGGTTTTATGCATCTCAATAATATTAAGTTTCCTTTCTTTATGTTGAAAGTCTTGAAGTTGCACTTGTTTTGCTTTCCTATGATTGTTGCTTTGTGCTTTCATGACTTGTTTCTTTACAAGATTCCTATGCATAGGAAGTGGGTTAGACTTAAATGTGTTTTGAATTTGCTTCTTGATGCTCTCTTTTACTTCAATTCATATTTCTTATGTGAGCATCTTCTCAAACTATCATGCCTAACTTAAAGGCGTTAAAGAAAAGTACTTATTGGGAGATAACCCAAAAGTTTTAATTGAGTCTTGGAAGTTATTGCTTCAGTAATAACCTCTCCTTATCCTTTTTATTTGCTTTTTGTGCCAAGAGTAACCTCTAATGAGAGAGAAGTAATGCTTGGGAAAGTTGCTGTCCCGAAACAGATTGTTGTGCTTCACCGTAAAAATTCGTGTAAAATCTCTGTACGTCATTTTGAGGCGTCAACTTTTCTGATTCTTCCCCAGGTTGTTATCTAACTTTTGTTAGTTCAACACTTTTTGATTTGAGCAACAGAAGGGCTTCAAAAAAATTCGTCTTTACCTGCTGGTCTGTTTTGACAGATTTCTGCCATTATTTGCATTTGCTTCTTGTTGGTTCCTTTTTGATTTCTTTTGGGGAATTGAGCTTTTTGAGGGAAGTGGTACAGTATCTTGTGTTTTAATGGAAGTTTTATTGGTGTTGGAACTTAACCTAAAGACTTATTATCTTGAGTGCACTAATGTTGCTAATGAAGATTGTGTGAAGTTTTGTATGAAGGAAAAATTTCAGGTGTATGGAAGGAATGAGTAATGAGACGAAGAATGGACTAAAGCTCAAGCTTGGGGATGCCACACATGTCACCCCAAGAAATATCCAAGAAGTACAAGCGTCAAAGCTTGGGGATGCCCAAGGCATCCCCCTCTTCATGAATAAAAATCCCACGTTTCTTCCAAACGCTTCATTTTTATTGTTTCATGCATAGTTGTGTTGTTCTTGGAGCGTCTTCTTTTTCATTTTCGTTTTGGTTTTTCGTTTGCTTTGTTTGCTTAGTTTGCTGAATAAATTGGTTGGACCCCCTCTTTCATGCATTGGTTTTCAAATAGTTTGGTTTGGATTGGAAAAGAGTAGGAAAGTTCATACTTATGTGGTAAAAAGAGCTCGTTTTTGACTGTGGCCTATGCTTTGTCATGCCATGCTTGATATTGTTTTGGCTTTATGCTTAGTATTCTTTGCTGTAGAATGACTTGTTATAAACAATTGAGATTTATTAATGTGCCTTGGAAGAATCATGCGTTGTTTTAGCATATTAAAGCATAGTATTGTGGTATTCTCCTTTGATGCTTTATTTGGGTTGACTTGGCACATGCTCACACCATATTATGACTATCCCAAGTAACCATAGCCTTGATGATCCTTTAGTTTTTAACTTGTAGTATCACTTTATGCTTTGATTAATGATGTTTTGTCGCTCTGCATGATTATGGCCATTATTGCTCTCTTAGTTGGTCGCTCCAAGTCTTTTGCTAGCCTCCATAACCAAGTATGAGTTCCACTCATGCATCCAACTCCTAAAACCAAGTTATTCCAAAGAGTCCACCATACCTACCTATTAGCATTTGCTATTACAAGTATATTCATGTTTTTATCTACCTTCCAAATTAATCCTGTTATGAGAAAACTAGTGATTAAAGCTCTCACGAACTTGATGGCACACTTTACTTTTCTTGGCCTTAATAAACTTGAACCGTTGTGTCGTCTATGTTGTATATGCTTGCACTTATTTGTTGGGGATTAGCAGAACCATGCTGTCATGGGGAACGCTTTCAACATTGCACTGGTACTTTGTACCTAGTTGATATAATGCTCTTTTGTCTATGGATGTCGTCGGTGTGAAATGAAAGGGGGCTTGTAAGTCCTTGGAGTTATGTATGTGTGTTAGAGAAACGCCTGGGCCGCCGGTCTAATCCATGCTATCATGGTGGAAACCTACAGCGTAACCATAATGATCTGTCTATGAAGCATTCTTCTTATAAAAAAAGAGTCAGTTATTGAGAAAAAAGAGAAAAAAAAGATATGAGAAAAGAGGAAAGAGAGAAAAAAGCACCATATTCCCATGGTAAATAAGAAGATTGCTGAGATGCTCGTTGTCTGCTTTCCTTGTCATTTATATGGGGATTCTTCCGTATCATTGGGCAAGGGGTACCCTGTTGGCGGTTCTCTATGGTACACATGTACTTACGATGACAAGAACTTACCGGTAACTAAACTTGAGTAGCATGAGGAGTGGCCCTCGCATTCAAGGGACATGAGATTTCCAACTTATACTTCGTCAAGCATATACACCATAGTTTGTTCACTTTAACCTTAATCACTTCAAGATGCTTATGATAGGGGCAATGAGAGCTGAAAGCTAACAAGTATCATAATTTTTGGAAGCTCTTTATGAAACTTGAATCCCTGCTTCCTTCTATGAAGGTCTTTCTTTTACTTTCATGTTGAGTCTCCACCTTCTATCTTTATGCACCTACTTTGAGAGCATAGTGGCCATTCTTAGTTCTATGTGCATTGTCACAAGACTTGTTGATTGATGCATAGCTTTGATATTGCTTGTTTTAAAATTATTTGTATCTAGTCACTCTTATGAACTTTGAAGGTGTCCTATGCATTTATGTTTTCTACTCTATGAGGGACAAGCTGAATGCCACTATGCTATGTTTTCTTTATGTGAAACAAACAAATGTCTTGCAAAGCATTGTTATTCATGAATCTTTTGTTTGTGCCTTTTCATGTTGCAACATAGTTGCTTTGTCTTATTGTTAGAACTTTGTCTTTCATGTTATGATTAAAGTACTATGATCCCAGTATCATTGTTTTACAAATACTTTGATCAAGTTTATGATGGTGCTCGTCCTAATGCTAGAGGTGGCTCTCCGTAAGATAGATAACATGCTGGGTGAACAAATTACAGCGGGGCAATTGACAAACATCGAGAAAACAATACACGCATATACTAATCATGTTGACTCCTTTGAGACTTGAGTGGGAATTACAACATTATACATAGACCGCCATCCAACTACATCTATGACTAATAATCCACCTTCAGGTTATCATCCGAACCCCCTCCAGTATTAAGTTGCAAGCAACAGATTATTGCTTTACGAACTGCATGTAAAGTAAACAATACGATTGTTCTATGAACAAAGGATTGTTGTTTTCTCCCTAGTAGCAACAGCACATCTAGTACCTTAGAGATTTCTGTCACTTCCGCAGATTACCAGAGGCATGAACCCACTATCGAGCATAAATACTAACTCTTGGAGTTGCTAGCATCTACTTGGCCAAGATAGCTACTAACAACGAAAAGCATGCAAGATCACAAATAAAAAATACATGATAGAATCAATAACCAATCTAAAATAGCATCTCAATATCCATCGGATCCCTAGAAACACAACCTGCAGAATTACAAATACATGATCTTGATCATGAACAGAGCTCACAAGATCTAAACATGAAAGCACAAAGGAGGAGAACCAGCCATCTAGCTACTACATGGATCCGTAGTCCAAGTATGAACTACTCACGCATCACACCGGAGGCTTGCATGGTGATCAAGAAGGCCTCTAGGGTGAATTCCCCTCTCCGGCAGGGTGCCGGGAAGAGCTTCAGATCCCTCCCGATCTAGGGATGGAGATGACAACGGCTATAGACTCTTTCGTGGATTTTTGATCGGGCCCTTAGGGTTTACGTCCCGAGGGCATCTTATAGTCGGAAGGGGAGGCCGAGGGGGTGCCAGGAGCGGCCACACCACCCCTGGCGCGGGCCAGGCCTGGCCGCGCGGCCAGGTGGTGTGGTGGCCCCCAAGCCCCTCTCCGTCTCGTATTCTGGCACTTGATGACTTCCAGAAAAATAGGCACTTTGGCTTGTGTCCCGTCCAATTCCGAGAATATTCATTTTCTGACTTTCCTGGAACCAAAAACAGCAGAAAACAGGCAGCTGGCACTGTGGCTCTTGTTAATAGGTTAGTCCAAGAAATCATATGAAAAGTACTCCAAAGTTGGAACAAAAAACAAGAAAGTGGATAAAACCAAGCATGGAACTTCAAAAATTATAGATACATTTGCAATGTATCAACATCCCCAAGCTTAACTCCTGCTCGTCCTCGAGTAGGTAAGTGATAAAAAGAAAGAATAATTTTTGAGGTGACATGCACCATCAAAGACTTGATCAAAGTATTTGTAAAACATTCAAAGCTAGGATCATAGTACTTTAATCATAACATGAAAGACAAAGTTGTAGCAATAAGACAAAGAAACTATGATGCAACATGAAAAGGCCCAAACAAAAGATTCATGAATAACAATGCTTTGCAAGACGTTTGTTTGTTTCACATAAAGAAAACATAGCATAATAGTATTCAGCTTGTCCCTCAATAGAGTAGCAAATATAAATGCATAGGACACCTTCAAAGTTCATAAGAGTGACTAGATACAAATAGTTTAAAACAAGCAATATCAAGTTATGCATCAATCAAATACTCTTGGGACAATGCACATAGAACTAAGAATGGCCACTATGCTCTCAAAGTAGGTGTATAAAGGTAGAAGGTGGAGACTCAATATAATGGTGGAAGAAAGGCCTTTTTATAAAAGGAAGTAGGGATTCAAGTCTCATAAAGAGCTTCCAAAAATTATGGTACTTATAGCTTTCAGCTCTCATTGCCCCTATCATAAGCATCTTTAAGGTGATTAAGGTTAAAGTGACACAACTAAGAGGATATGCTTGACAAGTTATAAACCGAAATCTCATGCCCCTTACTTACAAAGACCGATCCTCATGCTACTCAACTTCAGTCACGAGTAAGCTCTTGTCATTGCAAGTACATGTGTATCATTAAGAACCACCAACGGGGTACCCCTTGCACATGATACGAGAGCTTTCCCATAATCAAAATGACAAGGCAAGCAGACAATGAGCATCCCAGCGATCTTTTTATTTGCTATTTGCATAGGTTTTTATTGAGGATGCTTCATAGAGTGCTCATTATGGTGATGCTGCAAGTTTCCACCATGATTAGGCATGGCTTAGGCTAGCGGCCCAGGCATTTCTCTAACACACATACAAACTCCATGATCTTACAAGTTCCACTTTTATTTCACACCACCGGGATCCGTAAGCAAAAGAACATGATATCAACGGGGTACAAAGTACAAGTGCAATGTTGAAAGCGTTCCCCATGAAACATGGTCTGCTAATTTCAACTTATAAAGTGCAAGCATATACGCAACAAAGAAGGACCCAATGGTTCAAGTTTATTAGATGCAAACAAGTAAAGTGTGCCATCAAGTTCGTGAGAGCTTTAATCACTAGTTTTTTCATAACAAGTTTAATTAGGAAGGTAAACAAAAGCATGAATATACTTGGAATAGCATAATCTAGTAGGTAGGTATGGTGTACTCTTTGGAATAACTTGGTTTAGGGATTTGGATGCTTGAGTGGAACTCATACTTGGTTGTGGAGGCTAGCAAAAGACTGAGAGCGACAAACTAAGAGAGAAATAATGGCCATAATCATGCAGAGCGACAAACCATCATTGATCAAAGCATAAAGTGATACTACAAGTTGAAAACTAAAGGATCATAAAGGCTATGGTGACTTGAGATAGTCATAACATGGTGTGAGCATGTGCCAAGTCAACCCAAATAAAGCATCAAAGGAGAATACCACTATACTATGCTTTAATATGCTAAAACAACACATGATTCATACAAGGCACATTAAGCAATCTCAATTGTTTATAACAAGTCATGCTACAACAAAGAATACTAAGCATAAAGCCAAAACAATATCAAGCATGGCATGACAAAGCATAGGCCACAGTCAAAAACGAGCTCTTTTTACCACATAAGTATGAACTTTCCTACTCTTTTCCAAACCAAACCGAACTATTTGCAAACCAATGTATGAAAGAGGGGGTCCAACCAATTTATTCAGAAAACTAAGAAAACCAAGCAAACTAAAAACCAAAACGAAAACGAAAAAGAAGACGCTCCAAGAACAACACAACTGTGCATGAAACAATAAAAATGAAGCGTTTCGAAAGAACCTGGGATTTTTATTGATGAAGAAGGGGATGCCTTGGGCATCCCCAAGCTTTGATGCTTGTACTTCTTGGATATTTCTTGGGGTGACACGCGTGGCATCCCCAAGCTTGAGCTTTAGTCCATCCTTCATCTCATTACTCATTCCTTCCATACACTTGAAAATTTTCCTTCATACAAAACTTCACACAATCTTTATTAGCAACATTAGTGCACTCAAGATAAAAGATCTTAAGGTTCAGTTATAACACCAAATAAACTTTCCATTAGAACACTAGCTACTGTATCACTTCCCTCAAAAAGCTCAATTCCCCAAAAGAACTCAAGAAGGAACCAACAAGAAGCAAATGCAGAAAATGGCAGAAATCTGTCAAAACAGACTAGCAGGTAAAGACGAATTTTTTCGAAGTCCTTATGTTGCTCAAATCAAAAAGTTTTGAACTAAATAAAGTTAGATAACAACCTGGGTCAGAAGCACAAAAATTCACGCCTTAAAAAGACATTCAGAGATTTTACACGAATTTTTACGGTGAAGCACAGAAATCTGTTTTGGGACAACAACTTTCCCAATCATTACTTATCTCTCATTAGAGGTTACTCTTGGCACAAAAAGCAAATAAAAAGGATAAGGAGAGGTTATTACAGAGTTAATAACTTCCAAGACTCATCTAAAACTTTTGGGTTATCTCCCAATAAGTACTTTTCTTTAACGCCTTTAAGTTAGGCATAAGAAGCAAAGAAAGAATCAAGTGTTCTCAAATGAAGAAGCATTAAGACCAAATTTTGTTTTCATAGGAGAGGCAAAAGAAATCTTCTCTCTCTTCTTAGGGAAGTGTTATATACCTTTCTTGAGTGGGACTTGATATTTAATGGTGCCTTCTTTCATATCAATAATGGCACCAACAGTTCTAAGAAAAGGTCTTCCCAAAATAATAGGACAAGAAGCATTGTATTCAACATCGAAAACATAGAAATCAACGGGGACATAGGCATTGTTAACTGTAATAAGAACATCATTAAGACTCCCGATAAGTTTCTTTTTAGCATTATCATCAAGTGGGACATTCAAATAACAATCTTCAAGTGGAGGCAAATCAAGCATATCATAAATCCTTCTAGGCATAATAGAAACACTACTATCAAGAACACATAAAGCTTTGAAATCAAAGTCATTCACTTTCATATTAATGATGGGTTCCCAACCATCTTCTTGTTTTATAGGAATAGAAGCTTTATGTTTCATCTTTTCTTCTTTAATCTTTATGAGAGCATCAGTAATGTGTTTTGTAAAGGCCATGTTCATAGCACTAGCATTAGGACTTTTAGCAAGCTTTTGTAGGAACTTAATAACTTCAGAGATATTGCAACCATCAAGATCAAAATCATACTTATCATCTAAAGTAGTAGAGCTATTACTAGCCTCAACACTAGTGGTGGTAATAGTAGAAACACTAATGTTTCTAGCAATTTCATCTTCTCTTTCCCACTTAGCATGTAATTCAGCTAATAGTCTAACATTTTCATCAATTCTTACTTGTATAACATTAGTAGCTGCAAAGGGATTCTCATTAGTTTCAGGTTTAGAAGCCATTTTATTCAAAGAAGATTGAGCTTCAGCCAAAGATGCTATATTTCTTTCAGCATTAGAGAGTTTTTCTTCAATAGTTTTATTGAAAGCAGTTTGCTTACTAATAAAGTCTTTAAGCATAACTTCAAGTTCAGAGGGAGCACTCCTATTATTGTTGTAAGAATTTCCATAAGTATTACCATTGTTGGGAGGATATGGCTTATAATTATTGTTACCAAATTTTTTCCTATAAGCATTATTACCATAAGCATTGTTGCCAAAATTATTATTCTTTATGAAGTTCACATCAACTTGCTCTTCTTGAGCAACTAAAGAAGCCAAAGGAACATTATTTGGATCAATATGGGCTTTCCCATTAACAAGCATAGACATAATAATATCAATCTTATCACTCAAGGAGGAGGTTTCCTCAACAGAATTTACCTTCCTACCTTGTGGAGCTCTCTCAGTATGCCATTCAGAATAATTAACCATGATATTGTCTAGAAGTTTTGTTGCAACACCCAAAGTGATGGTCATAAAGGTACCTCCAGCAACAGAATCCAATAGGTTCCTTGAAGAATAGTTCAATCCTGCATAAAAAGTTTGGATGAGCATCCAAGCAGTCAGTCCATGAGTGGGACAATTCTTAACCAAAGATTTCATTCTTTCCCAAGCTTGAGCAACATGCTCATTATCAAGTTGTTTAAGCTTCATTATTTCACTTCTCATAGATATAATCTTAGCAAGAGGATAGTATTTTCCAATGAAAGCATCTTTGCATTTAGTCCAAGAATCAATACTGTTCCTAGTTAAGGAATTCAACCATTCTTTAGCTTTTCCTCTCAAAGAGAAAGGAAACAATTTCAGCTTAATAATATCACCATCTATATCCCTATGCTTTTGCATCTCACAAAGTTCAACAAAGTTATTTAGATGGGAAGAAGCATCTTCATTATCAATACCAGAAAATTGTTCTCTCATAACAAGATTGAGCAAAGCAGGTTTTATCTCAAAGAAAGTATCTTCAGGCACAGGTGGAGCAATAGGTGTGCTCATAAAATCATTGTTGTTGGTGCTAGTGAAGTCACACAACTTAGTGTTTTCAAGAGTAGTCATTTTTTTGGGTTTTCAAATAAGAAAGCAAACTTGTAAAACTAATTTTGCGTGTGTTTTTGAATAAGAAAACAAGCAAACAAAGCAAAAAGAAACCAACAAAAACAAAAATAACAAAGTAAAGAGATTGGTTATGAGGGACTCCCCTTGTGAAGATGTCCTTGACTCCCCGGCAACGACGCCAGAAAAATGCTTGATGGCTCAATGCACGACGCCCAGAAAAGTGCTGGTGCATGGTTGATGTAGAGCTCGTTGGGAACCCCAAGAGGAAGGTATGATGAGCACAGTAGCAAGTTTCCCTCGGTATGAAACCAAGGTTTAATCGAACCAGTAGGAGCAAGGAAACACCCCCAAGGTGTTACAAGCTGAGCTTTGGCAGGGTGCACTACTGGTGCTAGTAGCAACGTGGAGACCTGCACAACACAACCACATAACTTTGTCCCCACTTGCGATGAGGTTGTCAATCTCACCGTGTTTTGCGGAAAACAAAGGATTAAACGTATCGAATGGAAAGAAGTAAAAGTTTGCAGAAAGTAAACAAAAAACAGTAAACAATTTGTAGATTGTATGTAAAAGAAAAGGATCGGGATCCATAGTTCACTAGAGGTGGCTCTCCGTAAGATAGATAACATGCTGGGTGAACAATTACAGCGGGGCAATTGACAAACATCGAGAAAGCAATACATGCATATACTAATCGTCTTGACTCCTTTGAGACTTGATTGGGCATTACAACATTATACATAGACCGCCATCCAACTACATCTATGATTAATAATCCACCTTCAGTTTATCATCCAAACCCCCTCCAGTATTAAGTTGCAAGCAACAGATTATTGCTTTACGAACTGCGTGTAAAGTAAACAATACGATTGTTCTATGAACAAAGGATTGTTGTTTTCTCCCTAGTAGCAACAGCACATCTAGTACCTTAGAGATTTCATCACTTCCATTACCGAGGCATGAACCCACTATCGAGCATAAATACTAACTCTTGGAGTTGCTAGCATCTACTTGGCCAAGATATCTACTAACAACGGAAAGCATGCAAGATCACAAATAACAAAGACATGATAGAATCAATAATCAATCTGAAATAGCATCTCAATATCCATCGGATCCCCGCAAACATAACATCCAGAATTACAAATAGATGATCTTGAGCATGAACGGAGCTCACAAGATCTAAACATGAAAGCACAAAGGAGGAGAACCAGCCATCTAGCTACTACATGGATCCGTAGTCCAAGGATGAACTACTCACGCATCACACCGGAGGCTTGCATGGTGATGAAGAAGGCCTGTGGTGAATTCCCTCTCGGAGGTGCCGGGAAGAGCTTCAGATCCCTCCCGATCTAGGGATGGAGATGACGGCGGCTACAGACTCTTTCGTGGATTTTTGATCGGGCCCTTAGGATTTACGTCCCGAGGGCATCTTATAGTCGGAAGGGGAGGCCGAGGGGGTGCCAGGAGCGGCCACACCACCCCTGGCGTGGGCCAGGCCTATCCGCGTGGCCAGGTGGTGTGGTGGCCCCCTGACCCCTCTCCGTCTCGTATTCTGGCACTTGATGACTTCCGGAAAAATAGGCACTCTGGCTTTTGTCCCGTCCAATTCTGAGAATATTTATTTTCTGACTTTCCTGGAACCAAAAACAGCAGAAAACAAGCAGCTAGCACTGTGGCTCTTGTTAATAGGTTAGTCCAAGAAATCATATGAAAAGTACTCCAAAGTTGGAACAAAACACAAGAAAGTGGATAAAACCAAGCATGGCACATCAAAAATTATAGATACATTTGCAATGTATCATTGATCTAATCATACTCTTATAGCCAAAGTTCTGTAGGGAAAATAGGTTAATAAGTTGTGGTTCAAGTTTAAAGGAAGGAATTGAAAAGAAAAGAAGAAGGAGGCCTTCAGATCCTTCAACGACCTTTGGTACTACCAGAAGGCACCATACCACGAGCCTGTACCGAAGACCTCGAGGAAACAGAATTTGCTCTGCCATAACAGATCCTTTAATGAACTATCGAACGACCCCGTATTGTGCATCCATACTATTTCTCGACAAAGCAAGCAATGTTTTCTTCCAGGTTACTGAACAAACAACGACCAGCGGTACGACTGGACGCGCCCGTACCAAGGCTTAGGTTCGACCTCAAGCCCTAATTAACGTATCCAACAATGATGACCACCAGTACGGGGCTATGGGCGGGACGTGCCCGTACCGAGTGCGGCACTACTAAAATATGATGGCGGCTGGCTAGGTAGCCCAACCAGCCATCTTCTTTCTCTCTTTTCTCTCCTTTTCTCTCTCAAACTCAAACTCTAACTTCCTAGAATCCTTGATTCTTCACCGATTTCATTCCTTTGAGTTGGAGAATCTTCACATCAGTAAGTTTCTCACCCGATCCATGCTTTATTTTCTGAAATCCATGGTTGAATCTCTCACATTGGCTATCAGATGAGTTCTTGATATTTTTAGATTCTTGTTGATTCCTCATGTTAGGATTCAAAGTTTTTACCTGTAATCGTCTATTTCCATGATAGAAACCTTATGCCTATAGTTTTTTTTTGAAATTTTTCAGTGCAATGAATATTGGAAGGATTTTCCGCCCTAGAGGGAACTCGAGAGGCTCGGGACCCTCTAGAAGCTCCACCGCACTAGGCTCGAAGAAGAGGTACCAGGAGGGGGATGCTTTGAAGTCCACCATGAACAAGGACTACACGAGAGTGAGCTATCGCAATGTGCTTCCCACCAAGTGGGTGCACAATGACTTCCTCTCTCGCCATGGTTTGAAGGAGGACTTTGACATGATGGCTGAGAACAACAGTATGATTGCCTTTGCCACCCTTGCTGCCGACACTTTCAAGCGCTCCATGTGGGAGTTCCTCTTGAGCTTCCACGATGACCTTGCACTCCAACAACACCATTGCATTATAAGTTTCGTACTTAATGGGCAGCCCAAAAGTCTTACTGACAAGGGGTAACCTCGGCAATGTTCATGGTTATGGACTTAGGGTTTTGTGGAAAATAGAACATTGGGAATTTTGTTGACTGATCAGACAAACAAGGGAGTCGAAGTCGTCTAATTTGTTAGGAACAAATTGATTATAGATTGCTCAAGTCTTTTTCTGGTACCTCTCTGTTGGCTCGTCCCAGCCTTTATATAATAGGATGGGTCCCAAGGCCATATACGGATAGGTTACAAGTTATAATTACAACACTAATATAATGTCGGTTCCTACTCTTTCCTTATCTAACAAGATATGCCTTCCGTCATATGCTTCTTAGGCCTTCCTTGGTTCTTCTTGGGCCTTGTGGGCTGTAAGCTTTTATATAACCAGGGTAGCTAATCATAATAACCCGGGTAATCATGCCTATGTTAGTAGCCCCCGAGACTCCATCTGAATTGCAGATTCGGGTTGAGTCTCAAAGGAGATGTGAGCCGAAGTTTTCTTTATAATGCATTCTTATTTAACTGTTGTAGCGATATGGTATAATGGGTCTGATGCATCTGACGGATCGGAATCAGTTAATTGCTCCTGGACAAAAAGACCGTAAACCTACATCACATTAAAGTCCCTAGGCCTGGACTCGGTATTTGCTGGCGTAATTCAGTTCGATCCATTGAGGTCTTATCGACTACTGAATTCGAGTACTATTATTCTGGGTACCCAACGTGTCCCTCGGGATTTTTCATCGTATCATTGATACGGATAATTTACTGGCAGGGCGCATTCATGTGTGGTTACCAAGCCACACAGGACGAATCCCGGGGTCTTACCTTCATGTCATGGACACGACATTCAGACTTCTATCGCACCAGGCGTGGTCCGAGGATTTTCTGAATTTTGTCGACTGCCTTGTTTGGCTGTTGGAATAACTAAAGTTGTTAGTTTTCTCAGATATTGTATAGGCGCTCCCGATGGGAGTAACCATCTGAGTATACAAAGCTGTAATACTCATAAGTTCATATATTTGTTGACCTTGCTTGGAGTTTTTTGTTTTATCGGGTGTGCTTTCAATGCACGGGGAAAATATTCCTTCGGGTCCTGCTGGACTATACTATTTCTATCGGGTGCGCGACAGCGCTCCCGATGGGAGTAGACCCCGAGGATATGTTCGGATGCTTGCATTGGGTCATAGGCTCATAATTTAAATACACTTTCTTCCTTGATATTTGCTACCTTAATACTTTCTATTCAATATATTAAAAAAATGAAAGTACATATTTTGGCGTAGTCGCCTGGCTGTTGGTCTTATTCGATGTAAATTGCAAAAAAAATAAAAAAGCCTTAAGCATAAAAACATCGCAGCTACGCAATGTTCCATGGGTTGGAGTGCTTGACTCCTTGTAACATCCCAAAACTTAAATCCAAGATTATTAAGATCCAAATCATCAAATTTAGAGTTAACAAAAACTTTTCCAATTAAAATTATTAAAGCATTCATATGTGTGTGCATTTAAATAGGAGTTGTTTTGAATTGCCTTGATTAAGTGATCCATTGATTGTAAAATGATTCTTAGGTGAAATAAACATCATCTAGATCATTCCCAAACAAATCCCAAAGAAAAACAAATCAAAATGAATAAAAAAACAAATGGTCATTTTGTGCCATTTTAACTACCATGCCTACTTTGGCTATTCCTAGAACTCAAAACCTAACAGAAACAAATGTGGATCTTTGCACCCCTTGCTAGTACATGTAATGATGTACCAAGGCCCACTTTGTGATCTACCAAAAACTTTCAAACACTAATTTTAAATGCCATTTGAAAATTGAATGTAGTTCATATGAGAAGATCCCACTTATTCAAAAACCACTCAAATGAGCTCCATTTTCAAATCCCAAGCAACCACAGATGCTCAAGCATATGATCAACAACACCAAAATTCAACCAAAAATTCAAAAACTTTTCTCATGCGGCCATTGTGTCGAACAGGTGGCATGCAGAAATGAAATGGCCTAACTATTATTGTTTCTACTTAAGCCATTGTCCCCCATTTGACCCTCCTTACTCTCCCTTGTCCCCCTGAGTCCAACCAAGTGATCACCGGTCTACCCCTAAGCCGCAGCAGCAGTGGAGCGCCGCCCCTTTTTGGTCACCGCCGACCAGAAGAGGGAAATGCGCCACAGACCACGCCGCACCGTTCTAGCACCACCACTAGCTCCGCCTAACCCTACCGCACCTCCCTGCCCCTTTCCCAAGCCCAGCCAGGCCCTGGACCACTCCCCAGCACCGCCGCCCATTCTCTCTGCGCCGTGCTCAGCGTGCGCCAGAGCGCGATCGTCGCCAGCACGCAGAAGACCACCACTTGACACAAAATCCCGCACGCCGCTCCGCCTCGACCCCAGCACCCCGCCAAACACGGCCGTGCACCGCCACGCGACCCACAGTCGCGCCGCGTCGAGCACCGCCTCTGTCTCCCAGAGCGCGGGGCGCTCCCGACCAAACGCCACCGCCCCTAGCAGCGCGTGCGCCCTATAAAAGGAGCCCTCCCCAGCACAAACTCCTCACACCACTCCACTCTCCTCTCTGCACTGATCCTTCCCCACCTCTCGCCGGAGCCGCTTGAGCCAGAGTTCACCGGAATTGTGCTGGAGGAGCCCGCTGCAGAGGAGGAGAAGGCGCCGTCGATTTTGTCCACCCCAGGAGCTGCCATGACCTCGCCTGGGCTCGCTGTCGTCCACCAGTTCGTTTGCCCGCCTCGCCGCAGTAGCTGGAGCCCTGGTACGTCCCCAATAGACCCCCGCTGGCCGTTTAGGGTTCGATCTCATCGGCGACGAGTCCATCGTCGACAACGACTGTGAGCCGTCAATCTCTATTCTAATCGTAGCGCCCAGATTGCCTCGTATCGTTTCGGGTTTTAAGTCTCGCTGACAAGCGGGACGCTGTCTACCCCGCTCGCACTACAGCGCCACCGGGCGCCCATTTCTTCCTTTCGCTAGCCCTTGCCGCAATCAAATATAGATTTTTTTATTTTAGTTTGAACTCACTTCTGTCCCTTAGTTTAAAAATCAATTTTAGAAGATCTACGGAACAAAATTGAGTGATTCAAATTTTGTTAGAAAGCTACTGAAAAGATCTACCAAAGCTCGTTGGATTTAATTCATTTAGAGTTAGAGATCTCTCCTAGTAAAAATAACAAGAAATAAGCATTTGCACATTCAAACATTTTTCTAAAATCAATCATGATAGCTTTTGAGTTGATTCCAACTCTCAGAAATCACATTTAACCATACCTATCTGAATATGTAATAATATTAAGGTTTGCATGCAGTGACTTTGCACTAGTACCAAAATAATTCTATATAGTCATTTCTAGTCACTTTAAATCATTAAATTCTAAACTTAAACTTATTAAAATGTGATCCAACCCTTAAATCACATTCCCACTGTTGGGTCCGCAGCATAGAAAACAAAAAATTTCCTACGGTGTGAACTACACGCCAAGATCTATCTACCAGGTACAAAGCAACGGGTGGACATACATCCAACGAGAACTTACCCTCGTAGACAACGAGCTTTGTTAACGAGTAGGAACTCGTGGTTGATGTAGTCGTACACTTGCCGATCTCAAGATCGCGAGGAAGTCCAGCAGGTCCGGCTCTAGCACGTCCATCAGATCCAGCTCCAGCAGCACCAAGTCCAGCACCACAAAGCAGCGGTGCATCCGTGATCACACACACGTCCGGTACCCCGACAATCTTCGTCCCTTTCTCCATCAAAGCAGCGGAAGCAGCAACTCCTTTCCAGATAAAGCCACCGGGAACATGTATCTCGCTAATCCGAGACCATGGGGAAATAATACTAGAGGGGGAGAGAGATCCTTCACAAGGAGGTGTGTGTGAGAAGTGAGGAGGGGGTGGCCTTTTATAGGAGGAGGGGGGTGCCCCTCCTTCATGGCCGGCGCATGGAGGAGGTGACCCTTCACCTCCTCCATTCATGTGGTGGTAACTCCCTCCACATAAATTTGCCCCTTCACATTCTCTTTTAAAGTCTCCACTTTAAATGCATTAAATTTCTCCAAATTTAATGCTCTCTCATTTAATAAAACTCTTTTATTATTTTTATTCAGAATTTTGTTAATTACTTTAATTAACAAACATTCACATAAAACCCCCTACAACATTTCAATATTACATGCAGAACCAATTTCAGCAATTTCACCTGAAACAGTTTCGGTGTCTATTGAAATAATTCCAGCGCTTTCTTAAATCTTTATCTGAAACATATTTGCTCCAAATGGTGTCGGTATCCCTTAAGTGTGTCACCCTACGGTTCGCGAATAATGCGACATGATCGAGACCCTCTCCGATCAATAATAAGCGGGACACGGAGATCCATCTCGACTCCTACACATTCAACGATGACTTCTGTGATCGTGAGAACCTTTAACGCTAGTAACTAAATTCCTTTGTCCCGCGATATATTACATGTCTGAGATTCGATCATCGGTATATCCATACCTAGTTTGATCTTGTTACCGACATGCACTCTTTTCTCGTTCCTGTGATATAACATTCTAGTGATCACATCACTTGCTTGCAAGGTATTTCAATGTGATATCACCGAGAGGGCCCAGAGTATATCTATCCGTCATCGGGATGGACAAATCCCACTCTTGATCCATGAGCCTCAACATAACACCTTCATAGCACTGAACCCACCTTTATAGTCACCCTCTTACGGTGTGATGTTTGATGTTATCAAGATACTCTTCCGGTGTTAGCAATTAACATGATCTCATGGTCTAAGGATAAAGATTACTTCGTATGATATTATAGCAATATAAACATAATGACTTTGATCGTAATGCTATACTTTGGATGAATGTTCATCACATCATTCCACCAATGGTGTGACCTTGTTATTAACACCATCCAATGTCCATGATCAGAAAACCTTGATCATCTTGTTAAACAACAAGCTAGTCTATAAGAGAGGCATAACTAGGAACCCTTTTTGTTTATTAAACACACATGTATTGATGTTTCCGATCAATACAATTCTAGCATGTAAAATAAACATTTATCATAAACATGGAATAAGATAATAACCACTTTATTATTGCCTCTCGGGCATATTCCCTTCAGTCTCCCACTTGCACTAGAGTCAATAATCTCGTTTGAAAAACTTTGCGTATTGAACACCTATGGCCTTCTGGTGTTGCATATACGCTATTGCTAGTGGTTAACATAATCTTTGGATCTGACAGTTTTAGGTCCGTGTGTATTTGCATGTCTTTGCGTCTTTACGCATCACTCATTCTCAAATGAGATGGCATTGGATAGATTTGTTCCTTTGGTGAGACCTTTAGTTCGTTCGGCTCAAAATATGTTGATATTATTGTCACACAATATATCTTCATAGTATTAGCCTACTTTGAACCACACCTAGTTTGATAACAAACTACTTAACACAAATGCCCTCCTTTGCTGCTACTATAGCAGTCATATACTTAGCCTTTTGTTGTAGTATCCGTCACAATGTCTCAACTTTGGAACTCATCCAAATCCATCATGGAACATCCTTTCCATTACATTGTGCCACCCATTGTCTAAATTGAGATAAATTTAATTTGTATCTTGTGACAAAACTAGTATCAATGTAACACTTTATAATGAACTACCTTTAACTATTTGTCACTTATACATTATATATTCTTAGTTCTTCCAAAGCTCATAAGAATATCTTCACTATTGTCCAATGATCATCTTATGAATCATTCTGGTATATGCTCATAACATTTAGAGCATAGGACATTCTGGATATATACATATCATGGTATAATCAATCAAAATCTTCATGTGATTTTACTCACCAAGTGTTGAAACACTTGAATTTTGATACAATCCTTTCCATGCAGCAAGAACCTTTCTTGTTGTTTCCATATTGAACCCTTTCAATATATCATATATGTATGTCTGGCATAACCATATTAGCGCCTTAATCTATCCATATAGATATTGATGCCTAATATTCTGGGTTTGCCCAAGTCTTTCATCGAAATCTTATTTTAATGAAATTCTTAACTTGTGTCAATACAAGATACATCATTTCCAATCAACAATATGTCCTCTACATAATGTATTAGAAATATGTCTCAGCGCTCCCACTTAATTTCTTACAAATGCAAGCATCTTCATCATCTCCGATGAATTTAAACTCTTTTAACAGTTTCATCATGGTGAAGATTCCAACTCCGCTATGCTTACTTCAACTATTGAAGTTTGCATGCCCTTTTAGCACCCTTTTGAATTAACAAAATCCTTTGGACCGTGTCATGTACACGTCCTAGGTAACGTTCTATTAGAAGAACATTGTTTTGTTTATTCAACTACCATATACCAAATATATGTAGTGGTTGCTACATTAATCCGTCAAGACTAAATATCGCTATGAAAGATCAAATCTTGTCATAGTCAACTCCTTGAACATTGTCGTAAACTTCTTTCCGACATGTCGACTATTTCATAGATGTTAAACATCCATGTCTATTTCTTTATAGATCCAAACACAATAGGCTTCACGCCTTTCCGGAGGGTCTTCCAAGTTCAGAAACTTGATGTCTAGTGTATGGATACTATCACGGATTCTATGACTTCTAGTCATTTTATGGAGTCAGGGCCCATCATCGCTTCTTTGCATGTAGTCGGTTCATCACTGTCAAAACAATAACGACTTGCTTATCAAATCTTACTATTTGATTCTTACCGACCCACACGGTTCAATAGGAACTCTAATCTCCGAGATCACACCCTTTGTAATTACGGGAGCCATGAGCATTGTGGCTGCCAAGGACACTTTCTCAGGCGCCATTTAGCACATATAGCTAAGGTTCAACAACCTTATCAAAGTTCTATTGTCCTCCCCCTTAACTTTTCACGAAAAATTCCTCCTCAAGAAACTTGACGTTCCAAGTAACAAACTCTTTTGTCCTTGGTGTTATGGAGAAATTCCCAACAAATTCTTTGGGATAACCTACAAAGACGTGCTTATCCGACTTTGGTTGTAAACATTTTACTTATGCATAGCATACCAAAATTTAAGAAAAGACAATTCGGGTTTTATCCCAAACCATAACTCATATGGTGTCATTTCAATGGATCACGATGGTGCTCTTTTCAGTGTAAAAGCGGTAGTCTCTAAAGCTTCAATCCTTAAAACATAATGGCAGTTTTATAAATGACACCCTTGATCTTACCATGTCAAACTTGGTTTGATTTTATCTCTCGAATATGCCATACTCCTATGGTTTATCGGGAAACACAAATCATGGAACAATTCCTCAAGTCTTAGGTGTTTTTGCTAAACATGTAACTCAAATATCTTCCTTTATAATCGAATCATAAACTCTTTATTTTCTTGTTACAATGATTTTTCACTTCATCTTGAAAGTCTTTGAACAATTTTCAAATGTTTCATACTTCTTCCTTATTAAGTAAATATACAGATATATTTACTCAAATTTTCGGAGAAAGCATATGAAGCAAAAAGATCCATCGCATATGGCTACACATAATGGACTATGCACATCAGCATGCACAATTTCCAATAAGCTAGTCATCTGTTCCTCTCTAGCCTATGGACGGAGTTTCAATTATCTCGAGGAAAGTCTCACATGCGTCAATTGATCAAAATCAAAGACTCCAAAAATCCATCAACATGGAGTTTCTTCATGTTTTCTTTCAAATATAATTTAAACGGCGATGTCACTTCATAAGTGATCTTTCAATCATTTGTCTTGCGACATTTTAGCAATAGTGTTTATGGATGTGATTTCTCCCATTAGACCTGTAAAAGTTCATCCATCCTTTATGGAATACGGTAATTATTTGAACAACCATTGTTCTCGTAATACCGGAACAAAATAATAATTATTAAAACAAATCTTGAAGGTTAGGTTTGACGACAAGGAAAAACACAATAACACTTTATTTGTTTTCGATGATCATCATCACTTATTCTCTTGCTAGTTACTTAGGCCATTGCAGTTCATGAATTGCGTTGTACTGTATGACACTTCATACCAACCAATTCGGTATCCAATACAGGTATCCAATACCTAAGAACCACATTGTTTAATAAGCAAGGAATACAACCATAACATGTATATCTTCTATATACCCAAGTTGGACATCTCCAACCTTTTATTTTCTGCCAAATATTTTATAGATTCTCTTTCAGCAATTCCTTTTTTTAAAAGAATCTATCAACATCAATAGTGGTGTCATCAACATGACACATGGTACAAAGCGTATATAGTCAAATACTAATACCTTTGGACTTGCACTTTGAAGTGGATCACCATCATCAAATGTTTGGTGTTATTTCAAAAATCCATTCTTTAGTAATCTAGTAGTGTAGTAAACATTTTACTTACATCTTCTATTCATCCTTATCATGACAACTTTCATGATCAAGCTACTATAGCTTATAAGGAAGAATCACGAGTATAATATCAGTTCCCAAAACCTTTTTGGTAGATTCGGATGCCTATTATCTCCATCCTTCACAAATTCTCATACAATATGAGAACATGTATTTTGCTAAATTATACTCTATCATAATGCAGCTAAATTATACTCTATCATAATGCAACCAAATACATTGTTTCAGATATCACAATATCTTTCACACATGATGGTTTCTGAAACAATTTCCAGCTCTAGTATAATATTGATATTAAAACAACTTTTGAATATCAATAATCATGGAGGCAAACATGATACTTTAGATACTAACATTGGAATTCTTACTCTTGATTTAATACTACTTATTAAACTTCATGGAGTAAATAGAGTTTGCTGAAAGTTTACAATAGGACATATAAACTTTAAATTGACATTCAAAACAATACGATACCAGTTCGTAAAGTAAATATCCAGAATTCTGTAGTTCTATTATCTCAAATAAAAACTAAGCATAAGGTAGTGAACAAATGTGAATGACTACAACAAATTATGCAAATTCACTTTGATTTAGTTTATGACAAATTGAGTTCGACTAATCCAAATTAGAAATGAACTCCCACTCAAAAACGACATCCCTCGTGCCTTTTTGGTGATTACATGAACCAAATCCACTACACCAAGTCCGATCATCACGTGAGTCGGTGTAGGTTCAAAGACGAGCATCAATATGGTCATCACATCAACTATATGACTCATGCTTAACCTTTCGGTCCGTGTTCCAAGGCCATGTCTGTACATGCTAGGCTCGCCAAGTAAGAACCTTAGTATTCGCGTGTGTAAAACTGTCTTACACCCGTTGCATGAAAGCGTAGAGTTGAGAACACCCGATCATCACGTGATGTCTCGAAACACGATCCATAGAACGATGCATACTTAAGGAAGAACACATTTTATCTTGATATTTAAATGAGGGATCATCTTACAATGCTACAGAAAGCGCCAAACTAGCAGTATAAGATGCTAACATCTAATGTGTAAAGTGAGATGATATGGTCCATGCATTTGATCTCTATCATTTGCATCGTGGTATGATCTCTATCATTCCTTTGTGTGTAAGGCCAAGGTCTATGGAATTTACACGTTGAATGTGTTGTAAGAGTATCTATCATACATCTACTTACAACAATACCATATCAAGACACTAGCCTAGCAACGATCTAAACTAGACGCCTCTAATTTATCAATTGCAAGTTTTACGTGGCTTAGGGCTTTTGGAGATAGAACCGTTCTTACCTAGGAACATGAACCACAACGAGGATAACTAAGTTATTAGCAACTTGTTGTAAATCAGATATTGACTATAGTAGGAGAGACAGACACCCGCCAGCCACTTATGCAAAACAAGTTGCATGTCAGTCATGGAACCGGTCTCATGTACGATGACATGTAAGGTTGGTCCGGGCCGTTTCATCCCACTATGCCACCAATATCCAAAATACATGAAAGAATCAATAACATGATATCATCGCCCACATATAAACATATGTGTACTACCCGTGCAAAGCACCTACGCATAGATCAGGCTCTGATACCACTGTTGGGTCCGCAGCATAGAAAACAAAAAATTTCCTACGGTGTGAACTACACGCCAAGATCTATCTACTAGGTACAAAGCAACGGGTGGACATACATCCAATGAGAACTTACCCTCGTAGACAACGAGCTTTGTTAACGAGTAGGAACTCGTGGTTGATGTAGTCGTACACTTGCCGATCTCAAGATCGCGAGGAAGTCCAGCAGGTCTGGCTCCAGCATGTCCATCAGATCCAGCTCCAGCAGCACCAAGTCCAGCACCGCAAAGCAGCGGTGCATCCGTGATTGCACACACGTCCAGTACCCCGACAACCTCCGTCCCTTGCTCCAGCAAAGTAGCGGAAGCAGCAACTCCTTTCCAGATAAAGCCACCGGGAACATGTATCTCGCTAATCCGAGACCATGGGGAAATAATACTAGAAGGGGAGAGAGATCCTTCACAAGGAGGTGTGTGTGAGAAGTGAGGAGGGAGTGGCCTTTTATAGGAGGAGGGGGGTGCCCCTCCTTCATGGCCGGCGCATGGAGGAGGTGACCCTTCACCTCCTCCATTCATGTGGTGGTAACTCCCTCCACATAAATTTGCCCCTTCACATTCTCTTTTAAAGTCTCCACTTTAAATGCATTAAATTTCTCCAAATTTAATGCTCTCTCATTTAATAAAACTCTTTTATTATTTTTATTCAGAATTTTGTTAATTACTTTAATTAACAAACATTCACATAAAACCCCTACAACATTTCAATGTTACATGAGAACCAATTTCAGCAATTTCACCCGAAACAGTTTCGGTGTCTATTGAAATAATTCCAGCGCTTTCTTAAATCTTTATCTGAAACATATTTGCTCCAAATGGTGTCGGTATCCCTTAAGTGTGTCACCCTACGGTTCGCGAATAATGCAGACATGATCGAGACCCCTCTCCGATCAATAATCAGCAGCGGGACCCGGAGATCCATACTGACTCCTACACATTCAACGATGACTTCTGTGATCGTGAGAACCTTTAACGCTAGTAACTAAATCCCTTTGTCCCGCGATATATTATATGTCCGAGATTCGATCATCGATATCTCCATACCTAGTTTGATCTCGTCACCGACATGCACTCTTTTCTCATTCCCGTGATATAACATTCTAGTGATCACATCACTTGCTTGCAAGCTATTTCAATGTGATATCACCGAGAGGGCCCAGAGTATATCTATCCATCATCGGGATGGACAAATCCCACTCTTGATCCATGAGCCTCAACATAACACCTTCGTAGCACTAAACCCACGTTTATAGTCACCCTCTTACGGTGTGACGTTTGATGTTATCAAGATACTCTTCCGGTGTTAGCAATTAACATGATCTCATGGTCTAAGGATAAAGATTACTTCGTATGATATTATAGCAATATAAACATAATGACTTTGATCGTAATGCTATACTTCGGATGAATGTTCATCACATCATTCCACCAATGGTGTGACCTTGTTATTAACAACATCTAATGTCCATGATCAGGAAACCTTGATCATCTTGTTAAACAACAAGCTAGTCTATAAGAGAGGCATAACTAGGAACCCTTTTTGTTTATTAAACACACATGTATTGATGTTTCCGATCAATACAATTCTAGCATGTAAAATAAACATTTATCATAAACATGGAATAAGATAATAACCACTTTATTATTGCCTCTCGGGCATATTCCCTTCACCCACATGTTAGAATATGTGGTGAGGACATGTGTCCACATGATCCCATATTTTAAGTGGTGAATAATAAATCTTAGTTATTTTCAATGAGTAGAAATTACTTTTCTTAAATAAAAAGAATGAAGCTAGTTAATAAAACTTTGTGATGCTTGTGATGATAATAGATCATCAAATGTGTGCCTTAGAATGCTAAGCAGACTAGTTAAGTATTGTTTGGTGATTGTGTACTCCGTATGTATTTATAGACGATAGTACCGACCAAGCTTTCGAGGAGGAGGAGTGCTATCAAGAGGAGGAAGAAAACTTCAACCACTGCACTAACCAAGGCAAGCTATTGTTAGCAAGCTAGAATTAAGCTAGATGATTTGAGCAAGATGCTTTAGGCATGCTTTAGTTATACCACTTTGACTAGTACTTATTCCAAGTTTACTTTCAAGCCTTTACTTTCCTTACTTCACTAAAGTCCCTTACTTGTTTTGAAGGTAGCATAAAAAGTATAAAAATTGACCTATCTAGATAACCTTAGATGTCATTCTATGGCATGAGATTGATCCTATCTTTTCACCTTACTGAACACTCTTAACTTAGTACCTTAGAGTTAGATAAAAACTTGAGTCACTTTAGATGGGAACACTTGGTGAAAATGAATTGTGAAAACCTTGGAATGATGAGTCATTCTATTGAGAGGTTTTAACATGTGTTGAGAAACACAAATGGTTTATAATGATGAAAATGTTGAGGCATGAGCCTTAACCCTTTTACAGAACTGATGGTTGGATTCGGATGTGATACCATTCCTATTTTACCGTACAACCACAATACCTGAATTGGGCAAGGCTTAGCCGGAAGTTTATATTGATTAGTATTAGTTCCCTCGCGGGAGAGGTTTGAGCTGAGGCTACCTCTCAATGTTGTCCACCTATGCAGTGCCCAACATGACAGATGGTCATGGTTGGGAGGCCATACTCATAGGAGAGGTGCTTATACTAGGGTGTGTAAAGGAAAGGTTATGTTTGATTATCTGCATGCCAAGTATGATGATTCAGGGTTATCCCTGACAGATGTATCGAATCTTGTGGTGAAAGTGTACCACCTCTGCAGAGTGTCAAACTATTCGAATAGCCGTGTCCACGGTTATGGACAGTTGGAGTGGCCATACTGTTTCGTTGTCAGATGTTTTCAAAATAACTTATGAAGTGAATAATGAATCTTGACTTGACCACAACAGGGTTGTGACTATGACACTAGGTTCCCAACTTAAGTGATTCTAGAACTTTACTTTATATTTCTTTGTTTATGAACTCAGCTTAGGTTTCAAACTTAACTTTATAGTTAAACTTAGAATTAGCACTTTACACTAGAACTATACTACTTGTTAGTGGTAGTTTGCGAGTACTTAAAGAGTACTCATGGATTTGTCCCTGGCTATTCCTATGGCCAGACTATGAAGGAGACTACCAAGATGATGGCCAGCAGGATGGCTATGATAACTAGGATTATCTGCCTTCGTCAGCATTGCCTGTGCCCCTGAAGATGGACCCCACCGCTACGCTTATTATTTATTCCGCTGCTTGTTGTATTAAGACCTTACTTATGGTTTGTAATGGATGATGTACTATGATATCCAATCTATTATGTCTCGCAAAAATGGTAATCCTGGGATTGTGATGTATGACATAACAGGCATCTGGGATTAAAAATCCGGGTGTTGACAAGTTGGTATCAGAGCCATCCTGGCCATAGGAGACCCTAGTTAGAATGGACGTCCGAATAAAAACTTAATTTCAAAACCAAAGTGAGTATTTATGAAAAACTATTTCCTCTCTTACCCTTGGGAATTCATTCTTTCTCAAAAATTCATGTTCCTCAAAGTCTTACATTACTACTTAAAACATGACACACTTGATCACTTCACTAACTTCCTCATCCTTAATTCTTGTAGATGGAGACTCAGTTCAGTAAGTTCTATCAGTTGGGCAACGGAGGCCAGTTGATCTTCGAGAGGGACCTAGATTCACTGTCGGAGTTACTGGGACGCCCAGATCCGGAGTTTCTTGGAGCTCAACTTCCTGGACCCCTAGGAGGAGATTTATAGTGGCTAGTCACCGCTGATCTTCGAGGAAGCATAGAAGCACCAACGTCCGGGAGAATCCAGTTCTCCGTAAGAGAGAACAACTGGCTAGATGGATTAGCCAGGGCAATGCATGAAGCTCTCGCACGTCTATGTGCCCTCAGCGTCAACCAAATCCAAGGAACCCGTTTTGCTCACTATGCAAGACGTGACTTCATGGGAATGCCGATGGAGATGCCAAGTCACCCGGAGTTGAAGCGTCAAGTGGAGAACCTTGACTTCCTGCTGTACGACCACCAAAAGGAATTGGACAATGCTAGCTAGCTTGCCAACCACAATCGTGCCATTGCTGACCAGAAGGCCTAGACTTTCTCACTGCTCGTCAAGGACCGTCAGCCTCTTCGCCTCCAGCGCGAGAAGAAGGACCGCACCATCGCCCGTATTTGCAAGAAGGTGCCCGACCTCGAGAAGACCGTCAAGGAGCAAGAAGCTCAGCTTGCAGCAAAGAAGGAAGAAGAGGAGGGTGAAGACATCCAGGGAGACATGGATTCTTACCTCAACAATGACGATGACTTTCTGGAGGAGGATGTCGTGGACTTCTACACTGACGATGAGGACTCCGACTTCATCGACGATGAGTTGATGCACTAGAGCACTGTCGTAGCATGAGATGTATTGGTCCCACTGTATCGTAGCTTGCATAATGGTTCTTAAAACCATATGTTTTCCTTGTTGTGGTGTGTGTGTGTGTGTTTGTATCGTGTGCTTGTTTGAATGAATGAAATGGGGTTAGTTGCAAAACTCGAGTCAAATTCAAAGTTTTAGCTTTGAAACCAAAACCATGAACCTTAGAACTTTCCCTCTTACCCCTTTATCTACATCAATCTTTAGATGACTCGTGGAAACCTAGGAGGGAGCAGCTCATCGCAAGACCCAATGCTGCAGATTATGCAGATGTTAGTTGCAGACCATGAAGCAAGCAGGGCAGAGTGCCAGGCCAACTTAGCAACATTGCAGCAAATAGCTCAGATGGCCCAAAACAACCAAGGGCATGGGAATCAGGATCACCATGGATCCAAACTCAAAAACTTTCAGAATACCAATCCCCCAATCTTTAACCAGGCTGAAAACCCACTAGATGCTGACGACTGGTTACAGACAATGGAAAACAACTTAGAAGTAGCAGGAGTTGATGACAACGAGAAAGTTCTCTTCGCCACCCACTACCTGGTAGGAGATGCAAGAGCTTGGTGGACTAGTATCCATAACATCAACCATGGTCAAGTGATGACATGGGAAGCCTTCAAAATCAAGTTCAGCCGCACCCGCGTGCCGCAAGGTCTAGTCACCAGACTGAGGGATGAGTTCCACGACTTGAAGCAAGGCAGAATGACTGTGGTGGAGTACCATGATAGATTCCCGTCGCTTGCAAGGTACGCCCCTGATGAGATCAACACGGAGGCCAAGAAGAAGGAGAGATTCCTGAACGGACTGCATGACGAGATGCAGACTGTCCTCGTCAACATCTGCTTCGAGGATCTCGAAGAGCTAGTAGACTCTGCCATTCATATGGAAGGGAAGATTAATCAGGCAAACGACAACCACAAACGTCGTATGATGCAGCAATCTTGATCCAACAGTCACCAGAAGTACCGTCCCAACCCCTCACCAGGATATGCACCCAGGAACAACCGACCCCCAATGTCTCGCCCAAGCTACCCCAACCGTAGCGGAGGCAATGTGAAGTCCGGAGGAAACAACAACCACTCCGGTAACACCAAAAATTTCAACCGTGTCCCTCCCAAGAGAAACAACAACAACAACACTGCACCCATAACTGGCAACAATGTTGTGCCTGTCGCAGCAAAAGACAAGTCCCAGATAACTTGTTTCGAGTGTGGAGTGAAGGGTCAGCATTCCAATGAGTGTCCCAAGAAGACTGCCGCCACTGCCAATGTGAATGCCCCAGCTCAATAGCAGCGTCGTGTTCAACCAGGGAGAATATTTGCCCTAGGGAATCCTCACAACCACAACGGCCGTCTCTTCCACATGAACGCCGAGGAAGCCCAAGAAGCGCCAGATGTAGTGCTGGGTATGTTTTCTGTCAACTCAGTTTTAGCAAGGGTATTGTTTTATTCGGGAGCATCGCATTCATTTGTCACCAAAGAATTTGCATGCACTAGTAAGATTCACCCAACCAACTTGAAGCATGTCATGATAGTTCAAATCCCCGGTTCAACTACAAAAGCTAGAAAAATTTGCAAATCTGTGCCTATCAGAATACATGGGATAGATTTTTATGCCAACCTAATAGTACTCGGAACCAAAGGCTTGGAAGTAGTACTAGGTATGGACTGGATGTCAAGGCATAAAGGACTGATAAACTATGCTAAGAAAGCCATCACCATGACCAGTAGCTCTGGAGTAACAGTAGAGCATATCTCTGAAACCTTACCCCGTCAATTGAAGTGCAATAAGAGTCTAGCCCTACCCACCATAGACCAAGTCAGAGTAGTCTGTGAATACCCCGACGTATTCCCAGATGAATTGCTAGGTCTGCCCCCGGATAGGGATATTGAGTTCATTATTGAACTAATCCCTGGAACCGGACCCATAGCCTAGAGACCCTATAGCATGAACCCCTCAGAGTTAGTGGAATTGAAGAAGCAGTTGGATGCCATGTTAGCAACAGGCTTGATTCAACCAAGCGCAACACCATGGAGATCACTAGTGTTATTCGTCGACAAGAAAGATGGATGCAACCGTCTGTGCACAGATTACAGAAAACTGAATGACGTCACCATCAAGAACAAGTACCCCTTGCCAAAGATAGAGGATCTATTTGATCAGTTGACTGGAGCCCAGGTATTCTCGAAGATTGATCTTTGGACTGTTTATCACCAACTTAAGATTCGTGCAACGGATATTCCGAAGACTGCCTTTACTACTTGTTATGGTTTATACGAGTATACGGTTATGTCTTTTGGATTAACCAATGCTCCTGCTTATTTCATGAATCTCATGAATAAGATCTTTATGAATTTCCTAGATAAGTTTGTAGTTGTGTTTATCGACGATATCCTTATCTACTCCAAGTCATAAGAAGAGCATGAGCAACATGTGAGAATCATCCTAGAAACCCTGAGAGAGCATCGTTTATATGCCAAGTTCAGCAAGTGTGAGTTTTGGCTGAAAGAAGTAGGATTCCTAGGACATATTGTGTCTGCCATTGATCCCGCCAAGATCAAAGATCTCGAAGAATGGGAAGCCCCAACCACTCAAACCCAAGTCCGTGCATTTCTCGGATTAGCTGGATATTACCGCAAGTTCGTAGAAGGATTCTCGAGCATTGCCAGACCCATGACCCAATTGCTAAAGAAGGACAAGAAGTTTGAATGGACTGACAAATGTGAAGCCAGTTTTCAAGAGCTGAAGAAGAGATTGATATTAGCCCCAGTATTGATCATGCCAGATATCAAGAAGCCATTTGATGTGTATTGTGATGCATCCAAGATTGGTCTCGGATGTGTATTGATGCAAGAAGGCAAAGTCATCGCTTATCTGTCTCGGCAATTGAAGCAGCATGAGCAGAACTATCTGACCCATGATCTTGAATTAGCTGCCGTAGTTTTGGCATTGAAGACATGGTGTCATTATCTGATGGGTAATCGCTATGAGATTTACTCAGATCACAAGAGCTTGAAGTATATTTTCACTCAGAAGGAGCTGAATATGAGGCAAAGGAGATGGATAGAGTTAATCAAGGATTATGACCTTGACATTCACTATCACCCTGGCAAAGCCAATGTGGTAGCGGATGCTCTTAGCAGATTGCCGTGTAGGCTAAACACCATGATCAAGGAGAAGCAGCCAAGTTTGTATGAGGAGTTGGAGCAGTTTCGAACTGAGCTAGTTAGCAAAGGATTCCTAGCTAGCATTGAACTTCAACCCACTTTGATTAGCAAAATCAAGGAAGCCCAGAAGGGGAATGAAAGTATCAACGGAATCAAACGTCATATTGGTATAGGAAAGGTACCTGGATTTACCGAAGACGAAGAAGGAGTTCTGTGGTACAAAGGACGTATATGTGTGCCAGCAGATTCGGAGCTGAAGTAAGTCATCATGCAAGAAGCTCATGATACTCTTTATTCTATCCTCCCCGAAGGAACAAAGATGTATCAAGATTTGAAGGAGCAATTTTGGTGGCACAAGATGAAGAGAGAAATCGGGAGCTACATCGTCAAGTGTGACATCTGTCAAAGAGTCAAAGCAGAGCATCAGAGACCCGCAGGACTGTTGCAACCTTTGCAGATTCCAGAATGGAAATGGGATTCCATCGGAATGGACTTTATCACCAGTTTGCCTACGTCTAGTAGGGGAAACAATTAAATCTAGGTCATCGTTGATAGACTATCCAAGGTAGCCTACTTTATACCAGTCAAGACAAGCTACCAGAGTTCAAAGCTAGCAGAGCTGTATATTGCTAGAATTGTTAGTCTGCATGGAACCCCCAAGACCATAGTATCAGATCGAGGAACCCAATTTACCTCGAGATTTTGGCAGAAAGTCCAAGAGGGATTAGGAACCAAGTTGAATTTCAGCACCGCTTATCACCCACAAACTAATGGACAAACTGAAAGAGTCAACCAAATCTTAGAAGATATGTTGAGAGCTTGTGTGTTGGAATACGGATCAAAATGGGAAGACTGCCTGCCTTTCGCAGAATTCTCATATAACAACAGTTATCAAGCTAGTTTGCAAATGGCACCATTTGAGTTCCTATACGGAAGAAAGTGTCGTACCCCTTTGAATTAGTCGCAAGTAGGAGAGAGTCAGATCTTTGGACCCGACATTCTTCGAGAAGCCGAGGAAAAGGTGCACAAAGTCCGTGAGCACCTTAAGACTGCCTAGTCTAGATAGAAGAGTTATGCTGATAAGAGAAGGAGAGACCTGACTTTCAATGTCGGAGATTTTGTATATCTCAAGGTTTTGCATTGAAGGGAACGCAACGCTTTAGTCTGAAAGGAAAGTTAGCCCCCAAATATATCGGACCATTCAAGATTTTGAACCGTCGAGGAGAAGTATCGTATCAACTAGAACTGCCGGAAGAGATGTCAGCCATCCATAATGTGTTCCAAATCTCGTTACTTCCCAAATGCCTAGAAGTGCCAGAGAAGACTGAAGTTTTCAAAAACATCGATCACCGAGCTGTTGAGATCAACAATGACCTGACATATCATGAAGTGCCCATCCGTACATTGGAGGAAGCTTACAGAACCACCAGGACCAGAAGTATCAAATTTCTCAAGATTCAATGGAGCAACCATACTGAAGAAGAAGCCACTTGGGAGCGAGAAGATTACATTAGGACAGAGTTCCCAGATCTCTTTAGTTCCTAGTTTTCTTTCATAAATCTCGAGACGAGATTTTGTTTAAGGGGGAAGGTTTGTAACATCCCAAAACTTAAATCCAAGATTATTAAGATCCAAATCATCAAATTTAGAGTTAACAAAAACTTTTCCAATTAAAATTATTAAAGCATTCATATGTGTGTGCATTTAAATAGGAGTTGTTTTGAATTGCCTTGATTAAATGATCCATTGATTGTAAAATGATTCTTAGGTGAAATAAACATCATCTAGATCATTCCCAAACAAATCTCAAAGAAAAACAAATCAAAATGAATAAAATAAACAAATGGTCATTTTGTGCCATTTTAACTACCATGCCTACTTTGGCTATTCCTAGAACTCAAAACCTAACAGAAACAAATGTGGATCTTTGCACCCCTTGCTAGTACATGTAATGATGTACCAAGGCCCACTTTGTGATCTACCAAAAACTTTCAAACACTAATTTTAAATGGCATTTGAAAATTGAATGTAGTTCATATGAGAAGATCCCACTTATTAAAAAACCACTCAAATGAGCTCCATTTTCAAATCCCAAGCAACCACAGATGCTCAAGCATATGATCAACAACTCCACCAAAATTCAACCAAAAATTCAAAACTTTTCTCATGCGGCCATTGTGTCGAACAGGTGGCATGCAGAAATGAAATGGCCTAACTATTACTATTTCTACTTAAGCCATTGTCCCCCATTTGACCCTCCTTGCTCTCCCTTGTCCCTCCTGAGTCCAACCAAGTGATCACCGGCCTACGCCTAAGCCGCAGCAGCAGTGGAGCGCCGCCCCTTTTTGGTCACCGCCGGCCAGAAGAGGGAAATGCGCCACAGACCATGCCGTACCATTCTAGCACCACCACTAGCTCCGCCTAACCCTACCGCACCTCCATGCCCCTTCCCCAAGCCCAGCTAGGCCCTGGACCACTCCCCAGCACCGCCGCCCATTCTCTCTACGCCATGCTCAGTGCGCGCCAGAGCGCGATCATCACCAGCACGCAGTAGACCGCCACTTGACACAAAATCCCGCACGCTCTCGACCCCAAAGACTGCCAGACACGGTCACGCGGCGCCGCGACCAGAGTTGCCGTTGCGCGCGGCCGCACCGCCTATGTCTCCCAGAGCGCGGTGATACATTGCAAATGTATCTATAATTTTTGATGTTCCATGCTTGGTTTTATCCACTTTCTTTTGTTTTGTTCCAACTTTGGAGTAGTTTTCATATGATTTCTTGGACTAACCTATTAACAAGAGCCACAGTGCCATCTGCCTGTTTTCTGCTATTTTTGGTTCCAAGAAAGTCAGAAAATGAATATTCTCGGAATTGGACGGGACAAAAGCCAAAGTGCCTATTTTTCCGGATGTCATCAAGTGCCAGAATACGAGACGGAGAGGGGCCAGGGGGCCACCACACCACCTGACATGGCCTGGCAGGCCAGGTGGTGTGGCGCTCCGCACCCTCGGCCTCTCCTTCCGCCTATATATTTCCCTCGGGACGAAAACCCTAAGTGCCTGATCAAAAATCCACGAAAGAGTTCAGAGCTGCCGTCATCTCCATCCCTTGATGGGAGGATCTGAAGCTCTTCCGACACCCGCCGAGAGGGAAATTCACCACAGGCCTTCTTCATCACCATGCAAGCCTCCATTGTGATGCGTGAGTAGTTCATCCTTGGACTACCGATCCATGTAGTAGCTAGATGGCTGGTTCTCCTCCTTTGTGCTATCATGTTTAGATCTTGTGAGCTCCGTTCATGATCAAGATCATCTATTTGTAATTCTGTATGTTGTGTTTGCGAGGATCCGATGGATATTGAGATGCTATTTCAGATTGATTATTGATTCTATCATGTCTTTGTTATTTGTGATCTTGCATGTTTTCCATTGTTAGTAGTTATCTTGGCCAAGTAGATGCTAGCAACTCCAAGAGTTAGTATTTATGCTCGATAGTGAGTTCATGCCTCTGGTAATCTGGGGAAGTGACAGAAATCTCTAAGGTACTAGATGTGTTGTTGCTACTAGGGAGAAAACAACAATCCTTTGTTCATAGAACAATCGTATTGTTTACTTTACACGCAATTCATAAAGCAATAATTTGTTGCTTGCAACTTAATACTGGAGGGGGTTCGGATGATAACCTGAAGGTGGATTATTAGTCATAGATGCAGTTGGATGGCGGTTTATGTATAATGTTGTAATGCCCAATCAAGTCTCAAAGGAGTCAAGATGATTAGTATATGCATGTATTGCTTTCTCGATGTTTGTCAATTGCCCCGCTGTAATTTGTTCACCCAGCGTGTTATCTATCTAAGGAGAGCCACCTCTAGTGAACTATGGATCCCGGTCCTTTTCTTTACATACAATCTACAAACTGTTTACTTCTTTGTGTTTACTTTCTGCAAACTATTACTTCTTTCCATTCGATATGTTTAATCCTTTATTTTCCGCAAAACACGGTGAGATTGGCAACCTCATCACAAGTTGGGGACAAAGTTTTGTGGTTGTGTTGTGCAGGTCTCCATGTTGCTACTAGCACCGGTAGTGCGCCCTGCCAAAGCTTAGCTAGTAACACCTTTGGGGTGTTTTCCTTGCTCCTACTGGTTCGATTGAACCTTGGTTTCATACTAAGGGAAACGTGTTGTTGTGCTCATCATACCTTCCTCTTGGGGTTCCCAACGAGCTCTACATCAACCACGCACCAGCATTTTTCTGTGCGCCGTGCACTGAGCCATCAAGCATTTTTCTGGCGCCGTTGCCCGGGAGTCAAGGACATCTTCACAAGGGTAGTCCCTCATAACCAATCTCTTTACTTTGTTGTTTTTGTTTTGCTTAGTTTCTTTTTGCTTTGTTTGCTTGTTTTGTTATCAAAAACACAAAAAAATTAGTCTTACTAGTTTGCTTTCTTATTTCAAAAACACAAAAAAATTAGTTCCTACCTTGAGTTGCCACTATGTCTAGCCTTTCTCCAATCACTATGTCACCTGAGGAAATGATTTTCACTTTTAAACAAGGAATTGAGGAAAGTTTTAAAAAAGATTGGTCTAGAATCTCCGATCTACATGAAAAAACTGAGCCTAAAATGACTCAAAGCTTGTTCCTTAGCAGTTTTTACCTTGGGATTGCTCTTTGCTATAGATATGCTTTAGATGCTATTGTGGGAGGAGATTTCCTCCAATGTAATGAGGATGATGCTATTAATGCTATAAAGAAATTGATCCTCACTTACAACATGCCTAGCCAAACTGATATTTCTTTCGCAAAAATATTTGCTAGGTTGAACACTCTTGAGGCTAGCACTACTAGCTTAGAAAATTGCTATAACATGCTTAGGGAGCATCACAATTATGTTCCAATAAACTCTGAACCATCAAAGTGGTTCCCTACAGTAAAGATCAAGATAAACACTGAAACTTTTCAAGCTCGCTGTGATATCATGTCTGAATTTTGTCTTATGCCCAAAGATATTTATAAATCTCTGAATACTTGGGGGCTCACTGAAGGAGGAAAAGAAATATCTCTTGCTAATAATACTACCATATTACCTCTTGGAATATCTGAAGGAGTGTCTACAAAGATCCTTGGGAAAACGATTTCTATTGATTATCTTGTTATTGAATGTGTAGGAAAAGGACAAATTACACTTGGAAGGGCCCTATTGGAACTCCTTGGAGCAATAATAGATGTGGGAAAGGGGACCATGCACCTTTCTTCTCCACCAAACAATCATATTTTCCCCAAGGTTAAGAATAAAAGTAAGAGAGGTAAGGGCAAGAAATTTGGTCTTAATGCTTCTTCACTTGAGAACACTTGATTTTTTCTTGCTTCGTATGCCTAACTTAAAGGCGTTAAAGAAAAGTACTTATTGGGTGCATTGGGTTTTGTTGCAAATTGTTGACACCTTTTACATGTTTGTACGATGTCCTTCACATCCTGTACTGCTGTAAGCCAATAAAATCTTGCTTGGAAAGCTTTAGCTGCAATTGCTCGGTTGCTGGCATGATGGTCACATACCCCTTCATGTATATTTTGAGGATTAGATTTTCTTGTTCGGGTGTGACACATTGTTGTAGGATGCTTGAGATGCTCCTTTTATATAACTCTCCCTTAATGATCCTAAAAAATTTAGATCGACGTGTGATCCGCCATGCTTCAATTACATCCTCTAGTAGTTCTCCTCTCATCATGTATGCCACATATGGCTGCATCCATGTGTGTTCTATTATCAATACCTTGTCGGGTTCCAGTTCTTCCTCAAGGGCGTCTACTTCATCTTTGGCTGCAGGCACTTCCCCGAGTCGCCTTCCGATTTGACCTTCGTGTGCGTCTTTGGTGCTATGAATTCAGAGACCCTTTTAGCTTTGATGGATCACTCTATTATCTCTTCCCAAAAAACTCTGGGTGGTACCGGTAAATAGAGGGATCCAATGTTCTCCAAATGGCCGGCTTCCTCGTTGCTTGTCCTGCCTATGTGTGATACTATACATATCGTGATAAGCGAGCATGTTATCGCTAACAGCGTCACACTTGTTCATTGCTTGTTGTGCAACAAGGTTCGAGTCACCAAATATTTTTAGGCGAGTTGCACTACAGGCTTTGGCCTAATGCATGCCGTGCAGCAGGGCCTCATATTCGGCTTCGTTGTTTGACACATTTGTGAATCTCATCCGAAGTACGTAGCGCATTTTGTCTCCTTGTGGTGACGCCAGTATAACTCCTGCTCCTGCTCCCTCTATTCTCTTGGAGCCGTCGAAGTTCATTGTCCAAGCGCTAGAGAGGTATGGCGGACCCGCACATTGTAGTTCTATCCACTCAGTGATAAAGCCGGGCAAAACCTGAGACTTCATTTTTTTTGCTTCTCGTACGTGATGTATCGAGGGGATGACTCGATGCCCCATATGGAGACGTGTCATGTGGCTTCTGGATTGTTGAGTATATTGGAAAGAGGTGCTTTATTGACTACTCTGATCGGGTGCTCCAAAAAATAGTGTCGTAACTTGCATGCTGTCATGAAGTCCTCGTATGTTAACTTCTGGTAGTGTGGATACCTTTACTTGTATGGTGAGAGGACCTCACTTAGGAAATAAACTAGTCTCTGGACTCCATGGGTTTTTCCTTCTTCTGGTCGTTCAACAACCAGAACAGTGCTTACCACTTGATTAGTAGCTGTAATGTAGAGTAGTAGTGGTTGTTTTTCTCTTGGTGGCACGACGACAGGGGATGTCGAGAGTGTTTTATTGAGGCTTTCGAAAGCTCACTGAGCTTCGTCCGTCCACTCGATTTTTTCTGATTTTCTCATGAGTACGTAGATTGTAGCACTTTCTCGCCCAAGCGAGCTATAAATTCACTGAGCGCTGCGACTCATCTGGCTAATTGTTGTATGCCTTGAAGATTTGATGGCTTCTTCATCGTAAGGATTGCCTGTATTTTCTCTAGATTTGCTTCTATTCCTCTTGTCGATACGAGGTATCCGAGGAGTTGCCCCGTAGGGACACCAAAGGAGCATTTTGTTGGGTTTAGTTTAATGCAGTATTTGTCGAGGTTATAAATTTTTTCATGAAGATCATTGATAACGGTTGACCCTTGCTTTGTTGTGAAGATGACATCATTGATATATACCTGTACGTTTGTTCCAAGTTGACTTCTAAGGCAACTCTATATCATCCGTTGATATGTGGCACCCGCATTTTTTAGTTCGAAGGGCATTGTGGTGTAGCAGAACACGCCATAAGGCGTTATAAATGTTGTTTTATCCTAATCTTCCTCCTTCGTGCGAATTTGGTGATACCCTAAGTATGTGTCTAAAAAGGAAAGACGTTCTCACCCCGCGGTTGCGTCGATAATTTGATCGATTCGTGGTAATGTGAAGTGATCGTTTAGATAATGTTTGTTCAGCATGGTGAAGTCAATGCACATGCGTAATTCTTTTGTGTTTTTCTTTGGGATGCATACTGGATTGGTGACCCACTCTACTTTCCTGATTTCTTTGATGAATTTAGCATCCATTTGGCGATGGAGTTCTTCTCCAATGGCCTTGCGTTTGGGCTCTGCGAAACCGCGGAGTGACTATTTTACCGGCTTGGCTTTGGGATTTAAGTTAAGTGCGTGCTCAGCGAGTTCCCTGGGGATTCCTGGCATGTCAGCTGGCAACCATGCAAAAATCTCCCAACGCTCATGGAGGAACTCGATGAGCGTGCTTTCCTATGCGGGACCAAGGTTGGAAGCCACAAAGGTCGTCTTCTTCGGGTCCTTAGGGTGGACTTGGACTTCCTTTGTATCTTTTGCAGTGTTGAAAGCTTGATCGGGGTTGACCTGTGCTGTTTTTAGAGGCCTTGTGTCTATTGAGATTTTTAATTGCTCGAATTCTGCTTCCATCCTGAAAGATTCTGAGATTTTGTCGAATTGCCGCTCACAATTATCTTGTTCTGACCAGTGAAGATATTTGGGTGTAGGTGGTGGCATTGTTACTGCCATGTTAACTTGTTGAGTGATCAGCTTCTGAATTCTGTTGGACGGGCGCCCTTTTTGGATCATTGACATTGCGCCTTTGGACCTTGGGTACTCATCCTCCTGGTTTTTGTTTGTTGAGGGTTGCAGCTGCCCTTATAGCGGATGTATTGGTGGTGGTGGTGTCACACCAATAGCTAGGGTTCTAGGTGCGGTGGAGTATCCTCGGTGTGTCGCTTCGGTTGCCTTTGAATTACATACCTCCTGAATTTTTAGAAAGGTGCGGCAGTCCTTCATGAGGTGGTTTGATCGCCTCCTTCCCACGGAGTCAACGTAGAAGTTCATATTGCAGGGTCCTTCCCACATCTCCAATGGAGACATCGAGGGCTCCCAAGCTATTGGTTGGTACCATTGTGCGGATTGTCTTCCACCAGTGTCATCTCTGTTGCTGCGGTATCTGCCATTATGACCTTCGTTTTGTCAGTTGTTTTCTCCTAAAAAACCAGCCGCCACATAGCTTGGTTCGTCATATCCGTCGTTGCTGCGCCTTCACTTGTCGTTATTGCGCATGTCCCGATCTTCCTCGGGTGAGAGCCCTCGCTTGTTGTTTACTGCATCTTCACCATCTGCCCAGCGATTTGCCATGTCCATCAACTGCGATATTGTTTTGGGCTTGACACGCCCTAGTTCCTCAATGAATTCTCTTTGGCGGAGGCCATCGTTAAACGCGTCAATTGCTCTTTCATCAGATATAGCTTCAGCTGAATTCTTGATGATGTTCCATCGCTAGATAAATGCTCGTATAGGTTCTCCAACTTTCTGTTTGCATGTCCGTAACTGCTCCAAGGATGCGTGTCGCTTGAACGTGGATGTAAATTTCCGGATGAACTTATCTCTGAGTTCATTCTAGCTGCTCATAGATTCTTCAGGTAGCTGCCTAAGCCATGAGCGAGTGGCGCCACTTAGGTGTAACTACAAGCTTTGTATTGCGGTAGCCTTGGAGCCACCCTGAAGTTTAACGGTTGCCAAGTAATCTGCCAACCGAGCTTCAGGTTCCTGGAGGCCGTTGTATTTTTGTCGGTCATGAGGAAGTTTGAAGTCCTTGTGACATAGGTATGATTACTCGGATACCTATGATTTTCTACCCAGGCTTGTAGAAAGGCTTACAGCCCATGAAGAATCAAGATGATGGTCCCAAAGAGCAACCGACAAAGACTGTAGTTGTATTAGGAAAGGGTAAAAAGGATCGACATCATGTTGGTATTGTAATCACATATATGTAACCTATCCGCATATAGCTTTGAGACCCGGCCTATTATATATAGGATGGGAGAAGCCTAGGCAAGATCACGAAACAACCCCCAAGTGATTTGTAATATTATGATTCACCAGATATTTAGGAGACTTTGACTCCATTGTTCTCCTGACATCCGACGAAATCCCCAGCGTTCTCTTTTCCACGAAACCCTAAGTCCTTATTCATGGACATTGCCAAGATCGCCCCTCATCAATTGGCGTCGTCTGTGGGAAACTTGAACACTGGAACCATGGATTCAGCCGAACACTCTTTTCCAACAGCAACCCAACAAAAGCGATTCCACACCCGCCCACCCTTGTGATAGTACCCGCCGAATTCAACGGCAGATCCGATCTAATCATAGGAAGCTTCCACTTCCAAGTAGAAGACCCCCAAGAATCACACCCTTCGGCACTGATTACATCAGAACCGTTGGTGGAAAATACTGTGCCTACGACGATACCAGCATCATATGTAGGATCCTCCATGGAGGTCACGACAGAAATTAAAGCAGCCAAAGAAAACAAGCAAGATGAGACGGATCTGGGGGACCTTGATGGTCTTTATGACAATCTCTCTATCGGATCAGACCCCCCCTACTAACTCCACCACGTGGAACAAGCCTAGCAAACCTTGAACCCGAAGAAAGAAGTAAAAGCATCGACTTCGGGATAAGTATGCAGAAATCTACCTAGAATAGGAAACGATGGATTTCACTATTCCACCCGATAGTGTCTCCCTCGGTTCAGATGACAACGACACAAGCCCATAAATGATGCACCACCAAGTGTGTATGGTCAACGGGAATACCTCGACACCACGCGATTCTAACGGTAACCCTGTCCTCAATCCCAATGATATTTTATCGGATGACAATGCAGGAGACCACAACAGTGAAGGGGACCACGGAAACGGGGGGAGAAACAACGAACAACTACATAGTCCTAGGAGGAAGAGCTGAACCAAACGGGGAAGAAAGACGAACTCTTCGGCTACCAGCAGCGGCATGGAAAAAGGCCATGGAAGCAATTTCGGGTGCAGTTCCAATGACAGTTCATGCCTCACATGAAGATTTATTAGCATATTAATACTTGCTTCACCACAAGAACAGAGACCTACTATGGATGCAGAGGCAACACGATGAAACAAAGAGGTTAGCTGATGAATCTAGCATACGATGGGCACAACTAAGCTCTACCCGAAGGTCTGGGAGCGTAACGAGAGGAGCACCACCAGGAAGGGTAACATCTCGATTGTAGAACATCCCCAAAACAGAAAGGAACACACTAATCCGAGACCTTGATCTATCGTTTATGTCAGTAGATCAAGCAGGAAACATCAAAGCAAAAATAGCTCAAGCATCTATTGTTGTTGCACAAACATATTTGATCACAACTCAACCCGCACCTGACGATCCTCGTGCGCCTCTTCACCGTTCCGCCCTGATGAACCTCGGCATGGTTGGAGCAACTCTCGCACAAGCAAAACAAGGAATTACGCATCAACCCGACAGATCCCCGCGCCGTCATAGCAACCCTCAGCAAGCGGGGCACACCTGGTAATCGCGATCCCCACATCAGGAACATCTTTCATGACTGGAGCTGAGAAGTAACACAAGATACGAAAACCATAGCCAAAGAAATCATGACGGCGACAACAAAGAAGACTATGAATTATGTGGGTCCAGCTGTTTCACTCAGTGGATTCGCAAAACCTCAGTACCCAAGAACTTTAAACTTCCGCATGACCGTCAAAAATACGATGGACTCCAAGAACCAGAAGCTTGGCTAGAAGATTACCTGGACACTATCAAGTTACAGGGCGGCTCTACAGCCACCACAATGCAAAGTTTATAATTGCACCTTACCAATGCTGCAAGGTCATGGCTCAGACAACTACTCGAGGACACTATTTGTAGCTGGAACGATCTCGAAGACAAGTTCATCCGACACTTTTAGTCCACATTCAAGCGGACCGTGTCCTTAGAGAAATTGTGGACATGCAAACAAAAGCCTGGAGAGTCAATAAGAGCATTTATCCATCGATGGAAACATCATCAAAAATACAGTTGAATCCATATCTGATGAAAGGGCCATTGATGCCTTCAATGATGGCCTCCGTCACCGAGAATTCATAGAAGAACTGGGGCGAGTCAAACCCAACACAATCTCACAATTAATGGACATAGCAAATCGCTGGGCTGATGGAGAGGACGCGTGATGGCTTAGGATACATTGAGCTTGTTGGGAACCCCAAGAGGAAGGTATGATGAGCATAGCAGCAAGTTTCCCTCGATTATGAAACCAAGGTTATTGAACCAGTAGGAGCAAGGAAACATGAAGGGAATATGCCCGAGAGGCAATAATAAAGTGGTTGTTATCTTATTCCATGTTTATGATAAATGTTTATTTTGCATGCTATAATTGTATTAATTGGAAAACGTTAATACATGTGTGTTTAATAAACAAAATACAAAGTTCCTAGTAATGCCTCTCATATAAACTAGCTCATTGATTAACAAGATGATCAAGGTTTCCTGATCATGGACATTTGATGTTGTTAATAATGAGGTCACAACATTGGTGGAATGATGTGATGAACATTCATCCGAAATATAGCATTACGATCAAAGTCATTATGTTTATATTTCTATAACATCATATGAAGTAATCTTAGTCCTTAGACCATGAGATCATGTTAATTGCTAACATCGAAAGAGTAACTTGATAACATCAAACGTCACACCGTAAAAGGGTGACTATAAAGGTGGGTTCAGATACTCCGAAGGTGTTATGTTGAGGCTCATGGATTAAGAGTGGAATTTGTCAATCCCGATGACGGATAGATATATTCTGGGCCCACTCACTGATATCACATTAAGATAGCTTGCAAGCAAGTGATGTGATCACTAGAATGTTATATCACGGCAACGAGAAAAGAGTGCATGTCGGTAACAAGATCAAACTAGGTATTTGGATGCTGATGATCGAATCTCAGACATGTAATATATCGCGAGACAAAGGGATTTAGTTATGATGTTAAAGGTTCACATGATCACAAGAGTCATCGTTGAATATGTGGGAGTCAGTATGGATCTCCAAGTCCCGCTCCTAATTATTGATCGGAGAGGGGTCTCGATCATGTTTGCATTATTCGCGAACCATAGGGTGACAAACTTATGGGATACCGACACCATTTAGGAGCAAATATGTTTCAGGTAAAGATTAAGATATCGCTGGAATCATTTCGATGGAAACCGGAATTGTTTCGCGTGAAAATGCTGAAACTAGTTCTGCATGTGATATTGAAATGTTGCAGGGAGTTTTATGTGAAGGTTTGTTAATTAAAGTAATTAACAAAATTCTGAATAAAATAAATAAAAGTGTTTTATTTAAAGAGAAAATGCATTTAATTTGGTGGACATTAAATGCAAAGTGAGTGGAGTTGAAATTGATGTGAGTGGGCTTAGTGGAAGCTCCACCCACATGAATGAGGGAGAGGTGGGGGCACCCACCATGGCCGGCCAGCCATGGCCTTGGGGATGCGCCCCCTCCCCTATAAAAGGAGCCACATGGCTCCTCTCCTCTTGCCCCACCTCCTCATGAAGGTTCTCTTCTCCCTCTAGTTATTCCCCATGGTCTCGAATTAGCGAGATACATGTTCCTGATGGCTTTATCTGGAAAGGAGTTGCTGCTTCCGCTGCATCGCTGGAGCAAGGAGGCGGAGGTTGTTCGGTGGACCATACGTGTGTGCGATCACGGATGCACCGCTACTTTGCGGTGCTAGACTTGATGGTGCTGGACCTGATGGTGCTGGAACTGTTGGACCTGAAGGACTTCATCACGATCTTGAGACCAGCAAGTGTACGACTATATCATCCACGAGTTCCATCTCGTTAACAAAGCTTTGTTGTCTTCGAGGGTAAGTTCTCTATGGATGTATATCCACCCGTTGCTTGTATCTAGTAGATAGATCTTGGCATATAGTTCCCATCGTAGGAATTTTTTTGTTTTCTATGCTGCGAACCCAACAATTGGTATCGAGGCCCGATCTATGCGTAGGTGCTTTGCACGGGTAGTACACATATGTTTATATGTGGGCGATGATGATCATGTTATTGCATCTTCTATGTATTTTGTATATTGGTGGCATAGTGGGATGAAGCGGCCCAGACCAACTTTACATGTCATCGCACATGAGACCGGTTCCACGACTGACATGCAACTAGTTTTGCATAAGTGGCTAGCGGGTGTCTGTCTCTCCTACTATAGTCAATATCTGATTTACAAGGAGTTGCTAATAACTTAGTTATCATCGTTGTGGTTCCATGTTCATAGGTAAGACTGGTTCTATCTTCGAAAGCCCTAAGCCACGTAAAACTTGCAATGGATAAATTAGAGGCATCTAGTTTAGATTGTTGCTGAGCTAGTGTCAGGATATGGTAATGTTGTAAGTAGATGTATGGTAGATACCCTTACAAAACACCTAACGTGTAAGTTCCATAGACCTTGGCCTTACACACAAAGGAATGATAGAGATCATACCACGATGCACATGATGGTGATCAAATGCATGGACCATATCATTCCACTTTACACATATGATGTTTGTATCTTATATTGCCAATTTAGCGTTTTAGTAGCATTATAAGATGATCCCTCATTTAAATATCAAGATAAAATGTGTTCTTCCTTAAGTATGCACCGTTCTATGGATCGTGTTTCAAGACATCACGTGATGATCGGGTGTACTCGACTCTATGCTTTCATACAATGGGTGTAAGATAGTTTTACACACACGAGTACTAAGGTTCTTACTTGGCGAGCCTAGCATGTACAGACATGGCCTCGGAACACATACCGAAAGGTTAACCATGATTCATATAGTTGATGTGATGCCTATATTGATGATCGTCTTTGAAGCTACACCGACTCACGTGATGATCGGACTTGGTGTAGTGGATTTGGTTCATGTAATCACCAAAAAGGCACGAGGGATGTCATTTTTGACTGGGAGTTCATTTCTACTTTGGATTAGTCAAACTCAATTTGTCATAAACTAAATCAAAGTGAATTTGCATAATTTTTTGTAGTCATTGGCATCTGTTCACTACCTTGTGCTTAGTTTTAATTGAGATAATAGAACTATATAATTCTAGATATTCACTTTAACCAGTATCGTATTGTTTTGAATGTCAATTTAAAGTTTAGAAGTCCTATTGCAAACTTTCAACAAACTCTATTTACTCCATGAAGTTTAATAAGTAGTATTAAATCAAGAGTAAGAATTCCAATGTTAGTACTCCCTCCGACCCAAATTAATTGACTTGGATTTGTCTAGATTCGGATGTATCTAGACATTTTTTAATGCTAGATACATCCGAATATAGGCAAATCCAAGTCAATTAATTTGGGTCAGAGGGAGTATCTAAAGTATCATGTTTGCCTCCATGATTATTGATATTCAAAAGTTGTTTTAATATCAAGATTATCTAGGAGCTGAAAAATTGTTTCAGAAACCATCATGTGTGGAAGATATTGTGATATCTGAAACAATGTTTTTGGTTGCATTATGATATAGTATAATTTAGCAAAATACATGTTCTCATATTGTATGAGAATTTGTGAAGGATGGAGATGCTAGGCATCCGGATCTCCCAAAAAGGTTTTGGGAACTAACATTATACTCGCGATTCTTCCTTATAGGCTATAGTAGCTTGATCATGAAAGTTGTCATGATAAGGATGAATAGAAGATGTAAGTAAAATGTTTACTACACTAATAGATTACTAAAGAATGGATTTTTGAAATAACACCAAACATTTGATGATGGTGATCCACTTCAAAGTGCAACTCCAAAGGTATTAGTATTTGACTATATACACTTTGTACAATGTGTCATGTGAATGACACCACTATTGATGTTGATAGATTCTTTTAAAATAAAAGGAATTGTTGAAAGAGAATCTATAAAATATTTGCCAGAAAAGAAAAGGTTGGAGATGCCCAACTTAGGTATATAGAAGATATACATGTTCTGGTTGTTGTAAGGTCCCCAACCTTTAATAAGATTGAGCCCCCTGTGTTTACAATGCTAGTCCCTGGATCAATAGCTAGCATCCACAGTTTAGATGTAGTATCAAGAAACAAAGGTCATATCATAACTTTATAACCAGGAATAACATAATTTTATTACATCAATACATAGCTCATTAGGCTATTACATTACATTGCAGCAGAATAACTATAAGCATGGGGTCCTTCATCTTCAAAGTACCATAGGCAGATGTTGGTTGTAGACTTTGTAATCCTAATCAATCAATCTTCACTAAAAACAATCAAACCTGCAACATTACAAGTTACAGCCACAGGGGTCAATACATTTGAATTGTATTGGCAAGTGATACTATGGTTGTATAGTGGAGTCTATCATCTATATGCATTTGGCTATGTGGAGTTGAGGCTTGCATTGCTCAAAATAGATTTTTCCTTATCATTTGAAAACACTAAGTTTTTGCTTGACAAAATCTTTCCCAAGGCATCTACCAATCAAAGACTGAAGATCCTTCTCGAGGCATCTACCAATCAAAGACTGAAGATCCTTTAACCCTTGTTCACCCACAAGATTTTAACTTAGAAATTGGAGTGATGAGATTTTTGAAGCTTCCATGTCTTGATGCTCAAATTGTCCTTTTCCAGGGACATGGCTAAGTACTTAGGTTTTACACTCTGCAGAGGTGGTGCACTTTCCCCACAAGACTTGGTTTCCCAAGACAAGATCCTTCAGAAGCCTTTCCTTAGTCAAATGGACGCGCTCCAACCTATCATTCCCACTACCACCAACTGTCCAAGAGACTAAGTTCTAGCAACCTAAGATCATGGCAGAGCCCATAATGCCAAGTGGTTGCACTTGAAGCTTCTCAACATTTGACATCTTAAATCTCTTTGTTTCCTGGGTGGCCATCCACAAGTGAGATACACTAAGGTAAACCATAAACATGGGCCTTGTGAACCACTCAACACAAACCATTCCTTCCATTCCACCCAGGTGATTCATTCACTTAGTTGTTTTATTAACCAAAACATAAGTCCACAGACTTAGTAATTTTTTTATAGCATGAATATATATTCCACCCTTGTTTTCTATTAGCTAAGCTAAGCATGAAGGTAGTAGGAATCTTAACTTAGGAAATTTCTACTAAGGCTTCATCTATTAGGTTTTCCCATAGCAAGGTCTATACTTAGCAAAATAAAAACCATGCAAGTTTTACTTAGCAAAAACACTAATGCATAGTGAAAATAATGGGACAAAAGTATGAAGCATCACTTGCCTTTTTGGTAGAGGGTACAGGTTCACTCCTTGTCCTTGCAACAATCACACTCTTCAAGTCACTACAATTCAATCAAGCAAGGTACAAACTCAATCTACCAATCAAGCAAAACACCAAATCAACTAACACTCCAAACCAAAGTCAAACAAACAATTTTTTACACACAAAGTAATGGGATCTAAGTCATGCATAAGCATGCAAAGGTTGGTTTTATTGTAAGGATGGTCTCCACTAGGCTTCTAGACTTTGTAAGTTCCAAATTGGTCATTTACCAAAATGGCAAAGTCATTTGCAAAGAGGTTTCTTTTCAAAACCAATTTCAAAACAAAGTAACATTTTATGTGGTGTAGAAATATTTTTTACCAAGGCTTTAACCTATAGGGTTCACCAAGTATGTTTTCAAATCACAAAACTTGGGGTTTGGGGTTAGTGAGTTTAAAACAAATCATTTTCCCAAAGGTTTTCTTCCAAAACCATTTTTAATAAAGTACCACATTTCTATTTGACTAGAAATGGTTTTAAATCAAAGAATCCTTATTTTGTTTCACAAAATGAGTTGCTATTGCAAAACTTGGTGTTTGAGTCAGTAGGTTTGGTCCAAAACATTTTCTCCAAAGTTTTTACTCAAAACCATTTTCATAAACAAAATCTTTGTTTCCATTTGGCTAGAAATGGACTAAACTAATTAATCCATTCTAAACCTTTCCAAAAACATTTTCCAAGACAAGGGTTGGTTCCTAGGGTCAGTAAGGTCACAACAAACCAATTTGCAAAGGTTTTAACCCAAAAAATCATTTTTAAACAATTTTTCTAGTCTTAGCAAGCACACAAATGAATCTGCAAAAACAAGCAAGCTAACAATTACTATTTGCTAAACTAAGGCCAGGGTTGGCTAGGTCTTGCTCACCTGAATCCAACGACATAAAATTTGCAATTTTTGGACGTGTGGATCTAGAGATACAAGGGTTTGAAGTTTGCAAATAAATCTGTTTTCAAATTTCTTTTAAACAGATCTAGTGCCACACGTCAAGTTCTTACTGGACGATACCGCTTCGCGTGGATCGGCAACGTGGAGCGTTGGATCTATTTAGATCATGCGGCGCAGGACTCGTACCTCTTCGCGGTTAAGTTAATCTATCGTAGCCACGCGATTAAGATCCTACGGCTACCAGACGCTGTGAACCCGGGCGTATGGCTAGCGGCGGAGTGAGCTGTCGGTCGGCCATTTACGGATGGCGATGCTACAAGAGGTAAGGGAGAAAGAGGAGATGCTCACCAGGCTCAGGAGAACACGGCGATGCTCAAGGTACTCGCGGTTGGTCAAGGGGCGCTCGGGGTCAGGTGGAATCTCTCGCCGGAGTAGAGGACAGCGTCGGGAGCGTCGGGTGGTCGTCGTGGACGGCGCTGTGGATCACCTCGAGACAAAATGATGACGCAGTTAGATTCACAGGGTCAAGGCGGAGTCGTGTGCATGAACGGGAGGTAGAGGGGCGGCCGGAAACTACCTGTGGGCTTCGCCGGAGGGGAAGCAGATGGTGGCGACGGTGGTCGTCGGCGTTGCCGAGCCTGCAGGGCACTCGCGGGCGAGTTTGATGCACTGGCAGATGCGCCTGGGAGTGGGGAAGCTGCCAGCGCGCTCAGGGAGGCTCGGGGTAACGTCGGCTGGCCGGAATCGCTTGCGGAGCTCGCCGGAGACAGCGGTGGTGCAGAGGAAATTGGCGACAGCCTAGGGGCAGAGAGGAGGATTGGTCTGGGGGGAAATGACGAGGAGGGAGAGGCTTTTAAAGGAGCGTGGTCGCTGCGAGGAATTACTCAGGCATTAAGGCGAATTAAGCCGGAGAATTCAGAGGCAGAAACGGCCGCGCGGTGAGGGGGAGAAGGAGTCGCGGGGAGGAAGAAGCCTGCGTGGCGGTGGGGTCCTCTGTTCACTGGGAAAGGGAGAGGGAACGGGGTCCACTGGTCATACTCAGAGCGGGTTTGTTTTGCGGTGAAGAAAACGGTTCAGGCGTGGGAACAGGTGGGTGGGTCCGCTTGGCAGTGAAGGAAAAGGGAGTGGGGGTGGGTCCTCTATGTCAGTGACTATGTGGGTCAGAATCTAGGTGCAAAACGTTTTCCTTCGAGGAGAGTATCAAGCTTCGGGCCTGCTGGGCTGTCATATATTTTTTTTTCATTCGCTTTCTTTTTCCTTTTCTAATTCTTTTTCTGTTTTGAATTTCAATCAATAATTCAAACATTCAAACCATCCAAACAATTCAAACAATCACTTAACTTGTACTTTGAATTTGGTTCTGTTTATCAACATAATCCAAATTCCAAAATAATTTAATATTTTTATTCATTTTAGGATCCATTCAATAATTAAATAAAATGGATCTTTAGTTATTTAATAAAATAGGGTTTGATTTAATTAATAAAATTTCCATTTAAATTCTTTAAACTTCCCAATTCCTTTTAGTAGGTTTTTATTTGTTTAGTTGGTTCAAATAATTCATCTTGAATTATTTGGAAAGTATTCTAATATGATTTATTAATCATTTAAGATTGGGTACTTGTTTTAATTCCAATGGAATTTAATAAAGTTTTAATTCCTAAATTTTTATTTGGAGGTTTTATTTTATTTAAGTTGATTAAACAACTTTTACTCCACTTGGGTGAATTCCAAATATCATTTTCTCATGTATTCTTATTTAGAGATTTGTCCTTATTAAGATAGGGATAGAATGGTTATTGCCATTTTATTTTATTTGGAATATTCTTTATCCTTTTATTTTATTTGGATTGGGATTAATCACTCCATTTACTTAATGGATTAGGCCAAGATTTGATTTGGTCTTTAAATATTCTTTATTTAATATTTTTATCTTTGTCTTATAAAATCCATATCTTTTTATTTATAGATCCAAACTTGGTGATTCCAATTTGTGAAATCTTATTTTATATTTGTTTATCCTTTTAAATCCTTTTTAGGATTAATTGCTCACCACTTGGTATGGATTTTAGATGAGGGCTTTAATGGCTTTGGAAATTCAATTCCTTTATTAAATCCATAAGATTGTTATTTATGGTTCCAAAATAAGTGAAACCAATTTCTAGGGTCTTTCTTGATCCTTTGTGAATATTTGTTGATCAATTTTTGGTATGGATCAAATCCATGGATTTGGAGATAACTTGGGAAGTGATTTCCTTCCATTAGGGTATAGGGTTTTGGATTTATTTTCCAAATGTTTAAATTTCCAGATACATTCATTGAGGAATGCATTTCCCTTGATTTGGATTTTTGTTGAACCCAAACTTTTAACCAAAGTTTGTTCACGATGGGGTTTTAAGTTTCCTTTTAGAAACAAAATTTTCTTTTCACCCTGATTTTCAACAAAAATTTATTTTGTTTATTTTATTTTTCACATAACAAGATTTGAAAAATCTTGGGATGTGACATTTGTATTCCTTACTTGTTAAACAATGTGGTTCTGAGGTATTGGATACCGGTATTGGATACCGAATTGGTTGGTGTGAAGTGTCATACAGAACAACACAATTCATGAACTGCAACGGCCTAAGTAACTGGCAAGAGAATAAGTAATGATGTTCATCAAAAACAAATAAAGTGTTATTGTGTTTTCGTTGTCATCAAACCTAGCCTTCAAGATTTGTTTTAATAATTGTTATTTTGTTCCGGTATTACAAGAATAATGGTTGTTCAAATAATTACCGTATTCCATAAAGGATGGATGAACTTTTAAAAGTCTAGTTGGAGAAATCACATCCATACATAATATTGCTAAAATGTTGTAAGAAAAATGATTGGAAGATCACTTATGAAGTGACATCGCTGTTTGAATTATATTGGAAAGTAAACATGAAGAAACTCCATGTTGATGGATTTTTGGAGTCTTTTGATTTTGATCAATTAACGCTTGTGAAACTTTCCTCGAGATAATTGAAACTCCGTCCATAGGCCAAAGAGGAACGGATGACTAACTTATTGGATATTATGCATGTTGATGTATATAGTCCATTATGTGTAGCCATATGCGATGGATCTTTTTGCTTCATATGCTTTCTTTAGAAATTTGAGTGAATATATCTATATATTTACTTAATAAGGAAGAAGTATGAAACATTTGAAAATTGTTCAAAGACTTTCAAGATGAAGTGAAAATCATTGTAACAAGAAAATAAAAGAGTTTATGATTTGATCATAAAAGAAGATATTTGAGTTACAGGTTTAGCAAAACACCTAAGATTTCAGGAATTGTTCCATGAATTTGCATTTCCTGATAAACCACAGGAGTATGGTATGTTCGAGAGATCAAATCAAACCTTGTTTGACATGGTAAGATCAAAGGTGTCATTTATATAACTGCCATTATGTTTTAAGGATTAAAGCTTTAGAGACTATCGCTTTTATACTGAAAAGAGCACCATCGTTATTCGCTGAAATGACACCATATGAGTTATGGTTTGGGATAAAACCCGAATTGTCTTTTCTTAAATTTTGGTATGCTATGCATAAGTAAAATGTTTAGAATCAAAGTCGGATAAGCACATCTTTGTAGGTTATCCCAAATAATTTGTTAGGAATTCCTCCATAACACCGAGGACAAAAGAGTTTGTCGCTTGGAACGTCAAGTTTCTTGAGAAGGAATTTTTCGTGAAAAGTTAAGTGGGAGGACAATAGAACTTTGATAAGTTTGTTGAACCTTAGCTATATGTGCTAAGTAGCGCAGTGCCGGAAAGTGTCCTGGTGGCAGCCACAATGCTCATGGCTCCTGTGATTACAATGGATGTGATCTTGGAGATTAGAGTTCCTATTGAACCATGTGGGTCGGTAAGAATCAAATAGTAAGATTTGAAACAGAAGTCATTATTGTTTTGACAATGATGAACCGACTGCATGCAAATAAGCGATGATGGGCTCTGACTCCATAAAATGACTAGAAGTCATAGAATTCGTAATAGTATCCATACACGAGAAATCAAATTTCTGAACTTGGAAGACCCTCCGGAAAGGCGTGAAGCTATCAGTTGTGTTTGGATCTATAAAGAAATAGACATGGATGTTTAACATCTATGAAATAGTCAACATGTCAGAAAGAAGTTTACGGCAATGTTCAAGGAGTTGACTATGACAAGATTTGATCTTTCATAGCAATATTTAGTCTTGACGGATTAATGTAGCAACCACTACATATAATTTGGTATATGGTAGTTGAATAAACAAAACAAGGTTCTTCTAAAGAATGGTTACCTAGGCCGTGTACATGACATGGTCCGAAGGGTTTTGTTAATTCAAAGGGTGCTAAAAGGACATGCGAACTTCAATAGTTCAAGTGAGCATAGCGGAGTTGGAATCTTCACCATGATGAAAATGTTAAAGGAGTTTAATTTCATCGGAGATGATGAAGATGCTTGCATTTGCAAGAAATTAAGTGGGAGCGCTGAGACAAATTTCCAATACATTATGTAGAGTACATACCGTTCATTGGAAATGATGTATCTTTTATTGACACAAGTTAACAATTTCATTAAAATAGGATTTCGATGAAAGACTTGGGCAAAACTGGAATATTTGGCATCAATGTCTATATGGATAGATTGAGGCGCTAATATGGTTATGCCAGACGTACATATATGAGGTATTGAAAGGGTCTATATGGAAACAACAAGAAAGGTTCTTGCTGCATGGAAAGGATTGTATCAAGATTCAAGTGTTTCAACACTTGGTGAGTAAAATCACATGAATATTTTGATCGATTATACCGTGATATGTATATATCCAGATATGTCCTATGCTATAAAAGTTATGATCACATACCAGAATGATTCATAAGATGATCATTGGACGATAGTAAAGATATTGTTATGAGCTTTGGATGAACTAAGAATATATCATGTATAAGTGACAAATAGTTAAAGGTAGTTCATTGTAAAGTGTTACATTGATACTAGTTTTGTCACAAGATACAAATTAAATTTATCTCAATTTAGACTATGGGTGGCACAATGTAATGGAAAGGATGTTCCATGATGGATTTGGATGAGTTCCAAAGTTGAGACATTGTGACAGATACTACAACAAAAGGCTAAGTATATGACTGCTATAGTAGCAGCAAAGGAGGGCATTTGTGTTAAGTAGTTTGTTATCAAACTAGGTGTGGTTCAAAGTGGGTTAATACTATGAAGATATATTGTATGACAATAATATCAACATATTTAAACCCGAACGAACTAAAGGTCTCACCAAAGGACCAAATTTATACAGTGTCATCTCATTTGAGAATGAGTGATGCATAGAGACGCAAAGACATGCAAATACACACGGACCTGAAACTGTCAGATCTAGAGATTATGTTAACCACTAGCAATCATGTATATGCAACACCAGAAAGCCATAGGTGTTCAATACACAAAGTTTTTCAAACAAGATTATTGACTCTAGTGCAAGTGAGACTGAAGAGAATATGCCCGAGAGGCAATAAAAAAGTGGTTATTATCTTATTCCATGTTTATGATAAATGTTTATTTTGCATGCTATAATTGTATTAATTGGAAATGTTAATACATGTGTGTTTAATAAACAAAATACAAAGTTCCTAGTAATGCCTCTCATATAAACTAGCTCGCTGATTAACAAGATGATCAAGGTTTCCTGATCATGGACATTGGATGTTGTTAATAACAAGGTCACAACATTGGTTGAATGATGTGATGAACATTCATCCGAAGTATAGCATTACGATCAAAATCATTATTTTTATATTGCTATAACATCATATAAAGTAATCTTAGTCCTTAGACCATGAGATCATGTTAATTGCTAACATCGAAAGAGTAACTTGATAACATCAAACGTCACACCGTAAAAGGGTGACTATAAAGGTGGGTTCAGATACTCCGAAGGTGTTATGTTGAGGCTCATGGATCAAGAGTTGAATTTGTAAAACCCGATGACGGGTAGATATACTCTGGGCCCTCTCGGTGATATCACATTAAGATAGCTTGCAAGCAAGTGATGTGATCACTAGAATGTTATATCACGGGAATGAGAAAAGAGTGCATGTCAGTAATGAGATCAAACTAGGTATTTGGATGTCGATGATCGAATATCGTACATGTAATATATCGCGAGATAAAGGGATTTAGTTACGACATTAAAGGTTCATACGATCACAAGAGTCATCGTTGAATATGTGAGAGTCAGTACGGATCTCCAGGTCCCGCTGCTGATTATTGATCGGTGAGGGGTCTCGATCATGTCTGCATTATTCACGAACCGTAAGGTGACACACCTAAGGAATACCGACACCATTTAGGAGCAAATATGTTTCAAAGAAAGATTAAGAAAGTGCTGGAATCATTTCGATGGAAACCAGAATTGTTTCGGGGTGAAAATGCTGAAACTGGTTTAGCATGTGATATTGAAATGTTGTAGGGAGTTTTATGTGAATGTTGGTTAATTAGAGTAATTAACCAAGTTCTGAATAAAATAAATAAAAGTGTTTTATTTAAATAGAAAATGCATTTAATTCGGTGGACATTAAATGCAAAGTGAGTGGAGTTGAAATTGATGTGAGTAGGCTTAGTGGAAGCTCCACCCACATGAATGATGTTCCATGCTTGGTTTATCTAATTTCTTGTGTTTTGTCCACACTTTGGAGTACTTTTCATATGATTTCTTGGACTAACCTATTAACAAGAGCCACAATGCCAGCTGCCTGTTTTCTGCTATTTTTGGTTCCAGGAAAGTCAGAAAATGAATATTCTCGGAATTGGACGGGACAAAAGCCAAAGTTCCTATTTTACCGGAAGACTCACGGAGCCAGAATAAGAGACGGAGGAGGGCCAGGGCCTGGCCACACCCCCCTAGGCGCGGGTACCCCCAGGCCACGCCAGGGCATGGCGTGGGCCCCACAGGCACCCCCTTGGTCTCCCTCTTCGCCTATAGGAAACCTTCTGACCTAAAAACTCCGGGGGGTTCGACGTTTTTCCAGAAGGAGTTCTGCTCCGCCGCCACCACCAGATTCCACGAAACAGCACCAGAAACTCCGTTCTGGCACCCTGCCGGGACAGGGAATTAGAGGAGATCATCATCATCACCATCGCTTCTCCATCGACCATCCATGTTTCCCCCATCTATGAGTGAGTAATCCCCCACTGTAGGCTATGTGTATGGTAGGGATTGGATGAGATCGTTCATGTAATGGCATCAGATTGTTAGGGCATGGTGCCTAGTATCTTTTATTAGTGCTTTATGACTTTTTTGCGACTTGTTGTGCTTAATGCTTGTCACTAGGGCCCGAGTGCCATGATTTCAGATCTGAACATGTTATTGATTCATTATGATAGTATATTTTTTGGTCTTATCTACAAGTTGTATACACACGTTGTTGTCCGGAACCAATGGCCCCAAAGTGACAGAAATCGGGATAACCGGAGGGAATGGCTTTGATGTGAGGATCACATGTGTTCATGGAGTGTTAATGCTTTGCTCCGGTGCTCTATTAAAAGGAGCACCTTAATTGCCAGTAGTTCCCTTGAGGCCCCGCTGCAAACGGGCTGGTAGGACAAAAGATGTTGTGCAAGTTCTCATTGCGAGCATGTATGACTATATATGGAACACATGCCTAGGATTGTCTAGTACTTGGATGCTTTATCTTATTTATCTACAATTGCCCTATGTTCTGATTGCTATGTGAATTGTCTTGTCCATGCAACGCCCGTCCGTCCATCCCTATGCCTACCGCACTCGAATCCCACTGTTTACTCTATTGTTACTGCTGTCTTTACTTTACTACTGCTATTACTTTACTATTCCTACTACAAAAGTGTTGCTACTGATAAACTGTTGTGAGCAAGATTGTTTCCAGGTGCAGCTGAATTGAAACTCAATTGTTAAGGCTTATAAATATTCTTTGGATCCCCTTGTGTCGAATCAATAAATTGGGTTTCACTTCCCTCGAAAATACTGCCATACACCCCCTATACTTGTGGGTCATCAAGACTATTTTCTGGCGCCGTTGCCGGGGAGCATAGCTTTATTTATCAAGTTCACTTGGATTCTTTATTGTTCGCTGCTATCCATCCATCATGGGTAAGTCTCGTGATGGCAAGTTTCCTATTTTACCATCCACTACAAGAAGAGGTACGGTCCTGAACACCTCTGCTGCTCTTGATTCACCATCTGTTATAAGTAAGCTTGTTACACCACCACATACACATGCTACACACACTTATACTACTGCTGAATCTGAAACTTCTGATGCTTATGATGCTGCTTCTACTGTGCTTGATAAGAGTGGTTCATTAGGTCCTTTCCTAGATGCTACGATTGCTAGAACTATAGCTGGAAATACCGAAACTCCTAATGAAGACAATACCACACCTGTTAGTTCACCTGAGTCTAGTGAAAGTTATGATATTGAAGATGGTTATGTTGAGATGACCGATGAATTTATTAAAGAATGTAAAAACACCCATGATAGGAGCGCTGCTAAGAGTCTCCTTGAGAGGCGTACTATTAGACCCAAATTGTCTCCTATTGCTAAGTTTGCTGCTTCTCCCATAAACATTATAGATGAAGATTATGATTTCTCTCTCGATCTATCTTACATAGCTATTGTCGAGAAAGAACCTTTTTGTGGGACTAAGAATGAAAGTGCGGTAGCACATATGAATGAACTTTCTACCATGAGTGGCTTGTTTTCTAATGATATTAAGATGCGTACTTACTTTGTTGCCAAGATCTTCCCCTTTTCACTGAAAGGAGAAGCTAAAACTTGGTTTAGTAATTTGCCTCCTGGATCTATTGATAGCCCTGAGTGCTTGATTAGTACTTTCCTGCAGAAATATTTTCCTCCTAGTGCTAGACATGCTATTTTGTAGGAACTTTTTGATTTTAAATAGGGAGAAAAATAGGTATTGCCTGAATCTTGGGCAAGGTTTTGTGCTTTGATTCATGCACATGCTGGAAGTCCATTACCTAAGAATGAGCTTCTTGATATATTTTATAATGGACTAACCGAAGAATCTAGGACATACCTAGATAGTTGTGCTGATTGTGTTTTCAGGAATAGGACTCCTAAGGAAGCTGAGGAATTAATGGCTAAAATAAGTAAGAACTATGAAGATTGGACTCCTCCTAAACAAGCTATACCTGAAGTAATTGTACCTGAACCTTGTATTCCGGTGCCTATTCCAACATCAAAGAAGAGGGGAGTTATTGAATTAAATGATGAAGTGATGAAGGAAGCTAAGAAATGTCTTAAGGAGAAGGGAATTAAAGCTGCAGATGTCAAGAATTTACCTCCTATAGAAGAATTATGTAAGCCTATTCCCTACTCACCAACTGTTGAGGTACACTCTCTCCAACACTTTGATGAAGGTGATATCCCTTACTCTAAACCTCCTGATCAATGCTTAGAAGAATTCGATATCTTTATTGTTAAGCAAGATAACTTTAATTAAAGGGTGCAAAATCATCTAATGGAAAACACTAGAGCTATTGTTGAGTTGAAAGATATTGTGGAAGGAACCTCTAATGATGGTAAAATGATTGTTAAACACTTTCAAATGGTTCAAACTAAAATAGATCAACTCGTTAAAGTGCAAAACGACTTGCTAGTTAATGCTACTAAAGAAAAACATGCTTATGAAATTACAACTAGAAGTGGAGCTGCTACCCAGGATCCTCTATATCCCGAGGGGCATCCCAAAAGAATTGAGCACGATTCTCGACAAGCTGAAATAGTGGCTCTACTCGTAAGAAAAGGAAAAAGAAACATAAAACTGTTGTAGAACCCTCTGAACCTGCTATAGATCCTAATAGTATATCTATCTCTGATGCTGAAACTGAAAGTGGTAATGAAGAAAATGAAGTTCCTAATGAAGAACAAGTTGAAGAAGAGCCTAAAAACCACACTAAGAATACCAAATATACTAAAGAGGATTTTATTGCTAATAAACATGGTAGTGAAAGAGAACCTTGGGTCCAAAAACCCATGCCTTTTCCTGATAAGAAACACAAGTCAAAGGAAGATGAACACTATAATTAGTTTTGTGAGTGGATGAAGCCTTTATTCTTGCAAATTCCTTTGACTGATGCTATTAAATTGCCTCCTTACTCAAAGTATATGAAGTATATTGTCTCGAATAAAAGGAAGATCCCTAATGAAGAAATTTCTACTTTGCTTGCTAATTATTCCTTCAATGGTAAGGTACCTAAGAAACTTGGAGATCCAGGGATTCCAACTATCCCTTGCTCTATTAAGAATAGTTATGTTAGAACTGCTTTGTGTGATTTGGGAGCTGGAGTTAGTGTTATGACTTTCTCTCTCTATAAGAGGCTTCAACTAGAAAAATTAATACCAACTGATATATCTTTGCAAATGGCTGATAAATCTACCACTATTCCTGTGGGTATATGTGAGGATGTACCTGTTCAAGTGGCTCATAATTGCTTGATATTAACTGATTTTGTTGTGCTTGAAATGCCTGAAGATGATAATATGTCTATTATTCTTGGGAGACCTTTTCTTAATACTGCAGGAGTTGTTATTAATTGTAATCAAGGAAAGGTGACCTTCAATGTTAATGACAAGGAACATACTGTCTATTTCCCCAAGAAGATTGAAAGGACTTATGGTTTGAATTCAATTGAACATGTTGAGGGCATTCAAGTTGGAGAAATATATTGTCCCATACCAAGAGAAAAATTTGAAACTATTATGATTGGGACCATTGCTATCAAAGTTGAGGTAACATAATCATTAGTGAAATACAAAGTTTTGTCTCATATGGAATTGTTTTGGTAGCAAGACCTGATCAACCTTGTTAACAAAAGGATTTCATTGAACAAAACATTGTTTTCACTATGATTATCTCCGCTTACTTCTACTCTATCCATTTTAGTTTTTGCTTATGCCTAACTTAAAGGCGTTAAAGAAAAGTACTTATTGGGAGATAACCCAAAAGTTTTAGATGAGTCTTGGAACCGCTCCTTATCGTTTTTATTTGCTTTTTTACCAAGAGTAACCTCTAATGAGAGAGAAGTAATCGTTGGGAAAGTTGCTGTCCCGAAACAGATTTCTATGCTTAACCGTAAACATTCGTGTAAAATCTCTATACGTCCTTTTGAGGCGTCAATTTTTGTGCGTTTGCCCCAGGTTGTTATCTAACTTTAGTTACTTCAACACTTTTCGATTTGAGCAACAGAAGGTCCTCGAAAAAATTCGTCTTTACCTGGTGGTCTGTTTTGACAGATTTCTGCCATTTTCTGCATTTGCTTCTTGTTGGTTCCTTTTTTAGTTCTTTTGGGGAATTGAGCTTTTTGAGTGAAGTGCTACAATAGATAGTGTTCTAATGGAAGTTTATTTGGTGTTGGAACTGAACCTTAAGACTTATTATCTTGAGTGCACTAATGTTGCTAATAAAGATTGTGTGAAGTTTTGTATGAAGGAAAAATTTCAGGTGTATGGAAGGAATGAGTAATGAGATGAAGGATGGACTAAAGCTCAAGCTTGGGGATGCCACGCGTGTCACCCCAAGAAATATCAAATCAGTACAAGCATAAAAGCTTGGGGATGCCCAAGGCATCCCCCTCTTCATCAATAAAAATCACAGGTTTCTTCCAAACACTTCATTTTTATTGTTTCATGCACAGTTGTGTTTTTCTTGGAGCGTCTTGTTTTTCGTTTTCGATTTTGTTTTTTGTTTGCTTTGTTTTCTTAGTTTATGAATAAATTGGTTGTACCCCCTCTTTCATGCATTTGTTTGCAAATAGTTTGGTTTGGTTTGGAAAAGAGTAGGAAAGTTCATACTTATGTGGTAAAGAGAGCTTGTTTTTGACTGTGGCCTATGCTTTGTCATGCCATGCTTGATATTTTTTTGGCTTTATGCTTAGTATTCTTTTCTGTAGCATGACTTGTTATAAACAATTGAGATTGCTTAATGTGCCTTGGATGAATCATGCGTTGTTTTAGCATATTAAAGCATAGTATAGTGGTATTCTCCTTTGATGCTTTATTTGGGTTGACTTGGTGCATGCTCACACCATGTTATGACTATCTCAAGTCACCATAGCCTTTATGATCCTTTAGTTTTCAACTTGTAGTATCACTTTATGCTTTGATCAATGATGTTTTGTCGCTCTGCATGATTATGGCCATTATTGCTCTCTTAGTTTGTCGCTCCCAGTCTTTTGCTAGCCTCCACAACCAAGTATGAGTTCCACTCATGCATCCAACTCCCTAAACCAAGTTATTCTAAAGAGTCCACCATACCTACCTACTAGCTTATGCTATTCCAAGTATATTCATGCTTTTGTTTACCTTCCAAATTAAACCTGTTATGAGAAAACTAGTGATTAAAGCTCTCACGAACTTGATGGCACACTTTCCTTTTCTTGCCCTTAATAAACTTGAACCATTGTGTCGTCTATGTTGTATATGCTTGCACTTATTTGTTGGGGATTAGCAGAACCATGATTTCATGGGGAACGCTTTCAACATTGCACTTGGCACTTGTACCTAGTTGATATCATGCTCTTTTGTATATGGATGTCGTCGGTGTGAAATGAAAGGGGAGCTTGTAAGTCCATGGAGTTATGTATATGTGTGAGAGAAACGCCTGGGCCGCTGGTCTAACCCATGCTGACATGGTGGAAACCTATAACGTAACCATAATGAGCTGTCTATGAAGCATTCTTCTTGTAAAAAAAGAGTCCTATATTGAGAAAAAAAGAAAAATAGAAAAAAAAGATTATGAAAAGAGGAAAGAGAGAAAAAAGCACCATATTCCCATGGTAAATAAGAAGATTGCTGAGATGCTCGTTGTCTGCTTGCCTTGTCATTTTGATATGGGGATTCTTCCGTATCATCAGGCAAAGGGTACCCCGTTGGCAGTTCTCTATGATAAACATGTACTTACAATGACAAGAACTTACCGGTGACTAAACTTGAGTAGCATGAGGAGCGGCCCTCGTATACAAGGGACATGAGATTTCTAACTTATACTTCATCAAGCATGTACACCATAGTTTGTTCACTTGAACCTTAATCACTTCAAGATGCTTATGATAGGGGCAATGAGAGCTGAAAGCTATAAGTACCATAATTTTTGGAAGCTCTTTATGAGACTTGAATCCCTACTTCCTTTTATAAAAAGGCCTTTCTTCCACCATTATATTGAGTCTCCACCTTCTATCTTTATGCACCTACTTTGAGAGCATAGTGGCCATTCTTAGTTCTATGTGCATTGTCCTAAGACTTGTTGATTGATGCATACCTTGATATTGCTTGTTTTAAACTATTTGTATCTAGTCACTCTTGTAAACTTTGAAGGTGTCCTATGCATTTATGTTTGCTACTCTATGAGGGACAAGCTGAATGCCACTATGCTATGTTTTCTTTATGTGAAACAAACAAACGTCTTGCAAAGCATTGTTATTCATGAATCTTTTGTTTGTGCCTTTTCATGTTGCATCATAGTTTCTTTGCCTTATTGCTAGAACTTTGTCTTTCATGTTATGATTGAAGTACTATGACCCCAGCTATGAATGTTTTACAAATACTTTGATCAAGTCTTTGATGGTGCATTTCACCTAAAAAATTATTCTTTATTTTTATCACTTACCTACTCGAGGACGAGCAGGAGTTAAGCTTGGGGATGTTGATACATTGCAAATGTATCTATAATTTTTGATGTTGCATGCTTGGTTTTATCTACTTTCTTGTGTTTTGTCCACACTTTGGAGTACTTTTCATATGATTTCTTGGACTAACCTATTAACAAGAGCCACAGATTACTGCCTGTTTTATGCTGTTTTTGGTTCCAGGAAAGTCAGAAAATGAATATTCTCGGAATTGGACGGGACAAAAGCCAAAGTTCCTATTTTACCGGAAGACTCACGGAGCCAGAATACGAGACGGAGGAGGGCCAAGGCCTGGCCACACACCCCCAGGCGCGGGTACCCCCAGGCCGCGCTAGGGCATGGTGTGGGCCCCCAGGCACCCCCTCGGTCTCCCTCTTCGCCTATAAGAAGCCTTCTGACCTAAAAACTCCAGGGGGCTCGACGTTTTTCCAGAAGGAGTTCCGCTCCACCGCCACCACCAGATTCCACGAAACAGCACGAGAAACTCCGTTCTGGCACCCTGCCGGGACGGGGAATTGGAGGAGATCGTCGCCATCATCATCACCATCGCTTCTCCATCGACCATCCATGTTTCCCCCATCTATGAGTGAGTAATCCCCCGTTGTAGGCTATGGGGATGGTAGGGATTGGATGAGATCGTTCATGTAATGGCATCAGATTGTTAGGGCATGGTGCCTAGTATCTTTTATTAGTGCTTTATGACTTTGTTGCGACTTGTTGTGCTTAATGCTTGTCACTAGGGCCCGAGTGCCATGATTTCATATCTGAACATGTTATTGATTCATTATGATAGTATTTTTTTGGTCTTATCTACAAGTTGTATACACACGTTGTTGTCCGGAACCAATGGCCCCGAAGTGACAGAAATCGGGATAACCGAAGGCAATGGCTTTGATGTGAGGATCACATGTGTTCATGGAGTGTTAATTCTTTGCTCCGGTGCTCTATTAAAAGGAGCACCTTAATTGCTAGTAGTTCCCTTGAGGCCCCGCTGCAAACGGGCTGGCAGGACAAAAGATGTTGTGCAAGTTCTCATTGCGAGCACGTATGACTATATATGGAACACATGCCTAGGATTGTCTAGTACTTGGATGCTTTATCTTATTTATCTGCAATTGCCCTATGTTCTGATTGCTATGTGAATTGCCTTGTCCATGCAACGCTCGTCCATCCATCCCTATGCCTACCGCACTCGAATCCCACTGTTTACTGCTATTGTTACTACTGTCTTTACTTTACTACTGCTATTACTTTACTATTTCTACTACAAAACTGTTGCTACTGATAAACTGATGTGAGCAAGATTGTTTCCAGGTGCGGCTGAATTGACAACTCAGTTGTTAAGGCATATAAATATTCTTTGGCTCCCCTTGTGTCGAATCAATAAATTGGGTTTCACTTCCCTCGAAAATACTGCGATACACCTCCTATACTTGTGGGTCATCAGAAAATAGCGTTTGTCGTGGGAGGTTCTTCTTCTTTAATCCTCCGGTGTGAATACCTTTTACCTTACCTCCCCAGCAACGGCGCCAGAAAATATCTTGATGTCTACGCACTTATATTCTTGTAGACAGTTGTTGGGCCTCCAAGTGCAGAGGTTTGTAGAACAGCAGCAAGTTTTCCCTTAAGTGGATCACCCAAGTTTTATCGAACTCAGGGAGGAAGTGGTCAAAGGTATCCCCTCTCAAGCAATCCTGCAATCAAGATACAAGAAGTCTCTTGTGTCCCCAACACACCCAATACACTTGTCAGGTGTATAGGTGCACTAGTTCGGCGAAGAGATAGTGAAATACAAGTGGTATGGATAATTATAAGTGGTAACGGTGATAGAAGATAGCTTGCTGGCGTGTGGTTGACGTGAGAAAAGACTAAAGGCAAACTGAAATAAAGATGGAAACAAGCAAGCATGTAACAGATCTAATTGCAAACAGTATTTCAGTGCTTAGAAACAAGGCCTATGGATCATACTTTCACTAGTGAACACTCTCATATAAATATATTCTCTTTATGATACTACTCTTAACTACTCTCCGTTTGGACACTCTAATCCATGGTAGGGCTATAACAACACACCTCAAAGTAAGCCTTTCCCATCTAGATAACCCCACACTGTCACCTTGAGATCTAGATGGTTCCAACAAACACCACAATTTCATAAAGACATCCAACTCCAAATATAACTCATAACAAGTATTTGTAATCTCTAGCCTAAGTGCCACCATGGTGTGCACACTATCAACTTCACACACATGGGGAGAGCAGAGATCTATTAAAGCACTTGAGTAGCAAGGTAGATATACTTGATTACAAAGCTCATGATCACAATATGATCATGCATAGAGAGAGATGAACACATAGCTACCGGTAGAACCCTTAGCCTCGAGGAAGAACTACTCCCTCATCATCATGGGAATCAGTAATGGTGATGGAGATGGTGGTGGATATCGATGGAGATGGCTCCGGGGGCACTTCCCTGTCCCGGCAGGGTGCCGGAACAGAGACTTTCTGTCCCTCGAATCTCCCCTTCGGTGGTGGCGGCGCAGCGGAACTTTTTCGTGGCTAGAGGCTTGATGATTTAGGGTTTTTGCCTTGGGAGGAATATATAGGCGAAAAAGGCAAGGTCGGTGGCCGGCCAGGGGGCCCACACCACCTGGTGGCGTGGCTAGGGCTAGCCCGCGCCTGGTGGGGTGTGGCCAGGCCCTGGCCCTCCTCCGTCTCGTATTCTGCTCCATGAGTCTTCCGGTAAATAGGAACTTTGGCTTTTGTCCCGTCCAATTCTGAGAATATTCATTTTCTGACTTTCCTGGAACCAAAAACAGTAGAAAACAGGCAACTAGCACTATGGCGCTTGTTAATAGGTTAGTCCAAGAAATCATATGAAAAGTACTCCAAAGTGTGGACAAATCACAAGAAAGTAGATACAATGAACCATGCAACATCAAAAATTATAGATACATTTGCAATGTATCAACATCCCCAAGCTTAACTCCATCTCATCCTCGAGTAGGTAAGTGATAAAAAGAAAGAATAATTTTTGAGGTGACATGCACCATCATAAACTTGATCAAAGTATTTGCAAAACATTCATAGCTGAGATCATAGTACTTTAACATAGCATGAAAGACAAAGTTCTAGCAATAAGACATGGCAACTATGTTGCAACATGAAAAGGCACAAACAAAAGATTCATGAATAACAATGCTTTGCAAGACGTTTGTTTGTTTCACATAAAAGAAAACATAGCATAGTGGCATTCAGCTTGTCCCTCATAGAGTAGCAAACATAAATGCATAGGACACCTTTAAAGTTTATAAGAGTGACTAGATACAAATAGTTTAAGAACAAGCGATATCAAAGTTATGCATCAATCAACAAGTCTTGTGACAATGCACATAGAACTAAGAATGGCCACTATGCTCTCTCAAAGTAGGTGCATAAAGGTAGAAGGTGGAGACTCAATATATAAGTGGAAGAAAGGCCTTTTTATAAAAGGAAGTAGGGATTCAAGTCTCATAAAGAGCTTCCAAAAATTATGGTACTTATAGCTTTCAGCTCTCATTGCCCCTATCATAAGCATCTTTAAGTGATTAAGGTTAAAGTGAACAAACTATGGTGTACATGCTTGACGAAGTATAAGTTAGAAATCTCATGTCCCTTGAATACGAGGGTCGCACCTCATGCTACTCAAGTTTAGTCACCGGTAAGTTCTTGTCATTGTAAGTACATGTGTATCATAGAGAACTGCCAACGGGGTACCCCTTGCCCGATGATACGGAAGAATCCCCATATCAAAATGACAAGGCAAGCAGACAACGAGCATCTCAGCAATCTTCTTATTTACCATGGGAATATGGTGCTTTTTTCTCTCTTTCCTCTTTTCATAATCTCTTTTTTCTTTTCCTCTTTTTTTCTCAATATAGGACTCTTTTTTTATAAGAAGAATGCTTCATAGACAACTCATTATGGTTACGCTGCAGGTTTCCACCATGTAAGCATGGATTAGACCAGCGGCCCAGGCGTTTCTATAACACATATACATAACTCCATGGACTTACAAGCTCCCCTTTCATTTCACACCGACGACATCCATATACAAAAGAGCATGATATCAACTAGGTACAAGTACCAAGTGCAATGTTGAAAGCGTTCCCCATGAAAGCATGGTTCTGCTAATTCCCAACAAATAAGTTCAAGCATATACAACATATACGACACAATGGTTCAAGTTTATTAAGGGCAAGAAAAGTAAAGTGTTCCATCAAGTTCGTGAGAGCTTTAATCACTAGTTTTCTCATAACAAGTTTAATTTGGAAGGTAAACAAAAGCATGAATATACTTGGAATAGCATAAGTTAGTAGGTAGGTATGGTGGACTCTTTGGAATAACTTGGTTTAGGGAGTTGGATGCATGAGTGGAACTCATACTTGGTTGTGGAGGCTAGCAAAAGACTGGGAGCGACAAACTAAGAGAGCAATAATGGCCATAATCATGCAGAGCGACAAAACATCATTGATCAAAGCATAAAGTGATACTACAAGTTGAAAACTAAAGGATAAAGGCTATGGTGACTTGAGATAGTCATAACATGGTGTGAGCATGTGCCAAGTCAACCCAAATAAAGCATCAAAGGAGAATACCACTATAATATGCTTTAATATGCTAAAACAACGCATGATTCATCCAAGGCACATTAAGAAATCTCAATTGTTTATAACAAGTCATGATACAGCAAAAAATACTAAGCTTAAAGCCAAAACAATATCAAGCATGGCATGACAAAGCATAGGCCACAGTCAAAAACAAGCTCTTTTTACCACATAAGTATGAACTTTCCTACTCTTTTCCAAACCAAACCAAACTATTTGAAAACCAATGTATGGAAGAGGGGGTCCAACCAATTTATTTAGCAAACTAAGAAAACAAAGAAAACGAAAAACCAAAACGAAAACAAAAAAGAAGACACTCCAAGAACAACACAACTGTGCATGAAACAATAAAAATGAAGTGTTTGGAAGAAACCTGGGATTTTTATTGATGAAGAAGGGGATGCCTTGGGCATCCCCAAGCTTTGTCGCTTGTACTTCTTGGATATTTCTTGGGGTGACACGCGTGGCATCCCCAAGCTTGAGCTTTACTCCATCCTTCATCTCATTACTCATTCCTTCCATACACCTGAATTTTTTTGCTTCATACAAAACTTCACACAATCTTTATTAGCAACATTAGTGCACTCAAGATAATAAGTCTTTAGGTTCAGTTCCAACACCAATAAACTTCTATTAAAACACTAGATACTGTAGTACTTCACTCAAAAAGCTCAATTCCCCAAAAGAACTCAAAAAGGAACCAACAAGAAGCAAATGCAGAAAATGGCAGAAATCTGTCAAAACAGACCAGCAGGTAAAGACGATTTTTTTCGAAGACCTTCTGTTACTCAAATCAAAAAGTGTTGAACTAACGAAAGTTTGATAACAACCTGGGGCAGATGCACAAAAATTCACGCCTCAAAAGGACGTACACAGATTTTAGGAGGGAGAGGCTTGAAAGGAAGCTTCTCCATATACCCTGGTTCATTGTTAGAGACAATAGAAGAAACTTTGGAGGATTCCTCCTTTTCATTAATAAGACCAAAACACATATTAGTCATGTCATATTCTGGTAAGATCTCATATTTTATAATATTTTGTATGTAAGTATTTGTGTGGCAATTATCAACACAATAAAGATGACAACCATGCATGATACTATTCATATTAAAAGCACCCATATCTACCAAAGAGGTTTTTCTTGATAACTCTTCACATCCCAAAAATAATGTAAGTTCATCATGCTGATTAGGAGTGATCATGTCATCACAATACAAACTTGCAGTACTCATTGGATTAGAAGGGCTATTATTATGGCCTGAGCATTGAAAATTGAAATGACCCACTTCAAAGCAAAGTTCACAAATAAAAGGATAAAGGGCACAAACTTTTTTACCAAGATCATTTAAAGCCCTATACCACATTCTAGTTTTTTCATTCCTGTGGGTGATACAATATTCTTATTCATTCTGATTATTCTCACAAGGTCTATGTATTCCACAAAAATTAACATGCTTATAAGATATAGTACTTCCAGAGGTTTGAGCATGTTTATTGCTATCATTAATAACAATTTCATTTTCACTACAAGTGTCTTTAAAATGTTCATGATACACGACCCATTTTTCTTTAGGAGCATTAATATGAGAAGAAAAGGCTCTAAAACAATCAATAAGAATTGGAGGATCAAGACCATATTTAGCACTAAGCTCTTGAAAATCAGCATTTTCAGCGAAAGACTTAATGCAATTATACTCATAGTTTATACCTGGTTCTTTACCTTTGTTGTTATCCCAATCTTCGGTATTGCTTTGAATTGTTTCAAGAAGATCCCACTTAGCTTTGACCTCCTTACACGTGAAGGATCCCTCTAAACAAGTATCTAGATAGTCCTTGTAATGTCCTGAAAGCCTTGCATAAAAATTATTAATAACAATATTCCTGGGGAGCTCATGAATGGGACATTTGAGCATTAGTGGCTTCAATCTCCCCCATGCTTGGGAAATACTTTCTCCATCATGAGGATGAAAATTATAAATATAATTCCTATCTTTATGAATTTCATGAGGAGGATAAAATTTAGAGTAAAAGAGAGATTCAAGTTCCTTCCACTCCAAATGATGAGGATCATCTAGTAGCTCATACCACTCCCTTGCTTTGCCCATAAGTGATACAGAGAATAGCTTCCTCTTAACTTGGTTCATTGAAATACCTGCACACTTGAACAACCCGCATAATTCATGTATAAAGAGTAAATGATCACCAGGGTGGACAGTTCCATCTCCAAAATAAGAGTTATTCATAACACGTTCAACAATTTTTATAGGTATTTTAAAAGGAATGCTTTCAGTATGTGGATTTAAAATATCACAAGTATCATTAGAATTACCACATATGGGAGATAAAGTATCATCAGAGCAAATTTTCTTCTTTAAAACTAGGGAACTAAAGAGATCATTTTCATAAGAACCAACTTCCCCAAGCATAGACGTTTCCATAGCATTAGTAACAAAGGTGTTCAAAAGATTCATACTAATAACATTGCTATTAGCATGCAAAGAAAGTTCCATGGGTTTTTAAATTTTCTTTTCAGACAATTCAAGTTCTAACTTAGGAAAAATACTAAAAAGCTCTCTAATTTTGTTGTTGTTTTCCATTAAGCCTAACTAGTGAAAACAAGAAACAAAAAGACAAAATTGCAGAATCCAAAGGAAATAACTTCGAGCACTCACACTGGAGGATGTGAGTACCTTTTACCTTACCTCCCCGGCAACGGCACCAGAAAATAGGCATTTGCCGTGGGAGGTTCTTCTTCTTTAATCCTCCGGTGTGAATACCTTTTACCTTACCTCCCCGGCAACGGCGCCAGAAAATAGTCTTGATGACCCACAAGTATAGGGGGTGTATCGCAGTATTTTTGAGGGAAGTGAAACCCAATTTATTGATTCGACACAAGGGGAGCCAAAGAATATTTATAAGCCTTAACAACTGAGTTGTCAATTCAGCTGCACCTGGAAACAATCTTGCTCACAGAAGTTTATTAGTAGCAACAATTTTGTAGTAGGAATAGTAAAGTAATAGCAGTAGTAAAGTAAAGACAGCAGTAACAATAGCAGTAAACAATGGGATTCGAGTGCGGTAGGCATAGGGATGGATGGACGGGCATTGCATGGACAAGACAATTCACATAGCAATCAGAACATAGGTCAATTGTAGATAATAAGATAAAGCATCCAAGTACTAGATAATCCTAGGCATGTGTTCCATATATAGTTATACGTGCTCGCAATGAGAACTTGCACAACATCTTTTGTCTTGCCAGCCCATTTGGAGTGGGGCCTCAAGGGAACTACTGGCAATTAAGGTGCTCCTTTTAATAGAGCACCAGAGCAAAGCATTAACACTCCATGAACACATGTGATCCTCACATCCAAGCCATTCCCTCCGGTTATCCCGATTTACATCGCCGGGGCCATTGGTTCCGGACAACAACGTGTGTATACAACTTGTAGATAAGACCAAAAACAATACTATCATAATGAACCAATAACATGTTTAGATCTGAAATCATGGCACTCGGGCCCTAGTGACAAGCATTAAGCACAACAAGTCGCAACAAAGTCATAAAGCACTAATAAAAGATACTAGGCACCATGCCCTAACAATATGATGCCATTACATGAACGATCTCATCCAATCCCTACCATCCCCATAGCCTACAGCGGGGGATTACTCACTCATAGATGGGGGAAACATGGATGGTCGATGGAGAAGCGATGGTGATGATGATGGCGATGATCTCCTCCAATTCCCTGTCCCGGCAGGGTGCCAGAACGGAGTTTGTGGTGCTATTTCGTGGAATCTAGTGGTGGCGGCGGAGCGGAACTCCTTCTAGAAAAACGTCGAACCCCCCGGAGTTTTTAGGTCAGAAGGCTTCTTATAGGCGAAGAGGGAGACCGAGGTGCACTGGGGGCCCACACCATGCCTGGCGTGGCTGGGGTACCCGCGCCTAGGGGTGTGGCCAGCCCTGGCCCTCCTCCGTCTCGTGACAGCTCTGTGAGTCTTCCGTAAAATAGGAACTTTGGCTTTTGTCCCGTCCAATTCGAGAATATTCATTTCGACTTTCCGGAACCAAAAACAGGAGAAAAGCAGTAATCTTGTGGCTCTTGTTAATAGGTTAGTCCAAGAAATCATATGAAAAGTACTCCAAAGTGTGGACAAAACACAAGAAAGTAGATAAAACCAAGCATGGAACATCAAAAATTATAGATCATTTGCAATGTATCAGGCACCCACCATGATCGGCCAGCCATGGCCTTGGGGATGCGCCCCCTCCCCTATAAAAGGATCCCCATGTCTCCTCTCCTCTTGCCCCACCTCCTCGTGAAGGTTCTATTCTCCCTCTAGTTATTCCCCATGATCTCGGATTAGCGAGATACATGTTCCCGGTGGCTTTATCTAGAAAGGAGTTGCTGCTTCCGCTGCATCGCTGGAGCGAGGAGGCGGAGGTTGTTCGTTGGACCGGACGTGTGTGCGATCACGGATGCACTGCTACTTCGCGGTGCTGGACTTGATGGTGCTGGACCTGATGGTGCTGGAACTGCTAGACCTGATGGTGCTGGAACTGCTGGACCTGAAGGACTTCATCACGATCTTGAGATCGGCAAGTGTATGACTACATCATCCACGAGTTCCATCTTGTTAACAAAGCTTTGTTGTCTTCGAGGGTAAGATCTCTATGGATGTATAGCCACCCGTTGCTTGTATCTAGTAGATAGATCTTGGCGTATAGTTCCCATCGTAGGAATTTTTTTGTTTTCTATGATGCGAACCCAACAAAACAACCCCAAGGTGTTGCTACCAACTTGGAATCCTGCACAACACAACCACAAAACGTTGCCCCAACTTACAATGAGGTTGTCAATGTCACCGGTTTTGCTGAAAACAAAGGATTAAACGTATTAATTGTTTGCAGAAAGTAAACAGTAAATAGTAAATAGTAGATGATATATCAATGGTAAAAGAATGGACCGGGGTCCATAGTTCACTAGAGGTGATTCTCCTTAAGATAAATAGCATGTTGCCTGAACAAATTACAGCGGGGCAATTGACAGATTTGAGAAAGCATACCATGCATATACTAATCATCTTGACTCCTATGAGATTTGATTGGGCATTACAATATTATACATAGACCGTAATCCAACTACATCTATGACTAATAATCCACCTTCAGGTTATCATCCGAACCCCCTCCAGTATTAAGTTGCAAGAAACAGATAATTGCATTAAGCAAAGTGTGTAAAGTAAACAATACAATTGTCCTATGGACAAAGGATTGACGTTTTCTCCCTAGTAGCAACATCACATCTAGCACCTTAGAGATTCCTATCACTTCCCCAGATTACTAGAGGCATGCACCCACTATTGAGCATAAATACTCCCTCTTGGAGTTGCAAGCATCTACTTGGCCAAGATAGCTACTAACAACAGAAAACATGCAAGATCACAAATAACATAGACATGATAGAATCAATAATCAATATGAAATAGCATCTCAATATCCATCGGATCCTCGCAAACACAACATGTAAGATTACAAATAGATGATCTTGATCAGGAACGGAGCTCACAAGATCTAAACATGATAACACAAAGGAGGAGAACCAACCATCTAGCTACTACATGGACCCGTAGTCCAGGGATGAACTACTCATGCATCACACCAGAGGCAGTCATGGTGATGAAGAAGACCTCCAGGATGATCTCGCCCCTCCAGCAGGGTGCCGGGAAGAGCTTCGGACCCCCGATCTAGGGATCGAGATGGCGGTGGCTACAGACGCTTCCGTGGATTTCTGATTGGGTATTTGATCGGGTACTTAGGGTTTTCGTCCCGAGAGGCTTTTATAGGCAAAGAGGCAAGGTCGGTGTAGCACCAGGGGGCCCACACCCTGTCAACACCTAGATTTTAAGTCCAGATGCCTGTTATGCCGTACATCGCAATCCTAGGATTACCATTTTTGTGAGACATAACAGAATTGGTACCATAGTACATCATCCATTACAAACCATAATAAAGGTCTTACAAATAAAGGATCTCATGATCTAGTCTTAATACAATCAAAGCAGCGGAAAGTAAATGTAGTAGGGCTCCATATTCAGGGTCACAGGTAATGCTGACGATGGGAGATGATCCTAGTTTTCATAGACCTCCTATTGTCCATCTTCCGGGTAATCCTCCTCATAGTCTGGCCATGGGAATAGCTAGGGACAAAGCCATGAGTACTCTTTAAGTACTCGCAAACTATCACTAGTATAGGTAAGGTAAAACTAGTAGGAATCATAAGCTCTAGGTTTGTTTGCAAAAAGCCAGGTTTATTTCATAAAGCCTTAAGAGTAAAGCCCTAAGTTTAGTTCTCTACATTACTTAAGTGGGGACTCAGATTTCATGTCCACAACTCTACTGTGGTCAAGTCAAAGTAATCATTCAAGTCACAAATCATTTTGAAAACATCTGACAACGGAACAGTATGGCCACTCCAACTGTCCATAACCGCAGACACGGCTATTCGAATAGTTTGACACTATAGAGATTGTACACTTTCACCACAAAATTCGATACATCCGTTAGGAGTAACCCTGAATCATCATACTTGGTATGCGGATAAGCAATCCTATCCTTTCAATTACACACCCTAGTATAGGCACCTTTCCTATGAGCTTGGCCTCCCAGCCATGACCAACTGTCATCCCGGGAACTGCATAGGTGGACATTCATTCACGAGGTAGCCTCAGATCAACCTCTTCCGCAAGGGAACCCATACTAAGACATATAAACTTCCAGTCAAGCCCTACCCAACTTAGGTAATGTGGTTGTACGGTAAAATTGGAATGGTATCGCATCCGAACCCAACCATCAGTTTTTATCAAAGTCAAGACTCATGTTTCATTCAGTATCATCTCCAACTCATTGTGTTTCACAACATATGTTAAAACATTTCAATAGAATGAATCATCATTCCAAGGTTTCATAATCATTTTCACCAAGAACTCCCTGAAGGGTTCGCAGCATAGAAAACAAAAAATTTCCTACAATGGGAACTATACGCCAAGATCTATCTACTAGATACAAGCAACGGGTGGATATACATCCGTGGATGATGTAGTCGTACGCTTGCCGATCTCAAGATCGTGTGGAAGTCCTAGCGCCACAAACTAGCAGCGCATCCGCACTCGCACACACGTTCAGGCCACCAAACAACCTCCGCCTCCTTGCTCCAGTGATGCAGCAGAAGTAGCAACTCCTTCCAGATGAAATGCCACCGGGAACATGTATCTTGCTAATTCGAGACCATGGGGGGAATAATACTAGAGAGGGGATAGATCCTTCACGAGGAGGTGTGAGGAAGAAGGGTGAGAGGGGTGGCCTTTTATAGGAGGAGGGGGGTACCCCCTCCCCATGGTCGGCGCCCCATGGGGGTGACCCCTCACCTCCCCCATTCATGTGGTGGTAACCCCCTCCACATTAAAATGCCCCTTCACATTCTCTTTTAAAGTCTCCACTTTAAATGCATTAAATTTCTCCAAATTTAATGCTCTCTCATTTAATAAAACTCTTTTATTAATTTTATTTAGAATTTTGTTAATTACTTTAATTAACAAACATTCACATAAAACCCACTACAACATTTCAATATTACATGCAGAACCAATTTCAGCAATTTCACCCGAAACAGTTTCGGTGTCTATTGAAATAATTCTAGCACTTTGCAATTCATTCGTCTGAAACATATTTGCTCCAAATGATGTTGGTGTCCCTTAAGTGTGTCACCCTACAGTTCGTGAATAATGCAGACATGATCGAGACCCCTCTCAGATCAATAGAAGCGGGACCTGGAGATCCATGCTGACTCCTACACATTCTACGACGACTTCTGTGATCGTGGGAACCTTTAACGCTAAGTAACTAAATCCCTTTGTATCGCGATATATTACATGTCAGAGATTCAATCATCGGTATCTCCATACCTAGTTTGATCTCGTTACCGACATGTACTCTTTTCTCGTTCCCGTGATATAACATTCTAGTGATCTTATCACTTGCTTGCAAGCTAACCAATGTGATATCACCAAGAGGGCCCAGAGTATATATATCCATCATCGGGATGGAAACATCCCACTCTTGATCCATGAGCCTCTACATAACACTTTCGTAGTACTGAACCCACCTTTATAATCACCCTTTCACAGTGTGACGTTTGATGTTATCAAGATACTCTTCCAGTGTTAGTGATTAACATGATCTCATGGTCTAAGGACTAGGATTACTTCGTTAGATGTTATAGCAATATAAACACAATGAATTTGATCGTAATGCTATACTTCGGATGAATGTTCATCACATCATTCCACTAATGTTGTGACCTTGTTATTAACAACATCCAATGTCCATGATCAGGAAACCTTGATCATCTTGATAATCAACGAGCTAGTTTATAAGAGAGGCATAACTAGGAACTTTCCTTTTGTTTATTAAACACACATGTATTAACGTTCCAAATTAATACAATTATAGCATGCAAAAGAAACATCTATCATATACTTGGAATATGTATAATAACAATTTTATTATTGCCTCTCAGGGCATATTCCGTTTACTCCCATCTAAAGTAATCCAGTTTAGTTTAGCACTAGCCACTAATATTCAGGGTATCACTATTGAGGGGGGCTAATCAGGTATAAGTATCCAAGACTAGTTCTATGATCTTTATGGTATCCATCCTATTTTCCACTAATCACAATTCATTAACTAAGTAAGAAACTGTAATAAAGAGAAAAAGCAAAGCTTGGAGTAAAACTGGGAGTGGTATAATCAAAGTTGCATAAACAAGCATGCCTAATGCATATGGTATAAGGGCTTGCACATATATCATGCATAGTTATAGCTTGCACTGATAGCTTGCCTTGTTGGTTGCAGTCGTTGAAGTTTTCTTCTTCTTCCTCGAAGTACTCCTCCTCGTTGTAGCCCGTGTTGGTACTAGCGTCTATAAATACACACGAGGTACACAATCACCAAACAACACTTCACTACTTATATTTAGCACACAAAGGCTCACACTAGATGATCTAGTATCATCTCAATCATCATATGGAATATTGACATTTTCTTATTCTTCTTATTTTTGGAAAAGTAATTTCTACTCATTTAAAAATCCTTAAGATTTAATATTTTCCAATTAAAATAGGGGATCATATTAACACATGTCATCAACACCTATTCCAATACTTGGGAATGTGATTTAAAGTGGTGATCATATGTTACAAGATTTAATATTACTATTTAATAATATTAAGGTGACTAGAAATGCCTAAATATCATTCCTTTAATACTAAACCATGTTTCATATCTATAAAACCAAATCTTTTTACATATTCATGTAGAGCATGGAAAATGTAATTTTTGAGAGTTGGAGTCAACTCAAAAGCATTTATAGTTTATTTTATAAAAATGTTTGAAGTGGCAAAAGATTCTCTTTTGTTATTTTTTGTGTAGGTGATCTATAGTTTCAATTGGTTTGAATCCAACAGGAGTGATTAGATATTTTCACTACCTTTCCAACAAAATTGGAATCATGCAATTTGGTTCAGTACAACTCTTTGAATTAAATTTTGAATATAGCTATTGAATAGGGTTTTAACTAAATAGCAAATTTTTTATTTAAACTATTGGGCTCTACGCGGGAAAAGAATTGGGCCGGCCCAACTGCACAGTGCAGGCGCAGCGGGCTACTGAGAAAACGGTCCCACGCGTTAGCGGCTCATCTAAACTGAAACGGTATCGATCAATACTAGCCCTATGATTAGAACAAGATCTACGGCTAAGGTTCGTCGTCTATGAGGAACATCTCCTGATGGGAATATGCCAAAGGAGGTATGCCTAGCAGGACATTCCGATTGGGCCGAAGGGCCTGTGAGTGCGCCTAAAGGACGGCGACTGGACTACGACGGAAGGAGAGGCCCGACGACTGGAAATTGGAGGCCCAGGAGCGTAACAGAAGCCCAGTCGGATTAGGTCATAACCTCCGAATCCTTATCTTGTTTGGTGGTAGCTTGTAAACCCTAGCGAGGTGCCTCATATATAAACCTCCCTAGGGTATCCTAGAGACGCACGTTCCATCATACACCCCCTCTAGCGACTCGCTGCTTAGACGCCGAGCTCGCCACCCCTGTAACTCGCTCTCCAATAATCTAATCTAGCAGGAGTAGGTCTTTACCCTCCGGGGGGCCGAACCTGGGTAAACCCATGTGCATCCGCCCCCATCTCGCACCGCAGATGGCCGCCAACTCTTCCTCACGATACAATTAATCGCTTCCTGTGGCAGCGACTGCCGTGGCCATTTCCACGACAGTGGCGCCCACCATGGGGCATAGAGGGACTGGCCTGAGTTCTGCGGCGAGACCCTACTCGCCGATCGATCGGCCGCTCGCCACCGGCCACATGATCACCATCGGCGGGATCTTACAGATCCTGCCCAACAGCTACATCCCGGCGTCATGCCCGGTCACTCACGGAGCGGTGATGCCGATCGGCTCCATCAACCTCTTCATCGGCTTCACCGGCGCGGTCGACCCAGCTATGACGGTGATTATCGGCGGATCGCCGCCACACCGTGATCTGCTCTCAGAGGAACAGGTCCACTCCATCTGAAGCCTCGTCACCGAGTACGACTCGGCCGCCAATGACGCGGCCGAGACCAATGTCGCCACCAACAACGATGCCCTAAACGACGACGCCGACTCCGCGACCCCTGCCTCGGTTGACGGATCTATCACCACCGCATCACAAGAGGACTCCATCACGTGAGTCTCCAACCTGGAGGATTTCGAGGATCCCTCCATCCTCGGGATCTTCGACTCCGACTCTGGCTCGAAATCGCCCGAGGACTTCCACGCCATATCCAATCGCTTCAACGCGATCTACATGGCGGCCAGCACGGCCGCCCCGCCAGATCCGTTCGCCACGCCGATCCCACCGACTGCGACGACCACAGAAGTGGAGGAAGCCCGCCTGCGGCTCGCAGAGGCGCAACGCAACGAACTCGCCGAGCACAAGAAATACCGCCTCGAGCGGGAAACGGCGCGGGAGTTATCGCTCTATCACCAGCGCCGCATCAGGACCCGCTTGAACTCCAACGTCCAGGGCCGCGTCCTGAACTTCAACGACGAAAGCGACCCCGCACATGCCACCGAGTGCGAATACTGCGAGAACGCGCCGCCAGGCGGAAGCAACCCCGTGAGACCACCACCCGGCGCACCGGCGACCGGAGCCCCTCCACCACCCATCGGACACACGCCCCCGCCGGACCAACCGCGGATCATCATCTCGCTTCAAGCCCGCGACGCCAACAGACTACCACTATACTCCACCCCGATGGACAACGTCATCGTGGTTGATACCTCGATCGCCAACCTCGACGTCCAAGGCGACGGCACGCTATAGATCCAGTACGCCAAGGCCCTACCCGTGAGAGCCGTCGAGCAACAAGCCGTGGGAGTCGACCCGCGGGGACGGATGTACTCCCGCTCCTCAGCAAGCAAGGCGGCATCAAGCGGCCACCCCACCGTCGCCAACGCATTGACTTGCCCACCACCGCAGCCCTTGGCAAACCTACCACGGGCCGCCAACCCCGCGCTGTCCACCAACGAGCCTCGACCGGTGAATAACATGGTCGCCGCCAACAGGCAGCCCCTCGATGCCCAAACGAACATCATCAACAACCAGGCATGGAGGTAGCGCTAGCCCAACAACCTGAGGCACACCCTCACCAACCACGGTGACCCGGAACCAAGAGGCTCGCTCAGTCGAGTCGGGCCGCAATGCTTGGGGCCCATGATCCGCGGGGAAAAATACCCTGCCAACTTCAAGGCCCCCAAGGAGATCGAAAAGTACGACCCGACATACGATCCCGCTGTCTGGCTGGACACATACCTCATGGCAATGGGAATCGTAGGCCACACCGACCTGCTCGCTGCTCGCTACCTCCCCTTGATGATGGAGGGTGCGACCCGGCAATGGATCAACACGCTCCCCGCCGACAGCATCGATTCCTGGGAAGAAATGCGAGACGCCTTCATCAGGCACTTCGAGGGCTCCTACACCCGCGCCACCACCATAGAAGATCTAGAGCGATGCATCCAGGGACAACGCGAGTCGACTCCCCGTTGGATCCAAAGATGGCAAGAACTGTGGATCAACACCTCTGGCATCCACCTAGACACGGTGATACAATGCTTCAAGAACACGTGCCGGTATGAACCCTTGGTCGCTAAGATCAAGTGGGTCTACCGGACGCTCGACAACGTCCCTGACCTCCTCGATATCGCCAAGTGCTACGCGGAGGAAGATCCCAACCAAGACTCTGACGACAAGTCGGGAGGACGACGCCGATCCAGCATCCACGACAGAGGGCACCTACGCGACATGCGCTACAACAACACCCGCATCATCGGCAAGCTCCGCACGGACGGGCGAGTCGACTTCGTCGCCAATGCCAGCTACAGCCAGCGCGACTCCAAGAACTACCGCCGCGACGGAGGAAACTAGCACGACAGCGGAAACTACCGCTCCAACAACACAGCGAGGCCGAAATTTGACCCTGTTGCCCTGTTCAATCAGCCCTGCATCTACCATAGCAGGGAGGGAAAACCTGCCACCCACACCGCTGCTGATTGCCACTCCCTCAAAGAGATTGAGAAGGCGAGACGAGCAAGAGAGGACCCCAATAACAACCCACCTCGGGATAACAGGAACGGCGGCGGCTTCGGCACCACCGTCGGCTCGCTACACACCTTCACCGGACTCGGCACCAAGCGCGAGAAGAAGGTGCTCGCCCGCACGGTCACCGTCAACATGGTGATAGAGGTCGACATCCCTCACTTCCTCAACTAGTCCGAGCAGAGCATCACATGGAGTCGCCAGGACCATGCGCCAAGAATCGAATACCCAGGGCGAGTCGCCCTGGTAGTCAGGCCCAAGGTGGCCGACTACTGGCTGCCCAAGACACTAATGGACGGTGGGAGTTCCATCAACATCCTGTACCTAGACACGTTCAAGAGGCTCCAGCTCCCAGAAGCAGCCATTAGGCCAACCCTGACGACCTTCCACGGTATCGTCCCCGGTCGGAAGGCGTACCCGATCGGGAAAGTGTCGTTGCTAATACGTCCAAAACGTATCTACTTTCCCGAACACTTTTGCTATTGTTTCTCCTCTAAACTTGTGTGATTTGGATGCAACTAACGCGGACTGATGCTGTTTTCAGCAGAATTGCCTTGGTGTATACTTTTTGTGCAGAAAATCAACTATCAGGAAAAATCCTAGAAAATATGCCGAAAAACCTATTTCACCCGAAGACTCCAGGAGCCAGAATACGAGACGGAGAAGAGCCAGGGGGTGGCCACACCACCTGGTGGCGCGGGCCAGGCCAGGCCGCGCCAGGGGGTGGTGTGGGCCCCCCAGGCACCCCCTCGGTCTCCCTCTTCGCCTATAAGAAGCCTTCTGACCTAAAAACTCTGGGTGGTTCGACGTTTTTCCAGAAGGAGTTCCGCTCCACCGCCACCACCAGATTCCATTGAAACAAACTACTCGCTCGCACCGCTAGGATGGGGAATTGGAGGAGATCATCGCCATCATCATCACCATCGCTTCTCCATCGACCATCCATGTTTCCCCCATCTATGAGTGAGTATTCCCCATTGTAGGCTATGGGGATGGTAGGGATTGGATGAGATCGTTCATGTAATGGCATCAGATTGTTAGGGCATGATGCCTAGTATATTTTATTAGTGCTTTATGACTTTGTTGCGACTTGTTATGCTTAATGCTTGTCACTAGGGCCCGAGTGCCATGATTTTAGATCTGAACATGTTATCGATTCATCATGATAGTATTGTTTTTGGTCTTATCTGCAAGTTGTATACACACATTGTTGTCCGGAACCAATGGCCCCGAAGTGACAGAAATCGGGATAACCGGAGGGAATGGCTTTGATATGAGGATCACATGTGTTCACGAAGTGTTAATGCTTTGCTCCGGTGCTCTATTAAAAGGAGCACCTTAATTTCCAGTAGTTCCCTTGAGGCCCCACTGCAAATGGGCTGGCAGGACAAAAGATGTTGTGCAAGTTCTCATTGCGAGCGTATGACTATATATGGAACACATGCCTAGGATTATCTATTACTGGGATGCTTTATCTTATTTATCTGCAATTGCCCTATGTTCTGATTGCTATGTGAATTGTCTTGTCCATGCAACGCCCTTCCATCCATCCCTATGCCTACCGCACTCGAATCCCACTATTCTTTGCTTTTTTATTGCTTTTACTTTACTACTGCTATTACTTTACTATTCCTACTACAAAACTGTTGCTACTGATAAACTGCTATGAGCAAGATTGTTTCCAGGTGCAGCTGAATTGAAAACTCAGTTGTTAAGGCTTATAAATATTCTTTGGCTCCCCTTGTGTTGAATCAATAAATTGGGTTTCACTTCCCTCGAAAATACTGCGATACACCCCCTATACTTGTGGGTCATCAAGACTATTTTCTGGCGCCGTTGCTGGGGAGCATAGCTTTATTTATCAAGTTCACTTGGATTCTCTATTGTTCGCTGCTATCCATCCATCATGGGTAAGTCTCGTGATGGCAAGTTTCCTATTTTACCATCCACTACAAGAAGAGGTGTTACGAACAGCTCTGCTCTTGATTCACCATCTGTTATAAGTAAGCTCGTTACACCACCACATACACATGCTACACACATTGCTACTACTGCTGAATCTGAAACTTCTGATGCTGCTTCTACTGTGCTTGATAAGAGTGGTTCATTAGGTCCTTTCCTAGATGCTATGATTGCTAGAACTATAGCTGGAAATACCGAAACTCCTAATGAAGACAATACCACACCTGTTAGTTCACCTGAGTCTAGTGAAAGTTATGATATTGAAGATGGTTATGTTGAGATGACTGATGAATTTATTAAAGAATGTAAAAACACCCATGATAGGAGCGCTGCTAAGAGTCTCCTTGAGAGGCGTACTATCAGACCCAAATTGTCTCCTATTGCTAAGTTTGTTGCTTCTCCCATAAACATTACAGATAAAGATTATGATCTCTCTCTCGATCTATCTTACATAGCTATTGTTGAGAAAGAACCTTTTTGTGGGACTAAGAATGAAAGTGCGGTAGCACATATGAATGAACTTTCTACCATGAGTGGCTTGTTTTCTAATGATATTAAGATGCGTACTTACTTTGTTGCCAAGATCTTCCCTTTTTCACTGAAAGGAGAAGCTAAAACTTGGTTTAGTAATTTACCTCCTGGATCTATTGATAGCCCTGAGTGCTAGATTAGTACTTTCCTACAGAAATATTTTCCTCCTAGTGCTAGACATGCTATTTTGCAGGAACTTTTTGATTTTAAACAGGGAGAAAAAGAGGTATTACCTGAATCTTGGGCAAGGTTTTGTGCTTTGATTCATGCACAGGCTGGAAGTCCATTACCTAAGAATGAGCTTCTTGATATATTTTATAATGGACTAACCGAAGAATCTAGGACATACCTAGATAGTTGTGCTGATTGTGTTTTCAGGAATAGGACTCCTAAGGAAGCTGAGGAATTAATGGCTAAAATAAGTAAGAACTATGAAGATTGGACTCCTCGTAAACAAGCTATACCTGAAGTAATTGTACCTGAACCTTCTATTCCGGTGCCTATTCCAACATCAAAGAAGAGGGGAGTTATTGAATTAAATGATGAAGTGAAAAAGGAAGCTAAGAAATGTCTTAAGGAGAAGGGAATTAAAGCTGCAGATGTCAAGAATTTACCTCCTATAGAAGAATTATGTAAGCCTATTCCCTACTCACCCACTATTGAGGTACACTCTCTCCAACACTTTGATGAAGGTGATATCCCTTACTCTAAACCTCCTGATCAATGCTTAGAAGAATTCGATATCTTTATTGTTAAGCAAGATAACTTTAATTAAAGGGTGCAAAATCATCTAATGGAAAACACTAGAGCTATTGTTGAGTTGAAAGATATTGTGGAAAGAACCTCTAATGATGTTAAAATTATTGTTAAATACTTTCAAATGGTTCAAACTCAAATAGATCAACTCGTTAAAGTGCAAAACGACTTGCTAGTTAATGCTGCCAAAGAAATACATGCTTATGAAATTAGAACTAGAAGTGGAGATGCTACCCAGGATCCTCTATATCCTGAGGGGCATCCCAAAAGAATTGAGCAGGATTCTCAACAAGCTGAAAATAGTGGCTCTACTCATAAGAAAAGGAAAAAGAAACATAAAACTGTTGTAGAACCCTCTGAACCTGCTATAGATCCTAATAGTATATCTATCTCTGATGCTGAAACTGAAAGTGGTAATGAAGAAAATGATGTTCCTAATGAAGAAAAAGTTGAAGAAGAACATGAAAACCACACTAAGAATACCAAATACACTAAAGAGGATTTTATTGCTAAGAAACATGGTAGTGAAAGAGAACCTTGGGTCCAAAAACCAATGCCTTTCCCTGATAAGAAACACAAGTCAAAGGAAGATGAACATTATAATAAGTTTTGTGAGTGGATGAAGCCTTTGTTCTTGCAAATTCCTTTGACTGATGCTATTAAATTGCCTCCTTACTCAAAGTATATGAAGGACATTGTCTCGAATAAAAGGAAGATCCCTAATGAAGAAATTTCTACTTTGCTTGCTAATTATTCCTTCAATGGTAAGGTTCCTAAGAAACTTGGAGACCCAGGGATTCCAACTATCCCTTGCTCTATTAAGGATAGTTATGTTAGAACTGCTTTGTGTGATTTGGGAGCTAGAGTTAGTGTTATGCCTTTCTCTCTCTATAAGAGGCTTCAACTTGAAAAATTAATACCAACTGATATATCTTTGCAAATGACTGATAAATCTACTACTATTCCTATGGGTATATGTGAGGATGTACCTGTTCAAGTGGCTCATAATTGCTTGATATTAACTGATTTTGTTGTGCTTGAAATGCCTGAAGATGATAATATGTCTATTATTCTTGGGGGACCTTTTCTTAATACTGCAGGAGCTGTTATCAATTGTAATCAAGGAAAGGTGACTTTCAATGTTAATGACAAGGAACATACTGTCTATTTCCCCAAGAAGATTGAAAGGACCTATGGTTTGAATTCAATTGAACATGTTGAGGGCATTCAAGTTGGAGAAATATATTGTCCCATACCAAGAGAAAAATTTGAAACTATTATGATTGAGACCATTGCTATCAAAGTTGAGGTAACATAATCATTAGTGGAATACAAAGTTTTGTCTCATATGGAATTGTTTTGGTAGCAAGACCTGATCAACCTTGTTAACAAAAGGATTTCATTGAACAAAACAATGTTTTCACTATGATTATCTCCGTTTACTTCTATCCTATGCATTTTAGTTTTTGCTTTCGTTTAGTTTTATTTTTGTTGTTAGTTGCTTGCATGTTAGAGTGTCTTAGAACTTTTGTAGTTCTAGATTTGTTTTGTCCTTACATCATTTCCAAAAAAAATCTGTCTGTCAGAAAATCATTCTTCTATGCCTAAAAATGCCCAAAAATAAAGTGTCTCGAAAAATTCCAGAAAATTCATATTAAATTTTTGCATGAAAAAAGGGGCAGAGGAGTACCCGGGAGGTACCAGGGGGACCCACCAGGCAGGCACACCACCTGGTGGCGTGGCCTGCCCTGGGTGGTGCCATGCCCTGGTGTGGGCCACCCCTGGCCCCCCACTAACTCTCTCACCTGCCACTTTCTTCTCTCTCCCGAGTAAGCTCCAGTTCATTGCTCAAAATCGCGTTCTTGCTGTGCTTGCTGTGAATTTTTTCGATCTCCTTGCTCAGCCCATCTTTCTTGCTGAAATTTGGAGCATTTGTTCCCTGGTATGTGACTCCTCCCCTTGTCTAAGTAGATTTGTGTTTAGTGGATTATATATGGAGTATTTTGCTGCTGTAGGTGACTGGTTATGAGAGCTTGTAAGCTTGTTTGATGCTTAGAGATATAGTTTTGATGCATGTTTAGGCCTCTTACAAGTCCCTATGAGTAGAATCCTTCATTATATTTACTTTGCAATCACTTGTTTAATAGGTGTTTAAAATTTCAGAATAGAAGATGAATGAGCATCAACTAAACCAACATGAACTTTGGGTGCCTGAGGTCATGAAGGTCCATGATACATTGCAAATGTATCTATAATTTTTGAAGTTCCATGCTTGGTTTTATCCACTTTCTTGTGTTTTGTTCCAACTTTGGAGTACTTTTCATATGATTTCTTGTACTAACCTATTAACAAGAGCCACAGTGCCAGTTGCTTGTTTTCTGCTGTTTTTGGTTCCATGAAAGTCAGAAAATGAATATTCTCGGAATTGGACAGGACAAAAGCCAAAGTGCCTATTTTTTTGGAAGGGATCAAGTGCTAGAATAGGAGACGGAGAAGGGCCAGGGAGCCACCACATCACCTGGCTGCGCGGCCAGGCCTGGCCCGTGCCAGGGGGTGGTGTGGCCGCTCCCGGCACCCCCTTGGCCTCTCCTTCCGCCTATATATTGCCCTCGGGATGAAAACCCTAAGGGCCCGATCAAAAATCCACGAAAGAGTCTATAGCCGCCGTCATCTCCATCCCTAGATCGGGAGGGATCTGAAGCTCTTCCCGGCACCCTGCCAGAGAGGGGAATTCACCCTGGAGGCCTTCTTCATCACCATGCAAGCCTCCGATGTGATGCGTGAGTAGTTCATCCTTGGACTACGGATCCATGTAGTAGCTAGATGGCTGGTTCTCCTCCTTTATGATTTCATGTTTAGATCTTGTGAGCTCCGTTCATGATCAAGATCATCTATTTGTAATTCTGCATGTTGTGTTTGTGGGGATCCGATGGATATTGAGATGCTATTTCAGATTGATTATTGATTCTATCATGTCTTTGTTATTTGTGATCTTGCATGCTTTCCGTTGTTAGTAGCTATCTTGGCCAAGTAGATGCTAGCAACTCCAAGAGTTAGTATTTATGCTTGATAATGGATTCATGCCTCTGGTAATCTGGGGAAGTGACAGAAATCTCTAAGGTACTAGATGTGTTGTTGCTACTAGGGAGAAAACAACAATCCTTTGTTCATAGAACAATCGTATTGTGTACTTTACGCGTTAAATAAAGCAATAATCTATTGCTTGCAACTTAATACTAGAGGGGGTTCGGATGATAACCTGAAGGTGGATTATTAGTCATAGATGCAGTTGGATGGCGGTCTATGTATTATGTTGTAATGCCCAATCAAGTCTCAAAGGAGTCAAGATGATTAGTATATGCATGTATTGCTTTCTCGGTGTTTGTCAATTGCCCGCTGTAATTTGTTCACCCAGCATGTTATCTATCTAAGGAGATCCACCTCTAGTGAACTATGGATCTCGGTCCTTTCTCTTTACATACAATCTACAATCTTTTACTGCTTTGTGTTTACTTTCTGCAAACGTTTACTTCTTTCCACTCGATACGTTTAATCCTTTGTTTTCCACAAAACACGGTGAGATTGACAACCTCATCGCAAGTTGGGGACAAAGTTCTGTGGTTCTGTTGTGCAGGTCTCCACGTTGCTACTAGCACCGGTAGTGCGCCCTGCCAAATCTTAGATAGTAACACCTTTGGGGTGTTTCCTTGCTCCTACTGGTTCGATTAAACCTTGGTTTCATAACTGAGGGAAAACTTGCTGTTGTTCTCATCATACCTTCCTCTTGGGGTTCCCAACGAGCTCTACATCGAATGACGAGCACATCAAGATCTTTTCTGGCGCCGTTGCCGGGGAGTCAAGGACATCTTCACAAGGGGAGTCCCTCATAACAAATCTCTTTACTTTGTTGTTTTTGTTTTGCTTAGTTTCTTTTTGCTTTGTTTGCTTGTTTTGTTATCAAAAACACACAAAAAAATAGTTTTACTAGTTTGCTTTCTTATTTGAAAACCCAAAAAAATGACTATTCTTGAAAACACTAAGTTGTGTGACTTCACTAGCACCAACAACAATGATTTTATGAGCACACCTATTGCTCCACCTGTGGCTGAAAATAGTTTCTTTGAAATAAAACCTGCTTTACTCAATCTTGTTATGAGAGAGCAATTTTCTGGTATTAGTAATGAAGATGCTGCTTCCCATCTAAATAACTTTGTTGAACTTTGTGAGATGCAAAAGCATAGGGATATAGATGGTGATATTATTAAGCTGAAATTGTTTCCTTTCTCTTTGAGAGGAAAAGCTAAAGAGTGGTTGAATTCCTTAACTAGGAATAGTATTGATTCTTGGACTAAGTGCAAAGATGCTTTTATTGGAAAATACTATCCTCCTGCTAAGATTATATCCATGAGAAGTGAAATAATGAAGTTTAAACAACTTGATAATGAGCATGCTCCTCAAGCTTGGGAAAGAATGAAATCTTTGGTAAAGAATTGTCCCACTCATGGACTGACTGCTTGGATGATCATCCAAACTTTTTATGCAGGATTGAACTATTCTTCAAGGAACCTATTGGATTCTGCTGCTGGAGGTACCTTTATGACCATCACTTTGGGTGCTGCAACAAAACTTCTGGACAATATGATGGTTAATTATTCCGAATGGCATACTGAGAGAGCTCCACAAGGTAGGAAGGTAAATTCTGTTGAGGAAACTTCCTCCTTGAGTGATAAGATTGATATTATTATGTCTATGCTTGTTAATGGGAAAGCCCATATTGATCCAAATAATGTTCCTTTAGCCTCTTTGGTTGCTCAAGAAGAGCAAGTTGATGTGAACTTCATAAGAAATAACAACTTTGGCAACAATGCTTATGGTAATAATGCTTATCGGAACAATTTTGGTAACAAAAATTATAAGCCATATCCTCCCAACAATGGTAATGCTTATGGAAATTCTTACAACAATAATAAGGGTGCTCCCTCTGAACTTGAAGTTATGCTTAAAGAGTTTATTAGTAAACAAACTGCTTTCAATAAAACTATTGAGGAAAAACTCTCTAATGCTGAAAGAAATATAGCATCTTTGGCTGAAGCTCAATCTTCTTTGAATAAAATAGTTGCTAAAACTGAAACTAATGATAATCCCTTTGCAGCTACTAATGCTATACAAGTAAGAATTGATGAAAATGTTAGACTATTAGCTGAATTACATGCTAACTGGGAAAGAGAAGATGAAATTGCTAAAAACATTAGTGTTTCTACTATCACCACCACTAGTGTTGAGGCTAGTAATAGTTCTACTACTTTAGATGATAAAGTTGATTTTGATCTTGATGGTTGCAATATCTCTGAAGTTATTAAGTTCCTACAAAAGCTTGCTAAAAGTCCTAATGCTAGTGCTATGAACATGGCCTTTACAAAACACATTACCGATGCTCTCATAAAGATTAAGGAAGAAAAGATGAAACATAAAGCTTCTATTCCTATAAAACAAGAGGATGGTTGGGAACCCATCATTAATATGAAAGTGAATGACTTTGATTTCAAAGCTTTATGTGATCTTGATAGTAGTGTTTCTATTATGCCTAGAAGGATTTATGATATGCTTGATTTGCCTCCTCTTGAAGATTGTTATTTGAATGTCCCACTTGATGATAATGCTAAAACAAAACTCATGGGGAGTCTTAATGATGTTCTTATTATGGTTAACGATTCTTATGTCCCCATTGATTTCTATGTTTTGGATGTTGAATACAATGCTTCTTGTCCTATTACTTTGGGAAGACCTTTTCTTAGAACTGTTGGTGCCATCATTGATATGAAAGAAGGCACCATTAAATATCAACTCCCATCCAAGAAAGGTATAGAACACTTCCCTAAAAAGAGAGAAAATATTTCTTTTGCTTCTCTTATGAAAACAAAATTTGGTCTTAATGCTTCTTCATTTGAGAACACTTGATTCTTTTTCTTGCTTCTTATGCCTAACTTAAAGGCGTTAAAGAAAAGTACTTATTGGGAGATAACTCAAAAGTTCTAGATGAGTCTTGGAAGTTATTACTTCAGTAATAACCTCTCCTTATCATTTTTATTTGCTTTTTGTGTCAAGAGTAACCTCTAATGAGAGAGAAGTAATGATTGGGAAAGTTGCTGTCCGAAACAGATTTTTGTGCTTCACCGTAAACATTCGTGAGAGAGCTCTGTATGTCGGATCAAGCTGTAATTTTTTTCTTCGGCCCCGGGTTGTTATCTAACTTTAGTTAGTTCAACACTTTTTGATTGAAGCAACATAAGGTCTTCGAAAAAATTCGTCTTTACCTGCTGGTCTGTTTTGACAGATTTCTGCCATTTTCTGCATTTGCTTCTTGTGGGTTCCTTTTTGAGTTCTTTTGGGGAATTGAGATTTTTGAGGGAAGTACTACAGTAGCTAGTGTTCTAATGGAAGTTTATTTGGTGTTAGAACTGAACTTGAGACTTATTTATCTTGAGTGCACTAATGTTGCTAATAAAGATTGTGTGAAGTTTTGTATGAAGGAAAATTTTCAGGTGTATGGAAGGAATGAGTAATGAGATGAAGGATGGACTAAATCTCAAGCTTGGGGATGACACACGTGTCACCCCAAGAAATATCAAATAAGTACAAGCATCAAAGCTTGGGGATTCCCAAGGAATCCCCCTCTTCATCAATAAAAATCCCAGGTTTCTTCCAAACACTTCATTTTTATTGTTTCATGCACAGTTGTGTTGTTCTTGGAGCGTCTTGTTTTTCGTTTTCATTTTTGTTTTTTGTTTGTTTTGTTTTCTTAGTTTATGAATAAATTGGTTGGACCCCCTCTTTCATACATTTGTTTGCAAATAGTTTGGTTTGGTTTGGAAAAGAGTAGGAAAGTTCATACTTATGTGGTAAAGAGAGCTTGTTTCTGACTGTGGCCTATGCTTTCTCATGCCATGCTTGATATTGTTTTGGCTTTATGCTTAGTATTCTTTGTTGTAGCATGACTTGTTATAAACAATTGAGATTGCTTAATGTGCCTTGGATGAATCATGCGTTGTTTTAGCATATTAAAGCATAGTATAGTGGTATTCTCCTTTGATGCTTTATTTGGGTTGACTTGGCGCATGCTCACACCATGTTATGACTATCTCAAGTCACCATAGCCTTTATGATCCTTTAGTTTTCAACTTGTAGTATCACTTTATGCTTTGATCAATGATGTTTTGTCGCTCTGCATGATTATGGCCATTATTGATCTCTTAGTTTGTCGCTCCCAGTCTTTTGCTAGCCTCCACAACCAAGTATGAGTTCCACTCATGCATCCAACTCCCTAAACCAAGTTATTCCAAAGAGTCCACCATACCTACCTACTAGCTTATGCTATTCCAAGTACATTCATGCTTTTGTTTACCTTCCAAATTAAACTTGTTATGAGAAAACTAGTGATTAAAGCTCTCACGAACTTGATGGCACACTTTACTTTTTGCCTCTAATAAACTTGAACCATTGGGTCCTTCTTTGTTGCGTATATGCTTGCGCTTTATAAAATGAAATTAGCAGAACCATGTTTCATGGGGAATGCTTTCAACATTGCACTTGTACTTTGTACCCCGTTGATATCATGTTCTTTTGCTTACGGATCCTGACAGTGTGAAATAAAAGTGGAACCTGCAAGATCATGGAGTTTGTACATGTGTTAGAGAAACGCCTGGGCCGCTAGCCTAAGCCATGCCTAATCATGGTGGAAACTTGCAGCATCACCATAATGAGCACTCTATGAAGCATCCTCAATAAAAATCTATGCAAATAGCAAATAAAAAGATCGCTGAGATGCTCATTGTCTGCTTGCCTTGTCATTTTGATTATAGGAAAGCTCCCGTATCATGTGCAAGGGGTACCCCGTTGACGGTTCTTAATGATATACATATACTTACAATGACAAGAGCTTACTCGTGACTGAAGTTGAGTAGCATGAGGATCGGTCTTCGTAAGTAAGGGGCATGAGATTTCGGTTTATAACTTGTCAAGCATATCCTCTTAGTTGTGTCACTTTAACCTTAATCACCTTCAAGATGCTTATGATAGGGGCAATGAGAGATGAAAGCTATAAGTACCATAATTTTTGGAAGCTCTTTATGAGACTTGAATCCCTACTTCCTTTTATAAAAGGCCTTTCTTCCACCATTACATTGAGTCTCCACCTTCTATGTTTATGCACCTACTTTGAGAGCATAGTGGCCATTCTTAGTTCTATGTGCATGTCCCAAGACTAGTTGATTGATGCATAACTTGATATTGCTTGTTTTAAACTATTGTATCTAGTCACTCTTATGAACTTTGAAGGTGTCCTATGCATTTATATTTGCTAGTCTATTGAGGGACAAGCTGAATACTATTATGCTATGTTTTCTTTATGTGAAACAAACAAACGTCTTACAAAGCATTGTTATTCATGAATCTTTTGTTTGTGCCTTTTCATGTTGCATCATAGTTTCTTTGCTTATTGCTAGAACTTTGTCTTTCATGTTATGATTGAAGTACTATGATCCCAGCTTTGAATGTTTTGCAAATACTTTGATCAAGTCTTTGATGGTGCATGTCACCTCAAAAATTATTCTTTCTTTTTATCACTTACCTACTCGAGGACGACCAGGAGTTAAGCTTGGGGATGTTGATACATTGCAAATGTATCTATAATTTTTGATGTTCCATGCTTGGTTTTATCCACTTTCTTGTGTTTTGTTCCAACTTTGGAGTACTTTTCATATGATTTCTTGGACTAACCTATTAACAAGAGCCACAGTGCCAGCTGCCTGTTTTCTGCTGTTTTTGGTTCCAGGAAAGTCAGAAAATGAATATTCTCGGAATTGGACGGGACAAAAGCCAAAGTGCCTACTTTTCCGAAAGGGATCAAGTGCCAGAATACGAGACGGAGAAGGGCCAGGGAGCCACCACACCACCTGGCCGCACGGCCAGGCCTGACCCACGCCAGGGGGTGGTGTGGCCGCTCCCGGCACCCCCTCGGCCTCTTCTTCCGCCTATATATTGCCCTCGGGACGAAAACCCTAAGGGCCCGATCAAAAATCCACGAAAGAGTCTGTAGCCACCGTCATCTCCATCCCTAGATCAGGAGGGATCTGAAGCTCTTCCCGGCACCACTGGGAGAGAAATTCACCCTGGAGGCCTTCTTCATCACCATGCCAGCCTCCGGTGTGATGCGTGAGTAGTTCATCCTTGGATTACGAATCCATGTAGTATCTAGATGGCTGGTTCTCCTCCTTTGTGCTTTCATGTTTAGATCTTGTGAGCTCCGTTCATGATCAAGATCATCTATTTGTAATTCTGCATGTTGTGTTTGCGGGGATCCAATGGATATTGAGATGCTATTTTATATTGATTATTGATTCTATCATGTCTTTGTTATTTGTGATCTTGCATGCTTTCTGTTGTTAGTAGCTATCTTGGCCAAGTAGATGCTAGCAACTCCAAGAGTTAGTATTTATGCTCGATAGTGGATTCATGCCTCTGGTAATCTGGGGAAGTGACAGAAATCTCTAAGGTACTAGATGTGTTGTTGCTACTAGGGAGAAAACAGCAATCCTTTGTTCATAGAACAATCGTATTGTTTACTTTACACGCAGTTCGTAAAGCAATAATCTGTTGCTTGCAACTTAATACTGGAGGGGGTTCGTATGATAACCTAAAGGTGGATTATTAGTCATAGATGCAGTTGGATGGCGGTCTATGTATTATGTTAAAATGCCCAATCAAGTCTCAAAGGAGTCAAGATGATTAGTATATGCATGTACTGCTTTCTCGGTGTTTGTCAATTGCCCCGCTGTAATTTGTTCACCCAGCATGTTATCTATCTAAGGAGAGCCACCTCTAGTGAACTATGGATCTCGGTCCTTTCTCTTTACATACAATCTACAATCTTTTACTGCTTTGTGTTTACTTTCTGCAAACTTTTACTTCTTTCCACTCGATACGTTTAATCCTTTGTTTTCCACAAAACATGGTGAGATTGACAACCTCATCGCAAGTTGGGGACAAAGTTCTGTGGTTGTGTTGTGCAGGTCTCCACATTGCTACTAGCACCGGTAGTGCGCCCTGCCAAAGCTCAGCTAGTTACACCTTTGGGGTGTTTTCTTGCTCCTACTGGTTCGATTAAACCTTGGTTTCATAACTGAGGGAAAACTTGCTGCTGTGCTCATCATACCTTCCTCTTGGGGTTTCCAACGAGCTCTACATCGAACGACGAGCACATCAGTCCACCGGGAGGAGGAAGTTTTTCCCTCCATTTATCCATGCTCTGAGTTCATGAGAGCTGCAGCAATTCTACAAGATTTCCACACTTTGGTTTCTAATGCAGGGTTAGAGCACTTTTTGGAAGATGAACCTTGTCAATTTGTGAAGCTAACAATGTCTGTGGTGAAGGACTTCCAATTTAGTCACTCTTTGCCTAACCCCATGGTCCATTACAAAATTTACAATATTGCTGTCGACCTTTCTCTTGATGATTTTTGTGCAGCTATTAAGGTACCTCAATGGGGATCATGTAGAAAGATTAAGGAGAGACCTGAACCACTCATCGATTTATACGCAGAAATTTGCCAAGGGAGCAGCTTCTCGAAGGAGAGTGGAAAAATCCGTAACATTCATCTTCCCTCCATTCGCTACTTTGCCTACTTTATTGCCAAGTGTGTTCTTGCTAGGAAAACTGCCAATAAGTTATCTTCGTATGATCTAGCATTTATCTCTGCTGCTCTTAAACGAGATAGGTCTTACAACTTAGGTGCTTTGATAGCTTTCCGTCTTGCTGCTAACCGTGAGAAAGGTGGAATTTGTGGAGGCCTCATTGTTTCTCGTTTACTAGCATTGCATGGTTTAGTGCCTCATCATCTAGACCTACAGTTTCCCATAGAAAGGCTTGATCTTAATTCCATGATACAGCATAAATTTGTTTCCTCGTGGGCTAGTATGAGTGAGTTATCTTATGAAATAACCTTTCTCAAAGCTGGTTGGAGAAAGAGCAAGTCCGAGCGTGTTGTTCTTTTGCCTGCACCTGTTTTGTTTAACCTTGATAACAAGGAAGGATGGTCCCTCACTGAGGAGGAGCTTGACACGTACTTGGGAGAGCTCTCCAACAGGAGCAGGACACTAGAAGGTAGGTCACGGATGATTTGGTCCAGCCCTCGAATGAGGGAGAGTCTTCATATCAGCAACCTGTTTATGATTGGGGAGCTTCTTCTTCTTCCCATGGGCCCAACTACGACCATTCTTATCAAGATCTGCCTGCTTGGAACCCCTATTCCTACATGGATTGATACCCACTTAGGCCAAAAGCCTAAGCTTGGGGGGAGGTACGCCAACACCGCACTCATCTCCGTATCATATTGCGTCGGTACTTTGTATATTCATGTTTCGTTCTCTTTTTAGTTTTCGTTCTTCTTTGCTTTTGCTTTCTAAAACACAAAAAGACCAAAAATATTTCTATTGTTTCTCTTTGGTTTGCTTCTTCTTCTTTTTTCGTTGGTTTGTTTTTCCCTTTTTGCTTTGTTTAAACCATTCGAAAAAACCAAAAAGATTTTGCTTTGCTTGTTTTTCCTTTTGGTTCTTGTTTTAAAAAAAATCGAAAACACCAAATATATTTGTCGTTCTTCTTTGGTTTCGTGAGTTTTCTACAGGGTTCAGCAGTCCTCAGTGGATATTGGTTTCATATTATTATTCAAGCCACACAAGTGAAGAGTAATAATGAGGATTAATGACAACTTGAGGCGTGGTAAGAGGCTGGTAACGAACTCTATTTGTTTTCATTTTTGTACATATACTCATCACTGTGGGCATGCTTAGTCTGTTCATGTAGGGTGTATGTTATCTTTGGATGCTTAGTAGTTCTTGCTTTCTTATGATTAGCTCCAGCTCGCTAATAGTTTGTAGCATGTTTTATGAATATTTGCTTGCATTGCTCTATTCATAAATTAGTATGACACCGTGGTATCCTCCTCTGAATGTTTCATTTGAATTGACTTGGCACATGCTCACGCATGCACATGACTGTAATAATCAGTTAAGCCTCGATGAATTATTTTGCCTTGAGGATCTTGAATCACTTTCATGCCATGAGTAGTCCTGTTTTGTTGCAAGCATGATAATGACAGCTATTGCTCTCTTGTTTGTCGCTCCCTTACTATTGCTAGCCTTCACTTACACCGAGTATGTTTTACTCAAGTTTCCAACTCCCTAAACCAAATATTTCCAAAGTGTCCACCATACCTACCTATTAGCATCATTTGCTACTTCCTTGCATATTCAATATGGCTTGTTTTCTTCCGAATAAAATGTTTGATTGTTATGAGGAAGTTAGTTAGTAAAGCTCTCACGAACTTGATGACACACTTTATTTCCTGCACTTAATAAACCTGAACCATTGTGACTCTCCATGAAAGTTATATGCTTGCAAATTATAGGCTGGGGATTAGCAGAACCGTGCTATCACGGGGAACGCTTTCAACACTTGTAAATATATACCCAGTTGATACCTTGCTCTTTTGTTTGCGGATGTCGTCGGTGTGAAATAAAAGGGGAGCTTGTAAGTGCATGGAGTTATGTATGTGTGTTAGAGAAACGCCTGGGCCGCTGGTCTAATCCATGCTGACATGGTGGAAACCTGCAGCGTAATCATAATGATATCTATGAAGCATTCTTCTTATAAAAAAGAGAGAGATGGCTATTGAGAAAAAAAGGATATTTATGAAAAGAGGAAATAGAGAAAAAAGCACCATTTTCCCATGGTAAATAAGAAGATTGCTGAGATACTCATTGTCTGCTTGCCTTGTCATTTTGATATGGGGATTCTTCCGTATCATCGGGCAAGGGGTACCCCGTTGGCGATTCTCTATGATATGCACATACTTACGATGACAAGAACTTACCGGTAACTAAAGTTGAGTAGCATGAGGAGCGGCCCTCGTACTCAAGGGACTTGGGATTTTCAGTTTATAGTCTGTCAAGCAGATAACTCAGATTGGGCCTCACTTTCACCTTAACCACATTAAAGATGCTTATGATAGGGGCAATGAGAGCTCAAAGCTAACTAGTATCATACTTTCAGCATTTGGAAGCCTTTCAAAATTATTCAAAACCTTTTCCTTTACTTGTTGAGTCTCCATTTATTCTTTGAGCACCTTCTTGAGAGCATAGTTGTCATTCTTTGTGCTTGTCCCATTACTTGATTATTTGTGTTTTGACTTTGATGCTTGTACCCTTTATATCTTTACTTCTAGTCATCACTTGAACTTCAGAGGTGCCTTGATATTCATAATCAAAGGCAAGCGATATACCACTCTATCATACCTTTTTATGAGCATTGTAATGTTGCTTATGTTTATACTTCATGCTACTTATTATTTTTTAGTTGGAATCTCTTCATAGCTTGCAATGCCTATTGAGTAAACTTGGTTGCATACTCTTTATTATGAACTGTCTAAGAAGTTGACCACATTGCTGAGAATATTAACATCATATGAAGCAAATGTGTTCGTGAAAGTTCTTTTATCGCACTCAGTTTTCAACTAAATTGCTTGAGGACAACCAATAAGCTAAGCTTGGGGGGAGTTGATACGTCCAAAACGTATCTACTTTCCCGAACACTTTTGCTATTGTTTCTCCTCTAAACTTGTGTGATTTGGATGCAACTAACGCGGACTGGCGATGTTTTCAGCAGAATTGCCTTGGTGTCTACTTTTTGTGCAGAAAATCAACTATCAGGAAAAATCCCGGAAAATATGCCGAAAATCCTATTTCACCCGAAGACTCCAGAGCCTGTCTGAGACGGAGAAGAGCCAGTGCCCACACCACCGGTGGCGCAGCCAGGCCATGCCAGGGGGTGGTGTGGGCCCCCCAGGCACCCCCTCGGTCTCCCTCTTCGCCTATAAGAAGCCTTCTGAACTAAAAACTCCGGGGGGTTCGACGTTTTTCCAGAAGGAGTTCTACTCCGCCGCCACCACCAGATTCCACAAAACAGCACCAGAAACTCTATTCTGGCACTCTGTTGGGACGGGGAATTGGAGGAGATCATCGCCATCATCATCACCATCGCTTCTCCATCGACCATCCATGTTTCCCCCATCTATGAGTGAGTAATCCCCCGCTGTAGGCTATGGGGATGGTAGGGATTGGATGAGATCATTCATGTAATGGCATCAGATTGTTAGGGCATGGTGCCTAGTATCTTTTATTAGTGCTTTATGATTTTGTTGCGACTTGTTATGCTTAATGCTTGTCACTAGGGCCCGAGTGCCATGATTTCAGATCTGAACATGTTATCGATTCATTATGATAGTATTGTTTTTGGTCTTATCTGCAAGTTGTATACACACGTTGTTGTCCGGAACCAATGGCCCCGAAGTGACAGAAATCAGGATAACCGGAGGGAATGGCTTTGATGTGAGGATCACATGTGTTCACGGAGTGTTAATGCTTTGCTCTGGTGCTCTATTCAAAGGAGCACCTTAATTGCCAGTAGTTCCCTTGAGGCCCCGCTGCAAACGGGCTGGCAGGACAAAAGATGTTGTGCAAGTTCTCATTGCGAGCACGTATGACTATATATGGAACACATGCCTAGGATTATCTAGTACTAGGATGCTTTATCTTATTTATCTGCAATTGCCCTATGTTCTGATTGCTATGTGAATTGTCTTGTCCATGCAACGCCCGTCCATCCATCCCTATGCCTACCGCACTCGAATCCCACTGTTTACTGCTTTTGTTACTGTTGTCTTTACTTTACTACTGCTATTACTTTACTATTCCTACTACAAAATTGTTGCTACGGATAAACTGCTGTGAGCAAGATTGTTTCCAGGTGCAGCTGAATTGACAACTCAGTTGTTAAGGCTTATAAATATTCTTTGGCTCCCCCTGTGTCAAATCAATAAATTGGGTTTCACTTCCCTCGAAAATAGTGCGATACACCCCCTATACTTGTGGGTCATCAGCTGCCAGTCACCTTTGGCACTCCGGCAAACTACCGCACGGAGAGGATCGTATTCGAGCTGGTGAACTTCCGCAGCCCCTACCACTGCGTCCTGGGCCGCCAGGCATTCGCAAAGTTCATGGCGACCCTACACTACGCCTACAACATGATGAAGCTCCCCGGGCCAAGCGGCATCATCACCATCCACGGCGACCCCGACATGGTCGTGGAATGCGAGGACAAAGGCGCTGAGCTCGCCGACACCGTCATCACCGCGGAGACCGACCACGCGGAGGAGCTCGTGAAATACGCGGGCAACATCAACAAGGACGACCCCACCATCCTGAAGAAACCAACCGCCGTGAACTCCACGTTCGAGGCGACCACACACAACCGCACCGTCGAGCTCGTCCCAGGCTACTCCAGCCAGACGGTCACCATCGGGGCGCACATGAGCCCAGCATAGGAAAGCGCGCTCATCGGGTTCCTCCGTGAGAACCGCGACATCTTCGCATGGAAGCCATCTGACATGCCAGGTGTCCCGGGGGAACTCGTTGAGCACAAACTCAACGCCGACCCCAAAGTGCGACCAGTAAAGCAGTCGCTACAGCCCTTCAATGAAGAACACCGTTGAGCAATCGCCGAAGAAGTTCAGCGCCTGCTAGCCGCAGGCTTCATCCGGCCAATCAAATACTCCAAGTGGCTGGCAAACCCAGTCCTGGTTCTAAAAAAGAACAACACATGGAGAATGTGTATCGACTACACCAACCTCAACAACGCATGTCCGAAGGAGGAGTTCGTCCTACTGTGCATCGATCAGATCATCGACTCGACCGCGGGATCGGAGTCGCTGTGCTTCCTTGACGCTTACTCTGGTTATAACCAGATCAAGATGGCGGTCGAGGACGAGGAGAAGACAGCGTTCATCATGCCATTCGGCACCTTCTGCTACACGGCCATGACGTTCGGCCTCAAGAACGCAGGCGCCACATACCAGAGATGCATGCAGGAGTGCCTAGCGAGCCAAATTGGCCACAACATTCACGTCTACATCGACGACGTGTGGTAAAATCCACCAGCCAGGACGACCTGCTCGCTGACTTAACCGAAACCTTCGCAAACCTGCGGAGGTACAACATCAAGCTGAACCCCGAAAAATGCACCTTCGGCGTCCCCACCGGACAGCTCCTGGGATATGTAGTCTCCAAGCGAGGCATCAAAGCCAACCCCACCAAGATCGACACCATCGTGCGACTCGAGAAACCTGAGTGCCTGCACGACGTCCACAAGTTGGCAGGGCGAGTCGCGACCCTCAGTCGCTTCATCCCCCGGCTAGGCGAGAAGGCAATGCCCCTCTACCGCCTGATGCGCAAGAACCCCACGTTTCAATGGGACACGGAGGCCGACGACGCACTCAAAGCGCTCAAAGAAGTGCTACTCGCGGCTCCACTACTCGCTGCTGCACTCGACAAAGAGCCAATGCTCGTCTACGTCGCGGCCTCTTCTCGAGTCGTCAGCGCCGTGATGGTCATCGAACGACCGGAGGAGGGCAAGGAGCGCCTCATACAGCGCCCTGTCTACTACATCAGTGAAGTCCTGACGGACTCACGACAGCGCTACCCGCAATACCAAAAACTGGTGTACGCGGTATTCCGAGCACAGCGGCGACTCCCACACTACTTCCAGGAGAACCCAATCATGGTGGTCTCCTCCACGCCCCTGCAAGACATCATACGCAATCGCGAGGCGACCGGGCGAGTCACCAAGTGGGCTGCCAAAATCGGTGTCCACAACATCAAATACGAGCCCCGTAAAGCGATCAAGTCACAAGCCCTGGCTGATTTCCTTGCAGACTGGGAAGAAGCACATCAGCCAGAGAAGCTCCCATACCTCCACTACTAGTTGCTCCATTTTGATGGCTCCAAGAACGCCGACGGCGTAGGGGCTGGGGTCATACTGACCTCTCCCAAAGGAGACAAGCTCCTCTACGTGCTCCACCTCAACTTCAAGCCCTGCACCAACAACATGGCAGAATACGAGGCCCTCCTTCACGGCATGAGAGCCGCTAAGGAGATGAACGTCAACCGCCTACGATGCTATGGGGACTCCGACCTAGTCGCCGGCCAAGTCGTCGGGACGTGCGGCACCGTCTCCCCAACAATGATCGCGTACCACCAAGCTGTCGACCAGTTGGGAGGACACTTCAACGACTACTCCGTCGAGTGGATCGACAGGCACAAAAACGAGGAGGCATATGCCCTTTCCCGCATCAGATCGACTTGACAAGGGCCACCAATAGGCATCTTCCTCGACATCATCCACAAATCATCGGTCAGCCCACCAAAAGAGATCGACGTCAAGATACCACTACAACCAGAACCGGCCTTAGTCGCCATGGTTGTGGAGCCTAGCGACTGGATAGCACCATACATCGCCTTCTTGGAGCACAAAATCCTACCAGGCAACGAGACGGAGACACGAATGATCGTGCGCCGCTGCAAATCCTTCGTCATCATCAACGGCGAGCTCCACGGATGTCGTGGTGGTGTCACGGCAGATGCCATGGATAGGCTAAAGGTGGGGACTAAATGCACTACGGGAATCCAGGGAGGGATAGTGTGGTGATTCCACACACAGTAGCTTTGTATTTGATTCACTTTCCCAGATTACAAGTGCTCCTTGAGCTGTACTGGAGATAGGAGGAAGAAGGAACTCTCTTACTCTCGCCGCTAGCTAGCCCTCAGGAACCAAGTAAACTCAACCTTCTCGCTAGAGATCAACCAGTCAAAGATCAACCCCCTCTATAGAGGCCCTAGCCCTCCTTATATAGGGGTGGCTAGGTCTCCAATTAGGGCATACGTGGCGTACAGTGGTCACCTTTGACCAGCGAGATACCTTCCTTCTCCTACAAACTTGATATAACCCGGATCGTACCTAGTTGATCCGGCCACACCTGCTCCTGCATACAAGTTAGATATATTTCACCGACTTACGATATAAGTCGGCTGAGACCTAGTTAGGTGGACATCCCTTAGTCCGGGTTACCTCGTGATTCGGCCTGCCTTGAGGTGACTCGGCCAACATCTGCTTTGACCTCGCCGTACCTCGGCTAACTCGGCCTTTATACCCCGGCGTGACCCTACCTGGGGGTATCCCCCCAACATTAGTCCCTGAAGCTGGTGCGGTCTTAGCTGCCTTAGCCGCTAATGCCACAGCAGGTTCAATTTGATCGAGCCTCTAGTTTTCTTTCCGAGTTACCTCATAGTCCGGATTTTCATAGGTTTACTTTCCCTTGGCACATTCCGAGTTTTCACTCGCTGGCCGGGTCACCTCATACTCATCCGGATCACTCTTCCTTCTCTTGTATGCTTCCCCACGTGGAGGCTAATCATCACTTCGCCTCATTTTAAGGGCCAGCAACAGTAACCGCCGCAGTTATTGTCAGAAGTTACTATTGCACACGTCACGTCATGCCTGCCTCCTCGTTAACTGCACCATTACGTCACGACATGGGATCCGCTGCGCCCTGTGGCCCTTCGTGTGGCCCGCTGCTGATTGGTTGATCCGGGTTGTACATGGCCACACCGTGTGGCCCGCCCGCACAACGCGATCCCACTACCCCCTCAAGGGAGTGCTTAAATAGGGGAGGGGTGTGCCCCCTGGGGTCTTTCCCCACTTCCGCGCCCCTCTGCCTCTACTTCTTCCTCTTCCTCTCCAGCGACAGGGCCGCCGCCACCGCACCTGAGCAGCTGCGCCGCCGCCACCTCTACGCATCTTGTCCGCCATGGGTCGTTGCCAGTCCAAGCCAGTGCCCCCCGCCGCCGCTAGCGCCAGCGGGGACAGTGATCTCGAGATGACTGAGGAGGAGCTCGCCGTTGCAGAGCAGGAGATGGAGGAAGATGCGGTGAACGCCGACCGCGGTGCGTGGGCATGCTCCTGGGTTTGCCAGGATGACCTGGATTGGCTGTATTACACCAGGCACATCCCAGAGGGCGTCACCGCACGCCTCGCTGCCTCCGAGCTTGCCCCCTCACCCAATCCGGGTGAGTATGTGGTGTTTCTATCCCACTTCCAACGCGGGTTCGGTCTCCCAGTTAGTGATTTTTTCCACGACTGGCTCAATACGTATGAGCTTCAGCCGCACCATCTTCCGGCTAACGCCATCACATCTCTATCTGCCTTTGCTTCCACTATCGAGGGCTATGTCGGACTATGGCCCTCGAAGGAGCTTTGGATCCGGTTCTTTGGGCTCCGCCGGAACGTGATTCCGAACATCCAGCTTGACCCGGAGGACAAGCAGCTCACGCAGTTCGGCGCTGCATCAATCTCTCCCCGGAAGCAGTCCATCTTCCCCCGAGTCATGGGGCTTGACTCTTGCAAGGGATGGCCTAGACCTTCTTCTATGTCCGGAACAGCACCACTGAAGATCTGATCCGGCTACTCCCCTATGCTTCGGGTCCTCCTAATCTGGATTTGTGGGAGAATATCCCCAAGAAGCCCACCGTTCTGGCGAACCAAGTCAACAAGAGGTTCAAGGAGCTGAAGGACATGGGGTTGCGCATGAGGACGCTATGATCACCTTTGTGCGCAACCGGATCTCCCCCCTCCAAAAACGTACACATAAAGTTTGCCACATGAGCTGGGGCCGTGACCCCAACCGGACCTCCTCATTTGAGCTGAGCAACACCGAGATCTTCCGTCGGGTCAAGTCCCTCTTCACCACTAAGAAGGATTTCTCTGCTGAATGGACGTGGGGGATCGAACACTTCTGCCGAGATAGGCTTCCCCCTGTGGTAAGTCCCGTGCCCCAAACCTTTTTCGAATTAAATCATAGGTCGGTTTCTGTTGTAGGTTTTAATCCCTTTGCCTTTTCTTTCCCTTAGATGTTTCTTCAGTAAACCATTGAGGATGGCGCCAAGCCTTCTCTTAAATGGGCACCTGACTGAGACACCTCGGATGAGGAGGAGCCGGATCAGGAGATGTTCTTACCGATGGCGGACGCGACCAAGCGACCCACCGGTAAACTCTCTTCCATTAGAGATTGGACCAACGATGAAGATGATTCGGATGTTGAGGTGATGGAAGCATTTGACACTATCCCCCTTTCTTATGCTTTTCCGGCATCAGCTAACCCTAGTGGGCAGATCCATGAAGACCCTCCCATTGCCATGGGAGCCTGTCCCGGTCGCGCCGAAGAAGAAAAGGGGAGCTGCCTCTGCATCCTCCTCCGGGCCTTCTCAGCTAGCTAAAAGGTGAAAGAAGTCCAGGGACAAAACTGCCACCAAGGCCACGACTAAGGCCGTGGCCCAGAGATCTTGGAAGCCCAAAGAGCCCCTGACCTCAGATGAGTAAGGCTCTTCTCCCTTTGCTATTTACTTGTTCTTCTTCTATTATACTTTCTCATCATACATTATTTGATTCGGCAGGGCCGCGGTGGAGGTCCCACAGAGTGGATCCGGCATTGCCTCACCGCTCCGACACAACCCTTCTCCCCCTCGTGGCGACGATTCACGCCCGTTGAGCCCCATTCCGGAGGGTTCAGCGGCTGCTCCGGGTTCCAGCCCACCTCGTCAAGAGGAGGGCAGCCTTGGAGCGGGGGAGACTGGTTCTGCCGAGGCAGCAACAACCACCACTTCGGCTCCGCCGCAACCATCTACCACCAAGGTTCCCTCAGCACCTCCGCCGAAGCAGAAATCAGCACCAGCACCAGCACCAACTCCAGCAACAGCAAAGGCAACAGCAGCAGCACCAAGCCCCTCCGCCTCGTCTGAGTCTTCCAAGGCTCGGCGAGAAGACATTAGCAGCACCAAGGCTAGCGCCAAGGCAGCTCCCAAGGGCAAATCCGCTGTGGCAACCTCAACCTCTCAGCAGTAGCCCAAGGGCAAAAAGGCTCCTGACGCCACCAGGGCAGCGTCAATCGAGGCTGGACAGCGCACACTTGCGTCCATGCTTTCGAAGAAGACTCCACCTCCGAAGGACGCCCCTGCCGAATCAGCTGATGCGCAACTTGTTTTGCACACTAGCCCCGCTGCTGCCCAGGTTGAGAGACAGGAAGTGCATGCTAAGGGCCTAGTGGCGCCCCACATGCTCAACGGCGAGCGATACCCTCCGACCTTGATCGAGTTTGTGAATAACTGGAACAAGTCGGAGTTCGTCCACAACGATGATCTCCCGAAGAAGTTCGGTCCCGCCAAATTTGCTACGCAGATGAATACTGCTGCCAAGGAAATTAATCTTGCGGGTCGGATGATGGAGGTACATTACTTCGTCTTTTTCTTAACATGTAGTAGACATTATTGATACAGCCATTAGTCGCCAAGCCTCCGGGGGAGTAACTTGTGACTCGGCCCGATGCTCCTTAGAGAACTAACGTAACTCCTTTATAACTTTGAATATGCACACACCTAGAGTCAAGTTAAGTTCCATTTGGCCCGGATCTCGTACACTTCGAATATGCACACACCTAGAGCCGGGTGAAGTTCCACTTGGCCCAGATTTTGTACACTTCGAATATGCACACACCTAGAGCCGGTTTAAGTTCCACTTGGCCCGGATTTTGTACACTTCGAATATGCACACACCTAGAGCCGGGTTAAGTTCCACTTGGCCCGGATTTTGTACACTTCGAATATGCACACACCTAGAGCCGGGTTAAGTTCCACTTGGCCTGGATTTTATACACTTCGAATATGCACACACCTAGAGCCGGGTTAAGTTCCACTTGGCTCGGATCTCGTACACTTCGAATATGCACACACCTAGAGCCGGGTTAAGTTCCACTTGGCCCGGATTTTGTACACTTCGAATATGCACACACCTAGAGCCGGGTTAAGTTCCACTTGGCCCGGATCTCGCACACTTCGAATATGCACAAGACTAAGCTATCCTTTTGTACCTTTTTCAGGTGACCACCAATCGCCGGAGTGCTGAGTTTCAGCATCTCTTGGATACCCACAAAATGCTGCGTGCGAAACATACTGTGCTTATCGCTGAATACGATAAGAGGGGTAAGTTTCTTCCTTGGCATTTTTCTGTTTTTCTTCATCTCTTTCCGCTGAACTAATCCATCATTCGGATTTCGCAGCTAGGGTGGAGGCTGAGAATACCATTATGAGGAAAAACTTGGATCAGATCAAGGGTAAGTTATTTTTGCTCAACCTTGCTATGCTTTCTATCTCCTTTTCTCCTTGGATCGGCAAACATTCATACCTCGGCTTTGCCGGGTCAACAAACTATTTTAGCATCTCTTGAAGATAGTGTGCCCGTGCCTGATATGATGCTGCATTTTCTCGAACAAGCAGGGCAGCATCAGTCCGAACTCAAAAAGAAAGATGATGAGCTTGCCCTCCTCCGAACCAAAGATGATGAAATTGCCAAGCTCAAGGCAGACATGAAGAAATTGAAAGCGCAGCACCAATCCGAGCTTCAAAAGGCTGGCCAGGACTTCACTGAAGAACGCGAGCGCCTCAACCTCCAGATTGCCAAGGACCAAGAATTTCTTAAGGAGGCCGACTCTAAACTTGAGTCGGCGAATGCTGAGCTTGTTCAACTCCGGGAGAGGCGTGACAAGTGCACCAAGGAGCTAACCCGGATCCACAGCCACATTTCTTGTAAGTTCCTTTTCTCTTCATTTGTCATGAATCTCTCTGGGTCAATCCTTCTCACTTATCTCACCTGTCTCGTTTTCAGACAAATTTCCAGAGGGCAATGCTGTTGCAACTACCGTTGTCGCCAAGTTCCGCTAGAAGAGGGGTACTCCCATTGTCCCTGGTGCTGGAGAAATTCCATATGACATGGAGGACTTGCTGGTCAGCTTGTCCTCTCGTGTTGAGCTTGTGAAGAACTACGGCAAGGACGTCATGGATGTAGCAGTCCGGATCTTCAACACTTTTTGGCTTGGAGAAGATACCCCGGAGGGTGCCCCTGCTCTTTTTGCTAGGCTCATGGAGTGCGAGACTCAGCTCGATCTCTAGAGAGAATCAGCTGGACGCGCCGGAGCTGAGATCGTTCTTCACTACGTGCTCACGTGGTACGAGAAGATTAACCTCAAACTCCTTGAGCGTATGTGCACTAGATCGAGGTGGTCTACTGACTCGGATTGGGTGGCTCAGCGCAAGGCTTGCGCTCATAACTTCATCCAATAGGCCCCACTCATCAATGGAACGAGGGACCAAGCTTCCTAGATGCCGCCGACGATGAAAATGCCGAAAACGCTGAAGATGATTCGGATGAGAATGAAGAGGACGAAGCCTCAGACGTCGAGGAAGACGCAGATGATTCCGAAGCCGAGGCCGAGGCTGCACCTGCTGGCGCCGAATTACCTCCTCCTGCTGCTCCTTGATAAACACTTTAAATTTCATCAGATCCCCGGTATGCCGGGTGCAATTGTATCAAGCACATAAGTGATATTTTGCTACTGAGTTTTTATGACGGATTAACTTGGGCGTAGTCCCCGAGTTTCATTTTCTTGTTCATCCAATCTCTTGGCTGCTCGTGTCCACCTTGGTTCGGTTTTATGACTTACGAGTCCGAGCTTCAAAAATTGTCTTAACAATACTTGGAAACTTTAGGCTTAGCTCAAAATAATTCAGCATAATAAATCAAAAGTAAACACAAGGTTAGTCCGAAAAACAAACGTTGGCTCGATTAAGTTCCTTTCCTTAGTCGTTTTTCATGTGCTTCGCAATTCCAAACTTGTTCTCTTGCTTGCCATCAAGCCAAATCTTGTTGGACAGTAGCAAGTCGAAGAGTTGGGTTCTTGGTGATCACACACTACTAATCCGGCTTAAGCAGAAAAACTTATGCCAGCCGACGTATAAATAATAAACACAGAAGACAACAAATATTTTCAAGGCAGTCCCCGAGTTACTGCTCGAGGTGCCCACATTTCATTGATAGACTCATTGCCGGCATACATACCGACATATGAGAGACTCGGATACATACACTTCTCTGCTAAGTGTAGAAAGGATGAAGTAGAGCTACATTCCATGGACGTTTAGTTTCCTCGCCGGACCTGTCCGCCTTGTTCTTCTCCTGTGGTTTTGCATCGATAAGATAATAAGAATCATTGTGCAATGCTTTGCTCACAATGAATGGCCCTTCCCATGGGGGGGATAACTTGTGCATGCCAGCAGTACGTTGTACCAACCGGAGTACCAGATCACCTTCCCGGAAGACTCGGGGGTTTACTTTCCGGCTGTGATAGCGTCAGAGATTTTGCTGATATATGGAGGATCTGGACAATGCCAATTCTCTCGCTTCTTCCAGCAGATCAACATCATTTTGCCGGGCTTCTTGCACTTCGGCTTCTGTGTATTGGGTGATCCTAGGTGAGTCATGCTCTATGTCGACTGGTAATACAGCTTCTGCCCCATATACCAGAAAGAATGGCGTATAGCCTGTTGATCGATTCGGAGTTGTTCTTAAACTCCACAATACCGCCGGTAGTTCTTCTATCCAGCACCCCGCTGATCTTTGCAGTGGCTCAATGAGCCGGGGTTTTATCCCGGATAATACTAATCCGTTGGATCTTTCCACTTGTCCGTTCGATGCAGGATGGGCTACCGAGGCAACGTCCAGCCGGATCTTCTTATCTCGGCAGAATCACGCAAATGCTCCTTCAGCAAAATTTGTGCCATTATCTGTTATGATACTGTGAGGATAACCATATCTCAAGATGATGTCTTTGAGAAATGTCACAGCCGTTGCTCCATCACATTTTCTTTTTGGCTTTACTTCAATCCACTTTGTAAATTTATCAACCATGACCAAAATGTGAGTCATATTTCCCCTTGCTGGTTTGAACGGGCCAACCATGTCCAAACACCATACGACAAATGGCCAGGTGATTGGTATGGTCTTGAGCTCCGACATTGGCGTATGTGTCCTGGTAGCATACCTCTGACAACCATTGCATTTTCTTACCAAGTCCTCTGCTTGTTCTAAGGCACTTGGCCAGTAGAATCCATGCCGGAAAGCTTTTGCTACCAAGGCTCTGGACGAGGCATGATGCCCACATTCCCCTTGATGTATATCTCGGAGGATGTTAAGCCTTATTCCGGGTCAACACATCGCTGGAGGACATTAGTCACACTCCTTTTGTATAGCTTGGAATTGATGATCGTGTATGCCTTTGCTCTCCTTTGAGTTTGCCTGGACCGCACTTCCTCAGCGGGTAACGTTCCATCTTTCAGGAATTGAAATATAGGTAGTGCCCAAGCTGGTACAGCTCGCACAGGGAACACATCCTCATCAACTTCCATCTGATCCACCGTCATAACTTCAACCGGATCATGCTGAGCAGTCCCCGGGTCTTGCGAAGCAGTCCCCGGGTTCACCGAGGCAGTCCCCGGGTTTCGCGTACCACTTCCCATGTCAGTGTCCATGGGTACGGCTCCGGACTCCGAATCCTCCGGGACGTAAATTGAGTCGGTTTCTAGGGACGGTCTGATAGATGGTTTTCTAAGGTGTTCTAATGCTACACCCGGTGGAATTGCTTGTCGGGTTGATCCGAGCTTCGACAACACGTCGGCAGCCTCATTTTCCACCCGGGGGTACATGACGAAATTCGCATCCCTCAAAGTAACCAGATATTTTCTGCTCATGGAATCTGTATAATGCCATGTTTGGATCAAGGGCGTCCCACAGCCCCGACACTTGCTGAACTACCAAATCTGAGTCGCCAAAGCATTAGATCCGACGTATCCCAATTTCTTTTGCCACTTTGAGCCCATGCACAAGTGCCTCATATTCGGCGACATTGTTTGATGCTGCGAAATGGATCTGCAGCACATACTTCAACTGGTCATTCTTTGGCGAGGTAAGTACCACTCCGGTGCCTAGCCTGGTTTTTGTTTTTGACCCGTCAAAGTGCATTCTCCAATAGTTTGGATCTGGTAGCGGTGGTTCATATTGCACCTCGGCCTAGTCCACAAAAAAGTCGGCCACAGCCTGAGACTTGATTGCTTCTCTTCTGTCATATTGTGGCGCATAAGGAGCTAGCTCAATTGCCCATTTCGCAATCCTGCCACTTGCATCCTTATTACTCATTATCTCGAATATGGGGGCTTCACATATTACTTTGATGGGGTGCTCCTCAAAATAATGCTTTAGCTTCTTTGCCGACATGTACACACCATATGCCACTTTATGATAGTGCAGATAATTTTGTTTTGAGGCTGATAATACCTCGCTCAGATAATACACTGGCCTTTGCACTGACTTACCCTCCTCATCGCGCTCTACCACAATTACTGCACTTACAACTCGGTTGGTTGCGGCTATGTAGAGCAACATTGGCTCCTTTGATAGTGGAGAGGCTAACACTGGTGCAGTGGCTAACATTTTCTTTAATTGGATAAAGGCTTCATTGGCCTGTGGCGTCCAAATGGACTTGTCCGACTTTTTCATGAGTTGATAGAGAGGCAGTGCCTTTTCTCCCAACCGACATACAAACCAACTTAACGATGCCAGGCAACCAGTGAACTTCTGGACATCGTTAAGACACTTCAGCAGTTCCATTCGTTCTATGGCCCGGATTTTAGTTGGATTGACTTCGATACCTCGGCTAGAGACAAGAAATCTGAGTAACTTTCTAGCCGGGACACCGAAGGTACATTTTTTTGGGTTAAGCTTCATTCGGAACCTCCTTAGGTTCGCGAATGTCTGCCTGATATCGTCAAGGAGCGTTTTGCTTTCCTTGGTCTTGATAACCACATCATCCACATACACCTGTACATTTTGACCAATTTGATCGTGCAAACATTTCTGCATACATCTTTGGTACGTTGCCCCTGCATTACGTAAACCAAATGGCATGGTGCGATAGCAATAAGCCCCATACGGGGTGATAAATGCATTTTTATTTGATCATCCGGATTCAGGGGTATCTGATGGAAACCAGAATATGCATCAATGAATGACAACAGTTCACAACCGGCAGTTGAATCTATGACCAGATCTATCCTTGGCAGTGGAAATGGATCTTTTGGACACGCCTTATTCAGGTTCGTGTAATCGATACACATATGCCAAACCACTGCCACATTCGGATCATCCTTCTTCTTCTCCACCAGCACCGGATTAGATAGCCAATCCGGGTAAAGAACCTCCATGATAAATCCAGCTACAAGTAACCGAGCTATCTCATCTCCAATGACTTTTCTCCTATCTTCGGCGAAGCGGCGGAGAGGTTGCTTCACCGGCCTTGCTCCGGGTCTCACATTCAAAGAGTGCTCGGCCAACTCCCTCGGAACACCTTGCAAGTCCTGTGTGGACCAAGCAAAAATATCCCGATTCCCACGGAGGAAGTTGACGAGCTCGCTTTCCTATTTATCGTTTAACCCGACACCAATTGTTACGGTGCGCTCTGGGAACATGTCATCAACAGGCACTTTCTTGGTATCCTTTGTGGCTTGGAATGAGACACTACCATGCGGATTACTCAATGCCGGCATATATTGCTGCGCGGGCTGAGCCAACGCCGCCACTTCATGAATCTTCCTTTTCTCTTGCGCAATCACGAGTGACTCGCCTAGGTTAGACCCGGCTGACGCACACTCAATGGAACGTCAGAAATCTCCAGCAATGGTAATCACTCCATTTGGCCCAGGCAACTTCATCTTCAGATAACTGATGTGGCAACTTGCCATGAACTTGTTCAGTGTTGGTCTACTGAGTAACGCGTGATACGCACTTTCTAAGTTCACCACTTCAAACTCCAAATTCTCAGTTCGGCAGTTATCTCGCGTGCTAAACAATACGACAACCCGGACCTTGCCTATGGGCTCACAAGAAATGCCTGGCACAATGCCATGAAAAGTTGTCCTTGTAGCCTGGAGCATGTTCTCCGAGATGCCCAACTTGCGCATTGTATCCGCATACATGATGTTAATGATACTACCATTGTCAATTAGTACCTTCGAGAACCTCACATTGATGTTAGGCCCAATGAATGTCGGATCCAGCACTAGCGCATATGAACCAGGACTTGGCATAAGCTTGGGGTGATCCTTGATGCTCCAGGTAATTTCCTGGTCCGACCAAGCCATATACCTTGTCACTGCTGGCATTACCGCATTCACCTCCATGTGTCGGCGCTGCAAGCTCTTTCTATCTGTTTCCTCCGTGGTAAACACACAGTAACTCTGATGATGCTCTTTGTACTCATTCCTCCCCTTGTTTCCGGGCTACCTCTGTTCCGGTTGATGCTGGTCTTCCACTTGATGCACTGTGTCCCTTCTCTCATGGTTGTCATACCTCGGCGGAGGGGGAGGCAACATTAGCTGTTGCGTGTTCGCTCTGGAGAGCAATTGCTGCCGGGGTAACTCCTGCCGAGGTTGATCATTCTGAGGTGCCTGAGAATTCCCCGAACCACCTTGTTCTATTTTACGCATCCACTCACACTGCCTTGTTGTATGACCCGCTGGGTTACTCGGATTTGGCGTGTGAAATTTACACAGCTGATCCAACATTGACTCGTAAGTATACCTCGGACGGTCCTTCTTTTCCTGCCACTGTTTCTTTTGCTCTGGCGTCCAAGTTTTCTTGCCATCATTTCTCAGTGTCCATTGTTGCCCTCCAGTTTTCTGACGTTGATTGCCCCCTACTCCGGGTTGATCCTGATTCACAGCAGCAACTTGTTGCGAACTATACCAGTAATCCGGTCTGTCATCTCTTCTTTTACCCCGGTAGTCATTCCTCCGGGATGACCCAGCTCCATCTCTCTGGTAGCACTCCTCATTTGACTCGTTTGGCACGAGCCTGGGCTGAGTTGGATCACCCAAAGCATACGAATCAGCAATCCGGATTGTCTCTGCCAAAGTAGTTGGCATATCCCTTTGCAATATTTGCCACAACATGCTCGCGTATCTGCATCCTTGCGCAAACCATGCTATGGCCTGTGACTCAATCACACCCTCACATGAGTTTAGCACGGTACACCACCGGGTTAAGAGCTCCCGGTCCGTCTCATTCGGTCTCTGCTTGCACATTGCTAGGGTCTGTGGCCTATTCGGCCTCTGATACGTACTTGAGAAATTGTTGATAAACATTTCCTCAAAATCGATCCAGCAGTTAATACTTCCGGGCGGCAAATTGTTTAGCCATACCCTCGCTGCCCCCTCTAACATCTGGGGTACATATCTCACAGCCCATCTCAAGTTGCCTGTAGCAATTTTTACGGCTGTAGCATAGTTAATCAACCAATCCTCCGGCTTTGTGCTGCCGTCGTATGTCTTAGTGCCTCTAGGTAGCTGGAAGTTAGGTACCGGAGGTTCCTTCATGATCCGGGGCCCAAAACACGCAGGACCCAGGGGACCTTGACATTCAATCTGCTCCGACCTATACAGCCGATCCAGTTTTAATCTGGCATCGTCAGGCATCAAATCCCTGCTTCCCAACCTTGACCTTATCACATGATAGTCCGGCCTTGGGTATCCTGCGTTCACCATTTCCGAATCACCATCATTATATCTGTCTGGCTCTCGTGGAGTGCCTCTCTGTTGCATACCTCGGCCGGCACTTTGCTCTTGCCTTGGTATATTCTGCTGCTATGGTTGTCCTCCTCCTGCTGAGTTGCGCTGTCCGGCATTGCCATTTACAGCATTTCCTTGACCGGCATTGCCTTGGTCGCGGTTACCTCGGCCAGCTTCACCTTGGCTCACACTTCGCTGATCCTGATTTCTCTGCACTTCTTTTCCTTTCTGCCCTTGCCGGGTCATACGGGACTATCTGTTTGTTCCTCCTAGCCGAGGTTACTACCTCTTCTCTCCTAGGACCACCATGAGGAGACGATGCAGCTCCAGCGGATTTCTCTGGGTTACCCACCGCCGAATGAACAATCTTGGAGGCCCTAGCTCTCTCCAGGTTAGCCCTGAGCAATTCCTCATTTTGCCTGTTTGCGATCCGAACCAACTCACTGACCCTATCTTGCTGTCTCTGACGGGCTTCACCCGTTAGACCCTCTAACTCGGACGCACCTGCATCTGCTGCTCTGAGGTTTTTCGCCGGGGTACTATACTTTGGCAGCCCCACAGATAAACAGTTCTCTGACTCCTCAATCCTAGTATCTCCCTCTTTGTTCATTTCACTCATGAGGTTTCTCCCCTTTACTTTTACAGCATCTACTTTATTTGCCTTTGCGTACTCACGCAGTGTCATGTTCAACGACTGTTGAGCCACGGCTATCTTTTTCGCACCCTCTAGTATTTTTTGCCTAGTTTCCTCTAGCTTGGCCTATGCTTGAGCCGGATCTACCACTGCTGCTACTGGGTTTGCCAAGCTATCCATCGCTTGCTGCAGCACATTCTCTGACCTCTCTAGTGGAGGACCTCTACTTTTCCTCAGTGCCTTAGGCGTTACCTCCGGATCTGGTGCCGGATCCTTGCCAGCGCCAGCGCCAGGCGCAGTCATCATCACCTCAGCACGGTCCGGGGAGCGAGTGATACGCGCCCCTTGAACCACGCTAAGGGGTGGCTCGCCTCCTTCGACGACGTGCCGCGGGTAACCGCACGACACATCGACAGCAACGTAGACCTTGTGCGCGCCGAGCTTGACCAAGAGGACGTTGCGTGGAAGTGGACGCTTGCCGAAGCAGCCAGCGTTGTTGCTGACAAAGTCCAGTGCTCCAAAGCGCTGAACGAGCCCAGAGACGATGCGTTCGCCGGTGCCGATGAGGTTTCCCTTCCGGATCTTTACCCCTGCTACCGCCGCTAGCCCCACGATGGGCGCCAACTGTCGTGGTGGTGTCACGGCAGATGCCATGGATAGGCTAAAGGTGGGGACTAAATGCACTAGGAGAATCCAGAGAGGGATAGTGTGGTGATTCCACACACAGTAGCTTTGTATTTGATTCACTTTCCCAGATTACAAGTGCTCCTTGAGCTGTATTGGAGAGAGGATGAAGCAGGAACTCTCTTACTCTCGCTGCTAGCTAGCCCTCAGGAACCAAGTAAACTCAACCTTCTCGCTAGAGATCAACCAGTCAAATATCAACCCCCTCTACCGAGGCCCTAGCCCTCCTTATATAGGGGTGGCTAGGTCTCCAATTAGGGCATACGTGGAGGCATATTCCAGGGAATATGCCACTTCCCAAAATAGTAAGCCGACCGGGTCACTTTAGCCCAGTGTCATCCATGCAGAGGCTACGTAAGCCTCTGCGGCGCCTGCGTCATCCGACATAGGTATCGTCACCTTTGTCGGCCCCGCCTCGGTGGTCCTGCCTCTGTCCGCTTCGCTCACGGTCTGCGTACAGTGGTCACCTTTGACCAGCAAGATACCTTCCTTCTCCTACAAGCTTGATATAACTCGGATCGTACCTAGTTGATCCGGCCACACCTGTTCTTGCATACAAGTTAGATATATCTCACCGACTTACGATATAAGTCGGATGAGACCTAGTTAGGTGGACATCCCCTGGTCTGGGTTACCCCGTGATTCAGCCTGCCTTGAGGTGACTCGGCCAGCATCTGCTTTGACCTCGCCGTACCTCGGCTAACTCAGCCTTTATACCCCGGCGTGACCCTACCCGGGGGTATCCCCCCAACAACAGACGCAGCGTGACCGGCGTGTTCCAGCAATGCGTACAGCCAGAAGAAGGCCGCAAGATCCTCCAGGACATTCACGTCGGCGACTGCGACCATCACGTCGGCGCTAAGTCGCTAGTCGCCAAGGCCATGCGGCACGGTTTCTTATGGCTCACCGCACACGCCGACGCCACCAACATCGTCCAACGATGCGTCGGGTGCCAGAAGTACGCCCACCAGACGCACCTCCCTGGCTCGGCACTCAAGACCATCCCATCACATGGCCATTCGCCATATGGGGCATGGACATGGTAGGCCCGTTCAAGAAGGCCCCGTCTGGCTTCACTCACCTCCTGGTCGCAGTCGACAAGTTCACCAAATGGGTCGAGGCCAAGCCAATAAAAAAGTGTGACGGCAAGACAGCCACCAAGTTCTTATGCGAGCTCATCTACCGGTACGGCTACCTGCACAGCATCATAACAGACAATGGCACCAACTTCGCCAAGGGGGCCATGGTGGAATTTTGTGAAGAACACGGCATACGACTCGACCACGCGTCAGTCGCCCACCCAGAGTCAAATGGCCAAGCAGAACGCGCCAACCAGAGCGTCCTCCACGGGCTCAAGCCGCGACTCTAGGTGCCCCTCGAGTGCACCCAAGGATGCTGGGTCGACGAACTCCCCTCTGTGATATGGGGGATCCACACCTCCGTCAATCTCTCCATCGGGTTCACGCCCTTATTCATGATGTACGGCACCGAGGCCGTAATGCCAACTGATCTAGAGCACGACTCACCTCGAGTCGCCAATTACGTCGAGGCGACCAACGAGGTTGCCCGCCAAGATAACATCGATCAACTCGACGAGGCACGCGACCTGGATCGCTCTCGCACCACCATATACCAGCAAGGACTCCGCCGCTACCACAGCCGCCGAGTGCAAACTCGCACCTTCTAGGAAGGCGACCTGGTCCTACGACTGGCCCAAGACAAGAAAGGCATGCACAAACTCTCCCTCCCATGGGAGGGGCCATTCGCCATAGGCCGAGTCCTTGTCAATGACGCCTACTATCTCATCGACATACGGGGTGACGGCCAGCTCGAGGCCAGGAGGCCATGGAATGTAAACCTCCTCCGAAAGTTCTATACTTAGAACCTCACATTGTACTCCGCTGGCATATATAATGAAATTCATTCGGATCGCACAAATTGTGTCCATTCGCCATATTCTTGTGCCACTCGCACTCATACATATTAGCAATACGCTACTCACGGAAGTCAACCTCTGGTCAAGCGACCGGCACGGCTAAGTAGTGCGGCACAAGGGCACCAGAAATATTTGGGCCTTGGGTTGTCCACGAAAACGCCAACCCGGAGCTGCCATTAGAGTCGCCTAGCCCGACTGGCCCACCGGGCCAAGACGATCGATATACGCTTCTCACAGCGACCTGTCCCTCCCATCCTCGTGCAAAGCGACTCGAACGGTTAAGTACCACGCACGGGGACTCCGCAAAACGGGAACCCCCACGCGGCTTGGGAACACACCAAGTAAGAGAGCTGCCTTGGACTCGCCAAGCGACTGGCCCTACGGGCCAGGGCAGGAGACGCGTTACAAACAACGCATTCACAACCTACAACAGGAACACAACCAATATGGTTGAGCACCACGCCCAGGGACTCGCCTACAAATCAGTCCTACTCGCGCTCAGGGACTCGCCACTCAGAAGATGCAAGAGATAAAACAATGCACAATCAAAACAAAACACAAAAGTATACAATCGAGTTATACCCCATTAAAGGGCGGACGCGCTCGGGGACTCACTCAATCAAAAATAAACACACCACAAAATCCTGGTCGCAATACGAGTCGGATGACTCCCTCTGGCATACATTACAAAATACATTATAGCAGTCGCCACTTGGCATACATCACAAACTGCCCAACTACATTGTTTATTCCATAGGTCCTGCTGAAGCAGCACCACCACCCCCCTTGACACGAGCAAAAGGCTGCCACAGGTTCATCGGGTACATTGTCAGCGACTTCAACAATGATGACCGGAAGAGCTGCTCCGACTTCATATCGTGATGCTCTGGCTCGGGGTCGCCGGGCACCAACACCGTCTCCTGGTACGGCAGCAGATCCCCCATAGCCAGGACCCGATCGGCGTAAGGGGCGGCCTTCACAGTCAGCTTCAGCACCTCTGACATCTCCACCGTGCCGGTCGCTGATGGGTAGCCACTCGTCATGTCGTCAAGGTCGAAGTCGTTGGGGAAGTGGGCGAGACCCAAGCTCAATGTCGTGGTGGCCCCGCGCCTGAACGCCGAGCGCGCCATCCACTCCACGACAACAGGCACCTCCTCTAGATAGCGCCACACCTCCGTAAGCCCCCCAGGAATAACCTCGGTGGGGGACATGCCTTGAAGAGCCGCTTGGACACATAACGTCAAAGTCGTGGCCGCGTTCACCACGGCAGTCACGCACTGCGAAGCGTTGTAGGTCTGAACCACCGGGTCGCTTTGGCCTATCATAGCTGCAAAATTAGACGTTAGTGAAACTACGGACCTCCCCAATTAGGGATTCGCCAAACAAGTCAGGTAAAGACGGAGACTCACCAAGGAGTTTGCGGCAGTTCTCCGTGACATGCTTCTCCAAGGCGGTTTGCTTGTTGTGCAGCCCGACGATGATCGAATCCGTGGCTTTGCGTTCCTCCTCAGCCACAGCAACAGCAGCCTTCGCTCGCTCCTCCGAAGAAACCGAGGACGCTTTCGCCTCCTCCAAGTCTTGGACCAGGGAGGCAATTCATTCATTCGCCGCGTCCAGCTCGGCGACTAGAACATACCCTTCACGGGCCTTGGAAATCGCAGCCGAGAAACCATCTGAAAGAGAAGCCATTAGCGCGCCATACACAAATAGTTCGTACCTAACAGAGGAAAGGACAAAAAAGCAGATACTCACCAATAGTTTCCTAAAGCCCAAACACTGCAAACAAACAACACACCTCAGCATTTACCAAAACAAACTCCCAGTTCCTAGCCGCTGAAATTCAGCGACCAGGAACTCGGGGACTGGAGAGTAGAAAAAAGTGTTCAATTCCTAGCCACTGAAATTCAGTGACTAGGAATTCGGGGACTGGAGAGTAGGAAAAAAGTTCAACTCCTAGCCGCTGAAATTCAGCGACTAGGAATTCGGGGACTGGAGAGGAGAAAGAAGTTTAGTTCCCATCCGCTGAAACTCAGCGACTAGGAACTCGGGGACTGGACATACCTGAATAGCGGCGCCAAGCATCCTGTGAAGCTCTCCGGCGTCAGTCGACGGGATCATGAAGGAAGTGCGCCCACGACGGGACCCAATGTCCACATCCATGATCTCCGGACTCTGCGGAGACTGGGTGTCCGCCACGCCTGGAAATCCCCTAGCCATGAAGCGCGGGAACGTCGCCGACGCTCTGGCGAGGGCACTAGTTGTCGGGGCCGCGCTTCCGGCGTGGCCGCAGCCAAGACTGGCTCCGATCGCGCCGCCACTACTTCTTCGGCGACTGCCGCAACGTCAGGCTCCGCGGCACCGTCATTGGCTGTGGCGTCGTTAGCACCCCCCCTTCTGCTTCTTCGCGCCTTCCACGGGCGCTACATCTCCGGCGGCTTTTCTCTTCTTGGGGAGATCGCCCTCTCCCGTGGTGGCGGCCGGTCGAATCTTTGCCACCGACGGACGACCAATCTTCTTGGCTCCAGACCTTCCAGAATTCCCATAGTCAATATAACAACAACCAGAGGCGAATCGGAATGAAGAACCAATACTCACTTAGCGACCGGAAGAACGCGAAGCCCGGTGCTGATGTGCGTAGGCTTGTCCAATTCTGGACCCAGCTTGCGAGTGAGCCCCCTCTCGAAGACATATGAAGCCCACGACATCGCAGGCTTCCTCGATGACGAAGCCACGGTCGCCGGAATCTCCGGCTCCGAAGACGCGGCCGCTCTCGACAGCTGCAGCGACTTAGACGTCACCGCCTCAGCCGCTTCCTGGCTTGGAACCCCTGAGACCGTCGGTGCAATCGCCGCCAGGGGAACCTCTACCACTGCCTCGATGTCCTTGCCCTCCAACCCCTTCGTCGGGATCGCGCCCTTTGGCACCTTGCGCAAGACTTCGGGGGTGTCTTCATCGTCGGAGTCGTCGTCCGACTCAAACACCACCGCCAACTTGGAGGGCGACATTAGCTTCTTCGCTGGTGACTTGGGCTTATGTAGGGCTTGGCGACACGACCTCGTCGCCTCCGTCGTGTTCGTCCAGGCTACGGCTCGCCTCGAACTCACGTTGTTTCTGCATACGGGTCTTGCGAGCCACAGGTGTTGGGGGAGGAACCTGCTCCTCCTCCCTGTCACTGTCGGAAGAGTCTCCCTCGGAGTCTTCCTCGAGTTCCTGGGGAACCTCTTCGTCGAGCAGAGGGAGCCAGCCCTCCAACACCTGAAAAAGCTAAGAACCACCACGAGTAAACACCAGATGCAGCGACTAAGAGTTGAGGTGCGGAAATAGCGACTGGGAAGGAAACTTACCGTGGGGGCTTCATTCTTCACGGGAGTTTACAGGGCGAACCCGACCGCCACGCTGCTGAACTCCGCATCAGTGATCTTTTTCAGGGCGGCCTTGTAGTCCTCGGCCTCCCATGATTCCTTGCTGGTTCAGGAGGGGTCGTGCTTCCCGCTGTATTCATACATCCAATGCGGCTGAGCCACCAGCAGAACCAGACGCCGCCCGAGCCAGCAGTTGTAGAGGTTGATCGAAATCAACCCCTGGTCCTTCACCTTCTAGATCTGGTCCATCATTTCCGCGATGGCCATCCGCTGGTCTTCGGGAAGCTTCTTCGGCGCCAACCGGCAGGCTCGCTCCTCTCGGCGACGAACTCGAGAAGTGCCACCTCGCCGGAGGGAGTGGATTCTTTTACGTAGAACCAGCTCTTCTTCCACTTGCTGGCGGCATTTTTCGGCAGGAGGAGCTTGACAAAATTGGCCTTCGGCTTTAGTTGGAACGTGACGCCGCCTGCGGCCAACATCAAGCCACCGGACCCCTCACGCCCGATGCGGCCATGGAAGAGCTCCAACCACAGCGGGAAGGATGGTCTGCAACCGAGATAGCACTCGCAGAAGGCGACGAAGATCGCTAGCTACTCGATGCTGTGCGGGCTGAGATCTGATGGTTTGATCGCGTGATACGCGCAGAAGCGGCGGAAGAAGAGCGAGGTGGGGAATCCTAGACCCCTTTCAAGATGGCTAGGGAAGAAGATGAATTCACCGGGTCGCGGCTTCGGCTCGGTCTCGGAGGAGGGGGGAACCCGCCAGTTCCCCTTGCGGAGGACTCCGGCATCCTCGAAGGACTTGAGCTGGGTTGTGGTGCACTTGGATTTTCCCCATGAGCCTTTGGGAGGCGCCATCAGGTAGGATGTGGAATCGCACGGTGCGGAAAGGACGAATCGGAAGGTTGAAGGCAGGGAGATTGAAGACAGGAAGAACGAATATGGAAGAATGAAGAATGTGGAGAAGATTTGCAGAACTGAATCATCACTCCCCTTATATGGGAACGCCACCCGCCAAAATCGGGATAGCCGTTACTCGCGGTAATTGCGCCGAAGTTACCGTTGGAAATTCCAACGGATAGTTTGACCAGAATTGACGGTCCAACTCCTCCATTCCACCCGCTACCCGCCAGTCTTTTCCACTCGCCGAAGCGGCGACTTGGCAGTAGTAACATTCATTGGGGTGGCGAATGGAAACATGGGGAAATTCTCCTTGGTTCTGATGGAGTCCATCGTCGACTCGACTAGACGTCCAAATTGGGCTCGCCTACTCCGAACACCAAAGGGACACCTACGTCTGCATCAATGATGGCCTCGGGGACTACTGATGGGGATATGCCAAAGGGGGTATGCCCAGCAGGACGTTTCGATTGGGCCGAAGGGCCTGTGAGTGTGCCTGAAGTACGGCGACTAGACTACGATGGAAGGAGAGGCCCGGCGACTGGAGACTGGAGGCCCAGGAGCGTAACAGAAGCCCAGTCGGATTAGGTCATAACATCCGAATCCTTATCTTGTTCGGTGGTAGCTTGTAAACCCTAGCGAGGTGCCTCATATATAAACCTCCCTAGGGTATCCTAGAGACGCACGTTCCATCATACACCCCCTCTAGCGACTCGATGCTTAGACGCCGAGCTCGCCACCCCTGTAACTCGCTCTCCAATAATCTAATCTAGCAGGAGTAGGTCTTTACCCTCCGGGGGGAGAACCTGGGTAAACCCATGTGCATCCGCCCCCATCTCGCAACGCAGATGGCCGCCAACTCTTCCTCATGATACAATCAATCGCTGCCAGTGGTAGCGACTGCCGTGGCCATTTCCACGACATCTCCAGTGAGGTTCTAACCCTAACATGGTGGTGGGGGTCACTAGGGACTCACTAGGGCTCCAACTAAGGTCGGCGATGGGGGCGAATGACGTTGCAGACAATGACGGTTTGAACGGTGGTCACGACGGCTCCTGCGGTGGCTCCAATCGCTGGCTTCCTTCCTTGACTGCAGCGGCGGACTCCGTCCAAATTCTGTTGTCGTGGTGCTCGCCTTACTCCGGGGAAAGGTCAGTGAGGTTCCTGGGTGAGTGGGGAGTGGAGTGGTGTGCAGAATGAGGTCTGGGGTGGCCTCTATTTATACACCAGCGTCGACGGCAGGGCGACATGGTCAGGCTTCTCCGGCGACGTTGCTACAGGTCGAGTTAAGCAGGTAGAGGGCATGGGTCGATGCGGGGGACTGTGGTGATCGTCACGTGCGTGACATCATGGCAAGGGGCGGTCTTAGTTGGTCGGGTGACGTCAGTGTTCTATTTAGGTACGCGGGTGTTCATCACTTGGTATGGTGGTCACGGGACGCGCGGCAGTGAACCATCATGTCTGGGTGGTCACTGGTGCTACGGCGACTGCAGGTACGAGCGGACAGAGTGAGGCGCGACATGTGTGCGCGAGGCGGCTGCAGCGCTCCGTCATGCTCTCGGCATGGTGGGGTGTTAAATGGGCGTGGCTGTCTGGGCTCCTCCTTGCTTTGTCATTGGTCAAGGGGTGGACATCGGGTGGCGGTGAGGTGATGGCTACTTGCTAGACATCCTGTGCGAGGGCGGCGCGGCGTGCAACGACTGGTTCGTGGTCGACCGGCATGGCAAGGTCGGTACGGGCATGTCACTGGTCAATGTGGCGAGTGATGCCTCTCCTCTGCACGGCCAAGTACTGGGAATGATCATGGAGGAGTAGTGGAGTGGAATTGGGTACATTTGATGATCAATTGATATATCAAAACATTAGATAGTGGTTGAGGTTGTACTCTGTCTGTGAGGTGTTCGACTTAATGGCCGCATGAATTCATCTTTTGAATTTTTGAAAGATTTTTGGTGAGTGATCTGATTATATGCTTGGTAGTCTATGGTTGCTGGGATTTGTCAAGTGGAAGTTGTTTGAGTGGTTTTTGAAAAGTGATGATCTAGGTATATGAACTTGATTCAATTTTGAATTGCCTCTTAAATAGATTTGAAAATAGTTTCTTCTATTTTGTAAAGTTTGCTTGGATTCACTTTTACTTGGTCTAGCAAGGGGTGAAAAGAATTGGAATTGTTTCTATTAGAAATCTTTTACTATAGATGCCCAAAGTGGGTTAGTGGTTAACTTTTGCCAAAATGACCATATGCTCATATGATCCATATTTGACTTTCTTTTTATTTGATTCTATTTGGAAATGATCTAGATGATGTGGTATTCATCTTTAAGCTAATCCTTATCATTTATAGCAATCAATCATGGCAAATGCACACATTCATACATTACTACAAATCACACATGCATTCATATCAAGTTTAATGATAAAAGTTTTTGTTAACCCTAAACTTGGGTGATTAGAAATTGATAAGCTTGATTAATATTTTTGAGGTGTTACACACCCCCTGGTGGTGCCCCCAGGCCGTGCTGCCACCAGGTGTGGCCGCCCTAGTGTGCCACTTCATCTCCCCTTCGGACCCCGTGTTGCTTCGGGTAAAATATTGACTTTGGATTTTGTCCGGTCCAATTCCGAGAACAGTTCCTTACTAGCTTTTCTGAAACCAAAAACAACAGAAAATAGGCAACTGGCATTGTGGCATCTTGTTAATAGGTTAGTTCCAGAAAATGTATAAAAATACCTCAAAGTATGAACTAAACATAAGAAAGTAGATACTAAACAAGCATGGAACATCAAAAATTATAGATACGTTTACGACATATCAACATCCCTAAGCTTAACTCCTGCTCGTCCTCAAGGTGGTAAGTGATAAAAAGAATAATTTTTGAGGTGACATGCACCATCACAATCTTGATCAAGGTATTCGTAAAACAATGATAGCTGGGATCATAGTACTCTAACATAGATATGAAAGATATAGTTCTAATAATAAGACATAGCAACCATGTTGTAACATGAAAAGGTACAAACAAAAGATTCATGAATAACAATTCTTTGAAAGACGTTTGTTTGTTTCACATATAGAAAACATAACGAGAATGGTATTCAGCTTGTCCCTCATGGTATAGGAAAACATAAATGCATAGGACACCTTCAAAGTTCATAAGGGTGACTAGATACAAATAATTTAAGAACAAGCAATATCAGAGTTATGAATCAATCAACAAGTTTTGGGACAATGCACATTAAACTAAGAATGACCACTATGCTCTCTTAATAAGTTCATAAATATATAAGATGGAGACTCAACATAAAAGTAAAATAAAGGCCCTTCATAGAAGGAAGCAGGGATTCAAGTTTCATAAAGAGCTTCCAAAAATTATGGTACTTATTAGCTTTCAGCTCTCATTGCCCCTATCATAAGCATCTTTAGGTGGTTAAGGTTAAAGTGAACAAATATGAGGATATGCTTGACAAGTTATAAGTTGAAAATCTCATGCCCCTTGCTTACGAGTACCAAACCTCATGCTACTCAACTTTAGTCACGAGTAAGTTCTTGTCATTGTAAGTGCATGTGTATCATAGAGAACCGTCAACGGGGTACCCCTTGCCCCATGATACAGGAGCTATCCCATATCAAAATGACAAGGCAATAGACAATGAGCATCTCAGCGATCTTTTTATTTGCTATTTTCATAGGTTTTTATTGAGGATGCTTCACAGATTGCTCACTATGGTTATGCTACAAGTTTCCACCATGATTAGGCATGGTTTAGGCTAGCCGCCCAGGCGTTTCTCTAACACATATACAAACTCCATGAGCTTACAAGCTCCCCTTTTATTTCACACAGCTGGGATCCATAAGCAAAAGAACATGATATCAACTAAATAATGTGCAACGTTGAAAGCGTTCCCCATGGTAACATGGTTCTGCTAATTCACAACTTATAAAGCGCAAGCATATACGCAACATAGATGGGCACAATGATTCAAGTTTATTAAGTGCAAGAAAGTAAAGTGTGCCATCAAGTTTGTGAGAGCTTGAATCACTAATTTTCACATAACAAGTTTAATTTGGAAGGTACATAAAAACATGAATATACTTGGAATAGCAATAATGCTAATAGGTAGGTATGGTGGACTCTTTGGAATAACTTGGTTTTATTTGGAGTTGGATGCATGAGTGGAACTCATACTTGGTACATGTGGAGGCTAGCAAAAGACTGGGAGCGGCCAACTAAGAGAGCAATAATGGCCATAATCATGCAAAGCGACAAAACATTAGTAATTAAAGCATAAAGTAATATTACAACTCGAAAACTAAATGATCATAGAGGCTATGATGACTGGTATAGTCTTAACATGGTGTGATCATGCGCCAAGTCAACCCAAATAAAGCATCAAAGGAGAATACCACAATATTATGCTTTTGTATGCTAAAACAACGTATGATTCTTTCAAGGCACATTAAGCAATCTCAATTCTTTGGAAAAATTCATGCTACAGCAATAATCACTAAGCATAAAGTCAAAGCAATATCAAATATGACATGATAAAGTATAGGGCACAGTCAAAACAAGACTCCTTTTATACCACTTATAAGCATGAACTTTCCGACTCTTTTCCAATCCAAATCAACGTATTTGAAACTCTTTATGAATGGGGGGGTCCAACCAATTTTTTTAAGAAAACTAAGCAAAAGAAAACTAAAAACAAAACGAAGACGCTCCAAGAACAACACGATTGTGCATGAAACAATAAAAATGAAGTGTTTGGAAGAAAACCTGAGATTTTTATTGATGAAGAAGGGGATGCCTTGGGCAACAACTCTCCCAAATCTTACTTCTCTCTCATTAGAGGTTATTATTGGCACAAAAACCACACACAGAGGATAAGGAGAGGTCATTACTGAAGCAATAACTTCCAAGACTCAACAAAATAAAAACTTACTGAATAAAAATAATTTGGGTTATCTCCTAATAGTGCTTTTCTTTAACGCCTTTGAGCAAGGCTCAGTAATTTGAGAAGATGATCACATAAGAAACATGAATTGAAGCAAAAGAGAGCATAAAGGAGCAAATATGATACATATTTAAGTCTAACCCACTTCCTATGCATAGGAATCTTGTAATAAAATAAATCAAAGAAGCACATAGTAATAAGAATGGGTAGGTAAAACAAGAGCAACTTTGGAACTTTCAATATAAAGAGAGGTGCTTTAGTAACATGAGAATTCCAACAACCATATTTTCCTCTCTCATAATGATTTTTAGTAGCATCATGAACAAACTCAACAATATAAATATCACACTTATCCTCCTTTGTAAGCATGGAGGGTGATCAAATAACGTATTAGTTAAAGAGTTACTCTTATTGAGAGGTAGACATGGGTAGCTGCTCCATTCTTCCTCTTCTTGATCATCACTCTCCTCTTTTTCATCCAATGAGCTTCCAGTTTCAGCAATTTCTTCCTCCATAGGCTCCTGCAAGGCATTAGTCTCTTCCGTTGGTGGAGAGCATCTATTAAGATATTCAAGAATATAGCCATTTTCTTCCTTATATTTATCAAAGAAAAATTTAAGTATATCATAAACCTTATATTTATAAGGTGCATCATCAGTATTTTCAAGCAAATAAGCAAGTTTGAATGCACCCTTCCAAGCAATAAATTCTTCAATTTGTTCCACATCATAAAAGTCATAATTTCCCTTAACATAAGAAGATATGGTAACATCATCATTATAATCACATTGAAAAGGGAGGTGTTTATACCTCTTAAAGCAACAAGATTTATCAAAGCAATAAGTAACATTATAAGTAGAGCACACGTTTCTAGCAACGGTATACAATTTATTAATTTGTTCCCATAAGTGTTTCCCTTTTGTGACAAGCGGTGTTCCTTATAATAATATTTTTGTTCTTCCATGAACCCACCTTGCCAATAAGATTCAGTTTCAAAGAAACCAACCATTGATAGAAAGCATGATAAAGCAAGACAATAATAGACCAACGAAAATAACAACTATAGTAGGAACTAATTTTTTTGTATTTTTGATAAAAATAAACAAGCAAACAAAGCAAAAATAAACTTAAGCAAAACAATAAACAAAGTAAAGAGATTGGTTGTGAGGGACTCCCCTTGTGAATATGTCCTTGACTCCCTGGCAACGACGCCAGAAAAAGGCTTGATGCCTCAGGATACATTGAGCTCGTTGGGAACCCCAAGAGGAAGGTATGATAAGCACAACATCAAGTTTCCCTCAGTTATGAAACCAAGGTTATCGAAATAGTAGGAGCAAGGAAACAACCCCAAGTTGTTGCTACCAACTTGGAATCCTGCACAACACAACCACAAAACCTTGCCCCAACTTACAGTGAGGTTGTCAATCTCACCGGTTTTGCTGAAAACAAAGGATTAAACATATTGTGCAGAAGATAGTAATTGCTTGCAGAAAGTAAACATTAAATAATAAATAGTAGATGATATATCAATGGTAAAAGAATGGACCAGGTGTCAACACCCGGATTTTTAATCCCAGATGCCCGTTATGCCATACCTCGCAATCCCAGGATTACCATTTTTGCGAGATATAACGGATTGGATATCACAGTACATCATCCATTACAAACCATACATAAGGTCTTACACAAATAAGGATCTCATGATCCAGTCTTTAATACAACAAGCAGCGGAAATAAAAGATAAGCGTAGCGGTGGGGTCCATCTTCAGGGGCACAGGCAATCTTGTGAGGCAGATAGTCCTAGTTATCATAGCCGTCCTGATGACCATCCTCCTGATAGTCTCCTTCATAGTCTGGCCATGAGAATAGCCAGGGACAAAAGCCATGAGTACTCTTTAAGTACTCGCAAACTACTATTAACAGGTACTATAGTTCTAAGTTAAAGTGCTAAATCTAAGTTTAACTATAAAGTTAAGTTTCAAACCTAAGCTGAGTTCAGAAGCAAAGAAATATAAAGTAAAGTTCTAGAATCACTTGTTCCCATCTAAAGTGACTCAAGTTTTTGGTCTACTCTAAATTACTAAGTTAAGGGTGTTCACTAAGGTGGAAGGATGGGATCAATCTCATGCCATAGAATGACATCTAAAGGTTTCTAAGTAGGTCAAGTTTTATACTTTTTATGCTACCTTTAAAACAAGTAGAGAACTTTGTGTAAACTAAGGGAGATAAAACTTGTCAATAAGACTTGAGGTACTAATAGTTAAAGGGGGTGTGATCAAAGCATGCTTAAGGCATCTTTGCTTAACCATCTAGTTTGTTTCTAGTTTGCTAAGCACTAAACTTGCAAGGGTTAATCTTGGGTATTGCTAGCTTACTAAGGGTAGCTTGCACTATTAATGGTGGCTTGCCTTGGTTGGTGCAGTGGTTGAAGTTTTCTTCGTCTTTGTCTTGGTAGCACTCCTCCTCCTCGTAAGCTTGGTCGGTACTATCTTCTATAAAAATACATACGGAGTACACAATCACCAAACAATACTTAACTAGGCTAGATAGCATTCTAAGACACACAATTGATGATCTATTATCATCACAAGCATCACAAGTTTAATTCAATAGTTTCAACCTTTTTATTTTAGAAAAGTAATTTCTACTCATTGAAAATTTAACTAAGATTTAATATTCACCACTTAAAAATATGGGATCATGTTGACACATGTCATCACCACATATTCTAACAAGTGGGAATGAGATTTAAGGGTTGGATCAATATTACTTTGGTTTAAGTTCATTATTTAATGATTTAAAGTGACTAGAAATGCCTATATAGCATTATTTTGGTACTAGTCCAAATTCACTACATGTAAACCTTAATATTATTACATATTTGTATAGATATGATGAAATGTGATTTTTGAGAGTTGGAATCAACTCAAAAGCTAACTTGGTTGATTTTATAAAAATGTTGCAAGTTGCAAAACCTTCTATTTTGTTATTTTTATTAGGCGAGATCTATAACTCCAATTGAATTAAATCCAACGGGCTTGGATAGATCATCTCCATACCTTTCAGACAAAATTGGTTTCATGCAATTTGGATTTATAAAACTCTCTGAATTGATTTTCAAACTAGGGGACAGAAACTAGATTCAATCTAAAAAGAAAAATCCAGATTTGAACGGGTGGGCTAGCACGGGAAAAGACTTGGGCCGGCCCAGTGGTGCTCCGCAGCACGAGGCTCAGCTGACAAGAGGTCTCGCTTGTCAACGGCACTTAAAACGCTAAACGGTACGCGCGCTGTGGGCCGTAGGATTAGAATGGGAATCGATGGCTGAGGGTCGTCGTCGACGACGAACAGGTCGCCGGCGAGCTCGAACCCTAGCGGCTCGGTGGGGGTCTGCTGGGGACGTACCAGGGCTCCAACAGGGTTAGCAAGGTGGGCAAACAAACTGGACGACGATGGCGAGGTGAGGCGCGGTTGTGGCGGAGCTTGGGGTGGTCGCAATCAGCGGCGCCCTTCTCCTCCAGAGGCGGCTGCTCCGGCTCCAATTCCGGCGAGCTGCTGCTCCCTTTGCTCCGGCTACAAGTGGGTGAGGTTCAGAGAGGTGAGAGGAGTGGAGTGGTGTGGAGAGAAGAGGCTGGGACGGCCTCCTTTTATAGGCCCGACGGTGAGACCGAGCGGGATGGGCAGGCGACGGTGGCGACATGGCTACGGCGAGGTAGAGGCATGGCTGGGGGTGGCGATCGATGGGCGGTCCCCTGGTGGTGCTCTAGGGATTGAATGCGGCCGTAGGGGCGGTGGCATGCGGTCTGGGCGAGGTGGCGCTCTGAGCGGCAGAGGCCGCAGTGTCCACGGCGAGCGGTGGTTGTGAGGCGTTGGGCGGCCAGCAGGGGTGTCTGGGGGGTTCTCCAGGTCGTGGCGGAGCGGTGGGCGCGGGATGCAGCCAAGGGCGGTCTGTGCGAGCGGGGATAGAGCGCGCTCTGGGGGCGACACCGGCATGGTATGGTGGCACTAGGCGCATGGTATCCTCGGTGGTCCACTGCAGGGATGGGCTCGGGCAGGGGACAGGGGGTCGCGGTGAGGTGTGAGCTACCTCCTAGACATGGAGAGAGAGGCGGGAGAGGGTTGCTGCGGCGAGTGCACGGTCGGCCGGCGAGAGGGGGCTCGGCATGGCAGTGTAGTGCAGCTAGGAGGTAGGGGAGATGCTGGTGTGGGTCTGGTCAGGCTTGAGGGGGGACAAGATGATCAAAGCACCTCCAAATTGCTAGACAAAATCATCTCAAAACAGTATTAGTTAGGCCAATATGATCTTGCCAGCAAGGTGTTTGATGAAATGGCCGCAAGAGAAAAAGTTTTGAATTTTGGTTTCAAAATTTTTGAGTGAACTCCACTAGTGCTAGGTAGTCTCTGGTTGCAAGGGTTTTGAAAGTGGAGCTCAAATGGATGGGTTTGAAATAGGGGTGATCTATGCATATGCATTAGATTCAATTTTCAAATGCCAATGAAAATAAGTAAAAGAATGTTTTTAGCAGATCAAAAGGTGGGCCTTGGTACCTCATTATGTGTACTAGCAAGGGGTACAAAGATCAATAATTGTTTCTGTTAAGAATTGAGTACTAGGAATAGCCAAAGTAGTGTAGTGGATTAAACTGGCCAAAATGACCATTCCTCCTTTTTAATTCTTTTTTATTTGATTTTCTTTAGGAAAAGTTTGGGAATGATGTAGATGATGTTTAAATCACCTAAGAAACATTTTACAAGCATTGGATCACTTAATCATGGCAATTCAAAACAACTCCTATTTTAAATGCACACACATATGAATGCTTTTATTTTTAAATTGAAAAAAGTTTTTGTTAACCCCAAATTTGATGATTTAGATCTTGATAAGCTTGGATTGAAGTTTTGGGATGTTACAAACCTTCCCCCCTTAAACAAAATCTCGTCCCGAGATTTACAAAGAAAACTAGGAACTAAAGAGATCTGGGAACTCTGTCCTAATGTAATCTTCTCGCTCCTAGGTAGCTTCCTCCTCGGTATGGTTGCTCGACTGAATCTTGAGAAACTTGATGCTCCTGGTCCTGGTGGTTCTGTAGGCTTCTTCTAAGATACGGATGGGTGCTTCCCAATAGGTCAGGTCATTGTTGATTTCCACAGCTCTGTGGTCGATATTCTTGAAAACTTCAGTCTTCTCAGGCACTTCCAAGCATTTGCGAAGTAACGAGATATGGAACACATTGTGGATGGCTGACATCTCTTCAGGCAGTTCTAGCTGATACGATACTTTTCCTCGACGGTTCAGAATTTTGAAAGGTCTGATATATCTGGGGGCTAACTTTCCCTTCAGACTAAAGCGTTGAGTTCCCTTCAATGGTGAAACTTTGAGGTATACAAAATCTCCGACATTGAAAGTCAGGTATCTCCTTCTCTTGTCAGCATAGCTCTTTTTCTGGATTGGGCGGTCTTGAGGTGTTCACGGACTTTGTGAACTTTCTCTTCTGCTTCTCAGAGAATGTCGGGTCCAAAGATCTGACTCTCTCCTACTTGCGACCAATTCAAAGGGGTACGACACTTTCGTCCGTATAGGAATTCAAATGGTGCCATCTGTAAACTAGCTTGATAACTGTTGTTATATGAGAATTCTGCGAAAGGCAGGCAATCTTCCCATTTTGATCTGTATTCCAACACACAAGCTCTAAGCATATCCTCCAAGATCTGGTTGACTCTCTCAGTTTGTCCATCTGTTTGCGGGTGATACGCGGTACTGAAGTTCAACTTGGTTCCTAATCCTTCCTGAACTTTCTGCCAAAATCTTGAAGTAAACTGGGTTCCTCGATCTGACACGATGGTCTTGGGGGTTCCATGCAGACTAACAATCCTAGCAATATATAGCTCTGCTAGCTTTGCACTCTGGTAGGTTATCTTGACAGGTATGAAGTGGGCTACCTTGGACAATCTATCAACTATGACCCAGATTGAGTCATTTCCCCTACTAGAAGTAGGTAAACCGGTGATAAAGTCCATTCCGACGGAATCCCATTTCCATTCCAGAATCTGCAATGGTTGCAATAGTCCCGCAGGTCTCTGATGCTCTGCTTTGACTCTTTGATAGATGTCACATTTGGCGATGTAGCTTCCGATTTCTCTCTTCATCTTGTGCCACCAAAATTGCTCTTTCAAATCCTGATACATCTTTGTTCCTCTGGGGTGGATAGAATAAAGGGTATCATGAGCTTCCTTCATGATAATTTCCTTCAGCTCCGAATCTGCTAGCATACAGATACGTCCTTTGTACCACAGTACTCCTTCTTCGTCTTCGGTGAATCCAGGTACCTTGCCTGTACCAATACGACGTTTGATTCCGTCGATACTTTCATTCCCTTTCTAGGCTTCCTTGATTTGGCTAATCAACGTGGGTTGAAGTTCAATGCTAGCTAGGAATCCTTTGCTAACTAACTCAGTCCTAACTGCTCCAACTCCTCATACAAACTTGGTTGCTTCTCCTTGATCATGGTGTTAAGCCTACACGGCAATCTGCTAAGAGCATCCGCTACCACATTGGCTTTGCCGGGGTGATAGTGAATGTCAAGGTCATAATCCTTGATTAACTCTATCAATCTTATTTGCCTCATATTCAGCTCCTTCTGAGTGAAGATATACTTCAAGGTCTTATGATCTGAGTAAATCTCACAGCGATTACCCATCAAATAATGACGCCATGTCTTCAATGCTAGAACCACAGCTGCTAGCTCAAGATCATGGGTCGAATAGTTCTGCTCATGCTGCTTCAAATGTCGAGACAGATAAGCGATGACTTTGGCTTCTTGCATCACAATACACATCAAACGGCTTCTTGATGTTTGGCATGATCAAAATTGGGGCTGATATCAATCTCTTCTTCAGCTCATGGAAACTGGCTTCACACTTGTCTGTCCATTCAAACTTCTTGTCCTTCTTCAACAATTGGGTCATTGGTCGGGCTATGCTCGAGAATCCTTCTATGAACTTGCGGTAATATCCCGCTAATACGAGAAATGAACGGACTTGGGTTTGAGTGGTTGGGGCCTCCCATTCTTCGACATCTTTGATCTTGGTGGGATCAACAGAGACTCCTCCGGCAGACACAATATGTCCTAGGAATCCTACTTCTTTCAGCCAAAACTCACACTTGCTGAACTTGGCATATAACTGATGCTCTCTCAGGGTTTCTAGGATGATTCTCAGATGTTGCTCATGCTCTTCTTCTGACTTGGAGTAGATAAGGATGTCGTCGATGAACACAACTACAAACTTATCTAGGAAATTCATAAAGATCTTATTCATGAGATTCATGAAATAAGCAGAGGCATTGGTTAATCCAAAAGACATAACCGTATACTCGTATAAACCATAGCGAGTAGTAAAGGAGGTCTTCGGAATATCCGTTGCACGAATCTTAAGTTGGTCATAACCAGTCCTAAGATCAATCTTTGAGAATACCTGGGCTCCAGTCAACTGATCAAATAGATCCTCTATCTTTGGCAAGGGGTACTTGTTCTTGATGGTGACGTTATTCAACTTCATGTAATCTGTACACAGATGATTGCCTCCATCTTTCTTGTCGATGAATAACACTAGTGATCTCCATGGCGATGCGCTTGGCTGAATCAAGCCTGTTGCTAACATGGCATCCAACTGCTTCTTCAGTTCCACTAACTCTGAGGGGTTCATGCTATAGGGTCTCTGGGCTATAGGTCCGGTTCCGGGGATTAGTTCGATAATGAACTCAATATCGCAATCCGGGGGCATACCTGGCAATTCATCTAGGAATACGTCGGGATATTCACAGACTACTCTGACTTGGTCTATGGTGGGCAGGGCTACACTCTTGTTGCACTTGAATTGACGGGGTAAGGTTTCAGAGATATGCTCGACAGTTACTCCAGAACTACTGGTCATGGTGATGGCTTTCTTAGCACAGTCTATCAATCCTTTATGCCTTGACATCCAGTCCATACCTAGTACTACTTCCAATCCTTTGGTTCCATGTACAATTAGGTTGGCATAAAAATCTATCCCATGTATTCTGATAGGCACAGCTTTGCAAATTTTTCTAGCTTTTGTAGTTGAACCGGGGATTTGAACTATCATGACATGCCTCAGGTTGGTTGGGTGAATCTTACTAGTGCATACAAATTCTTCGGTGACAAATGAATGCGATGCTCCAGAATCAAACAATACTCTTGCTAAAACTGAGTTGTGTAAAAAAACATACCCAGCACTACATCTGGCGCTTCATGGGCTTCTTCTGCGTTCATGTGGAAGAGACGACCGTTGCGGTTGTGAGGGTTCCCTGGGGCAAATCTTCTTCCTGGTTGAACACGACGCTGCTGCTGAGCTGGGGCATTCACAGGGGCATTGGCGACAGTCTTCTTGGGACACTCATTGGAGTAGTGACCCTTCACTCCACACTCGAAACAAGTGATCTGGGACTTGTCCTTGACTGCGACACGCACAGCATTGCCGCCAGTTCTGGGTGCAGTGTTTTTGTTGTTGTTGTTGTTGCTCTTGGGAGGGGCAGGGTTGAAATTGTTGGCATTGCCGGAGTTGTGATTGTTTCCTCCGAACTTCACATTGCCTCCGCTATGGTTGGGGTAGCTTGGGCGAGAATTTGGGGGTCGGTTGTTCCTTGGTGCATATCCTGGTGAAGGGTTGGGACGGTACTTCTGGCGACTACTGGATCCAGACTGCTGCATCATACGACGCTTGCGGTTGTTGTTTGCCTGGTTAATCTTCGCTTCCATCTGAATGGCAGAGTCGACTAGTTCTTCGAGATCCTGGAAACGGATGTTGACGAGGACAGTCTGCATCTCACCATGTAGTCCGTTCAAGAATCTCTCCTTCTTCTTGGACTCTGTGTTGATCTCATCCGGTGCATATCTGGCAAGTGACAAGAATCTATCACGGTACTCCACCACAGTCATTCTTCCTTGCTTCAATTCACGGAATTCATCTCTCATCCTGTTGACGAGACCTTGCGGCACGTGGGTGCGGCTGAACTTGACTTTGAATGCTTCCGAGGTCATCACCTGGCCATGGTTCATATTGCGGATGCTATTCCACCAAGCTCTGGCATCTCCCGCCAGATAGTGGGTGGCGAAGAGAACTTTCTCATTTTCATCAACTCCTGCAACTTCAAGGTTGTTTTTCATGATCTGTAACCAGTCATCAGCATCTAATGGGTTCTCAGATTGGTTGAAGATTGGGGGATTCGTGTTCTGAAATTTTTTGAGTTTGGATCCATGGTGATCCTGATTTCCATGTCCTTGGTTGTTGACAGCCATTTGGGCGATCTGCTGCAATGTTGCTAAGTTGGCTTGACGCTCGACCCTTCTTGCTTCACGGTCCGCGATGAGATTCTGGAAGATTTGCAGCATTGGGTCCTGTGACGAGCTGCTCCCTCCTTGGTTTCCACGAGTCATCTGAAGATTGAGATAGATATAGGGGTAAGAGGGAAATTCTAAGGTTCATGGTTTTGGGTTTTCGAAGCTAAAACTTTGAGTTAGACTCAGGTTTTTCAACTAACTTCATTTTCATTCATGCAAGCAAGCACCCGATACAACACACACCACAACAATCAAAGGGGACAACAGATGGTTTGAAGAACCATTCTGCCAGCTACGATACAGTGAGATGATACATCTGATGGGTTCGTAGCATGGAAAACAAAAAATTTCTACCGCAAGACCGAACAAAACCCAGATCTAATCTAGATAAAATCCAAGATCTAATCTATTAGACATGTGCAACGAGATAGATCTGTACTAACCCTTGTAGACCCGAAAGCGTTACGAGATCGGATCTCGTGGTTGATGTAGTCGATCACTTGCCGATCTCAAGATCGAGTAGACGATCCTTCCGGCGCCGTGTTCCGGCAGCGCTTCCGCAGTCGGTCACACGTGCGGAGTCGAAGCAGACCTTCCTCTCCCTGTTCCAGCGAGCAGCGGAGGTAGTAGATCTCTCCACGGAATCCCAGCAGCATGACGACGTGGTGGTGGTGGTGGAGTAGAGAATTCTGCAGGGCTTCGCCTAAGCCAGAGCAGAGGGAAGGAGCAGGATAGAGGCGGCTAGGGTTTGAGGATTGGGAGGGGGCAAGGGGGTGGCGCCTCCACCCCTCTATTTAAAGGAGGGAGGCGCCATGGGAGGGGGAGTCCTAGTAGGACTCCCCTCCCTCCTTGGCCGGCGGATTGGGAAGGGGGGAGGAGTCCTCCTCCCCCACTACTCCTTGTCTTGCCCTACAAGGATTCCTTGCTCCTTTCTTGGTTTTCAAGCAAACTCCAAGAAATCTTCTAGAACCTTTCGGAACATTCCGAAACCTTCTAGAATCCCCACACAAATACTCCAGAACATTTCCTAACTTAGAAAATGATCCCCAATATATGAATCTTATTCTCCGGACAATTCCAGATCTCCTCGTGATGTCCTGGATCCAATCCGAGACTCCGAACAACATTCGGTCTCCAACGCACATTCCATATCTACTTAAAACAACTTCGAACCTTAAGTGTGTCACCCTACGGTTCGTGAATATGCAGACATGATGAAGACACCTCTCTGATCAATAACCATTAGCGGCATCTGGAGATCCATAATGGCTCCCACATACTCAACGATGACTTCGTGATCGATAGAACCATTAACATACGAAACCAATTCCCTTTGTCACGCGATATTCTACTTATCCGAGGTTTGATCGTCGGTATCTCCATACCTAGTTCTACCTCGTTACTGATAAGTACTCTTTACTCGTTCCATGATATGTCATCCCTTGTGACCTAGTCACATGCTTGCAAGCTAACTAGATGACATTCCACCGAGAGGGCCCAGAGCATATCTATCCGTCATATGGATGGACAAATCCCAATCTTGGTCCATGCGCTTCAACACATACTTTCAGAATACCCAATGACACCTTTATAACCACCCAGTTACGAAGCGGTGTTTGATGTCATCAAAGTACCCATCCGGTGATGGTGATTAACATAACCTCATGGTTGAAGGATTAGGTTACTATGCATTTGACAGCTTATAGCAATACGAACTTAATGACTTGATCTTATGCTACGCTTACTATGGGTGTGTGTCCATCACATCATTCTCCTAATGATATAACCTTGTTATTAATGACATCCAATGTCCATGATCAGGAAACCATGATCATCTATTAATCAACAAGCTAGTTCAACAAGAGGCTTACTAGGCACTCTTTTATGTTTACAAAACACACATGTATTAGTGTTTCCTTATAATACAATTATAGCATGGGATGCAAACATTCATCATAAACACAAAGATATAATAATAACCACTTTTATTATTGCCTCTTGGGCATATCTCCAACAGTCTCCCACTTGCACTAGAGTCAATAATCTAGATTACATGGTAATGTACCTAACACCCATGGCGTTCTGGTGTTGGTCATGCTTTGCTCTAGGGAGAGGTTTAGTCAACGGATCTGCCACATTCAGATCAGTGTGTACTTTGCAAATCTTTATGTCACCATCTCGGACATACTCGCGAATAGGATGGAAACATAGCTTGATGTGCTTCAGCTTGCTATGTGACCTTGGCTCCTGTGCATTAGCTATGGCACCTGTGTTGTCACAGTAGATGGCCATCGGGTCCAACGCACTGGGAACCACGCCAAGTTTAGTAATGAACTCCTTCATCCATATGGCTTCTTGTGTAGCCTCCGAAGCAGCTATGTATTCCGATTCAGTTGAAGATTTCGCCACAACGCTTTGCTTGGCACTCCTCCAGCTCACTGCAACACCATTCAAAATAAATATGTATCCAGACTGTGACTTCGAGTCATCTGGATCGGTGTTCATACTAGCATCAGTGTAACCGTTTACAACAAGCTGTTCATCACCTCCATAAGAAAGAACCATATCCTTAGTCCTATTTAGGTACTTTAGGATATTCTTGACCATTGTCTAGTGTTCCATTCCAGGATCACTTTGATATCTGCTAGTCAAACTAACAACATGTGCTATATCCAGTCTTGTACACAGCATGGCATACATGTTAGAACCTATGGCTGAGGCATAGGGAATATTATTCATCTTTTCTCTATCTTCTGCCGTAGCCGGACTTTGAGTCTTACTCAAGGTCTTACCTGACAACATGGGCACGAACCCTTTCTTGCTCTCTTCCATTCTAAACTTCTTTAGAACTTTGTCTAAGTATGTACTTTGTGAAAGCGCTATTAGGTGTCTTGATCTATCTCTATAAATCTTGATGCCCAGAATATATGCCGCTTCGCCAAGATCCTTCATTGAAAAACTATTATTCAAATAGGTTTTGACGCTATTAAGAAGTTCTATATCATTCCCAATCAACAATATGTCATCTACATATAGTACTAGGAATGCTACAGAGCTCCCACTCACTTTCTTGTAAATACAAGCTTCTCCATAAGTTTGTATAAATCCAAAGTTTTTGATTACTTTATCAAAACGTTGATTCCAACTCGGGATGCTGCTTGTCCATAAATGGAGCTGAAGTTTGCATACCTTGTCAGCATCACTAGGATCGACAAAACCCTTGGGTTGTACCATATACAACTCTTCCTCAATGTCACCATTAAGGAACGCCGTTTTGACATCCATCTGCCAAATCTCATAATCGAAATATGCAGCAATTGCTAACAAAATCCTCACAGACTTTAGCTTCGCTACTAGTGAGAAAGTCTCATCGTAGTTAACTCCTTGAATTTGTCGGAACCCTTTCGCGACAAGTCAAGCTTTATAGACGGTAACATTACCATCAGCATCTATTTTTCTTTTGAAAATCCATTTGTTCTCGACAGCCTTACGGCCATCCGGTAAGTCCACCAAAGTCCATACTTGGTTTTCGTACATGGATCCCATTTCGGATTTCATGGCTTCTAGCCATTTGTCGGAATCTGGGCTCACCATAGCTTCTTCATACGTCGCAGGGTCATCAGTGTTGTCCACCAACATGACGTTCAAGGCAGAGTCATACCAATCAGGAGTGGTACGAACCCTCATTGACATGTGAGGTTCAGCAGTAACTTCGTTCGAAGTTTCATGATCACCATCATGAGCTTCCTCTCCAATTGGTGCAGGCGACACAAAAACATCTTCCGGTGCTGCGCTACTCTCAACTCCGAGAGAAGGTTCAATAACCTCGTCGAGTTCTACTTTCCTTCCAGTCACTTCCTTCGAGAGAAACTCCTTCTCAAGAAACGATCCATTCTTGGCAACGAAAACTTTGCCTTCGGATCTATGATAGAAGGTATACCCAATTGTTTCTTTAGGGTATCCTATGAAGACGCATTTCTCCGCTCTGGGTTCAAGCTTATCAGGTTGTAACTTCTTTACATACGCTTCGCAACACCAAACTTTAAGGAACGACAACTTAGGTTTCTTACCAAACCACAATTAATACGGTGTCGTTTCAACAGATTTAGATGGTGCCCTATTTAAAGTGAATGCGGCTGTCTCTAATGCATAGCTCCAAAACGATAGCGGTAAATCTGTAAGAGACATCATAGACCGAACCATATCTAAGAGAGTTCGATTGCGACGTTCGGACACACCATTACACTGTGGTGTTCCCGGTGGTGTCAACTGCGAAAGTATTCCACATTTCTTTAAATGCATGCCAAACTCATAACTTAGATATTCACCTCCGCGGTCAGAATGCAGAAACTTAATCTTCTTGTTACGATGATTTTCCACTTCACTTTGAAATTCCTTAAACTTCTTGAAAGTTTTGGACTTATGTTTCATAAAGTAGACATACCCATATCTACTTAAGTCATCCGTGAAAGTGAGAACATAACGATATCCACCACGCGACGCTACACTCATTGGACCGCACACATCGGTATGTATTATTTCCAATAAGTCTGTAGCTCGCTCCATTATTCCAGAGAATGGAGTCTTAGTCATTTTTCCCATTAGACATGCTTCGCATCTTTCAAGTGATTCAAAATCAAGTGATTCAAGAAGTCCATCAGAATGGAGTTTCTTCATACGCTTCACTCCAATGTGACCAAGATGATAGTGCCACATGTATGTAGAATTATCATTCAATTTTATTTGTTTAGCATCTATGTTGTGAACATGTGTATCACTACTATCGAGATTCAATAAGAATAAACCATTCATCTTAGGTGCATTACCATAAAAGATATTACTCATATAAATCGAACAACCTTTATTCTCAGACTTAAAAGAGTAACCGTCTACTTAATAAACAAGATCCAGATATAATGTTCATGCTTAACGTAGGCACCAAATAACAATTATTTAAATTTAAAACTAATCCCGAAGGTAGATGTAGAGGGAGCATGCCGATGGCGATCACATCAACCTTGGAGCCATTTCCAACGCGCATCGTCCCCTCGTCTCTCGCCAGTCTTCGTTTATTCCGCAGCTCCTGTTTCGAGTTACAAATATGAGCAACCGAACCAGTATCAAATAACCAGGCACTACTACAATTACTAGTAAGATACATATCAATAACATGTATATCAAATATACCTTTCTTCTTGATGTTGCCGTTCTTCAGATCTGCCAGGTACTTGGGGCAGTTACGCTTCCAGTGACCAGCACCCTTGCAGTAGAAGCATTCAGTTTCAGGCTTAGGACCAGCCTTGGGCTTCTTAGCAGTCGCTTGACTTTCTCGTCCTTCTTGAAGTTGCCCTTTTCTTAGGCTTGCCTGTTTCTTGAAATTGGTGGTCTTATTGACCATCAACACTTGGTGCTCCTTCTTGATCTCCACTTCAGCAGTTTTAGCATGGGCGATAGTTCGAGCAACGTCTTGTTCATGCAGTGCATATTGTAGTTCATCACAAAGTTCTTATAACTCGGTGGCAGTGATTGGAGGACACGGTGAATCCCTAACTCATTAGGAATCGTTATCCCCAACTCTTGGAGCTTGTTTGCGTGCCCATACATGGTGAGCACGTGCTCCCTAACGGAGCTACCATCTTCCATCTTACAGTTAAAGAACTTTTCGGAGGCCTCATAGCTCTCCACGGCCGCGTGAGTCTCAAAAATGAGCTTGAGCTCCTTAATGATCTCGAACGGGTCGTGGTGCTCAAAGAGCTTCTGAAGCTCCATTTCTAAAACGTACAAGATGGCACACTGACCTGTGGAGTAATGATTTTTCCGAGTGGCATAAACAATCTTTACGTCATCGGTGGCATCTTCTGCAGGTGGGTCACCTAGCGGTGCTTCGAGCACATAGGTCATCTGACCAGCCCTGAGGACAATATTCAGACCACGGAGCCAGTCCGTGAAGTTTCTTCCATTGTTCTTAAGCTTTTCTTTCTCTAGGAACGCATTGAAATTGATGGAGAGGTTCGCCATAATCTACAACAAATTTGCAAGTAGTTTAGACTAAGTTTATGATAAATTGAGTCCAATTTTAATTCTTAAATTAACTAGGTGAACTCCCACTCAAAACAACATCCCTCACATTGTCTTAGTGATTACACGAACCAAGTTCACTACACCAAGTCCGATCTTCACGAGAGAAGATGTAGTTTCATCGGCGAACAATCTTCATGTTCATCATATCACTCATATGATTCATGCTCTACCTTTCGGTATTCCGTGTTCCGAGACCATGTCTATACATGCTAGGCTCGTCAAGATTAACCTTAGTTTCCGCATGTGCAAATCTGGCTTGCACCCGTTGTATGCACACGTAGAATCTATCACATCCGATCATCACGAGATGCTTCGAGATGATGAGTCTTAGCAACGGTGCCAACTAAGGACGAACACTTTATTACTTGAAATTTAGTGAGAGGGATCATCTTATAATGCTACCATCGCGATCTAAGCAATACAAGATGCATAAAAGGATTAACATCACAGGCAATTCATAATTAGTGTGATATGATATGGCCCTTTCTTCTTATGCCTTTGATCTACATCTCCAAAGCACGGACATGATCTCCATCATCACCAGCATTGCGTCAAGGTCAGTGGCGCCGCTTCATGGTTGTCCATCATCACTAGCAACTATTACAACTACTTGGAATAAAGCTATTACAAGATGAATAGACACGCAGGTCTTAACAGAATTAAAGACAACCATTAGGCTCCTGCCGGTTGCCATATTACAACAAGTATCATTGCATATATCAAATAATAATCACAATCATATGATGGCCATATCACATCACAAAACCCCTGCAAAAACAAGTTAGACGCCTCTAATTTTCTTTGATGTTTTACGTGGTCTGGGGCTTTCGAATAAGAACGGATCTTACCTACGAAACTGAACCACAACGTTGATACAAGTGCTATCAAGTGCAAAGTGTAAATTGGATCTATACTATGGTGGGAACCTCAAAGCCACTTGTGCAAAGCAAGTTACACGTCAAGCATGGAGCAAGTCTCATGTGCGATGAAATGTAAGGTTAGCCCGAGCCGCTTCATACCACCATACCGCAAGATGCAAAGTACACAAAGCAAAAGACGGCACGAGCACCAACGCCCACAAAACCATTATGTTCTACTCGTGCAACAGATCTACGCATAGACAAGGCTCTGATACCACTGATGGGTTCGTAGCATGGAAAACAAAAAAATTCTACCGCAAGAATGAACAAAACCCAGGTCTAATCTAGATAAAAGCCAAGATCTAATCTATTAGACATGTGCAACGAGATAGATCTGTACCAACCCTTGTAGACCCGAAAGCGTTACGAGATCGGATCTCGTGGTTGATGTAGTCGATCACTTGCCGATCTCAAGATCGAGTAGACGATCCTTCGGCAGCGTTAGGCGCTTCATGATCGGTCACATGTGCGGAGTCGAAGCAGACCTTCCTCTCCCCGTTCCAGCAAGCAGCGGAGGTAGTAGATCTCTCCACGGAATCCCAGCAGCACGACGGCGTGGTGGTGGTGGTGGAGTAGAGAATTCTGCAGGGCTTCGCCTAAGCCAGAGCAGAGGGAAGGAGGAGGATAGAGGCGGCTAGGGTTTGAGGATTGGGAAGGGGCAAGGGGGTGGCGCCTCCACCCCTCTATTTAAAGGAGGGAGGCGCCATGGGAGGGGGAGTCCTAGTAGGACTCCCCTCCCTCCTTGGCCGGCGGATTGGGAAGGGGGAGGAGTCCTTCTCCCCCACTACTCCTTGTATTGCCCTACAAGGATTCCTTGATACTTTCTTGGTTTCCAAGCAAACTCCAAGAAATCTTCTAGAACCTTCCGGAACATTCCGAAACCTTCTAGAATCCCCACACAAATACTCCAGAACATTTCCTAACTTAGAAAATGATCCCCAATATATGAATCTTATTCTCCGGACAATTCTGGATCTCCTCGTGATGTCCTGGATCCAATCCGAGACTCCGAACAACATTCGGTCTCCAACACACATTCCATATCTACTTAAAACAACTTCGAACCTTAAGTGTGTCACCCTACGGTTCGTGAATATGCAGACATGATGAAGACACCTCTCCGACCAATAACCATCAGCGGGATCTGGAGATCCATAATGGCTCCCACATACTCAACGATGACTTCATGATCGATAGAACCATTAACATACGAAACCAATTCCCTTTGTCACGTGATATTCTACTTATCCGAGGTTTGATCGTCGGTATCTCCATACCTAGTTCTACCTCGTTACTGATAAGTACTCTTTACTCGTTCCATGATATGTCATCCCTTGTAACCTAGTCACATGCTTGCAAGCTAACTAGATGACATTCCACCGAGAGGGCCCAGAGCATATCTATCCGTCATATGGATGGACAAATCCCAATCTTGGTCCATGCGCTTTAACACATACTTTCAGAATACCCAATGACACCTTTATAACCATCCGATTCTGAGCGGTGTTTGATGTCATCAAAGTACCCATCCGGTGATGGTGATTAACATAACCTCATGGTCGAAGGATTAGGTTACTATGCATTTGACAGCTTATAGCAATACGAACTTAATGACTTGATCTTATGCTACGCTTACTATGGGTGTGTGTCCATCACATCATTCTCCTAATGATATAACCTTGTTATTAATGACATCCAATGTCCATGATCAAGAAACCATGATCATCTATTAATCAACAAGCTAGTTCAACAAGAGGCTTACTAGGGACTCTTTTATGTTTACAAAACACACATGTATTAGTGTTTCCTTATAATATAATTATAGCATGGGATGCAAACATTCATCATAAACACAAAGATATAATAATAACCACTTTATTATTGCCTCTTGGGCATATCTCCAACAACATCTCATGCTACGACAGTGCTCTAGTGCATCTACTCATCGTCGATGAAATTGGAGTCCTCATCATCAGTGTATAAGTCCACAGCATCCTCCTCCAGAAAGTCATCATCGTTGCTGAGGTAATAATCCATATCTCCCTGGATATCTTTACCCTCGTCTTCTTCCTTGGCGGCAAGCTGAGCTTCCTGCTCCTTAACGGTCTTCTCCAGGTCGGCCACCTTCTTGCGAAGTCGAGCGATGGTGCGATCCTTCTTTGCACGCTGGCGGCAAAGAGACTGGCGATCTTGGACGAGCAGTGCGAAAGTCTGGGCCTTCTGGTCGGCAATTGCACGGTTCTGGTTGGCTAACTCCCTTGCATTGTCCAGTTCCTGTTGTTTGTCGTGTAGCAAGAAGTCAAGGTTCTCCACTTGACACCTCAATTCTGGGTGACTAGGCATCTCCATCGGCATTCCCATGAAGTCATGTCTTGCATAGTGGGCAAAACGGGTTCCTTGCATCCTGTTGACGCTGATGGCACATAGACGTGCGAGAGCTTCATGCATTGCCCTGGCTAATCCATCTAGCCAGTTGTTCTCTCTCACGGAGAACTGAATTCTTCCAGAAGTTGGTGCTTCAATGCTTCCTCTAAGATCTGCGGTGACTAGCCACTATAGGTCTCCGCCTGGGGGTCCTAGAAGTTGAGCTCCAAGAAACTCCGGATGTGGGCGTCCCAGTAACTCCGACAGTGAATCCAGATCCCTCTCGAAGATCAGTTGACCTCCGTTTCCCAACTGGTAAAACTTGCTGAACTGAGTCTCCATCTACAAGAATTAAGGATGAGGAAGTTAGTGAAGTGATCAAGTGTGTCAAGCTTTAAGTCATAATGTAAGAATTTTGAGGAACATGAATTTTTGAGAAAGAATGAGTTCACAAGGGTAATAGAGGAAATAGTTTTTCATAAATACTCACTTTGGTTTTGAAGATAAGTTTTTGGTTTGGACGTCCATTCTAACTAGGGTCTCCTATGGTAAGGATGGCTCTGATACCAACTTGTCAACACCCGGATTTTTAATCCCAGATGCCCGTTATGCCATACCTCGCAATCCCAGGATTACCATTTTTTCGAGACATAACGGATTGGATATCACAGTACATCATCCATTACAAACCATACATAAGGTCTTACACAAATAAGGATCTCATGATCCAGTCTTTAATACAACAAGCAGCAGAAATAAAAGATAAGTGTAGCGGTGGGGTCCATCTTCAAGGGCACAGGAAATGCTGACGAAGGCATATAGTCCTAGTTATCATAGTCGTTCTGATGACCATCCTCCTGATAGTCTCCTTCATAGTCTGGCCATGGGAATAGCCAGGGACAAAAGCCATGAGTACTCTTTAAGTACTCGCAAACTACTATTAACAGGTACTATAGTTCTAAGTTAAAGTGCTAAATCTAAGTTTAACTATAAAGTTAAGTTTGAAACCTGAGCTGAGTTCAGAAGCAAAGAAAGATAAAGTAAAGTTCTAGAATCACTTAAGTTGGGAAGCTATTGTCATAAACACAACCCTGTTGTGGTCAAGTCAAAGTTCATCATTCATTTCAAATTATTTGGAAAACATCTGACAACGAAACAGTATGGCCATTCCAACTATCCATAACCGCGGACGCGGCTATTCGAATAGTTTGACACTCTGCAGAGGTGGTACACTATCACCACAAGATTTGATACATCTGTCAGGGATAACCCTGAATCATCATACTTAGTATGCAGATAATCAAACATAACCTTCCCTTTACACACCCTAGTATAAGCACCTCTCCTATGAGCATGGCCTCCCAACCATGACCATCAGTCATCTTGGGCACTGCATAGGTGGACATCATTGAGAGGTAGCCTCAGCTCAGACCTCTCCCGTGAGGGAACTAATACTAATGCATATAAATTTCCAGCTAAGCCTTACCCAATTCAGGTAATGTGGTTATACAGTAAACTTGGAATGGTATCGCATCTGAATCCAACCATCAGTTTTATAAAAGGGTTAAGGCTCATGCCTCATCATTTTCATCATCATAACCAGTTGTGTTTCTCAACACATGTCAAAACATCTCAATAGAATGACTCATCATTCCAAGGTTTTCACAATTCATTTTCACCAATTGTTCCCATCTAAAGTGACTCAAGTTTTTGGTCCACTCTAAATTACTAAGTTAAGAGTATTCACTAAGGTGGAAGGATGGGATCAATCTCATGCCATAGAATGACATCTAAAGGTTTCTAAGTAGGTCAAGTTTTATACTTTTTATGCTACCTTCAAAACAAGTAGAGAACTTTGTGTAAACTAAGGGAGATAAAACTTGTCAATAAGACTTGAGGTACTAATCCTATATAACTAAGAAGATCATCCCCACTAACAATATTTATCTCAACATGCAAGGTATCCACCTCAGCATCCACCTCCTAATCAATCACAGCCTGCCACCTAAGCAAATCTGCCACCTAATGCAAAGGAAAAATTAATTATTTGTTTTGAGCTAGACCAGTTTCCTTCCTCCCGAGTGATGTCTGAAATCCCGTGCGGTCGGCTGCCCTTCTTCTCTCCACTCCAGTCGGTTCAGCTTCATCTTCCTATTTTTATTGCTCTGTCCGCTTCTCTTCGCCTACTTTTACCTATTTTACAAATCCCTGCCTGATTCTTACCATGTCCCCTCTGGCCCTTCTAATTCTCCTCCTAAATGTCCATCTATCACATGGCTAATAGCTACCGATGGCTCTTGGAGGTGGATCCAGACGCAGTACATGTTCTTGTGTGAATTTGAACCACCATGGTGCAACCAGGGCAAAACCATAGGGTCATCATTTGGTGCTTCGTCATTGCGTGCATGTTTGAACGGCCTGGTACTGGTATTTTCCCAATGATCAGTGAAGTTGGTACTCTAACTAATTGCCACTATATACTGCAGGAAGTAAGCGACAACATGGATGGCTTTCTCTGTTGTCATGGCATAGTGTTCCTTTGTCTTTGCTGAGTGTACTAAAAGTTGAGAGGTATGTTGGTCAGATTGGTGATGAGTGCTCCCTACCATTTCAATTGGCTTTGGCAATCTCATACACGATTAAATGGTATTCTTTGGCATTTTCTTTATCGGGGAAATCTATATATCAGATCAAGTGGTATTCTTTGGCATCGTCTTTAAGGGAATCAACATTCAGAATATCCTCCAATATCAAGTGAACCTTTTATGGGATTGTTCATTTGCTATGAAACCTGCAGTGCTTTGAGAAAACACATTTAAATCATGGGAAAGATAAGGACTGCAAAACAAGACATCAACATATTGTATGCCAATAACGGCAAACAATTTGAAAATATACTCCAATATTCTATTGATGGAGAATTCAGGTTGTTAGCGCCTAAACATGAACTGACCCCAACACAGTCATTTCCTCCCTTGCATAGTTATTTGTTGTGGTAGACTATCTCTTTCCCCCAAACTCAGAACATATTTCCATGTTTACGTTCAGACTAAGTTTACGCCTCAATTATCTAAAGATTAAGTAATGTTTATGCTCAGGAGCACGATTGTTGTATAGGAAATACTTCAGGGAGACGCGAAGATCATGCAGTATCAGTACCTCTGTTACCTGGATTAATCTCCCTAATCTCTCCCAAATCCTGGTAGAGATTAATCTGGCAGAGCAGTACCTCACTTTCTTGGCCGTATCATGCAGTATATGTACCTCAGTAATGCGGCAAGCACTCTCAATGACTCCTCGGGTACTACATCTCTTCTTTTATGATTCAATATCCATATCCTCCAAAAAAATATCACGGCCAAGATTTGAAGTACTGCTCCCCACCAGATCTCCTCTAGCATCATCACACATCGACTACAACTTTTATATTATAGTGAAACCAAAAATATCTCTATGGAGCTGACTAAGCATTGGCTTCTCTGTGTTCTACGCTTTTTCTTTAGTAAAATATGTTGCACTCAATAACAGGAGCACTAACAACGCATTCAGTGACCAGATATGCAGAGGAATGCGTTCATAGTCTCACACATACAACGAATCAATAATGTTTCTTCCATTTATATTTATTTATTTTTGCTTCAAGTGTTTATCTCTATATACCATTCTCCTTGAGGATCTATATAACATCTAATTTTCAGCAAATGTGCCACAGCAACGCGCGGGGTATCATCTAGTAGTTAAAGGGGGTGTGATCAAAGCATGCTTAAGGCATCTTTGCTAAACCATCTAGTTTGTTTCTATTTTGCTAAGCACTAAACTTGCAAGGGTTAATCTTGGGTATTGCTAGCTTGCTAAGGGTAGCTTGCACTGTTAATGGTGGCTTGCCTTGGTTGGTGCAGTGCTTGAAGTTTTCTTCGTCTTCGTCTTAGTAGCACTCCTCCTCCTCGTAAGCTTGGTCGGTACTATCTTCTATAAAAATACATACGGAGTACACAATCACCAAACAATACTTAACTAGGCTATATAGAATTCTAAGACACACAATTGATGATCTATTATCATCACAAGCATCACAAGTTTAATTCAATAGTTTCAACCTTTTTATTTTAGAAAAGTAATTTCTACTCATTGAAAATTTAACTAAGATTTAATATTCACCACTTAAAATATGGGATCATGTTGACACATGTCATCACCACATATTCTAACATGTGGGAATGAGATTTAAGGGTTGGATCAAGATTACTTTGGTTTAAGTTCATTATTTAATGATTTAAAGTGACTAGAAATGCCTATATAGCATTATTTTGGTACTAGTCCAAATTCACTGCATGTAAACCTTAATATTATTACATATTTGGATAGATATGATGAAATGTGATTTTTTGATAGTTGGAATCAACTCAAAAGCTAACTTGGTTGATTTTATAAAAATGTTGCAAGTTGCAAAAGCTTCTGTTTTGTTATTTTTATTAGGAGAGATCTATAACTCTAATGGAATTAAATCCAACGGGCTTGGATATATCATCTCCATACCTTTCAGACAAAATTGGTTTCATGCAATTTGGATTTATAAAACTCTCTGAATTGATTTTCAAACTAGGGGACAGAAACTAGATTCAATCTAAAAAGAAAAATCCAGATTTGAACGGGTGGGCTAGCGCGGGAAAAGACTTGGGCCGGCCCAGTGGCGCTCCGCGGCGCGGGGCTCAGCTGACAGGGGGGTCCCGCTTGTCAGCGGCACTTAAAACGAAGCAGATGCAGCGCGTGGCCGTAGGATTAGAATGGGAATCTACGGCTAAGGGTCGTCGTCGACGACGAACAGGTCGCCGGCGAGCTTGAACCCTAGCGGCTCGGTGGGGGTCTGCTGGGGATGTACCAGGGCTCCAGCGGGGTCGGCGAGGCGGGCAAACGAACTGGACGACGACGGCGAGGCGAGGCGTGGTTGCGGCGGAGCTTGGGGTGGTCGCAATCAGCGGCTGCTCCGGCTCCAATTCCGGCGAGCTACTGCTCCCTTTGCTCCGGCTAGAGGTGGGTGAGGTTTGGAGAGGTGAGGGGAGTGGAGTGGTGTGGAGAGAAGAGGCTGGGGAGGCCTCCTTTTATAGGCCCGACGATGAGACCGAGCGGGATGGGCAGGCGACGGTGGCGACATGGCTACGGCGAGGTAGAGGCATGGCTGGGGGTGGCGATCGATGGGCGGTCCCCTGGCGGTGCTCTAGGGATTGAATGCGGCCATAGGGGCGGTGGCATGCGTTCTGGGCAAGGTGGCGCTCTGAGCGGCAGAGGCGGCGGTGTCCACGGTGAGCGGTGGCTGTGAGGCGTTGGGTGGCCAGCGGGGGTGTCTGGGGGGTTCTCCAGGTCGTGGCGGAGCGGCGTGGAGTTGCGGCAAGGCAATGCGTGCGAGGATGAGCACGCCTGGGCGGCACCGGCATGGTGCGGTGGCACTGGGCGCGTGGTATCCTCGGTGGTCCACTACAGGGCTGGGCTCGGGCAGGGGACAGGGGGTCGCGGTGAGGTGTGAGCTACCTGCTAGACATGGAGAGAGGCGGGAGAGGGCTGCTGCGGCGAGTGCACGGTCGGCCGGCGAGAGGGGGCTCGGGATGGCAGTGCAGTGCAGCTAGGAGGTAGGGGAGATGCTGGTGTGGGTCTGGTCAGGCTTGAGGGGGGATAAGATGATCAAAGCACCTCCAAATTGCTAGACAAAATCATCTCAAAACAGTATTAGTTAGGCCAATATGATCTTGCCAGCAAGGTGTTTGATGAAGTGGCCGCAAGAGAAAAAGTTTTGAATTTTGGTTTCAAAATTTTTGAGTGAACTCCACTAGTGCTAGGTAGTCTCTGGTTGCATGGGTTTTGAAAGTGGAGCTCAAATGGATGGGTTTGAAATAGGGGTGATCTATGCATATGCATTAGATTCAATTTTCAAATGCCAACTAAAATAAGTAAAAGAATGTTTTTAGCAGATCAAAAGGTGGGCCTTGGTACCTCATTATGTGTACTAGCAAGGGGTACAAAGATCAAGAATTGTTTCTGTTAAGAATTGAGTACTAGGAATAGCCAAAGTAGTGTAGTGGATTAAAATGGCCAAAATGACCATTCCTCCTTTTTAATTCTTTTTTATTTGATTTTCTTTAGGAAATGTTTGGGAATGATGTAGATGATGTTTAAATCACCTAAGAAACATTTTACAAGCATTGAATCACTTAATCATGGCAATTAAAAACAACTCCTATTTTAAATGCACACACATATGAATGCTTTTATTTTTAAATTGAAAAAAGTTTTTGTTAACCCCAAATTTGATGATTTAGTTGATAAGCTTGGATTGAAGTTTTGGGATGTTACACAAGGGTCCATAGTTCACTAGAGGTGATTCTCGTTAAGATAAATAGCATGTTGGGTGAACAAATTACAACGGGGCAATTGACAGATTTGAGAAAGCATACCATGCATATACTAATCATCTTGACTCCTATAAGATTTGATTGGGCATTACAATATTATACATAGACTGTAATCCAACTGCATCTATGACTAATAATCCACCTTCAGGTTATCATCCAAACCCCCTCCAGTATTAAGTTGCAAGCAACAGATAATTGCATTAAGCAAAGCGTGTAAAGTAAACAATATGATTGTCCTATGGACAAAGGATTGTTGTTTTCTCCCTAGTATCAACAACACATCTAGCACCTTAGAGATTCCTGCCACTTCCCCAGATTACTAGAGGCATGAACCCACTATCGAGCATAAATACTCCCTCTTGGAGTTGCAAGCATCTAATTGGCCAAGATAGCTACTAACAACGGAACGCATGCAAGATCACAAATAACATAGACATGATAGAATCAATAATCAATCTGAAATAGCATCTCAATATTTATCGGATCCCCACAAACACAACATGTAAGATTACAAATAGATGATCTTGATCATGAAGGGAGCTCACAAGATCTAAACATGATAGCACAAAGGAGGAGAACCAATCATCTAGCTACTACATGGACCCGTAGTCCAGGGATGAACTACTCACGCATCACACCGGAGGCAGTCATGGTGATGAAGAAGGCCTCCAGGATGATCTATCCCCTCCGACAGGGTGCCGGGAAGATCTTCGAATCCCCCGATCTAGGGATCAAGATGGCGGTGGCTATAGACTCTTTCGTGGATTTCTCATTGGGTCTTTGATCGGGTACTTAGTGTTTTTGTCCCGAGAGGATTTTATAGGCGAAGGGGCAAGGTCAGTGGAGCACCAGGGGGCCCACACCCCCTGGTGGCACGCTCCCCTAGGCCGCGCCGCCACCAGGTGTGGCCGCCCTAGTGCACCACTTTGTCTCCCCTCCGGACTCTGTGTTGCTTCGGGTAAAATACTGACTTTGGCTTTTGTCCGGTCCAATTCCGAGAATATTTCCTTACTAGCTTTTCTGAAACCAAAAACAGCAGAAAACATGCAACTGGCACTGTGGCATCTTATTAATAGGTTAGTTCCAGAAAATGTATAAAAATACCTCAAAGTATTAACTAAACATAAGAAAGTAGATACTAAACATGCATGGAACATCAACAATTATAGATATGTTTACGACGTATCAACGCGTTACATAACAAACAAACACGGTCACCCTAAGAAGAAAGGGATAAGCACTGCAACGACAGGAGGCGATGAAATAATGACGAAAACTCAGGACCAAGTTGCATCGCAGCTAGTTTTTTTGGGTGAAGGCAATAACAGGAATGACGACTACAATAGCGGGTACCGCCGCAATAGGGATGAAGGCAGAGGAATCCAATCAACACAGTGATATCATCCACAAGCTCGGGACCCACCCATGTCCGCAATGCAACTATTGGAAGGGCCCTATAATATGCACTTTTACGTCGACTCAGCAGGGAAAACACAATCCAACCACCTCATGAAAGACTGCCGAACGTTCTTAAAAATGCAAGAGCTATGCAAAAGCAACCGAATCAGCAAGACGAGGATACACATCCACGCCTAGCACGCTGGCCATTGGTGTGCCACCTCCACCAGCAAGGCAACCACAAAACACAACTGATAAAAAAACCTAATACCCTAGGTCAAAGGGGTCAATGTCAATGATTCAAAAATGGCGTCCATCCAACAGAATTCAGAAGCTAATCATAAGACAAGTCAACATGGCAGAGGTGGATCCACCAGCCACACCCAAATATCTCCATTGGTTAGAGCAGGAAATCACATTCAGCAGAGTTGATCACCCACATCGAGTACCAAGACCGGGTCATTCGGCCTTGACAGTTGAAGAACAAATTGGTGAGTTCGACATGAACAAGGTCTTCATGGACGCAGGAAGCAGCATAAACTCGATCTATGCCAAAACACTAAGGGCAATCAACTACCCCTTGGCAAATATGGCAGCAATAGAAACATCCTTCAACGACATAGTACCAGGTAAAGCCGAAATTCCTTTAGGTAAAATTTTCCTTAACGTCATTTTTGGATCCAAAGAAAATTTTAGGTGGGAAAAACTTGAGTTCGAAGTCATGGATTGACCATCACAGTATCATGCGATCCTGGGACGCCCAGCTTTCGCACGATTTATGCCAGTCCCACACTATGCATACTTAGTCATGAAGATGCAAACACCAAAGAGACTCATAACATTAAAAGGAAGTTTCACGTGTTCTGACAATTGCGACAGGGTGTTCAACAAAATCTCTGAATCTTTTGGTATGGCAACAGAGTTCGAGAAGCTCAAAAAGACAACAACCGCAGAACCTCTGGCAGTAGCACATGTCAATCCCGACCAGGCCTTTGACACCGCGAAAGACACAAAAGAAGTACAGATCCACCCCACCGACACGAAGAAGAAGACATGTGTGGCTTCCAACCTTGGGAATTCCCAGGGAACTCGCTGAGCACGCATTAAATTTAGATCCAAAAGCAAAATCGGTAAAGCAATCGCTTCATCGTTTCGCAGAACCAAAGTTATTGGGAAAGAGCTACATCGCCTTACTAACGCTAACTTCATAAAGGAATCGAAGAAAGAAGAATGGGTCACAAACCCAGTATGCCTCCCGAAGAAAAACACCAAAGAGCTGCAGATGTGCATTGACTTCACCGTATTAAATAAACATTATCCAAAGGATCACTTCCCACTGCCGCGAATCGATCAAATAATCGATGCAACTTCAGGATGCGAACGTCTTTCCGTTTTGGATGCACATTCAGGATACCACCAGATTCGGATGAAGGAGGAAGATCAGGAGAAAACATCATTCGCTACACCTTATGGTGTATTTTGTTACACAAAAATGCCCTTCGTCCTCAAGAACGCCGGAGCAACATATCAACAGATGATGCAGAATTGCCTAGGAAGCCAAATTGGCACAAATGTACAAGCATATATTGATGATGTGATAGTTACAACAAAGGAAGGATCATCACTCATCAAGGATCTCGAAGAAACATTCAAAAATCTCGATAAGTTTTGCATCAAATTAAACCCGACAAAGTGTTCCTTTGGAGTCCCAGTAGGGCAACTCCTGGGATATCTGGTATAAGCAAGAGGAATCGAAGCCAATCCCGAGAAAATACAGTCAATTTTGACAATGAAAAAACCAACAAATCTACGAGGTGTACAACATTTGGCTGGGATAGTGGAAGCACTCAACCGCTTCATTGCTCGACTAGGAGAAAAAGCACTACCATTTTACGCTCTAATGAGGAAGACGAATAAGTTCGAATGGACTGAAAAATCTCAACACGCTTTTGAGGACCTCAAAAAGACACTCTCAGCGCCTCCTGTCATCGTGTATCCACAAGAGAAAGATCCACTACTTATTTACATTGCTGCTACAAATCAGGTGGCCAGCACGGTTCTGGTCGTGGGGCGACCCGAAGAAGGAAAAACCCACGATGTTTAGAGGCTAGTTTAATTTTTGAGCGAAGTCCTCTCACCATCCAAACAAAGGTACCCCACATTACCAAAAATTAGCATATGGAATATTTATGACAGCACGAAATCTACGCCATTATTTTTCAGAACATCTGATCATAGTGGTCAACGAAGCACCTCTGTCGAACATCCTCAGTAATCCAGAAGCAGTTGGGTGTGTCTCTCTCTATGGGGAATTGAATTATCCCCTCGGGACATGACGTATGAGAAGCGTACAACGATTAAGTCACAAGTTCTACCTGATTTCATCACGGAATAGACTGAGTTGCAATGCACGGGTCCACCCGATCTTTCTAGCGCCTGGACAATGTACTTCGATGGATCAGAAAGAACAGAAGGAGCAGGAGTAGGAGTCATACTAATATCACCGCAAGGTTATAAGATGCGGTATATACTTCGGATGAGCTTTGCGAACGCATCCAATAATGAAGCTGAATACGAGGCCTTGTTGCACGACATGCGGATGGCTAATATTGCGGTTCAACTCGCATATTTTTTTTTGGTGATTCCAATCTTGTAGCACAGCAAGCAATGTACAAGTGTGATGCTGTCAACGACAACATGATTTCTTACCATGATCTATATAGCATCATGGAAGCTCAATTCGATGGATGCGAAGTATCGCACATAGGAAGAGCAAGTAATGAAGAAGCTGACAATTTGGCAAACATCGGGTCCCTGTGCTTACCAGTGCCACCCGGAATTTTTTGGGAAGAAATATATGAGCATTCTATCAAAGCAAAAAGAGTTTACGAGGTCGTAGCACCGAAAATAGAAAAAAGAATAAGCCGCGAAAAGACTCGGGGGCTCCATCAGAAAGTGCAAGCACAGAAGAGGCCATTGAAGAAGAACCAGAAATTGATGAGGTCATGATAATATAACCTACATGGATGCAGCCATACATAGCCTATATGACTTGGGGATAACTACCCGAAGATGTGACAGAAGCCCGACAAATCACTCGGAGATCCAAACCCTTCGGGATAATTAAGTGAGAGTTATAAAAAAGAAGTATTTCGGGTGTGTTACAGCGATGCGTCATGCCCAAAGAAGAAACTATACTCAATAAAGCACATGAAGGAATTTGTGTCCATCATGCTAGCAGCTGAGCAATTGCAGCCAAAGCATTCATGGCAGGATTTCATTGGTTCATAGTAGTCCAAGATGCAAAAGACATAGTTAGAACATGCGAAGCATGTCAACGATTCACAACAAAACTTGGAGCACCTACCGCTGAATTAAACCCTATTCCTCTGGCTTGGCCCTTTGTTCAATGGGGACTTGATATGGTAGGTAAACTTCACAAGTCATCTCTAGGAGGACACGTCTTTCTGCTAGTAGCAGTCGACAAATTTACTAAATGGATTAAAGCAATGTCGGTCACCACTCAATATGGAGCTTTGGCTGTGAATTTTATACAGTCCATAGTATTTCGGTTTGGCGTGCCAAACAACATCATTACAGACAATGGAACTAATTTTACTTACATTGAGTTTAAGGAATACTATCAGGACATGGAATCAAGGTAAGCTACGCCTTAGTAGCTCATCCGCAAACCAATGGACAAGTGGAAAAAGGCAATGGCTTAGTAACTACTGGCCTCTAGAAAAGGTTGCTCGCACCAATCTATATAGCGAAGGGAGCATGAGTTGATGAGTTACCATCTGTTTTATGGAGTTTGCGAACCACCCCTAATACTGCAACACAAGAAACACCTTTCTTTCTGGTCCATGGCGCTGAAGCCGTCCTTCCAGTCGAAGTTTCACATGAATCTCCCAGAGTAGCTGCATACGATGAAGAGGAATAAAGAGAAGAACTCGAGGATGACGTTGATGCACGCGATGAAGCTCGAGATGAAGCCCTACAAATAGCTACTTGTAGGGGATCCGCAGGAGAAAACAAAAAAATTCTTACGTTGGAACCCCAAAAACTGCCTAGGATCTATCTATGTAGTAATGCGGTAACAGCCAATGCGTATAGAATACATACCCTTGTAGACCGTACGCGGTTAACATTCCGAGGGGAACGTGATTGATGTAGTCGTACTCGTATCCGACCTCAAGGTCGCGAAGCTCCTCGCAGGTCACCCCTTGCTCCTTCTTTATCATGCAGGAGCTCCAGCTCACGAAATTCAAGCGCCCCAAGTGTTGCGCCTCGTGTCTTCGTACACATCCGGTGCACGATGAGACCTCCGGCTCCCCGATCCCGCTGGGAGTGCGGAAGTTGATATCCGGCTAGAAATCACTGCGGCGCAACGGTGTACTGTAGGTGTGCCTCGTTTGCACATCCCAGACTTGGGGACATGGTCACAAGGGCTAGAGAGAGAGGGAAGGAGGAAGTCAACCAAAGGACTTCTACAAATATTGGTGTGTATTGGTGTGTTTTAATCCCACCAATGGGCACCTCTTTATATAGGCTAAGGGGGTGTGCCTTTCTCAAAGGCTAAGCCATGTGGGACTAATTACTAAAGGAAAAAAGGCAGGAATTTCGTGCACAGCCGGATAGGCTGTTTCTGCTCAGCCCAATAGGCAAAGCAGCAGCCAAAAGTGGCCAGCCGGGTGAGCCTGACGCCACACCGGCGTCCCAGCTTCATGCGAGCCAGCCCAGGTGGCCTCATCGCCCCCGTGGCGCTTTGTTATTGCGTGGGTCGTGCTCCGGCTAATCATGATGGCGCTCAGATGGTTAATCATGCCGGCATGGTTTAGTTTCATGGCGCGGCGTTTTCATCCGCTGCCCACTCAATTGCAGGCCCAAGACTCGCCCTATGCTGACAATTATCCGCCGCCCATGTGGGCTTTGGTTGTTTTTCCTTTTCCTATTTTCTGCAACTTTTCTACTAGGCTATTTCCCTTCGGGGATTTGGCCTAATATAAAGTTGCCTTTATAAATCTTAATCTAAATATTATTTAGTATATATTAAGGACATATTCATACTACTCCCGGGTGTAACTACACCCACATGTGTTTCACACCATATAGGTAGTACCTATCATACCGAAGAGTATGTACGCGTAGTATGAAGTATTATAAGACTATTTGGTAGTATATATACTACTTTTGAGGTAGTATGTATAAGTTTTTCACATACTCTTATTTTACGTACAAATATGAAGGGTATTTCGGAAATATAGTGCAAACTATGGCTCCACTTGCATTTTTTTCACGTGACATGATTTGAAATATCTTAGATGTAGTATATGAACATACTCAAACCGATAAAGTATCACTTATACTTTCGTATAAGAGTATATAAGACGTGATTGTAACTACACCCAGGAGTAAGAAGGATTTTTCTATATATTAATTCATAATTAACATATAATAAATGTATATTTAAATTCCCATTTATCCGAAAACACTTTTCTGGTCTTTTCCTTTATTCTTTCTCCGAACAACTTCGGATCTCTCCGTGGAACATTTCCGGCTTTCTCTTTCTCTACTATGATCCTCACGAATGACCGCTCTCATCGTACCCTTAAGTGTATCCTATCACGGCTCGAGAATGCTCTAGAGATGATCTAAATCAATGATCAACAGAGGGATCAAGGATATCCATGTGACCCCTATGCATTCTTGATGACAATGTCGTTTGAACCGGTAAATATAGTATCCAATTTCCTTTTGTTTCTTGATACGACTTGTCCGAGATTCGATCATTGGTATCCAATACCTTGTTCAATCTCGTTAACAACAAGTTCTGTTTTCTTGTTACTGTGATATTACATCCCCGTGACCGAGTCACATGTTGCAACATTTATGGATGTAATCTCACCAAGCCGGGCATATGTATCTTTACCTGTCATGTGGGTGAACAAATCCCGGTCTTGCAATCACGTGTCATCTACTGTTCCTTTGGAATACCCAACATACACCTTTATGGTCACCGTATTACCAGATGACGGTTGATGCAGTCTAAGCAGCCTCGGGAAATAGTGAGTAATATGAGCTCACGTCTAAGGAAAAGGAGTCTAGATTTAGCTATTGCAACAATGAACTTATATGACTTGATCATGTTGCAATCCTTCGAGGAATGTCCATAACATCATTCTCCAATGATATGACCCCATTGTCAATTGGCATAAATGCCCATGATCTTGAAACCCAGATCATCCTCATGACCAACGAACTAGTATGAATAGAGGCTACTAGGGACTTGGTTGTTTCATACCACACCTATACCAATGTTTCTACTTGGCACAGTTATAGCACAATATGAAACTATTATAAACTAATTGAGATATGACAATAAAAACCTATTTATTAATTGCCTCTAGGGTATATCTCCTTCAGTCTCCCACTTGCACTAGAGTACAAATAATCTAGCTCGCATTTTACTCATATAAACCATATACCATATGCGTTTACAGATCATGCATGCTCATGGGAAACGTCATGTCCATGTTCTGTTTTACCAGATCATTATGTCTTTTGCAAATCGTTAATGTCTTTCTAATTTTGACATTCACTCCATTATCTTATAATGGTCAAAGCATTTGTTTGGCAACAAAGTGAGACTTTGTTTCTAGTGTTTATAATGACGGTCATTTTCACTATTGTCATCTAAACTTCGAAACACACTTTGCTATCATTTGTGTATATACTGTAGTCATGGCAGCAGAACAAGGCCGGATTCCAGGAGCTTATAGTGACTTTAGATCAACCTCGAGGGCTTTCTCATGGGCATTGGGCCCTGGGACACATCATTCTACGTTAAAAGCGAACTAGCCCCGCCATAACATTATACATCACATTAGATGGAGCCTTCATACTTCTATATCTATGTAGATCCTAGTGCATGAAATGCAACTATGCCACTTACTTTGCTTCTTGCCATTTAAGTACAAACTTAATTATGCTTCAGTGATCAACTCAGGAATCACTTAAAGACACGTTCTTATAGTTAAGACTTTGTCCTACCAACCAGAACTTTGGGTCACTTTATGTTGAGTATACAACATGGTTATATGGAAGAACCTATGACTGGGGCATAGGAGATGCGACGCATCTCTTTCTTTCAACCATAGTTGCAACAATAACTCAATGCTTCATATAGCAAGAACTTCTTTCTTACCTTGTTCCATTCTGAGCTTCTTCAGAATCTTGTCTTAGGACATTCTGAACATATTTCAGAATCACGTCCAGGAAGCATTCGACATTTAGCGTTTATTAAACTCACTAATCTATCTCGATAGATTTTCTTGTTTAATAACTTCAACTTCATCCTTATTTATCTATTTAAATATTATTAACACCAATCACATCATTCATATATATCGTCCACATATCACAGAATGATTTCATGCTCCCACTCAAATATGACATTCATGTTTGAGATCCAGGGATTTCACTTAGCTCCCACTCAAAATATCTCAGCTACATATTATGAATTAGCCAAGCTGATTTGCTCCCACTCAAATCCAGGTCCTCTCGACAATCTTGGACATTCCAAAATTCCTTGATCACCATCAAATCGAGAATCCTCCTAACGAGATTTCAATGACCATTCATTTCTCGTACTTAGGTCCATCACGCTTCTTTGTATTTCGTAGGTATGTCTTGTTCAAAACATGACAAGTGAATCAACAATATAATTCCACAAACTTGTAGAATATATAGTTGAATCCTACTTTCTTTAGCAAAAGTATTTATTTGAAACTTTATGACATTATCATTGGTTTCTCCTCTATTTGTAGAGTTTGGGTTCATGGAAAAAATTCCACTATGCCACTCAACAGTTCGGAGGTAAGGTCAAATACCTTGTTTTGATCTTTTACTTTCTTCCACCTGTATCTTCATCAATACACGTCAACTTTGGACAACAACAGGTTTGCCCCTTTTGTGGAAGATGCATTCATAGCTTCCTAAGAATGCTCTACAAAGACTTATTTATTCGCCACGACTTCGTCTTATCGGAATCTCCAGAAACTCGAACGTGCCATAACACTTATGGTGTTGTTTCCACGAATCTTTTAGATGTTCCTTTGTATTTCAAATTAGTGTTACTTATTTCGATCTCTAACTCTAAATGACAACTATAATGCGGTGACCCAGCATACCACTGCATGCGTAGTACACTATAGTCGTTGACATGACATTTACAGAACACCGTTCCGTAAATATCACATCCCTTAGAGTGGTACAATAGAAACATTGTGGGTCCATATTACAAACATACACACTTCATTATTATTACAAACCAGAAGTTCCAACTGCAAGTGTTACCACATTACAAACCAAGCTTAAGTAGTTTCAACGGAAGATATAAGAATCAAACTCATACTCCAAATTGAGCTCAACAAATTATTCTATAAAGGTCATGGTGCTCGGCTCAATTGTTTACTAATAACTAAGACCACTACTCGGACTCGTTGCCCTGGACTCTGTAGCGTATCTTGTAGTCCACCCCTTCAACGCCTCGGGACAGGTCTGGCTCTTCATAGTAGACATCCTCTTGTCCTTCAGCTGCGTACATTGAAGGGTCTTCTGGATTCTCAAAGTCTAAGCAGGGCTTCAAAGGAAAGAGTGAGTAACAGCGTTACCTAGCATGTTCATTATACGCAAGGTGGGAAGTTTGATGCTCTATCTACCACCTCGGACGATACGTCCTTGGTACTATGCAGTTTTCGTAAACATTTCTTCAAAGATTGATTTTATTATCAAAAGCTATGCCCATCAGCCTTCACAGGTTGACCAAAACTTCATGGAGTTCCTTTCCTGACGCGTTCGTAGCTCCTTCCCGGAACAGGGAGTAACATGTCACAATTCTTACACTCCTGCAGAGGTGCGTTGCTTTAGCCATGAGATATCAACTCCTTATTTCACAACTAGGCGTACTTTCCCGTCCACAATTCCATGATGTGGGGCCCACTAGGTGATCCAAGCCAATCACTTCCCTCTCCGTGATCCCATATGTCTACACGATCCTCCGGGGCTGACTACACCTCCGTTAAGCCCCCATTTAGGGCAAGCTACAACCCTGGTGAGTTCCCGAAGACTCTATGAGCCGGTTATGCCCCTGGCAAGCTCCATAAAGGTCCGACTGTACCTCCGGCAACCGCTCATAGATAATCTAGATACCAAAAACGTGGAGCCTAAGGGTGCCCACCCATATGATGGATCCGCACAAGGAATTCACAGCGTCACATTAAGGTCATCTTGCCTCCATATGAAAGGAAGAAGATACAACTGACTTCTCTCTCCCATTCCGAATCTGTCGTCGGATTGATGACAAGTACGCCATGAGGGGGTCCTCGAGGCGTGCGGAAGAGAGGGGTGTGAGACGTACGGTGTTCCGGGACGGTGAGCACACAAGTTTACCCAGGTTTGAATCCCCCGGCTTTGGACGGATCCTACTCCTGCTAGCAATCCAGTAATACGGCAGAGCCGGAATATGGGTTACAAGTGTTTCGCCTGTGCGAGTTGAGGATCTAAAGTGTTGATATGCCCTAAAGGCTCTCCCTAGGATGGTTTATATAGATATCCGGCCTAGGGTTTACAAGAGAGATCTATCCAGCTACGACTAAGAGTCGGTTACAGAGTACATCTTGAACTACAAGTAACACTATGGGCCTAAGTCGGTAAGTCTTCAGGGACTTCCCGTAGCCGGATTGGAATCCGTCTTTCTCCCTGAATGGGATGCCCGTGAAGCAAAGCTCTAACCCGAAGTGGGCCACCCTGGTTAGTGAGGAACTGTGAGGATACCCGGAAAGTATATCCCCAACAGCAGCCCCCGGAGGCCTCCAAGATCCAAAGTCGGATTTATCATCGTCTAGCTTAATCTTCGGCTTGCAGAATCTTGAAGGGTTCCTGAAACTTCACAACAAAAAATACGATTCGGGTCTTAAAAAATAAGTTGGACCTATCAACAGGTTACTCGGATTTTCTAGCTTGATTTCAAACTAAGTCGGAACTTGGTCTCTAACGCCACCTGACACAAGTCATGGTCAAGTCACATCATCTGACAGGCATTTCGTCAGCACGACCGTTGGTGGGTCCGTGGTTCGCGGAACTAAGGCGCTGTTTCAATGCGTGCGTGGAGATCGAGGTGACGTAATCATCACGTGGGTCCTTCCCAGTTCCTTCCACGACGCGTGGCGGTTACACTATAGCATCTGCATGAATCTTGGTGCAGATAGGTGGATATAAGGGGTTAGGATTTTCTCCTTCTCCTTTCACCTGTCCTTTGCCTTTTCCTCTCCTCCCAATCTCTCTACACGCACAGAGCTCCTCCGTTCCTCCCCCAAAAACTCCCAGCGCCGCCCATTCTAGGTCAACCGCTCGCCGGAGAAATGGCTTCTTCTTCCTCCTTCGGCTTGGTGGCAGCGGCGGCGACGGCGGCGACGGAAGCGGTGGCGGAGAAAGAGAGCTTCCGTGGGCTCTAGATCCCCTGCGTGCTCGACGACGAGAAGCTCCAGAACGTGGAAAAGGAAGGGCTCCTCTGCAGCGACATGGCGGGCGGCTTCAGGAAATCGCCCCCAACTCACCGGCCGTGGCCAGGTCCATTTCAGCACCCACCAAGACAGAGGTTTGTCGTTTCCTCCCTCGGAGTTCTTCTCCGAGGTCATTGATCATTACGGAGTTCAACTCCATCATCTTCCTCCCAACTCTCTCTTAGAGATGAGCACTTACGCTTCTTTGTGTGAGGGCTTTCTCGGCATTAGGACGAGCTTGACTCTATTCCGGTACTATTTTCATGTCCGGAGAAACTCTATTACTGCCGGTGTTCCTTATATCACCGGTACTATTAGTTTTTCACTTAGACGCGAGCGCGCGTATCCCAAAATCTTAGCAAGTGACTCAGTCAAACAATGGCCAGCCACATTCTTTTACCATAGGGATATTGCGGCTCCCAGCAAAGCCACTGCTTTGCCGGCTTTCATTGACAGAGCTGCCACAGCCCAACCGTCCTGGGATGAGGCTCCTCCGGCTCTCACCGACGATCTGATCCTCGCTAAGAGGCGGATCGAATACTTGATCAAACACAAAGAACTGAAGGGATCCGACTTGGTCCAATGCTGGGTCTCACGCCGGATCCAGCCCCTTTAGTACCATGGAGATCGACTGATGCACTCCATCACGTCGTCCAAGAAAGACTTCCTCCGCATCAGCCCCAAAGCCTACACCACACAAGGCTATATAAGCCAGATCAAGTGGCTGATCAGGGAGCGGATTGAGAGGAGGATCCCGGAGGTTTCTCTGGATATGCATACGGCAGATAACCCCGTAGTGCCGGTAAGCTTCTAACAGTACACCTTTTTATGTGTTTCAATCTTTGAGTTATATTGCAATACTGATATGTTTTCTTCTTTTCAGCTTGCTGACCTCCCCAAGTCGGAACTTGCTCCGCTCGAAGGATATCCTCCGGAGTTCTCTCAGGAGGTAGAGGTGGTCCCATTGCCGGACCTTGCGCTCAAGAAGCGCAAAGCTCCGACAGTGGATGTTGGCACAAAGGAGGTGCCCGTCGTGAAGAGGTAACTTTCGATCACAACTTCCGCCTTTGTACTTTACTCGAATTTCTTTCCGAGATGTAATGTTTCCAACTTTACTACATTTCTCAAAGCAAAACCGCTCATCAAGGGCAAGGGGAAGGGAATTTCTTCGAAGCCCTTGCGTCAGACGAATCTTACCATAGCTTCTCCTGCCGTGGCTCCTCCGACTCCTGCCCCTCAACCTTCTGCAAGGCCGGTGACCATACCTTCTCTGGTCATCGCAGAAGATCCGGCTCCTTCAACGGAGCCTGTGATCCTTGAATCACAAACTGACGTCACCATGGATGAGTCAGATAAGGGTGAACCCTCTTTGGGTAATGATCCCTCAGCAGAAACCTTCGCCGAAAACCTTATTAGCAATCCGGGACTTGCCAAGTTTGGCCTGTCCCAGAAATCTGCTGAAGAGATCCAGTGGCTAGCCAGGCAATGCCTGGAGAAAAGAAACTTATCTGCCGAAGAAGAAGCGCAAGAAGCAGAGGACGTCAAGTTCTCCGACCTTCTTGCCTAGGTGTGCCTTCATGACGATAGGATAAGGACTGGTGAGCTTCCAACAACACTAGTGATTCCTCTGACTCTCGCCAAGAAGGTTGTCGTTGAAGTGATCGTGAGTTTGGATAAACTCACTCGCGAACAATATGTAAGTCGGAATTCCAACTCCTGTTTTTCCCTTATTTCATATCATATCCTCTAGCCCCCAAGCATGAAGTAGGATAAACAATCCGGGTTTATGCTTCATTAGGATGCCAAAGAATGAACTAGTGTAGCCCCAAGGCTCGTGCTGATATTAGCAAAAATATTAGCCCGAGTCTTTAGTAGCTTTCTGACTTTGGGTATTCTGACTTACAGAAAGTATGTTCCTATAACCAGGATTTATTGAAGAATGTCTGTGATAAGCGGAGAGAGATCAAGGCTCTCCGACTTAAAAATGCTGGACTTAGAGTTGCCAAGGATGAGGCCAAAGGTAAACATTCCGAGACTCAAACCTTGTCCTTGTATTTTTAATGTCAAATTTTTCCTGAACTGTTGTTCTTTTTGACTTACAGCGCTGGTAAAACAATCTCGCGCCATGATTGAAGAGGCCGAGAACCTTAAGACCTTGGTGGTGGAGAACAAGGAGCTTTGCCAAGAGCTGGATAAGCTCAAGGCGGATCATGAAAAGAGCATAGCTCAAGTCCTTGAGTCCTCCTCCATGGCTACTGATGAGCGTGATCGCAAGATCGCTGCTCAAGATAAAACAATCTCGGACCTCAAAAATGAGCTTAGCAGAGAGAGGGACCTTTCCGAGGCGCTCCGGGCTGAACTCTAGAGTCTTCGGGAAGAGAAGACCAAAATCGACGACGTCATTTTCGGTACGTTCCATCTATCTGACTTTTCTGCTTTCTTCGACTTCTATCAATGTCGGATTTTTCCTGACTTATTTTGTGTATAGGTCCTCTAAACTTGACGGACTCTTCCTCCACCGAGCCCCGCACCCACCGGCTTACCCAAGTCGGTGACCTGCTTCATGACTTCCGCCAATCCCTTGAGGACATCGGCGAAGCTCTCAAGATTCCGGATATGCACAACATGTCGGATTTTTAGGTGCGGGACAAGGCAAAGGAGATGCCGCAACTTGTTCAGGATTGGAACATGTCCTACGCGCGTACTACGGCGCAGAACGCTCTCACCATGGTCATGAGCCACCATGGAAACATGGAAATATGGCAAGTGACCAGAGGGTACTGCAAAGTAGATGAAGACGGCCAGGAGCAGGACCTTCAAGCCATTATGCACTCCTGCACCGGATATAGGTGTCACCTGGCTGACTTGACCAGCCACGAGACCCCTTTCTTCACCCGCGTGGACACTCCGCCTCCTCCTCCAGAAGAATCAGCAGAAGTTTCTGACGATGAACGCACCATCTCGGATGTGGACATCTCGAAATGATACCAAGGCGGCGTATCCAGCGAGCCGGCAACTCCTTCCTCTCCTACATCATAGATTAATAGAAATATTTGTATTATTCTGAAAAACATGACGGGCCTGTAAATATGCAGTACTATGATTTTGCTAGTGCTAAGCTTTTGATCTATTCAGCACTTTTGGCTTTAATTTTTTGTGTGCCTGAAATGTTTACATAAGCACTTGTATTTTTTCGTCTATACTTATCGTTTTTCTGGCTTTCCGCCTCATCCCTTTTGTGAGCCGGCTAAACCTTCTGCCGGAAACTTTGCCGAGCAACGGAGCTCAATTGCTAAACCAGCTTAAACTCGGAAACAAAGCCAGATTCCAGTACCAACAATTCACTACTCGGAAAATGCCCGCATCTAGCAATCAGACAAATAACCAAAGTAAAGACTAGAAATTTTTAGAGTTATACCCGAGGGTAGCAGTTTCAGAATCGGAAATCTAGACCAGAACGAGCATGAGCATAAAGTACTTTCAAGCATTCTGGGATTTTCGACTATGACATGATCATTCGGAAATAAGATGGTAAAAACTTCTCAGAAAAGATTGAGGCAACCAAAACTTTTATTTCTCACAGAACATGTACACATATATGTTTACAAAGAAGGATAAACTAAGAATAAAAGGGATGTAGCTGAGCAATATTCCACGGTCTGTCTAACTCATCCGGATTTGTCGCCTCCGGCTCTCTTTCTCTTCTTAGTAGCAGGTCTTTCTTTGACTGGCCTCATGTCAGTTAAGTAGTACGATCCATTGTGCAATACTCGACTAACTAAAAAGGGCCCTTCCCATACTGGGGAAAGTTTGTGCTTTCTTTGTTGCACAAGCCGGAGAACCAAATCACCTTTATTGAAGAATCTATTTCGGACTCTCTGGCTATGATACTTGCATAACTTCTGCTGATAGGCTATAGATCTCATTTTAGCAACGACACGAACTTCTTCAACTAAGTCGAGATCATTTTGTCGAGAAATCTCGGCATCCTCTTCAATATACGTGGCCACTCTAGGAGAGGTGTGAATCAAATCACTAGGAAGAACTGTTTCTGCGCCATAGACCAAGAAGAAAGGTGTGTATCCGGTTGACCTATTCGAAGTCGTTCGTAAACTCCATATTACAGAGGGTAATTCCTCTGCCCAAGCCCTCGCAGCACGTCGTAGTGGTGCTTCGAGTCTCGGTTTTAGGCCTTGTAGGATTAAACCATTTGCTCTTTCGACTTGTCCATTAGCCTGTGGAAGTGCGACTGACACAACGTCAAGCCGGATATTTTGTTCGTTGTAGAATTCAGCCAATTCTCCCATAGAAAAGTTACTCCCGTTGTCCATGATAATGCTATTTGGTGAATTTATCCACCATTACTAAGAGGTGAGTAAATCCACTTGGAGCTCGCTTAAAAGGTCCTACCATATCAAGCCCCCAGACCGCAAAGGGCCATGTTATAGGTATTGTTCACAACTGATCAGCTGGAACATGAGCTTGTTTGGCGTACTTTTGGCAGCCTTTGCACGTCTTGACTAATCGACCGGCATCTGCCTGAGCTGTAAGCCAAAAAAATCCATGTCTAAAATATTTTGCCACTAAAGATTTGGCTGCAGCGTGGTGACCACACTCGCCTTCGTGGATTTCTCTTAAGATTTCCACTCCTTCTTCCGGAGATACACAGCGCTGAAAAACCCCAGAAACACTCCGCTTATAGAGCTCACCTTTAACAATGGTATAGGATTTTGCTCGTCGGATAATCTGCCGGCTTAGAACCTCGTCTTTGGGTAATTTGCCATCTACCAAATAATCGAGGTAGGGTTGAGTCTAGCTGGGAATTACAGCCAGAACTGCTATCAAAGGTGAGTCGGATTTGGTCGGATATTCCTCATCTACTCCCTTTATCCAGGGAACTTTGAGGTGCTCTAAAAAAGTGCCATCCGGGACTTCTTTACGCGCAGAGCCTATCCGAGATAGCGCATCTGCTTCCTCATTTTCTGCTCGAGGCATGTGTTGAACCTCAAACCCTTCGAACGATTTAGATAGATCATCCATGACAGCTTCATATGCTGCCATGTGTTTATTTGCATTACAAATATCCGACACTTGTTGAGCAACAAGATCCGAATCTCCATAACACATCAAATGTCGGATGCCAATATCCTTAGCAATCCGGATTCCATGCAGCAGTGCTTCATACTCGGCAATATTGTTTGTTGCTGTGAAGTGGATCTGCAACACGTATAAAAGTTTATCTCCTTGGGGTGATTTGAGCACCACGCCAACCCCCGAGCCCCCTGGAGCCTTAGACCCATCGAAAAAGAGGGTCCAATATTCCGACTCAGGGAGGATCATCTTCTCCTTCGTCTCTGTCCAATTAGCGCCAAAGTCTGCAAGGATCTGGGATTTGATTGATGTCCGAGGTTTATACTCAATATCAAAAGCTCAAAGCTCTATGCCCCATTTGGCGACGCGTCCTGTGGCGTCACTGTTGTTGATTATGTCTCTCATGGGAGTTGTGCTCACCACGGTTATTGGATGCTCCTGAAAATAGTGTCATAACTTACGAGATGCTAGAAAAACACCGTAAGCCAACTTTTGATAATGCGGATACCGCTGTTTCGATTCTGTCAGGACCTCACTGACAAAGTAAGTCGGACGCTGCACCAGGTGTTCCTGATTTTCCTCTGGTCTCTCCACCACCATGACGATACTAACAACCTTATTTGTCGCAGCAAGATAAAGCAACATCGGTTCCTGAGGTTCCGGTGCTGCAAGGATAGGAGCAGATGAGAGTACTTTCTTCAGGTCTTGTAGCGCAGCTTCAGCTTCATCAGTCCAAACAAAATCCTTAGTCTTTTTCAGAAGTTTATATAATGGTGCGGTTCTTTCACCAAGCCGGCTTACAAATTGACTGACTACAGCGATGCAACCAGTTAATCTTTGTACGTCCTTCAGGCGAGTTGGCCTAGAAATATTGAGTATAGCCTTGATTTTGTCCCGGTTCACCTCTATGCCTCTTTGAGACAAGATGAAACCTAACAATTTTTCGGCTGGTATTCCAAAGAAGCACTTCTTCGGGTTAAGCATGATGTTGTATTTTCATAGGTTGGCAAATGTTTCCTCCAAGTCGGAAATCAGCGTTTCCTTCTTTTTGGACATTACTGCAATATCATCCACGTATGCATGTACATTGCGTCCGAGTTGGTCATGGAGGCAACGCTGCATCATGCGCTGGTACTTAGCTCCTGCGTTCTTCAGCCCAAAGGGCATCGTAACAAAACAGAAGGTTCTGAAGGGGGTTATGAATGAAGTTTTGTCTTTGTCAGATTCCTTCATCTGAATTTGGTGATAACGGGAATATGCGTCGAGAAAACAGAGGAGTTCCGAGCCTGCCGTAGTATCGATGACTTGATCAATTCTAGGCAGAGCAAACGGATCTTTTGGACAAGCCTTGTTCAAGGCAGTATAATCAACACACATCCTTAAATCAGTAGTGTCCTTTTTAGGGACCATTAGAGGATTGGCCGACCACTCAGTGTGGATGACCTCTTCTATGAATCCGGCTAACTCGAGCCATGCTAGTTCCTTAGCTATTGCCTTACCCTTTTCATCGCCAAATCATCGTAGGGACTGTTTGACGGGTTTAGCATTCGGGTTTACATTTAGAGAGTGCTCGGCAAGTTTCCTAGGTACTCCGGTCATGTCAGATGGCTGCCATGCGAAGATATCTTGATTTGCTTGGAGGAACTTGACGAGCGCGCTTTCCTATGCGCTACTTAGGCCTACGCCTATCTGGGTCACCTTGGAGGGGTCATCATCCTTCAACGGCGTCTTCTTCGTCTCTTCTGATACCTTGAACTCCGGATTTGGCTTTGTCACCTCCTTCTTCGTTGCGGGCATCTCGGACGGATCTATGCTCTTCTTGATCTCCTGGCACTCCTGGGTGTGCAGCACGGCTTCAGCAAAGGCGGCATTTCCATCCTCGCACTCTCGCGCTTTCTTCGGGTCTCCCCTGATGGTGATCACGCCGTTGGGACCTGGAATTTTCATCATATTGTAAATGTAACACGGACGAGCCATAAAATCCCAGTAAGCCGGATGTCCGAATATAGCGTGGTACGCGCTCTTGAACAGGACCACTTCGAAGGAAAGTGCCTCCGTCCGATAGTTCTTTGGAGTTCCAAAGGTAACATCCAAAGTGATCTCTCCTAGGGAATTAGCTTGTCTTCCTGGGATGACTCCGTGAAAGATCACAGAGCTATGGTTCAGCTGAGTTTCCGAGATCCTCATCCGGCATAGTGTTTCGACATAGAGAATATTGATACTACTACCACCGTCCATGAGGGTCTTGGAGAAACCATAACCGTCAATTAGTGGATTAACGATTAAGGTGTATTTTCCTCGCCTATGCAACTTAGGCGGATGATCAGCACGGTCAAATGTGATTGCCACTTCCGACCAGTCCAGATATTGGGGGCCAGCCAGAACTATTGCATTGAGTTCATGCAGAACTGCTTTCTTGACCTTTGCTGGTTGAGATCCAAGGAAAGTGACATAAGTGTCCTTCTTGGTGGGGAAAGTTTTGTTCCCTTCCGTCTTGGGATTTGAAGCATCAGCTTCCTCCATCTCGGAATCTTCCTTGGTCTCTTTTTCTTTTTCGGGATTCTTCTTTCCCTTCTTCCGCTTAGCTTTGTAGCCCGCGGTGTCATCTCGTTTGATGTCGTCATTAAAACGACATTCGGTGTTGGTGTGGGACGAGCCCCCATTGGCGTCTAGGTGATGCACACATGGGTTATTAGCAATGTCGGCCCAAGAGTAGGTTTTGCCTGGTTGCTATTCTCCTCTACCTTGGACCCTTGAAGTCCCCCAGCCATGCCCGCGGCCTCCACCGCGTCCTCCTCGTCCTCCAGACCCAAAAGTAGCAGTGACCACTGCCATTTCTGCGTTGGGTTTCTCTTCCGAGGTATTTTTGCGCTTCTAAGCTTGTTGCTTTGGTTGTTTTGCCGACTGAGGTATAGCTAGGGCATTGAGCAATCCCTCTGCATCGTCGTCAGCATCTGAATACTTACTTGTTGTTTCTATCATCTCCCCCAAGTCAGTGACCCTGTCACACTTCAAGCGATGACGTAGTAGACCAATTGGGAGTCCTACGATGAAAGCTTCAATTGCGGTTTGATCGTTTACTCCTTCACAGGAGTTTTTAGTGTTGATCCATCGTCCGAGGTAATCTCGGCAAGTTTCTCAAACCTTCTGGGTGCAACGCTGTAGGTCTCCGACCGTACAGGGCCTCCGATATGTGCCTTCGAAATTCCGAAAGAACGCACTTTGCATGTCATACTAGTTGTGGATGGTGTTCTCCGGAAGTTAATTAAGCCATGATCGTGCCATCTTCCGCAACATAAGTGGGAGATATCGGGTTGCGACCAGGCTGTTTTCGCCATTGGCGATGCAGCAAGCTTGGAAGAAATCATGTAGCCAGGTATCTGGCCGAGCAATGCTGTCGTAGGCTTGGATATGTCTTGACATAGCAAATCCTTCCGGGAATCTTGTAGCTCTGATGCATGGTCACTTTGGGCCCACGTAGATATCATCGTTTTCATAGCGCCGCGCCTCTATGTTGGAGTTGATCCTGTGCCTTGCGTCGTTCGGGGATAGTGATCGTCGCGAATGTCGGTTGTGGCTGCAGTGCCTTGGAGCCGGACTTCGGCTTTTGCCACCACCTCCTCTGCCACATCGTCCTTCATGAACCCCTTGAGAGCCGTTGTGATGACTGCTTGGTGGAGAGAGTGGGGCAGCTGGATTATTTCTGGCTGATTGCCAGCCTCCGTCCGGAGCGTCATTATTCTGGTTTCGGGGAGGGTCTTGACTATGACGAGCCCCCTGCCGACTTGTCCCGGCATGGTTTCCGTCGTTCCTTCATCCGTCGTTCCCACTACGGTGAGGCTCAACCGGACAGCTTGCATGTCTAGGAGGTGGCATTTTTTGACGATCCTCCTCCCGACGTTTCTCTTTATCTTCTCCCCTTCGATCGTTAGACTCTCATCAGGGAGGATTCCTCGGATTCAGAGCAGCTATGGCCTCTTTCTCAACCGCTGGGGCGACGTTGGTCCAGTCACGCGTAGTCCTACGGTGCTGTCCTGACGATCCGGTTCTTGAGTAATTGTCTTCCCAGCGCTCGGAGCGATGATACTGCTCCAGGACGCGCTGGGGTCTTACGTCCGCCCATGCCGAATCTATGTGACATTGGTCGGAATCTGAGACCAGTTTTTGACTTCCGGACATGGCGACCTTTTGCTGCTCCAGTCCCTTGTTGAGTAGTTTGATTCCCAACTAGATTTCCTCCGGTCCTGGATTAGCCGATAGAATTTCTCGGGCCGCCACGGTATTCTGTACTGGGGTTGGATATACCCAATCTCCTCTACTATCTTTCCGTGGCTTCCCCATCTCATCTCCGAAAAGGACGGCACAGATATGTGGGAATTGGTCATCATTGGTGTGACGCTTCCGTGTCTTTTGATGCAACCGAGACATGTAATCCTTGGTTGCCATGCGTTTCTTCTCCTTCTCGATGTTTTTGGCTTCATCCAGGAGTTGTTGACGACGCGCTTCTAGGGCTTGGGCCCTTTCATCCAGTTCTTCAGCAGTAAGTTCTGCAGCTGTAGGGATAGGTGTGGTTAGTGTAGCATCGATGAGTTTACGTGCACCTTCGGTGATCACGTGTCCATCCACCGATTCTTCTTTTTCGGCTCTTCTGGGATAAGTGCTCCATCCGAGTCTTCTTCGTATTCCTCGGCAATCACCTCCTCTGCCAAAGGGTCTTTTGCCGAGGTCTTGTTCTTTTTGTTCTTCTTCTTTGCCTTCTTGGCAGCGCCGGTAGCAAAGACGGCTTTGGGTCCGTTTCCCGGAGTCAAGCTTTGCTCGGTACTTTTGGTCATCTGGACTTCGGGATTATCTCCGACGTCCATGTCATCCTGCGCTTTGGGAGAGTGTTCCCCGAATCGTTCATCCATGGCTTCTCCTTCTTCTGTAGCTTTGGAGTTATACTCCTCTTCATACTCCACGAAGAACATTCAGAAATCTGCCGACGTCATTGATTCATCCGAGGATGCGGGTATGTCGGTGTTTGTTCCAATTGCCTCTAGCACAGAGTCGGTGTTTTATCCAGCATCGGCAGAGCCGGATCCGGATCCTATGTATCCGACAAAGTGTGATGCGTGCTTCCTGAGGTACCTGTGGCTTTCGCGGTCAGCCATGTCGAAACTTTTGATGGTCTCGACGATTGCATTTGCGCTTGCATCTTGCAGTATCATACGTCACAGTGTGTACCTGAGGAAAGGCCTGTCTGTCCCGGCGTCATTAGAGCCGGAATCAGTGTCGTTGATTTGCTCCTCCTGAATTTCGACTTCCACAGGTGGGTCGATCTTGGATATGGCTTCTCCAAGGAGATCCACTCCAGATTCGATTTTAACTGCTAGGTCTTCTTCAGGCTCGGATTTCTCCACTATCTCCGCAACTATTGCGGGCTAGGTGGGTTTAGGGTTTTCTGAGATCCGGAACTCTGCCGCCTCCATGGATAGAGGGGACCCAGAAGATTCTTCTGCCTCTATCATCACCACTAGGGTGGGTAGGGCAGGTTCAGTGAAACCGATGTAAACATCGATCTCGCCGAAAGACATGATTGTATAGGCAGTCACAGCCTCCCTAGCCGGGATCCAAGTCTCGTCGAGAACGATGAGAGGGACGTCGCTAGCGTAGAGGATGCGACCGACGGCGATAGTCTTGCCGATTCCGATTCTTGTAGATTCCGCTCGGAACGCAGATCCGAAGCTCACTTGCCCCACGGTGGGCGCCAACTGTCGTCGGATTGATGACAAGTACGCCATGAGGGGGTCCTCGAGGCATGCGGAAGAGATGGATGTGAGACGTACGGTATTCCGGGATGGTGAGCACACAAGTTTACCCAGGTTCAAATCCGCCGGCTTTGGACGGATCCTACTCCTGCTAGCAATCCAGTAATACGGCATAGCCGGAATATGGGTTACAAGGGTTTCGCCTGTGCAAGTTGAGGATCTAAAGTGTTGATGTGCCCTAAAGGCTCTCCCTAGGATGGTTTATATAGATATCCGGCCTAGGGTTTACAAGAGAGATCTATCTGGCTACGACTAAGAGTCGGTTACAGAGTACATCTTGAACTATAAGTAACACTATGGGCCTAAGTCGGTAAGTCTTCAGGGCCTTCCCGTAGCCAGATTGGACTCCATTTTTCTCCCTGACTAGGCCGCCCGTGAAGCAAAGCTCTAACCCGAAGTGGGCCACCCTGGTCAGTGAGGAACTGTGAGGATACCCGGAAAGTATATCCCCAATAGAATCTCATGGTTAACACGTAATATACGATGCTAGAATCACTGATGTCATGGGTTATTAAGCCTATGTGACTTATTCCATTGGAACCCTAAGTTTCATTGCGAATCTTTATCATCACTTAGGATGAAAACTACAACTTATTTATTAGAGAAGATAATATTTTCTTTCTCCAGATCATAGATGATAACACACAATTTTCAATATCTTTGATAAAGACTCTTCAAAGGACATGAGCAAGTGATGAACTTGCCTTGTGACAGCAAGGTAGTGAAGTCGGATGCTTCCACCTGACCTTGAGCTCCGGTTTCTACAAAGAACCATTATTGGCCGATAAGGACAATATTTAAAGAAGCAATATGTAATGCATAGTAATGTCATGCAATGATTTATTATCCGCTTCTTTGTGTGTTTTACCCTCTTAGTAAAAGTTTACTATTTTCATTGATTAATAAAAGAAAAGTATTATTAAAAACATGAACTTACATATTTCTTTCTCTTTTAAAATTTTTCTAAAATTCCTTTAAGGAAATAAGAATTAATTTGTATCACACTGAATTTACTTTTCAAAAATACAAACTAATATTTTTCTATATTAGTATATTCATTTAGGATCTTAAAAGTGAATTTTATTCAATTTTTAAGTGTTTCATATATTTTTATAAAATTCAAAAGTAATTGGCATCCTATTAATAATAGCCCTAAATTTTAGTTGCCAAAAATTCTATTGATTATTTATACTCAATAGAAAATATTTTTGTGAGTTCATAGATATATTATTTGTATTTTTAAGATTTTTATTTATTTATCTAGAGTTGTTTTTTATTTCAGGGCATATTTGTAATTATTTCCTTTTAAATAACCCTATTAACATATGGTCCTAGCCCACTGGGCTCGCCCGACCCAACCTAACCCGGCCCACTCGGCCTAGTTAAGTCACTAGGGTAGTATTAGGCTGCCCACAGGCCCAATACCCCCACGTACTCACACTCCTCTCCCCTCTCTCTCTCACTCACGCGGTCACCTCCTCCGCTCGCTGTCGCCGCCGTGCACGAATCCGACCAGGCCCGACCGTTGTTGTCGTTGCCACGGTGCAGGATGGCTAAGTGGACGACGTCGCTCCATTTTGTCCAAGCAGATCCGATGTTGGTGCTCCCTCCTGGCCGCGCTGACCCCTGCCCGAAACTAGGGTTAGGGTTTGGCCGCCCTAGAGCATCGGCGATGGTGCGCCGGGATTTCTCGTGGTGTACTCCCCTCTTCTCTCGCGGTTCTGACGTGCTGTAGGCGCAGGTTGCAGTGCCCCTTCGGGGTGCTCCCCGTGCCGCTACTTCTTCTCCGTCACCGGCCATTCCTCTGCTCCCTCTTCGGTTATTTTTGTGAGGACCTTGAGTAAGTCTGACTACTCCCCTTCTGTGCTCCTCTCTTGTGCTCTAGCTACTTCCTGGGCATGACGAACACGAGTAATCCCCCTGTCTAGGGTTCATACCTTGCAGAATATATTGGTTAGCTGCTCTGGTTCCTCCTATCAATGATACCCTTCTAATATTTTGTTTGTGCTAGTGATATCTGTTACATGCCATTAGTTCTAGCCAATTGTGCTCCCTTCTGTCAGTTAATACTTTGCTGAATATTTGTTACCATCTTGTTCTCTGTCAGAGAACCCCTTGTGAATGTATACTGAACTCTATGTGATCACCCTTGTTGCCCCTGTGATGGTTTCATTTTATTGAATTGAAACTCACTATGATGCTTGAGTTGGAATAATACTCTCTGTTAATAATTCTTTTGTGAAATATGATTTCCAATTGAAGTATTGGGAAGATGATTAACTGTTAGTTAACCTGGATTATGTAATCATTGGGGTAAGCTTTGCTTGTTTAGAACAAATCCTAGTGACACCTCCTAGGAATGGTACACAGGATTTGCTCTACTACTAGCTTTGGGTTACAAATGTTCCAGAATTGTCTAGATGCTTAATTGCTCCGAAAATCCTTGCCGTATATGTTGGTTTATGATATCCAACAATTGTTTCATGCCTATGATGTTGTTCTGAGGCATAGGGCTAGTTTCCCTAACTTACTGTCTCTAAGAGATGATTTCTAGTATTGATACCAGCTACTCATCTTGGATTCAATAGATCTGTAGATTCTGGGGTGCTACTCCTTTAAGAGATGTGCCTAGAATCTATACCTTGGGCTAATTTAATCTGGAATATAGCTTTTATCCAGGATCAGTGATGCTGGTCTGAGATCCTGGGGTTATTTGCACTAATGTACTGATTGGCTTTAACTCTGATTTCTCTATGATGGATACACCCCACTTGGGTGATTTCTGAGAGATTTAGTATAGAACAACACATGACTTCTTATCTGGATAAGATAATTGGATTATGTGAAGGTTTTATCTTACTTACCACAATATTGGAGTGGTTGATGTTGTTGCTAGTTGATCCGATGACTTGATTTTGCTAGACTGTTCTGGTGGCTGGATCTTGGCCTGGACCTCCTGGTTCTGCGCCTGCTCCTCCTCTTTTCCTGTGATCAGGATGTTGCCCTTGCTATCGTTCTGCACCACCCCCCTCCTTATGTCACCATTTTATGAAGAACTGGTGGTTGTTTTGGTGGATTAGCTGGTTGGTTTTATCTGGATCTGGCAAGCTCGCTGAGCTCCGAGGTGTGTTTAAGAAAGTGAAGTGAGCTTCCTGTATCTGTGCTTCAGCAGGTGCTCTGTTTGAGTGTTTGTTCTGCTACTGCTGTGTGGACAGCACATCTCATGCATTTAGGTGACTCACTCGTGTGTCTGTGTGAGCTGCTCATGTGGATCAGCTCAAGTAATTGCCTTTCACGTTTACCTATTACTTGTTATTGGCCTGGTGAAACTTACCTCTCTCCACTTGGCTTCTAATGTGGCATTTGGGCTATTTACTTAAAAGAACAGATACTACATCTTTCGTAAAACTTGCCCCTTTATTATTTACTCACTGATGTATCATGAACAGTGCACTTCACTATTCACTACTAAGAGTAAACTTACTAACTACTAACCCTTTCTGTCATTTAGTTATTTTTCTTTATTGCATGAACGAGATCTGGACATACAAGATCTAGTATAGGAGTAGATACGTAATATAGATTTCAACTGTAATCTTCTTTTTATCCCTTTTTGTAAAGAATCTTGTAAAGATGTGATTATAAATTTATAAAGTTTGTTTCTATCCTCAGTTATAATCAGTATTGTTGGTGTATTGATCACTATTTGTTTTATTATTATTTAATCAGGAAATAAGATTCCATCCTTATTTAATTTCCTTTTCTTAAATCCTTATTGTTATCTATTATAACTATATTTTAACCAAATAATATTAATAAGGAATTTTGGAAATCAAATCAATAATACAAACTTCTAATGTTCAAATTCTTTCAAATTGATTTAAATTTCAAATTTGAATTCAAAGTAACTTCCCCAAAACCTTAATAATTCCTAAAGGTCATGTCAGAATTCACAGCAATCACTAACAAGAGCTATTCCTACTTACAGTTAGCGAAAGAAACTCTAATGCCTTTAGCGTTTTGTTTGGCGAAAAATTTACCCTGATTTTACAGTTGCATGCATGCACAAACTTGGATTCCTAATTCTACCCTTCGTCGGATCCTAATGATGGGGTGTTACAGACTTTTCCCCCTTAAATTAAACTTCGTCCCGAAGTTTGCGGATGAGTACCTGAATAACTTTGGATATGCTTCTCTTAAGTCATCTTATTTCTCCTAGGTGGCTTATCGCTCCGGGTGATGTTCCCATTATACCTTGCAGTACTTGATTGCCCTGTTTCTCAACCTTTTCTAGTTCTCCTCTAAAATCTTACAGGGTTTCTCGACATAAGTCAAATCTGCTTGTAACTCAATCTCTTGATGTGATAGCATCATTAGGAACTTTAAGACATTTTCGGAGTTGGGAAACATGGAAAACATTGTGAACTTGAGCTAGTCTTTTTGGTAACTCCAGAGCATAAGCTATTATTCTGTTCTGACTCAGTATCTTGAATGGTCCAATATATATTGGGCTTAGTTTTCCTTTGACTCCGAATCTCTTTACTCCCTTCATCATACTTACTTTGAGATATACCATATCCCCCACTTCTGGATGCCATGATCTTCGGCTTTGATCAGCATACCTCTTTTGTCGACTCTGAGCTATCTTCAATCGATCTCTGATAATATCAATAATATCTTGCTTTTCCTTGATATAATCTGGTGCAAATTCCTTGCTACTACCAGGTTCATACCAGCATATAGGTGATCTACACTTCCTTCCATATAGTACTTGGTAAGGTGCTGCCTTCAGACTACTCTGATAACTATTGTTGTAGGAAAATTCTGCCAATGGTAGATGATCTTCCCACGAACCTCCAAAATCTGATGCACAAGCCCTAAGCATGTCCTCTAGAATTTGATTGGTCCTTTTTGTCTGGCCTCCAGTTTCTGGATGATAAGTTGTGCTGAAATCCAACTTTGAACCAAGTGCTTCATGCAATCGTTTCCAAAATGCTAAGGTGAACACAGATCCTCTGTCTGATACAATCCTCTTGGGTACTCCGTTCTTACGCACAATTTCTTTGATATAGATTTCTACTAATTTTTCAGCATTATCCTTCTGGTGTACTGGAATAAAATGAGCACTTTTTGTGAGTCTATCGACAATCACCCATATCATATCTTTCCGCTTCGGTGTCATGGGTAATCCTGTGATAAAATCCATACCAATTTCTTCCCACTTCCATTCTGGAATTTCCAAAGGCTGTAATGGTCCTGCTGGACTTTGATGTTTGGCTGTAACCCTTTGACACGTATGGCATTCAGATACATACTTTGCAATATCCCTTTTCATATTATTCCACCAGAACAACTCTTTTAAATCCATGTACATCTTTGTACTTCCTGGATGTATGGAATATGGTGTTTCATGGGCTTCCCGAAGTATCACTTCTCGAATTTCTAGCACATCTGGTATACAAAGACGGTTTTGAAACCATAAAGATCCATAATCTCCTAGATGAAAAATTGATGTTTGACCTTGAGAAATTCTTCGAACTTCTTCAGCAATAAAAGGATCTTCATCTTGATGTCTAAAGATTTCATGTCGAAGATCACTACTCTGTTCTTCCATTACTCTCATGGTAGCTAATCCTCCAAGATTTGTTGTACTTATAAATTGTATTTCAAATCTTTCCAAGTCCATCTATAGTTCTTTATTCATGGGTTGCGTATCTGTGCTTTGCCGACTTAAAGCATCTGCCACAACATTTGATTTTCCAGGGGTATAATTGATTGCTAGATCATAATCTTTAATTAACTCCAGGCAACGCTTATGTCTCATATTTAATTCCTTTTGAGTGAAGAAATATTTGAGACTTTTGTGGTATAACTCACATCTTGCCCCATAGAGAAAATGTCTCCATCCTTTTAAAGCAAAGACTACTGCTGCTAACTCTAAATCATGGGTTGGATAATTCACTTCATGTGGTTTCAGTTGCCTAGATCCATAAGCAATCACCTTACGATCTTGCATAAGCACTCAACCTAATCCTTCCTTGGATGCATCACAATATACTGTGTAATCTTTTCCTGGTTCTGGAATTGCTAGGATTGGTGTTGTAGTTAATCTAGTTTTCAACTCCTGAAAACTTGCCTCGCACTTCTCATCCCATATGAAAGGTGTATTCTTCCTTAATAATTTGGTCATTGGTCCAGCTATCTTGGAAAAACCTTCTATGAATCTCCGATAATAACCGGCCATACCTAGGAAACCTCGGATTTGCTTAACATTGGTTGGTGCCTTCCAATCCAGTACTGATTGAACTTTGGAAGGATTTACAGCAATTCCATCCTTACTGGTCACATGACCAAGAAATTCTACTTCGTCCAACCAAAATTCACACTTACTGAACTTAGCATAAAGCTTATGTTCTCTTAGGATTTGCAATGTTATTCTCAAATGGTCTGCATGCTCTTCTTTATCCTTAGAGTATATCAAAATATCGTCAATGAATACTATGACAAACTTGTCCAGGTAAGGCATGAAGATTTTGTTCATCAAATTCATGAATATTGCTGGTGCATTGGTCAGACCAAAAGGTATGGCCAAATACTCATGATGTCCATACCTTGATACAAATTCTGTTTTAGGAACATCTTCAGGTTTAATTTTGATTTGATGATAACCTAACCTTAGATCGATCTTACAGAATACTCCAGCTCCCTTGACTTGGTCAAATAGATCTTGAATTCTTGGTAATGGGTACTTGTTCTTGATGGTGACATTGTTGAGATTTCTGTAATCCCCACACATTCTTCGTCCTCCATCTCGTTTATCCATAAAGATCACCGGAGTTCCCCACGGAGTTACACTTTCCTAAATGAATCCTTTCCGGGCTAGTTCATCAATTTGCTCCTTAAGCTCTTTTAATTCTCTTGGCCCCATCTTATGGGGTGCTTGAGCTATTGGTGCTGTACCAGGTATCAGGTCAATAGTGAACTCTATTTCCTGATCAGGTGGCATTCCTGGTAACTCTGCTGGAAAAACATCTTGAAACTCCTTCACCACCGGAATATCTTCCAATTTGACCTCCTTCATTGAGTTCAACTGCAGATCTACCATAATATGACTATGTTTGTCCGCCTGATAAACTAGCCTTCCTCCACTTGGAGACTTGATTGAAACAGTTTTCTCTTCACAATTGATCTGAGCTCCATAGTCTGTCATCCAATCCATTCCTAGCACTACTGCTATTCCTTTTAATGGGATCACATAAAGGTCCGCATAATAGGTTTGATCATAGATTGAGATGACTTGGTTTAGTTTAATATTTATAACTACCACGATCCCTCTGGCGGTAACTACGATCATAGGTTTTTCTAATGGTGCCCTTATAATCCCGAATTTATCACAAAACTCTTCTGATATGAAAGAAGTAGTTGCACCAGTATCAAATAAAACTTTTCCAGGATTTGTGAGAATACTGAGGGTACCTATCACCGCTTGATCCGAGTTATCCACCTCCTCCAAGGTTGCGCAATTCAGCTTTCCAGTAGATCTACCTCTCTTGCCATTGTTATTTTTGGCATAGCTTCCACCTCTGTTAGGCTGTCCACCTCCGCCTCCACTGATTTGTCCTCCACCCTTTGTGGGCCAACCACCGGGTGGTTTGTTTGGGCAATCAGGATTAATGTGACCCTTTTGTCCACAACCAAAACAAATAATCACTGGCTGCCTACAATCTTTGCTAATATGTCCCAGAAGTTTGCAATTATGACATATGACATTCCTTCCAGAATTGAACTGGCCTCCAGTGTTGTTGTTACTCTTGTTGTTGTTGTTGTAGGGTCTATTTCTGGGTTTGAATTCCAAATTGGTTTTGGGTTTACTTGCTTGAATCCTCTTTGTTTCCTTCTTTGCTCTCTTCCTGCGGTCCTCTTGGACATTCTTGTAATCATCCTCAAAGGTTATAACTGCATCAAGCAACTGTTGAAAAGTTTGGGTGTTGGCCAGTCTCAACTACATCTTCACAAACGGATTGAGTCCATGCATGAACCTCTTCCTCCTTTTCGCCTTCGTGCTAACTTCTTCAGTAACATAACGAGATAAATCACTGAATTCCCGGATGTACTTCATGACACTGGAGTAACCTTGTTGCAGTTCTTCAAACTCCCTATGCTTTAGCTCAATGATACTTTCCGGAACATGGTATTCACGAAATCTTTCTTTGACTCCTCCTAGTTATACTCTCTTCCTGGAAGTTGCATAGCTAACTGACCCCCCCACCATGCTGCTGCAGGTCCGATCAGTAGATGAGTTGCATATTTCAACTTCTCTTCCTCATTACATCCTACAGTTTTCAACTTTCTTTCAGTATCTTCCAACCAATCCTCTGCATCCATGGGTTCTGGAGTGGATGCAAAAGGTAAAGGCCTGGTATCCTAGAAATCCGAAAGACTAACACCACGTCCTTGAGGTGCCCTCTGCTGTCCCACTCGATCTACCAAACCCTCCATGAATTTGTTCTAGGACTCTTGCATCATTTGCATGTACTGCATAAAGTTCTGCTCCATTAATGACATCATTGGTGGTGGTGGTGGTGGTAAATTTGCCTGTATTCTGGTGTCTTCATCCGCCTTTTCTTTGGCTTCGTGCTCCATGCGTTGCTGCTCAGTCTCGTTTTGTACACCCGTTTCCATACCCCCCTAGTCCTGTAACATAAAGCGAATACTCATAATTACATCATGCATATGTGTTTTGAGCTCAACTTCATGCACAAAACTAGTCACACAATGGAAAACAAGATCCAAATAAGAACCAAATATGCATTACACACGTATTATACATTACAAACAATATAGTTTATACAACGTGATTACAAGCCCTTACTAATTAAGCATTACAAGCTCATGTGGTACTATCCCACTTATTTATTTACACTGAGTCCTCTGACTCTAACTCTCGTATCCAACAGAGATAGTCATAGTCAAAGTCACACTCCCCACAAGTTGCGTCGTTCATCATACATACCCGGAGTGCAACCGTGCTGACATGAAGTACGACGCACCGACTGTGTAACAACTTGCCTTTTCAACGGACGATACTCAGTATCAGAAGTTTCTGGACTTGACACATCATTCAACTGAAGTGCATCCATGCCTTCCAATTCATCTGAAGCATCTATCGAGTCATCCTCATCATTGTCTTCTTCATCCATCTCCTGCATCCTGACTCTGGAGGAATCAACAGAATATTCCCCTTCCGGTGCCCCCAAAGTACTCTGTTGGGTATGATAGTCCTCAGCTATGATTGGATAGTGCACATTATCTAGAGTAGGATAATTTTCTAGTGACTCGAACACCCTTTCTTCAGGATCTTCCTCCTCGGACTCTACATCCTCCACATGGACATCTCTTCCATCAATGGAATAAGATCTTACGCCCATGCGACTAGTCTGCCCAATATCTCCAACTGAATCTTCCACAGGAATAGGATTCCCGGCAGATCCATCCATTGATCCGTACCTCCATCCTTCAGAATTCCCAATAGGTAATTCCGAGTCCTTAGTTCCCCAAGAACTCTATGGTACTGGATGACTAGTTCCCTCATCAGGATATCTAGTAGGTTCGAGTATAGGTGAGTAAGGACATGGGGTAAAATATGCTGGATCTATAGGTATATCCTTGAAAACTGGGTTAACCCTATCCACTGCTTCATTCTCCAGTTTAGATGCTAACTTCTCCCTTCTTTCAGGATTCATTAAATCATCTAGCATATCAACCTGATCTTCTATGATAACCTGATGTGTCTTATACAAAGACCCAACCATCAATCGATACAGATCCATAAACTTAGAAGCTAGTTTTGGATGCTTCCTTACTAAAGTAAGATGATCCGGTTCCGGTTCCTCGTCTATAGAGTCATGAGGAATCACAGAATATGTGCTTCCAGCTAACTCTTCTACCTTGTGCTCCCGAACATTGGCTATCGCCTCCACAATAGCAACATGATATGCTTTTAGGTGACTTCTTGAAGGAAATATGCCCTGAGAGGCAATAATAAAGTAGTTATTCCTTGTATATGATAGATGTTTGTTTTGCATGCTATAATTGTATTGATAGGAAACGTCAATACATGTGTGTTTAATAAACAAAAAGGGTTCCTAGTTATGCCTCTCTTATATACTAGCTCGTTGATTAACAAGATGATCAACGTTTCCTAATCATGGACATTGGATGTTGTTAATAACGAGGTCACAGCATTTGTGAAATGATGTGATGAACATTCATCCGAAGTATAGCATTACGATCAAAGTAATTATGTTTATATTGCTATAACATCATACGAAGTAATCTTAGTCCTTAGACCATGAGATCATGCTAATTGCTGACACCGGAAGAGTATCTTGAAAACATCAAACGTCACACCGTAACAGGGTGACTATAAAGGTGGGTTCAGTGCTACGAAGGTGTTATGTTGAGGCTCATGGATCAAGAGTGGAATTTGTCAATCCCGATGACGAATAGATATACTCTAGGCCCTCTCGGTGATATCACATTAAGATAGCTTGCAAGCAAGTGATGTGATCACTAGAATGTTATATCACGGGAACGAGAAAAGAGTGCATGTCGGTAACAAGATCAAACTAAGTATTTGGATGCCGATGATCGAATCTCGGACATGTATTATATCATGAGACAAAGGGATTAAGTTACTAGCGTTAAAGGTTCTCACGATCATTGAAGTCATCGTTGAATGTGTAGGAGTCAATATGGATCTCCAGGTCCCGCTTCTGATTATTGATCTGAGAGGAGTCTCAATCATGTCTGCATTATTCGCGAACCATAGGGTGACACACTTAAGGGTTTCCGGACACCATTTTGGAGCACATATGTTTCAGACGAAAGAACTGCAAAGCGCTGGAATTATTTCGATGGAAACCGGAATTGTTTTGGGTGAAATTGCAGAAAGTGTTTCTGCATGTGATATTGAAATGTTGCAAGGGGTTTTATGTGAATGTTTGTTAATTAAAGTATTTAACAAAATTCTGAATAAAATAAATAAAAGAGTTTTATTAATTGAGAGTTGCATTAAATTTGGTGGAAATTTAATGCATGTGTGTGGAACTTTGGGTGGAGCTTGAATTTATGTGAGTGGAGCTTCCACCACATGAATGAGGAAGAAGTAGGGGAACCCCCCTTGGCCGTCGGCCATGTTGGGGATATACTTTCCGGGTATCCTCATAGTTCCTCACTGACCAGCGTAGCCCACTTCGGGTTAGAGCTTTGCTTCACGGGCGGCCCAGTCAGGGAGAAGAGACGGAGTCCAGTCTGGCTACGGGAAGGCCCAAAAGACTTACCGACATAGGCCCATAGTGTTACATCTAGTTCAAGATGTACTCTGTAACCAACTCTTAAATCGTAGCCGGATAGATCTCTCCTGTAAACCCTAGGCCGGATATCTATATAAGCCATCCTAGGGAGAGCCTTTAGGGCACCCTCAATAGTCTACAATCTCAACTCGCACAGGCGAACCCTTGTAACCCATATTCCGGCTCTGCTGTATTACTGGATTGCTAGTAGGAGTAGGATCCGTCCAAAGCCGTCGGATTCGAACCTAGGTAAACTTGTGTGCTCATCGTCCCGGAACACCGTACGTCTCACACCCCTCTCTTCCACACGCCTCGAGGACCCCCTCATGGCGTACTTGTCATTAATCCAACGACATTTGGCGCCCACCGTGGGGCAGGTGAGCTTCGGATCTGCGTTCCGAGCGGAATCTGCAAGAATCGGAATCGACGAGACTATCACCGTCGGTCGCATCCTCTATGCCAGCGACGTCCCTCTCATCGTTCTCGCGGACCTGGATTCCGGCTAGGGAGGCTATGACTGCCTACACCATCATGTCTTTTGGCGACATTGATGTTTACATCGGTTTTGCTGAACGTGTCCCATCCACCCCAGCGGTGACGATAGAGGCAGAAGAAATTTCCGGGTCCCCTTTGTCCGCGGAGGCGGCAGAGTTTCGGATCTCAGGAAACCCTAATCCCACCCAGCCCGCACCAGTTGCGGAGATAGTGGAGAATAACGAGCCTGAAGCAGACCCAGCGGTCCAAGTCGAATCTGGAGTGGATCTCCCTGGAGAGACCGAATCCTAGATCGACCCACCCGGTGAGGTCGAAATCCAGGAGGAGCACAACAACAACGAAAGTTCTGGCTCTGACGATGCCGGGACAGACAGGCCTTTCCTGAGGTACACGCTGCGACGCATGATGATGCAAGATGCAAGCATAGATGAGATTCTCGAGACCATCAGGCGTTTCAAGGAGGCCGATCGTGAAAGCCACAACTATCTCAGGAGGCACACATCACACTTCGTCAGATATGTGGGACCCAGATCCGGCACTGCCGATGCTGGAGACAACACCGACTCTGTGCTGGAAGTGATCGGAACAAATGCCGACTTACCCACATCCTCGGATGAGTCGATGACGTCGCTAGATTTCCGAAAGATCTTCGTGGAATATGATGAGGAGCTTAACTCCTCGGCTACAGCAGAAGGAGAAGACATGGACGAAGGATCCGAAGAAAACTCTCCCAAAGCGCAGGATGACATGGAAATCAGAGACAATCTCGAGAACCAAATGGCCGAAAGTACCGATCAGAGCTTGACTCCGGGAAACGGGCCCGAAGCCGTCTTTGCTACCGGCGCTGCCAAGAAGGCAAAGAAGAAGAACAAGAAGAACAAGACCACGGCGAAAGATCCTCTGGCAAAGGAGGTGATCGCCGAGGAATATGAGGAAGACTCAGATGGATCACTTATCACAGATGAGCCCAAAAAAGAAGAATCGGTAGATGGACACGTGATCACTGAAGGTGCACGCAAACTCATCGATGCTGCATTAACCACACCTATTCCTACAGCTGTAGAACTTACTGCTGAAGAACTAGACGAAAGGGCCCAAGCCCTAGAAGCGCGTCGCCAAGTACTTCTCGATGAAGCTAAAAACATTGAGGAGGAAAAGAAACGCATGGCATCTGCGGAAAAATACAACTTCAGGCAACATCAGAAGACCAGGAAACGTCATACTAATGACAACCAATTCCCGCAGATCCACAAAGTCCTCTTTGGAGGAGAAATGGGGATGCCTCAGAAAGACAGCAAAGGGGATTGGGTGTATCCAACACCAGTATAGAACACCGTTGCGGCCCGAGAAATCCTATCGGCTAATCCAGGCCTGGAGCAGATCCGGTTGGGCATCAAATTACTCAACAAGGGAATGGAGCAGCAAAAGGTCGCCATGTCCGAAAGTCAAAAGTCGGTCTCCGATTCTGACCAATGTCACACAGATCTGGCATGGGCTGATGTAAGACCCCAGCGCGTTCCAGAGCAGCACCACTGTTCCGACTGTCGGGAAGACAATTACTCAAGAACCGGAACTTCGGGACAGCACCACAAAGCTGCCTATGACTGGTGTAACGTTAACCCAGTTGCAGAGCAAGAGGCAATTGCTGCACTGAATCCGAGGATCCCGCCCTAGCGAGAGTCGAAAGACCGCCGAGACGATGATAAAGAGAAATGTCAAGAGGAGGACCGATAAAGAATGCCACCTCCTAGACACGCAAGCTATCCGGATGATGGGCAAAGGAACGACGGACACCGTGCCGAGACAAGCCGGCAGGGGGCTCGTCACAATGAACACCCTCCCCAGAACCGGAATAATGACGCTCCGGACGGAGGCCGGCGATCAGCCGGAAATAACCCAGCTGCTCCACCCTCTCCGCCAAGTAGCCATCACAACGGCTCCCAAGGAGGCCAAGGAGGGCGTCGTGGTGGAGGAGGTGGTGGCAAAAGCCGAAGTCCGTCTCCAAGGCACCGCAGCCATAGCTAACAGTCAGGACGATCTCTATCCCTGAATGACGCAAGGCACAAGATCAACTCCAATATAGAGGCGCGGCGCTATGAAAATGATGATATATACGTGGGACCAAAGTGCTTCGGACCATGCATAAGAGCTACAAGATTCCCGGAAGGATTTGCTATCTCAAGACATATTCAAGCCTACGATGGCATAGCTCGGCCAGATACTTGGTTACAGGATTTTTTCCATGCTTGCTGCATCACCAAAGGCGGAAACAGCCTGGTCGCAACCCGATATCTCCCACTTATGTTGCGGAAGACAGCACGATCATTGCTCAATGAACTTTCGGAGAACACCATCCACAACTGGTATGACATGCAAAGTGCGGTCTTTCGAAATTTTGAAGGCACATAACGGAGGCCCTGTATGGTCGGAGACCTACAGCGCTGCACCCAGAAAGCCGGAGAAACTTGCCGGGATTACCTCGGATGATGGATCGACACGAAGAACTCCTACGAAGGAGTAAATGATCAAACTGCGATTGAAGCTTTCATTGCAGGTCTCCCAATTAGTTTACTACGTCATCGCTTGAAGTGTGACAAAGTCACTGATTTGGGAGAGATGATAGAAACAGCGAGCAAGTATGCAGATGCTAATGATGACGCAGAGGGATTACTCAATGCCCTGGCTGTGCCACAGTCGGCAAAAACAACCAAAGCAACAAGCTCAGAAGCGCAAGAACACCTCGGAAGAAAAACCCAACGCGGAAATGGCAGTGGTTACTGCTACTTTCAGGTCTGGAGGACGAGGAGGACATGGCGGAGGCCGCGGACGCGGTCGTGGGACTTTGAGAGTTCAAGGTAGAGGAGACCAGCAACTAGGAAAAACCTACTCTTGGGCCGACATTACCAATAACCCATGTGTGCATCACTTAGACGCCAATAGGGGCTCGTCCCACACAAACGCCGAGTGTCGTTTCAATGACGACATTAAGAGAGATGATACCGCTAGCTACAAAGCTAAGCGGAAGAAGGGAAAGAAGAATCCCGAAAAGGATAAAGAGACCAAGGAAGATTCTGACATGGAGGAAGCCGATGCTTCAAATCCCAAGCTGGGAGGGAAGAAAAAATTTCCGACCAAAAAAGACACTTACGTCACCTTCCTCGGATCTCAACCAGCAAAGGTCAAGAAAGCAGTTCTACATGAGCTCAATGCAACAGTTCCGGCTGTCCCCCAATTCTTGGACTGGTCGGAAATGGCAATCACGTTTGACCGCGCTGATCATCCGCCTAAGCTACACAGGCGAGGAAAATACGCCTTAATCGTCAATCCACTTATTGATGGTTATGGTTTCTCCAAGACTCTCATGGACGGTGGCAGCAGTATTAATATTCTGTATGACGAAACGCTACGCCGGATGAAGATCTCGGAGACCCAGCTGAATCATAGCTCTGTGATTTTTCACGGAGTTGTCCAAGGAAGACAAGCTAATTCCCTGGGAGAAATCACTTTGGCCGTTACTTTCGGAATTCCAAAGAACTATCGGACAGAGGCACTTTCCTTCGAAGTGGTCCCGTTCAAAAGCGCGTACCACGCTATATTCGGACGTCTGGCTTACTGGGCTTTTATGGCTCATCAGTGTTACATTTACAATATGATGAAAATTCCAGGTCCCAACGGCGAATTCACCATCAGGGGAGTGATACATTGCAAATGTATCTATAATTTTTTATGTTCCATGCTTGGTTTTATCTACTTTCTTGTGTTTTGTCCACATTTTGGAGTGCTTTTCATATGATTTCTTGGACTAACCTATTAACAAGAGCCATAGTGCCAGCTGCATGTTTTCTGCTATTTTTGGTTCCAGGAAAGTCAGAAAATGAATATTCTCGGAATTGGACGGGACAAAAGCCAAAGTCATTATTTTACCGGTGGACACCAGGAGCCAGAATACGAGATGGAGAGAGGAGAGAGGGGCAGCCACCACCACACCACTGGCCTGCAGGCCTGGCCACGCCACGCCAGGTGGTCTGCGCCGCCAGACACCCTCGGTCTCCCTCTTCGCCTATAAGATGCCTTCTGACCTAAAAACTCAGGGGGTGTCGACTTTTTCCAGAAGGAGTTCCGCTCCCCCGCCACCACCAGATTCCGTGAAACAGGACCAGAAACTCCGTTCTGGCACCCTGTCGGGATGAGGAATTGGAGGAGATCATCGCCATCATCATCACCATCGCTTCTCCATCGACCATCCATGTTTCCCCCATCTATGAGTGAGTAATCCCCCGCTATAGGCTACGGGGATGGTAGGGATTGGATGAGATCGTTCATGTAATGGCATCAGATTGTTAGGGCATGGTGCCTAGTATTTTTTTATTAGTGCTTTATGACTTTGTTGCGACTTGTTATGCTTAATGCTTGTCACTAGGGCCCGAGTGCCATGATTTCAGATCTGAACATGTTATTGATTCATTATTATAGTATTGTTTTTGGTCTTATCTACAAGTTATATACACACGTTGTTGTCTGGAACCAATGGCCCCGAAGTGACAAAAATCGGGATAACTGGAGGGAATGTCTTTGATGTGAGGATCACATGTGTTCACGAAGTGTTAATGCTTTGCTCCGGTGCTCTATTAAAAGGAGCACCTTAATTGCCAGTAGTTCCCTTGAGGCCCCGCTGCAAATGGGCTGGCAGGACAAAAGATGATGTGCAAGTTCTCATTGCGAGCACGTATGACTATATATGGAACACATGCCTAGGATTATCTAGTACTTGGATGTTTTATCTTATTTATCTGTAATTGCCCTATGTTTTGATTGCTATGTGAATTGTCTTGTCCATGCAACGCCCGTCCATCCATCCCTATGCCTACCGTGACTTAATCCCATCACATCGCTATTGTTACTGTTGTCTTTACTTTACTACTGCTGCTACTTTGCTATTCCTACTACAAAACTGTTGCTACTAATAAACTGCTGTGAGCAAGATTGTTTCCAGGTGCAGCTGAATTGACAACTCAGTTGTTAAGGCTTATAAATATTCTTTGGCTCCCCTTGCGTTGAATCAATAAATTGGGTTTCACTTCCCTCGAAAATACTGCGATATACCCCCTATACTTGTGGGTCATCAAGACTATTTTCTGGCACCGTTGCCAGGAGCATAGCTTTATTTATCAAGTGCACTTGGATTCTCTATTGTTCGTTGCTATCCATCCATCATGGGTAAGTCTCGTGATGGCAAGGTTCCTATTTTACCATCCACTACAAGAAGCGGTATGGTTCTAAACACCTCTATTGCTCTTGATTCACCGTCTGTTATAAGTAAGCTCGTTACACCACCACATACACATGCTACACACACTGCTACTACTTCTGAATCTGAAACTTCTGATGCTTATGATGATGCTTCTACTGTGCTTGATAAGAGTGGTTCATTAGGTCCTTTTCTAGAATCTACTATTTCTAGAACTATAGCTGGAAATACCGAAACTTCTAATGAAGACACTACCACACCTGTTAGTTCACCTGAGTCTAGTGAGAGTTATGATATTGAAGATGGTTATGTTGAGATGACCGATGAATTTATTAAAGAATGTAAAAACACCCATGATAGGAGCGCTGCTAAGAGTCTCCTTGAGAGGCGTACTATTAGACACAAATTGTCTCTTGTTGCTAAGTTTGTTACTTCCCCCATAAACATCTATCTTACATAGCTATTGTCGAGAAAGACCTTTTTGTGGGACTAAGAATGAAAGTGCGGTAGCACATATGAATGAACTTTCTACCATGAGTGGCTTGTTTTCTGATGATATTAAGATGCGTACTTACTTTGTTGCTAAGATTTTCCCCTTTTCACTAAAAGGAGAAGCTAAAACTTGGTTTAGTAATTTACCTCCTAGATCTATTGATAGCCTTGATTGCTTGATTAGTACTTTCCTACAGAAATATTTTCCTCCTAGTGCTAGACATGCTATTTTGTAGGAACTTTTTGATTTTAAACAGGAAGAAAAAGAGGTATTGCCTAAATCTTGGGCAAGGTTTTGTGCTTTGATTCATGCACAAGCTAGAAGTCCATTACCTAAGAATGAGCTTCTTGATATATTTTATAATGGACTAACCGAGAAATCTAGGACATACCTAGATAGTTGTGCTGATTGTGTTTTCAGGAATAAGACTCCTAAGGAAACTGAGGAATTAATGGCTAAAATAAGTAAGAATTATGAAGATTGGACTCCTCCTGAACAAGCTATACCTGAAGTAATTGTACCTGAACCTACTATTTTGGAGCCTATTCCAACATCAAAGAAGAGGGGAGTTATTGAATTAAATGATGAAGTGATGAAGGAAGCTAAGAAATGTCTTAAGGAGAAGGGAATTAAAGCTGCAGATGTCAAGAATTTACCTCCTATAGAAGAATTATGTAAGCCTATTCCCTACACATCCACTATTGAGGTACACTCTCTCCAACACTTTGATGAAGGTGATATCCCTTATTCTAAACCTCCTGATCAATGCTTAGAAGAATTCGATATCTTTATTGTTAAGCAAGATAATTTTAATAAAAGGGTGCAAAATCATCTAACGGAAAACACTAGAGCTATTGTTGAGTTGAAAGATATTGTGGAAAGAACCTCTAATGATGTTAAAATGATTGTTAAACACTTTCAAATGGTTCAAACTCAAATAGATCAACTCGTTAAAGTGCAAAAAGACTTGCTAGTTCATGCTGCTAAAGAAAACCGTGCTTATGAAATTAGAACTAGAAGTGGAGCTGCTACCCAGGATCCTCTATATCCTGAGGGGCATCCCAAAAGAATTGAGCAGGATTCTCAACAAGCTAAAAATAGTGGTTCTACTCGTAAGAAAAGGAAAAAAGAAACATAAAACTATTGTAGAACCCTCTGAACCTTCTATAGATCCTAATAGTATATCTATCTCTGATGCTGAAACTGAAAGTGGTAATGAAGAAAATGAAGTTCCTAATGAAGAAAAAGTTGAAGAAGATCCTGAAAACCACACTAAGAATACTAAATACACTAAAGAAGATTTTATTGCTAAGAAACATGGTAGTGAAAGAGAGCCTTGGGTCCAAAAACCTATGCCATTCCCTGATAAGAAACACAAGTCAAAGGAGGATGAACATTATAATAAGTTTTGTGAGTGGATGAAACCGTTATTCTTGCAAATTCCTTTGACTGATGCTATTAAATTGCCTCCTTACTCAAAGTATATGAAGGATATTGTCTCGAATAAAAGGAAGATCCCTAATGAAGAAATTTCTACTTTACTTCCTAATTATTCCTTCAATGGTAAGGTTCCTAACAAACTTGGAGACCCAGGGATTCCAACTATCCCTTGTTCTATTAAGAACAGTTATGTTAGAACTGCTTTGTGTGATTTGGGAGCTGGAGTTAGTGTTATGCCTTTCTCTCTCTATAAGAGGCTTCAACTAGAAAAATTAATACCAACTGATATATCTTTGCAAATGGATGATAAATCTACCACTATTCCTGTTGGTATATGTGAGGATGTACCTGTCCAAGTGGCTCATAATTGCTTTATATTAACTGATTTTGTTGTGCTTGAAATGCCTGAAGATGATAATATGTTTATTATTCTTGGGAGACCTTTTGTTAATACTGCAGGAGCTGTTATTAATTGTAATCAAGGAAAGGTGACTTTCAATGTTAATGACAAGGAACATATTGTCTAGTTCCCCAAGAAGATTAAAAGGACTTATGGTTTGAATTCAATTGAACATGTTGAGGGCATTCAAGTTGGAGAAATATATTGTCCCATACCAAGAGAAAAATTTGAAACTATTATGATTGGGACCATTGCTATCAAGGTTGAGGTAACATAATCATTAGTGGAATACAAAGTTTTGTCTCATATGAAATTGTTTTGGTAACAAGACCTGATCAACCTTGTTAACAAAAGGATTTCATTGAACAAAACAATGTTTTCACCATGATTATCTCTGCTTACTTCTATTTTATCCATTTTAGTTTTTGCTTATGCCTAACTTAAAGGCGTTAAAGAAAAGTACTTATTGGCAGATAACCCAAAAGTTTTAGATGAGTCTTCAAAGTTATTACTTCAGTAATAACCGCTCCTTATCCTTTTTATTTTCTTTTTGTGCCAAGAGTAACCTCTAATGAGAGAGAAGTAATGATTGGGAAAGTTGCTGTCCCGACACAGATTTCTGTGCTTCACCGTAAAAATTTGTGTAAAATCTCTGAACGTCTTTTTGAGGTGTGAATTTTTGTGCTTCTGACCCAGGTTGTTACCTAACTTTCATTAGTTTAAAACTTTTTGATTTGAGCAACAGAAGGTCTTCGAAAAAATTCGTCTTTACCTGCTGGTCTGTTTTGACAGATTTCTGCCATTTTCTGCATTTGCTTCTTGTTGGTTCCTTTTTGAGTTCTTTTGGGGAATTGAGATTTTTGAGGGAAGTGCTACAGTAGCTTGTGTTCTAATGGAAGTTTATTTGGTGTTGGAACTGAACCTTAAGACCTATTATGTTGAGTGCACTAATGTTGCTAATAAAGATTGTGTGAAGTTTTGCATGAAGAAAAATTTCAGGTGTATGGAAGGAATGAGTAATGAGATGAAGGATGGACTAAAGCTCAAGCTTAGGGATGCCATGCGTGTCACCCCAATAAATATCCAAGAAGTACAAGCGTCAAAGCTTGGGGATGCCCAAGGCATCCCCCTCTTCATCAATAAAAATCCGAGGTTTCTTCCAAACGCTTCATTTTTATTGTTGCATGCATAGTTGTCTTGTTCTTGGAGCGTCTTCTTTTTCATTTTCGTTTTGTTTTTTTGTTTGCTTTGTTTTATTTATTTGCTGAATAAATTGGTTGGACCCCCTCTTTCATACATTGGTGTTCAAATAGTTTGGTTTGGTTTGGAAAAGAGTAGGAAAGCTCATGCTTAAGTGGTAAAGAGAGCTTGTTTTTGACAGTGGCCTATGCTTTTTCATGCCATGCTTGATATTGTTTTGGCTTTATGCTCAGTATTCTTTGCTATAGCCTGACTTGTTATAAACAATTGAGATTGCTTAATGTGCCTTGGATGAATCATGCGTTGTTTTAGCATATTAAAGCATAGTGTTGTGGTATTCTCCTTTGATGCTTTATTTGGGTTGACTTGGCACATGCTCACACCATGTTATGACTATCCAAAGTCACCATAAGCCTTTATGATCCTTTAGTTTTCAACTTGTAGTATCACTTTATGCTTTGATCAATGATGTTTTGTCGCTCTACATGATTATGGCCATTATTGCTCTCTCGTTTGCCGCTCCCTTACTATTGCTAGCCTTCACTTTCACTGAGTATGTTTTACTCATGTTTCCAACTCCCTAAAACCAAATATTACCAAAGTGTCCACCATACCTACCTATTAGCATCATTTGCTACTTCCGCGCATATTCAATATGCCTTGTTTTCTTCCGAATAAAATGTTTGCTTGTTATGAGAAAGTTAGTTAATAAAGCTCTCACAAACTTGATGGCACACTTTATTTTCTTGCATTTAATAAACCTGAACCATTGCGTCCTTCTTTGTTGCGTATATGCTTGCGCTTTATAAGTTGAAGTTAGCAGAACCATGTATCATGGGGAACGTTTTCAACATTTCACTGGTACTTAGTACCTCGTTGATATCATGTTCTTTTGCTTATGGATCCCGGTGGTGTGAAATAAAAGTGGAACTTGTAAGATCATGGAGTTTGTATGTATGTTAGAGAAACGCCTGGGCCGCTAGCCTAAGCCATGCCTAATCATGGTGGAAACTTGCAGCATAACCATAATGAGCATTCTATGAAGCATCCTCAAAAAAAATCTATGCACATAGTAAATAAAAAGATCGCTGAGATGCTCATTGTCTGCTTGCCTTGTCATTTTTATTATGGGATAGCTCCTGTGTCATGTGCAAGGGGTACCCCGTTGGCGGTTCTCTATGATACGTATATACTTACAATGACAAGAGCTTACTCGTGACTGAAGTTGAGTAGCATGAGGATCGGTCTTCGTAAGTAAGGGGTATGAGACTTCGATTTATAACTTGTCAAACATATCCTCTTAGTTGTGTCACTTTAACCTTAACCATTTAAAGATGCTTATGATAGGGGCAATGAGATCTCAAAGCTAATGAGTACCATACTTTCAACATTTGGAAGCCTTTCAAACTTTTCAAAACCTGTTCATTTCCTTGTTGAGTCTCCACACATTCTATGAGCACTTTCTTTGAGAGCATAGTGGCCATTCTTAGTTCTATGTGCATTGTCCCAAGACCAGTTGATTGATGCATAACTTGATATTGCTTGTTTTAAACTATTTGTATCTAGTCACTCTTATGAACTTTGAATGTGTCCTATGCATTTATGTTTGCTACTCTATGAGGGACAAGCTGAATGCCATTATGCTATGTTTTCTTTATGTGAAACAAACAAACGTCTTGCAAAGCATTGTTATTCATGAATCTTTTGTTGTGCCTTTTCATGTTGCAACATAGTTGCTATGTCTTATTGTTAGAACTTTGTCTTTCATGTTATGATTGAAGTACTATGATCCCATCTTTCAATGTTTTACAAATACTTTGATCAAGTTTATGATGGTGCATGTCACCTCAAAAATTATTCTTTCTTTTTTATCACTTACCTACTCAAGGACGAGAAGGAGTTAAGCTTGGGGATGTTGATACATTGCAAATATATCTATAATTTTTTATGTTCCATGCTTGGTTTTATCTACTTTCTTGTGTTTTGTCCACATTTTGGAGTTCTTTTCATATGATTTCTTGGACTAACCTATTAACAAGCACAACGATTAGCTGCCTGTTTTCTGCTGTTTTTGGTTCCAGGAAAGTTAGAAAATGAATATTCTCGGAATTGGACGGGACAAAAGCCAAAGTCATTATTTTACCGGGGGGCACCAGGAACCAAAATACGAGACGGAGAGGGGCTGGGCCCACACCACCTGCCTGGCCGGGCTGGCCTGCAGCGCCAGGGGGTGGTCTGGCCACCCTAGACACCCTCTCGGTCTCCCTCTTCACCTATAAGATGCCTTCTGACCTAAAAACTCAGGGGGGGTCGACGTTTTTCCAGAAGGAGTTCCGCTCCGCCGCCACCACCAGATTCCATTTAAACACCAGAAACTCCGTTCTGGCACCCTGCCGGGATGGGGAATTGGAGGAGATCATCGCCATCATCATCACCATCACTTCTCCATCGACCATCCATGTTTCCCCCATCTATGAGTGAGTAATCCCCCGCTGTAGGCTATGGGGATGGTAGGGATTGGATGAGATCATTCATGTAATGGCATCAGATTGTTAGGGCATGGTGCCTAGTATCTTTTATTAGTGCTTTATGACTTTGTTGCGACTTGTTATGCTTAATGCTTGTCACTAGGGCCCAAGTGCCATGATTTCAGATCTGAACATGTTATTGATTCATTATGATAATATTGGTTTTGGTCTTATCTACAAGTTGTATACACACGTTGTTGTCTGGAACCAATGGCCCCGGCGATGTAAATCGGGATAACCGGAGGGAATGGCTTTGATGTGAGGATCACATGTGTTCACGGAGTGTTAATGCTTTTCGGTGCTCTATTAAAAGGAGCACCTTAATTGCCATAGTTTCCTTGAGGCCCCCGCAAACAGGTCAAGGGGACAAAAGATGTTGTGCAAGTTCTCATTGCGAGCACTTATGACTATATATGGAACACATGCCTAGGATTATCTAGTACTTGGATGCTTTATCTTATTTATCTGCAATTGCCCAATGTTCTGATTGCTATGTGAATTTTCTTGTCCATGCAACGCCCGTCCATCCATCCCTATGCCTACCACACTCGAATCCCATTGTTACTGCTATTGTTACTGATGTCTTTACTTTACTATTGCTGCTACTTTTCTATTCCTACTACAAAAATGTTGCTACTGATAAACTGCTGTCAGCAAGATTGTTTCCAGATGCAGCTGAATTGAGAACTCAGTTGTTAAGGCCTATAAATATTCTTTGGCTCCCCTTGTGTCGAATCAATAAATTGGGTTTCACTTCCCTCGAAAATACTGCGATATACCCCCTATACTTGTGGGTCATCAGGGAGACCCGAAGAAAGCGCGAGAGTGCGAGGATGGAAATGTCGCCTTTGCTGAAGCCGTGCTGCACGCCTAGGAGTACCAGGAAATCAAGAAGAGCATAGATCGGTCCGAGATGCCCGCAATGAAGAAGGAGGTGACAAAGCCGACTCAGGAGTTCAAGGCATCAGAAGAGACGAAGAAGACGCCGTTGAAGGATGATGACCCCTCCAAGGTGACCTAGATAGGCGTAGGCCTAGATAGCGCATTGGAAAGCACGCTCGTCAAGTTCCTCAAAGCAAATCAAGATATCTTCGCATGGCATCCATCTAACCTGACCAGAGTACCTAGGGAACTTGTCGAGCACTCTTTAAATGTAAACCTGAATGCTAAACCCGTCAAACAGTCCTTACGACGTTTTGGCGATGAAAAGCGTAAGGCAATAGCTAAGGAACTAGCGCGGCTAGAGTTAGCCAGATTCATAGAAGAGGTCATCCACACTGAGTGGTCGGCCAATCCTGTAATGGTCCCTAAAAAGGACACCACTGATTTAAGGATGTGTGTTGATTATACTACCTTGAACAAGGCTTGTCCAAAAGATCCGTTCGCTTTGCCTAGGATTGATCAAGTTATCGATTCTACGGCTGGCTCGGAACTCCTCTATTTTCTTGACGCATATTCCGGTTATCACCAAATCCTGATGAAGGAATCTGACAAAGTCAAAACTTCATTCATAACCCCCTTCGGAACCTTATATTTTGTTACGATGCCCTTTGGGCTGAAGAACGCAGGAGCTACGTACCAACGCACAATGCAGCGTTGCCTCCACGATCAAATTGGACGCAATGTACATGCATATGTGGATGATATTGCGGTGATGTCCAAAAAGAAGGAAACATTGATTTCCGACTTGGAGGAAACGTTCGCCAATCTACGAAAATACAACATCATGCTTAATCCTAAGAAATGCTTCTTTGGAATCCTAGCCGGAAAATTGTTAGGTTTCATCGTGTCTCAAAGAGGCATAGAGGTGAACCGAGACAAAATCAAGGCTATACTTAATATTTCCAGGCCAACTCGCCTGAAGGACGTACAAAGACTAACTGATTGCATCGCTGCAGTCAGTCGGTTTGTAAGATGGCTCGGTGAAAGAGCCGCACCATTATACAAACTCCTGAAAAAGACCAAGGATTTTGTGTGGACCGACGAAGCTGAAGCTGCATTACAAGACCTGAAGAAAGTACTCTCATCTGCTCCTATCCTTGCTGCACCGGAACCACGGAAACCGATGTTGCTTTATCTTGCTGCGACAAACAAAGTCGTCAGTATCGTCATGGTAGTGGAGAGACTGGAGGAAAATCAAGAACACTTGGTGTAGCATCTGACTTATTTTGTTAGTGAGGTCCTAACATAGTCAAAACAGCGGTATTCGCACTATCAAAACCTGGCTTACGGTGTTTTCCTAGCATCTCGTAAGCTACGACACTATTTTCACGAGCATCCAATTACTATGGTGAGCACAACTCCCATGAGAGATATAATCAACAACAGTGACGCCACAGGACGCGTCGCCAAATGGGGCATAGAGCTCTTAGCTTTCGATATTGAGTAGAAGCCTCGGACAGCAATTAAATCCCAAATCCTTGCCGACTTTGTTGTTGATTGGACAGAGACGAAGGAGAATATGACCCTCCCTGAGTTGGAATATTGGACCCTATATTTTGATGGGTCTAAGGCTCGCGGGGGCTCGGGGGCTGGCGTGGTGCTCAAATCACCACAAGGAGATAAACTTCTATACGTGTTGCAGATCCACTTCACAACGACAAATAATATTGCCGAGTATGAAGCACTGCTGCATGGAATTCGGATCGCTAAGGATATCGGCATCAGACGTTTGATGTGTTACGGAGATTCGGATCTTGTGGCTCAGCAAGTGTCGGATATTTGTAATGCAAATAAACACATGGCAGCATATAAAGTTGTCGTGGATGATTTATCTAAATCGTTCGAAGGGTTTGAGGTTCAACACATCTCTCGAGCAGAAAATGAGGAAGCAGATGCCTTATCTCGGATAGGCTCTGCACGGAAAGAGGTCCCGGATGGCGCTTTTTTTAGAGCACCTCAAAGTTCCCTCAATAAAGGGAGTGGACAAGGAATATCTGACCAAATACGACTCACCTTTGATAGCAGTTCTGGCTGTAATTCCCAGCTGGACTCAACCCTACCTTGACTATTTGGTAGATGGCAAATTACCCGACGACGAGGTTCTGAGCCGACCGATTATCTGACGAGCAAAAGCCTATACTGTAGTTAGTGGTGAGCTCTATAAGCAGAGTGTATCTAGGGTATTTCAGTGTTGCGTATCTCCGGAAGAAGGAGTGGAAATCCTAAGAGAAATCCACGAAGGCGAGTGTGGTCACCATGCTGCAGCCAAACCTTTAGTGGCAAAAGCTTTTAGACACGGTTTTTTCTAGCTTACAGCCAAGGCAGATGCCGAACGGCTGGTCCAGACGTGCAAGGGCTGCCAAAAGTACGCCAAACAAGCTCATGTTCCGGCTGATCAGTTGTGAACAATACCTATAACATGGTCTTTTGTGGTCTGGGGGCTTGATATGGTAGGACCGTTTAAACGGGCTCCAAGTGGATTTACTCACCTCTTAGTGATGGTGGATAAGTTCACCAAATGGATTGAGGCTAAACCTGTCACTAGTTGTGATGGAGCATTAGCCAAAATATTTGTCGAGGATGTTATAATCCGGTATGGTTATCCGCACAGTATTATCATGGACAACTGGAGTAATTTTTCTATGGGAGAATTGGCTGAATTCTGCAACAAACAAAATATCCGGCTTGACATTGCGTTAGTTGCACATCCACAAGCTAATGGACAAGTTGAAAGAGCAAATGGTTTAATCCTACAAGGCCTAAAACCGAGACTCGAAGCACCACTACGACGTGCTACGGGGGCTTGGGCGGAGGAATTACCCTCTGTACTATGGAGTTTACGAACAACTCCGAATAGGTCAATCGGATACACACCTTTCTTCTTGGTCTATGGTGCAGAAGCAGTTCGTCCTAGTGATTTGATTCACACTTATCCTAGAGTGCCCGCGTATATCGAAGAAGATGCCGAGATTTCTCGACAAAATAATCTCGACTTAGTCGAAGAAGTCCGCGTCGTTGCTGAAATGAGATCAATAGCCTATCAGCAAAAGTTACACAAGTATCATAGCGACAGAGTCAGAAACCGGTCTTTCAATATGGGCGATTTGGTTCTCCGGCTTGTGCAACAAAGAAAGCACAAACTTTCCCCAGTATGGGAAGGGCCCTTCCTGGTTAGTCGAGTATTACACAATGGTTCATACTACCTAACTGATATGAGGCCAGTCAAAGAAAGACCTGCTACTAAGAAAAGAAAGAGAGCTGAAGGCAGTACAAATCCGTATGAGTTAGACAGACCGTGGAATATTGCTCAGCTACATCCCTTTTATTCTTAGTTTATCCTTCTTTGTAATCATATATGTGTACATGTTCTGTGAGAAATAAAAGTTTTGGTTGCCTCAAGTTTTTTCTAAGAAGTTTTTACCATCTTATTTCCGAATGATCATGTCACAAAGTCGAAAATCCTAGAATACTTGAAAGTACTTTATGCTCATGTTTGTTCTGGTTTAGATTTCTGATTCTAAAAATGCTACCTTCGGGTATAACTCTAAAGTTTCTAGTCTATACTTTGGTTATTTCTATGATTGCCGGATGCGGGCATTTTCCGAGTAGTGAATTGTTGGTACTGGAAGCCGGCTTTGTTTTCGAGTTTAAACTGGTTTAGCAATTGAGCCTGCTGTTTCAAGAAAGTTTCCGTGCTAAAGGTTTAGCTGGCTCACGAAAGGGACGAGGCGGAAAGCCAGATAAACGATAAGTGTAGACAAAAAAGTACAAGTGCTTATGTAAACATTTCAGGCACACAAAATTTAAAAGCCAAAAAGTGTTGAATAGATAAAAGCTTAGCACTAGCAAAAGTATAGTACTGCATATTTACAGACCCATAATGTTTCTCAAAATAATACATTTGTTTCTGGTAATCTATGATGCAGGAGAGGAGGTAGGAGCTACCAGCTCACTGGACAATCCAGCCACACTCTGATAGCGATCCGAGATGTCCAAATCGGATATGGTTTGTCCATCCTCGGAAACTTCGGTTGCTTCTTCAGGAGGCAGAGGCGGCGTGTCCACGCGGGTGAAGAAGGGAGTGTCGTAGCTGGTTAAGTCAGCTACATGACACCCATATCTGGCATAGGAGTCCATGATGGCCTTGATGTTTGCTCCTGTCCGTCTTCATCCACAGTAGAGTACCCTCTGGTCACTTGTAAGATTTCCATGCTTCCATGGTGGCTCATGACCATTGTGAGGGCGTTCTGCGCTGCTGATCGCGCGTAGGACATGTTCCAGTCCTGGACGAGCTGCGGCATCTCCTTCGCCTTGTCTCGCACCTGAAAGTCGGACATGCTATGCATGTCCGGAACCCCGAGAGCTTCGCCAATGTCCTCGATGGATTGGCGGAAGTCATGAAGCAAATCACCGGCTTGGGTAAGTCGGTGGGTCCGAGGCTCAGTAGAAGCAGAGTCCGTCAGGTTAAGAGGACCTATATATATAACACAAAATGGTTAAGTAAATCCGACATTGAAAGAGTCGAAGAATGTAGACAAGTCAGAAAGATGGAAAACATACCGAAGATGACGTCATCAACTTTGGTCTTCTCTTCTCGAAGACTCTAGAGTTCAGCCCGGAGCGCCTCAGAAAGACCCTTCTCTCTGCAAAGCTCATTGTTGAGATCCGAGATTCTCTGATCTTGAAGCGCAATCTTACGATCACGTTCATCAGTGGCCATGGAGGTGGATTCGAGAATTTGAGCGATGCTCTTCTCATGATTTGCCTTGAGCTTATCTAGCTCTTGGCGAAGTTCTTTATTCTCCACCACCAGGGTTTTGAGGTTCTCGGCCTCTTCGATCATAGCACAAGACTATTTTACCAGTGTTGTAAGACAAAAGAACAACAGTTCAGTAAAAAATATTCGACTATGAAAATCAAGACAAAGTTTGAGTCTTAGAATGTTTACCTTCGGCCTCATCCTTGGAAACCTTCATCTTAGCATTTTCAAGTCAGAGAGCTCTGATCTCTCTCCGCTTGTTGCGGATATTCTTCAACAAATCCTGGTTATATGAATTAACTTTCTGTAAGTCAGAATACCTAGAGTCAGAAGTCTACTGAAGACTCGGGCTAATATTGTTACTAATATCAGCACGAGCCTTGGGGGCTACACTAGTTCATTCTTTGGCATCCTAAGGAAGCATAAACCCGGATTGTATATCCTACTTCATGCTTGGGGGCTAGAGGATATGATATAAAGTAAAATAAAGAAAAACGTGAGTCGGAATTCCGACTTACATGATGTTCATGTGTGAGCTTGCTCAGGCACATGTTCACCTCGGTGGTAACCTTCTCGGCGAGGGTGAGTGGAATAACCGGAGGTGGTGGAAGCACACCAGCTCTTAGTCCCTCGTCGTGAAGGTGGACTTGTTCAAGAAGGTCGGAGTACTTGACGTGCTCCGCTTCTTGTGCTACTTCTTCGGTAGAGAGATTACGGCTCTCCAGGCATTGTCAGTCCAGCCGCTAGATCTCCTCCGCGGATTTCCAAGACAAGCCAAATTTGGCAAGCCCCGGATTGTTAAGGAGGTTTTCGGCGAAGGTCTCTGCCGAGGGATCATTACCCGAAGAGGGTTCACCCTTATCTAAACCTGAGCCACCCATGGTGGCGTTAGTCTGCGACTCAAGGGTCGCTGGCCCCATTGAAGGAGCCGGATCTTCTGCGACAACCGGCGATGGAGTGATCACCGGCGTTGCAGAAGGTTGTGGGGCAGGAGTCGGAGGAGCCGCATCAGGAGAAGCCATAGTCAACTTCGTCTGCTGCAAGGGCTTCGAAGAAGTTCCCTTCCCCTTGCCCTTGATGAGTTGCTTAGCTCTGAGAATGTAATAGAATGGAAAACATTACATCTCGGAAGAAATTACGAGTAAAGTACAAAGTCGGAAGTTGTGTTGAAAGTTACCTCTTCACAACTGGCACCTCCTTTGTGCCGACAGCCATTGTCGGAGCTTTGCGCTTCCTGGGCACAACTTCCAACAGTGGGACCAGTTCCTCCTCCTGAGAAAACTCCGGAGGATACCCCTCGATAGGATCCAGCTCCGACTCGGGGAGGTCGTCAAGGTGAAAAGAAGAAAATATCTCAGTGCTGCAAAATAACTTCAAGTTGAAACACATAAAAAGGGTTTACAGTTAAAAGCTTACCGGTACTACAGGGTCTTCCGCTGTGTGCATGTCCAGAGACAAGTCTGGAATCTTTCTCTCAATCCGCTCCTTGATCATCCATTTGATCTGGCTTATGTAATCTTGTGGCTTTAAAGCCTTAGGACTGATGCGGAGGGAGTCATTCTTCGACGCCATGATGGAATGCATCAGATGGTCGCCGTGGTGCTGGAGAGGCTAGATCCGGCGTGCCACCCAGCACTAGACCAGGTCGGATCCTCTCAAGCCCTTGTGCTTCATCAGGTATTCGATCCGCCTCTTGGCGAGGATCAGATCGTCGCTGAGAGCCGGAGGAGCCTCGTCCCAAGATGGAAGGGCCGTGGCAGCTCCGTCAATGAAAGCCAGCTTTGCTAGGAGCAGGAATATCCTTATGATAAAAGAAGGTGGCTGGCCACTGTTTGACCGACTCACTAGCTAAAATGCGAGGATAAACACGCTCGCGTCTAACTAAAAGACTAATAGTGCTGGTAATATAAGGATTACCGGCAGTGACAAAGTTTCTCTGGACATGAAAGTAAGACCGGAACAAAGTGAGACTTGGCCTAATGCCGAGGTATCCCTCACACAACGTTGCGTAAGAGCTCATCTCTAAGATGGAGTTGGGAGGAAGATGGTGAAGCTGAACTCCATAGTGATCAATCACCTTGGAAAATAATTCCGAGGGAGGGAAAGACAAACCTCTGTCGAGGTGGGTGCTGAAGTGTACCCGCTCGTCGGCGTGCGGGTGGGGGATGGTTTCGCCGAAACCGCTCCACCAGTCACCGACGCGGAGGAGTCCTTCATTCTCCATGTCGTGGAGCTTCTCGTCGTCGAGGAGACACGAGATCCAAACCCCACGGTTGCTTTTTTTCTCCGCCGCCACCGCCACCATTGCCGTCGCTGCGAAGCCAGCCAAACCCAACGATGAAGAGGAAGCCATTTCTCTGGTGCACCAGTGACCTTGGATGGGCGGTGCTGGGAATCTGGGAGGCATAAGAGCTCTGTGCACAAGGGAGAAGTGGAGGAGAAGGAACAACAAGGGAATAGGTGAAGATGAGGAAAAGGAAATCCTCGCCCCTTATAACCACCTAACCGCGCCAAGATTCGTGCAAACAGCACTGTGTAAACGCCACGCGTCATGGAAGGAACTGGGAAGGTCCCACGTGATGATTACGTTGCCTCGATCTCCACGTATGCATTGAAACGGCGCCTTGGTTCCGCGAACGGTGGACCCACCAACGGTCGTGCTAACAGGATGTTTGTCAGATGACATGACTTGACCATGACCAGTGTCAGATGACGTCAGAGACCAAGTTCCGGCTTAGTTTAAATATCAAGCTGGAAAATCCGAGTAACATGTTAATAGGTCCGACTTATTTTTTAAGACCCAGATCGTATCTTTTGTTTTGAAGTTTCAGGAACCCTTCAAGATTCTACAAGCCGAAGATCAAGCTAGATGATGATGAATCCGACTTTGGATCTTGGAGACTTCCGAGGGCTGCTATTAGGGATATACTTTTTGGGTATCCTCACAGTTTCTCACTGACCAGGGTGTCCCACTTTGGGTTAGAGCTTTGCTTCACGGGCGGCCTAGTCAGGGAGAAGAGACGGAGTCCAGTCCGGCTACGGGAAGGCCCAGAAGACTTACCGACATAGGCCCATAGTGTTACTTGTAGTTCAAGATGTACTCTGTAACCGACTCTTAGTCATAGCCGGATAGATCTCTCCTGTAAACCCTAGGCCGGATATCTATATAAGCCGTCCTAGGGAGAGCCTTTAGGGCACCCTCAATAGTCTACAATCTCAACTCGCACATGCGAACCCTTGTAACCCATATTCCGGCTCTGTAGACATCGATTGCTAGCAGGAGTAGGATCTGTCCAAAGCCGGCAGATTCGAACCTGGGTAAACTTGTGTGCTCACCGTCCCGGAACACCGTACGTCTCACACCCCTCTCTTCTGCACACCTCGAGGACCCCCTCATGGCGTACTTGTCATCAATCCGACGATAGGCCATGGGAGGGGAGTGTTGGGTACGCAGCGTAGAAAACAAAAATTTTCCTACGGTGTGAACTACACGCCAAGATCTATCTACTAGGTACAAAGCAACGGGTGGACATACATCCAACGAGAACTTACCCTCGAAGACAAAGAGTTTTGTTAACGAGTAGGAACTCGTGGTTGATGTAGTCGTACACTTGCCGATCTCAAGATCGTGAGGAAGTCCGAGCGCCGCAACTCAGCAGCGCATCTGTACTCGCACACATGTTCAAGCCACCGGACAACCTACACCTCCTCGTTCCAGCGATCCAACGGAAGCAGCAACTCCTTCCAGACGAAATGCCACCGGGAACTTGTATCTCGCTAATCCGAGACCATGGGGGAATAATTCTAGAGGGGGAGAGAGATCCTTCACAAGGAGGTGTGTGGATGAAGGAGAGATGGTGGTTTTTATAGGAGGAGGGGGGTGCCCCTCCTCTCCATGGCCGGCGCATGGGGGGTGACCCCTCACCTCCCCCATTCATGTGGTGGTAACCCCTCCACATTAAAATGCCTCTTCACATTCCCTTTTAAAGTCTCCACTTTAAATGCGTTAAAATTCTCCAAGTTTAATGCTCTCTCATTTAATAAAACTGTTTTATTAAATTTATTCAGAATTTTGTTAATTACTTTAATTAACAAACATTCACATATATCCCCTTGCAATATTTCAATATCACATGTAGAACCACTTTCTGCAATTTCACCCGAAACAATTTCCGGTTTCTATTGAAACAATTCCTGCGCTTTGCAATTCTTTCGTCTGAAACATATGTGCTCCAAAATGGTGTCCGGTAACTCTTAAGTGTGTCACCCTACGGTTCGTGAATAATGCAGACATGATCGAGACCCTTCTCCGATCAATAATCAGCAGCGGGACCTAGATATCCGTACTAACTCCTACACATTCAACGATGATTTCTGTGATCGTGAGATCCTTTAACGCTTGTAACTAAATCCCTTTGTCTCGCGATATATTACATGTCCGAGATTCGATCATCGGTATCTCCATACCTAGTTTGATTTCGTTACCGACATGCACTCTTTTCTCGTTCCCGTGATATAACATTCTAGTGATCACATCACTTGCTTGCAAGCTATCTCAATGTGATATCACCGAGAGGGCCCAGAGTATATCTATCCGTCATCGGGATTGACAAATTCCACTCTTGATCCATGAGCCTCAACATAACATCTACGTAGTACTAAAACCATCTTTATAGTCACCCTGTTACGGTGTGACGTTTGGTGTTATCAAGATACTCTTCAGGTGTTAGCAATTAACATGATCTCATGGTCTAAGGATAAAGATTACTTCGTATGATGTTATAGCAATATAAACATAATGACTTGATCGTAATGCTATACTTTGGATGAATGTTCATCACATCATTCCACCAATGGTGTGACCTTGTTATTAACAACATCCAATGTCCATGATCAGGAAACCTTGATCATCTTGTTAATCAACAAGCTAGTCTATAAGAGAGGCATAACTAGGAACCCTTTTTGTTTATTAAACACACATGTATTGATGTTTCCGATCAATACAATTCTAGCATGCAAAATAAACATCTACCATATATAAGGAATACATAATAACAACTTTATTATTGCCTCTCAGGGCATATTTCCTTCAGTCTCCCACTTGCACTAGAGACAATAATCTAGTTCACATAGTGGTAAATCTAACACCCATGGAGTTCTGGTGTTGATCATGTTTCGCCCTAGGGATAACTTTAGTCAATGGATCTACTACATTTAGGTCCGTGTGTACTTTACAAATCTTTATATCTCCATCCTTGACATGCTCGCGGATGGAGTGAAACTGGGGCTTAATATGCTTGGAATTCTTGTGAGACCTCGGTTCCTTTGCATTGGCTATGGCTCCATTGTTGTCACAATAGATCACCATCGGGTCCAACGCACTAGGAACCACACCTAGTTCCGTAATGAACTCTTTCATCCAAACCGCTTCTGCCGGCTTACAAGCAAAGAACATATTCCGCCTCCGTCGTTGATCCAGCCACCACAGGTTGTTTGGAACTCCTCCAACTAACTGCTGCTCCATTCAAGAGAAATACGTATCCGTATTGAGACTTAGAGTCATCCGGATCGGTGTCCAAGCTAGCATCGACATAACACTTAGCGACTAGCTCTTCTTCACCTCCGTATATAAGAAACATATCCCTAGTTCTTCTCAAGTACTTGAGGATGTTCTTTACCGCTATCCAATGTTCCGAACCTGGATCAGATTGGTACCTACTGGTCAAACTAATAGCATGTGCCACATCCGGTCTTGTACATAGCATGGCATACATAATAGAGCCTATGGCCGAGGCATAGGGGATCTTATCCATCATCTCTCTTTCTTCCGCTATAGCCGGACTTTGAGTCTTACTCAATGTCTTGCCTTGCAACATAGGTAAGAACCCCTTCTTACTTTCGTCCATATTAAACTTCTTTAATATCTTATCAAGGTATGTACTCTGCGATAGCCCAATTAGGCGCCTTGATCTATCTCTATAGATTTTAATGCCTAATATATATGACGCTTCACCAAGGTCTTTCATCGAAAATTTGCTGTTTAGATAACTTTTAACACTATTTAAAAGATCTATATCATTTACAATCAATAATATGTCATCCACATATAATATCAGAAATGCCACATTGCTCCCACTCACTTTCTTGTAAATACAAGCCTCTCCATAAGTTTGGACAAATCCAAACTCTTTGATCACCTCATCAAAGCGGAGATTCCAACTCCGGGATGCTTGCTTCAGTCCATAGATGGATCGCTGAAGTTTCCATACCTTATTAGCATCCTTAGGATCGACAAAACCCTTAGGTTGTATCATATACAACTCTTCTTCAATATTACCATTGAGGAACGCAGTTTTGACATCCATCTGTCATATTTCATAATCGAAATATGCAGCAATTGCTAACATAATCCTAACTGACTTAAGCATCGCTACGGGAGAGAATGTCTCATCGTAGTCAACTCCTTGAATTTGTCGAAACCCCTTTGTGACAAGTCGAGCCTTATAGATGGTCACATTACCATCAGCATCAGTTTTTCTTTTAATATCCATTTATTCTCAACGGTCTTTCGATCGTGAGGTAAGTCCACCAAGGTCCAAACTTGATTCTTGTACATGGATTCCATCTCGGATTTCATGGCTTCTAGCCATTTGTTGGAATCCGGGCTCATCATCGCTTCTTCATACATCGCAGGGTCATCCATTTCATCAACCATGAAATTCACAACAGGATTGCCGTACAGTTCAGGAGCTGCACGTGTCCTGCTTGTCCTGCGAGGTTCGGTAGTTTCCTCTTTCGGAGTTTCATGATCAATATCATTAGCTCTATCTTCATTAGGTGAAGTCAACTCCGAAACAACTTCTGGTGCTGCGCCACTCGCCATTTCATGAAGAGAAGGTTCAATAATCTCTTTGAGTTCTACCTTCCGACTACTCACACCTTTCGCGAGAAACTCCTTCTCAAGAAAGGATCCATTCTTGGCAACAAAAACCTTGCCCTCGGATCTGTGATAGAAGGTGTACCCAATCGTTTCCTTAGGGTATCCTATGAAGACGCATTTTTCCGCTTTGGGTTCGAGTTTATCTGGCTGAAGTTTCTTCACATAAACATCACATCCCCAAACTTTAAGAAATGACAGCTTAGGTTTGTTTCCAAACCATAATTCATACGGTGTTGTTTCAACGGATTTAGATGGTGCCCGATTTAAAGTGAATGCAGTTGTTTCCAGTGCATAACCCCAAAATGACAGTGGCAAGTCAGTCAGAGACATCATAGATCGAACCATATCCAATAAGGTACGATTACGACGTTCCGACACACCATTACGTTGTGGTGTTCCGGCAGGCGTGAGTTGTGAAACTATTCCACACTCTTTCATGTGTGTGCTAAACTCGTAACTTAGATACTCTCCTCCATGGTTAGACCGTAGAAATTTGATCTTTCTATTACGATGATTTTCCACTTCATTCTGAAATTCCTTGAACTTTTCAAAAGTTTCAGACTTGTGTTTCATCAAATAGATATACCCGTATCTACTCAAATCATCCATGAAAGTAACAAAATAATGATATCCACCTCGCGCCGACACACTCATTGGTCCACACACATCAATATGTATGATTTCCAATAGATCTGTCGCCCATTCCATTGAACCGGAAAACGGCATTCTAGTCATCTTGCCCATAAGGCATGGCTCACATGTATCAAATGATTCAAAATCAAGTGATTCCAAAAGTCCATCAGAATGGAGTTTCTTCATGCGTTTAACGCCAATATGACCTAGACGGCAGTGCCACATATATGCAGATATATCATCATCAAGTTTAATCTTTTTAGCATTAACATTATGAATGTGCGTAATATTACTATCGAGATCCATCAGAAATAAACCATTCAACACAGGTGCGTGACCATAAAAGATATTATCCATATAAATCGAACAACCATTGTTTTCAGATTTAAACGAATAACCACTTTGCATCAAACATGATCCGGATACAATGTTCATGCTAAGTGCAGGCACCAAATAACAATTATTCAGGTTTATAACTAATCCCGATGGCATATGGAGATGCAGCGTTCCGACGGCGATCACATCAACTCTTGATCCATTGTCAATTCGATCGTGACCTCATCCCTTGCTAGTTGTCGCTTGTTCCATAGCCCCGAATCGAGTTACATATATTAGCAACCGATCTCGTATCAAATACCTGTGCTATCATGAGTACTAGTCAAGTACACATCAATAACATGTTATCACATATACCTTTGTTTTCTTTGGACTTCTTGTCCGCCAAATACTTGGGGGCGATTCGGCCCAATGGCGCCCCTTGCAATAGTAGCACTCGGTATCGGACTTAGGGCCAGCTCGGGGTTTCTTTTCAGGCGCGGCAATAGATTTGCCACCCTTCTTTCCCTTGTGCTTGACTTTCTTGTCCTTCTTGAAACCGGTGGTCCTATTGATCATCAACACTTGATGTTCTTTCCTAATCTCCACTTCTGCAGTCTTAAGCATTGACAGAAGCTCGGGAAGAGTCTTCTTCATGCCCTGCATATTATAGTTCATCACGAAGCTCTTGTAGCTAGGTGGCAGATATTGGAGAACACGATGTATGCCTAAGTCAATGGGAATCGTTATTCCCAAGGACACAAGCTTATCGGCGTACCCAGACATTTTGAGTACATGCTCACTAACGGAGATGTTCTCATCCATCATGCAGCTAAAGAACTTTTCAGTAGCATTATAACTCTCAACGGAAGCATGGGTATCGAAAATCATTTTCAATTCTCCCATGGTATCAATTGCATTGCCATTTTTGAAACGCTTTCGAAGTTCTGGCTCTAGCCCATACAGTATGCCGCAATGAACTAAGTTGTGGTCCTCCTGACGAGTCACATAGACATTCTTTTCTTCGTCAGGGGCATCAGGAGCTGGTGGGGGGCCTAGCAGTGCATCTAGCACATATTGCTTTTGTGCAGCAGTGAGGAGAATCCTCGAATTCATAGCCCAGTTGGTGAAGTTGCTACCATTTGTAGCAAGTTTCTCTTTCTCCATGAACACATTGAAATTAAAAGCAGGTGGTGCCATTTACAACAGAATTTGTAAAGTTTATTTAGACTAAGTTTATGATAGATTGAGTTCAACTAATCCAAATTACTAATGAACTCCCACTCAAAAACGACATCCCTCGTGCCTTTTTGGTGATTACATGAACCAAATCCACTACACCAAGTCCGATCATCACGTGAGTCGGTGTAGCTTCAAACGCGAGCATCTATATGGGCATCATATCAACCATATGACTCATGCTTAACCTTTTGGTCCGTGTTCCGAGGCCATGTATGTACATGCTAGGATCGCCAAGTAAGAACCTTAGTACTCGCGTGTGTAAAACTGTCTTACACCCGTTGTATGAAAGCGTAGAGTCGAGTACACCCGATCATCACGTGATGTCTCGAAACACGATCCACAGAACGGTGCATACTCAAGGAAGAACACATTTTATCTTGATACCTAAATGAGGGATCATCTTATAATGCTACCAAAAGCGCCAAACTAGCAGTATAAGATGCGAACATCTAATGTGTAAAGTGAGATGATATGGTCCATGCATTTGATCTCTATCATTTGCATCATGGTATGATCTCTATCATTCCTGTGTGTGTAAGGCCAAGGTCTATGGAACTTACACGTTGAATGTGTTGTAAGAGTATCTATCGTACATCTACTTACAACAATACCATATCAATACACTAGCCCAGCAACGATCTACACTAGACGCCTCTAATTTATCAATTGCAAGTTTTACGTGGCTTAGGGCTTTCGGAGATAGAACCGTTCTCACCTACGAACATGAACCACAATGAGGATAACTAAGTTATTAGCAACTCGTTGTAAATCAGATATTGACTAAAGTAGGAGAGACAGACACTTGCCAGCCACTTATGCAAAACAAGTTGCATGTCAGTCGTGGAACCGGTCTCATGTACGATGACATGTAAGGTTGGTCCGGGCCGCTTCATCCCACTATGCCACCAATATCCAAAATACATAGAAGATGCAATAACATGATCATCATCGCCCACATACAAACATATGTGTACTACCCGTGCAAAGCACCTACGCATAGATCAGGCTCTGATACCACTGTTGGGTCCGCAGCATAGAAAACAAAAAAATTCCTATGGTGTGAACTACAGGCCAAGATCTATCTACTAGGTACAAAGCAACGGGTGGACATACATCCAATGAGAACTTACCCTCGAAGACAACGAGTTTTGTTAACGAGTAGGAACTCGTGGTTGATGTAGTCATACACTTGCCGATCTCAAGATCGTGAGGAAGTCCGAGCGCCGCAACTCAGCAGTGCATCCGTACTCGCACACACGTTCAAGCCACCGGGAAATGCCACCGGGAAGCAGCAACTCCTTCCAGACGAAATGCCACCGGGAACTTGTATCTCGCTAATCTGAGACCATGGGGGAATAATTCTAGAGGGGGAGAGAGATCCTTCACAAGGAGGTGTGTGGATGAAGGAGGGAATGGGTGGCCTTTTATAGGAGGAGGGGGTTCCCCTCCTCTCCATAGCCGGTGCATGGGGGGGTGACCCCTCACCTCCCCCATTCATGTGGTGGTAACCCCTCCATATTAAAATGCCTCTTCACATTCCCTTTTAAAGTCTCCACTTTAAATGCATTAAAATTCTCCAAGTTTAATGCTCTCTCATTTAATAAAACTCTTTTATTAAATTTATTCAGAATTTTGTTGATTACTTTAATTAACAAACATTCACATATAGCCCCTTGCAATATTTCAATATCACATGTAGAAACACTTTCTGCAATTTCACCCAAAACAATTTCCGGTTTCTATTGAAACAATTCCTGCGCTTTGCAATTCTTTCGTCTGAAACATATGTGCTCCAAAATGGTGTCCGATAACTCTTAAGTGTGTCACCCTACGGTTCGCGAATAATGCAGACATGATCGAGACCCTTCTCCGATCAATAATCAGCAGCGGGACCTGGAGATCTGTATTAACTCCTACACATTCAAAGATGACTTCTGTGATCATGAGAACCTTTAACGGTTGTAACTAATTCCCTTTGTCTCGCGATATATTACATGTCCGAGATTCGATCATCGGTATCTGCATACCTAGTTTGATTTCGTTACCGACATGCACTCTTTTCTTGTTCCTGTGATATAACATTCTAGTGATCACATCACTTGCTTGCAAGCTATCTCAATGTGATATCACCGAGAGGGCCCAGAGTATATCTATCCGTCATCGGGATTGACAAATTCCACTCTTGATCCATGAGCCTCAACATAACACCTTCGTAGTACTGAACCCATCTTTATAGTCACCCTGTTACGGTGTGACGTTTGATGTTATCAAGATACTCTTCAGGTGTTAGCAATTAACATGATCTCATGGTCTAAGGATAAAGATTACTTCGTATGATGTTATAGCAATATAAACATAATGACTTGATCGTAATGCTATACTTTGGATGAATGTTCATCACATCATTCCACCAATGGTGTGACCTTGTTATTAACAACATCCAATGTCCATGATCAGGAAACCTTGATCATCTTGTTAATCAACAAGCTAGTCTATAAGAGAGGCATAACTAGGAACCCTTTTTGTTTATTAAACACACATGTATTGATGTTTCTGATCAATACAATTCTAGCATGCAAAATAAACATCTACCATATATAAGGAATACATAATAAAAACTTTATTATTCCTCTCAGGGCATATTTCCTTCAGGGAGGAGCCCCCCTCTTCTATAAAAGGCCCCCCTCTCCTCCCTCACAAAGCACACCTCCTCGTGAAGGATCTCTCTCCCCTCTAGATATATTCCCCCATGGTCTCGGATTAGCGAGATACATGTTCCACGTGGCCTTGTATCTAGAAGGAGTTGCTGCTTCTACTGATTCGCTGGAGCGAGGAGGTGGAGGTTGTCCGATGGCTTGAACGTGTGTGCGAGGACGGATGCGCTGCTGATTTGTGGCGCTAGGACTTCCACACGATCTTGAGATTGGCAAGCGTACGACTACATCATCCACGAGTTCCAACTTGTTAACAAAACTCTATTGTCTTCAAGGGTAAGTTCTCTATGGATGTATATCCACCCGTTGCTCTGTATCTAGTAGATAGATCTTGGCGTATAGTTCTCATCATAGGATTTTTTTTGTTTTCTATGCTGTGAACCCAACAGTGGTATCAGAGCCTGATCTATGCATAGGTGATTTGCATGGGTAGTACACATATGTTTATATGTGGGCGATGATGATCATGTTATTGCTTCTTCTATGTATTTTGGATATTGGTGGCATAGTGGGATGAAGCGGCCCGGACCAACCTTACATGTCATCGTACATGAGACCGGTTCCACGACTGACATGCAACTAGTTATGCATAAGTGGTTGGCAGGTGTCTGTCTCTCCTACTATAGTTAATATCTGATTTACAAAGAGTTACTAATAACTTGGTTATCCTCGTTGTGGTTCCATGTTCATCGGTAAGAACGGTTCTATCTCCGAAAGCCCTAATCCACGTAAAACTTGCAATGGATAAATAGAGGCGTCTAGTTTAGATCGTTGTTGGGCTAGTGTATTGATATGGTAATGTTGTAAATAGATGTATGGTAGATACTCTTACAACACACTTAACGTGTAAGTTCCATAGACCTTGGCCTTACACACAAAGGAATGATAGAGATCATACCACGATGCAAAGGATAGAGATCAAATGCATGGACCATATCATCTCACTTTACACATTAGATGTTTGCATCTTATATTGCTAGTTTGGCGCTTTTAGTAGCATTGTATGATGATCCCTCATTTAGATATCAAGATAAAATGTGTTCTTCCTTGAGTATGCACCATTCTATGGATCGTGTTTCGAGACATCACGTGATGATCGGGTGTACTCGACTCCGCGCTTTCATACAACGGGTGTAAGACAGTTTTACACACGCGAATACTAAGGTTCTTACTTGGCGAGCCTAGAATGTATAGACATGGTCTTGGAACACGGACCAAAAGGTTAAGCATGAGTCATATAGTTGATATGATGACCATATAGATGCTCGCCTTTGAAGCTACACCGACTCACATGGTGATCGGACTTGGTGTAGTGGATTTGGTTCATGTAATCACCAAAAAGACATGAGGGATGTCGTTTTTGAGTGCGAGTTCATTAGTAATTTGGATTAGTTGAACTCAATCTATCATAAACTTAGTCTAAATAAACTTTACAAATTCTGTTGTAGATGGCACCACCTGCTTTTAATTTCAATGTGTTCATGGAGAAAGAGAAACTTGATGTGAATGGTAGCAACTTCACCAACTGGGCTATGAATTTGAGGATTCTCCTCACTAATGCACAAAAGCAATATGTGCTAGAGGCGCCGCTAGGCCCCCCACCAGCTCCTGATGCCCCTGGCGAGGAAAAGAATGTCTATCTAACTCGTCAGGAGGACCACAACTTAGTTCATTGTGGCATACTGTATGGGCTAGAGCCAGAACTTTGAAAGCGTTTCGAAAATGGCAATGCCTTTGATACCATGGGAGAATTGAAAATGATTTTCGATACCCATCCTGCCATAGAGAGTTATAATGCTTCTAAAAAGTTCTTTAGCTGCATGATGGAGGAGAACAGCTCCGTTAGTGAGCACGTACTCAAAATGTTTGGGTACGCTGATAAGCTTGTGTCCTTGGGAATAACGATTCCCGTTTACTTAGGCATACATGATGTTCTCCAATCTCTGCCACCAAGCTACAAGAGCTTCATGATGAACTATAACATGCAGGGCATGAAGAAGTCTCTTCCCGAGCTTTTATCAATGCTTAAGACTGCATAAGTGGAGATTAGGAAAGAACATCAAGTGTTGATGATCAATAGGACCACCGGTTTCAAGAAGGACAACAAAGGCAAGCAGAAGGGAAAGAAGGGCGGCAAATCTATTGCCACACCTGAAAAGAAACCCCGAGCTGACCCTAAGTCTGATACTGAGTGCTACTATTGCAAGGGGACTGGCCATTGGAAGCGCAATTGCCCCAAGTATTTGGCGGACAAGAAGGCTGGCAAGGCAAACAAAGGTATATGTGATATACATGTTATTGATGTGTACTTGAATAGTACTCGCAGTAGCACCTGGGTATTTGATACGGGATTGGTTGCTAATATATGTAACTCGATTCAGGGGTTGTGGAACAAGTGACAACTAGCAAGGGATGAAGTCACGATGCGGGTCGGCAATGGATTAAGAGTTGTTGTGATCGCCGTCGGAACGCTGCCTCTCCATATGCTGTCGGGATTAGTGATAAATCTAAATAATGGTTATTTGGTGTCTACATTGAGCATGAACATTGTATCCGGATCATGTTTGATGCGAAGTGGTTATTCCTTTAAATCTGAAAACAATGGTTGTTCGATTTATATGAATGATATCTTTTATGGTCATGCACCTATGTTGAATGCTTTAATTCTATTGGATCTCGATAGTAGTATTACGCATATTCATTATGTTGATGCTAAAAGGATTAAACTTGATAATGATATATCTGCATATATGTGGCACTATCATCTAGGTCATATTGGCGTTAAACGCATGAAGAAACTCCATTCTGATGGACTTTTGGAATCACTTGATTTTGAATCATTTGATACATGTGAGCCATGCCTTATGGGCAAGATGACTAGAACGTCGTTTTCCGGTTCAATGGAGCAGGCGATTTATTGGAAATCATACATACTGATGTGTGTGGACCAATGAGTGTGTCGGCACGAGGTGGATATCGTTATTTTGTTACTTTCATGGATGATTTGAGTAGATATGGGTATATCTATTTGATGAAACATAAGTCTGCAACCTTTGAAAAGTTCAAGGAATTTCCGAATGAAGTGGAAAATCATCGTAACAGAAAGATCAAATTTCCGCGGTCCGACCGTAAAGGAGAGTATCTTAGTTACGAGTTTAGCACGCATATGAAAGACTGTGGAATAGTTTCACAACTCACGCCTGCCAGAACACCACAACGTAATGGTGTGTCGGAACGTCGTAATCATACTTTATTAGATATGGTTCGATCTATGATGTCTCTGACTGACTTGCCACTATCATTTTGGGGTTATGCACTAGAAACCGCTGCATTCACTTTAAATCAGGCACCATCTAAATCCGTTGAAACGACACCGTATGAATTGTGATTTGGAGACAAACCTAAGCTATCATTTCTTAAATTTTGGGGATGCGATGTTTATGAGAAGAAACTTCAGTCGGATAAACTCGAACCCAAAGCGGAAAAATGCGTCTTCATAGGATACCCTAAGGAAATGATTGGGTATACCTTCTATCACAGATCCGAGGGCAAGGTTTTTGTTGCCAAGAATGGATCCTTTCTTGAGAAGGAGTTTCTCGCGAAAGGTGTGAGTAGTCGGAAGGTAGAACTCGAAGAGGTTATTGAACCTTCCCTTCATGAAATGGCAAGTAGCGCAGCACCGGAAGTTGTTTCGGAGTTGACTTCACCTAATAAAGAGAGAGCTAATGATAATGATCATGAAACTCCGAAAGAGGACACTACCAAACCTCATGAGTCAAGCGGGGCGGCTCACCTGTCGCCAATCACACGTAATTTCATGATTGATGAAATGGATGACCCTGCGACGTATGAAGAAGTGATGATGAGCCCGGATTCCAACAAATGGCTAGAAGCCATGAAATCCGAGATGGAATCCATGTACAAAAACTAGGTTTGGACCTTGGTGGACTTACCTCAGGATCGAAAGGCCGTTGAGAATAAATGGATTTTCAAAAGAAAAACTAATGATGATGGTAATGTGACCATCTATAAAGCTCGACTTGTCGCAAAGGGGTTTCAACAAATTCAAGGAGTTGACTATGATGAGACATTCTCTCCCGTAGCGATGCTAAAGTCAGTTAGGATTATGTTAGCAATTCTGCATATTTTGATTATGAAATATGGCAGATGGATGTCAAAACCGCGTTCCTCAATGGTAATAATGAAGAAGAGTTGTATCTGATACAACCTAAGGGTTTTGTCGATCCTAAGGATGCTGATAAGGTATGCAAGCTTCAGCGATCCATCTATGGACTGAAGCAAGCATCCCGGAGTTGGAATCTCCGCTTTTATGAGGTGATCAAAGAGTTTGGATTTGTCCAAACTTATGGAGAGGCTTGTATTTACAAGAAAGTGAATGGGAGCAATGTGGCATTTCTGATATTATATGTGGATGACATATTATTGATTGGAAATGATATAGATCTTTTAAATAGTGTTAAAAGTTATCTAAACAGCAAATTTTCAATGAAAGACCTTGGTGAAGCTTCATATATATTAGGCATTAAAATCTATAGAGATAGATCAAGGCGCCTAATTGGGCTATCGCAAAGTACATACCTTGATAAGATATTAACGTAGTTTAATATGGACGGAAGTAAGAAGGGGTTCTTACCTATGTTGCAAGGCAAGACATTGAGTAAGACTCAAAGTCCGGCTACGGCGGAAGAAAGAGAGATAATGGATAAGTTCCCCTATGCCTCAGCCATAGGCTCTATAATGTATGCCATGCTATGTACAAGACCGGATGTGGCACATGTTATTAGTTTGACTAGTAGGTACCAATCTAATCCAGGTTCGAAACACTGGATAGTGGTCAAGGATATCCTTAAGTACTTAAGAAGAACTAAGGATATGTTTCTTGTATATGGAGGTGAAGAAGCGCTAGTCGCTAAGTGTTATGTCGATGCTAGCTTTGACACCGATCCGAATGACTCTAAGTCTCAATCCAGATATGTATTTCTCTTGAACAGAGCAGCAGTTAGTTGGAGGAGTTCCAAACAACCTGTGGTGGCTGGATCAACGATGGAGGCAGAATATGTTGCTGCTTCAGAAGCGGCGCAGGAAGCGGTTTGGATGAAGGAGTTCATAACGGAACTAGGTGTGGTTCATAGTGCATTGGACCCAATGGTGATCTATTGTGACAACAATGGAGCCATAGCCAACGCCAAGGAACCAAGGTCTCACAAGAATTCCAAGCATATTAAGCGCCGATTTCACTCCATCCGCGAGCATGTCAAGGATGGAGATATAAAGATTTGTAAAGTACACACGGACCTAAATGTAGCAGATCCATTGACTAATGTTCTCCCTAGGGCAAAACATGATCAACACCAGAACTCCATGGGTGTTAGATTTATCACTATGTAAACTAGATTATTGTCTCTAGTGCAAATGGGAGACTGAAGGAAATATGCCCTGAGAGGCAATAATAAAGTTGTTATTATGTATTCCTTGTATACAATAGATGTTTATTTTGCATGTTATAATTGTATTGATAGGAAACGTCAATACATGTGTGTTTAATAAACAAAAAGGGTTCCTAGTTATGCCTCTCTTATAGACTAGCTCGTTGATTAACAAGATGATCAAAGTTTCCTGATCATGGACATTGGATGTTGTTAATAACGAGGTCACAACATTTGTGAAATGATGTGATGAACATTCATCCAAAGTAGAGCATTATGATCAAAGTCATTATGTTTATATTGCTATAACATCATACGAAGTAATCTTAGTCCTTAGACCATGAGATCATGTTAATTGCTGACACCAGGAGAGTATCTTGATAACATCAAACATCACACCGTAACAAGGTGACTATAAAGGTGGTTTTAGTGATATGAAGGTGTTATGTTGAGGCTCATGGATCAAGAGTGGAATTTGTCAATCCCGATGATGGATAGATATACTCTGGGCCCTCTCGGTGATATCACATTAAGATAGCTTGCAAGCAAGTGATGTGATCACTAGAATGTTATATCATGAGAATGAGAAAAGAGTGCATGTCGGTAACGAGATCAAACTAAGTATTTGGATACCGATGATTGAATCTAGGACATGTATTATATCATGAGACAAAGGGATTAAGTTACTAGCGTTAAAGGTTCTCACGATCATAGAAGTCATCGTTGAATGTGCAGGAGTCAGTATGGATCTCCAGGTCCCGCTTCTGATTATTGATCTGAGAGGAGTCTCAATCATGTCTACATTATACGCGAACCGTAGGGTGACACACTTAAGGGTTGTCGGACACCATTTTGGAGCACATATGTTTCAGACGAAAGAATTGCAAAGCGCTGGAATTGTTTCGGGTGAAATTGTAGAAAGTGTTTCTGCATGTGATATTGAAATGCTGCAAGGGGTTTTATGTGAATGTTCGTTAATTAAAGTAATTAACAAAATTCTGAATAAAATAAATAAAAGAGTTTTATTAATTGAGAGTTGCATTAAATTTGGTGGAAATTTAATGCATGTGAGTGGAACTTTGGGTGGAGCTTGAATTGATGTGAGTGGAGCTTCCACCACGTGAATGAGGAAGAGGTGGGGGCACCCTGTCATGACCCAAACCCGGTAAGGTATAGGTCCTTGTGTTTATAGTGCTAGTCCCTGGATCGAATAGCTAGCACCCACAGTTTAAGATGTAATATCAAGAAACAAAGGTCATATTACATAGCATATCCAGGAATAAAATAGTTCATTACAACTTATGTAGCTCATATGGCTATCTTATTACAAAGTAGCAGATATAACTATAAAGCATGGAGTCATTCATCTTCATGTGCCACAGGCAAACATGTTGGGTGCAGACTCGTAATCCCTACTCATAAAACCTCACTATCATCAAGTAATCCTGCAACATGATAAGTTACAGCCACAAGGGTCAATACATTTTGAATTGTATTGGCAAGTGTCACTAGTATGTGGATATAAAGTGGAACCGATTACTACATGCATATCTGGCCAGGTAGAGCTTTGGCTAGTTTGCAGCAAGAAAGTTTTTCCCTATCCTTTTATAAATAGTTTGCAACACTTATTATCAACTAAGTTACACTAGATATCCTCTAGGTAATATTTCCAATCACAACATAGTGGTACACTGATAGAAATCAGTGAACCTAGGTTCCATTGATAGAAATCAATGAACCAACAACCCTTGTTCACCCATCAATTTTTAACTTAAAGAAATTTGAATGATGAGATTCTTGATTCTGCTTCATTGTCTTGAGGCTTAGAAGTTGTCCGTAACCGGGGACACGGCTAAGTACTTAGTTTTACCCTCTCGAGAGGTGGTGCACTTTCCCCACAAGACTCGACATGCATTGAGACGAGACTTTTCAGAAGCAATCCCTGAGACCACCACGGACGCATTCCATCCTATCATCACTAGCACCCTCTATCCGTCTGGCTGAGTTCTCGCAACTTAGTTGGTCAAGGCAGAGCCCATATGCCATGTGGCTGCACTGGAAGAACATCCCAAATCTCTTGTTCCTAGGTGGCCGTCCACAAGTGCGATACACCATCCGACCATAGACATGGCCCCTGAGTAACCACTCAACATAATCCAAGCAAGTCCCATTTCCACCCAGGTGTTTCATTAATAACTTGTTTTTGAAGGGAATATGCCCAAGAGGCAATAATAAAGTGGTTATTATCTTATTCCATGTTTATGATAAATGTTTATTTTGCATGCTATAATTGTATTAATTGGAAACATTAATACATGTGTGTTTAATAAACAAAATACAAATTTCCTAGTAATGCCTCTCATATAAACTAGCTCGTTGATTAACAAGATGATCAAGGTTTCCTGATCATGGACATTGGATGCTGTTAATAACGAGGTCACAGCATTTGTGAAATGATGTGATGAACATTCATCTGAAGTATAGCATTACGATCAAAGTCATTATGTTTATATTGCTATAACATCATACGAAGTAATCTTAGTCCTTAGACCATGAGATCATGTTAATTGCTAACACCGGAAGAGTATCTTGATAACATCAAACGTCACACCATAACAGGGTGACTACAAAGGTGGGTTCAGTGCTACGAAGGTGTTATGTTGAGGCTCATGGATCAAGAGTGGGATTTGTCCATCCCGATGACGGATAGATATACTCTGGGCCCTCTCGGTGATATCACATTGAAATAGCTTGCAAGCAAGTGATGTGATCACTAGAATGTTATATCACGGGAACAAGAAAAGAGTGCATGTCGGTAACGAGATCAAACTAGGTATTTGGATGCCGATGATCGAATCTCGGACATGTAATATATCGCGAGACAAAGGGATTTAGTTACGACGTTAAAGGTTCACACGATCACAAGAGTCATCGTTGAATATGTGGGAGTCAGTACGGATCTCCAGGTCCCGCTGCTGATTATTGATCGGAGAGGAGTCTCGATCATGTCTGCATTATTCATGAACCGTAGGGTGACACACTTAAGGGATACCGACACCATTTGGAGCAAATATGTTTCAGATAAAGATTTAAGAAAGCGCTGGAATTATTTCAATAGACACCGAAACTATTTCGGGTGAAATTGCTGAAATTGGTTCTGTATGTAATATTGAAATGTTGCAGGGGGTTTTATGTGAATGTTTGTTAATTAAAGTAATTAACAAAATTCTGAATAAAATTAATAAAAGAGTTTTATTAAATGAGAGAGCATTAAATTTGGAGAAATTTAATGCATTTAAACTGGAGACTTTAAATCAGAATGTGAAGGGGCAAATTTATGTGGAGGGAGTTACCACCACATGAATGAGGAGGTGAAGGGTCACCCCCTTGAGGCGCCGGCCATGGGGAGGGGTACCCTCCCCTCCTCCTATAAAAGGCCCCCCTCTCACACTTGCACACACACACCTCCTCGTGAAGGATCTCTCTCCCCCTCTAGTTATTCCCCATGGTCTCGGATTAGCGAGATACATATTCCCGGTGGCTTTATCTGGAAAGGAGTTGCTGCTTCCACTGCTTTGCTGGAGCGAGGGACGGAGGTTGTCGGGGTACCGGATGTGTGTGCGATCATGGATGCACCACTGCTTTGCGGTGCTGGACTTGGTGGTTTTGGACTTGCCAGAGCTGGATTTTATGGACGTGCTGGAGCCGCACCTGCTGGACTTCATCACGATCTTGACATCGGCAAGTGTACGACTACATCATCCACGAGTTCCAACTCGTTAACAAAGCTTTGTTGTCTTTGAGGGTAAGTTCTCCATGGATGTATATCCACCCGTTGCTTGTATCTAGTAGATATATCTTGGCGTATAGTTCCCATCGTAGGAAAAATTTTGTTTTCTATGCTGCGAACCCTTCAGTGCTATCAGAGCCTGATCTATGCGTAGGTTCTTTGCATGGGTAGTACACATATGTTTATATGTGGGCGATTATGATCATGTTATTGCTTCTTTCATGTATTTTGGATATTGGTGGCATAGTGGGATGAAGCAGCTCGGGCCAACCTTACATGTCATCGTACATGAGACCGGTTCCACGACTGACATGCAACTAGTTTTGCATAAGTGGCTGGCGGGTGTCTGTCTCTCCTACTATAGTCAATATCTGATTTACAATGAGTTGCTAATAACTTGGTTATCCTCGTTGTGGTTCCATGTTTGTAGGTAAGAACGGTTCTATCTCCGAAAGCCCTAAGCCACGTAAAACTTGCAATTGATAAATTAGAGGCGTCTAGTTTAGATCGTTGCTGGGCTAGTGTCTTGATATGGTATTGTTGTAAGTAGATGTATGATAGATACTCTTACAACACACTCAACGTGTAAGTTCCATAGACCTTGGCCTTACACATATGATGGAGATCATATGCAAATGATAGAGATCAAATGCATGGACCATATCATCACACTTTACACATATGATGTTTGCATCTTATATTGCTAGTTTGGCATTTCAGTAGCATTTTAAGATGATCCCTTATTTAGATATCAAGATAAAAATGTGTTCTTCCTTAAGTATGCACCGTTCTATGGATCGTGTTTCGAGACATCACGTGATGATCGGGTGTACTCGACTCTGTGCTTTCATGAAACGGGTGTAAGACAGTTTTACACATGCAAGTACTAAGGTTCTTACTTGGCGAGCCTAGCGTTTACAGACATGGCCTCGGAACATGACCGAAAGGTTAATAATGAGTCATATAGTTGATATGATGCCCATATTGATGCTCGCCTTTGAAGCTACACCGACTCACGTGATGATCGGACTTGGTGTAGTGGATTTGGTTCATGTAATCAGCAAAAAGACATGAGGGATGTTGTTTTTGAGTGGGAGTTCATTTCTAATTTGGATCAGTCGAACTCAATTTGTCATAAACTAAATCGAAGTGAATTTGCATAATTTGTTGTAGTCATTGGCATATGTTCACTACCTTATGCTTAGTTTTAATTGAGATAATGGAACTATAGAATTCTGAATATTTACTTTACGAACTGGTATCGTATTGTTTTGAATGTCAATTTAAAGTTTAGAAGTCCTATTGCAAACTTTCAGAAAACTCTATTTACTCCATAAAGTTTAATAAGTAGTATTAAATCAAGATTAAGATTTCCAATGTTAGTATCTAAAGTATCATGTTTGCCTCCATGATTCTTGATATTCAAAAGTTGTTTTAATATCGAGGTTATCTAGGAGCTGAAATAATTGTTTCAGAAACCATCATGTGTGGAAGATATTGTGATATCTGAAATAATGTTTTTGGTTGCATTATGATAGAGTATAATTTAGCAAAATACATGTTCTCATATTGTATGAGAATTTGTGAAGGTTGGAGACGCTATGCGTCCTAATCTACCAAAAAGGTTTTGGGAACTGATATTATACTCGCGATTCTTCCTTATAGGCTATAGTAGCTTGATCATGAAAGTTGTCATGATAAGGATGAATAGAAGATGTAAGTAAAACGTTTACTACACTAATAGATTACTAAACAATGGATTTTTGAAAGAACACCAAACATTTGATGATGGTGATCCACTTCAAAGTGCAAGTCCAAAGGTATTAGTATTTGAATATATACACTTTGTACTATGTGTCATCTGAATGACACCACTATTGATGTTGATAGATTCTTTTAAAAGAAAAGGAATTGCTAAAAGAGAATCCATAAAATATTTGGCAGAAAAGAAAAGGTTGGAGATGTCCAACTTAGGTATATAGAAGATATACATGTTATGGCTGTATTCCTTGCTTGTTAAACAATGTGGTTCTTAGGTATTGGATACCGGTATTGGATACCGAATTGGTTGGTGTGAAGTGTCATACAGAACAACGCAATTCATGAACTGCAATGGCCTAAGTAACTAGCAAGAGAATAAGTGATGATGTTCATCGAAAACAAATAAAGTGTTATTATGTTTCTCATTGAGATCAAAGCTTGTCTTCAAGATTTGTTTAAATAATTGTTATTTTGTTCCAGTATTATGAGAACAATGGTTGTTCAAATAATTACCATATTCCATAAAGGATGGATGAACTTTTACAAGTCTAGTTGGAGAAATCACACCCATAAACATTATTGCTAAAATGTCATAAGACAAATGATTGGAAGATCACTTATGAAGTGACATCGCTGTTTGAATTATATTGGAAAGTAAACATGAAGAAACTCCATGTTGATGGTTTTTTAGAGTCCTTTGATTTTGATCAATTGACGCTTGTGAAACTTCCCTTGAGATAATTGAAACTCCGTTCATAGGCCAAAGAGGAACAGATGACTAGCTTATTGGAAATTGTGCATGCTGATGTGCATAGTCCATTATGTGTAGCCATATGCGATGGATCTTTTTGCTTCATATGCTTTCTCTAGTAATTTGAGTGAATATATTTATATATTTACTTAATAAGCAAGAAGTATGAAACATTTGAAAATTGTTCAAAGATTTTCAAGATGAAGTGGAAAATCATTGTAACAAGAAAATAAAAGAGTTTATGATTTGATCATAAAGGAAGATATTTGAGTTACATGTTTAGCAAAACACCTAAGATTTGAGCAATTGTTCCATGATTTGTGTTTCCCGATAAACCATAGGAGTATGGCATATTCGAGAGATGAAATCAAACCATGCTTGACATGGTAAGATCAAAGGTGTCATTTATAAAACTGCCATTATGTTTTAAGGACTGAAGCTTTAGATACTACCGCTTTTACACTAAAAAGAGCACCATCGTGATCCGTTGAAATGACACCATATAAGTTATGGTTTGGGATAAAACCCGAATTGTCTTTTCTTAAATTTTGGTATGCTATGCATAAGTAAAATGTTTACAACCAAAGTCGGATAAGCACGTCTTTGTAGGTTATCCCAAAGAATTTGTTGGGAATTTCTCCATAACACCAAGGACAAAAGAGTTTGTTACTTGGAACGTCAAGTTTCTTGAGAAGGAATTTTTCGTGAAAAGTTAAGTGGGAGGACAATAGAACTTTGATAAGGTTGTTGAACCTTAGCTATATGTGCTAAGTAGCGCAGCACCGGAAAGTGTCCCGGAGGTGGCCACAATGCTCATGGCTCCCGTGATTACAAAGGGTGTGATCTCGGAGATTAGAGTTGCTGTTGAACCGTGTGGGTCGGTAAGAATCAAATAGTGTGATTTGATAAACAAGTCGTTATTGTTTTGACAATGATGAACCGACTACATGCAAAGAAGCGATGATGGGCCCTGACTCCATAAAATGACTATAAGTCATAGAATCCGTGATAGTATCGATACACGAGAAATCAAGTTTCTGAATTTGGAAGACCCTCCGGAAAGGCGTGAAGCCTATCGGTCATGTTTGGATCTATAAATAAATAGACATGGATGTTTAACATCTATGAAATAGTCGACATGTCGGAAATAAGTTTACGGCAATGTTCAAGGAGTTGACTATGACAAGATTTGATCTTTCATAGCGATATTTAGTCTTGACGGATTAATGTAGCAACCACTACATATAATTTGGTATATGATAGTTGAATAAACAAAACAAGGTTCTTCTAATAGAATGGTTACCTAGGACGTGTACATGACATGGTCCGAAGGGTTTTGTTAATTCAAAGGGTGTTAAAAGGGCATGCAAACTTCAATAGTTGAAGTAAGCATAGCGGAGTTGGAATCTTCACCATGATGAAACAGTTAAAAGAGTTTAAATTCATCGGAGATGATGAAGATGCTTGCATTTGCAAGAAATTAAGTGGGAGTGCTGAGACATATTTCTAATACATTATGTAGAGGACATATTGTTGATTGGAAATGATGTATCTTGTATTGACACAAGTTAAGAATTTCATTAAAATAAGATCTCGATGAAAGACTTGGGCAAAACCGGAATATTTGGCATCAATATCTATATGGATAGATTGAGGCACTAATATGGTTGTGCCACACATACATATATGAGATATTGAAAGGGTTCAATATGGAAACAACAAGAAAGGTTATTGCTGCATGGAAAGGATTGTATCAAGATTCACGTGTTTCAACACTTGGTGAGTAAAATCACATGAAGATTTTGATCGATTATACCGTGATATGTATATATCCAGAATGTCCTATGCTCTAAATGTTATGAGCACATACCAAAATGATTCATAAGATGATCATTGGACAATAGTAAAGATATTCTTATGAGCTTTGGAAGAACTAAGAATATATCATGTATAAGTGACAAATAGTTAAAGGTAGTTCATTGTAAAGTGTTACATTGCTACTAGTTTTGTCACAAGATAAAAATTAAATTTATCTCAATTTAGACTATGGGTGGCACAATGTAATGGAAAGGATGTTCCATGATGGATTTGGATGAGTTCCAAAGTTGATACATTGTGACGGATACTACAACAAAAGGCTAAGTATATAACTGCTATAGTAGCAGCAAAGGAGGACATTTGTGTTAAGTAGTTTGTTATCAAACTAGGTGTGGTTCAAAGTGGGCTAATACTATGAAGATATATTGTATGAAAATAATATCAACATATTTTAACCTGAACGAACTAAAGGTCTCACCAAAGGACCAAATTTATACAATGTCATCTCATTTGAGAATGAGTGATGCATAGAGACGCAAAGACATGCAAATACACACGGACCTGAAAGTGCCAGATCCGGAGATTATGTTAACCACTAGCAAACGCGTATATTCAACACCTAGGTGTTGTATATACAAGTTTACAAACTAGATTATTGACTCTAGTGCAAGTGGGAGACTGAAGGGAATATGCCCGAGAGGCAATAATAAAGTGGTTTTTATCTTATTCCATGTTTATGATAAATGTTTATTTTGCATGCTATAATTGTATTAACTGGAAACATTAATACATGTGTGTTCAATAAACAAAATACAAAGTTCCTAGTAATGCCTCTCATATAAACTAGCTCGTTGATTAACAAGATGATCAAGGTTTCCTGATCATGGACATTGGATGTTGTTAATAACGAGGTCACAGCATTTGTGAAATGATGTGATGAACATTCATCCGAAGTATAGCATTACAATCAAATTCATTATGTTTATATTGATATAACATCGTACGAAGTAATCTTAGTCCTTAGACCATGAGATCATGTTAATTGCTAACACTGGAAGAGTATCTTGATAACATCAAACGTCACACCGTAACAGGGTGACTATAAAGGTGGGTTCAGTGCTACGAAGGTGTTATGTTGAGGCTCATGGATCAAGAGTGGGATTTGTCCATCCCGATGACGGATAGATATACTCTGGGCCCTCTCGGTGATATCACATTGAAATAGCTTGCAAGCAAGTGATGTGATCACTATAATGTTATATCACAGGAACAAGAAAAGAGTGCATGTCGGTAACAAGATCAAACTAGGTATTTGGATGCCAATGATCGAATCTCGGACATGTAATATATCGCGAGACAAAGGGATTTAGTTATGACGTTAAAGGTTCACACGATCACAAGAGTCATCGTTGAATATGTGGGAGTCAGTACGGATCTCCAGGTCCTGCTGCTGATTATTGATCGGAGAGGGGTCTCGATCATGTCTGCATTATTCGTGAACCATAGGGTGACACACTTAAGGGATACCGACACCATTTGGATCAAATATGTTTCAGATAAAGATTTAAGAAAGCGCTGGCATTATTTCAATAGACACCGAAACTATTTTGGGTGAAATTGCTGAAATTGGTTCTGTATGTAATATTGAAATGTTGCAGAGGGTTTTATGTGAATGTTTGTTAATTAAAGTAATTAACAAAATTCTGAATAAAATTAATAAAAGAGTTTTATTAAATGAGAGAGCATTAAATTTGGAGAAATTTAATGCATTTAAAGTGGAGACTTTAAAACAGAATGTGAAGGGGCAAATTTATGTGGAGGGAGTTACCACCACATGAATGAGGAGGTGAAGGGTCACCCCCTTGAGGCGCCGGCCATGGGGAGGGGTACCCTCCCCTCCTCCTATAAAAGGCCCCCCTCTCACACCTTCACACACACACCTCCTCGTGAAGGATCTCTCTCCCCCTCTAGTTATTCCCCATGGTCTCGGATTAGCGAGATACATGTTCCCAGTGGCTTTATCTGGAAAGGAGTTGCTGCTTCCACTTCTTTGCTGGAGCGAGGGACGGAGGTTGTCGGGGTACCGGACGTGTGTGCGATCATGGATGCACCACTTCTTTGTGGTGCTGGACTTGGTGGTTTTGGACTTGCCAGAGCTGGATTTTATGGACGTGCTGGAGCCGTACCTGCTGGACTTCATCACGATCTTGAGATCGGCAAGTGTACGACTACATCATCCACGAGTTCCAACTCGTTAATAAAGCTTTGTTGTCTTCGAGGGTAAGTTCTCTATGGATGTATATCCACATGTTGCTTGTATCTAGGAGATAGATCTTGGTGTATACTTCCCATCGTAGGAAATTTTTTGTTTTCTATGATGTGAACCCTTCAGTTTTATTATAGAAAACATATATTTTCCAATACTCCATATAATCATTGTGGGGCTCCCGGATTAATCCTCCGAGAATCCCTGTTATGCATACAACCACGATCCCATGATCAGTTAGTCGTGGCACATAACCGACAAGTATCATCCGAGACATAACGAATTTACAAAACTTACATAAATGTCGTTATGGCTACATCAATAAACATCAGCGGAACTTCGTCAAGCATAGAGCCCAATCCATGCCTTAACCTACAGGCAACTGACTGAGAGAACGTCCTAGCTCGCATAGTCGCCAACATCCTCTTATTCTTGAAATCTGACCAAGTTAATAGCCAGGGACAATGCTAGTGAGTACTTTGAATGTACTCGCAACCCACCTTAAGATAATAGTAATAACAAGAGGGTATGCATTTGGCTGTGGTAGTAGGAGGGCTCCAAGAGAGGTTCTTTTCTCAAATAGTTTCTCTTGGAGATATCGCATCTACATATCTTTGTTGAAAACTTTTGGAAAGCATTTTGGAAACCTTTTTGAAAAGTTTTAGAAAACCCTAGGACTGGGTCACCCATTTTTTCCTCCCTTATGGTCATCCCATGACCAAACTCCTCCCATCCCTTTCTGACCATCCCATGGTCAAAACAGGGATCCTTTCCGACCATCCCATGGTCAAAACATTTCCAAAGCCATTTCTTTTTAGAAATCCTTTTTGAAAAAAGAACCAGCACCGCTCTACGGAAGTTTGTCCAACCCATCCTTAACCGCGGACATAGATATTCGAATAGATTTACACTCTACAGAGGTTGTACACTTTACCCACACCATCTAGGTACACTACCCTGATCTTCACCGATCGTGGGTCGAGTAACCGATCAAGACTCTCCGGATGCCCACTCCAATATAAGTGCCTACCCTATGAGTGTTAATCCCCTCAAAACCGGGACATCAGGTACCGAGGACCAACCGGAGCGCTTTTTCCACTTCTTGAGTGTGCGCTTTCAATGAGGGGCTCATAGTAACACGTGGAGGCCAGCAGACCCTTCGTTCCTTCTCCAGGTCGATGTCCCACATGGACCTTTATCGAAGAAGGCCCACCCTCCAGGGATCCCCGATCCCCTGTAGTTGTTGTGAGGCAGCTTATACTGGTATAGACAACCATCAAATCCAGCCCTATCCCATACCAGAGTAATGTGGTTGCACGGGTTAAGTTGTTATAGCTAAACTACAAAGAACCAAGTGCGTTTTTGTAAACCTTTTTCCTCCGGTTTTCCTCTAGCATTTTATAAAACAAAAATATTTTTCTTTCTCAACATCTCTTGGGAGGTCCCACCTCACCAAGGTTTTATCATAAAACATTTGGTAAAACTTTTTCTGGGGTCTTCCCATCCTATAGCTTTGCTTCGGCTAAATTGGGGTCTCCAAAGGGGTATGGTGTATTACACCATCTATTCCACTACGGACAAGTAGGTATCATCAAGGGGGTTGTAATTAGTAGTACAATTGAGTAATGGTTTGGAGGAGCCAAGCCACTACCAGATATACAACATCGTATAGTAAAACAATGCAGTTTCAGAAATAGCAGATAAAACATGCATAAGTAAAATAGTAGGACAAGGCTTATGAGCAAGAAGGTGGCTTGCCTGAGATCAGCAATATGGCATAATTTTCCCTGGACTTCTTCTTTAGATAACCCAGAATACCAATTCCAAATATAAATACCACTTCTTCTGCTCTCTGATTTCATCGCAACTATCGTCGTCCCGACAGCAGATGCAAGCAAACCAAGCCACAATCAACACAAGGCATACCAGCAACAATACATACAACAAGCAATTGAATAATACCTAGTTAAGATTCAGATGGTTTTGAGAGGATTGGATTTAGGAGATTGAGATGGCCGTGGAGAAGGGGATGGACATTCCTTAGGATTTATAGTCTAGAAACTACCTAAGAGATGGATATTGGAACGAGACCATATTCTGTATGATACCATTGTATACAAATTATACCTACAGGTAGAGGTTGATAAAATGAAACCAACAAAAGTGGTTTCACTAAATTATCAATTCCCATTGATTTATAATGAAAATTCTAGTGGGAAAAGCTCTAGTCTTAGGAAATAATTCACCAGAAAAGTTCTGGAGCCCCAAAAATTATTTCCTTGGGTGATTAGGTAAGGCTTGATGTACTTGTTCACTGAGAGTTCGAATCAAGTCAATACAATTACCAGAATGCCCTCAGGAAATTCCCAAAGGCAGTTCCGTAGAAAACTTGTCTTTTTCACCAGATTTAATCTACATAGGCTTTTAATATGAGGTAAAGGTAAATGGATAGGTATGGCAAATACCTCCTAGTACCAACTGGAATCACTCTTTTTGGAGTTGCAGAGCTACAGTAGTGTTTTATCTAGTGAAAATACTAGGGACAGAAATGTTTAATTCATTAAAATTCATCAGAAGCCCAATAAATGGTGAGATCCTGTGTTTTGGTAGTATTTAGTGTACCACATTACAGGGATTTGGAATGAGGTCAAAACAAGTTATAAGTTGATCTAGGGAATTTTCTAAAGTCAGAATAGGACTATTTTTGTTATTTTTACTACAGGGGTTTAATGGTTCCACTTGGATTGAGACCAAGGACATGAGATAGGTACAGGTAATACCTACCAGGGGCACTTGAGTTTACCCCATTTGGAGTTGTGAAACTCACAGGGGGATTTTATAGTGAAAGAGATACGTTCTAGTAGCAGATTTATTATAATTAATAAGGGCAATAACTGAGGCAGCCCAGGGTACTGCATGTTCAAGAAAACACTCAGGAACCCTAGGAATTTTTGATCTGGGCAGTTGGAGTCATTTCTATTTTCTTTTGCATTTAAAGTAACAGGATTAATTTTAGCTCTGTAATGAAATCAAAAAGAAAAAGGGGCAAAGGCTACTGGGCTAGGATCTGGGGAGCTGGGCCTCGCGGAGCCAAATCGGCCCAACCCAGGGCGGGCTGCACCGTCGGGAGGCGGAAGTTCAAACCCACGGGGCCCGCCTGCCAGCGACGGAGGGACGGCGAGGGGTATGGGGGGATCTCGGCCGCTCGATCTAAACGAGATCGACGGTGCTCGGCCATCGTCTCCATGGAAAGAAGCTTCGCCACGTGGAACCCTAGATGAGAGGGAGGAGGGATTAGGGAGGCTCACCTAACGGCGGAGAGGAGCCGGGGAGGGTCCAGGGAGATGCGGTGGTCGGCGACGAGTCTAGAGAGGGGCGGCACGGGGTGGTTTGACGCCAGGAACTGGCTCGCGCAAGGACGCCCGTGGATGCGCTCTCGGGAGCTCGCCGGAGTAGCGTCTAGGGGAGATCCTAGGGCAAAAAGGGGAACAGGGTTAGACGCAGAGAGAGGAGGGGAGCACGGTATGGCCACATGCAGTGAGAGGGGGGAACGAGGAGAGGTCCCTGCTCGCATCCATGGGGGAGGCCGAAGCTTCTCCCTTGCTCTATCTCGGGCAGGGCAGAGCAGTGGAGAGGGAGTGGTACTCGGGGGAGGTGAGTAGGAGCGGGAGGGAGCAAATGAGGGCGATGGGAGGCGCTGGGGTGGCCTCAGGCTATTTATACCAAGGGGGAGGAGGAGATGGTGCAAATGTCCACTTTGGGCATGGGGGAGGGTGGTGCTGGCCTGGAATTGGCTCAGGGGGCGGTGAGGAGGGGTAAGAGGGGTATTTGGTCGGGCAGAGAGATAGGGAGGGGGTGGTGGAGGCTGCTGCAATTAATTGGTCCCACTTGTTTGTATCTCTCTCTCTCTCAAGCCCATGGGACAAGTTTCTACAGTAATTGCTACAGTGATCACGACCAGAGGAGATGGTGGTTGCTGTGGTGAGTGGTGGTGAGCCTTGGTGGTGATTGTTTCTTGGTTTGGCTCAAAAATTCCTTAGTTTGCCACATTTGAACAAAATGAGGCTTGTGAAGGAAGTTTAATATTTTGCATTGGGCAAGGTGGGAGGATGGTACTGGTAGATAGATGAGCTCAAGGTAGATTTCTAGGAATTATTTGGGAATTTTCAGAGGAGTAGAAGTCCACTTAAATCCTTTTATTCAAAAAGTGCAAAAGGGGTTTATAGGAGCTCATTTGATAAATTTACGTTGGACAGGGGGAGTTTTTGATGTGAGATAGTCCCAAATAGGAATACACACTTAGGGGAATTTTCCCAAGATTTATCGGGGCTTAAAAGTATTTAAAACATTTATTATTCCAATTCAGCCATTTGAGAAAATGGGCAAAAAGAAATAATGAAACCCTTGTAGCATCCCATCTGTCTAACATCTGTAATGCTACATGGTCTAATAATAAAATGCTACTTCCTACATATAATTGTTGCATCATAATTATATCATGCTCATGTCATCATGCCACATTGCATTTGAGCATCATATAAAACCCCTTTCATTTGGTTCTTATCTCATATGCATTATTAACTGTATTTGCCTCTTGATATATTGTATTTGGATCTTGATGAATTGCTAAATTCCCAAGTGGATATGGGGGCATATCTTTTATCAACTCCACCACCTTCTTGTCACCACCTCATTATTCCACCACCCTACTATGTGATCTTTGCATTTTATTTGGGTTTACCTCGAGCTCATGTGGGTTGGGATGGATCTATTTCTAATTCCACATGCTCCCATATATGCCTCATGATGTTTTCACATTGTTGATATGTGGTGAGCCACATGGCCATCTTTGCATGCTATGTGAGTGGAACCCCTTGTCAAGCTTCCATATGGATTGTTTTGAATGTATGCTCATGGTGGAATATTTTGAGACTATTATGCACCTAGTGGAACATACACACTAGCATGCCCCAAGTTATATTCCAATATGAGCATATTTCATCTATTCTACTTGGGACACCACTCTTTTCTTTGGCTTGGCCTTAATTCCATATTTTGGGATTGCATGTGTTACTAAATGCCCATGGTATTTTACAATTGTTTTCACCATAGTAAATATTGCATTTATTATACATGCATGCGCCATGCAAGATCATCTTTTCTCCCACCTCTCTCTCTCTCTCTCTCTTTGGTCCTTTTGATTTTCTCCCTTGTCTTAATGCAAACTTCTTGGTATTTCTTATCCAATCCAAAACCCTAGCTTCTCCATCTATCCATCCTAACCTTGTCCATCATATACACATGCATGTGTGCATACATGTGACATCTTTTACTCCCTCACCTCTTTCTTTTTCTAGCTACACCTAGCTATTTTCCCTCTCTCTACACCTAACTAAAACCCCAACTCTCATCCCTTTTTCCTTCCTAGCCTCGGCTAAGCCTCATCTAACCCTTTGCTAACCTAGACCCTCACCACCTGGTCCGGCTCCCCCTTGCAACCTGGGTTCGACCCACTCCCTTGCTCGACACCGAGCCGAGACAACCGTGTCGCACCCTCCTGCCGGCCTAACCCTAGCCGAGCCCTTTCCTCTCTGTTCCTCTCTCTCTCGTTGCCAAGCAAAGCCCCACCGAGCCTGCGTCGTCCTCTCTGGCCCCAGCTGCAGGCACCTGTGCCCTCCCGAGCTGCACAAGACGTGAGAAGAGGGAGAAGAGAAGGTGGCCACCACCACCTTTCCACCTGAGCCACCCATGTGCCTCTCTCCTTCCTCTGTCCTTATCTACCCCCCCCCCTCTGCCTTGTAGCCTCAGATCTCCCCCAGGGCTCTGCCCATCGCCGCCCTCACCACCAAGATCACCACCTGCCGCTACCCCTCTCTCTTCCATCTTCGATCGGCCACCGTCGGCATCAGCTCGCCACCGTAGCTAGGAGGAGGCGGGCGTGGAGTTGAGGTGTCGAGGAAGACCAAGGAGATCCCTAGGAAGCTGCCTGTACCCGTCGACAAGGAGGAGAAGGACCGGAGCTGGAGACCACCGCCACACCCGAAGCAAAACCCTAGGCCGCCGTGCGTCGGCATCGTTGCTGTCTGCCTACGCCCCGACCTGATCCAATGCTGCCAGCATAACCACGGTGAGTCGCTGAACCTCCCAGACAAGTCCCTCCTTGTCGTCTCTTCCTGGTAGCGTCGATCTTTCCGTCGAGCGCTCTCAGTGTACCGCCGTTCGCGGGTGTTCTTCTGCCGTCACCCCTCTGGATGTACTTCTGGCCGCGCAGCCGCTCCCCAGCACCAACCACCGTCCACCGCAGCGGTAGCATCCGCCTGCGCACGCGCCGCGTCGCGGGATCAATCCCCCGCGCGTGCCGCTTTGTCAGAAACGGAGAAGAGGAACATGGCCACTTTTCCTTTTTGCAGTTGGCCCCTTGTTTAATTTGAGTTCTCAACCCGCAGTCCTTTCCAGGCCCACCTGTCTGCCGTTGTTGCACTTTTATAAAAAGGTACCCAGGCTTGTTGGTTCCTCAACCCGCCGTCCCCGTCTCGGCCACATGGCTGCGCCCTGTTCACGCGCATGTGGCCTTCATGGATACGTCGGCCCCACCTGTCTGTCAGCCCGGCTAGACGACCCCGCGGTGAGAAAAGCTCTGCCGTGCATCGTTTTCCGCCAGCTCAGCGCGGCCCCAACAATCAGCGGCTATGGCTAGATTTCTCTCAGTACAAAAAGTCTGTGTCCACTTCTGTTTAATAAAAATGTTTTCCAGAAATGTTTAATGTGATTTTAAATCCAGAAATTAATAACTTTTATTTAATAAATCCAAATAATACAATTGATATATGTTTTTGACTCAGAAAAATGTGAGGATTTCAAATATGCCATCCAAAATAATGTTTGACTAATTTAAATTTTCGAAATTGTTTAATTGCAATAAAAATGCCTTTTCTTAATTAATTAATAACTTTAATTCTATAACTCCAAATTCGACAAATAATATGTCTAAATCGATCAGCGCGACGAGCCTGTTCTGTTTATGCATTCCATGATATAAGTTGAAGCATGCATCATATCAATATTAAAAATCAGAATTGTTTATGGTAATAAAACTTGACCAATTAAATAATAAAATGATTTATTCTTGTCCCCACACCTCACCCTTGCCATGCTACATTATTTCCATGTAAATTGTGCATCATTCATCATGGCATGCTTGGTTGCTTGTCGCATTTTATTCATATGCTTGTGCACTTTATTTATGTTAGCCCTTGTTTGTTTGGTTCTTTTTTCGAATAGGCGCTTGGTGAGAATTATCAGAATCCTGTGAGTACTACCCAGATCCATCCCTCGCTTCAACTGAGTTGCCAGGCAAGCACTACCACATGCTTGCATACATATAGTACCTATTGCTTCTATCTTATTCTTGCATCATTGAGTCGCGATTGCATTAAACTGAATCCCAAGTATTGCATGGCCTTTACTTTTAAACCCCACTGAGCTTGTTCCTCCATCCCATGAGCCATTACTACAGGAGTTGTTTGAGCCATGCGAGTCGTAGAACAGCATGTGTAGGGTATGTGAGAGTCTGATGGATAACGAGGTACCTAAACAACTTAACCTGAGTAGTATGGGATAACTAATGAAAGAGGCACCGGTGGGCAATATCGGTTATTTGGTTTTTCATGCTCACTTGTGTCCCGTAGGACCCCGAGTACTTGATACATGTTCCTTGACTATTCGCACTATCCACATACGGGAGACTCTATGAATCCCCCTTTGCATGAGCTTGATTTCCATTTTATTTCTTGGGGCCACAAAGTAGTTTGGGGCTTTATTACTATCATGTACTTATGCCATGCTTTACTGTTTTATTTAAGATTGTGCGAGGAGCACCTATACTGTTTTGGATCGTGACATGTTTTCGCTGTATCTACAAGCCCAGTCACATTTTCGGGTTCCCAGTCGTTTACCGCCGTCCACACAAACCCTGGGTCCGTTCCGGAGCTGGCCAACTTCGTTGCGGGTAGCTTAGTGGGGTGGCCCCCTGAAATATTTTATGAATCCTGTGAATGTTTTGTCGTGAAAGCCTCGTTGGTTTTTGATTTGGTTTTTCTGAGGTCGATCGTGTGTGTGTTGCTATTTGTGCACCCCTGCAGGGTAAATCTTTCTGAAAGCCGTGTCCGCAGTTATGGACGACTTGGAGCACAGTTTTTCGATCATAGACAAGTACAACTAAAGTACCGTCTTTAATTTGACTAAATATCTGACTAGTAAATAGTGCAATTATTCATGGAATGAGTAATAAAACTGCCAACGGATGGGATGTTCGTCCGCCTTCTTGTTGGTAAGCGAGAAGGAGGATGGATCTGTTACTTTATACTGTTATAACTGTTGTTCCTAATTAACGGACATCCGTCTATCATTGGTTAGGCAGATGGTTAGCGAGTATCTATAGACTTGTTAGTTATTATCTTTCGCTGCAATTGCGTCACCCTAGGTATATGTCCCCTTTAGAGGCATAAAGACTTGATGAGTACCCCTAGGGTCTCACACGATAAATTGTTTGATTCAGATGAACAGGTGTATTCGCAAGATGGATACTGGGTGGAGGAGACAGATGATGTTGGCAACGATCACTCGGTGTAGAGATTCTGGGGATGGGGATCCGTGAGATCTGTGGGCGAGATGTGCTTAGTTATGTGGCATCTTATGCCGATTTGCTTCTTATCCGTACTCGGATCTTGTTTCCGCTTCTGCTTGATACTCTGTTGATTGATGTATGAGGAGCTATCCTACACTATTATCTCTATCTAGGATATTTGGATCTTGCCGTATGGCGTTGCAATATTTCTATTTCTTTTAGATGGTATGGCTCTGAGAACTGTTGTAAGGTAGCTTGCATACATACTCACTTGTGTATGTATTTGATCTCTTCGCCTATTGCCGCTGGCCGCTCTTGTCCCGATGTTCTTGGAAGTGGTTAGGGCGGCCGACGGGCCTACACGTGGGTGGCCCTGGGCCCCCGCTGTACTTCCTTAACCACTTTTGGTTCATCCAGGCTTGAACTTAGAGCGTAGGGTCCGAGGTTGTTACAACCCTTAAAAATATTTATTTTTGAAATGGGATGATAGGGTGAGATATATAGGACTCAATTGAGCCAAAAGTTGGGGAACTGTTTTGGCAAAAACGAAACATTCCTTTATGGAAGAAGTTTTGGGGATTTGGTCTATTAAGGAGATTAATTAGATTTGGAGCCATAATAATTATGGATAATATTTAATAAATCTTGATGATAAGGGTAGATGATATAGACAAGGTGTAGCAATCATTTGCAACCTTGGGAATTGTAAATCCAACTTGAATTAGATGGAAAAACATGGAGCTGAGGATCTAGGGTGGTGTTATTTTCATACCACCAAAACCTTGTTGGATCTTGGATCTCAGATCTCCTCTTGGGGCATGGGGTAGATGTATGGATATACCAAGTGATTTATATTGCAATGGTGTAGGGGTTTGAGCTTGATCTTGCTTGAGCTCACCAAGACAGGATTTCAAAGTTTGAATAAAATAAGCCTGCCAAAGCAGATTATCAACTAGCCTTCAAAACCTTGTGGGTTTAAACAGCTCAAGGATCCAACTGGAACAAGTGAAGTAGGTAGTGATGGACCTATATGAGTAGAACACAACCATGCAAATAGTTGGTCCATAGAAGGTTGGATGGTGGTGTGAGCTTCTATCAAAGTAGGCATGTTGACTAGATTTGCAAGAATAGTTATTTTCTTGCCTGCAAAACCATCAAGAACAAGTGGGTTGGAGGATGATCTAACCAAGGGCAGGAGTGGGCCTTGGTAGTCCTTAGGATGGTTAACAATATGGTTCAAGTGCATTATCAAAAATGCACAAGGGTTGAGAAAGGGAGACATCCAAAAAGGTGATGTTGGAATCAGATTTCCAGACTTAGCCAAATCTGGCAGATTTAGGGTTTTTGACTAGATTGTGAGTGGTGATGATTTTGATGGGTTGCAAGGTACCAAAGAATCATAAAGTGGATGTGGTTGAAGAGTAGATTGAGTAGAAGGGATCCATGTTTGATATTGGTCCTCATTGTCTTGGAAACTTCTAGAAGGGATTTCTTCAGAATTGATCTGGTTAAGAGTTTTAGATGATCACTTAATAGCTAGGGATCAGATCCAGATTGTATTCTTGCTTAGGGTGGGATGATTTGGAAAATTCTTGATCCTAGTGATGAGCTCCTAGAGTAGCTCATACTACTTCCTAAGCAAACAAGTCAAACAGCAGATCAAGGCAATTCATCACACATCAGATCAAGGCAACTCAACTTAGAAGCTAAGCAAGCCTACTATTAGGGTTACCATCAAGCTTAGCTTGAGGTAAGGATGGGTATTTTGAAATAGGCTGGTGTTTGAACAAGGTAAGGTTCTTGGTATCCCTACCAAGAGTAGAATTCAAAAGCTTACAGAAAGGTTTTGGGAGATCCTAGAGGTAAGAGTAGTTGAAGGTTCTGTATTGAAAACATAAGGAGATTTTGTTATATAGCTCTCCATAGTTTTATCAATAGAAGTTACTAAAATAGTTGGTTTGCAAAAGGCTTCTTGGCTCAGGTTTTGAAATGCCAGAACATTTGAGAATATGGAGATTGAGCCAAGACAGTTTTGGGAAGTAGCTTTTGTCAACTAGTGTTGAGGTAAGGAGTATATCATCTAATACACATTCATAAGCATAAGCATATCCAAACAACAAGCAAACCCTTCAGCATTAAACAAGAAAAAGCTTTTGTTCCCCCTGATTTTTGCATTCTAGACAACTAATCAGGGTTGCTGGAATTGGGATGTTACAATCATAATATGATATTCCACCCCGAAAACTATAGTAGGGCTAAGCATTTCTAATCTTATGATGTTTCACCTACCAAGTAGAAACTACCATTCCCTATTCTACATAGGAGATATAGCATAGCATAATAATATAGTCTATCATGCATATACTACAAAAATCCACTAAGTATAATGAAAACAGTAGGACTTGATGATAGTGCCACTTGCCTTAGTAGTTGGTCGTGTTGGTACACTCTTCTCAGTAACACACTTGACAATCTACACAATCTATCAAACAAAACAACCAAGACAAACATGCAGAAAATCAACACTAATGGCAATACAAAAATTATGCAATTGTAAGATGGCAATTTTTATTGTAAAAAATTGTTATAACAAGGCTCTGAACACTACAAACACCTACTAGTCCTTTATATAAGTGGTATGCTAATTGTAATAATTTTAGTGCAAAGAGATTATTTAAAACATTTTATAACACTAAAATAAGCCACACTTGACTAACAGATGCTACACAAATCCTATGTACTAAAATAAAATTTGATTAAGATCCTACAGTACAGAGAATTAAATATACAACCCTTTGCAAAAGGATTCACTCAAAAATAATTTACACAACAATTTTTATACTCAAAAATACTCCACAAATGTTTCTGTATAAAACGTGATTTTAACCATCACAAAAGTACCGAATTGTTGCTCTAATGTGTTCTACTCATTTTTGTGAATTCATAGACATATTATTTGCTAAATTTGGATGAACAGAACTAAAGATGTGATTTTTGCAAGTTCCTATGTTCTTATGTCCTAAAAATCCGAAAATAGAAATAGACATGGCACTTGGCAGAATCTGATTGGAGGATACCCCTTCGGTAAGTGATCTGATTTTGACCGTTAGATGAAGATCGGATGGACAAGGAGTGCTCACCAGAATAGCTCGCCGGAGAGATCGCCGGAATAGCGGGCACGGGCTTGGTGTGCCGTTCTCGTCACTAGGAACGTATCCGGAGTTGAAGAAGACATGGACGGCGTAGAGGACGTCGAGGCGGTACTCATGGACATGACGGAGAGCTTGCTGGTCTTCAAAGACAGCGTCAATCCACAGCTGGAGCCGTGGTGACGTCGGGTGGCTCGACCAACGGAAACAAAATATCGTCCGACCATGTCCTGGAGGTAGGCAACAATGAGAAGAGTATTCTGGTTCGAAGAATTGACAAGTTTCTCACCGAACTCCGGTTTTTGGCTGATCTTAGCATCATCGTTATGAGTTCTACAGACCTCCTCTCGAGAAATTTTGAGAACCAAAATGATGGAGGAGAACGAGAGGAAGATGGTGCTCTCTTCGGTTCATGTTGTTATGGTAGGAGGAGGAAGATCGAGTGATGTATGCTGACGGGTGGTTTTCGGAGCACCACTTCGATTTGGGCAATTAACACAATAAAACGAGGAACTAATACTCTAAACAGAACATTCATTAGATATACAACAAATTTCGTGTTTATTGCGAGTGGAGAGATCCACTAGAATTGATGGGAGAGGGAGGAGAAGAGGTACAGCCATGGCGCTCAAGCTTGTGGACACATACGTGAACGACAGGAAGAGGATCGATGCCTGGGTTCGATCGGCTAGATGGGCCAGGAAGTGCGACCCACTTTGAAAGGAAAGAAAAAAATATATGAGAGGGAGAGGGCTTGCTGGATTGGGCCGGGTTAGATAGGGTATACGTCTCTTGTTTTTTTTTGACGTTTTTCTTTTTCTGTTTTCTTCAATAACTTTTGATTTATAGATTTAAATGGATCCATTCAAATTTCCAAAAATTTATAAAATCAACAAGATCATTTTAGGATATTATCTATCCTAAAAATTATCCAATTCAAACAATATCATTTATAAATATTTACTTTGGCCTATATGGTTCTCTTTTTTTTTACTTAGTTACTTTCCTTCATATCTTCTTATTTAAAACTCCAAAAAGGGTCAAACCAATTTACAAAGTTTTATAAATAATTCTTTACCATTATATTTTATTTAAATATACTTTTGTTCCATTTAGACATGGATTTTAGATATGGCTTATCTTGGCTTTGCAATATATTTTTGATTTCTTTTTCTTCTTGTCTTATATAAATCTCATCTTTTGATTTATAGTTCCAAAGGTGGTTCCAATTTGTATGATTCTATTTAATAATTATTTACCTTTATATAACACTTAAAATTACTTTGTTTGCAATTAACTTATTGATTTTTTTCTATGAGCTTTATTGGCCGAGTACTTTCTTTTATCTTATAAAAATCATAACTTTTTATCCATGACTCCAAATAGAGTGAAACCAATTCTTGTGGATTTATAATTTTGTTGTTTGCCAATATAGATCACTTAGATATGCTTATGCTCAAATTCTATAGGGAACATATCCATAGAATTGAATTGAACTTCATGTGGTGATTTTCTTATTAGGGTTTAGGTTTTTGGTTTATTCTTTTTCCATTGGTTTAAAATGCAAGTGCTTATGATCAAGATACATTCCATGCATGATTGCATTTGATTTGTTTGTCACTTCCTTATTTAAAATTCATTTTATTTAAATAAGGTTTTGGTATTTCCTATTAGAAACAAAAAGTTCCCTTTCCCCCTAAATTTCATCCTTTAATTCTTTTGTTTATGATTTTTCACATTTCAAAATTTGGAAAATTTTGGGATGTGACACACCCCCCTTGGCCGCCGGCCATGGGAGGGGAGGAGCCCCCTCTCCTATAAAAGTCCCCTCTCTCCTCCCTCACGAAGTACACCTCCTCATGAAGGATCTCTCTCCCCCTCTAGATATATTCCCCCATGGTCTTGGATTAGCGAGATACATGTTCCCGGTGGCCTTGGGTCTGGAAGGAGTTGCTGCTTCTGCTGATTCGCTGGAGCGAGGAGGTGGAGGTTGTTCGGTGGCTTAAACGTGTGTACGAGGACGGATGCGCTGCTGATTTGTGGCGCTAGGACTTCCACATGATCTTGAGTTCGGCAAGCGTACGACTACATCATCCACGAGTTCCAACTTGTTAACAAAACTCTGTTATCTTCGAGGGTAAGTTCTCTATAGATGTATATCCACCTATTGCTATGTATCTAGTAGATAGATCTTGGTGTATAGTTCTCATCGTAGAATTTTTTTGTTTTCTATGCTGCGAACCCAACACTTCTACCTTCCTCCATAGGTAAATTGTGATATAAACTAAGCTTCTTTGGTAGTTGGATGCTAACACGATATTTGGCTAACATTCGCCCATCATGGTATGTCATGGTATTAACTGGGATATTAGTTGTGCAACCAAAAACCCTCAGAAGTTCTCGAAGTTGTTCAGTTAAAGCCCTCTGATAGTCATCGGAGGTCTCTTCTTTCCTTGCCAAAGTCTATTTTGGAAACTTTGGTATAACAGAAATGAATGTAATTAGTATTCATTAATTATAATGATGCATCATAATAAAGAATTATCACACTAAAAAATATAACGAAATATTCCCAATTGAATATTCATCATATAATCTAGAGAACTCTTTACCGTTGCTCCTAGACTTCTATAGTTATTTCCCTTTACTAGGTTTCCAACCTAAGGTCAAAGCAATTGCTCTAATACCAGCTGCGGTGACCCAGCATACCACTGCATGTGTAGTACACTATAGTCGTTGACATGACATTTACAGAACACCGTTCCGTAAATATCACATCCCTCAGAGTGGTACAACAGAAACATTGCGGGTCCATATTACAAACATACACACTTCATTATTATTACAAACCAGAAGTTCCAACTTCAAGTGTTACCACATTACAAACCAAACTTAAGTAGTTTCAGCGGAAGATATAAGATTCAAACTCATACTCCAAATTGAGCTCAACAACTTATTCTATAAAGGTCATGCTGCTCGGCTCAATTGTTTACTCATAACTAAGACCACTACTCGGACTCGTTGCCCTGCACTCCGTAGCATATCTCGTAGTCCACCCCTTCAATGCCTCGGGATAGGTCTGGCTCTTCATAGTAGACATCCTCTTGTCCTTCGGCTGCGTACATTGAAGGGTCTTCTGGATTCTCGGAGTCTAAGCAGGGTTTCAAAGGAAAGAGTGAGTAACAGCATTACCCAGCAAGTTCATTATATGCAAGGTGGGATGTTTGATGCTCTATCTACCACCTCGGACGATACGTCCTTGGTACTATGTAGTTTTCGTAAACATTTCTTCAAAGATTGATTTTATTATCAAAAACTATGCCCATCAGCCTTCACAGGTTGACTAGAACTTCATGGAGTTCCTTTCCTGCCGCGTTTGTAGCTCCTTCCCGGAATAGGGAGTAACATGTCACAATTCTTACACTCTGCAGAGGTGCGTTGCTTTACCCATGAGAGATCAACTCCTTACTGCACAACCGATCTTACTTTCCTGTCCACAATTCCGTGATGTGGGGCCCAATAGGTGATCCAAGCCAATCACTGCCCTCTCCGCGATCCCATATGTCTGCACGATCCTCCAGGGCTGATTACACCTCCGTTAAGCCCCCATTTAGGGCAAGCTACAACCCTGGTGAGTTCCTGGAGACTCTATGAGCCGGTTTTACCCCTAGCAAGCTCCATAAAGGTCCGATTGTACCTCCGGCAGCCGCTCATAGATAATCTAGATACCAAAAACGTGGAGCCTAAGGGTGCCCACCCATATGCTAGATCCGCACAAGGAATTCATAACGTCACGTTAAGGTCATCTTGCCTCCATATGAAAGGAAGAAGATATAGCTGACTTCTCTATCCCATTCCAAATCTCATGGTTAACACGTAATATACGGCACTAGAATCACTGATGTCATGGGTTATTAAGCCTATGTGACTTATGCCATTGGAACCCTAAGTTCCATTGTCAATCTTTATCATCACTTAGGATGATAACTACAACTTATTTATTAGAGAAGATAATATTTTCTTTCTCCAGATCATAGATGATAACACACAATTTGCAATATCTTTGATAAAGACTCTTCAAAGGACATGAGCAAGTGATGAATTTGCCTTGTGACTGCAAGGTAGTGAAGTCGGATGCTTCCACCTGACCTTGAGCTCCGGTTTCTACAAAGAACCATTATTGCCTGATAAGGTCAATATTTAAAGAAGCAATATGTAATGCATAGTAATGTCATGCAATGATTTATTATCCGCTTCTTTGCGTGTTTCAGCCTCTTAGTAAAAGTTTACTATTTTATTTGATTAATAAAATAAAAGTATTATTAAAAACATGAACTTACTTATTTCTTTCTCTTTTAGAAATTTACTAAAATTCCTTTAAGGAAATAAGACTTAATTTGTATCACACTGAATTTACTTTTCAAAAATACAAACTAATATTTTTCTATAATAGTATATTCATTTAGGATCTTAAAAGTGAATTTTATTCAATTTTTAAGTGTTTCATATATTTTTATAAAATTCAAAAGTAATTGGCATCCTATTAATAATAGCCCTAAATTTTAGTTGCCAAAATTCTATTGATTATTTTTACTCAATAGAAAATATTGTTGTGAGTTCATAGATATATTATTTGTATTTTTAAGATTTTTATTTATTTATCTAGAGTTGTTTTTTATTTCAGGGGCATATTTGTAATTATTTCCTTTTAAATAACCCTATTAACATACGTGCCTGGCCCACTAGGCTCGCCCGGCCCAACCTAACCCAGCCCACTCGGCCTAGTTAAGTCACTAGGGTAGTACTGGGCTGCCCACAGGCCGAGTACCCCCACGTACTCACACTCCTCTCCCCTCTCTCTCTCTCTCGCTCACACGGTCACCTCCTCCGCTCGCTGCCGCCGCCGCACACGAATCCGGCCAGGCCAGGCCGCTGTTGCCGTCGCCACGGTGCAGGATGGCTAAGTCGATGACTCCCCTCCATTCTGTGCAAGCATTCCGATGTTGGTGCTCCCTCCTGGCCGCGCTGACCCCTGCCCGAAACTAGGGTTAGGGTTTGGCCGCCCTGGAGCATCGGCGATGGTGCGCCGGGATTTCTCACGGTGTACTCCCCTCTTCTCCGGCGGTTCTGACGTGCTGTAGGCGCGGGTTGCAGCGCCCCTTCGGGGTGCTCCCCGTGCCGCCGCTTCCGCTCCGCCGCCGGCCATTCCTCTGCTTCCTCTTCGGTTATTTTTGCGAGGACCTTGAGTAAGTCTGACTACTCCCCTTCTGTGCTCCTCTCTTGTGCTCTAGCTACTTCCTGGGCATGACGAACATGAGTAATCCCCCTGTCTAGGGTTCATACCTTGCAGAATATGTTGGTTAGCTGCTCTGGTTCCTCCTATTAGTGATACCCTTCTAATATTTTGTTTGTGCTAGTGATATCTGTTACATGCTATTGGTTCTAGCCAATTGTGCTCCCTTCTGTCAGTTAATACTCTGCTGAATATTTGTTACCATCTTGTTCTCTGTCAGAGAACCCCTTGTGAATGTATACTGAACTCTATGTGATCACCCTTGTTGCCCCTGTGATGGTTTCATTTTATTGAATTGAAACTCACTGTGATGCTTGAGTTGGAATACTCTCTGTTAATAATTCTTCTGTGAAATATGATTTCCAATTGAAGTATTGGGAAGATGATTAACTGTTAGTTAACCTGGATTATGTAATCATTGGGGTAAGCTTTGCTTGTTTAGAACAAATCCTAGTGACACCTCCTAGGAATGGTACACAGGATTTGCTCTAGTACTAGCTTTGGGTTACAAATGTTCCAGAATTGTCTAGATGCTTAATTGCTCTGAAAATCCTTGTTGTATATGTTGGTTTATGATATCCAACAACTATTTCATGCATATGATGTTGTTATGAGGCATAGGGCTAGTTTCCCTAACTTACTGTCTCTAAGAGATGATTTCTAGTATTGATACCAGCTACTCATCTTGGATTCAATAGATTTGTAGATTCTGGGGTGCTACTCCTTTAAGAGATGTGCTCAGAATCTATACCTTGGGCTAATTTAATCTGGAATATAGCTTTTATCTAGGATTAGTGATGCTGGTCTGAGATCCTGGGGTTATTTTCCCTGATGTGTTGATTGGCTTTAACTCTGATTGCTCTATGATGGATACACCCCTCTTGGGTGATTTCTGAGAGATTTAGTATAGAACAACACATGGCTTCTTATCTGGATAAGATAATTGGATTATGTGAAGGTTTTATCTTACTTACCACAATATTGGAGTGGTTGATGTTGTTGCTAGTTGATATGATGACTTGATTTTGCTAGACTGTTCTGGTGGCTGGATCTTGGCCTGGACCTCCTGGTTCTGCGCCTGCTCCTCCTCTTCTCCTGTGATCAGGATGTTGCCCGTGTTATCCTTCTGCACCACCCCCTCCTTATGTCACCATTTTATGATGAACCGGTGGTTGTTTTGGTGGATTAGCTGGTTGGTTTTATCTGGATCTGGCAAGCTCGCTGAGCTCCTGGGGTGTGTTTAAGAAAGTGAAGTGAGCTTCATGTATCTGTGCTTTGGCAGGTGCTCTGTTTGAGTGTTTGTTCTGCTGTTGTTGTGTGGACAGCACATCTCATGCATTTAGGTGACTCACCTATGTGTCTGTGTGAGGTGCTCATGTGGATCAGCTCAAGAAATTTGGCTTTCATGTTTACCTGTTACTTGTTATTGGCCTGGTGAAACTTACCTCTCTCCACTTGGCTTCTAATGTGGCATTTTGGCTATTTACTTAAAAGAACAGATACTACATCTTTGGTGAAACTTGCCCCTTTATTATTTACTCAATGATGTACCATGAACAGTGCACTTCACTGTTCACTACTGAGAGTAAACTTACTAACTACTAACCCTTTCTTTCGTTTAGTTATTTTTCTTTATTGCAGGAACAAGATCTGGACATACAAGATCTAGTATAGGAGTATATATGTAATATAGATTTCAATTGTAATATTCTTTTTATCCCTTTTTGTAAAGAATCTTGTAAAGATGTGATTATAAATTTATAAAGTTTTTTTCTATCCTCAGTTATAATCAGTATTGTTGGTGTATTGATCACTATTTGTTTTATTATTATTTAATCAGGAAATAAGATTCCATCCCTTATTTAATTTCCTTTTCTTAAATCCTTATTGTTATCTATTATAACTATATTTTAACCAAATAATATTAATAAGGAATTTTGGAAATCAAATCAATAATACAAACTTCTAGTGTTCAAATTCTTTCAAATTGATTTAAATTTCGAATTTGAATTCAAAGTAACTTCCCCAAAACCTTAATAATGCCTAAAGGTCATGTCAGAATTCACAGCAATCACTAACAAGAGCTATTCCTACTTCCAGTTAGCGAAAGAAACTCTGATCCCTTTAGCGTTTTGTTTGGCGAAAAATTTACCCTGATTTTATAGATGCATGCATGCACAAACTTGGATTCCTAATTCTACACTTCGTCGGATCCTAATGCTGGGGTGTTACATATAACCCCTATAAGAGATAGTATTATACCATATGTATCTTAATACATAATAATTATGATGTTTAGACATTTCAACAAAGTTTGAATTTGTCCAATTATCATAATTTGTGAAACATCTTTCACAAGTCCCTTTTATGCTAAACTTAACTTGAATACTTTAGTCATGTCGATCAAATCGAAGAGACTTCGTATTCTTGTTAATTTCAATATCCTCCTTTTGTTGTGAACTCGTTTGAACAATTCAAATCATTTTGAACTTATGTTTCATTAAGTAAATACACTTATTCACTTAAGTCCACAATTAACTAATGATTTCCACTACTTGGTGAAAATACGATACATCACTATGTATATGATTCAACATTTCTTCGCATATCACCGTTTTACGAGAATGTGGAGTTTTAGTCATTCTGCCCAAGAGGCATGGTTTTGCAAAGTCTCTAGATTAAGCATCTAGGACCTTAATCTTCATTAAAACATGCAATAACCAAAATGACTTAAACTATAGTGTCATTTAATTATTAAACTTTGGATATCTTTTAGCATTCTAATCCTCTTATAAATGTTTAAACCATTATCATTAACATAGTGATGAGAATAACTTATTTATAATCATAATGTGACCATAAGGTATTGTTCATAAGAATATTACAAACTGGCTTGTAACTTGTTCATATGAATAATCGTCTCGCCAAAAGCAAGACACACAAACAGGGATTACAAATTTATATTCAAGTCCACTAATCCAAATGACAAACTTTGAGGGAAGAGGTGATGTCGGCCATCAACTATTTTTCTTGCCGTCATCAAGTCACGTTGCCTCAAAACCAGCAATTCTCAAGCAGATCCTCTTGTTTTCACAAAACGGGACAAGTATCAAATACTTTGCAAACTGGAACGAGTTCTACAAGAACCACATTTATAATTTTGTATATCTAACATATAACTTTTTCATCCATGACCTCCATTGCAATCAAGCCCTTCCAAGAGTTCTCAACTCTAATTCAAGATCGCTAAGTGTTTTTCCAAACATTCTCTTTTCATCCATGATGGAGAAAAATCCATCCAATGGCTCATACTCTATGTGCCTTATTCTGTAGAATACAAAATGTAGCCCAACTCTCCATCAAATGGAGAATGGATTATTGGATGATTATGGAGAAAACACAAACATTCCGGAGTCATCAAATTATCTCCTAATGGTTATTGTATTAAGAAGAGAAGATCACCTTTTACGAGGATATCCCTCAGGCGTGGGTATTAATCTATGAAGTTGGACCCTTTTGCTAAGTTCTAAATCAAGCAATATATTCCCATGGTCGCAAAGGACCTCAATGGGATAGGCCATGATCTACTAAGATATTTGCAAACAGACATCTAGAATAAGTTCATAATAAGAGATCAATTTATAATTTGTCTCCACTAAAATTGTCATCCCCTGGACGATTTTAGTGATCACATGATCCCTATCCTCTGCACCTCCCCCGATCATCACGGCCATCAGTGCATTATCAAAGGTAGACATTCAATAATGATAATCACATCATCCATGTGACTCATGCTCGATCTTTCGATCTCTTGTGTTCCGAGGCCACGTCTCTGTAACATGCTAGGCTCGCCAAATATAACTTGTGTGTATTCGCTGTGCAACATGGCTTACACCCACTGTATGCGAACGTAGATATGTCAAACCCCTACTCACCGCAGGGCACCTCATACCGAAGAACTTTCTTGGTGGTGCACACACAAGGGGAACACGGAACATTGGAATTCAATAGGGATTGTCTTATTTGCTACCATTGAGTATCTTAATACTAGAACACAATAAGATGTAAAACAGATATCAACATCATATGCATATTGTGATATGATATGGTCTTTCTTGCGCCTTGATCTCCATCGAGCACTCCGGCATGATCTCCATCTTGCCCTTGGTTTGACGCCAAGTCCACGACGCCTCCACCAGGTCGTCCATCGGAACAATGACTATTACTATACTACTTAGTAATAGAAAAGTAAACTACTTTACCTTCATAACGACCAATGCCATATCATAATCACATGCCCTCATGCAAAATAAAGTTAGACGCCTCTACTTTATCTATTGCAAGTTTTACGTGGTTATTAGGGCTTTCGCAATAGAACCATTTCTAATCTACGAACTTTCCAACCACAACACGGATCCAACAGTTGTCTATACTACACCCCTTTCGGGGCCCTCCGTTTTAAATGCTATATCAACTATTGAATGAGAGACAGACACCCGCTAGCCACTTATACGGTACAAGCCGTATGTTGAGTGTGGAACCAGTCTCGCATACGAATGCGCGTAAGGTCGGTCCGGGCCGCTTCATCAAACAATACCATGATATAAACAAGTACACGTTAGAGGGTAACAACTAAGGGATCAATGCCCGCACAATACCTGTGCGTACTAGCCGTACAGCACTCCTACGCATAGATCGGCTATGATACCACTATCGAGGATACGCAACAGAAAACAAAAAAATTCTTACGTTGGAACCCCAAAAACTGCCTAGAATCTATCAGTGTAGTAATGTGGTAACGGCCAATGCGTATAGAATACATACCATTGTAGACCGTACGCGGTTAACGTTCCGAGGGGAACGTGGTTGATGTAGTCGTACTCGTAGCCGACCTCAAGGTCGCGAAGCTCCTCATAGGTAGAAAAATGCTTGATGGCTCAGTGTCGGCGCCAGAAAAATGCTGGTGTGATGTTGATGTAGAGCTCGTTGGGAACCCCAAGAGGAAGGTATGATGAGCACAGTAGCAAGTTTCCCTCAGTTATGAAACCAAGGTTTAATCGAACCAATAGGATCAAGGAAACACCCCAAAGGTGTTGCTAGCTAAGCCTTGGCAGGGCGCACTACCGGTGCTAGTAGCAACATGGAGACCTGCACAACACAACCACAGAACTTTGTCCCTAACTTGTGATGAGGTTGTCAATCTCACCGTGTTTTGCGGAAAACAAAGGATTAAACGTATCGAATGGAAAGAAGTAAAATTTTGCAGAAAGTAAACACAAAGCAGTAACAGTTTATAGATTGTATGTAAAAGAAAAGGATCGGGATCCATAGTTCACTAGAGGTGGCTCTCCTTAAGATAGATAACATGTTGGGTGAACAAATTACAGCGGGGCAATTGACAACCATCGAGAAGGCAATACATACATATACTAATCATCTTGACTCCTTTGGAACTTGATTGGGCATTACAACATTATACATAGACCGCCATCCAACTGCATCTATGACTAATAATCCACCTTCAGGTTATCATCCGAACCCCTCCAAAGATTAAGTTGCAAGCAACAGATTATTGCTTTACGAACTACGTGTAAAGTAAACAATACGATTGTTCTATGAACAAAGGATTGTTGTTTTCTCCCTAGTAGCAACAGCACATCTAGTACCTTAGAGATTTCTGTCACTTCCCCAGATTACTAGAGGCATGAACCCACGATCGAGCATAAATACTAACTCTTGGAGTTGCTAGCATCTACTTGGCCAAGATAGCTACTAACAACAGAAAGCATGCAAGATCACAAATAACAAAGACATGATAGAATCAATAATCAATCTAAAATAGCATCTCAATATCCATCGGATCCCCGCAAACACAACATGCAGAATTACAAATAGATGATCTTGATCATGAACGGAGCTCACAAGATCTAGACATGAAAGCACAAAGGAGGAGAACCAGCCATCTAGCTACTAGATGGATCTGTAGTCCAAGGATGAACTACTCACGCATCACACCGGAGTCTTGCATGGTGATGAAGAAGGCCTGTGGTGAATTCCCTCTCCAGGTGCCGGGAAGAGCTTCAGATCCCTCCCGGTCTAGGGATGGAGATGACGGCGGCTATAGACTCTTTCGTGGATTTTTGATCAGGCACTTAGGGTTTTCGTCCCGAGGGCATCTTATAGGCGGAAGGGGGACCGAGGGGGTGCCGGAGGCGGCCAGACCACCCCTGGCACGGGCCAGGCTAGGCTGCACAGCCAGGTGGTGCCATGGCCCCCTGGCCCCTCTCCGTCTCGTATTCTGGCATCTGATGACTTTCGGAAAATAGGCACTTTGGCTTTTGTCCCGTCCAATTCCGAGAATATTCAATTTCTGACTTTCCTGGAACTAAAAACAGCAGAAAAGAGGCAGCTAGCACTTTGGCTCTTGATAATAGGTTAGTCCAAGAAATCATATGAAAAGTACTCCAAAGTGTGGAAAAAACACAAGAAAGTGGATAAAACCAAGCATGGAACATCAAAAATTATAGATACATTTGCAATGTATCAACATCCCCAAGCTTAACTCCTGCCCCTCGAGTAGGTAAGTGATAAAAAGAAAGAATAATTTTTGAGGTGACATGCACCATCAAAGACTTGATCAAAGTATTTGTAAAACATTCAAAGCTGGGATCATAGTACTTCAATCATAACATGAAAGACAAAGTTCTATCAATAAGACAAAGAAACTATGATGCAACATGAAAAGGCACAAACAAAAGATTCATGAATAACAATGCTTTGCAAGACGTTTGTTTGTTTCACATAAAGAAAACATAGCATAATAGTATTCAGCTTGTCCCTCAATAGAGTAGCAAATATAAATGCATAGGACACCTTCAAAGTTCATAAGAGTGACTAGATACAATAGTTTAAAACAAGCAATATCAAGTTATGCATCAATCAACTAGTCTTGGGACAATGCACATAGAACTAAGAATGGCGACTATGCTCTCAAAGTAGGTGCATAAAGGTAGAAGGTGGAGACTCGATATAATGGTGGAAGAAAGGCCTTCATAGAAGGAAGTAGGGATTCAAGTCTTATAGAGAGCTTCCAAAAATTATGGTACTTATAGCTTTCAGCTCTCATTGCCCCTATCATAAGCATCTTGAAGTGATTAAGGTTAAAGTGAACAAACTATGGTGTACATGCTTGACGAAGTATAAGTTAGAAATCTCATGTCCCTTGTATGAGGACGCCTCATGCTACTCAAGTTTAGTCACCGTAAGTTCTTGTCATCGTAAGTACATGTGTATCATAGAGAACCGCATAACGGGTACCCTGCCTTGGATGATACGGAAGAATCCTCATATCAAAATGACAAGGCAAGCAGACAATGAGCATCTCAGCAATCTTCTTATTTACCATGGGAATATGGTGCTTTTTTCTCTCTTTCCTCTTTTCATAATCTTTTTTTTTCTTTTTCTCAATATAGGACTCTTTTTTTTATAAGAAGAATGCTTCATAGACAGCTCATTATGGTTACGCTGCAGGTTTCCACCATGTCAGCATGGATTATACCAGTAGCCTAGGTGTTTCTCTAACACATATACATAACTCCATGGACTTACAAGCTCCCCTTTCATTTCACACCGACGACATCCATATACAAAAGAGCATGATATCAACTAGGTACAAGTACCAAGTGCAATGTTGAAAGCATTCCCCATGAAAGCATGGTTCTGCTAATTCCCAACAAATAAGTGCAAGCATGAACTACTTGAAGGGAATATGCCTGAGAGGCCATAATAAAGTGGTTATTATCTTATTCCATATTTATGATAAATGTTTATTTTGCATGCTATAATTGTATTAATTGGAAACGTTAATACATGTGTGTTTAATAAACAAAATACAAAGTTCCTAGTACTGCCTCTCATATAAACTAGCTTGTTGATTAACAAGATGATCAAGGTTTCCTGATGATGGACATTGGATGTTGTTAATAACGAGGTCACAACATTGGTGGAATGATGTGATGAACATTCATCCGAAGTATAGCATTACGATCAAAGTCATTATGTTTATATTGCTATAACATCATACGAAGTAATCTTAGTCCTTAGACCATGAGATCATGTTAATTGCTAACACCGGAAGAGTATCTTGATAACATCAAACATCACACCGTAACAGGGTGACTATAAAGGTGGGTTCAGTGCTACGAAGGTGTTATGTTGAGGCTCATGGATCAAGAGTGGGATTTGTCCATTCCGATGACGGATAGATATACTCTGAGCCCTCTCGGTGATATCACATTGAAATAGCTTGCAAGCAAGTGATGTGATCACTAGAATGTTATATCACGGGAACGAGAAAAGAGTGCATGTCGATTGAGATCAAACTAGGTATTTGGATGCCAATGATCGAATCTCGGACATGTAATATATCGCGAGACAAAGGGATTTAGTTACGACGTTAAAGGTTCACACGATCACAAGAGTCATCGTTGAATTTGTGGGAGTCGGTACGGATCTCCAGGTCCTGCTGCTGATTATTGATCGGAGAGGGGTCTCGATCATGTCTGCATTATTCGCGAACCGTAGGGTGACACACTTAAGGTATACCGACACCATTTGGAGCAAATATGTTTCAGATAAAGATTTAAGAAAGCGCTGGAATTATTTCAATAGACACCGAAACTGTTTCGGGTGAAATTGTTGAAATTGGTTCTGCATGTAATATTGAAATGTTGCAGGGGGTTTTATGTGAATGTTTGTTAAATTCTGAATAAAATTAATAAAAGAGTTTTATTAAATAAGAGAGCATTAAATTTGGAAAAATTTAATGCATTTAAAGTGGAGACTTTAAAAGAGAATGTGAAGGGGCATTTTAATGTGAAGAGAGTTACCACCACATGAATGGGGGAGGTGAAGGGACACCCTCCCCTCCTCCTATAAAAGGCCCCCCTCTCACTCCTTCCTCACACCTCCTCGTGAAGGATCTCTCTCTCCCTCTAGTATTATTCCCCCATGGTCTCGGATTAGCGAGATACATGTTCCCGGTGGTTTTATCTGGAAAGGAGTTGTTGCTTCTGCTGCTTTGCTGGAGCGAGGGACGGAGGTTGTCGGGGTACCAGACGTGTGTGCGATCACGGATGCACCGCTGCTTTGTGGTGCTGGACTTGGTGGTGCTGAACTTGCTGAAGCTGGATCTAATGGACGTGCTGGAGCCGGACCTGCTGGACTTCATCACGATCTTGAGATCGGCAAGTGTACGTGACATGGGTATGCCTAACAGGCACTCGTCTACAACCTACCTGGTGCGGCCCGACGGAAGGCGCACTCGATGACCTGCACGGTTCCATGACCCCATGACGATTCGACTGATATGAAGCCCATATGGACACGGACTTCCAAATGCACAAGACAAGGAAACCTCAAGACTAGAGTTTGAATACAACTTGTAACCAACTCGTATTGGTACCTGAGACCTAGACTCCCCATATATAAAGGCTAGGAGGGTCCAAAGAGAAGGCGATCTCTCAATTGCGACTCTTCCAATAGACAATATATCTAGACACCATAATAGACAATAGATAGATCTACGATCTCCCATACGCCAGATCTAATCTGCGCACACACCGCCATTGGCGACATTGTAATCCTTCGGATCATCATCAATCAAGAGCAGACAAGCAGGAGTAGGATCCTCTATGAGGCCTGAACCTGGGTAAACCTTGCGTCCCTGTGTGCTTGTTTGCTAGCCGTACCGAGATCTCCAGCGCTCCTCAATTCCTGAACCTAAGTCCATAATAATGGGCATTGATGAGTGAAACCCTCGTCAATTGGCGCCGTCTGTGGGAACTGGGCGCGCTGATATTGCGATCTCGTCGGCTCCATCACCGACAATCTACGATTCGTCTATACTTCGCTTGAAGTCATCATCCGAGCGAGATATCTCATCATTAGTTACGGCTATCACATCTAATCGTCTCATCTGCGTCGGTCGCGTTGAGAGTCGTCATCAAAAAAGCTCGGCGGCTTCGTCGCCACCAATGTCGTCTTCCACGTCGCTTTTGTGCAAGTTCTAGTTTATGGAGACAAAATATCACATCAAGTGCAGCCGCTCAAGAGTTTTTGCATATGACTCGACCTGGCATGGTACGGTACCTGAGTCCTAGGATTGCTAGCCGAAGCTTTGGTCAAATCCAGATGATTGACGGCCAGGGCACTCGGATCTATCCAAAGGACAGAGCTGTGTTCAACTTTACGCTACATGGCAAGTTAAAAGGCCAAAAAAGGAAAAACTAAGATCAACCAAAGCTGGACTAGTTTGGTCCTGTCGCAGGTGCTTCCGACCAGATCAGGCGAAGAAAAAGAAAAGAGCTCACGTCCTCGGCGTTGCTTCCAAGGGCCACTCGATTGGTACTAAAAAAACAAAAAGAAGACACGAATTTCAATCATCGCTGTGACCAATAGAAGCAGCAAGACCCACGATCAAAATTGAAGTCACCTAGAGCAACACGTACGAGTTGTACTCAGTGCGAATCTGAAATTCAAATTCGGCAAGGAATCTTGACCGGATCAATTCCCTAAGAAGAAAAAAAGGCAATCCGAGAGCTATCATCTACTTCACGTGAGGACTAAGATCAATCTTAGTTCATGGAGCAATGGATCGGCCAGAGCAAAGAAAAAAAAATAGAGCAATACATTGAGTCAATTTACATGCATCGATTCGAGTCATGTTTGGTCTCAAAACTTGATCAAGTCGAGCAACACTTCAAACAAGGAAAAAGAAAAGACAGGAGATTGATCAAGATGCTAGCTCCTACCTCATACGTAGAAGCAGTATAGTACACCGACAAGTCACTGGGTTGTATGGACAACTCGAAAAATATTTCGACTTTGCCACGACCACCTTCCCTTCATCAGCGGCTACCGCTGACTTCAACCACGAGCAACTCCATCGCTGTCGACTCCTAAAAATTCGACGTCACCATCAGCTACCGCGGCGTCCTCCTCGCCATCTCCCATCAGGTCCTCTAGTGATCCGAAATCGACATCGTCTTCATCGACCGCGTTGACACTATGCCAGGAACTACGCCAACTCCGCGCACGACTCTCTATAGTCTTCGACTGCGGTGACCTGATGTAGTTTCCAGCTCCGGCGACCCGCCGCGATCTTCGACTCTAGCGATCCATTGCAGCCTTCTGCTTCGGCGACTCGGGGGCTCGTTGCTCCAGCGACCCGCTATAATCTTCGGTTGTGGCAAACCGCTGCCACCATCGGTTTTGGTGACCTGCTGCCGCGTCGACCTCGGTCCGTCGCACCGGCTCTCGGATGTCACTTCGACTACATCAACCACATCGAATCTACACTCGGGGGCTCCGCCGACTCCGCCGCGAGGCCCGTTACCGCCTTTGGATACGGTGACTCGCCGCGGTCTTCGACTCCGCCGACCTACTGAGTCTTCGACTCCATCACGCGACCTAGTACAGTCTTCGGATGCCGCAACTCGCCATCGCTATCGGCCTCAGCAACCTGATGTCGCTTCGCCTCCCTCCTCCACGCGAGTCGCCGATCGCATCGGATCTTGCGACTCGTTCACCCCGACAACTACCAATAAAGCTAAGTTTTCCCTCTACTTAGAGCTCATTTCTTTTAACCCGCACTCGATACACTCGAGGGTTGCGTCCTCTTTGAGTAACCTAATGTGCCGTCGACTCCACGCACTCGAGCACCTCATACGCGACAGCCCGAGTAGCTGATTCTGCCTGACCGTCCAATCCTTGAACTCCGAGTGCCTCGGCAAGGTACTGAGACTAAGGGTAATCAGGCTAACGAAAGGGCCTAGCATACAGTGCCAAAGTGTCGACTTGATTGGCACCAGAATTTTACTTTGCAAACCGACATACAAATATCTTTACAAGATACAAGTACTTCACAATTCGTAATGTTTTATGCAGCTTATAAGGATGTCGACTGCGTCGAGCTATTCTATTGGGTCTTCCAAAAGGAGTCGACAAAACAATTAGCTACGCTATACACTCAAGACCCGAGTCGAGTCCCTCCTCGAATGGTTGCATCGCTTGATGCTACACACATGCGACGTTGGTCACGCACCCGACAGAAGTGACCATGTCGACTCCAACTGTATCGTCGATTCAAGCTCCTTATGCATGGCACGCTGACTCGATGCACTTCCGGATCACTGGTTTCTCCTCGCATGATTTTTGACTACCACTACAAGATACAAGACTCGAGTCTCTGCCCGAGTCTACGACTCCATCAGACACTCGGGGGCTACTTTAAACTGGAGCGCTGGACGCGCATATATAATATCCTCGAGTGACACGCTCTGAATCCTCACTCGAATCCACGATTCGACTAAGGACTTGGGGGCTACTCCCATAGGGAGCGCTGGCCACGCACCCGAAGAAATTTGTGAAGATATCCAAGCATTATGAAAACCCTTCACTCGAATCTACGATTCGATTGTGGGCTTCGGGTTACACCCATAGGGAGCGCTGAAAGCATATTAGACTGAAACAAGCAATAAAAGACGACAGCAGTCGCAAAAGTTATTTAGTCCCTGCCTGAGTCTTTGACTCAATCAGGCACTCGGGGGCTACTCCCATAGGGAGCGCTGGTCGCGCATCCTATGATTATTTTTCCTTGTACATCGTACTGTGTGTCGATAACATCCACACTCGAATGCTATGGTGACTCCGCCTCATATTTTCCCTACAAAGAGATTACGTCTCCTAGGCCACCCGAATCATCTCCGCGATGACAAAAAATTCGGATGTCGCGCTTACAGCGTGAAGATAAGACCTGAATAAGGCCTGGCAACGCATCTGCTGCGCTCTACCAGAAATAATCCGTGCCTGCAGTTACGATGAACATGCCTTGACGGACGCGTCGAGTGCTCACATTTACACACTGGAATTCGACTCTATAAGACCTCCGCGGCCTGAGTCGAATTACGCCAGCAATTTCCGAATTCGAGTTCGAGGACTCGAGTTTGAGTAGGTAGCGTTGTTTTTGCCCTAGAGCAATTAACTGGGCCCGATCCGTCGAGTGCACCAGGCATGTTTACCATCATCCCTATGAACTACTACAAATTCGACTGACCCGATGAACTTTCAGGTGAGTGCTTCGCACTCGACACAATTGTCGACTCCGACATCCTAATGCAAGACTCAAGACTTCTAAGTCTCCAGCCGAATCTACGATTTGCATGGACACTCGGGGGCTACTGACATGGGTATGCCCAACAGGCACTCGTCTATAACCCACCTGGTGCGGCCCGACGGAAGGCGCACTCGATGACCTGCACGGTTCCATGACCCCATGACGGTTCGACTGATATGAAGCCCATATGGACACGGACTCCCAAATGCACAAGACAAGGAAACCTCAAGACTAGAGTTTGAATACAACTTGTAACCAACTCGTATTGGTACCTGAGACCTAGCCTCCCCATATATAAAGGCTAGGAGGGTCCAACAAGAAGGCGATCTCTCAATCGCGACTCTTCCAATAGACAATAGATCTAGACACCACAATAGACAATAGACAGATCTACGATCTCCCATACGCCAGATCTAATCTGCGCATACACCGCCATCGGTGACATTGTAATCCTTCGGATCACCATCAATCAAGAGCAGACAAGAAGGAGTAGGGTCCTCTACGAGGCCTGAACCTGGGTAAACCTTGCGTCCCTGTGTGCATGTTTGCTAGCCGTACCGAGATCTCCAGCGCTCCTCAATTCTTGAACCTAAGTCCATAACAATGGGCATTGATGAGTTAAACCCTCGTTAGTACGACTACATCATCCATGAGTTCCAACTCGTTAACAAAGCTTTGTTGTCTTCGAGGGTAAGTTCTCTATGGATGTATATCCACCCGTTGCTTGTATCTAGTAGATAGATCTTGGCGTATAGTTCCCATCATAGGAAAAAATTTGTTTTCTATGCTGCAAACCCAACAGTGGTATCAGAGCCTGATCTATGCGTAGGTGCTTTGCACTGGTAGTACACATATGTTTATATGTGGGCGATGATGATCATGTTATTGCATCTTCTATGTATTTTGGATATTGGTGGCATAGTGGGATGAAGCGACCCGAACCAACCTTACATGTCATCGTACATGAGACCGGTTCCACGACTGACATGCAACTTGTTTTGCATAAGTGGTTGGCGGGTGTATGCCTCTCCTACTATAGTCAATATCTGATTTACAACGAGTTGCTAATAACTTGGTTATCCTCCTTGTGGTTCATGTTCGTAGGTAAGACCGGTTCTATCTCCGAAAGCCCTAAGCCACGTAAAACTTGCAATTGATAAATTAGAGGCGTCTAGTTTAGATCGTTGCTGGGCTAGTGTCTTGATATGGTATTGTTGTAAGTACATGTATGATAGATACTCTTACAACACACTCAACGTGTAAATTCCATAGACCTTGGCCTTACACACAAAGGAATGATAGAGATCATACCACGATGCAAATGATAGAGATCAAATGCATGGACCATATCATCTCACTTTACACATTAGATGTTAGCATCTTATACTGCTAGTTTGGTGCTTTTTGTAGCATTGTAAGATGATCCCTCATTTAGATATCAAGATAAAATGTGTTCTTTCTTAAGTATGCACCGTTCTGTGGATCATGTTTCGAGACATCATGTGATGATCGGTTGTACTCGACTCTACACTTCCATATAACGGGTGTAACACAGTTTTACATACGCGAATACTAAGGTTCTTACTTGGCGAGCCTAGCATGTACAGACATGGCCTCGGAACACGGACCAAAAGGTTAAGCATGAGTCATATAGTTGATATGATGCCCATATAGATGCTCGCCTTTGAAGCCACACCGACTCACGTGATGATCAGACTTGGTGTAGTGGATTTGGTTCATGTAATCACCAAAAAGGCATGAGGGATGTCGTTTTTGAGTGGGAGTTCATTTCTAATTTGGATTAGTCGAACTCAATTTGTCATAAACTAAATCGAAGTGAATTTGCATAATTTGTTGTAGTCATTGGCGTCTGTTCACTACCTTATGCTTAGTTTTAATTGAGATAATAGAACTATAGAATTCTGGATATTTACTTTACGAACTGGTATCGTATTGTTTTGAATGTCAATTTAAAGTTTATAAGTCCTATTGCAAACTTTCAGCAAACTCTATTTACTCCATGAAGTTTAATAATTAGTATTAAATCAAGAGTAAGAATTCCAATGTTAGTATATAAAGTATCATGTTTGCCTCCATGATTATTGATATTCAAAAGTTGTTTTAATATCAAGATTATATATGAGCTGAAAATTGTTTCAGAAACCATCATGTGTGAAAGATATTGTGATATCTGAAACAATGTTTTTGGTTGCATTATGATAGAGTATAATGTAGCAAAATACATGTTCTCATATTGTATGAGAATTTGTGAAGGATGGAGATGCTAAGCATCTGGATCTCCCAAAAAGGTTTTGGGAACTAACATTATACTCGTGATTCTTCCTTACGGACTATAGTAGCTTGATCATAAAAGTTGTCATGATAAGGATGAATAGAAGATGTAAGTAAAATGTTTACTACACTAATAGATTACTAAAGAATGGATTTTTGAAAGAACACCAAACATTTGATGATGGGGATCCACTTCAAAGTGCAAGTCCAAAGGTATTAGTATTTGACTATATACAAGCTTTGTACTATGTGTCATGTGAATGACACCACTATTGATGTTGATAGATTCTTTTAAAAGAAAGGAATTGCTGAAAGAGAATCTATAAAATATTTGGCAGAAAATAAAAGGTTGGAGATGTCCAACTTAGGTATATAGAAGATATACATGTTATGGTTGTATTCCTTGCTTGTTAAACAATGTGGTTCTGAGGTATTGGATACCAGTATTGGATACCGAATTGGTTGGTATGAAGTGTCATACAGGACAACGCAATTCATGAACTGTAATAGCCTAAGTAACTAGCAAGAGAATAAGTGATGATGTTCATCAAAAACAAATAAAGTGTTATTGTGTTTTTCGTTGTCGTCAACCTAGCCTTCAAGATTTGTTTTAATAATTGTTATTTTGTTCCGGTATTACGAGAACAATGGTTGTTCAAATAATTATCGTATTCCATAAAGAATGGATGAACTTTTACAAGTCTAGTGGGAGAAATCACATCCATAAACACTATTGCTAAAATGTCGCAAGACAAATGATTGAAAGATCACTTATGAAGTGACATCGCTGTTTAAATTATATTGAAAAGAAAACATGAAGAAACTCCATGTTGATGGATTTTTGGAGTCTTTGATTTTGATCAATTGACGCTTGTGAGACTTTTCTCGAGATAATTGAAACTCTCTCCATAGGCCAAAGAGGAACGGATGACTAACTTATTGGATATTATACATATTGATGTATATAGTCCATTATATGTAGCCATATGCGATGGATCTTTTTGATTCATATGCTTTCTCCAGAAATTTAAGTGAATATATCTATATATTTACTTAATAAGGAAGAAGTATGAAACATTTGAAAATTGTTCAAAGACTTTCAAGATGAAGTGGAAAATCATTGTAACAAGAAAATAAAGAGTTTATGATTCGATCATAAAGGAAGATATTTGAGTTACATGTTTAGCAAAACACCTAAGATTCATGGAATTGTTCCATGATTTGTGTTTCCCGATAAACCATAGGAGTATGGCATATTTGAGAGACGAAATCAAACCATGTTTGACATGGTAAGATCAAAGGTGTCATTTATAAAACTGCCATTATGTTTTAAGGATTGAAGCTTTAGAGACTACCACTTTTACACTGAAAAGAGCACCATCGTGATCTGTTGAAATGACACCATATAAGTTATGGTTTGGGATAAAACCCGAATTGTCTTTTCTTAAATTTTGGTATGCTATGGATAAGTAAAATGTTTACAACCAAAGTCGGATAAGCATGTATTTGTAGGTTATCCCAAAGAATTTGTTGGGAATTTCTCAATAACACCGAGGACAAAAGAGTTTGTTACTTGGAACGTCAAGTTTCTTGAGAAGGAATTTTTCACGAAAAGTTAAGTAGGAGGACAATAGAACTTTGATAAGGTTGTTGAACCTTAGCTATATGTGCTAAGTAGCGCAATGCCGGAAAGTGTCCCGGTGGCGGCCACAGTGCTCGTGGCTCCCGTGATTACAAAGGTTGTGATCTCGGAGATTAGAGTTCCTATTGAACCGTGTGGGTCAGTAAGAATCAAATTGTGTGATTTGATAAGCAAGTCGTTATTGTTTTGACAATGATGAACCGACTACATGCAAAGAAGCGATGATGGGACCTGACTCCATAAAATGACTAGGAGTCATAGAATCTGTGATAGTATCCATACACGAGAAATCAAGTTTCTGAACTTGGAAGACCCTTCGGAAAGGCGTGAAGCCTATCGGTCGTGTTTGGATCTATAAAGAAATAGACATGGATGTTTAACATCTATGAAATAGTCGACATGTCGGAAAGAAGTTTACAACAATGTTCAAGGAGTTGACTATGACAAGATTTGATCTTTCATAGCGATATTTAGTCTTGACGGATTAATGTAGCAACCACTACATATAATTTGGTATATGGTAGTTGAATAAACAAAACAATGTTCTTCTAATAGAATGGTTACCTAGGACGTGTACAAGACACAGTCTGAAGGGTTTTGTTAATTCAAAGGGTGCTAAAAGGGCATGCAAACTTCAATAGTTGAAGTAAGCATAGCGGAGTTGGAATCTTCACCATAATGAAACTGTTAAAAGAGTTTAAATTCATCAGAGATGATGAAGATGCTTGCATTTGCAAGAAATTAAGTGGGAGCGCTGAGACATATTTCTAATACATTATGTAGAGGACATATTGTTGATTGGAAATGATGTATCTTGTATTGACACAAGTTAAGAATTTCATTGAAATAAGATTTTGATGAAAGACTTGGGCAAAACCGAAATATTTGGCATCAATATCTATATGGATAGATTGAGGCGCTAACATGGTTTTGCTAGACATACATATATGATATATTGAAAGGGTTCAATATGGAAACAACAAGAAAGGTTCTTGCTGCATGGAAAGGATTGTATCAAGATTCAAGTGTTTCAACACTTGGTGAGTAAAATCACATGAAGATTTTGATCGATTATACCGTGATATGTATATATCCAGATATGTCCTATGCTCTAAATGTTATGAGCACATACCATAATGATTCATAAGATGATCATTGGACGATAGTAAAGATATTCTTATGAGCTTTGGAAGAACTAAGATTATATCATGTATAAGTGACAAATAGTTAAAAGGAGTTCATTGTAAAGTGTTACATTGATACTAGTTTTGTCACAAGATACAAAATTAAATTTTTTTTATCTCAATTTAGACTATGGGTGGCACAATGTAATGGAAAGGATGTTCCATGATGGATTTGGATGAGTTCCAAAGTTGAAACATTATGACGGATACTACAACAAAAGGGTAAGTATATGACTGCTATAGTAGCAGCAAAGGAGGGCATTTGTGTTATGTAGTTTGTTATCAAACTAGGTGTGGTTCAAAGTGGGCTAATACTATGAAGATATATTGTATGACAATAATATCAACATATTTTAACCCGAACAAACTAAAGGTCTCACCAAAGGACCAAATTTATACAATGCCATCTCATTTGAAGATGAGTTATGCGTAGAGACACAAACACATGCAAATACACACGGACCTAAAACTGTCAGATCCGGAGATTATGTTAACCACTAGCAAACGCGTATATTCAACACCTAGGTGTTGTATATACAAATTTACAAACAAGATTATTGACTCTAGTGCAAGTGCGAGACTGAAGGGAATATGCCCGAGAGGCAATAATAAAGTGGTTATTATCTTATTCCATATTTATGATAAATGTTTATTTTGCATGCTATAATTGTATTAATTAGAAACGTTAATACATGTGTGTTTAATAAACAAAATACAAAGTTCCTAGTATTGCCTCTCATATAAACTAGCTTGTTGATTAACAAGATGATCAAGGTTTCCTGATCATGGACATTGGATGTTGTTAATAACGACGTCACAACATTGGTGGAATGATGTGATGAACATTCATCCGAAGTATAGCATTACGATCAGAGTCATTATGTTTATATTTCTATAACATCATACAAAGTAATCTTAGTCCTTAGACCATGAGATCATGTTAATTGCTAACACCGGAAGAGTATCTTGATAACATCAAATGTCACACCGTAACAGGGTGACTATAAAGGTGGGTTCAGTGCTACGAAGGTATTATGTTGAGCTCATGGATCAAGAGTGGGATTTGTCCATCCCGATGACGGATAGATATACTCTGGGCCCTCTCGGTGATATCACATTGAAATAGCTTGCAAGCAAGTGATGTGATCACTAGAATGTTATATCACGGGAACGAGAAAAGAGTGCATGTCGGTAACGAGATCAAACTAGGTATTTGGATGCCAATGATCGAATCTCGGAAATGTAATATATCGCGAGACAAAGGGATTTAGTTACGATGTTAAAGGTTCACACGATCACAAGAGTCATCGTTGAATATGTGGGAGTCAGTACGGATCTCCAGGTCCCGCTGCTGATTATTGATCGGAGAGGGGTCTCGATCATGTCTGCATTATTTGTGAACCGTAGGGTGACACACTTAAGGTATACCGACACCATTTGGAGCAAATATGTTTCAGATAAAGATTTAAGAAAGCGCTGGAATTATTTCAATAGACACCGAAACTATTTCGGGTGAAATTGCTGAAATTGGTTCTGCATGTAATATTGAAATGTTGCAGGGGGTTTTATGTGAATGTTTGTTAATTAAAGTAATTAACAAACTTCTGAATAAAATTAATAAAAGAGTTTTATTAAATGAGAGAGCATTAAATTTGGAGAAATTTAATGCATTTAAAGTGGAGACTTTAAAAGAGAATGTGAAGGGACATTTTAATGTGGAGGGGGTTACCACCACATGAATGGGGAAGGTGAAGGGACACCCTCCCCTCCTCCTATAAAAGGCCCCCCTCTTACTCCTTCCTCACACCTCCTCGTGAAGGATCTCTCTCCCCCTCTAGTATTATTCCCCCATGGTCTCAGATTAGCGAGATACATGTTCCCGGTGGTTTTATCTGGAAAGGAGTTCCTGCTTCCGCTGCTTTGCTGGAGCGAGGGATGGAGGTTGTCGGGGTACCGGACGTGTGTGCGATCACGGATGCACTGCTGCTTTGCGGTGCTGGACTTGGTGGTGCTGGACTTGCTGGAGCTGGATCTGATGGACGTGTTGGAGCCAGACCTGCTGGACTTCATCACGATCTTGAGATCGGCAAGTGTACGACTACATCATCCACGAGTTCCAACTCGTTAACAAAGCTTTGTTGTCTTCGAGGGTAAGTTCTCTATGGATGTATATCCACCCGTTGCTTGTATCTAGTAGATAGATCTTGGCGTATAGTTCCCATTGTAGGAAATTTTTTGTTTTCTATGTTGCGAACCCAACACTACTCACGCATCACACCGGAGGCTTGCATGGTGATGAAGAAGGCCTCCAGGGTGAATTCCCCTCTCGGGCAGGGTTCCGGGAAGAGCTTCAGATCCCTCCCGATCTAGGGATGGAGATGATGGAGGCTACAGACTCTTTCGTGGATTTTTGATCGAGCACTTATGGTTTTCGTCCCGAGAGCATCTTATAGGCGGAAGGGGAGGCCGAGGGGGTGCCAGAGGCGGCCAGACCACCCCCTGGCGCGGGCCAGGCTGGGGTGCACGGCCAGGTGGTGTGGTGGCCCCCTGGCCCCTCTGTGTCTCGTATTCTGGCATCTGATGACTTCCGAAAAAATAGGCAATTTGGCTTTTGTCCCGTCCAATTCCGAGAATATTCATTTTCTAACTTTCCTGGAACCAAAAATAGCAAAAAACAGGCAGCTGGCACTATGGCTCTTGTTAATAGGTTAGTCCAAGAAATCATATGAAAAGTACTCCAAAGTGTGGACAAAACACAACAAAGTGGATAAAACCAAGCATGGAACATCAAAAATTATAGATACATTTGCAATGTATCACAGGTCACCCCTTGCTCCTTCTTCATCATGCAGCAGCTCTGGCTCACGACATTCAAGCGCCCCCAAGTGTTGTGCCTTGTGTCTTCGTACACATCCAGTGCACGATGAGACCTCTGGCTCCCGGTCCCTTGAGAGTGCGAGTTGATATCCGCTAGGAATCCTGCATACGGGCGTCTTGAAGGTGTTCCTCATTCGTATGGCCCAAACTTGGGGCCATGGTCACAAGGACTAGAGAGAGGGAAATAGGAAGTCAACCAAAGGACTTCTCCAAATATTGATGTGTATTGGTGTGTTTTAATCCCACCCATGGGCACCCCTTTATATAGGCTAAGGGGGTGTGCCTTTCTCAAAGGCTAAGCTATGTGGGACTAATTACTAAAGGAAAAAGGCAGGAATTTCTTGCAGAGCTGGATGGGCTGTTTCTGCTTAGCCCAACAGGTAAAGCAACAGCCAACAGTGGCCAGCCGGGTGGGCCTGACACCACACCGGTGGCCCAGCTCGCCTCGAGGTAGAGCCAGCCCTAGGTGAGCCTCAGGCCACAGGTGGCTGACAAGTAGCGGAGGTGGGGCAGTGTGGGCATTGCTCCCACGGCCCAGCCTTTTGTTGCACGTGGCTCGGATGGGTCGGCCAACTATGGCAGCCCGCTGGCGTGGCCCAGCTTTGTGCCACCCTGTGCGGCGGCGTTTATCTGCCACCCACTCGCCTGCGCAGCCCAGATGCGCGTTGCCCTGTGCGACGGCGATTATCCGCCGCCCACGTGGGCTTTGGCTATTTTTCCTTTTCCTATTTTCTACATCTTTTCTACTAGGATATTTCCCTCCGGGGATTTGGCCTAATTTAAAAGTTGCCTTTATAAATCTTAATCAAAATATTATTTGTATATATTAATTCATAATTAACATATAATAAATGTATATTTAAATTCTCATTTATCTGAAAACACTTTTTAGGTCTTTTCCTTTATTCTTTCTCCGAACAACTTCGGATCTCTCCGTGGAACATTACCGGCTTTCTCTTTCTCTACTGTGATCCCGTCTTACGAATGAGCGCTCTCATCGTACCCTTAAGTGTATCCTCTCATGGCTCGGGAATGCTCTAGACATGATCTAAATCAATGATCAACAGAGGGACCAGGGATATCCATGTGACCCCTATGCATTCCTGATGACAATGTCATTAGAACCGGTAAATTTAGCATCCAATTTCCTTTTGTTTCTTGATACGACGTGTCTGAGATCCGATCATTGGTATCCCATACCTTGTTCAATCTCATTAACAACAAGTTCTGTTTTCTTATTACCGTGATATTACATCCTTGTGACTGAGTCACATGTTGCAACATTTATGGATGTAATCTCACCAAGCCGGCCGTATGTATCTTTACCCGTCATGTGGGTGAACAAATCCCGGTCTTGCAGTCACATGTCATCTACTGTTCCTTTGGAATACTCATCGTATACCTTTATAGCCACCATATTACCAGATGACGGTTGATGTCTAAGCAGCCTTGGGAAACAGTGAGTAATATGAGCTCACGGTCTAAGGAAAAGGAGTCTAGATTTAGCTGTTGTAACAATGAACTTATATGACTTTATCGTGTTGCAATCCTTCGAGGAATGTCCATCACATCATTCTCCAATGATATGACCCTGTTGTCAATTGGCATAAATGCCCACGATCTTGAAACCCAGATCATCATCATGACCAACGAACTAGTATGAATAGAGGCTACTAGGGACTTGGTTGTTTCATACCACACCTGTACCAATGTTTCTACTTGGCACAGTTATAGCACAATATGAAACTATTATAAACTAATTGAGATATGACAATACAAACCTATTTATTAATTGCCTCTAGGGTATATCTCCTTCACTACTATATATCAACAAAACTTGCGCAATTATCACAGCCGATGATTATGCCCAAGGTCCTTCGCAGTAGGGGACCTAGTTCTACGCCTCAAACAAGACGGCCACCAAAAGCTGGAATCACCTTGGGAAGGACCCTACATTGTTATAGAAGTTATTCCTAGAGGAGCATATCGTCTATAAGACAAGAAGACATGAGTCAAATATTCCAATCCATGGAACATCGCACAACTACGATGCTTTTACGCTTAAGATTTTATGTTTACTTACAATTCAATAAGGCCTATGTCCCAACTTTTAAGCCAGAATATCTAGGCCAATGGCTAGGCGATAATCTGCCAAAATAATGTATCATCAGTTGGACCATATATATAAAGATAAGTTCTTCATACCTTTAGTTTCTGGTCATATCAACTCAAAGGGATTTTATATTTCTGATCAAATAAACATCAATTTTGATCCTATGTCCAGATATAGGCATCCGAACATAGCCTCGGGGGCTACTCCCATCGCGAGCGCTGGCGCGCACCCGGCAGAAAATTATGCATACCAAGAAAAAGACAATCATCGCCTAAAAACATATGAGTTTTACATTAATGTATCCTCAGAAGGTTACTCCCATCAGAAGTTTTCATAAAGTATCAAAATATCTGATAAAATTTAGAAATACTAGCACCCCAGCAGGGCAGCCGACAAAAAAATCAAATATAAAATCTTGGATCGCATCGAGACGCGATAAAAATCTGAATGCCATGTTCAAAAACATGAAGGTAAGACCCCGGGATTCGTCCTGTGTGGCCTGATAATCAAACAAGAATGCGCTCTACCAGTAATATATCTATATCTATGATACGATGAAAAATCCGGATGGACGTTGGGTACCCGATATAATAGAACTGGAATTCAATATTCGATAAGACCTCAGTGGCCCGAACTGAGTTACGCCAGTAATAAATTCCGAGTTCAGGCATGGGGACTTGAATTTGATGTAGGACAACCTTGCTTTGCCTAGGAGCAATTAACTGATTCCTGATCCATCGGATGCATCAGACTCATTGTACCAAATCCCTATAAAATCAAAAATAGTAAAAACAAAGGAAAAGAACTAAGCATATCTTTGAGACTTAACCTGAATCTACGGTTCAAGTAGAGTCTCAGGGGCTACTAACATAGATATGATTACTCGGGTACCTATGATTTGCTACCCAGGATTGTAGAAAGGCTTACAGCCCATGAAGAATCAAGATGATGGTCCAAAAGAGCAACCGACAAAGACTATAGTTGTATTAGGAAAGATGAAAAAGGATCGACATCGTGTTGGTATTGTAATCAAATATATGTAACCTATCTGCATACAGCTTTGAGACCGAACCTATTATATATAGGATGGGAGAAGCCTAGGCAAGATCACAAAACAATCCCCAAGTGATTTGTAATATTACGATTCACCAGATATTCAGGCGACTTTGACTCCATTGTTCTCCTGACATCTGATGAAATTCCCAGCGTTCTCTTTTCCACGAAACCCTAAGTCCTTCTTCATGGACATTGCCGAGATTGCCCCTCGTCACCCTGGCTGGAGTTTTGCAAACCCACTGGGTAAAGCAACTAGCCCCGCATAATTCATACTCATCCTCGCTTTCTCTATCATAGTATCTTTGGCTGCTGCGTGATGGCTCCGATTTTTGTCGTCTTCCACTGTGTTTAAACATTGATTTTGGTCAAGCAATTGCTAAAGAAACTCTCAGTCTTGCCACTAATGACTAATAATTGAAAAGATATGCAAATCCTCTCTTTGAATTATGTTGTATAGGAAATCATGGCTTTTAATGCGAAATAAGGAGTCATAATGAAGGATTTTGAGGAAGTACACATGACCAAGTAATTAGGGAGTCATTCTAGGGCGTCAACAAGCTTAACGACCACTTGTATGGGCACGGTCTGCCACTACCGCCTGCCAGTACCAGGTGGCGATGGCTTCATCTCGTCAAACCCTACAACTTTCGTGTAGACGCCTATATATTTCGAGGCTCCAGCCACTGGCCAGAGGGCCGCCATTCTCAGATTACATCACAACACCACCAAAGGATATCCACACCATTGTTCATCACTTCCATGATCCATCCATCCACTAGACATAGCCATTGCTTTGTGCTTTATATTTTCTTGTGATTTGGCGACCATTGTAAGAATATTTGGTTTCAATCTAAGTATTTGTATGCTGTTTTTTATCTCTTATCTATTTGTTATGAGTGAGTAGTCCTCACGGGTTGCGGGTTAGGGAGAAACCTCACAGCAATTATGTGCATCTAGATCATGGGAGTATTGTATTTTGTTTGCAATTGAGATTTGTATCTTTTGTTTCTTTGTCTCTTGTCTCGATCTGTGGACTCGTAGGTACCCAAGATCCCATAGATTGATAAAGGCTTGAGGTGAGATACTTGGCTAGCGGCGATATCATAGGAACCTCAATGACAGAAAGGGTAGTACGGTCTTCACTTAGCGCCCCATTCGGGATCAACAACAACATCACCACTTAAAACTTTGATCTGTGTTTTACACTTAATAATCGTTTGTAACCCGTGGCTTCGGCGTGCACTCGGTTGGATTAAAAGTCTATTGGTATGCCCGCTACATCACGGGGGCTCTAGAATACTAGGATGTGTTACCCACAAGAGATTATCTCCATTCAAACATTATACATGACTATGCTTATTATTATCTTTTATCCCATTTGATGTGCAGCTGCAGGTGGATCTTCAACCCTGACCTATCTTCAACCATTGATTCAAACCCATTATAAAGTAAACTAGATTGGTCTGGTCAACTAAGGTAAAACAAACAAACAAAGTCTTGTAGACGTGTCCTTTTTATTTCCTTTTAGCATTGCTTTCCGAGGTTCGATTAAACCTAGGTCTTCTAGGGAAAAGCTATTATACTATATCCGTGGATCTGGATCGAAAGTATCACTAAGCTCTTCCCTGGATCTATCAATCCGGCACTGCGTGATGTTATTTCTTGCGTCATCTCGTGGTTCGGGGTTTGGAAGGTGTACCCGATGCGATGACCGTGATCGTCGGATGTGTCCCACATGCCAAGGGCTATTGCGATGACCTGGTGAGTTGTTGGGGTGCCTCATAACTCCCTGCTCTCCTTGTGCGAGAGATGTGCCCACCATACCAAGGTTCATGAGGGGGGAATGGTGGAGTGCTACCCGGGGATCATCGAGTACCGGTTGACTTGTGATTAGGTAGGTTTGAGCCGCGATAATTGCGGCTTGTGCTATTTTTGCATTGAGGTGTCCTACTGGATCTACTATCATGAAAGACAGGTCCAAATTTCGGGTCAGATTGTTTCTTTCGGCTTCTGGAATATTTTGCAACTGTGAGGTTCCCCTCCGTGGTGAGCCTCCTGCTATGCTTCCAGATCCGTGGGTGGAGCTTAGTTGTGCCCGCTACATGCTAGATTCGTTGGCTAACCTTTCCCTTTCATCGAGTTGTCTCTTTATGCTGAGCAAGTCCCTTTTCTTATGGTGAAGCAAGTACTGGTATGCCATTAAGTCCTCGTGCGTGGCTTCGGCCGTCATGGGGACTGTGAAGGGTTCGTAGCATAAAAAACAAAAAATTCCTACGATGGGAACTATACGCCAAGATCTATCTACTAGATACAAGCAACGGGTGGATATACATCCATGGAGAACTTACCCTCGAAAACAAAAAAGTTTTGTTAACGAGTAGGAACTCGTGGATGATGTAGTCGTACGCTTGCCGATCTCAAGATCGTGTGGAAGTCCTAGCGCAAGAAACCAGCCCGCATCTGCACTGCACACGCTCAGCCACCGAACAACCTCCGCCTCCTCGCTCCATGATGCAACGGAAGCAAAGAACTCCTTCCGCATTTAAATGCCACCGGGAACATGTATCTCGCTAATCCAAGACCATGGGGGAATAATTCTAGAGGGGGGAGAGATCCTTCACGAGGAGGTGTGAGGAAGAAGGGTGAGAGGGGTGGCCTTTTATAGGAGGACGGGGGTACCCCCTCCATGGCTGGCGCCCCATGGAGGTGACTCCTCACCTCCCCCATTCATGTGGTGGTAACTCCCTCCACATTAAAATGCCCCTTCACATTCTCTTTTAAAGTCTCCACTTTAAATGCATTAAATTTCTTCAAATTTAATGCTCTCTAATTTAATAAAACTCTTTTATTAAATTTATTCAGAATTTTTTTAATTACTTTAATTAACAAACATTCACATAAAACCCCCTGCAACATTTCAATATTACATGCAGAACCAATTTCAGCAAATTCACCCGAAACAGTTTTGGTGTCTATTGAAATAATTCCAGCGCTTTGCAATTCATTCGTCTGAAACACATTTGCTCCAAATGGTGTTGGTGTCCCTTAAGTGTGTCACCCTACGGTTCGTGAATAATGCAGACATGATCGAGACCCCTCTCAGATCAAAAATCATAAGCGGGACCTGGAGATCCATACTGACTCCTACACATTCTACGATGACTTCTGTGATCGTGAGAACCTTTAACATTAGTAACTAAATCCCTTTGTCTCGCGATATATTACATGTCCGAGATTCGATCATCGGTATCTCCATACCTAGTTTGATCTCGTTACCGACATGTACTCTTTTCTCGTTCCCGTGATATAACATTCTAGTGATCTTATCACTTGCTTGCAAGCTAACCAATGTGATATCACCGAGAGGGCCTAGAGAATATCTATCCATCATTGGGATGGAAAAATCCCACTCTTGATCCATGAGCTTCTACATAACACTTTTGTAGCACTGAATCCACCTTTATAATCACCCTTTCACGGTGTGACGTTTGATGTTATCAAGATACTCTTCTAGTATTAGTGATTAACATGATCTCATGGTCTAAGGACTAGGATTACTTTGTTAGATGTTATAGCAATATAAACACAATGACTTTGATCATAATGCTATACTTCGGTTGATTGTTCATCACATCATTCCACTAATGTTGTGACCTTGTTATTAACAACATCTAATGTCCATGATCAGGAAACCTTGATCATATTGTTAATCAACGAGCTAGTTTATAAGAGAGGCATAACTAGGAACTTTCCTTTTGTTTATCAAACACACATGTATTAATGTTTCCAAATTAATACAATTATAGCATGTAAAATAAACATCTATCATATACTTGGAAGATGTATAATAACAACTTTATTATTGCCTCTCAGGGCATATTCCCTTCAGTATCCCACTTGCACTTGAGACAATAATCTATTTACATGGTGATAAATCTAACACCCATGGAGTTCTGGTGTTGATCATGCTTTGCTCTAGGGGGAGTTTTAGTCAACAGATCTGCTAGATTGAGATCCGTATGTACTTTACAAATCTTTATATCTCCATCCTTGACATGCTCACGGATGGAGTGAAACCGGCGCTTAATATGTTTGGAATTCTTGTGAGACCTTGGTTTCTTTGCGTTGGATATGGCTCCATTGTTGTCACAATAGATCAGCATTGGATCCAACGCACTAGGAACCACACCCAGCTCGGTAATGAACTCCTTCATCCAAACTGCTTCCTGTGCTGCTTCTGAAGCAGCAGTATATTCTGCCTCTGTTGTTGACCTTGTTACCACGGGTTGTTTGGAGCTCCTCCAACTAACTGTTGCTTCGTTCATGAGAAATACGTATCCGGATTGAGACTTAGAGTCATCCGGATTAGTATCAAAGCTAGCATCGACATAATAATTAGCGACCAGCTCTTCTTCACCTCTGTATACAAGAAATATTTCCTTAGTTATTCTCAAGTACTTAAGGATATTATTGACCGCTATCCAGTGCTCCAAACCTGGATCAGATTGGTACCTACTAGTCAAACTAATAGCATGTGCCACATCCGGTCTTGGACATAGCATGGCGTACATTATAGAGCCTATGGCTGAAGCATAGGGGATCTTATCCATTATCTCTCTTTCTTCTGCCATGGCCGGACTTTGAGTCTTACTCAACGTCTTGCCTTGCAACATAGGTAAGAACCCCTTCTTACTTTCGTCCATTTTAAACTTATTTAAAATCTTATCAAGGTATGTACTTTGCGATAGCCCTATTAGGCGTCTTGATCTATCTCTATAGATCTTTATGCCTAATATATATGAAGCTTCACCAAGGTCCTTCATAGAAAATTTGTTGTTTAGATAACTTTTAACACTGTTTAAAAGATCTATATCATTTCAATCAATAATATGTCATCCACATATAATATCAGAAATGCCACATTGCTCCCACTCACTTTATTGTAAATACAAGCCTCTCCATAAGTTTGGACAAATCCAAACTCTTTGATCACCTCATCAAAGCGGAGATTCTAACTCCATGATGCTTGCTTCAGTCCATAGATGGATCGCTGAAGCTTGCGCACCTTGTTAGCATCCTTAGGATCGACAAAACCCTTTGGTTGTATCATATACAACTCTTCTTCAATATTACCATTGAGGAATGCAGTTTTGACATCCATCTGTCATATTTCATAGTCGAAATATGCAGCAATTGCTAATATAATCCTAACTGACTTTAGCATTGCTACGAGAGAGAATGTCTCATCATAGTCAACTCCTTGAATTTGTCGAAACCCTTTTGTGACAAGTCGAGCTTTATAGATGGTTACATTACCATCAGCATCAGTTTTTTCTTTTGAAAATCCATTTATTCTCAACGGCCTTTCGGTTGTGAGGTAAGTCCACCAAGGTCCAAACCTGGTTTCATACATGGATTCCATCTCGGATTTCATGGCTTCTAGCCATTTGTTGGAATCCGGGCTCATCATTGCTTCTTCATACGTTGCAGGGTCATCAATTTCATCAACCATGAAATTCACAACAGGATTCCCGTACAGTTCAGGAGCTGCACGTGTCCTGCTTGACCTGCGAGGTTCAGTAGTGTCCTCTTTCGGAGTTTCCTGATCATTATCATTGGTTCCTTCTTCATTTAGTGAAGTCAACTCCAGAACAACTTCCGGTGCTATGCCACTTGCCATTTCATGAAGAGAAGGTTCAATAACCTCTTTGAGTTCTACCTTTCGACTACTCACACCTTTCGCGAGAAACTCTTTCTCTAGAAAGGATCCATTCTTGGCAATGAAAAACTTGCCCTCGGATCTATGATAGAAGGAATACCCAATTGTTTGTTTAGGGTATCCTATGAAGACGCATTTTTCCGCTTTGGGTTCGAGTTTATCCGGTTAAAGTTTCTTCTACATAAACATCGCATCCCCAAACTTTAAGAAATGACAACTTAGGTTTGTTTCCAAACCATAATTCATACGGTGTCGTTTCAATGAATTTATACGGTGCCTGATTTAAAGTGAATGCGGCGGTTTCCAGTGCATAACCCCAAAATGACAGTGGCAAGTCAGTCAGAGACATCATAGATCGAACCATATCCAATAGAGCACGATTACGATGTTCCGACACACCATTATGTTGTGGTGTTCTAGCAGGTGGTGTGAATTGTGAAACTATTACACACTCTTTCATGTGTGTGCTAAACTCGTAACTTAGATACTCACCTCCATGGTCGGATTGCAGAAATTTGATATTTCTATTACGATAATTTTCCACTTTCATTCTGAAATTCCTTGAACTTTTCAAAGGTTTCAAACTTATGTTTCATCAAATAGATATACCCGTATCTACTCAAATCATCCGTGAATGTAACAAAATAACGATATCCACCTCACGCCGACACACTCATTGGACCGCATACATCAGTATGCATGATTTCCAATAAATCTGTCGCCTCTTCCATTGAACCGGAAAACGGCATTCTAGTCATCTTGCCCATAAGGCATGGCTCACATGTATCAAATGATTCAAAATCAAGTGATTCCAAAAGTCCATCAGAATGGAGTTTCTTCATGCGTTTAACACCAATATGACCTAAACGGCAGTGCCACATATATCCAGATATATCGTTATCAAGTTTAATTCTTTTAGCATCAACATAATATGTGTAACACTATTATCGAGATCTAATAGAAATAAACCATTCATCATAGTTGCATGACCATAAAATATATCATTCATATAAATCGAACAACCATTGTTTTCGGATTTAAACGAATAACCACATCGCATTAAACAAGATCCGGATATAATGTTCATGCTCAGTGCAGGCACTAAATAACAATTATTTAAGTTTATAACTAATCCCGATGGTAGGTGGAGAGGCAGCATTCCGACGGCGATCACATCAACTCTTGATCCATTGCCGACACGCATCTTGACCTCACCCCTTGCTAGCGGTCGCTTGTTCTGCAACCCCTGATTCGAGTTACATATATTAGCAACCGATCCAGTATCAAATACCCAGGTGCCACTTCGAGTACTAGTCAAGTACACATCAATAACATGTATATCATATATACCTTTGTTTTCCTTGCCGGTTTTTTTGTCTGCCAAGTACTTGGGGCAGTTGCGCTTCCAATGGCTAGTCCCCTTGCAATAGTAGCACTCGGTATCAGACTTAGCGCTAGCCCGGGATTTCTTTTCAGGCGCAGCAACATTTTTTCCGCCCTTCTTTCCCTTCTGTTTACCCTTCTTGTCTTTCTTGAAACCGGTGGTCCTATTGACCATAAACACTTGATGCTCTTTCCTAATCTCCACTTCTGCAGTCTTAAGCATTGACAGAAGCTCGGGGAGAGTCTTCTTCATGCCCTGCATGTTATATTTCATCACGAAGCTCTTGTATCTAGGTGGCAAAGATTGGAGAACACGATGTATGCCTAAGTCAATGGGAATTGCTATTCCCAGGGACACAAGCTTATCAGCGTACCTAGACATTTTGAGTACATGCTCACTTACGGAGTTGTTCTCTTCCATCATGTAGCTAAAGAACTTTTCTGAAGCATTATAACTCTCTGCGGCAGCATGGGTATCAAAAATCATTTTCAATTCACCCATGGTATCAAAAGCATTGCCATTTTCGAAACGCTTTCGAAGTTCTGGCTCTAGCACATACAGTATGCCACAATGAACTAAGTTGTGGTCCTCCCGACGAGTCACATAGACATTCTTTTCCTCGTGAGGGGCATCAGGAGCTGGTGGGGCGGCCTAGCGGCGCTTCTAGCACATATTGCTTTTGTGCAGCAGAGAGGAGAATCCTCAAATTCATAGCCCAATTGGTGAAGTTAGTACCATTCACAGCAAGTTTCTCTTTCTCCATGAACACATTGAAATTAAAAGCAGGTGGTGCCATCTACAACAGAAATTGTAAAGTTTATTTAGACTAAGTTTATGATAGATTGATTTCAACTAAACTCCCACTCAAAAACAACATCCCTCGTGTCTTTTTGTTGATTACATGAATCAAATTCACTACACAAAGTCCGATCATCACGTGAGTAGATGTAGCTTCAAAGGCAAGCATCTATATGGGCATCATATCAACTATATGACTCATGCTTAACCTTTCGGTTCGTGTTCCGAGGCCATGTCTATACATGCTAGGCTCGCCAAGCAAGAACCTTAGTACTCGCATGTGTAAAACTGTCTTACACCTGAAATATGATCGTGGGTTCAAGTACACCCGATCATCACGTGATGTCTTGAAGCGGCGAAACATAAACGGTGCATACTTAAGGAAGAACACATTTTTATCTTGATATTTAAATGAGGGATCATCTTATAACGCTACTAAAACGCCAAACTAGCAATATAAAATGCGAACATCATATGTGTAAAGTGAAATGATATGGTTCTTGCATTTGATCACTATCATATGCACCGTGGTATGATCTCTATCATTCCTTTGTGTGTAAGGCCAAGGTCTATGAAACTGACACATTAAATGTGTTGTAAGGATATCAACTATACATCAACTCACAACATTACCATATCATGACACAAGCCCAGCAACGATCTAAACTAGATTCTTCTAATTAATCAATTGCAAGTTTTTACGTGGCTTAGGGCTTTCGAAGATAGAACCGTTCTTACCTACGAACATGGAACCACAATGATGATAACCAAATTATTAGCAACTCGTTGTAAATCAGATATTGACTATAGTAGGAGAGACAGACACCCGCCAGCCACTTATGCAAAAATAGTTGCATGCCAGTCGTGGAACCGGTCTCATGTGCGATGACATGTAAGGTTGGTCTGGGCCACTTCATCCCACTATGCCACCAATATCCAAAGTACATATAAGAAGCAAAAACATGATCATCACCGCCCACATACTCTTATGTGTTCTACCCGTGCAAAGCATCTACGCATAGATCAGGCTTTGATACCACTAAAGGGTTCACAGCATAGAAAACAAAAAATTTCCTACGATGGGAACTATACACCAAGATCTATATACTAGATACAAGCAACGGGTGGATATACATCCATGGAGAACTTACCCTCGAAGACAACAAAGTTTTGTTAACAAGTAGGAACTCGTGGATGATGTAGTTGTACACTTGCCGATCTCAAGATCGTGTGGAAGTCCTAGCGCCGCAAACCAGTAGCACATCTGCACTCGCACACACGTTGAGGCCACTGAACAACCTCCGCCTCCTCGCTCTAGCGATGCAGCGGAAGGAGCAACTCCTTCCAGACGAAATTCCACCGAGAACATGTATCTCGCTAATCCGAGACAATGGGGAAATAATACTAGAGGGGAGAGAGATCCTTCACGAGGAGGTGTGAGGAAGAAGGGTGAGAGGGGTGACCTTTCATAGGAGGAGGGGGTACCCCTCCCCATTGACAGCGCCCCATGGGGGTGACCCCTCACCTCCCCCATTCATGTGGTGGTAACCCCCCTCCACATCAAAATGCCCCTTCACATTCTCTTTTAAAGTCTCCACTTTAAATGCATTAAATTTCTCCAAATTTAATGCTCTCTCATTTAATAAAAATCTTTTATTAATTTTATTCAGAATTTTGTTAATTACTTTAATTAACAAACATTCACATAAAACCCCCTGTAACATTTCAATATTACATGCAGAACCAATTTCAGCAATTTCACCCGAAACAGTTTCGGTGTCTATTGAAATAATTCCAGTGCTTTGCAATTCATTCGTCTGAAACATATTTGCTCCAAATGGTGTTGGTGTCCCTTAAGTGTGTTACCCTACGGTTCATGAATAATACAGACATGATCGAGACCCCTCTCAGATCAATAATCAAAAGCGGGACCTGGAGATCCATACTGACTCCTACACATTCTACGATGACTTCTGTGATCGTGAGAACCTTAAACGCTAAGTAACTAAATCCCTTTGTCTCGCGATATATTACATGTCCGAGATTCGATCATCGGTATCTCCATACCTAGTTTGATCTCGTTACCGATATGTACTCTTTTCTTGTTCCCGTGATATAACATTCTAGTGATCTTATCACTTGCTTGCAAGCTAACCAATGTGATATCACCGAGAGGGCCTAGAGTATATCTATCCATCATCGGGATGGACAAATCCCACTCTTGATCCATGAGCCTCTACATAACACTTTCGTAGTACTGAACCCGCCTTTATAATCACCCTTTCATGGTGTGACGTTTGATGTTATCAAGATACTCTTCTAGTGTTAGTGATTAACATGATCTCATGGTCTAAGGACTAGGATTACTTCATTAGATGTTATAGCAATATAAACACAATGACTTTGTTCGTAATGCTATAATTCGGATGAATGTTCATCACATCATTCCACTAATATTGTGACCTCGTTATTAACAACATCCAATGTCCATGATCAGGAAACCTTGATCATCTTGCTAATCAACGAGCTAGTTTATAAGAGAGGCATAACTAGGAACTTTCCTTTTGTTTATTAAACACACATGTATTAACATTTCCGAATTAATACAATTATAGCATGCAAAATAAACATCTATCATATACTTGGAATATGTATAATAACAACTTTATTATTGCCTCTCGGGGCATATTCCCTTCAGACTGCGCCCAAGACTGAATCCCTCGCTCTTTGCCACGCGTCGACTGGTAGTCTAAGAGTTAGCCATTCGCCATCGCATGTTCCTTCACTTCCTTGTATGATGCGACTGTTGGGTGGATCTCCTTTGTTCCTGTGGTTTCCTGCATTGTCATCCGATAGAATATAATTGGGATCAAGGATCGGGTTATCGTTGGTGTCGCATGGTGTGGATGTTCCTTTGCTGATTATCACGCACACTTGATGGTGCGTCATGTATGAGTTGTTGTCGTTGTCATTGGATCCACATGAGACACTATCTAGAAAGCCAGTCAAATCCTCTGGGTTCTGTTCTAGGTATATCTCAGCCATCTTGATTCCAAATTTAATGTTTTCGTCGCTTTCCTCGGGTTCGGTGTTTGCTGGACTTGAGTCGCGTGGTGGCGTTAGCTGGGAGTCTGACCCGAAGGAGAGACCGTCATAGAGATTGGCCAGATCCTCTAGATCTGCGGATTTTTCGGAGTTTTCTTTGTTGTTTGCTGACTGGGGCGTGGCTTCTTCAGATGAGCTGACAGAATATGTAGGTATCATCGTAGGCGTTGCTGTTATGACTGACGGACCCAAAGAAATCAGGGCCGATGGGTAGAGATTTTTGGGTTCCTCTACTTGAAAGTGGAAACTTCCGATGACAAGATTAGATCCGCTCTTGGAGTTGATGGCAACCAAAATAGGGGTGGGTGGGCGTGAATCTGCTGCTATTGAGATTTTGCTTGGTGAAGAGGGGGGCGCCAAATCCATGACTCTAGCGTTCAGATTTCCCACGGATGGCGCCAATTGATGAGGGGCAACCTCGGCAATGTCCATGGTTACGGACTTACGGTTTCGTGGAAAAGAGAATGCTAGGGATTTTGTCGGCCGATCAAACAAACAAGGGAGTCGAAGTCATTTGATTGCTTAGGAACAAATCAATTACAGATTACTCAAGGCTTTTTACAATACCTCTCCGTTGGCTCCTCCTAGACTTTATATAATAGGTTGGGTCCCAAGGCCGTATACAGATAGGTTACAAGTTACAATTACAACACTAATATAATGTCGGTTCCTACTCTTTCCTTATCTAACAATATATGCCTTTCTTCGGATGCTTCTTAGGACTTCCTTGGTTCTTCTTGGGCCTTGTGGGCTATAAGATTTTATATAACTAGGGTACCTAATCATAATAACCCGGGTAATCACGCCCATGTCACTTACTTTCTAGGAGTTTTGTGATTGCTTTGGGTTCTGCTATGAGGGAAAGCTCGATATTACTGATGAAGTCCTCATAGAGGCAATGTTTGCTTGGGAGAAAATTTATGTTCATAGGAATATTGATTACATGCGGAAGAAGACCACCACCATCCAAATCCCACCATTCTCTACTTCACCACCTTCTTGGTGAATTCTATTTTTGGGAAGGGAGACACCAGGGTAACGGCTAGCCCCGATATATGTGTGCTTTACATGGATCTCCACCCAGATATGGTACATAAGGGAAATTTGGTTGTGTTGCTAATCCAACACTTTCGCCACCAAAGATCGGCCCATTCAGGAGTTATTTGTTGCGGCGGTTTGATCACTCAAATCGCCTATTCAAAGGAGTTCATCCTACTCCAAGAAAGACCGGTGCCATGTAGTAAATACTTGGATTATATTCACATGGCAAGCACCAAATACATGGGAGTCTACAGGGCTCACCATACTTTCCGTGCTTATCAATTTTATTATGATCCTAACGGTTAAGTTCACCAAATTATGCTTCCTTTTGTTCAAACTTTTGGTGTACCCGGAAGGCATAGTTGGGTCCTCGATGAGGAGGAGTTTCGACAAGTAATGATCATCCCGGGTAGGATCATACCCCGGAAGGAAACCCCGCTTGGGAAAATGCGGGAGTGGACCAAGAGCAGCACCAACAGGAGGAACATCAAGGCTAGAATACCATGGGCTGTGACGACTATGGCCAGCAGCACTTTCCCAGTACCAGCAGCAGAAGAACATGCCACCACCTCAGCCGAGATACAACCATGTTCCAAGAGGTGAGTATGATTAGTTGGTGTCTCGTGTCGGTGGTGTGGAGAACACACTGTATGACGTGAACACCAATGTCACTACCCTCACTCAGAATTTCACCCATTTCATGTATGAATTCCCGAACTACTACCCGTATCATCAGTAGCAGCAGCCGCCAAACGATGGCGACGGTAATTGATCCAAGATAGCCCAAGAGTCTTAAGATTGGGGAGGTTGAACTCCTCCCCACATTTTGCATTCATGTTTTGTTTTCTTCTTTTAATTTTCTTACCTTTCTTTAGTTGCATGTTCACTTTCACTATGCATTGATAAAAAGAGAACACAAAAAAATTAGAGTAGCTTTTATCTTGTTTTATGTGAAGCTCTCTGGGTTTTCTTTTAGATTTTTCATAAATTATTCACTTCAAGTGACTTAGCGATGGAGAAGAACGCGAGGAGTCGATTTGAGTGTGAAATGAGCAAGCGAGAGGAGGTACCAGATTCCTATTTTCCCCTCTTCTTGTAAGTATATTCATGAACATTTTATTTTGTTCGGTTGCACTTGAGTCTCGCTCCCCGCTTAGCTTGTTATCTTTGGAACTTACTATCAAAGCTAGTGTCACTACTTTGGTTTCAACTTATGACAATTACTCCTAGTTTGAAAAACAATCGCATTGGATCAAGTTCCAATATTTTAAGAATAAGAGAAAGTGTCTTTGTGACAACTTTGCTGCCATGTTTTTGTCTTAAGAGTTAATCTTAGAAGCACTCAACCCCACATCTTAAAGGTTTGGACTTGATAACACTTTTTTTAAAAGATATATTTGAAGGAATGGAAATTTTGTGGTGGTTAAGGGAGATGACAAACTTGTCTTGATAAGTTAAAAGGAAATGTGTTAAGTTGAAGTGAATTGTGAAAGTACCCAAACTTCATGGAACTGACAACTCCAATGGCCTACGAACAATCTTGAGTTCATCTCATATTTTGGCTATGAGTTGGCTAGACATTTGTAGCAATGCTGCGGTGTGCAAAATTTTAGTTCCATTGGATGAAGTACTAAAGCTAAAGTGAATTCCTATCAAAGTTTGTGATAAAGTTATTTAATCCAAATGAAATTTTGGCATCACCACACCACTAAAGAATTAAAGTTTTTGAAAGACAAGGAAAATATTGGGTGTTATAAGGCCGCGAATTTTGAAGTGAGTGTTAATAAAAAGCTCTAAGTTTATCCTTCTTTTGACATTTACTAGTGCACTCTTAATTTTACTGAAGCATTGTTGCTCAAAAATGATTTTACTCTCATAAGAAGATAGGTCCTGAAAGAATTGATTTACAAGCCTAACCAAATTCTTCACAATCTCTTTTGAGTTTAAGATTTATTAGCTACCAAGTTACACACGGTTAGGAAGCAAACTTAAGTGCAATTGTTAAAATATATTAGGATCATGTTTAAGGTTGGATATTTGTGATGATGGAATATGATACCACCTTGGACGTGAGTTTCTCTACCTAAGTTTATTTCTCGCTATTATTCTTTATAGCTTTGTCACTCGAGGGTGAGTCTAAACTTAGGGAGGTTGATAGCTCCAAATATTGACACTTTTTATGAAGGATTTTTTATTGGTTTTCACTGGTTTCTTTGATTTTGATCTTTTAATTGATGCTAATATCGCAAGTTAGCGAAACCTTGTTCTTTTGTGATGAATTTCAGATACTAGAACTTTGCAAAGATTCGAGAGCATTTATAGGCTAACCACACCTAAATGAAAAAATCTCCAATTGAAGATAATTCTATCCAATCCTTACAAAGGCTTTAACGACCACTAGTACGTATGACCATAGGACGCATGTACCGTCCTCTTGTACCACATGCCATTGTCTATGTTATATAAATACAACCATCTTTCATGAAGGGAGAGAGGGAAAAATACGAACACAGCCGTGATACACCATTCCAGAAGAGAGGAGATCAGATCTAAAGGAGAAGAACCTCACCTCATCCTTCGAAGATCTCTAGCCTCTTAATCATCAACTCCACCATAATTCCCCACATGTACTGAGAAAGAGATTCATACTTGTAATATTAGGGATTTAAAGCTCTATTCCTACTTTGGTTTGTATTTGATTTGATCTTCAACGTCATTATGGTTTGATATGGTAAAGTTGAGATGATTTTCATTTGCAATATCTCCACGGTAAACACGTCAACGACAAAATAGTTGATGACCAAATCATTTGAAACCGTCAACTATAACATTATACAGGAGCACACATCCGAAAAAACGTACAAAAATATAAGAGGCAGTCTCGCACATGTTCACTATATAGGACTTTACGTCCGAAAAACACGTACAAAGATATAAGATCCAGTCTTGCACACGTTCAATACCCATGACACAATCACTTATTTTATTCCCAAACCTCGTGTGGGACTAATCGTTTTCATTTACCATCTCATGGAAGACCCTTTTGGTTCCGCTTAGCCCTATCGGGTATTTTAATGCTAGGTTCTATAGGAACTGGACGATCCTATTTGGTCAAATACCTAACGAAAAATTATGATTTTCCTTTCATTAAGGTACGAGGGCTTCTTATTCCACAAGAACGAAAGCACCTTTTCATTCTTTCATATACTAGGGGTTTTTATCTACGAAACTACCTTTGTATCTCAAATCGAATGTTATGCTATTCGACCCTAAGTGCACAACTTTTCGAATGTCCGTGCAAAATAAACATGTATGGGCATACACACACGCGTAGAATAAAAAACGCCGTGTACTCGACGCGTGTACCTGAGAGCGAAGATCTATGATTTTGCAAACGCACACTAAGTAAGGCATAGATAACACAATTTTACAAAAGGATACAAACACAAAGAGTATGAAAAGAGCTAGATTTTACGGCAAACGATAAATGAAAAGACATGTGACGATATTTAGATTCATCAGACGACTAAATCTACAGGTTTCGATAATACAGATAACATACAACAAGAGATAAACATGGTAATATGATGGTATTTCTATTCATCATGAACTCACGGAATTTTCATGAGGAGGAAGCAACAACGACGCGTGGCCATTATAATCCTAGAGATTCTTGAGAAGGTTATAGAAGAAGTCTAGGTATTCGAGGACATACTCCTCTTCATCGATGCTATCTTCCGTGTATCATGGCATCGTAAATGCTTGCGCCATCGTAGGCAAGTACGAAAAAGAAAGAAGATTCAACAGAAGAAGACACACATGAACATCACAGAAAGAGCAAGACTTGATAGCAAAAAAAGAGAACACTCTCGATTATATTTTTATTCAGTACACATATAAACTTACATGTTTTGAAAATATTAATAGCATACATCAAGAGACAAACATGATAAGAAGATGGTATTTTTATTCATCGTCACCCTACTAAACTTACAACTTGCAGTCGTATAGAAAACATAAACGCCTACACCTATCTACTACTAAGAACTAAGCAAGGCACGACAATGTGTGGCCATCCTAATCCTCAAGACTCTTGAGGAGCCTATCAAAGAAGTCTGGGTCTTTAGGGCCGTACACCTCCTCCTCGACATCACCTTCTGCATACTATGGTGGCGAACATGCTTCTGCCATCATAGGCGAGCGCGACATGCAGCATGGGGCGTAACAAAACACACCATTCGTCAATGGCTTCGTTTATTCGAGCTTCGGGGATTTCCTATACATAGTGGCGGCGATGGTGCGAGGCACTAAGAGGCCGCCAAGATCCGATGCGTCTTGATCCATGTCGAACTAGAGCCGTGTATGTTTAAGGTCATGAGTATCCTTCTCCTCCTCTCAGTAGGATGGAACTTGTTCCATGAACATGCTTGTGCGAAAGACGTGCAAAAGAAACGTTAGGAATAAATCGCATAAAATAGTGAAAGACATCAAAGAAATAAACTAATGAACATGAAGGAAGCACAAAAACATACCGTGTAGATCGAATTGAAGACCGAGAAGACACCGAGCATGCGGACAAACAATGAACGAAGATATACGATAGACGGTAGGTGGTGCTGTCTCTTCTAGGATGTCGTTCAGGAAAGGAAAGATGGATAGAGGGGAGAGAGAAGAAACACATTGTTGCCACGAGAACTCGCATACGCGTATGATCTAAAGCTGCCGGCTTGGCTATGGACAGGACCCATGATACATATCGCCACGATAACCCACAGATGTCTATGATCTATGGTGCTAGGTCATCACTCCACCCACGAGAATTCGCGTCGTATAATATCTACGGTGAGAGGTGGAATGGGCTTACATCATCACGTTGGTTGTGGACAGGCCCACGTCCGCGAGAAACCACGGCCAACATGGTCTCACGGCGCCACATCGGCTCTCGGTGGGCTCCATGACCACGAAAGTCCATGGGCGACATGAGTTCACGGCACCAAATCGGCTCTCGGGAGGCCCCACTACCCGGAGGGTGTAGAGGGCGTGTCACGTCGAAACACCTCTCATGGAGCACGGTCCTGCCCTCTGATAGCTCCAATTATTGATACTTTTTATGAATGATTTTACATTGGTTTTCACTTGGTTTCGTTGATTTTGATCTTTCAAATGACGCTAATATAGAAAGTTAGGGAAACCTTGTTCTTTTATGATGAATTTTAGGTATTTGACACTTTTGGAAAGATCTGGGAGAATTTATGGACTAATCACACCTAAATGAGCAAATCTCCAATTGAATACAATTCCATCCAAGGCATACAGAGACTTTAACAACCACCAGTACAGCCGGAGGCCTCCCGTACCGTCCGCCCATACCACATGCCATTGCCTCCGTTATATCAATACAAGCATCTTTCGTGAAGGGAGAGAGGGAAAAATACGAACACAATCGCCATACACCATTCCAGAAGAGAGGAGATCAGATCTGAAGAAGGAGAAGAGCCTCACCTTATCCTTCGAAGATCTCTAGCCTCTTGATCATCAAATTCACCACAATTCCCCACTTGTACTAAGAGAGAGATTCATACTTGTAAGATTAGGGATTTGAACCTCTATTCCTACTCTGGTTTGTAATTGATTTGATCTTCAACATCATTGTGGTTTGCTACGGTAAAAGTTTAGATGATTTCCATTTGCAATATGACTATGTCTTTGATCTATTATCCTCTCATGTGTGAGTAAAACCCCATGGGTGTGGGAGATGTAGGGAATTGGTGAGATGTGATATGCCTCTCTTATTTTCATCCATTTGTGATTATTGTCGTGATTATTATATTGTGAGAATGATTATCTATGTATGTCTAATGCTTCCTATCCAATTTAAGGGCCCGGGTAACATGACTCTGAGATCTCATAGATATGAACTTGTTTACTAGTGAATTGATGACCCCCCGAGTTACATAACCAATATCAAAGAGGAGCTACTATAACTCGAGGACAACAAGGAACCATCAAGTTTAAATCCTTGATCTGGTCGGAAGACCTTTATTTATGTGCTGACCATGGCTTTGGTAACAGGCAAAAGGATCATTGGAATAGAGAATAATCTACCAAAAGGACTCTTGATTAGTATATGGGTTGCTTGCATACTCACATATGAATAAGGAGTATTACAATCACTTAACCCATTTTATTCCATTTGGCACATTCATTATCACCATGAACCATTTCTCTCTACGCCTAAACTTTCATCTGAAGGAAAACTCAAACAACCTCCGTGCTATTTTACTTTTATGTTATTTACTTTAAATACCATTCAATACTCAAAAGCACCCCTTTCCACTCATTCATTTCATCTCAAATCTTGTAGTCAATTCACTCAAGACAAGTGACACCTTGAGTGTGACAGAAATGTCGTAGATAAACATTTTCCTAAGCTCCTTATTGAGATCGATATAAAAACTAGAACTCATACTTCTACGAAAACATGCTCGGACGAACCTGTGCTCTTGCAGGCCATCACCCTCATACGCAAACGGCGGGTCTATGTCGCTCGAGCGGCCCACCATCTATGTCGCTCGAGCGACACCACCCCGTGGACTGGAATCTTTCGCCTTGGCCCCTGCAGGTCCCGCCTCACGGCATAGTAGGGCTCCATTGCAATGTCACCGCATGTACTTTTTGGTGTCCATCCCATGATCATAAAGAATCAGGATGACATGGATAGCGGTTTGGGCCGAAACAATCTAGCGCTATTATTTACTCCTGATAGGGAAGGTTTGGGTTCACATGTTTGGAAATGAAGAACTTGGGTTCGTTGGATCTTTGCATTCGGGATTGGTCTTCATATCTGGGATCGGGATATTTAGATTCTATGTCAAAGATTCTATTATCCGTGATGGAGAAATCGGGTAATCGGTTTCATGGAAGAGACCTTGGCGTTCATCATCCTTTGGTTTACATTGCTAACGTATCTATAATTTTTGATGTTCCATGCTTGTTTTATATCTACTTTCTTATGTTTTGTCCACACTTTGGAGTATTTTTATACACTTTCTTGGACTAACCTATTAACAAGATGCCACAGTGCTAACTGCCTGTTTTCTGCTATTTTTGGTTCCAGGAAAGTCAGAAAATGAATATTCTCGGAATTGGACGGGACAAAAGCCAAAGTCAATATTTCACCGAGGAGGACACGGAGCCAGAATACAAGACGGAGAGGGGCCAGGGGCCGCCCACACCACCTGGCTGCATGGCCAGGCCTGGCCCACGCCAGGGGGTGGTGTGGCCGCCTAGGGCACCCCCTCAGCCTCCCCTTTCGCCTATAAGATGTCTCTGATACAGAAACCCTAAGTACCCAATCAAAATTCCACGAAAGAGTCTATAGCCGCCGTCATCTCCATCCCTAGATCGGGAGGATCTGCTCTTCGGCACCACGGAGAGAAAATTCACCACAGGCCTTCTTCATCACCATGCAAGCCTCCGGTGTGATGCATGAGTAGTTCATCCCTGGACTACGGGTCCATGTAGTAGCTAGATGGTTGGTTCTTCTCCTTTGTGCTACCATGTTTAGATCTTGTGAGCTCCGTTCATGATCAAGATCATCTATTTGTAATCCTATATGTTGTGTTTGCGGGGATCCGATGGATATTGAGATGCTATTTCACATTGATTATTGATTCTATCATGTCTTTGTTATTTGTGATCTTGCATGCTCTCCGTTGTTAGAAGATATCTTGGCCGAGTAGATGCTAGCAACTCCAAGAGGGAGTATTTATGCTCGGTAGTGGGTTCATGCCTCTAGTAATCTGGGGAAGTGACAGAAATCTCTAAGGTACTAGATGTGTTGTTGCTACTAGGGAGAAAACAGCAATCCTTTGTTCATATGACAATCTTATTGTTTACTTTACACGCAATGCTTAATGCAATTATCTGTTGCTTGCAACTTAATACTGGAGGGGGTTTGGATGATAACCTAAAGGTGGATTATTAGTCATAGATGCAGTTGAATTACGGTCTATGTATATTGTTGTAATGCCCAATCAAATCTCATAGGAGTCAAGATGATTAGTATATGCTGATGGGTTCGTAGCACGTAAAACAAAAAAATTCTACCGCAAGAACGAACAAAACCCATATCTAATCTAGATAAAAGCCAAGATCTAATCTATTAGACATGTGCAACGAGATAGATCTGTACTAACCCTCGTAGAACCGAAAGCGTTACGAGATTAGATCTCGGGGTTGATGTAGTCGATCACTTGCCGATCTCAAGATCGTGTGGACGATCCTTAAAGGCGCCGCTTTCGGCGGCGCTTCATGATCGGTCACACGTGTGGAGTCGAAGGCAGGACCTTCCTCTCCCGTTCAGTGAAAGCGGAGGTAGTAGATCTTCTCCACGGAATCCCAGCAGCACGACGGTGTGGTGGTGGTGGTGGAGTAGAGAATTCTGTAGGGCTTCGCCTAAGCCGGAGCAGAGCGAAGGAGGAGGAGAGAGGCGGCGGCTAGGGTTTGTTATGGGAGAGTTCTAGGGGGTGGCACCCCCTCCCCTCTATTTAAAGGAGGGAGGCGCCATGGGAGGGGGAGTCCAAGTAGGACTCCCCTCCTCCTGGCCGGATTGGGAGGGGGGAGGAATCCTCCTCCCCCACGAATTCGTGTCTTGCCCCACAAAGACTCCTTGATCCTTTCTTGGTTTTCAAGCAAACTCCAAGAAATCTTCTAGAACCTTCCAGAACATTCTGAAACCTTCTAGAATCTCCATACAAACACTCCGAAACATTTCCTAACTTAGCAAATGATCCCCAATATATGAATCTTATCTCCGGACAATTCCGGATCTCCTCGTGATGTCCCGGATCCAATCCGAGACTCCGAACAACATTCGGTCTCCAATGCATATTCCATATCTACTTAAAACAACTTCGAACCTTAAGTGTGTCACCCTACGGTTCGTGAATATGCAGACATGATGAAGGCACCTCTCTGATCAATAACCATCAGCGGGATCTGGAGATCCATAATGGCTCCCACATACTCAACAATGACTTCGTGATCGATAGAACCATTAACATACGAAACCAATTCCCTTTGTCACGCGATATTCTACTTATCCGAGGTTTGATCGTCGGTATCTCCATACCTAGTTATTCCTCATTACTGATAAGTACTCTTTACTCATTCCATGTTATGTCATCCCTTGTGACCCAGTCACATGCTTGCAAGCTAACTAGATGACATTCCACCGAGAGGGCCCAGAGCATATCTATCCGTCATATGGATGGACAAATCCCAATCTTGGTCCATGCGCTTCAACACATACTTTCAGAATACCCAATGACACCTTTATAACCACCCGATTCTGAGCGGTGTTTGATGTCATCAAAGTACCCATCCGGTGATGGTGATTAACATAACCTCATGGTCGAAGGATTGGGTTACTATGCATTTGAAAGCTTATAGCAATACGAACTTAATGACTTGATCTTATGCTACGCTTACTATGGGTGTGTGTCCATCACATCATTCTCCTAATGATATAACCTTGTTATTAATGACATCCAATGTCCATGATCAGGAAACCATGATCATCATTTAATCAACAAGCTAGTTTAACAATAGGCTTACTAGGGACTCTTTTATGTTTACAAAACACACAAGTATTAATGTTTCCGTTTAATACAATTATAGCATGGGATGTAAACATTTATCATAAACATAAAGATATAATAATAACCATTTTATTATTGCCTCTTGGGCATATCTCCAACATATGCATGTATGCTTTCTCGATGTTTGTCAATTGCCCCGCTGTAATTTGTTCACCCAACATGCCATCTATCTTAAGGAGAATCACCACTAGTGAACTATGGACCCCGGTCCTTTCTTTTACTATCAATCTACAATCTACTATTTATTGTTTTTTGTTTACTTTCTGCAAGCTTTTAATATCTTCCACACAATACGTTTAATCCTTTGTTTTCAGCAAAACTGGTGAGATTGACAACCTCACTGTAAGTTGGGGACAAAGTTTTGTGGTTGTGTTGTGCAGGATTCCAAGTTGGAAAGAACACCTTGGAGGTGTTTGCTTGCTCCTACTGGTTCGATAACCTTGGTTTCACAACTGAGGGAAAATTTGCTGGTTTGCTCATCACACCTTCCTCTTGGGGTTCCCAACGAGCTCATCGTATCTTGATCCAACAAGCATCTTTTTGGCGCCGTTGTTGTGGATTGAAGGAACAAGCACCAACGTCAACCACGTGCCAGCAAGTATTTTTCTGGCGCCGTTGCCGGGGAGTCAAGGACATCTTCCCAAGGAGAGTCCCTCATAACCAATCTCTTTACTTTGTTGTTTTTGTTTTGCTTAGTTTATTTTTGCTTTGTTTGCTTGTTTCTTTATCAAAAAACACACAAAAATTAGTTGTATTAGTTTGCTTCTTTATATTAAAAACACAAAAAATTAAGTCTTTCTATAGTTGTTACCTCTTTCTTAGCTCACCAAGTTGATCCCTAAATTCACCCTAAAAGACCTTCCAATAGGTAGTGGCTCTATAATTGGAAAAGATAATATTGAAGAATTCTTTAATCATGTTACTAAGCATGAGGATATTGTGGATAGATCCCTTGCAGAACTTGCTCAAAATTATGAAATTGCTCCAGCTTCTTTAGTTCACATGTTGGAAGCTAGGTTTGTTAACCTTAACCCCTTAATGCAAATAATGTTTCCTAAACTTAAGGAAATTGAGGACCCCGAAAAGAAAGATTTTATTCTGGAAACCTTGCTTAAAGAATTCTATGATGTTGCTAAGGAAGCTAGAAAAGTCTTTGATCGTTTTAAAATGCTAGACTCGTGTGTAGATGTTATTGGTACATGAGAAAAGATGAACAAAACCTAACCTAATGGGGAGGAAATTAAGATACCAATACCTTTCAAACTTGTAGCAATGCATGAAGCCATAGAAAAGAATCTTGATTGGATTGTTCCTGAAAACCCGTTTGATGAAAGTAGTGAACCCAAGAGCATTGAGAGAGGATCCTCCAGAACTTATTTGGATGAGATACCTTGTCTTGTTGAAGATATTTCTGGTATCAATCTTAATGCTTCTTCATTTGAGAATACTTGATCCTTTTTCTTGCTTCTTATGCCTAACTTAAAGGCATTAAAGAAAAGTACTTATTGGGAGGTAACCCAAAAGTTTTAGATGAGTCTTGGAAGTTATTACCTCTATAATAACTGCTCATTATCCTTTTTATTTTGCTTTTTGTGCCAAGAGTAACCTCTAATGAGAGAGAAGTAATGCTTGGGAAAGTTGTTGTCCCGAAACAGATTTTTATGCTTCGCTGTAAAAATTCGTGTAAAATCTCTGTACGTCGGTTTGAGCTGTGCTTCTTCCCCAGGTTGTTATCCAACTTTATTTAGTTCAACTCTTTTCGATTTGAGCAACATAAGGTCTTCGAAAAAATCAGTTTCTATCTGCTGGTCTGTTTTGACAGATTTCTGCCATTATTTGCATTTGCTTCCTGTTGATTCCTTTTTGGGTTCTCTTTGGGTAATTGAGCTTTTTTAGGGAATTTCTATAGTAGCTTGTGTTTTAATGAAAGTTTTATTGGTGTTTAAACTGAACCCAAAGACTTATTATCTTGAGTACACTAATGTTGCTAATAAAGATTGTGTGAAGTTTTGTATAAAGGAAAATTTTCAAGTGTAAGGAGAGAATGATGTAATGATATGAAGAATGGACTAATGCTCAATCTTGGGGATGCCACCCCGTGTCACCCCAAGAAATATCCAAGAAGTACAAGCGTCAAAGCTTGGGGATGCCCAAGGCATCCCCTTCTTCATCAATAAAAATCTCAGGTTCTTCCAAACATTTCATTTTTATTGTTTTATGCATAGTTGTGTTGTTTTTGGAGCGTCTTTGTTTTTGGTTTTCGTTTGCTTCGTTTGCTTCATTTGCTTAGTTTGCTTGAATAAATTGGTTGGACCCCCTCTTTCATACATTAGTTTTCAAATAGGTCGGTTTGGATTGGAAAAGAGTAGGAAAGTTCATGCTTAAGTGGTAAAAAGGAGCTTGTTTTTGACTGTGGCCTATGCTTTGTCATGTCATGCTTGATATTGTTTTGGCTTTATGCTTAGCGATTTTTGCTGTAGCAGGACATGTTATAAACAATTGAGATTGCTTAATGTGCCTTGAAAGAATCATGCGTTGTTTTAGCATATTAAAGCATAGTATTGTGGTATTCTCCTTTGATACTTTATTTGGGTTGACTTGGCGCATGCTCACACCATGTTATGACTATCTCAAGTCACAATAGCCTCTATGATCCTTTAGTTTTCGACTTGTAATATCACTTTATGCTTTAATTAATGATGTTTTGTCGCTTTGCATGATTATGGCCATTATTGCTCTCTTAGTTGGTCGCTCTCAATATTTTGCTAACCCCCATAACCAAGTATGGGTTCCACTCATGCATCCAACTCCAAATAAAACCAAGTTATTCCAAAGAGTCCACCATACCTACCTATTAGCATTTTCTATTCCAAGTATATTCATGTTTTTATCTACCTTCCGAATTAAACTTGTTATGAGAAAACTAGTGATTAAAGCTCTCACGAACTTGATGGCACACTTTACTTTTCTTGCCCCTAATAAACTTGAACCATTGTGTCATCTATGTTGTATATGCTTGCACTTATATGTTGGGGATTAGTAGAACCATGCTGTCATGGGGAACGCTTTCAACATTGCACTTGTACATTGTACCTAGTTGATATCATGTTCTTTTGTCTATGGATGTCATCGGTGTGAAATGAAAGGGGAACTTGTAAGTCCATGGAGTTATGTATGTGTGTTAGAGAAACGCTTGGGCCGCCGGTCTAATCCATGCCTAATCATGGTGGAAACCTGTAGTGTAACCATAATGAGCAATCTATGAAGCATTCTTCTTATAAAAAAAGAGATAGAGATTGAGAAAAGGAGAAAAAGAGAAAAAGAAAGAGATGGGAGAAGAGGAAAGAGAGAAAAAAGCACCATTTTCCCATGGTAAATAAGAAGATTGCTGAGATGCTCGTTGTCTGCTTGCCTTGTCATTTTGATATGGGGATTCTTCCGTATCATCGGGCAAGGGGTACCCCGTTGGCAGTTCTCTATGATACACATGTACTTACTATGACAAGAACTTACCGGTAACTAAACTTGAGTAGCATGAGGAGTGACCCTCATATTCAAGGGACATGAGATTGCCAACTTATACTTTGTCAAGCATATACTCCATAGTTTGTTCACTTTAACCTTAATCACTTCAAGATGCTTATGATAGGGGCAATGAGAGCTGAAAGCTAATAAGTACCATAATTTTTGGAAGCTCTTTATGAAACTTGAATCTCTGCTTCCTTCTATGAAGGCCTTTTCTTCCACCTATATGTTGAGTCTCCACCTTCTATCTTTATGCACCTACTTTGAGAGCATAGTGGCCATTCTTAGTTCTATGTGCATTGTCCCAAAAATTATTGATTGATTCATAACTTTGATATTGCTTGTTCTTAAACTATTTGTATCTAGTCACCCTTATGAACTTTGAAGGTGTCCTATGCATTTATGTTTTGCTACACTATGAGGGACAAGCTGAATACCATTCTCATTATGATTTCTTTATGTGAAACAAACAAACGTCTTGCAAAGCATTGTTATTCACGAATCTTTTGTTTGTGCCTTTTCATGCTATAATTGCTATGTCTTATTGTTAGAACTATATCTTTCATGCTATGTTGAAGTACTATGATCCCAGCTATCAATGTTTTACAAATACTTTGATCAAGTTTATGATGGTGCATATTGCCTCAAAAATTATTCTTTCTTTTTATCACTTACCTACTCGAGGACGAGCAGGAGTTAAGCTTGGGGATGTTGATACGTTGCTAACCTATCTATAATTTTTTATGTTCCATGCTTGTTTTATATCTACTTTCTTATGTTTTGTCCACACTTTGGAGTATTTTTATACACTTTCTTGGACTAACCTATTTACAAGATGTCACAGTGCCAACTGCCTGTTTTCTGCTGTTTTTGGTTCTAGGAAAGTCAGAAAATGAATATTCTCGAAATTGGACGGGACAAAAGCCAAAGTTAATATTTCACCGAGGGGGACACGGGCGAATCGAGGCAGAGAGGGCGGGTGCCCCACACCACTGGCTGCGTGGCAGGCCTGCACCGAGGTGGTGTGTGGCCGCCTAGGGCACCCCCTCGGCCTCCTCTTTTGCCTATAAGATGCCTCCGATACAGAAACCCTAAGTACCCAATCAAAATTCCACGAAAGAGTCTGTAGCTGCCGTCATCTCCATCCCTAGATTGGAAGGGATCTGAAGCTCTTCCCGGCACCCTGCCGGAGGGGAGAATTCACCCTGGAGGCCTTCTTCATCACCATGCAAGCCTCTGGTGTGATGCGTGAGTAGTTCATCCCTGGACTACGGGTCCATGTAGTAGCTAGATGGTTGGTTCTTCTCCTTTGTGCTACCATGTTTAGATCTTGTGAGCTCCGTTCATGATCAAGATCATCTATTTGTAATCCTATATGTTGTGTTTGCGGGGATCCGATGGATATTGAGATGCTATTTCACATTGATTATTGATTCTATCATGTCTTTGTTATTTGTGATCTTGCATGCTCTCTGTTGTTAGTAGATATCTTGGCCGAGTATATGCTAGCCACTCCAAAAGGGAGTATTTATGCTCGATAGTGGGTTCATGCCTCTAGTAATCTGGGGAAGTGACAGAAATCTCTAAGGTACTAGATGTGTTGTTGCTACTAGGGAGAAAACAGCAATCCTTTGTTCATAGAGCAATCGTATTGTTTACTTTACACGCAATGCTTAATGCAATTATCTGTTGCTTGCAACTTAATACTGGAGGGGGTATGGATGATAACCTAAAGGTGGATTATTAGTCATAGATGTAGTTGGATTACGGTCTATGTATAATGTTGTAATGCCCAATCAAATCTCATAGGAGTCAAGATGATTAGTATATGCATGTGTGCTTTCTTGATGTTTGTCAATTGCCCTGCTGTAATTTGTTACCCAACATGTCATCTATCTTAAGGAGAATCACCACTAGTGAACTATGGACCCTGGTACTTTCTTTTACTATCAATCTACAATCTACTATTTACTGTTTTCTGTTTAGTTTCTGCAAGCTTTTACAATCTTCCACACAATACGTTTAATCCTTTGTTTTCAGCAAAACTGGTGAGATTGACAACATCACTGTAAGTTGGGGACAAAGTTCTGTGGTTGTGTTGTGCAGGATTCCAAGTTAGAAACAACACCTTGGTTTCACAACTGAGGGAAAATTTGTTGCTGTGCTCATCAAACCTTCCTCTTGGGGTTCCCAGCGAGCTCATAGTATCTTGAGCCAACAAGCATCTTTCTGGCGTCGTTGTTGTGGATTGAAGGAACAAGCACCCACGCCACGCGCCAGCAGTTCCATGTCGATGTACTCGGGGTTTCAGCTCGATTGTCGGTGTTGGTCTTGTCATCTGTGAAGATCTTAACGACGGGAATAATGTGCGGTAACGAACTTAGCAGAGTGGACATAAAAAATGGAGATGGCGACGATCACACGGTCTTCGCATCTGCACCAGCAACAATCCCTCACAAACTACAGCTCCATGGCCATACCACCGGGTCACCATCCACACATCAACGAAGCTATACGGAACACCTGTAACACATCGTCGTCATCCAACAAGAGGAGGAGTCTGCATATGTAGTAGGGGCACACACGGGCATACCAGGGGAAACTCATATTGGTCGATATAGATATGAACTAACCAACTAGAAAGTAAAAAAGGGAGCTAGCAAGAGGTAGCATGGACACTAATGTCATAGCGACAGGGACATTGGTGTTGAGGCAAGCGGGAAGTCGATGGGGAGCTCGGGAGGTGGGCATGATTGCCAATCGGCAGCGAGGAGCATGGCCAGCAGTAGCTTAGGGTGCCGCTGCAGGAAGCTTGTGAGAGGGGAGGAGGAGAGGTTGATGGCGGCCGGCCAGAGAAGGCGAGCTTGGAGCGGACAGGGTGGCATGGTGTTGTTCACGACAGGGACCACAAAGGACATGGTGGGCATCGGTCTTGGAGGTGAAGGAAGGCGCAGCCTCTACTATTCGGGACGGGGACCATAGGGCCTGGCCTACTAATGAGTCCATTTTTGAAGCATGTTTACCATATGGGACCATAGAGGAGGAACTATGAGATTGGTGAATCCTTGCTACTTCACAGATCATCGGAGGACATCACATCATCCCCTTCATTATCAACCGCTGCATCTCCATCACCATTACTATTCCCCTCTTCCATACATTAGATCTTATTGTAATTCCAAATACAATTGTCGTTTGCATTAGATCTATCTTTACACTTCTACCCATCCATATGAATATGATGATGTTGTTGATTGCTTCCACATGTGAGTAGTTCCCTTTGTTCTTAGGGATATGGAGAAACCCTCGCATTATTATGAAATAAAATAAAGATGATCTATTACCTTTGTCCATGATCCATTGATCTATGATATTGTGTTAAATCTCTCTCTTTAGATGGTATGTGAAGTCGACCACATAGCATTTGCCCTTTGGACTAAAAAGAGGGAGATACCTTTGAGACGTGCATGGGAGTATGTCCAGTGCTACTTGGTGACAGTGAGCATTGCCTTATAACTACACGGATAAAGGGTAATTAAGAGAGATTCACTAAGCTTATTATGATATCTATTGGAAAACCCTTAACTGTGGTGGTCTGTATAAGTGATTGCTCTCAGGCATTGTAGTGGTTATTTAGAGATGACCTCAATACCTGATTCAAGAAGCAACTGCTCACGAGTCTTGTAGTGAACATCTTATTATGGAGCTCTCTCCACACATATCATGATGAAAGAAATATATTATACTAATCATGAATAATTATCATATGCTAGTGGTGTATCCAACATCCCTGATAATGCTTTAGCCTTATTCTAGTTCCAACACCACTTCCCAACGCTTTCATTACTCGGTCACTTTTTTTTTCCTTTTATTACTTTCTAGCTTACAAACATAAAACCTTTCAAACACCCTTTACTTGAGACCAAATGCAGCTTACAAGTATCCTTTGGCAGATAGTGGCTAGTGGCATAAAGACCTTAACCAAATATCTCTATGTGGGTTCGATACTCTTATTTCAAAACTAACTACAATTGATATGTGCACTTATAGTCATCACCTGGTTCGGCTACCCCCTAAAACAATTATAACTTTTATTATTTTTCTTGTGTTGTTTTCAAAACACCTTTATAAATAGTTTTCACTTAAACAAAATATGTAAACAATATAGTTTTATTTTAAGATAAAAAAGGGAAATCAATGTAGAAAACAAAATAGGGTTTTTGTAAAATATTTTTAGGGGCAAAAAAATGCATGATGTCATGATGATGCAATAAATAAAAATAATAATCAATTTCTAAATTAGGAATTCCCTAGGTGCCACAGATTACATCCATAGAGTTGCGCAGCGTATGACTAGGTCATGAGGATGGAATATCACAGGAACGAGTTAAGTAGCACTTGTTGGTAAGGAGATTGAACTAGGTATGATGATATCGATGATTAGATATCAGACAAGTCAAGTATCAAAGTAATGAAGAGAATGGGACTTGATGTTTATGGTTCAACGACATATATTCGAGGAAAGTGAAGGGGTCATTATGGACATCCAGGCTCGTTGATGATCATTGGTCAGCGAAGCATCTCAATCATGTATGTTGTGTTCCCGAACCGAAGGGTGACACACTTAAGGGTTCTATGATGCATTAGGTATAGTTTTGGAATCATCGGGGTCACCGGAGAAAAGAGAAGAGAGAACCGGAAATGTTCCGTGTGGATCTAAAGGATGTTCGGAGTGATTTGAATGGTGTTTCGGAACAATGAGAATTAAATAATATGTATTTAATATTAAAAATATATTTAATATTTAATTTTAGGGGCAGCCCACCTAAATGGTCCCCTCCCAGAGGGGAGCCCATGAAGGGGTCGTCGCCCCATAGTGGATAAGGTGGGGGTGGAGCCTAGGGTTTAGGGTATTAGGGGTAGGGCCCACCTTGGCCGCCACCTACCCTAGGGAGCAACCCTCCCCCTATATAAGATGGGGGCACGTGGGGAGGGGTGGCACACAATTCTCCAAGCCTAGAGGCAATCCCCTCCCACATGGCTCTCCTCTCTCTCCCTCGTTGCCTTTCATGCTCGCGGTTCCTAGAAGAACCGTGCACGTGGGAGACGACTTCACCACTGCATGCCATCGCTTTGTTGGTACCCCGATCCAAAATATCTACTTACACAATCTCGACTAGATCGGAGAAACCGAGAGTCGTTGTTGAGCACCTTGCGTGTGTGAAACCACAGAGGTGCTGCCAGTTGTGGCACCTTGTAACACCCTCAGAATCGGCCCTATGCAAGTTTTAGCGCTTCGCGCCAAGCCCGCATAGAAACGATTCAAAGGTGCCCACCAGGCACTTTCGTGCGGGTGGAAAACGAAGTAATACCATTACACAATAGTCCTCGATGGGACCCACAGAAAAGATATATATACAACAGCGACTCAATGAGTCAAGAATACAGATATACAATACAAAGATCCAAATCACCTGGAAAACGATAGAGCGTCCGTCTACGGACAAGATGCAAATGGGGCTAAGAGCCCTGAAGAATAACCAATGGCGTCCATAACCCTGCCCAGGCCAAGCCGGAAGGGTAACCCTGCTAACGACGTCGATATCAAAACCTGCTTAAACAAAAGGGGTGCCGACAAAGGGCAAAGGAAAAGAGAGAGCGGTCGATCTTGAGGCCGATGCAGGCGAGGCTAGAATTCGGCGGTCCTCGCCTACATAGGTATGGTGGACTGAAGCGGCAGCGCAGCAAGCACTAAACAACCTATAGAGACTCGATACAACTGGCGGCTATCAGAGAGGGGCAAGAAGGACCTATCCGGAACCGACCTGATACTACCACCAAACAAACCCATTCCGGTATTTCCCCCTCGAGACCAATCGAGGAAGTCGGACCAAGGAACTCACACAGTTGGCAGTTTTATTCATTTCGTTATAGTTGCGGCAATTACTAGTCAAGTATAGATAACACGAGTCATCCTGAGATAATAAGCAGTGGGCACTTTTAGTTAACCATTCCGTTGTAGTTGCAACACTTACTAGTCAGATACGATTAGTATGAGATATCCCAAAACCCAGCAGTTGTTGGTACTTTGAATTAGCCATTCGTTGTAGTGAAGCTGATTACTAGTCCTAACGGATACAAGTCAATTTATAACAGTAAACTTTAGTTATAGTTGTCTATGATCAAGAACTATGCTCCAAGTCGTCCATAACCGCGGACACGGTTTTTCGAAAAGATTTAACCCTGCAGGGGTGCACCAAAGTATCCACACGCGATTAGCATGAGATATCCACACGCATTGACCCTTTTGCGGATCAATTAACATACACCCATCGGTATGTCGGCGGGGCCTAAGTCATGACGTTTCCCAGACCCAAAGCAAGCACGGGGGGGCCACCCCACTAAGTACACCCACAACAAAGTCGGCCGGGCTCTGAGATGGACTCAGGGTTTGTGGAGCCGGCTGTAAACGACTAGGAACCCGAAACTCTCGGGCTTGTCGATACAGCGAAAACGGGTCACGATCCTAAACAGTACAGTGTGCTATCCATCGCACAATTTAAATAAAGCAGTAAAACATGGCATAAGTACAGAATAGTAATAAAACCTCAAACTAGTTGTGGCCCCCAGTACAATACTTGGAATCAGGTACTAAATCGATGGGGTGCCCACACATCCCACATGTGGTTAGCGCGCTCGATCTCGGAACAGGTGTCAAGAACTCGGGGTCCTACGGGACACCAGTGAGCGGTCGGAAACCAAATATTATCTATCACCCACCGGTGCCTCTGCATTTACCTACTTCAATTTTAGTTATTAAACAGTAATTAAAGTAATGATAATTAAAGCCATGATCATCTCCAACATTTAACATACGGCAATACTCCAACAACTGTGGTACTCGACGACACGCAACAACACTCGAGCAGGCGACTATGACGCGCAAGTCCAACTATCTACCAAACAACAGGTAATAGGATGTGTCCAAGGCAATATAAGGTTGCAAGGGATATCACGGGTACGAAAACTAGAGCATCGCAACACGGATAGCAATAGATCAACAGGAGGGAATAAATACTATAAAAGTAAGATAGGTAGAAAGAGGAAGATGCTCGCCTGAAAAACATTGCCGAAGGTTCAACCGAAGATCGGGGCGAAGCTCACATCAACTCAACAGCCCAATCCGCGAAGAAGCAAAACACTAGAAGAAACACCGGATGCACTATTTAATATTACGGCAAAAGATCGGGCATGATGCATGTATGATGTATGGCATGGCAAGGATGCGATGCAATTAGGCAATATTAAGGGGAACCGGGGTCCCGACGATTAATTAAACGGTTCATGTTGTTTAGATACCCTGCAATTTAAATGTTATCTTAACATGGCAAAAGATAGCACCGGTTCGCTACGCAAATTTAAATGGGACCAATATGAGACTAGATTTGCCCGCATATGGGCCCCATATTTAATTTAGGTGAATCGGCATAAGGCCCCCAAACACCCACAAATATGTATGCAAACAGGTTCATTTAATATGCAACAAGATCAATATCATATATTATAAAAATATGAGGGGTCTCGGATAGGGGTCACACATTAGGGGTCTCGACGATCTTGGGCTCCGAGGGTTCGGGTTCGGTCTCAGGGTTCAGGGTTCGACGGGATCGGCCTCGGACAACGGAAGTCGATCTTGTCGCACCCGGGAAGAAGGACTTGGCTTGGCGTCGGGGCGCATTGGATTCGCCTTGGTCTGTGCCGATCTTGTCGTCACGAAGGTCTTGTCGGGTCGCCGGTCTTGTTGGGTCCGTGTCATCGAGTCGGTCTTGGCATTCAGGGTGAAGAACTTGGCGTCCTCGAGGAAGTACTCGGCGTATCCGTGTCGACGACCTGGGCGTCCGGGTTCTCGGACATCAGTTCCGGGAAGGAGTACTTGTCGCACATGTGGTCTTCGGGTCGAAGAATTTGGCACGCCCGGGTTCGGTCTTCGGGGGTCTCGGTCTTTGAACTCCGGGATCGGTCTTCGGGATTGGGGTCTTGGCGTGGCCTTCGGATCACCGGGATCGGACTTCGGGGTCTCGGTCATCGGATCCACGATGAAGATCTTGGGTGGCACCATGTACATGTACATCCTTCGCAACCATCGGCATCGAGCCGGTCTTGCCGGTGAGCTGCCGTGCACGAAGATCTTGATTTTCCCGTGGGTTCTGGCGTCCATCTTGAGCATCGAGGATGTTGTCCCGGTACTATCGAATCCTCGAGCTGCGACCTTCTCGTCGATACTCCATTCATTCCCAGCCTTATACACACATGCCCACATGTTACCACAAGGACCACCTCCAGACCAGAGGCCTGGCCACTTGTTGAGCTCGGCAAGAACACACACAACGGGTACACGGATGCGCATGATGTTGGGTTGTGGGCCGAACAACGGCTGAGGCGCAGGAGAGGCGCAGGAAGCTTCGAGGCAGGCGTTGGCCAGCGTGGCGCGTGCCGCCGCGACAAGGAGGCGGGCCGAGGAGCTCGACAGGGGTCCGGTCTGGCGAGGCAGGCAGGTCGGCCGATGGCGGCGGGAGGAGGCGGAGAAGGGCGCGCCGGAGGAGGAGGAGGCAGGCAGGGCAGCCGAGGAGGCCGAGGGGCGCGGGCAGGCGGGCCGATGGTGCTGGCCGAGGAGGAGGAGACGAGCCGACGCCGGCTCGCTGGGAGGCCGACGAGCAGAGGGGGGAGAGGCGCGGGCCACACGGGGTGGACAGAGGAGGCGGCGCTCGGAGGAGGGCGAGCTTGCAGAGGGAAGGTGGGGCCGGAGGGAGAGAGGGGCATGCGAGGCGAGGTCGGGGAGGCAGGCGCCGGAGGGGAGGAAGAAGGGCGGGGTCGGGGCCAGGGAGAGGGACGGAGAGAGAGGAGCGGGGGCGCGTGGGTGGGGAGACGAGGTGGGGAGTGGTGGGGCCAGGCGGGGGAGGGACGAACCAGAGCGGGTGGGCCCAGGGACAGGGAGAGGAGGTGGCTGAGTGGGTGCGGCTGGGTGTGTGGTGTGTGTTGCTGTGTGGGGTTGGGGAGTGGGGCTGGCTCGGTGGGTGGAGGGAGAGAGGCAGGTGGGCCAGCAGGGTGGGGCCAGGGAGTGTGGTGGTGTCTGGGGATTGGTGAGGTGGCTGGGCTGAGGGTGAGGTGGAGGGAACGGTGAGGTGGCGAGCTGTGGTTGGTCGGGGTGAGGTGGAGGGGGCTGGGTAGACTAGGTTTGGGTAGGAAAAGTTTTAGTACTAGATATTTTAGTCTAGGGTTTTCTTTTAATATAAATTTTGTAAATAGTTTTTAGACAAATAAAAGATCTGAACTGACCGATGTTTTAATTTGAAATAAGACGGGGCTATTTTAGAAAACAAAACTAGGCGTTTCGAAAATAGTTTCAGACAAACAATGCATGATGACGACGATGCAATGCACAAAACAGCGCGATTTTCTAGTAGTGGTTTTGCGGGATGCCACACACCTACTCATTGTGAGAGGATCAACACGACCTCGAGGCCAGCTACATTGTACGACCACATCATCCACGTTCATCATGAACGTCAAACGCTTTCGGTCTACAAGGGTATGTCACCAAAACCTTCCCGTTACAACATTACTCGTAGATAGATCTTTGTAGTTGGCATACACTAGTTAGAATATTTTTTTGTTTTCTGCTACAAACCCCTACATTGCTTGCACTCAGTTGTGGAGAATCATCAATAATGGCTCCAATCCTGTGGATCCTACCAACTTGTTGACCAAAGAAGAGACTGGTGAACAACTCAATGCATCGATCGTAAACATCATATACATGACTCAGATCCATGCGTACTCCACCACCACAGGAGCTTGGGATCATCTCCTGATGTTGTTCTGAGGGAATATGAAGGGAATAAGCCCGAGAGGCAATAATAAAGTGGTTATTATCTTATTCCTTGTTTAGGATAAATGTTTATTTTGCATGCTATAATTGTATTAATTTGGAAACGTTAATACATGTGTGTTTAATAAACAAAAGGAAACTTCCTAGTTATTCCTCTCTTATAAACTAGCTCGTTGATTAACAAGATGATCAATGTTTCCTGATCATGGACATTGGATGTTGTTAATAATGAGGTCACAACATTAGTGGAATGATGTGATGAACATTCATCCAAAGTATAGCATTACGATCAAAGTCATTGTGTTTAGATTGCTATAACATCATACGAAGTAATCCTAGTCCTTAGACCATGAGATCATGTCAATCACTAACACTAGAAGAGTATCTTGATAACATTAAACGTCACACCATGAAAGGGTGATTATAAAGGTGGGTTTAGTGCTACGAAAGTGTTATGTAGAGGCTCATGGATCAAGAGTGGGATTTGTCCATCCCGATGACGGATAGATATACTCTGGGCCCTCTCGGTGATATCACATTGGTTAGCTTGCAAGCAAGTGATGAGATCACTAGAATGTTATATCACGGGAACAAGAAAAAAGTACATCTTGGTAACAAGATCAAACTAGGTATGGAGATACCGATGATCGAATCTCGTACATGTAATATATTGCGAGACAAAGGGATTTAGTTACTAGCGTTAAAGGTTCTCACGATCACAGAAGTCATCGTTGAATGTGTAGGAGTCAGTATGGATCTCTAGATCCCGCTTCTGATTATTGATCCGAGAGGGGTCTCGATCCTGTCTGCATTATTTGCGAACCATAGGGTGACACAGTTAAGGGATACCGACACCATTTGGATCAAATATGTTTCAGATAAAGATTTAAGGAAGTGCTGGAATTATTTCAATAGACACCGAAACTGTTTCGGGTGAAATTGCTGAAATTGGTTCTGCATGTAATATTGAAATGTTGCAGGGGGTTTTATGTGAATGTTTGTTAATTAAAGTAATTAAGAAAATTCTGAATAAAAACAATAAAAGAGTTTTATTAAATGAGAGAGCATTAAATTTGGAGAAATTTAATGCATTTAAAGTGGAGACTTTAAAAGAGAATGTGAAGGGGCATTTTAATGTGGAGGGGTTACCACCACATGAATGGGAGAGGTGAGGAGTCACCCCCCATGGGGCGCCGGCCATGGGGAGGGGTATCCCCCTCCTCCTATAAAAGGCCACCCCTCTCACCCTTCTTTCTCACACCTCCTCGTGAAGGATCTCTCTCCCCCTCTAGTATTTTTCCCCCATGGTCTCGGATTAGCGAGATACATGTTCCCGGTGGATTTATCTGGAAAGGAGTTGTTGCTTCCGCTGCTTTCCTGGAGCGAGGGACGGAGGTTGTCGGGGTACCGAACGTGTGTGCGATCACTGATGCACCGCTGCTTTGCGGTGCTGGACTTGGTGGTGCTGGACTTGCTGGAGCTGGATCTGATGGACGTGCTGGAGCTGGACCTGCTGGACTTCATCACGATCTTGAGATCGGCAAGTGTACGACTACATCATCCACGAGTTCCATCTTGTTAACAAAGCTTTGTTGTCTTCGAGGGTATGTTCTTATGGATGTATATCCACCCGTTGCTTGTATCTAATAGATAGATCTTGGTGTATAATAGTTCCCATCGTAGGAAATTTTTTGTTTTCTATGTTGCGAATCCTTCAGTGGTATCAGAGCCTGATCTATGCGTAGATGCTTTGCACGAGTAGAACACATAAGAGTATGTGGGTGATGATGATCATGTTATTGCTTCTTTCATGTATTTTAGATATTGGTGGCATAGTGGGATGAAGCGGCCCGGACCAACCTTACATGTCATCGCACATGAGACCGGTTCCACGACTGACATGCAACTAGTTTTGCATAAGTGGCTGGTGGGTGTCTATCTCTCCTACTATAGTCAATATCTGATTTACAACGAGTTGCTAATAACTTAGTTATCATCATTGTGGTTCCATGTTCGTAGGTAAGACCAGTTCTATCTTCGAAAGCCCTGAACCACGTAAAACTTGCAATTGATGGATTAGAGGCGTCTAGTTTAGATCGTTGCCGGGCTTGTGTCATGATATGGTAATGTTGTAAGTTGATGTATGGTACATACCCTTACAACACACTTAACATGCAAGTTCCATAGACCTTGGTCTTACACATAAAGGAATGATAGAGATCATACCACGATGCATATGATGGTGATCAAATGCATGGACCATATCATCCCACTTTACACATATGATGTTCGCATCTTATATTGATTGTTTGGCCTTTTAGTAGCATTATAATATGATCCCTCATTTAAATATCAAGATAAAATGTGTTCTTCCTTAAGTACGCACCGTTCTATGGATCGTGTTTCGAGACATCACGTGATGATCGGGTGTACTCGACTCCGCGCTTTCATACAACGGGTGTAAGACAGTTTTACACATGCGAGTACTAAGGTTCTTACTTGGCGAGCCTAGCATGTACAGACATGGCCTCGGAACACAGACCGAAAGGTTAAGCATGAGTCATATAGTTGATATGATGCTCGCCTTTGAAGCTACACCGACTCACGTGATGATCGGACTTGGTGTAGTGGATTTGGTTCATGTAATCAACAAAAAGGCACGAGGGATGTCGTTTTTGAGTGGGAATTCATTTCTAATTTGGATTAGTCGAACCAAATTTTTCATAAACTAAATCAAAGTGAATTTGCATAATTCGTTGTAGTCATTGGCATCTGTTTACTACCTTATGCTTATTTGTAATTGAGATAATGGAACTATAGAATTCTGGATTACTTTACGAACTGGTATCATATTGTTTTTATTGTCAATCTAAAGTTTAGAAGTCCTATTGCAAACTTTCAGCAAAACCTCACATACTCCATGAAGTTTAATAAGTTGTATTAAATCAAGAGTAAGAATTCCAATGTTAGTATCTAAAGTATCATGTTTGCCTCCATGATTCTTGATATTCAAAAGTTGTTTTTAATATCAAGGTTATCTAGGAGCTGAAAGAATTATTTCAGAAACCATCATGTGTGGAAGATATTATGATATCTGAAATAATGTTTTTGGTTGCATTATGATAGAGTATAATTTAGCAAAATACATGTTCTCATATTGTATGAGAAGTTTTGAAGGATGGAGATGCTAGGCATCCAGATCTCCCAAAAGGTTTCGGGAACTAAAATTATACTCGTCATTCTTCCTTATAGGCTATAGTAGCTTGATCATGGAAGTTGTCATGATAAGGATGAATAGAAGATGTAAGTAAAATGTTTACTACACTAATGGATTACTAAAGAATGGATTTTTGAAAGAACACCAAACATTTGATGATGGTGATCCACTTCAAAGTGCAAGTCCAAAGGTATTAGTATTTGACTATATACACTTTGTACTATGTGTCATGTGAAGGACACCACTATTGATGTTGATAGATTTTTTTAAAAGAAAAGGAATTGCTGAAAGAGAATCTATAAAATATTTGGCAGAAAAGAAAAAGTTGGAGATGTCCAACTTAGGTATATAGAAGATATACATGTTATGGCTGTATTCCTTGCTTATTAAACAATGTGGTACTTAGGTATTGGATACCGGTATTGGATACCGAATTGGTTGGTATGAAGTGTGATGGCTCAATGCACGGCGCCCAGAAAAGTGCTGGTGCGTGGTTGATGTAGAGCTCGTTGGGAACCCCAAGAGGAAGGTATGATGAGCACATCAAGTTTCCTCGATTATGAAACCAAGGTTTAATTGAACCAAGAGGAGCAAGGAAACACCCCAAAGGTGTTACTAGCTGAGCTTTGGCGGTAGCGCTACGGTGCTAGTAGCAATGTGGAGACCGCACAACACAACCACGTAACTTTGTCCCCAACTTGCGATGAGGTTGTCAATCTCACCGTGTTTTGCGGAAAACAAAGGATTAAACGTATCGAATGGAAAGAAGTAAAAGTTTGCAGAAAGTAAACACAAAGCAGTAAAAGATTGTAGATTGAATGTAAAAGACAAGGACCGGGATCTATAATTCACTAGAGGTGGCTCTCCTTAGATAGATAACATGCTGGTGAACAAATTATAGCGGGGCAATTGACAAACATCAAGAAAGCAATACATGCATATACTAATCATCTTGACTCCTTTGAGACTTGATTGGGCATTACAATATTATACATAGACCGCCATCCAACTGCATCTATGACTAATAATCCACCTTCAGGTTATCATCCGAACCCCTCCGTATTAAGTTGCAAGCAACAGTTATTGCTTCTGAATCGTGTAAAGTAAACAATACGATTGTTCTATGAACAAAGGATTGTTGTTCTCTCCTAGTAGCAACAGCACATCTAGTACCTTAGAGATTTACATCACTTCCCAGTTACGGAGGCATGAACCCACTATCGAGCATAAATACTAACTCTTGGAGTTGCTAGCATCTACTTGGCCAAGATAGCTACTAACAACGAAAAGCATGCAAGATCACAAATAACAAAGACATGATAGAATCAATAATCAATCTGAAATAGCATCTCAATATCCATCGATCCCATAAACACAACATGCGAATTACAAATAGATGATCTTGATCATGAACAGAGCTCACAAGATCTAGACATGAAAGCACAAAGGAGGAGAACCAGCCATCTAGCTACTACATGGATCCGTAGTCAAGGATGAACTACTCACGCATCACAATGGAGGCTTGCATGGTGATGAAGAAGGCATCCAGGTGAATTCCCTCTCCAAGTGGTGCCGGAAGAGCTTCGATCCTCGGTCTAGGGATGGAGATGACAATGACTCTGAGACTCTTTCGTGGATTTTTGATCGGGCACTTAGGGTTTTCGTCCCGAGGGCAATATATAGGCGGAAGGAGAGGCCGATGGGGTGCCGGGAGCGACCACACCACCCCCTGGCACGGGCCAGGCCTGGCCGTGTGGCCAGGTGGTTTGGTGGCTCCCTGGCCCTTCTCCGTCTCGTATTGCGGCACTTGATGACATCCGGAAAAATAGGCACTTTGGCTTTTGTCCCGTCCAATTCCGAGAATATTTATTTTCTGACTTTCCTGGAACCAAAAACAACAGAAAACAGGCAGCTGGCACTGTGGCTCTTGTTAATAGGTTAGTCCAAGAAATCATATGAAAAGTACTCCAAAGTTGGAACAAAACACAAGAAAGTGGATAAAACTAAGCATGGAACATCAAAAATTATAGATACATTTGCAATGTATCAAAGTGTCATACAGGACAACGCAATTCATGAACTGCAATGGCCTAAGTAACTAGCAAGAAAATAAGTGATGATGTTCATCGAAAACAAATAAAGTGTTATTATGTTTCTCGTTGAGATCAAAGCTTGTCTTCAAGATTTGTTTAAAATAATTGTTATTTTGTTCCGGTATTATGAGAACAATGGTTGTTCAAATAATTACCGTATTCCATAAAGGATGGATGAACTTTTACAAGTCTAGTGGGAGAAATCACATCCATAAACACTATTGCTAAAATGTCGCAAGACAAATGATTAAAAGATCACTTATGAAGTGACATCGCTGTTTTAAATTATATTGGAAAGAAAACATGAAGAAACTCCATGTTGATGGAATTTTGGAGTCTTTGATTTTGATCAATTGACGCTTGTGAAACTTTCCTCGAGATAATTGAAACTCCGTTCATAGGCCAAAGAGGAACGGATGACTAGCTTATTGGAAATTGTGCATAGTCCATTATGTGTAGCCATATGCGATGGATCTTTTTGCTTCATATGCTTTATCCAGAAATTTGAGTGAATATTATTTATATATTTACTTAATAAGGAAGAAGTATGAAACATTTGAAAATTGTTCAAAGACTTTCAAGATAAAGTGGAAAATCATTTTAACAAGAAAATAAAGAGTTTATGATTCGATCATAAAGGAAGATATTTGAGTTACATGTTTAGCAAAACACCTAAGATTTGAGAAAATTGTTCCATGATTTGTGTTTCCCGATAAACCATAGGAGTATAGCATATTCGAGAGATGAAATCAAACCAGGTTTGACATGGTAAGATCAAAGGTGTCATTTATAAAACTGCCATTATGTTTTAAGGATTAAAGCTTTAGAGACTATCGCTTTTACACTGAAAATAGCACCATCGTGATCTGTTGAAATGACACCATATGGGTTATGGTTTGGGATAGAACCCGAATTGTCTTTTCTTAAATTTTGGTATGCTATGCATAAGTAAAATGTTTACAACCAAAGTAGGATAAACACATCTTTGTAGGTTATCCCAAAGAATTTGTTGGGAATTCCTCCATAACACCGAGGACAAAAGAGTTTGTCGCTTGGAACGTCAAGTTTTTTGAGAAGGAATTTTTCGCGAAAAGTTAAGTGGGAGGACAATAGAACTTTGATTAGGTTGATGAACCTAAGCAACATGTGCTGAGTAGCGCACCGCCGGAAAGTGTTCCGGTGGCGGCCACAATGCTCATGGCTCCCGTGATTACATAGGTTGTGATCTTAGAGATTAGAGTTCCTATTGAACCGTGTGGGTCAGTAAGAATCAAATAGTGAGATTTGATAAACAAGTCATTATTGTTTTGACAATGATGAACTGACTACATGCAAAGAAGCGATGATGGGCCCTGACTCCATAAAATGACTAGAAGTCATAGAATCTGTGATAGTATCCATACACGAGAAATCAAGTTTCTGAACTTGGAAGACCCTCCGAAAAGGCGTAAAGCCTATCGGTCGTGTTTGGATCTATAAAGAAATAAACATGGATGTTTAACATCTATGAAATAGTCGACATGTCAGAAAGAAGTTTACCGCAATGTTCAAGGAGTTGACTATGACAAGATTTGATCTTTCATAGCGATATTTAGTCTTGACGGATTAATGTAGCAACCACTACATATAATTTGGTGTATGGTAGTTGAACAAACAAAACAATGTTCTTCTAATAGAATGGTTACCTAGGATGTGTACAAGACACGGTCCGAAAGGTTTTGTTAATTCAAATGGTGCTAAAAGGGCATGCAAACTTCAATAGTTGAAGTGAGCATAGCGGAGTTGGAATCTTCACCATGATGAAAATGTTAAAGGAGTTTAAATTCATCGGAGACAATGAAGATGCTTGTATTTGCAAGAAATTAAGTGGAAGCACTGAGACAAATTTCCAATACATTATGCAGAGTACATATTATTGATTGGAAATTATGTATCTTTTATTGACACAAGTTAATAATTTCATTAAAATGGGATTTCGATGAAAGACTTGGGCAAAACCGGAATATTTGGCATCAACGTCTATATGGATAGATATAGGCGCTAATATGGTTGTGCCAGTCGTACATATATGAGATATTGAAAGGGTTCAATATGGAAACAACAAGAAAGGTTCTTGTTGCATGGAAAGGATTGTATCAAGATTCAAGTGTTTCAACACTTGGTGAGTAAAATCACATGAAGATTTTGATCAATTATACCGTGATATGTATATATCCAGATATGTCCTATGCTCTAAATGTTATGAGCCCATACCAGAATGATTCATAACATGATCATTGGACGATAGTAAAGATATTCTTATGAGCTTTGGAAGAACTAAGAATATATCATGTATAAGTGACAAATAGTTAAAGGTAGTTCATTGTAAAGTGTTACATTGATACTAGTTTTGTCACAAGATACAAATTAAAATTTATCTCAATTTAGACTATGGGTGGCACAATATAATGGAAATGATATTCCATGATGGATTTGGATGAGTTCCAAAGTTGAGACATTGTGATGGATACTGCAACAAAAGGCTAAGTATATTACTGCTATAGTAGCAGCAAAGGAGGGCATTTGTGTTAAGTAGTTTGTTATCAAACTAGGTGTGGTTCAAAGTGGGCTAATACTATGAAGATATATTGTATGACAATAATATCAACATATTTTAACCCGAACGAACTAAAGGTCTCATCAAAGGACCAAATTTATACAATGCCATCTTATTTGAGAATGAGTGATGCGTAGAGACGCAAAGACATGCAAATACACACGGACCTGAAACTGTCAGATCTAGAGATTATGTTAACTACTAGCAATCGCGTATATGCAAAACCAGAAAGCAATAGGTGTTCAATACGCAAAGTTTTTCAAATTAGATTATTGACTCTGGTGCAAGTGGGAGACTGAAGGGAATATGCCCGAGAGGCAATAATAAAGTGGTTATTATCTTATTCCTTATTTATGATAAATGTTTATTTTGCATGCTATAATTGTATTAATTTGGAAACGTTAATACATGTGTGTTTAATAAACAAAAGGAAATTTCCTAGTTATGCCTCTCTTATAAACTAGCTCGTTGATTAACAAGATGATCAAGGTTTCCTGATCATAGACATTGGATGTTGTTAATAACGAGGTCACAACATTAGTGGAATGATGTGATGAACATTCATCCGACGTATATCATTATGAAGTCATTATGTTTATGTTGCTATAACATCATACGAAGTAATCCTAGTCCTTAGACCATGAGATCATGTCAATCACTAACACTGGAAGAGTATCTTGATAACATCAAACGTCACACCGTGAAAGAGTGATTATAAAGGTGGGTTCAGTGCTACGAAAGTGTTATGTAGAGGCTCATAGATCAAGAGTGGTATTTTTCCATCCCGATGACGGATAGATATACTCTGGGCCCTCTCGGTGATATCACATTGGTTAGCTTGCAAGCAAGTGATGAGATCACTAGAATGTTATATCACGGGAACAAGAAAAGAGTACATGTCGGTAACGAGATCAAACTAGGTATGGAGATACCGATGATCGAATCTCGGACATGTAATATATCGCGAGACAAAGGGATTTAGTTACTAGCGTTAAAGGTTCTCACGATCACAGAAGTCATCGTTGAATGTGTAGGAGTCAGTATGGATCTCTAGATCCCGCTTCTGATTATTGATCCGAGAGGGGTCTCGATCATGTCTGCATTATTTGCGAACCATAGGGTGACACACTTAAGGGATACCGACACCATTTGGAGCAAATATGTTTCAGATAAAGATTTAAAAAAGCGCTGGAATTATTTTAATAGACACCGAAACTATTTCGAATGAAATTGCTGAAATTGGTTCTACATGTAATATTGAAATGTTGTAGGGGGGTTTTATGTGAATGTTTGTTAATTAAAGTAATTAACAAAATTTTGAATAAAAATAATAAAAGAGTTTTATTAAATGAGAGAGCATTAAATTTCTCAATTGAATGCATTTAAAGTGGAGACTTTAAAAGAGAGTGTGAAGGGGCATTTTAATGTGGATGGGTTACCACCACATGAATGGGGGAGGTGAGGAGTCACCCCCCATGGGGCGCCGGCCATGGGGAGGGGTACCCCCCTCCTCCTATAAAAGGTCACCCCTCTCACCCTTCTTCCTCGCACCTCCTCGTGAAGGATCTCTCTCCCCCTCTAGTATTTTCCCCCATTGTCTCGGATTAGCGAGATACATGTTCCCGGTGGCTTTATCTGGAAAGGAGTTGTTGCTTCCGCTACTTTGCTGGAGCGAGGGGCGGAGGTTGTCGGGGTACCGGACGTGTGTGTGATCACGGATGCACCGCTGCTTTGCGGTGCTGGACTTGGTGGTGCTAGACTTGCTGGAGCTGGATCTGATGGAAGTGATGGAGCTGGACCTGCTGGACTTCATCACGATCTTGAGATCAGCAAGTGTATGACTACATCATCCATGAGTTCCATCTCGTTAACAAAACTTTGTTGTCTTCGAGAGTATGTTCTCTATGGATGTATATCCACCCATTGCTTGTATCTAATAGATAGATCTTGGTGTATAATAGTTCCCATCGTAGGAATTTTTTTATTTTCTATCCTGTGAATCCTTCAGAATACTAGGATAAAGACCTCCAAGTTTGAAGAATTTGAAGCCAAGTCAATTGCCTTTGTGGGAAGATAAGGTGAATCTCCTAAAGACCTCCATAGAAGAGTCACAACTCTTAAAATCTAGATGATAGATCATGGAGCCAAGGATGCAAATGATGATTGGGTCAAGCGCAAGTTCATGAAAGCTATCTTTCCTTTCAAGGATATCATGACCATGTCTATTTATGAGAGACCGGACTATGCAAGAATGAGTTCCATGGATGTGCTAAATGAGTTTGTCTCATTGGGAATTGTCAAGAAGAATGCCTTTTATGCTCTAGCTCGCTCTCAACGCTTGGATCATTGCATTGAAGGCCAAAACATAATTTGTTGATGATGAAGTGGTTGGTTTGGAAGAATAAGAGAGGACACAAGAAGATATCATGTTCGACTACCATGATCACTTGGCTCTAGCATTTGGAGCCTTTTGGAGCAAAGGAATAAACTCAAGGCCAAATGGCTCAAGACCAAGTGTATCGAGATCAAGCTGAGTGAGAGAATGGTCAAACAAATCGCTTCATTGTTGAATTGCCTTGAACCCAAGGAAGAGAATGGTGGAAGGTTTATTCGCAAGGATCGGTCCAAGTCTTCTCTAAGCAAGAACTACAGAAAAATTTAGTTTTCAAAAAATGTTGATGAAGTGTGGTGCAGCTTGAACGCCACAATAAATAGAATACTAGTGGTGTTCCACCCACATGCCACTATGTACTAGTGATGCGAGATTGGTGGCGTGTGTTAAACCCCACTAACCCTCGTTTCCAAATGCCACCAATAACATTTTTTCTACTAGTGTATGGTAAAGGTATCGCAAAAAAGGTGAAGGACCGGGTTTAGAGCATTTTTTCCAAAAATGAGGACCGGGTTGTGTAATTTATGTTTTCCTTGATGCCCTCTCTGCAATATGTATTCCCGCCGCTTTAAATTTAAAATACTCCCTTCTTGTCAAAATGCACTGCATATAAGTTTTTTTCAAAAGTGAAACTAAGTAAAGTTGAACCAAGTATGTAGAAAAAAAAAATTATCATTTTCTGGAACACTAAATCAATACCATTAGATTTCATCATGACATATATATTCGTATGGTATACATTTGTTATGTAGATATGATTTTTTTTTAATAAACTTGGCCAAAGTTGATGCGTTTGATTTTTAAAAATCTTATTACATGCACTATAAACTATATCATTGCAAGGAGCTGCGAGCGCCTTCGTACTTATTGAGATTTATAAGACGGTTCCGGGTATTTTTTTTTGTCGAGAAGGTTCCGATTCCGGATCATCCAGGTTTTCAGGTTCCCCAGAGGTTGGGCCAAGCCCGTAACTTCTTCTATATTTGTCTAAGCCCCACAGCCCATCCATAGGTGTTCCGCACATTGCATCCGACTTTCGCCGTCTTCTCGACTCGACTCGTCCGTGCACCGACCTCTACCGCCTTCTCGCTCCCAGCCATGGCCGGCGGCGACGGTGAGGCGGAAACCCTAAATCCGACCAGCACACTTTGTGTCACGCTCCGTGATGACGTCCCCTTCTCTCCTCTACAGGCGATCGCGCACGCGCGCCGAAGCGGTACAAGTCCTCGGCGCCATCAAAGGCCGCTCTGGTCGACGAGACCGCCGAGATGAACTACGCCGATGACTTCGATGACGATGCCCGCGACGGTACCCTGCGCATGATTCCTCCTAAATCCACCGAACTCTTGCGAATCGGTGTGGTTTCTTCCTCTTGATTGATTGGGGATTTTTGGGGTGGAACTTTGATCCGTTTCAGGGGATAACGAGGTGAAGAACAGGGATTTCACCAAGCTTGAGCTGAAGCCGGATCACGTGAACCGGCCTCTGTGGGCGTGCGCAGACGGCCGCATCTTTCTCGAGACCTTCTCGCCCCTTTACAAGCAGGCGTACGATTTCCTCATCGCCATCGCCGAACCTGTATGCAGGTCCACTTCAATCATCCCCACCTCCCAATCCCATCCAACCATATGCTGTTCTGGACTAACCACGGTTGTATCAAACAAGTGGACCTTAGCCCAATCTCACTTTGGTTGTGCAGGCCAGAATCTATGCACGAATACAATCTAACGCCCCACTCCTTGTATGCCGCTGTCTCGGTTGGACTCGAGACGACTACTATCATTAGTGTCTTGAGTAAGCTCTCCAAGACCAAATTACCTCGGGAAATAATTGATTTCATCCATGGGTCAACTGCCAATTATGGCAAAGTAAAGCTTGTTCTGAAGAAGAATCGATATTTTGTGGAGTCCCCATTCCCCGAGGTTGTATCATTCTTCCTGTAACTAAAGAATTCTGATTACTCCGTCACTTATTATTCATTCGAGCTGTCACACTTGTTTCCAGGTTTTGAATACTCTTCTGAATGATGATGTAATTTCGAAAGCAAGACAAGCTCCCGAGGTTAATCTTGTGTTCTGTTCACTTGAATACAATTTTCGTGGAACGCAACTAGTGTCAGATAGAACAGAACTTTGCATCTAATGGAAGTGCTTATCCATACCAACATTGTGCTATTATCTCCTCTAATAATTATGCATTTCACTCCAGTAGCATAAATGTTACCTACATTATTAATTCGCACTGCTGGTGCAGGTCTTAATACTGGCCATTTTGAACTGTTTCATATATGAAAAACTAAGAACTTACTACAGACTATCTTCTGCTGCAATCTTGTCTGTACCAAGGGTTCATGACTTCCTAGCCACCATCTTCTGTTTCGATGTGACCGCTGTACGTGATAGTTGTTTGATAAATCCCATTAAATTTATTTCAATATCCCTTCAGGACTGCCTAGGAGCATCTTCGTTCACTGTTAGCAAAACACCTGGGGAAATAGCGAGTGGACATGAGGAATTGCTAGATGGAATGGATCTAGCTGCTGCAGCTGAAGAGAAAGAAACACATTCTTTCGAAATTAAATCCCTCCAGGTATCGCCTCGCTTCAAGCAGAGACTCAGTTATGGAGACTGATGTTTAATACTTTGTTTCATCTTATACAGGTTGAGAACGTCAAGCAACGGTGCTTACCTAATGCACTGAACTTTCCCATGCTTGAGGAGTATGATTTTAGAAATGACACAGTAAGTACTATTCATACGAAGAACAGCCATATTTATCAGCTCTAGAATGGTGGTTTGACCAGGAAAAGCTGGGCTTGATCCTTGGTGCATCAGCCGACTGAGATTTTTTCATGCATTTAACCATGCTAAATAATATGAAACTAGACTGAGCTGGCCAGTTTTGATGTAAGATGGTCATATTGAACTGAGCCAGTTTGGCCTTGTGATGTGCTGATTTTCAGAAGCAACTTTTTACCTGGTAGTTTGCTGAGCTAATAAAAACTACCTCTGTTATACAGGAACTTGGACATGCCAGCTGAACTAGTTAGCTATTTTTTCTACATTAAATATTGAGTTTGTGAGACATGATAACCCATGTGACGGTAATAGCAGAGCTTAAGTAGTGCACAGTGTCATCTCAGAACATTGTAATGTCAACTTACCTTCTTAATATAACTTGATTCAGATATACATGTATATTAATCAAAAGTGTTAAGTATATAATGGTACATCTCATATTTTGAAATATTCTAAAAGCATTCAGTTTAAGCTCTTGACCAAGACCGTCACTGGATTGATGGTCGGGCAGCAACTGCTAACTACATGTTAATTTCAATCGTCAACATATATGGCTGAAAGTTGAAACTATTAAATATGACAAGTTATGATATAGGGAGCTCCTTTTCAAGTCCAAACACAACAGAGTAGCACACATACCATGAGAGTAATTTCATTCCTTATTTCATTCAGAAAGATGATCTTTCGGTACATTAAGTGAGAACTCTCATAATACATAAATGTTGTTTGCTTGAATTCATGGAGAAGAAGAACACTTTATTTGGCTTACTGCTGAGTGTTATCTCTAGCACAACAAACTATGTATAGACATTACTGTATGCTATTTCCTATCGAGCTTTGAGACCCATGGTATTCTCAACCCATTTTACTTGTCACAGGAATAAACAACCTACAACCTTTTTTATAGTTTCACAGCTGCTTTCTAGCACATCATATGATGAACCGTTTGCTACACAATTTAATGTTGAGATTGGCATTTCATTTAATTGTAGGTAAACCCAGATTTGGATATGGAGTTAAAACCTCAAGCACGGCCAAGGCCATATCAAGAGAAGAGCCTAAGTAAGATGTTTGGGAATGGTAAGTTCAGGATGCAATAAACTGCATCTTAAACTTGGTAAAGAGCTACAAAGTGTCCTTGTGTGGCACCACAACAGATACATATAATACTTGTTAATAGTGCTTAACCTACCAGTGGTCTTGAGAATTTGAGCTACATCAGATGCATATAGGAAAGTTAGGCACAGTCTCCTTGCTTTGGTTCTTAGCTAGAAAAAATTATTCCCTGGGTTCATTTGTTAATTGTGAATATTCGATTTACACATTTGGAACTCAGGATATCTGCAGAGTAAGCGCTTCTTCTTCTTCACAGAATTAACTTTGCCATGATTTTACAGGCAGAGCAAGGTCAGGCATTATCGTGCTACCTTGTGGTGCTGGAAAGTCGTTAGTTGGTGTATCTGCGGCATGCCGTATTAAGAAGAGTTGTCTATGCTTGGCCACAAATGCTGTCTCTGTTGATCAATGGGCATTCCAGTTCAAGCTCTGGTCAACTATAAGAGATGAACATATCAGCCGTTTTACGTCAGATAACAAGGAGAAATTTCGAGGGATGGCTGGTGTTGTTGTGACTACGTATAACATGGTGGCCTTTGGGGGCAAACGATCTGAAGACTCAGAGAAGATTATTGAAGAAATCCGGAGCAGGGAGTGGGGTTTGCTCCTTATGGATGAGGTGGGATCTCCAGTCTGATAATTTAGGCTTGGAAGTTTCATTTGCATATTACCAATCATAGTAGCATATATGCCCATTTTCTTTGCTTATTTCTTTTCACAGGTTCATGTTGTCCCTGCACATATGTTCAGAAAGGTCATCAGCATTACCAAGTCTCACTGCAAGCTTGGTCTTACTGGTCTGTTTCATCATATATTCAGATATGATTTCACTATTCACTTTCATATTATTCATATAATTTCAATTGTTATAATTGCAGCTACACTTGTGAGAGAGGATGAACGTATTACAGATCTGAATTTTCTAATTGGACCAAAGCTGTATGAAGCAAACTGGTTGGATTTGGTGAAAGGTGGATTTATTGCAAATGTGCAATGTGCAGAAGTATGGTGCCCCATGACTAAGGAGTTCTTTGCTGAGTATTTGAAAAAGGAAAATTCAAAAAAGAAGCAGGTGAATTTTCATTGAGGTTTCTTATCTGGCAATGCAGAGTTTTTATTCAACTTCTAAACCTTACTTTTTGAAAGATAAAGTACACATGTTCAAACTTCCAGTGTTGCTTTCAGTGCTACCTTATGTAATTTTGGTTTTGTTCAATGATCAATTCGATTTATCAACCTGCTGTTTTTGTTAAGTTTTGGCATCTTAATTCTGACAAGTATTCTCCTCCGTCCCTTCTGTAACATCCGATAAAATTGGATAAACTCAAAGAAAATGTTTTTCTTGTCTTCAGTCATATTAAACTTATGAATATTTTATTATTTGTATGCTTGTTTCTGAACTCCCTTTGTAGTCCCTCAGGTTTTTTCGTTACATTATATTGACTCTTATCTACCAGGTACTCTATGTGATGAATCCAAACAAGTTCAGGGCTTGTGAGTTTCTAATTAGATTCCATGAGCAACAACGCGGGGATAAGATAATCGTGTTTGCTGATAATTTATTTGCACTAACTGCGTATGCAATGAAGCTCCGTAAACCAATGATTTATGGTGCCACAAGGTAACCTCTCATCTTATTCTTATATGACTTTACTTATAGGTCATAAGTTATATGCTTATGTTAGCTTTGCATCTTTCAGCCATGCTGAGAGGACAAGAATTCTGTATCAATTCAAGAACAGCCCAGAAGTCAACACTGTTTTCCTCTCTAAGGTGTGCTTATAATTAATTTTACGATCCTACTTATTTGTTTCAAAGCCACTAACATTGGCAATCGTAATGACATATGTGCTGTTAATTCTTAGGTGGGTGATAACTCAATTGATATCCCAGAAGCAAATGTTATCATACAAATATCATCTCATGCTGGTTCCCGGCGTCAAGAAGCTCAACGGCTGGGACGTATTCTCAGGGCAAAGGTAATGTGAATTAAAGATTGTGTTGCTGCATAGTCAAACCGGTTTCAGTTGCTGCATTGCTTCTCTTGATATTCACAATTCAGTGTGGATTTGTATGTTCTTGATAACTCATCTCAGATACGTATATAAAATACTGAAATTTAGTTGGATGCAAAGAAGAAAAATCTTGAACCAAAATGGATTATGGCAAAGGAAACATATGTCCTATGTAATTTACCATTTACTTCAATGTTTTCAAACTTCCTTGGATGGTGTATTTGAAGCCATGACTGTTTGTATGTTGCAATTTATTTCTAGAATTATGTTAATGTAACTAAACTATCACTATTCCAGCTCTAGCTTTTCAGGTGGTCATGTAAGGTTTAGTAGTCTGGATGCTAGTTATATCATTGAATCACATATGATTTGGCCCATCAAATGGAAGTGATCTACAAATAGTTTGCGATATATATTCTAGATCTCGAACTACAGCAGTCATATTTCAAACAATGTTTTCTGTTGCATTGCCACTGGATCTCTTGTCAAACTATACTGTGACTGCAGGGTAAGCATCAAGATAGGATGGCAGGTGGAAAAGAAGAATACAATGCTTTTTTCTACTCTCTTGTATCAACTGACACACAGGTCACTACTTTTTTTACTGTGTTGCATTTGGCATTATCCCCCTTTGGGAGATCCACCAGCAGTGAGAATGTAGATTAACTCTAGCATGACATCTTTTGCACCGATGCAGGAAATGTACTACTCAACAAAAAGGCAACAATTCCTTATCGACCAAGGATATAGCTTCAAGGTTTATTCTCAAGCATTTATTTGTAGACATATGGGCATCTTTTTGGCACTTTGCGTTTCGTGATGAATTTTTTTATTTTCCAGGTGATCACTAGCTTGCCGCCACCTGATGAAGGACCTAACCTGAGCTTTCACACGCTGGATGAACAGCTTGACCTGTTAGGCAAAGTGGGTGTTTTCTGTATCCGTTATTAGTCAGTTTCTTGCTGTTTGTTTTTGACTGCAATTTCTGTCTGCGCTACTTCAAACAGGCGTTGAATGCAGGGGATGACATGATTGGTGTTGAGCACTTGGAAGAGGATTCTGATGGCAAGGCTCTCCTGAAGGCCCGGCGCTCTGCTGGATTAATGAGTCACTTTTCTGGAGCGGGTGGAATGGTCTACATGGAGTACAAGTGCTGCCTCGCTCCACTTCCATTTCGTTTTTGTCTCTATGCCGTGATTTCATTGTGTGGTTTGTTTGCTGAATGCTTACCTGCGAGATCTTGTCTTTTCTTCCAGCACTGGAAAGGGAAAAGCGAAGAAGAAAGACCCAGCTAAGAGGCATCAACTGTTCAAGAAACGCTACACTTAACGGTTCTGTTGTATGGCATCTGCTGGAGTTAGGGTGTCAAGTGGGATCCCACCTAAATCCCACTTCTAGTTCATTTGTCAAAATCAATTGGGATCCCACCTAAATTTTTGAACAAAAATTTGAACTAGATTTTGGCAAATGAACTAGAGGTGGGATTTTGGCGGGATCCCACCTGACACCCTAGCTGGAGTCCAGGATCCTGTAGAGCCTGATTTGCTTTGTTGGGACATGGTGTAGTTAATGAGGCCATTTTCATTTGCCATGACATAATGCGCCTAATCACTCTATGAGAGTTCTTGCCCGAAAGTTGCCTGCAGTTTCTTGTGGCGAGAAGCAGTGTTGGTCATCTTTCTGCTGCTTCGTTCGGAATGTCTTCAGTTTCGCATGGGAAGAGGCAATTTTAGCCATGCTTCGTGCTTCCGTGTTGGTTCACTTGCCATATAAGAGTTGTGAAGCTTATGAGGGAACGAGGACATTTGTCTTCCATGGAAATATATAGGTGCAACACCTGTATACGATATAGTATTAAGAATCCACACTGGGACGCCTTGTGCCGCATGAATACATCCTTATGTGCCATTTTCCAGCAGCCGTCAGTTAAATAATCTGTAATCTTCCTGCCTTTTTTCTTGGAAAATTATAAGGACATGTTATTCGATGCATGGCTTAGCGAACAATCTGAATTTGCCTGCTGAAACTGTCGTTACCTCTTTTTTTTAGTTATTGTGAACTTTATGAATATAAAAAGTTCATACCTAGATGCAAAGATTAGGTTTGCCTTCTTACCTGGCTTAGACAATCCTGGCCACCAGGTTTGCATCTTGATGAAAGAGATGAGGATACAAAAGCAACCCAACTCGATGAGCCTATTGTAATCCACCGCAAGCATGATACTAATCTTTAGAATCCTCTGTCCTGAAAAGTAATATGGTTAATAAATGAAAAGAATGTGCTAAATTTTGTACTACCTCTGATTCTAAATAAGTGTTGCAGTTTGAACTAGAGTCAGTTCAAAAATACGACACTTATTTAGGATCAGAGGGAGTAACTATTTGGACATTCGGAGTATGGGTGATCAGACGGTGTCTTGATGGAATACGGGGTGTTCCATAAAAATAATTAGCGCCCCCCCCCCCCCCCCCCCATGCTATGTCACAGAGGCAAAAAGAAAAGGTGAAATACGTTGTACCCAAGATCTATATTGAATTTCAGTTCACTTTGATAGGGTATCATAGCTTGCTCTTGAGATTAAACTAGTCATTTCAAATGGAGGTAGTATTATTGGAAGTAAATAAACTGAGGACGGAGGAGAGAGATTAGGCGACGGGAGTCGGCTGGAGGATAGGGAGACGGAGACACAAGAAGTACGAGGACGTGGAGGTGGGCTATTGCTCCTATGCTACTCCTCCGATCCATAATACATGTCGTTGATTCACTATAAAATTTGCGTCAAAGGGAGCAGTAGATTTGTGTCAGAGGTAACAACAAGGAATATTTCTAAAGGAGTGAAATGATGACTAAAATCTATACAAGTATACGCTAAATAGGATTGGAAGTGTGGTGTATAGGCAAGTGCTCCCGGGCCGTCCGATCTTCATAAAATGTGAAATCTCATTAATCTGATCGTTACATCATAACCCCACACTCGTAACAATAATTTGTGCTATTGTAGCATCGTTGCAAAAAAAACTTTCCCCTGGTAGGGTAGACGCATATAAAAAACATCGCAACTTTACGAAAACACCAATATAGCAAACAAAAATGAGGATGACGCAGGTCGATTCGTGGCGGCATGCAATGAAAAGGTACAATATGATGTTGATGCTAGTACGATGGAGGCTAAAGCTATCTCAAAAGCCATTGCGTTGGCAAACCACTTAGGGTGTTCTTGTTATACAGTCTGATTACTTGCAAGTCATTGAGGCGCTACAAAAAGGAGATTTCCCGTCTACTGCTGCTGCAGCTCTTTTCGACGATATCTATGTTCAAGCTTCTATTTTTTCGTTTTGTGAGTTTAGTCATTGTAATAGGGAAGCAAACTGTGTTGCTGATTTATTGTCGAGAGAGACGGAATCACTCTCGAATGTTTGGGTAGATGATCCGTCGAGCTTTTAGTTTCTCTTTTGATTGGCGATGTATCCACTATTTGATTAATATAGATCGCAGCGGGACGGAGTCCTAGCTGTTTCTCTAAAAAAAATAAGTATGTAGCATATTCCCACTAGCCACAACGAATGCCTAAATACACGAAGGATGTGAACGCATGCATGCAACATGGGAGGACCATTGCAGTTGCACGTGAAAACATTTGCAGCACAATGCCCATAATTTTTGCAGCACCTCGCTCGTGTATTTGCAACAAAACGCAAACAAGTTGGTAGCATTTTGAAAACACCAACGTAGCATCCAATAATTCAGAAAAATTAACCTTATGCAGAAGCACCGACCTCGCCACCATACCTCGCCGCCGACAACTCCGACACGCTGGAGGGCACTCCGGTGCTTGGCTGGTCTGCCTATGCCGACACGCTTGTGGCATATGAGAAAGAAATGGAGCAGCAAGGCTTACATGTTCTAGAAAGAAGAAACTATGTCGTCCCTGCGAAGCAACTCGGAGGACGAGACCTCCATTGAACCGTAGTATTTTTTCTGACTTGAAACCGCAGTGCTCCCTCAACCCCAAAATATAAAGCGTCTAAGGATTAGTCAAAAGTCAAATCTTACTACCTTTTTTTGCGAAAATTCCGCTGATCTATAGATAATCAACAACAGTACAAAGAGTGCAAAAATAATAAAAATTACAATTAGATACTTGAGCTACCTAGCGACGACTACAAACACTAGCGCGAGCCGAATGCACGCCACCGTCCTCACCCCTCCATCAGCCGACCAAATCTTATTGTAGTAGAGCTTGTTATAGTAGATAGACGGGAAGTCGTCTCAAAGGACTAACACACTAGAGCAACAACCCTCGCTAATAATGACAATCGTAGATCGAAAGAGACTGACCTAAAACCACATCTTACGAACACAAAAAACGACCGGATCTCACGAGATACGCAAGACACATGACTCCACGCACCCTCCACCAGCGCTAAACGCACCAGCAAAGCGAGGATAGGACGGAAGGAATCTTATTCTGACTTCAGGATAGAGCCAATCTAAAAATATGAAAACCTTCCACCGACGAGGGGTCGTGGTTCGACACGCCTCCAAGGCTCTAAAGCCACCGAAGACGGAGAGGACCGACAACATTGCAGGTGGAGGGATGGTACCCTAGATGGGTTTTCTGATCGCCTCCAGCCGCCTCTCTCAGAGGCTCAGGTCACGTACCGGTCGGTGATTTGTTTAGCGTATAAATCTTAGTAACTTTAGCCAAAAAATTTAAAATGTCTACATCTACAATACTAAATGGGCACATTAGTTTTTTTTTGAGAAACATGGGCACATTAGTAAAATATAGTTTATGATGAATCTATTCATGTTGATTCAATATTATAAATTTTCATATTTTTATGTATAAACTTGGTCAAACTTATAAACCGTTGACTTTTGATTAATCCTTGGACGCCTTATATTTTAAGACCGATGGAGTATTTCCTGATCTTTATCAGAAAATACAACCGGATGTCATAAGGAAAGCCAACCCAACATTTGTTCTTCGTGTTTAAAAATATAATAAAACCGGATGTCATTAAGAAAAACCAGCCCAAATTTAAATTCCAAAGGATATAAACACACGCACAGGCACACGTACGCCGCGGCTGCACCAACCAATCTGAGCCGCCCGTGCAATTTGCATACCCGGTCTCGTTCCGTGCCTGTGCTTGCGAGGCTGTGAGGCAGCCCCGATTTCTTCCCGTACTCCAGCGCCCAAAGCCCGGTGCAAATCACAACCTTATTTTTTCCCCTCCCATCTTCCTTCCGCCTCGCCTGCCTCGCCTCCCCAGCCGCGATCGAGGAGGCGAAAACCAATATCCCACACCAGGAACCAAGAGGGGATCGACATCCTCCTCCTCCCTCCCCTACAATCAGCGGCTCCGGCCTGAATCCCCCGCCGTCGTTTCGCCGCCGCCGCTTCTCTAGCTCCCGATGGATTTGGATCTGTGGATCTCCAAGGTCAAGGAGGGCCAGCACCTCGCTGAGCACGAGCTCCAGACCCTCTGCGAATACGTGAGCTTCCCCGCCCTATTAGTTCCGCTAGGGTTTTGTTCCGCGCCGCGCTGTGGCGCGGCTGGCCCGCGCGTGCGTTAGGGTTCTTAGTAGTAGCAGGTAGATGGGGGAAATTAGTCTTTTTTGCTGCCCCGCGGAGAGATTGGAGTGAACTGTGTGTGTGCGTGTTAATTCGTGGATGTGATTGCTTAGTGTATAACCGCTGTGTATTTCGCTGATCATCCAGGTGAAGGAGATACTCATCGAGGAGTCGAACGTGCAGCCGGTCAACAGCCCGGTGACTGTGTGCGGCGACATCCATGGCCAGTTCCATGACCTTATGAAGCTCTTTGCCACCGGAGGACATGTGCCCGACACCAACTATATTTTCATGGTGTGGCTTCCCTGGCCCTTCTATCGTGACCTATGATTGGTTAAGTCTCTTCTTGTGTTGCTGAAATTTGAGCTCTGATTGACTCCTAGGGTGATTTTGTGGACCGTGGCTTCAACAGTCTGGAGGTTTTCACAATCCTGTTGCTGCTAAAAGCAAGGTATTTGGTCAGTTTTCTGTTTGCGAACTGTGAATTGTTTTTTGTGTATGTCAGAAGCTTTGAACTTTATAGCACCTGCAGCTTCTTCACTGTTCTGTGGGTATGAACTTCATTATCACATCACTTTATTTATAATAATACATGATAATGGTGTATACGTAACTGTAGTACCAGTAGACATTCCTTAGATGGAACTAAGCTCTTGAAAGATAATGCTTGACTGCTGATTGATAATATGTCAAGTCCTGTAAATGCCTTTTCTCCTTGTCTTTGCTGACTTTGAGCAACTCATGCAGCCGATGGGGTTGTTTTAGCCAATTTGTGATTCGTTGGGTTCGCGGTTTGCAGAGGAACGGATTTGCTAAGGGGTATACATCTCTGGATCGTGAATTGTATGTTGGGCGAATCGGAGATGGCGTTCACTCATGTGTATTTGAGTTTTGAACATCATTTTTATGTATTTGGAGTGTAGATAACCATGATGCTGCAAACATGGAGCAAATAGCAGCACCGAAGATCCTAACACATAGCACAAATGGGGAACGGGATTAAAGGGATGATGGTAGCTATTGTTGAGCTCGGCCAAACACAGTGCTGCGCTGCAAACTTCATGCCCTAATCCCCGCCTCCTACCATGGTACAATGGAGACACACGGCTTTTCCAACTGACCTCTGTTGTAAGGTGCTGCCGCCTCCAAGATTGATCCCACCCCCACACCCCCCTTCTGCTCAATCTGGCGCGGTATCCACACGTGCATCCACACCACTCAGGAGGAGCTGTTGTTTTGTGAAGCGATGCTTCTGCCGCCATGTCCTCCCCAATGTCGCTGTTCTCACACAGATGGTCCTGACTGCCTGGTGAGATCTAGGCTATTGGAGATTTTCATTTTTGGTGTTAGTAGCTGCCGCATGGTGACTTCGGTTCGGGGTTCGTTTGAGGTCGTGATTTGACCTATGAACATTGACTGATCCGAGCGATTTCAAACCGTGATCTAGATGGATTGATATTTCCAGGAGTTCGAAGCTCAGCCCTGTGTATCCTTAACTGATACTACTCCCTCAGTTCCAAAATAATTGAAGTTTTAGCTTTTTCCTAATTCTTGACCGTGTTTGTAGCAAATTTTATTAATATCTATAACGCCAAATATATATAGTATGAAAATATATTTTATGGCTAATCTAATGAAACAAAATTGGTATTTTAGATTTTGTTATTTTCCTACAAACTCAGTCAAACTTAAAGTAGTTTGACTTAGGACAATCATAGAACTTCAATAATTTTAGAGCGGATGTGTATCATACAAAAACAGCATAGAGTTAAGCAAGACTGGGATGGCCATAACCATACACTGTGAAAGCTAACTATGGCTTGGAGTTAGGGGCAGCCAGCCTGTCTATACTAACACGATCCATGCTGGATGAAATTTGAAGTTGAAACCCCTTCATGTTTCTTAATAACTGGAAGTGTGAAACTAAAAATTGTCCCTCACCATATTTTTTGATAGGGAAACAATGAACGTATCTAGTCCCTGTTGTTGTGATTTAGTGTTGGTTGCTTCCTTCTAGTAAGATTTCTTGTTTTCATTTTGTCGGAAGTTTCACCATATATGGCTAACTCTTGTCAATGTGTTTTCTACTGATATTAGGTATCCTGCCCACATAACCCTTCTGCGCGGAAATCATGAAAGTAGGCAGCTGACACAGGTATGTGCTGGTATGGATAATGATATCGTTTGGGATTTGAGATACTTCTGCTGCAAATAACTGTCATATAAGACATGCACCACACATTTGCATTCACATTAAACCTGTATGAAGCATTCTGTGTGTCCAAACAGTACATGTTGATTGATTCTTTAATCTGGATAAAATTAGAACACCTTTGTTAACGTTAAACCAATGATTTTACATAAGGTTTCATGTTCATTTCAGCGAATGGACAAATGCAAACATACACGAGATTCATCTATAGATTTTTAAATCTTATGGTTCGTGAATAGTGTTGTATGATAAGAAACCTACATTGTCATGCTATATTGGTTTGTTTGGCCAGTTGAACAGTCTCTTTTACATTGCTTTGTCTGTGGTTAGGATTGTGTAGAACTTCGGCATATAATTGCGACTTGAATGTGTCTTGTTGTACTGTACAACAATTCGGTCGATGTGCATGATTCAGTACTTTTCATGCAGGTATACTGATGTGTTACCATTTTGTAGGTATATGGTTTCTATGATGAATGCCAGAGAAAGTATGGCAACGCCAACGCATGGCGGTACTGCACTGATGTTTTTGATTACCTTACTCTTTCAGCAATCATTAATGGCACGGTAAGTTCGTCCTTGTAGAAAATTTGTAGATTATGACTTCATGCATTGTTCTCAATTATACTTAAATGATATGGTGAAAATTCAGGTCCTTTGTGTTCACGGTGGTCTTTCTCCTGATGTCCGTACTATTGACCAGGTTAGTTGGGCTACTTTTCTTCATTAACTTGCTCTTGGCATCATTCTTCCACACAAGATGTTACTTATGGAACTTCGCTAGAGTGTGATTCAACACCATTGAGTGATTTTTCTGCGTAATGAATGTAGAAACATATTGCTCCTGGTTTACATAATAATTAGTTGCTGATTCATATAGACGTACTACACCTGGTTTATAAAGCAATTTAATGGTTGTATTCCAGCTCAAGAGTTTCATGCTGTTAGCTAGCTCTGGATACATCTTTAATCGAATAGCAGATAATCTAAATGTTCACCTTGGCGTTAGAGGGGACAGAAGGCTGTCTGGCGTTTAATGTTGAGCATTTCAGAAAAAGATTGACTCTTATCATACCGTCTTTTCAGTGTTTTCGTTTTATCTCCCATTTTGTCTTCAGTTCGATTTTGTTATACTTCTCTTTCTTTTACCATTAGTGTTGGACATTTGTTGGTCCATAACATCTGAAGGTTTAGGCTCATAACCTGAAAGATACATGATTCTGTTGTTGATTTGTTCTTATGTGCTTACTGCTGTTCTGATGTAAGATTTGAGAGGTGCCAGTTACAGTGGAAGCAATAATCTGATGATATATGATTCTGTCACCAGATACGGACGATTGATCGGAATTGTGAAATTCCCCACGAAGGTCCTTTCTGTGATCTGATGTGGAGCGACCCTGAAGAGATAGAGACATGGGCTGTTAGTCCGCGTGGAGCCGGTTGGCTTTTTGGATCACGAGTCACAACAGAGGTGCACATGGAATCTTTTCATCCTTGATCGCTTTTAGGTTGTCTCTTAACAAATGTTGTCGTTTTATCCTATGCAGTTCAACCATGTCAACAATCTTGATCTAGTTTGCCGGGCTCACCAGCTGGTCCAGGAAGGCTTGAAGTACATGTTTCAGGACAAGGGTCTTGTAACTGTGAGTTTCTCTTCGCATATGCACTATCAGTCCAAACAACGATAGCATCTTTCTCTACCAACTTATATATTTGATCAATAAACTATCTTAAGGATGCGCATATGCCTTGTACATTTATTTTAATATGCCTTATACATTTATTTTAATATGCCTTGTACATTTTTTGTGTGCAGGTGTGGTCTGCACCTAATTATTGCTACAGATGTGGCAATGTTGCTTCTATACTAAGTTTCAGTGATAACATGGTATGTTAGTGCATATCTAGTGAGAGCATGGTATAATGTTCCTATTATTTCAACTCAGTGTTAGGTCTTATTAATTATTATATATTCATTCTATTACACGGATAATAGGTGGATAGTATTCATTATTTAGTTGGTTGACGGTTGATTATGCAACACGGGGATGGAACTCTGTACTAGGAAACCAGGGTTCTGGTCAATATTTCTTGATAGTGTTCATGGAAGTTCCTAGTATCGTACAGCCCAACTGGGATGTGAGTTCTGTAATATACCAAGTGTCATTCCATGCTCGGTGGTCTACTTGGTAGCGACACCAAGTTCACTTGGGGCAGCTTCAGTTGGAACTGTAAAGGAAACCAAGAGATCCACTCTAGTTGCCTAACCATGTTTGTCAGCCTTTTGACTTCATTGACAGCAAGTCAGCATTTGCCAGTTGCCTCATTGTATCTTTGCCTAGGTGTTTATATGAGTTAGGATTCAAATAAGCCCTTGGTCCCATCACATGTCATGTGTTTTATTTTACTGTTATATTGTAATAAAGTAGTTCTGATCTCAATTGTCAGGAAAGGGAGGTTAAGTTCTTCACCGAGACAGAAGAGAACAACCAGATGCGTGGTCCAAGGACTGCCGTCCCATATTTTCTCTGACTTCAATTGTACAATATTAGAAGTCACTGTTTTAATCTGTGTAAGGGTTAAAGATGAAATCAGGTGTTTATTGTTGTAGGTGGTTCAGATCATAGTCCAATCTGATGGCGTTTTTGTTTCTCTGTTCTTCTTAACCACATGTACAATAGATCGTTTGGGAGTACCATTGCTCCTGTATTCCTTTTATGATGACACTGTCAAGTTTTGTTTCTTATTATCTATTATGTGTGCTTTGTTATCCTGAACGATAGATGCATTTTGAAAAACAAACATGTTTGGTTCTGTTTATGTACGTGGATTCAAAATTTGGTTCTAGCTTTCATGCTAAATAGTTTCTTGCTGTCGACGCATGCTCTATAGTGTAGACAAGTATAGGTATATGTTCTCTGGCCCTGAAAAATTTGTTCTGTGCAACATCTATGCGATGGCGGTGACCACTCTTTACTTTCCCGAAAAATAGAACAGGTACATTGCTTATTTGCAGACGTTTGTTGTGCCTGATAGAATTAAGTCTTGTGCTTGAAAATTTTGTTCTGTGGAACATCTATGTGATGGTGGTGACTAGGGTTTCCTTACCCTCGATGGTGATCTCCACCGACGAGGAGTCCAAATCTAGTTGCTGATCCGCCGCTAAGTCTTGCCTTGCGGAGTTGTGGGTGCGAGGCGGCCTGTGTTTCTTTGGAGGCTTCGTTCGTGGGAATCTAGGGCTGGTGGAAAGGTGGCAATGGCGTTGTCTCCAGCCTTGAGTTCGGAAAACCAATTTGGTGAGGGTTTGGGTGTGTGGAAGGAAGAATAGTTGGGAGAGATGCTGGAGCGTGCAGGGTTTGATGATGAAGAGATCGATGACCTTGTCTTCGAGAAACAGGAAGATGTGCCAAAGGAAGGAATCAAGTGGATGGCACTTGCAAAAGTTTATACGATGAATTATTTGCGCCCCTTGACTTTCGAACAGTACATGCGTGTCGCGTGGAGTCTGGCGAGGGGTGTGATCTTCATGCCATTGGAAGAGAATATGTTCACAATTCAATGTTCTTGCCTAGGAGATTGGCTAAAAATTGCAAAAGGCGGCCTGTGGTTATTTAGACAATGCGCTGTTATTATTGAAGAGTATGACGGTCTAAGCGATCCAAGGTTGACTGACCTGAATTTTTTAGCGGTGTGGGTATAGATTCATCAACTACTAAATGGATACCTGGGGGCTTCATTGGTGAAAAATCTAGCTGAACGGAGGATTGATCCAGTGGAAGAAGTGGAAACAGCTCTGAATGGACTGGGAAACTTCATCAGAGTACGTGTGAAGCTGGATGTTCGGCAAACGCCTAGCCCGGTTTGTCATCATCTCACAAGAGGGGAAGAGAGAATTCTTTAAGATCTAGTTTGAGAAGATATCCAAATTTTGTGGTGTGTGTGGCATGTTTGGACACTCTTACCTGGAATGTGGTACGGTTGAACATGATGTTGAGAAATTGAAGTGGGAGACTTTCTAAAAGCCGAGAGGGATACTTGGCATGGCCGATTTGCTGCTGCTGGTCGAGGAGGCTTCTACGGAGGAAGAAGTGGCAGATCAGACTTAGGAGGGAGAGGTCGTGGCTAGACTGTTCCTGGCCATGGAGTTCCACCTTTGGCTACTGGGTGTATTAATGAATATGAGATACCGAGTACTACTGAGGCTGAGGATGCTCTGAAAGATACGGCTACAAGCCTAGTTAATACTATGGATATAGCAATGATTGATTGAGATGCAAATGATCCAAGTGCAAAAAGAGCCTTAACAATGACCATGGAAAATGGTGGGACCGAAGTGGAGTAGATTGGGGACCTCCCTGACACTATGGTTACAGATGGAGGCAATCCCACAGCTGAAAATGTGGAAGGTACTGTTGAGAAGATTAGATCGAAGCATTCAAAGATGGACGGAGCTGACTCCTCGTCACTAGGATCGGTGGGTGCCTGCGAGGCGCTTGTCCGGTCGCAATGATTATTAGATGTCCAAAGATGGTTTAATCCAGATGTGTTCTTATCTGAGACACATCTTGATGATTATCCGGCTGATTGTTCGAGAAGGAGGCTAAATATGTATTACAAAATTGTTAATGCAAGCGTTGGAAGAAGTGGTGGCGTTATTTTCTTCTGAAAAAGGGAAATTGTAGTTGAACAAAAAATTCAGCTCAAGAATATATTGCTGTGAGAGTGATTGAAAACCCTCAGAAAATTTGGAGGCTGACTGATTTCTACGGAGAACCACGGTGGCAAGATAAATATAACTCCTGGGATAAACTGAGAGAGAGCTACACGCTAACTAAAATCTCTCATGGGTGATTATTGGAGACTTTAATGAAATATTGTTCCCTAGTGAGAAAGAGGGAGGCGACCTGAGATCTGAATGCTACATGCAAACTTTCAGGGACACTTTGACTGATTGCGAACTGGAGGACTTGGGATTTGCGGGAGAGCCGTTTACTTGGAAAAGAGGTGTTATCCAACAACGGCTGGATCACGCCATGGCAAGCGTGCCATGGATGAACATGCACCCGGGGGGTAGTGCTACAACACCTGGACTTTATTCGCTCTGATCATAGACCACTACTGCTGGATACAGATTTTCATCCTACAACGATTCACTCAAACTCCAGACCAAAGCGTTGTGAAGCTAAATGGTTGAAGGAATAAGGGTTTAAACAGGAAGTGGAACGTGCATGGGAGGAGACTGGGCGCGCACCATCATGCGGTGTGTTCGCAAATTGAACCATGCATGCTGCGTTCCATCATTGGGATGGTGTAACACCCCAGCATTTAAGAACCAACGAAGGGTAGAAATAGGAATCTACGTATATACATGTATTCATCTGTAAACCCGGGTAAATTTTTCGCCAAATAAAAAACCTAAAGAGATCAGAATTTCTTTCATTATCTAGAGAAAGGAATCTGAAGTGATTGCTATAAATTTTGATATGACCTTTAGGCATTATTATGTTTTGGGGGAAATATTTTGAATTCAAATTTAAAATTTAAATCATTTGAAAAATATTTGAAAATTAGAAGTTAGAAACATAAAGTGGTTTTCTAGAATGATGTATTAACATTGTTTGATTATATTATAGATATATTAAAGAACAATATGAATTTAAGACCAGGAAAATCAAATAAGAAATGAATTCTTATTTCTTTTCTTTATTCCATAATAATATTACAAATGGAGATAATTACACCAAAACAGAATATTACAAGGAAGTGAGTCTAATAAAATGAATCTTTATTAAATCAGAGAAATATTATTACAATATTCTTTACAAAGAGAATATAAGAAGATTACAATACAAACCTATACTACCTATCTACTCCTATACTAAGTCTTGACAATCCAGATCTTGTTCCTTCAAAATAAAATAAACCATTCAAATAGAATTAAAGGGTTAATTGGTTATGTTTACTCTCAGTGGTGAACAGTGAAGTGCACTGTTCATATTACATCCTTGAGTAATTAAAAAAGGCAAGTTTCACCAATATGTAGTATCTTTTCTTTTCAAGTAAATAGATTCAATGCCACAGTATAAGCCAAGTAGAGAGGGGTAAGTTTTACTAGAACTGTAATCAGTAAAAGGATAGGAACTGAAGGTCAGTTCACTTGATCTGATCCTCACATAGCCAAGCAACAAGGCATCTTAGTCATCTAACCGCATGATGTGTGCTGTCGGCATAGCAACAGCAGTCCAAGCAGTCAAAAGGAAACACTCAGCTATGGCACAACCACTAGTGATCACATTCTATCTCCACTTTCTCAAGGACACGGCAAAAACATAGTGAGCATGTCCACTTTCCAAACAACCCACCAGATAGCTTACAAATCAACCATCAAATCGCCACAGAATGGTGACATAAGGAGGGGGTGGTGCAGGAGGATAGCAAGGACAAGCACAAGGTCATAGGAGCAGGGAGGAGCAGAACCAGAACCTGGGGTGTGCAGGAAAGGCTCTAGGGGGTGATCAAGTCACCAAGATCAAGCCAACAAAACCAAGCAACACCACCACATCACTAGCAAGCAAGTTGTGTGGTGAGTTTATACAAAACCATCACATGTTAAATCTTAGATAAGCATGTGTTGTTTCATATAAGATTTTCTCAGAAAAAACACCCAAGTGGGGTGTATCCATCATAGAAGAGATAAAATAAAGCCCGAACAATCAATCTTTGCAAACCACTCCAAGATCTCAGCCTGTGCATCACAGATCTTGGATAATAACACATTTTTTCACAGCTAATAAGACAGTAGCCTTAAGTGAATATATCTAGGCACATTTTATAATAATAGCACCTCAGAAACTATTTCATCTTAAGGATTTATATCAAGTAGCACGAGCTAACAAATCATTTTATTATAGATCTATAAGAATCATTGTTTACACTTAATATCCAGGCACATCTGTGAGAATCAACAGGTAAAACTTTAGTTCTTACCCGGTATGCCTCAAACCAACATCATAGGCCAAAGAAAGTTCATATGCATCATAAGTTAATGTATCCAACAGAAGTTTCAATCCATTTTAGCCAAGCCACATAGCCTAGTACTAGAATGGACACTTGTGTACCATTTCTAGGAAGGTGTCACCGGTATTCATGCTAAACCAAGCAGATCATACACAGAAATTGCAAGTAAACTTGCAGGAAATCACTCAATCATTTTCCTGGAATAAATCACCAGGAATCATATTACATTTACACAAACTATCCTAATCATATAATCATATGGAGTATCAAATCAACTCCAATTTAAGCATATCAACACAAGCCAGTGTATCAGAATTCAGTAAACCATTACTGACAGTGCTATTGTCAGTACCAATTACATTAAGCAGTAAGTGAAAACCACACCACTAGAATCAATAGCCAACAGTTAGCACCATATCATCACCACAGGTACTTCTACATCCTTCATTAACCCCAATAATCAACACAAAGGGATAGAACCCTAGCAGCACAGATGAACCCTAATTAGGGATTTCTCATCGTAAGCACCCACAGAGTTGCAAGGGAGAACCAGAGGGGGAGAGAGATATAGACATACCCATAGTCCTCGCTGAAGTTTAGAAAAGGAAGCAGAGGGGCCGGCGAGCACACACGATGACACGGGGAGCACCCGAGGGCGCTGCAACCCGCGCCGAGCCATGAGGCGGCGGCCACAACCACACGAGCAGCAGCGGCGGCACCATAGGGCCACCGAAGTCGCGACACAGCATCACAGAGGCGGCAGAACACCACATCACCAGCAATCACCAAACCCTAGGGTTCGAGATGGAGACGACCTGGCCAGAAAGAGCGCCCAGCTACGAATCGAACCGGACCAATCGATGGAGCGGTGTTGACTACCCCATCATGCACTAGGGCGGCGGCCATAGAGGCCTGGGGAGGCCGGAATCGCGCGATAGTGGCATTGGAAGCACCGCGTCTCCGCGAGGGCGCGAGAGAGGAAAGGGAACGCGTGAGAGAGAGAAAAGCAAGTGGTAGTGGGCCAATCATTCAAAGAGGATTTGGCCAGCCCAAATGGGTCGAGTCAGGGCTAGGCCAGCCTAATGGGCTAGGTCCAAATTTAAAAGAGAAAATCTAAGTAATTTATCAAAAATACTAAAATACCCCTAGGACTTGGTTCTAAGAAATAAAATAAAAATCTTAAAAATATAAATAAAATACCAGTGATATCACAAAGATGTCCTCTATTCAAGAAAAAAATAGGGTTTTAGATAATTAAATTTAGAATTGTTATTATTGTTGTATATTCCTCTGGAATTTTATAAAAATATAAAAAACACTTAAAATTCAATAAAATTCATTTTTAAGACCTTAAAAGGAGGTACTATTATCGAAAAATATTAGTTTGTATTTTGAAATGTAAATCAAGTGTGATAAAAATAAAGTCTTATTTCCTTAAAGGAATTTTAGTTAAACATTTAAAAGAGTTAAAAATTAAATAAATTCATTTTTAAACTCTTAGAGTAATACTAAGTTATCATAATAATACTAAATATAAAGAATTATATAAATTTGATGATTTTTGAGTAATACCTTTCTTTTAATTAAAAGAAACATAAAACCTTTATAAGGTAGGTAAAACACGCAAAGAAGGAAGATAATAAATCATTGCATGACATTACTATGCATTGCATATTGCTTCTTTAAATATTGTCCTTATCGGGCAATTATGGTTTTTTGTAGAAACCGGAGCTCAAGGTCAAGTGGAAGTATCCGACTTCACTACCTTGCAGTCACAAGGCAAGTTCATCACTTGCTCATGTCCTTTGAAGAGTCTTTATGAAAGTTTTTAAAAATTGTGTGTTATCATCTATGTTCCAAAAGAAACAGAAAAAAAGTATTTTCCCAAACAAATGAAATGCTATTATCTTCCTAAGTGATGATAAATATTAAGAATTGCAGTGGAATCTAAGATTTTAGTTGCAGAACAGATAGGACTTAATAAGACGGAGAAGTCAACTGGATCTTCTTCCTTTCGCATGGACGGATGACCTGATCATGAGGCTGAGGATTTCTCGTGGAGAAACCTAGAACATGGGTGGAACCCCTTAGTTTCCCGTGATTTTGGTGTCTAGAATATCTTGATAGGATGTCAGTGGTTTAGCTGGTCCTTTAAGCGAGCTTGCCAGTGCATAACCGTCTCATAGAGTCTTCAGGTGCCTACCAGAGTTATAACCAGTCCTATAAGGGGCTTGATAGAGGTGGGGTATGTCCTAGAGGGTCGTGTCTTCATGCGGGATCGCGGAGAGGGCCAGTGATTGGCTTGGATCACCTACTGGGCCCCACATCACGGAATTGTGGACAGGAAAGTATGCTCGGTTGTGCAACAAGGAGTTGATCTCTTATGGGTAAAGCAAGGCACCACTGTAGAGTGTAAGAACTGTGACATGTTACTCCCTGTTCCGGGAAGGAGCTACGAACACAGCAGGAAAGGAGCTCAATGAAGTTCTGGTCAACCTGTGAAGGCTGATGGGCATAGTTTTTGGATAATAAAATTAATCTTTGAAGAAATGTTTACTAAAACTACATAGTACCAAGGACTTATAGTCTGAGGTGGTAGTTAGAGCATCAAACTTCCCACCTTGCATATAGTGAACTTGCTGGGTAACGTTGTTACTTATTCTTTCGTTTGAAGTCCTTGCTAGACTTTGAGGGCCAAAAAAATGACCAGGTGTATGCTACGAAGGTCCAGAACGACATATATTATTAAGAGTCGGACCTGTCCGGTGGAATCGAAGGGGTGGACTACGGGATACACTATGGAGCTGAAGACAGCAAGTCAGAGTAGTTGTCAGGGCGGAGCGTAGTTACCTAGGTTGAGCCGAGCAGCACGAACCCTATAGAATAAGCTGTTGAGCTCACGTCTTTATTACCATTGTGTTTTTTTCGTTCTTCCACTGAACTTATTAAATAAGTTATATGGTTTATAAGTTTGAATCACTTGAAGTCTCAAACTTTTGGTATTTTAATAATAATGAAGTGTGTATGTTTGTAATATGGACCCACAATGTTTCTGTTGTACCACTCTGAGGGATGTGATATTTACAGAATGGTGTTCTGTGGATGTCATATCAATGACTATAGTATACTACACATGTAGTGGTATGCTGGGTCACCGCAGCTGGTATCAGAGCAATTGCTTTGACCTTAGGTTTGAAACCTAGTAAAGGGTATTACTTGTAGGAGTCTAGGAGCAACGATAAAGAGTTCTCTAGATTATATGATGAATATTCAATTGGGAATATTTCATTATATCTTTTAGTGCGATAATTCTTTATTATGATGCATCATTATAATTAATGGTTACTAATTATGAATGTTTTGTATATAGTCAAAATGGCACCAAAGTTTCCAAAATGGACTTTGGCAAGGAAAGAAGAAACTCTCGATGATTATCAGGGGACTTTAACTGAACAACTTCGAGAACTTCTAAGGGTTTTTGGTCGCACAATTACTATTCGAGTTAGTACCTTGACATACCATGATGGGTGAATGTTAGCCAAATATCGTGTTAGCATCCAACTACCATCAAAGCTTGGTTTATATCACGATTTACCTATGGGGTAAGGTAGAAGTCACCTAGTAGCATATCATGTTGCTATTCTGGAGGCGATATCCAATGTTCGGGAGCACAAAGCACAAGAGTTAGCTGGAAGTACATATTCTGTGATTCCTCATGACTCTATAGACATGGAGCCAGTTCCGGATCATCTTACTTTAGTAAAGAAGTATCCAAAATTAGCTTCCAAGTTTATGGATCGGTATCGACTGATAGTTGGGTCCTTGTATAAGACACATCAGGTTATTGTGGAGGATTAGATTGATATGCTAGAGGATTTAACTAATCTTGAATGAAGGGAGAAGTTAGCATCTCAACTGGAGAACGAAGCAGTGGGTAGGGTTAGCCCAACTTTTAAGGATATACCTATAGATCCAGTATCTTTTACACCATATCCTTATTCACCTATGCTAGGACCCACTAGATATCCTGATGAGGGTACTAGTCATCCAGTACCACAAAATTCTTGGGGAACCAAGGACTCGGAACTACCTATTGGAAACTCTGAAGGATGGAGGTACGGATCGATGGATGGATATGCCGGGAATCCTATTCTTGTGGAAGATTCTGTTGGTGATACCGGGCAAACTAGTCGGATGGGAGTGAGGTCTTATTCCATTGATGGAAGGGATGTCCACATGGAGGATGTAGAGTCTGATGAGGAAGATCCTGAAGAAAGGGTGTTTGAGTCACCAGAACATTATCATACTCCAGATAGCATGCATGATCCAATTATAGCTAAGGACTATCGTACCCAGCAGAGTACTTGGGGAGCACCGGAAGCAGAATATTCTGTTGATTACTCTGGAGTCGGGATGCAGGAGGCGATTGAAGAAGACAGTGATGAGGATGTTTCTGAAGATACCTCAAATGAGTTGGAAGGTATGGACGCACTTCAGCTGGATGATGTGTCAAGTCCGGATACTTCTGATACTGAGTATCTGATGTCTACGCACTTCTATTCTTGTAGAGAGTTGTTGGGCCTCCAAGTACAGAGGTTTGTAGAACAGCAGCAAGTTTCCCTTAAGTGGATCACCCAAGGTTTATCGAACTCAGGGAGGAAGAAGTCAAAGGTATCCCCTCTCAAGCAACCTTGCAATCAAGATACAAGAAGTCTCTTGTGTCCCCAACACACCCAATACACTTGTCAGGTGTATAGGTGCACTAGTTCGGCGAAGATATAGTGAAATACAAGTGATATGGATATAAGACAACGGTGCCAGAAAAGAGCTTGATGGCGTGGAAGAGACTAAAGGAAAACTAAAATAAAGATAGTAGCAAGCAAACATGTAACAGATCTAGTTGCAAACGATGTTTCAATGCTTATAAACAAGGCCTATGGATCATACTTTCACTAGTGAACACTCTCATATAAATATCTTCTCTTCATGATACTACTCTGAACTACTCTCCGGTTGGACACTCTAATCCATGGTAGGGCTATAACATCACACCTCAAAGTTTGATTTCCCCATCTAGATAACCCCACACTGTCACCTTGAGCTCTAGATGGTTCCAACAAACACCACAATTTCATAGAGACATCCAACTCCAAATATAACTCATAACAAGTATTTGTAATCTCTAGCTTAAGTGCCACCATGGTGTGCACACTGTCACTTTCACACACATGGGGAGAACAGAGATATATTAAAGCACTTGAGTAGCAAGGTAGATCTACTTGATTACAAAGCTCATTATCACAATATGATCATGCATAGAGAGAGAGATGAACACATAGCTACCGGTAGAACCCTTAGCCTCGAGGAAGAACTACTCCCTCGTCATCATGGGAATTAGCAACGGCGATGGAGATGGCGGTGGAGATCGATGGAGATGGCTCCGGGGGCACTTCCTCGTCCCGGCAGGGTGCCGGAACAGAGACTTTCTGTCCCCCAAATCTCCCCTTCGGTGGTGGCGGCGCTGTGGAACTTTTCATGGCTGGAGGTTGATTCCTTAGGGTTTCTCATTGAGAGGCTTCTTATAGGCGAAGAGGCAAGGTCGATGGGCCCACACCACCCTGTTGTAGATATGCCCAAGAGGCAATAATAAAGTGGTTATTATTATATCTTTATGTTTATGATAAATGTTTACATCCCATGCTATAATTGTATTAACAGGAAACATTAATACTTGTGTGTTTTGTAAACATAAAAGAGTCCCTAGTAAGCCTCTTGTTAAACTAGCTTGTTGATTAATGGATGATCATGGTTTCCTGATCATGGACATTGGATGTCGTTAATAACAAGATCATATCATTAGGAGAATGATGTGATGGACACACACCCATAGTAAGCATAGCATAAGATCAAGTCATTAAGTTCGTTTTGCTACAAGCTTTTCAAATGCATAGTAACCTAATCCTTCGACCATGAGGTTATGTTAATCACCATCACCGGATGGGTACTTTGATGACATCAAATGCCGCTTCGTAACTGGGTGGTTATAAAGGTGACATTGGGTATTCTAAAAGTATGTGTTGAAGCGCATGGACCAAGATTGGGATTTGTCCATCCATATGACGGATAGATATGCTCTGGGCCCTTTCGGTGGAATGTCATCTAGTTAGCTTGCAAGCATGTGACTAGGTCACAAGGGATGACATATCATGGAACGAGTAAAGAGTACTTATCAGTAACAAGGTAGAACTAGTAATGGAGATACCGACGATCAAACCTCGGATAAGTAGAGTATCGCATGACAAAGGGAATTGGTTTCGTATGTTAATGGTCCTATCGATCACGAAGTCATCGCTGAGTATGTGGGAGCCATTATGGATCTCCAGATCCCGCTGATGGTTATTGATCGGAGAGGTGTCTCCATCATGTCTGCATATTCACGAACCGTAGGGTGACACACTTAAGGTTCGAAGTTGTTTTAAGTAGATATGGAATGTGCGTTGGAGACCGAATGTTGTTTGGAGTCTCGGATTGGATCCGGGACATCACGAGGAGATCCGAAATTGTCCGGAAAATAAGATTCATATATGGGGGATCATTTTCTAAGTTAGGAAATGTTCCGGAGTATTTGTATGGGGATTCTAGAAGGTTTCGGAATGTTCCGGAAGGTTCTAGAAGATTTCTTGGAGTTTGCTTGAAAACCAAGAAAGGATCAAGGAATCCTTGTGGGGTAAGACAAGGATTCATGGGGGAGTAGGACTCTCCCCCACCTCCTTGATCTGCCGGCCAAGGGAGAGGGGAGTCCTACAAGGACTCCACCTCCCCATGGCGCCTCCCTCCTTTAAATAGAGGGGTGGAGGCACAAGCCCCCTGGCCCCTTCTATTCTCTAGATATCAAGTTGCCTCTCTCCTCCTCCTTCCCTCTGCTCTGGCTTAGGCGAAGCCCTGCAGAATTCTCTACTCCACCGCCACCACCACACCGTCGTGCTGCTAGGATTTCGTGGAGAGATCTACTACCTCTCCGCATTTGGAACAGGGAGAGGAAGGTGCGACTCGACGCATGTGTGACCATTGCGGAGCGCTGCCGGGCAGCTTGGAAGGATCGTCTACTCGATCTTGAGATCGGCAAGTGATCGACTACATCAACCACGAGATCCGATCTCGTAACGCTTTAGGGTCTACAAGGGTTAGTACAGATCTATCTCGTTGCACATGTCTAATAGATTAGATCTTGGCTTTTATCTAGATTAGATCTGGGTTTTGTTCGTTCTTGCGGTAGAATTTTTTTGTTTTCCATGCTACGAACCCATCAGTGGTATCAAGAGTAACAATTCCAGTGTTAGCATCTAATGTATCATGTTTGCCTCCATGATTCTTGATACTCAAAAGATTGTTTTTAATATCAAGTTTATCTAAGAGCTGAAAGCAATGTTTCAGAAACCATCATATGTGAAAGGTATTGCGATATCTAAAACAATGTGTTGGTTACAACATGATAGAGTATATGTCCTCATATTTGATGAGAATGGAGACGCTAGTCGTCCTAATCCTCCAAAAGGTTTTGGAAAAGAAACATTATACTCGCAATTCACCTTTATAAGCTATAGCAGCTTGATCATGAAAGTTGTCATGATAAGGATGAATAGAAGATGTAAGTAAAATGTTTACTACACTAAAAGATTACTAAAGAATGGAATTTTGAAAGAATGCCAAACATTTGATGAAGGTGATCCACTTCAAAGTGCAAGTCCAAAGGTATTAGTATTTGACTATACACACTTTATACTATGTGTCATGTGAATGACACCACTATTGATGTTGATAGATTCTTTTAAAAGAAAAGGAATTGTTGAAAGAGAATCTATAAAATATTTGGCAGAAAAGAAAAGATTGGAGATATCCAACTTAGGTATATAGAATATACATGTTATGGTTGTATTCCTTGGTTGTTAAACAATGTGGTTCTGCGGTATTGGATACCGAATTGGTTGGTATGAAGTGTCATACAGGACAACACAATTCATGAACTGCAATATCCTAAGTAACTAGCAAGAGAATATGTGATGATGTTCATCAAAAACAAACAAAGGGTTGTTGTTTTGCTCGTTAACATCAAAGCTTACCTTCAAGATTTGTTTCAATAATTGTTATTTTGATCAGGTATTATGACGACAAAAGGTTGTTCAAATAATTACCGTATTCCATAATAGATGGATGATTTACAAATCTCGTTGGAGAAATCACATCCATAAAACTAATGCTAAAATGTCGAAAGACAATTGATTGAAAGATCACTTATGAAGTGGCATCGCTGTTTAAATTATATTGGAAAGAAAACATGAAGAAACGCCATGTTGATGAAATTTTTGGAGTCTTTGATTTTGATCAAATGACGCTTGTGATACTTTCCTGGAGATAATTAAAACTCCGTTAAATGAGCCAAAAGAGGAACGACTAACTGATTGGAATTTGTACATATTGATGTATATAGTCCATTATGTGTAGTCGTGGGCGATGGATTTCAACTTCATATGCTTTCTCTGAAGATTTGAGTGAGTATATGTATATACTTACTCAATAAGGAAGAAGTATGAAACATTTGAAAATGTTCAAAGACTATCAAGATGAAGTGGAAAATTATTGTAACAAGAAAATAAAAAAAAAGTTTATGATTGGATCATAAAGATGTTTGAGTTACAAGTTTAGCAAAACACCTAAGATTTGAGGAATCGTTCCATGGATTTGCATTTCCGAAAACACCATAGGAGTATGGAGTGTTCAAGATATGTAATGAAACCTTGTTTGACATGGTAAGATCAAAGGTGTCATTTATAAAACTGCCATTATATTTTTAAAGATTAAAGCTTTAGTGACTACCGCTTTTACACTGAAAAGAGCTCCATCGTGATCCGTTGAAATGACACCATATAAGTCATGGTTTGGGATAAAACCCAGGTTGTCCTTTCTTAAATTTTTGGTATGCTAGGCATAAGTAAAGTGTTTACAACCAAAGTCGGATGAGCATGTCTTTGTAGGTTATTTCGAATAACCATTGGGTATTCCTCCATAACACTAAAGACAAAAGTGTTTCTCACTTAGAATGTCGAGTTTCTTGAGAAGGAATTTTTGGTGAAAAGTCAAGTGGGAGGACAATAGAACTTTGACAAGGTTGTTGAACCTTGGCTAATATGTGCTGAGTTGCGCAGCATCGGTAAGTGTCCCAGAGGCAGCAACAATGCTCATGGCTCACGCGCCTCAAAGGTTGTGGTCACGGAGATCTAAGTTACTATTGAACCAAGTAGGTCGGGTAAATAATCAAATGCCAAGATTTGAGAGTTAAATCATTGTTGTTTGACAATGATGAACCGATTACATGCAAATAATCAATGATGGGCCCTGACTTCGTTAAGTGGCTTGAAGCCATAAAATCCGTGATAATTCCATACACGAGAAATCAAGCTTTGAATTTGAAAGACCCTCTGGAAAGGTGCAAGACCTTACAGTCGTATATGGATCTATAAAGAAATAGACATGGATGTTTCACATCTATGAAATAGTCGACATGTCGGAAAGAGTTTACGACAATGTTCAAGGAATTGACTATGATAAGATTTGATCTTTCATAGCGATATTTAGTCTGGACGGATTAATGTAGCAACCACTACATATATTTTGGTATATGGTAGTTGAACAAACAAAACAAGTTCTTCTAATAGAATGGTTACCTAGGATGTGTCCATGACATGATCCAAAGGGTTTTGTTAATTCAAAGGATGCTAAAAGAGTATGCAAAACTTCAATGGTTGAAGTGAGCATGGCGGAGTTGGAATCTTCACCGTGATGAAACCATTAAAAGGTTTAATTTCATCAAAGACGATGAAGATGTTTGCATTTTGCAAGAAATTAAGTGGGAGCGCTAAGACATATTTCTAATACATTATGTGAAAGACATATTGTTGATTAGAAATGATGTATCTTTTATTGACATAGGTTAAGAATTTCATTTCGATGAAAGACTTAGGCATAACCCAAGAATTAGGCATCAATGTCTATATGGATAGATTGAGGCGCTAATATGGTTTTGCCAAATGTACATAGATAAGATGTTGAATGAGTTCAATATGGAAACAACAAGAAAGGTTCTTGGCCTTGCGGAAAGGACTAAATCAAGATTCAAGTGTGTTGACACGAGATTCAAGTGTTTTGACACTTGGTGAAATCACAAGAATATTTTGATCAATCATTCTTTGAGATGTACACATCCAGATATGTCCTATGCCATAGGTGTTGAATGCACAAATTTTTAACTAGATTATTGACTCTAGTGCAAGTGGGAGACTGTTGGAGATATGCCCAAGAGGTAATAATAAAGTGGTTATTATTATATCTTTATGTTTATGATAAATGTTTACATCCCATGCTATAATTGTATTAACAGGAAACATTAATACTTATGTGTTTTGTAAACATAAAAGAGTCCCTAGTAAGCCTCTTGTTAAACTAGCTTGTTGATTAATGGATGATCATGGTTTCCTGATCATGGACATTGGATGTCGTTAATAACAAGATCATATCATTAGGAGATGATGTGATGGACACACACCCATAGTAAGCATAGCATAAGATCAAGTCATTAAGTTCGTTTTGCTACAAGATTTTCAAATGCATAGTAACCTAATCCTTCGACCATGAGGTTATGTTAATCACCATCACCGGATGGGTACTTTGATGACATCAAACGCTTCCGAATCGGGTGGTTATAAAGGTGACATTGGGTATTCTGAAAGTATGTGTTGAAGCGCATGGACCAAGATTGGGATTTGTCCATCCATATGATGGATAGATATGCTCTGGGCCCTCTCGGTGGAATATCATCTAGTTAGCTTGCAAGCATGTGACTAGGTCACAAGGGATGACATATCATGGAACGAGTAAAGAGTACTTATCGATGTAGCGTAGAACTAGGTATGGAGATACCCGATCAAACCTCGAGATAAGTAGAGTATCGGCGTGACAAAGAGAATTGGTTTCAGATGTTAATGGTTCTATCGATCACGAAGTCATCACGAGTATGTAGAGCCATTATGGATCTCCAGATCCCGCTGATGGTTATTGATCGGAGAGGTGTCTCCATCATGTCTGCATATTCACGAACCGTAGGGTGACACACTTAAGGTTCGAAGTTGTTTTAAGTAGATATGGAATGTGCGCTGGAGACTGAATGTTGTTCGGAGTCTCGGATTGGATCCGGGACATCACGAGGAGATTTGGAATTGTCTGGAAAATAAGATTCATATATTGGGGATCATTTTCTAAGTTAGGAAATGTTCCGGAGTATTTGTATGGGGATTCTAGAAGGTTTCGGAATGTTCCGGAAGGTTCTAGAAGATTTCTTGGAGTTTGCTTGAAAACCAAGAAAGGATCAAGGAATCCTTGTGGGGTAAGACAAGGATTCGTGGGGGAGTAGGACTCTCCCCCCACCTCCTTGATCTGCCGGCCAAGGGAGAGGGGAGTCCTACAAGGACTCCACCTCCCCATGGCGCCTCCCTCCTTTAAATAGAGGGGTGGAGGCACAAGCCTCCTGGCCCCTTCTATTCTCTAGATCTCAAGTTGCCTCTCTCCTCCTCCTTCCCTCTGCTCTGGCTTAGACGAAGCCTTGTAGAATTCTCTACTCCACCACCACCACCACACCGTCGTGCTGCTGGGATTCCGTGGAGAGATCTACTACCTCCGCTGCTCGCTGGAACAGGGAGAGGAAGGTCTGCTTCGACTCTGCATGTGTGACCATTGCGGCTGAACACTGCCCTTGAAGGATCGTCTACTTGATCTTGAGATCGGCAAGTGATCGACTACATCAACCACGAGATCCGATCTCGTAACGCTTTCGGGTCTACAAGGGTTAGTACAGATCTATCTCGTTGCACATGTCTAATAGATTAAATCTTGGCTTTTATCTAGATTAGATATGGGTTTTGTTCGTTCTTGCGGTAGAAATTTTTTGTTTTCCATGCTACGAACCCATCACACCCCCTGGCGCGGCCTGGCCTGGCCCGCGCCACCAGGTGGTGTGGCCAGCCCTTAGCCCCTCTCTGTCTCGTCTTCTGGCTTCGTGTTCCCCTTGGTGAAATATTGACTTTGGCTCTTGTCCCGTCCAATTCCGAGAATATTCATTTTCTGGCTTTCCTGGAACCAAAAACAGCAGAAAATAGGCAACTGGCACTATGGCATCTTGTTAATAGATTAGTTCCAGAAAATGTGTAAAGATACTCCAAAGTGTGAACAAAACATAAGAAAGTAGATATAAAACAAGCATGGAACATCAAAAATTATAGATACATTAGCAACTTATCAACATCCCCAAGCTTAACTCCTGCTCGTCCTCGAGTAGGTAAGTGATAAAAAGAAAGAATAATTTTTAAGGTGACATGCACCATCACAATCTTGATCAAGGCATTTATAAAACATTGATAGCTGGGATCATAGTACTTTAACATAGCATGAAAGATATAGTTTTAACAATAAGACATAGCAACTATGTTGTAACATGAAAAGGTACAAACAAAAGATTCATGAATAACAATTGTTTGCAAGACGTTTGTTTGTTTCACATATAGAAAACATAATGAGAATGGTATTCAGCTTGTCCCTCATAGTGTAGCAAAACATAAATGCATAGGACACCTTCACAGTTCATAAGGGTGACTAGATACAAATAGTTTAAGAACAAGCAATATCAAAGTTATGAATCAATCAACAAGTCTTGGGACAATGCACATTAAACTAAGAATGGCCACTATGCTCTCTCAATAGGTGCATAAAGATAGAATATGGAGACTCAACATAAAAGTAAAAGAAAAGCCTTCATAGAAGGAAGCAGGGATTCAAGTCTCATAAAGAGCTTCCAAAAATTATGGTACTTATTAGCTTTCAGCTCTCATTGCCCCTATCATAAGCATATTGAAGTGATTAAGGTTAAAGTGAACAAGCTATGGAGTATATGCTTGAAAAAGTATAAGTTGGCAATCTCGTGTCCCTTGAATACGAGGGTCGCTCCTCATGCTACTCAAGTTTAGTTACCGATAAGTTCTTGTCATAGTAAGTACATGTGTATCATAGAGAACCGTCAACGGGGTACCCCTTGTCCGATGATACGGAAGAATCCCCATATCAAAATGACAAGGCAAGCAGACAATAAGAATTTCAGCATCTTCTTATTTACCATGGGAAAATGGTGCTTTTTTCTCTCTTTCCTCTTTTCTCATCTTCTTTTTGTTTTTTCTCAATCTCTATCTCTTTTTTTATAAGAAGAATGCTTTATAGATTGCTCATTATGGTTACGCTGCAGGTTTCCAGCATGATTAGGCATGGATTAGACCAGCCACCTAGGCGTTTCTCTAACACACATACATAACTCCATGGACTTACAAGCTCCCCTTTCATTTCACACCGACGACATCCATAAACAAAAGAGCATGATATCAACTGAGTACAATGTACAAGTGCAATGTTGAAAACGTTCCCCATGACAACATGGTTCTGCTAATTCCCATCGTATAAGTGCAAGCATATACAACTTAGATGACACAATGGTTCAAGTTTATTAAGTGCAAAAAAATAAGTGTGTCATCAAGTTCGTGAGAGCTTTAATCACTATTTTTCACATAACAAGTTTAATTTGGAAGATAGATAAAAAACATGAATATACTTGGAATAACAAATTCTAATAGGTAGGTATGGTGGACTCTTTGGAATAACTTGGTTTTATTTGGAGTTGGATGCATGAGTGGAACTCATACTTGGTATGGAGGCTAGCAAAAGACTGGGAGCGACCAACTAAGAGAGCAATAATGGCAATAATCATGCAAAGCGACAAAACATCATTAATTAAAGCATAAAGTGATATTACAAGTCGAAAACTAAAGGATCATAGAGGCTATGGTGACTTGGTATAGTCATAACATGGTGTGAGCATGCGCCAAGTCAACCCAAACAAAGCATCAAAGGAGAATACCACAATATTATGCTTTAATATGCTAAAACAACGCATGATTCTTTCAAGGCAAATTAAGCAATCTCACTTGTTTATAACAAGTCATGCTACAACAAAAATCACTAAGCATAAAGCCAAAACAATTTCAAGTATGACATGACAAAGCATAGGCCATAGTAAAAAACAAGCTCCTTTTATACCACTTAAGCATGAAGTTTTCCTACTCTTTTCCAATCCAAACCAACTTATTTGAAAGAACTCACAAAGATAATAATAAATAAAGATCAGTGAGCTTGTCTCACAAATCCAAAAAGAAGAAATAAAAAGTTCTAAGCTGAAAGCACAAGAAAACTAAGGCTAAACACAGTGCTAGCAAAAGAGAACACTCACAAAACAATAAGAATGAAAACTAGAGTGTTCTAGGCAATGAATAACAGGGTGTGTCTCTCTCCAAAAGAAGTGTGTTGGGATCCAACCAACTTATTTAAGAAAACCAAACAAAAGAAAACTAAAAACAAAAACAAAGACGCTCCAAGAACAACACAATTGTGCATGAAACAATAAAAATGAAGTGTTTGGAAGAAACCTGAGATTTTTATTGATGAAGAAGGGGATGCCTTGGGAATCCCCAAGCTTTGACGCTTGTACTTCTTGTATATTTCTTGGGGTGACACGGGTGGCATCCCCAAGCTTGAGATTTAGTCTATTCTTCATCTCATTACATCATTCTTTCCTTACACCTAAAATTCTTCCTTCATACAAAACTTCACACAATCTTTATTAGCAACATTAGTGTACTCAAGATAATAAGTCTTTGGGTTCAGTTACAACACCAATAAAACTTCCATTAAACACAAGCTACCGTAGCACTTCCTTTTAAAAGTTCAAGTGATCAAAGAGAACTGAAAGAGAAAGAGATTAAGAGGCAAATGCAAATACTGGCAAAAATCTGTCAAAACAGACCAGCAGGTAAAAACCAATTTTTTCAAAGACCTTCGGTTGCTCAAATCGAAAAGTGTTGAACTAACGAAAGTTGGATAACAACCTGGGGCAGAAGCACAAACAATTACAGCTCAAACCGAAGTACATAGATTTTTCACGAATTTTTACAACGAAGCACAAAAATCTGTTTCAGGACAGCAACTTTCCCAAGCATTACTTCTCTCTCATTAGAGGTTACTCTTGGCACAACAACCACACAAAAATGATAAGGAGAGGTTATTACAGAGATAATAACTTCCAAGACTCAACTAAAACTTTTGGGTTATCTCCCAATAAGTACTTTTCTTTAACGCCTTTAAGTTAGGCATGATAGTTTGAATGATGCTCACATAAGAAACATGAATTTAGAGTAAAAGAGAGCATCAAGAAGCAAATATAAAACACATTTGAGTCTAACCCACTTCATATGGTTAGGAATCTTGTAAAGAAACAAGTCATGAAAGCAAAAAGCAACAAGCATAGGAAAGCAAAACATGTGCAACTTCAAGACTTTCAACATAAAGAGGGGAAACTTAATATTATTGAGATGCATAAAACCATGTTTCCCTCTCTCATAATAACTTTCAGTAGAATCATGAATAAAATTAACAATATAATTATCACATAAAACATTCTTATCATGAGCCACATGCATAAAATAATTATTACTCTCCACATAAGCATAGTCATTCTTATTAATTGTAGTGGGAGCAAATTCAAAAAAATAGCTATCATTATTATTCTCATCACCATAATCATCAAATATAGGAGGCATACTGTAATCATTAATTTTCTCCTCAATAGTAGGTGGACTGAAAATATCATATTCATCACTGTAATCATCATATATTGGAGGTTTGATATCATCATAAGAAATAGAATAGCTATCTTCCAAAGCTGGGGAACTAAAAAGATCATTTTCATAAAAACTAGCTTCCCCAAGATTAGACTTTTCTATAGCATTAGCAATAATGGTGTCCAAAGAATTTATACTAATAACATTGCTATTAGCATGCAAATAAAGTTCCATAGGTTTTTTAATTTTCTCTTCAAACACTTCATGTCCTAACTCAAGATAAATACTATAAAGCTCTCTAATTTTGTTGTTGTTTTCCATTAAGCCTAACTAGTGAAAATAAAAACAAGAAACAAAAAGATATAATTGCAGAATCTAAAGGAAATAACTTCGAGCACTCACACACCAACAACAGTGCTAGAAGATAGCTTAGTAGCCAGAGGATGTGAGTACCTTTTACCTTACCTCCCCGGCAACGACGCTAGAAAATAGCTTGATGTCTACGCACTTCTATTCTTGTAGACAGTTATTGGGCCTCCAAGTGCAGAGGTTTGTAGAATAGCAACAAGTTTCCCTTAAGTGGATCACCCAAGGTTTATCGAAGTCAGGGAGGAAGTGGTCAAAGGTATCCCCTCTCAAGCAACCCTACAATCAAGATAGAAGAAGTCTCTTGTGTCCCCAACACACCCAATACACTTGTCAGGTGTATAGGTGCACTAGTTAGGCGAAGAGATAGTGCAATACAAGTGGTACGGATATAAGACAACGGTGCCAGAAAATAGCTTGATGGCGTGGAAAATACTAAAGGAAAACTGAAATAAAGATAGCAGCAAGAAAACATGTAACAGATCTAGTTGCAAACGGTGTTTCAATGCTTAGAAACAAGGCCTAGGGATCATACTTTCACTAGTGAACACTCTCATGTAAATATCTTCTCTTCATGATACTACTCTGAACTACTCTCCGGTTGGACACTCTAATCCATGGTAGGGCTATAACATCACACCTCGAAGTTCGCTTTCCCCATCTAGATAACCCAACACTGTCACCTTGAGCTCTAGATGGTTCCAACAAACACCACAATTTCATAGAGACATCCAACTCCAAATATAACTCATAACAAGTATTTGTAATCTCTAGCCTAAGTGCCACCATGGTGTGCACACTGTCACTTTCACACACATGGGGAGAACAGAGATCTATTAAAGCACTTGAGTAGCAAGGTAGATCTACTTGATTACAAAGCTCATGATCACAATATGATCATGCATAGAGAGAGATGAACACATAGCTACCGGTAGAACCCTTATCCTCAAGGAAGAACTACTCCCTCATCATCATGGGAATTAGCAACGGCGATGGAGATGGCAGTGGATATCGATGGAGATGGCTCCAGGGGCACTTCCCCGTCTCGGCAGGGTGCCGGAACAGAGACTTTCTGTCCCCCAAATCTCCCCTTCGGTGGCGGCGATGCTGTGGAACTTTTTGTGGCTGGAGACTGATTCCTTAGGGTTTTCTCATTAGGAGGCTTCTTATAGGCGAAGAGGCAAGGTCGATGGAGGCCGGACGGGCCCACACCACCCCTGGTGTGGCCTGGCCTGGCCCGCACCACCAGGTGGTGTGGCTAGCCCCTGGCCCCTCTCCGTCTCGTCTTCTGGCTCTGTGTTCCCCTCGGTGAAATATTGACTTTGGCTCTTGTCCCATCCAATTCTGAGAATATTCATTTTCTGGCTTTCCTGGAACCAAAAACAGCAGAAAACAGGCAACTGGCACTGTGGCATCTTGTTAATAGGTTAGTTCCATAAAATGTGTAAAGATACTCCAAAGTGTGGACAAAACATAAGAAAGTAGATATAAAACAAGCATGGAACATCAAAAATTATAGATACATTAGCAATGTATCAGTATCGTCCATCGAAGAGGCAAGTTGTTCCACAAACGGTGCGTCGCACTTCACGTAAACACTGTTGTACTCCGGGTATGTACGATGAACGTCGTAGCTTCTAGGAAGCGTGACATTGAGGAGGAGTATTCTAGTGGTAACATGGAAGTTAAAGTCTGAGCACTTGATGTAACTAAATAAGTGGGATAGCATCCATGTGAGTTTGTAATACCTAAATGGTATGGGTTGGTAATGACGTTGTACCAACTATGTTGTTTGTAATGTATAATATGTGAAATGCATATTTGGTTCTTATTTGGATTTTGTTTTCCATTGTGTGACTAGTTCTGTGCATGAAGTTGAGCTCAGAACACATATGCATGATGTAATTATGAGTGTTCGCTTTATGTACAGGACTAGGGGGTATGGAAACGGGTGTAGAGGACGAGACCGAACAGCAGCGCATGGAGCGCGAAGCTAAGGGAAAGGAGGATGAAGACGCCAGAATGTAGGCAAATTTACTACCACCAGCAATGAGGCCATTGATGGAACAGAACTTTATGCAGTACATGCAAATCATGCAAGAGTCCCAGAACAAGTTTATGGAGGGGTTAGTAGATCGAGTGGGACATCAGAGGGAACTTGAAGGGTGTGGTGTGAGTTTTTTTGACTTTCAGAATGCAAGGCCTTTACCTTTTGCATCAGCTCCCGAGCCAATGGATGTAGAGGATTGGCTAGCAGATACCAAGAGAAAACTTAAGACTATAGGTTTCAATGATGAGGAAAAGTTGAGGTATGCAACACATCTCTTAACCGGACCTGCGACATCATGGTGGGAGAATCAGTTAGTAATGCAACCTCTAGGAAGGGAGTATACCTGGGAGGAGTTTAAGCAGAGATTCTGTGAATATCATGTTCCGGAAAGTGTTATTGAACTGAAGCGTAGGGAGTTTGAAGAACTTCAGCAGGGATACACTAGTGTTATGAAGTACATACAGGAGTTCAGTCAACTATCTCGTTATGCTGAAGATGAAGTGAGCACTGAGGAAAAAAGGAAGAAACATTTCCTGCGTGGTTTAAATCCATTTGTGAAGATGCAGCTGAGGCTATCCAATAAAGCGACTTTTCAACAGTTCCTTGATGCAGCCATCACATCTGAGGATGATTATAGGAATGTCCAAGAGGATCGAAGGAAGAGAGCAAAGAAGGAAACCAAGAGGATTTAAGCAAGTAAACCTAAACCTAATATGGAGTTCAAAGCTCGAAATAGGTCCTTTAACAATGGTAACAACCCCAATCGTGGTGCAACCACAACCAGGAGGAATGTCATTTGTCACAATTGTAAGCTTCCAGGGCACTTTAGTAGGGATTTCCTAAAGCCGGTGATCATATGCTATGGGTGTGGTCAGAAGGGGCACATGAAGCCCGATTGTCCCAAGAAACCACCAGGTGGTTGGCCTGTATCAGGCGGTGGTCAAGCAAGAGGCGGAGGTGGACAGTCTAACAGAGGAGGAAATTTTGTCAAGAATGACAATGGCAAGAGGGGCAGACCTATTGGAAAGCTAAATTGCGCAACCTTGGAGGGTGGATAACTCGGATCAAGCGGTGATACATACGCTCAATATTCTCACAAATCCTGGAAAAGTTCTATTTGATACGGGTGCAACTACTTCATTCATATTTGAAATTTTTTGTGATAAGTTCGGGATTAGAATGGAATCGCTAGAAAAAATTATGACCGTAGTTACCACTGGAGGGATCGTGATAGTTAGAAACATAAAATTAAACCAAGTCATCTCAATCTATGGTCAAACCTATTATGCGGATCTTTATGTGATTGCATTAAGGGGAGTAGCAGTAGTGTTGGGAATGGATTGGATGACTGAGTATGGGGCTCAGATCAATTCTAAGGATAAAACTGTTTCAATCAAGTCTCCAAGTGGTGGGAGGATAGTCTATCAGGCAGATAAACATAGTCATATCATGGTAGATCTGCAATTGAACTCAATGAAGGAGGTCAAATTGGAAGATATTCTTGTAGTGAAGGAATTTCAAGATGTTTTTCCAGCAGAATTACTAGGAATGCCACCTGATCGAGAAATAGAATTCACTATTAACATGATACCTGGTACAACACCAATAGCCCAAGCACCATACAATATGGGACCAAAAGAATTAAAAGATCTTAAGGAGCAAATTGATGGGTTAGCCATAAAAGGATTTATTCAGGAAAGTGTATCCCCATGGGGAACTCCGGTGATTTTTGTGGATAAAAGAGATGCAGGACGAAGAATGTGTGGTGATTATAGGAATCTCAACAATGTCACCATCAAGAACAAATACCCATTACCAAGAATTCAAGATCTGTTTGATCAAGTCAAAGGAGCTAGAGTGTTTTCCAAAATTGATCTAAGATCAGGGTACCATCAAATAAAAATCAAACCTGAAGATGTTCCAAAAACAACATTTGTGTCAAGGTATGGACATCATGAGTACCTCGTCGTACCTTTTGGATTGACCAATGCACCAGCAATACTCATAAATGTGATGAGCAAAATTTTCATGCCTTATCTGGATAAGTTTGTAAAAGTGTTTATTGATGATATTTTGATATACTCTAAGGATAAAGAAGAGCATGCAGATCATTTAAGGATAGCATTGCAAATCTTGAGAGAACATAAGCTATATGCTAAATTCAGTAAGTGCGAATTTTGGTTGGACGAGGTAGAATTTATTGGTCATGTGATCAGTAAAGATGGAATGGCGGTAAATCCTTCCAAAGTACAATCAGTGTTGGAATGGAGTGCACCAACTAATGTGAAACAAATCCGAGGTTTCTTAGGCATGGCAGGCTATTATCGAAGATTCATTGAAGGTTTTTCCAAGATAGCTGGCCCACTGACCAAATTACTAAGAAAGAATGCACCATTCATATGGGATGAGAAGAAGCAAGTTTTCAGGAATTGAAAACCAGATTAACAACCGCACCAATCCTAGCTATACCAAAAACAGGAAAAGATTACACAGTATATTGTGACGCATCCAAAGAAGGACTAGGATGTGTGCTAATGCAAGATCGCAAGGTAATTGCTTATGGGTCTAGACAACTCAAACCTCATGAAGTCAACTACCCAACACATGATTTGGAGTTAGCAGCAGTGGTGTTTGCTTTAAAGGGATGGAGACATTTTCTCTATGGAGCAAGGTGTGAACTATACACGGATCATAAAAGTCTCAAATATTTCTTTACTTAGAAGGAGCTGAATATGAGGTAGAAAAGGTGGCTGGAGTTGATCAAAGATTATGATCTTACAATTAACTATACTCCAGGAAAGGCCAATATAGTAGCAGATGCTTTAAGTCGGAAGAGTACGGATACTCAACCCATCCATAGAGAATTACCAAAATAGTTGCAAATAGATTTGGAAAGGTTCGAGATACAATTCCTAAGGACAAAAGTTTGTGTAGGCTTAGCTACCATGAGGGTTGTAGAAGAGCAAAGCAGTGATCTTCGTCATGAGATCTATCGACATCAACTTGATGATCCATTTATTGCTGAAGAAATAATAAGAATTTCCAAAGGACAAAAAATCACTTTTTCACCTAGGAGAGTATGGATCTTTATGGTTCCAAAACCGTCTTTGTGTACTAGATGTACCGGAGAACAGACAGTTGATACTCCGAGAAGCACATGAGACACCATATTTAATTCATCTAGGGAGTACGAAGATGTACATGGATCTTAAGGAATTATTCTGGTGGAATAACATGGAGAGGGACATTGCAAAATATGTGTCTGAATGCCATACTTGCCAAAGGGTAAAAGCAGAACATCAAAGTCCAGTAGGACCATTACAACCATTGGAAATTCCGGAATGGAAATGGGAAGAAATTGGTATGGATTTTATCACAGGATTACCTATGACACCGAAGCAGAAGGATATGATATGGGTGATTGTGGATAGATTCACGAAAAGCGCTCATTTTCTTCCGGTAAATCAAAAACATAATGCTGAGAAGTTAGTGGAAATCTATGTCAAAGAGATAGTTAGTAAGCACAGAGTGCCCAAGAAAATTGTATCAGATAGAGGATCTGTGTTTACTTCAGCATTTTGGAAACAATTACATGAAGCACTTGGCTCAAAATTAGATTTTAGCACCTCCTATCATCCCGAAACTGGAGGCCAGATGGAAAGAACCAATCAAATCTTGGAGGACATGTTTAGAGCTTGTGCATTAGATTTTGGAGGTTCGTGGGAAGATCATCTACCGTTGGCAGAATTTTCTTACAACAATAGCTATCAAAGTAGTCTCAAGGCAGCACCATACCAAGTACTTTATGGGAGAAGATGTAGATCACCAATATGTTGGTATGAACCTGGTAGTAGTAAGGAATTTCAACCAGATTATATCAAGGAGAAGCAAGATATCATCAATATTATTAGAGATCAATTAAAGATAGCTCGAAGTCGATAGAAGAGTTATGCTGATGAAAGTCGAAGATCGTGGCTCCAGAAGTGGGGGATATGGTATATCTCAAAGTAAGTCCAATGAAGGGAGTTAAGAGATTCAGAGTCAAAGGAAAACTAAGTCCAAGATATATTGGACCATTCAAGATACTGAGTCAGAATAGAACAATAGCTTATGCTCTTGAGTTACCAAAAAGGTTGGCTCAAGTTCAAAATGTTTTCCATGTGTCACAACTACGAAAACGTCTTAAAGTTCCCGATGATGCAATTACACATCAAGAAATTAAGTTACAAGCAGATTTGACTTATGTTGAGAAACCCTGTAAAATTCTAGAAGAGAACTGGAAAAGGTTGAGAAATAGGGCAATCAAATACTGCAAGGTATAATGGGAACATCACCCGGAGCGAGAAGCCACATGGGAGAAAGAGGATGGCTTAAAAGAAGCATATCCAGAACTATTCAGGTACACATCAGCAAACTTCGGGACGAAGTTTAATTTAAGGGGGAAGTCTATAACACCCCAGCATTTAGGAACCAACGAAGGGTAGAAATAGGAATCTGCGCATATGCATCTATTCATCTGTAAAACCCGGGTAAATTTTTTGCCAAATAAAAAACCTAAAGAGATCAGAGTTTCTTCCATTATCTAGAGAAAGGAATAGCTCTCTGAAGTGATTGCTATAAATTTTGACATGACCTTTAGGTATTATTGTGTTTTGGGGGGAAATATTTTGAATTCAAATTTGAAATTTAAATCATTTGAAAAATATTTGAAAATAAGAAGTTAGAAACATAAAGTGGTTTTCTAGAATGATGTATTAACATTGTTTGATTATATTATAGATATATTAAAGAACAATATGAATTTAAGATCAGGAAACTCAAATAAGAAATGAATTCTTATTTCTTTTCTTTATTCCATAATAATATTACAAATGGAGATAATTACACCAAAACAGAATATTACAAGGAAGTGAGTCTAATAAAATGAATCTTTATTAAATCAGAGAAATATTATTACAATATTCTTTACAAAGAGAATATAAGAAGACTACAATACAAACCTATACTACCTATCTACTCCTATACTAAGTCTTGACAATCCAGATCTTGTTCCTTCAAAATAAAATAAACCATTCAAATAGAATTAAAGGGTTAATTGGTTATGTTTACTCTCAGTGGTGAACAGTGAAGTGCACTGTTCATATTACATCCTTCAGTAATTAAAAAAGGCAAGTTTCACCAATATGTAGTATCTTTTCTTTTCAAGTAAATAGATTCAATGCCACAGTATATGCCAAGTAGAGAGGGGTAAGTTTCACCCGAACAGTAATCAGTAAAAGGATAGGAAGTGAAGGTCAGTTCACTTGATCTGATCCTCACACAGCCAAGCAGCAAGGCAACTTAGTCATCTAACTGCATGTTGTGTGCTATCGGCATAGCAACAACAGTCCAAGCAGTCAAAAGGAAACACTCAGCTGTGGCACAACCACTAGTGATCACATTCTATCTCCACTTTCTCAAGCACACGACGAAAACACAGTGAGCCTGTCCACTTTCCAAACTGACAGTGCTACTGTCAGTACCAATTACATTAAGCAGTAAGTGAAAACCACACCACTAGAATCAATAGCCAACAGTTAGCACCATATCATCACCACAGATACTTCTACATCATTCATTAACCCCAATAATCAACACAGAGGGATAAAACCCTAGCAGCACAGATGAACCCTAATTAGGGATTTCTCACCATAAGCACCCACAGAGTTGTAAGGGAGAACCAGAGGGGGAGAGAGATAGACATACCCATAGTCCTCGCTGAAGTTTAGAAAAGGAGGCAGAGGGGCCGACAAGCACACACGACGACATAGGGAGCACCCTAGGGTGCTACAACCCGCGCCGAGCCATGAGGCGGCAGCCACAACCACACGAGCAGCAGCGGAGACACCATAGGGCAACTGAAGTCGCGACACAACATCACAGAGGCGGCGGAACACCACATCACCGGCAATTACCAAACCCTAGGGTTCGAGATGGAGGCGACCTGGCCAGAAGGAGCGCCCAGCTACGAATCGAACCGGACCAATCGATGGAGCAGCGTCGACTACCCCATCGTGCACTAGGGCGGCGGCCAGAGAGGCCTGGGAGCCCAGAATCGCGCGATAGTGGCATCGGCAGCACCGCGTCTCCACGGGGGCGCGAGAGAGGAAAGGGAACGCGTGAGAGAGAGAAGCGAGTGGTAGTGGGCCACTCATTCAAAGAGGATTTGGCCAGCCCAATTGGGCCAAGTCAGGGCTGAGCCAGCCCAATGGGCTAGGTCCAAATTTAAAAGAGAAAAGCTAAGTAATTTATCAAAAAACTAAAATACCCCTAGGACTTAAAAGGTTCTAAGATATAAAATAAAAATCCTAAAAAATATAAATAAAATACCAATGATATCACAAAGATGTCCTATATTTAAGAAAAAATAAATAAATAGGGTTTTAGATAATTAAATTTAGAATTGTTATTATTGTTGTATATTCCTCTAGAATTTTATAAAAATATACAAAACACTTAAATTGAATAAAATTCATTTTTAAGACCTTAAAAGGAGGTACTATTATAGAAAAATATTAGTTTGTATTTTTGAAATGTAAATCAAGTGTGATAAAAATAAAGTCCTATTTCCTTAAAGAAATTTTAGTTAAACATTTAAAAGAGTTAAAAATTAAATAAATTCATTTTTAAACTCTTAGAGTAATACTAAGTTATCATAATAATACTAAATATAAAGAATTATATGAATTTGATGATTTTTGAGTAATACCTTTCTTTTTATTGAAAGAAACATAAAACCTTTATAAGGTGGGTAAAACATGCAAAGAAGGAAGATAATAAATCATTGCATGACATTACCATGCATTGCATATTGCTTCTTTAAATATTGTCCTTATCGGGCAATAATGGTTTTCTGTAGAAACCGGAGCTCAAGGTCAAGTGGAAGTATCCGACTTCACTACCTTGCAGTCACAAGGCAAGTTCATCACTTGCTCATGTCCTTTGAAGAGTCTTTATGAAAGTATTTAAAAATTGTGTGTTATCATCTATATTCCAAAATAAACAGAAAATAAGTATTTTCCCAAACAAATGAAATGCTATTATCATCCTAAGTGATGATAAATATTAAGAATTGTAGTGGAATCTAGGATTTTAGTTGCAGAACATATATGACTTAATAACCCACGACATCAGTGATTCTAGCATCGTATATTACGCGTTAACCATAAGATTTCGAATAGGAAGGAGAAGTCAGCTGGATCTTCTTCCTTTCGCATGGACGGATGACCTGATCATGAGGCTGAGGATTTCCCGTGGATAAATCTAGCACATGGGTGGAACCCCTTAGTTTCTCGTGATTTTGGTGTCTAGATTATCTTGAGAGGTTGTTAGTGGTTTATCTGGTCCTTGAAGGGAGCTTGCCAGGGCATAACCATCTCATAGAGTCTTTAGGTGCCTACCAGAGTTATAGCTGGTCCTATAAGGGGCTTGACAGAGGTGGGGCATGTCTTGGAGGGTCGTGTCTTCATGCAGGGTCGCGGAGAGGGGCAGTGATTGGCTTGGATCACCTACTAGGCCCCACATCACGGAATTGTGGATGGGAAAGTACGTCCGGTTGTGCAACAAGGAGTTGATCTCTTATAGGTAAAGCAACGCACCTCTGCAGAGTGTAAGAACCGTGACATGTTACTCCATGTTCCAGGAAGGAGCTACGAACGCGACAGGAAAGGAACTCCATGAAGTTCTGGTCAACCTGTGAAGGCTGATGGGCATAGTTTTTGGATAATAAAATCAATCTTTGAAGAAATGTTTACTAAAACTACATAGTACCAAGGACTTATAGTCCGAGGTGGTAGTTAGAGCATCAAACTTCCCACCTTGCATATAGTGAACTTGCTGGGTAATGCTATTACTCACTCTTTCCTTTGAACCCCTTGCTAGACTTTGGGGGCCAAAAAGATGACCAGGTGTATGCTACGGAATCTAGAACGACGTCTATTATGTAGAGTCGGAGCTGTCCGATGGAATCGAAGGGGTGGACTACGGGATACACTATGGAGCTGAAGACAACGAGTCAGAGTAGTTGTCAGGCTGGAGCGTAGTTACCTAGGTTCAGCCGAGCAGCACGAACCCTATAGAATAAGCTATGGAGCTCACGTCTTTATTACCTTTTTTTTGTTCTTTCGCTGAACTTATTAAATAAGTTATATGGTTTGTAAGTTTGAATCACTTGAAGTCTCGAACTTCTGGTATTGTAATAATAATGAAGTGTGTATGTTTGTAATATGGATCCGCAATGTTTCTGTTGTACCACTCTGAGGGATGCGATATTTACAGAATGGTGTTCTGTGGATGTCATGTCAACGACTATAGTATACTACACATGCAGTGGTATGCTGGGTCACCGCAGATGGCAAAGTCTTAAAGAGGCCTAAGCAGCTATTGAGAAAGGCTTAGTGAGAATTGAACAAAGCCATGAATGCCCCTGTAATGGACGAGAGTGAATCTAAAGCAAAAGTAAAAGTGCATGTGTGCCCCCACGTGTGGTTTTGGTATTTAATGACAATCTTTATGGACTTATGTTTGCATTGAGTTTTACTTGTAGGATTTGTCCATAGGCAATGCTTGAACCATATGTTGGCTTCATGGTTGGGAAAAGAAGAAAGTAAAGAAGATCAAGTGATGACCAAGGTGTTCAAGGAGAGATCCAAATATTGGTCATGTGAGAATTGAGCCTATGGCAAGTGTGTCTTGAAAGAATAAGTTGGAGCGACATCTCTTATTTACCTTCAAGACACCAACATAATGAAGAAAGAAAAAATGATGTGTAAGTTCAAGATGGGCCATCTTGAAGAGATCATTTGCTTGAATCTTGCCATCCTATGGTGATCATGGATATGGGAAGATGATATGCCCAAAAGAGAAGCTCTACCATAGTGGAGTATGGGGAGCAATTTGCAAGTCTTCACCAAGCTAGCGCAATCAAGAAAGGTGTTCCATCTTGAGGTGGAGAAGATCATCATCATCAAGCTCAAGTGCAATATGCACAAGGTAAAGGTATAACTCTATAGGGTTTCCTTCTTACCGGTCTCGTGGTGTTAGTTAGAGAGACCGGTTTATAGGATAGATACTGTACTATGAAGAGGGGCTCTCGAGTGAGTAACTTGATCATATCCTTCAGAGAGAGCTCAAACCTTTGCATACTTGGCATCATATTTCTTGGTTGTTATTTTGATCTTATCCATGTGAGGTTCTAGAGCTTGTGGTAATATTCATAACAAGCTCTAGTTCATCAAAAAGGGATTTCCCTTTATACCTTTTTTATGGTTTCTCACCAAGAGAGGTATCTCATATTATAATACATGAAATGTTTTATCTTGTTGGGTAGCTCTTGTCTTCCTATTTCCAACAAAATTGGTTTTAGATCAATCGGAGTTTTCAAACTCTAGATATCTCTAGTTGAAGTTTTGCCTCTGGCTGGATTTTTTCCGGAGTCTCCGGTGTGCTGCGGGCCGGGATCTCTGGTGTGTAAAGACCGGAGTTTCCGGTGTGTGCAGTCCGGAGTTTACGGTGTGCTTTGTCTGGAGTTCCTGCTAAATCTCTGGAGGGAGCGTCAAGACTAGGCCCTAGACATTCTGATAGGTGGTCCGGAGATGGACCGAAGACTAACCGGAATCTCCGGTGTAGATCGGGATCTCCGGTGTAGATCGGGATCTCCGGTGTGGTTTTTCCCCAATGGGCAGAAAACGGTCTGAAGTGAGTGGGCCTATATAAGGGGCCCTTCTTCCCCATTGCTGACCTTCTTGAGCTTGCTATCCCTCAATCCCTCCATTGATTCTTGCATATTCTTGAGGGATTTGAAAGAGGAGATATAGATCTACAACCCCACCAATCAATCTCTCCTCTAAGTGAGGGGAACATCTTGGGACCTAGATCTTGGAGTCTTTTGTGGATTTCCTCCATTGTTCTTCCTCTCTTATTCCCCATAAGCTTTTGTAGCTTTGGTGGAATTTGGGAGAGAAGGATTTGAGCACTTCTTGTGTTCTTGCCATTGCATTTGGTGCATTGTTTTGAGTTCTCAGTGAGGATTCAATTGGGTGAAAGGTGAGAAGCTTTTTACTCTTGGGTTCTTGGAACCCTAGACGGTTTAGTTGTTTTGCAGGTTTGTGGATTACTTGGGGCCTCCAATTAAGTTGTGGAGCTTTTCCCAAGCTTGTTTGTTGGGAGCCTCCAATTGAGTTGTGGAGAAGTGCTCCAATCTTGTGAGAGGTTATGGATTGCCATCGACAAGTGCATCGATAGTGGAAGTGTGGATCGATCCCGTTGGGGTGAGATTCATAGGAGAACAAGGGAGGTCTTTTGTGGCGTTGGTGGTTTGATACCACCCCTCTCCAAACAAGACGTACTCCATTGTTAGGAGGAACTCGGTAAAACATCATCGTCTTCGCGTGCCTCGGTTATCTCTACACCCGAGTTATTACTTATGCACCTTACTTTATGATAGCCTTCGTGCTTGAAGTCTATATATTGCTATCACATAGTTGCTTGTCTTGTTTAGCATAAGTTGTTGGTGCATATAGGCGAATCCTAGTTATTCTAGGTTTTGTGCTTAACAAAGTAAACGCTAGTTTAATTCCACCTTTGTTGAGTCACTCTCGTAAAAGTTTTTAAAACACCTATTCACCCCCTCTAGGCGACATCCATGATCTTTCAAAAAGAAATGGCGAACCTGATTGAAATTTTATTAGAGCAAGAAAAAGTTCATTAGGATCAGAGATCAAGAGCTAATTGGTTACAAATGAGTGATCGAAATACTTCTTTTTTCCACAATTTTTCTTTAGCTAGGCGCAAGAAGAACTTTATCAAGAAGTTGAATAATAATCTAAATGATTGGATGGAAGGTACGGAACCACTTAAGCCAATTATTTTTGATTACTTTTCTAATTTGTTTACTTCAGAAGTTTTTGCTACTGATCCAACAATGCATAGAAAAGATTCTACCTAGAGTGACTTTGGAGATGAATGAGAAGCTGCTGAACCCCTTTACTACCGAGGAGGTTAAAAAATCAATTTTCAATAATGGGGATTTTAAGGCCCCTGGCCGGATGGTATCCTTGCTGTTTTCTATAAAAAAATCTGGAATGTTTGTGGGGAGGAGATTACCCTGCAGGCATTGGATACTAGGGTAATACCTGATGGATAGAATGACACTAGTGTGGTACTCATACCAAAAGTTGATGATCCTGAACAAATCACTCAATTCTATCCTATTAGTCTATGTAATGTTATCTAGAAGATTATATCCAAGATTCTAGCACTCCGGCTCAAGGATGTCTTACCTAATGTTGTTTCTCCCACTCAGAGTGTGTTTGTCTCGGGATGCCTCATTATTGACAATATTCTTGTGGCTTACGAATGTGTGCACTCTATAAAGAATAAAAGAAGCGGGAAATCATGATACTGTGTGGTGAAGTTAGATATGCATAAGACATATGATCGTGTGAAGTGGATTTTTCTGGAAAACATGATGAGGAGATTAGGTTTTTATGAGAGATGGATCTTGTTGATGATTGCATGTGTCAAGTCTATGAGATACCAAATGCGATTTAATTCTGAGGAAACGGAGATGTTTACCCCTACTAGAGGTATTCGGGAGGGGGGCCCTCTATCTCCTTATTTGTTCCTTCTATGTGCGGAAGATTTATCTAGTTTACTGCTGCATGAAGAAGTTGGTGGCATCGACGGGTTTAGGGTGTGTAGAAATGCACGTTAGTTTCACATCTACTATTTGCTAATGATTCCCTTATTCTCATGAAAGCTGATATGAACAATGCTACTTCCTTGTAACAAGTTCTGGATACCCATTGTGCAAATTCGGGGCAACTGGTGAGTGTGGCTAAGTCGAGCATTTTCTTTTCCCCTAACACACATGTGGTAATCAAGGCATAAATTTGTGATACTTTGCATACTGATACTGAAGCTATATCAGATAAATATCTTGGTCTCCCAACAATTGTGGAGGCTGATAGGAGTGATTGTTTCTTACACTTCGTAGAGAGGATTATAAAAAGAATAAATGGTTGGAAAGAAAAGTTATTATCTATTGGATGGAAGGAGATCTTACTGAAGGCGGTGGCACAAGCTATTCCGGTTTTTGCCATGTCCGTCTTCAGATCCCTATTGGGATATGTAAGAGGTTGATGGATGCCATCTCATAGTTCTGGTGGGGAGATGATAACAATAGAAAAACATGCACTAGCTTGCCTGGTGGAAATTGTGCTCTCCAAAGATCGAAGGGGGCATGGGATTTAGGAATTTCCATTCATTCAACTTAGCTATGTTGGCCAAAATAATTTGGAGACTGATTAGTGACCCGGATTCTCTTTGTGCAAGGGTGTTGCGGGCCAAGTACTACCATGATGAAAACATTCTCAAAAGCAGGTCCTAAGGCTGGCTCTTCTTTCACGTGTTAGATCTTGCTAGCTGGACTTGCAACTTTCAAAAGAGGCATGATTTGGAGGGTAGGCAATGGGAAATGTATTAATATTTGGAGTGACCCATGGACCCCATCAAGTTGTGACAGAAAAGTGTTGACGCCGAGGGGTGCCGCTATTCTCACAAAGGTTGCTGAGCTAATTAACCCTGTCACCGGCGGGTGGCATGAGGAGATCATAATTGGATTATTTTGTCCTGTGGATGTTGGCCGTATACTCCAAATTCCGATTAATACGCAGGGTTTTGAAGATTTTTGCATGGAAGTTTACCAAGCATGGACGCTACTATACAGTACGATCTGGTTATCATCTTGAATGGAAACATAAGTTTGGACAACCGACTCATCTATTGTCTTTGCCTAGAAGCTCAGCAAACAACCCTGTTTGGAAAATTCTCTAGAAATTAAAGATTCCTAGTAAAGTTAAAATATTTGTGTGGCGGGCATTCCATATGGTATTCTGCCACTGAAGTGTATCCTAGTTAATCGTCACATTGGGGATAGTGGTGAGTGCCCAATATGCAGACAAGGTGCGGAGGATGTTGCGCACATGCTATTTAAATGCCCAGCTGCGCAAGAAATATAGGAGGCGTTGGGGCTGCATGAAATAATAGAGGAAGCAATGACTTTGGATAGATCCGTCTCAGTAATTCTTGAAAATATGATTCGACGCTCCGACACGCAGCCAGGTGTGGAGCAAATTGACCTACGGGAGACAGTGGCTATAGCCTGTTGTTATTTATGGTGGATGCGACGTTGTCGTACCCAGAATGAGGACGTGCCACCAACGCATAAGTGTAAAATGTCAAAGACACTATCTAAGCCATCATCCTCAATAGGAGCAAAATGGACGAGACATGAACCTCGACATGTAAAGGTGAATGTTGATGCTTCTTACCATTCCGACGTCTGTGCAGGTGCGGTGGGTGCCGTGGTGAGAAACTACCAAGAAAATTTCATCGCGGCGGTTAACCATTATCTCCCTTATATGGCATCGTCAGCGATGGCAGAGGCACTTGCAATGGAGGAAAGCTTATCATTGGCAGTGGCAATTGGATGCAATAGAGTGGAGGCTGAATCCGACTCTACTAAGATCGTCGACGCATGCTCTGGCCAGGAGGCATGGTGGAATGAGTCGGCGGCGATCTTCCTGGATTGCATGGATTTGTCGCCTAATATTGGTACTGTCAATTTTCAACATTGCGCGAGGGAAGCAAACGAAGTGGCTCATGAGTTAGCTAAGTTTAGTTTTGAGAATAAAAGTTCTTATAATTGGATCGATGGGCCCCTTAGTTTCATTTTGCAACCTCTTGTAAACGATGTAACAATTGTGTGATGGCCTACAAGTTTTAGACGCACTATTTTTCCTTACCAGGGTACCTAAGAGCGTCTATAATGGAGCCCTTAAAAGAGCCAAACCTGTGAAATTCCGGGGAGAATACGGGCTGTGGGCCGAGAGGCCGAGCTAACCGAGCCTGTAAAGACCCCAGCTCGTATTCTTTTTTCATGGTCCCCCTTGAACCACCCTTCGCAGCCCCTACAAGTAGTGTGCGTGCGGGCGGATACAGTCCAACCCGCACGCCGCCGCTGCACAGCAAACCCTATCCCCCTATCGCCACCGTGCATACCAACCTCCTCCGGCGAGCGAATCAGGCCACAACAGTTACGGATCAACGACGACGCCCTCACCATGTCAATGCTGCACGGCGGATGCGGGCAGGGAGGAGGCCGTAGCGGCGAGGAGGAGGTGGTGGCCGACGGCCGCTCCCGTGATCGTCCCCGCATCCCTGCTCTGACGAGGCGGCCGCGAAGCTAGTACGGTCCATCAGGGCCAAGCGTCGGGTGGCGCTGGGACCAACAGGGTCTCACGGCCGCCGGGCGCCAGATGTCGCAGGCCTGCCCGAAGCGGAGGAGCCGCGAGCTCTCCTACCCCCTTCCGGCGAGGCATCATACTCGTCCTCTTCATCGTGCCCGAAGCAGATGCGCCGCGGCGACGAGGAGGAGATGGATCAGCTGCTGCGCGCGCTCGCTGAATCCAAGGCGGATGTGGAGGAGCGGGGCCACCGCGAGTGGGAGGAGGTGGAGGCCGCCATCGCCGCGGTGAACTTGGCCTGACGCGCCGAGGAGGTGGAGGCCGAGGCGGTCGCGGGCGGATCCAGAGGCGGCGCCGACGAGGAGATGGAGGCCGGCGTCACAGACAACGATATGGAGGTGGAGATCGTCGTCCTCGATGACTAGTTGGCCATCGCGGAGCTCTGGTCTTCATAGAGAGCTCGATTTTGGCCACACGTGGATGCGCCGGCGTCCCTGACGAGCTCACTCCCCTATTTAAGTTTTTTTTAATGATTTTGATGTATTTTGTATGAGCTGCTCTATCTGCTGACGAACTAGTGCATTCGCGTGTTAAATTTCTCGCCGGAGTTTTTAAAATTCAAATTTGCGGGTTGATTTAACGGGCTCTAGCCTGCGCCAATAAACTCGAAGCTTGTACTCGTGATTTACAGACTGGGCATTTAAGGATTCCATTAGAGATGCTCTAAGGGGACTGAAAGATTTTAATAAGACGGCTTGCATGCTTAATATATGATGTTTTTTTAAAAAAAGTTTTTATTTTTTTCCTATGTTCAAACCATGCAACTTGATCAGGCGATAATCCTGTTAATCACGCCATGACGTCAAATACTTCCGATGCGCACGCTCGTTTCAGAGGAACATGACGCAACTGAAATTCTATGCTGGAGATCCTCGCCTAGATACAAGAGAGGGGAGGAGAAGCTCGAGTGGGAGATTTTTTCTAACCCTAACTCCCTTTTGGTACAAGTTTATTTGTGGAGATTAGAGGGGATAATTTCCACCAAACACTAAATCCCCACCTATGTCTAAAAACATGTTTGGTTCTAAAGTATTGGACTAGTTTAATCCTCTTTTATTCCCATTTTTTTTAAGTTCTAGTGTATTTTTTTCAATATCCAACACACTACCTATACCTATGCATTGGTAGAGTTGGGTTTTATGGGGATTAGAGGGTTATCCCCGTTAATCCTTAAAAAATACTAGTACAAACAAGGCCTAAGGTTTAGTTTGTAAATGTGCCATCAGCCCATCCCCCAACTGCATCTCGTCCCTTACGTTGACATCTAATGGCCCATACGCGTCAGGTGCAGCTGTTGCAGGAGCTGGGCTGGTTCACTGGATACTCTCTCGCCGGCACCAAGCGGTCCAAGCGCGAACCGCCGCCGCGTCTGCTTTTGCGTTCCAGTCAGAAGTAGCTAGGGTTTCTTACCGTGCCGCCGCCGCGGCCAATCCTCAACGTCGCAGGCCCGCCGCTCAGCATCCGATCCGCCGCCGGAGGGACTCTCTCTTGCGGGCGGAGATGAAGCCTGTGGTGGGGATCGTGGTCTCGAACAAGATGCAGAAGTCGGTGGTGGTGGCGGTTGACCGCCTCTTCCTCAACAAGGTGTACAACCGCTACGTCAAGCGCACCTCCAAGTTCATGGCTCACGACGAGGCCGGCGACTGCAACATCGGCGACAGGGTCAGTAACCGCCTGCTCGCTCGAACCCCTCCCTCTGTTAACTGTGATGCTGCATTTGATTAGGCTATTGCATATGAAGTCATCTGATTTTCCGACTCATTTCTGCGTTATCCGATTGAGGTTCAGTTTTTTGTTCTATATGCCTATTTGAACGATGTAATGAGTGTTTGAATTCAATTTCTTCATGTCTAGAGTAGTTCAAATTTAGTGGTTTTGTGATTGATTATTTTATGGTATAGAAGGTAATTTTATTATGCTCTTCGTTGGACCTATGGTTCATACATAAAGACGGGTGAAAATATGAAACAGTTTCAGTGTTTGTGTGTACTGTACTCTACTACTAGAAGGACCTTGCACGCATTGCTGTGCCGTTCCCACTAAGTCACAGGTGGCAAGCAAAAACAAAGTATCAATGACACTAAAAGCGAAAAGATTCACTAACTATTTAGAAACTATGGTTTTTGAAATGGTTTTGATACAACATAAGAAGCTTCAGAAAAGCAAATGAAAGTATGAAGAACAGGTGTATGAGTGTTAGCATAAAGGAGACCCTTGAATGATATTTGCAACACCAAATTTTACAATATCAGACAACACAGCTGCTTTTGTTTATGCCTTAATGGCTAATCATCCACTGAATGAGCCTGCATGTGTGTTCGTTTCTTTTCTGCTTCATAACAGAGCATCTTTTGCGCCCGACAACCTGACAATGCCACAAACATCTAAATTAGTTTTAGAGTGAAAGGCAAATTGCTGTAGTGTGACATAAACACACAACAATCATTTGATCCCTGATCGTTGCAGTGACCTGTTTATTTTTAAGTAAAACGCGCACATCGTTTGATCTGAATAATTCCCATGAAGGCGGCGGCGATCTCCTTGACTGTGCTCCGCTGCGCCGACCTTCCGCCGCTGTAGCTCACAGTCGCCTAGCTCCACGACGCACACATGGCCGCCACCTGGTCAGCCAGCAACAACGCCTCGAGCTCCGATGACACGTCCATGCAGTCCAGCAGGTAGTCCGGCGTTGGTGCCTCCCCATGCATGGCGTGGTACACCGAGTCCCCCACGCTCGCCTTCCCGATCTTTGAGAACAGTGGCACGAATGACCCTGGCACCTCGCTCCATGTCATAGAGCTTTCCGTGTAGGCAGTACTTGTGGTGCAGCTGGAGCCTTAGAATCCTAGCCAACAAGAATTCACACAAAGATCATCACTACAGAGCCTATCAAATAGGCCATCAGAGCAGAAAACAAGAAAGAAGGACGTATTTGAGCATGTCGGTAATGACCATATGCTTGGTGTGGTCGTATGGCGGCTGGACGCTCTCGAACGCCTTGAGCCTGGCAAGCGCGGCCTTGCCGCAGGGGGCTTGTGCGGGATCATGCCGCGGATGGTGCGCCAGAAGATGTGGGACGGGGCGCGGAAGTGGATGGCCTGTGCGAGGGCTTGGTGTTCATTCGCTTGCGGAGGAAGCGGTTCTGCCAGAACACCGCTGTTGATGGCTGCGGTAGCGGCCTTCTGGACTCTACCAAGTGGTGGTTAGGTTTCTCCTCGGGGGCGGAAGTCGAGGTAGTGATGGGGAATGGGTAAGGGAGATCCAAGCAGAGGCGGGCCGGTGATGCGCGCCGCTGAATAGAGATGGAGGCACCCAGAATCAGAGGCGGTGTCAGGGATGAGACATGGGTCAAGATCAGTGGGGATCGTGAAATGCCGAGGAAGATGGCCTGCCCTCTCACCCAGAGTACTGGACCCACCAATACGAAACCGACCTATGCGGTCACCACTGCCTAACAACTGGAGAAACCAGAGGCTCTCAATTCTAGGAGCTTAGTGCTCCTTAGGGATTATATATTTTGGAAAATCCTGCCAGGTAAGCTGGCTGGTCAGTAGTTTGTCAACTGTTTCTAGTATAGAGCATACTCTTAAATGTTATATACTCTTCGTTGGACCTACGGTTCACACATAAGGAGGGCTAAAATATGAAAGCAGTTTTAGTGTTCGTGTCTACTCTAGTTTTATGAACTTCAGAAAATCCTGCTGGTTAAGCTGGCTGATTCGTAGTTGTCAACTACTTCTGGTATGCTCTTGACTGTTATTTGTTCTTTGCTGGACCTATAGTTCATACTTAAAGAGAGGCTAAAGTACAGAAGTAGTTTTAGTATTCGTGTCTACTGTGCTATTATAATTTTTGGGAAATCCTGCCAGTTAAGCTGGGTGACTAGTAGTTATCAGTTGTCAACTAGTTATAGTATACTCTTTGTTGTACCTCTGATTCATATATAAGTGCTTGTGTCTACTCTACTGTTACAATTTTTTGAAAATCCTGCCAGTGAAGCTGGCTGATTAGTACTCCCTCCATTTCACAATATAAGATGTTTTAGCTTTGTGAAGCAAATGTATCTAGACTTCTTTTAGTATGTAGGTTCACTAAGGGTTAGAGTGAGTCTACACACTAAAAGAGGTCTAGATACATTTTCTTCACAAACCTAAAACATCTTATATTTTGAAACGGAGGGAGTAGTTGTCAACTATTTCTAGTGTACTCTTGACTCTTGTATGCTCATTGTTGAACCTATGGATATATTACATAAATGGAGGCTGAAATATAAAAGAAGTTTTAGTTTCCATGCCTACTCTACTACTCCCTCCGTTTCGAATTAGATGTCGGAGATTTATCTAAATTCACATATATCTATACACAAAAACGTGTCTAGATACATGCGAATCTAGACAAATCTCCGACATCTAATTCGAGACGGAGGGAGTATTATAATTTTTAAAAAATCCTGACAGTTAAGATGTCTGATAAGTAGTTCTCAACTTTCTCTAGTATGTGTTAAAGAAAATATCTCTAGTAGTATGTGTTAAAACAACTATCTCTAGTATGTTTTGACCATTACTAGATCATTTGGGCCTCAGGGCTGCGTGTAATGTTCTCCAGGCTTGGTCATGTATTGGGACGGAAAAATAGCTGAAAATCAGGGCTGTTGCTATCCGAGGGATCATGTAGTTATTGTCAGACTATGGCTGGACAGTTGTCTTATATTGTGTCACCTTTAGTTGTGTACTCCCAGTTTTGGCTGTTGATAGAGGATTTTCTTGAGATGGCAACCATATGGTTAATGGAGATTACACTTGATCCTGTAGAATTAGTATTGTTCCTTCTGCCTGCACAGTTACTTCTAAACACAATAAATATTGTACAAATCCCGTCTTGCATGAACTTTGTGAATTGTTTTAGAAATCTTTTCTAGTTCAAAATTTAAACAGTACTATTATCTACTTGTGATGTCAATACAACTAAATTGCTAGAGTACTATGCAGTTGGTGATCTTTCAGTATAAATATTAGATAGTGAAGCAAACTATGTTCATATGTGCTGTTGTAGCTTTGAAATTTAAAGCCCCATCGAAGGAACATGACTGATTTATTACCAGCACACTACTAGCTTTCTATGCTACATATCAATCAGTACAAGGTTTTCGACATGTAACGTGATGGCAGTACTTTATTTTTCTGTACTTCAGTCTGTGATATTATCATATTATTATCAGCTGAAGCGAGCTAGGTTGAGCAGTTTATTTCTTCGCATATTCAATAAACTAAAAGTTCAAGCTTTCCGGAGCTCCAATGCCAAGTAAGATAAGTCTGTCTGACCTTTTTGGCTTCTAAGCTGAAGTTTCAGTAAGCTAGCTAGCTTATTGGAGAAATCCAATCTAGGTTTTGTGATCTTTAGAGTAAACAGTTACCTCTTGAACATATGTGTAATGACAGTGGAATTAAGTAATGCCAATTTTTTTCTCCTTCGTAATATTCTAGGATACAATGTGTTTTGGCAGCCAAACATTTATAAATGTGAAGGAAGATCTGATAGACAATCCTATGTGAAGGATATTGCCATAATGTTAGCATGTGATCTCTCCAAGTATTGCTTTAAGCAAGTCGTGAAGCCATCCGGCTATATTGATCGATCAATTAGAATCCCTAAATCCCGTGTCCATCTAATCCCCAGGAATAACCCTGGTCCAATTGTCTACTGGAAACATGAGCCATGTCGAGGCTAATGGGCCCTCTTAGCATGTCAGCTCATGAAGACGAGAAGTGGGGTGAGCTGTATCGAAGCAGGTCTGACTGGATAAGGAGTTTAGGCTGGTGCAGAGTGAAAGTTCATTCTAATAAACATTGTGTTACTTGAAAAGATAGCTTAGACTTGGTGTTGTGTGCATCTTACATCAGTAGAGGTGGTGACTGCAATTTCCTCGCAGTGTGTTTTCTGCTAATTTTTGCTTTAAGCACCCAGAGATCCACATCACCATGGGAGTGATTTGTGTGACTTGGCTATGAAAAGTTACACTGAAATGGCAGACATGCAGTTGTTCTGTCAATGTGTTTGCAATGTTTTGTCGTGTGATATATTTTGTTTATCTGCTGCGTTCGTTTTGTATACTATGATTCGTTTAAGGCGTAACATAAACTACAACCGTTTTTCTTCTCTGAGGATACCTCTTTTTATGATGGCTGGATGATATCTTTTCAGGTTAGGCTGGATCCTTCTAGGCCTCTGAGCAAACATAAGCATTGGATTGTTGCTGAGGTTCTTCGCAGAGCTAAGATGTATGTCCCGCCACCTGCAGCAACAGCTTCTGGTGCACGTGGTGCCACAGCTCAACAAACTGCTACCAAGTCATCTGCTTGAAGATCCTCTGAGGCAAACGAACATGTGCCGTTCAAAATGTCTGTTCTTTTCCTTGTGGGTGCAGTATTGGTCTGAACTCCGAATGGGGGGGAAGGGGGGAGGAATAATCTGGTGGTGTTATTTTTTCTTCAGTTTTGGTTTAATTCTGTCTGATCGGGCATGCCCGCAGCTAGAGGCCAGTGAAGATGTAATTAACAGCATTAACAGAACCAGTGGGTTCATGACGATGATGATACTTCTTCACTTTATTCCTCGTTGGTTGCCATCTTTTGAGCCATTGCATTCCCTCAGTTTTCTTGCGTTCTTATATAAGTACATCCATGGCAGCGTATATACAGAACGTGTACTTCATGCACGGGAATTCTAGTGTTTTTACACTTTGTTGGTAGTGAAGTTGCTGTAAAATAATTCCATGGCTGCATGTCTAAGCACCATCTCACCAAATGTACAACTGCTCGTACTGATATGTATAATTCCATGGACGGTGTATGTTCAAGTTTGTTGTAGCACCGCCTCTTTGACAAAATCTCATACGTGTATTTCCTCACAAGAGATATCCCATATACCAAATACTCCCTCCGTTTCAAAATTTCAAAATATAAGATGTTTTAGCTTTGTGAAAGGAATATATCTAGATTCCTTTTAGTGTGTAAGTTTATGTAGGTTTAGAGTGAACCTATATACTAAAAGAGGTCTAGATACATTTTTTTCACAAAGCTAAACAACTTATATTTTAAAACGGAGGGATGTGCTGAATTATTCATCCACGTACACTTACACATATACCACCTTCAATGCGTAGAGTTGATCCAAACACGGGCTAGTAAACATCATAGCATACCAGTTTTTATAGAAGACCATACAGGCATCTCCAGCAAGCAGGCCGACCCAAACGGTACTTCCGTGTCCCAACCGATCTGATTGGACGCGAGCAGCAGGCGGTGCGACGCATCCAGATCAACTTCTACGGCTCAATTCATCGGCGCATTAAATTTAGGCAACAATTATGTTGGGCTGGACAGCGTGCGAACCACGCGAGTGTCCTCCAATCGACAGCTACGGTTGGGGCTTATGTATAAGTGAAATATTAATAGTAATCCTAACTTTTCATTAGATTTGACAATGCCGTTACAAAAAGACCTAGGTAAATAAAAAAGGCCTATACTATTGGTTGTCACTCCGGCAACGGCGACTGACGAATGGTTCACCCCCGTCGATCACCGCTCGCGTCGCCCAGATGGCGCGCTGCTGGTGCCAGTCAAGGGCGACGTTGCGGTGGCACTCAACTGTTAAGTTTGCAGCATAGAAAACAATTTTTTTCCTACGATATAAACATCTAAGCACCAAGATCTATCTATCTAGATACAATCAATGGGTGGATATACATCCATAGAGAACATACCCTTGAAGATCGCAAAACATTGTTAATGAAATTGATTTCATGGTTGATGTAGTTGTACACTTGCCGATATCAAGATCATGATGAAGTCCAGCGAGTCCAGCAGGTACATCACCAGCAAATCCAGCACCGCAAATCAGCGGTGCATCCGTGATCGCACACACGTCCGGTACCCGACAACCTCCGTCCCTCGCTCCAGCAAAGCAGCGGAAGCAGCAACTCTTTTCCAGATAAAGCCACCAGAAATATGTATCTCGCTAATCCAAGACCATGAGGAATAATTTTTAGAGGGAGAGAGAGATCCTTCACGAGGAGGTGTGTGTGAGATGGAGTGAGAGGGGTGCATTTTATAGGAGGGGGCAGCCAAAGGCCATGGCGTGACAACCATGGTGGGTGCCCCACCTCTTCCTCATTCATGTGGGTGGAGCACCCACTCACACAAAAGACCTCCACTCAAAATTCCACTCACACATGCATTAATTTTCTACTAAAATTAATATATATCTCATTTAATAAAACTATTTTATTTATTTTATTCAAATTTTTATTAATTACATTAATTAACAAACATTCATATAAAACCCCCTGCAACATTTCAATATCACATGCAAAACCAGTTTCTGCAATTTCACCCGAAACAATTCTGGTTTCCATCGAAATGATTCCAACGCTTTCTTGAATCTTTATCTGAAACATATTTGCTCTAAACGGTGTCCATATCCTTAAGTGTGTCACTCTACGATTCGTGAATAATGTAGACATGATCAAGACCTTTCTCCGATCAATAATCAGCAGCGAGACCTGGAGATCCGCACTGACTCCCACACATTCAACGATGACTCTAGTGATCGTGTGAACCTTTAATGTCATAACTAAATACCTTTATCTCGCGATATATTACATATCTAAGATTTGATCATCGATATCTCTATATCTAGTTTGATCTCGTTACCGACATGCACTCTTTTCTTGTTCCCGTGATATAACATTCTAACATCACTTGCTTGCAAGCTATCTTAATGTGATATCGCCGAGAGGGTCTAGAGTATATCTATCTGTCATCGGGGTGGACAAATCCCACTCTTGATCCATGAGCCTCAACATAACACATTCGGAGTATCTGAACCCACCTTTATAGTCACCCTCTTACGGTGTGACGTTTGATGTTATCAAGTTACTTTTCTAGTGTTAGCGATTGACATGATCTCATGATCTAAGGACTAAGATTACTTCGTATGATGTTATTAGCAATTTAAACACAATGATTTTGATCGTAATGCTATACTTCGGATGAATGTTCATCATATCATTCACCAATGCTGTGACCTTGTTATTAACAACATCCAATGTCCATGAGCAGGAAACCTTGATCATCTTGTTAATCAACGAGCTAGTTTATAAGAGAGGCATAACTAGGAACCCTTTATTTGTTTATTAAACACACATGTATTAATGTTTCCAATTAATACAATTATATCATGCAAAATAAACATTTATCATAAATAAGAAATAAGATAACAACCACTTTATTATTGTCTCTCGGGTATATTCCCTTCATCACCGAGGTTGCCATGATCCGCTGCCTCGGTCGCTGCCCTCTATCACTCCACCTCCTAGAGGGCTAGCGCCTTCTCCAGCTTGACCGCCCAGTGGTCCCTCCCCACATGCCTGGCGCACTCCTCCTCCGCCGCCGTCATGGCGCGCTCCTCCATCGCCGTCGTCCTGGTGAGCTCCACCATAGCGCGCGCCACTGGAGCCGCCAGCTACTCTTCCATCGCGCGGCACACCTACGTCTCACGCCGGATGCTGTCTTTCTCCGTAGCCCCATGTTGTGACCTCTCCCAGCTTGCCAGCCTTGCCAGAGGCCCGCTGGAGGTGGCAACCTCGGTCTCAGCCATGCTGTGGTCCGCCTCCTCCTCCCCTCCTCCTCTTCATCATCCTCCTCCGCCTCCATCTCATCCCCATCGACGATTGCCCAAGTGGCCACCACACGGTCCTCCTCCATAGTCGCCTCCGTGGCGTGCAATGCTCCGCCATTTTCGCCGCCTTGCGATTCGTGGCGACGTGGCGGAGCTCACGCACAGCGACCTTCATGACCTCCCTAGCGACCGCCTCTAGCATCATCATGGCCATCTCATGGCGGATCTCGCGCAAGGCCGCTGAGGCGGTCTCCTTGGCCACCGCCGCGACCACTTCCCTGCTCATGGCATGGTGAATCTCGTGCACCACGAACTTGGTAGCCCGCCGTGCTGCCTCAACCACCTCCTCGAGTGCCTGCTCGGTCACCTCGCCTTCGCACTCGAAAGCGCCCACCTCCTTGTCAGCGAAATGTTGAGCCAACTCGGTGGCGTGCATCTCCACATCCTCCTCGGAGCGGTGCGGGAAACAGTTGCGGCACATCTCCCTAATCTTTGTCCAATTGGCAATCTTGTGGCGATGCATGGCTGATGTTTGCAGGTGCGCATTTGATGGCGCTTGGTGATGCTAGGGCCGGTGTTCATCGGCGGGCAGCGATCGTCTTTTATAGATCGTGGCCATTCGGGAAACGGCTAGTTGGGCAAGGGATATTTCCGGCCATGAACGGAAAGGCGCGAACGGGAAACATGAACCATCAATGGCGGGAAACACCAACCGCGCGAACGATAGCGTGAATGGAGATGTCTCGTCGCCATTAGAGCAAGGTCATCAAGCGGTAATAGCGGGCGGGGGCAGTCAAAATGCGTCGGGCCGCTGGGCGCACAACACTGCCTTGCCGGACCATGACCCATTTTGTATCTGTGGGCCGACCCATCCACATAGAAACATGCCGTTTGGGTCAGCCCGCTAGAGATGCCCTAAAATAGAACTTCAGTACCCCGCCAGCTCACTTGCCACGTCCGCTGCCAGCGTAGGAGCCATCCCTGGACCTAGCATATGAGACGGCCTCGGACCCTGCGTAGGAGCCAGCTTCGGAACTGGTGTACGAGTCCGCCCCTCTGAAACCAGCACCCGTAGAAAAACTTTTATAGTAGACATCAGGTTGGTGACGCGTCGCATATCATAAACACCACAACTATTTGGTAAAATACCAGTGGCGTGTCGAAGCAGCAAAACGTCACCATTAGCCTGCAACATTAGGAATATAAAAAATGCCGCATCATGTGGCCCCCATATATCCTACTAGGATAAACTTAATACTAGCGTCTAGAATCACTACTTTTCACTAGTGCGACACCTACTAGCGGCATTCAGGATATAGAAAACACCACAACCTTTTGGGCCCGACAAGCTGACGACACTCCCCACTCTCTCTTCCCCACCGGTGGCCCACCATGCTCTCCACTCCACACACACACACTCGATTCCCACAACTCAATACTCTACCGACACCACTTCCCTCGATCCAAATCGCATGGAGGCCCCATCCTCCTAGGGTGTCGAGTGGGATTGCGCCAAGGTTCCACCTCTAGTTCATTTGTCAAAATCTAGTGTAAATGTTTGCTCAAAATTTGAACTAGATTTTGGTAAATGAACTAAAAGTGGAAGTTTGGCGGGATTCCACTTAACACCTTACCCTATCCCTACTCCCTGCCATGAGATGCCGAAGTTCACGTTCTAAGAAATCATTACGGAGGCGCGAGTGTTCGTGCTGAACCGGGCCTGGTTCAAGCGCAGTGGACGTGCATGAATAATTCAGATATCTTAAAGTTTGTCAGGAAGGAAAAAAGATCAGTTACGGTTGAATGATCACTGAACTTACATCATATCAAGGAAATTGGCAAGCCAACTTTTCTGGTGGAGATTTGCAGTTTCTTCAGTTAAGAACAGTTAGGTTTAGACTAACTCTAAAAGATGTCTTTTGTAGAGACAATGCCGACGTGTTGTTCAGAAACTTCTGGAATGTTTAGCCCACTTTTGTGCATCTATCACATACTTTTGTATCGAACTAGTACTGACATAACCAAATACTATCAAGTATCTATTTATTCAATTAGTACTCACGATTAATTTCATTTAACAGTCATACATATCACAAACAGAAAAAATTCAGACAACATTTATGTACTGGTTTTTGTGGTTTATTCATGCACGTTCCATACAAAACCATGCACCATTTCGAACAAACCTCCTTAAATATTATAGTCAAGCAATTCAGACACAACAGATTGCATTTTCACTAGAACTAGATCAATCTGAAGACACCGGCTAGCAGGCATTGCCAGATTGAACATGACCCTCCCAACAAACTGAGTCCTAGTTGTTGGAGGGAATATGCGTGAGAGACAATAATAAAGTGGTTATTATCTTATTCCATGGTTATAATAATTGTTTATTTTGCATGCTATAATTGTATTAATTGGAAACGTTAATACATGTGTGTTTAATGAACAAATAAAGGGTTCTTAGTTATGCCTCTCTTATAAACTAGCTTGTTGATTAACAAGATGATCAAGGTTTCCTGATCATGAACATTGGATGCTGTTAATAACGAGATCACAACATTGGTGGAATAATATGATGAACATTCATCTAAAGTATAGCAATACGATCAAAGTCATTATGTTTAAATTGCTATAACATCATACGAAGTAATTCTATCCCTTAGACCATGAGATCATGTTAATCACTAACACTAGAAGAGTAACTTGATAACATCAAACGTCGCACCATAATGGGGTGACAATAAAGGTGGATTCAGATACTCCGAAAGTGTTATGTAGAGGCTCATGTATCAAGGGTGAGATTTGTCCATCCTGATGGCATAGAGATATACTCTGGGCCCTCTCGGTGATATCACATTGAGATAGCTTGTAAGCAAGTGATGTGGTTACTAGAATGTTATATCACAGGAACACGAAAAGAATGCATGTCGGTAACGAGATCAAACTAGGTATGGAGACACTGATGATCAAATCTCGGACATATAATATATCGCGAGACAACGGGATTTAGTTACAACATTAAAGGTTCACACGATCACTAGAGTCATCGTTGAATGTGTGGGAGTCAGTACGGATATCCAGGTCCCGCTACTGATTATTGATCAGAGAGGGTTCTCGATCATGTCTGCATTATTCGTGAACCGTAGGGTGACACACTTAAGGGATACCGACACCGTTTGGAGCAAATATGTTTCAAATAAAGATTTAAGAAAGCGCTGGAATCATTTCGATGGAAACCAGAATTGTTTCTGGTGAAATTATAGAAACTGATTCTGCATGTGATATTGAAATGTTGCAGAGGTTTTATGTGAATGTTTGTTAATTAAAGTAATTAACAAAATTCTGAATAAAATAAAAAAATAGTTTTATTTAATGGGAGTTGCATTAATTTTGATGAAAAATTAATGCATGTGAGTGTGAGTGTGAGTAGAGGCATGTTTATGTGAGTGGAGCACCCACCCTCATGAATGAAGGAAGAGGTGGGGGCACCTCCATGGCCGCCGGCCATGGGAGGAGGCTGCCCCCTCTTATCCTCTCACAACACACCTCCTTGTGAAGGATCTCCCCCCCTGTAGAATTATTCCCCATGGTCTCGGATTAGCAAGATACATGTTCTCGTCGGCTTTATCTGGAAAGGAGTTGCTGCTTTCGCTACATCGCTGGAGCGAGGACGCGAAGGTTGTCGGTGTACCGGAAGTGTGTGCGATCACGGACGCACCGCTGCTTTGCGATGCTGGACTTGCTAGTGCTAGACCTACTGGACTTGCTGGTGCTGGACCTACTGGACTCGCTGGACTTTATCATGATCTTGAGATCGGCAAGTGTACGACTACATCATCCACGAGTACAACCTCATAACGCTTTGTCACTCTCCAAGGGTATGTTCTCTATGGATGTATATCTACCCATTGATTGTATCTAGGTAGATAGATCTTGGTGCTTAGTTATTCACATCGTAGGATTTTTTGGTTTCTATGCTGCAAACTCAACAATGGTATCAGAGCCTGATCTATGCGTAGATGCTTTGCACGGGTAGAACACATATGAGTATGTGGGCGTTTATGATCATGTTATTGCATCTTCTATGTATTTTGAATATTGGTGGCATAGTGGGATGAAGTGGCCTGGACTAACTTTACATGTCCTCGCACATGAGACATGTTCCACGCTTGACATGCAACTAGTTTTGCATAAGTGGCTAGCGAGTGTCTGTCTCTCCTATTGACGAGGGGTAACCTCAGCAATGCCCATGGTTATGGACTTAGGGTTTTGTGGAAAAGAGAACGCTGGGGATTTCGTGGGATGTCAGGAAAACAAGGGAGTCGAAGTTGCCTGATTATTGATGAACAAAGCTATTACAGATTGTTTGTGAGTTTTCTGTACCTCCCGCTAGCTTCTCCTAGCCTATATATAATAGGCCAGGTCCCAACGCTGTATATGGATAGGTTACATATTTATGATTACAACACCAACACAACGTCGATTCCTATTTCCTTATCTACTACAACTTGAACTTCCATCGGATGCTTCTTGGGCCTCGATCTTGAATCTTTACAGGCCGTGAGCTTTTATACAGCCAGGGTAACAAATCATAAGTATCCGAGTAATCATACCCATGTTAGTAGCCCCTGAGACTCTACCCTAATCATAGATTCTGGTTGAGTCTCAAAGATGTTTTCAGTCTTTATGATCTGAGGTTTTATGAAAATATCTTTATTTTTATAGCTTTATAGGGATTTGGTACAACAAGCCTGATGCATCGGACGGATCGGGAATCGGTTAATTTCTACTGGGCAAAAACACTGCAGACCTACATGAAATTCAAGTCCCTAGGCCTAAACTCGTAATATTAACTGGCATAACTCAGTTCAAGCCGTTGAGGTCTTATCGAATACTGAATTCCAGTTCTATTTTATCGGGTACCCAACGTGTCCATCGAGATTTTTCATCGTATCGTCAATATAGATATTTTACTGGAAGTGCGTATTCTTGCGCGATTACTAGGCCACACATGACGAATCGCGGGGTCTTACCTTCGTGTCTTGGACACGACATTCAGAATTTTACCGCGTCGGGTGCGATCAAAGATTTTTGTATAATTTTTATTGACTGCCTTGTGTGGCTGTTGGAATTGCTAAAGTTTATCAGTTTTTTGTTTTAATGACTTTATAGAATCTCCCGATGGGAGTAACATTTTGAGGATACCAAAGTAAAACTCATAGGTTTTATTTTTCTGTCAAAATTGCTTTGACCTTATATGCACAATATAATTTCTATCGGGTGCGTGCCAGCGCTCTCGATGGAAGTAACCCCCGAGGCTATATTCGGATGCCTATATCTGGACATAGGCTCATAGTTTGTGTTAGTTTCATTAGGATAATTGTCGCAAATTTTTATTCAAAATAGAGAAACTCTGATTTGCGTATAACACATAATAAAGAAAAACGTAGAGTATGAAGAACTATCTCTTATTTATAATCTCAAGCTAGAGATACATCATTTGGTGGATTTTGGCTAGCCGTTGTTCTTTATAATATTCTGGCTAAGAAGCCGGGCCATAGGCCTTATTTAAATTGCAAGAAAACATAAATTTTAAGCGTAAAAGTGCCGTAGTTGTGCGACACTCGACGAATTGGAGTATTGGACTCCTGTCCTCTTGTCTTGAAGTCGATATGCTCCTACAGGGATAACATCTGTAACAATGTAAGATCCTTCCCAAGGCGATTCCAATTTACGGTGACCATCTTATTTGAGGCGAAGAACTAGGTCTCCTACAATGAAGGACCTAGGACGCAATCGTCGGCTGTGATAGTTGGGCAAGTTTCGCTGATATATAGTGGCCCTTTGTAAGGCAGTATCGCATGCTTCAAGTGCATCAACATCATCTTCAAGTGCTTCCCTTGATGCTTCTTCGCTGTATTCAGCGCCCCGTGGAGACTCGTGAGATACTTCGGCTGGAAGGACAACTTCAAGATGGTGGACCAGAAAGAAAGGTGTTGCTTGTATCGAATTATTTGGAGTAGTACGCAAAATCCACAAAACAGATGGCAACTCATCAATCCATCCTCCTTTTGCTCTATCGAGTGGTGCTAGCTGTTACGAGGCCATTGCCTTTTTCCACTTGCCCATTAGTTTGCGGGTGAGCAACTAAGGCATAGCTTACTTTTATGCCCATATCCTCGCAGTACACGTTGAACTCCTTGGAAGTAAAATTAATCCCATTGTCGGTGATGATGTTGTTTGGTACACCAAATCGAAACACTATTGATTTGATAAAATTTACAGCCGAACTTCCGTCTTGGCTGGTAACATGCATTGCTTCAATCCACTTAGTAAATTTGACGACTGCTACTAGCAGAAAGACGTGTCCTCCTGAAGATGACTTGTGAAGTTTACCCACCATATCAAAATCCCCACTGGGCGAAGGGCCAAGCAAGAGGTATGGGATTTAATTCGACAACAGGTGCGCCGGGTTTTGTTGCGAATCGCTGACATGCTTCACATGTTCTGACTATATCTTCTGCATCTTGTTCTGCTGTGAACCAGTAGAATCCTACCCTGAATGCTTTGGTAGCAATTGCCTGGCTTCTAGCGTGATGACCACACACTCCTTCATGTATGTCCTTGAGTATGATTTTTTCCTTCGTCAGGTGTGACACATCGCTGTAGCACACCTGAAATACTTCTTTTATAGAATTCACCCTTGATGATTCTAAAGGCTTTGGATCTTCTAGTGATTTGTCAAGCTTCCCTCATGTCTTCGGGAAGTTCTCCCCGAGTCATATATGCTATGTATGGCTGCATCCATGTAGGCTCTATTATCATGACTTGCGCTTGCTAGTGCAGCCCCCGAGTCCTTTCGCGACTTGATTTTTTCCCTATCTTAGGTGCTATGACTTCATAAACTCTCTTAGCCTTAATAGAATGCTCCGTTATATCTTCCCAAAAAAAGGGTGAGATTGGTAGGCATAAGGACCTGATGTTTGCCAGATTGTCGGCTTCCTCATTGCTTGCTCTTCCTATATGCGATACTTCTCATCCATCAAATTGGGCCTCCATAATGTTATACAGATCACGGTAGGCAATCATGTTGTCGCTGATAGCATCGTACTTGTTCATTGCTTGCTGTGCTACAAGATTGGAATCATCGAATATTTTGAGGCGAGTTGCACCGCAAGCTTTGGCTATACGCATACCGTGCAACAAGGCCTCATACTCAGCTTCATTATTGGACGCATCTGCGAAGCTCATCCGAAGTATGTATCGCATCTTATCGCCTTGTGGTGATACTAATATGACTCCTGCCCCTGCTCCTTCCGTTCTTTTTGATCCTTCAAAATACATTGTCCACGCGCTAGAGAGTTCTGGTGGGCCCACGCATTGTAGTTCAGTCCATTCAGTAATAAAATCAGGCAAACCATGCGATTTAATTGCTTTGCTCTTCTCATACGTGATGTCCCTAGGGGAAAGCTCAATGCCCCATAGAGAGACGCATCCTGTTGCTTCTAGATTATTAAGGATCACTACAAGAAAAGTTTCCTTCCACAATGACTTGCCCCGACGGTCATTGTAGAACGCACGTCTTCCCCGACAAATTTCTCGGCTCGACAGTGGTCGATGGAAAACTTTTTTTTCTAGTTTCGTGGCCCTCTACTATGATGAAACCGCTAAAAACTTGGAGGAAGCTCGGCTGGCGCATGGCAGAAGCAAAATTTTCGTTTCCTCACGCGATGTTGACTCACCGGTCTTTTGAGGCGTGTGGGTCCCGGACGCTAGTGTCTCTAGCAAACCATACTTTTCGGTCGTGCCTCCCTGATTTGAACTCAAAAATGTTGCTCGAGGCGTCTACCGTTTAGTAAGGCTGCTGGGTCCCACATGTCAGCCTCTCATTAGAAGAATCGTGTGTATGATGAATTTTTTTCCTTCGCTCGCGCTACCCTGTTCCGAAGTTGATAGCGCTGCTCGATGCAGCTACCATTTAATCAACCTCCTGAGACCCCACATGTCATCCTCTCATTAGAAGAAACATGTGTATGATGGAATTTTCCCCTTGGCTATTGCCTCCCTGATTTCAACTCGATAATGTTGCTTGATCTATCTGCCGTTTAGTCACGTTGCTGAGTTCTCCATGTTAGGCTCACATTATAAGAATCGTGTGTATGATGTAATTTTTTCTTCACTCGCGCTACCCTATTCCGAACTTGATAGCGCTGCTCGATGCATCTACCGTTTAATCAAACTCCTGGACCCCACATGTCATCCTCTCATTAGAAGAAATGTGTGTATATAGAATTTTTTCCCTCGGTTGCGCCTCCGTGTTCCGAACTTGATAGTGTTGCTCGCTGCATCTACCATTTAATCATGCTGCAGGGCCCCACATGCCATCCACTCATTAGAAGAAATGTGTGTATGATGGAATTTTTGCTCTCGGTCGCGCCTCCGTATTTCGAACTTGATAGCGTTGCTCGATGCATCGGCCGTTTTTCCAGGCTGCTGGGTCCCCCATGTGAGCCTCTCATTAGAAGAAACGTGTGCATGCTGGACTTTTTCTCGCTCGCGCCTCCCTGTTTCAAACTTGGCAACATTGCTTGAGGAAGCTGATGTCTGCAAGTGCACATATCGTTCGTAGCTAGCTTTGAAGTTTAGATATCAATCCCATTGGGAGCCCAAAGGTAAGTGTTTATGAGTGAAGTCTCTGTCACACCCAAAGTTGTCACATGTCTTCGAGTGAATTGACTACAAGTGTTGAAATGAGAATGGAATTTGGATTAAACTGGGTGTATTTAAATAAAACTAAAATATAACTTCAGAAATATAAAGCATAAAAGTAAAGAACGATTCAGTTGTTTGTTGTTTTCTGCAGATGACAAAAGAAGTGATACATTGCAAATGTATCTATAATTTTTGATGTTCCATGCTTGGTTTTATCTACTTTCTTGTGTTTTGTCCACACTTCGGAGTACTTTTCATATGATTTCTTGGACTAACCTATTAACAAGAGCCATAGTGCCAGTTGCCTGTTTTCTGCTGTTTTTGGTTCCAGGAAGTCAGAAAATGAATATTCTCGGAATTGGACGGGACAAAAGCCAAAGTTACTATTTTCCCGGAAGATTCATGGAGCCAGAAGGAGAGCCGGAGAGGGGCCATAGAGTGGCCACACCACCCCATGGCGCGGGTCCCCCTAGGCCGCGCCAGGGCATGGTGTGGGCCCCCTGGCCGCCCACCGACCTTGCCCTTTGGCCTATAAGAGCCTCCCGATACCAAAACCCTAAATAGTCAATCAGAAATCCACGAAAAGTTCTGCTGCGCCGCCACCACCGAAGGGGAGATTCGGGGGACAGAAAGTCTCTATTCCGGCACCCTGCCAGGACGGGGAAGTGCCCCCGAAGCCATCTCCATGGATCTCCACTGCCATCTCCATCACCATTGCTGATTCCCATGATGAGGAGGGAGTAGTTCTCTCTCGAGGCTAAGGGTTCTACCGGTAGCTATGTGTTCATCTCTCTCTATGCATGATCTTATTGAGATCATGAGCTTGTAATATATAGATCTACCTTGCTACTCAAGTGCTTAATAGATCTCTGCTCTCCCCATGTGTGTGAAAGTGACAGCGTGCACACCATGGTGGCACTTAGGCTAGAGATTACAAATACTTGTTATGATTTATATTTGGAGTTGGATGTCTTTATGAAATTGTGGTGTTTGTTGGAACCATCTAGTACTCAAGGTGACAGTGTGGGGTTATCTAGATGGGAAAGGCTTACTTTGAGGTGTGTTGTTATAGCCCTACCATCGATTAGAGTGTCCAACCGGAGAGTAGTTAAGAGTAGTATCGTAAAGAGAAGATATTTATATGAGAGTGTTCACTAGTGAAAGTATGATCCCTAGGCCTTGTTTCTAGCATTGAAACACCGGTTGCAACTAGATCTGTTACATGTTTGCTTGCTGCCATCTTTATTTCAGTTTGCTTTTAGTCTCTTCCACGCCATCAAGCTATTTTCTATCATCGTTACCCCATATATTTATCCATACCACTTGTATTTCACTATCTCTTTGCCGAACTAGTGCACCAATACACCTGACAAGTGTATTGGGTGTGTTGGGGACACAAGAGACTTCTTGTATCTTGATTGCAGGGTTGCTTGAGAGGGAATACCTTTGACCACTTCCTCCCTGAGTTTGATAAACCTTGGGTAATCCACTTAAGGGAAAACTTGCCGCTGTTCTATAAACCTCTGCACTTGGAGGCCCAACAACTGTCTACAAGAATAGAAGTGCGTAGACATCAAGAAGGCGTGGGGAGATACAGTTCATGATGATAGTGACTGTGCCAGGTGAATGAATTGTAAGTGTAACAATTATAATCTTATAAGTATATGTGTAGGCGAGCAACCCATAATTAGCCGGAACTCCTCTTGGTAGATTTCATCCCAACTTCAATAATCCTACTAGTCTATTACCAAAACCATCATCATACACTAGACGATTAAGACCCTTCAGGTCGCTTAGCGATTAAGCTCCTTGGATCAGACTAATACAATAAGCACGGTGGTTCCTCGTTATCCTCGAGTCTACTAGTTTTCCATTGATATCCCCGTGTCACTCGGGGGTCGCCGGTCTGCTAGCGAACAAGATCCTATCTATGTAGAACAAAGCATCATGTTGTCTGGGCCCTTAATTGGAGAACAAACATTAGGCATCCCATAGATAGTCAAGCACACATAATATAGTAATTAGAATCAATCACAAGCTAATGAAAAATATATGGAGGCACATCACATCTCACCAATCCCTTACATCTCCCACGACCAAGGAACTTACTCACAAATGAGAGAATAACGAATCATCGATATAATTAAATAAAGGGAGTTCTTCTTGATATTACCATGGAGATCCACAATAAGAATAGAAAAGTAATCCAGCATAATTCAAGATAGGAAGAAACAATCTCAAACCCTAGTCTTGCAAGGTGGAGATCCCTCTCTCTCTCTCAAGTATAAGTAATGGCTATGGGGGTGTATTGGCTAGGAGGTCGAAGATCGTGGAGCGAGATGAAGAAAGTATTCCCCTTCTTCTACGGATCTCTTCTTTCTCCTTTCTGGATGGGATGGCGGCTGCTGTGTTGTATTTTTGCGGATGGCCTCTTCACGGAAGTTGACCCTTTTGATAAGACGGAGGCGGCGGTAGCTATACGGCGGGAACTATATGGCCAGAAAAATGTTCCCGCCGTATAGTTGCTCGTTAAATCCTCTCTATGCTCCCCTCAAGTGATTCTAAAGAGAGAGTTGCTTGTTTTTGCCTGAATATTGTGTTTCTCTAGTTAAAACCTTATGTTGACGTTCAGAACCTGAAACACACATTAAAAACCAAGTTTTCTTTTCTACCGAAGTATTAGCGGTAGGTAAAGATAGAAAACAATCAAATATGGGATAAAACCATTAAAAATGTGTCGAATCTCACAACTATCAGCATCACCCGTATAAGGCCACGCTACTAGGTCCCACATGTCGGTCTCTCTGTAAATGAAACCTGCGTATGATGGACATTTTTTCGGCCGTGTCCGCTGTTTTGACCTTGGCAACGTTGCTCGATGCGGCAACCGTATGGTCTTCTTTTTGAGGCCCCACGTCGCCTCCGGTATGTTCCTTTAGGGTCCCAGATGCAGCTTGTATGTTCTGGCGGGTGGGTCCTAGATGACAGCCTCTCTACAAGTATTTAACTTTTTTTTCAAACCCGACCATTAAACTCGAGGGATGCTGCAGGCTGGTGGGTCCGTGATGTCAGCCTCTCCGTAATGTGATATTAAAAACTAAACCCTTTCTCAAAAAAAGTAAACCCAAGATATATATAAATATGTACACACATGGGATTCGAACTAAAGACCTTCAAATCAAATCAAATAGACATAAACTGAGTGTTTTGCCACTACACCAAAGCTATTTATAGAAATAGAATCATTAAACATGTATTAGTACTACAACTTATGAATCAGTCTTCTAAAAAATATTTTGTGTGTCCATGTTATCTCTCTTAAAATAAAAAGACAGTGCTACTGGAACCTCGATTTATAAAAAGCCAATAATGTATTAGTTTCTTAAAAACATGGGTAGGCAAAGTTTTTTTAGAGGTGGGGGGTAATGCCAAAAATGCCAAATTAAAAAGTTTTTGGGCTATGGTCAATGGGATCCTATCTCAAATTTCACTGGGATGTGGCTCGCCAGGTTCAAACACAAACCTCATCGAGGGAGGAAAAAAGTGATAATTCCTTTGACAGATATTCATGTAAAAATATCTAATGAACACATACCACATGCACCAAAACATGGCTGGTATCCAATGACTTCACTTGGTGAAATCACACTGTATATCTTTACCCTCTCATCTATGTCCAAAACGCATCCAACGGTTCCGATGACACAAAGGCAAAAGCTCTAGAGCAAGCAGCCAGCATCAACGACAGAACTTTTGACAAATTCAACACCATTTGAAAGATTAAGAAGTACAGAATAATAAGACATAAAAAATTGACAGATTCCTAGTTCATATTCAGCAGCACTTGACCAATTCAGAAGCATTTCAAAGTGACTGATTCAGCAATACAGACACTGAAATTCAATATCAGTACAGAGAGAGAGAGACAGTTCTTGTTTCAGCTCTAAAACTCATGCCACACGATCAGTTTGCCATTTTCTCCAAACACACTCGATCACTGGAACACAATCATTGTCATAATATTTGGTCATATAGGGAACCGTCATATAGATACAAATATACCATACCAGTACGTACTAGTCATAGCTCCAATCCAGCAAAAGGTTATCATAGTTTTACCACCCATATATGATCAGTGGAGATAAGACAACCACATAATTAATTACAATAGCATGCGGCCAAAGAGCTAGACAACTAGGAAGTTCATGAACAACATGTGGCATTTAGGGCAGCCAGATACATTGACCTTGACCGTTCCTCCAATAGTAAGTTTGGCTGCTTTCCGAAACTTGATCCACCTAGAAGTAGCTATCAAGCTCCCATCAGTCGAGTTAATGGCGTAGCATCCCTCGATTTGCAATCCATCGCTCTGCATCGTGAAGACTATTGTGCTCTTTCGTCTGGCCTAGAGTTGCTTTGTGGCACTCTTAGGTAATTTGTAAGTCAAAGCAAGAGATAGACGCGTAATTACTAAGAGGAATGTACTGAATCATGTGAAACTTGAGAAGATATTCAAAGCAGTTTATCTGCCGCTATATACTCACAGACATAATCCGGTGCGACCTTGTGATGACACATGCGTAGGATATGGTCTGACAAGGTACTATCCGGGGTGATGACGGAGCTTGTGCCGGTGCGGTAGCTGGTGCTGGTGCAGGAGATGGTGCCACTAATTGTAGAGGGGATAGTGCAGGAGTTAGAAGGCCCAGAACTGGTGCCGGCGCCAACAACTTGATGCTAGATTCCTTCTGAGGGGTAGCTAAGCTGACTGCAGGGATGGTAGAGGCAGATGAGAAGTGTACAAAATGGTCTCTTATACAACAGTTACTCACAAGATAGTGATCAGAGGATATGATGAGTATACAAGCAAATTAAGTTATTACCTCCATTCTTTCTCCTTAGGTCAACAGGTGCTGGAGCAGGAACTAGGGCCAGTGCCTTTGAGAGTGCCAGCAACTTGATGCTGGTTACCTTCTGGGGGTAGGTAAGGGGACTGCATGAGTGGCCAGAGAGGCATATGAGATGTGTACAAGCAAAATGGTTTATTATACAATAGTAACTCCTAGACAGAGATGAGAGTATACAAGCGAATTAAGTTACTACCTCTATTCTTTCTCCTACTAAGGTCAATAGGTGCCGTTGTAGGAACTGGGGCCGGTGCCGGTGCCAACAACTTGATGCTGGCACCCTTCTGGGTGGTACATAAGGGGAAGCTGACTGCAGAAGTGGTCAGGGTCATATGACAAGTAAAGACAATGGTGCAGAACAATTAGTCACATAAATCATTAGAGGTTGTGATGAGTACATAAGCAAATTAATTAGTACTACCTCTGTTCTTGGTCGTTCGGTCAACAGGTGTATGATGGCGTGCAAGTATCTTCCTAGGCTTGCTAAAATCGAATGTTACCTCATCCCCCTTCTTCAGACCATTCTCACGGACATACTTGGACCAACCTCGGCCACCCAAATAGGTGGTAGCCATTGTCTGGGAGACATCCACATCATATAGTTGCTGCATGCCTTTAGGGCCCTTGCTATACATAGTTAGAAACTTGTTATTTCCGAACATCTTGTTTATAATGGGGCGAGCGACACAAGGGACAACCTTCATGAGAAAATTGATAGAGAAGTAAGGCGGCAGCAAAAAAAGTGAGATACAAGATCTGACATCAAGTCGGTCTAAACCACTTGGAATCCATACCTGATACCATGGGTACCCTTTGTGAAGGATGGCCATGCACCATTTTTCTTCCATCTACCTTTGGAAGGGCATACAGGGGACCCCTTCAATCCACAAGCTTGACAAGAGGAGGGTAGCAGAAAAGGCTGAGCAACTGGTGCGTGGTACTAATTGAAATTAAGTGGAAAGGTTAAATTATGTAAAGAGCAAGTAAATCTAACAATATAAGACAAAACCATTGCCTATATAGCAAACATATTTAATTTTTGTGAACTTCTGATGAGCGTAAACATATAGTACTAACTGATAATAATAACATGGAAAATCATAACATGTGAAATTGTAGATTGCCAAATTATACTCACTTCTTAGAGAGGTCACTGCCCACTTGGGTACTGTGTTGGCGCTTCCTCATTGTGTAGAGGATGTCCTATTTTGGTGCGCGCATCACAAATCTACTAGCCTCTACAGCAGACTCAGCCTCCACAACAGCACCTTCAATCTGCATAATAACAACAGAGCTCAATAGTTCAACACTATGTAAAGTTTGACCAAGTTTTTAGAAAAAAACTAATATTTATAATATGAATCATATATCCTTGGATACATCATGAAACATATATTCACGTCGTATGTATATAATATCATAGTACTTGATAATTTTTGACTTTTTTCAAAAAGTTTGGTCAAACTCTCCGTAGCTTGACTTTTCAAAAAAATGCCTTAAGCCTTGGACGGAGGGAGTACAGTACATAGTAGTCATATACTGACTGTATGAGACAGTCATATAGATCCAGATCTAGATTCACATAAACACAGTGCTGGAATTAATAAAATCACACATATGTTTCTGAACATCTGATAAGCATGCATTACACCAAGCGGGTAATAATTAAGTCTAATTGCACCATGGTAATAAGGGTATTAAGAACAAATACCTTTCTCTTTAAGCTGGGCCCTCCTAGCTGGTCGGTGGCCTTGCGCTTGTTTGGTGAGTAGTGGTACTGGCCGGATCATGCGGCATGTGGGGGTACCATCCTATTTGCCGCACCTGGAGCACCACACGTTCGTAGGTATGTACCACCGTGCTACAATAAATGAAGAAGAGATGGTGTCACAGAGGCTTCCAGAAAACAGGATGCAGATATAGACAACTTTTAGCATAGGGATACATCCATGTTGCAGCCAACCATTTTCAGCATTGGAAAGAATGGAAGAACGCAACAAATATACTGCTACATTACCTTTTTTAGGAAACTTTTAAGGGAACTAATGGGACCATCCTTGTCCGTAGTGGTCGTGCGCGCCACTGACCCATAGTTCTCCATACAGAATCTGACGCAAAATCCATTGCACATTACGAGTAGCAACTAAAGGTTACAGAAGTGAAGAACAACAAAATCGAACCCGACCAAATGCCCCAATCAGAATAGCAGTGACCATGCCCTGATCCCTAATCCATACAAAATCAGTACCGCCTCCCCCAACCCCCACCACCACCCCCATTGAAAGGGCATTTATGCCCTTCCCATTATTTTGATGTTTGTTGACAACACTTGGATAGGTTTAATCTGATGTTAAATGTTTCAGGAGATATCAGCTACTCTAGTATATTTTGCACTGAAGGAAAAGGGCTTCCCAGGATCAAGTCTGTGCAGGAACAAAGTCCCAGCCGGACTGTCCGGCTGATATGTGCTGGAGTGTCCGGCCGAGCTGGACTATCTGGTTGAATTCTGCCGGATTGTGTGACCTTGGGGATTGGTCGACTTGCTCGGACATTTTATGTGCCATATCGGACACCAACATGGTCTGGACACTGGCCGGAAACTTTGCCGGGCCGGAGTGTTCGGTTGGTTTCGCCCAGAGTGTCTAGCTGGGCCGGACTGTCCGGCTGGTGTTGGCCGGACTGTCCGGGGTAAGTGGCTCCCAACGGCTCTAATTCCAGGGGGCCTATATAAAGGCCCCTTCTTCTACCTTGGGACCTGCTCATCCACCTCAAGAACAGCAACACCATTTGAGCCACCAAATCCTCAAGATCTCTTCACTCAACCATCCAAAGTCATTGATCTTTGGAGAATCGAAGGAGGAGGCCTTGATCTATAGCTTCACCAAGAGAGATCTTCATTTCCCCTTCATTAACTTGAGGACCCCTTACTCTATTGTTTCATTGGAAACCCTAGCTTGTGATTTGGTTCTTACAAGCTTGTCTTTGATTGTTTGATAGCTTCCTTATATTCGGGAGCCTCTAATTAGGTTGTGGATGTGTGCCTCGAACTTGTTCTAAAGGTGTCGGCTTCCACCTTGAAGGTTGCCGCTATAGTGGAAGAGGTGAATCGAACCCGTTGGGGTGAGGTTCATCAGAGAACAAGGGAGGCCTCTCGTGGTGTTGGTGGTTTGAAACCACCCCCTCTCCAAACGTAGACGTACTTCCCCTCAAAAGGAAGGAACTATGGGAAACAAATCCCTGTGTCTCCGTGTGCTCCACTTTGGTTACTTCTATCCTTTACTGCAATTTACTTATCTAGTTCTTGCTTAGTGTATGTGCTAGATTGACATATAGGTAAATTCACCATAGTTGCATAATCTAGAGAATATACCTTTTGCATCAAACGCTAAATTGAAAATGAGTAAAATTTGAAGTAGCACCTATTCACCCCCTCTAGGTGCCCATACGATCCTTTCAATTGGTATCAGAGCCTCGACTCTTTATTTGGGCTTAATCGCCTAAGTGATTATGGGAAACTCAGGAGATGAGGGAGGGAGTGAGGCTAGCAACTCGGTGACCATGGTAGATCTCAAGAATTTGGAAACAATATTGAACTCTACCTTGGGCAACAAAATCCAAAAGTTGCGTCAACTTGTTGAGCGACTTGTTATGGAAAAGTCAGCCTCACCTCCTCCCTCTCAAGAGGAAACACCACCTAACCCTAAGGCAAATGCTCCGGCTAAGCCAATGGGTGAAGTGGTGGGGGATGAACATAATTCCACTGACTCCACCACCAAAAAGGGTGATGGGAAGGAAGAGCACCATGCGGTTCCCGGATGGTACTCTCCCGACCCTCCAATCCCTCATCCCCATATAAATAAGAGAGGTGACCCACGTAAGTTAGCTGCACATACTTTTGCTCAATGGCAAGTTTTAATGAAATCTCATGTGCGCAGCTCTTGCATTGACTTGTGGAATATTATCGAAGAAGGACTCAAAGTTGAGGATCCAACCAACTTGACTAGAAGAGAATTGTTCAATATCCAACTCAATGCGACAGCCTTGCACATGATCCAACTTGGAGTGGGGCCAAAGGATTTTCCCCATGTTGAGCACTACAATATCGCCAAGGAAGCTTGTGATGCTCTTATTGACTTGTTTGTTGGCAATGAGAGCATGAGAAGAAATAGGTATGATGCCTTAAGCAATGAGGCTAAAGGTTTCTTTATGAAGGATGGTGAGGATCATGAAGACATGTATCGGAGACTCAAATCCATAGCCATCGCCTTCAGGAATGTTGGTGCCTCTCACATTGGTGATGCTTGGATCAAGAGGAAGTATGTGAGTGCACTCATGCCCTTCGAGCCCACTGACTTGAAGAGTCTCCAAGGAAGACACAACTACCATCTCATGACCTCCAATGAGGTTATGCAAGAGATGGACGCTTTCAAGGTTGTTGCCAAGAATGCCAAAGACACCCATGCTCGTGCTAGTGGAATGAGTAGTGGTGTGAATCTTGCCTTGAAGGCCAAGGTTGTGGAGTATGATGAAGAAGAAGGGAGTGATGATGCACTCTCAATGAGCCACCCCGAAGATGCCAAGGTTGCTCATGGTGAATACATGGCCTTCTATGCAAGAAATTTTTGGAAAGACCCTACCAAGGCCAAGATGGAGATGCAACAAAGAAGCAACCCCAATGGGAGAAGAGACAATGGATCTAAATTGAGAACTTGCTTCAATTGTGGTGACCGCTATCACTTTGTTTCCAATTGTCCCTATGAGAAAAGAGAAGACCATGGGGGTAAACTTGTGTTGAAGAAAACCTCCAAAGCACCTTTCAAGAAACCCTTCATCAAGAAGAATCCCATCAACAAGAAGTCGGGTGAAATTGTCTTGATAACACATGAAGAATTCTCCTCCTCCTCCTCCGATGATGATAATGAATAGGATACATCAAGTGGTGTGGCTGCTCTTGCCACTACATCTACACCTACCTACTCACTCTTCGACTCTCCAAATGAGAACATATCCAACAAGAACATTGTAACATCCCAAAACTTTAATCCAAGCTTATCAAGATCAAATCATCCAAAAATGGGGTTAACAAAAACTTTTCCAAATTTAAAATGAAAGCATTCATATATGTGTACATTTAAAATAGGAGTTGTTTGAATTGCCATGATTGATTGATCCAATGCTTGTAAAATGTTTCTTAGGTGATTTAAACATCATCTACATCATTCCCAAACTTTTCCTAAAGAAAATCAAATAAAAAAGAATTAAAATGAAGGAATGGTCATTTTGAAAAATTTACCTCTCATGCCTACTTTGGCTATTTCTAGTACTCATTTCTTAACAGAAACAATTCTTGATCTTTGCACCCCTTGCTAGTACACATAATGAGGTACCAAGGCCCACCTTTTGATCTACTAAAAACATTCTGTAAACTATTTTAAATGACAGTTTAAAATTGAATCTAATGCATATGCATAGATCACCCCTATTTCAAAAACCATCTATCTGAGCACCATTTTCAAAACCCTTGCAACCAGAGACTACCTAGCACTAGTAGAGATCACTCGAAAATTTTGAACTCAAAATTCAAACTTTGGTCTCTTGCGGCCATTTCATCAAGAATTGTGGATTAGCAGATCAGACCATTTCAAAACACTATAGTGTGTAGTGCTTCTTGTCACCATTTGGGCCTAACTCGGTCCCCTTGTCCCTCAGCTCAAACCCGGCCCTAGCTCACTCTCCCTCCCTAGCTGCTCCAAGCCGCCCGACGCCATGCGCCAGTCGACCATGGACAGTCGCACAAAGCCGCGCGCTTCCTTCGCCATCGCAGACATGCGCCATCACACCGCACCGCCGACCAGCCCCAACAAATTCGAGCGAGGACAAGCCCCTAGTTGCTCGCGCGCCACGCTCTGTCCGCCATGCCGATCACCTCGAGCGCAAGGTCCGCCAGAGCAGCACCGCCTCGCCAAGCCCTAGCCTTGCGTGGCGGCACTTCAAGAGCTCCAAAGACTCGCCACGCCCAGAGCGTATGCCGCTCGACCCATAGCCGCCGCATTTCTTGTCGAGCACCTGCGGCCACCGTGCAGTGCGCGGAAGCTCTCGACCAATAGAGACAACCCCTTGCCGCGCCATCAAGCCATAGAGGATCGCCAGGAGACCGGCCACCATCCGCCTACCTCGCCCATGCCCTTAGCTCGCTGTGCCGTCGCCCACGTCGAGCTCTGCCCATGCCGCTCTGCACCCTTCGCTCGCCTATATAAGGAGGCCTCCCCAGCAAGATCTCTTCACACCATTCTCATCCCCACCTCTCACTCTCACTCCCCACAGCCAGCCGGAGCCGCTCGAGCACCAGGGCGCCGGAATGGCAGCCGGAGCCGCCGCCTCGGGAGGAGAAGGGCGCCGTTGATCCAGGCCATCCTAGGAAGCGCCGCTTGTACCAGGAGAACCGCCATCGTCTACCAGCCTAGTTGCCCGCCTCGCCGACCCTGCTGGAGCCCCGGTACGCCCCCACTGCATCCTCACTAACCGCGCTAGGGTTAGCTCCCGTCGTGTCCTGTTCCGACGAGGATGATAGCTGTGAGCCGTCGATCTATCCTCTAATCGCACGGCCACCTTTCATCCATACCCCGTCGGTACCCCCTGTTCCACTGACGGGTGGGGCCCTCGCAAAGTCAGCCTTGACGCCACGCTGATGGGCCGGCCCATTTCGTTCCCGCGCACGTTTCAAATTCAAATTAGGAATTTTTCTTTTTAGTTAGAATATAGTTTCTGTCTAGTGTTTCAAAATTCAATTATGTGAGTTTGACAAATCCAAATTGCATGAAACTAATTTTGTGTGAAAGGTAGTAAAATGATCTATCCAAGCCTGTTGGATTTAATTCATTTAGAGTTATAGATCTCTCCTAATAAAAATAAGAAGACAGAAGCTTTTGCATCTTGAAACATTTTTATAAAATCAACCAAGTTAGCTTTTGAGTTGTTTCCAACTCTCAAAAATCACATTTACTCATATCTATCCAAATATGTAATAATATTAGGGTTTACATGCAGTGACCTTAGACTAGTACCAAGATAATGCTATATAGGCATCTCTAGTCACTTTAAATCATTAAATAATAAACTTAAACCAAAGTAATATTGATCCAACCTTTAAATCTCATTCCCACATGTTAGAATATGTGGTGAGGACATGTGTCCACATGATCCCATGTTTTGGTGGTGAATATTAAATTTTAAGTTAATTTTTCAATGAGTAGAAATTACTTTTCCAAAATAAAAAGGTTGAAACTATTGAATTAAACTTGTGATGCTTGGGATGATAATAGATCATCAATTGTGTGGTTTAGAATACTACTTAGCCTAGTTAAGTATTGTTTGGTGATTGTGCACTCCCTATGTATTTCTAGACGATAGTACCGACCAAGCCTTCGAGGAGGAGGAGTTCTACCAATAAGAAGAAGAAGAAAACTTCAACCACTGCACCAACCAAGGCAAGCTATTAGTGGCAAGCTAACCCTTGCAAAACATGCTTTAGTAATCTATTGTTAGCAAGCTAGAATAAAACTAGATGGTTTAGTAAAGATGCCTTAAGCATGCTTTGATCACACCCCGTTAACTATTAGTACCCCAAGTCTTATTGACAAGTTTTACCTCCCTTAGTTTACACAAAGTTCTTTAATTAATTTTGAAGGTAGCATAAAGAGTATAAAACTTGACCTACTTAGAAACTTTTAGATGTCCTTCTATGGCATGAGATTGATCTCATCTTTCCACCTTAGTGAACACTCTTAACTTAGTATTTTAGAATAGCTCAAAAACTTGAGTCACTTTAGATGGGAACACTTGGTGAAAATGAGTTATGAAAACCTTGGAATGATGAGTCATTCTATTGAGATGTTTTGACATGTGTTGAAAAACACAATTGGTTTATGATGATGAAAATGATGAGGCATGAGCCTTAACCTTTTTATAAAACTGATGGTTGGATTCGGATGCGATACCATTCCAAATTTACCGTACAACCACATTACCTGAATTGGGTAAGGCTTAGCTGGAAATTTATATGCATTAGTATTAGTTCCCTCACGGGAGAGGTTTGAGCTGAGGCTACCTCTCAATGTTGTCCACCTATGCAAAGGCCCAAGATGACCGATGGTCATGGTTGGGAGGCCATGCTCATAGGAGAGGTGCTTATACTAGGTGTGTAAAGGGAAGTTATGTTTGATTATCGCATACTAAGTATGATGATTCAGGGTTATCCACATGATGTATTGAATCTTGTGGTGAAAGTGTACCACCTCTGCAGAGTGTCAAACTATTGAATAGCGCGTCATGATTATGGATAGTTGGAATGGCCATACTGTTTCGTTGTCGATGTTTTCTAAATAACTTGAAATGAATGATGAACTTTGACTTGACCACAACAGGTTGTGTTAATGATAATAGCTTCCCAACTTAAGTGATTCTAGAACTTTACTTTATCTTTTCTTGCTTGAACTCAGCTTAGGTTTCAAACTTAACTTGATAGTTATTCTTTAAATTCAGCACTTTAACTTAGAATTATAACCCTTGTTAGTAGTAGTTTGCAGTACTTAAAGAGTACTCATGGCTTTTGTCCCGGCTATTATCATGGCCAGACTATGAAGGAGATTATCAAGATGATGGTCGGCAGGACGCTATGATAACTAGGATTATCTGCCGTCAAGATTACTGTGCCTCGAAGATGGACCCCACCGCCACGCTATCGTTTATTTCCGCGCTTGTTGTATTAAAGACCGGATCATGAGATCCTTATTTGTGTAAAACCTTATGTATGGTTTGTAATGGATGATGTATCTGTGATATCAATCCGTTATGTCTCGCAAAAATGGTAATCGGGATTGCGAGGTATGGCATAACGGGCATCCGGGATTAAAATCCGGTGTTGACAAGTTGGTATCGAGCCATCGACCATAGGAGACCCTAGTTAGAATGGACGTCCAAACCAAAAACTTAGCTTCAAAACCAAAGTGAGTATTTATGAAAACTACTTCCCTCTTACCCTTGTGAACTCATTCTTTCTCAAAATACATGTTCCTCAAAATTCTTACATTACTACTTAAAATTTGACACCCTTGATCACATCACTAATTTCCTCATCCTAAATTCTTGTAGATGGAGACTCAGTTCAGCAAGTTTTACCAGTTGGGAAACGGAGTCACTGATCTTGAGAGGGATCTGGATTCACCGTCGGATTCTCGACGCCCGCATCCGGAGTTTCTTGAGCTCAACTTCCAGGACCCCAGGAGGAGACCTACAATGGCTAGTCACCGCAGATATTCGAGGAAGCATTGAAGCACCAACTTTGGGAGAATTCAGTTCTGTGAGAGAGAACAACGGCTAGATGGATTAGCTGAGGCGGTGCATGAAGCTCTCGTGACGCCTATGTGCCCTCAGCGTCAACAAGATTCAAGGAACCCGCTTTGCCTACTATGCAAGACGGACTTCATGGGAATGCCGATGGAGATGCCAAGTCACCTGAATTGAGGCGTCAAGTGGAGAACCTTGACTTCTTGCTTCATGACCGACAGCAGGAACTGGACAATGCCAGAGAGTTAGCAAACCAGAACCGTGCCATTGCCGACCAGAAGGCCCAGACTTTCGCACTGCTCGTCCAAGATCGCCAGTCTCTTTGTCTCCAGCATGCAAAGAAGGATCGCATCATCGCCCGTCTTCGCAAGAAGGTGGCCGACCTCGAGAAGACCGTCAAGGAGCAGGAAGCTCAAGTTGCCGCCAAAGAAGAAGATGATGAGGGTGAAGACATCCAGGGAGATATGGATTCTTACCTCAGCAACGATGATGACTTTCTGGAAGAGGATGTTGTGGACTTCTACACTGATGATGAAGACTCCGACTTCATCGACGATGAGTAGATGCACTAGAGCACTGTCGTAGCATGAGATGTATCATCTCATTGTATCATAGCTTGCAGAATGGTTCTTAAAACCATCTATTTTCCCCTTTGATTGTTGTGGTGTGTGTTGTATCGTGTGCTTGCTTGCATGAATGAAAGTAAAGTTAGTTGAAAAACCTGAGTCTAACTCCAAGTTTTAGCTTTGAAAACCCAAAACCATGAACCCTAAAATTTCCCTCTTACCCCTATATCTATCTCAATCTTCAGATGACTCGTGGAAACCAAGGAGGGAGCAGCTCATCGTAGGACCCAATGATACAAATCTTGCAGAATCTCATCGTAGACCGTGAAGCAAGCAGGGCCGAGCATCAAGCCAACTTAGCAACATTACAGCAGATCGCCCAAATGGCTCTCAACAACCAAGGACATGGAAATCAGGATCACCATGGATCTAAACTCAAAAATTTTCAGAACACCAATCCCCCAATCTTCAACCAATCTGAAAACCCATTAGATGCTGATGACTAGTTACAGACCATGGAAAACAACCTCGAAGTTGCCTTAGTTGAGGAGAATGAGAAAGTTCTCTTCGCCACCCACTATCTGGCGAGAGATGCAAGAGCTTGGTGGAATAGCATCCGCAACATGAACCATGGCCAGGTGATGACCTGGGAAGCATTCAAGGTCAAGTTCAGCCGCACCCACGTGCCGCAAGGTCTTGTCAACAGGATGAGAGATGAATTCCGTGAACTGAAGCAAGGAAGATTGACTGTAGTAGAGTACCGTGACAAATTCTTGTCACTTGCCAGATATGCACGGGATGAGATCAACACGGAGGCCAAGAAGAAAGAGAGATTCTTAAACGGACTGCATGATGAGATGCGATGTCCTCGCCAACATCCGCTTCGGGATCTCGAAGAGCTAGTCGACTCGCCATTGATGGAAGGGAAGATTAACTAGGCAAACGACAACCGCAAAGCGTCAGATGATGCAACACGGATCCAGAGTCACCGAAGTACCGTCCCTAACCCTCACCAGATATGCACCAAGGAACAACCGACCCCAAATTCTCGCCAAGCTACCCCAAATCAGAAGCGGAGGGAATGTGAAGTCCGGAGGAAACAATCATCACCCCGGCAACGCCAACAACTTCAACCGTGCCCCTCCCAAGAGCAACAACAACAACACTGCCCCAGAACTGGCAGCAATGCTGTACCTGTCGCAGTCAAGGACAAGTCCCAGATCACTTGTTTCGAGTGTGGAGTGAAGGGTCACTACTCCAATGAGTGTCCCAAGAAGACTGCCGCCAATGCCCCTGTGAATGCCCCAGCTCAGCAGCAGTGTTCAACCAGGCAGGAGATTTGCCCTGGGAAACCCAAGACAACCAATACGTCGTCTCTTCCACATGAACGCAAAAAGAAGCCCAGAAGCACCAGATGTAGTGCTGGGTATGTTTTCATCAACTCAGTTTTAGCAAGAGTATTGTTTGATTCGGAGCATCGCATTCATTTGTCACCAAGAATTTATATGCACTAGTAAGATTACCCAACCAACCTGAAGCATGTCATGATAGTTCAAATCGTTCAACCACAAAAGCTAGAAAAATTTGCAAAGTTGTACCTATCAGAATACATGGGATAGATTTTTATGCCAACCTAATTGTACTTGGAACCAAAGGTTTGGAAGTAGTACTAGGTATGGACTGGATGTCAAGGCATAAAGGACTGATATACTGTGCTAGGAAAGCCATCACCATGACCAGTAGTTCTGGAGTAACAGTAGAGCATATCTCCGAAACCTTACCCCGTCAATTCAAGTGCAACAAGAGTGTATCCCTGCCTACCATTGACCAAGTCAGAGTAGTCTATGAATACCCCGACGTATTCCCAGATGAATTGCTGGTATGCCCCGGATAGGGATATTGAGTTCATTATCGAACTAATCCCGGAACCGGACCTATAGCCCAGAGACCCTATACCATGAACCCCTCGAGTTAGTAGAATGAAGAAGCGGTTGGATGCCATGTTAGCAACAGCTTGATTCAGCCAAGTGCATCGCCATGGAGATCACCAAAGTGTTATTCATCGACAAGAAAGATGGAGGCAACCGTACGTATGACTATAGAAAGTTGAATGATGTCACCATCAAGAACAAGTACCCCTTGCCAAAGATAGAGGATCTATTTGATCAGTTGACTGGAGCTCAGGTATTCTCAAAGATTGATCTTAGGACTGGTTATCACCAACTTAAGATTCGTGCAATGGATATTCCGAAGACCGCCTTTACTACTCGCTATGGTTTATACGAGTATACGGTTATGTCTTTTGGATTAACCAATGCCCTCGCTATTTCATGAATCTCATGAATAAGATCTTTATGAATTTCCTAGATAAGTTTGTAGTTGTGTTTATCGACGACATCCTTATCTACTCCAAGTCGTAAGAAGAGCATGAGCAACATCTGAGAATCATCCTAGAAACCCTGAGAGAGCATCAGTTATATGCCAAGTTCAGCAAGTGTGAGTTTTGGCTGAAAGAAGTAGGATTCCTAGGACATATTGTGTCCGCCGGAGGAGTCTCTGTTGACCCCGCCAAGATCAAAGATGTCGAAGAATGGGAAGCCCCAACCAATCAAACCCAAGTTCATTCATTTCTCGGATTAGCGGGATATTATCGCAAGTTCGTAGAAGGATTCTCGAGCATAGCCCGACCAATGACCCAATTGTTGAAGAAGGACAAGAAGTTTGAATGGACAGACAAGTGTGAAGCCAGTTTCTTGGAGCTGAAGAAGAGATTGATATCAGCCCCAATTTTGATCATGCCAGACATCAAGAAGCCGTTTGATGTGTATTGTGATGCATCCAAGATTGGTCTAGGATGTGTATTGATGCAAGAAGGCAAAGTCATCACGTATCTGCCTCGACAACTGAAGCAGCATGAGCAGAACTATCCGACCCATGATCTTGAGCTAGCAGCCGTGGTTCTAGCATTGAAGACATGGCGTCATTATTTGATGGGTAATCGCTGTGAGATTTACTCAGACCATAAGATCTTGAAGTATATTTTCACCTAGAAGGAGTTGAATATGAGGCAAATAAGATGGATAGAGTTAATCAAGGATTATGACCTTGACATTCACTATCACCCCGGCAAAGCCAATGTGGTAGCGGATGCTCTTAGCAGATTGCTGTGTAGGCTGAACACCATGATCAAAGAGAAGCAACCAAGTTTGTATGAGGAGTTGGAGCAGTTCAGGACTGAGTTAGTTAGCAAAGGATTCCTAGGTAGCATTGAACTTCAACCCACTTTGATTAGCCAAATCAAGGAAGCCTAGAAGGGGAATGAAAGTATCGACGGAATCAAACGTCGTATTGGTACAGGCAAAGTACCTGGATTCACCGAAGATGAAGAAGGTGTACTGTGGTACAAGGGACGTATCTGTGTGCCAGCATATTCGGAGCTGAAGGAAATTATCATGAAGGAAGCTCATGATACTCTTTATTCTATCCACCTCGGAGGAACAAAGATGTATCAAGATTTAAAAGAGCAATTTTGGTGGCACAAGATGAAGAGAGAGATCGGAAGCTACATCGCCAAATGTGACATCTGTCAAAGAGTCAAAGCAGAGCATCAGAGACCTGCAGGATTGTTGCAACCATTGCAGATTCTGGAATGGAAATGGGATTCCGTCGGAATGGACTTTATCACCGGTTTACCTACTTCTAGTAGGGGGAATGACTCAATCTGGGTCATAGTTGATAAACTATCCAAGGTAGCCCACTTCATACCAGTCAAGACAACCTACCAGAGTGCAAAACTAGCAGAGCTATACATTGCTAGAATTGTTAGTCTGCATGGAACCCCCAAGACCATCGTATCAGATAGAGGGACCCAGTTTACTTCAAGATTTTGGCAGAAAGTTCAGGAAGGATTAGGAACCAAGTTGAACTTCAGCACCGCATATCACCCGCAAACAGATGGACAGACTGAGAGAGTCAACCAGATCTTGGAGGATATGCTTAGAGCTTATGTGTTGGAATACGGGTCAAAATGGGAAGACTGCCTGCCTTTCGCAGAATTCTCATATAACAACAGTTATTAAGATAGTTTGCAGATGGCACCCTTTGAATTCCTATACGGAAGAAAGTGTCGTACCCCTTTGAATTGGTCGCAAGTAGGAGAGAGTCAGATCTTTGGACCCGACATTCTCCGAGAAGCAGAAGAGAAAGTTCACAAAGTTCGTGAGCACCTCAAGACCGCCCAATCCAGACAGAATAGTTATGCTGACAAGAGAAGGAGAGACCTGACTTTCAATGTCGGAGATTTCGTATATCTCAAGGTTTCACCATTGAAGGGAACTCAACGCTTTAGTCTAAAGGGAAAGTTAGCTCCCAGATATATCGGACCTTTCAAGATTCTAAACCGCCGAGGAGAAGTATCGTATCAACTGGAACTGCCTGAAGAGATGTCAGCCATCCACAATGTGTTCCATATCTCGTTACTTTTCAAATGCTTGGAAGTGCCTGAGAAGACTGAAGTTTTCAAGAATATCAATCACAGAGCAGTGGAAATCAACAATGACCTGACCTATTGGGAAGTGCCCATCCGTATTGTAACATCCCAAAACTTTAATCCAAGCTCATCAAGATCAAATCATCCAAAAATAGGGTTAAAAAAACTTTTCCAAATTTAAAATGAAAGCATTCATATGTGTGTGCATTTAAAATAGGAGTTGTTTGAATTGCCATGATTGAATGATCCAATGCTTGTAAAATGTTTCTTAGGTGATTTAAACATCATCTACATCATCCCCAAACTTTTCCTAAAGAAAATCAAATCAAAAAGAATTAAAGGGGAGGAATGGTCATTTTGGCAAATTTAACTCTCATGCCTACTTTGGCTATTCCTAGTACTCAAAACTTAACAGGAATAATTCTTGATCTTTGCACCCCTTGCTAGTACACATAATGAGGTACCAAGGCCCACCTTTGGATCTGCTAAAAACATTCTGTTAACTATTTTAAATGACAATTTAAAATTGAATCTAATGCATATGCATAGATCACCCCTATTTCAAAACCATCTATTTGAGCTCCATTTTCAAAACCCTTGCAACCAGAGACTACCTATCACTAGTGGAGATCACTCAACAAATTTGAAACCAAAATTCAAAACTTTCTTTCATGCGGCCATTTCATCAAACACTTGGCATGCATAATCTCTACTCTAATCCTAGCTCACTGTTTACTACAGGGTTTTGCCTCCAATTGATCCCCATTTAATGCCCTTGTCCCCTCTTGATCTAACTAGAGCCTAACCAGCATCTCCCCTACCCCCTAGCTGCACTGCCATGCCATGCCGAGCACCACCTCGCCGGCCGACAGTGCACTCGCAGCAGCAGCCCTCTCTAGCCCCTCTCCTCATGTCTAGCAGCTTGCCTGTGGTGCACCTCCACCGCCCAACCAGCCCCAGGCCAGAGACAGAGGGCAGAGCGGCCAGGAACCGCCGCGCCCGGAGCCGGTCGAGCATGCCGCCCCCGCCCCCAGAGCACGCCTTGTCCCCGCTCGCACAGACCACCCCTTGGCACCAGCCCGCACCCGCCGCTCCACCTCGACCTAGAGAACACCCCAGACATCCCTGTTCGCCGCCCAAAGCCTCACAGCCACCGCTCGCCGTGGACACCGCCGCTTCGGCCATGCAGAGCGCCACCTCGCCTAGACCGCGTGCCACCGCCCCTACGGCCGCATTCAATTCCTAGAGCACCGCCAGGGAACCACACATCGATCGCCACCCCCAGCCATGCCTCTACCGCGCCATAGCCATGTCGCCACCGTCGACTGCCCATCCCGCTCGGTCTCACCGTCGGGCCTATAAAAGGAGCCCTCCCCAGCCTCTTCTCTCCACACCATTCCACTCCCCTCACCTCTCTGAACCTCACCCACCTCTAGCCGGAGCAAGTGGAGCAGCAGCTACGGGAATTGGAGCCGAGCAGCCGCGGGAGGAGGAGAAGGCGCCGATGATTGCGACCACCCCAAGCTCCGCCACAACCGCGCCTCGCCTGCGTCGTCTTCCACGTCGTTTGCCTCGCCGACCCCATTGGAGCCCTGCACGCATGATAGACCCCCACCGAGCCGCTAGGGTTCGATCTCGCCGACGACCTGTTCGTCGTCGACGACGACCCTCAGCCGTAGATTCCCCTTCTAATCCTACGACCCACAACGCGCGTACCATTTCGCGTTTTAAGTGCCGCTGACACGCGGTACCCCTGTCAGCTGAGCTCGCTGACGCTGGCTGCGCGATGGGCGACCCATTCTCTCACACGTTTCAAATTCAAATTAGGAATTTTTCTTTTTAGTTAGAATTAGTTTCTGTCCAGTGTTTCAAAATTCAATTCTATGAGTTTGACAAATCAAAATTGCATGAAACTAATTTTGTCTGAAAGGTAGTAAAATGATCTATCCAAGCCCGTTGGATTTAATTCATTTAGAGTTATAGATCTCTCCTAATAAAAATAAGAAGACAAAAGCTTTTGCAACTTGAAACATTTTTATAAAATCAACCAAGTTAGCTTTTGAGTTGTTTCCAACTCTCAAAAATCACATTTACTCATATCTATCCAAATATGTAATAATATTAGGGTTTACATGCAGTGACCTTGGACTAGTACCAAGATAATGCTATATAGGCATCTCTAGTCACTTTAAATCATTAAATAATAAACTTAAACCAAAGTAATATTGATCCAACCTTTAAATCTCATTCCCACATGTTAGAATATGTGGTGAGGACATGTGTCCACATGATCCCATGTTTTGGTGGTGAATATTAAATTTTAAGTTAATTTTTCAATGAGTAGAAATTACTTTTCCAAAATAAAAAGGTTGAAACTATTGAATTAAACTTGTGATGCTTGGGATGATAATAGATCATCAATTGTGTGGTTTAGAATACTACTTAGCCTAGTTAAGTATTGTTTGGTGATTGTGCACTCCCTATGTATTTCTAGACGATAGTACTGACCAAGCCTTCGAGGAGGAGGAGTTCTACCAAGAAGAAGAAGAAGAAAACTTCAACCACTGCACCAACCAAGGCAAGCTATTAGTGGCAAGCTAACCCTTTCAAAACATGCTTTAGTAAGCTATTGTTAGCAAGCTAGAATAAAACTGGATGGTTTAGTAAAGATGCCTTAAGCATGCTTTGATCACACCCTGTTAACTATTAGTACCCCAAGTCTTATTGACAAGTTTTACCTCCCTTAGTTTACACAAAGTTCTTTAATTAATTTTGAAGGTAGCATAAAGAGTATAAAACTTGACCTACTTAGAAACTTTTAGATGTCCTTCTATGGCATGAGATTGATCTCATCTTTCCACCTTAGTGAACACTCTTAACTTAGTATTTTAGAATAGCTCAAAAACTTGAGTCACTTTAGATGGGAACACTTGGTGAAAATGAGTTATGAAAACCTTGGAATGATGAGTCATTCTATTGAGATGTTTTGACATGTGTTGAAAAACACAATTGGTTTATGATGATGAAAATGATGAGGCATGAGCCTTAACCTTTTTATAAAACTGATGGTTGGATTCGGATGCGATACCATTCCAAATTTACTGCATAAACCACATTACCTGAATTGGGTAAGGCTTAGCTGGAAATTTATATGCATTAGTATTAGTTCCTCACGGAGAGGTTTGAGCTAAGGCTACCTCTCAATGTTGTCCACCTATGCAAAGGCCCAAGATGATGATGGTCATGGTTGGGAGGCCATGCTCATAGGAGAGGTGCTTATACTAGGGTGTGTAAAGGGAAGGTTATGTTTGATTATCTGCATACTAAGTATGATGATTCAGGGTTATCCCCGATGTATCGAATCTTGTGGTGAAAGTGTACCACCTGCAAAGTGTCAAACTATTCAATAGCGGCGTCATGTTATGGACAGTTGGAATGGCCATACTGTTTCGTTGTCAGATGTTTTCTAAATAACTTGAAATGAATGATGAACTTTGACTTGACCACAACAGGGTTATGTTAATGATAATAGCTTCCCAACTTAAGTGATTCTAGAACTTTACTTTATCTTTTCTTGCTTCAGAACTCAGCTTAGGTTTCAAACTTAACTTGATAGTTATTCTTTAAATTCAGCACTTTAACTTAGAATTATAACCCTTGTTAGTATTAGTTTGCGAGTACTTAAAGAGTACTCATGGATTTTGTCCCTGGCTATTATCATGGCCAGACTATGAAGGAGATTATCAAGATGATGGTCAGCAGGACGGCTATGATAACCAGGACTATCTGCCTTCGTCAGCATTGCCTGTGCCCCTGAAGATGGACCCCACCGCTACGCTATCGTTTATTTCCGCTACTTGTTGTATTAAAGACTGGATCATGATATCCTTATTTGTGTAAAACCTTATGTATGGTTTGTAATGGATGATGTACTGTGATATCCAATCCGTTATGTCTCGCAAAAATGGTAATCCTGGGATTGCGAGGTATGGCATAACGGGCATCTGGGATTAAAAATCCGGGTCTTGACAAACATCACTTTCCTTATGGCAAGAGGAACGGAGGTATTATCATCGTCACACCCCACGTCCTTAGTTGATAATGAATTTGATGATGAAATGTCTCTTGAGGTCAAAAAGGAATTAGTTGCTTTTGATGTGTTTATGAACAAGTTGCAAGAGGAGCACAAGAAACATTTTGTGGACCTCTTAAATCAACTTTCACACACACAAGAGCTTCTAGATGAGAGATGTAAATTAGGAAGATACCACATGATTGAGGTAGAAGCTCTAAATAATGCTCTAGAAGAAGAACAAGAGACTAGGATGTCTGTTGAAACTAAACTTGAAGGGCTTGATGAAGCTAATGACTTAATTATTAATAAACTCATCAAGGAACGTGACCATGCTATTGCTAAATATAAAAAGGCTAAAAAGGACAAGATTGAGTTTGGTGTTGTTCATGAAAAACTTGCCGAGGACTTTAGGATGCTTGACAAGTCTCACAAGGCCTTGGAGAGTGAACTCTTGTTACTCACAAAGTCTCGTGAAAAGCTTCAAGCTCAATTTACCAATATTCCTTCACCTAGTACTTTCATTCCTTCTAGTTGTACAAATATACTTGAAGAAAATGCTAGGTTGAAGGGGAAGCTAGCTAAGGCCACCTTTCCCAAAGGAAACAAGTCGATTGATGACCTCTTGAGTAAGCAGAGGCCAAATTGTGAGAAAGGGGACATTGGCTTTGTCTCTAAAGCCAAGAATAAGAAGAACAACAACAATAAGAAGGCCAAGGTTGCACAAGAAAAAGACAAGGTCATTGTGGGTAGTAAGACCACGAGTGACAAAACTATGTCTCATGATGACTTTGCGGGAAGTGCTAACCCTCACTATGTTTTAATGCGTGATTATTATGGTGATGTATATGCACAATATGTTGGCCCATTTGATGGTTATATTTCTTGGTCTATTTGGGTTCCCAAGACCCTTGTTGCTAACAAAAGAGGACCCATTGAAAAATGGGCACCTAAAAACTAGTTTGATCTTTTGTAGACCTATGCTTCCGGAGGGTCAAAATGGGTGCTTGATAGTGGATGCACAAGTCATATGACCGGAAGCGCATCTAGTGTCATGGAGTTGAGACCAAACGTTGATCAAATATCCGTGACATATGCCGACAAGTCAAAGTCTAAGGTAATGGGTTTCGACAAAGTTGTGGTTGCACACGATATCACTCTCGTGGACGTCATGCTTGTTGAGACCCTTGGCTATAATTTACTTTCAGTCCGTGCTCTTGGAAATATGGGCTTTACCGTCTTTATTCATAATGATATTGTGATCCTCATGTGGAGCAAGACTCTAAAGGTCACTTTCGTTGGGTACGTCGAAAATGACTTGTATGTGGTGGACTTTTCAGGGAAAACCACTACAAGTGTGATGTGCTTATTCGGAAAGGCCGATGCGGGTTGGTTATGGCATCGCTGTCTAGCCCATGTCAACATGAGAACTTTGTAAAGCCTCCACAAGGATGGTCATATTGTTGGACTAAAAGAAAATGTTTGCTTTGCCAAAGATCGTGTTTGCAGGGCATGTGTTGAAGGAAAGATGCATGATTCTCCCCACAAGCCAAAGAACTACATCAAGTCCAAGAGGATCTTGGAGCTCCTTCATGTGGATCTCTTTGGTCCTCCATCTCATCCAAGCCTTGGTGGGAAGAAATATTGTTTGGTAATTGTTGATGACTACTCAAGATACACATGGGTATATTTCTTCAAGATGAAATGTGAGACCCAAGAAAACTTCATTGACTTCATCAACATGGATCAACGTTAACACAATGTCCATGTGTTAGCAATAAGAAGTGACAACGGTACCGAGTTCAAGAACTACACATTGAATGGATTTCTTAGTGATGAGGGGATAAAACATCAATATTCTGCTGCATATACCCCTCAACAAAATGGTGTAGCTGAGAGGAAGAACCAGACTCTTATTAATATGGCAGGGACCATGTTGGTGGAGTTTAAATCTCCATACAATTTTTGGGCTGAAGCAATCTCCACTGCATTCCATGCATCAAACCGTCTCTACCTCCACAAATAATTGATCAAGACTCCATATGAAATTCTTACCGGTAACAAGCCCAACATTTCATACTTCCGGGTGTTCGGTTGTAAGTGTTTCTATCACATCAAGGGTATTTGTTTGTCGAAATTTGATTCCAAAGCATTAGAGGGTATTTTTGTTGGTTATGGTCTCGAATCCCACACTTATAGAATCTATGACAAGATCTCCGGAACTGTTATAGAATCTTGTAGTGTTGTTTTTGAAGAATATGATGGTCCCCAAGGGGGGCATGTTGATGTTTGTGATGTAGATGATGAAATGCCTCAGGATGCCATAGGAAGAATGGGTGCGGAATTCATCCGCCCTGTTGAGGAACCCCTTATGGCGGATCGAGAAGAACTATGCTCTACTCAAGTGGAGCCCTCATCTTCACAACATCAACAAGCTCCTATTGAGGAGGACAATGACCCAAGCGAAAGACAAGCTGTGGACCCTCAACAAGTTGATCAGGGAGAACCCTCTAGCCTGGAGGAGCTTGAGTCTCCATTTTCCAGAATGTCCAGCACTGATCAGTCTATTGTACAAGGAAGATCTATAGAAACTGCCATAAGAATAGCCCGACGCATGTCTAGAAGTGTGCCTGATCAAGACCAATGTCAATATTTTCCTCTTAATGAAGAGAATGACTCCAATGATGATTACAGTCAAGTTAATGGTCAAGACGAGGACCAAAATGATGAAGTGAGCCCCACAAGAAACAACAAGGAGATCGAAACTCGTCACTAAGCTAGAATGGATAGAATGTTGGAATTAAGAGATCACACTCTTGAGAATGTGGTAGGATATATAAGAAGAGGGATATCCACTCGAGCCTAATTGAAGAACTTTGGTGAACACCAAGCACACATTTCCATGGTGGAACCAAAGAAAGTATGGGAAGCTCTTGAAGATTCGGATTGGCTGGAAGCAATGCACAAAGATCTCAACAACTTTGAGAGAAACAAAGTATGGAAGTTAGTTGAAAAGCCAAAAGATTGCCGCAATGTTATATGCACCAAGTGGATATTCAAGAACAAGCAAGATGAGCATGGAATTGTTGTGAGGAACAAGGCAAGATTGGTTGCACAAGGGTTCTCTCAAATTGAAGGCATTGATCATGGAGAGACATATGCACTCGTGGCTCGCCTTGAGTCCATCTGTATCCTTCTTGCTTATGCGGCACATCATAACTTTAAATTACAACAAATGGATGTAGAAAGTGCATTTTTAATGGTCCATTGCATGAGTTGGTATATGTAAAGCAACCCCTGGGGTTTGAGGATCCCAACTTTCCAAACCACGTATACAAACTTGATAAGGCGCTCTATGGGCTCAAACTAGCTCCACACACGTGGTATGAGCACCTTAGAGAGTTGTTGTTAGATTGTGGGTTTGAGGTTGGGAAAATCGATCCCACTCTTTTTACTAAGAAGGTCAATGGAGAGCTTTTTGTATGCCAAATATATGTAGATGATATTATCTTTGGCTCATCTAACAAAGCTTTTAATGATGAATTCTCTAAGCTTATGACTGACAGGTTCAGGATGTCTATGATGGGAGAATTGAGGGTATTTCTCGGTTTTGAGATCAAGCAAGTAAGAGGAGGAACATTCTTCAACCAAGCCAAGTATACTCAATATATGCTCAAGAGATTCAACATGAAAGATCTAAATGGAGCTCCCACTCTCATGGCAACAAAGACCCATCTTGAACTAAACCCAAATGGTAAAGATGTGGATCAAAAGGTATACCGCTCCATGATTGGTTCTTTGCTTTATCTTTGTGCATCTAGACCCGATATTCTGTTGAGTGTAGGAGTGTGTGGAAGATATCAAGCGGATCCTAAAGAAATCCATTTGATGGTGGTCAAGAGAATCTTTCGATATTTGGTTCATACCCCAAACTATGGTATTTGGTATCCCAGGGGCTCAACTTTCTATCTTTGTGGATACACGGATTCGGATTGGGATGGTGATAAGGATGATAGAAAATCAACCTCCAGGGCTTGACAATTCCTTGGGAGGTCCTTGGTGTGTTGGTCTTCTAAGAAGCAAAATTGTATATCTCTCTCCATCGCCGAAGCCGAGTATGTGGCAGCTGCTAGTGCTTGTACTCAATTGCTATGGATGAGCCAAACTTTGAAGGAATACGGTGTCCATTGTGACAAAGTGCCTCTTCTATGTGACAATGAAAGTACTATCAAGATTACCTACAATCCAGTGGATCATACAAGGACAAAGCATATTGAGATTCGTCATCACTTCATTAGAGACCATGTTGCTAGAGGTGATATTGGGCTATCTTATGTGTCAACCAAAGACCAACTTGCCGACATTTTCACGAAGCCTCTTGATGAAGCAAGATTTTGCTATTTGAGGAATGAACTAAATATCATAGATTCAAGGAGCTTGACTTGATCAACTTGCATACTCACCTATGTCTTGACTCTTATTTGGTTTAGGTGCATGCATGGAGATAGGGGGAGTGCGGTCCTAATACATTGGACTATCCCTCCCCCATAATGCCAACATTAAGAAATTCAATTCTCTTAATATCATTTAGTGATATGTGAGCTTCATTGATGAGTAGTGGCTATGAACCCAAGGATAATTCTTCGCGGTGTCATGCCACAAACTCTTACATGGTGGCCTCGGCCACCGTCCTCTTCATATTTGAAGAGTTAGTTCTTGGTTTGTTTGATTTGGAACTTAATGTGTTATATTCTTGAATATCTACGGTTTCTTGGTTCTTTACAGTACATCTTCTGAATCCCAGGCCTATTCTCATCTCTAAACGTGCTCCTCTTGCCACACATTTGTCCACTACTTGAATCTGGGGTTTTCTGGCTATGGGGGCCGGACTGTCCACACTGAACCGACCGGAGTGTCCGACCAAGCCGTACTCTCCGCTTGATTCACTCCGGACACTCCGGCCGGGCTGGACACTCCGGTGAATTTCACCTGGACACTCCGGCCCTAGCGGTTTCGAACTTGTAAAAGGGGTCAGGGAGAAGTGGACGGTTCAGTCCTCCTTCTCCTCCCCGACTTCCTTTTCCCTAGACCTTGTTGCCCCCGACCAGGAGCACCGCCGGGAGGGCTCCTCCACCCTAGATCCAGCCGCTGGCACCGACCATTCCCTCCCTTTGCCACATGGGACCCGTTCCCCTCCAGTGAAGTTCTCCATGGATGCTGGTAGCTCTCGTCCTTGTTGGTCTAAGGCTGCTCAAAAGGCCCGTCCTCGCAGGTTCCATGATGAAGAGAGTGAAGTTCATGTTGATCCTTCCATGATCAGACAGGCTGCTCGTGACTGGGCTGCAGCAAAGCAAGAAAAGGTTAGAAAACTAAAAAGGGATGAAGCCAAGCGCATGAAGTTTGAGGCATTAACCACACTGGCAGATTTGGGCACCGAGGAGTTTGTGGAGATGAGAATCCAGCAGTTCTATTCTCTGCCTCACACCTTGGAGGATGATCGCTTATGGAGAAATGAACAAGCCCTCCTCTTTTTTGAGGTGTTTTGTGCTTTCAGGACTCCGGTGTGCCCCATGCAGTGGTTGGATCTTTAGAAGCTCCAATCTCACAGGTAGTTTGAGGATGCCCTTTGGGTGACTGAGAAGATGGGGCTGCACACCATCTTTCAAGCAAAAGAAGACTACAATATTGAGTTGGTCCAGCAGTTCTATGCCACGGTGGTCTTTGGGGACACTACTTATATTCCCCTTGAGTGGATCTCTGGCACTACTAGGTGTCGTTCCAGCGTGGCTCAGTTTGTACACATCCTTGGAGTGCCTTTCAACCCCAATGCTCACAGTGGTCTCAGGATGCATGTACATGGTCAGGCATATGACAAGAATAGGTTGGCCCCAGTCTACTCTCAGAATGGTGTAGTTGGCCAAACCACCAACATCAAGCTCATCTACAACATTCTGCTTCGCATGTTTCGCCACACACTCACTCCCAAGGCGGGCAACAAGGATAAGATGAGAGGTGCATAAATCAATCTTATGGCCCATGCTCACTCAGTATATACTAATGGTCCAGACCATCCTGGTGGTGCTATAGATGTCATGGATTTCATCTACCAGGACATGTACAAGTGCATCACTGACAAGAAGTGTCCTCTATTTGCTCCCTATGTGATGAAGCTCATTGCTGCTCAGGCTCTAGCAACTCCACTGCTTTACACTGATCTTTTTCCACACCTTCCTGCCAAGCTACAGAGGAAGGCTGCCCCCACCACCAAGTCACCTCGTGGCTACCCCCTTTTCAGGACATATTTGAGGATGATGAGATGGATGCAGATGCTTCTGACAGTGATGATGGGTCTGAGGAGGTACCGGAGGCTATGTCCCGTGGCCCTCGCATCAAGCATGCTAGCAACGCATATTGCTTCAACACCTCTAAGGAGGAAGTGCACAAGAAGGTGAAGAAGGCGTCCTGGTGGAAGAAGCTTCTCCTATGCTAGAACATTGACATTCGCCATGGACAGTATGATGCCTACAAGGCTAACCGAAATGTCATGAAGGAACTCAAGCGGATCAACCAGCCCATGGATGTTTATCCTGTTCAGCAGCAGGCGTTAGATGGAACTCTTTCCTATGGTCACCGGAGTCACGGACGTGTGGACTGGTCCATGTTTGAGGAAATGTCTTCTTCTTCTCACCCTCACGGCCAGAGCTCTACTCAGGATGATCAGGATGGCGATGAGGATGAGGAGGAGGATGAGGATGAGGATGTCGCCGATGACGACTACAGTGGCTAGAGTTGGCTTTGGGACGCTTTAGTTGTGCTCTTTTCCCTTTTTGGCGTCTTGATGCCAAAGCGAGAGAAGTAGCCCCTTTATTAGGTTGCTACTGGGGATTTGCCTCTTTGAAGCTTTGCATCTTTATCTTACTTGTTTGAGTACTATGTTGTGTTGAACTCCGCTATGTGTGTTGTGACATGCTTACCCGGTTATGTTAATGACTATGTTATGCCTAGCTTATCGATCTAGTTGTTATTATATCATGTCATAACTTGTTAGCTACAAAATCTAGTGAGGATGTGATCCTAAGGTGTGTGATCTTGTATTCAAATGCAAAGCTAAAATTGGTCACACATCTAGGGGGAGCCTTACTATATTTTGTAAATCTCCTATTGTGAAAATTATTACCTATCCTATATGAAAATCCTTGGGTTGTCATCAAACACGAAAAAGGGGGAGATTGAAAGGGCATTTATGCCCTTCCCATTATTTTGATGTTTGTTGACAACACTTGGATAGGTTTAATCTACTGTTAAATGTTTCAGGAGATATCAACTACTCTAGTATATTTTGCACTGAAGGAAAAGAGCTTCCTAGGATCAAGTCTGTGTAGGAACAAAGTCCCAGCCGGACTGTCCGGCCGAGCCGGACTATTCGGTTGAATTCTGCCGGACTGTCCGGCCCTGGGGATTGGTCGACTTGCTCGGACATTCTGTGTGCCATATCGGACACCACCCGGACACGGTCTAGACACTGGCCGGAAACTTTGCCGAGCCGGAGTGTCCGGTTGGTTTCGCCCGGAGTGTCCGGCTGGTGTTGGCCGGACTGTCCGGGGTAAGTGGATCCCAACGGCTCTAATTCCGGGGGACTATATAAAGGCCCCTTCTTCTACCTTGGAAGCTGCTCGTCCACCTCAAGAACTCCAGCACCATTTGAGCCACCAAATCCTCAAGATCTCTTCACTCAACCATCCAAAGTCATTGATCTTTGGAGAATCGAAGGAGGAGGCCTTGATCTATAGCTTCACCAAGAGAGATCTTCATTTCCCCTTCATTCACTTGAGGGCCCCTTACTATAGTGTTTCATTGGAAACCCTAGCTTGTGATTTGGTTCTTACAAGCTTGTCTTTGATTGTTTGACAGCTTGCTTGTATTCGGGAGCCTCCAATTAGGTTGTGGATGTGTGCCTCAAACTTGATGTAAAGGTGCCGGCTTCCACCTCGGAGGTTGCTGCTATAGTGGAAGAGGTGAATCGAACCCGTTGGGGTGAGGTTCATCAGAGAACAAGGGAGGCCTCTTGTGGCGTTGGTGGTTTGAAACCACCCCCTCTCCAAACGTAGACGTACTTCCCCTCAAAAGGAAGGAACTACGGGAAACAAATCCTTCTGTCTCTGCGTGCTCCACTTTGGTTACTTCTATCCTTTACCGCACTTTACTTATCCAGTTCTTGCTTAGTGTATGTGCTAGATTGACATATAGGTAAATTCACCATAGTTGCATAATCTAGAGAATTTACCTTTTGTGTCAAACCCTAAATTGAAAATGAGTAAAATTTGAAGTAGCACCTATTCACCCTCCCCTCTAGGTTCCCATACTATCCTTTCACCCACCCCACCGAAATGACCGAATCGATCAAAGCAGAGAAAAAAAATATCCTGATTAGGTGATTTCGAGGTGAGCAATAAGCAAGAACTCCACAATCAAAGCATACCCGATACTACTACTCCTAGTACTTATAGTACCCCCAATGGCCCAATCAGAAGCAAATTAAGCAAAGCTAGATTTTGAGGTGAGCAAATACACCCACCTATTTCAACAAGAACTCCCCAATCGGAGGTTGCACCAGTTCCAACAGTTGCTTGCTGGATGGGAGCTAGCTAGTGATGGTTTCTTGTCTTGTCGTTGGTAGAAAGGCATGGGCAGGGGAGTAGTAGTACTAGTAGTAGTAGGGATGGGTAGTCCACTTTTTCTATAGTTAGTATTTTAAGTGGTAGTGGCAGGAACATTTTATCGGGAGAGAATCCCGAATCTTTGATCCCAGCTATCACGTGGTGGCCTACAGCTGTTTCAAGCAGGACCCGAGTTAGGGGTGAGTTAAAGAGGGTCCCACATCAAGTGGGTGAGATAATTGACCGAGCCAACCTCCTCCTTCCCTTGGTACTAGTACTAGTTCTCCTGGGTTCCTCTCCAAAGACAGAGAAAATTGCCCCTCTTCAAATCAAATTGATCCCAGCTTATTATCCTTTTGCTGATTCGTCTCACAGAGCATTGAGGGAGGGGAAGGGCTAGCAGTGGACAAGACGGCGGTAGTTGCAGCATAGGGCACCAGCACTGGGGCCTCAAAAACAGTTTAGCAAGCGATAAAATGATAAGATCAGATTTCAGACTAGAAACACACACAAACACACACATATATATATATACTAATATACGGAATAGTTTCCAATTATAGTTCTGATAACAAAGGCCTAGAAATCATAAGGTAGATCCATATTATAGAACTACGAAAGTAGCAAACCAGTCATGGGATAGCTCTACACCCCAAGATTTTTGCAGTTGGACTAGTGGTCATGAGACTACCCAGACGACACCAAAAGTACACCCCTGATGATCAGCAGCCCTGCATCAAATCCATCCAGAAGCAGTGTACCTGATCCACAGCCTTAGGTGCAGTCTCATCAATGAACGGGTCATCGTCATTACCATCAAAGTCCTCTTCGATCATCTGCTTCTACGATTAGTAGATTAACAGATACATTTATAGAGAAACATCAAAGACACACAACCTGAACATTTGTCGTTAACTAGATATATCTTGTCATCTAGCATAGCGGTAGTACCAGGAATGAAACCCATTTCACGCAACTTGCGCTTTTTCTCTCCTCCCCCTTCTCTAAGTTGATCTAGATGCTCAAGAGCTGTCTCTGTCAGTTGATCTAGTTGATCAACATCTGCTTCCGCTACTTGATCATGATGATAAACATGTGCTTCCCCCGTTTCATATGGAGGATCATATGGTTTACCATGAAATACCCATCTAACATAAGTTCTTAGCATCCCAAATGTAAAAATATGGTCTTCCACTATACTTTGAGGCAGCACCCTACAATTCACACACAACCGGTAGGGGCATTGTACTTTTGAGTTGCCACAATGAGCTCTAATGAACCCCATAAATCGTAGAATACCAAGGATATGTTTAGTGCTGCCTAATGGAGCAATCTCTATCCAAAATCAGCCCATCTGTTTAATTATGACATACAAGGTTGGTTATTATTAAAATAAAAGCAGGAAACATATTGATGAAGTACAAAAACTATATATGCCTATGCATTTTAGCAAACATATTGACAACAAAAATCGCCGAAGGTATTTAGGAACACAGTTCCAGCGCAGAATAAACTATGACCATGCAGATTGAGGACAAATTAAACTATGCATTTGAGGAGGCAGATCGGGTGAAAGGGCAATAAAATGGCAACCAAATCGAGCTAGAGATAGAAGGACCACCATTGGATCGACGTGCCCACCAGTGTGTCTCAAGAATACCAACGGGTAGGGAAAGCTTCTTCGTGCATAGTGGTGATGAGGAGCAGACGTAAGCGCATCTGTTTTGTGGGGAAGGGGGTGAGGGCCTAGGCGGCAGAGGGTGGAAATTAATACACAGTGCGAAGGGGTGTGGAGGGATCACTTTGGATATTCTAACCTACCCTGCTTTGGGAACTGATGACTGGATTCCTGCAGCAACAACATGGTTATTGTAGTACTTGTAGTAGCAAATATTTAAGAGTTTGTCCCGATGGGAGATCGACGAACGGAAATAACACGACCCCGCAACCACTTGTCAATGAGGCCACATTTCGCACCCAAACCGTGGTTTGGAAATAGCCTATTCTATCAGTTACTAGAACATCAATAACTAAGAGAGGTTTAAAATATCTAATAACAAAGAACTTTTAACAAGAACAAAATAAACTAAGATAGAAAGTAAACATGAATATGAACTGAATTAAAGAGATTGTAGTTGTAGGATTGAATGGAATGAGAGAGGGCTTCTAGGCTTCGGTCTCACTAGTACTAGATGGGAAAATATATGTGTGATCTATACGAGATTCCTCAGACAGATAAACGATCCCCATTTGATTACGGGGCTGTCACACTGTGTGCACTATGCATGATTCTCGCATGTCACCGCAAGGGAAAAGGCATTTCCGGACCAAAGGATCACATAAACTCATCTTAGATCACAATAAATTCTAACTTAGCGCACTAGATCATACCTCAACATAGAATTGAATCAATTACTCATACATGGATGAATAGCAAAATATATATAAATATATAATGATGTCACAACCGTGTTCAATCTTACAATTACTAAATACAAGAGAGAGAGGGATATGGAGATCGATGCGTGGTGGTGATGTCTTCCTTCTCCCCCCCTTCTTCTTGCTTGGATGCCTTGATGGTGATGGTGTTGAGGGATATCTAGATCTTGGAGGTGTGGTTGAGGCAGTGCTCTGCCGCTGTGGACATCGGATGGGTGGCGGTGGTGGCAGGGCTCCGCCCCTGAAGGGCTATGGTGTTCTGGCTCTTTCTTGGGTCCTCCCTCCTTTATATAGGCCTTGTGGCCCTAGGGTTCTCCCAATACCATCATATGACTTAGGGAACGTTCTGGGGCTTCTATGGGGCAAATCCCGTTGTTTGCGACCATTTTCGCAACTATACGGGCGCAACTATACGACCGTAAAAGTTCTTCCGGTCGTATAGTTGCTCGTCAAACCTTCGGTGTCCCATAGTGTTTTGGCCGCAATTTCTTCATACAAACTCTGTTTTGAGTGTTCTTGGGCTCGTTGAGTTCATCTCGTCGAGGGATACAACGCCATGGTCTTGGATATTTATTTTGAGAAGTTGGAAACATTCACTTTTCCAACCTCTCAAATGGCTAAGTCTGGTCCCTGCAGCTCCTCCATACTATGCTCTCTTTGTTCCTTTTGCCTTTGTTTTATCCATAATCATCATCAACACCTACACACATGTCACAGACAAGGAAAATGATAAAATTCTACCTAAACTACTAAATGTGCAAAGCTCATATGAAAGTATATGAGAACTATAAGTCATGCATACAAGGCATAGCTATAACTGGAAGAAACATGATATGAGAGATAAATGGCACATTTTATATGGCTAAAAGAGGTGGTATTTCACAACCATCAACTTCCCCAAGCTATACCTTGCTCGTCCTCGAGCAGGAAGGGTCGATAATAAATTAATGGTTGTGAAATAGCGTATCATTGGAAATTAATGCCTTGCATCCTTATTTCTTCTACAAGCTTGAAGAGAGAAACATGTATTCATACTAAGCAACATAAGCTCAGTTATAAAGACCACTAAATATTCATTAAAACTTATATGCTCCATGTCAACTGTGAATCTAACTTGTAGACAAACTTGTGATCCTCTTATTGCACCTTTTTGTATAACTTTTCATATCATTATATTTTTTTTGAGGCAAAACCTAGTCACAAATAGATGTCAAGCATAAATAGGAATAAAGTTTATCGATTCTACCCAATCATGTCATCTAGTTAAGGCTCTCAAGTGCAAACATCAATTATTGAGTTTCAGAAAGTTTATCTCTTAGTAACGAGATTTATGCCAAAAGGAAATGCGAGAACATGTCAAAGAAGCATCGCATTAGAGTGTCTCTATTGGTCATCCACATCAATGAATCATGGCTATCAAACACTCATTTTCTATTCTTTGTCTTTCTAAAACTTTAGTTCATCAGTAATGAGATCATGCCAAAACTTAGTGTGTTTAATCAGAATGTGCAGGCTAAGAATGGATACTCGTGACCATTACCAAGCTTTCCCTTTTCAGTATAATGATTTCTCATAACAGTCAGAGGAGTATTCCCTCTTTTGCTTTGAACATAGGCCCATGAGAATACCAATGCATACCCAAATATACCATTTCTGCTACATATGTTGGGCAACTCATAGCCAAACTCCAAGAGTTTCCTATTTTTGGACTATTCAAAGGCTAGCAGAGTTGTTAGCATCCCATGTTGTGCGGCAGTGGTGCACACACACATAAAGCAATATCATACTTTAATCAACATGTCAAGATTTGGCATGCATCTCAATTACCGCTAAATATTAGTTTCTTCAAACAAATCATTTCAAAGAGTACTATCAAGTCGATGATCACATCTATGGTGTTGAGTATATTTAAGGCTAAACTCTTAAGACAATTAAACAACACCTTATTTAGCATAGAACTCAAAATTTTGAAATATCATTTCCAATTGAGAACTCCTTCCGTAAGAAAACTATCAAGTCTATTCTTTTGACATTAAGGGGTTGAGCATAGCCTATTTATTTAAGACAAAGCTATTTAGTGAAAATCAACAAATTTCAAAAGATCTTGATCAAGTATTCATTCTTTCCAAGTGTAGAAATTGTTGCAATGTTTTCTAGAGGATCACAAATAGTGTCACAAGCTTGATAAACAATTTGGCAAGATGCATACAAGCTCTAAGTCAACTCCTATGGTGCCTATCATGAGCAAGTGTATCCCCATATGAATACAAAACTAGACCCACTTAAAGAAGCATTCAAAAACAGCGGGATACATGATTGCATTAAACCTTCATCGAATACGAACATTGCACAAGACTCTACACATGCAGAAGTAACCTCCCCAAGCTTAGAACTTTGCAAGAACCAAACTTGAGTATATCACCAAAAGAAAAGAGAAAATACAGTTTCCAAAAAAGAGTGTGATAAGTGGTTACCTCCCCAAGCTTAGTTGAAAACAAGGGTAACACACTTTATCGTTGAGGTACAAATAACCTCTCTTTTGATGGACAAAGAACCTTTGCTTTAACGTATACTTCTTGATATAGCCTGGTGGCTTCCTTCCTTTAACCTGCTGGAAATGTATCCGATTGTTGAAGCGTTGAATTGAAGCAACCAAGTGGCTCATGCGAGTGTTTGCACGGTTGGCACTACCGTACATGTCATCACACAAGGTTCAAGTCCCTGTGAAAATAACACACAAAAATAAAATGCATCGGTTTGGTATACGAACATACTTTGTTTACCCCACTGATAAAAGGAAAGTAAGAAGAAAACATGAACTTCTATAGAGAATTACAGTCTAGGAAGTATCTGAGGTAGAATTTTATTGCTTACATATGCTCGGCTTCTCTAGATCATGGGATAAGCTCCCAGGTGGTGTTTCGAGGTTTTTAGAAGAAGAGAGAAGAAGAAAGAATAAAATTTTGAGCAATGGTTACCTTTCAGTTGGTGTTTTTGTGGTCGGACGCAACTATACGGGTGGAACTATACGACCGAAACAATGTGTTTCCGCCGTATAGTTGGGCTACTGTCAAAATTTTAGGGTTTCCACCTGGCAGCGCAGCTATACGACCGGAACTATACGGCTAGAACAATTTGTTCCCGCTGTATAGTTGGTCGTCGAACCCTCTGCACCTGGAAAAGAAATTGTACGAAAGCATCGATATCTATACGACCGGAACTATACGGCTGAAATGTTTATTCCCGCTGTATAGTTGGTCGTTAAACCATCAATACATATGAAAGAAAAATTGTCGATGGCAAAAATATCTATACGACCGGAGCTATATGGCCGGAATTTTTATTCCCACCATATAGTTGGTCGTTAAACCTTCTGTATGCATCACAAAAATTCTATTTCTTCGAGAATTATTTCTTATGCTGTAACTTAGTGAAATACATTGTTTTTGACAGAAAAATGACAGTAAATATTGTCGACCAACATCAGCATGTATTAAGCAGGATTTTTTAGTACTACCGAGTTATGCAACACATAGTAATAATAAATTCTACCTTTTGAAAACTACAACAAGATAATTCTAATAGCAAATCATGCAAAGAATAAAAATGCCAATGCAACATGAATGCAACTAGACTCAAGACACAAACCTAAGAAAGACGCCTAATGACTTTCGGGTTGCTTCCCGGGAATCGCTTTCTTATAACCAAGTAGCCAAGCTTTTATACCCCACATTTATTCAGAAATGGAGGCAACTATAGGAGTAGTTTTGCTTACCTCCAACAAGTGTCTACATGATTTATACCATCGTTTGCTCTAAGACGTACCTGCTTGCGGTGCATCGGTATCTTGTAAGTGTTCTCGTTGCCACATGAGGATGGATGCACCAAGCGCAGTAAATATGTATTCTTTCCTTCCTGCATAGAGGGTGTTAAAGATTTATTATCAACCTTTGAATCTTTACCTTGATTACAATTTTGAGGGTGCAACTCATAATGTCCTTTTGGATCCAGTAGCTTGGTCTTTGCCACCGGACTTTCCTGCTCCTCATTAGTAAAACAAAAGTCACATCAAACAGATATGGGAGGCGCACATGGTTTCGTGTTTGGCTCATCATAATTGATTTCCCCGAAAGGAGTATTTAAACAAATACTACTAGAATCATCACAAACTTCTTCAGGGTAATTATCAGGGATTCTAGAATAATGTAAGTCCTCGTCATCACTAAAGTTAGAAGAATAATAAAGATCAGGAATAGGTGGGGGGCCAGGTTTGAGAGCGGCTTTCAATTTATTCCATTCCTTGATTTCTTTTTCTTCTTTCTTCTTGATGCGTCCCCAATACTCTTCATGAAGCTGTTTCACTTCATCTACAGATGTAAGCTGTGTGGGATATTCAACATGAGGTTTCTTATTTTTATTTTTCCTAGTTTTAGGCTTCCTGGATTTACCCTTCTTTCCTGCTTCAATGATGCAACAAGTGGAAGATATGGGAGTAACAATAGAGGGTTGTTCTCCATCGTTAGTGTAGGGGTTCCGCGTATGAAAACAATATTTTTTACCCTATGTCCCCGAACCCCTGATGCTGCTAGGACCTATCTATTAGTAATGCAGTAACGGGAGGGGCTTTTCGCGAACTTACCCTTGAAGACCGAAAAGCATTGTCAACACTCAGGAGAGCGTGGTTGATGTAGACGAGCCGAAGCCGACCTCAAGGTCGTGATGAAGTCCTTGCGCTCCTATGGCTCCAACGACTTGAGTGCCTCAAGTGTGACACCTCGCGGGGAGTTACACACGTCTGGTGCCTGACGATGACTCCCGCTTCCTCGATCCAGCAGCAGTTGCGGAAGTACAGCTCCTGGATCCGAATCCCGCAGCACGACGGCGCTCCGCGGTGAAGATGTCTCTCATTCGCGCAGTCCAAACTTGGGACCATGGTCACGAGAGAGAGAGAATATAAATTGAAGGTCTTCCCAAAAGTGAGAAGACCTTTATTGAATATTGTGTGTATTTATCTGGCCAAATACCCCCACTATATATAGGGGAGGAGAGGTACTACCTCCCTCAAAGTCCTGGGGTGGGACTAAAGGAGAGGAGGGGGAGGGGCAGCCGCCGGCCAGCCCTAGTGGGCCCCGCGTGGGGGTCTTGGCCCAGCCGGCCACCCCCTTGCCCCTTATCCCTCTCCCCTTTCCCTAATTGGCCCTCTTCCCTCCGGAATTGGCCCATTAAGCCTTTGACCATTTAAATTGATTTTCTCTTTTATTAAATAATTATGAATAAATGATTAAATCAATATTTAACATTCATTCACATATTATTCAACCTCCATGGCTATGGAACACCTTCCACCTCCACTCTGAACATCCTCCGGACTTACCGAAACCCTTCCGGTTTTCTCTCTACTATTCTTCGGTGATTCTTCCGATCCTATAAACACTCTCTAAGCATCATCAAGCCCTTAAGCGTGATACCTCACGGTTCGAGAACACTCTAGACATGGTCGAGACACTCCCGCACCAATGATCGACAGAGGGACCTGGATGGCCATGCGACCCCTGTGCGTTCCACGAAGATCTTTTGTCGTTTGAACCGGGACAGTCGTGTCTTATTCCCTTTGTCTCTCGATACTTGCATTGCCCGAGATCTTATCAATGACATCACCATGTCGTGTTTAATATCGTTACCGAACAATGCTACTTGACTCGTTCAGACAAGTGATATCTCTGTGATCAAATCACATGCTGCACAACTATTGGATATAACTTCTCCGAGTGGGCCCTTGAGTATCTTTCCGTCACGTGGACGGATAAATCCCGCTCTTGACATATATTGCCTCTACTGTTTCCTCCGAGTACCTGAACACACCTTTATAACCACTATATTACCAAGTGGCACTTGATGCTATCTAAGCACTCTCGAGAGACAGTGATTGATATAGCCTCACGGTCTAAGGAATAGTCTATGAGGAACCATTTCTAATCATAGTAACTTGAACTTAGTGACATGATTGGGTCACGATGTTTAGGTTGGGTGTTGGTTCATCATCTCATTCTCGGAATGAGTTGACTCCATTTCCAACTGGCATAAACGCCACATGATCAGGAAACTTGATCATCTGTTGACCAATGAACTAGTGACTAGAGTTTCAGTGGGAACCCCTGGTTGTTTGTATATCAAACGTGTATTGATATTTCCACTCAATACAGTTATAGCATGATATAAAACTTAATCATAAACTATATGAAATATGATAATAGTCCTTATTACTATTTGTCTCTAGGGAATATTTCCAACAGTCTCCCACTTGCACTAGAGTACAAATACACTAGCTGCATTTGTTCTTAATCATTGGCACCATATATCCGGTACCTTGAACATGCTTGCTCATGGAAGAGGTTGAGTCTTGGGTCTGTACTTTATAGTCCCAAATCCTTTACAACTTACTAATGTCACCTTGATTAACATTAATAATTTATCATCACATGATAACATCTATGGGTATGCATCGTCGCTATGGCAACAGAATGAGGCCTGATTCCAGGAGCCTACAGTGACTTTAGATCAACCTCGAGAGCTTTCTCATGGGCACTATGCCCTGGGACACATCATTCTATGTTAAAAGCAAACTAGCCCCGCCATAACATTATACAACACTTTAGATGGTACCCTTATCTATTATTATAAATGTAATTATTGAAACCCGAGTGCACTCTGTGCAACTTTTGATGTTTTGTTCACCTCGCTTCCTACTTGACTTTAATCGGTATTTACAGGAGTTTCCAACATATTTCCTTATAACATAACCCTTTATGCTTTAAGATATGTCATCCTTTATGGATTTGGAAAACATGTCTACAGTTCTGTATTAGACACTACGGACAAACTTAGCTCAACATTCTGTGATTCAAACTTAATCACTTTTCAAATGTTTTTTCTTGGATCATATATTATGTTAAGTTATCATCATGGTTTTTCTAAGATAAAACCTATGTCTCAACATAGTGGATGATGATCATCCTTTTCTTTGTTTCAACCATTGATGTTAGACTTAATACTATTCCTAACTTGAGTTATTAAGGACTAGTTCCTTAATTAACTTCTATTCTGAAACCCTTTTTAGAATCCCTTAAGGAACACTACATAATATCATAACTAGATCATGTAGGCGCGCGTTGCCACGCCTGTCCATTAGAAGAATAGATGGTTAGAGATAGAAACCTTTGCTAATTATTTCTCAGTATCATTCATTTTGGACCTCTAGTTGCTTGTGCTTCTACTTTCTAAAAGTGAGAGTTGATGCACTTCCACTTCTTTAAATTTCTGAAAGTGAGAGTTGATGCTAGCGGTGTGCTTCCTTGGCAGCATGGAAGAAACCGATTCGTGAAGCTCATGGACACATCAAAAGGTATTGCTAACCACATCACTGCCATTGTCAACGCACATATTTGAGTGCCAGAAAAGTAGTTCAACCATTTCAATAGTCCTATATTTGATAGTTGCATCATTCCTCTTCTTGTAATAATTTACAGAAGGCCTTGTCGATTTATTTTTGGTTCACATATCTAGCATGCAATCAATTCCTCTGGAAAAACCAAATTGCATCATAGACAAACACTGTACCTTCCTAGCTCCAAAGAACAAGATGAAAGGTATCCTTTGACCGGGAAGATAAACAGCATGAAAGCAGACCCACATCCACACCTGCAAAGCAAATGATCATTGTAGTTCCGTAAGAGAGAAGAAACTAATTAAGCACATAGGTTCCTCATTTTAACTACATGATACAATGATTCAAATAAAGGAAGCACATACCAGAACCAGTAACATTCCTCCATGCGTACGACCTACGATTGGGCCATCATGTCTGCCGCATGCCAATAATAATAGAGTATGACACCTTTCAGCATGTTAATGGTAGAGTAAAATTAGCCACTTGCCTTAGGACATGGCAGGATTTTCAAATAAATAAATGACCACCATTACGATCAAGCATTGATTCTTTTAGTGAAATTTATCCAACTATATATAGCCACACAAATGTCAAAAGTAAAGTATGGAAAATGTTGGCACTGGCACTATTTGCAGAGAATGCTAAAATTGAATGGATTACAATCTGCCCAGCCTATACTTGAACAATTTGTATTTGATGAGTCTAGATGGAAAATGTTCGCCGTACTGCATGGAAATGCCTAATGATATTTGCTGATCATGGTAGTCTCAATTGTGTGCAAGTGCGAGGTCTTGTGCTAAAGGTTCTCTTATATTTATGTGATGACTATATTGTACAAGGGACACTACTTCTATACATAGTGATTCTAAATGAACAGAAGGGAAATCAAGTTTCTGCCTATATTGTAATAAAGACCAAGAGCCAACCAAGGAGTATAACCAGCAGAAAGCCCTATATTCATTGCACATCAGAATTAATATTGAAATAAGCCATAAATTTTAGAGTTAGATCTCCATGGGTTCTCTTGGACCCCATCTAGCTGGCCCTTCAGCTGAAGCGATCTGGAGGAAGAACCTCAAATATATAGAAAAGAGTCAGTATTGAGCTTTGATGCAGATCTATACCAGGGTCATGTACTTATACATGAGGTGCTCCAGAGCCGTTGTCTTTGCCTGCAGGTTCTGCACATGATTCTAGGAGACACGGAATAGAGGTAGCCAAATCTCAGAATACGATTATTTCCTGCCTGGCCTGCAAAAATCGAAGAGGAACGCTACCGTAGATGTATGAACTTTACCTTTAGGTCCCCTGTGCGCTTGAAGTAGACCATGACGAGAAGGATACACTTTGTTGTGCTCGCAGAGGACGAACTTGAGGAAGTGGCCACGGCTGACACCTGTGCTTTCTGCGCGATCTAGTTCTCCCATCGTCTCGGTGCTCCTCCATCGATCCTCTACCCACTCATGCCACCGTGGTGGTGAAGGGTGGCTCACCAGGGTGTGGTGTGAGTTTAAGGGGGGGGGAAGGAGGTGAACGATACGTGGATAGAGAGGGGCATCCATGCCAACTGGGCTTTGTACGGGCCAAATCAACCAGATGCAACGGATTTGTTCTCCGGAGTAGCGTCCCCAAGGGACATCCAGCCCACGTAGGACGTCAAGAGTAACTTGATATTTATTAATAAAATAAAAAACGGACGGTTCCGACAGACAAAGTCGTTGAGGTCTGAGATTGCTCCGTTTTGTTCCAGTTTTAATGTCCCTAATACACTTATTATCAACTTCTATACCTTATAAATCATTATTTATAAGTACTTTGCACTTTTATTCTTAACATCCTTAAGAATCACTCTATAAGCTCCCACTCAAAATATGTTCCTACCATATTTGGGTATGAGTCAGTACTCTTACTCAAAATATGTTCCTACATATTTGAATTTGATACTTATATTGCTCTCACTCAAAAATATGTCATTCACATAATGTTTTAGGAAGACTTTCATAGCTCCCACTCAATTTCATGCAAATTGCATATCTACTCACTATTTTGAACGACTTCAAATCCTTTGATCAAATATCAAAGTGACAGATTTACTATGAGACACTAGTACTTTTACTAGTTTTAAATCCACTAGACATTTAGCACACTTGAATCAAATTCATTTGAACTCGTCCAATACTTGAAAAATTGTGCTTTTATCATTCACCCCCTTTTCTACTATGGCTTTGCAGTCATTTGGGAAAATTCAAGTAACCCTTTATACTTGTGAGATTCAGCAACAAATTGCTTTCTAATCTCAAGGGAATTTTGCTTTGGGAATTTCTCATAATTCTAGTTTACCATTATTTCCTTAGTAGTTCGTAGGTATGTCATATTCCAAGAATCATGACAAATGATTCAAAAATGTCTCCATACAAGATATGGGCGACATTTTGAATCCTACTTCATGTAGTGAAAGCACTAGTGGGGAAAACACAATGATCATTATCATTGATTCTTTCCTTCGTGAAGAGAATCGTTCAGGAACATTTTCCGTTGCGCTTCTCAACACTCTGATGCAGGGTTTTGAATCCTCATCGTGCTTTTCACTATCTTACATTCACTCCATAATCGAGAAATATCACTAAAAGTGAGCTTTCTCAATAATGCACCAAAATCCAAGCAATACAAGTTTTGCTTCCCTTTTGGTTTCAGCTATGGATTTTGTATTCAAATTTTCCAATGAATACTCTATAAGGACTTATTCGCTATTTTTTTGGTTATATCGAATAACCCCAAAACTTTTACGATGATCCATACTAGATATGGAGCTGTTTTCACGAATTCTAATGGTTCACTATATATTCTAATTGAGTGCTAACTATTTCTAACTAGTGGTCTCTACATCTACACTACAACGATTTATTTGGTGCCATCTATACACCCATTTTGATATCTAATATCACATTGTGATGCTTTGCATTCTGACGTTTCAAAACGCTTTGCATTCCACAATTTCTTTTATGCCATTCTTATGAAGTTGAATTTCATTACTATTGATCAAATCGTAGTAATTATATTCTCATTTATCTTTAATGCCCTTTGTTGGATGAAACACTTTGATCATATCAAATAATTTCATACTCATGTTTCCCTTGGTAAACTTCTTTACACATTTAAACAGTCATATAATGATAATTACCATTTTGTTAAAATACAATACATCGAATATGTATTTACTTTTAACAATTCATTAAAACACTTTGTATTCAAGCAATACACGGTGTTCAAGTTATTTTGCAAAACTTTGGCATGATTAATATGTGATAAGAAATCAAATGACTTTCACATATTATCATTATAACTTTGAATTCAAACAATGGTTTCATTCATTAATGAACATATCATTAAGTTGGGTATTTTAAGGCATTTCAATATTTTACAAATGTTCATGCATTATCAATTAGTTTCAAACATCAAGGATAATTCACATATAATCAAACAAGATATTAACACAAATAGAAATCATTCATAAAAGTAGAACAACTGTTTGTTACAAACTCATATGAATAACCGTCTCACAAAGTGTGAGACACACTAAAGAAGTTCATAATATTTTGATTACAATAACTATCCAAAAATAAATGATAAATGTTGAGGGAGAGCATCGTTGGCCATCATCATCATGCTCGCCATCAACACGCAACGCCACCTCCTCTCCAGCAAGCACCTCTCACGCAGAAGGACCTGTTTTCAACAAAACAGAATAAGTATCAAATATACTTAACACTGCAAATGTGTTTGCAAGATTATAACATTTATAAAATTGTATATCAAATATATACCTTTGTCATTGATGACCTGAGCGACATCTGGTTTAACCAACACATTCCTAAGATGTGATACGAACCGGTGGAATTCCATTGATTCCGCTTCGCCTCTCATAATGCAAGTCCTAAGTTGTGCTTGGTAGCTTGGTGGCAGCGACCGCAGCACAATGCCATTTGCAAAAGATCCCGTCATCCAGCTATCCAGGAAGTATGCAGGCCTCATGTACACATCATGCATGCGCTCTAAGTGGTCGTCCAGTGATGAGTTCTCCTCCATCTTAATGGAGAGGAAGTCTCCCATCAGCTCATGCTCCCATATGCGTGCTTGTTCCACGAAATGTGTCCTAAGCTGTAGCATTACCGTATGAGGGTTGACATCACCCACGAAAGGCCACAGCTCGTGCACCATTCCGAAACGCATTGTAACTGAAATGAAGGAGGCCATCTCCCGACAGAGATAACGGTCTTCCTGCTGCTCTAGGGTCTCTAAGTCAATGGGCTGATCCAAATCCATCCCGTCGAGTATGTAGTCGACCACGTCATTCTCGCTAAGGAGAACATGGAGACGCACAACCCATATAGAGAAGTTTGATCCATCTAATCTGAGCTTCTCTCCTTCTAACCAATCAATTGTCAACAGGAAAGGTGGCATGGGGGAGAACTTTTCAACATTTACAATTGCAAAAGGAATTTAGACTAAGTTTATAATTAAATGAGTTAATAATAACTCCACTTAGAAACACCTATCCCCATAAGGGTTCCTAGTGATAACACGACTCCTATCAGCCACATCTCCCTTGATCATCACGACCATCAATGTGTGTTCAAGGGTGGACGCTAAACGTTGGTCACATCATTCATGCGACTCGTGCTCGATCTTTCGACCATCCGTGTTACGAGGCCACACTTCTATGGCGTGCTAGGCTCGCCAACTCAACCTTAGTGTATTCGCTGTGCAACATGGCTTACACCCACTATATGCGAACGTAGATATGTCTGACACCCAGTCACCCTGGGCCGCCTCATACTGAAGAACTTTCTTGGTGGTGCACATTAAGGGGGAACACAATCATTGGTAATTTTAACAGGGATCATCTTATTAGGCTACCGTCCAGTATCTAATACTAGCACATAATAAGATATACAAACAATAACATTGAATGTAATGCGATGTGATATGGTCCTTCACGTCGTGATCTCCATTTGTCGTCACCGAATTCTGGTGCCAGGGTTCTGGCGCCGTAGACACTAGGGTACCGGTGTCTTTCCGGCGTGGTAGTCTGTCACCTCCGTGACTATCTACTACTACGTAACATAAGGTAATCACTTTACCTTTGCCACAACCATCTCACAAAGCAACGCCCCCTGCAAAACAAAGTTAGACACCTCTACTTTATCTTTGCATGTTTTATGTGGCTGAATGGGCTTTCGCACAAGAACCATTCTTATCTACGAACTTTCAGCACAACGCTGATCAAGTAGTTGTCTCTACTACACCCCTTTCGGGGCCCTCCATTGCAAATGGCATACCAACTAATGCGAGAGAGACAGACACCCCCCTAAGCCACTTTATACGGTACAAGCCATATGTGAAGCGTGGACTAGTCTCGCGAATGAACGAGTAAAGTCGGTTGGGGACCGCTTCATCAAGCATTACTGCGGTATGCACAAGTACACGTGGGAGGGTAACAACTAAAAGATCAACACCCACACGCTACATCTCGTGTGTTCTACCCGTACTAGCATTAGTACGCATAGATCTAGCTCTAATACCACTGTAGGGGTTCCGCGTATGAAAACAATAATTTTTACCCTACGCCCCTGAAACCCTGATGCTTCCAGGACCTATCTATTAGTAATACAGTAACGGGAGGGGCTTTTCGCGAACTTACCCTTGAAGACCGAAAAGCGTTTTCAACGCTTAGGAGAGCATGGTTGATGTAGACACCTTGCGCTCCTTTGGCTCCAATGACTTGAGTGCCTCAAGTGTGACACCTCGCGGGGAGTTACACACGTCTGGTGCCTAACGATGACTCCCGTTTCCCTGATCTAGCAGCAGTTGCGGAAGTAGAGCTCCTGGATCCGAATCCTGCAGCGCGACGGTGCTCCGCGGTGAAGATGTCTCTCGTTCACATAGTCCGAACTTGGGACCACGTTCAAGAGAGAGAGAGAGAGAGAGAATATCAATTGGAGGTCTTCCCAAAAGTGAGAATACTTTTATTGAATATTGTGTGTATTTATCTGGCCAAATACCCCCACTATATATAGGGGGAGGGGAGGTACTACCTCCCTCAAAGTCCCGGGGTGGGACTAAAGGAGAGGAGGGGGAGGGGCAGGGAGGGGAGACGTGGCGTGACCTAGTGGCCAGCATGGGTGGGCTTGGCCCAACCGGCCACCCCCTTTCCCCTTCTCCCTCTCTCCTTTCCCTAATGGGCCCTCTTCCCCCATTAAGCCTTTGACCATTTAATTTGATTTTCTCTTTTATTAAATAATTATGAATAATTGATTAAATAAATATTTAACATTCATTCACATATTATTCAACCTCCATGGCTCTGGAACACCTTCCACCTCCACTCTGGACATCCTCCGGACTTACTGAAACCCTTCTGGTTTTTTTTCTACTATTCTTTGGTGATTCTTCCGATCCTATAAACACTCTCTAAGCATCATCAAGCCCTTAAGCGTGATACCTCATGGTTCAGGAACACTCCAGACATGGTCGGGACACTCCCGCACCAATGATCGATAGAGGGACCTGGATGGCCATGTGACCCCTGTGCGTTCTATGAAGATCTTTCGTCGTTTGAACTAGGACAATCGTGTCTTATTCCCTTTGTCTCTCGATACTTTCATTGCCCGAGATCTGATCAATGACATCACCATGTCGTGTTCAATCTCGTTACCGAACAATGTTACTTGACTCGTTCTGACAAGTGATATCCCTGTGATCAAATCACATGATGCGTAACTATTGGATATAACTTCTCCGAGTGGGCCCTTGAGTATCTTTCCGTCACGTGGACGGACAAATCCCGCTCTTGACATATATTGCTGATGACCCACAAGTATAGGGGGTGTATTGCAGTATTTTCGAGGGAAGTGAAACCCAATTTATTGATTCAACACAAGGGGAGCCAAAGAATACTTATAAGCCTTAACAGCCGAGTTGTCAATTCAGCTGCACCTGGAAACAATCTTGCTCACAGCAGTTTATCAGTAGCAACAGTTTTGTAGTAGCAATAGTAAGTAATAGCAGTAGTAAAGTAAAGGGATCAGTAACAATTGCAGTAAATATTAGGATTTGAGCGCGGTAGGCATAGGGATGGATGGACGGGCGTTGCATGGACAAGACAATTCATATAGCAATCAGAACATAAGGCAATTCTAGATAAATAAGATAAAGCATCCAAGTACTAGATAATCCTAGGCATGTGTTCCATATATAGTCATACATGCTCGCAATGAGAACTTGCACAACATCTTTTGTCCTGCCATCCCGTTTGCAGCGGGGCCTCAAGGGAACTACTGGCAATTAAGGCGCTCCTTTTAATAGAGCACCGGAGCAAAGCAATAACACTCCATGAACACATGTGATCCTCACATCAAAGCCATTCCCTCCGGTTATCCCGATTTCTATCACTTCGGGGCCTTTGGTTCCGGACAACAATGTGTATATACAACTTGCAGGTAAGACCATAAACAATACTATCATAATGAATCAATAACATGTTCAATTCTGAAATCATGGCACTTGGGCCCTAGTGACAAGCATTAAGCATAACAAGTCGCAACAAAGTCAAAAGGCACTAATAGAAGATACTAGGCCCCATGCCCTAACAGTCTGATACCATTACATGAACGATCTCATCCAATCCCTACCATCCCCATAGCCTACAACGGGGGATTACTCACTCATAGATGGGGGAAATATGGATGGTCGATGGAGAAGCGATGATGATGATGATGATGATAGCGATGATCTCCTCCAATTCCCCGTCCCGGCAGGGTGCCAGAATGGAGTTTCTGGTTTTGAATCACGAAATCTGGTGGTGGCGGCAGAGCGGAACTCTTTCTAAAAATGTCGAACCCCCCCTGAGTTTTTAGGTCAGAAGGCAACTTATAGGCGAAGAGGGAGACCGAGGGGGTGTCTAGGGCGGCCAGACCCAGCCCGTGTGGCCAGGTGGTGTGGTCAGGCCCCAGCCCCACTCCGTCTCGTATTCTGGCTCCGTGAGTCTTCTGGTGAAATAGGATTTTTGGCATATTTTCCGGGATTTTTCCTGATAGTTGATTTTCTGCACAAAAACTAGACACCAAGGCAATTCTGTTGAAAACAGCGCCAGTCCGTGTTAGTTGCATCCAAATCACACAAGTTTAAAGGAAAAACAATAGCAAAAGTGTTCGGGAAAGTAGATACGTTTTGGACGTATCAACTCCCCCCAAGCTTAGCTTATTGCTTGTCCTCAAGCAATTTAGTTGAAAACTGAGTGCGATAAAAGAAACTTTCACGAACACATTTGCTTCATATGATGTATATATTCTCAGCATGTGATCAACTACTTAGACAATTAATAATAAAGAGTATGCAACAAAGTTTACTTAATAGACATTGCAAGCTATGAAGAGATTCCAACTCAAAAATAATAAGTAGCATGAAGCATAAACATAAGCAACATTATAATGCTCATAACAAGGTATGATAGAGTGGTATCTAGCTTGCCTTTGATAGTGAATGCCAAGGCACCTCTGAAGTTCAAATGAAGACTAGAAGTAAAGATATCAAAGATACAAGCATCAAAGTCATAACACAATTAATCAAGTTTTGAGACAAGCACATTACACTAAGAATGACAACTATGCTCTCAAGAAAGTGCTCATACAATATGTGGAGACTCAACAAAGAAATGAAAATGGTTTTTAATAGTTTGAAAGGCTTCCAAATTCTGAAAGTATGGTACTCGTTAGCTTTGAGCTCTCATTGCCCCTATCATAAGCATCTTTAATATGGTTAAGGTGAAAGTGAGGTCCAATCTGAGTTATATGCTTGACAGACTATAAACTGGAAATCGCATGTCCCTTGAGTACGAGGGGCGCTCCTCATGCTACTCAACTTTAGTTACCGGTAAGTTCTTGTCATCGTAAATACGTGCGTATCATAGAAAACCGCCAACCGGGTACCCCTTGCCCGATGATACGGAAGAATCCCCATATCAAAATGACAAGGCAAGCAGCCAATGAGTATCTCAGCAATCTTCTTATTTACCATGGGAAAATGGTGCTTTTTTCTCTCTTTCCTCTTTTCTCATATCTTTTTTTTCTTTTTCTCAATAGCTATCTCTTTTTTATAAGAAGAATGCTTCATAGATACTCATTATGGTTACGTTACAGGTTTCCACCATGATTAGGCATGGATTAGACCGGTGGCCCAGGCGTTTCTCTAACACACATACATAACTCCATGGACTTACAAGTCCCCTTTTATTTCACACCGACGACATCCGCAAACAAAATAGCATGATATCAACTGGGTATATATTTACAGGTGTTGAAAGCGTTCTCGTGACAGACGGTTCGCTAATCCTCAAATTTATAATTTGCAACCATATAACTTTCATGGACAGTCACAATGGTTTAGGTTTATTAAGTGTAGGAAATAAAGTGTGCCATCAAGTTTGTGAGAGCTTTACTAACTAACTTTTTCATAACAAGCAAACATTTTATCCGGAAGAAAACAAGGCATATTGAATATGCACTGAACATCAAATGATGCTAATAGGTAGGTATGGTGGATGCTTTTGGAAATATTTGGTTTTAGGGAGTTGGAAACACGAGTAAACATACTCAGTGTAAGTGAAGGCTAGCAATAGTAAGGGAGCGACAAACGAGAGAGCAATAACTGTCATAATCATGCTTGCAACAAAACAGGGCTAATCATGGCATGAAAGTGATTCAAGACCCTCAAGGCAAAATAATTCATCGAGGCTTAACTGATTATTTCAAACATATGAATACGTGAGCATGTGCCAAGTCAATTCAAATGAAACATTCAGAGGAGGATACCACGGTGTCATACCAAGTTATGAATAGAGTAATGCATGCAAACATTCATATGACATGCTAAAAACTATTAGAAAGCTGGAACTAATCATATGAAAGAAGAACTACTAAGCATACATAAATAACATACACCCTACACAAACAGGCTAAGAATGCCCACAATGATGAGTATATGTACAAAAATGAAAGCAAATAGAGTTTGTTACCAGCCTCTTACCACACCTCAAGTTGTCATTAATCCTCATTATTGCCCTTCACTTGTGTGGCTTGAATAATAACATGAAACCAAATTCCACTAAGGACTGCTGAACCCTGCAACAAAACTCACAAAACCAAAGAAGAACAACAAATATTTTTGGTGTTTTCGATTTTAAAACAAGAACCAAAAAGGGAAGAACAAGTAAAGAAAAATCTTTTTGGGGTTTTCAAATAGTTTAGACAAAGCAGAAAAGGGAAAAACAAACCAAGGCAAAAAGAAAAAGAAGTAAACAAAGAGAAACAATAGAAATACTTTTGGTCTTTTTGTGTTTTAGAAAGCAAAAGCAAAGAAAGAACGGAAACTAAAAAGAGAACGAAACATGAATATACAAAGTACCGACGAAACATGGTATGGAGATGAGTGTGATGTCGGTGTACCTCCCCCCAAGCTTAGGCTTTTGCCTAAATGGGTATCAATCCCAAGCTGGCCAAGATGGAGCGCCTCCGTAGTACGGTGAGGAGGTACCCTCGTCCTGGTGCGAGCTCGAGGACGCCCCACCGTAGTGCGCAGAGTAATCGTAGGAGGGCACATCCTCCTGGTGCTGCCTGTGGAAACCCAGCAAGCGGAGCTGCTCGTCCACCTCCTCCTTGGAGCGTGACCACGGCCTCCTGTGAACACTAAACAAAGTAGATTGCGGCAAAGGGATCTCCCTCTCACCCCCGTTAGTAAACAACATCCTGTATACTAGACTTTCCATATCAGTGTTAGCAGTGACGAAGTGATGTGTTTTCATGGCAGCAAGGTCAAGCCTTTGTGGTGCCAACATAGTATCATTGGGATCCACCAAAAGCTCTAATGCATTGACCATACATGAAGCGTGATGCCCCCAGAAATAGGCCCCTAGCAGCTAGGCGGCGAGCAATAAGCGAGCCAAGGTTGTACCGACTATCATTGTTAAGCGTAGCAGCAAGGAAGGCTAAATGATAGTTGGAGATATTACTCGTATTCTACCTACCAAGAACGCTAGTAGCAAGATAATATGCAAAGTATCTAAGAGCTGGAAGTTGGATGTTTCTTATCTTTCCGTGCTGAGCTACGCGGTCATCATCATTGGTCACCCCTCAGTAGAGCTCCAGTAAATCAGCGGGTCGCCCTTGAATCTTCTTCACGGTCCCCGTCATGCCCACACCTATGATACTGCAAAATCTTTCCAATGGCATGGTAAAGGGCAGATTATAAATTCTGAAAGAGACAATTGACTGATAGGGCGTGTTAGTAAAAACGAAACTCTCAACAAAGGTTTTGGTGAGCATAGCGTATTGCTCACTCTCATCTTGCATGTATGAGGTCAAACCAACCCTCTGAATCAGTAGCAAGAAATCATCAAGAATCCCTGCAGCCTATAAGAAAGTAAAACAAGGAAAAGTAGATGGGTGAGCATCCCCATCATCTCCTTCATTACCAATGCGAGGTGCAATGAGATCTTTGTTGTATGAAGGCCTAAACTGAGAGGCTGATCTTGAGGGCCTTGACCTCCTAGGTGTTTCCCTCTCAAATATTTCTCCAAAGGTGTGGTTGTTCATCTTTGATATTCTGAAATTTAAACATTCATTAAACAAGTGATTGCAAAGTGAATATAATGGAGGGCACTACTCATAGGGACTTGTAGAGGCCTAAAACATGCATCAAAACTATATCTCTAAGCATTGAACAAGCTTAAAAGCTCTCATAACTTGTCACCTACAGTAGTAAAATACTCAATATATAAACCACTAAACACAAACCTACCGACAAGCGGAGGAGTCACATACCAGAGAACAAATGCTCGAAATTTCAGCAGCAAAGATGGGCTGATCAAGGAGATCGAAAAATCGAGGGCAAGCACAACAACAATGCGACTTTGAGCAATGAACTGGTGTTTACTCGGGAGAGAGAACAAAAGTGGCAAGTGAGAGAGTGAGTGGAGGGCCAGGGGTGGCCCACACCATGGGCAGGAGGTGGTGTGCCTGCCTGGTGGGCCCCCAGGTACCTGCCAGACACTCCTCTGCCCCTTTTTCACGTAAAAATTTAATATGAATTTTCTGGAATTTTTCGAGACACTATTTTTGAGCAATTTTCAGGTATAGATGAATGATTTTCTGACAGAAAAAGATTTTCTGGAATGATGCAATGACAAAACAAGGCTAGAACTACTAAAGTTCTAAGACACTCTAACATGCAAGCAACTAAAAATAGAAAATAAAACTAAACAAAAGTAAAAACTAAATGGATAGAATAGAAGTAAGCGGAGATAATCATGGTGAAAACATTGTTTTGTTCAATGAAATCCTTTTGTTAACAAGGTTAATCAGGTCTTGTTATCAAAACAATTTCATATGAGACAAAACTTTGTATTCCACTAATGAATATGTTACCTCAACTTTGATAGCAATGCTCGCAATCATAATAGTTTCAAATTTTTCTCTTTGTATGGGACAATATATTTCTCCAACTTGAATGCCCTCAACATGTTCAATTGAATTCAAACCATAAGTCCTATCAATCTTCTTGGGGTAATAGATAGTATGTTCCTTGTCATTAACATTGAAAGTCACCTTTCCTTGATTACAATTAATAACAGCTCCTGCAGTATTAAGAAAAGGTCTCCCAAGAATAATAGACATATTATCATCTTCAGGCATTTCAAGCACAACAAAATCAGTTAATATCAAGCAATTATGAGCCACTTGAACAGGTACATCCTCACATATACCAACATGAATAGTGGTAGATTTATCCGCTATTTGCAAAGATATATCAGTTGGTATTAGTTTTTCCAGTTGAAGTCTCTTGTAGAGAGAAAAAGGCATAACACTAACTCCTGCTCCCAAATCATACAAAGCAGTTCTAACATAACTATTCTTAATAGAACAAGGAATAGTTGGAATCCCTGGGTCTCCAAGTTTCTTTGGAACCTTACCATTAAAGGAATAATTAGCAAGCAAAGTAGAAATTTCTTCATTAGGGATCTTCCTTTTATTTGAGACAATATCCTTCATATACTTTGAGTAAGGAGGCAATTTAATAGCATCAGTCAAAGGAATTTGCAGGAATAAAGGTTTCATCCACTCACAAAACTTATTATAGTGTTCATCTTCCTTTGACTTGTGTTTCCTATCGGGGAAAGGCATAGGTTTTTGGACCCAAGGCGCTCTTTCACTACCATGTTTCTTAGAAACAAAATCTTCTTTAGTGTATTTAGTATTCTTAGTGTGCTTTTCAGGTTCTTCTTCAACTTTTTCTTGATCAGGAACATCATTTTCTTCATTACCACTTTCAGTTTCATCATTAGAGACAGATATACTATTAGGATCTTTAGCAGGTTCAGAGGGTTCTACAATAGTTTTATGTTTATTTTTTCTTTTCTTACGAGTAGTACCACTATTTTCAGCTTGTTGAGAATCCTGATCAATTCTTTTGGGATGCCCCTCAGGATATAGAGGATCCTAGGTAGCAGCACCACTTCTAGTTCTAATTTCATAAGCATGTTTTTCTTTAGCAGCATTAACTAGCAAGTCTTTTTGCACTTTAATAAGTTGATCTATTTGAGTTTGAACCATTTGAAAATGTTTAACAAGCATTTTAACATCATTAGAGGTTCTTTACACAATATCCTTCAACTCAACAATAGCTCTAGAGTTTTCCATTAGATGATTTTGCACCCTTTTATTAAAATTATCTTGCTTAACAATAAAAATATTGAATTCTTCTAAGCATTGATCAGGAGGTTTAGTGTAAGGGATATCACCTTCATCAAAGTGTTGGAGAGAGTGTACCTCAATAGTGGATGAATGTGGAATTGGCTTACATAATTCTTCTATAGGAGGTAAATTCTTGACATCTGCAGCTTTAATTCCCTTCTCCTTAAGACATTTCTCAGCTTCCTTCATCACTTCATCATTTAATTCAATAACTCCCCTCTTCTTAGATGATGGTTTAGGCGCCGGTATAGCTATTTCAGGTATAATTGTTTCAGGTATAGCTGGTTCCGAAGGAGTCCAATCTTCATAGTTCTTGCTTATTTTAGCCATCCTTGGGAGTCCTATTCCTAAAAACACAATCAGCACAACTATCCAGGTATGTCCTAGATTCTTCAATTAGTCCATTATAAAATATATCAAGAAGCTCATTCTTAGGTAATGGACATCTAGCCTGTGCATGAATCAAAGCACAAAACCTTGCCATGATTCAGGCAATATCTCCTTTTCTCCCTGTTTAAAATCAAAAAGTTCCTGCAAAATAGCATGTCTAGCACTAGGAGGAAAATATTTCTACAGGAAAGTACTAATCAATTAATCAGGGCTATCAATAGATCCAGCGGTTAAATTACTAAACCAAGTTTTAGCTTCTCCTTTCAGTGAAAAAGGTAAAATCTTAGCAACAAAGTAGGTGCGCATCTTAATATCATCAGAAAAAAGGCCACTCATGGTAGAAAGCTCAGTCATATGTGCTACTGCACTTTCATTCTTAGTCCCACAAAAAGGTTCTTTCTCAACAATAGCTATATAGGATAAATCAATAGAGAAATCATAATCTTTATCTTTAATGTTTATGAGAGAAGCAACAAACTTAGCATTAGGAGACAATTTGGGTCTAATAGTACGCCTCTCAAGGAAACTCTTAGCAGCACTCCTATCATGGCTGTTTTGACATTCTTTAATAAATTCATCGGTAATCTCAACATAACCATCTTCAATATCATAGCTTTCTCTAGACTTAGGTGAACTAACAGGTATAGTAGTGTGTTCATTAGGAGTTTCAGTATTTCCAGCTATAGTTCTAGCAATCGTAGCATCTAGGAAAGGACCTAATTAACCACTCTTATCAAGCACAGTAGAAGCAACATCATAAGTATCAGAAGTTTCAGATTCAGCAGTAGTAGCAGCGTGTGTAGCATGTGTGTGTGGTGGTGTAACGAGCTTACTCATAACATATGGTGAATCAAGAGCAACAGAGGTGTTCAGAACCGTACCTCTTCTTGTAGTGGTTGATAAAATAGGAACCTTGCCATCACGAGACTTACCCATGATGGATGGATAGCAACGAACAATAAAGAATCCAAGTGAACTCGATAAATAAAGCTATGCTCCCCGGCAATAGCGCCAGAAAATAGTCTTGATGACCCACAAGTATAGCGGGTGTATCGCAGTATTTTTGAGGGAAGTGAAACTGTCAACACCCGGATTTTTAATCCCAGATGCCCGTTATGCCATACCTCGTAATCCCAGGATTACCATTTTTGCGAGACATAACGGATTGGATATCATAGTACATCATCCATTACAAACCATACATAAGGTTTTACACGAATAAGGATCTCATGATCCATTCTTTAATACAACAAGCAGCGGAAATAAACGATAGCGTAGCGGTAGGGTCCATCTTCAGGGGCACAGGCAATGCTGACGAAGGCAGATAGTCCTAGTTATCATAGCTGTCCTGCTGACCATCATCTTGATAATCTCCTTCATAGTCTGGCCATGATAATAGCCAGGGACAAAAGCCATGAGTACTCTTTAAGTACTCGCAAACTACTACTAAGTAGTAATATCCTAAATTAAAATACTGAATCTAAGTTAACTATCAAGTTAAGTTTGAAGCCTAAGCTAAGTTCAGAAGCGAAGAAAGATAAAATAAAATTCCAGAGTCACTTAAGTTGGGAAGCTATTATCATCAACACAACCCTGTTGTGGTCAAGTCAAAGATCATCATTCATTTCAAGTTATTTGGAAAACATCTGACAACGAAAACAGTATGGCCATTCCAACTGTCCATAACCGCGGACGCGGCTATTCGAATAGTTTGACACTCTGCAGAGGTGGTACACTTTCACCACAAGATTCGATACATCTGTCAGGGATACCCTGAATCATCATACTTAGTATGCAGATAATCAAACATAACCTTCCCTTTACACACCCTAGTATAAGCACCTCTCCTATGAGCATGGCCTCCCAACCATGACCATCAGTCATCTTGGGCACTGCATAGGTGGACAACATTAAGAGGTAGCCTCAGCTCAAACCTCTCCCGTGAGGGAACTAATACTAATGCATATAAATTTCCAGCTAAGCCTTACCCAACCTGTAATGTGGTCAGACGGTAAAATTTGGAATGGTATCGCATCCGAATCCAACCATCAGTTTTATAAAAGGGGTTAAGGCTCATGCCTTATCATTTTCCACATCATAAACCAGTTGTGTTTCATAACACATGTCAAAACATCTCAATAGAATGACTCATCATTCCAAGGTTTTCATAACTCATTTTCACCAAGTATTCCCATCTAAAGTGACTCAAGTTTTTGATCTACTCTAAACTACTAAGTTAAGAGTGTTCACTAAGGTGGAAAGATGTGATTAATCTCATGCCATAGAATGATATCTAAAGGTTTCTAAGTATGTCAAGTTTTATACTTTTTATGCTACCTTCAATTTTAAGTAGAGAACTTTGTATAATCTAAGGTAGGGTAAAACTTGTCCATGAGACTTGGGGCATTAATAGTGAAAAGGGGTGTGATTAAAGCATGCTTAAGGCATCTTTGCTAAACCATCTAGTTTATTCTAGCTTGCTAAGGTAAGTTTGCAAGGGTTAGATTGCCCTGCTAATAGTGGCTTGCCTTGGTTGGTGCAGTGGTTGAAGTTGTCTTCTTCTTCTTCTTCCTGGTAGAACTCCTCCTCCTCGAGAGTTTGGTCGGTGCTATCGTCTAGAGATACATAGGGAGTGCACAATCACCAAACAATACTTAACTAGGCTAAGTAGCATTCTAAAGCACACAATTGATGATCTATTATCATCACAAACATTACAAGTTTTAATTCAATAGTTTTAATCTTTTTATTTTAGAAAAGTAATTTCTACTCATTGAAATGTTAATTAAAATTTAATATTCACCACCAAAATATGAGATCATGTGGACACATGTCCTCACCACATATTCCACAGTTGGGAATGAGATTTAAAGGTTGGATCAATATTACTTTAGTTTAAGTTTATTATTTAATGATTTAAAGTGACTAGAAATGCCTATATAGCATTATTTTGGTACTAGTCCAAAGTCACTGCATGTAAACCTTAATATTATTACATATTTGGATAGATATGATGAAATGTGATTTTTGAGAGTTGGAATCAACTCAAAAGCTGACTTGGTTGATTTTATAAAAATGTTGCAAGTTGTAAAAGCTTCTGGCTTCTCATTTTTATTAGGAGAGATCTATAAATCTAATTGAATTAAATCCAACGGGCTTGGATAGAGCATTTCAATACCTTTTAGACAAAATTAGTTTCATGCAATTTGGATTTGTTAAACTGACAGAATTGATTTTTGAAACACGGGACAGAAACTATATTCTAACTAAAAAGAAAAATCCTAATTTGAATTTCCAACGCGCGCGGGAACGAAATGGGCCAGCCCACTGCGCTCCGCGTGGCGTCGCGGGCTGACTTAAGCGAGGACCCCACCCGTTAGTGGCACGAAGTGGTAGGGCGTAATCGGGCCGTGCGATCTGGTTCTAATCCAACGGCTGAGGGTCATCGTCGACGTTGGGCAACGCCGGCGAGACAGAAACCTAGCGCGGCCAGTGGGGGTCGTTGGGGGCTCACCGGGGTTCACGCGAGGGTCGGCGAGGCGGGCGAACGACGAAGTCGACAACGGCGAACCTCTTGGTACCGGCAGCTTCTCCTAGGGCGGCCTGGATCAACGGCGCCCTTCTCCTCCCGAGGCGGCGGCTCGCAATTCCGCGCCGGTGCTCGGCTCCGGCTGGCGGTGGGGAGTGAGTGTGAGAGGTGGTGAGTGAGATGGTGTGCTCAAATCGGCTGGGGGTGGCCTCTATTTATAGTGGCAAGAGGGGACCGACGGGGCGCACGGTGAGCGCGTCGTGGTCGATGGTACAGACGGCTATCGGCATGGCAGGCGGCGGTGAAGGCGTGCGGTGCTCCGACGATGCTCAACGACACGGTGGCGTAGACGTGGGGCGTGCGGTTTGGTCTGAACGCGCGATGCTCTGCAAGGGCGAGGCGGCGTCTTCGACGACGCAGCGGTGGTCAGGCGCATGGGGCGCGAACGGGATGTCTGGCGGTCTCTGGGTCGGTGGCGATATGCAAGCAGCAGCGGTCTGTGGGCGTCGGTCGAGGGTGGCGCTTAGCGCATGCTCGCATGGTTGCCGGGCGGGCTGGGCGCGGTCCGTGCGTGTGGTCCAGGGGTTGGCAAGGTTCGGGCGCTGGACAGGGAGTGGCGGTGGACGATGGGCTGCCTCCTAGACAAGGTTGGCACGGCCAAATCTCCTCCTAGCTTGCTGTCTCCACTGGGGTGGCATGGTGAGCTTCGGCTGTTCACCATTGATGTCATTGCCCAGCTTACAGTGAGTCTAGTGCTTGGTTTAACTTGCTAGCTGATCTACTGAGATGGTTGTAAGCTAGAGAGGGAACAAGTTAGGCTTCAATCACTGCTCATAATAGTGTTTGGTTTTTGTTTGATTTGTGTCTGCCACCTGTTCGATGAAATGGCCGCAAGAACTCAAGTTTTGAATTTTGAAAAGATTTTTGGTGGGTGTGCTAAGTTGGTGCTGGTGAGTCTGCAGATGCTTGGGTTTTGAAAGTTGAGCTTGTTTGAGTGGTTTTTGAAAAAGTGGGATCTTCCCATATGATAAAGATTTAATTTTGAACTGTTATTTAAAATAGTTTACAGAAGGTCTTTAGAAGATCAAAAGGTGGGCTTTGGTACCTCATTATGTGTACTAGCAAGGGGTGCAAAGATCAAGAATTGTTTCTGTTAATTTTTGAGTACTAGGAATAGCCAAAGTAGACATGGGAGTTAATTTTGGCAAAATGACCATTTCTCCATTTTAAATCTTTTTGATTTGATTTTCTTTAGAAAAAGTTTGGGAATGATGTAGATGATGTTTAAATCACCTAAGAAACATTTTACAAGCATTGGATCACTTAATCATGGCAATTCAAACAACTCCTATTTAAATGCACATAATATGAATGCTTTCATTTAAAAAATGGAAAAGTTTTTGTTAATCCCTATTTTTGGATGATTGGATCTTTGATAAACTTGGATTGAAGTTTTGGGATGTTACAGAAACCCAATATATTGATTCGACACAAGGGGAGCCAAAGAATACTTATAAGCCTTAACAACTGAGTTGTCAATTCAGCTGCACCTGGAAACAATCTTGCCCACAGCAGTTTATCGGTATCAACAGTTTTGTAGTAGCAATAGTAAGTAATAGTAGTAGTAAAGTAAATGCAGTAGTAACAATTGCAGTAAATAGTAGGATTCGAGTGCGGTAGGCATAGGGATGGATGGACGGGCGTTGCATGGACAAAACAATTCATATAGCAATCAGAACATAGGGCAACTGCAGATAAATAAGATAAAGCATCCAAGTACTAGATAATCCTAGGCATGTGTTCCATATATAGTCATACATGCTCGCAATGAGAACTTGCACATCATCTTTTGTCCTGCCAGCCCGTTTGCAGTGGAGCCTCAAGGGAACTACTGGCAATTAAGGTGCTCCTTTTAATAGAGCACCGGAGCAAAGCATTAACACTCCGTGAACACATGTGATCCTCACATCAAACCCATTCCCTCCGGTTATCCCGATTTCTGTCACTTCGGGGCCTTTGGTTCCGGACAACAACGTGGGTATACAACTTGCAGGTAAGACCATAAACAATACTATCATAATGAATCAATAACATGTTCAGATCTGAAATAATGGCACTTGGGCCCTAGTGACAAGAATTAAGCATAGCAAGTCGCAACAAAGTCAAAAAGCACTAATAGAAGATACTAGGCACCATGCCCTAACAATCTGATACCATTACATGAATGATCTCATCCAATCCCTACCATCCCCATAGCCTACAGCAGGGGATTACTCACTCATAGATGGGGGAAACATGGATGGTCGATGGAGAAGCGATGATGATGATGTTGATGGCGATGATCTCCTCCAATTCCCCGTCCCAGCAGGGTGCCAAAACAGAGTTTCTGGTTCCGAATCATGAAATCTGGTGGTGGCGGCGGAGCAGAACTCTTTCTGGAAAAACGTCGACCCCCCCTGAGTTTTTAGGTCAGAAGGCAACTTATAGGCGAAAAGGGAGACCGAGGGGGTGTCTGGGGCGGCCAGACCATCCCCTGGCGTGGCCAGACCCAGCCCGTGCGGCCAGGTGGTGTGGCCAGGCCCTAGCCCCACTCTGTCTCGTATTCTGGCTCCGTGAGTCTTCTGGTTAAATAGGATTTTTGGCATATTTTCCGGGATTTTTCCTGATAGTTGATTTTCTGCACAAAAAATAGACACCAAGGCAATTCTATTGAAAACAGCGTCAGTCTGTGTTAGTTGCATCCAAATCACACAAGTTTAGAGGAAAAACAATAGCAAAAGTGTTCGGGAAAGTAGATACATTTTGGACGTATCAATTGCCTCTACGGTTTCCTCCGAGTACCTGAACACATATTTATAACCACTATATTACCAAGTGGCGCTTGATGCTATCTAAGCACTCTTGGAAGACAATGTTTGATATAGCCTCACGGTCTAAGGAATAGTCTACAAGGATCCATTTCTAATCATCGTAACTTGAACTTTGTGACATGATCGGGTCATGATGTTTAGGTTGGGTATTGGTTCATCATCTCATTCACAGAATGAGTTGACTCCATTTCCAACTGGCATAAATGCCACATGATCAGGAAACTTCATCATCTATTGACCAATGAACCAGTGACTAGAGTTTCACTAGGAACCCCTGGTTGTTTGTACATCACATGTGTATTGATGTTTCCACTCAATACAGTTATAGCATGATATAAAACTTAATCATAAACTATATGAAATATGATAATAGTCCTTATTACTATTTGTCTCTAGGGCATATTTCCAACAGTTAGTAGTAGCAATTCTAATATGGTTAAAATAATCAGCTATGAAAGTCACTGCTTTAGAAAGAACATCTCTAACTAAGGTATCATCACAATGAATTTTCCTCTTCCTTTTTCATATTTAAGAAACTCATTGACCAGTTCTCTAGATCAGTAGGGAGAGGTTTTTCTTCATGCATAATTTCACATTGCCATTGATGAAAACTATTATGTATATCTCTTAAGAGTTGCCAAGCTTTTTTCAAAGTTTTTCCAAGGAATGCACCATCACACATCATATCTATCTTATCCTTAGAAGAGTGATTTAAGCCTCCATAAAAGTGATTCAACAATAACCAATCAGGTAAATTATGATGTGGACAATCATGCATCAATTTTGAGAACCTACTATAAGCCTGTATTAAATCCTCTTTGTTGCTCTGCATGAAATTCAGGATATGAAGCCTACGCTCATAAGTTTGCTTTTGTGAGAAATACGTACCGAGAAAAGCTTCGGAGATACCTTTCCATGAATTGAAGTGTCCCACAGGATGCGGTTTTAGCCAATCTTTAGCTTTTCCTTTCAGCGAGAACCGAAACAGATATAACTTCAGCTTATCATTTGTCCATCCATTTGCCTTCACCGTAGAACACAATGAAGTAAATTTGTCAATATGCTCATATGGATCATTGTTCGGATCTCCTGCAAAATCTATTTCCATGATCATATTTATCCACATAGGATAAATCTCATATACATCCACATCGATAGCGGGCTGAAAAATAGGAGCATGTAAACGATCAACACTCGGAGAACCATACTCCGCAAGACTTTTACTTTCCATAGTTCATATGTTTTTAAATTTCCTATTACTAAAATAAATAACAAGACTACTAACAAAAGGTAAACTATTTTTTCTTTTCAAATAATCAAAAGCAGTAAGATAAATAGCAACAAACGAAAATAAACTATGTGCGAGTAGGAAGGTAATAACCGGATGCTTAGCTCCACGCCAACATCGCCAATTTGATGACTGGATTCCTGCACCAACAACAGGGTTATTGTAGTACTTGTAGCATCAAATATTTAAGAGTTTGTCCAGATGGGAGATCGACGAACGGAAAATACAAAACCCAGCAGCCACGTTGTCAATGCGGCCACATTTCGCACCCAAACTGTGGTTTGGAAATAGCCTATTCTATAAGTTACTATAACAGCAATAACTAAGAGAGGTTTAAAATATCTAATAACAAATAACTTTTAACAAGAACAAAATAAACTAAGACAAAAAGTAAACATGAATATGAACTGAATTATAGAGATTGTAGTTGTAGGATTGAATGGAATGAGAGAGGGCTTCTAGGCTTCGGTCTCACTAGTACTAGATGGGCAAATATATGTGTGATCTATAACAGATTCCTCAGACAAATAAACGTTCCCCATTTGATTACCGGGCTGTCACACTATGTGCACTATGCATGATTCTCGCGCGTCACCGCAAGACAAAAGGCACTTCCGGACTAAAGGATCACATAAACTCATCTTATATCACAATAAATTCTAACTTAGCGCACTAGATCATACCTCAACCTAGAATTGAATCAATTACTCACACATGGATGAATATCAAAACATATATAAATATATAATGATGTCACAACCGTGTTCAATCTTACAATTACTAAACACAAGAGAGAGAGGGAGATGGAGATGATAATGGAGATGGAGATCGATGCGTGGTGGTGGTGATATCTTCCTTCTCCTCCCCTTCTTCTTGCTTGGATGCTGATACGTTGCTAACGTATCTATAATTTTTGATGTTCTAGGCTTTTTTTATATCTACTTTCTTATGTTTTGTCCACACTTTGGAGTACTTTTACACACTTTCTTGGACTAACTTATTAACAAGATGCCACAGTGCCAGTTGCCTTTTTTCTTCTGTTTTTGGTTCCAGAAAAGTCAGAAAATGAATATTCTCATAATTGGACGGGACAAAAGCCAAAGTTAATATTTCACCGGAAGACTCACAGAGCTAGAAGATGAGACGGAGAGGGGCCACAGGGCGTCCACACCACCCCTTGGTGCGGGCATCCCCAGGCCGCGCCAGGGCATGGTGTGGGACCCCTAGCCGGACACCGACCTCGCTTCTTCGCCTATAAGAAGTCCCCAAGGCAAAAACCCTAAATCGAACAGCCTCCAGCCACGAAAAGTTTCGCAGCATCTCCGCCACCGAGGGGGAGATTCGGGGTATAGAAAGTCTCTGTTCTGGCACCCTGCCGAGACGTGGAAGTGCCCCTAGAGCCATCCCCATCGATCTCCACCACCATCTCCATCGCCGTTGTTGATTCCCATGATGAGGAGGGAGTAGTTCTTTCTCGAGGCTAAGGGTTCTACCGGTAGCTATGTGTTCATCTCTCTCTATGCATGATCATATTGTGATCATGAGCTTTGTAATCAAGTAGATATACTTTTCTACTCAAGTGCTTTAATAGATCTCTGCTCTCCCCACGTGTGTGAAGTTGACAGTGTGCACACTGTGGTGGCACTTAGGCTAGAGATTACAAATACTTGTTATGAGTTATATTTGGAGTTGGATGTCTCTATGAAATTGTGGTGTTTGTTGGAACCATCTAGCGCTCAAGGTGACAGTGTGGGGTTACCTAGATGGGGAAAGCGAACTTTGAGATGTGCTGTTATAGCCCTACCATGGATTAGATTATCCAACCGGAGAGTAGTTCAGAGTAGTATCATAAAGAGATGATATTTATATGAGAGTGTTCACTAGTGAAAGTATGATCCCTAGGCCTTGTTTCTAAGCATTGAAACACCATTTGCAACTAGATCTGTTACATGTTTGCTTGCTTCCTTCTTTATTTCAGATTGCCTTTAGTCTTTTCCATGCCATCAAAGTATTTTCTGGCATCATTGTCTTATATACATACCACTTGTATTTTACTATCTCTTTGCCGAACTAGTGCACCTATACACCTGACAAGTGTATTGGGTGTGTTGGGGACACAAGAGACTTCTTGTATCTTGATTGCAGGGTTGCTTGAGAGGGAATACCTTTGACCACTTCCTCCCTGAGTTCGATAAACCTTGGGTAATCCACTTAAGGGAAAACTTGCTGCTGTTCTACAAACCTCTGCACTTGGAGGCCCAACAACTGTCTACAAGAATAGAAGTGTGTAGACATCAAGATATTTACTAGCACCGTTGCCGGGGAGGTAAGGTAAAAGGTACTCACATCTTCTGGCTACTAAGCTATCTTCTAGTATTGTTGCTGGTGTGTGAGTGCTCGAAGTAATTTCCTTTAGATTCTGCAATTATATCTCTTTGTTTCTTGTTTTTATTTTTACTAGTTAGGCTTAATGGAAAACAACAACAAAAATAGAGAGCTTTATAGTATTTATCTTGAGTTAGGACATGAAGTGTTTGAAGAGAAAATTAAAAAAACCTATGGAACTTTATTTGCATGCTAATAGCAATGTTATTAGTATGAATTCTTTGAACACCATTATTGCTAATGCTATGGAAAAGTCTAACCTTGGGGAAGATGGTTTTGATGAGCATGATATTTTTAGTCCCCCAAGCACAGAGGAGAAAATTTACTTTGATGATACTGTGCCTCCAATATATGATGATTACAATGATGAATATGATATTTTCAGTCCACCTACTATTGAGGACAAAATTAATTATGATTACAATATGCCTCCTATATTTGATGATTATGGTGATGAGAATAATAATGATAGCTATTCTGTTGGATTTTCTCCTACTATAATTAATAAGAATGACTATGTTTATGTGGAGAGTATTAATTGTTTTATGCATGTGGCTCATGATAAAAATGTTTTATGTGATAGTTATATTGTTATTTTTATTCATGCTGCTACTGAAAGTTATTATGAGAGAGGGAAACATGGTTTTATGTATCTCAATAATGTTAAGTTTTCTCTCTTTATGTTGAAAGTCTTGAAGTTGCACTTGTTTTGCTTTACTATGCTTGTTGCTTTGTGCTTTCATGACTTGTTTCTTTACAAGATTACTATGCATAGAAAGTGGGTTATACTTAAATGTGCTTTAAATTTGCTTCTTGATGCTCTCTTTTACTTCAATTCATATTTCTTATGTGAGCATCTTCTCAAACTATCATGCCTAACTTAAAGGCGTTAAAGAAAAGTACTTCTTGGAAGATAACCCAATAGTTTTCTTGAGTCTTGGAAGTTATTACTTCTGTAATAACCTCTCCTTATCCTTTTTTTATTTGATTTTTGTGCCAAGAGTAACCTCTAATGAGAGAGAAGTAATGCTTGGGAAAGTTGCTGTCCCGAAACAGATTTTTGTGCTCCACTGTAAAAATTCTTATAAAATATCTGTATGTTTTTTTGAGGCGTGCATTTTTGTGCTTCTGACCCAGGTTGTTATCTAACTTTCGTTAGTTCAACACTTTTCGATTTGAGCAGCAGAAGGTCTTCTAAAAAATTGGTTTTTACCTGCTGGTCTGTTTTGACAGATTTCTGCCATTATTTGCATTTGCTTCTTGTTGATTCCTTTTTGGGTTCTTTTTGGGGAACTGAGATTTTTGAGGGAAGTGCTACAGTATCTTGTGTTTTAATGGAAGTTTTATTAGCGTTGAAACTGAACCCAAAGACTTATTATCTTGAGTACACTACTTTTGCTAATAAAAATCATGTGAAGTTTTGTATGAAGGGAGAATTTCAGGTGTAAGGAAAGAATGATGTAATGAGATGAAGAATGGACTAAATCTCAAGCTTGGGGATGCCACCCGTGTCACCCCAATAAATATCCAAGAAGTACAAGCGTCAAAGCTTGGGGATGCCCAAGGCATCCCCTTCTTCATCAATAAAAATCCGAGGTTTCTTCCAAACACTTCATTTTTATTGTTTCATGCATAGTTGTGTTGTTCTTGGAGCGTCTTTGTTTTTTGTTTTTGTTTTTTGTTTGCTTGGTTTTCTTAGTTTGCTTTAATAAATTAGTTGGACCCCCTCTTTCATATATTGGTTTTCAAATAGTTTGGTTTGGATTGGAAAAGAGTAGGAACGTTCATGCTTAAGTGGTAAAGAGAGCTTGTTTTTGACCGTGGCCCATGCTTTTTCATGCCATGCTTGATATTGTTTTGGCTTTATGCTTAGTGATCTTTGTTGTATCATGACATGTTATAAACAATTGAGATTGCTTAATGTGCCTTGGAAGAATCATGCGTTGTTTTAGCATATTAAAGCATAGTGTTGTGGTATTCTCCTTTGATGCTTTATTTGGGTTGACTTGGCGCATGCTCACACCATGTTATGACTATCCCAAGTCACTATAGCCTTTATGATCCTTTAGTTTTCGACTTGTAGTATCACTTTATGCTCTGATTAATGATGTTTTGTCGCTCTGCGTGATTATGGCCATTATTGCTCTGTTAGTTGGTCGCTCCCAGTCTTTTGCTAGCCTCCATAACCAAGTATGAGTTCCACCCATGCATCCAACTCCTAAAACCAAGTTATTCCAAAGAGTCCACCATACCTACCTATTAGCATTTGCTATTCCAAGTATATTCATGTTTTATCTACCTTCCGAATTAAACTTGTTATGAGAAAACTAGTGATTAAAGCTCTCACGAACTTGATGGCACACTTTACTTTTCTTGCCCTTAGTAAACTTGAACCATTGTGTCGTCTATGTTGTATATGCTTGCACTTATATGTTGGGGATTAGCAGAACCATGCTATCATGAGGAACGCTTTCAACATTGCACTTGTACTTTGTACCTAGTTGATATCATGCTCTTTTGTCTATGGATGTAAATGATTGTGAAATGAAAGGGGAGCTTGTAAGTCCATGGAGTTATGTATGTGTGTTAGAGAAACGCCTGGGCTGCCGGTCTAATCCATGCCTAATCATGGTGGAAACCTGCAGCGTAACCATAATGAGTTGTATATGAAGCATTCTTCTTATAAAGAAAGAGTCAGATATTGAGAAAGAGAGAAAAAGAAAAAAAGAGATATGAGAAAAGAGGAAAGAGAGAAAAAAGCACCATTTTCCCATGGTAAATAAGAAGATTGCTGAGATGCTTGTTGTCTGCTTGCCTTGTCATTTTGATATGGGTATTCTTCCGTATCATCGGGCAAGGGGTACCCCGTTGGCAATTCTCTATGATACACATGTACTTACTATGACAAGAACTTACCGGTAACTAAACTTGAGTAGCATGAGGAGTGACCCTCGTATTCAAGGGACACGACGTTAAGCATATACTCCATAGTTTGTTCACTTTAACCTTAATCACTTCAAGATGCTTATGATAGGGGCAATGAGAGCTGAAAGCTAGTAAGTACCATAATTTTTGGAAGCTCTTTATGAGACTTGAATCCCTGCTTCCTTCTATGAAGGCCTTTCTTTTACTTTTATGTTGAGTCTCCAGCTTCTATCTTTATGCACCTATTGAGAGAGCATAGTGGCCATTATTAGATTAATGTGCATTGTCCCAAGACTTGTTGATTGATGCATAATTTGATATTGCTTGTTCTTAAACTATTTGTATCTAGTCACCCTTATGAACTTTGAAGGTGTCCTATGCATTTATGTTTGCTACTCTATGAGGGACAAGCTGAATGCCACTATGCTATGTTTTCTTTATGTGAAACAAACAAACGTCTTGCAAAGCATTGTTACTCATGAATCTTTTGTTTGTGCCTTTTCATGTTACAACATAGTTCCTATGTCTTATTGTTAGAACTTTATCTTTCATGCTATGTTGAAGTACTATGATCCCAGCTATCAATGTTTACAAATAATTTGATCAAGTTTATGGTGGTGCATGTCACCTCAAAAAATTTTATTTTTATTTTTATCACTTACCTACTCGAGGACGAGCAGGATTTAAGCTTGGGGATGTTGATATGTTGCTAACGTATCTATAATTTTTGATGTTCCATGCTTGTTTTATATCTACTTTCTTATGTTTTGTCCACACTTTCGAGTACTTTTACACCCTTTCTTGGACTAACTTATTAACAAGATGCCACAGTGCCAGTTGCCTGTTTTCTTCTGTTTTTGGTTCCAAAAAAGTCAGAAAATGAATATTCTCGAAATTGGACGGGACAAAAGGCAAAGTTGATATTTTACCGGAAGAATCACAGAGCCATAAGACGAGACGGAGGGGGGGCACAGGGCGGCCACATCACCCATTGGCACGACAGCCCTAGTCCGCGCCAGGGCATGGTGTGGGCCCCCCTGGCCGGCCACCGACCTCGCCTCTTTGCCTATAAGAAGTCCCCGAGGCAAAAACCCTAAATCGAACAGCCTCCAGCCACGAAAAGTTCTGCAGCGTCGCCACCACCGAAGGGGAGATTTGGGGGACAGAAAGTCTCTGTTCCGGCACCCTACCAGGACGGGGACATGCCCCAGAGCCATCTCCATCGATCTCCACCACCATCTCCATCGTCGTTGCTGATTCCCATGATGAGGAGGGAGTAGTTCTCTCTCGAGGCTAAGGGTTCTACAGGTAGCTATGTGTTCATCTCTCTCTCTATGCATGATCATATTGTGATCATGAGCTTTGTAATCAAGTAGATCTACTTTGCTACTCAAGTGCTTTAATAGATCTCCGGTCTCCCCATGTGTGTGAAGTTGACAGCGTGCACACCATGGTGGCACTTAGGCTAGAGATTACAAATACTTGTTATGAGTTATATTTGGAGTTGGATGTCTCTATGAAATTGTGGTGTTTGTTGGAACCATCTAGCGCTCAAGGTGACAATGTGGGGTTACCTAGATGGGGAAAGCGAACTTTGAGGTGTGCTGTTATAGCCCTACCGTGGATTAGAGTTATCCAACCGGAGAGTAGTTCAGAGTAGTATCATAAAAAGATGATATTTATATGAGAGTGTTCACTAGTGAAAGTATGATCCCTAGGCCTTGTTTCTAAGCATTGAAACACCGTTTGCAACTAAATCTGTTACATGCTAAATGTGCAAAGCTCATATGAAAGTATATGAGAACTATAAGTCATGCATATAAGGCATAACTATAACTGGAAGAAACATGATATGAGAGATAAATGACACATTTTATATGGCTAAAAGAGGTGGTATTTCACAGCCATCAGGCACCACCATATACGTGGCCCACGTGTGAGTCACCATAGATCAAAATTGATCCAAAACTTGTCAAAATAAAAGTTTATGTTTTACCATGGAAACTAATGAACATAGCATTGCACTTTGCGAACGAATGGCTTTATTTCAACATATATTTAATTTCGTCCCTAATTTTTTCCAAAAGGGGCCAAATTTGGGAATTCAAAAGTAAACTGCAAATTTGGAACTAGACATATTGGTTGATTTGCCAAGATGCACCGATATACCAAATGCGGACACGTCATCATAAATTATCACCATGACCTTAGACACCTTTTTTGGACGATGTTCATCTTTTTGAAAACCTTGAATTGTTCGATAATGTCAGCAAATGCCTAAAACTCATTTAAATGTTGGAAAGCAACTCTCATTGGTATGCGGGTCTAGAGTGTAATAGCCAATCTGAGTGGCCCCACGGTGGAGCAGCGTATGTTTGAAGCTTTGACCTCAAAATTTTGGTACTGCGCCCAAACATCACACACATCCATTCAAATATCTCGCGCATCCATTCAGACATACTTCATCTTTTTTAGAATGCACAATTCCTCTTCTATCCCTGCTCCTCTTGTTTGAAAGCCTTGAATTAATGTTCATTAATTTCGGCAGATGTCTATAAACTCATTAAATGCTGGAAAGCATACAGGCATGTGGGTTTATCTGACGGGGACAACATCCCAAGTGGGAGTAGCATACCTTAGAAGCTTCAACTTCAAAATTTCCGAAGAGCGCCGAAATATCCAGCCCACCCATTCAAACATCCGCCCATCCATTCAACCATCCAGTCCCAAAAATTATTTTATTACACAAATTTAGCCTGGAAGCTTGAAAGGGCGTTATACATTGTGTGAAAAAGGGGGCGGTGGCATTTTGAGCCATCATCTTTGTAGTTGCTTCACAACAAAACACATTGTTGTTACATGGAAATTCAAAAACAAATTTCAAATTTAGAACCAGACAGATTGGTTGATTTGCAAAGATGCACCGATCTACCAAGTACGGACATGTCATCATAAACTATTTCCATGACCTTGGTCAGCTTTTTTTAACGATGGTCATCTTCTTGAAAGCCTTAAATTGTTCAAAAATTTCAGCAAATGCCTAGAAACTCATTTAAATGCTGGGAAGCAACTCTCGCCGGCGTGTGGGTCTAGAGGGTGAAAGCGCGTCTGAGAGGCCCCACGTCGGAGTAGCGTATGCTAGAAGCTTCGACCTCAAAATTTTGGTACGACGCCCAACTATCGCACCCATCCATTAAAATATCCCGCGCATCCATTCAAACATGCTTCACCTCTTTCTAGAATGCAAAATTCCTCTTCTATCCCTGCTATGGAAACAAGAATCCGAGGGAGCACTGCAATAACAGAGGGATATAGGTGGTAAATTTGCGTTCTCTCAAGTGCATCACCCCAACGATGTTTCCTAGCCCTTCTTCAATATTTACCTTCCCACCCATTCCAACCTACACTGACTTTTTGGCCACACCACCTGGCCGCGTGGCCAGGCTTGTCCCAAGGCCAGGGGTGGTGTGGCCCCCAGCACCCTCGCCTCCCTTCCGCCTACAAGATGCCCTCGGGACAAAAACCCTAAGTACCCGATCAAAAATCCACAAAAGAGTCTATAGCCGCCGTCATTTCCATCCCTAGATCGGGAGGGATCTGAAGCTCTTCCCGACACCCTACCAGAGAGGGGAATTCACCCTGGAGGCCTTCTTCATCACCATGCAAGCCTCCGGTGTGATGCGTGAGTAGTTCATCCTTGGACTACGGATCCATGTAGTAGCTAGATGGCTGGTTCTCCTCCTTTGTGCTTTCATGTCTAGATCTTGTGAGCTCCGTTCATGATCAAGATCATCTATTTGTAATTCTGCATGTTGTGTTTGCGGGGATCCGATGGATATTGAGATGCTGTTTCAGATTGATTATTGATTCTACCATGTCTTTGTTATTTGTGATCTTGCATGTTTTCCGTTGTTAGTAGCTATCTTGGCCAAGTAGATGCTAGCAACTCCAAGAGTTAGTATTTATGCTCAATAGTGGGTTCATGCCTCTGGTAATCTGGGGAAGTGACAGAAATCTCTAAGGTACTAGATGTGCTGTTGCTACTAGGGAGAAAACAACAATCCTTTGTTCATAGAACAATCGTATTGTTTACTTTACACACATTTGTAAAGCAATAATCTGTTGCTTGCAACTTAATACTGGAGGGGGTTCAGATGATAACCTGAAGGTGGATTATTAGTCATAGATGCAGTTGGATGGCGGTCTATGTTAAATGTTGTAATGCCCAATCAAGTCTCAAAGGAGTCAAGATGATTAGTATATGCATGTATTGCTTTCTCGATGTTTGTCAATTTCCCCGCTGTAATTTGTTCACCCAACATGTTATCTATCTTAAGGAGAGCCACCTCTAGTGAACTATGGATCCCGATGCTTTACCTTTACATACAATCTATAAACTGTTTACTGCTTTGTGTTTACTTTCTGCAAACTATTACTTCTTTCCATTCGATACGTTTAATCCTTTGTTTTTAGCAAAACACAGTGAGTTTGACAACCTCATCGCAAATTGGGGACAGAGTTCTGTGGTTGTGTTGTGTAGGTCTCCACGTTGCTACTAGCACCGGTAGTGCGCCCTGCCAAGGCTCAGCTAGCAACACCTTTGGGGTGTTTCCTTGCTCCTACTGGTTCAATTAAACCTTGGTTTCATAACTGAGGGAAACTTTCTGATGTGCTCACCATACCTTCCTCTTGGGGTTCCCAACGAGCTCTACATCAACACCGCACCAACATTTTTCTGGCGCCGTCAACACTGAGCCATCAAGCATTTTTCTGGCGCTGTTGCCGGGGATTCAAGGACATCTTCACAAGGGGAGTCCCTCATAACCAATCTCTTTACTTTGTTATTTTTGTTTTGCTTAGTTTCTTTTTGCTTTGTTTGCTTGTTTTGTTATAAAAAACACAAAATAATTAGTTTTACTAGTTTGCTTTCTTTACCAAAAACACAAAAAATTAAGTCTCCTTTAATTGTCACCTCTTCCTTAGCTCACCATGTTGATCCCTAAATTCACCCTAAAAGACCTTTCAATTGGTAGTGGTTCTATAATTGGGAAATATAATATTGATGAATTCTTTAATCATGTTAGCAAGCATGAAGATACCGAGGATAGATCCCTTGCAGAACTTGCTCCAAACTATGAGATTGCTGCAGCTTCTTTAATTCATATGTTAGAAGCTAGGTTTGTTAACCTCAACCCCTTAATGCAAGTAATGTTTCTTAAGCTTAAAGAAATTGAGGACCCTGAAAAGAGGGATTTTATTCTAGAAACTTTGTTTAAGGAGTTCTATGATGTTGCCAAGGAAGCTAGGAAAGTCTTTGAACATTTCAATATGCTAGGCTCATGTGTAGATGTTGTTGGTACACGAGAAAAGATGAACAAAACCGAACCTAATGGGGAGGAACCTAAGATACCAATACCCTTTAAACTAGTAGGAATACATGATGCCATAGAAAAGAATCTTGATTGGATTGTTCCTGCAAACCCTTTTGATGAGAATAGTGAACCTAAGAGCATTGAGAGAGGATCCTCTAGAACTTATTTGGATGATATACCTTGCCTTGTTGAAAATATTTCTGGTATTGATCTTAATGCTTCTTCATTTGAGAACACTTGATTCTTTCTTGCTTCTTATGCCTAACTAAAAGGCGTTAAAGAAAAGTACTTATTGGGAGATAACCCAAAAGTTTTAGATGAGTCTTGGAAGTTATTACTTCAGTAATAACCGCTCCTTATCCTTTTTATTTTCTGTTTGTGCCAAGAGTAACCTCTAATGAGAGAGAAGTAATGATTGGGAAAGTTGCTGTCCCGAAACAGATTTCTGTGCTTCACCGTAAAAATTCGTGTAAAATCTCTGAATGTCTTTTTGAGGCGTGAATTTTTGTGCTTCTGACCCATGTTGTTATCTAACTTTCGTTAGTTCAACAATTTTTTATTTGAGCAACATAAGGTCTTCTAAAAAATTCGTCTTTACCTGCTGGTCTGTTTTGACAAATTTCTGCCATTTTCTGCATTTGCTTCTTGTTGATTCCTTTTTGAGTTCTTTTGGGGAATTGAGATTTTTGAGGGAAGTGCTAAAGTAGCTAGTGTTCTAATGTAAGTTTATTTGGTGTTAGAACTTAACCTTAAGACCTTTTATCTTGAGTGCACTAATGTTGCTAATAAAGATTGTGTGATGTTTTGTATGAAGGAAAAATTTCAGGTGTATGGAAGGAATGAGTAATGAGATGAAGGATGGACTAAAGCTCAAGCTTGGGGATGCCACGCGTGTCACCCCAAGAAATATCCAAGAAGTACACGCATCCCCTTCTTCATCAATAAAAATCCCAGGTTTCTTCCAAACGCTTCATTTTTATTGTTTCATGCACAATTGTGTTGTTCTTGGAGCGTCTTCTTTTTCGTTTTCGTTTGCTTTGTTTTCTTAGTTTGCTGAATAAATTGGTTGGACCCCCTCTTTCATACTTTGGTTTGCAAATAGTTTGGTTTGGTTTGGAAAAGAGTAGGAAAGTTCATACTTATGTGGTAAAAAGAGCTTATTTTTGACTGTGGCCTATGCTCTGTCATTTCATGCTTGATATTGTTTTGGCTTTATGCTTAGTATTCTTTGTTGTAGCATGACTAGTTATAAACAATTGAGATTGCTTAATGTGCCTTGGATGAATCATGCGCTATTTTAGCATATTAAAGCATAGTATTGTGGTATTCTCCTTTGATGCTTTATTTGGGTTGACTTGGCGCATGCTCACACCATGTTATGACTATCCAAAGTCACCATAGCCTTTATGATCCTTTAGTTTTCAACTTGTAGTATCACTTTATGCTTTGATCAATGATGTTTTGTCGCTCTGCATGATTATGGCCATTATTGCTCTCTTAGTTTGTCGCTTCCAGTCTTTTGCTAGCCTCCACAACCAAGTATGAGTTCCACTCATGCATCCAACTCCCTAAACCAAGTTATTCCAAAGAGTCCACCATACCTACCTACTAGCTTATGCTATTCCAAGTATATCCATGCTTTTGTTTACCTTCCAAATTAAACTTGTTATGAGAAAACTAGTGATTAAAGCTCTCACGAACTTGATGGCACACATTACTTTTTTACATCTAATAAACTTGAACCATTGGGTCCTTCTTTGTTGCGTATATTGTTGTGGATATACTTTGACCATGACAAGATGTATGTCAGCTGACGTGACTTGACCATGACTTGTGTCATATGGCGCTAGAGACCAAATTCCGGCTTAGTTTGAAATCAAGCTGGAAAATCCGAGTAACCTGTTGATAGGTCTGACTTATTTTTAAGACCCGGATCGTATTTTTTGTTGTGAAGTCTCAGGAACCCTTCAAGATTCTGCAAGACGAAGATGAAGCTAGACGATGATAAATCCGACTTTGGATCTTGGAGACTTCCGGGGGCTGCTGTTGGGGATATACTTTCCGGGTATCCTCACAGTTCCTCACTGACCAGGGTGGACCACTTCGGGTTAGAGATTTTCTTCACGGGCGGCCAAGTCAGGGAGAAAAGACGGAGTCCAATCCGGCTACGGGAAGGCCCAGAAGACTTACCGACTTAGGCCCATAGTGTTACTTGTAGTTCAGGATGTACTCTATAACCGACTCTTAGTCGTAGCCGGATAGATCTCTCCTGTAAACCCTAGGCCGGATATCTATATAAGTCGTCCTAGGGAGAGCCTTTAGGGCACACCTCAATAGTCTACAATCTCGACTCGCACAGGCGAAACCCTTGTAACCCATATTCCGGCTCGCCAGACATCGATTTGGATTGCTAGCAGGAGTAGGGTCCGTCCAAAGCCGACGGATTTGAACCTTGGTAAACTTGTGTGCTCACCGTCCCGGAACACCGTATGTCTCACACCCCTCTCTTCCGCATGCCTCGAGGACCCCCTCATGGCGTACTTGTCATCAATCCGACGACAGTTGGCGCCCACCGTGGGGCAAGTGAGCTTCGGATCTGTGTTCCGAGTGGAATCTGCAAGAATCGGAATCGGCGAGACCATCGCAGTCGGTCGCATCCTCTACGCTAGCGACGTCCCTCTCATAATTCTCGACAAGACCTGGAGTCCGGCTAAGGAGGCCGTGACTACCTACACAATCATGTCTTTTGGCGAGATCGATGTTTACATCGGTTTCACTGAACCTGCCCCACCCACCCCAGCGGTGATGATAGAGGCAGAAGAATCTTATGGATCCCCTCTGTCCGCGGAGGAGGCAGAGTTCCGGATCTCAGAAAACCCTAATCCCACCCAGCCCACACCAGTTGCGGAGATAGTGGAGAAATCCGAGCATGAGGAAGACCTAGCGGTCAATGTCGAATCTGGAGTGGATATCCTTGGAGAGGCCGGATCCCAGATCGACCCACCCATAGAAGTCAAAATCCAGGAGGAACATATCAACGACACTGATTCCGGCTCTGATGATACCAGGACAGACAAGCCTTTCCTAAGGTACACACTGTGACGTATTATAATGCAAAACTCAGGCGTAGATGCAATTCTCGAGACCATCAAAAGTTTCGATGAAGCTGATCGCGAGAGCCGCAGGTACCTCAGGAGGAGCACAATGCACTTTGTCGGATACGTTGGATCCGGATCCGGCTCTACCGATGCTGGAGACAACATCGACTCTGTACTGGAGGCAATTGGAACAAACTCCGACGTACCCGCATCCTCGGATGAGTCGATGACATCGGCAAATTTCTGAAAGTTCTCTGTGGAATATGAAGAGGAGTATAACTCCAAAGCTGCAGAGGAAGGAGAAGCCATGGATGAAGGATCCAGGGAACACTCTCCCAAAGCGCAGGATGACATGGAAGTCGGAGACAATCCCGAAGTCCAGATGTCCGAAAGTACCGATCAGAGCTTGACTCCGGGAAACGGACCCAAAGCCGTCTTTGCTACCGGCGCTGCCAAGAAGGCAAAGAAGAAGAACAAGAAGAACAAGACCCCGACAAAAGACCCTCTGATAGAGGAGGTGATTGCCGAGGAATATGAGGAAGACTCGGATGGAGCACTTATCCCAGAAGATCCGAAAAAGAGGAATCGGTGGATGGACACGTGATCACTGAAGGTGCGCGTAAACTCATCAATGCTGCATTAACCACACCTATCCCTACAGGTGCAGAACTTACTGCTGAAGAGCTGGACAAAAGGACCCAAGCCCTAGAAGTGTGTCGTCAACAACTCCTGGATGAAGCTAAAAACATCGAGGGGGAAAAGAAACGCATGGCAACTAAGGATTACATGTCTCGGTTGCATCAGAAGACACGGAAACATTACACAGGTGACGGTAAATTTCTGAAAGTAAACAGGGTCCTCTTTGAAGGAGATCCAGGGATGCCGCGTCTCGACAACAAAGGAGATCTGGTGTACCCAACACCGGTACAGAATACTGTCGTAGCTCGAGATATCCTGCCAAACAACCCAGGCCTAGAACAGGTTCGATTGGGCATCAAGCTACTCACCAAGGGTCTGGAACAACAGATGGCTGCGAAATCTGGAAGTGGAAAACTGGTCTCCAAATCCGACCAATGTCACACGGACTTAGCCTGGAATGATATAAGGCCCCAGCGTGTTCCGGAATAGCATCACCGTTCCGACCGACGGGAAGAAAACTACTCTAGAACCGGATCATCAGGACAACATCGCAGACCTGCACGTGACTGGAGCAACGTCGCTCCAGCGGCCGAACAAGAGGCCATTGCTGCACTTATCCGAGGAATCCTCCCCGACGAGAGTCGAACGATCAAAGGGGAGAAGATAAAGAGAAACGTCGGGAGGAGGATCATCAAAAAATGCCACCTCCTAGACACGCAAGCCATCCGGTTGAGCCTCACCGTAGTGGGAACGACGGACGAAGGGCCGGGACAAGCCGGCATGGGGCTCGTCATAGTGAAGACCCTCCCCAAAGCCGGAATAATGACGCTCCGGACGGAGGCCGGCAAACAGCCGGAAACAATCCAGCTGCCCCACCCTCTCCACCAAGCAGTCATCACAACGGCTCTCATGGAGGACACGGAGGACGATGTGGCGGAGGAGGTGGTGGCAGAAGCCGAAGTCTAGCTCCAAGGAACCGCAGCCACAGCCGACATACGGGACGATCTCTATCCCCGAACGACGCAAGGCACATGATCAATTCCAACATAGAGGCGCGGTGCTACAAAAACGATGATATATACGTGGGCCCAAAGTGCTTTGGACCACGTATCAGAGCTACAAAATTCCTGGAAGGATTTGCTATCTCAAGACATATCCAAGACTACGACGGCATTGCTCGGCCAGATACCTGGCTACAGGATTTCTTCCAAGCTTGTTGCATCGCCAAATGCATAAATAGCCTGGTCGCAACCCAATATCTCCCACTTATGTTGCGGAAGACGGCACGATCATGGCTTAATGAACTTCTGGAGAACACCATCCACAAGTGGTATGACATGCAAAGTGCGTTCTTTCAGAATTTTGAGGGCACATACCGGAGGCCCTGTACGGTCGGAGACCTACAGCGTTGCACCCAGAAAGCCGGAGAACCTTACCGGGATTACCTCAGACGATGGATCGACACCAAGAACTCCTGTGAAGGAGTAAATGATCAAACTGCAATTGAAGCTTTCATTGCAGGTCTCACAATTGGTCTACTGCGCCATCGCTTGAAGTGTGACAAGGTCACTGATTTGGGAGAGATGATAGAAACAGCGAGCAAGTATGCAGATGCTGACGATGATGCAGAGGGATTACTCAATGCCCTAGTTGTGCCATAGTCGGCAAAATAGCCAAAGCAACAAGCTCAGAAGCGTAAAAATACCTCGGAAGAAAAACCCAATGCGGAAACGGCAGTGGTCACTGCTACTTTCGGGTTTGGAGGACGAGGAGGACGTAGCGGAGGCCGCGGGCGTGGCCGTGGGACTTCAAGAGTCCAAGGTAGAGGAGACCAACAACCAAGCAAAACCTACTCTTGGGCCAACATTGCCAATAACCCATGTGTACATCACTTAGACGCCAATGGGGGCTCGTCCCACACCAACACCGAATGTCGTTTCAATGACGACATCAAAAGAGATGACACCGCGGGCTATAAAGCTAAGCGGAAGAAGGGAAAGAAGAATCTCGAAAAAGATAAAGAGACCAAGGAAGATTCGGACATGGAGGAAGCTGATGCTTCAAATCTCAAGCCGGAAGGGAAGAAAAACTTTCTGACCAAGAAAGACAGTTATGTCACCTTCCTCGGATGTCAACCAACAAAGGTCAAGAAAGCAGTTCTACATGAGCTCAATGCAACAGTTCTGGCTGTCCCTCAATTCTTGGACTGGTCGAAAGTGGCAATCACATTTGACCGCGCTGATCATACGCCTAAGTTGCACAGGCGAGGAAAATACGCCTTAATCGTCAATCCACTTATTGATGGTTATGGTTTCTCCAAGACCCTCATGGATGGCGACAGCAGTATCAATATTCTCTATGTCGAAACGCTACGCCGAATGAAGATCTCAGAGACCCAGCTGAACCATAGCTCTGTGATCTTTCATGGAGTTGTCCCAGAAAGACAAGCTAATTCCCTGGGGGAGATCACTTTGGATGTTACCTTTGGAACTCCAAAGAATTATCGGACGGAGGCACTTTCCTTCAAAGTGGTCCCGTTCAAGAGCGCATACCACGCTATATTCGGACATCCGGCTTACTGGGCTTTTATGGCTCGTCTGTGTTACATTTACAATATGATGAAAATTCCAGGTCCCAACGGCGTAATCACTATCAGGGGAGACCCGAAGAAAGCGCGAGAGTGCGAGGCTGGAAATGCCGCCTTTGCTGAAGCCGTGTTGCATGCCCAGGAGTACCAGGAGATCAAGAAGAGCATATATCCGTCCGAGATGCCTGCAACGAAGAAGGAGGTGACAAAGCCAAATCTGGAGTTTAAGGCATCAGAAGAGACGAGGAAGACATCGTTGAAGGATGATGACACCTCCAAGGTGACCCAGATAGGCGTAGGCCTAGGTAGCGCATAGGAAAGTGCGCTCGTCAAGTTCCTCCAAGCAAATCAAGATATCTTCGCATGGCAGCCATCTGACATGACCGGAGTACCTAGGAAACTTGCCGAGCACTCTTTAAATGTAAACCCGAACGCTAAACCCGTCAAACAGTCCTTACGATGTTTCGGCGATGAAAAGCGTAAGGCAATATCTAAGGAACTAGCATGGCTCGAGTTAGCCGGATTCATAGAAGAGGTCATCCACACTGAGTGGTCAGCCAATCCTGTAATGGTCCCTAAAAAGAACACCACTGATTTAAGGATGTGTGTTGATTATACTGCCTTGAACAAGGCTTGTCCAAAAGATCCGTTCGCTCTGCCTAGAATTGATCAAGTTATCGATTCTACGGCAGGCTCGGAACTCCCTGTTTTCTCGACGCATATTCCGGTTATCACCAAATCCGGATGAAGGAATCTGACAAAGTCAAAAATTCATTCATAACCCCCTTCGTAACCTTCTGTTTTGTTACGATGCCCTTTGGGCTGAAGAACGCAGGAGCTACGTACCAGCGCATGATGCAGCGTTGCCTCCATGACCAACTCAGACGCAATGTACATGCATACGTGGATGATATTGCGGTGATGTCCAAAAAGAAGGAAACGTTGATTTCCGACTTGGAGGAAACATTCGCCAATCTACGAAAATACAACATCATGCTTAACCCGAAGAAATGTTTCTTTAGAATACCAGCCGGAAAACTGTTAGGTTTCATCGTGTCTCAATGAGGCATAGAGATGAACCGGGACAAAATCAAGGCTATACTCAATATTTCTAGGCCAACTCGCTTGAAGGACGTACAAAGACTAATTGGTTGCATTGCTGCAGTCAGTCGGTTTGTAAGCCGGCTTGGTGAACGAGCCGCACCATTATACAAACTCCTGAAAAAGACCAAGGATTTTGTTTGGACTGACGAAGCTAAAGCTGCACTACAAGACCTGAAGAAAGTACTCTCATCTGCTCCTATCCTTGCTGTGCCGGAACCACAGGAACCGATGTTGCTCTATCTTGCTGCGACAAACAAGGTCATCAGTATTGTTATGGTGGTGGAGAGACCGGAGGAAAATCAGGAACACCTGGTGCAGCATCCGACTTACTTTGTCAGCGAGGTCCTGACAGAATCCAAACAGCGGTATCCGCACTATCAAAAGTTGGCTTACGGTGTTTTTCTAGCATCTCGTAAGCTACGACATTATTTTCAGGAGCATCCAATTACCGTGGTAAGCACAACTCCCATGAGAGATATAATCAACAACAGTGACGCCACAGGACGCGTCGCCAAATGGGGCATAGAGCTTTCAGCTTTTGAGATTGAGTATAAACCTCGGATAGCAATCAAATCCCAGATCCTTGCTGACTTTGTCGCTGATTGGACAGAGACGAAGGAGAATATGACCCTCCCTGAGTCGGAATATTGGACCCTCTACTTTGATGGATCTAAGGCTCGAGGGGGCTCGGGGGCTGGCGTGGTGCTCAAATCACCCCAAGGAGATAAACTTCTATACGTGTTGCAGATCCACTTCACAGCGACAAATAATATTGCCGAGTATGAAGCACTGCTGCATGGAATCCGGATTGCTAAAGATATTGGCATCCGACATTTGATGTGTTACGGAGATTCGGATCTTATTGCTCAACAAGTGTCGGATATTTGTAATGCAAATAAACACATGGCAGCTTATAAAGCTGTCGTGGATGATTTGTCTAAATCGTTCGAAGGGTTTGAGGTTCAACACATCCCTCGAGCAGAAAATGAGGAAGCAGATGCACTATCTCGGATAGGTTCTGCGTTGAAAGAGGTCCTGGATGGCGCTTTTTTGGAGCACCTCAAAGTTCCCTCAATAAAGGGAGTAGATGAGGAATATCCGACCAAATCCGACTCACCTTTGATAGCAGTTCTAGCTGTAATTCCCAGCTGGACCCAACCCTACCTTGATTATTTGGTAGATGGCAAATTACCCGAAGACGAGGTTCTGAGCCGGCAGATTATCCGACGAGCGAAAGCCTACATGATAGTTAAAGGTCAGCTCTATAAGCGGAGTGTTTCTGGGGGGTTTTAGCGCTCCGTGTCTCCGGAAGAAGGAGTGTAAATCCTAAGAGAAATCCACGAAGGCGAGTGTGGACACCACGCTGCAGCCAAATCTTTAGTGGCAAAAGCTTTTAGACACGGATTTTTCTGGCTTACAGCTCAGGCAGATGCCGAACGATTAGTCAAGACATGCAAAGGCTGCCAAAAGTATGCCAAACAAGCTCATGTTCCGGCTAATTAGCTGCGAACAATACCTATGACATGGCCTTTTGTGGTCTGGGGGCTCCAAGCGGATTTACTCATCTCTTAGTGATGGTGGATAAATTCACCAAATGGATCGAGGCTAAACCTGTCACTAGTTGTGATGGAGTAACAGCTAAAAGATTTGTCGAGGATGTTATAATCCGGTATGGTTATCCGCATAGCATTATCACGGACAACAGGAGTAACTTCCCTACGGGAGAATTGGCCGAATTCTGCAATGAGCAAAATATCCGGCTTGACATTGCGTCAATCGCACATCCACAGGCTAACGGACAAGTCGAAAGAGCAAATGGTTTAATCCTACAAGGCCTAAAACCGAGACTCGAAGCACCACTACGACGTGCTGCGGGGGCTTGGGCAGAGGAATTACCCTCTGTAATATGGAGTTTACGAACGACTCCAAACAGGTCAACCGGATACACACCTTTCTTCTTGGTCTATGGCGCAAAAGCAGTTCTTCCTAGTGATCTGATTCACACTTCTCCTAGAGTGGCCATGTATATTGAAGAGGATGCCGATATTTCTCGACAAAATGATCTCCACTTAGTCGAAGAATTTCGCGTCATTGCTGAAATGAGATCAACAGCCTATCAGCAGAAGTTACGCAAGTATCATAGCCAGAGAGTCCGAAATAGATCTTTCAATAAAGGTGATTTGGTTCTCCGGCTTGTGCAGCAAAGAAAGCACAAACTTTCCCCAGTATGGGAAGGGCCCTTTTTAGTTAGTCGAGTATTGCACAATGATTCGTACTACTTAACTGACATGAGGCCAGTCAAAGAAAGACCTGCTACTAAGAAGATAAAGAGATCTGGAGGCAGTACAAATCCGGATGAGTTAGACAGACCATGGAATATTGCTCAGCTACGTCCCTTTTATTCTTAGTTTATCCTTCTTTGTAATCATATCTATGTACATGTTCTGTGAGAAATAAAAGTTCTGGTTGCCTCAAGTTTTTCTGAGAAGTTTTTACCATCTTATTTCCGAATGAACATGTTATAGTCGAAAATCCCAGAATGCTTGAAAGTACTTTATGCTCATGTTCGTTCTGGTTTAGATTTACGATTCTAAAATTGCTACCCTCGGGTATAACTCTAAAGTTTCTAGTCTTTACTTTGGTTATTTGTTTGATTGCCGGATGAGGGTATTTTCCGAGTAGTGAATTGTTGGTACTGGAAGCCGGCTTTGTTTTCGAGTTTAAACTGGTTTAGTAATTGAGCTCCGTTGCTCGGCAAAGTTTCCGGGCAGAAGGTTTAGCCGGCTCACGAAAGGGACGAGGCGGAAAGCCAGATAAACAATAAGTATAGGCGAAAAAGTTCAAGTGCTTATGTAAACATTACAGGCACACAAAAATTTAAAGCCAAAAGTGCTGAATAGATCAAAAGCTTAGCACTAGCAAAGTTATAGTACTACATATTTACAAATCCATCATGTTTTTTCAGAATAATACAAATGTTTCTGGCAATATATGATGCAGGGGGAGAAGGAGGAGCTGCCGGCTCGCTAGATACATCGCCTTGATATCGTTCCAAGATTTCCACATCCGAAATAGTGCGGTCATCGTTGGAAACTTCTACTTCTTCTGGAGGCGGAGGTGGAGTGTCCATGCGGGTGAAGAAAGGAGTGTCGTACCTGGTCAAATCAGCTACGTGACACCCATATCCGGCACAGGAGTCCATAATAGCCTTGATGTCCTGCTCCTAGACGTCTTCATCCACTGTAGAATACCCTCTGGTCACTAGCCATATCTCCATGCTTCCATGGTGGCTCATGACCATGGTGAGAGCGTTCTGTGCTGCGGATCGCGTGTAGGACATATTCCAATCCTGGACAAGCTACGACATCTCCTTCGCCTTGTCCCGCACCTGAAAATCTGACATGCTATGCATGTCCGGAATCTTGCGAGCTTCGCCAATATCCTCAAGGGATTGGCAGAAGTCATGAAGCAGGTCACCGACTTGAGTAAGTCGATGGGTGCGGGGTTCGGTGGATGTGGAGTCCGTCAAGTTAAGAGGACCTATACACAAAATAGTTAAGAAAATCCGACATTGAAAGAAGTCAAAGAAAATGGACAAGTCAGACAGATGGAACATACCGAAGATGACATCGTCAATCTTGGTCTTCTCTTCCCGAAGACTCCGGAGTTCAGCCCAGAGCGCCTCGGAAAGGTCCTTCTCTCTGCACAGCTCATTATTGAGGTCTGAGATTTTCTGATCTTGAGCGGCAATCTTGCGATCGCGCTCATCAGTAGCCATGGAGGAGGACTCGAGAACTTGACCTATGCTCTTCTCATGATCCGCTTTGAGCTTATCCAGCTCTTGGCGAAGTTTCTTGTTCTCCACCACCAAAGTTTTGAGGTTCTCGGCCTCTTAAATCTTGGCGCTGGACTACTTTACCAGCGCAGTAAGTCAAAAAGAACAACAGTTCAGGAAAAATCCGACTATGAAAACATGAAAGACAGAGGTTTGAGTCTCGGAATGTTTACCTTTGGCCTCATCCTTCGAGACCTTAAGCTCAGCATTCTTAAGTCGGAGAGCCTTGATCTCTCTCCGCTTGTTGCAGATATTTTTCAATAAATCCTGGTTATAGGAACATACTTCCTGTAAGTCAGAATACCCAAAGTCGGAAGTCTACTAAAGACTCAGGCTAATATTTTTACTAATATCAGCACGCGCCTTGGGGGCTACACTAGTTCATTCTTTGGCATCCTAGAAGCATAAACCCGGATTATATATCCTACTTCATGCTTGGGGGCTAGAGGATATGATATGAAATGAGGGAAAAACAAGAATTAGAATTCCGACTTACATATTGCTCGCGAGTAAGTTTATCCAAACTCACGTTTACTTCAACGACAACCTTCTCAGCGAGAGTTAGAGGGACCACTGGCGCTATTGGAAGCTCACCGGTACTTATCCTCTCGTCGTGAAGGCGCACTTGTTCAAGAAGGTCAGAGAACTTGATATCCTCTGCCTCTTATGCTTCTTCTTTGGCAGATAAATTTCTTTTCTCTAGGCATTGCCTGGCCAGCCGTTGGATCTCTTCCGCAGATTTCCAGGACAAGCCAAACTTGGCAAGACCCGGATTGTTGAGAAGGTTTTTGGTGAAGATATATGCCTAGGGATCATTACCCGAAGAGGGTTCACCCTTATCTATACCTGACTCACTCATGGTGACGTCAGTTTGTGATTCAAGGATCACAGGCTCCGTTGAAGGAGCCGGATCTTCTGCGGCAGCCGGGGAAGGAATGATCACTGGCGTTGCGGAAGGTTGGGGGCCAGGAGTCTGAGGAGCCACGGCGGGAGAAGCCATGGAAAGCTTCATCTATCACAGGGGTTTCGAAGAAGTTCCCTTCCCCTTGCCCTTGATGAGATGCTTAGCTCTGAGAATGTAATAAAGTCGAAAACATTACATCTTGGAAGAAAATTCGAGTAAGGTACAAAGGGGAAATTGTGTTGAAAGTTACCTCTTCACGATGGGCACCTCCTTTGTGCCGATGGCCACTGTCGGAGCCTTGCGTTTCTTAAGCACAATGTCCGGCAATGGGACCAGTTCCACCTCCTGAGAAAACTCTAGAGGATATCCCTTGAGTGGAGCAAGTTCCGACTCGGGGAGGTCAGCAAGCTGAAAAGAGGAAAACATATCAGTATTGCAATATAAACTTAAAGATTGAAATACATAAAAAGGTTTATTGTTAAAAGTTTACCGGCACTACGGGGTCTTCCGCCGTATGCATATCCAGAGAAACCTCCGGGATCCTCCTCTCGATCCGCTCCCTTATTAGCCATTTAATATGGCTTATATAACCTTGCGAGGTATAGGCTCTAGGGCTGATGTGGAGGGAATCTTTCTTGGACGAGATGATGGAGTGCATCAGTCGGTTTCCGTGGTACTGAAGGGGTTGGATCCGGCGTGAGACTCAACATTGGACCAAGTCGGATCCCTTCAGTCCTTTGTGTTTGATCAGATATTCGATCCGCCTCTTGGCGAGGATCAGATCGACGTTGAGAGCCGAAGGAGCCTCGTCCCAAGACGGTTGGGCCGTGGCAGCTCCGTCGACAAAAGCCGGCAAAGCAGTGGCTTTGTTGGGAGCCGGAATATCCTTGTGATAAAAGAAGGTGGCTGGCCATTGTTTGACCGAGTCACTGGCAAGAATCTTGGGATATGCGCGCTCGCGTCTAAGTGAAAAACTAATTGTACCAGTGATATAAGGAACACCGGCAGTGATAGAATTTCTCCGGACATGGAAGTAGTACCGGAATAAGGTCAGACTCGGCCTAATGCCGAGAAATCCCTCGCACAAAGCCTCGTAAGCGCTCATTTCTAGGAGAGAGTTGGGAGGAAGATGGTGGAGTTGAACACTATAATGATCAATCACCTCGGAAAAGTATTCTGAGGGAGGAAACGACAAACCTCTGTCGAGGTGGGTGCCGAAGTGGACCCGCTCGCCGGCACGGATGTGGGTTGGGGACGGTCTCCTCGAAGCCGCTTCGCCAGTCGCCGGCGCGGAGGAGCCCTTCTGTCTCCACGCTGTGGAGCTTCTCGTCATCGAGCACGCAGGGGATCCAGACCCCGCGAAATCTTTCCTTCTCCCCCGCCGCTTCCGTCGCTGCTGCTACCGCCAAACCGGAAGAGGATGAAGAAGCCATTTCACCGGTGAGCTAGTGACCTAGGATGGGCGGCACTGGGAGTTCTTGGGGAAAGCAGAGGAGCTCTATGTGCATGGGGGAGATTTGGAGGAGAGGAAACGGCAAGGGAACATGTGAAGAAAGGAGGAGGAGAATCCTCACCCCTTATATCCACCTAACCATGCCAAGATTCGTGCAAATACTATAGTGTAACCGCCACACGTCGTGGAAGGAACTGGGAAGGACCCACGCGATGATTACGTCGCCTCGATCTCCGCGTACGCATTAAAACGACGCCTCAGTTCCGTGAACCGTGGACCCACCAACGGTCGTGCTGATAGGATGTCTGTCAGCTGACGTGACTTGACCATGACTTGTGTCAGATGGCGTTAGAGACCAAATTCCGGCTTAGTTTGAAATCAAGCTGGAAAATCCGAGTAACCCGTTGATAAGTCCGACTTATTTTTAAGACCTGGGTCGTATTTTTTGTTGTGAAGTTTCAGGAACCCTTCAAGATTCTGCAAGCCGAAGATGAAGCTAGACAATGATAAATCCGACTTTGGATCTTGGAGACTTCCGGGGGCTGCTGTTGGGGATATACTTTCTGGGTATCCTCACAGTTCCTCACTAACCAGGGTGGCCCACTTCGGGTTAGAGCTTTGCTTCACGGGCGGCCAAGTCAGGGAGAAAAGACGGAGTCCAATCCGGCTACGGGAAGGCCCAGAAGACTTACCGACTTAGGCCCATAGTGTTACTTGTAGTTCAAGATGTACTCTATAACCGACTCTTAGTCATAGCCAGATAGATCTCTCCTGTAAACCCTAGGCCGGATATCTATATAAGCCATCCTAGGGAGAGCCTTTAGGGAACACCTCAATAGTCTACAATCTCGACTCGCACAAGCGAAACCCTTGTAACCCATATTCCGGCTCTGCCATATTACTGGATTGCTAGTAGGAGTAGCGTCCGTCCAAAGTCAGCGGATTCGAACCTGGGTAAACTTGTGTGCTCACCGTCTCGAAACACCGTACGTCTCACACCCCTCTCTTCCGCACGCCTCGAGGACCCCCTCATGGCGTACTTGTCATCAATCCGACGACATATATGCTTGCGCTTTATAAGTTCAAATTAGCAGAACCATGTATCATGGGGAACGCTTTCAACATTGCACTTGTACTTTGTACCCTGTTGATATCATGTTCTTTTGCTTACGGATCCCGGCGGTGTGAAATAAAAGTGGAACTTGTAAGATCATGGAGTTTGTATGTGTGTTAGAGAAATGCCTGGGTCGCTAGCCTAAGCCATGCCTAATCTTGGTGGAAACTTGCAGCAACACCATAATGAGCACTCTATGAAAGCATCCTCAATAAAAACCTATGCAAATAGCAAATAAAAAGATTGCTGAGATGCTCATTGTCTGCTTGCCTTGTCATTTTGATTATGGGATAGCTCCTGTATCATGTGCAAGGGGTACCCCGTTGGTGGTTCTCTATGATACATATGTACTTACAATGACAAGAGCTTACTTGTGACTGAAGTTGAGTAGCATGAGGTTCGGTACTCGTAAGTAAGGGGCATGAGATTTCAACTTATAACTTGTCAAGCATATCCTCTTAGTTGTGTCAATTTAACCTTAATCACCTTAAAGATGCTTATGATAGGGGCAATGAGAGCTGAAAGCTATAAGTACCATAATTTTTGGAAGCTCTTTATGAGACTTGAATCCCTACTTCCTTTTATAAAGGCCTTTCTTCCACCATTATATTGAGTCGCCACCTTCTATCTTTATGCACCAACTTTGAGAGCATAGTGGCCATTCTTAGTTCTATGTGCATTGTCCCAAGACTAGTTGATTGATGCATAACTTGATATTGCTTGTTTTAAACTATTTGTATCTAGTCACTCTGATGAACTTTGAAGGTGTCCTATGCATTTATATTTGCTACTCTATGAGGGACAAGCTGAATGCTATTATGCTATGTTTTCTTTATGTGAAATAAACAAACATCTGGCAAAGCATTGTTATTCATGAATCTTTTGTTTGTGCCTTTTCATGTTGCATCATAGTTTTGTTTGTCTTATTGCTAGAACTTTGTCTTTCATGTTATGATTGAAGTACTATGATCCCAGCTTTGAATGTTTTGCAAATACTTTGATCAAGTCTTTGATGGTGCATGTCACCTCAAAAAACATTCTTTCTTTTTATCACTTACCTACTCAAGGACGAGCAGGAGTTAAGCTTGGGGATGTTGATACATTGCAAATGTATCTACTACCTCTGTCCCAAGACTTAAGGCATATAATTTTTTTCAAAAGTCAAACCAACTAAAGTTTGACCAAGGTTTTAGAGAAAAATATTAATATTTACACTACGTAATCCATACCCTTTCATACATCATGAAACATATTTTGACATGGTATCTATATAATATAATCGTTCTTGATAGATTTTTCTAATAGTTTGATTAAACTTTACATGGCTTGACTTTTCAAAATAATTATATGCCTTAAGCCTTGGGATGGAGGGAATACAATTTTTGATGTTCCATGCTTGGTTTTATCCACTTTCTTGTGTTTTGTCCACACTTTGGAGTACTTTTCATATGATTTCTTGGACTAACCTATTAACAAGAGCCACAAGGCTACTGCTTTTCTCGCTATTTTTGGTTCCAGGAAAGTCGAAAATGAATATTCTCGAATTGACGGACAAAAGCCAAAGTGTCTATTTTCCGAAGTCATCGATGCCGTATCAGAGAGAGAGAGAGGGGCGAGGCGGCCACCCACACCCCAGCGTGGCCAGGCTTGTTCCGCGCCAGGGGGTGGTGTGGTGGCCCCAGGCACCCCCTCGGCCTCCCCTTCCGCCTACAAGATTCCCTCGGGACAAAAACCCTAAGTACCCGATCAAAAATCCACAGAAGAGTCTATAGCCGCCGTCATCTCCATCCCTAGATCGGGAGGGATCTGAAGCTCTTCCCGGCACCCACGGAGGGGAATTCACCCTGGAGGCCTTCTTCATCACCATGCAAGCCTCCGGTGTGATGCGTGAGTAGTTCATCCTTGGACTACGGATCCATGTAGTATCTAGATGGCTTGTTCTCCTCCTTTGTGCTTTCATGTCTAGATCTTGTGAGATTCGTTCATGATCAAGATCATCTATTTGTAATTATGCATGTTGTGTTTGCGGGGATCCGATGGATATTGAGATGCTATTTCAGATTGATTATTGATTCTATCATGTCTTTGTTATTTGTCATCTTGCATGCTTTCCATTGTTAGTAGCTATCTTGGCCAAGTAGATGCTAGCAACTCCAAGAGTTAGTATTTATGCTCGATAGTGGGTTCATGCCTCTAGTAATCTGGGGAAGTGACAGAAATCTCTAAGGTACTAGATGTGCTGTTGCTACTAGGGAGAAAACAACAATCCTTTGTTCATAGAACAATCGTATTGTTTACATTACACGCAATTTGTAAAGCAATAATCTGTTGCTTGCAACTTAATACTAGAGGGGGTTCGGATGATAACCTGAAGGTGGATTATTAGTCATAGATGCAGTTGGATGGCGGTCTATGTGTCGTGGTGGTGTCACGGCAGATGCCATGGATAGGCTAAAGGTGGGGACTAAATGCACTAGGGGAATCCAGGGAGGGATAGTGTGGTGATTCCACACACAGTAGCTTTGTATTCAATTCACTTCCAAGGTTTACAAGTGCTCCTTGAGCTGTATTGGGGAGAGGAGGAAGAAGAACTCTCTTACTCTCGCCACAAGCCAAACTCAGCTCTCCAGGAGACAACTAGCAAAACCAATCCAATAGAGATCAACCCTTTCTATAGAAGCCCTAGCCCTCATTATATAGGGGCGGCTATGTCTCCACTTAGGGCATACGTGGAGGCATATTCTAGGGAATATGCCTCTTACCAAAATAGCAAACCGACCGGGTCTCTTTTTCCCAGCGTCACCCATGCAGTGGCTACGTGAGCCTCTGCGGCGCCTGCGTCATCCGACATTAGCGCCGTCACCCTTGTCGGCCATGCCTCGGTGGTCCTGCCTCTGTACACTTTGCTCACGCTCTGCGCCCAGTGGTCACCTTTGACCAGCGAGATACCTTCCTTCTCCTACAAACTTGATATAACCCGGATCCTACATAGTTGATCCGGTCACCTCTGTTCCTGCATGCAAGTTAGATTCATCCCACCGACTTATGATATAAGTCGGCTGACACTCAGTTAGGTGGACATCCCCTGGTCCGGGTTACCCCGAGATTTGGCCTGCCTTGAGGTGACTCGGCCAGCATCCGCTTTGACCTTGCGAACCTCGGCTAACTCGGCTCTTATACCCCGGCGTGACCCTACCCGGGGGTATCCCCCAACATTAGTCCCCGAAGCTGGTGCAGTCTTAGCTGCCTTAGCCGCTAAGGCCACAGAAGGTTCAATTTCACTGAGCTTTGTGTTCCTTTTTCGAGTTACCTCTTATCTCGGATTTCATGGATTTGCTTTCCCTTGGCACATTCTAAATTTTCACTTGCTGGTCGGGTTACCACGTTCCCATCCGGGTCGTTCTTCCTTCTCTTGTACGCTTCCCCACGTGGAGGCTAATCATTATCTTGCCTCATTTTAAGGGCCAGCAATAGTAACCGCCGCAGTTATTGTCAGGAGTTACTGTACGCACGTCACGTTACGCCTGCCTCCTCGTTAACTGTATCACTGCGTCGCGTCATGGGATCTGCTACGCCCTGTGGTCCTTCGTGTGGCTCATTGTTGATTGGTTGATCCGGGTTGTACACGGCCACACCGTGTGGCACACCCGCACAACACGATCCCACTACCCCCGCGAGGGAGTGGTTAAATAGGGGAGGGACGCGTCCCTTGGGTCTTTTCCCCACTTTCACGCCCCTCTGCATCTACTTCTTCCTCTTATTCTCCCGCGACAGCGCTGCCGCCACCGCGCCTGAGTAGCAGTGATGGGGGAATACCAATCAGGGTATACCCATGAAGCGGAGTCGCCAGCTGAATCGAGCCGACTGAAGCCAAGCCTAGAGCGGGTCGACTCGTCGTATACAACGACTGACACATACTGGACCCAGACGCCACACCGACTGAAGGCTCAAGACGGCGACTCCAATAAAAGGCCCATTAGCACTTGTAAACCCTAACTGGCTGCATATATAAAGCCACCAGGGGAACCTCTAAAAATGATCTCTCCCACGTCATATTAGATCTAGTCTCTCCCTCCACCTACGACGGCTCCATGTAAACCAATCTATAATCTTATACTGGATTGCTAGCAGGACGTAGCGATCCTCCATCGAGGGGACGTGAACCTGGGTACGTCGCGTGCCAATCTCGCTCCCGGATCCTCCTACGTCGCTTTGCTCTTTCCTCTACGTAGCTACCTCAGAGCATCCGTGTGGTCAATTCCTGACGGTTGGCGCCATGGCAAGCGGTGCTTGGAGATGATAATTTGGGCGGGATCCCTCATCATCAATGGTGACCTGAACGCTTCCGGTCGATTCGCCCGCGTCGACGCGCTCGCCCTCACCATCAACAACGCGAGATCGCATCTAATTTACCACCTACATCGGCGCGGTTGGCTTCGTCCCCGTCAATTCTGGCTAGATCGATCATCCCGATGTCCTGATGAGAAAACCGCTGACCGGTCTGGAGACGGCGACGCACGCCGAGCGGCAGCAGCTGCAGTCCAAAAGCAATCACCGGTGAGATCTTTCCTCTGTTCTTTAGATACTAATATTTATGGAGTACTTTGGTCTGGTACCGACTGAGCAGTAGATCAATCGCTGAATAGTATATGCAGGGAAAAGTCATACGCAGATGGGTTACAAAATATTTAGGGCTGGCCTACTTTGCATTCTCCCGTGATATCAATTTGGCATGGATACTAATTTCTAGCTTTATTTTGGCATATACATGAGGAACAAATCGATCGATACTGCATGTTCACACAAGGCGGCGCAGGAATCGAGGCTTCAAATTGTGCCACCAGATCAACTCTCTGCCTCTCTGTTATTTTTTGGATCAAAGGAGCACGGTGCTGGATGCATTCAGCGTCCAGCATGAAATAATCTCCCTTCGCTCAAGCCTTTTTCTAAATTACTAATTATTTTGTATATGCGTATGCGAGAAAAACCAAGCCGCAACGATAGGATCGGCGAACATGACATCGACTGGACGATCGACTCCTTGCTACCGTGATCAGCACCGCCGCGTCGACTCCATTAAAATACAGACGACTCCACCCTGCGAAGTGTTGTCCGAGGATTTGCGGATCGGTTGCTGATTGGTCCGGTATGTCCGCCGTGCAATGCGTCCAACTCAGAGCAGTAACGCCCGCACGTGTGGCTTCGAAACAACTCGCGCAGGGAGTCACCGGATCGGTTTGATAAGACTACTATTAAATCCCTCTTTCTTATTAACTATCTTTCTAATCTTTTATTATTTAATTCAATCTCTGGCGTATGCATGTTACATGTATGTTTCTCCTGGAGAATTGGAATCGAAACAAATCTCATAGAAGGATATGTTTGCATGGCCAAAATCGTTGGAATTCTTGCTTACAACAGCAGCAGAAAATCAATCTCCGATGAGTCACTCTTTTGTTCATTTGATTTGGCTACCAATTTTTCTATTCAATATTATGATTATCGTGTACCTTGACGTTTTGTTCTGTGACCATGAAAGCAACGCACGATCTAGACTTACATGGCTCTAGAATCGCAAGACATGAACTCGCTCATGAAGGGCCGTAACAACGGAAGAATTAATCCACGGAGGCGAAGCGATTTGGTGGCTGCCTTTGCGTCAACTTCCATCGCCCGCCCCCGACCAGTGCGCTGTCGCGAACTCGCCATCGCCAATTCTCCATCGCAGACTAGCAGCTCGGGGACTCGTTACTCGCCCATCGTGGACTCTCCACGCTCAGGGGGATCGCCTCGCCACGCGGGCTCGCCCTCTCGGACTCGCCACGTCTGGCGAGTACGTCCGGCGACTCGCCATCACGACTTCGCCCTTGTGGCCTCGCCGACTCGCCATTCTACCGGCTAAACGCCGCGCGACCCCGCCACAACGCGACTCCATCTGCCGCGTGACCTTCGTCTGCCGCGTCGATATCGCCATAGCGCGACCTCTATATGTTCCCGTGCGCATCCCGCCATAACTCCGACCTCCGTCCGCCGCGTCGATTCCGTGTCCGCCGCGTCGACTTCGCCCTAGCGCGACCTCCGTCTGCCGCGTCGACCCCGTGTCCGCCGCGTCGACTTCGCCCTAGCGCGAGCTCCGTCCGCCGCGCGACCATATGTCCGCCGCGTCGACTCCTCCAAAGCGCGGCCTCCCTTCGCCAAAGCACGACCTCCGTCTACCGCGTCGACCCCGTGTCCGCCGCGTCGACTTCGCCAAAGCACGACCATACTTCTACCGCTTCAAATCTTTCCAGCTACGTCGAATGCGTACGCCGCGCCTACTAAGGGACCTTCATCGTCCGAGTCGCCAGAGAGGGTCGCATGCCACGCTGCATGGACTCACCACTGGGCGTCTCTTCCCCCCGGGAAAAATCAGTTCGCCTTTGTCAACCTTTGAAAGAGCGACTCGTAATGCCCAAGTAGTGCGGACGAGGACTCACAAACCGAGCCTCAGATTGTCCACGAAAAACGCTAACCAAGAGCCATCATTGGAGTCGCCTTGCTCGACTAGCCTTCCGGGCCAAGACAAATGGCAGTGCTACACAAACAGCACCATGTCCTCCTCAACCTCAGACAGAGCGACTCGCATGGCCAAGTACTACGGACGAGGACTCGCAAACCGAGCCTCGGATCGTCCAGGAAGAACGCCAAGCCGAGAGCCATCTTTGGAGTCGCCATGCGACTGGCTCCCCGGGCCAAGATGAGAGACTCGCTAACAAAAACAGCACAATCAACGTCATCGCGAACTCGCAATCATCACGGACTTGCCACACTCAGGGACTCTCCCCTCGCGGACTCGCAATCATCGCGGACTCGCCACACTCGGGGACTCTCCCCTCGCGGACTCGCAATCATAACTGACTCGCCACACTCAAGGACTCTCCCCTCGCGGACTCGCAATCATCGCGGACTCGCCAAACTCGTGGACTCTTCCCTCGCGGACTTGCCACACTCGGGGACTCTCCCCTCACGGACTCGCAATCATCGCGAACCCTCCCCTCACGGACTCGCAATCATCGCGAACCCTCGCCTAGTGGACTCGCTCATCACAAACTCTCCCCATGCGGACTCGCCATTCTCGGCAACAACCACTACTATTTTCAAAATATGCATCTCTAAAGAGCCTCGAGTCGCCTCTACAAGCCAACCCGAGCCTCGAGGACTACTCCTAGGCATATTGTATGTGCGTGTGGTTCCACGACCGCGGCTCAACACGCTCGGGGACTCGCCACCACGGACTCGCCTTCGCGTACTTGCCACGCTCGGGGATTCGCCACCGCGGATTCACCCTCGTGTACTCGCCACGCTCGGGGACTCGCCACCGCGGATTCGCCCTCGCGTACTCAACATGCTCGGGGACTCGCCACCGCGGACTCGCCCTCGCGTACTCGCCACGCTCGGGGACTCTCCACCGTGGACTCGCCCTCGCGTACTCTCCACGCTCGGGGACTCGCCACCGCGGATTTGCCCTCGCGTACTCAACACGCTCGGGGACTCACCACCGCGGACACGTCTCGCGTATTCACCTGAACCAACTTGGCGACTTCACCATCAATGATTTGGTGGCCTCCACGTTCTCTAGGACAACAAGTTTACAAGGCACCGACCAAACTTCTCCAAGGGGCGACTCCGCCCAACACTGACTCGCCCGACGCGTCGACTCGCCTTGGCGATTGGGTTACTTCATGAGCTATTTCTCTATTTCAAGAGCTCACCAACGACTCATCATCGACTCCACCCTGGAGTCACCTGGGCTGATTCGGCGGCTTGAAGTCATTGCCGAGTCCCTGACGTGCTCGGGGACTACTGATGGGGGAATACCAATCGGGGTATACCCATGAAGTGGAGTCGCCAGCTGAATCGAGCCGACTGAAGCCAAGCCTAGAGCGGGTCGACTCGTCATATACGACGACTGACACATACTGGACCCAGACGCCACGCCGACTGAAGGCCCAAGACGGCGACTCCAATAAAAGGCCCATTAGCACTTGTAAACCCTAACTGGCTGCATATATAAAGCCACCAGGGGGACCCCTAAAAACGATCTCTCCCACGTCATATTAGATCTAGTCTCTCCCTCCACCTACGACGGCTCCATGTAAACCAATCTATGATCTTATACTAGATTTCTAGCAGGACGTAGTGATCCTCCATCGAGAGGACGTGAACCTGGGTACGTCGCGTGCCAATCTCGCTCCCGGATCCTCCTACGTCGCCTTGCCCTTTCCTCTACGTAAGCTACCCCGTAGCATCTGCCGTGGTCAATTCCAAGACAAGCAGCGCCGCCGCCGCACTGCCTCCTAGCTCACCAGCATCGCCGCCGCACTGCCTTCACGCGCACCAGCGTCGCCGCCACCTCCACGCACCTCTTCCGCCACGGGTCGCTGCCAGTCCAGGCCACTGCCCCCCACCGCCGCCAGCGCCAGTGAGGGAAGTGAACTCGAGATGACTGAGGAGGAGCTCGCCGTCGCCGAGCAAGAGATGGAGGAAGATGTTGCGAGCGCCGACCGCGGCGCATGGGCATGCTCCTGGGTCTGCCAGGACGACCTGGATTGGCTCTATCGCACCAGGCGCATCCCGAAGGGAGTCACTGCACGCCTCGCTTCCGCCGAGCTTGCCCCCTCACCCAATCCGGGTGAGTATGTGGTGTTCCTATCTCATTTTCAACACGGATTTGGTCTGCCAGTGAGCGACTTTTTCCACGACTGGTTAAACACATACGAGCTCCAACCGCACCACCTTCCAGCCAATGCCATCACATCTCTCTCTGCCTTCGCCTCCACAATTGAAGGTTATGCCGGACTATGGCCCACGAAGGAGCTCTGGATCTGGTTCTTCGGCCTTCGCCGGAACGTGATTCCGAATGTAGATCTAGATCCGGAGGACAAACAGCTCACGCAGTTCGGTGCTGCGTCAATTCCTCCCTGGAGGCTGTCCGTCTTCCCCCGAGTTACTGGGCTGGACTCTTGCAAAGGATGGGCCTGGACTTTCTTCTATGTCCGGAATAGCACCACCGAAGATCTGATCCGGCTGCCCCCTATACTCCGGGTCCTCCTAAGCCGGAGTTGTGGGACGTTATCCCCAAGAAGCCCATAGTCATGGCCAACCAAGTCAACAAGAGTTTCAAGGAGCTGAAGGAACTCGGATTGCGCAACGAGGATGCCATGATCACATTTGTCCGCAACCGGATCTCCCCCTCCAGAAACGCACACATAAAGTGTGTCACATGAGCTGGGGTCGCGACCCCAACCGGACCTCGTCTTTCGAGCTGAGCAACATAGAGATCTACCGCCGGGTCAAGGCCCTCTTCACCACCCACAAGGACTTCTCCTCTGAGTGAACGTGGGGAATGGAACATTTTGCCGAGATAGGCTTCCTCCTTTGGTAAGTCTCATGCCTCAAGCTTTTTTCCGAATTGAATCATATGTCGGTCTTTTTGTTGTAGATTTTAATCATGTTGCCTCTCCTTTTCCTTAGATGTTTCTTCAGCAAACCATCGAGGATGGCACCGACCCTACCCTCAAATTGGCGCCTGACCGGGATACCTCGGACAAGGAAGAACCGGATCAGGAGATGTTCCTTCCGATGTTGGATGCGACTAAGCGACCCACCGGTAAACTCTCTTCCATTAGAGATTGGCCCGACGATCAAGATGATTTGGATGTTGAGGTGATGGAAGCATTTGACGTTGTCCCCCTTTCTTATGCTTTTCCGGCATCATCTAACCCCGGTGGGCAGATCCATGAAGATCCTCCCCTTGCCGTGGGTGATCCTATTCCAGTCGCGCCAAAGAAGAAAAGGGGAGCCGCATCGACCTCTTCCTCCGGACCTTCTCAGCCAGCCAAACGGCGAAAGAAGTCCGGGGACAAAACTGCCACCAAGCCTGCAACCAAGGCCACAGCCCGGAGGGCTCGGAAGCCCAAGGAGCCCCTGACCTCGGATGAGTAAGCCTCTTCTTCCTTTGCTATTTACTTGTCCTTCTTTTATTATAGTTTCTCATCATATATTATTTGATTCGGCAGGGCCGCGGTGGAGGTCCCACAGAGTGGATCCGGCATTGTGTCGCCGCTCCGACACAGCCCTTCTCCCCCTCGTGGCGATGATTCATGCCCACTGAGCCCAATCCCAGAGGGTTTAGCGGTTGCTCCGGGTTCCAGCCCACCTCGTCAAGAGGAGGGCAACCTTGGGGCGGGGGAGACTGGCTCTACCGAGACAGCGGCTACCACTACTTCGGCTTCGCCGTAACCAGCTACCACCGAGGTTCCCTCAATACCTCCGCCGAAGAAGAAACCAGCACCAGTATCAGCACCCACTCCAGCGCCAGCAGCAAAAGCAATAGCAGCAGCACCAAGCCCCTCCGCCTCGTCCGAGTCTTCTCAGTCTCGACGAGAAAGCACCAAGGTCGCTCCCAAGGGTAAATCTGCTGCAAAAACTTCCACTTCTCAGCAGCAGCCTAAGGGCAAGAAGACCTCTGACGCCACTAGGGCAGCGTCCATCGAGGCTGGACAGTGTACACTCGCGTCCATGCTCCCGAAGAAGACTCCGCCACCGAAGGACGCCCCTGCCGAGCCAGCTGATGCGCAACAACTTGTTTTGCACACCAGCCCGGCCCTTGCTCAGGTTGACAGGAGGGAGGCGCATGCCAAGGGTTTAGTGGCGCCCCACATGCTCAGTAGCGAGCGATACCCTCCGATCGAGTTTGTAAATAACTGGAACAAGGCGGAGTTCGTCCACAACGACGACCTCCCGGAGAAGTTCGGTCCCGCCGAGTTTGCTGCGCAGATGAATACTGCCGCCAAGGCCATTAACCTTGCGGGTCGGATGATGGAGGTATGTTACTTCATCTTTTCCTTAGGATATTGTAGATGTTAGTGATATAACCATTAGTCCCCGAGCCTCCGGGGGAGTAACTTGTTACTCGACCGGATGCTCCTTAGAAAACTAACGTAGCTCCTTGATAACTTTGAATATGCACACACCTAGAGCCGGGTTAAGTTCCACTTGGCCCGGATCTTGTAAACTTCTAATATGCACACACCTAGAGCCGGGTTAAGTTCCACTTGGCCTGGATTTTGTACACCTCGAATATGCACACACCTAGAGCCGGGTTAAGTTCCACTTGGCCCGGATTTTGTACACTTCGAATATGCACACACCTAGAGCCGGATTAAGTTCCACTTGGCCCGGATTTTGTACACTTTGAATATGCACACATCTAGAGCCGGGTTAAGTTCCACTTGGCCCGGATTTTGTACACTTCGAATATGCACACACCTAGAGCCAGGTTAAGTTCCACTTGGCCCAAATTTTGTACACTTCGAATATGCACACACCTAGAGCCGGGTTAAGTTCCACTTGGCCCGGATTTTGTACACTTCGAATATGCACACACCTAGAGCCGGGTTAAGTTCCACTTGGCCTGGATTTTGTACACTTCGAATATGCACACACCTAGAGCCGGGTTAAGTTCCACTTGGCCCGGATTTTATACACTTCGAATATGCACACACGTAAGCTATATTTTTGCACTCTTTTTAGGTGACCACCAATCACCGGAGCCCTGAGTTTCAGCGTCTCCTGGACACTCACAAGATGCTGCGTGCAAAGCATAATGCACTTCTCGCTGAACAGGAGAAAAGGGGTAAGTTCCTTCCTTGGCATTTTCCCGTTTTTCTTCGTCTTTTTCTGCCGAACTAAACCATCATTCGATTTTCACAGCTGGGGTGGAAGCTGAAAATATCATCATGAGGAAAAAACTCGACCAGATAAAGGGTAAGTCGTTTTCGCTCAACTTTACTATGCTCTCTATCTCCTTATCTCCGTGGCTCGGCAAACATTCATACCTCGGCTCTGCCGGGTCAACAAACTATTTCAGCATCTCTTGAAGATAGTGTGCCCGTGCCTGATATGATGCTGCATTTTCTCGAACAAGCAGGGCAGCACCAGGCCGAGCTTAAAAAGAAAGATGATGAGCTTGCGCTCCTCCAAACCAAAGATGATGAAATTGCTAAGCTCAAGGCAGAGATGAAGGAGATGAAAGCGCAGCATCAATCCGAACTTCAAAAGGCTGTCCAGGACTATACTGAAGAGCGCGAGTGCCTCAACCTCCATATTGCCGAGGACCAAGAACTTCTCCAGGAGGCCGACATCAAACTTGAGTCGGCGAATACTGAACTTGTGCAGCTTCGTAAAAGGCGTGATGACTGTACCAAGGAGTTGACCCGGATCCACACCCATATTTCATGTAAGTTCCTTTCCCTCCTCCAGCATATTTCTCCGGGTTACTTCACATGTCTTTTCTTTACCTGCTTCTCTTGTCTTGTTTTCAGGCAAATTTTTAGAGGGCAATGCCATCGCGAGCACCGTTGTTGCTAAGTTCCACCGAGAGAGGGGTACCCCCATTGCTCCTGACGCTGAAGAAATTCCCTATGACATGGAGGACCTGTTGGTCAGCTTGTCTTCTCGCGTGGAAATTGTGAAGAACTATGGCAAAGACATCCTTGACGTGGCAGTCCGGATCTTCAACATCCTTTAGCCTGAAGAAGATACTCTGGAGGGGACCGCAGTTCTTGTTGATAAGTTGATGGAATGCGAGACCCAGCTCGACCTTTGGAGGGAATCTGCTAGACGTGCCGGAGCTGAGACCGTTCTCCACTACGTGCTTACGTGGTACGAGAAGATCGACCCCAACCTCCTAGCGCACATGCGCACCGGATCCAAATGGTCCAGTGACCCGGAGTGGATTGCTTGGCGCAAGGCTTGCGCCCATAGCCTCATTGAATATGCCCCCATTCATGAATGGAATGAGGGCCCGAGCTTCCTTGGTGCCGCCGATGCCGAAAACGCTGAAGATGGCTCGGATGAGGACGAAGAGGACGATGCCTCGGACGTCGAAGACAGTGAAGATGACGCCGAACTTCCTCCTCCTGCTGCTCCTTGAGCGAAAAAACTTTAAAGCTTATCAGATCCCCGGTATGTCGGGTGCAGTTGTATTAAACACACAAGTGATATTTTTCTACTAAGTTCTTATGCCGGATTAACTTGGCCGTAGTCCCCGAGTTTCATTTTCTCGTTCTTCCAATTTCGTGGCTCGGCTCGTGTCTACCTTGGTTCGGTTTTATGACTTACGAGTCCGAGCTTCAAAAATTGTCTTAACAATACTCGGAAACTTTAGGACTAGCTCAAAATAATTCAGCATAATAAATTGAAAGTGAATCACAGGGTTAGTCCGAAAAACAAACGTCGGCTCGATTAAGTTCCTTTCCTTAGACGTTTTTCATGTGCTGTGCAATTCCAAACTTGTTCTCTTGCTTGCCATGAAGCCAAATCTTGTTGCACAGCAGCAAGTCGAAGAGTTAGGTTTTTGGTGCTCACACATTACTAATCCGGCTTAAGTAGAAAAACTTACGCCAGCCGACGTATAAATGACAACTCAGAAGATAACAAATATTATTAAGGCAGTCCCCGAGTTACTGCTCGAGGTGCCAACACTTCATTGATAAGCTCATTGCCGGCATACATACCGACATATGAGAAGACTCGGATACATACACTTCTTTGCTAAGTGTAGAAAGGACGAAGTAGAGCTACATTCCATGGACGCTTAGATTCCTCGCCGGACCTGTCCGCCTTGTTCTTTTCCTGTGGTTTTGCATCGATAAGATAATAGGAATCATTGTGCAATGCTTTGCTCACAATGAATGGCCCTTCCCACAGGGGGAATAACTTGTGCATGCCAGCAGTACGTTGTACCAACCGGAGTACCAGATCGCCTTCCCGAAAAACTCGGGGGCTTACTTTCCGGCTATGATAGCGTCAGAGATTTTGCTAATATATGGCGGATCTGGACAGTGCCAATTCTCTTGCTTCTTCCAGCAGATCAATATCATTTTGTCATGCTTCTTGCACTTCGGCTTCTGTGTATTGAGTGACCCTAGGAGAATTATGCTCTATGTCGGCTGGTAATACAGCTTCTGCCCCATATACCAGAAAAAATGGCGTATAGCCTGTTGATCGATTCGGAGTTGTTCTTAAACTCCACAGTACAGCTGGTAGTTCTTCTATCCAGCACCCCGCTGATCTTTGCAGCGGCTCAATGAGCCGGGGTTTTATCCCGGATAATACTAATCCGTTGGATCTTTCCACTTGTCCATTCGATGCGGGGTGGGCTACCGAGGCAACGTCCAGCCGGATCTTCTTATCTCGGCAGAATCGTTCAAATGCTCCTTCAGCAAAATTTGTGCCATTATCAGTTATAATACTGTGAGGATAACCGTATCTCAAGATGATGTCTTTGAGGAATGTCACGGCCGTAGCTCCATCATATTTTCTTATTGGCTTTACTTCAATCCACTTTGTAAATTTATCAACCATGACCAAAATGTGAGTCATATTTCCTCTTGCTGGTTTAAACAGGCCAACCATATCCAAGCACCATACGGCAAATGGCCATGTAATTGGTATGGTCTTGAGCTCCGACATTGGCATATGTGTCTTGGTAGCATACCTCTGACAACCATTGCATTTTCTTACCAAGTCCTCTGCTTGCTCTAAGGCACTTGGCTAGTAGAATCCATGTCGGAAAGCTTTTGCTACCAAGGCTCTGGACGAGGCATGATGCCCACATTCCCCTTGATGTATATCTCGGAGGATGCCAAGCCCTTCTTCCGGGTCAACACATCACTGGAGAACATTGGTCACACTCCTTTTGTATAGCTCGGAATTGATGATCGTGTATGCCTTTGCTCTCCTCTGAGTTTGCCTGGATAACACTTCCTCAGCGGGTAAGGTTCCATCTTTCAGGAATTGAAATATGGGTGAGGCCCAAGCTGGTACAGCTCGCACTGGGAACACATCCTCATCAATTTCCATCTGATCCACCGGCATAAATTCAACCGGATCGGGCTGAACAATCCTCGGGTCTTGTGAAGCAGTCCCCGGGTTCGCCAAGGCAGTCCCCGGGTTCTGCGAAGCGCTCCCCTCATCAATGTTCATGGGTACGGCTCTAGATTTTGTATCCTCCGGGATGTAGATTGAGTCGGTTTCTGGGGACGGTCTGATAGATGGTTTTCTAAGGTGTTCCAATGCTACACCCGGTGGAATTGCTTGTCGGGTTGATCCGAGCTTCGACAGTACGTCGGCAGCCTCATTTTCCACCCGGGGTACATGGTGAAATTCACATCCCTCAAAGTAACCAGATATCTTCTGCACATGAAATCTGTACAGCGCCATGTTAGGATCAAGAGCGTCCTAGAGCGCTGAAACTTGCTGAATTACCAAGCCCGAATCGCCAAAGCATTGGATCCGACGTATCCTGATTTCTTTTGCCACTCTGAGCCCATGCACAAGTGCCTCATATTCGGCGACATTGTTCGATGCTGCGAAATGGATCTGCAGTACATACTTCAGCTAGTCCTTCTTTGGCGAGGTAAGCACAACTCCGCGCCTAGCCTAGTTTTTGTTTTTGACCCGTCAAAGTGCATTCTCCAATAGTTCGGATCTGGTAGAGGTGGTTCATATTGCACCTCGGCCCAGTCCACAAAAAAGTCCTCCACAGCTTGAGATTTGATGGCTTCTCTTCTGTCATATTGTGGTGCATAAGGAGCTAGTTCAATTGCCCATTTTGCAATCCTACCACTTGCATCCTTGTTACTCATTATCTCGGATATGGGAGCTTCACATATCACTTTGATGGGGTGCTCCTCAAAATAACGTTTTAGCTTCTTTGCCGACATGTACACACCATATGCCACTTTCTGGTAGTGCGGATAGTTTTGTTTTGAGGCTGATAATACCTCGCTCAGATAATACACTGGCCTTTGTACTGACTTACCCTCTTCGTCGCGCTCTACCCTAATCATTGCACTTACAACTCGGTTGGTTGTGGCTATATAGAGCAACATTGGCTCCTTTGATAGTGGAGAGGCTAACACTGGTGCAGTGGCTAACATTTTCTTTAACTGGATAAAGGCTACATTAGCCTGCGGCGTCCAGATGAACTTGTCTGACTTTTTCATGAGTTGATAGAGAGGCAGTGCCTTTTCTCCCAACCGACTTAACGATGCTAGGCAACCAGTGAACTTCTGGACATTGTTAAGGCACTTTGGTAGTTCCATTCGCTCTATGGCCCGGATTTTAGTTGGATTAACTTCGATACCTTGGCTGGAGACAAGAAATCCGAGTAATTTTCCAGCCGAGACACCGGAGGTACATTTTTCCGGGTTAAGTTTCATCCGGAACCTCCTTAGGTTCGTGAATGTCTGTCTGATATCGTCAAGGAGCGTTTTGCTTTCCTTGGTCTTGATAACCACATCATCCACATATACCTGTACATTTTGACCAATTTGGTCGTGCAAACATTTTTGCATACATCTTTGGTACGTTGCCCCTGCATTACGTAAACCACATGGCATGGTGCGATAGCAATAAGCCCATACGGGGTGATAAATGCAGTCTTTATTTGATCATCCGGATTTAGGGGTATCTGGTGAAAACCAGAATATGCATCTATGAATGACAATAGTTCACATCCAACAGTTGAATCTATGACCTGATCTATCCTTGGTAGTGGAAATGGATCTTTTGGACATGCCTTATTCAGGTTCGTGTAATCGATACACATATGCCAAACCACTGCCACATTCAGATCGTCTTTCTTCTTTTCCACCAGCACCGGATTAGATAGCCAATCCAGGTAAAGAACTTCCATAATAAATCTAGCAGCCAACAACCGAGCTATCTCATCTCCAATGAATTTTCTCCTATCTTCGGCGAAGCGGCGGAGAGGTTGCTTCACTGGATTTGCTCGGGGTCTCACATTCAAAGAGTGCTCGGCCAACTCCCTCGGAACACCTTGCAAGTCCTGTGTGGACCAAGGAAAAATATCCCGATTCTCATGGAGGAAGTTGACGAGCTCGCTTTCCTATTTATCGTTTAACCCGACACCAATTGTCACGGTGCGCTCTGGGAACATATCATCAACAGGCACCTTCTTGGTATCTTTTGTGGCTTGGAATGAGACACTCCCATGCGGATTACTCAACGCCGGCATATATTGCTACGCGGACTGAGCCAATGCTGCCACCTCTTGGATTTTTCTTTTCTCTTGCGCAATCACGAGTGACTCGGCTAGGTTAGACCCGGCTGAAGCACACTCAATGGAACGTCGGAAACTCTAGCTATGGTGATCACTCCGTTTGGCCCAGGCAACTTCATCTTCAAGTAACTGATGTGACAACTTGCCATGAACTTGTTCAGTGCTGGTCTTCCGAGTAATGCGTAATACACACTTTTAAGTTTACAACCTCGAATTCCAAATTCTCAGTCCGACAGTTATCTCTCGTGTCGAACAATACGTCAACCCGGACCTTGCCTATGGGTTCACAAGAAATGCCTGGCACAATGCCATGAAAAGTATTCCTTGTAGCCTGGAGCATGTTCTCCGAGATACCTAACTTGCGCATCGTATCCGCATACATGATGTTAATGCTACTGCCATTATCAATCAGTACCTTGGAGAATCTCACATTGATGTTTGGCCCGATGAACGTCGGATCTAGCACTAGCGCATATGAACCGGGACTTGGCATAAGTTTGGGGTGGTCTTTGATGCTCCAGGTAATTTCCTGGTCCGGCCAAGGCATATACCTCGTCACTGCCGGCATCACTGCATTGACTTCCATATGTCTGTGCTGCAAGCTCTTTCTGTCTGTCTCCTCTGTGGTGAACACACAGTAACTCTGATGACGTTCTCTGTACTCATTCCTCCCCTCGTTTCCGGAGTACCTCTGATCCGGTTGATTTTGGTTCTCCACCTGATGCACTGCATCCCTTCTCTCATGGTTGTCATACCTTGGCGGAGGGGGAGGCAACATTAACTGTTGCGTGTTCTCTTCAGAGAGCAATTGCTACCGGAGTAACTCCTGTCGAGGTTGATCATTCCGAGGTGCCTGAGCATTCCCCGAACCACCTTGTTCTATCTTACGCATCCACTCACATTGCCTTGTCATATGACCCGCTGGGTTACTCGGATTTGGCGTGTGAAACTTACATGGCTGATCCAGCATTGACTCGTAAGTATACCTCGGACGGTCCTTCTTTTCTTGCCACTGTTTCTTCTGCTCTGGCGTCCAAGTTTTCTTTCCATCATTTCTTGGTGTCCATTGTTGCCCTCTAGTTTTCTGTCGTTGATTACCCCCTGCTCCGGGTTGATCTTGATTCACAGCAGCAACTTGTTGCTAACTGTACCGGTAATCGGTCTGTCATCTCTTCTTTTACCCCTGTAGTCATTCCTCCGGGATGACCCGGCTCCATCTCTTTGGTAGTACTCCTCATTTGACTCGTTTGATACGAGCCTGGGTTGAGTTGGATCACCCAGGGCGTACAAATCAGCAATCCGGATGGTCTCTGCCAAAGTAGTTCGCATATCCCTCTGCAATCTTTGCCACAACATGCTTGCATATATGCACCCTTGCACAAACCATGCTATGGCCTGTGACTCTATCACACCCTCACATGAGTTTCGCACGGTACACCACCGGGTTAAAAACTCTCGATCAGTCTCATTTGGTCTCTGCTTGCACATTGCTAGGGTCTTTGGCCTATTCGGTCTTTGATATGTACTTGAGAAATTGTTGACAAACATTTCCTCAAAGTCGATCCAACAATTGATACTTCCGTGCGGCAAATTGTTCAGCCATACCCTCGCGGGTCCCTCCAACATCTGGGGTACGTATCTCACAGCCCATCTCAAGTTGCATGTAGCAATTTACACAGCAGTTGCATAGTTTATCAACCAATCCTCCGGCTTAGTACTGCCGTCATACGTCTTTGTGCCTCTAGGTAACTGGAAGTTAGGTACCGGAGGTTCCTTCATGATCCAGGGCCCAAAGCATGCAGGACCTGGTGGACCTTGACACTCAATTTGCTCCGACCTATACAGCCGATCGAGTTTTAGCCTGGCGTCATCAGACATCAAATCCCTGCTTCCCAATCTTGACCCTATCACATGATAGTTCGGCCTTGGGTATCCTGCATTCACCATTTCCGAATCACCATCGTTATATAGGTCTTGCTCTTGTGGAGCGCATTTCTGTTGCATACCTCGGCCGACACTTTGCTCTTGCCTTGGTATATTCCGCTGCTACGGTTGACCTGCACCTACTGAATTACGCTGTCCGGCATTGCCGTTTACAGCATTTCCTTGACCGGCATTGCCTTGGTCGCGGTTACCTCGTCCAGCTTCACCTCAGCTCACACTCCTTCGATCCTCATTTCTCTGCACTTCTTTTCCTTTCCCTGCCCTTGCCGGGTCATACGGGACTATTTGCTTATTTCTCCTCGCCGAAGTTACGACCTCTTCTCTCCTTGGACCACCATGAGGAGACGATGCAGCTCTAGCGGATTTCTCCGGGTTACCCACCGACGAATGAATGATCTTGGAGGCCCCAGCTCTCTCCGGGTTAGCCCTGAGCAATTCCTCATTTTGCCTGTTCGCGATCCGAACCAACTCATTGGCCCTACCTTGCTGTCTTTGGCGGGCTTCACCCGTCAGACCCTCTAACTCGGATGCAGCTGCATGTGCTGCCCTGAGGTTCTTTGCCAGGGTACTATACTTCGGCAGCCCCACGGACAAATAGTTTTCTGATTCCTCAATCCTAGTATCACCCTCTCTGTTCATTTCACTCATGAGATTTCTCCCCTTCACTTTTATAGTATCTACTTTATTTTCCTTTGCGTACTCACGCAGTGTCATGTTCAACGACTGCTGAGCCGCGGCTATCTTTTTCGCACCCTCTAGTATTTTTTGCCTAGTCTCCTCTAGCTTGGCCTGTGCCTGAGCCGGATCTACTGCTGCTGCTACCGGGTATGCCAAGCTATCCATCGCCTGCTGCAGCACATTTTTAGGCCTCTCTAGCGGAGGACCTCTACTTTTCCTCGGTGCCTTAGGTGTTACCTCCGGATCTGGTGCCGGATCTTTGCTTGCGCCTGCGCCAGGTGCGGTCATCATCACCTCTGCACGGTCCGGGGAGCGAGTGATACGCGCCCCGTGAACCATGCTAAGGGGTGCCTCGCCTCCTTCGACGACGTGCCGCAGGTGAACGCTTGACACATCCACAGCAACTTAGACCTTGTGAGCGCCGAGCTTGACGAAGAGGCCGTTGCACAGAAGAGGACGCTTGCTGCAGCAGCCAGCGTTGTCGTTGACGAAATCCAGCGCTCCAAAGCACTGAACGAGCCCGGAGACGATGCGTTCGCCGGTGCCGATGAGGTTTCCCGTCTGGATCTTCACCCTGCTGCGCTAGCCTCAGTGGCGCCAAGCTGTGGTGGTGTCACGGCAGATGCCATGGATAGGCTAAAGGTGGGGACTAAATGCACTAGAGGAATCCAGGGAGGGATAGTGTGGTGATTCCACACACAATAGCTTTGTATTCAATTCACTTCCAAGGTTTACAAGTGCTCCTTGAGCTGTATTGGGGAGAGGAGGAAGAAGAACACTCTTACTCTCACCACAAGCCAAACTCAGCTCTCTAGGAGACAACTAGCGAAACCAATCCAATAGAGATCAACCCTTTCTACAGAAGCCCTAGACCTCCTTATATAGGGGCGGCTAGGTCTCCACTTAGGGCATACGTGGAGGCATATTCCAGGGAATATGCCTCTTCCCAAAATAGCAAACCGACCGGGTCTCTTTTCCCCCGCGTCACCCATGCAGTGGCTACGTGAGCCTCTGCGGCGCCTGCGTCATCCGACATTGGCGTCGTCACCCTTGTCGGCCACGCCTCGGTGGTCCTGCCTCTGTATGCTTCGCTCACGCTCTGCGCCCAGTGGTCACCTTTGACCAACGAGATACCTTCCTTCTCCTACAAGCTTGATATAACCTAGATCCTACATAATTGATCCGGCCACCTCTGTTCCTGCATGCAAGTTAGATTCATCCCACCGACTTATGATATAAGTCGGCTGAGACTCAGTTAGGTGGACATCCCCTGGTCCGGGTTACCACGAGATTCGGCCCGCCTTGAGGTGACTCGGCCAGCATCCGCTTTGACCTTGCCGAACCTCGGCTAACTCGGCTCTTATACCCCGGCGTGACCCTACCCGGGGGTATCCCCCAACACTATGTATAATGTTGTAATGCCCAATCAAGTCTCAAAGGATTCAAGATGATTAGTATATGCATGTATTGCTTTCTCGATGTTTGTCAATTGCCCCGCTATAATTTTTTCACCTAGCATGTTATCTATCTTAAGGAGAGCCACCTCTAGTGAACTATGGATCCCAGTCCTTTACCTTTACATACGATCTATAAACTGTTTACTGCTTTGTGTTTACTTTCTGCAAACTATTACTTCTTTCCATTCGATACGTTTAATCCTTTGTTTTCGGCAAAACACGATGAGATTGACAACCTCATCGCAAGTTGGGGACATAGTTCTGTGGTTGTGTTTTGTAGGTCTCCACGTTGCTACTAGCACCGGTAGTGCGCCCTGCCAAGGCTCAGCTAGCAACACCTTTGGGGTGTTTCCTTGCTCCTATTGGTTCGATTAAACCTTGGTTTCATAACTGAGGGAAACTTGCTGCTGTGCTCATCATACCTTCCTCTTGGGGTTCCCAACGAGCTCTACATCAACACCGCACCAACATTTTTTTGGTGCCATCAACACTGAGCCATCATCGGTATCCCTTAAGTGTGTAACCCTACGGTTCGCAAATAATGCAGACATGATCGAGACCCCTCTCCGATCAATAATCAGCAGCGGGACCTGGAGATCTGTACTGACTCCCACATATTCAACGATGACTCTTGTGATCGTGTGAACCTTTAACGTCGTAACCAAATCCCTTTGTCTCGTGATATATTACATGTCCGAGATTCGATCATCGATATCCCAATACCTAGTTTGATCTCGGTACTGACATGCGCTCTTTTCTTGTTCCCGTGATATAACATTCTAGTGATCACATCACTTGCTTCCAAGCTATTCTCAATGTGATATCACCGAGAGGGCCTAGAGTATATCTATCCTTCATCGGTATGGACAAATCCCACTCTTGATCCATGAGCCTCAACATAACACCTTTGGAGTATCTGAACCCACCTTTATAGTCACCCTTTTATGGTGTGACGTTTGATGTTATCAAGTCACTCTTCCGATGTTAGCAATTAACATGATCTCATGGTCTAAGGACTAAGATTACTTCGTATGATGTTATAGCAATATAAACATAATGACTTTGATCATAATGCTATACTTCAGATGAATGTTCATCACATCATTTCATAAATGTTGTGACCTTGTTATTAACAACATCCAATGTCCATGATCAGGAAACCTTGATCATCTTGTTAATCAACGAGCTAGTCTATAAGAGAGGCATAACTAGGAACCTTTTATTTGTTTATTAAACACACATGTATTGACGTTTCCAATCAATACAATTATAGCATGCAAAATAAACATTTATCATAAACAAGGAATAAGATAATAACCACTTTATTATTGCCTCTCGGGCATATTCCCTTCACACCAATCTACCAAACATGGTTACATTATCATAAAGTATGGTAACACATATGTCCTTGACATTGGTCATCTAGTTTTTGAAATCCATGAATATTCAAACATGGTACGCCATATTGTGAAACAAGTTTTTCAAGATTTATCAAATTTTATATATTTTCATGGAAATTAGCTAATGCACACAGTGATACACCAACAGAGAAACAAATGGTTGTATTTCGTTTTATATTTTGTTTCTTTGTTTTTTTCAAAAGTGGCCCAAATTTGGTGTCATTACCATTCATATCAAAAAATTGAAATCTTGCAAAACTCTCGGTGGTTCTCCAATATTTGACTAATTTGGCACTTTAAAATATTTTTAAAAAGTCAAGAGCAGGCTACATCACACACTTTGTAGTTCGTAATTAGACATACTTACTTTCAATTGTCAAAAAGTCATTTTATTGCACATCTTTAGCTATGAAGCTTGCAAACTCATGAAAGTAGGGCATTATCCATCAAATCTAGAATCTCCTTTGTAAACAATTGCTTGAAATGCCAAGATGCACCGATCTACATATGGACACGTTTGTAAGATTGGTTGGCAAAGATGCTTCAACGTACGGAGTAGTACAAAACATGAAAAAGGTACATAAACTATCATTGTGACCTTGCTCCTCTTGTTTCAAAGCCTTGAATTAATGTTCATTAATTTCGGCAGATGTCTATAAACTCATTAAATGCTGGAAAGCATACATACCTGTGGGTCTATCGGACGAGGACATCATCCCAAGTGGGAGTAGCGTACCTTAGAAGCTTCAACTTCAAAATTTTGGCAAAGCGCCGAAATATCCTGCCCACCCATTCAAACATCCCGCCCATCCATTCAAACATCCAACCCCAAAAATTATTTTATTGCACAAATTTAGCCTGGAAGCTTGAAAGGGCGTTATACATTGTGTGAAAAACGGGGGCGGTGGAATTTTGAGCCATCATCTTTGTAGTTGCTTCACAACATAACACATTGTTGTTACTTGGAAATTCGAAAACAAACTTCAAATTTAGAACCAGGCATATTGGTTGATTTGCAAAGATGCACCGATCTACCAAATATGGACACGTCATCATAAACTATTTCCATGACCTTGGTCACCTTTTTTGGACGATGGTCATCTTCTTTAAAGCCTTAAATTGTTCGAAAATTTCAGCAAATGCCTAGAAACTCATTTAAATGCTGGGAAGCAACTCTCACTGGCGTGTGGGTCTAGACGGTGATAGCGCGTCTGAGAGGCCCCACGTTGGAGTAGCGTATGCTAGAAGCTTCGACCTCAAAATTTTGGTACGGTGCCCAAACATCGCACCCATACATTAAAATATCATGCGCATCCATTCAAACATGCTTCACCTCTTTCTAGAATGCAAAATTCCTCTTCTATCCCTGCTACAAAAACAAGAATCCGACGGAGAATTGCAATAACAGAGGGATATAGGTTTTAAATTTGCATTCTCCCAAGTGCATACCCCATCGACGTTTCCTAGCCCTTCTTCAATATCTACCTGCCCGCCCATTCCAACCTACACTGACTCTTTGGACCCACTATGCAAGTGACCTACATGTCAATGAGCCAGAATTACAGGAAGTAGAGATTTCCATCGCTTGTTGTTCAAAATTCAAACGCTAAACCAAGATAAAATCATTAAAATCATCCAACCTAGCTCGGAAGCTCGAAAATTCATGAAACTTGGGCATTATCCATCAAAAAAATTATACTCTGTGAGAAAATTGGTGCCGTGAGATTTTGAACCACATATAATCTTTGTAGTTTCTTCACAACGGAAGCCATTGTTGTCACTTGGATAATTTAAAATAACTACGATTTGGATGCACCTTTTTTGTAAACATTGTTTGAAATGCCAATATGCAGTTATGCACCGATGTACCAAACATTGACACGTTATCATAAACTATGGCAAACATATTGCCAGGAACTTGGTCATCTCGTTTGAAAGCCATGAATGTTCATACATGGTATGCCATATTGTGAAACGGGTTTCTTCGAAAGTTGTAAAATTTTAGTATACTTTTCATGAAAACTAGGCAGTGCACATAACACAATACTCCGCGAAAGAAAGACATTGCTCCAATTTATATATTTTTTATTTGGAATTTTCTTTCAAAAGGTCTCAAATTAGGCTACATTATTAGCATTCATATCAAGAAGTTAAGGGGTTGTTTGGTTAAGCTTATCTATTGCTTTTTGCTTTATTTTATAAGCCACTTTAGAATTTATTTTTGGCTTATACCATCATTCAACTATGTCAGAGTAAAACCTAAAAAAACAAACCTATAAATACGTTCATGGCTTTATAAGCCAAAAATCAGAACCCGGAATTAGAGCCCAACCAAATAGCGCCTAAACCTCATGAAACTCTTGGTGTTTCTCCCTTGTTTTAGTACTTGGGTACCTTCAATTGTATTTAACAAAAAATATGACCAAGAAGGATATCATCGACTTGTTGATCAAATTTTGAGATACTTTCATTAATTAGTGGTAACACCATTCTATTCCACGAATATATATAACCATAAAGTTTGAACATATTATTGAGAATTCACAGAATCCTAAACCATAAACTCTAAACCCCTAAACCCTGACCAAGCAGGTATCGTGCACTTATAGATCAAAATTTGAGATACTTTTATTAAATTGGGTAACACCATTCTATTCTACGAATATAAGCATAAAGCTTGAACATTATTGAAAATTCCCGAAAGCCTAAACCCCTAAACCCCTAAAACAAAATCCTAAACCCCTAAACCCTATAACCATAAACCCTAAACCCTGACCAAGCATGTAGCATGCATTTATAGATCAAAATTTAAGATAACCCTAAACCCTAAACAACCCCTAAAAGTGAAAGCCTAAACCTTATATCCCTAAACCCTCAGTCATAAACCCTAACCAAGCAGGTGTCTGATGACCCACAAGTATAGGGGGTGTATCGCAGTATTTTCGAGGGAAGTGAAACCCAATTTATTGATTCGACACAAGGAGAGCCAAAGAATATTCATAAGCCTTAACAACTGAGTTATCAATTCAGCTGCACCACGAAACAATCTTGCTCACAGCAGTTTATCAATAGCAACAGTTTTGTAGTAGCAATAGTAAAGTAATAGCAGTAGTAAAAGTAAAGACAGTAGTAACAATTGCAGCAAATAGTAGGATTAAAGTGTGGTAGGCATAGGGATGGATGGACGGGCGTTGCATGAACAAGACAATTCATATACCAATCAGAACATAGGGCATTTGCAGATAAATAATATAAAGCATCCAAGTACTAAATAATCATAGGCATGTGTTCCATATATAGTCATACATGCTCGCAATGAGAACTTGCACAACATCTTTTGTCCTGCCAGCCCGTTTGTAGTGGGGCCTCAAGGGAACTACTGGCAATTAAAGTGCTCCTTTTAATAGAGCACCAGAGCAAATCATTAACACTCCGTGAACACATGTGATCCTCACATGAAAGCCATTCCCTCCGGTTATCCCGATTCCTGTCACTTCGGGGCCTTTGGTTCCGGACAACAACGCGTGTATACAACTTGCAGGTAAGACCATAAACAATACTATCATAATGAACCAATAACATGTTCAGATCTGAAATCATGGCACTCGGGCCCTAGTGACAAGCATTAAGCATACAAGTCGCAACAAAGTTAAAAAGCACTAATAGTAGATACTAGGCACTATGCCTTAATAATCCGATGCCATTACATGAACAATCTCATCCAATCCCTACCATCCCCATAGCCTACATCGTGGTATTACTCACTCATAGATGGGGGAAACAGGGATGGTCGATGGAGAAGCGATGGTGATGATCTCCTCCAATTCCTCGTCCCGGTAGGGTGCCAGAACGGAGTTTCTGGTTCCGAATCATGGAATCTGCTGGTGGCGGCAGAGCAGAACTCTTTCTGAAAAAACGTCAAACCCCCCTCCTGAGTTTTTAGGTCAGAAGGCAACTTATAGGCGAAGAGGGAGGCTGAGGGGGCAGCCGAGGCGGCCACACCACCCCTAGGCGCGGCCTGGCCTGGCTCGCGTGGCTAGGTGGTGTGGACCCCACGTGGCCCTACTCCGTCTCGTCTTCTGGCTCTGTGAGTCTTCTGGTGAAATAGGATTTTTGGCATATTTTCTGGGATTTTTCCTGATAGTTGATTTTCTGCACAAAAACTAGACACCAAGGTAATTCTGCTGAAAACAACGTTAGTCCGTGTTAGTTTTATCCAAATCACACAAGTTTAGAGGAAAAACAATAGCAAAAGTGTTCGGGAAAGTAGATACGTTTTGGACGTATCAACTCCCCCAACCTTAGCTTATTGCTTGTCCTCAAGCAATTCAGTTGAAAACTAAGTTCGATAAAAGAAACTTTCACGAACACATTTGCTATCATAAGATGTATATATTCTCAGCATATGATCAACTACTTAGGCAATTCATAATAAAGAGTATGCAACTAAGTTTACATAATAGGCATTGCAAGCTATGAGGAGATTCCAACTAAAAAATAATAAGTATCATGAAACACAAACATAAGCAACGTTGCAATGCTCATAAAAAAGGTATGATAGAGTGGTATCTTGCTTTCCTTTGATTGTAGAGCAAACATAAGTGCCAAGGCACCTCTGAAGTTCAAGTGAAGACTAGAAGTAAAGATATCAAAGATACAAGCATCAAAGTCATAACACAATTAATCAAGTTTTGAGACAAGCACATTACACTAAGAATGACAACTATGCTCTCAAGAAAGTGCTCATAGAATATGTGGAGACTCAACAAAGAAATGAAAAGGTTTTGAATAGTTTGAAAGGCTTCCAAATGTTGAAAGTATGGTACTCATTAGCTTTGATCTCTCATTGCCCCTATCATAAGCATCTTTAAATGGTTAAGGTTAAAGTGACACAACTAAGAGGATATGCTTGACAAGTTATAAGCTAAAATCTCATGCCCCTTACTTACGAGTACCGGACCTCATGCTACTCAACTTCAGTCACAAGTAAGCTCTTGTCATTGTAAGTACATATGTATCATAGAGAACCTCCAATGGGGTACCCCTTGCACATGATACAGGAGCTATCCCATAATCAAAATGACAAGGCAAGCAAACAATGAGCATCTCAGCGATCTTTTTATTTGCTATTTGCATAGGTTTTTATTGAGGATGCTTCATAGAATGCTCATTATGGTTATGCTGCAAGTTTCCACCATGATTAGGCATGGCTTAGGCTAGCGGCCAAAGCGCTTTCTAACACACATACAAACTCCATGATCTTACAAGTTCCCCTTTTATTTCACACCGCCGGGATCCATAAGCAAAAGAATCGTGATATCAACGAGGTACAAAGTACCAGTGCAATGTTGAAAGCGTTCCCCATGATACATGGTTCTGCTAACTTCAACTTATAAAGCGCAAGCATATACGCAACAAAGATGGACGCAATGGTTCAAGATTATTAAGTGCAAGAAGATAAAGTGTGCCATCAAGTTCGTGAGAGCTTTACTAACTAACTTTCTCATAACAAGCAAACATTTTATTCGGAAGAAAACAAGGCATATTGAATATGCACGGAACAACAAATAATGCTAAGAGGTAGGTATGGTGGACACTTTTGGCAATATTTGGTTTTAGGGAGTTGGAAACACGAGTAAAGCTCATACTCAGTGCAGGTGAAGGCTAGCAATAGTAAGGGAGTGACAAACGAGAGAGCAATAACTATCATAATCATGCTTGCAACAAAACAGGACTAATCATGACATGAAAGTGATTCAAGACCCTTGAGGCAAAATAATTCATCGAGGCTTAACTGATTATTGTTTCAGTCATAAGAATGCATGAGCATGTGCCAAGTCATTTCAAGTGAAACATTCAGAGGGAGTTACCACAGTATCATACCAAGTTATGAGTAGAGCAATGCAAGCAAACATTCATATGACATGCTACAAACTATTAGCGAGTTGGAGCTAGTCATAAGAAAGCAAGAACTACTAAGCATCCATGATTAACATACACCCTACATGAACAGACTAAGCATGCCCACAATGATGAGTATATGTACAAAAATGAAAACAAATAGAGTTCGTTACCAGCCTCTTACCACACCTCAAGTTGTCATTAATCCTCATTATTTCCCTTCACTTGTGTGGCTTGAATAATAACATGAAACCAAATTCCACTGAGGACTGCTGAACCCTGCAACAAACTCACAAAACCAAAGAAGAACAACAAATATTTTTGGTGTTTTCGATTTTTAAAAACAAGAACCAAAAAGGAAGAACAAACAAAGAAAAATCTTTTTGGGTTTTTCGGATAGTTCAAACAAAGCAAAAAGGGAAAAGCAAACCAAGGCAAAAAGAAGAAGAAGCAAACAAAGAGAAACAATAGAAATATTTTTGGTCTTTTTGTGTTTTAGGAAGCAAAAACAAAGAGAGAACAAAAACTAAAAAGAGAATGAAACATGAATATACAAAGTACCGATGAAACATGATATGGAGATGAGTGTGATGTCGGTGTACCTCCCCCCAAGCTTAGGCTTTTGGCCTAAGTGGGTGTCAATCCCAAGCTAGCAATGATGGAGCGCCTCTGTAGTACGGTGAGGAGGTACCCTCGTCCTGGTGCGAGCTCGAGGACGCCCCACCGTAGTGCGCAGAGTAATCGTAGGAGGGCACATCCTCCTAGTGCTGCCTATGGAAACCCAGCAAGCAGAGCTGCTCGTCCACCTCCTCCTTGCAGCGCGACCACGGCCTCCTATGAACACTGAACAAAGTAGATTGCGGCAAAGGAATCTCCCTTTCATCCCCGTCAGTAAACAACATCATGTATACTAAACTGTCCATATCAGAGTCAGCAGTGACGAAGTGATGTGTTTTCATGGTAGCAAGGTCAAGCCTTTGTGGTGCCAATATAGTATCATTTGGATCCACCGAAAGCTCTAATGCATTGACCAAACATGAAGTGATGATGCCCCCATAAATAGGTCCCCTAACAGCTAGGCGGCGAGCAATAAGAGAGCCAAGATTGTACCGAGTATCATTGTTAAGCGCAATAGCGAGGAAGTCTAAATGATAATTGGACATATTACTCGTATTCTCCCTACCAAGAATGCTAGTAGCAAGATAATAGGCAAAGTATCTAAGAGCAGGGAGTTAGATGTTTCTTATCTTCCCGCGCTGAGCTACGCAGTCATCATCGTTGGTCACACCTCGATAGAGCTCCAGCAAATCAGCAGGTCGCCCTTGAATCTTCTTCATGGTTCCTGTCATGCCTACACCTATAATACTGCAAAATCTTTCCAATGGCATGGTAAAGGGTAGATTATAAATTCTGAAAGAAACAGTTGACTGATAGGGGGTGTTAGTGAAAACGAAACTCTTAACAAAAGTTTTGGTGAGCATAGCGTATTTCTCACTCTCATCTTGAATGTATGAGGTCAAACCAACCCTCTGAATCAGTAGCAAGAAATCATCAAGAATCCCTGCAGCTTGCAAGAAGGTATAACAAGGAAAAGTAGATGGGTGAGCATCCCCATCATCTCCTTCATTACCAAAGCGAGGTGCAATGAGATCTTTGTTGTATGAAGGCCTAAAGGCTGATCTTGAGGGCCTTGACCTCCTAGGTGCACCCCTCTCAAAAATTTCTCCAAAGGTGTGGTTGTTCATCTTTGATATTCTGAAATTTAAACATCTATTACACAAGTGATTGCAAAGTGAATATATAATGGACGACACTACTCATAGGGACTTGTAGGGGCCTAAACATGCATCAAAACTATATCTCTAAGCATTGAACAAGCTTACAAGCTCTCCTAACCTATCACCTATAGCAGCAAAATACTCAAGATATAAACCACTAAACACAAATCTACTTGGACAAGCGGAGGAGTCACATACCGGAGAACAAATGCTCCAAATTTCAGCAGCAAAGATGGGCTAAGCAAGGAGATCGAAAAATCGAGGACAAGAACATCAAGAATGCAATTTCGAGCAATGAACTGGTGTTTTCTCGGGAGAGAGAGAGAGAGAGAGAGAGAGAGAGAGAGAGCAGTGGCAAGTGAGAGAGTGAGTGGAGGGCAAGGGGTGGCCCACACCATGGGCAGGCGTGCCCCTGGGCTGGCCGCGCCACCAGGTGGTGTGCCTGCCTGGTGGCCCCCCCTGCTACCTTCCAGGCACTTCTCTGCCCCTTTTTTCACGTAAAACTTTAATATGAATATTCTGGAATTTTTCGAGACACTTTATTTTTGAGCAATTTTCAGGCATAGATGAATGATTTTCTGACAGAAAAAAGTTTCTGGAATGATGCAAAAACAAAACAAGGCTAAAACTTCAGAAGTTCTAAGACACTCTAAAAAGCAACCAACTAACAACAGAAAAGTAAACTAAACGAAAGCAAAAATTAAAAATGGATAAGATGAAAGTAAACGGAGATAATCATGGTGAAAACATTGTTTTGTTCATTAAAATCCCTTGTTAACAAGGTTGATCAGGTCTTGTTATCAAAACAATTTTATATGAAACAAAACTTTGTATTCCACTAATGATTATGTTACCTCAACTTTGATAGCAGTGGTCCCAATCATAATAGTTTCATATTTTTCTCTTGGTATGGGACAATATATTTCTCCAACTTGAATGCCCTCAACATGTTCAATTGAATTCAAACCATAATTCCTATCAATCTTCTTGGGGAAATAGACAGTATGATCCTTGTCATTAACATTAAAAGTCACCTTTCCTTGATTACAATTAATAACAGCTCCTGCAGTATTAAGAAAAGGTCTCCCAAGAATAATAGACATATTATCATCTTCAGGCATTTCAAGCACAACAAAATCAGTTAATATCAAGCAATTATGAGCCACTTGAACAGGTACATCCTCACATATACCAATAGGAATAGTAGTAGATTTATCAGCCATTTGCAAAGATATATCAGTTGGTATTAGTTTTTCTAGTTGAAGTCTCTTATAGAGAGAAAAAGGCATAACACTAATTCCTGCTCCCAAATCACACAAAGCAGTTCTAACATAACTGTTTTTAATAGAGCAAGGAATAATTGGAATCCCTGGGTCTCCAAGTTTCTTTGGAACCTTACCATTAAAGAAATAATTAGCAAGCAAAGTAGAAATTTCTTTATTAGGGATCTTCCTTTTATTCGAGACAATATCCTTCATATACTTTGAATAAGGAGGCAATTTAATAGCATCAGTCAAAGGAATTTGCAAGAATAAAGGTTTCATCCACTCACAAAACTTATTATAGTGGTCATCTTCCTTTGACTTGTGTTTCTTATCAGGGAAGGCATAGGTTTTTGAACCCAAGGCTCTCTTTCACTACCATGTTTCTTAGCAACAAAATCTTCTTTAGTGTATTTAGTATTCTTAGTGTGCTTTTCAGGTTCTTCTTTAACTTTTTCTTTATCAGGAACATCATTTTCTTCATTACCACTTTCAATTTCAGCATCAGAGACATATATACTATTAGGATCCTTAGCAGGTTCAGAGGATTCTACAATAGTTTTATGTTTCTTTTTTCTTATCTTACGAGTAGTACCACTATTTTTAGCTTGTTGAGAATCCTACTCGATTCTTTTAGGATGCCCCTCAGGATATAGAGGATCCTGGGTAGCAACACCACTTCTAGTTCTAATTTCATAAGCATGTTTTACTTTAGCAGCATTAACTAGTGATGGCTCAGTGTTGATGTAGAGCTCGTTGGGAACCCCAAGAGGAAGGTATGATGAGCACAGCAGCAAGTTTCCCTCAGTTATGAAACCAAGGTTTAATCGAACCAGTAGGATCAAGGAAGCACCCCAAAGGTGTTGCTAGCTGAGCCTTGGCAGGGCACACTACCGGTGGTAGTAGCAACGTGGAGACTTGCACAACACAACCACAAAACTCTGTCCCCAACTTGCGATGAGGTTGTCAATCTCACTGTGTTTTGCTAAAAACAAAGGATTAAACGTATCGAATGGAAGGAAGTAATAGTTTGCAGAAAATAAACACAAAGCAGTAAACAGTTTGTAGATTGTATGTAAAAGAAAGGACCGGGATCCATAGTTCACTAGAGGTGGCTCTCCTTAAGATAGATAACATGCTGGGTGAACAAATTACAGCGGGGCAATTGACAAACATCGAGAAAGCAATACATGCATATACTAATCATCTTGACTCCTTTGAGACTTGATTAGGGTTTTTCCCCTTCAAACTTTCTATCTTTAACTTCTTCTTGTTCTTCAAGCAATCGAGAGTCCGTAGGTTACTCGAGTCCTTTGTTTGGGCCTTAGCGACACCATAGGCCTGTACGTATTTGGACCGTATATACCAAGCTCGAGTACCTGTAGGATATACCCATGTCGGTCACTGTCAAGTTTTGTTTCTTATTATCTATTATGTGTGCTTTGGTATCCCGAGAGATAGATGCATTCTGCAACACAAACACGTTTGGTTCTATTGTATATGTGGCTGCAGAATTTGTTTAAAGCTTTGGTGACAGATTCTTGTTGTGGAACGCATGTCTTTGTAGACGTGGTGTACGCTAGTGTATATGTATATGTTCAGTTGCCCTGAAAAAGATAACAGGTATATGTTCCGTGGAACCTCTACGTGATGGACCACTCTTTACTTTCCCCCAAAATATAGAACAGGTATATGTTCTGTCGAAAGACCATGCTTATTCACAGACGTTTGTTGTGCCTAACAGACTGAAGGCATTTCTTTCTTTTCATATGCTCCAGTTGTGCAACTCGAGGAGAACATTATTGTATACAGTTTATCCAGATACTGTGAGCCCTAGCGATATTTGCAGCGTGTGCACTACAGGTGATTAGGAAAAGCCAAGTTAAAACGCAGGACTTGGTCTGTCAGTCACCCGCCGACGTGGCCGCGACAAGGAAGAGATTTGCCTCCACGGCTGCTCGCACTTGGGAAGAAGGCGGATCGACGCTTTTCCAACGGTGGGGAGAAGGTATCCACCTCCCGCGACCAGTCTCCGTCTTCGTCGTTGCCCACCCAAACGAACCAAGGAATCTCCTCATCTCGCCCGCAACTTGCACGCACGCACGAACGCACCGAGCTGCATGGCTGTCGCGGGGTCGGTCGGCACCGCGGCCGCGTCCTCTCGCCACCCGGTACGATACACGTAGCCAGCCCGAAAGCGACGGCGTCTGCGTGTCTGCCTTTCGAAATTATCATCCCCGTTTGGACGGCGCGTCCTCCTCGCGGTCTCGGATCGTCCTCACGTGATGGACCGGCGACAGCCGCTGCTGAGCTCCGGAGGGCGAAAGGATCGCGCAGCGTGCATGATGCAAAGTTTAGAACTGTAGATTCCGGGAGGCACCTTTCGGCAGGCTGTTCCTGTTTTTAATAACTAGAGCCTCCTGATTGTTCAGGTGGGGATGGCAGTCAAAAATAATAATTGTTCGCCGTATCTGACCACTGACCACCCTCGTTTAAATACGGTGGCCTCTCGTTCAAAGAGTGAATTAAGAGGTTAGTATATTTAATAAGTGCACGTATGGTTGACTGGTAACTGACAAACTGTAACGGATCATTTTTCTCCAACTGCGTGGACTGGTAGTAATCAGTCTGATTCCAATATAATATGTTTTACTTTGTTAAATGAGTATATCTATACCACTTTTAGTGTGTAAGTACATATATATGTTTGGAGTGAACCTACACACTAAGAGAGGTCTAGATACGTTAATTTTAAAAAGTTAAAACATCTTATATTTAGAAACGGAGTGGGTACAATATAAGATTTTTTAGCAAACTAAAAAAAACTTACTAGAAAGAGAGGGAGTAGCACTTAATGATACTAGTGCAATGGTGATGCTGATGGAAGAGGCCAACGATAATCTAGCTTTATTTCTGGTACTAGAGCAATCCCAATCGTGAACAAGGCATTGTGCTGCCGTGCAGCAGCCTGGCTTCTTTGCCGAAATCTCTGCATTATCATCGGCATGATCTAACTAACCCAAGGAGAAAGAATAGGAAAAAAAATGACGCTGGAGAGACATAGCGAAACGGCTCATCTTACTTGGCAGCCTACGGCAAAACTGGAGAGAGAAACAAAAAATCCTAACTAACTCACTAATCTATGATCTCGCCTGATCCCGAGCGGGTGGTTGCTGCGGAGGCGCCGGCGGAGGGCCGCCACGCGGCGACCGCGATCTGCCCTGGCCGTTGTCCTCCTCCGCCATTGCCCGCCTCCGTCCCTGCCGGATGTCCCCGAGCTCGGCGTCGGAGAAGGACGAGGACCCGCCGGGCGCGAGGCGCCGCGCGGGGCGCCGCCTCAGCCTCAGCCGCCAGCACCGCCGCGCGGCGCGGACCGGAGTGCGCGCGACGCAGCAGAACACGGCCACCGGCAGGCACGCGCAGAAGAGGCAGCACGATACGGCGCACTCCGCCAGCGCCGCCTCCTTCCCGCCGTCCTCGCGCGGCGCCGCCGGTGACACGCCGCGGCCCTCCTTCTCGTCGGCCCACCGCTTCCTCGCCGCCGCCGTCTTCTTCTTGCGCGGCGCCCCGGCGTCCGCCTCCTGCGCGGCGGCGGCGTCCATCCCCTTTCGGCGCCCGCTGCTGCTGTCCTTCTCCTTTGCTTTTGGTTTTTGTTTGTGTGATTCGTTCGAATAGGGAGGGTGGCGTGGGGTGGGGGGTCAGGGCAGAGGCAAGGAGGTCGTGGAAGGGAGGACCTCTGTACGAAGAAACCTGACTACTCACCCCTCCGCGTTTAAATTGTGAACGCGTCTGGTGCGCCGTGTCCTTTCTCTTTTTCCTAAATCTCTGTTTGTTTGGGTAGATATTTTTTTTTAAAGGTACTTCCTCAGTTAGCCTATTTTTTAGCTTAAAGTAGCCAACGAGCCGACACGAACCATTAGTCTAGGATTAAAACTCGATAAAAGATCGTGAACCGAAAGCTCGTTCAGACTGGACAGCTGTTGGCAGCACGCTCGGAAGATCTCCTTTCGCAATCCATCCAACTAAAACTGACAGCATACGTTACTCGGGCAATTTGGTAGGACGTGCTAGTCAGCCATTAATAAGAAACTTGGTCAAAACGCCGTCACTTTTTTAAATCGGTCCAGGTGTGCACAACTGACTGAACAATCGTTTCGGGACTGTACTTGTGGGACTGGAGAGGACGTAGCCAGCCGCACGGTGGGCGCCGGGCAGTACACGGCCGCATCATCAAGTGGGCGTGTGGCCCGGGCCAGGCACGAGCACGAGGCTGTTCGGCTAGCCACCGGCATCCCTGTCGTCGTTGCCGGTGGCCGGCGCTACCTTTTATGGCCAGTACTCTCACCGTCACGGAGGGCCTCAAGCTCAGGGCCCCTACCGTTCCTCTTCCCATCAGCTGCAACGAAAGCGAGCTCGGCTCTGCAGTCCGCACTGCTTGCTTCAGGCTTCAGAGGAGTGCTGATGAAACCAGCGTCGGCGGCGGCAGTAGCAATGAATCACAACACAAAAGATCAAATTGCCCGTCGAGTGTCGATCATTAAGATTACATCATAGAGTTTCCTACTAGTTAGATTGGCGTGACGCAGCAACCATTTACGCTTGCGAGTTAAGACACGATAACCGTGATAAGATTGCGTGACGCACAGAGCCACAATTCTGCTCGGTCAGCATCTTCGTCTACAACTCCGCGACGCGACGGGTCTCCGATGGCATCAGCCTCCGCGACGTGCCCTGGATTCATACACTGAAGACTACTCAAGGAGAACTCGAGGATGTAAGGATGTGTTTGGATTGTGACCAAAGTGTATCCTATCAATATTTTGGTCATGATTAAAAGGTTGGCTCTTGTTTGGATTATTGTAAAGTTTTTGGCACGCCAATACTTCACGGCCAACTCTAGTTCAATTTTTTAGCCAATGTAGACCAACTTGTGGGCAAGTAAAGACTCAACCAAAATTTTGGATAGCCAAATATTTGGTGGGACAATCTTGGGCAGAAACCAAACACACCGTAGATATATGCTAAGTAAGGATTCGAACACTGAGGTAAGCAACTCGCTCTCAGATAAGATGTAAGTGCACCGTGACAAGTGGTAATAATCAAAAAAAGCAGGAGGCAACGATCTGTCATCAGTTTTTTTCACCAAACGCAGCCAAAAGCTTTGCATCTCCATTAATTGAGAAAAAAGTGCATAGTAAAATCTACAACGGGGCTAAGCTCATCCAAACACCAAAAATACATGGACAACTTCCACACACATCGACAACCAAGTCTAAGAGAAGACCCACCGAGCCACAAAAACAAACATATCAAACACGATACTCCTACACCACGCTAATAAAGAGAGACCATGACAAATGGGGCATCCATCAAGCAACTGTAGATGCATCTCCGGTAGCACCCCTCTTCTTGCTTGATTTCTCCTTCTCCAAGGTTGTGATCTTGACCTAGCACAACCTCTCATGGACTTAACCTTACACCCAATCGATTTGTTGGATCCAGGGTAGGCAACAACCAAGGTGGCGAGAAAGTCGCAAATCTCTCTAGCGACAACAACTCCGGGTACAAGAGTCAATACTCCTGACTTAGCAACCACATCACCTATGGAAACCACAAGCCTGCTAGACTAGTGGTCACGCCTGAGGCACCAGAAGCATATCCCTTGAGCCCAACGCTTGAAGGCAAGACTACGCTCTAGACCTTCCTTTCCAAGCAAAGACGATGACTCGCGGCCGGGGCGGCCGCTCTAACCCACCAGCACCCATCCTTCCTCGTCTCAATCAGCGAAAGTTGTAGTGCATGTCATTTTCACCGCATTGCCCTCGACCTCGTCGTCAACAGTAGTTGTTCAGAACTTGGCAGTCGTCAATGTCTGAGGGGCCATCTCTTCATTATCACTGTCATCGTCATCCTCAGTTGAATAAGCCCACAAAAAGGGCCGCGTATCAACGTAGGGGACTAGCAGGGTTGAAGTCGAAACATGTGGCGGCGTTTGGGGGGACCAACTCCTCTCCGCCTTCCTTATCGTCGACCCAAGCAACGTCGGAAATGGGGAATAACATCGTAGGCAACAGTGTCCCTGGAACAGACTCCCTCGCAGAGGCAAACATAGGGCAACAACCCGCCAAAAGGTGGGGGAGGCCCCACGAGCGGTCTGGAGACGACACTGATGAGCATGGCAGGGGCAGAGAGTGTCAGACCTAGAGCAATCTCTATCTAGGCATGGGGACGACCATGGGCAGGACCATCGCGTCAGCATTCTCCTTTTGAAATCTCCCCATCGGGGCAGTCGCGACGAACGAGGAAGGGCCAGGAGCATCTCCAGAATGGGTTGCGCAACAAACTGCGCAGGGGCACACAAGGGCGTTAGGGGCCCAACGACTGCTGGAGTAGGTCGCTGCATCTTGGACGGTGACTCCAAGGCAGACTCCTTAGTCCTGGACGCGGCAGGGCGCACAGGGGACGATAGTGACTCCAGAACTTGGTAGGTCGCTAGAGCACGGGGCATCCCAAAACCCCATCTCATCTCTATCTAGACAACGAGGTAGAACGGCGACGGGCCAATCGGTGGCGCCTCTAGCTCACCCAGGGCCACCCATGGTAGTGGTGCCATGTACGCAGGGACTACGAGGTGAGGCTTGCCTCTCCATCCCCAGCACTAGCTTCCCCTACCTTGAAGATTGAGATGAAGAACGGAGGAAAAAGAGCTTGGACCCGACAACCCCGCCGACTTTAGCGGCGGGCTTCGAGATGGGTGGGGTGAGGATGTGATGGGGCTTACAGATCTAGCCACGGAGATGGCAGAGGTGGTCGATGAAGAGAGATCAGCGCATCAGCGAGATAGTGCACATGCATCGGTCATAGTCACGAGCATGAGTTGCTCTGAAGGCTGAAAGTCGTATCACTTTTAAGACCACATGTGATCAGTTTGACGATTGATGAAACCAATTTCCATCGCTTGCTAGCTCATGCTCGATGGCGCCTACATCCCGCTTTCCCGCCCCTGTCTGCTGCTCCATCCCGCACATTCGAGTAAAATCCATCGACACTATTTGAACTTGGCACCCCTTTTCGATACTTTCACCGACCTTAGAATACGTGATTTGGTCAATAAATACGACAACTGTGTCATGCCCTAAAACAGTTAGATGTCATCTATTTTGTTCTTGCAAATGTTATGTGGCTTTTGTGGGCAATGAATAAGAATCGGTTTTACCTACACAAAGCCACAAAGCTGATCATACCAGTTGCCTTTTAACTTCTGCAAAATGTAAATCATATTTTAACTATAGTGGGAGCGACGGACATCCGTTAGCTGCTTATGAAAAGCAAGTTGCATGTCAAGTGCAGAACCGGTATCTCATGCGTGAACAAGTAAAGTTGGTCCGAACGCTTCATCTCACTGTCCTGTAAAATCCAAAGTACACGTGGGAGGGTAGCAACAACATCATTAGATGCTCACAAAATAGATTGTGTTATAATCATATCAACATCTTACGGTGACCCAGCATACCACTACATGATGTAGTACACTATAGTCGTTGACATAACACCAATGAAACACCATTCTAGTAGTATTACATTCCTCAAAATGGTACAACACAAATATCGCGTGTCCAGGACATGACTATAGATTACAAATCAAAGCTTTATAATAGATCCAGAGAAACTCTTGAGTACAGATAGGAAGAAATGTCTTAAAAAAGAAGAACCAAAAAGAACAGCTTATAAACTATACAAGGAATAAGTTAACTTCTAATACTCTTTGGCTTGCGATTGCGGCTACTGCAATACTCTACAGAAATAGGTTCTATGGGCTAGAGATTTGTATTCCTATCTACTCGGGAACTTTTTCTTCACTTCAGTTGATGTATATGTTGACTTCATTGAAAAACTTGAGCTTTTGGTCACGATTCCTTTAAGCATCATTTGGTGTCGACAACATCTTCATCGGCTTTATAATCTATCTAGGGTTAATAAGGTACAGTTGAGTACGAGCGTACTCAGCAAGTTCACTAAAAATGAGTGTTTGATGTACTATCTACAACCATAGACTAAAGGTTGTAGGTTATGCAGGTTTCCGTAAACATTTCTTAAAAGGTTGTTTTTATTTTAAAAAGTTGTGTCCGTTAGTGTTCACATGTTAATTAGAACTTCGTGGAGTTCCTTTCCTACAGCGTTCATATCTCCTTCCCAGAACAGGAGTAACATGTCACAATTTTATACACTCTACAGAGGTGTGTTACTTTACCCATGAGAGATCCTTATCCATGTTGCACATCCAAGTCATGAGCTTTTCCATACTTCCTTGGTATGGGGACCGGTATAAGGACCCAAGATAATCACTGCCCTTCTTTGCGACCCCACATACCCACCCTTTTGTACATGCAGTCCAACGGACTCTTCCGAAGTTGATGGACTCTCCCTAGTTTTATGTTCCGAACATGTACAATCCATCGTTGACACTAGGATCACACCTGTCTGGACGGGTGAAGACGAAAGTCTCCAAGTTGTAGAACAACGCAACCCGACTCAATCAAGTGTCCATTGATATGCGAAAGGAAGAAGATCCATCTGACTACCCCAGAGCCATATAGGTCTCATGGTTAACGCGTATTACACGATGCAAGAATCACTGGTGACATTTTTTATTAAGTCCTACATGATACATTCATGTCAATGGAACCTCCACGAACCACTTATATCATACCATGGTTCTGCCATATTATGTTAACACCAGTCGAGTCGATAACCAATAAGTCATATTATTAATAAAATAGTGTTTTATCATTCTTTTTGAAATGCAGGTGATAACAATACTAGATTACAAATATTTGATAAAAAATAACCAAAGGACATGAGAAAGTGCAAACTTGCCTTTGTGGTTACAATATTATGTAATCACGGTCTTCGAGACAATATAAGATCCAATATCTGAAAACAACATCATTGGTCCGGTAAGGACTAGTGTTTAAAGAAGCAAAATGTTGTTATGCATAAGTAATGCCATGCATTTTGTAAAACCCCAAAGTAATTCCCCAATATTGTGAACGAGTTGAACTTAGATGATATCTTTAAGATTTGTTTTATTTTTAAGTTTAGTTCACAAACAAATATACCTTCAAAGAATTTAAGACTTAAAATACAAGGTATAAATGGTGAAGCACAACTGCAATACAAGATTAATGTTGATTGGTACCATGTAACTATTATGAAAGTGTATGTTTTAAGTTGTTAAGACTTAGAAGAAATAATGTAATGTTTTTGGTTGAAGTGAAAATAGAATAACTTTAAAGATAATGTTTCTTATACTAAGTTAATCAATACTCAAATTATTCAAGTATAAACTATTAGCATTGATATAATTTTAAGGATTTAGAATGAACATGTTTCCTATTGATTGATTAACATACCAAAGTTAACTATAAAAATATAAATGAATTAATACATAATGTGTTCATAGCATTACCATGTTTTAGGGTTTTCCTAAGCATGATCAAGGATGTGAGATCATTCACTTCCAATGTAGGTGAATGATGAATGCAAGAATTGGATTGTTATTATAATCATAGAGACAAGATTTAACTTATTGATGATAACATAAATACATGACCTTAAGAGTTTGTTATGGTTTGAAATACTTAAGTGAACTTGATAAATAATATTATTGCTTAAAGAAATAACTTCACAAAAGTTCCATTTGATTTAATTTTTAAATGATTACATTACTATGTTTCAATAAATCCTAAGTAACTTAATAGAGCTAAAAAGGATTTATGACAAAGGAAAATATATCCTTTTAGTTTAGTATAAGAAAAGGATTTTATAAACTTCTTTTATAGCTATTATTTTTAGAAAAACTAAATTGACTTGGAATTTTATAGTTAATATTTTTCAAAGATAGTGGATTATATTTAACATTCAAAAATGATTTTTATTTATTTTTAAAGATATTTTATTATTTTTTCATCTTCTATTAGGAGATTTGATGATTTTACCTTTTTAGTTGCATTTATATAACTCAAACCATCAATGCCATATTTTTACTAGATATATATTAGTATTGTGAACAATTTGCTATATTATATGTATTTTTAAGATTTTATATGAATTCCTTATGCAATTATTTTCTATTTTGGAAATATTTTAAAGAGTTTATTAAACAAAATATTGATTTAGTGGGCAATTAGTTGGGTTATGGTCCAATTTGTTAAAATCATATCTGGTCTAACCAGACCAAGTTGGTTTAGCCCAACAGACCGGCCCAGAGTGACTCGGGGTCAATCCCTAGACCCAGGCCCAATTCCCCCTCTCTCACCTCTCACAACCAACACACACACCCAGCCACACACATCCTTTGTTTCCCTCTGATGCATGCGCGATGTCGCTGCCGCCAGCACAGCTCCAGCCAGCCCCTGGCCGCTTTTGGTGTCGTCGCTGCTCGTTGTTGAAAACTCCACCGTCTTCTACATCTACCCCCGCGATGCTTGGCCACACCCCTTTGCAACCTCTCGGAATCCCTAATTCTATCCCCTGCGGATCCCTATGACTGTCGCCGATAGCTCCTAGACCCATGGCTCACCGGCCTCATGTTCTGACAGGATCACCTTTGCCGGCTCTCCATCACTGCTACACTCGCACACCTCCACTGCGCGGCCCTGCTGCAAACCCTAGCAGCTCTAGCACGGTTCGCTGGTACACCACCGTTGCACCCGAGCCCCTCGGCTCACCCTTCTCCGGTGCCTAGGTTTTGTCTTTTTTGACTACGACCTATTGTTGTCACCCTGGTGTGGTCATCACCGGTCTTGCCTTAGTTGGTGGTCAGGTTACCGATGTCGCTCTGATTTCTCCACTCGGATGCCGATGAAGCTTTTCTTTGATTCCCCTTCAAACTCCAGATCAACCATGCCTCCTTCCCAAACCTTCGAGTCTTTGATTTAAACACGGTGACCACCTGGTTCTTCTCTAGCTAGCGTGGGGGGATGACAACTGTGACTTCAACCCTGGTGCCCTCTAGCTCACAATAGTACATGTTATGGTGGTGCTAGTGATGTTGTGATGATCGCGTGGTGATGTGCTGCTGTGGTGGTACTATCCTATCATTTACTCCATCCTCTACACTAGCGGGACGGTGCTATAGACGAAACCCCGGCATTGGTTTCGACAACCGTGACTATGCCACGCCTCCTCTTCAGGTGCTCGACACCCATAGTGAGTCTCATATCCTTTGTGACCAGCCTTTGTGCTGATGACGGTACTCAGTGGATCTTGATCAAGATTCAGGGAACTAAATCTGGATGTGCTTCTCTATCAGTTATAGATAAAACATGTGCGCCTATTGCAAAATTTTAGTGACGATCTAAAGTATTTACTAGACAATTCATTACTAAAAATTAAATGATTCCTAGGTAATCACACTAGGAAAATGATTTGAATTATACTTGGTACTGTTTACAAAGGAAATTGGTTTGCTTGTAGAGGCTAAAGTGTTGTATTTGGGATCATTGTTGGTTACTTGTCGGTACCATTCTATGTGTAACTTCTTTCGTTTAATATTCTGCTTGACTGAATTCTATGATGGCTTCCTATTGTGATATGAAGCTTTTGGGTGTAGAATTTTGTATTACTAAATTTCATCTGTCAAATAACAGTGATATGTGTAATTTAAATGATTTCTAGTTGTTTGACTAGAAAAATGATTTGAACATATTTTCAATTGCTTGCAGAAGCTTTTACTAGTGCAATATTAATCGGTGGCTTCTATTCTATGATGTGGCTAGTTTGGAGATTTTGAGAAAGAACTTGTCCCCCTGTCATTTTGGCAGTGCGGTACTATGTGTATTTGATTCCTAGATTTTAAACTATGAATATGATATCTTTGTATTGCTAGCTGGTTGGTTATTTGGGTAATATAGTGCTTTGTGTCTTCTGTGCTTGTGCTTTATCACCGTGGTACCTCCTAGGAGGATGCACAGTAATAAGAACATATGCACATGATCTGTTTCTGCTATTTGGATCAAGTGTATGTCTTAACATCGTCTTATTAGATGATTGCCGTAGAAACTGTCTATAAAGATGCATGACCCGTGATGCAAAAGGCTAAGGCCCAAATTTAAATAATAACATATGTTATAAGTGTGGCTTTCTAACTCTCTGTGATGAGACTAGCATACCATTTGTATGCCAATCTGAGAGTCCCCCCCCCCCAATAACTCTACTCTCTGAATTAATGAGCACATATATGATCTTCTAAACTTTTTAGAGTTCAACCTGATGTTGGAGAGTAGCACACTGCTGAAGTGTGGTTATGCTTGTGTCGTGATGCTGAACTTGATTAGTTCTTGCTGGTGCTGGCCAGCTAATGTCTGCAAGAGCACATATCGTTTGTAGCTAGTTTTGAAGTTCAGATATCGATCCCACAGGGAACCCAAAGGTAAGTGTTTATTGGTGAAGTCTCTATCACACCCGAAGTTGTCACAGGTCTTCGAGTGAATTGACTGCAAGTGTTGAAATAAGAATGGGGTTTTGATTAAATGGGATAAATTTAAATAAAACTAAAATGTAAACTTTAGAAATAAAAAGCATAAAAGTAAAGAACGACTTTGCTTGTTTGTTGTTTCCCGTAGATGACGAAACAAGGCACGGGGAGATTCAGTTCATGGTGATAGTGACTATGCCAGGTGGATGAATAATACGTGTAACAATTATAATCTTATAGATATATGTGTAGGCGAGTAACCCATAATTAGCTGGAACTCCTCTTGGTAGATTTCATCCCAAATTCAATAATCCTACTAGCCTGCTACCAAAACCATGGTCAGACACTAGATGATTAAGACCCTTCAGGTTGCTTAGCGATTAAGCTCCTTGGATCAGACTAATGCAATAAGCATAGTGGTTACTCGTTATCCTCGAGTCAACTAGCTTTCCATTGATATCCCTGTGTCATCCAGGGGTCGTCGGTCCACTAGCGTACAAGATCTTATCTGTGTAGAACAAGGTATCATGTTGTCTGGGTCCTTAATTGGACAACAAGCATTAGGCATCCCACAGATAGTCAAGCACACATATTATAGTATTTAATCAATCAAAAATTAGCGGAAAATATACGAAGGCACATCACATCTCTCTAATCCCCTACATCTCCCATTCCCAAGGGAATTACTCACACATGAGAGAAGAACAGATTATCAATATAGTTGAATAAAGGGAATTCGTATTGGTATTACCACGGAGATCCACAATAAGAATAGACAAATATCCAACACAATTCAAGATGGGAAGAAACAATCTCAAACCCTAGTCTTCCAAGGTGGAGATCCCTCTCTCTCTCAAGTACAAGTAGTGGCTATGGGGGTATATTGGCTAGGAGGTCAAAGATCGTGGAGCGAGATGAAGAACGTCTTCTCCTTCTTCTCCGGATCTCTTCTTTTCCCTTCTGGATGGTGTGGTGGCTGCTGTGTTCTGTTTTCGTCCCCTGTCCCTTCACGGAAGTTGTCCCTTTTGACAAGACAGAGGCGGCGACAACTATACGGCGACAACTATACGGCCATTCCCGCCGTATAGTTGGTCGTTACACCGTCTGTGAGCTCCCCTCGTGTGCTTCCAAAGTGTGACTTGCTTGTTTTCTCCAGAATATTGTATTTCTCTAGTTAAATCCTTCTATTGACGTTCAGAACCTGAAACACACATTAAAATCCAAGTTTTCTTCGCTACCGAAGTATTAGCGTTAGGTAAAGCCAGAAAACGATCCATTAATAAAAGCCATAAAAAATGTGTCGAATCTCATAGCTATCAACTCCCCCAAGCTTAGATGTTGCTCGCCCTCGAGTGACAAGGAAATAAGGAAGAATAGCGGAGATTCGAGACCAAAAGTAAAGGAACTTACAAGTTCGAAGTGGTGTCAAATTCTTTTCTTCTCAATCCCTGGAATCTTAAATTTGATCATACAAGTATTCACAGGATTGCACTAAGTCCACTTCCTAACCACGTATATCTTGCTAGCAAATAAATAATATGCCCAAGCAAGTGTCGGAAGTTTTAGCTAGGAAGGTGAGACAAATTCTTTTGGTGCCTCTCTTTGTTGAGAGATGAAAAATTTTTGTTCTTACTTATTTAACCAATTAAGAGTACTCAAGTTGGCATCAAAATATTTAATTTAAGAACAAATCATCTACTCCCATGTTAAAATTTCAAGACTCTCAAAGCACCTTTTTCTTTCTCTTGTCTTACAAAAACTTCAGCTCTTTCATAGACAAATCATGCCACTATTTTTAACATGTTAATTGAGGCTGTGTTGCGCACTCGTGACCATGCCAATAAATAATGTTGAGCAATAATGGGCCAGAGGAGTACTACGACTTCACTTGGAACGTGAAACCATGAGGAGACGAATTTTTTTACACGTCATAGCATTGCTGCTACAGACGTTTACATAACTCAATAGCCGAAATCAAGAGGTTTCCCGCATTTAGATCGTTCATTGGCCAGCAGAGTTAATAGTTCCCCATGGAGCACGACAAAGTTGTAATGACACGCGTAAAGCAATATCTTACGATAATTATTAGAAAAAGTAGTGGCATAATTTCTACTACTTCAAAGCATCCATTTAATCAAACAATTTTAATCAAGGGTACTATCGAGTCTATTAATATTGAGCACAATTGGGATGGATTAGTTCTAAAATCAAATTCTTTGAGCTAAGCATGGATTCAAGTCATCTTTCAGATGCTTTTTCTTGTTGTAAAAATGTAGGAAGTATTTTAACCAAGTTCATTGCTCATTGTTTCAAAGCTAAAAAGGAGACACTAGCAAAGGAATAGAATTTTTAGGATAACAAGCTAAGTGGGGAGTGACTCAAGTGCAAGCAAGTAAATAATTGTAGGATCAATTTAAGGTTGCAAGGAGTGTGATGAAGGGAATGTGATACCTCCTCTTGCTTGCTTTGTTTTTGTATTCGAGTCGAACCTCTCCTATATTTCCATATTGCCAAATCACCTGAAATCAAGCAATCTCCGAGAGAAACAAAGAAACAACTTGTAAATAAAATTATAACTAATTTTTTGTATTTTTGGTTTAGGAATGCAAAACTGAAAATAAACATGCAATTTTTGAAGAAATAAATCAAAATAAGAAATAAAAACATGAATGCAAAGTTTGGAGGTTTTCAAACCTCCCCAAGCTTGGCCTGTTGCCTGGCTCAGTTCTCACCGTCATTTGGCGGCTGGCGTAGATACTGCTGGTAGAAGTCGGGGAAGTGGGTCATGAAGTGACTAAAGTTGTGAGTTAGAGTGTTCACATCTTGAAGCGTGTAGTCAATCTCCCCAATGCGCTGGTTGAGCTGCTGGAACTCCTGATAGGGGACGTAGCCGTACCCCTGCTGTGGCTGGTTGGGCCACGGTTCCCAGGCTCCTCCTGGCTGCTACTGCTGTTGTCCTTCCCAAGCAGGGTTGTGTCCCTGCTCTCCCTCCTACTCCTTCTCCTGCTCATCCTGCTGCCCTTCATCTTCCTCTTCCTCGGGCTAGAGCTCGGCCAAATTCTCTGTCACTTGGTCCTTGGTGAGGATCCTAGTGTCCTTCTCCATAATCAAGAAGGCTTGGGGACATGGAAGTTGAACCTGCTCACCCTGTACATCATTAAGATAACCAAATTGATATGCTTAGAGCCTCGGGTTAGCATGGTAAACACTAAGGAAGCCACAAGCAGTCAAATAGTTGACGTCCATAAGTTTGGAGCCGTCAACAGGTTCCATGATTGGTAGTACAACGTTCAATGCATATGCAAGGTGGGTTACTAATCCACCAATGCGGATATCACCTTTGGTCTTGTTGCTCTGGTGGCGGAAGTGCTGGATGACTAGAGCCGCAGGACAGGGGCTTTGCGCGGCAGTGGGGAAGAGAGCCTTGGTGATCATCGCCATGTCCGCATTATCCATGGAACAAGTGTCACCCCTTCCCAACATTGTGTTGGCGAGGAACAAAGCAAAGTAGTGAATGGTTGGGTTCTGAATGGTGGACATCTTGTTCTGATAGAAGTGACTACCACCATTGACAGAAATAACCTCCCAAGTCTGTCCACTTGTGGCGCTGTAGAGGTTAGTAATATGGGGCTCCCCAGTAAGGGGAGGCTAAAGGCAGTGCAAAATTGTTCGAAGCTTATATCATAGTGCTGCCGATTCATGTTGAAGCTGATAGTGCACGTGTTACCTTTCTCCTTGTGGTCATCATAGAAGGATGCAAGGAACTCGTGGGTGAGCTCAGTGTAGGTGTCGTGGCTTGCGAAGCTGATCACCGCTAGCCCCGACCGATTGCACATGAGGTCGAAGTCCTCCTTCAACCCCGCCACGGTGAGAAAGTTGTGGTCGACCCAACGCATGGGTAACATCCTCCTTGATGAAACAATGTCCATCTTGGAGTTGCGCGGAGCTCGGGCCCCTGAACTTGAGCCCTCTCCGCATTGGCGCTTGCTCGAACGAAAGAGGCTACCGATCTTGTTCATCGTGATGCACTGAAAAATTTCACCATGAAACCTTAGGCATATAGTTTCTATATGATATATGAACGATTCTACGTGGAAAATTCAATCCTAACGTGAGAAATTAACAAGGAAAACTAAATAAGCTTGAGTTCATCTACTAGATCAATGTGAGAGTTTGAACCATGGAAATATGAAAATAAAGCATGGATAGGGAGAGAAACATACCGATATGTTGATTCCCCCACTCAAACGAACGAAATCCACGAAGAATCGAGAGTTCTAGTGGATTTTGAGAGGTTTGGAGAGAGAATAGAGAGAAATAATGAGGAGAGGAGGAAGAACCTGCCGCCATGGCGCGATTAAGTGGTCGTGCCAACCTATAGGGCCGGAACTACACGGGCGGATGATGTTGCTCCGCCCGTATAGTTGTGGCGACACCGACAACTAGGGTTTCTTTAATCAGAAATCAGCTATACGGGTGCAAGTATACAATCGGATCAAAATGATTCTGCCGTATAGTTGGTCGTTAAACCGTTTGTCTCTCGAGATAAATTTCTAAAACTAGCATCGATATCTATACGACCGGAACTATACGGCTGGAATTTTTATTCCTGCCGTATAGTTGGTTGTTAAACTCCCAGTACCTTTTGAATGGAAATCTGTGAAGGCATCGATATCTATACGGCCGGAACTATACGACCAGAATTTTTATTTTCGCCGTATAGTTGGTCGTTAAACTCCCAGTACCTTTTGAATGGAAATCTGTGAAGGCGTCGATATCTATACGGCCGAATTTTTATTCCCATCGTATAGTTGGTCGTTAAACTCCCAGTACCTTTTGAATGGAAATCTGCGAAGGCATCGCTTTCTATACGGCTGGAATTTTTATTCCTGCCGTATAGTTGGTTGTTAAACTCTCTGTGCCTTCGAAGAAAATTTGTTGATGGCAAAGACAACTATTCGACCGGAACTATACGGCCAGAATTTTTATTCCCACCGAAAAGTTGGTCGTTAAACCATTAGTAATCATCAAAAATATTATATTTCTTCCAGGATACCTTCTTTTTCCATAACATAGCGAAATACCTAGTTTCTAATAGAAAAATGGCAGTAAAAACTGTCGACCAACCTTAGCATATTAAAAGAAAAAATTTAGCTTCTACAAGTGGAAAACTCAAACTTTAATTCTTCTTCTTATTATTATTATCTACTCATTCAATCGATGTTTCTATAACTTTTTAACAGCTGCATCTTCACGGGCGTGCTTCCGCAAGAATGTCTGTGAAAAAGTGGTAGGAATGCGATGAACTTTTTATTGTTTATTCTACTAAATTGACGAAAATGGGTTGACTCCCATCAAGCATTTATTAAGAATGGTTGAATAACTCAACCCCTTCTCTCTTCTCGAATTCTTACCTTTGGTTGCCCCTTATCAATGGCACTTACCACGTGAATTCATTTTGCCGGTGGGACATATCTTTCTCCTGCTTCTAGCTTCTTTGGAAAATACCGGATGATTTCAGCATCATAAACATTAAAGATTATCTTCCCTTCTGCATAATCTATTGATGCACCTGCAGTACTAAGGAAAGGTCTTCCAAGTATTATAGATAATCTTTTGTCTTCCGGCATTTCAAGAATAATAAAATCAGTGGGAATAACATGTTCAACTATCCTAAGTAAGACATCCTCAATCATACCAACAGGTTGTTTAGTAGACTTGTCGACCATCTGTAAAGTGATAGTTGTAGGAGAATACTCCCCTAATCCTAACCTTTTATAAAGGGAGTATGGCATTACACTAACTCCTACTCCTAGATCACACAAGGCATTGTGAATATCACTTTTACCTATTGAGCATGAAATAGTTGGTATTCCGGGATCTCCAGACTTAGACAATAGCTTCCCGTTAGTAGGATAGCTAGTTACCATGTCAACAAAATTTTAGTTATTTCTTTCTTTCTACTCAGAATATCACGAAGGAATTTACTATAAGTAGGGACTTTGATCGCATCCACAAATGGAATTTCCATATGAATGTCACTAAGTGCCTTTGTAAAATAATTATAAATTACCTCATCCGGTGCTTTCTTTTTTAATCAGGATAAGGAAGCTTTTTCTCACCTGACTTACTCTTGTCTTTTACATTTGGGGGGGGGGGGGGTGATACGTTGCTAACGTATCTATAATTTTTGATGTTCCATGCTTGGTTTTTATCTACTTTCGTATGTTTTGCCCACACTTTGAGGTATTTTTATATGTTTTCTTGGACTAACCTATTGACAAGAAGCCACAGTGCGTGTTGCCTGTTTTCTTTTGTTTTTGGTTCCAGAAAAGTCAGAAAATGAATATTCTCGGAATTGGACAGGACAAAAGCCAAAGTTGATATTTTACCGGAAGACTCACGGAGCCAGAAGACGAGACGGAGAGGGACCACAGGGAGGCCACACCATGTGATGGTGCGGGCTAGCCCTGGCCGCGCCACCAGGTGGTGTGGGCCCCCTGGCCGCCCACCGACCTTGCCTCTTCACCTATAAGAAGCCTCCCGATGCATAAACCCTAAATCGTCAAGCCTCCAGCCACGAAAAGTTCCGCAGCGTCACCGCCACTGAAGGGGAGATTCGGGGGACATAAAGTCTTTGTTCTGGCACCCTACCGGGACGGGGAAGTTCCCCCGAAGCCATCTCCATCGATCTCCACCACCATCTCCATCGTCGTTGCGGATTCCCATGATGAAGAGGGAGTAGTTCTTCCTCGAGGCTAAGGGTTCTACCGGTAGCTATGTGTTCATCTCTCTCTCTCTCTATGCATGATCATATTATGATGATGAGATTTGTAATAAAGTAGATCTACCTTGCTACTCAAGTGCTTTAATAGATCTCTGCTCTCCCCATGTGTGTGAAGTTGACAGTGTGCACACCATGGTGGCACTTAGGCTATAGATTACAAATACTTGTTATGAGTTATATTTGGAGTTGGATGTCTTTATGAAATTGTGGTGTTTGTTGGATCTATCTAGAGCTCAAGGTGATAGTGTGGGGTTATCTAGATGGGAAAGGCTTACTTTGAGGTGTGCTGTTATAGCCCTACCATCGATTAGAGTGTTCAACCGGAGAGTAGTTAAGAATAGTATCATAAAGAGAAGATATTTATATGAGAGTGTTCACTAGTGAAAGTATGATCCCTAGACCTTGTTTCTAAGCATTGATACACCGTTTGCTATTAGATCTATTACATGTTTGCTTGCTTCCTTCTTTATTTCAGTTTGCCTTTAGTCTTTTCCCACGTCAACCACACACTAGCAAGCTATTTTCTGGCACTGTTACCACTTATAATTATCCATACCACTTGTATTTCACTATCTCTTTGCCGAACTAGTGCACCTATACACTGACAAGTGTATTGGGGTGTTGGGGACACAAGAGACTTCTTGTATCTTGATTGCAGGGTTGCTTGAGAGGGGATACCTTTGACCACTTCCTCTCTGAGTTCGATAAACCTTGGGTAATCCACTTAAGGGAAAACTTGCTGCTGTTCTACAAACCTCTGCACTTGGAGGCCCAACAACTGTCTACAAGAATAGAAGTGCGTAGATATCAAGCTATTTTCTGGCGCCGTTGCCGGGGAGGTAAGGTAAAAGGTACTCACATCCTCCGGTGTGAGTGCTCGAAGTTATTTCCTTTAGATTCTACAATTTTGTCTTTTTGTTTCTTGTCTTTATTTTCACTAGTTAGGCTTAATGGATAACAACAACAAAATTAGAGAGCTTTATAGTATTTATCTTGAGTTAGGACATGAAGTTTTTGAAGAGAAAATTAAAAAACCCATGGAACTTTATTTCCATGCTAATAGCAATGTTGTTAGTATGAATTCTTTGGACACCATTATTGCTAATGTTATGGAAAAGTCTAAGCTTGGGGAAGCTAGTTTTATGAAAATGATCTTTTTAGTTCCCTAGCTTTGGAAGCTAGCTATTCTATTGCTTATGATGATACCAAACCTCCAATATATGATGATTACAATGATGAATATGATATTTTCAGTCCACCTACTATTGAGGAGGAAATTAATTATGACTACAATATGCCTTCTATATTTGATGATTATGATGATGAGAATAATAATGATAGCTATTTTGTTGAATTTGCTCCCACTATGATTAATAAGAATAACTATGCTTATAGGGGGAGTATTTATTCTTTTATGCATGTGCCTCATGATAAGAATGTTTTTGTGATAGTTATATTGTTAATTATATTCATGATGCTACTGAAATTTAGTATGAGAGAGGGAAACATGGTTTTATGCATCTCAATAATATTAAGTTTCCCCTCTTTATGTTGAAAGTCTTGAAGTTGCACTTGCTTTGCTTTCCTATGCTTGTTGATTTGTGCTTTCATGACTTGTTTCTTTACAAGATTCCTATGCATAGGAAGTGGGTTAGACTTAAATGTGCTTTGAATTTGCTTCTTGATGCTCTCTTTTACTTCAATTCATATTTCTTATGTGAGCATCTTCTCAAACTATCATGCATAACTTAAAGGCGTTAAAGAAAAGTACTTATTGGGAGATAAACCAAAAGTTTTAGATGAGTCTTGTAAGTTATTATATCTGTAATAACCTCTCCTTAACCTTTTTATTTGCTTTTTGTGCCAAGAGTAACCTCTAATGAGAGAGAAGTAATGCTTGGGAAAGTTGCTGTCCCGAAACAGATTTCTGTGCTTCACCGTAAAAATTCGTGTAGAATCTCTGTACGTCTTTTTGAGGCATGAATTTTTGTGCTTCTGTCCCAGGTTGTTATCTAACTTTCGTTAGTTCAACACTTTTTTACTGGAGCAACATAAGGTCTTAGAAAAAATTCGTCTTTAGATGCTGGTCCGTTTTGACAGATTTCTGTCATTATTTGCATTTGCTTCTTGTTGGTTCCTTTTTGAGTTCTTTTGGGAATTGAGATTTTTGAGGGACGTGCTACAGTAGCTTGTGTTTTAATGGAAGTTTTATTGGTGTTGGAACTGAACCTAAAATACTAATTATCTTGAGTGCACTAATGTTGGGAATAAGATTGTGTGAAGGAAAAATTTCAGGTGTATGGAAGGAATGAGTAATGAGATGAAGGATGGACTAAAGCTCAAGCTTGGGGATGCCAACCGTGTCACCCCAAGAAATATCCAAGAAGTACAAGCATCAAAGCTTGGGGATTCTCAAGGCATCCCCTTCTTCATAAATAAAAATCTCAGGTTTCTTCCAAACACTCCATTTTTATTGTTTCATGCACAGTTGTGTTGTTCTTGGAGCATTTTCTTTTTTGTTTTCATCTTGGTTTTTCGTTTGCTCGGTTTGCTTAGTTTGCTTGAATAAATTGGTTGTACCCCCTCTTTCATGCATTGGTTTTCAAATAGTTTGGTTCGGATTGAAAAAAAAAGTAGGAAAGTTCATGCTTAAGTGGTAAAAGGAGTTTGTTTTTGACTGTGGCCTAGACTTTATCATGTCATGTTTGATATTGGTTTGGCTTTATGCTTAGTGATTTTTGCTGTAGCATGACATGTTGTAAACAATTGAGATTGCTTAATGTGCCTTGGAAGAATCATGCGTTGTTTTAGCATATTAAAGCATAGTATTGTGGTATTCTCCTTTGATGCTTTATTTGGGTTGACTTGGCGCATGCTCACACCATGTTATGACTATCCCAAGTCACCATAGCCTTTATGATCCTTTAGTTTTCGACTTGTAATATCACTTTATGCTTTTATTAATGATGTTTTGTCGCTCTGCATGATTATGGCCATTATTGCTCTCTTAGTTGGTCGCTTCCAGTCTTTTGCTAGCCTCCGCAACCAAGTATGAGTTCCACTCATGCATCCAACTCCTAAAACCAAGTTATTCCAAATAGTCCACCATACCTACCTATTAGCATTTTCTATTCCAAGTATATTCATGTTTTTATCTACCTTCCGAATTAAACTTGTTATGAGAAAACTAGTGATTAAAGCTCTCATGAACTTGATGTCACACTTTACTTTTCTTGCCCTTAATAAACTTGAACCATTGTGTCATCTATGTTGTATATGCTTGCACTTATATGTTGGGGATTAGCAGAACCATGCTGTCATGGGGAACGCTTTCAACATTGCACTTGTATTTTGTACCTAGTTGATATCATGCTCTTTTGTCTATGGATGTCATCGGTGTGAAATGGAAGGGGAGCTTGTAAGACCATGGAGTTATGTATGTGTGTTAGAGAAACGCCTGGGCCGCCGGTCTAATCCATGCTATCTTGGTGGAAACCTGCAGCGTAACCATAATGAGCTATCTATGAAGCATTCTTCTTATAAAAAAGAGTCAAATATTGAGAAAAGAGAAAAAGAAAAAAAAGATATGGGAAAAGAGGAAAGAGAGAAAAAAGCACCATTTTCCCATGGTAAATAAGAAGATTGCTGAGATGCTCATTGTCTGCTTGCCTTGTCATTTTGATATGGGGATTTTTTCGTATCATCGGGCAAGGGGTACCCCGTTGGCGGTTCTCTATGATACACATGTACTTACTATGACAAGAACTTACCAGTGACTAAACTTGAGTAGCATGAGGAGCGACCCTCGTATTCAAGGGACATGAGATTTCCAACTTATACTTTGTCAAGCATATACTTCATAGTTTGTTCACTTTAACCTTAATCACTTCAAGATGCTTATGATAGGGGCAATGAGAGCTGAAAGCTAATAAGTACCATAATTTTTGGAAGCTCTTTATGAAACTTGAATCTCTGCTTCCTTCTATGAAGATCTTTCTTTTACTTTTATGTTGAGTCTCCACCTTCTATCTTTATGCACCTATTTTGAGAGCATAGTGGCCATTCTTAGTTCTGTGTGCATTGTCCCAAGACTTGTTGATTGATGCATAACTTGATATTGCTTATTCTTAAACTACTTGTATCTAGGCAGTCTTATGAACTTTGAAGGTGTCCTATGCATTTATGTTTGCTACTCTATGAGGGACAAGCTGAATGCCACTATGCTATGTTTTCTTTATGTGGAACAAACAAACGTCTTGCAAAGCATTGTTATTCATGAATCTTTTGTTTGTATCCTTTCATGTTACAACATAGTTGCTACGTCTTATTGTTAGAACTTTATCTTTCATGTTATGATTGAAGTACTATGATCCCAGCTATCCATGTTTTACAAATACTTTGATCAAGTTTATGATGGTGCATGTCACCTAAAAATTATTCTTTCTTTTTATCACTTACCTACTCGAGGACGAGCAGGAGTTAAGCTTGGGGATGTTGATATGTTGCTAACGTATCTATAATTTTTGATGTTCCATGCTTAGTTTTTATCTACTTTCTTATGTTTTGCCCACACTTTGAGGTATTTTTATATGTTTTCTTGGACTAACCTATTGACAAGATGCCACAGTGCCTGTTGCCTGTTTTCTTCTGTTTTTGGTTCCAGAAAAGTCAGAAAATGAATATTCTCGGAATTGGACGGGACAAAGGCCAAAGTTGATATTTAACCAGAAGACTCACGGAGCCAGAAGACAAGACAGAGAGGGGCCACAGGGCGGCCACACCATGTGGTGGCACGGGTTATCCCTGGCCGCACCACCAGGTGGTGTGGGCCCCCTAGCCACCCAACGACCTTGCCCCTTCGCCTATAAGAAGCCTCCGATGCATAAACCCTAAATCTTCAAGCCTCCAGCCACGAAAAGTTCCGCAGCCACCGAAGGGGAGATTCAGGGGACAGAAAGTCTTTGTTCCGGCACCCTGCCGCGACGGGGAAGTGCCCCCAGAGCCATCTCCATCGATCTCCACCACCATCTCCATCACCGTTGCTGATTCCCATGATGAAGAGGGAGTAGTTCTTCCTCGAGGCTAAGGGTTCTACCGGTAGCTATGTGTTCATCTCTCTCTCTATGCATGATCATATTGTGATCATGAGCTTTGTAATCAAGTAGATCTACCTTGCTACTCAAGTGCTTTAATAGATGTCTGCTCTCCCCATGTGTGTGAAGTTGACAGTGTGCACACCATGGTGGAACTTAGGCTAGAGATTACAAATACTTGTTATGAGTTATATTTGGAGTTGGATGTCTTTATAAAATTGTGGTGTTTGTTGGAACCATCTAGTGCTCAAGGTGACAGTGTGGGGTTATCTAGATGTGGAAAGCAAACTTTGAGGTGTGCTGTTATAGCCCTACCATGGATTAGAGTGTCCAACCAGAGAGTAGTTAAGAGTAGTATCATAAAGAGAAGATATTTATATGAGAGTGTTCACTAGTGAAAGTATGATCCCTAGGCCTTGTTTCTAAGCATTGATACACCGTTTGCAATTAGATCTGTTACATGTTTGCTTGCTTCCATCTTTATTTCAGTTTGCCTTTAGTCTTTTCCCACGTCAACCACACGCCAGCAAGCTATTTTCTAGCACCGTTACCACTTATAATTATACATACCACTTCTATTTCACTATCTCTTCGTCGAACTAGTGCACCTATACACCTGACAAGTGTATTGGGTGTGTTGAGGACACAAGAGACTTCTTGTATCTTGATTGCAGGGTTGCTTGAGAGGGGATACCTTTGACCACTTCCTCCCTGAGTTCGATAAACCTTGGGTAATCCACTTAAGGGAAAACTTGCTACTGTTCTACAAACCTCTACACTTGGAGGCCCAACAACTGTCTACAAGAATAGAAGTGCGTAGACATCAGGGGGAGTCAGGCTCTTTTGTTGCTTTCTTTTGTTGTTGCTTATTTATTTTCTTGTTTTCTAGTACAACAACTTCATCTTCCTTACTTGTTTATTTATCTTCTCTTGGATCAACCGTTTCTACATCAGAGTCATAATGGTCATCTTGTGCATCGTTATGATCTTCCTTGTTTTGTTCTTGGGTTTCAACTTCATCTTGAGGATCCACCAATGTATCATCTTCTTGGCTTGTTGCGAGCAAGGCTTTTTCCTTTCGCTCTTTTTCGGCTTCGTATTCCGGTGGTCCTAAAGGTCCTGTAACAACTACACCCCTTCTGGTGACAACATTAGCAGAAATAAAAATATCTTCGTCTTCACGAAGAAACATTTGATAACCAGATGCTATTTGTTCACACTGGGTTTCAATCATACTAAGGTACTTCTAAAACAGTTTTATTTCTTGGCCAATCTCATCATAATTTTCAGTGAGTTCTGCCAAAATCTTTTTGTGTTTTTAGAAATGTTTATGCAAATTGTTATGAGATTTTACTTGTCGATGTTTTAATTCTTGAAAAACTTTTCTAGTTTCATCTTCTTTAGTAAAAACTTGGAACAAATCTTCTTTGTTTTCCTTAGCAAGTTCAGAAGGTATACTTTTTTCTTTCATAGTTTTGTGTACCTCAGGCATAAGATCAGGAGTTATCCGAAGTATCCCTTTTTCCGGCTTAGTACCAAAATCAAGGTTATATAGAGAATCATTCTTAGCCCTAGTAGACATTAATTCCAAACATTCTTTAATACTTAAATTATTTATGGATCCTCTTGCTGAGAAGTCAAGCAAGTCTCTACATTGAGTATTGAGACCATGGCAAATTGTTAGTTCAGAATAGCCATGATTATGAATACTATTGATCATTTCAAAGAATCTTTCCTAGGTTGTGGGTAGTTTTCTCCCATGTTCTGACTAAAGTTGCCTATGTTGTTTCTTAGTTAAGTCACCTTTTTAAAAGGAAGAAACCCGTCTATGAATTTAGTAATGCAATTTTTCCAACATTTAATGTAATGGCGAGGGAGAGAATATAACCAGTCTAGAGCTTTACCTTTAAGAGACCATCGAAATAATTTAAGATGAGAGAAGTCTCTAGGCAAACCTTTTGGTCCAAGCGATGTTATCACATGTCAAACTCTCTAATATGTCTTCCTAGGTTTTCATCTTCCCTTCCACTGAAAGCTTTCTCCTGCAAAATTTGAATAATTCCACCATCAAATCGATATTCTCTAACTCCAGGATTAGGGAACTCTATTGGTTGTTTAAGAAATTCAGAACTTGGAGCAATGTATTCCGTGAGAGTTTTCTCAGGTTTCATAGGAGTTGTCCTATTATAAATAGACATAATTTCCATAATATCACTCAGGTTTTCAACTTCAACTTTATTTGAACTTAAAAGTTTTTCAATAATTTCTTCGTGCCTCTAAGCAGGCACACGCTCAATATAATCTGGCAGATAAGTCCTGCCAGAGCGTGTAGACCCTTTGTCTCCTAAGGAGAACATTTTCTAGTAGCAACACCTGAAATGTCAAAAGATAAACACTTAGCGCTTAGCTCCCCGGGAATGGCGCCAGAAAATAGCTTGATGTCTGTAAGAGCACAGATCATTTGTAGCTAGTTTCGAAGTTCAAATATCGATCCCACAGGGAGCCCAAAGGTAAGTGTTTATTGGTGAACTCTCTGTCACATCCAAAGTTGTCACAGGTCTTCGAGTGAATGGACTGCAAGTGTTGAAATAAGAATGGGGTTTTGATTAAATGTGATAACTTTAAATAAAACTAAAATGTAAACTTTAGAAATAAAAAGCATAAAAGAAAATAACGGCTTTGCTTGTTTGTTGTTTCCTGCAGATGACAAACATGCACAATGTTCTTGTTTTACACTTTGATGTATAGGAATTACCAAGAATACAAGTGGAAACCTTGGAGTCAAATTGGGATTTTTCTAGAAATCTGTCTCAGAACTCTTTTTTAAGATGGTCACGTTTTGGGTCGAATACAGTGTCAAACGGAAAACTCTTCAACTACAAAGTTTTTGGACATTTCGCGACAAACGTTCTGGACATAAAATTTAGCTGATTCCGAGTCTGGACGGGCCTTCTAGGCCCGATTTACTGCAGCTCCAGATGGGGTGACGAGAATCCGAGAAGCTATATAAAGGGAGGAAACCTAATTCGCTCAGGGCATCTCCACCCACTAATTTGCACCCACCAAAGCCACGTTTTTGCCTCCCCCATGGATCCCATCTCCATGGGGAGGGCTCCCAAGAAGCCATGAAGGAAGGGGGCTAAGGGGCGGTGCTCCCCCATGATACTGGCGGCGGGGAAGGAGTCCCCCGCGTCGCCGCCGATGCCATCGCTGCCCTCTTCACCATCTTCACCATCTTCACCGTCATCTCCATCACCTAATCCTCCTAGTATGCAGTGGTTCATCCTCCCACACACCTATGTACCGTCCTATGTGAACATGGTGTTTGATGCTATAAGTTATAATCCTATGATCTATGTCATGTTTGTGTAGTTTCTTTGTTCTTAGATTGAATGGTTGAACGTCTTTGGTTCATTAGAGTTGTATGTTGATATGGTACAGTCCTTTGGTGCCCATTATATTTATGCGTGCATGGATTAAACATCACAGGGTTTGTAGTATGTGTAAAAGGAAGGGGGAGTTCTGCCGGAGTGATAGAAACCCGAGGACGCGAACCGAAACGTTGCACGTATGGGAGTAAGAGGACCATTAAACTTAAGGCTATGGTTGGGGAAACCTTAATGTATTGATTAGTACTTACGGATGTTTGCTAACAATCCAATCATATAGCACATGTAATTCCAAGTAGTGAAATGCATGTATATTTAGCCTCTCCCACATAGAAAACTGCATCGAAGACAATGAACCTGATCTATTCGCTATTTAAACTTGGACAAAGCCACCACAATTACCACCACTATTCCACACTCATGGTTCTGTTAGTTTAGTGTATTTTATTGCTGCAGCAACTAGCTTTACTTTCTTGTTATTTATTATCATGCAAAGCTATCTCTATTACTCGTATTGTTGCTCTAGTTTTATTTCCTAGATAATGCAAACGTTTGGTGTGCGTAGAGTTGTATCAGTGGTTGATAAAACTTGAGAGAATATTTATCCTACCTTTACCTCCTTGTTGGGTTCGACACTCTTACTTATCGAAAAGGCTACAAACGATTCCCTATACTTGTGGGTTATCAAGACCTTTTCTGGCGTTGTTGCCGGGGAGCAATAGAGTGTGGGTGAATATTCTTGTGTGCAGTTGTTTGTTTTATCTCTAAGTAGTTTTTACTTTGAGTTTTAAGTTGTTCTCTATCTTAGTATGGATAGGAAATGCGAATTATAAAAAAATTAGCTGTACTTGTTACCTAAAAATGTTTTCAAAAAGGAAAGTGATTGGAAAGATGAGTAATGGTTAAGTGGGGGTTGACCTTGAACACTTGTGTTCATGCCTATGAAACCAAAACAAATCTTTCCATGGAAGCTTTTCAGTTAAAAACTTGTAGGAATGCATGAAGCGTTGAAAAAGAAAGATATTTCTGGTATTGATCTTAATGCTTATTCATTCAAAAATACTTGAATCTTGCTCCTATGTCTAACTTAAAGGCGTTAAAGAAAAGTACTTATTGGGAGATAACCCAAAAGTTTTAGATGAGTCTTGGAAGTTATTACCTCTGTAATAACTGCTCCTTATACTTTTTATTTGCCTTTTGTGCCAAGAGTAACCTCTAATGAGAGAGCAGTAATGCTTGGGAAATTTGCTGTCCCGAAACAGATTTTTTTGCTTCGCTGTAAACATTCGTGTAAAATATCTGTATGTCGGTTTGAGCTGTGAATTTTTGTGCTTCTGCCCCAGTTTGTTATCTAACTTTCATTAGTTCAACACTTTTCGATTGGAGCAACAGAAGGTCTTCGAAAAAATTGGTCTTTACGTGCTGGTCTGTTTTGACAGATTTCTGCCATTATTTGCATTTGCTTCTTGTTGATTCCTTTTTGGTTTTTTTTGGGGAATTGAGCTTTTTGAGGGAAGTGCTACAATAGCTTGTGTTTTAATGGAAGTTTTATTAGTGTTGGAACTAAACCCAAAGACTTATTATCTTGAGTGCACTAAAGTTGCTAATAAAGATTGTGTGAAGTTTTGTATGAAGGAAAATTTTCAGGTGTATGGAAAGAGTGATGTAATGAGATGAAGAATAGAATAAATCTCAAGCTTGGGGATGCCACGTGTGTCTCCCCGAGAAATATCCAAGAAGTACAAGCGTCAAAACTTGGGGATGCCCAAGGCATCCCCTTCATCAAAAAAAATCTCAGGTTTCTGAGGGGGTTTCGCAGCATAGTAAATCAAAATTTTCTACGGAAGCGAACAGAGGGAAAGCCAAGATCTAATCTAGGAGATGCAAACAACAAGAGAGATTGGATTAGATCTTCATACCCTTGAAGATTCGACAGTGACGCGTTCGTCGGGCGTGGGTGATATAGTCGTACTCGCTTCTCCTCCTCGCGATCCGATCCGATCTAGCACCACAAGTGGCGGTGCCTCCGTGAGATGCACACGTGCATCACCTCGACGTCTCCTCCTTCCTCGGACCAGCAAGTATGGTGGAGAGATAGATTGGATCTACAACGCGACGGCGCGGTGTATATGGTGGAGAATTTCTGCAGCAGGGCTTCGCCTACAAACAGTCGGAGGGAGAGAGGAGGGCAGCAGGGCAACTAGGGTTTGGAGGAAGGTGTAAGGGGTTGTGAGAGGGGGCGCACCAGCCCTCTATATATAGAGGGGGGTGCGGCCAGCCCTAGCCTCTCCTCCAAGCCTATCTCTAGTTTAAACAATTTAAACTCTCCCTTATCTAGAAATCCTATCTTATCTTATCTCTAGTTTAAACGATTTAAACTTATCTAGGATCGGTTGGGCCCTATGGGGCCTTGTGCCCCTGGCCCAATGCGGCCAGGACACTCCCTCATAGGCCCATGCCCCCTCCCGGAAGGTGGGACCACGTTGGCCCCCTTCCGGAAGGTTCTAGAAGCTTCCGGTACAATACCGATTAATCCGGAACAATTCTGAACTCCAAAAACTGCACTGCCTTATATGAATCTTATTCTCCGGACCACTCCGGAACCTCTCGTGATGTCCCGGATCCCATCCGAGACTCCGAACAAAAATTCATAAACCAAGTATCCAATCTATCCTAGCGTCGAGACACGTTAAGTGTGTGACCCTGCGGGTTCGAGAATATGCAGACATGATCTTCTATCAATAATCAACAACGGGGTCTGGGCACCCATATTGACTCCCACACATTCATCGATGATCATATCGGATGAACCACGATACCAGGATTACATCAATCCCATATATATATTCCCTTCGTCTCGTGATATTTTACTTGCCCGAGATTCGATCGTCGGTATCGTCATACCTAGTTCAATCTCGTTCACAGCAAGTACTTTACTCGTTCCGTAATCCGATATCACTTTGTGATTAACTCCTTAACCACATGCTTGCAAGCGGTGTTGATATCGATTACTGAGTGGGCCCGAAGTATATCTCTCCGACTTGGGAGGGACAAATCCCATCTCGATACATACAACCCAATAGATACTTTCCGATCACCTGAGAGACACCTTTATGATCACCCTCTCATAGGATGACGTTTGATGACCTCAAAGCTTTCTTCCGATACCAGGGAGTTGTATTATCTCATGGTCTAAGGAATACAATATTTGACATAGGAAAAGCTTCGCAAAGATGAACACAATGACACGATCTAATTGCTTCGCTTAGTTTGGTCATCCACCATATCATTCTCCAATGATATGATCTCATTATCAATTGACAACTCATGTCTATGGTTAGGAAACCTTAACCATCATTGATCATTGAGCTAGTCCATAGAGGCGTACTAGGGACACGGTGTTGTTCACAAACCACACAAGTATTAAAGTTTCCGCTTAATACAATTCTAGCATGGAATATAAACTTTATCATGAACAAGAATTATAATAATAACATCTTTATTATTGCCTCTAGGGCATAATTCCAACAGTCTCCCACTTGCACTAGAGTCAATAATCTAGTTTACATTTGGCAACAATCTCACACCCATGGCGAGGTGATCATATTTACGTGGAAGAGGTTTAGTCAAAGGATCTGCGACATTCAGATCTGTATGTACTTTGCTGATCTTGAGATCTCCATACGCTATATAATCTCGGATTATATGAAACTTGCAGTTGATATGCTTGGTCTTTGGATGATATCTTGGTTCCTTAGCGAGTGCTATGGCGCCGGTGTTGTCACACAATATCTCCGTGGGTCCAATGCACTTGGAACCACGCCAAGCTTCGATGATGAAGTTTGATCCAAACTCCTTCACTTGGCGCTTCCTGCGGCAGCCATGTATTCCGCTTCTCGTAGATCCCGCGATCACGCTTTGCTTGACTTCTCCAGCTCACAGCTCCTCCATTCAAAATATACACGTATCACATGCGAGATTTAGAATCATCCTTGTCGATTGTCGAAACTAGCATCGACGTAACCTTTTACGAGCTGTTCATCACCCCATAGACTAATAACATTTCTTTAGTCCTATTTAGGTACCTTAGGATGTTCTTCACGGCTGTCCATGTTCCACTCTGGATCACTTTGATATCTCGTCAAACTAAGAGCATTGGACACATCCGGTCTAGTACACAAGATGGCATACATGATGGAACCTATGGCGAGGCATAAGGCACTTTGCTCATAGCTTCCCTATCATTTACGTAGCTGGACCTTTGAGCCTTGCTCAATATCTTACTCGACAACATAGGCCTTTGAACCTTTCAATGCCTTATCCATTCTGAACCTTTTAGAACTTTGTCTAGGTATGTACTCGGCTTAAAGCTATCGAGCGTCTTTGTCTATCTCTATAGATTTTGATGCCCAATATATAAGCAGCTTCACCTAGGTCTTTCATTGAAAAACACTTGTTCAAATAACTCTTCACATCGTTAAGCATGTTGATGTCATTTCCAATAATCAATATGCCATCCACATATAGTACTAGAACCGTCACCGAGCTCCCACTCACTTTCTTGTAGATGCAAGCTTCGTAGCAATTTGGAACAAATCCAAAGCTCTTGATCACTTGATCAAACGAAGGTTCCAACTCCGAGATGCTTGCTTGATCCATAAATGGAACGCTGAAGTTTGCATACTTTATCAGCATCCTTAGGATCGACAAAACCTTGGGTTGCATCATATACAACTCTTCATCAATGTTGCCGGAAAGCAGTCTTGACATCCATTTGCCATATTTCATAATCATGAAACGCAGCAATTGCTAATAAAATCGAATGGACTTAAACATCGCTACGGAGAGAAAGTCTCATCGTAGTCAACACCTTGAACTTGTCGAAAACCTTTTGCGACAAGCCGTGCTTTATAGACGGTAACATTACCATCGCGTCCGTTTTCTTCTTGAAGATCCATTTGCACTCAACGGCCTTTGATTCGCTAGGAGGTCCACCAAAGTCCATACTTGGTTTTCGCTCATGGATCCCAATTCGGTTCATGGCCTCTAGCCATTTCTCGAGTCCGGGCTCATCATCGCTTCCTCATAGTTTGGGTTCTTGTCTTCTACTAACAAGGCAGTCAAGACAGGTTGCCGTACCACTCGGGAGGGGCGCGACCTTGTCGACCCTGCGACGTTCAGCGACATCGTCCAAAGCTTCATGATCCTTATCATTAGCTTCCTCTATTGTTGGTGCGGTGACCTGGAACAATTTCAGGTGCTGCGCTACTCTCCAATTCAAGAGAAGGTTCAATAACCTCGTCTAGCTCTACTTTCCTCCCACTCACTTCTTTCGATAGAAACTCCTTCTCAAGAAAGGAACCGTTCTTTGCGACAAACACTTTGCCTTGGTTACGTGATAGAAGGTATACCCAATAGTTTCCTTAGGGTATCCTATGAAGACGCATTTCTCCGCTTTGGGTTCGAGCTTGTCCGGCATCAACTTCTTGACGTAAGCTTCGCATCCCCAAACTTTAAGAAACGACAACTTAGGTTTAGCACCAAACCACAGTTCATATGGTGTCATCTCAACGGATTTAGATGGAGCCCTATTTAAAGTGAATGCAGCGGTTTCTAATGCATAACCCCAAAATGATAACGACAAATCAGTAAGAGACATCATCGATCAGACCATATCTAATAGGGTTCGATTCCGGCGTTCAGACACACCATTACGCTGTGGTGTTCCGGGTGGCGTGAGTTGTGAAACGATTCCACTTGCTTTGAGATGCGTGAGAAAATCATAACTCAAATATTCGCCCCCACGATCGGATCGTAGAAACTTAATCTTTCTGTTACGATGGTTGTCCACTTCATTCTTTGAAATTTTCAAACGTTTCAGATTTATGTTTCATTAAATAGATATACCCATATCTACTTAAGTCATCGGTAAAAGTGAGAAAATAGCGATATCCACCGCGCGTCGAAACACTCATCGGTCCGCATACATCGGTATGTATGATTTCCAACAAGTCCGTTGCTCGCTCCATCATCTGGAGAGAACGGGTTTTGATCATCTTTCCCATGAGGCATGGTTAGCATGTGTCAAATGATTCAAAATCAAGAGACTCCAAAAGTCCATCGAATGGAGTTTCTTCATGCGCTTTACACCAATATGACCTGAGCAGCGATTACAAATATGTAGTATTATCACTATCTACTTTGCATCTCTTAGCCTCAATGTTATGGATGTGTGTTTCATCCCTTTCGAGATTTAGAAGAAATAAACCATTCACAAGGGGTGCATGACCATAAAAGATGTTACTCATATAAATAGAACAACCATTATTCTCCGATTTAAATGAATAACTGTCTTGCAATAAACACGATCCAGAAATAATGTTCATGCTCAACGCAGGCACATAATAACATTTATTAAGGTTTAAAACTAATCCTGAAGGTAAAACTAAGGAGAGCGTCTGACGGCCATCACATCAACTCTTGATCCGTTGCCAGCGCGCATCGTCACCTCATCCTCAAAGCCGCGTCTATTCCGTAGCTCTGTTTGAGTTACAAATATTAGCAACTGAACCGTATCAAATACCTGTGCACTACAACGAGGGCTAGTAAGGAAAACATCAATAACATGTATATCAAATATACCTTTGATGGTGCCGGCCTTCTTGTCCGCTAAGTACTTCGATTGCTTCGGTGACCCTTGTCCTTGCAATAGAAGCACTTTCGGTGTCCACGGGACCGGACTTGAGCTTCTTCTCGGCGAACAGCAGCGCTTACCGCCGCCTTTCTTGAAGGGCTTCTTTGCACCTTTACCTTTCTTGAAGGAGGGCTTGTTGACCATCAACACATGATTATCCTTCTTGATGTCCACCTCCAGCCTTCAGCTGCGAAGAGCTCGGTGATCGTATCAGTGGAACCAATCTGATTATGAGTCACTACAAAACTTTTGTAGCTGGGAGGGAGTGATTGCAGAACCCTGTCAATCTTGAGCTCCTCTGGAATCTTGTAGTCCAGTTGCTCAAGGCGTTGAGTGTAGCCCGACATCTTAATGGCGTGCTCACTAACGGAACTCCCTTCCTCCATCTTGCAGTTAAAGAACTTCTCAGAGATCTCATATCTCTCAGAACGGGCCTGAGTCTGAAACATGGTTTTCAGCTCCTCGAGAATCTCAAAGGGCCCGGGATAGTTTTCAAAACGATTTTTGAAGTTCCGGTTCCATAGCAAACAACATGGTGCTCTTAATCACACCATAATCATCTTTGCGCGACTGATAGACAGCTTTCTCATCAGCCGGCGCAGTTGCAGCAGGGGGGTTACCTAACGCTTTCTCAAGGACATAGTCCTTTTGTCCGCCAGATAGAATGATTCTTAGATTGCGGAACCAGTTGGTGAAGTTAGACCCATTGTTTCTAAGCTTTTCTTTCTCAGCAAAAACGTTGAAGTTGAAGTTGGACTTGGCCATGTGATCTACAGTATTTGCAAGTACAATTTAGACTATGTTCATGATAAATAGTTCAACTTAATCAAATTACTAGATGAACTCCCACTAAATTCAACATCCCTCAAGTTGTTTAGTGAACACGATCCAAATTCACCACACCTAATCCGATCATCACGAGAAGAGATGTGGTTTCAATGGTGGACAACGAAGTGTCGATCATATCATTCATATGACTCATGCTTAACCTTTCGGTTCATGTGTTCCGAGGCCATGTCTGTACATGCTAGGCTCGTCAAGTTAGACCCAAGTATTTCCGCGTGTGCAAAACTGGCTTGCACCCGTTGTATGTGAGCGTAGAGTCTATAGCACCCGATCATCACGTGATGCTTGGACACGACGAACTTTCGCAACGGTGCATACTTGGGGAGAACACAGTTTTATCTTGATCTTTAAGTGAGGAATCATCTTATAATGCTACCGTCGCGATCTAAGCATAATAAGATACATAAAAGGATAAACATCACATGCATATAACTTTATGTGACATGGTATAGCCAATCTTCACGCAATGATCTCCATCTTGTGCGTTCCGGCATGATCTTCATCACTCCACCATGATTGCCTCCACCACGAATAGCAACTACAACTATTGCTAACTACTTAGCGATAAAGTAAAGCTATTACATGGCGTATAAGAAGTTGACTCGCAGGTCATACACAATTATAAAGACAACCATATGGCTCACGGTTGTGTACTCATCGACATGCAAGTCGTGAAACATTACAAAACATGATCATCGCATACAATATACACATCACATCTTGGGCCATACCATATCACAGAAAACACTCCCTGCAAAAACAAGTTAGACGCCTCTACTTTGTTGTTGCATGTTTTACGTGGCTTATGGGAGTAGATGCTAAGAACGATTCTTACCTACGGAAAGCCACAACGGTGATATTATGGTTGCCGAACTCCGGTGTTAATCCCATGACAACTATAGTGAGAAAGCGGCATCCACCAGCATGTGTGGTACAAGCCACACGTCAAGTGCGGCGCCGGTCTCGCGACCTACGTCGCATAAGGTTGGCCTGGACCGCTTCAATCTCACTATCCCGCGTCATAAGAAGAACACAAACAAGAGGCTTGCAACAGAAAACATCAACGCCCGCAACAACCATGTTGCGTTCTACTCGTGAATCACATCTACGCATAGATCTAGCTCTGATACCACTGACGGGTTTCGCAGCATAGTAAATCAAAATTTTCTACAGAAGCGAACAGAGGGAAATCCAAGATCTAATCTAGGAGATGCAAACAACGAGAGAGATAGTATTAGATATTCATACCCTTGAAGATTCGCAGTGAGCGTTAAATCGGAACGTGGGTGATGTAGTCATACTCGCTTCTCCTCCTCGCGATCCGATCCGATCTAGCACCACAAGTGGCGGTGCCTCCGTGAGATGCACACGTGCAGCACCTCGACGTATCCTCCTTCCTCGGACCAGCAAGTATGGTGGAGAGATAGATTGGATCTACAACGCGTAGCGGTGTATATGGTGGAGAATTTCTGCGTGAGGCTTCGCCTACAAACGATCGGAGGAGAGAGGAGGCGGCAGGGGCAACTAGGGTTTGGAGGAAGGTGTAAGGGGTTGTGAGGAGGCGCAACAGCCATCTATATCTAGAGGGGGTGCGGCCAGCCCTAGCCTCTCCTCCAAGCCTATCTCTAGTTTAAACAATTTAAACTCTCCCTTATCTAGAAATCCTATCTTATCTTATCTCTAGTTTAAACGATTTAAACTTATCTAGGATCGGCTGGGCCCTATGGGGCCTTGTGCCCCTGGCCCAATGCGGCCAGGACACTCCCTCATAGGCTCATGCCCCCTCCCGGAAGGTGGGACACGTTGGCCCCCTTCCGGAAGGTTCTAGAAGCTTCCGGTACAATACCGATTAATCCGGAACAATTCCGAACTCCAAAAACTGCACTGCCTTATTTGAATCTTATTCTTCGGACCACTCCGGAACCTCTCGTGATGTCCCGGATCCCATCCGAGACTCCGAACAAAAATTCATAAACCAAGTATCCAATCTATCCTAGCGTCGAGACACGTTAAGTGTGTGACCCTGCGGGTTCGAGAATATGCAGACATGATCTTCTATCAATAATCAACAGCGGTGCAGGCACCCATATTGACTCCCACACATTCATCGATGATCATATCGGATGAACCACGATGCCAGGATTCAATCAATCCCATATATATATTCCCTTTGTCTCGTGATATTTTACTTGCCCGAGATTCGATCGTCGGTATCGTCATACCTAGTTCAATCTCGTTCACAGCAAGTACTTTACTCGTTCCGTAATCCAATATCACTTTGTGATTAACTCCTTAACCACATGCTTGCAAGTGGTGTTGATATCGATTACCGAGTGGGCCCGAAGTATATCTCTCCGACTTGGGAGGGACAAATCCCATCTCGATACATACAACCCAACAGATACTTTCCGATCACCTGAGAGACACCTTTATGATCACCCTCTCATAGGATGACGTTTGATGACCTCAAAGCTTTCTTCCGATACCAGGGAGTTGTATTATCTCATGGTCTAAGGAATACAATATTTGACATAGGAAAAGCTTCGCAAAGATGAACACAATGACACGATCTAATTGCTTCGCTTAGTTTGGGTCTGTCCACCATATCATTCTCCAATGATATGATCTCATTATCAATTGACAACTCATGTCTATGGTTAGGAAACCTTAACCATCATTGATCAATGAGCTAGTCCATAGAGGCGTACTAGGGACACGGTGTTGTTCACAAACCACACAAGTATTAAAGTTTCCGCTTAATACAATTCTAGCATGGAATATAAACTTTATCATGAACAAGAATTATAATAATAACATCTTTATTATTGCCTCTGGGGCATAATTCCAACAGTTTCTTCCAAACACTTCATTTTTATTGTTTCATGCACAGTTGAGTTGTTCTTGGAGCGTATTCGTTTTCGTTTGCTTGGTTTTCTTAGTTTTCTTGAATAAATTGGTTGGACCCCCTCTTTCATACATTAGTTTTCAAATAAGTGTGGTTTGGATTGGAAAAGAGTGGGAAAAGTTCATGCTTAAGTGGTAAAAGGAGCTCGTTTTTTACGGTGGCCTATGCTTTTTCATGTCATGCTTGATATTGTTTTGGCTTTATGCTTAGTGATTTTTGCTGTATCATGACATGTTATAAACAATTGAGATTGCTTAATGTGCCTTGAAAGAATCATGCGTTGTTTTAGCATATTAAAGCATAGTATTGTGGTATTCTCCTTTGATGCTTTATTTGGGTTGACCTGGCGCATGGTCACACCATGTTATGACTATCCCAAGTCACCATAGCCTTTATGATCCTTTAGTTTTCGACTTGTAATATCACTTTATGCTTTAATTAATGATGTTTTGTCGCTTTGCATGATTATGGCCATTATTGCTCTTTTAGTTGGTCGCTCCGAGTCTTTTGCTAGCCTCCATAACCAAGTATGAGTTCCACTCATGCATCCAACTCCAAATAAAACCAAGTTATCCCAAAGAGTCCACCATACCTACCTATTAGCATTTGCTATTCCAAGTGTATTCATGCTTTTATCTACCTTCCGAATTAAACCTTTTATATGAAAATTAGTGATTAAAGCTCTCATGAACTTGATGGCACACTTTATTTTCTTGCACTTAATAAACTTGAAACATTGTGTCCATCTTTGTTGTGTATATGCTTGCTCTTTATAATTTGAAGTTAGCTGAACCATGTATCATGGGGAACGCTTTCAACATTGCACTTATATTCCATTGATATCATGATTCTTTTGCTTATGGATCACGACGGTGTGAAATAAAAGGGGAACTTGTAAGATCATGGAGTTTGTATGTGTGTTAGAGAAACGCCCGGGCCGCTAGCCTAAGCCATGCCTAATCATGGTGGAAACTTGCAGCATAACCATAATGAGAACTCTATGAAGCATCCTCAATAAAAACCTACGCAAATAGCAAATAAAAAGATCACTGAGATACTCATTGTCTGCTTGCCTTGTCATTTTGATTATGGGATAGCTCCTGTATCATGTGCAAGGGGTACCCCGTTGGCGGTTCTCTATGATACATATGTACTTACAATGAAAAGAGCTTACTTGTGACTGAAGTTGAGTAGCATGAGGTTCGGTACTCGTAAGTAAGGGGCATGAGATTTCAACTTATAACTTGTCAAGCATATCCTCTTAGTTGTGTCACTTTAACCTTAATCACCTAAAGATGCTTATGATAGGGGCAATGAGAGCTGAAAGCTAATAAGTACCATAATTTTTGGAAGCTCTTTATGAGACTTGAATCCCTGCTTCCTTCTAAGAAGGACTTTCTTTTACTTTTATGTTGAGTCTCCATCTTCTATCTTTATGCACCTATTAAGAGAGCATAGTGGACATTCTTAGTTTAATGTGCATTGTCCCAAGACTTGTTGATTGATGCATAACTTTGATATTGCTTGTTCTTAAACTATTTGTATGTAGTCACCCTTATGAACTTTGAAGGTGTCCTATGCATTTATGTTTTGCTACTCTATGAGGGGCAAGCTGAATACCATTCTCATTATGCTTTCTTTATGTGAAACAAACAAACGTCTTGCAAAGCATTGTTATTCATGAATCTTTTGTTTGTGCCTTTTCATGTTACAACATAGTTGCTATGTATTATTTTTAGAACTCTATCTTTCATGATTCATGTTTAAAGTACCTTAAATCCAGCTATTAATGCTTTTACAATAATGATGATCAAGATTGTGTTGTCTGCATGTCATCTAAAAAATTATATTGTTTTGATCATTTACCTACTCGAGGACAAGCAGGAACTAAGCTTAGGGATGTTGATACGTCTATAACGTGTCTATAATTTTTGATGGTTTCATGCTAATAATATGCTTTTGACACTCCTTTTTGTATAAAGTTTATGATTTATTTGTACTAACCTACTAATAGTTTCAAAAGTGCACAATGTTCTTGTTTTACACTTTGATGTGTAGGAATTACGAAGAATACAAGTGGAAACCTTGTTGGAGTCAAATTGGGATTTTTCCAGAAATCTGTCTCCGAACTCTTTTTGAAGATGGTCACGTTTCGGGTCGAATACGGTGTCAAACAGAAAAATCTTCAACTACAAAGTTGTTGGACATTTCGCGACAAACATTCTCGACATAAAATTTAGTTGATTCCGACTCTGGACGGGCCTTCTAGGCCCGATTTACTGTAGCCCAAGATGGGGTGACGACTATAGCCCAAGATGGGGTGACGGGAATCCGAGAAGCTATATAAAGGGAGGAAACCTAATTCTCCCAGGGAATCTCCACCCATGAATTTGCAGCCACCAAAGCCACGTTTTTGCCTCCCCCATGGATCCCATCTCCATGGGGGAGGGCTCCCAAGAAGCCATGAAGGAAGGGGCTAAGGGGCGGTGCTCCCCCATGATACCGGCAGTGGGGAAGGAGTCCCCCGTGCCGCCGCTGGTGCTTCCACCGCCCTCTTCACCATCTTCACCGCCATCTCCATCACCTAATCCTCCTAGTATGCAGTGGTTCATCATCCCACACACCTCTGTACCGTCCGATGTGAACATGGTGTTTGATGCTATAAGTTATAATCCTATGATCTATGTCATGTTTGTGTAGTTTCTTTGTTCTTAGATTGAATGGTTGAACGTCTTTGGTTCATTAGAGTTGTATGTTGATATGGTACAGTCCTTTGGTGTCCATTATATTTGTGCGCGCATGGATTAAACATCATAGGGTTTATAGTATGTGTAAAAGGAAGGGGGGAAGTTCTACCGGAGTGACAGAAACCTGAGGACGCGAATCGGAATATTGCACGTATGGGAGTAAGAGGACCATTAAACTTAAGGCTATGGTTGGGGAAACCTTAATGCATTGATTAGTACTTACGGATGTTTGCTAACAATCCAATCATATAACACATGTAATTCCAAGTAGTGAAGCACATGTATATTTAGCCTCTCCCACATAGAAAACTTCATCGAAGACAATGAACCTGATCTATTCGCTATTTAAACTTGGACAAAGCCACCACAATTACCACCACTACTCCATACTCACGGTTCTGTTAGTTTAGTGTATTTTATTGCTGCAGCAATTAGCTTTACTTTCTTGTTATTTATTATCATGCAAAGCTATCTCTATTACTCGTATTGTTGCTCTAGTTTTATTTCCTAGATAATGCAAACGTTTAGTGTGCGTAGAGTTGTATTAGTGGTTGATAGAACTTGAGAGAATATTTATCCTACCTTTAGCTCCTCGTTGGGTTCGACACTCTTACTTATCGAAAAGGCTACACACGATCCCCTATACTTGTGGGTTATCACCCTCTCTCTCAAGTACAAGTAGTGGCTATAGGGGTGTATTGTCTAGGAGGTCGAAGATCGTGGAGCGAGATGAAGAACGTCTTCTCCTTCTTCTCCAGATCTCTTCTTTCTCTCTTCTAGATGGTGTGGCGGCTGCTGTGTTCTGTTTTTGTCCCCCGTCCCTTCATGGAAGTTGTCCCTTTTGACAAGACAGAGGCGGCGGCAACTATACAGCGGGAATTATACGGCCATTCCCGTTGTATAGTTGGTCGTTACGCCGTCTATGAGCTCCCCTCGCGTGCTTCCAAAGAGGGACTTGCTTGTTTTCTCCAGAATATTGTATTTTTCTAGTTAAATCCTTATGTTAATGTTCAGAACCTGAAACACACATTAAAATCCAAGTTTTCTTTGCTACCAAAGTATTAGCATTAGGTAAAGCTAGAAAACAATCAAATTTGAGAGAAAACCATCAATAAAAGCCATAAAAATGTGTCGAATATCATAGCTATCACCTGCTCCTTCTGATACTGCTGCCGGTTTTGACCTAGATCATCTCCTCCTTGAGCTCCTTCTTGTGCGCTTGACCTTCTCCATCTTGTACTCCTAGCCAGCTCTTCACGAGGCTGCCGTATAGCCTTCTTCTTGTGGGTGAGCCGCTTGCTGCGACTTGTAGATCAGATCAAGTGAAAACTTGATATTCCCTGATGTTTTACCTTTTGCCTTTTATCTGTATTTGATGAAACTTGCCCCTAAGCTGATGATGATGTGCTGAAGCTAAACACTGGTGAGAATAATTACTAAATTTCCCCAGATTACCCTTGCTTAGTGATGAACTAAATAGTGCATCTCACTCTTACAATTTGAGAGCAACCTAATAAAACGAACCCCTTTCTTTTTGTTATATGCATGCTTTATTTCTCTTTTGTTTTGCAGGAGTAAAGAATAAGAAGATGAAGAAGAGAGATAGAATTTTAGATATAGGGTTTTCTTTTTTACTTATGATTGTAATCTTTCTTTTCCATTTAAACATTTGTAAGAACAATGTAACATTTGTATTATTATAATAATAAAGTTATTCTTTTCTATTGTTCTTTATTTTATTCAATAGTCATATTACTTATTCAATAAATGTTGTAAAATACTCTTATGAGTAACAATTGTAAATAATATTTGTTTCTTATTCTTGTAATATTCCTTTCTATTTGGATAGTTGTAAAGATAATGTAATTTATTATTATTGTATTAAAGTTAATTTTCCTTCTTATTCTTCGAAACTTGTAAATGATTGAATCATATTTATGTAATAAAAAATGTTATTATTTATTTGTAAATGAAATTCATTTATGGAACTCCTTTATTATTTGTCATTCATTTTCTTTTTAGTTTGAATTCAGATTTTTAATTTTGAATAGTTTTCCCCCAAAACAAAGTATTCAACAAAGGTCATGTCAAAATCCATAGCACTCACCTCGAATGAAGTAAACCCTAATTCATCGAGATTAGACGAATACTAACCACTCTATGCACACATCTAAATCTTGCCCTCTAATCCTAGGATGTTACACATCTACAAATAAACCAAGCTTTAATACCACTGACGGGATTCACAACATGGAAAACAAAATTTCTGTACGAGATGCCATTAAAAGAAGATCCAATCTACGAGATGCTAGAAACGAGAAGGTTTAGATCTATATACCTTGTAGAACATGAGCGGAAATGATCTAGAGACCGTGGATGATGTATTCATACTCTTCATGATCTGGTCCAATCCGAGCACCACACGAATGACACCTCCAAGTTGCGCACATGTACAAATTGATGTCGTATCCTCCTCCTTGATCCAGCAAGAGAATGTGGGGAGGTGGATGAGATCCATCCCAGTAGCACGATGACGTGGTGGTGGGTTTATGGTAGATCTCTGGTAGAGGAGAGGACTATATGGGAGAGAGAGAGAGAGGAGGAAGGGGTTACCAAGGCTTGAGGTGCTGCATCCCATCCCTCTCCTCCCTCTTATATAGGTGTGGGGTCGCCAAGCCTTGCCCTCTCCAAGTTGATGTGGGGCGGATGATGGCCTACAAGTGCACATGTTCGTCAGAGATTGTATTCGCGGAAGTATTAATTCCAGTTTTTATATCGATCCCAATAAGAAGCATAAGAAAGTGTTTTTATGCGGTGTTTCTGTCACACCCAAGGTGTCACAGGTTTTGAGTGACTTGACTACAAAAGTTGACGGTGGAAGTGGTGAGTAAAAGATAGAGGAAACTTGCTTAGGAAATAAGTAAATTGCATAAAAGTAAAGATGTGAAAGGTGTGTAAAGGTCCTGTAGTTGAGAAGTTAGGCGTGGAGAGAAACAATTCATGGTGATAGTGAAAGTGCCAAATGGATAAAGTGGAATAAGTGATAGTGATATTTCTTATTTATAAGTGAGTAGGCAAGCAACCCATATACCGACTAGGATTCCTCATGGCCAATTCTTCCCAGTCCCAATGACCCGTCTTCCTGTTACCGTGACCATGGTCAACACATTAATTAAGATCTTGCGACCGGATCAAGGCTTTAATCTTGATGGTTCCTTGTTATCCTCGAGTAGTACTAGCTCTTCATTGATATCGGCTGTGTCACTCGGGGGGTCGCCGAATTACTAGCATACAAGTTCATACCTATGAGATCTTTGGATCATGTTACCTAGGCCCTTAAATTAGATAACAAGCATTAGGCAAACATAGATAATCATTCTCACTATTAAATAAACACTACAATGATCACAAATGGATGGATTTAAAAGAGGCACAACACATCTCACCAATCCCCTACATCTCCCATTCCTATGGGGATTTACTCAGACATGAGAGGAAGACAAATCAAAGGCATAATTGTATTGCAAGTAAAAATCGTCTTAAAGTTATTGTAGCAAACCACAATAGCGATTAAAGATTAAATCAAATACAAACCTAAGGTAGATCAAATTATCAAACCCTAATCTTACAAGTGCCAATCTATCTCTCTCTAAGTAATTCTGGGAATGATGGTGGAATATGTGGTTTAGAGGTTGGAGATCATCAAGGAACAAGGTGAAGTTCTTCTCCTCTTCCAGATCTGATCTACCCCTCTGGATGGCTTGTGGCGGTTGTATCTTCTGTTCTATAGTTCTTCTCGTCTCCCTCTTCACGAAAGTTGCTTGTATTGATATAAGGAAGGCATCGGCGTGTAGTACGGGCAGGTGGTACGTGCGCGTCCTGGCCGTACTGATGGTCATTATGCATACTAGACGCCTTCAATGAAAGCAGCTCCAATTGGGGATTGACTTCTTTGGGTGCATTTAGCCTATAAATGCTATTAGATCTCCAATAAATGTTCATTACCTGAAACCTATCACAAGAACCAACGATTCGCTTATTGTGATGTTAACATTAGTAGAAAAGGGTAATCTTCAGTGAAATCCGGCAATAAACAAGAGAAAAATAAATTGTTAAAAGTGATGAAATTTGGAGCTATCAACATCCCGAAGCTTAGCAGTTACTCGTCCTCGAGTGACAAAGCTATAATGAGTAATAGCGAAGAATTGAATCAAGATGAAAACTTGCAAGTTCGAGGTTGTATCATATTCCATTGTCCCAATTCCTACAACATTGAACACGAGCATAATATATCTGAACAATTGCACTTAAGCTTAATTCCTAAACGCAAGTAACTCGCTAGATAATAGTTCTTATAACTCAATGAGATTGTTAAAAATTTGGCAAGGCTTTGCAAATCAATTTCTTTTAGCGCATGTCTTATTATGAGAGTGAAAATGTTTTAAGCGAGGTCACCTGAGTCAAAATTAAGGGTGCACATGTAAATGTCAAAAGAAGGATAAACTTAGAGCTTTTTCATTAACACCCACTTTGATAATCGCGGCTATCAAATACATCTTCTTTTTCTTACCTATCAAGAACTCTAATTTTACATTTTAAATGGTGAAGTGATGCCAAGGATCAAAAGTACCGAAAGTTTTTCAGCTCATATTTTGGTGATAAAATTTTCTTTCTTTCTCAAGGATCAACGAATGTTTCTTTTGTAAACGTCTACACAACCTGTTTAGAGTATCGATAATTTTTCCCATATAGCAACACGTATGCCACTCATGCCCTCAACTCATAGCCGAAATCCTAGGTTATACCATATATTGTTCAACAACTCATCCCAAAGGTGTGTATTTGAAACAAAGTACTTTTATTTCCTTCTTCTTTATTTCCCTTTTTTACAGCAGGTCAATACATGTTTTGGCATCTGCCTCTCCCACTATAAAAACTTTGTTCTATCAAACAATTCTTTTTCAGAAGGTATCATCAAGTCAACGATCAGTATGTGGGGTTGAGCATTACTAAGATTAAGCCCTTAAGACAAAAACATGGCACCAAAGTTGTCGATAGACACTTTCTCTTATTCTTAAAAGTTTAGAATTAAATCCAAGGGGAAGTTTTTCAAACTAATATTAATTGTCAAAAGTCTTAACCAAAGAGGTGAAAAAAACCTTTGAGATCAAGTCCTAAAAGATAACGAATTAAGCGTGGAGTCGAACTCAAGTGCAACCGAACAGACATAAAATGTTCATGAATAAGCTTACAAGGAGAAGGAAAATAGGAATGTGGTACCTCCTCTTGCTTGCTCGTCTCCTACTTGAGCCAACTCTTTGCGTTTGTCTCCATAACTCGATCACTAGAAGTGAGCATCCTACAGAAAATCAACAAGAGCCAAGAGAAATTTGCACAAATAAAATTGAAAGATAGTCAAATATTTTTGTGTTTTTCTTTTTATCAAATGCAAAACTAAAAGTAAACATGCATTGAAATAAAACAAATAAAAACAAGAAAGAAAAAATGAATGCAAAAAGATGGGAGTTGTTTAACCTCCCCAAGCTTAGGCTTTTTGCCCAGCTGGAATCAAGAGTCGCTATCATCGGGTGGTGGCTGCTGATATGGGAAGTTCGAGTAGCGGTTTGGAAAATTGGTCATGAACGATGTGAAGTCTTGGATGAGGTTGACTATGTTGGCGTCTGCATCATACAACGTGTTTTCTATGTTGTCAATGCGATGCACCACCTGGTCAAACTTGCCCCTCGGGACATAGTTGAATCCCGGTTGTGGTGGAGCCATACCTTGCGGTTGGTGATGGTGGAAAGGCTATTGGTGATGGTGCTGTTGACCATAATCTTCCTAGCCTGCACTATGCCAATCTTCTTCGCCTTGATCTTGCTGCTGTTGGTCAGCTGCTGCATTTTCCCAGATGGGGTGGCCTCCTTATGACACAGTCCTTCCTGAGAGGATCAATGTCTGCCAGAATTCCTCCTTAATGAGGACCCAACTCTATTTACCTGGCAAACCAAAAGCTTGGACAAAAGGAAGCAAAATATGGTGGAGATCACTGTTAGTCTCAAAATAAAACTGGTAAGCACGAAGGGAACATTCGGGTCTATAGACCCCCATGAACTTGGTGCTAGACATATGAGTGTCATCCAGGCTCTTACTGCCAACTACAACTCTTTCCTGTGGTAGGACAAATCCATTTGTGTAGGCGATCTCTGTGATTAACCCACCACAATGAATGTCCCCTGCGGAAGCCGACCTTTGACGGTGAAAGTGCTAGATGAGAAAAGAACCCAAGTTTACCTTGTGATCCATCTCTGGATGCAAGGCCATATGAATTACACTCATTTCGGGGCCTGCCATTTCCCCGACATCACCTTTCCCAAAAATATAATTAACAAGGAAGGTATGAAAATAACGGATAGTAGGATTTTTGGATAGTGGCGCTCTTTTTGCACAAATAATCAGTGTTCATGTGGACAGAAATTTTCTCCCAAGATTGCATTGCATCTATGTGCACATTGTCATTAATGACGAGTTCCCCCTCATGGGAGAATCCAAAACTATCACAAAATTCATAGAAGGAAAGGTTGCGGAGCTGCCCATTGAGTACAAAACTTTTAGTGCAATTACGCTCTTGGGCCTCGAGATCATCATGGAACGATGAAAGGAACTCGTACATGGCAAGCTTGTAGGTGTCGACGGAGAGGTAGGAGAAGTTGACCATGCCATCTTGCACAGTCATCTGCTCGAAGTCCTCCAAAAGACCCTTGCGGGAGAGGAACTCACGGGCTACCCACTCGGTGGGTAAAACCTTGTGGTTGCAAACCCTCTCATAGTCTCGGCTCATGGAAGACCTCAAACTGTCCACACTCTGAGCGCCTCTTCTTCAAACCCGGTGGCTTGGCAGAGCCCGAGGCTCCCGCCGTACCCGATCCCTTGCCCGAGCAGGAAATCCTTCCAATGTTATGCATTGTGCTGTAAAATTTTTGAAGAAAAATATAGGCATCAAGTTTCTATCACATGAACAAATGATTATAGGTAGAAGTTACAAATCCTAACATGAGAAATCAACAATAGTCTCAAAATACGATGAGCTCATCTAAATAGCCAATGTGATGAATTCAACCATGGATTTCAGAAAATATAGTGTGGATCAAATGAGAAACTTACCGATGTGAAGATTCCCTAACTTCAAAACACGAAATCAATGAAGAATAAAAGGTTCTAGGGCTAGGGTTTGAGGTGGAGAGTGAAAGAACAAGGAAAAAAGTGGAAGAAGAAGGAGGCTGGCTAGGAGCCAGCCGCTGGCGGCCTTTACCTGGCGACGCACTCGGTACGGGCACAACCCTCCCGTACCAGTGGTCGTCACCGTTGGATCAAAGTTAGGGTTCGAGATCAAACCTGATCGGTATGGTACGAGCGCGTGGTACGGGCCCAACCTAACCGTATTGTTGCTTGTTATCCATACGAGGAACCTTGGTCGACTTCATCGAGATTTGGTACGGGCACGCGGTACGGGCGTACCGTGGCTGTACCACCTCTCATTACCGGCACTGTTCCCTCTATTGAATTCGTCGAGACTCAGTACGAGCGTGTGGTACGATCGTACCCCGACCGTACCACTGCTCGTTATCTGATCTGAACCTTTTTCTTTTCTTCATTTTTCCCTTGCTTCTCAACTTAGCTAAGCTAAATTCTCTGAACAAACTCAAAACTTGAAATAAATTTATTCGAGCATACAAATAATAAAGTAGTAACATAAGGAAAATTTAAACTTAATTTATTGAGAATAGGTTAAGTCGCATTAAGTATTTGATTCTAGAGTTTTGATCAACCACTCCATATCATTGGTGTTTACCTCAAGCTGCTCTTTTTCTTCAGTCCTTGCTGCTTGAACACGCTTAGGCGATGGAACATATTTTCTATTGTGTTCCTGTTTCTTTGGAAAATATCGAACAATCTGATTATCATATATATTAAAGATAATCTTACCGCTAGAGAAATCTATGTTAGCTCCAGATGTGCTAAGAAAAGGTCTTCTAGGGATGATAGACAGTTTGTCATCCTCAGAAACATCAAGAATAATAAAATCAGTGGGTATGACATATTGGTCTATTCTAAGTAGACCATGTTTGATCATACCGACATGTTGTTTAGTTGTCTTATCCTCCATTTGTAAAGTTATTGATGTAGGAGAACATTCTCCAAGATTCAATTCTTAAATAGGGAATAAGGCATAACACAAACACCTACTCCTAAATCACAAAGAGCATTAAATATATTAGTTTTCCCTATTGCACAGGAGATGGTTGGTATCCTTGGGTCTCCAAGCTTAGTAGGCAGATTATCACCAAAGCTTGTCATTACTTCTACAGTCTTAGTTACCTACTTCTTTCTATTAACGATATCTTGCATAAACTTTTTATAAGTAGGAACTTGAATAGCATCAGTTAAAGGAAGTTCTAAACACAAGCTTCCTAGTGCCTCAACAAAAGAGTCATAAATAGCTTTATCCGATTCGTATTGATCTCGATTAGGATAAGAAATTTTCTTTTTAGTAGGTATTACGTTCTCTTTTACCTTTGCCATAGGTTCAACATTTTTTTGTTTTTCCTTACAGCTGATTTTTTGTTACCGGCGAGTTCCTCAGCAGGATGATAACTTTCTCTTCTTGTTCCTTTCTAAGATCGTCTTCTTCCCTTGAATCGATTGTCTCAGATTCTGAATCATATGGTTTATGCTTGTCCCCTGCTTCCTCTTCTTCTCTAGTTTTGGAAGCTTCATTCTCCCTTTTATGGGCCTCATAATCAATGTCATCCTGGGGAACAACTAAATCCTCTTCTTCTTGACTCATCTCCCGAGTCCCTCATGATTTTCTAGCTTGTTCTTCTTGATACCAAGGTGGTCCTTGTGGTTCCTGAGTTTCTGTAGCATGCCTAGTAATAATGTTAGTAGAAACAGTATTGAAATTTCCTTGGTTCAAAATCAAAGTTTGGGTTTCATTCATTTGCTCACACTGGGTTTTAACCATACTTAGATATCTATCGAGATGTTTTGTGTCTTGACCCAAGTCATCAAAGACTTCTGTTAGAACTCTTATATTCTTTTCTTGTGTCATAAGAAATTTATAGTTTTTCTCACGGAATTGATTCAGTTGATATTTAAACTTTATTCTCTTTTACAAGTTCCAAGGCTATACCTTTTTCTTCCATGGACTTTTTGACTTCGGGTATAAGATCTGGTGGTATGTGAATCATAACTTTTTGTGGTTCAATATCCACAACTGGATTGTATTGTTCATCATTAAAGGATCTTATCTCAAAAGGATTAACACATTCCGGCAGTGTCAAGTTGCATATGGCTCCTCCTCCAAATAGATCAATCATTTCTTTTGTCTCGTCATTAAGACCATTATAAAAATATTGAATAACCAAGTCCTCGTGAAAACCGTGATTTGGGACTTTCATAATCATTACATAAAATCTATTCCATGCTTGATAAAAGTTTTCTCCAACTGTTTGAAGAAAGTTTGTTATACTTCATTTGATCTGCATGATTTTAGTGAACGTGTAATATTTATGCATGAATTCTCAGATGCAATCTTCCTAGCTTTTTATAGTATGATTGGGTAATGATTGTAACCAAGCAAAAGCATTATATTTCAAAGACTAGCAAAAGAGTTTAAGAAGTACAAACTCTATTGGTAATCTTACTAGTTTAAGAGTATCGCAAAGGTCATAGACCCTTGTCAAGTGGTCACTAGGATCTTCCTCTTCTTTTCCTGCAAAAGCAATTTCTTTTATCATATAAATTAACCCCAGATATATTTCAAATTCTTAGCCGTCAAGTTCAGGACAAAGAATAGGCATTTTACTTAAGTGCCTAGATGGATTCCCAAATTCTCTCAAAGGTAGCTCAGGTTTGGCCCCTCGGGTGATGGTCAAATCCGCTATCAATGGAATCAAGCCGTTCACGTCTACAGTACGTGAATTAGTAAATCTTTTAATAAATTCTAGACTTCTCTCGATCGGAACACGATCAATATATGGAGGTAAATAAGTTTTTCCTGATCGAGTGGTACCTCTATCTTCAACGGAGATCATGAATGGTGTCAAGAATTGATGTTGTCAAGAAACAACTCTTAGCGCTTAGATCCCCGGCAACGGCGCCAGAAAATATCTTGATGGCCTGCAAGTGCACAGGTTCGTCAGAGATTGTTTTTGCGGAAGTATTAATTCCAGTTTTTATATCGATCCCAATAATAAGCCTAGGAAAGTGTTTTTATGCGATGTTTTTGTCGCACCCAAGGTGTCACAAGTTTTGAGAAAATTGACTACAAAAGTTAATGGTGGAAGTGGTGAGTAAAAGATAAAGGAAACTTGCTTAGGAAATAAGTAGATTGCATAAAAGAAAAGATGCAAAAGGTGTGTAAAGGTCCTGTAGATAAGAAGTTAGGCGCGAAGAGAAATAGTTCATGGTGATAGGGAAAGTGCTAAATGGATAAAGTGGAATAAGTGATAGTGATATTTCTTATTTATAAGTGAGTAGCCAAGCAACCCATATACCAACTAGGATTCCTCATGGCCAATTCTTCCCAGTCCTAATGACCCGTCTGCTTGTTACCACGGCCATGGTCAGCGCATTAATTAGGGTCTTGCAACCGGATAAAGGCTTTAATCTTGATGATTCTTTGTTATCCTCGAGTAGTACTAGCTCTTCATTGATATCAGCCGTGTCACTCGAGGGTCACCGAATTACTAGCATACAAGTTCATACCTATGATATCTTTGGATCATGTTACCTAGGCCCTTAAATTAGATAACACACATTAGACAAATATAGATAGTCATTCTCACTATTAAATAAACACTACAACGATCACAAATGGATGGATTTAAAAGAGGCACAACACATCTCACCAATCCCCTACATCTCCCATTCCTATGGGGATTTACTCAGACATGAGAGGAAGACAAATCAAAGGCATAATTGTATTGCAAGTAAAAATCGTCTTAAAGTTATTGTAGCAAACCACAATAGCGATTAAAGATCAAATCAAATACAAACCGAAGGTAGATCAAATTATCAAACCCTAATCTTATAAGTGCCAATATCTCCCCCTCTCTAAGTAATGATGGGAATGATGGTGGAATGTGTGGTTTAGAGGTTGGAGATCATCGAGGAACAAGGTGAAGTTCTTCTCCTCTTCCAGATCTGATCTACCCCCTCTGGATGGCTTGCGGCGGATGTATCTTCTGTTTTATAGTTTTTCTCGTCTCTCCCTCTTCACGAAAGTTGCTTGTATTGATATAAAGAAGGCGGCGGCGTGTAGTATGAGCGGGGGGTGGTATGGGCGCGTCCCGACCATACCGATGGTCGTTATGCATACTGGATGCCTCCAATGAAAGGGGCTCCAATTGGGGATTGACTTCTTTGGGTGCATTTAGCCTATAAATGCTATATCTCCAATAAATGTTCATTACCTGAAAACTATCACAAGAAACCAAGGATTCGCTAATAGCGATGTTAACATTAGTAGAAAGGGTAATCTTCAATGAAATCCGGCAATAAACAAGAGGAAAATCAATAGTTAAAAGTGATGAAATTTGGAGCTATCAACATTCCCAAGCTTAGCGGTTACTCGTCCTCAAGTGACAAAGCTATAATGAGTAACAATGAAGAATTGAATCAAGATGAAAACTTGCAAGTTCGAGGTTGTATCATATTCCATTGTCTCAATTCCTGTAACCTTGAACACGAGCATAATATATCTGAACAGTTGCACTTAAGCTTGATTCCTAAACGCAAGTAACTCGCTAGCTAATAGTTCTTATAACTCAAATGAGATTGTTAAAAATTTGGCAAGGATTTTCAAATCAATTTCTTTCAGCGCCTCTCTTATTATGAGAGTGAATAATCGAGGTCACCTGAGTCAAAATTAAGGGTGCACATGTAAATGTCAAAAGAAGGATAAACTTAGAGCTTTTTATTAACACCCACTTCGATAATCGCGACTATCAAATACTTATTCTTTTCCTTGCCTATCAAGAACTCTAATTTTACATTTTAGATGGTGAGGTGATGCCAAGGATCAAAAGTATCGAAAGTTTTTTAGCTCATATTTTGGTGATAAATCAATAGTTAAAAGTGATGAAATTTGGAGCTATTAATATCCCCAAGCTTAGCAGTTACTCGCCCTCGAGTGACAAAGCTATAATGAGTAGTGGCAACCAAGGGAGGGGAAATTCCCCCTCCCATACACCCCCATGCGGCTCTCGGGGTTTGGGGGCACATGGGCCATGGCGCCATGTGGGTATTTGGTTCCCTGGCCCATGTAGGTCGGGGTGCCCCTCCACATGTCCATATGGTCTCTTTTAACATGTGGGCCCCCTGGTGGACCCATGTAACCTTCTAGAAGTTTCCCGATACAATACCGAAAAATTCCTGAACTTTTTCGGAACCCTAAAACCATCTTCCTGTATGTTTTTGTTTATCTGACCATTCTGAAGATCCTCGTGATGTCTTGGATCCCATATTAGATTCTGAATCATAATTCGATAACACCATCAAATATCTCATCAAACCCTAGCGACGTCGAACGTTAAGTGTGTGACCCTAAAGGTTCGAGAACATGTGGATATGATCGAGACAGCCTCTCCGATCAATAACCAATAGTAGAACTGCAGATGCCCATAATTATTCCCACATATTCTATGAAGATCTTTCATCGGTCGAACCATGATGTCGAGGAGTCGAACAATTCCATGTGCAATTCCCTTTTTCTCGTTATATGTAAATTGCTGGAGATCCGATCGCCGGTGTCACCATACCTAGTTCAATCTCGTTACTGGCAAGATCTCTTTAGTCGTTCCATAATACAATATCCTCGTGACTAAACTCATTAGTCACATGCTTGCAAGCTACTTAGGATGTTGTGTTACCGAGAGGACCCAGAGATATCTCTCTGTCATATAATAATAAATCCAAGTCTTGATCCATGCAACTCAACATCACCTTCAGAGATACGTGAAAACACCTTTATGATTATCCAATTACGAAGTGGCTGTTGATGCCCACAAGCTATTCTTCCGGTACCAGGGAGCTACGATCTTATGGTCTAAAAAAATGATACTTGACATTTAGAAAGCTACAACAATTAAACTTAGTGGCACAATCAAATGTTATACTTAGTTTTGAGTATGTCCATCACATCATTCTTCTAATGATATGACCTCTTTATCAAATGACGTTATATGTCCATGATTAGAAAACCTTAACCATCATTTAATTAACGAGTCCATCCATAAGATGATTACTAGGAACATGGTGTTGTATATGTAATCACACATGTATTTAGTGTTCGGTTGACAATTACAAGATGAAGAATAAACACTTACCATGAACATGAAATATACTAACAACTTTAATATTGCTTTTTGGGCATATTTCCAATACAATGTGTGAGTACTATACTGATGAAATATGTAGGTAAAACCGTGTGCGGAAATCTATGAACGTTTTATTTCTCTAATTCGTGTGCGATGTGTACGCGAGTTGGCGCGCCTGAGCTACGGGCAGAAGGTGGATATTTTGGCATGTAAAGGGATGTTTGAACCGCACACGAAGACTCCTTTCGTGTGCGATGGAGGCCTTAGTATGCCTGATCTGTGCTAGTGGTGTCTAGTTTTTAACGCATAAATTAAAGAACGCATGATGTAAATTACATCACTTTTGGATGAGATTAACTATGACTATTCATATGAGAAAATAAGAACTTTACATGAGATAAGGAAGCATAACTAAATCCCTTAAAAATTGTCTCAATAAGTGGGGCGATGCAATACACCTTAAATTCTGATTTTTTTCCTAAAAAAATACGCTTTATATCTAGGAAGGGAGGGCGTATAGTATAATTGCCCAAGATGAATAATCAAAATAATATGTCATACTCCCTCCATTCGAAAATACCTGGATTGAAATTTTATTCAGAATTAGTCTACGGTCTGGTATATGAGGGCCCACCTTGCTAATTAATAGCGTATGAGGAGTAATAGAACGCACGCATCCGAGGCGACCAACCCAATGTCCGCACAACTCAGCTAAAATCACAACTCCCATTGGCCGGGTGCATGCAATTTTGCATGGCCGTATTTGATCTTTCGTTGGTAAAAGTTGAGGACGCTTTGTTTCCTGTGACACAGCAAGTCTACTAGCAATAATTAATGTTTTGCTAAATTGTCTAAGATAATCTAAAACATTGAGTATTTCAGAACGGAGGGAGTATATAATTATACATGGCCTCCTTATCTCAAACTAATAAGATATTCGGGGTCCACCAAGAGCGGAAGTTTCTCTAGGGCGATCGGGGGCGATCGTGCGACCACTAGGGTTTTCTGCTTCGAGGGTGGTTTCTGATCGGCGGCGGATATGATCTCGACGGCGAGTGTGATCTGCGCGCAGGTGGGAGTTTCTCGACCCGGGCTTAATCACTCGTGGAGTGCCTAAGCTAGGGTCCCATGGCATCTTCGTCCCGCACGCCGACAAAGGATGGGCGCCCTTCCAGGACACCATCGCGGTCGCCGGCGAAGGGGGGAGCAGAAGATCTTGCTGCAGGGTTGTCGGCCAGACTGGGCGATCTATTGCTGACGGACAAGGAAGCAACATGCCTCGTAATCAAAGGTATTGAATCTGCCAACGTCCCTCGCCTTAGATGGGCAGTTGTAGGGAAGGTCTGCTCTCCCAGGAGGCTTGTGATCGGGGCTTTGCAACGTGCAATGGAAAGGGCATGGGACTTCACCGGTCTGCCCAATTCAAGGATATTGGAGACAACTGCTTTGTGACTCGGTTCTCGTCGGAAGGAGATTGGAAGCGCGTGTTGAAAAATGGGCCTTGGCAACTCGATTTCAATATAGTGTTGCTGAAGGATTATGATGGCTCTGTCCGTCCTTCCAACATGGTGTTCGATAGCCTGGATATCTGGGTGAGGGTACTTGATTTACCATTGGACATGATGAACAAGGTGTACGGGGAGTTAATTGGAGGATGGATTGGCAAATTTATCTCTATTGAGGTCGATGAGGAGGGGTTTGCATGGGGTAAGGATTTGAGGATCAGGGTTGCCATTAAGGTTGACCAGCCACTCCTGCGTGGTGTCACTCTGAAAGCTACTGATGATGAAGTGGAGGGTAGGTGGTTTGATCTGAAGTACGAAAAGGTTCCTCATTTCTGTTTTGATTGCGGCAAACTGGTTCATGATGAGGATGGATGTAGTGCGGTGAAAGAGGAGGTAAAGCAGTGGGGGAAATGGCTCCGAGCCTCTCCGCGAAGGAGTCAGAAGCCCCCTCCACCGCCCCGGCCATCAGTTTCTACTAGCAGTTTTAGCAGCAATGAGGGGGGGAGGGTGCGTGATATCCCTCCTCGCAGGAACTTGTCTCGTGATTATGAGTTCTCGAGCTCATCCCGCACTGGTGGGATTGAGAGTCGACGTGAGACAGGAGATGTTTCAAGTCCTAACAAGAGCCACAGGGCTAGGACAGATGCGGATCGGTCAGGAAAGGAGCTAAGGAATGATTACAGGAAGAAAAATTCTGCTGGCACCTATGTCCGGAAACCTCGGGCACCGGCGACGGCTGACGCTGGGCTCCAGACCCATGTACCACCGGGTACGTCTAGCAGGAAACGTGGAACCAAGCAGATTTGGCAGCGTGTTTCAGTTCAGGTGGTTGGAGAGGAGGTTTCAGAAGCTGCAGGCAAGAGACAGAGAACCAACTTATTTTTTTGACAGACTTGAAGAGACTTTGGCGGACCCTGCGATGCGGGGCCGCCAGGCACAATGAATCTCTTGTCCCTAAACTGTCGCGGACTGGGGTTGGACGCGGCAGTGGGGGAATTGAGGGATCTGATAAGATCCTACAACCCGGTGGTGGTGTTCTTATGCGAAACAAAAAAGAAAGGGAAAGCTATGAATAAACTGAAATGGAGCCTCGGCTTTAAGCATGGAGTAGCTGTGGACTGTACGGGGAAGAGCGGGGGTTTAGCTCTCTGGTGGCGGGCAAAATATGGAGGTTTAGCGGCATTTATGGCGAGCCAAAGACCGAGCTGAGAAGGAGAACGTGGGACGCGATCAGATTTCTGAGATCGCACGATGACCTCCCGTGGCTTTGTGCCGGTGATTTCAATGAGGTCCTATCACAAGATGAGCAGCTAGGTGGAAATGCGAAAAGTGAGACCAATATGTCAGCCTTCAGAGACTGCTTGGAGGAGTGTGAGCTGACGGACCTGGGATACAAGGGCTATAAGTATACATGGAATAACAAACGTGATGGTGAGGCCAATATTCAAGTTAGACTGGACAGGGGGACAGCGACGCCGCCGTTCGTCAGTGTTTTTCCGGGCACACAAGTTGAGCATATTATGACTGAGGAATCGGATCATATGGCTTTGCTGGTGCGTATTTCTGATGGCAGCCAAATTCCTCAGCTCCGAAGATCACGGGGTTTTTCGTTTGAGGAAATATGGACAAAGCATGAAGAATATGGTAATATGATCCAGGCTGCTTGGGAGAAGAATGGTGGGGAGGTTCGTAGCATAAATGATCTTTGGAGACGGCTCCATGAGATGACTGATGATATGAAATGCTGGAGTTTTGAAACTTTCGGCTCGTTAAAGCAGAGATCAAATCACTTAGGAGCAGCCTGGAGGCTGCACGTGCCGCAGAACTTGTCTCGGGATTCTCACTGGAGGTACGAGCGATTGAGAAAAAGCTACATGACCTGTATGAGCGAGAAGAAATAATGTACAGACAAAGATCTCGGAAAGAATGTTAAGAGCTGGTGATCGTAACACTAGGTTCTTCCAAAACCGTGCTTCGCATAGAAAAAGGAAAAATACTGTTCGGCCCTGCGTAAGGACGATGGCTCCTTGTGCAACACGGATGCTGGGATGAGAGAGATGGCACAATCATTCTACAAATCGCTGTACCTATCTGAAGGTTCTGCACAGGCTGAGCGTATACTCAATTTAATAGATACGGTCATCGATGTGGATATGAACGAGGGACTCACTGGACCCTTCTCGGATAGTGAAATTGAGACTGCTCTATTTCATATGGGGCCAACAAAAGCTCCGGGACCTGATGGTCTACCCGCTCTTTTCTTCAAGAGACACTGGTCTCTTTTAAAACCGTCCGTGTGCAAGGCTGTCCGAGACTTTCTTGAAGGGAAGGAGTGCCCGGAAGATTTCAACGACACAGTGATGGTGCTTATACCGAAGGTCAACTCACCGGAGTGGCTTTCACAGTTCAGGCTGATCAGCTTGTGCAACGTCTTTTACAAAATTGCGTCGAAAGCTATCGCCAACAGACTAAAAAGGTTCCTTCCAATTTTAATTTCGGAGGAACAAAGTGCTTTTGTGCCAGGAAGGTTGATTACGGACAATGTTCTTGTGGCTTATGAGTGTGTACATGCTATCAGAAAAAGGAAAAGGAAGAAACCATTATGTGTTGTGAAGCTTGATATGATGAAAGCGTACGATCGCGTTGAATGGTGTTTCCTAGAGAGAATGATGGGGTTCTCACCCGCATGGGTAGAGATGGTCATGAGATGTGTCAAGACCGCGCGATTCAAGGTAAAGCTCAATGGAGGGTTCTCCGAATCCTTCGTGCCCTCCAGAGGTCTGCGGCAAGGCGATCCCCTGTCGCCCTATCTTTTCCTGTTTTGTGTCGAGGGCTTCTCTGCTCTTTTGAGGCAAGCACATGCTAACAGGAAGATTGAGGGTGTCTCTTTCGGGACGGGTGGGCCGACTGTTATGCACCTCCTATTTGCGGATGACAGTGTGGTGTTTCTGGATGCAAGTGCATCGAGCATGACAGCGCTTAAAGATATTCTACGAGAGTATGAAGAGTGTTTGGGGCAGAGAGTCAATATGCAGAAATCTTCTATCTTCTTCGGTAAGGGCTGCACTCAGCAGACAAGAGATGACATAAAGGGGTGATAGGGATTGCGTGTGAAGCTCTATCCGAGAAGTATCTTGGGCTCCCCACGGTTGTGGGCAGATCGAAGGAGGGCGCTTTCAAGCACATCCCAGAACGATCTTGGGGAAAAGTCCATGGCTGGAAGGGCCAAGGCCTATCGATGGAAGGGAAAGAGACCCTGATAAAATCTGTTTTGTAGGCTGTTGGTACTTTCCCTATGGGATGTTTCAGACTCTCAGATAGGATGTGCACCTCCTTGCAGTCGATTGCATCAAGGTTCTAGTGGGGTGCTGCGGATGGTGAAAGGAAAGTGCACTAGATAAGTTGGGACATAATGTGTGTTCCAAAAAAGAAAGGAGGCATGGGGTTTAGGAACTATTCAGTTTTTAATCAGGCGCTCTTAGCCAAACAGGCCTGGAGAATTCTCACAATACCTGATTCTCTTTGTGCTCGTACCTTGCGTGCTCGGTACTTCAAGGAGGATAGCATTTTGACAGCAAAATGCCCGAAGGGTGCTTCCTTCACGTGGAGGAGCATCTTGTTCGGTAGAGATTTGCTGCGTGAAGGCTTGATTTGGAGAATCGGCGGGGGGATGACGTGCATGTGTGGGAGGACAACTAGATCCTTAGAGCTAGAAGGAAACGTCCACTGGGACACAAGCCAAATACGAGTGTGAAGCTGGTCAAAGAACTACTCCTGCCGGATGGCCACGGCTGGAATGTCTAGAAGCTCAATCAGCTTTTTTTTGAAGGAGATGTTGCTGATATTGTGAGTATACCCATAGGTTGTGCTGGATCAAGGGATTATGTTGCATGGAACTACACCAAAAACGGGGTTTTCACGGTCAGATCGGCATATCACCTCAAAATGCAGCTGAATGCGGTTAATGCGGGCCGACCGAGTGCTTCAACCTCTGTGGATGAGCATAAGGGGTGGCTTTCCCTGTGGGCAGCGGATGTACCAGGCAAGGCCAAGATACACGCATGGAGGTTGGCAAAGAACGGGTTAGCAGTTGGCGAGGAACTGGACAGAAGGAACATTAAGAGAGAGGTCAAATGCATTGCTTGCAATAGAGATGAGTAGCTGTTGCACCGATTCTGGAGGTGCCCTCACTCAGCTAAGGCCTGGGAGATTGCTCGAGAACTGACGGACCTATAGCTCGCTGAACCGCCGAACCGTGGGCATGGAACTAGTGATCTACAGGGCTGGTTCTTAGACTGGATTGGGAAGCTGGAGGCTAAGGAGCTGGCTGTGGCGCTCATGGTTACTTATCAACTGTGGCTGGCTCGTAATGCGGCGAGGGAGGAGACAGTTATTGAGGATCCTCGGGAGGTTGTCAGGCGTTCCCTGTTCTTGATTGAAGAATGGGCATGTCTGAACAACCACACCCCCCCTCCCCGCCCTACGGTGGCAGAACGCTGGCAGCCACCGGATGAGGGTTGGCACAAAGCAAATGCGGACGAAGCATTTCATGCAGATGATGGTCATGGAGGGTGCGGTGTGGTTCTTCGGGATCACCATGGCGGTTTCTTGGCAGGAGCTGGCCATTTTTTAACCTCTGTTCCAGACCCTGAACGTGCCAAGCTGTTCGCCTGTAAGAGGGCGCTGAACCTGGCTAAGGAGATGGGAGTTCTTCAGGTGTACTTTGAATCGGATTGCCTGGGGGCTGTAACAAAGCTGCAACGAGCTGAGATCGACCGATCCGTGAATGGGCCGCTGGTGGAAGAAATAAAAGATCTGCTGCGAAGTTTCGGTGACTTCAAGGTCAGACATTGTCGCCGGAGTTGCAATACTGCTGCGCATGTCCTGGCAAAGCATAGCTGCGTGAATAAAGTGTGTAAGACTTGGTCGGGTCATCCACCAAACTTAATTGAACTCGCCCTGGCTTCGGAGTGTGCCGGCTAATCTAATAGAATGCAGCGGTTTATCTCAAAAAAAAAAGATATTTGTCCATTGGCATGGATAAAGACAATGTGAGTTGATGAAGATTGCACTTGGTAAAGCTGTATAGACAGTCACTACAAATAGTATATTAATGTACTTCCTCCGGTCAAATGATAAGTGACTTAAATTTGTCTATATTTGTATATACCTATACAATAAACTACGAATAGATACATGCAGATCTATCTAAGTCACTTATTTCCGGGTGGATGGAGTAAAAGAGATTACAACAAAGGTAAGTATACAGACCATAGCCACATTATCTGCATGGCTGGTTGTGTAAGTATATATATGGGCGCAAGTAAATTTTTATTTGATGTACAAAATAGTAGTGGAGTTGCATGATGAGGTATTTTCATTTCAAGTATTTGTGGAACCAGTCGAGCATCAAGGCAAGCGCCTGCTCAGCTGTCTTGACTTCGAACGGGTTGGTAACATTGTATCTGATTGCAAAGCCATGCGACACTCGTGGAAAGATCTTTGCATAGTACGGAATCTGCAACAAGTGAAGTCGTATGAGGATCTTACTAGCAGTTTTTTTATTTTTGTTGAAGAGTATTAAAAAAATGTTCATGTTAACAGCAAGAAACCTAGAGCCTCACTTTTCTGGTTAATCTACAGCTACATGTCTGAAACTTGGTTGTACAAGTGTTAAACTGCCAAATGTTCTGGTACCAGTTAAACCTTCCAAACTACATCCGGATGATTTTATCTTCCATGTTTATTATTTAAGTTTTAGTTATTCTAGTTGAATCTCCTGTTTCGTCTTCTCAGGCTGAGTTACAGGTTATGATGCATAGCATAACAAGGCAAAGTACAAGCATCCTGCATTCCCTGTCAGTTATTCCATTCAAATGTCTGCAGTGGAAGCACCAGGAACTCACCTCACTTCTTTGACGCAAGGTATGCACAAGCCGGTACACCAATTTTGGTGGTGTAGAGGTGTCATTCTGAGCTCCAATAATCTCAATGGGGTTCTTGATTTCTGAGTGGCAGTTGAGCTTAGAATCAGAAGACAGGTCTAGTTCTTCACCAACAAGAGTACCAAAAGGTTAAAAAAAAGCTCACCTTTCATATCGTCAACAGTGATTGCGTAAGGATGGGAGATGACAACTGAATCTACCTCGTTTGTTTTCGCCACCTCCACGGCGACTTTCCCTGATAGTTAAATTCAGTACAGGAAGAAAGTATCAACAGAAAAGTTCTCCCTGAACAAGGATAAAATAATCCTATCCGCATAATTTTTTATTTTCATCTGCAGGGTTTATTATTATTGGTGTATCAAACAATATAAACATATTTTCTTGTTTTGGTTTCACTCACCGCCCCAACAATAGCCTCCAACTCCAACAACATATTTTTGTCCCTTTTTCAAAGCCGCGAAGATCGGTTTTGCATCTTGAGCTGCCTTTACCTGTAAGAAGGATCATTTTGTATGCTTAAAATGACAAGGTAAAACGAATTTGAAGCGAATTGTTATACTAGTAGATAAAATTAATTTACCGGAGAGTGAGCCTGGAGCCACTCTGTAAAGTTAATACCATCAATGTAAGGTTGTCCATTGAATAAATCAGGCACCACAACATAGTACCCAGCTTCACCAACTTTGTCGGCAACTTTCCTTCATTTCAGTGAGCCAGAACAAAGCATAAGACTTTTAATATAATTTAAAGAACAATCATATCTTAATAATGTTTTTATCAGTCTGTGGGCTTCTTTTCCTTGCTTTACAAAAGAAAAGGACAAACCGAAACTTATGGTAGGCTGAACTGTACCAGTACGCAGGAATGAGAGAAATTATAGTTCTTCTCTTGTCAGGGTTGGTGAATTGGCAAATTTTAACTGGAGCGGAAGGTTACTAAATGCCCTAGGTAGCTAAGTTTCAGATTGTAGCACTGCATAGCAGGTACTAGTACAAACCTGCTCTAAATAGGCGATGTTTTTGGAAACGGTGCATTTGCGTGGATGGTCTCCACGAATAAATATCTGAGAGAATTCCAGTTTACCCTCTAAACTTGTCTCGAAGTTCAGTTTACAACTCTCAACAGTAATTTTTGTTCAACTCTCCTCACCTCGAAACTCTTAAAGCCATCTAGAATTACCCCTTTCACAATTTTATCAAGTTTGACCCGGCTTTTTGGCCATGGCAGTGGTTTTTCTTCCTATATACTCCCTCTATTCTACAATGAGTTAACATTCATGGAAAAAGGGTCAATGTGGCGAGAAAACCCGGGTAAAAACCTGTCAAAACGTTATAAGGATTAAGGAGTAATTATGAACGTTTTTAGAGTTTGGTGGTGAAAGTTGAGTTAAAGAGGTTGTAAAGTGAATATTATGACCTCTTGTAATTATGTGATACACTTGGTAACTACTCCCTCTGTTCTTAAATATATTTTTTTTTAGTTTTAGCTTGCTAAAAAGTCTTATAGTAAGGGAGTACTTCTCTATAGCATGTATTTCATAGTCGTTTATGTTAGAGTATTAGGTATATACGGTTGTTATGATAGTTTAGATAGAGTTAGGATCTGTTTACGTACAGTCCTAACTTGACTCGTACTCTAAGATAATCCTTTGTACGCATATATACTCTTTCATGGTATCAGCCTAATCGGTCCAAACCCTAGCCGCACGCTTCGGCCGCGCTGCCCCCGGGGGATCGATCTCCATGATCTCCGCCGGGGGGCGCGCGATCCGTACGCAGGGTTCGTCCGCCGATCCGTGATCGGCTGTCCTGTAAGTCTTTTTTTTCGATCTCTTGATCGGTTTTTTTTTGGTTTACCGATCTTAGATCGGATTGAGTCGCCCACCACCGTCGTTATCGTCGCGCCTCTACTCCGACCATCGGCATCGAGTATCTACACCACGCCCGTGCGCTTGACTCCTCCGCTGTTGCGCCTGCCTCGGCAGGCTGTCGCGGCCTCAGGGCAGGCTGCCGCGCACCGCAGACGGCTGCTACGCCTTCCTTGGAAGGCTGCCGCGCCCCCCTCGGATCGTCTTTGTCGTCATCGTCCGGGACTTCACCGACAACGCCGACATCGAATCCGATCCACGCGTCGTCCACGCCATGGCGCATACGGTGGAGTGTCGGCCTGATCAACCGATCACGCGCCTGTCTACGCCAAGCACGTCCCCGAGCACGCGCCTATCACCGATCAAGCTACGGGCTGCCGCTGTGTCGTCCCGTCAGGCCGCAGCGCCGCCGTCCTTGGTCCATGCTACTGGCTTCCAACGCGTCTTTCTTGGCGTGTACGTCGCTGGTGGCCTCCCAGCCGCTGCACCGACTTGCGCCCTGCAGCTATGCCGCCCCCTTAGGTCGTAGCATGGCTGCACGCAGTCTACTTCGCCGTCCTCGTGCATCGACGGTCTCGGCTTTCACCGCGCCATCTCCTACGGCGCGGATCGCCGCCGTCTGCACATGATCTTCGTCACGTCGTCGGGTTTTTCTCGCCTACTTCGAGCACCGCCGCCGTGCTTCACAAGGTAACCTGCAGGGCGCCCTCTCGCCGTCACAGGTCCCGCCGACTACCCCATCGCCACTCCAGGCATCCATCATGACTACCCTAGGTCGCCGCTGTTTTCGCCGACTTCTACGTCTTCGTCCACTACAACTTCGCCGCCAACGTCATCGTCTCATCCCCGACTACACCACCTGCTACTCTACTCCGACAACCGCGGACAGCGACGACATCTCTTCCTTTGCCGTTCTGCGAGTCGCAGCCGCTCTGGAGGCTTTCTCTGTTAGTCTTTCTGACATGACGACAAGTTCATGATGGTCCCTGTCCCCGCACGCCTGGTACTAACAACACCGGGAGTGTCTTCGTCCTCGACGCGTTCCCGAGTTTGGCAAATTTAGATTGGCGCCTCGTCTTCATCGGCTTCGACAACGTCTTCTTCGGTATCGACCCCTCTACGACTGCCTCGACCGCATCACCGACGAGTTCTTTGCATACTCGGTTCTGGCAAAACTGGAGTGTGCGTTCGTCCCGACGTGCGCCTAGTTCTGGCAAAACTATGGCCGCACCTCGTTCTCGACGGCTCGGACTACATCGACTTCGGCATCGACACCCTCAACGACTGCCTCGACGCGTCTCCATTATCCTCCTCACGTGCTATGCGCATGCGGCTTCACATGCGGCTACCTCGACACCGGCATCCCCGACCACGACGATCCATCGCACGGCTACCTCGACCATGGCACCGTCTCACGCTCTCGGCTCTCTCGACATCGGCACAAGGGCTATCACCTCGCCTGAGAATCTCACCAGCTTCCTCTATAGTCCAAGCTACCGTGACGCGACACTGTCCACAACGTTCCCGCTCGGACTGCGGGAGGATGTTAGCCTACTGGACGGTACTTCGGTTTATCTCCAGTCTGACCGTCCGCGACGTTCCAGTTGTTCACGACGCTACCGCTACGACTGCGGGGGAGTGTTAGAGTATTAGGTATATACGGTTGTTATGGTAGTTTAGATAGAGTTATGATCTGTTTACGTATAGTTCTAACTTGACTCATACTCCAAGATAATCCTCTGTACCCCTATATATACTCGTCCATGAGGCTCAATAATATATCCATCATATTCTGCCAAACTCATACTTTTTCAGTTTAGTTCCGACATAATAGCAATTCATTTACATCATCGTTTTGTACTTGTATATACACGAGCTGTTGATGGATCCGTTTCACTTCGCAATTTTTCTTGTCATCAAGAGGGAAGAAAGGAGTACAGTAAAATTTGGTAATAAAGGAAATACGGCAAGAAGAAGCTCGTACCTAAACAAGGGCGCTTCGAATCCTGAAACAGAAAATAAAAACAGTGCACCAGGAAAACTAAGTTACACTCATATATAGCCGTCTCTTGCATATTCTCTTAAAATGCAACTTACCGTAGACGTCGGAGGCGAGGACGATTGCCTTCTTGGAGTGGACGGTGCCCCTGCTGCGGATTTGTACCAATCACCCAGTCAAAATCCTAGACTAATTTGTGGAAATCACAAAGCTGATGATCCGTAGGTAGGTAGATGCATGCACGAATACCATGTCAGATTCATAGCGGTGGAGACTACCCCTCCGATCCAAAATAAGTGACCCAGCTTTGTAAAGAGCACCTCTAACAGCTGCTCCATTTTGGACAATGGTGTTAGCGATACAATTGAGTACGCAGGTTCTGTCACATACGTTTAGTCTGTCATGTATGTTTAGATGGTAACATTTGACTAGATATAGAATCAGTTGTTTCCTTCTTTATCATGATTGTATACGATCGGATCCGTAGATAAGGATCACGATCGATCCCTCTCCTCTCGCTAATCGTTGTACCCTCCTCTATACTGATCACGTCCTTGTACGACATCTATTTAATGGGAGTCCAACCATCATTCCCAAAAACACCGCATATCATCATATGCTATCAGAGCCCCCATCATCGTAAACACATCTATGTGTCTCGCCCCTTTCCCTGCCGAAGCCATGACGAACCCTCTTGTTGGCCTCGGCGTGAGCGAGAAACTCACGAGGACGAACTATCTCCTCTGACAGTCCCAATTACTGCGTCCCATCCGTGGTGCTCGGTTGACAAGCTTCCTCGACGAGAAGACCGAGCCGCTGTCTGAGACGATCACCGTCGAGAAGGACGACAAATGAAGCAAGGAGGAGAAACCCACATACAATGCGGGGGTAGCGACAAACCAACAGGTACTGCCGTTTCTTTTGAGCACATTGTCGCATGATATCCTTGTCTCTATGATTCACATGCATACTGCTGCTGAAGTATGGGGGCGATCAAGGCCATGTTTGCCTCCCAATAAAGGACGCGGGTTTCAAACCCGTCGTGTCTCCTTCGCCAAGACGAGGAAGGAGAACATGACGACGGAGTAATTCTTCACCAAGATGAAGGGCATTGTCGACGAACTTGCTGCATCAGGCGAGTCGATTGATGAGGAAGAACTCGTGGAGTATCTCCTCGATGGCCTCGACGACACGTAAAACCCTCTCTTTGCCGCCATCGGAGTCAACGGCGGCGAGGGCCTCACCATCAGCAAGCTCTACGGTCAAGTTTGCGCCTATGATAACTACATCGAGCTCCTCACCGATGACATCGGTGGGAACTCCTCCATCAACTCCACCCAACGTGGACAAGGAGGACCACGAGGACGTGGTCACCATGGAGGACGCCATGGAGGCCGTGGCTACGGCAACCACGATCATGGTCATCATCAGTGTGGCGGTGGTGGCCGTCGTGGAGGAGGTAGGGACCGCAGGGACCGCAATTACACCACCTGCCAAATTGGCGGGAAGCCTGCGCATGAAGCTCAGAACTGCTGGCACCGCTACTCCGACGATGAAAAAGAAGAGGAGGATAAGGGTGCAAATTCTGCATCCTATGGAGTGGACACCAACTGGTACGGCGATACTGAAGGGGTTCCGTGGCATAAAACAAAAAAAAACCCTACACGAACTGATGGGTTCGTAGCATGAAAAACAAAAAATTTCTACCGCAAGAACGAACAAAACCCAGATCTAATCTAGATAAAAGCCAAGATCTAATCTATTAGACATGAGCAACGAGATAGATCTGTACTAACCCTCGTAGAACCGAAAGCGTTACGAGATTAGATCTCGGGGTTGATGTAGTCGATCACTTGACGATCTCAAGATCGTGTGGACGATCCTTCCGGCGCCGCGTTCCGGCAGCGCTTCCGCAGTCGGTCACACATGCGGAGTCGAAGCAGACCTTCCTCTCCCTGTTCCAGCGAGCAGCGGAGGTAGTAGATATTCTCCACGGAATCCCAGCAGCACGACGGTGTGGTGGTGGTGGTAGAGGAGAGAATTCTGCAGGGCTTCGCCTAAGCCGGAGCAGAGCGAAGGAAGAGGAGAGAGGCGGTGGCTAGAGCTTGTTATGAGAGAGGGCTAGGAGGGGGCGCCCCCTCCCTTCTATTTAAAGGAGGGAGGCGTGCCTGGGGAGGGGGAGTCCTAGTAGGACTCCACTCCTATGGCCAGCGGGTTGGGAAGGGGGGGAGGAGTCCTCCTCCCCCACGAATCCGTGTCTCGCCCCACATGATTTCCTTTGACCCTTTCTTGGTTTTCAAGCAAACACCAAGAACTCTTCTAGAACCTTCCAAAACATTCCGAAACCTTCTAGAATCTCCATACAAACACTCCGGAACATTTCCTAACTTAGAAAATGATCCCCAATATATGAATCTTATTCTCCGGACCATTCCGGATCTCCTCGTGATGTCCCAGATCCAATCCGAGACTCCGAACAACATTTGGTTTCCAACGCATATTCCATATCTACTTAAAACAACTTCGAACCTTAAGTGTGTCACCCTACGGTTCGTGAATATGCAGACATGATGAAGACACCTCTCCGATCAATAACCATCAGCGGGATCTAGAGATCCATAACGGCTCCCACATACTCAACGATGACTTCGTGATCGATAGAACCATTAACATACGAAACCAATTCCCTTTGTCACGCGATATTCTACTTATCCGAGGTTTGATCGTCAGTATCTCCATACCTAGTTCTACCTCGTTACTGATAAGTACTCTTTACTCGTTCCATGTTATGTCATCCCTTGTGACCTAGTCACATGCTTGCAAGCTAACTAGATGACATTCCACCGGAAGGGCCGAGCATATCTATCGTCATATGGATGGACAAATCCCAATCTTGGTCCATGCGCTTCAACACATACTTTCAGAATACCCAATGACACCTTTATAACCACCCGATTCTGAGCGGTGTTTGATGTTATCAAAGTACCCATCCGGTGATGGTGATTAACATAACCTCATGGTGAAGGATTAGGTTACTATGCATTTGAAAGCTTACAATGTCTGAACTTTAATGACTTGATATTATGCTACGCTTACTATGGGTGTGTGTCCATCACATCATTCTCCTAATGATATAACCTTGTTATTAATGACACCCAATGTCCATGATCAGGAAACCATGATCATCATTTAATCAACAAGCTAGTTCCACAAGAGGCTTACTAGGGACTCTTTTATGTTTACAAAACACACATGTATTAGTGTTTCCTTATAATACAATTATAGCATGGGATGTAAACATTCATCATAAACACAAAGATATAATAATAACCACTTTTATTATTGCCTCTTGGGCAAATCTCCAACAGTCTCCCACTTGCACTAGAGTCAATAATCTAGATTACATGGTAATATACCTAACACCCATGGCGTTCTGGTGTTGGTCATGCTTTGCTCTAGGGAGAGGTTTAGTCAACGGATCTGCCACATTCAAATCAGTGTGTACTTTGCAAATCTTTATGTCACCATCTCGGACATACTCGCGAATAGCATGGAAACGTAGCTTGATGTGCTTCAGCTTGCTATGTGACCTTGGCTCCTGTGCATTAGCTATGGCACCTGTGTTGTCACAGTAGATGGCCATCGGGTCCAACACACTGGGAACCACGCCAAGTTCAGTAATGAACTCCTTCATCCATATGGCTTCTTGTGCAGCCTCCGAAGCAGCTATGTATTCCGATTCAGTTGAAGATTTCGCCACAACGCTTTGCTTGGCACTCCTCCAGCTCACTGCAGCACCATTCAAAATAAATACGTATCCAGACTGTGACTTCGAGTCATCTGGATCGGTGTTCCAACTAGCATCTGTGTAACCGTTTACAACAAGTTGTTCATCACCTCGATAAGAAAGAACCATATCCTTAGTCCTATTCAGGTACTTTAGGATATTCTTGACCGCTGTCCAGTGTTCCATTTCAGGATCACTTTGATATCTGCTTGTCAAACTAACAGCATGTGCTATATCCGGTCTTGTACACAGCATGACATACATGATAGAACCTATGGCCGAGGCATAGGGAATATTATTCATCTTTTCTCTATCTTCTGCCGAAGCCGGACTTTGAGTCTTACTCAAGGTCTTACCTCACAACATGGGCACGAACCCTTTCTTGCTCTCTTCCATTCTAAACTTCTTTAGAACTTTGTACTTTGTGAAAGCGCTATTAGGCGTCTTGATCTATCTCTATAAATCTTGATGCCTAGAATATATGCCGCTTCGCCAAGATCCTTCATTGAAAAACTATTATTCAAATAGGTTTTGACGCTATTAAGAAGTTCTATATCATTCCCAATCAACCATATGTCATCTACATATAGTACTAGGAATGCTACAGAGCTCCCACTCACTTTCTTGTAAATACAAGCTTCTCCATAAGTTTGTATAAATCCAAAGTTTTTGATTATTTTATCAAAACGTTGATTCCAACTCCGGGATGCTTGCTTCAGTCCATAAATGGAGCGCTGAAGTTTGCATACCTTGTCAGCATCACTAGGATTGACAAAACCCTTGGGTTGTACCATATACAACTCTTCCTCAATGTCACCATTAAGGAACGCCCTTTTGACATCCATCTGCCAAATTTCATAATCGAAATATGCAGCGATTGCTAACAAAATCCTCACAGACTTTAGCTTCGCTACTGGTGAGAAAGTCTCATCGTAGTCAACTCCTTGAATTTGTCGGAACCCTTTCGCGACAAGTCGAGCTTATAGCGATAACATTACCATCAGCATCTGTTTTTCTTTTGAAAATCCATTTGTTCTCGACAGCCTTGCGGCCATTCGGTAAGTCCACCAAAGTCCATACTTGGTTTTCGTACATGCATCCCATTTCGGATTTCATGGCTTCTAGCCATTTGTCGGAATCTTGGCTCACCATAGCTTCTTCATACGTCACAGGGTCATCAGTGTTGTCCACCAACATGACGTTCAAAGCGAGTCATACCACTCAGAGTGGTACGAACCCTCGTTGACTGCGAGGTTCGGAGTAACCGTTCGAAGTTTCATGATCAGCATCATTAGCTTCCTCTCCGGTTAGTGCGGCGGTACAAAACATCTTTGGTTTTCGCTACTCTCAACTCCGAGAGAAGGTTCAATAACCTCGTCGAGTTCTACTTTCCTTCCAGTCACTTCTTTGAGAGAAACTCCTTCTCAAGAAAGGATCCATTCTTAACGAAAACTTTGCCTTCGGATCTATGATAGAAGGTATACCCAATTTTTCTTTGGGTATCCTATGAAGACGCATTTATCCGCTTTGGGTTCAAGCTTATCAGGCTGTAACTTCTTTACATACGCCAAGAACCCCAAACTTTAAGGAGCGACAACTTAGGTTTCTTTCCAAACCACAATTAAATGCGGTGTCGTTTCAGCAGTTTAGATGGTGCCCTATTTAAAGTGAATGCGGATGTCTCTAATGCATAGCCCCAAAATGATAGCGGTAAATCTGTAAGAGACATCATAGACCGAACCATATCTAAGAGAGTTCGATTCTGACGTTCGGACACACCATTCTGCTGTGGTGTTCCGGCGGTGTGAACTGCGAAAGTATTCCACATTTCTTTAAATGCATGACAAACTCATAACTCAGATATTCACCTCCGTGGTCGAGCCTTGAAACTTAATCTTCTTGTTACGATGATTTTCCACTTCACTTTGAAATTCCTTAAACTTCTCGAAAGTTTCGGAGTTATGTTTCATAAAGTAGACATACCCATATCTACTTAAGTCATCCGTGAAAGTGAGAACATAACGATATCCACCACGCGATGCTACACTCATTGGACCGCACACATCGGTATGTATTATTTCCCATAAGTCCGTATCTCGCTCCATTATTCCAGAGAATGGAGTCTTAGTCATTTTTCCCATTAGACATGCTTCGCATCTTTCAAGTGATTCAAAATCAAGTGATTCAAGAAGTCCATCAGAATGGAGTTTCTTCATACGCTTCACTCCAATGTGACCAAGGCAGCGATTACCACATGTATGTAGAATTATCATTCAATTTTATTCGTTTAGCATCTATGTTGTGAACATGTGTATCACTACTATCGAGATTCAATAAGAATAAACCATTTATCTTAGGTGCATTACCATAAAAGATATTACTCATATAAATCGAACAACCTTTATTCTCAGACTTAAAAGAGTAACCGTCTCGCAATAAACAAGATCCAGATATAATGTTCATGCTTAAAGCAGGCACCAAATAACAATTATTCAAATTTAAAACTAATCCCGAAGGTAGATGTAGAGGGAGTGTGCCGACGGCGATCACATCAACCTTGGAGCCATTTCCAACGCGCATCGTCACCTCGTCTCTCGCTAGTCTTCGTTTATTCCGCAACTCCTGTTTCGAGTTACAAATATGAGCAACCGAACCAGTATCAAATACCTAGGCACTACTACGACTACTAGTAAGATACACATCAATAACATGTATATCGAATATACCTTTCTTCTTGATGTTGCAGTTCTTGAGATCGCCAGTACTTTGGGGATTACGCTTCGATGAGCACCCTTGCGAGAGAAGCACTTCGATTTCAGGCTTAGGACCAGCCTTGGGCTTCTTAGCGGTCTGGCACTTTCTTGCCGTCCTTCTTGAAGTTGCCCTTTTTCTTAGGCTTGCCCTGTTTCTTGAAATTGGTGGTCTTATTGACCATCAACACTTGGTGCTCCTTCTTGATCTCCACTTCAGCAGTTTTCAGCATGGATTATAGTTCAGGCAACGTCTTGTTCATGCAGTGCATATTGTAGTTCACCACAAAGTTCTTATAACACGGTGGCAGTGATTGGAGGACACGGTGAATCCCTAACTCATTAGGAATCGTTATCCCCAACTCTTGGAGTTTGTTTGTGTGCCCAGACATGGTGAGCACGTGCTCGCTTCAGACTTCCCTCTTCCATCTTGCGGTAAAGAACTTGCCGGAGGCCTCATAGCTCTCCACGGCGCGTGAGTCTCAAAAATGAGCTTGAGCTCCTTAATGATCTCGAGCGGGTCGTGGTGCTCAAAACGCTTTTGGAGCTCCGTTTCTAAACCGTCTGAGGATGGCACCTGAGCTGTGGAGTAATGATTTTCCAGTGGGCGTAAACATTCTTTCGTCATCGGTGGCATCATCTGCAGTGGGTCACCTAGAGGTGCTTGAGCACATAGGTCATCCGACCAGCCACGAGGACAATCTTGAGACCACGGGCGGTCCGTGAAGTTGCTTCCATTGTTCTTAAGCTTTTATTTCTCTAGGAACGCATTGAAATTGATGGAGAGATTCGCCATAATCTACAACAAATTTGCAAGTAGTTTAGACTAAGTTTATGATAAATTGGGTTCTACTTTAATTCTTAAATTAACTAGGTGAACTCCCACTCAAAACAACATCCCTCACATTGTCTTAGTGATTACACGAACCAAGTCCACTACACCAAGTCCGATCTTCACGAGAGAAGATGTAGTTTCATGAACAATCTTCATGTTCATCATATCACTTATATGATTCATGCTCTACCTTTCGGTATTCGTGTTCGAGACCATGTGCATACATGCTAGGCTCGTCAAGATTAACCTTAGTTTCCGCATGTGCAAATCTGGCTTGCACCCGTTGTATGCACACGTAGAATCTATCACATCCGATCATCACGAGATGCTTCGAGACAACGAGTCTTAGCAACGGTGCCAACTAAGGACGAACACTTTATTACTTGATATTTAGTGAGAGGGATCATCTTATAATGCTACCGTCGCGATCTAAGCAATACAAGATGCATAAAGGATTAACATCACAGGCAATTCATAATTAGTGTGATATGATATGGCCCTTTCTTCTTATGCCTTTGATCTCCATCTCCAAAGCACGGACATGATCTCCATCATCACCAGCATTGCGTCAAGGTCGATGGCGCTTCATGGTTGTCCATCATCACCAGCAACTATTACAACTACTTGGAATAAAGCTATTACAAGATGAATAGACACGCAGGTCTTAACAGAATTAAAGACAACCATTAGGCTCCTGCCGGTTGCCATATTACAACAAGGATCATTGCATACATCAAATATAATCACAATCACATGATGGCCATATCACATCACAAAACCCTGCAAAACAAGTTAGGCGCCTCTAATTTTCTTTGCAAGTTTTACGTGGTTTGGGGCTTCGAACAAGAACGGATCTTACCTCTGAAACTGAACCACAACGTTGATACAAGTGCTATCGAGTGCAAAGTGTAGATTGGATCTATACTATGATGGGAGAGACACTATAAAGCCACTTGTGCAAAGCAAGTTACACGTCAAGCGTGGAGCAAGTCTCATGTACGATGACATGTAATGTTAGCCCGAGCCGCTTCATCCCACCATACCACAAGATGCAAAGTACACACATAGCAAAAGAAGGCACGAGCACCAACGCCCACAACATCATTGTGTTCTACTCGTGCAACAGATCTACGCATAGACAAGGCTCTGATACCACTGATGGGTTCGTAGCATGGAAAACAAAAAATTTCTACCGCAAGAACGAACAAAACCCAGATCTAATCTAGATAAAAGCCAAGATCTAATCTATTAGACATGAGCAACGAGATAGATCTGTACTAACCCTCGTAGAACCGAAAGCGTTACGAGATTAGATCTCGGGGTTGATGTAGTCGATCACTTGCCGATCTCAAGATCGTGTGGACGATCCTTCTGGCGCCGCGTTCCGGCAGCGCTTCGCGATCGGTCCTGCGTGTGGAGTCAGCAGACCTTCCTCTCCTGTTCCAGCGAGCGGAGGTAGTAGATCTTCTCCACGGAATCCCAGCAGCACGACGGTGTGGTGGTGGTGGTGGAGGAGAGAATTCTGCAGGGCTTCGCCTAAGCCGGAGCAGAGCGAAGGAAGAGGAGAGAGGCGGCGGCTAGAGCTTGTTATGAGAGAGGGCTAGGAGGGGGCGCCCCCTCCCTTCTATTTAAAGGAGGGAGGCGCGCCTGGGGAGGGGGAGTCCTAGTAGGACTCCCCTCCTATGGCCGGCGGGTTGGGAAGGGGGGAGGAGTCCTCCTCCCCCACGAATCCGTGTCTCGCCCCACATGATTTCCTTGACCCTTTCTTGGTTTTCAAGCAAACACCAAGAACTGCTCTAGAACCTTCCAGAACATTCCAAAACCTTCTAGAATCTCCATACAAACACTCCGGAACATTTCCTAACTTAGAAAATGATCCCCAATATATGAATCTTATTCTCCGGACCATTCCGGATCTCCTCGTGATGTCCCGGATCCAATCCGAGACTCCGAACAACATTCGGTTTCCAACGCATATTCCATATCTACTTAAAACAACTTCGAACCTTAAGTGTGTCACCCTACGGTTCGTGAATATGCAGACATGATGAAGACACCTCTCCGATCAATAACCATCAGCGGGATCTAGAGATCCATAACGGCTCCCACATACTCAACGATGACTTCGTGATCGATAGAACCATTAACATACGAAACCAATTCCCTTTGTCACGCGATATTCTACTTATCCGAGGTTTGATCGTCGGTATCTCCATACCTAGTTCTACCTCGTTACTGATAAGTACTCTTTACTCGTTCCATGTTATGTCATCCCTTGTGACCTAGTCACATGCTTGCAAGCTAACTAGATGACATTCCACCGAGAGGGCCCAGAGCATATCTATCCGTCATATGGATGGACAAATCCCAATCTTGGTCCATGCGCTTCAACACATACTTTCAGAATACCCAATGACACCTTTATAACCACCCGATTCTGAGCGGTGTTTGATGTTATCAAAGTACCCATCCGGTGATGGTGATTAACATAACCTCATGGTCGAAGGATTAGGTTACTATGCATTTGAAAGCTTACAGCAATACGAACTTTAATGACTTGATATTATGCTACGCTTACTATGGGTGTGTGTCCATCACATCATTCTCCTAATGATATAACCTTGTTATTAATGACACCCAATGTCCATGATCAGGAAACCATGATCATCATTTAATCAACAAGCTAGTTCCACAAGAGGCTTACTAGGGACTCTTTTATGTTTACAAAACACACATGTATTAGTGTTTCCTTATAATACAATTATAGCATGGGATGTAAACATTCATCATAAACACAAAGATATAATAATAACCACTTTTATTATTTCCTCTTGGGCATATCTCCAACACGAACACCTAGACACTTAGGATCTATCTATGTAGTAATGAAGTAACGACCGGGGCGTATAGAATGCATACCCTTGAAATCATACACTGTTAACATTTCGAGAGGAACGTGGTTGAAGTAGTCGAACTCATAGCCGACCTCAAGGTCGCGAAGCTCCTCGTAGGTCACCCCTTGCTCCTTCTTAATCATGCAGCAGCTCCGGCTCACAACATCCAAGATCCACAAATGGCAAATCCTCGAGGTTTCATACACATAAGATGTACGATGACAACCTCCAATTCGCTGATCCCTTCCGGGAGTGCGGAAGTAGATCCCCTAGATGGAATCTCTGCAGCATAATGATACGTTGCAAACGTATCTATAATTTTTGATGTTCCATTCTTGGTTTATATCTACTTTCTTATGTTTTGTCCACACTTTGAACTATTTTTATACACTTTTTTGGACTAACCTATTAACAAGATGCCACAGTGTCAGTTGCCTGTTTTTTGCTGTTTTTGGTTCCAAGAAAGTCAGAAAATCAATATTCTCGGAATTGGACCGGACAAAAGCCAAAGTCGATATTTTACTGGAAGACTCACGGAGCTAGAAGACGAGACGGAGAGGGTACATAGGGTGGCCAAACCACCCCTGGGCGCGGGTCCCCCTGGCCGCGCCAGGGCATGGTGTGGCCCCCCTGGCTGCCCACCGACCTTGCCTCTTCGCCTATAAGTTGCCTCCCGATGCAAAAACCCTAAGTCGTCAAGCCTCCAGCCACAAAAAGTTCCGCAGCACCGCCGCCACTGAAAGGGAGATTCGAGGGACAAAAAGTCTCTGTTCTGGCACCCTGCCGGGATGGGGAAGTGCCCCCAGAGCGATCTCCATCGATCTCCACCACCATCTCCATCACCGTTGCTGATTCCCATGATGATGAGGGAGTAGTTCTTCCTCGAGGCTAAGGGTTCTACCGGTAGCTATGTGTTCATCTCTCTCTCTATGCATGATCATATTGTGATCATGAGCTTTGTAATCAAGTAGATCTACCTTGCTACTCAAGTGCTTTAATAGATCTCTGCTCTCCCCATGTGTGTGAAGTTGACAGTATGCACACCATGGTGGCACTTAGGCTAGAGAACACAAATACTTGTTATGAGTTATATTTGGAGTTGGATGTCTTTATGAAATTGTGGTGTTTGTTGGAACCATCTAGTGCTCAAGGTGACAGTGTGGGGTTATCTAGATGCGGAAAGCAAACTTTGAGGTGTGCTGTTATAGCCCTACCAATGATTAGAGTGTCCAATCGGAGAGTAGTTTAGAGTAGTATCATAAAGAGAAGATATTTCTACGAGAGTGTTCACTAGTGAAAGTATGATCCCTAGGCCTTGTTCTTAGCATTGAAACACTGTTTGCAATTAGATCTGTTACATGTTTGCTTGCTTGCATCTTTATTTCAGTTTGCATTTAGTCTCTTCCACACCATCAAGCTATTTTCTGGCACCGTTGTCTTATATCCATACCACTTGTATTTTACTATCTCTTCGCCAAACTAGTGCACCTATAGACCTGCCAAGTGTATTGGGTGTGTTGGAGATACAAGAGACTTCTTGTATCTTGATTGCAAGATTGCTTGAGAGGGAATACCTTTGACCACTTCCTCCCTGAGTTCGATAAACCTTGGGTGATCCATTTAAGGGAAAACTTGCTGCTGTTCTACAAACCTTTGCACTTGGAGGCCCAACAACTATCTACAAGAATAGAAGTGCATAGACATCAAGCTATTTTCTGGCGCCGTTGCCGAGGAGGTAAGGTAAAAGGTACTCACATCCTCCGGTGTGAGTGCTCGAAGTTATTCCCTATAGATTCTGCAATTTTGTCTTTTTGTTTCTTGTTTTCACTAGTTAGGCTTAATGGAAAACAACAACAAAATTAGAGAGCTTTTTAGTATTTTTCCTAAGTTAGAACATAAATTGTCTGAAAAGAAAATTAAAAAACCCATGGAACTTTCTTTGCATGCTAATAGCAATGTTATTAGTATGAATCTTTTGAACACCTTTGTTACTAATGCTATGGAAACGTCTAAGCTTGGGGAAGTTAGTTTTTATGAAAATGATCTTCTTAGTTCCCCAACTTTAAAGAAGAAAATTTGCTCTGATGATACTTTATCTCCCATATGTGGTGATTCTAATGATACTTGTGATATTTTAAATCCACACACTGAAAATGTCCCTTTTAAAATACCTATGGCAATTATTGAACGTGTTATGAATAACTCTTATTTTGGAGATGGAACTGTCCATCCTGGTGATCATTTACTCCTTATACATGAATTATGCGGGTTGTTCAAGTGTGCAGGTATTTCAATGAACCAAGTTAAGAGGAAGCTATTCTCTTTATCACTTAAGGGCAAAGTAAGGGAGTGGTATGAGCTACTAGATGATCCTCATCATTTGGAGTGGAAGGAACTTGAATCTCTCTTTTACTCTAAATTTTATCCTCCTCATGAAACTCATAAAGATAGGAATCATATTTATAATTTTCATCCACATGATGGAGAAAGTATTGCCCAAGCATGGGGGAGATTGAAATCACTAATTCTCAAATGTCCCATTCATGAGCTCCCCAGGAATATTGTTATTAATAATTTCTATGCAAGGCTTTCAGGATATTACAAGGACTATCTAGATACTTGTTTAGAGAGATCCTTCACAAGTAAGGAGGTCAAAGCTAAGTGGGATCTTCTTGAAACAATTCAAAGCAATACCAAATATTGGGATAACGACAAAGGTAAAGGACCAGGTATAAACTTTGAGTATGATTGCATTAAGTCTTTCTCTGAAACTGCTAATTTTCAAGAGCTTAGTGCTAAATATGGCCTTGATCCTCAAATTATTATTGATTGTTTTAGAGCCTTTGCTTCTCATATTAATGCTCCTAAATAAAAATGGGACATGTATCATGAGCCTTTTAAAGACACATGCATGGAAAATGAAATTGTTATTAATGATAGCAATAAACATGCTCAAATCTCTAAAAGTACTATTTCTTATAAGCATGTTAATTTTTTTGGAATACATAGACCTTGTGAGAAGAATCAAATTGAAGAAGAATATTGTATCACCCACAAGAATGAAAAAACTAGAACGTGGTATAGGGCTCTAAATGATCTTGGTAAAAACGTCTGTGCCCTCTATCCTTTTATTTGTGAACTTTGCTTTGAAGTGGGTCATTTCAATTTTCAATGCTCAGGCCATAATAATAGTCCTTTTAATCCAATGAGTACTGCAAGTTTGTATTGTGATGACATGATCACTCCTAATCAGCATGATGAACTTACATTATTTTTGGGGTGTGAAGAATTATCAAGAAAAACTTCTTTGGTATATATGAGTGCTTTTGATATGAATAGCGTCCTGCATGGTTGCCATCTTTATTGTGTTGATAATTGTCACACAATTACTTACATACAAAATATTATAGAAGATGAGATTTTACCAAAATATGGTAGGACTAATATGTGTTTTGATCTTATTAATGAAAAGAAGGAATCCTCCAAAGTTTCTTCTATTGTCTGTAACAATAAACCAGGGTATATGGAGAAGCTTCCTTTCAAGCCTCTCCCTCCTAAAGAGAAGAAGAAAAAGAAGAAAAGTAGGAGTAAAAGAAGAGAGGAAACGATATTTCCCCCTAAGCATGTTTCTCCTATTATAGTTTTTGATGAGTCTGAACTCGATGATGTTCCTATGCCTATTACCTATAGTAGTGATCATGATTGGGAAAAGCACACTACTTTTGATATTGAAAATCTCTTCGGTACCAATTCTGAAAATGATGATATTAATAATTGTTGTACTATTAGTGCTATCCTTGATCCTTCCAATGATGATATGTTTACAAATGAACACACTTTGGAAGATAATTATTCTGTTGCTTATGATGATACTACACCTCCAATATATGATGATTACAATAATGAATACGATATTTTTAGTCCACCTACTATTGAGGAGAAAATTAATTATGATTACAATATGCCTCCTATATTTGATGATTATGGTGATGAGAATAATAATGATAGCTATTTTGTTGAATTTGCTCCCACTATAATTAATAAGAATGACTATGTTTATGTGGGGAGTATTAATTCTTTTATGCATGTGGCTCATGATAAGAATGTTTTATGTGATAGTTATATTGTTAATTTTATTCATGATACTACTGAAAGTTATTATGTGAGAGGGAAACATGTTTTTATGTATCTCAACAATATTAAGTTTCCCCTCTTTATGTTGAAAATTTTGCAGTTGCACTGGTTTTGCTTTCCTATGCTTGTTGCTTTGTGCTTTCATGACTTGTTTATTTACAAGATTACTATGCATAGGAAGTGGGTTAGACTTAAATGTGCTTTGAATTTGCTTCTTGATGCTCTCTTTTACTTCAATTCATATTTCTTATGTGAGCATCTTCTCAAACTATCATGCCTAACTTAAAGACATTAAAGAAAAGTACTTATTGGGAGATAACCCAAAAGTTTTAGATGAGTCTTGGAAGTTATTACCTCTATAATAAATGTTCCTTATACTTTTTATTTTCTTTTTGTGACAAGAGTAACCTCTAATGAGAGAGAAGTAATGATTGGGAAAGTTGCTGTTTTGAAACAGATTTTTGTGCTTCACTGTAAAAATTCGTGTACAATCTCTGTACGTCGTTTTGAGGCGTGAAGTTTTGTGCTTCTGCCCCAGGTTGTTATCTAACTTTCGTTAGTTCAACACTTTTCGATTTGAGAAACATAAGGTCTTCGAAAAAATTCGCTTTTACCTGCTGGTCTGTTTTGATAGATTTCTGCCATTATTTGCATTTGCTTCTTGTTGGTTCCTTTCTGAGTTCTTTTGGGGAATTGAGCTTTTTGAGGGAAGTGCTACAGTAGCTTGTGTTTTAATGGAAGTTTTATAGGTGTTGAAACTGAACCCAAAGACTTATTATCTTGAGTGCACTAATGTTGCTAATAAAGATTGTGTGAAGTTTTGTATGAAGAGAGAATTTCAGGTGTAATGGAAAAATGATGTAATGAGATGAAGAATGGACTAAAGCTCAAGCTTGGGGATGCCACCCCGTGTCACCACAAGAAATATTCAATAAGTACAAGCGTCAAAGCTTGGGGATGCCCAAGGCATCCCCTTCATCAATAAAAATCCCAGGTTTCTTCCAAACACTTCATTTTTATTGTTTTATGCATAGTTGTGTTGTTCTTGGAGCGTCTTCTTTTTCTTTTTCTTTTTGGTTTTTAGTTTGCTTGGTTTTCTTAGTTTGCTGAATAAATTGGTTGGACCCCCTCTTTCATGCATTGGTTTTCAAATAGTTTGGTTTTGATTGGAAAAGAGTAGGAAAAGTTCATGCTTAAGTGGTAAAGAGAGCTTGTTTTTGACTGTGGCCTATGCTTTGTCATGCCATGCTTGATATTGTTTTGGCTTTATGCTTAGTGATCTTTGCTGTAGTATGACATGTTATAAACAATTGAGATTGCTTAATGTGCCTTGGAAGGATCATGCATTGTTTTAGCATATTAAAGCATAGTATTGTGGTATTCTCCTTTGATGATTTATTTGGATTGACTTGGCGCATGATCACACCATGTTATGACTATCCCAATTCACCATAGCATTTATTATCCTTTAGTTTTCGACTTGTAATATCACTTTATGCTTTGATTAATGATGTTTTGTCGCTCTGCACGATTATAGCCATTATTGCTCTCTTAGTCAGTCGCTCCCAGTCTTTTGCTAGCCTCCGTAACCAAGTATGAGTTCCACTCATGCATCCAACTCCTAAAACCAAGTTATCCAAAGAGTCCACCATACCTAACTATTAGCATTTTCTATTCCAAGTATATTCATGTTTTAATCTACCTTCCGAATTAAACTTGTTATGTGAAAACTAGTGATTAAAGCTCTCACGAACTTGATGGCACACTTTACTTTCTCGCAATTAATAAACTTGAACCATTGTGTCATCTATGTTGTATATGCTTGCACTTATATGTTGGGGATTAGTAGAACCATGTTGTCATGGGGAACTCTTTCAACATTGCACTTTTACTTTGTACCTAGTTGATATCATGCTCTTTTGTCTATTGATGTCGTCGATGTGAAATGAAAGGGGATCTTGTAAATCCATGGAGTTATGTATGTGTGTTAGAGAAACACCTGGGCCGCTGGTCTAATCCATGCTGTCATGGTGGAAACCTGCAGCGTAACCATAATGAGCTGTCTATGAAGCATTCTTCTTATAAAAAAAGAGTCAGATATTGAGAAAAAAGAGAACAAAGAAAAAATAAGAGAAAAGAGGAAAGAGAGAAAAAAAGCACCATATTCCCATGGTAAATAAGAAGATTGCTGAGATGCTCGTCGTCTTCTTGCCTTGTCATTTTGATATGGGGATTCTTCCGTATCATCGGGAAAGGGGTACCCGTTGGCGGTTCTCTATGATACACATGTACTTACTATGACAAGAACTTACCGGTAACTAAACTTGAGTAGCATGAGGAGCGGCCCTCGTATTCAAGGGACATGAGATTTCCAACTTATACTTTGTCAAGCATATACTCCATAGTTTGTTCACTTTACCCTTAATCACTTCAAGATGCTTATGATAGGGGCAATGAGAGCTGAAAGCTAAAAAGTACCATAATTTTTGGAAGCTCTTTATGAGACTTGAATCCCTACTTCCTTCTATGAAGTCCTTGGTTTTACTTTTATGTTGAGTCTCCACCTTCTATCTTTATGCACCTATTGAGAGAGCATAGTGGCCATTCTTAGTTCTATGTGCATTGTCCCAAGACTTGTTGATTGATGCATAATTTTGATATTGCTTGTTCTTAAACTATTTGTATCTAGTCACTCTTATGAATTTTGAAGGTGTCCTATGCATTTATGTTTGCTACTCTATGAGGGACAAGTTGAATGCCACTATGCTATGTTTTATTTATGTGAAACAAACAAACGTCTTGCAAAGCATTGTTATTCATGAATCTTTTGTTTGTGCCTTTTCATGTTGCAACATAGTTGCTATGTCTTATTGCTAGAACTTTATCTTTCATGCTATGTTGAAGTACTATGATACCAACTATCCATGTTTTACAAATACTTTGATCAAGTTTGTGATAGTGCATGTCACCTCAAAATTTATTATTTCTTTTTATCACTTACCTACTCGAGGACGAGCAGGAGTTAAGCTTGGGGATGTTGATACGTTGCAAACGTATCTATAATTTTTGATGTTCCATGCTTGGTTTATATCTACTTTCTTATGTTTTATCCACACTTTGGAGTATTTTTATACACTTTCTTGGACTAACCTATTAACAAGATGCCATAGTGCCAGTTGCCTGTTTTCTGCTGTTTTGGTTCCAGGAAAGTCAGAAAATCAATATTCTCGGAATTGGACCGGACAAAAGCCAAAGTCGATATTTTACCGGAAGACTCACGGAGCTAGAAGACGAGACGGAGAGGGGCCATAGGGTGGTCAAACCACCCCTGGGCGCAGGTCCCCCTGGCCGCGCTAGGGCATGGTGTGGGCCCCATGGCCGCCCAACGACCTTGCCTCTTCGCCTATAAGATGCCTCCCGATGCAAAAACCCTAAGTCATCAAGCCTCCAGTCACGAAAAGTTCTGCAGCGCCGCCGCCACCGAAGGGGAGATTTGGGGGACAGAAAGTCTCTGTTCCGGCACCCTGCCGGGACAGGGAAGTGCCCCCGGAGCCATCTCGATCGATCTCCACCGCCATCTCCATCACCGTTGCTGATTCCCATGATGATGAGGGAGTAGTTCTTCCTTGAGGCTAAGGGTTCTACCGATAGCTATGTGTTCATCTCTCTCTCTATGCATGATCATATTGTGATAATGAGCTTTGTAATCAAGTAGATCTACCTAGCTACTCAAGTGCTTTAATAGATCTCTGCTCTCCCCATGTGTGTGAAGTTGACAGTGTGCACACCATGGTGGCACTTAGGCTAGAGATCACAAATACTTGTTATGAGTTATATTTGGAGTTGGATGTCTTTATGAAATTGTGGTGTTTGTTGGAACCGTCTAGTGCTCAAGGCGACAGTGTGGGGTTATCTAGATGCGGAAAGCGAACTTTGAGGTGTGCTGTTATAGCCCTACCAATGATTAGAGTGTTGATACATTGCAAATGTATCTATAATTTTTGATGTTCCATGCTTGGTTTTATCCACTTTCTTGTGTTTTGTTCCAACTTTGGAGTACTTTTCATATGATTTCTTGGACTAACCTATTAACAAGAGCCACGGTCTGCCATTTTACGCTGTTTTTGGTTCTAGGAAAGTCAGAAAATGAATATTCTCGGAATTGGACGGGACAAAAGCCAAAGTGCCTATTTTTCGGAAGGGATCAAGTGCCAGAATACGAGACGGAGAGGGGCCAGGGGCCGGCCACACCACCTGGCCACGCGGCCAGGCTTGGCCCGCGCCAGGGGGTGGTCTGGCCGACCCCAGCACCCCCTCGGCCTCTCCTTCCGCCTATAAGTTGCCCTCGGGACGAAAACCCTAGGTACCCGATCAAAATCCACGAAAGAGTCTATAGCCGCCGTCATCTCCATCCCTAGATCGGGAGGGATTTAAAGCTCTTCCCGGCACCCTACCGGAGAGGGGAATTCACCCTGGAGGCCTTCTTCATCACCATGCAAGCCTCCGGTGTGATGCGTGAGTAGTTCATCCTTGGACTACGGATCCATGTAGTAGCTAGATGGCTGGTTTCTCCTCCTTTGTGCTTTCATGTTTAGATCTTGTGAGCTCCGTTCATGATCAAGATCATCTATTTGTAATCCATACATGTTGTGTTTGCGGGGATCCGATGGATATTGAGATGCTATTTCAGATTGATTATTGATTCTATCATGTCTTTGTTATTTGAGATCTTGCATGCTTTCCGTTGTTAGTAGCTATCTTGGCCAAGTAGATGCTAGCAACTCCAAGAGTTAGTATTTATGCTCGATAGTGGGTTCATGCCTCTAGTAATCTAGGGAAGTGACAGAAATCTCTAAGGTACTAGATGTCTTTATTGCGACTAGGGAAAACAACAATCCTTTGTTCATAGAACAATCGTATTGTTTACCTTACACGATTCGTAAAGCAATAATCTGTTGCTTGCAACTTAATACTGGAGGGGGTTCGGATGATAACCTGAAGGTGGATTATTAGTCATAGATGCAGTTGGATGGCGGTCTATGTATTATGTTGTATTGCCCAATCAAGTCTCAAAGGAGTCAAGATGATTAGTATATGCATGTATTTCCTTCTCGGTGTTTGTCAATTGCCCCGCTGTAATTTGTTCACCCAACATGTTATCTATCTAAGGAGAGCCACCTCTAGTGAACTATGGATCCCGGTCCTTTGTCTTTACATACAATCTATAAACTATTTCTGCTTTGTGTTTACTTTCAGCAAACTTTTACTTCTTTCCATTCGATACGTTTAATCCTTTGTTTTCCACAAAACACGGTGAGATTGACAACCTCATCGCAAGTTGAGGACAAAGTTCTGTGGTTGTGTTGTGCAGGTCTCCACGTTGCTACTAGCACCGGTAGTGCGCCCTACCAAAGCTCAGCTAGTAATGCCTTTGGGGTGTTTCCTTGCTCCTACTGGTTCGATTAAACCTTGGTTTCATAACTGAGGGAAAACTTACTGCTGTGCTCATCATACCTTCCTCTTGGGGTTCCCAACGAGCTCTATGTTGAAAGTCGAGTGCATCAAGATCTTTTCTGGCGCCGTTGCCGGGGAGTCAAGGACATCTTCACAAGGGGAGTCCCTCATAACCAATCTCTTTACTTTGTTGTTTTTGTTTTGCTTAGTTTCTTTTTGCTTTGTTTGCTTGTTTTGTTCTTCAAAAACACAAAAAAATTAGTTTTACTTGTTTGCTTTCTTATTTGAAAACACAAAAAAAATTAGTTCCTATCTTGAGTTGCCACTATGTCTAGCCTTGCTCGAATCACTATGTCACCCGAGGAAATGATTCTCACTTTTAAACAAGGAATTGAGGAAATTTTTAAGGAAGCTTGGTCTAGAATCTCTGATTTACATGAAAAGACTAAGCCTAAAATGATTCAAGGCTTGTTCCTTAGCAGTTTTTACCTTGGGATTACTCTTTGCTATAGATATGCTTTAGATGCTATTGTGGGAGGAGATTTCCTCCAATGTAATGGGGATGATGCCATTAATGCTATAAATAAATTGATCCTCACTTACAACATGCCTAGCCAAACTGATATTTCTTTCGCAAAAATATTTGCTAGGTTGAACACTCTTGAGGCTAGCACTACTAGCTTAGAAAGTTGCTATAATACGCTTAGGGAGCATCACAATTATGTTCCAATAAATTCTGAACCATCAAAGTGGCTCCCTACAGTAAAGATTGAGATAAACACCGAAACTTTTCAAGCCCGCTGCGATATCATGTCTGAATTTTGTCTTATGCCCAAAGATATTTATGAATCTTTGAATCTTTGGGGGCTTACTGAAGGAGGAAAATAAATATCTCTTACTAATAATACTACCATATTACCTCTTGGAATAGCTGAAGGAGTGTTTACAAAAATCCTTGGGAAAACGATTTCTATTGATTATCTTGTTATTGAATGTGCAGGAAAAGGACAAATTACACTTGGAAGGTCCCTATTAGAACTCCTTGGAGAAATAATAGATGTGGGAAAGGGGACCATGCAACTTTATTCTCCACCAAACAATCACTTTTTACCAAAAGTTAAGAATAAAAATAAGAGAGGTAAGGGCAATAAATTTGGTCTTAATGCTTCTTCATTTGAGAACACTTGATTCTTTCTTTGCTTCTTATGCCTAACTTAAAGGCGTTAAAGAAAAGTACTTGTTGGGAGATAACCCAAGAGTTTTAGATGAGTCTTGGAAGTTATTACCTCTGTAATAACCTCTTCTTATCTTTTTTATTTTATTTTTGTGCCAAGAGTAACCTCTAATGAGAGTGAAGTAATGATTGGAAAAGTTGCTGTCCCGAAACAGATTTCTATGCTTCACCCCAAAAATTCCTGAGCGAGCTCTGTATGTCGGATTGAGCTGTAATTTTTTGTGCTTCTGCCCCAGGTTGTTATATAACTTTTGTTAGTTCAACACTTTTTGATTTGAGCAACAGAAGGTCTTCGAACAAATTCGTCTTTACCTGCTGGTCTGTTTTGACAGATTTCTGCCATTTTCTGCATTTGCTTCTTATTAGTTTCTTCTTGAGTTCCTTTGGGGAATTGAGCTTTTTGAGGGAAGTGCTACAGTATCTAGTGTTCTAATGGAAGTTTATTTGATGTTAGAACTGAACCTTGAGACTTATTTATCTTAAGTGCACTAATGTTGCTAATGATATTGTGTGAAGTTTTGTATGAAGGAAAATTTTCAGGTGTATGGAAGGAATGAGTAATGAGATGAAGGATGGACTAAAGCTCAAGCTTGGGAATGCCACGCGCGTCACCCCAAGAAATATCCAAGAAGTGCAAGCGTCAAAGCTTGGGGATGCCCAAGGCATCCCTTTCTTCATCAATAAAAATCCCAGGTTTCTTCCAAACGCTTCATTTTTATTGTTTCATGCACAGTTGTGTTTTTCTTGGAGCGTCTTCTTTTTCGTTTTTTTTTGGTTTTTAGTTTGCTTGGTTTTCTTAGTTTTCTTAATATGTTGGTTGGACCCCCTCTTTCATACGTTGGTTTGCAATTAGTTTAGTTTGGTTTAGAAAAGAGTAGGAAAGTTCATACTTATGTGGTAAAAAGAGCTCGTTTTTGACTGTGGCTATGCTTTGTCATGCCATGCTTGATATTGTTTTGGCTTTATGCTTAGTATTCTTTGCTGTAGGATGACTTGTTATAAACAATTGAGATTGCTTAATGTGCCTTGGATGAACCATGCGTTGTTTTAGCATATTAAAGCATAGTATAGTGGTATTCTCCTTTGATGCTTTATTTGGGTTGACTTGGCACATGCTCACACCATGTTATGACTTTCACAAGTCGCCATAGCCTTTATGATCCTTTAGTTTTCAACTTTTAGTATCACTTTATGCTTTGATCAATGATGTTTTGTCGCTCTGCATGATTATGGCCATTATTGCTCTCTTAGTTTGTCGCTCCCAGTCTTTTGCTAGCCTCCACCACAAAGTATGAGTTCCACTCATGCATCCAACTCCCTAAACCAAGTTATTCCAAAGAGTCCACCATACCTACCTACTAGCTTATGCTATTCCAAGTATATTCATGCTTTTGTCTACCTTTCACTTGTTATGAGAAAACTAGCGATTAAAGCTCTCACAAACTTGATGGCACACTTTACTTTATTGCCTCTAATAAACTTGAACCATTGGGTCCTTCTTTGTTGCGTATATGCTTGCGCTTTATAAGTTGAAGTTAGCAGAACCATGTTTCATGGGGAACGCTTTCAACATTGCACTTGTACTTTGTACCCCCTTGATATCATGTTCTTTTGCTTACGGATCCCGGCGGTGTGAAATAAAAGTGGAACTTGTAAGATCATGGAGTTTGTATGTGTGTTAGAGAAACGCCTGGGCCGCTAGCCTAAGCCATTCCTAATCATGGTGGAAACTTGCAGCATCACCATAATGAGCACTCTATGAAGCATCCTCAATAAAAACCTATGCAAATAGCAAATAAAAAGATCGCTGAGATGCTCATTGTCTGCTTGCCTTGTCATTTTGATTATGGGAAAGCTCCCGTATCATATGCAAGGGGTACCCTGTTGGCGGTTCTTAATGATACACATATACTTACAATGATAAGAGATTACTCATGACCGAAGTTGAGTAGCATGAGGATCGGTCTTTGTAAGTAAGGGGCATGAGATTTTGGTTTATAACTTGTCAAGCATATCCTCTTAGTTGTGTCACTTTAACCTTAACCACTTCAAGATGCTTATGATAGGGGCAATGAGAGCTGAAAGCTATAATTACCATAATTTTTGGAAGCTCTTTATGAGACTTGAATCCCTACTTCCTTTTACAAAAGGCCTTTCTTCCACCATTATATTGAGTCTCCACCTTCTATCTTTATGCACCTACTTTGAGAGCATAGTGCTCATTCTTAGTTCTATGTGCATTGTCCCAAGACTAGTTGATTGATGCATAACTTGTTATTGCTTGTTTGAAACTATTGTATCTAGTCACTCTTATGAACTTTGAAGGTGTCCTATGCATTTATATTTGCTACTCTATTGAGGGACAAGCTGAATACTATTATGCTATGTTTTCTTTATGTGAAACAAACAAACGTCTTGCAAAGCATGTTATTCATGAATCTTTTGTTTGTGCCTTTTCATGTTGCATCATAGTTTCTTTGCTTATTGCTAGAACTTTGTCTTTCATGTTATGATTGAAGTACTTTGATCCCAGCTTTCATGTTTTGCAAATACTTTGATCAAGTCTTTGATCGTGCATGTCACCTCAAAAATTATTTCTTTTTATCACTTACCTACTCGAGGACGAGCAGGAGTTAATGTTGGGGATGTTGATACATTGCAAATGTATCTATAATTTTTGATGTTCAATGCTTGGTTTTATCCACTTTCTTGTGTTTTGTTCCCACTTTGGAGTACTTTTCATATGATTTCTTGGACTAACCTATTAACAAGAGCCACAGTGTCAGCTGCCTGTTTTCTTCTGTTTTTGGTTCCAAGAAAGTCAAAAAATGAATATTCTCGGAATTGGACGGGACAAAAGCCAAAGTGCCTATTTTTCCGGAAGGGATCAAGTGCCAGAATACGAGATGGAGAGGCGCCAGGTGCCAGCCCCACCACCTGGCCACGTAGCCAGACTTTGGCTCGCGCTAGGGGGTGGTCTGGCTGACCCCAGCACCCCCTCGGCCTCTCCTTCCGCCTATAAGTTACCCTCGGGACGAAAACCCTAGGTACCCAATCAAAATTCCACGAAAGAGTCTGTAGCCGCTGTCATCTCCATCCCTAGATCGCGAGGGATTTGAAGCTCTTCCCGGCACCTGGGAGAGAATTCACCGAGGCCTTCTTCATCACCATGCAAGCCTCCGGTGTGATGCGTGAGTAGTTCATCCTTGGACTACGGATCCATGTAGTAGCTAGATGGCTGGTTTCTCCTCCTTTGTGCTTTCATGTTTAGATCTTGTGAGCTCCGTTCATGATCAAGATCATCTATTTGTAATCCATACATGTTGTGTTTGCGGGGATCCGATGGATATTGAGATGCTATTTCAGATTGATTATTGATTCTATCATGTCTTTGTTATTTGAGATCTTGCATGCTTTCTGTTGTTAGTAGCTATCTTGGCCAAGTAGATGCTAGCAACTCCAAGAGTTAGTATTTATGCTCGATAGTGGGTTCATGCCTCTAGTAATCTAGGAAGTGATAGAAATCTCTAAGGTACTAGATGTCTGTTGCTACTAGGAGAAAACAACAATCCTTTGTTCATAGAACAATCGTATTGTTTACCTTACACGCATTAAATAAAGCAATAATCATTGCTTGCAACTTAATCTTGGAGGGTTCGGATGATAACCTGAAGGTGGATTATTAGTCATAGATGCAGTTGGATGGCGGTCTATGTATTATGTTGTATTGCCCAATCAAGTCTCAGAGGAGTCAAGATGATTAGTATATGCATGTATTGCTTTCTCGGTGTTTGTCAATTGCCCCGCTGTAATTTGTTCACCCAGCATGTTATCTATCTAAGGATATCCACCTCTAGTGAACTATGGATCCCGGTCCTTTGTCTTTACATACAATCTATAAACTGTTTCTGCTTTGTGTTTACTTTCTGCAAACTTTTACTTCTTTCCATTCGATACGTTTAATCCTTTGTTTTCCACAAAACACGGTGAGATTGACAACCTCATCGCTAGTTGGGGACAAAGTTCTATGGTTGTGTTGTGCAGGCCTCCACGTTGCTACTAGCACCGGTAGTGCGCCCTGCCAAAGCTCAGCTAGTAACACCTTTGGGGTGTTTCCTTGCTCCTACTAGTTCGATTAAACCTTGGTTTCATAACTGAGGGAAAACTTACTACTGTGCTCATCATACCTTCCTCTTGGGGTTCCCAACAAGCTCTACGTTGAAAGTTGAGTGCATCAAGTGTCCAACCGGAGAGTAGTTTAGAGTAGTATCATAAAGAGAAGATATTTCTATGAGAGTGTTCACTACTGAAAGTATGATCCCTAGGCCTTGTTCTTAGCATTGAAACACCATTTGCAATTAGATCTGTTACATGTTTGCTTGTTTGCATCTTTATTTGAGTTTGCCTTTAGTCTCTTCCATGCCATCAAGCTATTTTCTGACACCGTTGTCTTATATCCATACCACTTGTATTTTACTATCTCTTCACCGAACTAGTGCACCTATACACCTGACAAGTGTATTGGGTGTGTTGGGGACACAAGAGACTTCTTGTATCTTTATTGCAGGATGCTTGAGAGGGAATAACTTTGACCACTTGCTCCCTGAGTTCAATAAACCTTGGGTGATCCACTTAAGGGAAAACTTGCTGCTGTTCTACAAACCTCTGCACTTGGAGGCCCAACAACTGTCTACAAGAATAGAGGTGCGTAGACATCACATAACGGCGTATTGCAGGTGCGTCGTCTCTTGCAGGCGCCATCCTTCCTGGGACGACTCCATCGCGAGAATAATGAGAGAGAGAGATTTCTTTGAGAAGAGCCCTAGAGAATTACTTCAGATTGGTGTGTTTATTTGCATCCATGGGCACCCCTTTATATTGATAAAGGAGGGGTACTCCCTCCATTTGGTGCCCATGTGGGACTAAAGAAATAAAGGCAAAACAGAAAATAGGGAGGGTTGGCCGGCTGGGCCTGGCCAAGCTAGCCCAAAACCAGCAGAGTAGCAGCAGCCTGGCTGCTTGCCGGGTGTGCCGGCACGCCACCCGTGGCCCAGCTCGTGCAGCAGCTGGCTGCGTCTAGCACCCAGGGTGGGTCGGCGCTGCCCATGACCATGTTCGGGCGCCTTGCCAGTTGGCGACCAGGATGGCTCGCCTATAGCGTGCCCGACAAGGTGGGCAAGGCGGGCAAGGCGGAGCGGCTGGGGTGGGACGGCTTGGCACGACAGCGGCCTGCTAGGCGCGGTGCGGCGCCCAGCGCCCTATCGCCCCGAGGGGCATTTAGCACCCGTCGCTCGCCTGTTTGGCTGGGCTGGGTCAGATCCGGCCCAACAGCTGCAGGAGCTTTTTTTCTACTGTTTTCCTTTCCTTTTTCAGGGTGGCTTCCTCCTAGGCCAATTCCCTCTAGGGGTTTTGTCCTATTGAGGAAGTTGTCCTAAAAATTTGAATTTAAATATTAATTTCATATATCTTAATTCAAAATTAACATATAATAAATGCATATTCACGTGAAACACTTTTCGGTCCATTTTTCCTTTCTCTTTCTTTGAACAACTTCGGATCTTTTCTCTTCAGAACGATTCTGGCTTTCTATTTCTCTTTCTCTTTCTCTATTCCATCTTACAGAAGATCTCTAGCTCATCGTACCCTTAAGTGTATTTCCCCAACGGCACGTGGAATGGCACAAACATCATCTCCATCAATGATCATTAGCAGGACTGGGATGCCCAAAATGACCCCTGTGCATTCCATGAAGTCGATGTTGTTTGAACTGTAAGCGTCGAGTCCAATTCCCTTTGTTTCTTCGATACGACTTGTACGAGATCTGATCATCAGCATCATATACCTTGTTCAATGTCATTACTGACAAGTTCTGTTTCCCTTGTTCCCATGATATTCCATCCCATGACCTACTCGCATATTGCAACATTATGGATGCAATCTCACCAAGTTGTTCGTGTGTATCTTCCCGTCACGCAGGTGAACAAATCCCAATCTTGATAACATAGGCCTCAACTATTCCTCTATTTAATACCTAACGCACACCTTTATGGCCACCCAGTTACATACATGACGGTTGATGTGATCAAACCAACCATGGAAGAAAGTGATTAATATGATCTCACAGTCTAAGGAGAAGGAACTATGCTTTAACTATTGCAACAATGAACCTTGTGACTTGATCGTGTTGCAATAAATATCTTCGGGAAATGTCCATCATATCATATATGACACCATTGTCAACTGGCATAAATGCACCATGATCAGGAAACCTTGATCATCAGTTGTCCAACAAACTAGTATAAATAGAGTCTACATGGGACTTAGTATGTTTCATACCACATCCGTATCAATGTTTCTTCTTGATACAGTTATAGAATAATATTAAACTATTATAAACTAATTGAGATATGATAATAAAATCCATTTATTATTTGCCTCTAGGGAATATCTCCTTCAGATACCGGTGCCACCGATCACATCATGAATGAGCTCAACAAGCTCACCGTGAAGGAGAAGTGCAAGGGCCACGATTAAATCCACGCACCCAATGGACAAGGTATGAGCATTAGTCATGTTGGTCATACAATTGTTTATACCCCCTCTAAATCTTTACATCTCAAAAATGTTCTCCACGTCCCACATGCTACAAAAAAAATCTTGTTTATGTTCATCACTTTACTAGAGAGAATAATGTCTTTATTTAATTTCACCCGTGGTGTTTTTATGTCAAGGATCAGGCAAAGAACAGAGTACTTATTAATCGTAGATGCTTGTGTGGTCTCTATCCATTGATATCATTGTCGCCAATCAAGAATAAACAAGTCTTCAGTGCCTCCAAGAGTTCATCTTCATGATGGCATAGTCGTTTAGGACATCCTTCTTTTTGAATTGTTCAACAAGTTCTTAGCAATTATGAGCTTCCTTATTCAAATAAATCTAGTCTTGATTCAGTTTGCGACTCTTGTCAAAGAGCCAAAAGCTATCAACTTCCTTATATAAGGTCTACACGTGTTTCCACTTTCTCCCTTACAACTTGTGTTCTCCGATGTATGGGGGGCAGCACCAAGCTTAGTAGGGAGATACATATACTATGTAAGCTTCATCGATGATTTTAGCAAATTCTCATGGAATTATCTTATTAAAAAAATCAAATATTTTTTAAGTCTTTCGTAACTTCTAGCAACTTGTTGAATGCCAATTTGATAAGAAAATCCTTGCCATACAATCTGATTGGGGTGGAGAGTATGAGAATTAAATTCCTTTTTTAAAAAGATAGGCATTGAGCATCATCACATTCAAAAGAGTATCTTGTCCTCTTACTCATCAACAAAACGGTTCAGCTGAATGAAAGCATCGCCATATTGTAGAAAGTGGGCCTTGCTCTTCTTGCAAATGCAGCAATGCCACTTACATTTTGGGATGAAGCCTTCTTGACTGCCACATATCTTATTAAGGTGTTGCCTACTAGTCATTGATCATGAAACACCCATGGACCGTCTCCTAAAAAGACCAGATTATACATCCCTTCACACTTTTGGTTATGCTTGTTGGCCAAATATTTGCCCATTCAACAAAAGAATACTTGCCTTTAGATCTAAGCAGTGTGTATTCATGGGCTATAATCACATGCATAAAGGTGTAAAAATGCCTAGATGTTAACTTTGGTAGAGTCTATATCTCTCATGATATTGTTTTTGATGAAACGGTGTTTCCCTTTGCCAATATTCATGCCAATGCACTACTTCGATAAGAAATTCTTATTTTACTAGAATTCCTCACAAATCAACTCGTGTCATCTAAAGAGGGGGAAAATGCTATACTGATCTAACACCTAATGACTCTGTAATACCTGTTGTAAGTGGTGCTTCTTAGGTACAACAACAGGCAGAAGAAAAATGGTGCAAAATAGTGAAGAATCAAGGCAAAACGGAGTCTATGCGTAGAACCGTGTCCTAGGCCCGAGACACAGGGAAAATCCACCTCGGATCGTGGAAACCTCGGACTGCAGTGCATTAGTACATCAGTCAGGATCTATGCCCTGTCGATCTCCACCCGCGACGTCAGGTGGACCAACAGTTTCCTTCCAATCGCCATCAAGGGTGGGCCTCGACACATCAATCACGCGCAACAGCGATTACTCCACACGTGGGTCCATCGAGTCAATCGATGCCACCCGTCACACATTAAATCGTGGGGCCACGCACACGTGCGGTAGGGCGCATCGTGGCGGGATCACGCGTGAGACATCCTCTCTGTAACTGGCACGGTCCTCTGCCTCCGTGCGCTAGGAGGAGCATAGGCTAGCGCGCTAGGAAGAGTGCGGGACTGCCTCGCTGATGGGCAAGTCCACGTGGCAACATGAGGTGATCGGATCAGGTGATCAGGGTCTTCTATGCCCCAACCTGATGCAGCTCAACCTACAGCAGCAGTTCATACAACAAGATCAAAAACTAGTAACGTAAAACCAAAAATTTATACGGATGGAACTGTTAGATACGGTCTATCCTATTCTACTAGTGAGCCTGCAAATTTACAAGTAGCACTAAGAAATAAAAATTGGAAAGAAGCTATGGATGATGAGTATAAGGCTCTAGTAGATAACAAACATGGCATGTAGTACCACATAAAAAGGTAGCAACTTGATAGATTGCAAATGGGTCTATAGAATTAAAAGAAAATATATTGTACTATTGACATATATAAGGCTAGATTAGTAGAAAAGAGTTTAAACAAAGGTAAGGTATAGATTATGAAGATACCTTTAGTTCCATTGTTAAAGATGCCAGTATCAGTCATGTTCTAGCTGTTTTAGTATCAAAATGGTGGAGTTTGAGGCTATTAGATGTGAAGAACGTGTTTTTTCATTGTGTTATGGAAGAAGAGGTCTACATGAAACAACCACCTGGTTATGAGAATCTCAATGCACCTGACCATGTATGCATACTTGACAAGGTACTTTATGGGCTCAAGAAAGCTCCAAGGGCATGGTTCTCCAAGCTAAGCTCAAAGTTGCAAGAGCTTGGCTTTCTGGCATCCAACGCAGACACGTCATCGTTCATATATAACAAGACAAGTATCATTATATTTGTGATAGTATATGTTGATGATATCATTGTTACTAGCTCCTCCAACAAGGAAATTAATTCATTCCTTCAAGACCTTAGTACAACATTTGCATTAAAGGACCTTGGTGACTTGCACTTCTTCTTAGGTATTGAGGTAAAATAGTTTAATCAAGGTATTGTAATGCTTTAGATTTGATCAATAGAGTTGGATTGAAATAGTGCAAGTCACTTCCAACACCATTATCAGCATCAGAAAAACTCTCTGTTACGGAAGAACTCCTAGGGCTAGAAGATAGCACAAGGTATAAGAGTATAGTTGGAGCACTACAATACTTGACTCTCACTAGAACATATATTGCTTTCTATGTCAACAAGGTATACTAGTTCCTCCATGCACCTACCATTGTACATTGGACAGATGTAAACATAATATTGAGGTATGTTAGTGGAATAGTAAGTATTGGGGTAACCTTTAGAAGACCATCATCTACATTGGTGAGTTCTTTCTTAGATGCTGATTGAGCACATTATGTAGATGACATGCGATCCACAAGAGGTTTTACTGTATATTTTGGACCTAACTTGATTTCTTGGAGTGCCAGAAAATAGGCAACAATGGCAAGGTCAAGCACATAGGCTGAATACAAATATCTAGCAAATGCTACAGCTAAAGTCATATGGATTGGATCTCTATTGAGAGAACTTGGAATCCAAAGAGATCAAATCTCATGTCTATGGTGTGACAATATGGGTGTAACCTATACTTTGTCTAATCCTATATTTCATGCTAGAACTAAACATATTGAAATTGATTTTCATTTTGTAAGAGAAATAGTAGCAAGTAAACAGCTAGAGATCAGATTCATTCCATCCAAGGATCAGGTGGCAAATGGTTTCACCAAACCAGTACCAACTCGGAAGTTTGAAGAATTCAAGTATAGTCTCAACCTTAAAGGAGTTGTGATTTAGGAGGGGTGTTAGAACACCCCCAGCAGGGGCACACTTACACTGTCGCGGACCAACTAGGCTAAAAAACACCCAATAGGAAGGAGCAAACGGACCAAAGGCACTGGACGGGCGCATTCCTGGCCCAAAATTGGTCCATGTTTGCGCTCGCGTCGGTCTGCAAGGACAGCAAAAAGTCCTCCATGTGTCTGGCCTGGCCCACTGGCAACGACACAAAATCCCACCAACCCCCTCTCCTCTCTCTTTCCCCTATCTCCTGTGCTACCAGCTATCGCCCACTCTCCTCTCTCCTTCATCTCTCTGCCTGCCTCGCCACCACCCACCAGCGGCCCCCCACGCACCGCCAGCTGCCTCGCTAGCAGCGCCTCATGCCACCACCTCATCTTCGCGATACACGCATGGACGGACCACCCCTGGTTTCACCGTGGCCCGGGATTTCACGCCTTTGTTAGAAGTTAGCCTTCTTAATGATTTTGGATTATATTTCTACAACGACGACTTCAGAAACTTGCACGAGCCGAAGGTGTGCCATGTTCCTCGCCCCTCCATAACGGGAGTCAATTAAAGCTTGTCGTTGTAGAGGTTGATTGATGTAGTAGATAGACGAGAAGTTGTCATGCTAAAACCCCAAAGGACCAGACACCGGAGCAACACCTATCGCCAACGATGATGATAACCCCCAAGTGCAGGGGATCACCATAGTACAATTCGATAAGTATTTGAGTGTCGAACCTATGATGAGATGAAGGTAAACTATTTATTCTCTAATGTCCTATAACCCACTTATATGGCCTTCTATGCAAAGCTACGATCTAAAGTGTGTGTGCGTGTGTGGTTGTTTTTGGTATTAACTAGAAAACAATAAAGTAGCTGAAATAAATACTATAAGTAAAATAATGCAAATGAAGTGGAGCTAGTGGAGTGGATGTGGATAATCTATGGGAGCAAATGTTTAGGAAAATTGCTATTTCATTCATTTGGTTATCACAATTAGTGAAGCACATATATAGTCTTTTTATTGTTTCTTCTAGGTGTAGCCATAGATACGAGAAAATACACCACTAGTGATTGATCCCAAGACCAATGAAGAACAAACAAGGGAATATTAAGACATAAAGTCCAACCACCACATTTAGATCTAAGGTCCCCATGTTAATACCCTCATTGATTAAACATGAATTAATACTACATATATTTATAAGACTTGGGATTTGGCTTCTGTCAAACTCCGTCTATCCCTCATCCTATCAACATGCAACGGTGATAACCTTGTGCATCCCCCAACATATGTGTGCACTCATATGTTAGTGCATCAATATCATCATAGAAGATAACATATACTTGTATGCAACCAAAACAAACTAGATCACAATTGCCATAACAATTCACTACTCAAACATCAACATAGTCATATAATAGATCATGGGAAAATAATATATTTGCGGTGACCCAGCATACCACTTCATGATGTAGTACACTATAGTCGTTGACATAACACCAATGAAACACCGTTCACTAGTATTACATCCCTCAGAGTGGTACAACAGAAACACAGCAGGTCCAAGACATGACTATAGATTACAACTAGACTCTTTACAAAAGATCTAGACACACTCTAGGTTTAAAAGAGAGAAATAAACTTCTTACAAAGGAGAACCAAAAATAATAACTCGGAACTATCTACCTAATAAGACTAGCATCCAAACTAATTGGCTTGCAATTCCTACTAATGCAATGCTCTATAGAAGTAGGTTTTATTGCTAGAGTATCTACTCATATCTAATCAGAAGCTTTGTCTTCACTTTGATTGATGTATATGTTGACTTCATTGACTTTATTGAAGAACTTGAGCTATCGATGATGGTTTCTTGAGCATAAGTTTGTGTTGACGTCGTCTTCAACGGCTTAGAACCTAGCAAGGGTTAAGAAGGTATGGTTGAGCATGAGCATACTCAGCAAGTTCACTAAAAAGGAGTGTATGATGCACTATCTCTACAGCCACAGACCATAAGTCGTAGGCAATGCAGGTTTTCGTAAACATTTCTTCAAAGGTTGCTTTTATTTTGAAAACTATGTCCGACAGCCTTCACAGGTTGACCAGAACCTTCATGGGGTTCCTTTCCTGCCGCGTTCGTAGCTCCTTCCCGGAACAGGGAGTAACATGTCATAGTTCTTACACTCTACAGAGGTGTGTTGCTTTACCCATAAGAGACCTTAGCTTTGTTGCACATCCGAGTTATAGGCTCATCCATACTTCCTTGGTATGGGGCCTAGTCTAAGATCCAAGCCAATCAATGCCCCCTTCGTGACCCCGCATGTCCCCTTGGTGTACGCCATGCCCACATCTTGAATTACGGCAATGGTTAGTACATACCATCATATGCCAGAACTATCGTGGGACGTTTAGGGGTCCCACCCATATGCTGCATATCCTCTATGAATTACTAATTAATGCATGCTACGAGGATAACAACCACGACCTGGCCATCCGGATGCATGTGAGAGGAAGAAGATACAGCTGACTTCTCTATCCCATTCCAAATCTCATGGTTAACGCGTAATCTACGGTGTTAGAATCACTGGCGACGTTGGTTAATTAAGTCCTAGATATTATGTTCCTTCACCACTAGAACCGTATCAGTAGATTATTACCATATGGTAAATAATCCATAATCATATTATTATGAAAATAGTGTTTTCTAACCTTTTTGAAATGCAGGCGATGACAACATTTGAGTTACAAGCATTTGATAGAAAATAATCAAAGGACATGAGCAAGTTGTGAACTTGCCTTTTGTGATTGCAAGATTATGCACTCACGGTCTTCAAGACAATAGAAGATCCAAATTCTGTAAACAACATCATTGGTCCGATAAGGACTAATGTTTAAAGAAGCAAGATGCAGTTATGCATAAGTAATGTAATGCAGTTTGATAAACGTGAATCCCTGGACTAATCGTATCTGATCTAGGGTTTAAAAGTTTGTGGTGATATCTTTGGAATGTGTTTCACTTTTATACCAGCTTCACATTTGTGCTTCTTATTAAGGCTTGTGAGTGTGTGTGAAATAACATGCAAGTGCAATAAGTAGCATACAATAGTAAAGCACTCAAATGGGCATGATAACTAAAAGATTTCTTAAGCCATATTATTAATCAATTAGAGCCTTTATAGAAATGCTTAAGGATTACTTTTAATGTTTCTTAAAAGAATAACTTTTAAAGAAAATCATACTTAGCTAAACAAAAGCATTTAAACTCTAAGTTAACACTTTTAGATTTTGTTTCTAATTATAATTCTCAAAGAAGAAAGAATTACTTCATTTGCATAAGGACTACACTAGTAGTTGAGACTTATCTATCTTGGTCATTATATGGTATTATAATTTGGTTCACTTCATTATGTTTCTTTAAGGTTAATTAAGAGTAATATTACTTTTAGTTGAGTAGTATTTTCTTAACTTTATGTTTGAATAGAACCATTTGTCTCCTTATAAATGAGTGGTTATAATTTGTAAACGAGGAAACAATATTATTTAACTACTTATGAATTACCTTTGGATTTTTAATATGTTTATAAACTTATGGTGGAATAGTAGTAAAGGTTTAAATAAGTCAAAATATTATTCTTGAGGATTTTATATTTGATAAAGTCCCTTTGGAAAATAATATACACTTATTTGTGAAAAAATATTGTATTTAGGATGTTTTAGAATATTTCTACTTCATAGTAGCATTACTTAAGATAAACACCATTATTAGACCTTTAATGGATAATATGAGAAGCATTGGTAATTTTATATATCCTTTTATGAATTATCCATTAAGGAAATAAGTTTAATTCAATTTTATTGGAGTACTAAACAATTATTTAGCTCAAAAGTGGATTATTATATTTTTAACATGTAGATATTATTTTTGTGATCATTTTGGTATATTATAATTATTTTTGTGATTTTTAAATAATAAAATATGATATTTTTTATAAGTTCTATCATTTTATAAACTATTAATAGATAATAAATATTAGTTAAGTGATACAAAAATGTATGAAACAAGTTTATAAATTTATATTTTGTTTTTCTAAGACTTTCGATATATTATACCTATTTTTGGGAATTTTAAATAATAGAACATATATTTTAAAAGATTAATCTTTAATAGGTTTTTTAATAATAACAATAATTTTATTTAAGTTGGAAAATAAAATGTGCTAATAGGTTTATATTATGGAATTTATTTTCCTGGTCATTTTGATATATAATATATATTTTTCTGAATTGTAAAACAAAAGATATTGAATTTATAAGATTTAACCATTTTCTTAAATTCCTAGAAAATAATTATATTTGAATTTATATTTTTTTATTCATTTTCTAATTGAACTTTAAACAGAGGAATATTTTTTTTGTACCGCACCTAACCCTAGCCGTAGTCACTGACTAGTGGGCATGTGGCCAGGTCATCTGCCACGTTGGCGTGGAGTGATGCGAGCGTGACGTCACGCTGATGTCACCTCGCCGGTGAGGTCAGGCGGCGAGCAGCGGTGGCGACCTAGCGCAAATCAGTCGACGCGATTAGGCTAGAGAGAACGAGCGTGGCATGGGGAACCTTATAATGGCGGGGCCGCTAGCGAACGGTCACCGGAGTGATGACGAAAACTAGCTACTGCGGTGGCGGACGGCGAGCTACGGTGGCAGATCGATCTAGGGCAAGAGAAAGACATTGAAATGGTGCCTGAGCACCGCTGGCTCACCAGGGTCGAAGAGGAGGGGTTGGTGATGCCGGAGGAGCTTGAAGATGGTGAATTGACAGTGGCCGGTATCGGGATAGAGGTAGCAATTCCAGCGCTCGGGGCTTCTTCGGCTTCCACGGACCGGGGAAATCGAACAAGAATACATAGAGGAGCGCCGTGGTGGCCTCAGATGGTCTTGGGATGGTCGGGAGCATCTGTTTTTCCAAGCTCCAGAGAGCTAGGGTTTCGGGCTGTAGGGGAAAAGAGGAAGAGCGAGCACGAGAGAGGAGGAATGGGGATGAGGATGAGCAAGGGTGTCGCGGTGGCGGTCTTATCCCCTCCCGGGCGACGATGACATGCATCACGACGGTCGAAGCTGGCTGACACCGGTGATTGCCATCGGGCGGCGCTGGAGCTTCCAGAGAGCTGCTTGTCACTGATGTCTACGCACTTCTATTCTTGTAGATAGTTGTTGGGCCTCCAAGTGCAGAGGTTTGTAGAACAACATCAAGTTTCCCTTAAGTGGATTACCTAAGGTTTATCGAACTCAGGGAGGAAGTGGTCAAAGGTATCCCTCTCAAGCAACCCTGTAATCAAGATACAAGAAGTCTCTTGTCTCCCCAACACACACAATACATTTGTCAGGTGTATAGGTGCACTAGTTCGGTGAAGAGATAGTGAAATACAAGTGGTATGGATATAAGATGACGGTGCCAGAAAATATCTTGATGGCGTGGAAGAGACTAAAGGCAAACTGAAATAAAGATGGCAGCAAGCAAACATGTAACAGATCTAATTGTAAACGGTGTTTCAATGCTTAGAAACAAGGCCTAGGGATCATACTTTCGCTAGTGAACACTCTCATATAAATATCTTCTCTTCATGATACTACTCTGAACTACTCTCCGGTTGAACACTCTAATCCATGTTAGTGCTATAACAGCACACCTCAAAGTTCGCTTTCCCCATCTAGAAAACCCCACACTGTCACCTTGAGCACTAGATGGTTCCAACAAACACCACAATTTCATACAGACATCCAACTCCAAATATAACTCATAACAAGTATTTGTAATCTCTAGCCTAAGTGCCACCATGGTGTGCACGCTGTCACTTTCACACACATGGGGAGAGCCAGAGATCTATTAAAGCACTTGAGTAGCAAGGTTGATCTACTTGATTACAAAGCTCATGATCATAATATGATCATGCATAGAGAGAGAGATGAACACATAGCTACCTGTAGAATCCTTAGCCTCGAGGAAGAACTACTCCCTCATCATCATGGGAATTAGCAACAGTGATGGAGATGGTAATGGAGATCAATGGAGATGGCTCCCGGGGCAATTCCCCGTCCCAGCAGGGTGCCGGAACAGAGAATTTCTGTCCCCCGAATCTCCCCTTCGGTGGCGGTGGCGCTGCGGAACTTTTCGTGGCTTGAGGCTGGATTATTTAGGGTTTTTCATCGGGAGGCTTGTTATAGGTGAAGAGGCGATGTCAGAGGGTGGACCAGGGGCTCACAACACCTGGTGGTGCAGCCAGAGGGACCCGCGCCACCACATGGTGTGGCCAGCCCCTGGCCCCTCTTCGTCTCGTCTTCTGGCTCCATGAGTCTTCTGGTAAAATATCGACTTTGGCTTTTGTCCGGTCCAATTCTGAGAATATTCATTTTTTGGCTTTTCTGGAACCAAAAAACAGAAGAAAACATGCAACTTGCACTGTGGCATCTTGTTAATAGGTTAGTTCTAGGAAATGTGTTAAAGTACTCCAAAGTGTGGACAAAACACAAGAAAGTAGATATAAAACAAGCATGGAACATCAAAATTATAGATACGTTTGCAACGTATCAACATCCCCATGCTTAACTCCTGCTCGTCCTCAAGTAGGTAAGTGATAAAAAGAATAATTTTTGAGGTGACATGCACCATCACAATCTTGATCAAACCATTTGCAAGCATTGAAAGATGAGATCAAAGAACTCTAAACATGAGCATGAAAGATGAAGTTCTAACAATAAGACATAGTGACTATGCATGCAACATGAAAGGATACAAACAAAGACCATGAATAACAATGCATTGAAATACATTTGTTTGTTTCACATATAGAAAACATAGCATAGTGGCATTCATCTTGTCCCTCATGGAGTAGAAAAACATAAATGCATAGGACACCTTCAAAGTTCATAAGGGTGACTAGATACAAATAGTTCAAGAACAAGCAATATCAACATTATGAATCAATCAATAAGTTTTGGGACAATGCACATTAAACTAAGAATGACCACTATGCTCTCTTAATAGGTGCATAAAGATAGAAGATGGAGATTCAACATAAAAGTAAAAGAAAGGCCTTCATAGAAGGAAGCAGGGATTCAAGTCTCATAAAGAGATTCCAAAAATTATGGTACTTATTAGCTTTCAGCTCTCATTGCCCCTATCATAAGCATCTTCAAGTGATTAAGGTTAAAGTGACACAACTAAGAGGATATGCTATACAAGTTATAAGTTGAAATCTCATGCTACTCAACTTCAGTCATAAGTAAGCTCTTGTCATTGTAAGTACATATGTATCATAGAGAACCACCAACAAGGTACCCCTTGCCCCATGACACATGAGCTATCCCATATCAAAATGACAAGGCAACACACAATGAGCATCTCAGCGATCTTTTTATTTGCTATTTGCACACGTTCTTATTGAGGATGCTTCATAGAATGCTCATTATGGTTATGCTGCAAGTTTCCACCATGATTAGGCATGGCTTAGGCTAGCGGCCCAGGCGTTTCTCTAACACACATACAAACTCCATGATCTTACAAATTCCACTTTTATTTCACACCGTCGGGATCCATAAGCAAAAGAATCATGATATCAACGGAATATAAGTGCAATGTTGAAAGCGTTCCCCATGATTCGTGGTTCTGCTAACTTCAACTTATAAAGCGCAAGCATATACGCAACAAAGATGGACATAATGGTTCCAGATTATTAAGTGCAAGAAAGTAAAGTGTGTCATCAAGTTCGTGAGAGCTTTAATCACTAATTTTCACATAACAACGTTTAATTCGGAAGGTAGATAAAAACATGAATATACTTGGAATAGCAAATTCTAATAGGTAGGTATGGTGGTCTCTTTGGAATAACTTCATTTTATTTGGAGTTGGATGCATGAGTGGAACTCATACTTGGTTATGGAGGCTAGCAAAAGACTGGGAGCGACCAACTAAGAGAGTAATAATGGCCATAATCATGCAAAGCGGCAAAACATTATTAATTAAAGCATAAAGTGATATTACAAGTCGAAAACTAAATGATTATAGAGGCTATGGTGACTTGGTATAGTCTTAACATGGTGTGAGCATGTGCCAAGTCAACCCAAATAAAGCATCAAAGGAGAATACCACAATACTATGCTTTAATATGCTAAAACAATGCATGATTCTTTCAAGGCACATTAAGCAATCTCAATTATTTGTAACATGTCACGCTACAGAAAAAATCACTAAGCATTAAGCCAAAACAATATCAAGCATGACATGACAAAGCATAGGCCACAGTCAAAACAATCTCCTTTTACCACTTAAGCATGAACTTTTCCTACTCTTTTCCAACACCAAACCAACTTATTTGAAAGAACTCACAAAGATAATAATAAATAAAGATCAATGAGCTTGTCTCACAAATCTAAAAGGAAGAACTAAAAAGTTCTAAGCTGAAAGCATAAGAAAACTAAGGCTAAACCCAGTGCTAGCAAAAGAGAAGACTCACAAAACAATAAGAATGAAAACTAGAGTGTTCTAAACGATGAAAGCAGAGTGTGTCTCTCTCCAAAAGAAGTGTTGGGATCCACCCAACTTATTGCAGAAAACCAAGCAAACTAAGCAATCGAAGACTAAGAATAAAAATGAAGACGCTCCAAGAACAACACAACTGTGCATGAAACAATAAAAACGAAGTGTCTAGAAAGACCTGAGATTTTTATTGATGAAGAAGGGGATGCCTTGGGCATCCCCAAGCTTTGACGCTTGTACCTCTTGAATATTTCTTGGGGTGACACGGGGTGGCATCCCCAAGCTTGAGCTTTTGTCCATTCTTCATCTCATTACATCATTCTTTCCCTACACCTGAAGATTTCCTTCATACAAAACTTCACACAATCTTCATTAGCAACATTAGTGCATTCAAAAGATAATAAACCTTTGGGGTTTAGTTTTAAAACAGCAAAACTTTCATTAAAACACAAGCTACTATAGCACTTCCTTTAAAAAAGTTCAAATGATCAAAGAGAACTCAAAGAGAAAGAGATTTAAGAAGCAAATGCAAATAATGAATCTATCAAAACAGAACAGCAGGTAAAAACTGATTTTTTCGAAGACCTTCTGTTGCTCAAATCGAAAAGTGTTGAACTAACGAAAGTTAGATAAAAACTTGGGGCAGAAGCACAAACAATTACAGCTCAAACTGACGTGCAGATAGTTTTCAAGAATTTTTATAGCAAAGCACAAAAATCTGTTTCGGGACAGCAACTTTCCCAAGTCTTACTTCTCTCTCATTAGAGGTTATTCTCGGCACAAAAACCACACAAAAATGATAAGGAGCGGTTATTACAGAAGTAATAACTTCCAAGACTCGACTAAAATTTTTGGGTTATCTCCCAATAAGTACTTTAAGTTAGACATGATAGTTTGAGAAGATGCTCACATAAGAAATATGAATTGAAGTAAAAGAGAGCATCAAGAAGCAAATTAAAAGCACATTTAAGTCTAACCCACTTCCTAGAAAAATAATCTTGTAAATAAACAAGTCATGAAAGCACAAAGGAACAAGCATAGAAAAACAAAACAAGTGCAACTTCAAAATTTTCAACATAAAGAGGGGAAACTTAATATTGTTGAGACACATAAAACCATGTTTCCCTCTCTCATAATAACTTTCAATAGCATCATGAATAAAATTAACAATATAACTATCACATAAAACATTCTTATCATGAGCCACATGCATAAAAGAATTAATACTCTCCTTATAAGCATAGTCATTCTTATTAATCATAGTGGGAGCAAATTCAACAAAATAGCTATCATTATTATTCTCATCACCATAATCATCAAATATAGGAGGCATATTGTAATCATAATTAGTTTTCTCCTCAATAGTAGGTGGACTGAAAATATCATATTCATCATTGTAATCATCATATATTGGAGGTATAGTATCATCAAAGTAAATTTTCTCCTCCATGCTTGGGGGACTAAAAATATCATACTCATCAAAACTAGCTTCCCCAAGATTAGACTTTTCCATAGCATTAGCAATAATGGTGTTCAAAGAATTCATACTAATAACATTGCTATTAGCATGCAAATAAAGTTCCATAGGCTTTTTAATTTTCTCTTCAAACACTTCATGTCCTAACTCAAGATAAAGACTATAAAGCTCTCTAATTTTGTTGTTGTTTTCCATTAAGCCTAACTAGTGAAAAATAAAAACAAGAAACAAAAAGACAAAATTGTAGGATCTAAAGGAAATAACTTCGATCACTCACACACCAGCAACCGCACTAGAAGATAGCTTAATAGCCAGAGGATGTGAGTACCTTCTACCTTACCTCCCCGACAACAGCACTAGAAAATAGCTTGATGTCTACGCACTTCTATTGTTGTAGACAGTTGTTTGGCCTCCAAGTGTAGAGGTTTGTAAAACAGCATCATGTTTCCCTTAAGTGGATTACCCAAGGTTTATCGAACTCAGGGAGGAAGTGGTCAAAGGTATCCTTCTCATGCTACCATGCAATCAAGATACAAGAAGTCTCTTGTGTCCCCAACACACCCAATACACTTGTCAGGTGTATAGGTGCACTAGTTCGGCGAAGAGATAGTGAAATACAAGTGGTATGGATATAAGACGACGGTGCCAGAAATATCTTGATGGCGTGGAAGAGACTAAAGGCAAACTGAAATAAAGATGGCATCAAGCAAACATGTAACAGATCTAATTGTAAACGGTGTTTCAATGCTTAGAAACAAGGCCTAGGGATCATACTTCTGCTAGTGAACACTCTCATATAAATATCTTCTCTTCATGATACTACTCTGAACTACTCTCCGGTTGAACACTCTAATCCATGGTAGGGCTATAACAGATACCTCAAAGTTCGCTTTCCCCATCTAGAAAACCCCACACTGTCACCTTGAGCACTAGATGGTTCCAACAAACACCATAATTTCATAGAGACATCCAACTCCAAATATAACTCATAACAAGTATTTGTAATCTCTAGCCTAAGTTCCACCATGGTGTGCACGCTGTCACTTTCACACACATGGGGAGAGCTAGATATCTATTAAAGCACTTTAGTAGCAAGGTAGATCTCCTTGATTACAAAGCTCATGATCACAATATGATCATGCATAGAGAGATAGATGAACACATAGCTACCGGTAGAACCCTTAGCCTCGAGGAAGAACTACTCCCTCATCATCATGGGAATCAGCAACAGTGATGGAGATGGATGGAGATGGATCCAGGGGAAATTCCCCGTCCCGGCAGGGTTCCAGAACAGAGACTTTCTGTCCCTCAAATCTCCCCTTTGGTGGCGGCGGTGCTACCGAACTTTTCGTGGCTGGAGGATGGATTCTTTAGGGTTTTGTCATCGGGAGGCTTCTTATAGGCGAAGATGCGATGTTAGAGGGTGGACCAGGGGCCCACACCACCTGGTGGCACGTCTAGAGGGACCCGCGCCACCACATGGTGTGGCCAGCCCCTGGCTCCTCTCCGTCTCATTTTCTGGCTCCGAGAGTCTTCCGGTAAATATCGACTTTGGCTTTTGTCCAGTCCAATTCCGAGAAAATTCATTTTTTGGCTTTTCTGGATCCAAAAGCAGAAGAAAATAGGAAATTGGCACTATGGCATCTTGTTAATAGGTTAGTTCCAGAAAATGTGTAAAAGTACTCCAAATTGTGGAAAAAACATAAGAAAGTAGATATAAAACAAGCATGGAACATCAAAAATTATAGATACGCCGGTGATTGGCATCGGGCGGCATTGGAGCTTTCAGAGAGCTGCTTGTGACGTCGAGGAAGACGACAACAAACCGTTACCTGGGCCTGGGCCGGTGCTAGGCTGAAGCGAAGCGAGCGTGACATGCGAGGCACGCACGCGACGGCGGTTAGCATGGAGATATTCTGGGCCGTGGGCCGAGCTACTGCGCTGCTTCTTTCCTTTTTCTTTTTCAATTACATTTTCTGTTTTCTTTTCTTTTACAAAACCTTTTTTAAATTTGAATTTTTTCAGGGATTTCAATATCTAGAGAGTTTGTAGACCCTCATCTCCTCATTTCTTATTGTGCATTAAAAATATTCATAATTATATGAAAAGTCCTTTTCATTAAGAAATATTAATAAGGATTAGGGTTTTAGGAATTGGTTACTTATAATAAGTTTTCATAGGAATGATTATGTTTTCACTTGATAATCTTAATGGTACTGGTTTGAGATAGATTATAATGTTTATTAATGTATATAGAATCTTGTTCCTACTTATCTTCATAAAGGATTTATCTATATAGATTATAATGTATTAATCTTTGTGGTTCATAATGGGGTGATATAAGTTTGATGGTCCTCCATATTTGGTGATTTGCCAAATCCAATTCTACTTGATTTGTAGAGTTTAAAATTACCATGTGTTTTGGGAAGGTTCATTGAACTCATATTCTATTATGAATATGGATAAGGATCAAGGTTTAGGGACACTACTTCTAAATCTATGAGTAGGTTTGTTATCTCAACCTAGAGTGAGATATTGGAATTACTTCCTAGAGCAATCTTGTTGGTTCATGGGTCTAAGTTTCTATTAGGGTTTAAGGTAATAAAGTGAACAAAACTCTCATCAAGACACCCTCAACTAGCATTCTAATTATCTCTTAGACATCCCATTTGACTAGGAGATACCATCCACTGGTTGCCTAAAAATAGGAATTGGTTTTACTGCCTTCTTTATTCTAGGGTTTTGAATAATGAAGTAGACATGAATCTGTCATGGCTTGATATACTATGGTTTAAAGGTTTCTCAAGCATTCCTACCTTAACACCTCACTAAGCTTATCTTTAGATAAGGAATTCCTTTCCTAAATATACTCTATAAATCTTTCTTATCTTATTCACAAAGATCTCATCTTCCTAAATAATACAACCATCTAACTCCCCCATATCCATCATCATATGATGACATGGTCATGCCATTTCAGCATTATTCCTCCTTCATTCTTCTCCTAGTATAACTTCCATTATTTAACTACCTTTAATGAATCCATCAATGTAGCTACTTCTAACTCCATCCATTAACTCCTTTAAATCCATCTTGCAACTACGGCTTGCAAGATTATAATTCTCTCTATATCACATGTGATAACAATCCTCTATAATAAGTATAGTACTACTCTCCATAATACAAGTTTGCTCTTGTATTAGCTTGGTTAAGTTACTATGCCTCCAACTACTCCATACGACTCATATTATATACTCCATCAAACTCTAGCTTGACTTCTTAGGATAAAGCTAGATGATTTAGCTTACTATTGTTTTGCCTAATGTGGTATTCTCACAACTCTTCTTTACCAACTGGTCATATTCTCAAATGACTTGAGAATAATTACCACCAACCTTTGATCATACAAAGATTAGGATTCTATTTGTCTGATCAAGATCTATTATCACCAGGTAGTAGACTTTGTACTAGTCTCCCTACAGATTTATGTTGTTAAGAAAACTTACTTTAAGTTTATACCTTTTTGGATTAACAATATTATCATTGAATTCTCTACTACTACTAGCTTTCTCATAGCTTCATAATTATTATCTAAACTCTTGGGTTTAAGTACTTTCTCTAGTTGACTTAGGAGTGAGTTAACTCCTCCAACATCAAATGGTTTGATCACCACTAAGGATCACATTCCATTGATGATGGCACACTTACCAAGTCTAGTCCCTACTTCTTATTAATTTACTTAAGGTCTCTGGAAGGTCAACATAATAGGTCAAAGCTAAGAATCAATGTGTGCTAGGTCATGAATTGATCACATAACACTGATGATCACTTGACACTAGGACTTGGTTAAATAGGAATGGCACCTAGCAATATGACATTAAGGATATGTGCTGGATGGTCTTGGCTTAACTTCCCTTTCTACTCTATTTGTTATAAGAGTTAATGTTTAAGAACTACCATGATACCCATGGTAGGAATAACTATGACAAGCAAGAGTATCAATATGTAGTTATATAGTTTCTTTATTTAAGTTATAAGCTTAACTTGGTATTCAGGGTTTATGGTAGATAATACCTTGATATCATATTTAGAATATTAAGTATTCATCCTTGAGTTGTTGTATGGAATACCATGTAATGATCTCTAGAAGATCTAGTACTCCTTTTTAAGTAGTGTGTTGTGACTTAGTTTTATTACATTTGATCTACCCTTTGATCAAATTATATTACCCAAAGATAAGGTTTTAGCAAAGGTCATATTGAAACTTATCGCAATCAACTTGATGATCTACTTCAGTTCCACCAAGTTAAGAGAAGCTTCAATCTCTTTGACAAGTTTTATTTAAAAGCACGAAAATTATCCAGATTTTCTATGCATGAATGCAATGCACACTCCTGTGTTCAGCTTATTTCTAAGCTCTATTGCTGGGGTGTTACAATATTGCATCATACATCATGTTTGCCAGGATTTTACAGCGGGGGATGATGGGATCTTGAAGTAGATGGTGATGGAGATGAGCCTTCCCAATGGGGAGAGGAGGCCATGGCATGGTGGAGAGGTGGCGCCCCAGCATGGAGGAGAGGCGGCGCCCCGGAGGCTCCCTAGGGCAGCGTCGGCCCTTGGGCATGGAGCCCCCTTGCCCCTTCTTATTTTCTTGGATATGGTGATGGTGCGGAGGATCTTCTACCCCTCCTTGGGGGCTGCCAAGGAGGGGTATTTTCGTGGCTATGGGTGGATCCCTCCAAAAATAGGGTTTCCCCTCAATATATAGTGATGGATATGCAATCTTGGCCATGTGATTGATACCCTTTTGACCCAAGGGCTCTTGGGAATCTATAGAACCTTTCTAGTAGTCCCCTATGTCTTTAATATGGTTGGGTTGAAATCATCAAAAATGGAATGAGTTTGAGTCAACCACGTCACATATTTTCGGAGTCCCGAAACTGATTTTGTCCTCCACAGTAATATGGCTTTTACGGGTGCATAAAGACTCCGATTGGGGAATATTGTATGTCTAAATTATTGCACATAAAAGTCCCCACAACTTTTATTTCTACACCTTTTCCATTGGAATTCATCTTTGGGGTCGTTTATGGCAATCTTAAAAAAGAGTTCTGCAGAGACAGATTCTAGGAATTTTCAGATTTCTCCACAATGCGTGGTTTCTTTCTATATTTCTGTATTTCCTACACAATAAAGTGTAAAACAAGAACTTGTGAACTTTTGCAACGATTAGTAGGTTAGTCCCAATAAAATATAATAATATTGCAAAATAATAATGATTTTGAAGCAATAAATGACAAAATTCATGGATGCATTTTACATGTATCAAGCACCGCAAGCTTAACCTATGCTCGTCCTCGAGCATAAAGGTGATAAAATAAACATGGACTTTGGAGGTTTTGCTTTGCTTTTTTTTCATTTTCACACAAAGTACACTAGGTTCAATCTTTAAGTAATAACAACAAGCAAGTGAGCTATAAAGTGATACCTTTTGCACTCTACAAACATGCTCAATAATAAGTAGACTTGTGTTCAAACAAATGAGACGTAAAACAAACCTTCAAACATACTTAGATGAACCTAGAGAATTGTTGGAAGACTCTTTCTTATCACTAGCATGGGTTTTTTATGCCTTTCTACTTTGGGCTGCTTCTTAGTTTCATGGTCTTGACCGGGAAGACTCACTTCTTAGTTTTATGTCTTCCCTTAAGATATTTTTATATCTTGTACCGAAAGTAAGCATGGATTAAACATGTGAAAAGGATTATTTAGCTTCCAAACTCTATTTCATTAAGTTTATGATTGATCAATAGTTCATCATTAGTGTTTGGTTCCATTGCCCCTATCATTAGCATCTTTCTAGTTCAAAGAAGAGAATAATTATAACAAGATAGACATGAAGTTCAACTTTTGTCGAACACTTTCACCATTTTTTACATGGCATCAGTTAATGGTCTTGCCCTCCTAGTAACCAATATAAACCTTATTCATGGGTATTTCAATCATGTCATATGCATAAAAACAACCTGTGCTTTTCCATGGCTAGCCGAATCCTCGGTGCCTACATTTCCAACATTTTTCCCTAGAGCATATTTATTAAAATACCCATGACCCTCAGTTTACTCGTTGATTACTAAGTAGAAAAATAGTATCTCATGTCCCCTTGTTATCATTCCTTCCACTTTTTTATTTTACAAAACCAATTTATGTTTCATAAATCATTACCACCTTTGGTTGTTGTGCCTTGAAGTTCGTGGTCACCTCACAACCAACTTCTCTATGACAACCATAACCATCAGAGCAATATTATTTGGAAGATAAATAAAACAAGGCACATGAGAAATATACTTGGAAAAACATTGATGCTATATAGGTATGTATGGTGTACGCTGTGGGAATTGGTTTTAAGGGTATTTGGATAAACAAGCTTTGCTTATGTAGGAATTTTTGGGCTAGCAAAAAGATCTACAAGTATGCCATTGGATCCATAGTGCACAACATTTATCATCAGACAATGCTACTTAGTATTAAACATCAACGTAATATGAGAAAAATGTATCACTAAATAAGGGACAATCAAATTATCATTCATTAAAGTATTTGAGCTAGCAACACTAAGCATGACTTTGAATTTCAGTTTTTTGCTTTCAATCCCTTTTGTTTTGATAGCACACAAGTCATTCTCATCAAGGAATTTAATCATGGGATATATTTTTTAGTAGATATTTCTTAAGAATGCAAAATAGCTATCATGGTGGTTTCATTTATTCTCAAGGCAACATGTAAAACTAGACAAAGACGCTCCAAGTTTTTACGATCATTCTATGTTGCTCAAAAAACAAAGTTTAGAGGTTTGCAAACCGAGAATTTGATAGGTCTAGTGGGGTGCCTTGGGAATACCCAAGCTTATGGTCTTCACCATTCTTGGATAACTCTTAGTGTGGTGGTCCTCCATTCCTTGTCAAAAAACTTCAACACAAAAGTTTCTCTCATTTCTTTTCTATGGGGTGACATTAGTGGTACAGAGATATAGTGCTAGCTGTGATAAAATCCCCAAATAAAATTTGGTTTTAAATCTTTAGAGAGTTACTTAAGTGGCCAATATCCATAAAATATCAAGAGTTAAAAAGAATCAAATCAAAAATCAAAAAGGCCACTCTTGCAACAAAAGACAGATTCTATCCAGAAAAACAGTAGCGGCATAACGTATTTATTTAGCCCACTTAAACATGTCAGGAATTTTAGAAACATTTTGTGTGTATATAGGATGAAAAGTTGCAACTTAAGTAGAAAATTTAGCTCAATCCGAGTTACATAAAAAATCATAAAAATCATTTGGTAAATATCAGCGTGCAGAAATTTTCAACTCCAAATATATGTTTCAACTTGTAACACCGAAAATAGGTAAAACTTGGTATTTTATTTTTGTAAATATTAAAAAAAATAAAACCTTTATTTTAACAGAGAATCAAATGTCCAAAAACCAAAAATCGAAAAGAAGCAAAAAGGAACCAAGAAAGAATCAAGAGAAGCAAACAAAGAAGAAACAAAATATTTTTGTTATTTTTGTTTTATGAAAGATGAAAAGCAAGAAGCAAACAAAAAAGAATAAGAATAATTTTTTTTTGTTGTTTGGGTTTTATAAAAAGAAGAACCAAATAAGAACCAAATGAAAAAACATAAAATCTTTTTTGTTGTTTTTGTTTTAAGCTAAAACAAGAAGCAAATAAGAATCAAATGAAGATCCATAAAATGTTTTAAAGTTTTAAAAACAAAAGGCAACAAGAAGCAAAAATAATCAAATAAACATAAAATCTTTTTGGTATTTTGTTTTTATAAAGAATATGCAAAATAAGCTCCAAACAAAACAGAAAGGTAATTCAAACATGGTTTTCACAAATATACAAACAAAAAAAAGAAGGTAAAACTAAAACATGAGTTTGGAATGATATTACTTGAAATACTTAAAAGAAGAGGGGGATGTGTGGGCATCCCCAAGCTTGTGGTCTTGCTAATTCTTGTCCTCTACTTCTTTCTCATCATATCATGTCACTCATATCAAACAAAGAAATATTTTTTATCTTCATGTTACTTCAATGCCTACAAAATGGATAGTTCTCCAAACAAATGATACAATAGTTTCTACCATGATGCAAACTTTAGTAATTATTGGGAAACCATTTTACTAAAGAAGCTAATATATTACAAAAGAGACACTCTTTTTATTTTGTTTTTATATGGGGAAGTTTTAATGATCTAGACTTTGCAATGGTTCCATTGGCATGAACAACACATGCTCAAGGTCGACCCCCAACTTCTCCATTGCCAATCTTTCTCATTTGCTTTCCCAAATTTATATTTAGTTAAAATCATAAAACAATTATTAAATGACAGTAGCTAAAGTTTTTTACATGTTACATGGATATCAAGGTGTGCTCAAATAGAATAGTATTTGAAAGTATATGGAGCACACCACAAAGAACATAGACATTAAAATTTAAGTCTAACTTTCTTCCTATGCATTGGCATTTTATATATGAATAAATAGCAGCAAGGTTGTGGTATCCAATGCACATAATCATTAGTAGCTTGCATTTTAAATAGAATGGAAACATAAAGAGGTTTTTTTTATCTCTTCCTCTTTCATAATTATTGCAAGCATCAAAAGCAAATTTAATATCATAGTTTTGAATAGATTCACCATATAAAGACAAGTCATCTAATGAGCATAATGGGTCATCTAACTCAATTATATCACTTTCATCCTTCCATATATTAGACACAATTGTTCCACATAGAGGACTACTAGGCAATGAAACATCATCATCATTATAAGAAGAGTTGTTCATGGGAATTTGTGTGTTACCCTTGTTGGGAGTAGGAGATGGGTAGCTACTTCGTTCTTCCTCCACTTTTCTTCTTTCTCTTCTATCTCCATTTCTTTGGGATGCATGGGCATCCCCAAGCTTAGCCTTTTGTCATCTTCTTCCCTAACACTTTCATCATGATTTCTTGCATTCAAAAAGTTAGTGCCCAACGGAATATTGAAGCTTTCAACATATTTGATTAGCATATCATACACATCACTGTGAGAAATTTCCATTATAATTATTTTAGATTTTAATTTTATATGCAAGGTACTAAAAATAAATTAGCAATGCAAACAAGAATAGAAGCCTAGAGCTACGCTCCCCGACAACGGCGCCAGAAAAGTATCTTGATAACCCCCAAGTGTAGGGGATCACCGTAGTAGAATTCGATAAGTATTTGAGTGTCGAACCCACGAGGAGCTGAAGGTAAACTATCTATTCTATAAAGCCCTATAACCCACTTATATGGCCTTTTGTGCAAAGCTAGGATCTAAAGTGTGTGTGTGGTTGTTTTTGGTATTAACTAGAAAACAATAAAGTAGTTGAAATAAATACTATAAGTAAAATAATGCAAATGAAGTGGAGATAGTGGAGTGGATGTGGATAACCTATGGGAGCAAATGTTTAGGCAAATAGCTATTTCATTCATTTGGTTGTCACAATTAGTGAACCACATATATAGTCTTTTTATTGTTTCTTCTAGGAGGAGCCATAACTAGGTGTAGCCATAGATACGAGCAAATACACCACTAGTGATTGCTCCCAAGGCCAATTAAGAACAGACAAGGGAATATTAAGACATAAAGTCCAACCACCGCATTTAGATCTAATGTTCCCATGATAATACACCCATTGATTAACCATGAATTAATACTACATATCTTTCTAAGTCTTGGGATTCGGTTTCTGTCAAACTCCGTACATCCCTCATCATATGAACATGCAACGATGACAACCTTGTGCATCCCCCAACATATGTGTGCACTCATATGTTAGTGCATCAAGATGATCATAGAAGATAACATATACTTGTATGCAACCAAAACAAACTAGATCACAATTGCCATAACAATTCACTACTCAAACATCAACATAGTCATACAATAGATCATGGGAAAATAATATATTGTATCATACATCATGTTTGCCAAGAGATTACAGGGGGTATGCTAGGATCTTGCAGTAGATGGTGACGAATATGAGCCTCCCCAAGGGGGAAAGGATGCAATGGCGTGGTGGAGAGGTGGCGCCCCGGCATGGAGGAGAGGCGGCACCCCGGAGGCTCCCTAGGGCAGCGTCAACCCTTGGGCATGGAGCCCCCTTGCCTCTTCTTCTTTTCCTGGACATGGTGATGGTGCAGAGGAGCTTCTACCCCTCCTTGGCAGCTGCCAAGGAGGGGTATTTTCATGGATATGGGTGGATCCCTCCAAAAATAGGGTTTCCCCTCAATATATAGTGATGGATATGCAATCTTGGCCATGTGATTGATACCCTTTTGACCCAAGGGCTCTTGGACATCTATAGAACCTTCCTAGTAGTCCCCTTTGTATAAATAAGATATTAGGAAGACTAAGCAGTATACATAAGATATTAGGAAGTGGGACACGGGCGTCCAATGGGACCCACTCAACTCATTCTCCCGTTGGATCTTTGGACTTCATGCATCAGTTATATATGACATGTTTCGTAGCCTGCAGTTCCCCCGGGCAGGCCGAGTTAGCAGAAATAAGCCTGTTTGGTTGCCTACAGCCCTTCCACATTGTGGCCCGCGCGCGTCTTAAAGCAGGTCGGAGCCAGGCCCAGGGACAACGCTCGAATCAACTGTTTTTCTAGGGCCTGGTTTGGGCCAGCGACAAAGAGCTGAAGAAGTGCACTGGTGGGAGACAGAAAGGGAGACGCCATGTTGCTTCTCGCCCACCGCCTTAAATCCCCTCACCGGCCACCCTTCTCGTTCACTCTACTTTGTGCGCTATGGTGACTCTCCCCCACTCGATAGTGTCGTTCCCGGAGGTGGCGGTGAAGGGCTTACATGGAAGAGACTCCGGCGGTGAAGGGCTTGGAGGGAGGATACTCTAGCGTCAAGGTTGTCGCTCACCATCGGAGGCGGCGATCTTCGTTCGAGAAACGGGGGTGAATCTGAACCATGGCAGTAAGCTTTTCCCCTTTTTCCCCGAGGCATCTAGATGGTAGATCTGCTCATAGAAGGTCATGGCTAGGGTTCTAGATAATGGCATGCGTTGTAGATCTGCCCGGATATGCCCTGCTTAAGTTTTTTTATTTTGGAGGTTTACTATTGTACCATTACCAGGACTAGTTCGTGCGCTTTGTGCTACATTTCTTTGATAGTATTGAACATGGATCTGACAAAGGGGCCTGGATGACCATTTTCTGATGATTACAATGGCTAAGGGCACTTTCAGGATGAGGTGATTGAACCAGGATGAGTGTTCAATGGTTTGTGCATTCCTCCAGGTTCACTCACCCTGTCCCTGAAACTGGTGTTCGTCCCTTTCCACAAGTCATGGTTAGGGTTTTATATGAGGCAATGTTTCCACCTTTATGAACTGCCAATGATTAGGATAGTTCCACATGCAACAACTTTCTATAGATGGGCTTTAGTACCTTGTATTTTTGCCCAAAGAGAAAATTTGTGCAGGATCCTTGGTACTAAGGGATCATCTATTGAGACATGTTAGATTGTTGTGATCTGATGTCCCTACTATGTGTGCTACATCGATGATTACACTTATCACACAATGTAACTTCAGGGATATCTGATCGAACCTTGTTGTATGTACAAACCCTGTATTTGTGCATATGATTTGGTTCGCTCACGCCATCCCTGAAGTTGACATGCAATTCGCACATTATGTTTGATCAACATTGCCAAATATGAGGCACCAAATTTCTGACTCACTGGTTTTCTTTCTGTTCATTGCTTTGGATTGTGTTCATTGCTTTGCTTTTTGTTCATTTCTTTGGATTATGTTCTTTGCGTTGCATTGTGTTTATTGCTTTCAATTGTGTTTGTTGCTTTGGATTGTGTTCATTGCTTCGTATTGTGGTCATTTCTTATCTTTGTGAGTCATTGCAGGTTATCAACATCGGTCTGCCGATGGATCCAACAAGAGGGCCAAGAAATCTGGGATGCCTCCCAATGTTGGCAACTAGGACGAGGCAGTGAGCCCTACCCAGTTCTGCAAGGTGTTGGTAGCACCTGCACTGGGATTGCTTCCTATCCTAGACGCATTCAGGCCCTACTTGGATAGTGTCCCTGAAACGGTCACTCTGAAGCTGACGACTGGATGCCAATAGGACATCACGATCTTAGATGTCAATGGTAAAGCTTGCTTCGATCAAGGTTGGGCATCTTTTTTAGTGGCTCATGACCTGAAGATCGGTTACTTGCTGACCTTTAAAAAGATCTACCCAAAGGTTTACAAGGTGGTCATCTACGACTATAGTCAAGCCGAGGTTGTCAATAGGTGCCCTAAGCACTCTGAATCTTTTAGGAGGATCGTGGAACAACAGTGACTTATGTCTACATGAAAAGTAGTTCTCCTTTGTGTGTGTGGCCGATGAACTAGAACATTTTCATGTGTTGTTCTGAACTGTCGTTGATCAACACTTGTGCTTGTGTTTATGTGAGGTGACCCTATCAGCAACGCTGCAGGCAACCAAACACATGACTTGCTTATGTTCATAGAAGCGTGGAGGCAACCAAACATACACATTTTTGTTTTTCGTGGATGCAAAAAAACATGCAGGCAACCAAACGAGCTGTCATTCATGGCCCGAGGTCTGTATGAGGCTGGCAGTGCCACGGGCTAGGCCAAAATATGGACGCAGGCTACCAAACACATCCATGGAGTTACAGTTGTCCGCATACATATTTTCTATAAGCTTAAGCATGAATGCATGCAAGCACTCTCAGCCATCTGCTGCCCTCTGTGAAGCTGTTTTTCTTTGAGAAACCTCCATGACGCTGTTCTTGTGGGGCTCGGTGTTGTTTCTCTAGGCCACTCCTTGATGTGGTGACCGGTGCGCGACAACTCATACCGAAATCCCCTTGTATGACTCCTCTCCATCTCCTCTATCCCCACGATGCCCCATCCTCCTCTTCGCCGCCCACCACAGCAACTCCGCCGCCGGCCCCCAAACAACTCCGCTGCCGCCCCTAGTGTTTACTCTCGCGTGTTGGACCTCCGTCGGGTGGACCAACCCCCTCCCCTGATTCCACGGAGCACGTACCCAAGGCCACGGTTAGTTGCAGTATCCTATTACCACTCTAGGGATGACTTGAGAAATCCATCTTGGGGACGCCTCCCCCAAGGCCAAGAACGTCGACGACGACGTGGTGGCGGTCGTCCTCCTACGGCCTGCCGGTGACGGCCATGCGAAGGCCACCGTGAGGAACAAGCTGTCCTTGGTCCCGCTCATCTTCCTCATCTTCTTTGAGGTCGCCGGCGGGCCCTACGGCACCGAGTCGGCGGTGCAGTCCGCGGGGACCCTCTTCGTGATGCTCGCCTTCTTGATCTTCCCCTTCATCTGGGCCATGCCAGAGTCCCTCGTCACCCCTCGCTTCAAGGCGTGCGAGCGAAGCCACCCCTTCCCCCAGATCTGGTGAGTGTGAAAGGACAGAGGGCCAGCTACCAGGCCGCTATCGTCCATCTCCAGAAGGAGCTGGTTGTGGGAGGAGTGGTGAGGGTTGGCGTGTGTTTAGAACGAGCACACCAAGAGCCCTAGCTAGCAGCCCCGCTTCCCTGCCCCGTCCCTAGCCACCCCGCTTTACTTTCTCTAGAGCCACCCCGCTTCCCTGCCCCGACCCTCACATCTAGCGCCACTGGCTAGGGCTCCGACGGCACCACGTGGCATCGCCTTTGCGTTCCTACCGCCTCCTCCTCCTTCTTATCCGTGAGCCAAACCATCTGCCCTCGACTTCGATTTGCAGTTCACATAAGTAACTGGAAACAACTAAGTAAGGTCGACAGGTAGCTTCACCTTTAACACTGTCTTTGGTCTGAAAGCTTAGTGATATCAACTGAATTTATATACTTTATAGCTTGAAGTATTGAAGTAATTTGTTGTTGATTTTAGTGGTTGTGCTTGGATTGGATGGTGCACGCTTGTAATGTCTCTTTTCAAAACTAATAATTTACTATTGTTCTAGATGTGGGCCTACATTTGTGTGACACCTAAATGACATTACCTGTCGTTTCACCTGCAGGAGCAATGAGGATGATTTAAGCTGTTATTCCCCACATGATGGAAAGACGAGAAGGTACAATTGTGAATGTTGGAAGCATTACAGCCTTGGCTCCAGGACCATGGGCTGGCACGTATTCAGCATCAAAAGTTGCTCTTCATGCGCATTGAGGGATACATTAAGGTTTATGCAGTCAAAGGATTAGTATTGCAGTGATTTGCGCTGTCATTGCACTTAAAACATCTGAAAGTACATGCTTAATGGTGAAAAATTTCTTTCAGATGCTACTCTGTATGTATGCTTAAGATTTACAGTTGTTTCTTGTGAAATGGTTGATGCTAAATCAGTTTCCTAAGTTCTGAATTAACTTGGATAAAATATACAACACTACACTTGAGTTTGAGTTTTAGTATTCCAACTGATGGTTTCAGCCTACATAATGCATGGTAGTACTTAATGCACAAATACCTTGAGCGACTGTTACCTATGTCTTGCAGATTGGTGGATACAAAATCAAATTTGTGCGCCGCCCTCCTGTATGCCCACCGCCTCCTTCGTCATGCATGGCACGGCTGGTTGATGAACCACATTGTTTCCTCCCTCTAGACTCCAGTGTATTGCTGCAGTGCTGCTCACAGGATGTCGTATAGAGGTCTCTGCCTCTAAAGTTTGTTGTACTACGTCAAATCCGACTACCTGGCTACAGCGGCAGGAGTAGGTATTGTGGACAACGTAATTGAGTATGATATGGCGCCAGATCTGGATCACCACTTGAGAAGCACCTGATAAACTTATTACTGAAACTTTGCATACTAAGTTATATTTTTCTCTCTGAAATTTTGCATACCGAGTTGTATTTTTTCTTCAAATTATCACTCTCATATGTTGTAATATGTTCTTAGTTCTTATCGTGTGCTAATTGGTTTTATTTTGTCCTGATTTATATTGTTCTGGTGTGTTACTTTCTGCGTTGCTCTAGCAAATTGTAGATGCCAATTCTCCCCTCTTGAACACAACCTATCATGTCATGAATTCTATTTTTAAAATTAGATAGATATGAAATTATCGGCCATATCACCATGTCCATTAGAAAGTTACTCAATTTATTAGTAAAATGAGCAGTTATAGTGCGTTCAGTCTTCCAGATTTCCTGTATGTACTCCAATTCTTATCACTTTTGGTCAAAGGAGGCTGGATAGGCGAGGCGAGCACAAGACGACCCAACAAACAATCCACCACCCACACTACCGCAGACTGTCACTCCCTCAAGGAGATTGAAAAGGCGAGGCGAGCATGGGACGACCCCAACAACAATCCACCAAGGGACAACGGAAACGCTGGCGGCTTCGGCAACACCGCCGGATCGCTCCACATCTTCACCGGGCTCGGCACCAAGCGCGAGAAGAAGGTACTCGCCCGTGCAGTCGCCGTCAATGCGGTGATGCAGGTCGACATCCCCCGTTTCCTCAACTGGTCCGAGCAAAGCATCACTTGGAGTCACTAGGACCACTCGTCCAGGATCGAGTACCCAGGGCGAGTCGCCCTGGTGGTCAGGCCCAAAGTGGCCGATTACTGGCTCCCAAGACGTTGATGGACGGCAGGAGCTCCATCAACATCATGTACTTTGACACATTCAAGAGACTCCAGCTCCCAGAGTCAGCGATCGAGCCAACCCTGACAACCTTCCATGACATCGTCCCCGGTCGGAAGGCGTACCCAATGGGCAAAGTGATGCTGCCAGTCACCTTCGGCACACCAGCGAACTACCGCACCTAGCGGATCATCTTCGAGCTGGTGAAGTTCCGCAGCCCCTACCACTACGTCCTGGGACACCAGGCGTTCGCCAAATTCATGGCGACCCCACACTACGCCTACAACATGATGAAGCTCCCAGGGCCATGCGGCATCATCACCATCCACGGCGACCCCGGCATGGCCGTGGAATGCGAGGAAAAAGGCGCCAAGCTCGCCGACGTCGTCATCGCCGTGGAGACCGACCACGAGGACGAGCTTGCAAAATATGCGGGAAGCATCAACAAGGACGACCCCACCATCCTAAAGAAGCCAACCGCCGCCAGTTCCACTTTCGAGGCGACTATGCACACTCGGACCGTAGAGCTCGTCCCGGGCGACTCCAGCCAGACGGTCACCATCGGGGCGCACATGAGCCCCGCATAGGAAAACGCGCTCATCGGGTTCCTACGTGAGAATTGCGACATCTTCGCATGGAAACCATCTGACATGCCTGGTGTCCCGAGGGAACTCGCTGAGCACAAACTCAACGCCGACCCGAAAGTGCGACTAGTAAAGCAGTCGCTGCGGCCCTTCAATGAAGAGCGCCGCCGAGCAATCACCGAAGAAGTACAGCGCCTGCTAGCCGCAGGCTTCATTCGGCCCATCAAGTACTCCAAGTGGCTGGTGAACCCAGTCCTGGTTCTGAAAAAGAACAACACCTGAAGAATGTGTATCGACTACACCAACTTCAACAGCGCCTGTCCGAAGTAAGAGTTCGTCCTACCGCGCATCGACCAGATCATCGATTCGACCACGGGATCGGAGTCGCTGTGCTTCCTCGACGCGTATTCTGGCTACAACCAGATCAAAATGGCGGTCGAGGACGAGGAGAAGACGGCGTTCATCATGCCATTCGGCGCCTTCTGCTGCACGGCCATAACGTTCGGCCTCAAGAACACCGGCGCCACCTACCAAAGGTGCATGCAGGAATGCCTCGTGGACCAAATTGGCCGCAACATCCACGTCTACATCGACGACGTGGTGGTAAAATCCACCCGTCGGGACGACCTGCTCGCTGACCTGGCCGAGACCTTCGCAAATCTATGGAGGTACAACATCAAGCTCAACCCAAGAAAGTGCACCTTTGGCGTCCCCACTAGACAGCTCCTGGGGTACATGGTCTCCAAGCGGGGCATCTAGGCAAACCCCACCAAGATCGACACCATCGCGCGGCTCGAGAAACACGAGTGCCTGCGTGACGTCCAGAAGCTGGCCGGGCGAGTCGCGGCTCTCAGTCGCTTCATTCCCCAACTCGGCGAGAAGGCAATGCCCCTCTACAGCCTGATGCGCAAGAACCCCATGTTCCAATGGGACGCAGAAGCAGACACCACACTCAAGGCACTCAAAGAAGTGCTACTCGTGGCTCCACTACTCGCCGCCCCAATCGACAAAGAGCCAATTCTCGTCTACATCGCAACCTCCACTTGAGTCGTCAGCGTCGTGATGGTCGTCGAACGGCCAGAAGAGGGCAAGGAGCGCCCCGTACAACGCCATGTCTACTACATCAGCGAGGTTCTGATGGATTCAAGGCAGCGCTACCGGCAGTACCAGAAACTGGTATACGCGGTATTCCGAGCCCAGCGATGACCCCCCCCTACTACTTCCAGGAGCACCCAATCATGGTTGTCTACTCCGCGCCACTATAGGACATCAGCCGCAACCGCGAGGTGACTGGGCGAGTCGCCAAGTGGGCTGTCGAAATCGGCGTCCATAACATCAAATACGAACCACACAAAGCGATCAAATCGCAAGCCTTGGCCGATTTCCTCGCCGATTGGGAAGAAGCACAGCAACCGGAGAAGCTCCCATACCTTTACTACCGGTCGCTCCACTTCGACGGTTCCAAGAACGCCGATGGCGCCGGGGCCGGGGTCATACTGACCTCCCCCAAGGGAGACAAGATCCGCTACGTGCTCCACCTCAACTTCAAGCCCTGCACCAACAACATGGTCGAGTATGAGGCCCTCCTTCACGGCATGCGGGCCGCTAAGGTGATGAACGCCAACCACCTACGGTGCTACGGTGACTCCGACCTGGTCGCCGGCCAAGTCGCCGAAACCTACAACGTCGTATCCCCGACAATGATAGCATACCACCAAGTGGTAGACCAGCTGGGAGGGCACTTCCCTGGCTACTCAGTTGAGTGGATCGACATGCGATAAAACGAGGAGGCAGATGCCCTCTCCCGCATCGGGTCGGCCAGGCAAACGCCACCCGCAGGAGTCTTCCTCGACATCATCCATAAACCTTCGGTCTCCCTGCCCGAGGAGATCGACATCGGGATACCACTGCAGCTCGAGCCCGCCCTAGTCGCCATGGTCATGGAGCCCAGCGACTGGACCACACCATACGTCACCTTCCTCGAGCACAAGGTCCTTCCAAGCAACGAGACGGAGGCGCGAATGATCGCGCGCCATTGCAAATCCTTTGTCATGACTGAAGACAAAGGTAACGAGAGCGTCTTACCGTAGGAGCCTCGTTCTTCTCAGGCACAGATGGGGCGAGCCTCGCCGACATGGTGGTAAACTCCGCGTCGGTGATCTTCTTCAACGCGGCCTTGTAGTCCGCAGCGTCCCACGACTCCTTGCTGGTCCGGGAAGGATAATTCTTCCCGCTGTATTCATACATCCAGTGGGGCCGGGTTGCCAATGGGACCAAGCGCCGCCCGAGCCAGCAGTTGTATAGATTGATCGTCAGCATCCCCTTGTCCTTCAACGCCTGGATCTGGTCCATCATCTCCGTGATGGCCATCCTCTGATCGTCAGGGAGCCTGGCTGCTATCAGCCGGCGAGGTTTGCTCCTTTCCGCGACATACTCAGGAAGCGCCACTTCGCCAGAGGGTGTGGTTTCCTTCACGTAAAACCAACTCTTCTTCCACTCGCTCGCGGCCTTCTTCAGCAGCAGGAGCTTGAAGAAATTTTCCTTTGGCTTCAGTTGGAATGTGACGCCGCCTGCCGTCAAGATGGGACGGCCGGATCCATCACGCCCAATACGGCCGTGGAATAGCTCCAACCACAACGGGAAGTAGGGGCGGCATCCAAGATAACACTCGCAAAAGGCAACAAAGATTGCCAACTGCTCGATACTATGCAGACCAAGATCTGACGGCTTGATCGCGTAGTACGTGCAGAATCGCCGGAAGAATATGGAGGTGGGAAACCCCAGGCCCCTCTCCAAATGGCTCGGGAAGCAGATGAATTTGCCGGCGTGCGGCTTTGGCTCAGTCTTGGAGGGCGTGGGAATCCGCCAATTCCCCTTGTAGAGGACCTCCGCGTCCTCAAACGATTTGAGTTGCGCTGTGGTGCACTTGGATTTCCCCCATAGATCTTTCGGAGGTGCCATCAAGGGAGAAACAAGGTCGCTCGGTCCGGGGAATCTGGATCGTGAAGAGACAGAGAGAATGGGATGCGCGAAAGTGAGGAATGCGGGAGAGGATCTACAGGAATTTTCTGTCACTCTCCTTATGAAGAAGTGCTACCCACCAATCTCGGGGTAGCCGTTATCCGCGGTAATTATGCCGGCTAGTTTGACCGAGCTAGCGGTCCAACTTCTTCCACTGAACTCGCCTGCAGGTACGCCCTGTCCAATCGATAGGGGCAGCGATTCGAGCGAGAATACGTTCGCCAAAGCCGCGACTGGAAACCAGGTGGAAAATTTCCTTCATTCTCGACAGAGTCCATCACCGATTCGACTGGGCGTCCAAATTGGACTCGCCTACTCCGACTGCCAAATGAACACCTGCGCTGAATCAATGATGGCCTCGGGGACTACTGATGGGGATATGCAGAATGTGCTATGCCCAGCAGGACGTTCCGATTGGGCCAAAGGCCTCGCGAGTGGGCCTACAGGACGGCGACTAGAACATGACTAAGAAGAAGGCCCGGCGACTGGAGACTGGAGGCCCAGAAGCGTAGCTGAAGCCCAGTCGAATTAGGTCAAAACCCTCTGAATCCATAACTTGTTCGGTTGTATACTGTAAACCCTAGCGAGGTACCCTCTATATAAACCTCCCTAGGGTTCCTTGAGTACGTACGTTCCGTCATACACTCCCTCTAGCGACTCGCTGCTTAGACGTCGAGCTCGCTACCCTTGTAACTCGCTCTCCGTCAATACAATCTAGCAGGAGTAGGTCTTTACCCTCCGGAGGTTCGAACCTAGGTAAACCCATGTGCATCCGTCCCCATCTCGCACCGCAGATGACCGCCAGCTCTCGCCCCCAATACTGTCAATCGCTACCTCTGGTAGCGATCGCCGTGGCCATTCCCACGACAGAAGTACTATATAATTTTCGTTGGATGGTCTATTTTTTGTTTGAGAAGAGAAAATCATACATGATCGTTCACATGGGGCATTACAACAATATTACAATGTATTCCTTTTTCATGCAAGTAATAAACATATTTGAGTAGCAACCTTGATCCATTTACTATTTAACACTTCTGTCAACTAACCGGTTACTAAGTTTTACAAATGTTCTCTTTCTTTCTTTGGGGTATAGTTGCCTGCTTTTTTACATAAAAGATTGTCAGTTCTGTTTATGGTTGCATTTCTTCTCGGTTACAGTTACTGGTTTGAAGAACAACGACTATTACATTTTTAGAGGAAAGGTTATTTGACAGATTGGTGCACACATGTGCCCTTTGCTTCTTTTGTCCTAAAATTATTTACTGCCAATGAGAGTTCAACAAAATGGTTGTTCCAACATTTTCGGTTGTTGGTACATGTGTCCCCGAATGTCGTTTTGCACAAAGCATACTTTTATATATTTTCTTTTTTCACTTGAGAATTATGAATGGTTGGTCTGTTAAATGATATAAGTGTGCACCTATCAGTTAGTTTTGAACATGATTATACTTTCTACCTTTGGCCGACTAAGTAGTTTCCTGGTCCTCGTTGTTCTGCTCTACAATAGTCATATGCAAATTGTGCAGACCGGTAGTACAGATAAATGTAGATGGTATCATTTGCTTCGTCATTGCTTTAAATGTCAGAAGTGTGATTTTGTTCGTCAGATTTGTTTCCATGTAGCAGAATAGTTAGTTTTAGAAATTTGAATATTCTTCTTTTTTCGCTGTCGGGCCCAGCCAGTTAGTTTTTCTCAAAGAGGCAACTAACTGTTCAAACAATAAAAGTACTCTCTTCGGCTCAAATAGCGCTTACATATTATAAATTGATGTTGCTCATATTATTTTCAGAAGTGGAGAAGCACCATGGTGAATTGTTGCATGAGAACATGTATGTCGGAAAGGCCATGAGAACATGTATGTCGGAAAGGCCGTCAGAGGTTGTGTGTAGCTAGAGCAAGCTTATCTTCCATATCCTCCTTTTTCTTCACTTGCCTTCTTTTTTCTTCAATATTTATCAGATGTGTTATTTCTTCCTTTATGAAGTTATTTGGTACTTTACGAGCATAACCTAAAACTGATTTGGCATGTGATGAGTGTTTTGATTTTATAGATGGGTTTTCTTCATTTACTGGTATCACATGCCTTCCAAGGGGCAGCTCTTATTTCATTGTGGCTAATAAACTGTGCTAATGCACTTGAGCAAATAGGAGTTCGGGAAATGATCATTTATTTGATCCGAGATGCTTTATTTTGGGCGTTGTTCTTTGGGTTAATTACAATGTTCCTTCATGTGAATTTGGTATAGTATTTTAGTCACCTCTTATGGGATTTGAGCAAGCTTGAGCTGCAAGTTGTGTTCTCCAATTTTTGAAAGGTTAGCTTCTACTCTGATTTCTATTGGGTTATTCTTGGTGTTACATCATTGCTTTAGAGAGGATTTTTCAAGAAGCTGTCATCTCTCCGAGGTATATTAAGAGAATTCAAGCAAAGTGGATCAGAAAAGATGGGATTGTCATTTCCCTTTTCTGGAGAGTGATAACATCTTTTGAAAGCTCGAACATTCTTTTATTTTCTATTCTATATGGTAATAAGAACAAATATTGTACTACTTGCTATTCAAGATTATATGAAAAGTTGCAATACTGTTTTGTCCAACTTATACTACTCAGAGATAAAAATAAAAACACATGAGCACTGGCAAAACAACACACCATCTCTTCATGTTAGAACACAAGCGTCACATACAGAGTTGTGTGTAAGCTGCAAATGACAATTTTAATTGTTAGGTGGCATTAAACAAAAAAGAATTTAGACATGTCGAGATAGATGGTGACACAGCTGGAAACCACGCCCGCCATGTTATTATCAGAACCAAATGTAGGCGGCGAGGCGAACCTCGCCTTTCCGTCTAGTCTAATTGAACTGCGCTGGTAGATCGTGATCGTGCACAACAGTTTTGCGTGCGATCTGTAGGACTCTATGAGCTGTGCTACAAAATATCCCTTCTCCCACTTTTGCAGATCACTTAAGCCAAATAAGACGGATGCAAGCCAGATACCTGGTCACGGCCGCTTATCCTGCCGGGCGCAAAGCGGGATGCCCATAAACCACTTAGATGGGTTTCGCTAGCGGGATGGGAGGCAGGCTAGGAGGCAGGCCCGTCCCGCGTGTTATTCTGTTGAAAACATTTGACCATTTCAATTCGATCTCTTTATTGAACAAAATCACATCTGAACACACCGACAAAGCCTCACATTTTGCTCACTTTATTCAACACACGGAGGCCTCTCAGCAGAGAATAATTATTTCTAACAGTGCAGTCTCACTGACAAAGTACGGGAGCATCGCAATTAGCTAGAACCAGCCGGTGCAGCCAGTTTAGCCAGAAACCCCTTGTAGTACTCCATGATCCTCCCTGCTTCGGGCATCACCTTCTCGACAGCGTCCACGGCCAAGAACCGTTCCGCCCACGCCGCCAGGCCCGGGAATTTTTCCTCGTCCAGAAGATTGGTGCCGGCCAACTCGTCCACCACCCTGATCCACACCAGGAAGCTCCCGAGCGCGAGGTCCACCATGCCGACGGCATCGCCGCCGAAGAAGGCCTTCCCCTTGGAGCACTCCTTGAACGCTCGCTCCAGCGTCTCCACCTGCGGAACCACGTTCTTGAAAGCCTCCGCTCTCTGCTCCGCCGTCGTCGACCTGAACAGGGATCTCCACGACTGGAAAAACTGCAAGAAAACCTCGAAGGTTCAGCAGAGGCTTGATGAACAGACAGAGCAGAGACCGTGAATCATACGTTGTTGTTGACGTAGGTGGCCCAGAAGCGTGCGACGGCGCGGTCGTAGGGGTCCGCGGGGAGGAGCGGCGGCCCAGTCCCAGACCAGACCTCGTCGACGTACTCGAGGACGACGAGCGACTCGCACACCGGCCTGCCATCGTGGATCAGCACAGGCACCTTCTTGTGCACCGGGTTGGACCTGAGCAGGAGGTCGCTCTTGCCCTGCAGGTCCTCCTCGATGTACTCGTAGCTGATGCCCTTCATCTCCAGCGCCACTTTGACGCGGATCACCCAGGGGCTCATCCACGCGCCCAGCAGCTGCATCTCGCCTGCTTCCTCTCCTCCTGCCATTGCAGCGCTTTCAGAGTTCAAACTTGTGTCGCGTGTTCGACTCTGTGCTCTGGTGGTGATTCGGTTGCTTAGTTTGACTTATAGATCTGTTTCACTAGCCAACTTGGAATGGTGAGTCGGGGATGCCTCAATGTCGTCGTTCTATTGTTTGAAAGAGGCGCCACGATCCCGTCACACGTCAGTGCTGTCGTATATTTAGGAAACACTACTAGGAAACCCCTTATCATTGCCGCACATTTTTTCACTATCAGTGACGCATATCTGATGTGCCACTGATATGTCGCCACTGATAATTATCTTCTTTGGTGTATATTGAAATGCGTCATAGAAATCTCAAATTTTTGTGGCGCATATAGTCAATATGCGCCATAGAAGTTTTTTTCAAAATTCAAAAAAAAAAGGCGGGCCAGACTCAAATTTCTATGGCGCATATGGCCAATATGCGCCACAGAAGTTTTTTTTTTCAAACTTCAAAAAAAACCGAGCTAGATCTAGATCTGGCCGGAGGTGGTGGTGGTGGTGGCTGGTGGCTGGTGGCCGGAGGAGAAGGAGGAGGAGGAGGAGGCCATTGTCGAAGGTGGTCGGAGTAGGTGGAGGAGTCCGTCGGAGGTGGAGGAAGGTGTCGCCAGAGTTGGAGGAGGAGGTCGCCGGAGTTGGTGGTGGAGGAAGAGGAGGAGGAGGTCGCCCCGAGGAGGAGGTTGCCGGAGGTGGTGGGGGAAGAGGTTGTCGGAGGTGGTGGAGGAGGAGAAGGAGGAGGTCACCGTGGTGGAGGAGGTCACCGGGGTGGAGGTGGAGGTCGCCGGGGAGTGAAGAAGGAGGAGGGAGGATGTAACACCCCAGCATTAGAGCTTAGAAATAAGCTGAACACAGTTGTGTGCATTGCATTCATGCATAGAAAATCCAGATAATTTCCGCGCTTTTAAATAAAACCTGTCAAAGAGATTGAAACTTCTCTTAACTTGGTGGAACTGAAGTAGATCATCAAGTTGACTGTGATAAGTTTCAATATGACCTTTATTAAAACCTTATCTCTCGGTAATATAAATTAATCTAAGGGTAGATCAAATGTAATAAAACTAAGTCACAACACACTACTTAATAAGGAGTACCTGATCTTCTAGAGATCATCACATAGTATTCCATACAACAACTCAAGGATGAATACTTAATCTTCTAAAGATGATATCAAGGCATCATCTACCACAAACCTTGAATAGCAAAGTAAGTATATAATTTAAGTAAAAGAAACTCTATAACTAAATCTTGAAACACTTGTTTGCTATAGTTACTTTTACCATGGGTATCATGGTAGCTCTTAAACATTAACTCTTATCATAAATAGAGTAAAAAAGGGGAGTCAATCCAAGACCATCCATTACATACCCTTAGTATCATGATAATAGGTGGCATTCCTATTTAACCTTGACCTATTGTTTTGACCTTTCAAATACCTTAAGTAATTAATGTGAAGGAAGAACTAGATATGGTTGAGTGTACCATCATCAATGGAATGTGATCCTTAGTGGAGATCAAACCATTTGATGTTGGAGGAGTTAACTCACCCATGAGTTAACTAGAAGCAGTACCTAAAACCAAGAGTTGAGCTAGTAATTGAGGAGCTATGAGAAAGCTAGTAGTATTAGTACATTAGATAACAATCTTGTTAGGATAAGTGGATATAGACTTAGAGTAAGCTTTCTTAACAAGATAAATCTATAGAGAGACCAATACAAGTTTAATATTTAGTTGAATATAGATCTTGATCAAACAATTAGAAGCCTAAGCTTTATTTGATCAAATGATGGTGGTCACTAGTCTCAAGTTATTTGGGAATAGATGACTAGGTGTTGAAGAAGACTTGTGAGTATACCAAGTTAGGCAAGTCCTAGTAAGTTGAATCATCTAGCTTGATCATTAGAAGTCAAGCTAGAGTATGGTGAAGTATTGATGAGTTGTATGGAGTAGTTGGAGGCATAGTAGCTTAACCAAGTTAATACAAGGACAGCTGGTATTATGGGAGTAGTACTATACCTCTTTCAAAGGAGTGATATCCTTTGTTATGTATAGTGAGGATTGTAGTCTTGCAAACCTTGGAAGCAGTTGCAAGATGAAGTTAAGGAAGTTAATAGATGTAGTTAGTAGTAGCTACATTGATAGGTGCATCAATGGTAGTTAATTAAGAAGAGTTATATACTAGGAGTACGAATGGAGTAATGTTGAAGTGGCATGACCATGTCATCATATGATGATGGATATGGTGGATTCAGATGATTGTCTTATTCAGGAAGATGTGATCTTTGTGAATAAAGATAAGAGGGATATATAGAGTATATTTAGGAAAGAAATTTCTTATCTCAAGGTAAGCTTAGGGAGGTATTAAGGTAAGGATTCTTTAGAAGCCTTAACCAAGATCATGTCTACTTCATTATTCAAAACCCTAGGATCAAATGGATAGTGAAACCATTTCCTATTCCTAGGTAACCATTGAACAAAACCTCTTGGATAATTAAAGCTTCCAAGGGGTAATTAGAGAACCAAGTGAGTGTTTGAAAAGCCTTGTCCAGTTGATTGTCTTAAACCCTAATAGGAACATAGAATGATAGAATTATCAGGATCATATTACTAAGTAATTCCAATATCGCACTCTATGTGGAGATATCAAACTACTCATAGATTTAGATGTAGTATCCCTAAACCTTGATCCTTGTTCCTATCTATAACTGAATATGGGTTATTAAATCCTCTTAAAACATATGTACCTATATTTGAATAAACCTTAGTATTTCTCTACCAATGATTATTATTGGTTCATCATTACTTAACCAAAAGTGGTTTGTGCTAATGCTAAAGTTTACAAGAAAAGTAGAATTGGATTTGGAAAATTACCAACTATAGAGAACCATGAAATTTATATCATCCCATTAAAAGCCACAAAGATTAATTGCTTATAATGTATTTAGATAAATCCTTATGAAGATAAGTGGGAACAAGATTCTATATACATGGATACACATTTCAAACCAGTACCACTAAGATTGTCCAGTAGAATTAGAATCATCTTTGTGAAATCTTACTAAAAGAAACAAATCCTAAAAACCTAAATTGTATTTACTTTACTAAATAAAAGAACCCTTCATATAGTTATAAATATCTTATATACAATAAGAAATGCAGGGGAAATAGTATAATTCTTTTATACAATAATATATACAACTTACAAAATCTCTGGATATTTAAATCCCTGAAGAAAATGAAATTTAAAAAGATTTTATAAAAGAAGAGAAAACAAAAAATGGTAAAAGAAAATAAAGAAACCAGTTTCTGCTCGCAGACCACTTCTTCTTTTGCTTGACCACCGCCCAGCTCACTTTGTAGCAGCCCAACACCGACCTAGCATGGCCCAAGCCCACTTACCGTTTCGATCTCTCACTGACGAGCAGGGTCCACACAGGAGAGACGTCGTCGTCTTCTTATCCATGCATGGCTGCCACCACGTCGACGATGCCACGTACCGAGCCGCCGTTTTCCTTGACCCGCAGCCGCAGCTGACCTCCACGTCGATGCCCTTATCGTCTTGGTGCCTACTGGCAAGTTCAGTGTCAAGATTCCCACCCCGGAGAAGCTCCAACTCCGCCATTGCATCTTGGTCGTCGTCGATGCGGTGCCGCCGCCCCCGACCTTGCCTTGCTCCATAAATACTCGAGGAGGATCCATAGAACCCTAGCTAGCTGATTTCCCTCTCAAATCTCTCCCAGTCGCTCTCTGTTCTCTACAAGGCCACCGAAGCCGCCGCCGGCGAGCTTTTGCTTGTCGTTGATACAAACCATCTCGGAGTCCGTTGAGTGGAGGGGAAGAAGCGCCGTGCTTCGTGGAGCCTCTGGGGGAGTATTGCATCAAGGGGAGCTTGGTGGAGTGTGAATTTCACCGTTCCTCTCCGTCGGTGTTCGCCGAAATCCGTGACGCCGCACTCATCTCTGGTCACCATCAACATCACCGAGCCCACAGTCATGTCCAGGGTAAGAATTCCCATCGATTGGTACTACCTACACGTCCTAGCTTAGGCCGTAGCTCTAGTTTATCGTGTCGCCGGCGAGCGCCACCATAGGTGCGCGTCGATGCTACTGTTCTGGTGCATTATAACTTGTACCAACGATCTAGTACGACTCGCCATGTTCTGAAGTGTCGAATGCACTCCTCTGTATCGTCCTGGTGCCAGAAATTGGTGGCGTCGCCGTGCGCCGGCGTCCATCCGCCGTGTTCCGACGAGGTGATGTTGCACTCACGTCACGCCTACGTCACCACCCGTCCAGCCAACCAGTTTGACTTGGTCCATGCCCCTGTGGCATGTGACGTGGCCAAAGCCCCACCAGTCAGTGGCTCTAGGTAAAAGAAATTGGGTATTAAAAGTCTTTTGTTCCGCATAGTAGGTGACATGGCCACTGGCCCACATGTCTGTGACTGTGTCTAGGGTTAGTACTAGTATAAAAAGTATTATCTATTTAGAAAATAAATAAAACCAAATAAGTTTAATATAAATCTAATTCCAGAAATTTAATAAAATGATTAAATCTTGTTAATTCTATATCTTTTGTTTTATAATTTAGAAAAATACATATAATATATCAAAATGTTAAAAAAAGAAAATCTATAATTTAACTTTATTAACAAATATTATTGTGTTAACTATTTAAATAATTATTATTTAATAAAGAGTTTACAAGTAATAATACTTTAAAAATTCATATTTTAATATTAGTAAATAAGAAAAATATAAATAATATACTAAAATTCTTATAAAAACAAAATCTTCATTTACAAACCTGTTTAAATTATTTTTGTACCACTTAACCAATAGTTATTATTTATTAGGTATTTATAAAGTGATAAAACTTGTAAAAATCATATCTTGTTATTTAAAAATAGCAAAAATATTTATAATATACCAAAATGATCACAAAAATGAGATATACACACTAAAAATATCAATTCATACTTTTGAAGTAAAATAAAAAGTAAAGGTCTAGTAAATCTTATTTAAACCCTTTTCTTTTATTTTAATTCATTAAAAATATATAAACCTTTACTATTCTCTTTAGTATTGTTTGTTTAAAATCTAAAAGTGTAATAGCAAGTCAATTAATGTTTAAGTAAAGTTTAAATAGGTCAAACCATTTTAAAATATATCTGCTAAAACTATCATCTTGTATTAAGAGTATTTTAGTTTTCCTAAAAAGATTTTATCAATTATAAAATCAACTAAAATAGTATATTGTTCATCACAAGAATCCTATTCACTTATACTATGATTATTTAATGTAGTAATGTTTTCCTATTTAATAATCTTAGCTAATAAAAAACCTTCAAGTGTTAGCTTTAAGTTTAAATACTTTTTACTTTGTAAAATAATGTTTTTCTCAAGAGTTATTCTTTTAAGAAACATTAAAAGTAATCCTTGAACACCTATTTAAAAACTCTAATGGAATCTTAATCTTGTTTAAGAAGTATTTCAAATACCATATCATTTGAGTGCTTTACTATTGCATATTACTTGTTATATTTACCTATTGTTTCACACACACTCTCATAAGCCTTAATAAGAAGCACAAGTGTGAATCTGTTATAAAAGTGCAACACATTCTAAAGAACTCATCACATACTCCAAACCCTAGATTAGATACGACTATTCCGGAGATTCGCGTTTATCAAATCGCATTACGTTATTTATGCATAATTGCATCTTGCTTCTTTAAACATTAGTCCTTACCGGACCAATGATGTTGTTTACAGAATTTGGATCTTTAATTGTCTTGAAGACCGTGAGTGCATAATCTTGCAATCACAAAAGGCAAGTTCACAACTTGCTCATGTCCTTTGATTATTTTCTATGCTTGTAACTCAACTGTGTCATCACCTGCATTTCAAAAAGGTCGAAAACACAATTTTCACAATTAACTGGAAATATCGGTTATTGATTCAGGGTGATCAGCTAATCTATCATAACTGGCAATGGAAACGCCATTGTACAGTAATATATCATCTAGGACTTAACAACCAATGTCGCTAGTAATTCTAGCACCGTATATTACACGTCGACCATGAGATTTCGAATGGGACAGAGAAGTCAGATGTATCTTCTCCCTTTCATATGGAGGCAAGATGACCTTATCGTGAGGCTGTTGATTTCTTGTGGAGTTCTAGAGAATCCAGCACATGGGTGGGACCCCTTAGTTCCCCACGAGCTAGGTGTCTAGATTATCTGTGCATAGCTATCTGGGTTGGAGTTCACCATAGCTAATGGTGACCGCCAGTCAGAGCTGCTTACAGAGTCTTTAGGAACTCACCATGGTTATAGCTTGCCCTAATTGGAGGCTTAACGGAGGTGTAGTTAGCCCCGAAGGATCGTGCAGACATATGGGGTCACGGAGAGGGCACTGATTGGCTTGGATCTTAAGTTGGGCCTCAAACCAAGGAAGTTTGAACGGGGACATACTCCCGGTTGTGCAACAAAGCTTATGGTCTCTTGTGGGAAAAGTGACACACCTCTACAGAGTGTAAGAATTGTGACATGTTACTCCCTGTTCTGGGAAGGACCTACGAACGCTGCAGGAAAGGAACTCCATGAAGTTCTGGTCAACCTATGAAGGCTGTCGGACATAGTTTTTAGAATAAAGGCAATCTTTGAAGTAATGTTTACGAAAACCTACATTGCCTACGACCTATGGTCTGTGGCTGTAGAGATAGTGCATCATACACTCCTTTTTAGTGAATTTGCTGAGTATGCTCGTACTCAACCGCATCTTCTTAACCCTTGCTAGGTTCTAAGCTATTGAAGACGACGTCAACATCAATTTCTGCTCTAGAAACCATCATCGACAACTCCAATCCTTCAATAAAGTCAATGAAGTCAACAAATACATCAGCTGAAGTGAAGATAAAGTGTCGGGTTAGATAGGAGTGGATACTCTAGCCATAAACCTATTTCTGTAGAGCATTGCAATAACAGCAATGGCAAGTCAAATAATTTAGATACTAGTCTAGTTACTAGATAGTTCTGAGTTATTATTTCTGGTTCTTCTTTGTCAGAAGTTCTTTCTCTCTCTTTAACCTAAAGTGTTCTCTGGATATTTTGTAAAGAGTGTTGGAATTATGCCCTAGAGGCAATAATAAAGATGTTATTATTATAATTCTTGTTCATGATAAAGTTTATATTCCATGCTAGAATTGTATTAAGCGGAAACATTAATACTTGTGTGGTTTGTGAACAACACCGTGTCCCTAGTACGCCTCTATGGACTAGCTCATTGATCAATGATGGTTAAGGTTTCCTAACCATAGACATGAGTTGTCAATTGATAATGAGATCATATCATTGGGAGAATGATATGGTGGACAGACCCAAACTAAGCGAAGCAATTAGATCGTGTCATTGTGTTCATCTTTGCGAAGCTTTTCCTATGTCAAATATTGTATTCCTTAGACCATGAGATAATGCAACTCCCTGGTATCGGAAGAAAGCTTTGAGGTCATCAAACGTCATCCTATGAGAGGGTGATCATAAAGGTGTCTCTCAGGTGATCGGAAAGTATCTGTTGGGTTGTATGTATCGAGATGGGATTTGTCCCTCCCAAGTCGGAGAGATATACTTCGGGCCCACTCGGTAATCGATATCAACACCGCTTGCAAGCATGTGGTTAAGGAGTTAATCACAAAGTGATATCGGATTACGGAACGAGTAAAGTACTTCTTTGTGAACGAGATTGAACTAGGTATGGCCAGTGCGACGATCGAATCTCGGGCAAGTAAAATATCGCGAGACGAAGGGAATATATATATGGGATTGATTGAATCCTGGCATCGTGGTTCATCCGATATGATCATCGATGAATGTGTGGGAGTCAATATGGGTGCCCAGACCCCGCTGTTGATTATTGATAGAAGATCATGTCTACATATTCTCGAACCCGCAGGGTCACACACTTAACGTGTCTCGACACTAGGATAGATTGGATAATTGGTTTATGAATTTTTGTTCGGAGTCTCGGATGGGATCCGGGACATCACGAGAGGTTCTGGAATGGTCCGGAGAATAAGATTCATATAAGGCAGTGCAGTTTTTGGAGTTCGGAATTGTTCCGGGTTAATCGGTATTGTACCGGAAGCTTCTAGAACCTTCCGGAAGGGGGCCAACGTGGTCCCACCTTCCGGGAGGGGGCATGGGCCTATGAGGAGTGTCCTGGCCGCATTCGGCCAGGGGCACAAGGCCCCATAGGGCCCAGCCGATCCTAGATAAGTTTAAATCGTTTAAACTAGAGATAAGATAGGGTTTTCTAGATAAGGGAGAGTTTAAATTGTTTAAACTAGAGATAGGCTTGGAGGATGGGCAAGGGCTGACCGCACCCCCCCTCTATATATAGAGGGCTGGTGCGCCCTCTCCCCCCCAACCTACACCTTCCTCCAAACCCTAGTTGCCCTCCTCTCTCCCTCCCGACTGTTTGTAGGCGAAGCCCTGCTGCAGAAATTCTCCACCATATACACCACGCCGTCGTGTTGTAGATCCAATCTATATCTCCACCCTACTTGCTGGTCCGAGGAAGGAGGAGACGTCGAGGTGCTGCACGTGTGCATCTCACGGAGGCACCGCCACTTGTGGTGCTAGATCGGATCGGATCGCGAGGAGGAGAAGCGAGTACGACTACATCACCCACGTTCCGACGAACGTTCTGCTGTGCGAATCTTCAAGGGTATGAAGATCTAATCCAATCTCTCTCGTTGTTTGCATCTCCTAGATTAGATCTTGGCTTTCCCTCTGTTCGCTTCCGTAGAAAATTTTGATTTACTATGCTGCGAAACCCTTCAGTGGTATCAGAGCTAGATCTATGCGTAGATGTGATTCACGAGTAGAACGCAACATGGTTGTTGCGGGCGTTGATGTTTTCTGTTGCAAGCCTCTTGTTTGTGTTCTTCTTATGACGCGGGATAGTGAGATTGAAGCGGTCCAGGCCAACCTTACGCGACGTCGTTCGCGAGACCGGCTCCGCACTTGACGTGTGGCTTGTACCACACATGCGGCTGGTGGATGTCAGTTTCTCTCACTATAGTTGTCATGGGATTAACACCGGAGTTTGGCAACCATAATATCACCGTTGTGGCTTTCCGTAGGTAAGAATCGTTCTTAGCATCTACTCCCATAAGCCACGTAAAACATGCAACAACAAAGTAGAGGCGTCTAACTTGTTTCTGCGGGGAGTGTTTTCCGTGATATGGTATGGCCCAAGATGTGATGTGTATATTGTATGCGATGATCATGTTTTGTAATGTTTCACGACTTGCATGTCGATGAGTACACAACCAGGAGCCATATGGTTGTCTTTATAATTGTGTATGACCTGCAGTCAACTTCTTATACGCCATGTAATAGCTTTACTTTATCGCTAAGTAGTTAGCAATAGTTGTAGTTGCTATTCGTGGTGGAGGCAATCATGGTGGAGTGATGGAGATCATGCGGAACGCACAAGATGGAGATCATTCTTGGCGAAGATTGGCTATACCATGTCACATAAAGTTATATGCATGTGATGTTTATCCTTTTATGTATCTTATTATGCTTAGATCATGACGGTAGCATTATAAGATGATTCCTCATAAAGATCAAGATAAAAACTGTGTTCTCCCCAAGTATGCACCGTTGCGAAAGTTAAATCGTGTCCAAGCATCACGTGATGATGGTGCTATAGACTCTCACGCTCACATACAACGGGTGCAAGCCAGTTTTACTGCGGAAATACTTGGGTCTAACTTGACGAGCCTAGCATGTACGGACATGGCCTCGGAACACAAGAACCGAAAGGTTAAGCATGAGTCATATGAATGATATGATCGACGCCGTTGTCCACCATTGAAACCACATCTCTTCTCGTGATGATCGGATTAGGTGTGGTAAATTTGGATCGTGTTCACTAAACAACTTGAGGGATGTTGAATTTAGTGGGAGTTCATCTAGTAATTTGATTAAGTTGAACTATTTATCATGAACATAGTCTAAATTGTACTTGCAAATACTGTAGATCACATGGCCAAGTCCAACTTCAACTTCAACATTTTGCTGAGAAAGAAAAGCTTAGAAACAATGGGTCTAACTTCACCAACTGGTTCCGCAATCTTAGAATCATTACGTAAAGCGGACAAAGGACTATGTCCTTGGGAAAGCGTTAGGTGACCCCCTGCAAGCTGCCGGTGATGAGAAAGCTGTCTATCGGCAAAGATGATTATGGTGTGATTAAGAGCACCATGTTGTTTGCTATGGAACCGGAACTTCAAAATCGTTTTGAAAACTATCCCGGGCCCTTTGAGATTCTCGAGGAGCTGAAAACCATGTTTCAGACTCAGGCCCGTTCTGAGAGATATGAGATCTCCGAGAAGTTCTTTAACTGCAAGATGGAGGAAGGGAGTTCCGTTAGTGAGCACGCCATTAAGATGTCGGGCTACACTCAACGCATGTGAGCAAGCTGGACTGCAAGATTCGAGGAGCTCAAGATTGACGAGGTTTGCAATCACTCCTCCCAGCTACAAAAGTTTTGTAGTGACTCATAATCAGATTGATTCCAATCGATCACCGAGCTCTTCGCAAAGCTGAAGGCTGCGGAGGTGGACATCAAGAAGGATAATCATGTGTTGATGGTCAACAAGCCCTCCTTTAAGAAAGGTAAAGGTGCAAAGAAGCCCTTCAAGAAAAGCGGCGGCAAGCGCGTTGCCCCTGCTGAGAAGAAGCTCAAGTCTGGACCCAAGCCGGACCTTTGAGTGCTTCTATTGCAAGGACAAGGGTCCTTTGGGCAACTGTCCGAAGTACTTAGCGGACAAGAAGGCTGGCACCATCAAAGGTATATTTGATATACATGTTATTGATGTTTTCCTTACTAGCCCTTGTTGTAGTGCCTGGGTATTTGATACTGGTTCAGTTGCTAATATTTGTAACTCGAAACAGGAGCTACGGAATAGACGACGGCTTGCGAGGGATGAGGTGACGATCTTGGCGTTGGCAGCGGATCAAGAGTTGATGTGATGGCCGTCACGCTCTCCTTAGTTTTACCTTGGGATTAGTTTTAAACCTTAATAAATGTTATTATGTGCCTGCGTTGAGCATGAACATTATTTCTGGATCGTGTTTATTGCAAGACGGTTATTCATTTAAATCGGAGAATAATGGTTGTTCTATTTATATGAGTAACATCTTTTATGGTCATGCACCCCTTGTAAATGGTTTATTTCTTCTAAATCTCGAAAGGGATGAAACACACATCCATAACATTGAGGCTAAGAGATGCAAAGTAGATAGTGATAATACTACTTATTTGTGGCACTGTCGTCTAGGTCATATTGGTGTAAAGCGCATGAAGAAACTCCATTCTGATGGACTTTTGGAGTCTCTTGATTTTGAATCATTTGACACAATCGAACCATGCCTCATGGGCAAGATGATCAAAACCACGTACTACGGTATGATCGAGCAATCAACGGACTTGTTGGAAATCATACATACCGATATATGCGGACCGATGAGTGTTTGACGGTGGATATCGCTATTTTCTCACTTTTACCGATGACTTAAGTAGATATGGGTATATCTATTTAATGAAACATAAATCTGAAACGTTTGAAAAGTTCAAAGAATTTCAGAATGAAGTGGAGAACCATCGTAACAGAAAGATTAAGTTTCTACGATCCGATCGTGGGGGCGAATATTTGAGTTATGATTTTCTCACGCATCTCAAAGCAAGTGGAATCGTTTCACAACTCCATACCGGAACACCACAAGCGCAATGGTGTGTACGAGCGGAATCGAACCCTATTAGATATGGTCCGATCGATGATGTCTCTTACTGATTTGCCGTTATCATTTTGGGGTTATGCATTAGAAACCGCTGCATTCACTTTAAATAGGGCTCCATCTAAATCCGTTGAGACGACACCGTATGAACTGTGGTTTGGTGCTAAACCTAAGTTGTCGTTTCTTAAAGTTTGGGGATGCGAAGCTTACGTCAAGAAGTTGATGCCGGACAAGCTCGAACCCAAAGCGGAGAAATGCGTCTTCATAGGATACCCTAAGGAAACTATTGGGTATACCTTCTATCACAGAACCGAAGGCAAAGTGTTTGTCGCAAAGAACGGTTCCTTTCTTGAGAAGGAGTTTCTCTCGAAAGAAGTGAGTGGGAGGAAAGTAGAGCTGGACGAGGTTATTGAACCTTCTCTTGAATTGGAGAGTAGCGCAGCACCTGAAATTGTTCGGTGCCGCTTTGCACCAGCGATAGAGGAAGCTAATGACAAGGATCATGAAGCTTGGACGATCTTGCTCTTGAGCGTCGCGGTCGACAAGGTCGCGTGTCCCTCCCGAGTGGTACAGCAACCTGTCTTGACTGTCTTATTAGTAGAAGGCGAACCTCACGAACTATGAGGAAGTGATGATGAGCCCGGACTCTGAGAAATGGCTAGAAGCCATGAAATCCGAATTGGGATCCATGAGCGAAAACCAAGTATGGACTTTGGTGGACCCTCCTAGCGACCGAAAGGCCGTTGAGTGCAAATGGATCTTCAAGAAGAAAACGGAGGCGGATGGTAATGTTACCGTCTATAAAGCACGGCTTGTTGCGAAAGGTTTTCGACAAGTTCAAGGTGTTGACTACGATGAGACTTTCTCTCCCGTAGCGATGTTTAAGTCCATTCGGATTTTATTAGCAATTGCGGTGTTTCATGATTATGAAATATGGCAAATGGATGTCAAGATCGCTTTCCTCAATGGCAACATTGATGAGGAGTTGTATATGATGCAACCGAAGGTTTTGTCGATCCTAAGGATCTTGATAAATTATGCAAACTTCAGCGTTCAATTTATGGATGAAGCAAGCATCTCGGAGTTGGAACCTTCGTTTTGATCAAGTGATCAAGAGCTTTGGATTTGTTCCAAATTGCTCTGAGCTTGCATCTACAAGAAAGTGAGTGGGAGCTCGGTGGCGTTTACGGTACTATATGTGGATGACATATTGATTATTGGAAATGACATCAACATGCTTAACGATGTGAAGAATTATTTGAACAAGTGTTTTTCAATGAAAGACCTAGGTGAAGCTGCTTATATATTGGGCATCAAAATCTATAGAGATAGACAAAGACGCCTGATAGCTTTAAGCCAGAGTACATTTCTAGACAAAGTTCTGAAAAGGTTCAGAATGGATAAGGCAAAGAAAGGTTCGATTGCCTATGTTGTCGAGTAAGATATTGAGCAAGGCTCGGTGTCCATTCTGATGAAATGATAGGGAAGCTATGAGCAAAGTGCCTTATGCCTCGGCCATAGGTTCCATCATGTATGCCATCTTGTGTACTAGACGGATGTGTCCAATGCTCTTAGTTTGACGAGATATCAAAGTGATCCAGAGTGGAACCTTTGGACAGCCGTGAAGAACATCCTAAGGTACCTAAATAGGACTAAAGAAATGTTCTTAGTCTATGGGGTGATGAACAGCTCGTCGTAAAGGTTACGTCGATGCTAGTTTCGACACCGACAAGGATGATTCTAAATCTCGAACGGGATACGTGTATATTTTGAATGGAGGAGCTGTGAGTTGGAGAAGCTGCAAGCAAAGCGTGATCGCGGGATCTACTGAGAAGCGGAATACATGGCTGCTGCGAGCGTCAAGTGAAGGAGTTTGGATCAGAAACTTCATCCTTGAGCTTGGCGTGGTTCAAGTGCATTGGACCCTTGGAGATATTGTGTGACAACATGGCGCCATAGCACTCGCTAAGGAACCAAGATATCATCCAAAGACCAAGCATATCAACATAAGTTTCATATAATCCGAGATTATATAGCAGATGGAGATCTGAAGATCAGCAAAGTACAAACAGATCTGAATGTCGCAGATCCATTGACTAAACCTCTTCCACGTGTAAAACATGATCAGCACCTCAGTGCCATGGGTGTGAGATTGTTGCCAAATGTAAACTAGATTATTGACTCTAGTGCAAGTGGGAGACTGTTGGAATTATGCCCTAGAGGCAATAATAAAGATGTTATTATTATAATTCTTGTTCATGATAAAGTTTATATTCCATGCTAGAATTGTATTAAGCGGAAACATTAATACTTGTGTGGTTTGTGAACAACACCGTGTCCCTAGTACGCCTCTATGGACTAGCTCATTGATCAATGATGGTTAAGGTTTCCTAACCATAGACATGAGTTGTCAATTGATAATGAGATCATATCATTGGGAGAATGATATGGTGGATAGACCCAAACTAAGCGAAGCAATTAGATCGTGTCATTGTGTTCATCTTTGCGAAGCTTTTCCTATGTCAAATATTGTATTCCTTAGACCATGAGAAAATGCAACTCCCTGGTATCGGAAGAAAGCTTTGAGGTCATCAAACGTCATCCTATGAGAGGGTGATCATAAAGGTGTCTCTCAGGTGATCGGAAAGTATCTGTTGGGTTGTATGTATCGAGATGGGATTTGTCCCTCCCAAGTCGGAGAGATATACTTCGGGCCCACTCGGTAATCGATATCAACACCGCTTGCAAGCATGTGGTTAAGGAGTTAATCACAAAGTGATATCAGATTATGGAACGAGTAAAGTACTTGCTGTGAACGAGATTGAACTAGGTATGACGATACCGACGATCGAATCTCGGGCAGGTAAAATATCGCTTGACGAAGGGAATATATATATGGGATTGATTGAATCCTGGCATCGTGGTTCATCCGATATGATCATCGATGAATGTGTGGGAGTCAATATGGGTGCCCAGACCCCGCTGTTGATTATTGATAGAAGATCATGTCTGCATATTCTCGAACCCGCAGGGTCACACACTTAACGTGTCTCGACGCTAGGATAGATTGGATACTTGGTTTATGAATTTTTTGTTCGGAGTCTCGGATGGGATCCGGGATATCACGAGAGGCTCCGGAATGGTCCGGAGAATAAGATTCATATAAGGCAGTGCAGTTTTTGGAGTTCGGAATTGTTCCGGGTTAATCGGTATTGTACCGGAAGCTTCTAGAACCTTCCGGAAGGGGGCCAACGTGGTCCCACCTTCCGGGAGGGGGCATGGGCCTATGAGGGAGTGTCCTGGCCGCATTGGTCCAGGGGCACAAGGCCCCATAGGGCCCAGCCGATCCTAGATAAGTTTAAACTCGTTTAAACTAGAGATAGGATTTCTAGATAAGGGAGAGTTTAAATTGTTTAAACTAGAGATAGGCTTGGAGGATGGGCAAGGGCTGGCCGCACCCCCCCTCTATATATAGAGGGATGGTGCGCCCCCTCCCCCCAACCACACACCTTCCCCTCCAACCCTAGCCGCCCTGCTGCCCTTCCTCTCTCCCTCCCGACTGTTTGTAGGCGAAGCCCTGCTGCAGAAATTCTCCACCATATACACCGCGCCGTTGTGTTGTAGATCCAATCCATCTCTCCACCATACTTGCTGGTCCGAGGAAGGAGGAGACGTCGAGGTGCTGCACGTGTGCATCTCACGGAGGCACCGCCACTTGTGGTGCTAGATCGGATCGGATCGCGAGGAGGAGAAGCGAGTACGACTACATCACCCACGTTCAATGAGCGTTCCATTGTGCGAATCTTCAAGGGTATGAAGATCTAATCCAATCTCTCTCGTTGTTTGCATCTCCTAGATTAGATCTTGGCTTTCCCTCTGTTCGCTTCCGTAGAAAATTTTGATTTACTATGCTGCGAAACCCTTCAAAGAGTCGAGTTGTAATCTATAGTCATGTCTTGGACCTGTTGATGGCTCAGTATTGATGTAGAGCTCGTTGGGAACCCCAAGAGGAAGGTATGATGAGCACAGCAGCAAGTTCCCCTCAGTTATGAAACCAAGGTTTAATCGAACCAGTTGGAGCAAGGAAACACCCCAAAGGTGTTGCTAGCTGAGCCTTGGCAGGGCGCACCACCGGTGCTAGTAGCAACGTGGAGACCTGCACAACACAACCACAGAACTTTGTCCCTAACTTGCGATGAGGTTGTCGATCTCACCGTGTTTTGCTGAAAACAAAGGATTAAACGTATCGAATGGAAGGAAGTAATAGTTTGCAGAAAGTAAACACAAAGCAGTAAACAGTTTGTAGATTGTATGTAAAGAAAAGGACCAGGATCCATAGTTCACTAGAGGTGGCTCTCCTTAAGATAGATAACATGCTGGGTGAACAAACTATAGCGGGGCAATTGACAAACATCGAGAAAGCAATACATGCATATACTAATCATCTTGACTCCTTTGAGATTTGATTGGGCATTACAACATTATACATAGACCGCCATCCAACTGCATCTATGACTAATAATCCACCTTCAGGTTATCATCCGAACCCCCTCCAGTATTAAGTTGCAAGCAACAGATTATTGGTTTACGAATTGCGTGTAAATTAAATAATACGATTGTTCTATGAACAAATGATTGTTGTTTTCTCCCTAGTAGCAACAGCACATCTAGTACCTTAGAGATTTCTGTCACTTCCCCAGATTACCAGAGGCATGAACCTACTATCGAGCATAAATACTAACTCTTGTAGTTGCTAGCATCTACTTGGCCAAGATATCTACTAACAATGGAAAGCATGCAAGATCACAAATAACAAAGACATGATAGAATCAATAATCAATCTGAAATAGCATCTCAATATCCATCAGATCCCTGCAAACACAACATGCAGAATTACAAATAGATGATCCTGATCATGAACGAAGCTCACAAGATCTAGACATGAAAGCACAAAGGAGGAGAACCAGCCATCTAGGTACTACATGGATCCGTAGTCCAAGGATGAACTACTCACGCATCACACCGGAGGCTTGCATGGTGATGAAGAAGGCCTCGTGGTGAATTCCCTCTCCGTGTGGTGCCGAGAAGAGCTTGATCCCTCTGATCTAGGGATGGAGATGATGGCGACTCTGAGACTCTTCGTGGATTTTGATGGTGTACTTAGGGTTTTCGTCCGAGGGCATCTTATAGGCGAAGTGGTGCTGGGTCGGCGGACCACCCCTTGGGCCGAGGCCTGGCCCGTCTTGACCAGGTGGTGTGTGACCCCGACCCTTCTCGATCTCGTTCGGCATCCGATGACTTAGGAAAAATAGGCACTTTGGCTTTTGTCCGTCAATTCGAATATTCATTTTCCGACTTTCTGGAACCAAAAACAGCGTAAAACAGGCGGTGGCATTGTGGCTCTTGTTAATAGGTTAGTCCAAGAAATCATATGAAAAGTACTCCAAAGTGTGGGCAAAACACAAGAAAGTGGATAAAACCAAGCATGGAACATCAAAAATTATAGATACATTTGCAATGTATCAACATCCCTAAGCTTAACTCATGATCGTCCTCGAGTAGGTAAGTGATAAAAAGAAAGAATAATTTTTGAGGTGACATGCACCATCAAAGACTTGATTAAAGTATTTGTAGAACATTCAAAGATGGGATCATAGTACTTTAATCATAACATGAAAGACAAAGTTCTAGCAATAAGATAAAGAAACTTTGTTGCAACATGAAATGGCACAAACAAAAGATTCATGAATAACAATGCTTTGCAAGACGTTTGTTCGTTTCACATAAAGAAAACATAACATAATAGCATTTAGCTTGTCCCTCATAGAGTAGCAAATATAAATGTATAGCACACCTTCAAAGTTCATAAGAGTGACTAGATACAAATAGTTTAAAACAAGCAATATCAAGTTATGCATCAATCAACTAGTCTTGAGACAATGCACATAGAACTAAGAATGGCCACTATGCTCTTAAAGTAAGTGCATAAAGATAGAAGGTGGAGACTCAATATAATGGTGGAAGAAAGGCCTTCATAAAAGGAAGTAGGGATTCAAGTCTCATAAAGAGCTTCCAAAAATTATGGTACTTATAGCTTTCATCTCTCATTGCCCCTATCATAAGCATCTTGAAGGTGATTAAGGTTAAAGTGACACAACTAAGAGGATATGCTTGACACAACTTACGAAGACCGAACCTCTTGCTACTCAACTTTAGTCACGAGTAAGCTCTTGTCATTGTAAGTACATATGTATCATTAAGAACCGCAAACGGGGTACCCCTTGCACATGATACAGGAGCTATCCCATAATCAAAATGACAAGGCAAGCAGACAATGAGCATCTCAGCTATCTTTTTATTTGCTATTTGCATAGGTTTTATTGAGGATGCTTCATAGAGTGCTCATTATGGTGATGCTGCAAGTTTCCACCATGATTAGGCATGGCTTAGGCTAGCGGCCCAGGCATTTCTCTAACACACATACAAACTCCATGATCTTACAAGTTCCACTTTTATTTCACACCGCCGGGATCCATAAGCAAAAGAATATGATATCAATGGGGTACAAAGTACAAGTGCAATGTTGAAAGCGTTCCCCATGATACATGGTTCTGCTAATTTCAACTTATAAAGCACAAGCATATACGCAACAAAGAAGGACCCAATGGTTCAAGTTTATTAGATGCAAAAAAGTAAAGTGTGCCATCAAGTTCGTGAGAGCTTTAATCACTAGTTTTCCCATAACAAGTTTAATTTGGAAGGTAAACAAAAGCATAAATATACTTGGAATAGCATAAGCTAGTAGGTAGGTATGGTGGACTCTTTGGAATAACTTGGTTTAAGGAGTTGGATGCATGAGTGGAACTCATACTTGGTTGTGGAGGCTGGCAAAAGACTGGGAGCGACAAACTAAGAGAGCAATAATGGCCATAATCATGCAGAGCGACAAAACATCATTGATCAAAGCATAAAGTGATACTACAATTTGAAAAATAAAGGATCATAAAGGCTATGGTGACTTGAGATAGTCATAACATGGTGTGGGCATGCGTCAAGTCAACCCAAATAAAGCATCAAAGGAGAATACCACTATACTATGCTTTAATATGCTAAAACAACGCATGATTCATCCAAGACACATTAAGCAATCTCAATTGTTTATAACAAGTCATGCTACAGCAAAGAATACTAAGCATAAAGCCAAAACAATATCAAGCATGGCATGACAAAGCATAGGCCATAGTCAAAAACGAGCTCTTTTTACCACATAAGTATGAACTTTCCTACTATTTTCCAAACCAAACCAAACTATTTGAAAACCAATGTATGAAAGAGGGGGTCTAACCAATTTATTCAGAAAACTAAGCAAACAAAATAAAACGAAAAACCAAAACGAAAACGAAAAAGAAGACGCTCCAAGAACAACACAATTGTGCATGAAACAATAAAAATGAAGCGTTTGGAAGAAACCTGGGATTTTTATTGATGAAGAAGGGGATGCCTTGGGCATCCCCAAGCTTTGATGCTTGTACTTCTTGTATATTTCTTGGGGTGACATGCGTGGCATCCCCGAGTTTGAGCTTTAGTCCATCCTTCATCTCATTACTCATTCCTTCTATACACCTGAAATTTTTTCCTTCATACAAAACTTCACACAATCTTTATTAGCAACATTAGTGCACTCAAGATAAATAAGTCATAAGGTTCAGTTCTAACACCAAATAAACTTCTATTAGAACACTAGCTACTGTAGCACTTCCCTCAAAAATCTCATTTCCCCAAAAGAACTCAAAAAGGAACCAACAAGAAGCAAATGCAGAAAATGGTAGAAATCTGTCAAAACAGACCATCAGGTAAAGACAAATTTTTTCGAAGACCTTCTGTTGCTCAAAACAAAAAGTGTTGAACTAACGAAAGTTAGATAACAACCTGTGGCAGAAACACAAAAATTCACGCCTCAAAAGGACGTTCAGAGATTTTACACGAATTTTTACGGTGAAGCACATAAATCTGTTTCGGGACAGCAACTTTCCCAATCAGTACTTCTCTCTCATTAGAGGTTACTCTTGGCACAAAAAGCAAATAAAAAGGATAATGAGCGGTTATTACAGAGGTAATAACTTCCAAGACTCATCTAAAACTTTTGGGTTATCTCCCAATAAGTACTTTTCTTTAACGCCTTTAAGTTAGGCATAAGAAGCAAGAAAAAGGATCAAGTATTCTCAAATGAAGAAGCATTAAGATTAATACCAGAAATATCTTCAACAAGGCAAGGTATATCATCCAAATAAGTCCTAGAGGATCCTTTCTCAATGCTGTTAGGTTCACTATTCTCATCAAAAGGGTTTTCAGGAACAATCCAATCAAGATTCTTTTCTATGGCATCATGTATTGCTACTAGTTTAAAGGGTATTGGTATCTTAGATTCCTCCCCATTAGGTTTGGTTTTGTTCATCTCTTCTCGTGTACCAACAACATCTACACATGATCCTAGCATATTGAAGCGTTCGAGGACTTTTCTAGCTTCCTTGGCAACATCATAGAACTCCTTAAACAAAGTTTCTAGAATAAAATCCCTCTTTTCAGGGTCCTCAATTTCTTTAAGCTTAAGAAACATTACTTGCATTAAGGGGTTGAGGTTAACAAACCTAGCTTCTAACATGTGAATTAAATAAATTGCAGCAATCTCAAAGTTTTGAGCAAGTTCTGCAAGGGATCTATCCTCAGTATCCTCATGTTTACTAACATGATTAAAAAATTCTTCAATATTATCTTTCCCAATTATAGAACCACTACCAATTGAAAGTTCTTTTAGGGTGAATTTAGGGATCAACATAGTGAGCTAAGGAAGAGGTGACAACTAAAGGAGACTTAATTATTTTGTGTTTTCAAATAAGAAAGCAAACTAGTAAAACTAATTTTTTGTGTGTTTTTGATAAAGAAACAAGCAAACAAAGCAAAAAGAAACTAAGCAAAACAGAAATAACAAAGTAAAGAGATTGGTTATGAGGGAATCTCCTTGTGAAGATGTCCTTGACTCCCCGGCAACGGCGCCAGAAAAATGCTTGATGGCTCAGTATTGATGTAGAGCTCGTTGGGAACCCCAAGAGGAATGTATGATGAGCACAATAGCAAGTTTCCCTCAGTTATGAAACCAAGGTTTAATCGAACTAGTAGGAGCAAGGAAACACCCCAAAGGTGTTCCTAGCTGAGCCTTAGCAGGGCGCACTACCGGTGCTAGTAGCAACATGGAGACCTGCACAACACAACTACAGAACTTTGTCCCCAACTTGCGATAAGGTTGTCAATCTCACCGTGTTTTGCTGAAAACAAAGGATTAAACGTATCAAATGGAAGGAAGTAATAGTTTGCAGAAAGTAAACACAAAGCAGTAAACAACTTGTAGATTGTATGTAAAGAAAAGGACCGGGATCCATAGTTCACTAGAGGTGGCTCTCCTTAAGATAGATAACATGCTGGGTGAACAAATTATAGCGGGGAAATTTACAAACATCGAGAAAGCAATACATGCATATACTAATCATCTTGACTCCTTTGAGATTCGATTGGGCATTACAACATTATACATAGACCGCCATCCAACTGCATCTATGACTAATAATCCACCTTCAGGTTATCACCCGAACCCTCCGAAGATTAAGTTGCAAACAGCAGTTATTGTTTCTGAATTGCATGTAAAGTAAACAATACGATTGTTCTATGAACAAAGGATTGTTGTTTTCTCCCTACTAGCAATAGCACATCTAGTACCTTAGAGATTTCTATCACTTTCCCAGATTACCAGAGGGATGAACCCACTATCGAGCATAAATACTAACTCTTGGAGTTGCTAGCATCTACTTGGCCAAGATAGCTACTAACAACGGAAAGCATGCAAGATCACAAATAATAAAGACATGATAGAATCAATAATCAATCTAAAATAGCATCTCAATATCCATCGGATCCCCGCAAACACAACATGCAGAATTACAAATAGATGATCTTGATCATGAATGGAGCTCACAAGATCTAGACATGAAAGCACAAAGGACGAGAACCAGCCATCTAGCTACTACATGGATCCATAGTCCAAGGATGAACTACTCACGCATCACACCGGAGGCTTGCATGGTGATGAAGAAGGCCTCCAGGGTGAATTCCCCTCTCTGGCGGTGCCGGGAAGAGCCAGATCCCTCGATCTAGGGATGGAGATGGCTGGCTCTGAACTCTTCGTGGATTTTGATCGGGTACTTAGGGTTTTTGTCGAGGGCATCTTATAGGCGGAAGGAGAGGCCGAGGGGTCTTTGGGTCGGCAGACCACCCTGGCCTTGAGGCAGGTGGTGTGGACGGCCCCCAGCCCTTCTCCGTCTCGTATTCTGGCATCTGATGAGTTCCAGAAAAATAGGCACTTTGGCTTTTGTCCCGTCCAATTCTGAGAATATTCATTTTCTGACTTTCCTGGAACCAAAAACAGTAGAAAATAGGCAGCTGGCACTGTGGCTCTTGTTAATAGGTTAGTCCAAGAAATCATATGAAAAGTACTCCAAAGTGTGGGCAAAACACAAGAAAGTGGATAAAACCAAACATGGAACATCAAAAATTATAGATACATTCGCAATGTATCACCTGTTGTGTTTCTGTTGTACCACTCTGAGAGATGTAATACTAGTGAATGGTGTTTCATTGGTGTTATGTCAAAGACTATAGTGTACTATATTATGCAGTGGTCTGCTGGGTCACCGCAGAGGAGAAGGGGAGAAGTGTGGAGGGAAGGAGAAGTGGGCAGGGGAGAAGAAGTGGGAGAGAGAAAAAAGAAAAAAGGTAGGGAGAAGGGCGCTGGTGAGATTCAAATTTTGAATCCCGCCCAAGACTTATGTGGCGCAGATGGGAGAAATGAGCCACATAAGTGTCTCCCCTTTTTATTTTTTTTATAGTAAAAATCTTCTTTCGGTCATAACTTTTTACTCTTTTCGAATTTGGGGATTCTGTAAAATCAAGAACGGTCGTAGGCGGTTGAATTCGAGTAGGAAATTTTAAGACGATCATTTTGATGTATTAAACTTTTTTTCCGACATCATATGCAAAAGTTATGACCGTTTTACCGTGCCATGACCTATTTTTGCGAAATAGATCAAAATTCATGTATTTCAATTTTCACTACAACTACATCCTAAAATATAACTACATCTCAAAGGAATTATTTGTTTGAAGTTTTTATCATTTTCATTTATTTTTTACAAAACTGAAAAGGCGATCCAGGGGGTGGATCTGTTTTTCCATATTCTGTGGCGCATACATCTATATGCGTCACATAAACATCACTTTTTGTGACGCATATGGACATATGCGCCACATAATTGTCGTCCCCCTTTTTATGGTGCTGGGTCCCATCAACTTTCTATGGCGCATACCTATATGCGCCACAAAATCATCATTTTCTGTGGCGCATATTGGTTCCGTGCGCCACTAAACTGCCAAATTTCAGTGGTGTTTTTTTCCATATACGCCATTGATATTTATCTGTGGCGCATGGTTTTGCATATGCGCCACAGAGTTGCTTGTCTACCTATAGCTGTTTTCCTAGTAGTGAAAGGAGGCGGCATGTGGAGTGGTTGTGGATGAGTGTTGGACCCTTGGAGGTAAGGCGAGTCTTATGAGTAGGACAACATTTTTTTTGAGAAAAATTCTTATTTACCTTTACAAGCACTCAGTGTGTTGAAATTTCTTCGAACAAACATCTATTTGCATATTTGCCTCCTCACAAACACAACATGCATGATGCTGAAAAGTAATGGCTAAACGACATCTGTTTAGTGTGGAAAAACAATTTTACTCCCAGTGCCCATCAGCAAATTTTCGATAACAATATAATTACACGGAAAATATACTAGTACAGATCTGACCTTCACACACGATTGAAATCGCTCTTCACACATGGCAAATCGAACTATCGATACACGAGGGTGGGCATGAGCCCTACTATGCTGATGATTCCAGGAATCGTGTGCGAAGAAGCACACAATTCACAAAACTCAATCGTGTGCGAATGTTTAGGCTTTTGCATACGCCTTTCCGACGTGATTCGTGTGTGATTGTGTATAATCGCAAACGAGTTGTGTTGTTTCCTCGTATGTGTTCAACTATTATCACAAACACTTAAATACACATGCGTATGTTAATTGGTACTATTGAACACGATTTCATCATGCAGATCTAAACCCAGATTATGCACAACATATAATATTATGATATCAGTGATATTTGTTTAGATAATTTATACAACTCATATACATGCATTTGCACATGGATCCACTGCTAGCTATACAAATGAGATACATACACAAACTAGATGATATAGTTTTGTTGGTTGTGTCTTTGTCTTCCTCTTCGTGACCTCCTAAGGGATAAGTTATATTCCTTATTGTACCCGGTCTCGTTTCAACACGAACTCCTCGTGTGGCTAAAGAATCAACTTCTTACCAAAATAGTATGCATGTTATACAAAAGTAGTAATGTCATATTTGATCATAAAAACAATAGATCATACAAAATAACATAATATAAGCATATTAAGCTGTCCATATAAGCATATGACAACAATATATCATAAAGAAATAACAAGTTCTACCAACACATAAGCAAGCACATTAAGTCGTACCATGTAAGCAAGCACATTGAAACGGAGGGAGTACAACTTAAGATGCATTGCACATATCAGATTACAAGTAGGCATTTTTATCACATAGATCTGGTCCAAACACGTCCAATCTATCCATACACATTGAGTATATCTACACGTAAATCTGGTCGAGTGCATTAAGGTACTAGAGGAAAGTCATAAAACCGGAACTAACGCATTAAGATATTGAAGAATAGATCGGGTCGAACGCGTAAACATATTGGAGCAAAGTCATAGAGCCAGTCAAACATGTGCGGAATAATGACTAAAAATCAAAAACACCCATGACCTCAGCACAATCAAACGCATATGGCCTTACTAACTTTGTAGATCCGTACTATAACTACCTTGTGGAGGACGACCAGGGCTGGCGTTGGCCACCATGGTGGGTGAGGACGAGGCGGGTTGATGAGATAAGCACGAACCAACAGCGTAAAGGCTGTTGTTGAGGATTTCGGAATTATGCAGCATTGTCCTTCTGCCTTCAGCAGCAAGCTCTTACTTCCATATCGCCGACCAGGTGAGATTTCCGAACAGAGGAGATGTGTATTATGGTCCTAAAAAGATGAGACGACTGTGGAGTGGAGTGGTCTCACTGCTGGTCCAGATATATATGATGTACTTGGTAGGGCTACGTCTGATGGACCTTAATGGGCCACAAGTTCACACGCGGTTATATTCAAAAACTCAAGTGGGTTTCGTCTTATGAGCTCTAATGGGCCACAGTTTCCCACACGGTTATATTAAAAAATTCATGTACGTTGTTATATGTCGCAAGAGGTCGCTATAGTGAAAACTAGTAATGATAGTTCACTTTAGACACGGATATTCTATCTATGACCATGTGTTAACATTCGCATCGCACACCAAATCTTGTCCGTATATCGCGTGTGTTTGAGTTTACTCCACATGTTTTATTTCTTTTTGTATGTCTACACACAAATCTCTACCTAGGCAACAACCAAAGAACTAGTTCATAAAAATTGTGCATATATAGTCCAAAAGAGCTGCTATCAAACAAGGTTGTTCTAGATAATAGTTACAAAAGACCTCTAACTTAACAAATTATATTGCATAGTTCATAATAACTAATTAATTAGTACACACTAGCTAACTAATTAATAAGTACTCACTACGCACTAAATGTCCTCACCGTCAAAGAGGACGATGGCATCGGTGATGGCAGTGGCGGCTCCGCCCTTCCCGGACCCTGACGCCCCGTCCTCTAATGCCTTTCGCCTTGCCATGGTGGGTTTTCAAATACCCGCAATCTTGCTGGGTCCGGAGCATAGAAAACAAAAAAATTCCTACGGAGTGAACTACACGCCAAGATCTATCTATTAGGTACAAAGCAACGGGTGGACATACATCTAACGAGAACTTACCCTCGTAGACAACGAGCTTTGTTAACGAGTAGGAACTCGTGGTTGATATAGTCGTACACTTGCCGATCTCAAGATCGTGAGGAAGTCCAGCAGGTCCGGCTCCAGCACGTCCATCAGATCTAGCTCCGGCACCACCAAGTCCAGCACCGCAAAGCAGCGGTGCATCCGTGATCGCACACACGTCCGGTACCCCGACAACATCCGTCCCTCGCTCCAGCAAAGCAGCGGAAGCAGCAACTCCTTTCTAGATAAAGCCACCGGGTATCTCGCTAATCCGAGACCATGGGGAATAATACTAGAGGGGGAGAGAGATCCTTCACAAGGAGGTGTGTGTGAGAAGTGAGGAGGGGGTGGACTTTTATAGGAGGAGGGGGTGCCCCTCCTTCATGGCCGGTGCATGGAGGAGGTGACTCTTCACCTCCTCCATTCATGTGGTGGTAACTCTCTCCACATAAATTTGCCCCTTCACATTCTCTTTTAAAGTCTCCACTTTAAATGCATTAAATTTCTCCAAATTTAATGCTCTCTCATTTAATAAAACTCTTTTATTATTTTTATTCAGAATTTTGTTAATTACTTTAATTAACAAACATTCACATAAAACCCCTGTAACATTTCAATATTACATGCAGAACCAATTTCAGCAATTTCACCCGAAACAGTTTCGGTGTCTATTGAAATAATTCCAGCGCTTTCTTAAATCTTTATCTGAAACATATTTGCTCCAAATGGTGTCGGTATCCCTTAAGTGTGTCATCCTACGGTTCACGAATAATGCAGACATGATCGAGACCCCTCTCTGATCAATAATCAGCAGCGGGACCTGGAGATCCATACTGACTCCTACACATTCAACGATGACTTCTATGATCGTGAGAACCTTTAACGCTAGTAACTAAATCCTTTTGTCCCGCGATATATTACATGTCCGAGATTCGATCATCGGTATCTCCATACCTAGTTTGATCTCGTTACCGACATGCACTCTTTTCTTGTTCCCGTGATATAACATTCTAGTGATCACATCACTTGCTTGCAAGTTATTTCAATGTGATATCACCGAGAGGGCCCAGAGTATATCTATCCGTCATCGGGATTGACAAATTCCACTATTGATCCATAAGCCTCAACATAACACCTTCGCAGCACTGAACCCATCTTTATAGTCACCCTGTTACGGTGTGACGTTTGATGTTATCAAGATACTCTTCCGGTGTTAGCAATTAACATGATCTCATGGTCTAAGGATAAAGATTACTTCGTATGATGTTACAGCAATATAAACATAATGACTTTGATCGTAATGCTATACTTCGGATGAATGTTCATCACATCATTCCACCAATGGTGTGACCTTGTTATTAACAACATCCAATATCCATGATCAGGAAACCTTGATCATCTTGTTAATCAACAAGCTAGTCTATAAGAGAGGGATAACTAGAAATCTTTTTTTGTTTATTAAACACACATGTATTGATGTTTCCGATCTATACAATTCTAGCATGTAAAATAAACATTTATCATAAACATGGAATAAGATAATAACCACTTTATTATTGCCTCTCGGGCATATTCCCTTTAAATCTCGCAGAACCTATCGACGAGGAACTTCGGGCAGCGCAATCCATGGCCAGAACCACGAGGAGAAGCCTCTACTCGTTCGACTTGTAATACTGCTCCACCACCATATGCTCCTCGATCCACTCCGCCAGGTCATCCGCCACGTCCTCGTACTCCTCTCCCGAGGAACCCAACCAGAATACGAGGTGGAGGAGCCGCCGTTGTGGTCTGGCGGCGGGAGGGGGTGCTCCTCCTTCCTAACCGGAGATGCTTGCTCATCCACCTCTTCCACCATCGGAGATGCACGATCAACACGACGACACTACGCCGACGGGCACTGCTAGACGCAAGAAAGGCAAGTGGTCTTCTTGCTGCAAGACATATCAAAGTTTGTCTACTGTACACTGGTGTGTGTCTAGAGGGTGGTGGTGGGGCGCTTTATGGCGCATGTCCGGAAAGCTGCATCGTACCTAATGCATCGACGGAATTCAAGAATATCTTTAACACACTATGATTTATGACTCACCGTTTAAGAAAAGGCATAGAAAATGAAACGGTTTAATATAGAAGAAACTTCACGACGAAACGACACACGGTTTGGGGTGGACCAGTGGTAGGAGATACACCGGTACGAAGCAAACGAATTATTGTTTGTACTTTGTTTGTGAAATTTGTCTTACGCTCTTAATGTGACCTCCGTGTGCGATGTCGTCGTGCATGTCCCTGCCTAGATCGTGGTAGACGGTCAAATTTTTTCGTGTGCAACCCAGGGTTTTAATAGGCCTTGATCTGTACTAATGACAATATAATTACACGCAAAATTTCGATAACAATATAATTTTATTATCAGTAGTATTTCCCTCATATTTTCAACCTCATTACAACTTACAATTTTCAGCAAATTTATGGCCATAAACAACTTTTCCACCATTCAAACCATATCCAAACCAATCTGTAGTTCAAGAAATAGAAGACGACAAATCCAGCGCTCATATATAGTTAATGGTCTAAAATCACGCTCCAAAGATTGATATAATTAGAATTATCTTTTCGCCTAGACATGTAATAGAATTTGGATTTTGAAATTATCTAACAAGATTGATATACATAGATACTATTCTACTATTCAAAGTCCTGTGGATTTTATTTTTTCTACACTTTTCGACGTCCCGGCGATTTTTTATAGCCAACCACTACCCTTTTATAGCCAACCACTACACTTTTCTACACTTTTCGGTGTCCCAGCGATTTTTTATAGCCAACCACTACCCTTTTCGGGTCTCCTCGGTGGGCAACGCCCGAGTGACATGTGTGTCGGAATATGCGTGCTTCACGGCACCCACGAATCGCGCACTGCGGCCCTTCCGACTTCGTGTGTACCGTGCATCCTGTCGACCGACACACATGTCGTGTCGCATCCTGCATGCGCTCTCGTGTTGATCGACTCCAGCCACGTGTTGGTTCTTGGTGCTACGTGTTGGTTCCCTCATGGGCATATATCGTGTTCCCTATTAGCATGGCTCCTCTTGCATGGATTCTTTTGTTTTTCTTTCGTGCTGCATTTCTTTGTTCGGTTCTCGCTGCCCATCGTTCGCGGCGAGCACATCGTCGTCCTTCGGAGACCTTGCCGGTGTCCTATAGGGTTGCGATGTCTCGCTAGGGCCGTCGATGCAGCCGTTTCGCTCTACCGTATTTCCATCGGTCGTGCTCACTCGTGTGGCCCTCTTTGCCGATCGACGCCGTCCGGAGTCCTAGCCGGTGTTCTGGATGGTGGCGACATTCTCGCTCCTGCCGGTGGTGTGGGTTGCGCGCTTGTGGGAGGGATGAGCCTTGATGTTCTTCCGGATCGCCTCAAGGAATTTTGGTCGCCTGGAAATGGTGAGCCATGGTTGCATGTGGATGTCATGCTCGATGCATGGCATGCGTTTTCATGGCTCGGTCTAGGTGAGTTGCCCCGTCGGCGATGAGACTGTCCACCTGGAAAGGATCGGTGGTTCAGCCATTCCGCTCTATTGTCTTTACATCAGTCATGCTCGATCTCCGGATACCTGGCCGGTGTTGTGGGTGGCAGCGATTTCTCGACCGTGTATTCAGTGGTGTGGGATCCGCTTCTGTGGAAGAAATGAGCCATATTGTTCCCTCGGCTCGCCTCGAGGAATTTTGGTCGCCTGAAAACGAGGGACCGATAGTTAAATGTTGCATGAATGGCATGCATTGTCGTCGATCGGTTTGGGTGAGCTGCTTAGTCGGCCTACCCGGTGATGTAGGGTTTCGCATCCATGGGAGTGGTGAATTGCGCTGTCCTTGCAGTTCGCCATTAGGATTTTGGTCCTCTCGACATGTTCTTGTCCCGCGGTTTGTTAGTTGGACTCGGTGTGACCAGACGAGCGCCATGTTGCGAGCTCCATCATCCTTTGGAGACCTTGACGGTGTCCTGGGTGGCGGTGATGTCTCGAACATGTCGGCGGTAGCGTGTGTTGCATGTTCGTGCAAGCGATGGACCACGTCGTTCCTTCGGCTTTCCTCGGGCCATTTTGGTCGTCTGGGTACGAATGACCCATTGCTTAAAGGGGTTTGCAGCATGAAACATAATTTTTTCTTAACTAGCGCAACATCAATTGCCAGAATCTATCTAGAAGTAATACTGTAACAAAGTAGTTTTCAGTAGCATACCCTTGTAGACCCAAAGCGCTTAACGTTACGCAGGAAACATGGATGATATAGTTGTACTCGTAGCCGACCTCAATGTCACAAAGCTCCTCAAAAGTCATCCCAAGTCCTTGCACGACAAACCAGGTGCCACAAGTGGCAGCACCTCCGTGGTTTCACATATGTCCGATACATGACGATGACCTCCGGTTCTCTGATCCAACCAAGAGTATGGAATTAGATCACCGAAACAATCTCTTGCGCGCACAACCCTAACTCGGGGCCAAAGTTGCGAGAGAAAAGAGTGAGAGAAATCCTCTATGGAAATTTCCTTAGAGAATCAGGAGTAAATAATAGCGCTAGATTGTTTCGTCTCAAACTACTATTCACGTTGTCCCGATTCTTTTCGATCATGGGATGGAGGCTCAAAAGGACACACGACGACGTCACAACAGAGCTCTACTATCCCGTGAGGTGGGAACCGCCGTGGGTCAGGACGAAAGATTCCAGACCACGGGCTCGTGTCGCGCACGCCATCGTACCCCATGTCGTAGGACGGTTGGCCGCACGCTCCATGGGTCCGCTGTCAGCACATGCAGGTTGTATCACTCTCCGTGAGTGTTGTTCACGACGCGACATGCCTCCGCACCCTCTGGGTGGTAGAGCCCGCTGACCGCAAACATGGCATCTCAAACTCTATCCAGACACGGGTTATCACGGTGGCCAGCTGAATTAGTAGCGTAGGTGACATCGATAGGTATGGGCGGACGCGGTTCCACGCGGCGTGTAGGCGATGTGGCATTGCAAATAACTTTTCCAACTATGGATTTCGAGGTTCTTTGGAAAGTCCATTTTTTCAATCAGGAAATTTGAATTTTGGGTGAATTTTTCCAAAAGAGGTGCAAGAAATTGACAAGTCCAAGGCCATACGACATTTTTCCCTAGTGGAAGGTCATGTTGGACGGTCATTTTCTTGGTAGATTGGGATTTTTCTCGTGGTGGACCTACATACTGCTTTTTCTTCGGTAATGCTTGCATAATTCAAATTTTGAACTATAGGTAACACAATATTGCTAGCAAACTTAAAAAAAAATTGGTTTTGGTTGCCCCAGGGATGTCCTAGGCTGGACCCTCGCAAAGGGTCCAAAATTTAGATACCGTCCAGAAACTACGCACGCCGGCAAGTTTGTCATTTTTTGAACCAAACCAAATGAAACTCAAAAAGATCAAAAAAATTGAAAACCTGCACATGGAGTCCTTATTTGTGACCTAGTACTCAGGAAAAATCATAAACAAGATATCCTGATACTTTGGACATACAAAATTTGAACCAGATGTCTATCGAGTAGGCGTTCACTTGGGTTTCAACCGTAGTTATATGTACACTGCCAATATCATGGCACCCCTTCATGGAATGATCCCAACCTTAGCAGATTGGTGCCTCTTGGCATTGCAAACAACTTCTCCAACTATATATTTTGGGATTCTATGGAAAAACTTGATTTTCTATTTTTGAATCAAGAAATTTAAATTTTGGGTGGATTTTTCAAAAAGAGGTGCAATAAACCAACATGTCAAAGGCCATCCGACATTTTTTCCTAGTGGCAAGTCATGTTGGACAGCCATTCCGGGAGATTGGTATTTTTCTCGTCATGGACCTACGTACTGTTTTTTCTTCAATAATGATTGCATAATTCAAAATTTGAATTCTAGGTACCATAAATATTGCTCTAAAAATTCAAACAAAAATGTTTTTGGGTGCTCTAGGGGTGTCCTAGGCTGGACCAACGCCGACGGTTCAAAATTTAGATACCCTCACGAGTTTTATTTTGAATTACTTGTACCCATTTAAATGTTGGTCAAACCACATATAACCCTGTTGACTGACTCAATACCCACACAAAACCTAGCAGTACTCACGTAACCCTAAAGCCCAACCAAGGCCGTTGGATGATAACCTATCAGCCAACCTTGGCTGTTGGATATGGTCTTCTGGAATGCCACCTGCGACCATGAAACCTAACCATGACGAGCCATTCGATCGCTGCACCTGGAAAATTTAGAATGTGTTTTCTAAGAGCGAGTCATGAGCAGGCTATTCTTAGAACCTGATTGTTCGGACATAGTAGGGTTATTTAACCAGATTCTGTGTACAATTTATACGTTGCTTGCAAGAAATTTAAAACATCCTGAATTTTTGAAAAACACAAATAATGTCCACATACATCAGTTACACATTGCGTACAATAGATTCAAATAAAGTTTAGAACAATAGTTCGGACTCACTAAAAACTCTTAAAACGATATTATCCTGCCTACTTATTTCTGCTCCTCTTCATAGTATTCACGCTCGGACTTCATAAACAACAGTTGAATTTGATTGAAATAAAGATGGTCAAAAATTCGAATTACACATGTTTTGAAGCTTACATTTTATTAGGAGAATCATACAAATATGAAATAAGAAGGTATTTAATGGTTTTCCTACAGTTAGCAGAAAGATCTTCTAGAATATCCTCAATAACCCCAGCAACTTCTTCATATTCCAGGTCACCTCCTTCCTTTTTCTCCCCCTTGCGCTTACCCTTTTGTTTCTTCTTATTCTTCCTCTCCTACAACAACTTCTGCGATACATTTCCTTCTAGCACCCCTCGTTCTTCAGCGAATTTCTACTCATCACCTTCGTCTTATACTTACTGCACATCATCAGCCTCGTGAACTTCCACAACTTGTTGCATTTTCACAACTTCATCAAGCTAGGCTCTATCATCTCTCTTCCTCTTCTTCTTCCTATTTTGTTTTGGCTTATTATTCCCTCCCTCGAGCAACTCATGCGACATGTTGTCTTCTAGCACCACTTGTTCTTCAGCAACTTTCTCATCAACTGCGTCCTGTAATTCCTACACATCCCCAAATTGCTACGCTACACGTTCTTCACCAACTTGTTGCATTTCCACAACATCCTCAACCTCAGCATTCCTTAATTTCTCTAAACGAGAAGATTCAACTTTTGCATCAGTTACTACAACCTCAGCCTCCCTAATGTGAATAGAGATAGGGTCACCATCTTCAAAATCATGTGGAACTGCGTTTTTGCATAGCCTCTTGTATGGCCAAATCCTCCACACTGTTTGCATTTTCTTTTAAGTGGATGCTTTGATCCTTATCTTTCTAGGCCTACCAGATGGTCTCATAAAAACCGTTGGTTCAAATTTGAACCCTAGATTGACAATCTTCTAATCATTTTCATCTGTCATTGGTGGTACATTTTCTGCATAAGTTGCAGCGAACTTTGCCACTAAAAAATAGCTATGAACAAAATTTTCTATTACAACACCATCACCACTCATCTTTAAGATGAAGTACAATGCATGGTGACATGGCAGACTAGTAATTTGCCACTTGTTGCAAGAACAAGTCAAATTTGCAATGTCTACAGGGTACCTCCTTTCATTTCCATGCTTGTCAATCTTTTGCATAAACCTCAACTAATGTATCGAAACTTCTGATCATCCTCATCTTTATTTTCCTTATTGTCCTTGTTCTTGCATTTATTAAAAAAACACCTTTGGCACTATTTTATGGCTTACAAATTTTCTTGCACATATTCTCTTCCTAAAATCTATCTTTGCCATTATTCATTATGGTATTGCATCTTGCAAAATAACAATTGCAAGTGATTTCATGCTCCTAATCTTAGAATTGAAACTCTCTGCCAAATTGTTGCAAACATAATCCAGTTTGCTTAACTCGTAAACTTGCTTCTAGCCCATAATTTGATGTGATGTTCTTGAAGGAATTCTTTCACCTTGGGCAATGTATAGATGTTCTGCATGTAAGTGACATGCTTGGTTGAGGTGTATGTGTATGCTGATGGCCACAAGTTGTCTTCAAATATCTTCCCTTTGAACTTCTTTGTGACATTAGTAGCGAGGTGCCACATACATTTTCTATGCTCAATCCTAGAAAATACAGCATCAACAACATTCTCTAGCCCCTTGCGTGAATCAATGTGTATCACCAAACCTTCAGGGTGACCAATTACTGCACGTAGTCTCTCCATGAACCATATACAACTTTCCTTAGATTCACCCTAAAGAACAACATAAGCGACTGGAAACAACCAATTATGGGCATCTACAACACAAGTTGTGGTAAGCTATCCCTTGAAATTCCATGTTAAAATAGTTGCGTTTATTGCCAAGTATGGCATGCATCCCTCTAGAAATCCCTTTCAGTATGCCTCCAGGCAGACAAAACATCTCCTAGAGCATTTTTGGTCTACATCATATAGTTGACCCCTCTCGAGCTCTTTTGTCCTCCTCTCACTACCTCGTAGTCAATGTCAACAACACTCTCAGGTGATACCCTTTCTACCTCTCCTTTGAAACTGTACAATATGTGAAAACTCTCATTCCATTTGTCTTGAATAAAGTCCAAAGTCATCTCCTTCCCATCAAAAACTCTGTGGTAAGGAATCAATCTTATCACTAAGCTTTCGATCTAAGTTCAGTAGGTCCAATGGATTGATCCCGCCTTACCCAATCAAGTATAGTAGCAGCAATTCACTTTGTTGAAGCTAGTCTTATTTTATATCACTTAAAAGAGTGTTAGGATAGTTGTGTTTCTTTGTGTTTACCTTGATCTGCATTCGACAACAATTTAATAAATCAAAACACACACACACATATATATATCAACATATTAAATATAAAAAAATGAATCAAACGTTAGCCATTGCAAACCGAAATGGGTGTCCACCCGTCATTAGGGATGCATGCAGTCTCCACTACACACCTTACATTCCTACAATGCACCTAAATCTTTTATGGTCACTCTTTTAATGATATAAGCAAAGGCAACAGCTGGGTATCAGAAGTCCTCCACGGTCTCAAAGATAGTCCCCTCGTCAATTGTAGGGTTTTCCCTATCAAAGGATATCACTGGCATGTCCTCGTCTTCATCATCATATCTGTATCCCATTTTAGCATCTTCACCATCCTCTTTCTCATCAGTCCCATAGTCGGGCTCAAAGTCCATATCAACCAAATATTTCATACTTTCCATCTGATCAGCATCAGCATCAATATCTGGATATGCTTTCTTTTCAACATCATCTCCGAACACAAGATCGTCCTCGGTGCCCCCATTTCTACGTCTTCGTGATCGCTAGAAAAGGCATCATGCTCAAGGAGAAGCTGTGCAGTTGCGCTCGGTACCAAGAGGAAAGGCTGCTCTATTATGGTAGGTTGAGTTGTTTCTGTTGCAGGTGGTCCGAAATCATTGACGACAGTCTCTACCCTAGCTTCTTTATTAACAATGTGGACAGACTTTAGCATAGTCCTAGTCCCCAGATGTTTACCCACATCATTGTCAGGACCTCGTCGGTCCCAAGATTGGAGAAAGTCCGAGAAGAACTTGCCAAATTATGTGTACAAGTTATATAGATTTAATCTGACGGGTCTACTATCAGTCGATAATCAAAACCAGCGCTAACTACAATTCCACTTTCGTCCAAGGTTTCTATCCAACACACGTGCCGAATCCTTAGTAGGAATCCGGATGCGACAGATGTCCTATGGATTATGAACATACATTCTCGCTATTACCACTAGACTAGAGTCACTAATTGAAAAGGGAAGAGACGGAGTTACAATTCTTACCATTTAGGGGAACGAAATGCACATTCACCGAGAGCCGTGGAGCTTTGTTCCACGCGTCCTATTGGCTTGTGTCGCCCTCGTCCGTGCTCTCTAGTCTCGCAGGATCCATCTCTTTGCTCTCCTGACGTGCAGGATCCATATATGTGTCGGATCCGCTACACGTCCATCGTAGTGGTCGTGCGACCAACAACCGGCTCAGCTTCTCGCTTCCCGCCTCCTGACTACGCCAGGACAGGTCATGGCAGGAAGGAGAGAAGAAAGGTGGGGACGGCAGTGAGGCGACGAACAGAGGTCAGAGGGAGGGCGGTGGAGGTTCGAGGGACGTGCATGACGGAACGGTGTGGCGGGGAAAGGGACAAGAGCAGTGAAGAGGAGCGGGACGGTGGAGCGGGGAAATATAGGAAATTACAGAATAATGCGGTCTCGGATCCTCGAACCTAGGATGCGTGTCGTCGACGGCTCAGGTGCGAGACCCGCTCATCAGTACAATTGCCAAAAAATAACGGTTGTGTGTGATGGGACCCACAGGTAAGAAACCGAATCAACCAGACGACAAGTTAGACGAGAGAAACAGCGGCCGGCATCAAACGAAGCCAGGGCACGGACATAACGAAACCGCGTCGGCAGATGACGTATCTCCAATTGTCCGATTCGTAGTGGCACGATACAATTTCCGGATGAACTAGGGCCACAGACGTAATAAACCGTTTAATTTAGCTATTTATGTAGTAGGATCCTTAAACATTACTCTAAAAGATAACCTTCAACGGATGATCTTGCTAAAAAAAAACCTACCAGTACTGTCCCGCGCTCATGGTGCGGTTGAGTTGCTCTTTTCGTTGGAAGTTGGAAGTTGGAAGTGCCTTTCGTTGTCCGTCTGCTTTTTAAGATCTAACGAGAACGTACGTCCGCGATCGCTGCCTTCTTCCAAATTCCATTTGCCCTCTGCAACACCGCGGAGAGTCTATTAACACATCCTTCTTTCTTCCCTAATAAATACATGGACGATTCCTCTAGAGGATGGCACACATTTGGAAATGGTTGGCGAAATGGATGCAGCTAGTGTCGTAGGATACTTCAGGGGCAAGACTATCCTGATCACTGGTGCAACTGGGTTCCTTGGAAAAGGTACCTAGTGGATCTCTCAAGCCAGTGAGAGTATCAGTGTAGCTTGTGTTTTTGGTATGTGATACTCGCTGGTGTTTGTTGTGTGTACAGTGCTTGTGGAGAAGATACTGAGGGTTCAGCCTGGTGTCAAGAAGCTCTTCCTCTTGGTTCGAGCCACCGATGACGGATCTGCTAAGCATCGGATCCAGACTGAGGTAAAGTATTTCTTTCATCAAACGCATTTCTTTCTTCCACAACAGTTTATATAACAGTAGATCCTGAGGTGCATCTAATGGTTTTGACAAGTCAAGCTCAAAAAAATGAACTGGAAATAGTCCTGTTGCCAACTCTGCAGGTTTTGGGCGTTCACTAAGTCTCCTGTTCTTTTTTCGAGAAACTGCTAATCTCCTCTTCAGCATTTATTCTGGGAAATAGCTCACCAGTGAAAGTAACATGTCTGACAGCTCAAAAAAGTATGACTGAAAAGGAAAAGTGAATTACAAACATTTATAATGACAATAACATGTCTTAAAAGTTTTAAATAAGTAAGCCAAACATGGAAAAGTTAATATAACTCAAATTGGATTCATCTTGTGGTACTTCTCACCTGAAAATGCAAATGCTATTTTGGTGACTTCAGGTGACAGGGAGGGAGATCTTTAAAGTTCTGAAAGAAAAGCACGGCAATAATTTTGAACATTTCATCGAAGAAAAGTTATGCCCTCTGGCAGGAGACATAATGCATGAGAATTTTGGTCTACACAACGTCAAGCTGAAAGAGCTGTCGAGCGATATAGACATCATCGTCAATGGATCTGCTACTATGAATTTCTACGAAAGGTTCGGGTTTCTTGAGTGATAAATTGCTCGGTTACATTTATGCTGTCAAAAAATAATTGGTCAAAGTTTGATGGGCTTGCAGATATGATGTAGCTTTCGACACGAACGTCTTGGGGGCAAAGCATATATGTGCATTTGCAAAAAACTGCTCCAAACTGAAGATGTTGCTTCATGTTTCAACTGGTACGAAGTAATAGGATCATATATGATTATATATGTTCTGTGTAGTATTCCGACTTTGTTTATTAAGCTATTCTTATTCTGAATTCTGAGAAGTTGATGACTTGAACAGCTTATGTAGCTGGTGAACAAGAGGGACTAATACCAGAGAAACCATTCATGATGGGCGAGACACTAAGAAAAGGCACACACTTAGACATCGAATCCGAGCTGAATCTGATCAAAGGAACCCTGGTAGAACTGAACAATATTTCTTCTTCAGAAAAGACCGAGAGGAGAACCATCAAGGAACTTGGCCTCAAGAGGTCAGATAAAAGAAGAATAGAAGAGAAATGCACATATACTACTTATGTAATACTACCTCTGTTAGAGTACGTCATGGGCCTGGGCTGGCAGTATAGCCCATTAGTCTTAGGGTTAATTAGAGATAAGGGTCACTTGTTTAGGGGTCAAGTAAGCCTTGTTTGAGAGTCAAGTAAACCTCTCTATATAAGGAGAGAAGATGTATCAATCTAATCAAGCAAGAATTAAGAAGGAAATCCCTTCCCTCTTGCCACCGGCCGTGGGAAAGGCCCCCGGCCGACCCTCTTGCGTCCTCCCTCTAGCTCCAGCCATAACATTTGGTATCAGCTTTCCAGGGTTCGATCATGTCCAGCCCTCCACCGAGTTCTTCCCACCCGCCGCCGCCGCACTCCGACGCCCCCGCCGTTCTCTCCCCGGCGGAGATGCCCGCAGCCCTCCGCGATCTCGCCACCGCGGTCCAGGAGATCCACCTCTACTTGGTCGGGCCCTACGGGCCGCCGCCGGCCGCACCACCGGCCGCCACTACCGGGCCGCTGCTCCTGCCGTGGCAGCCGCCGCATCTGGCGGTCTCCGCCGCGGTCGACACCACCACCCCGCCCTGGTTGCCATGGCCGTCCCAGCCCCTCGCGGGCCCCGTCGCGGCTATGGCCCTGCTGTAGCAGCCGCCGCTGCCACTCAGCCCCGGGCCAACTACGATTGCGCCGGCAGGAGTTCCGATCCAAGTACGGTTTCCGCCCTCGCCGTCACCGCTTCCGTCTGGATCGCTACCCGCCACGTGTCGGCGGCGGTGAGGCTGCAGCTGCCGCTCCTCGAAGTTGCCCTTCGCTGCGCCAAGGACCTCGATCTCGTCCGCTGCGTCGGGGCTCTTGGGCATGCGGTTTCCCCCACGAGCGGCGGGCATCCTGTTTTCCCCTTATGCAGCGACCTCAAAGTCTGCGACATCAGCGGTTGGGAGGGCGCACCCCTCCTCGACAGGAGCGCACCGCGTAACACCACTGCATTCTGCCGCCGGCCGCCGCGAGGGCGCCTCCACTCATCGCTCTTGCGACCTCTTCCAGGTGGCCGTACACATGCACTCCGTTTGTCCAGATGGTGTCCATGGGATCCAGGTGGCTATACACGTGTACGTACGTCGTGCGGATGGTGTCCACTTTTTGTTAAGGGGTCCAAAATAGAGCATCCCAGCCCATTTCAGGTTGAGAGTAATAAACCAAGCCGAGATGTAAAAGGCTTGTTTTTAAGTGTGAGATTTGTGTCGTGTCGAGTCATCGTTATAAGTTGGTTAGGTTGCAGCTCGAGGACGAGCTGCATGTCCAGGTGGGGTGTAGTGTTAGAGTACGTCATGGGCCTGGACTGGCAGTATAGCCCATTAGTCTTAGGGTTAATTAGAGATAAGGGTCACTTTCTTAGGGGTCAAGTAAGCCTTGCTTGAGAGTCAAGTAAACCTCTCTATATAAGGAGAGGAGATGTATCAATCTAATCAAGCAAGAATTAAGAAGAAAATCCCTTCCCTCTTGCCACCGGCCGTGGGCAAGGCCCCCGGCCGACCCTCTTGCGTCCTCCATCTAGCTCCAGCCATATCATTTGGTATCAGCTTTCCAGGGTTCGATCATGTCCAGCCCTCCACCGAGTTCTTCCCACCCGCCGCCGCCGCACTCCGACGCCCCCGCCGTTCTCTCCCCGGCGGAGATGACCGCAGCCCTCCGCGATCTCGCCACCGCGGTCCAGGAGATCCAACTCTACTTGGTCGGGCCCTACGAGCCGCCGCCGACCGCACCACCGGCCGCCACTACCGGGCCGCTGCTCCTGCCGTGGCAGCCGCCGCATCTGGCGGTCTCCGCCGCGGTCGACACCACCACCCCTCCCTGGTTGCCATGGCCGTCCCAGCCCCTCGCGGGCCCCGTCGCGGCTATGGCCCTGCTGCAGCAGCCGCCGCTGCCACTCAGCCCCGGGCCAGCTACGATCGCGCCGACGGGAGTTCCGATCCAAGTCCGGTTTCCGCCCTCGCCGTCACCGCTTCCGTCTTGGATCGCTACCCGCCACGTGTCGGCGGCGGTAAGGCTGCAGGCTGCTGCGCGCTGGCGTGTGCGGGAGATGCGTGGTCTGCAGCTGCCGCTCCTCGAAGTTGCCCTTCGCTGCGCCAAGGACCTCGATCTCGTCCGCTGCGTCGGGGCTCTTGGGCATGCGGTTTCCCCCACGAGCGGCGGGCATCCTATTTTCCCCTTGTGCAGCGACCTCAAAGTCTGTGACATCAGCGGTTGGGAGGGCGCACCCCTCCTCGACAGGAGCGCACCGCGTAACACCACTGCATTCTGCCGCCGGCCGCCGCGAGGGCGCCTCCACTCGTCGCTCTTGCGACCTCTTCCAGGTGGCCGTACACATGCACTCCGTTTGTCCAGATGGTGTCCATGGGATCCAGGTGGCTATATACGTGCACGTACGTCGTGCGGATGGTGTTTACTTTTTGTTAAGGGGTCCAAAATAGAGCGTCCCAGCCTATTTCAGGTTGAGAGTAATAAACCAAGCCGAGATGTAAAAGGCTTATTTTTAAGTGTGAGGTTTGTGTCGCGTCGAGTCATCGTTATAAGTTGGTTAGGTTGCAGCTCGAGGACGAGCTGCAAGTCCAGATGGGGTGTAGTGTTAGAGTACGTCATGGGCCTGGGCTGGCAGTATAGCTCATTAGTCTTAGGGTTAATTAGAGATAAGGGTCACTTGCTTAGGGGTCAAGTAAGCCTTGCTTGAGAGTCAAGTAAACCTCTCTATATAAGGAGAGAAGATGTATCAATCTAATCAAGCAAGAATTAAGAAGAAAATCCCTTCTCTCTTGCCACCGGCCATGGGCAAGGCCTCCAGCCGGCCCTCTTGTGCCCTCCCTCTCGCTCCAGCCATAACAACCTCTGCTAGCTCCGCAATATAAGCCTTTCACTTACTAGCAGTTCAAATTGAACCGCTAAAAATGCTTACATTTTAGAATGGAGGTAGTATTACATTTCTAAACCTTTTCTGCAACTAACACTACAAACCTGAGACGTTTGTTATACATGATTCTAGGGCTAGGCAGTTTGGGTGGCCAAATACCTACGTTTTCACCAAGGCAATGGGCGAGATGGTGCTGGGGCACCTGAGATGCGACCTTCCGGTTGTCATCATCCGGCCGAGCATCATAACCAGCCTCCTGAAGGAGCCATTGCCTGGGTGGATGGAAGGAATCAGGTGACTAAACTCAAAATTCCATTTCATGTTCTCTCCAAGCAACCACTGAAATTTTCATCTTCTTCAGAACAATCGACTCGGTGATCCTGGGCTACGCCAAGCAGGCCTTGAAATTCTTTTTAGTAGGCCCAGATACCATAATGGACGTGGTGAGTTTCACATCCCAAACTTGAAAAGGAAAAAAAGAAAAAAAGAAAACTTGATCGGATTTTACACTCACACCAAGGTTCGGAGTTCGGACAGATTCCAGGGGACATGGTGGTGAACGCTATGATGGTGGCCATGGCGACCCACTCCAAGGAACAAAAGCAGACTATCTACCACGTGACATCGTCGCTGCGCAACCCGGCATCCTACACAATTCTCCAGGAGACGGCACACCGATACTTCGTCGACAACCCGCCGTCAGGCGAACCCATCCGGCTGAACAAGATGCGCTTCTTCAGCACGCTCGCCCGGCTCCGCGTGTACATGGTCATCAAGTACAAACTCCATCTCGAGGTTCGACTGTGATCTGTGTTCTCGCTCGCCATTTCAAGATGCAAAAACCATTGTTTTCGAATACGAGAATGAGCTCAAGTTTCTGTTATGGATTTACGGCTGGGCTTGGACAGATCCTTCACTTGGTGAACGCTGGGCTCTGCGGTGTTTTCTCGCGGCGATGCAACGAACTCAGCAGAAAATACAGATTGGCCATGCAACTGATCGAGCTCTACGCGCCATACACCTTATTCAAAGGATGGTAAGCATGTTACTGGGCAGAACGAAATGAAATATTCTGGCTTTCAAATACTCCCTCCGATCTAAATTAATTGACTTCGGTTTGTCTAGATTCGGATGTATATAGACATGTTTTAATACTAGATACATCCGAATCTAGACAAATCCAAGTCAATTAATTTGGATCGGAGGGAGTACCGTTCTTTTTAAGCTATTTTTCTCGATGTTGTGAAGCTTTGATAACATGAACCTCGAGAGGCTGAGGATGGCGACGGAGCAAAATAGCGATGGAGAGTACTACTAAGATTTCGATCCCAAGACAATAGACTGGAACGACTATTTCTACAAGGTTCACATTCCTGGCGTGCTCAAGTATCTGGCGTGACTGAGTTACACCCAGCCAGCTAAATTTGCAGCGCAAGCGCCTGCCTTCCAGAAATAAGATTGCAATGTTTGTTATGAGTGTACGCTTCCAGAAATAGTTGCCCATGTTGTACAAGTATAAAAGATGTACGTATTCCTTCTCTATATATTTATTTAGGTGGGCCACAAATGATGCACCTGATAACAGTTCAAAGTAACCAGAACGATACTGATCGGCACGTTACAGTGAAAATATTTTTGAAAACCCATTTGTGTAAACGAAGGGTATAATAAGAGCTATCTCCAGCAGCGGCGCTAAAAATTGGCGCTGTATAAGTCGTTTGACGCGCGCTGTATCACGTTTGTCGCGCGCAACTCCGGTTGTCAAAAGACAGAAGCGCTAAAAACAGGTTATAGCGCGCGGCAAAAAAAAGCGAAATAACAGGCGCTGTAAATTTTCACAGCGCGCCGCAGGAACAACAAAATCACATACAAATGACAAAACAAAGATCAAACACACACAATAAATCAAGAATAAATAGTTCAAATATTCATACAACATCAATACAAATGAATAGTTCAAAGTACCGATACAACAACAACACATACAACAATCATACAACAAATATATCTCAAAGAACATACAACAATCATAGGAGAACATCAATTTCCTCCATTCCAAACCCACCACTCCGCCATGACATCCTTTTGGAGATCATCATGCACCTCATTAACTCGAATGGCATGGTAGGAGGTAAGGAACCGGGCTATCCTATCTTGCCTCCTTCGAATTCGGACGGATTGTCCCACATACTCATAGTTGTAGTCGAGGCCATCCTCACCACGCTCATCCTCTATGATCATGTTATGCATGATCACACAACCCATCATGATGTACCAAAGGATCCCTTGATCCCAAAACCGAGCCGGTCCACGCACAATTGCAAATTGAGCTTGCAATATCCCGAATGCTCTCTCCACATCTTTCCTTGCCGCCGCTTGTGCATTATGGAAATCGACTTCTCTCTTGCCTTCTGGATCCTTGACCGGCTTCACAAATGTCCTCCACCTTGGGTAGATGCCATCGGCAAGGAAGTAGCCATAGGTGTATATTTTGTTGTTTGCCACAAACTGCACAGGTGGAGTTTCACCATTAGCTATCCTAGCCATGAGTGGTGACCGCTGGAGAACATTGATATCATTGCAAGATCCGGGCATCCCAAAAAAGCATGCCAAATCCATGTCTCATAATCGGCCATGGCTTCAAGGATGATGGCGGAATCCTTCTTGTGGCCTTTGAATTGTCCATGCCAAGCCGCAGGACAATTCTTCCAACTCCAATGCATACAATCAATAGAGCCAAGCATTCCGGTGAACTCACGCCGCTTGTTTTGCTCCAATAGCCTTGCCGTGTCTTGAGCATTGGGGGATCTCAAGTACTCCTCCCCGAACACTCTCACGATAGCCACGGCAAAGCGGCGGACACAAAGAATGGCGGTGCTCTCCCCCATTGCCAAGTGGTCATCAACCAAATCCACCGGAATACCATATGCCATCATACGCAAGGCGGCGGTCACCTTTTGGTAGGTGCTATGCCCAAGCTCCCTGGCGGCATTCCTCCTTTGCTCAAAGAAACGATCAAACTCCATCACACTCTCGGCGATGTTCTTGAACAATCTTGTGCTCATCCTAAACCGGCGCCGGAAGTAGTGCTCGGGGAAGATGGGCTTCTCGATGAAATAGCTTCTCATCAATTTGGCATGGCCTTCCAACCTCTCCCTCCACAATCTCTCTCGACCAATCACAGAACCACCATGCTTCGGGCACTTCATCCTAGCGCGAATGGCCAAAATGATAGCAAGATCTTCCTTTTCTTCCGCATCCCATTCATCATCGGACTCTTCCTTCGACCGTCGGTGCACCATCTACATAGGGCGGCTACGTCTAAATAATATCCTAAAATGAGAAGGTATGGCAATGGAGGACACTACATAACTTGGTGGGGAGTAGCGCCGGTGGTGGCGCAGAAGCGATGGCGGCAGCGGTGGACGGTCAGGGCAGCGCTGGATCTGTGCTCGCGGAGCTCGAATCGGTGGGGAGTGGCGCCGGTGGTCGCGCGGAAGCGACGGGGGCGCGGCGGTGGTCGTCGATTAGAGGCGGGGGAAGCTTGGCGGCTGTGGACGGGAAGCTTGGAAGCGGCAATAAGCCGGGATTTGGGAATGGGAAGAGAGGAAGTGTTGGAGATATGCCCAAGAGGCAATAATAAAAGTGGTTATTATTATATCTTTGTGTTTATGATGAATGTTTACATCCCATGCTATAATTGTATTATAAGGAAACACTAATAAATGTGTGTTTTGTAAACATAAAAGAGTCCCTAGTAAGCCTCTTGTGGAACTAGCTTGTTGATTAATTGATGATCATGGTTTCCTGATCATGGACATTGGATGTCATTAATAACAAGGTTATATCATTAGGAGAATGATGTGATGGACACACACCCATAGTAAGCGTAGCATAAGATCAAGTCATTAAGTTTGTATTGCTATAAGCTTTCAAATGCATAGTAACCCAATCCTTCGACCATGAGGTTATATTAATCACCATCACCGGATGGGTACTTTGATGACATCAAACACCGCTTCGTAACTGGGTGGTTATAAAGGTGTCATTGGGTATTCTGAAAGTATGTGTTGAAGCGCATGGACCAAGATTGGGATTTGTCCATCCATATGACGGATAGATATGCTCTGGGCCCTCTCGGTGGAATGTCATCTAGTTAGCTTGCAAGCATGTGACTAGGTCACAAGGGATGATATAACATGGAACGAGTAAAGAGTACTTATCAGTAACGAGGTAGAACTAGGTATGGAGATACCGACGATCAAACCTCGGATAAGTAGAATATCGCGTGACAAAGGGAATTGATTTCGTATGTTAATGGTTCTATCGATCACGAAGTCATCGTTGAGTATGTGGGAGCCGTTATGGATCTCTAGATCCCGCTGATGGTTATTGATCGGAGAGGTGTCTCCATCATGTCTGCATATTCACGAACCGTAGGGTGACACACTTAAGGTTCGAAGTTGTTTTAAGTAGATATGGAATGTGCATTGGAAACCGAATGTTGTTCGGAGTCTCGGATTGGATCCGGGACATCACGAGGAGATCTGGTCTTGTCCGAAGAATGAGATTCATATATTGGGGATCATTTTCTAAGTTAGGAAATGTTCCAGAGTATTTGTATGGGGATTCTAGAAGGTTTCGGAATGTTCCGAAAGGTTCTAGAAGATTTCTTGGAGTTTGCTTGAAAACCAAGAAAGGATCAAGGAATCCTTGTAGGGCAAGACAAGGAGTAGTGGGGGAGGAGGACTCCTCCCCCCTTCCCAATCCGCCGGCCAAGGAGGAAGGGGAGTCCTACTAGGACTCCCCCTCCCATGGCGCCTCCCTCCTTTAATTAGAGGGGTGGGGGCGCCACCCCCTTGCCCCCTCCACTCCAAACCCTGGCCACCGCCTCTCTCCTCCTCCTTCCCTCTGCTCAGGCTTAGGCGAAGCCCTGCAGAATTCTCTACTCCACCACCACCACCACACTGTCGTGCTGCTGGGATTCCGTGGAGAAGATCTACTACCTCCGTTGCTCGCTGGAACAGGGAGAGGAAGGTCTGCTTCGACTCCGCACGTGTGACCGACTGCGGAAGCGCTGCCGGAACGCGGCGCCGGAAGGATCGTCCACACAATCTTGAGATCGGCAAGTGATCGACTACATCAACCACGAGATCCAATCTCGTAACGCTTTCGGATCTATGAGGTTTAGTACAGATCTATATCGTTGCACATGTCTAATAGATTAGATCTTGGCTTTTATCTAGATTAGATCTGGGTTTTGTTCGTTCTTGCGGTAGAAATTTTTTGTTTTCCATGCTACGAACCCATCAGTGGTATCAGAGCCAGGTTTATGCGTAGATCTGTTGCACGAGTAGAACACAATGGTTTTGTGGGCGTTGGTGCTCGTGCTGTCTTTTGCTTTGTGTATTTTGCATCTTGCGATATGGTGGGATGAAGCGGCTCGGGCTAACCTTACATGTCATCGCACATGAGACTTGCTCCACGCTTGACGTGTAACTTGCTTTGCACAAGTGGCTTTATGGTGTCTCTCTCCCACCATAGTATAGATCCAATTTACACTTTGCACTTGATAGCACTTGTATCAACGTTGTGGTTCAGCCAGAGGTAAGATCCGTTCTTATTCGAAAGCCCCAAACCACGTAAAACATGCAAAGAAAATTAGAGGCGTCTAACTTGTTTTTGCAGGGGTTTTGTGATGTGTTATGGCCATCATGTGATTGTGATTATATTTGATGTATGCAATGATCCTTGTTGTAATGTGGCAACCGGCAGGAGCCTAATGGTTGTCTTTAATTCTGTTAAGACCTGCGTGTCTATTCATCTTGTAATAGCTTTATTCCAAGTAGTTGTAATAGTTGCTGGTGATGATGGACAACCATGAAGGCGCCATCGACCTTGACGCAATGCTGGTGATGATGGAGATCATGTCCGTGCTTTGGAGATGGAGATCAAAGGCATAAGAAGAAAGGGCCATATCATATCACACTAATTATGAATTGCCTGTGATGTTAATCCTTTATGCATCTTGTATTGCTTAGATCGCGACGGTAGCATTATAAGATGATCCCTCTCACTAAATATCAAGTAATAAAGTGTTCGTCCTTAGTTGGCACCGTTGCTAAGACTCGTCTCAAGCATCTCGTGATGATAGGATGTGATAGATTCTACGTGCATACAACGGTGCAAGCCAGATTTGCACATGCGAAACTAAGGTTAATCTTGAGCCTAGCATGTACAAACATGGTCTCGAACACGGAATACCGAAAGGTAGAGCATGAATCATATAAGTGATACGATGAACATGAAGATTGTTCGCCGATGAAACTACATCTTCTCTCGTGAAGATCGGACTTGGTGTAGTGGACTTGATTCGTGTAATCACTAAGACAATGTGAGGGATGTTGTTTTGAGTGGGAGTTCACCTAGTTAATTTAAGAATTAAAATTGAACTCAATTTATCATAAACTTAGTCTAAACTACTTGCAAATTTGTTGTAGATTATGGCGAACCTCTTCATCAATTTCAATGCGTTCCTAGAGAAAGAAAAGCTTAAGAACAATGGAAGCAACTTCACGGACCGGCGTGGTCCTAAGATTGTCCTCGGGCTGGTCGATGACCTATGTGCTCGAAGCACCGCTAGGTGACCCACCTGCAGATGATGCCACCGATGACGTAAAGAATGTTTACGCCACTCAGAAAAATCATTACTCCATAGTTCAGTGTGCCATCCTATATGGTTTAGAAACGGAGCTCCAGAAGCGTTTTGAGCACCACGACCCGTTCGAGATCATTAAGGAGCTCAAGCTCATTTTTGAGACTCACGCGGCCGTGGAGAGCTATGAGGCCTCCGAAAAGTTCTTTACCTGTAAGATGGAAGAGGGAAGCTCCGTTAGCGAGCACGTGCTCACCATGTCTGGGCACGCAAACAAGCTCCAAGAGTTGGGGATAACGATTCCTAATGAGTTAGGGATTCACCGTGTCCTCCAATCACTGCCACCGAGTTATAAGATCTTTGTGATGAACTACAATATGCACTTCATGAACAAGACGTTGCCTGAACTATCGTTCATGCTGAAAATTGCTGAAGTGGAGATCAAGAAGGATCACCAAGTGTTGATGGTCAATAAGACCACCAATTTCAAGAAACAGGACAAGCCTAAGAAAAAGGGCAACTTCAAGAAGGACGGCAAGAAAGCTGCCGCACCTGCTAAGAAGCCCAAGGCTGGTCCTAAGCCTGAAACTGAATGCTTCTACTGCAAGGGTGCTGGTCACTGGAAGCATAACTGCCCCAAGTACCTGGCGGATCTGAAGAACGGAAACATCAAGAAGAAAGGAGCTGCGGAATAAACGAAGACTGGCAAGAGACGAGGTGACGATGCGCGTTGGAAATGGCTCCAAGGTTGATGTGATCGCCGTCGGCACGCTCCCTCTACATCTACCTTCGGGATTAGTTTTAAATTTGAATAATTGTTATTTGGTGCTGTTAAGCATGAACATTATATCTGGATCTTGTTTATTGCGAGACGGTTACTCTTTTAAGTCTGAGAATAAAGGTTGTTCGATTTATATGAGTAATATCTTTTATGGTAATGCACCTGAGATGAATGGTTTATTCTTATTGAATCTCGATAGTAGTGATACACATGTTCACAACATAGATGCTAAACGAATAAAATTGAATGATAATTCTACATACATGTGGCACTGTTGTCTTGGTCACATTGGAGTGAAGCGTATGAAGAAACTCCATTCTGATGGACTTCTTGGATCACTTGATTTTGAATCACTTGAAAGATGCGAAGCATGTCTAATGGGAAAAATGACTAAGACTCCATTCTCTGGAATAATGGAGCGAGCTACGGACTTATTGGAAATAATACATACCAATGTGTGCGGTCTAATGAGTGTAGCATCGCGTGGTGGATATCGTTATGTTCTCACTTTCACGGATGACTTAAGTAGATATGGGTATGTCTACTTTATGAAACATAAATCCGAAACTTTCGAGAAGTGTAAGGAATTTCAAAGTGAAGTGGAAAATCATCCTAACAAGAAGATTAAGTTTCTACGTTCTGACCGCGGAGGTGAATATCTGAGTTATGAGTTTGGTATGCATTTAAAGAAATGTGGAATACTTTCGTAGTTGACACCGCCGGGAACACCACAACGTAATGGTGTGTCCGAACGTCGTAATCGAACTCTCTTAGATATGGTTCGGTCTATGATGTCTCTTACAGATTTACCACTATTGTTTTGGGGCTATGCATTAGAGATAGGCGCATTCACTTTAAATAGGGCACCATCTAAATCCGTTGAAACAACACCGTACGAATTGTGGTTTGGTAAGAAACCTAAGTTGTCGTTCCTTAAAGTTTGGGGTTGTGAAGCGTATGTAAAGAAGTTACAACCTGATAAGCTTGAACCCAAAGCGGAGAAATGCGTCTTCATAGGATACCCTAAAGAAACAATTGGGTATACCTTCTATCATAGATCCGAAGGCAAAGTTTTCGTTGCCAAGAATGGATCCTTTCTTGAGAAGGAGTTTCTCTCGAAGGAAGTGACTGGAAGGAAAGTAGAACTCGACAAGGTTATTGAACCTTCTCTCGGAATTGAGAGTAGCGCAGCACCGGAAGATGTTTTTGTGCCGCCTGCACCAATTGGAGAGGAAGCTAATGATGGTGATCATGAAACTTCGAACGGTTATTTGCAGAACCTCGCAGGTCAACGAGGGTTCATACCACTCCTGATTGGTATGACTCTGCCTTGAACGTCATGTTGGTGGACAACACTGATGACCCTGCGACGTATGAAGAAGCTATGGTGAGCCCAGATTCCGACAAATGGCTAGAAGCCATGAAATCCGAGATGGGATCCATGTACGAAAACCAAGTGTGGACTTTGGTGGACTTACCGGATGGTCGTAAGGCTGTCGAAAACAAATGGATTTTCAAAAGAAAAACAGATGCTGATGGTAATGTTACCGTCTATAAAGCTCGACTTGTCGCGAAAGGGTTCCGACAAATTCAAGGAGTTGACTACGATGAGACTTTCTCACCAGTAGCGAAGCTAAAGTCTGTGAGGATTTTGTTAGCAATTGCTGCATATTTCGATTATGAGATTTGGCAGATGGATGTCAAAACGGCGTTCCTTAATGGTGACATTGAGGAAGAGTTGTATATGGTACAACCCAAGGGTTTTGTCGATCCTAGTGATGCTGACAAGGTATGCAAACTTCAGCGCTCCATTTATGGACTGAAGCAAGCATCCTGGAGTTGGAATCAACATTTTGATAAAGTAATCAAAAACTTTGGATTTATACGAACTTATGAAGAAGCTTGTATTTACAAGAAAGTGAGTGGGAGCTCTGTGGCATTCCTAGTACTATATGTAGATGACATATTGTTGATTGGGAATGATATAGAACTTCTTAATAGCGTCAAAACCTATTTGAATAATAGTTTTTCAATGAAGGATCTTGGCGAAGCGGCATATATTCTAGGCATCAAGATTTATAGAGATAGATCAAGACGCCTAATAGCGCTTTCACAAAGTACATACTTAGACAAAGTTCTAAAGAAGTTTAGAATGGAAGAGAGCAAGAAAGGGTTCGTGCCCATGTTGTCAGGTAAGACCTTGAGTAAGACTCAAAGTCTGGCTACGACAGAAGATAGAGAAAAGATGAATAATATTCCCTATGCCTCGGCCATAGGTTCTATCATGTATGCCATGCTGTGTACAAGACCGGATATAGCACATGTTGTTAGTTTGACTAGCAGATATAAAATTGATCCTGAATGGAGCCGGACAGCGTCAAGAATATCCTAAAGTACCGAATAGGACTAAGGATATGGTTCTTTCTTATGGAGGTGATGAACAGCTTGTTGTAAACGGTTACTTGATGCTAGTTGGAACACCGATCCGGATGACTCAAGTCACTGGATAATGATTTATTTTGAATGGTGCTGCAGTGAGCTGGAGGAGTGCCAAGCAAAGCGTTGTGGCGAAATCTTCAACTGAATCAGAATACATAGCTGCTTCGGAGGCTGCACAAGAATCCATATGGATGAAGGAGTTCATTACTGAACTTGGCGTGGTTCCAGGTCGTTGGACCCGATGGCCATCTATGTGACAACACAGGTGCCATAGCTAATGCACAGAGCCAAGGTCACATAGCAAGCTGAAGCACATCAAGCTACGTTTCCATGCTATTTGCGAGTATGTCCGAGATGGTGACATAAAGATTTGCAAAGTACACACTGATCTGAATGTGGCAGATCCGTTGACTAAACCTCTCCCTAGAGCAAAGCATGACCAACACCAGAACGCCATGGGTGTTAGGTATATTACCATGTAATCTAGATTATTGACTCTAGTGCAAGTGGGAGACTGTTGGAGATATGCCCAAGAGGCAATAATAAAAGTGGTTATTATTATATCTTTGTGTTTATGATGAATGTTTACATCCCATGCTATAATTGTATTATAAGGAAACACTAATACATGTGTGTTTTGTAAACATAAAAGAGTCCCTAGTAAGCCTCTTGTGGAACTAGCTTGTTGATTAATTGATGATCATGGTTTCCTGATCATGGACATTGGATGTCATTAATAACAAGGTTATATCATTAGGAGAATGATGTGATGGACACACACCCATAGTAAGCGTAGAATATGATCAAGTCATTAAGTTCGTATTGCTATAAGCTTTCAAATGCATAGTAACCTAATCCTTCGACCATGAGGTTATGTTAATCACTATCACTGGATGGGTACTTTGATGACATCAAACACCGCTTCATAACTGGGTGGTTATAAAGGTGTCATTGGGTATTCTCAAAGTATGTGTTGAAGCGCATGGACCAAGATTGGGATTTATCCATCCATATGACGGATAGATATGCTCTGGGCCCTCTCGGTGGAATGTCATCTAGTTAGCTTGCAAGCATGTGACTAGGTCACAAGGGATGACATAACATGGAACGAGTAAAGAGTACTTATCAGTAACGAGGTAGAACTAGGTATGGAGATACCAACTATCAAACCTTGGATAAGTAGAATATCGCGTGACAAAGGGAATTGGTTTTGTATGTTAATGGTTCTATCGATCACGAAGTCATCGTTGAGTATGTGGGAGCCATTATGGATATCCAGATCCCGCTGATGGTTATTGATCAGAGAGGTGTCTCCATCATGTCTGCATATTCACGAACCGTAGGGTGACACACTTAAGGTTCGAAGTTGTTTTAAGTAGATATGGAATGTGCGTTGGAAACCGAATGTTGTTCGGAGTCTCGGATTGGATCCGGGACATCACGAGGAGATCCGAAATTGTCCGGAGAATGAGATTCATATATTGGGGATCATTTTCTAAGTTAGGAAATGTTCCGGAGTATTTGTATGGGGATTCTAGAAGGTTTTGGAATGTTCCAGAAGGTTCTAGAAGATTTCTTGGAGTTTGCTTGAAAACCAAGAAAGGATCAAGGAATCCTTGTAGGGCAAGACAAGGAGTAGTGGGGGAGGAGGACTCCTCCCCCCTTCCCAATCCACCGGCCAAGGAGGGAGGGGAGTCCTACTAGGACTCCCCCTCCCATGGCGCCTCCCTCCTTTAATTAGAGGGGTGGGGGCGCCACCCCCTTGCCCCCTCCACTCTAAACCCTGACCGCCGCCTCTATCCTCCTCCTTCCCTCTGCTCAGGCTTAGGCGAAGCCCTACAGAATTCTCTACTCCACCACCACCACCACACCGTCGTGCTGCTGGGATTCCGTGGAGAAGATCTACTACCTCCGCTGCTCGCTGGAACAGGGAGAGGAAGGTCTGCTTCGACTCCGCACGTGTGACCGACTGTGGAAGCGCTGCCGGAACACGGCGCCGGAAGGATCGTCCACACGATCTTGAGATCGGCAAGTGATCGACTACATCAACCACGAGATCCAATCTCGTAACGCTTTCGGATCTACGAGGGTTAGTACAGATCTATCTCGTTGCACATGTCTAATAGATTAGATCTTGGCTTTTATCTAGAATTTTTTTGTTTTCCATGCTACGAACCCATCAGGAAGCGCGGGCGCGGGAGGAAAGTTTCAGCTCTGCGCGCGAGTGTGCATTTCCAGCGCGCCGAACCAGGAGCCCCAGATGTGGCGCTCGCGATAGCCCATATACTGCACACTGGAATTTTTTTTACCGCGCGCGCTAGTTTGCAGTCGCTGCTGGAGCGCCGAAAACAAGGCTCCGCGCGCTAAACAAGCGGTTTATTGGACGCGCGCAATTTTTAGCGCCGCTGCTGGAGATGCTCTAAGACATTTAAAAGAAGAAGTTGTCTCCTGCATAAGCGGAGGGTAGTGGAGACCAACATGGGCGTTTGTCCCTCCTTAAGAACTCATTTTTCTTGATTATAAGTAGCACTACTATTGGACTAACCATCAAAATTATAGCCTAGTTCATCAAGTAATTACTATTAGTCTCTCCTTAATTTTGTTCCATGATCCACCACCGGTCACCAGGTATAAGAAGCATGTTTTAAGTGCTCAGAATGCTCAAGAGGCTCAATTTAATCGATGTGAAAAAAATGGTTGCATACTTTACGGCTAAAAATTAATGACGCGGGCAATTGGATTGTTGACTAAATTTATGCATGATGTGGATAGTTCGCAGGTAGTAGAGATAGTCTATCATTACTAAATATATTAGTGGCGTTACATGAATAATTGGATGGCTAAAAGAATGAATAGTGTAGATAGATTGCGTTCAAATATAGACTACCATTGATGAATGTTAGTGTTTGCTTTATAAGAGATGTAGATTGAGGAAAAAATTGCTCCTTCGATTAGTGTCAAACCATGGTATTCCACTTCTTTAAGGGTGTACCACATTTTACGTTAATTTACCCTTTCAAAGTTGACGATAGGAGTATTTGGTGTATGGTTGCGTGCATCAACCGATACAGAGATCGGTTGTCATCCTCGTTTTTGAATAAAAGGATATTTGGTTTAGTAAATAAAAGTTGTTAGGCAAGATACTGGGTCATTATGTCCATGGTTTTTCAGGGTTTTAAAGTTGGATCATTATTGTCACGCGGAGACCTTTGCTTTCAAAAAAGAGAGACGATGCAACACTTTTTTTTGGCCCAAGCCTCTGGAGACGGTCCTCGCTCCGCTCCGTCAAAAGTTAACCTCCTTAATTGAATTTGGATCATACTTCAACAAACTCCAGCTTGAAAAAAATTCCTTCTTGTAGCATCAACATCAATCATCTCTCTGAACAGAAAAAGAAAACACTTTCGGCACCAACAGCCACTTAGGATAAACAGATATACCAACTAAGCTTGAGCATAGCTTAAACTTAGAAACAGGAACATTGACGAGGGGTAACCTCGGCAATGCCCATGGTGATGGACTTGGCGTTTCACGGAAAAGAGAACGTTAGGGATTTCGTCGGATGTCAGGAAAAACGAAGAAGACAAAGTCGCCTGAATATTGGGAAAAAACACACTATTACAAGTTGTCTTCTAGATTTCCGTCCTCCTCCCGCTTGGGCTTCTCCCGTCCTATATATAATAGGCCGGGTCTCAAAGTTGTATGCGGATAGGTTTCATACACGTGTAATTACAATACCAACATAATGTCGGCTCATGGTTTCTTTCGTAATACAATCAAAGTCTTTGTCGGTTGCTTCCTTGGACTATTATCTGAAATCATCATGGGCCGTAGGCCTTTTACCCAATGTAGGGTAGCGAATAATGAGCATCCGAGTAATCATACTCATATCAGTAGCCTCCGAGACTCTGCCTGAACCGCAGTTTCAGGTTGAATCTCAAAGTTTCCTTTTCCTTTATCTTTATCACTTTTTACATTTTGTAGGGATTTGGTACAACGAGTCTAATGTTTTCGACATATCGGGAATCAGTTAATTGCTCCTCGGCAAAAACAAGATTGGCCTACATCAAATTCAAGTCCCCAGGCTCGAATCCGGAATTTGTAACTGGCGTAATTTAGTTCGAGCCGCTGAGGTCTTATCGAATATTGAATTTCAGTTTTCTATTTTTATCGAGTACCTAACACGTCCATCGGGATTTTTCATCGTATCATTGATACGTATTTTTTACTGGCAGAGCGCATTTTTGTGCGGTTACCAGGCCACACAGGACGAATCCTGGGGTCTTACCTTCATGTTTCTGAACACGACATTCGGATTTTTTGTCGCGTCTGAGCGTGATCCGAGGTTTTTTGAAAAGATTGGCGGTTGGCCCTTTTATTGATTATATCAGATAGTTTTATTTTATACTCTCTCCCGATGGGAGTAACACCTTTTTAAGGATACACTAGCGTAAAACTCAAAAAGCTTTTTGCAATTATCAATATATCTCATACACAACTGAATTTCTATCGAGTGTGCGCAAGCGTTCCCGATGGGAGTACCCCCGAGGCTATGTTCGGATGCCTGTATCTGGACATAGGCTCATAATTTTTGTTAGCTTGATGGAAAGCATTGATCTTTGGAATAAAAATATTAAGGTACAAATAACTTATCTCTTTATATATAGGGCGAAAATCAACGGTACGTTATTCTTTGAGAAGATGGTTGTTAGCCTTTATCCTGGACATCTTGGCTTAATAAGCCGAACTATAACTCTTATCATATTGTACATAATCTTATGCGTAAAAGCGTCATAGTTGTGCTACGTTCCATGGATTTGAGTAATTTACTCCTGTCTTCTTATCTTGTAGTCGATATGCTCCTCCAGGAATAACTTCTGTGATGATGTATGGTCCTTCCCATGGCAATTCTAGCTTCTTGTGACCATCTTGCTTGATACGAAGAACTAGGTCCCCTACTGCGAAGGACCTAGGCCGTAATCTTCTGTTATGGTAATTGCGCAGGTTTTGCTGGTATATAGTTGCTCTTTGGAGGGCTTCATCTCGAGCTTCATCAAGAGCATCCACATCATCTTCAAGTGCTTCTCTTAATTCCTCTTTATTACATGCAGCCACTCTTGGTGATTCGTGTGATACCTCAACTGGAAGTACGGCTTCCGCACCATGGACCAAGAAAAAAAAACGTCTCTTGTATTGAATTATTTGGAGTTGTATGTAAACTCCATAATACGGATAGAAATCATCCATACATGCTCCTTTTGCTCTCTCAAGTGGTGCCAGTAGTCTCTTTTTTAGTACAGCGGTACTAGTCCATTGGGTTTTTCGACCTATCCATTTGTTTGCGGGTGAGCTACCGAAGCGTAGCTTATTTTGATGCCCATCTCCTAGCAATACTCCTTGAACTCATTGGAAGTGAAGTTGGTCACATTATCCATGATGATGTTGTTCGGTACGCCAAACCTAAATACTATGGATTTGATAAAATTCACATTCGAAGTTCCATCTTAGGTGGTCATAGGCATTGCTTCAATCCATTTAGTAAATTTGTCGACTGCTACTAGCAGAAAGACATGTCCTCCTGGCAATGATTTGTGAAGTTTTCCCACCATGTCGAGTCCCCACTGAGCAAAAGGCCAAGCCAAGGGTATGGGATTCAGCTCAGCGGCGGGTGCTCCAGGCTTTGTTGCGAATCATTGACATGCCTCACTTATTCTGACAATGTCTTTTGCATCTTGTACTGCAATGAGCCAATAAAATCCAGCCCTGAATGCTTTTGCAGCAATTGCTCGGCTACTAGCATGGTGACCACAGACTCCTTCATGTATATCTTTCAGTATAATTTTTCCTTCTTCGGGTGTTACGCAACATTGCAACACACCTGAAATACTTCTTTTGTGTAGTTCTCCTTTGATTATCCTGAAGGCCTTCGATCGTCGGGTGATTCGCCGGGCTTCTATCACATCCTCTGGTAGCTCTCCTTTAGTCATATATGTTATATACGGCTGCATCCAGGTTGGTTCAATTAGCATGACCTCTTTGATTTCTTGTTTTTCTTCTTTGATGGCTTCTTCTATGCTCTTGGTTTCTGAAGGAGCCCCCGACTCTTTTTGCGGATGTTTCTTTTTCCCTGTTTTTGGTGCTATAACCTCGGAGACTCTTTTTGCTTTGATCAATCGCTCCACCATCTCCTTCCAAAAAACTCCTGGTGGTATTTGTAAACACAATGATCCGATGTTTGCTAGATTCTCGGATTCCTCATTGCTTGCTCTTCCTATGTGTGATACTTCACACCCATCAAATTGAGCCTCCATGATGCTATATAAATCACAATAAGCAATCATATTTTTGCTGACAATATCACACTTGTTCATTGCCTGCTATGCCACAAGATTGGAATCTCCGAAGATTTTGTGGTGAGTTGCACCATAAGCTTTGGCCATCCGCATGCCATGCAACAGGGCCTTGTATTCCGCTTCGTTATTGGATGCATTTGTAAAGCTCATCCGAAGAATATAGCACATTTTGTTGCCTTGAGGTGATATTAGTACGACTCCTGCTCCTTCTCCCTCCGTTCTTTTTGATCCATCAAAGTACATTGTCTAGACACTAGAAATGTCTGATGGACCCGCACATTGCAACTCCGTCCACTATGTGATGAAATCTGGCAGAACTTGTGACTTAATTGCTTTGCGCTTCTCATAAGTAATATCCCTAGGGGATAATTCGATGCCCCATAGAGAAACACACCCAGTTGCTTCTGGATTGTTGTGGATGCTTGACAAAGGTGCTTCGTTGACCACTATGATCGGGTGCTCCAAAAAATAGTGGCGTACTTTTCGTGCTGTCATAAATACCTCATATGCTAGTTTCTGATAGTGTGGGTACCTTTGTTTAGATGGCGATAAAACCTTGCTTAGGAAGTAAACTGGTCTCTGTACGTCGTGGGTCTTTCCTTCTCCGGGTCGCTCTACGACCAGGACCGTGCTGACCACCTGATGTGTGGCAGCAATATAAAGGAGTAGAGGTTCCTTCTCTTTTAGAGACACGATGATAGGGGATGTCGAAAGTGTTCTTTTAAGATCTTCAAAGGCATGCTGAGCTTCTTCCGTCCATTTGAATTTTTCCGATTTCCTCATGAGGGCGTAGAATGGCAGTGCTTTTTCTCCTAATCTTGCAATAAAATGACTTAGTGCCGCCACTCGTCCCGCCAGTTGCTATACACCACGTAGATTTGTTGGCTTCTTCATTGTGAGGATTGCTTGTATTTTTTGGGATTAGCCTCGATCCCTCTAGATGATACCAAATATTCGAGGAGTTGCCCTGCCAGAACTCCAAAGGAACATTTCTTCGGGTTCAGTTTGATGCTAAACCTATCAAGATTTCTGAATGTTTCTTCTAGGTCCTTGATTAGCGCAGATCCTTGACCTATGATAACTATGACGTCATCAATATACACTTGCACGTTTGTGCCTATTTGGCTTCCCAGGCACTTCTGCATCATCCATTGATATGTTGCTCCAGCGTTCTTGAGGCCAAACAGCATTGTTGTGTAGCAGAATACGCCATAAGGCGTGATAAACGATGTTTTCTCCTGATCTTCTTCCTTCATCTTAATCTGGTGGTATCCTGAGTAAGCGTCCAAGAAAGAAAGATGTTCGCATCCCGCAGTTGCATTGATGATTTGGTCGATTTGCGGCAATGGGAAGTGATCTTTTAGGCAATGTTTGTTCAGTGCAATAAAGTCGATGCACATCCGAAGTTCTGTAGTGTTTTTCTTTGGAACACATACTGGGTTTGCGAGCCATTGTGATTTCGTTAGTTCTTTGATAAAATTGGCATCAGTTAGGCAATGGAGCTCTTTTCCAATAGCCTTGCGCTTTGCTTATGCGAAGCATCGAAGCGGTTGCTTTACTGGTTTCGCCTTTGGATCTAGATTTAATGCGTGCTCAGCAAGTTCCTTGGGGATTCCCGGCATGTCAGAAGGTAGCCATGTGAAAATTTCCTAGTGCTCATGGAGGAACTCGATGAGCACACTTTCCTATGCGAGATCAAGATTAGAAGCCATGAATGTTGTTTTCGTCGGGTCGGCGGGGTGGATCTGTACCTTTTTTGTGTCTTTTGCCATGTCAAAAGCCTGATCAGGATTGACACGTGTTCCTTCCAGAGGTTGTGCGTTTGCTGAACTTTTGAGTTGCTCAAACTCTGTTACCATCCTAAAAGATTCAGAAATTTTGTTGAACTCTCGATCACAGCTATCTGCACGTGTGAAGCTTCCTTGTATCATAATAATTCCCTTTGGTGCTAGCATTTTCATTACTAAGTTTGCATAATGCGGTACTGCCATAAACCGTGCAAAGGCTAGTCGTCCCAAGATTGCATGATATTGTGATGGCCAATCCATGACTTCAAATTCAAGTTTTTCTCGCCTGAAATTTATCTTGGAACCAAAAACAATGTCAAGAAAAACTTTGCCTAAAGGGATTTCAGCTTTACCTGGTACTATTCCATGGAAAGATGTTTCTGTTGGAGCGAGATTATCCATGGGGTAGCCTATTGTTCTCAACATTTTTGCGTAGATCAGATTTATGCTACTTCCTGCATCCATGAAGACCTTGCTCATATCGAAGCCGCCAATTTGTGCTTCGACTATCAGGGCTAAGTGACCCGGTCGTGGGACCCAAAGTGGATGATCGGCTCTGCTGAATGTGATTTCTTGCTCTGACCAATGGAGATATTCGAGTCTAGCTGATGTTGATGTTTCCGCCATATTGATTTGTCTGCTGATGGGCTTCTGAATTCTGTTGGATGGACGCCCTTTCTGAATCATAGACATTGCTCCTTTTGATCTGGGGTACTCGTTCGTGTTTTGTGATGGTGCACCGATGGCTAGTACACCAGGCATGGATGTGTATCCTCGATTTGCTGCTTCGGTTGCCTTTGCGTTTCATAACTCCTACATTTTTCAGGAATGTTCAGCAGTCTTTCATCAGGTGATTGGATTGTCGTGTGCCTACTGAGTCGATGTAAAAATGCATATTGCAGGGCCCTTCTAGCATTTGCATTGCAGACATAGGTGGGTCTCGTGCTCTTGGCTGATACCGCTGTGCAGACTGGCTTCCTCCAACGTCGTCCCTGTTCTGGCGGTATCTGCCACTATGGTCGTTGCTTCTATTATTACCTTCACTCGAAAACCCTGCTGCGACATAACTTGGTCCCGTGTTTCCATCGTTGTTCCTTCTTCTTCTATCGTTGTCGTGTTTATCCCTATCTTCCTCGGGTGACCGTGCGCGCTTATTATGTAACATGTCCTCTCCATCAGCCCAGCGGATTGCTATCTCCATTAACTATAATACTGTCTTTGGTTTAACCCGTCCCAGTTCTTCTATGAATTCTTGGCGACAGAGGCCGTTGTTGAAGGTATCAATGGCCATTTCGTCGGATATGGATTCAGCTGAGTTTTTGATAATATTCCACCACTGTATGAATGCTCTTATTGATTCTCCGGATTTTTGTTTGCACGCTCGCAACTGCTCCAAGGATGCTGGTCGTTTGAATGTAGAATGGAAATGTTGGATAGATTTATCTTCCAAATCATTCCAGCTGCCAATTGAATCTTCACATAACTGCCTTAACCATGATCTTGCGGCACCGGTGAGATGTAGTTGTAGACTTTGCATTGTGGTAGTTGTGGATCCAACCTGTAACTTGACGGTGGCCAAATAGTCTGCTAACCAAGCTTCGGGTTCCTGGAGTCCATCGTATTTGTGGCGGTCGTGTGGAAGTTTGAAGTCCTTGGGTACTGAGGCCTTGTGGATCCTCTGCGTGAAACAGCTGGCCCCGCATAACTCGTGATCGTCTTTGTCGTATCCATCCTGGTATCGTCGGTTGCGGCTTTCATCTCTGGGTCCGTTGCTCCTGCGCTGGGTGTTGTCATTTCTTGTATTGCTTCACGGCTCGGATCCTACGAGATGCGCCTGGTGTGGTGATCGAGATCGTCGGGTGTGTCCTACTTGCCGAGGACTGTTGTGACAACGTGGGGATCTTTGTGGGAGTCCTTGTTCTGCTTCCGCGAGTGAGGCTCCTACCATGCCGAGGTTCATCAGGGCGGAGTGGTGAAGGGCCACACGTGGATCGTTGAGTGCGGGTTGAGTGGTGATCAGATATGTTTGCGCGGCCACAATGGTTACCTAGGTTGGTTTTGCCTTGATGTTTCCTGCTTGATCAATTGTCATGAATGATAGGTCGAGATCTCGGATGATTCCACTTCTTTATGCTTCGGGGATATTCTATAGTCGAGATGTTGGCCTTCTTGGTGGTGTTGCTCCTATTACGCTCCTTGAACCTCGAGTAGAGCTTAATTGTTCCCATCTTAAACTGGATTCGTCGGCTAATCTTTTTCTTTCATCGAGCTGTCTTTGCATCTGGAGTAGGTCTCTCTTCTTGTGGTGGAGTAGATATTGGTATGCCAATAGATCCTCATGTGAAGCATCCGCCGTCATTGGGACTGCTCCCGAAATTTCCTCCCTTGCTTTTTGCCATGCCGACGCTGGTAGCCAAAGTCGTTGTCTCTCGCATGTGTGAGGTTCTCCGCCTCCTCCTTGGACTATGCGATTATCTGTTGTTTCTCCTCCATTTCCGTGTTCTCCTTCGCTGTTGTGGTTTCCTACATGGTCATCTGATAAAATATCATCGGGGTTAATAATAGGATTACCGTTTTTGTCGCATGGTGTTGAGGTATCTCCATTGATCATGTACACTTGGTGGCGTGTTGTGCGTGGCCTAATGGCGTCGTCTTTTGCTTTTGCGGGTGTGTTGGTAGTACTCCGAGATCGTAGTTCTAGATAGATTGCCACCATTGTTTCTTTGAAGTCGACGTTTTCACTGCTTTCTTCGGGTTCTGAGTTTGTCGGGTTTGCTTTGTGTGGTGGGATTAGCTGGTGACCTTCTTCCTGCTTTGATCCGTGCTGAGATGTCCGTGGAGGATCCAACGGACGATGCTGGTACCGCTATGGGTGTAGCTTTTCGCACCGACGGTTCTGATGCGATCAGGGCCGAAGGGTGTGATTTTTGCATGTTGTCTGCTTGGAAGTGAAGGCTTCCGATGATTAGATCGGATCCGCCGTTAAAATCGGCGGGTACCAATACAAGGGTGGGCAGGCATGGATCTGTTTTCGTCGAGTTGATGCTTGGTGGAGAGCGTTCCACCGAATCCGTGTTTCTAGCGTTTAGGTTTCCCATAGACGGCGCCAATTGACGAGGGGTAACCTCGGCAATGCCCATGGTGATGGACTTGGGGTTTCGCAGAAAAGAGAACGCTGGGGATTTCGTCGGATGTTAGGAAAAACGATGAAGACAAAGTCGCCTGAATATTGGGAAAAAACACACTATTACAAGTTGTCTTCTAGATTTCCGTCCCCCCGCTTGGGCTTCTCCTGTCCTATATATAATAGGCCAGGTTTCAAAGTTATATGCGGATAGGTTTCATACACGCGTAATTACAATACCAACACAATGTCGGTTCGTGGTTTCTTTCCTAATAACATCAAAGTCTTTGTCGGTTGCTTCCTTGGGCTATTATCTGAAATCATCATGGGTCGTAGGCCTTTTACCCAATGTAGGGTAGCGAATAATGAGCATCCGAGTAATCATACCCATGTCAAACATGCTTTGTCATCATATCAATAGGATTATCATGAGTGCTTATCTTGCATACCTTTAGTGTACCTTGTGCAACAACATCACAAACATAATGGTACTTGATATCAATGTGCTTTGTTCTCTCATGTAACATCTGATCCTTAGTAAGGTATATAGCACTTTGACTGTCAAAGAATAGGTTAATGCAAGAACCATCCTGACAAAGCTCAGCAAACAAACATTGCAGCCAAACAGACTCTTTGCAAGCTTCAGCAATAGCAATATATTGTGCTTCGATTGTAGATAGAGCAACAACTGGATGCAGCATTGCCTTCCAACTCACAGCACATCCACCTACCATGAACACATAACCTGTGAGAGACCTCCTCTTATCCAAGTCGGTAGCAAAATCTGAATCCACATAGCATGTGAGTCTCTCACCAGTCTTGCCAAACTTCAAGCAAGCATTTGATGTGCCACGGAGGTACCTGAAAATCCACTGGACAACTTTCCAATGTTCTTTACCAGGATTACCCATGTAAGGACTCACCAAACTCATAGCATATGATAAATCAAGGCGAAAACAAACCTGGGCATACATCAAGGAACCAATAGCACTAGAATAAGGAACTCGTGACATGTACTCAACATCTTTATCAGAACTAGGACATTGCAATGCTGACAAAGTGAGGAGCAACAGGGGTACTAATAGACTTTGCATCATGCATATTAAAATGTTGGAGAACTTTCCCAACGTAACTTTGCTGAGTAAGAAATAGCAACCTACATTTTCTATCCTGTTTAATTTCCATACCTAGGATTTTCTTAGCAGGACCAAGATCTTTCATCTCAAATTCACTACTTAGGAGTGCCTTCAAAGTAGTGATTTCTTTCATGCTCTTGGCAGCAATTAACATATCATCAACATATAACAGCAAGTATATAAGTGATCCATTAACAAATTTTATGCAAACACAGCTATCAAACTAAGACCTCTTAAAACCTTGTGAGATCATAAATGAATCAAACATTTTGTACCACTGTCTTCGAGATTGCTTCAAACCATAAAGAGATCTCTTCAATTTGCACACAAAATCCTCTTTTCCAGGAACTATGAACCCTTCAGGTTAGTCCATGTAAATCTCCTCCTCCAGTTCACCATGCAAAAAAAGCATTCTTTACACCTAGTTGCTCAAACTCAAGATCATGCATAGCAACAATACAAAAAAAGCACGAAGAGAACTTTGCTTCACAACCAGAGAGAAAACATCATTATAGTCAATACCTGGAATCTAGCTAAAATCTTTTGCTACTAACCTTGCCTTAAATCTTGGAGGCTCATTAGGAGAAAAACCTTCCTTCCTTTTGTATATCCACTTACAGTGGACGACCTTCTTTTGTTTAGGAAAGCACACAACTTCCCATGTGCCATTCTTTTTAAGCAATTGCATCTCTTCTTGTATAGCAAAACCCACTTCTCGCGGTCAACGGATGCAACAGCTTCATTGTATGTAGCAGGTTCAGAATCATGCTCCACAGGTTCAGCACAACTCAAAGCATAATGATCAAGATTACACTCTTCAATTAAACGAGATGGTGGAACTATGTTACGCCTCGGTCTATTAGCAGGAATAGACTCATTTGGTTGCTTCAAAACAGTAGGTTAGTGCTGAACAACATGATCATCAATGTTTTCCTCATAAGTATCATCAACCACAGCATCATTATCAACAGTTTTCTATAGGTGCTCCACCTGCACACTCACTCCCTCCTCTCCAACAGCAACAGGAGAGGGATCTGATGGCAAGCTGTCATGATACATAACGGATTCATTGAAGACAACATTCCTACTCAACAAAACTATTTTAGTTTCAGGATTTCATAGTTTATATGCATGATGGCTCAAGATATGTAGAGCTCGTTGGGAACCCCAAGAGGAAGGTATGATGAGCACAGCAGCAAGTTTCCCTCAATTATGAAACCGAGGTTATCAAACCAGTAGGAGTAAGGAAACAACTCCAAGGTGTTGCTAGCAACTTGGAATCCTACACAACACAACCACAGAACTTTGCCCCAACTTATAGTGAGGTTGTCAATCTCACTGGTTTTGCTGAAAACAAAGGATTAAACATATAGTGTGGAAGATACTAATTGCTTGCAGAAAGTAAACAGTAAACAGTAGATGGTATATCAATGGTAAAGGAATGGACTGGGGTCCACAGTTCACTAGAGGTGTTTCTCCTTAAGATAAATAGCATGTTGGGTGAACAAATTACAGTGGGGAAATTGACAGATTGAGAAAGCATAACAATGCATATACTAGACATCTTGACTCCTACGAGATATGATTGGGCATTACAACATAATACATAGACCGTAATCCAACTACATCTATGACTAATAATCCACCTTCAGGTTATCATCTGAACCCCTTCTAGTATTAAGTTGCAAGCAACAGATAATTGCATTAAGCAAAGTGTGTATTCCGCCTTTGTTGTATTCCGCCTTTGTTAAGCCCATCTCGTAGAACTTTTAATAGCCTATTCACCCCCCCTCTAGGCGACATCCGTGATCTTTCAGCAAGAAAATAAAGTGTGCCATCAAGTTTGTGATAGCTTTAATCACTAATTTTTACATAACAAGAGTTTAATTTGGAAGATAGATAAAAACATGAATATACTTGGAATGGTGTAACACACCATGCATAGTAATTTATAGTGGGCTCTTTGGAATAACTTGGTTTTCTTAGAGGTTGGATGCATGAGTGGAACTCATACTTGGTACAGGTGGAGGCTAGCAAAAGACTGGGAGCGACAACTAAGAGAGCAATAATAGCCATAATCATGCAAAGCGACAAAACATTATTAATTAAACCATAAAGTGATATTACAAGTCAAAAACTAAATGATCATAGAGGCTAAGGTGACCGGATCATAGTCTTAACATGGTGTAAGCATCTGCCAAGTCAACCCAAATAAAGCATCAAAGGAGAATAGCACAATATTATGCTTTTGTATGCTAAAAAACGCATGATTCTTTCAAGGCACATTAAGCAATCTCAATTGTTTGGAACAAGTCATTCTACAGCAATAATCACTAAGCATAAGGTCAAAGCAACATCAAACATGACATGATAAAGTCTAGGACACAGTTAAAACAAGCTCCTTTTGTACCACTTATAAGCATGAAGCTTCCTACTCTTTTCCAACACCGATCAACTTATTTGAAATAACATATGAATACGGGGGTCCAACCAATTTATTTAAGCAAACCAAACAAAATAAAAATAAAAATAAAAACAAAGACGCTCCAAGAACAACACAATTGTGCATGAAACAATAAAAATTAAGTGTTTTGGAAGAAAACCTGAGATTTTTATTGATGAAGAAGGGGATGCCTTGGGCATCCCCAAGCTTTGACACTTGTACCTCTTGAATATTTCTTGGGGTGACACGAGTGGCATCCCCAAGCTTGAGCTTTTGTCCATACTTCATCTCATCACATTATTCTTCCCTACACTTGAAAATTTCCTTCATACAAAACTTCACACAATCTTCATTAGCAACATTAGTGTATTCAAGATAATACGTTTTTGGGTTTAGTTTCAACACAAGTAAAACTTCCATTAAAACACAAGCTACCATAGCAATTCCTTAGAAAAGCTCAAGTGATCAAAGAGAACTCAAAGAGAAAGAGATTAAGAGGCAAATGCAAATAATGGCAGAAATCTGTCAAAACAGACCAGCAGGTAAAAAATGATTTTTTCGAAGACCTTATATTGCTCAAATCGAAAAGTGCTAAACTAACTAAAGTTATATAATAACCTGGGGCATACGCACAGAAAATTACATATCAATCCGACGTACAGGGATGTTTCACGATTTTTTATATTGAAGCACAAAAATCTATTTTGGGACAGCAACTTTCTCAAGTCTTACTTCTCTCTCATTAGAGGTTATTCTTGGCAAAAACCACATAAAAAGGATAAGGAGAGGTTATTACTGAAGCAATAACTTCCAAGACTCAACAAAAGAAAAACTTACTGAAAGTAAAAATAATTTGGGTTATCTCCCAATAGTGCTTTTCTTTAACGCATTTCAGCTAGGCATAGGAGCTAGATTCAAGTATTTTCGAATGAAGAAGCATTAAGATCAAATTTCTTGCCCTACCTTTTTTACCTTTATTCTTATCTTTAGGGAACATATGATTGTTTGGTGGAGAAGCAAAATGTATGATGCCTTTTCCCACATCTATTATTGCTCCAAGGAGTTTCAGTAGGGATCGTCCAAGTGTAATTTGTCCTTTTCCTACACATTTAATAACAAGATAATCAGTAGACACCACTTTCCCTAGGATATTTGTAAAACTCCTTCAACTATTCCAACGGGTAATATTGTGGCATTATTGGTAAGAAATATTTCTTCTCCTCCCTTAGAAAGTGCCCAAAGATTCAAAGATTCATAGATATCTTTAGGCATAAGACATAATTCAGGCATAATATCACAACGAGCATAAAAAGTTTCATTATTTATAACAAATTTTACTGTAGGAAGCCATTTTGAAGATTCAGAATTTATTGGAACATATTCATGATGCTCTCTAAGCATGTTATATCATTCTTTTAAACTAGCTGTGTTGGTCTCAAGAGTGTTTAATCTAGCAATAATGTTTGTAAAGGAGGAATCAGATTTGCTAGGCAAGTTATATGTTGCAACCAACTTTTTCATGGCATTAAAAACTTCACCCTCATTGCACTGGAGGAAATCTCCTCCTACTACAACATCCAAAGCATATCTATAACAAAGATCAAGACCAAAATAGAAACTGCTAAGAAACAAGCCTAGAGTCATTTTAGGTTTAGTTTTTTCATGTAAATCAGAAATTCTAGACCAAGCTTCTTTGAAACTCTCTTCAATTCCTTGTTTGAAAGTAAAAATCATTTCCTCAAGTGACGTAGTGATTGGAGCAATGCTAGACATAAAAGCAACTTGAAGTAGAATTTTTTTTAAAGAACTATTTTTTTTGTGTTTTTGATAAAAAGAAACAAGCAAACAAAGCAAAAATAAACTAAGCAAAACAAAACAAAGTAAAGAGATTGGTTGTGAGAGACTCCCCTTGCAAGAATCTTATTTCTCCCTGAAAAGTGATTGACGAGGAGGAAGAGATTGAAACTATCCTTAACTACCCGGCAACAGCGCCAGAAAAGTGCTTGATGGCTAAAGATATGTAGAGCTCGTTGGGAACTCAAAGAGGAAGTTATGATGATCATAACAACAAGTTTCCCTCAGTTATGAAACCAAGGTTATCGAACCAGTAGGAGTAAGGAAACAACTCAAAGGTATTTCTAGCAACTTGGGATCCTGCACAACACAACCACAGAACTTTGCCCCAACTTATAGTGAGGTTGTCAATCTCACTGGTTTTGCTGAAAACAAAGGATTAAACGTATAGTGTGGAAGATAGTAATTGCTTGAAGAAAGTAAACAGTAAACGGTAAACAGTAGATGGTATATCAATGGTAAAGGAATGGACTGGGGTCCACAGTTCACTAGAGGTGTTTCTCCTTAAGATAAATAGCAAGTTGGGTGAACAAATTACAGCGGGAAAATTGACAGATTGATAAAGCATAACAATGCATATACTAGACATCTTGACTCCTACGAGATTTGATTGGGCACTACAACATAATACATAGACCATAATCCAACTACATCTATGACTAATAATCCACCTTCAGGTTATCATTCGAACCCTTCCAGTATTAAGTTGCAAGCAACAGATAATTGCATTAAGCAAAGTGTGTAAAGTAAACAATACAATTGCCCCATGGACAAAGGATTGTTGTTTTCTCCCTAGTAGCAACAGCACATCTACAACCTTAGAGATTTCTGTCACTTCCCCAGATTACTAGAGGCATGAACCTACTATCGAACATAAATACTCCCTCTTGGAGTTACAAGCATCTACTTGGCCAAGATAGCTACTAGCAACGGAGAGCATGCAAGATCATAAATAACATAGACATGATAGAATCAATAATCAATCTGACATAGTATCTGAATATCTATCGGATCCCCGCAAACACAACATATAGGATTACAAGTCAGGGTGCTGGGAAGAGCTACGGATCCCCCTGATCTAGGGATAGAGATGACGATGGCTACAGACTCTTTCGTAGATTTTTGATCCGGTCCTTAGGGTTTCTGCATCGGGGTACTTTTATAGGCGAAGGGGCAAGGTCGATGGGCGTCCGAGGGGCCCACACGATGGGGCAGCACGCCCTAGGGGTTGGCCGCGCCAGCCCTAGGTGTGGCCACCTCGTGGCCCCACTTCGTCTTCCCTTCGGACTCCGTGTTCCTTCTTGTAAAATATTGACTTTGGCTTTTGTCCCGTCCAATTCCGAGAATATTTCCTTACTAGTTTTTCTGAAACCAAAAACAGCAGAAAATAGGCAACTGGCACTGCGGCATCTTGTTAATAGGTTAGTTCCATAAAATGTATAAAAATACCTCAAAGTGTAAACAAAACATAAAAAAGTTGATATAAAACAAGTATGGAGCATCAAAAATTATAGATACGTTTACGACATATCAATGCTTTAACTCCCTAACCATAACCAAGAAATATGCACTTAACAACTCTAGGTTCTAACTTTCCATTATCAATATGAGCATATGTAATGCAATCAAAAATTCTCAATTGTGAATAATCAACAGGCGAACCTGACCATACCTCAATGAGATTTTTCTTCTCAAGTGGAATAGAAAGTGACATGTTGATGAGGTAGCACGTTGTGTTGGACAGCATATAGCAAGCCCTCAAGATGATGGTTATGTTTATGCGCTCAGCCACGCCATTCTGTTGAGGAGTGTAAGGGATGGTGTGGTGTCTAATCATACCATCGTTACTACAAAACTCCTCAAACTTATTAGAATAGAATTCCATACCATTATCAGTACGTAGTATTTTCAACTTCCTTTCAGTTTGCTTTTCAACCATAACTTTTCACTTCTTAAAATCATAAGAAAAAATCAGATTTATGTTTTAGAAAATATGGCCACACTTTTTCTTGAGTAGTCATCAATAATAGTAAGCATGTAATTAGCATCACTAATAGATGTCTTATGGGAAGGTCCCTATACATCACCATGCACATAATCTAATATGCTTTTGGTGGTATGAACGGAAGCATTGAATTTAACTCTTTTATGCTTACAAAAAATGCAGTGCTCACAGAACTCAAACTTACTCAAGTTGCAACCATCAATCATCTCCTTCTTTACCAACTTTGTTATGCCATGTTCGCTCATATGCCCAAGACGCATATGCCACTGATTTGTCTTACTACAATCATCAAAATCATTAGAAGCAACAGCAGCAACAATACCAGGCAAAGTGTTATCTCTAAGAACATATAACTTAGCATAATTCATATCACCTATCATGTGAATAAGAGAACCTTTTAATACCTTTAACAATCTACGCCTACCGGCGTACTTGTATCCATCAACATCCATCGTACTTAGGGAAATCAAATTTCTAGCCATGCTTGGTATGTTCTTCACCTCATTCAACGTACATGTCATGTCATCACGTGTCCTGATCTTAACAGATCCAACACTGACAATATGGCACGGGTTGTCGTTCCCCACACGCACAAAATCTCCAAGCACAGACTCATATGAACTGAACCAATCTTTGTTACGGCAAATATGAAACAAACATGCAATATCAAGTATCCATTCATCAGCACGAGAAGCACAAGCAGCAAAAAGGGCTAAACATTCACCATCAGAACTATCACCAGAAACAACAACAGCCTTACCTACACCTTCAGGCTTATCTTTTGGTTAGTAAGTTTCGTTCCTTTTCTCCTTGTTCTGCAGCTTCCTACAAAATACCTACAAAACTTGTCCTTTTCCTTGGACATTGAACGACCTCTGCGGTCCTTGCTCTTATCTCTGTTACCATAGGTGTTATTCCTCTACTCGGTCCTACCACGAACCTGCAGAGTTTCAGCGTTGGATGACGACCCATCTGCCTGCACTATAGTTTTCATATTTTCTCTCTGTTTGAGGATGTCAGATACTTCGGCAAGGGTTAGTTCATCTCGGCTCAACAATATTGTATCACGGAAATTTGTATAGAACTAGGCAACGAGCATAAGAGTAGAAGACCTAAATCCTCATCGTCATACTTTACTTCCATAGACTGCAAGTCTAAAACAATCTTGTTAAAAATAGATAAGTGATTCATTACCGATCCTCCTTCTTGTAGCCTATGCGAGAACAACTTCATCTTCACATGTATCTTACTAGTTAGATCTTTTGACACACAGATCGTTTCCAGTTTCGCCCAAAGGGCGGCAATATATTTCTCCGCCAACACTTCCTGCAAAATACTATTGGACAGATGAAGTTGAATCAAAGACAAAGCCTTACGGTCCTTCCGCTTCTCTTCATCGAACCAGCCCTTAGCATCCTGTCCATCGAATCCATCCAGCGTTTCATCCAGATCTGAAGTTTGGGTGAGAATCACCCGCATCTTCACTTGCCACAAGGAGAATCTTGTGGTGTAGTCCAGCTGCGGTAGATTGAAATTCAATGACGACATGTCGCAAGGAGAATCTTGTTGGCCCAAGCCTCTGGCGACGGGTCTCGCTCCGCTCCATCAGAAGTTAGCCTCCTTAATTGAATTTGGATCATACTTCAATAGTTAGTGTTCAACTAAATGATTGGTTTATGTTCATAAACATCCCACTAAGCACCTTGCATTATATATCATCTAAGACAAGCCCGACGCAGGACATGCGAAAGCAGCGCTACTTTCACCGCCACCATATGTCAAACTCCATGAACCACCACGGTCTCCGACATCGATCACCGGTGTATCCTTACGAGCATGCTGCCCCATGATCCTAAAGCACCACGCCACCTTGGATCGGTTGCCTCACATATGTGTGGCAAGACCTCCCATCTCGCATGACCAAGCGACCAAGTAATGAGAGACGTCAACGAAAACGAAATGATGGCGAAGGGTGAGCATTCCGAACAACGGAAAGATGAGAGGAGATGATGAAAGCTATCGGGTGGAAAACCTAATCGCACCGGGCGCACATGGACAATCCTTGTGTTGAAGTGCTGAGCAAACTTAGAAACCAACATAAACATAAAAAATACAAGTATGTTCATGCATATATAAAACAAATATTCACCCTCATGTAATCATTTATTTTTCTGTATAAAGGTTAAATTTTTATTTCAAGTGTTTAGAAAATTATGAAAATAATCAAATCAATGATCCTGAGTCAATTAAGATTTAATTAATTCTTAAACATGAGATGTCACTAATTGTCATACGACTGAGAATTAGTAAATCCAACAACAATGAATCTCAAACGACTTACGATTAGCAAAACTGAGAAACTCTGCTACCTTCAAATTACAAATGCTGCCCCGTCAACGTAACACAGCACGAGCCACTTGTAATTTATGTGGCTAGAAAATATATCTCACTACAGGCTACTCCAACTCCAAAGAAGAAATGCTACACAGGAATTGGCAAGCTAAATTGAAGGGGAGCTGTCAGTTATTTGCTAGAGACAATTAGCAAAGCGTGACAGGAACAACGTGGATAAAATGGAAGCCATTGTGTTGTGTGGTAGCAGTGAGCTCCTCTGAGTCCTGCCAGTGAGGATAGAGCTGAGGCTTGAACACTTGTCCTCGTTTACCAGCACATAAACTCCTCGCTGTCCTTCTCCCAATATATTATTTTCTATGGTTTCTATCTGGTCAGGATACAGTAGCTAGCCTGTACATACATCTTCTTAGGTTGAGTTCATCTGAGCAAAATGGAGGCTGCCATGGATAGTGGATCAGTGAGAGCTACGATGAGCATCTTCGGTGAGAGCATCGGCGGGAGAAAGACAGAGAAGAACAGAGGGCATGCTCTGGCTCGAGAGGTACTCTCTCAATTCTGAATTCGTGCATGAAGTTTTGGCATTTCGTCCATGTTTTTGGGAGCGAGTACTGTTTAATTGCACTTCTGTTCATTTCGTTTCTGCCATCCTATGGAAAAAAAAGTGAGTAATTTCTCCTTCATGTCTGACTCGCTATGTGCAGAACCTATCTTCTGAAATGAAACAAATAGCGAAATCCAGCATGGACAAGCTGAACCAACGCAAGGCATCTGTGGATAACGAGCGAGTCGGCGCCGAGTCGGAGCTGTCGAGAGCACGAACAATGGCGAAGGAGCTGGAGCGCCAAATCGACCAGACCAAGGCCAAAGCGGCGTCCCAGAGGTCGGAGCTGCGGACAATGCGGGGGACCAGGACACGGAAGAGTGGCGCCGAGGAGGCACCGGACGCCCAGTACGCGGAGGTGGCGCAAGAGCTGGACCGCGTCAAGAGGGAGCTCGGCAAACTGAAGCTGGAGGTGAAGTCGGCGGCGGATGCCAAGGCCAAGGCCGAGAGCGACGTCGTGGCGACGGTCTGCAAGATCCAGTCCAACCTGCAGGCCGCGGACGAGATGAAGCGGCGCGTGGACGAGGCGAACGAGGAGCACGTCCTGGTCGAGCTCGCGCGCATCGAGGCCGAGCGGGAGCGCCGCGAGATCGAAGCCCAGCGCGGCGCCGAGGCCGAGCGGTTCGCCAGGGAGATCGAGGCCGCGAGGGCCAAGGTGAAGGCGGCGCACAGGGAGGCGAGCCGCGTGAGAGAGCTGGAGGCGAAGCTAGAAGCGACGAAGGCCGACGTGGAGGTCCTGCAGGGAGAGATGGGGCTGGTGCGCGCCATGGAGAAGAATCACGTCACGGAGCTCGACGATGGGGCGGCGGAGGCTACCGCGAGGCAGAAGAAAGAAGAGGCTCATGACAGGGCATTGCTGCAGGCCACGGAAGCGGAGCTGGGCGCGGCGAAGGAAGAGCTGGAGAGCATCAAGGCGGGAGGATTCCAGTTCATGACCTCCATGGACCGCACCCGCACCGAGCTCATGCGCGTCGTCGAGGAGAGCGACCGACTCAGGGCGCAGGAGAAGAGCGCGGACGCGCAGGTGCAGCAGCTCAACGCGAAGCTCCTCAAGGCGAGGGCGCAGCTGGAGGCCGTCACGGCCGCCGACGAGAGGTCCAAGGCGATCGTGTCGAACCTCACGGCGGCGATGCAGCAGCTGCATGCCGAGACCGAGGCGTCGAGCAAGGAGGAGGAGCTGACCATGCTGGAGAAACGGTGCGTGATAGCGGAGGACGAGAACGTCGCCAGAGAGAAGGCCACAGCCGAGGAGCGGATCAGGCAGGCGGTGAAGGAGCTGGAGGCGGCGAAGGCGTCCGAGGCGTCGGCGATGAAGAAGCTCAAGGCCGCCGCGGAGAGCACGATGCAGGCCAGGGCGTCGCGGCGGCATGGGACGGTGACCGTGTCCCGGTTCGAGTACGAGTACCTGAGCGGGCGCGCGGCGCTGGTCCGGGTGGTGGCCGACAAGAAGGTTGCCGCGGCGCAGGCGTGGGTGCAGGCGCTGAAGGCCAGCGAGAAGGAGGCCACGATGCGGGCGGAGGCGGCAGAACGGGAGATCAGGGAGATGGGCCCCAGGGAGGCGCAGGCGGCGTCGGAGGCGGAGAAGACGACGGGCGAGCAGAAAGTGCTGGAGCAGGAGCTGTACGACCTGAACGCGACGGCGGAGAGCGTGGGCTTGCAGTGCGCGTACCCGCGGCGGAGGTCGAGCAGGGTCTCGATGACGTCGAGGAGATCGAAGGCGCGGCGGTCGTCGGTGTCAGCGGCGAACTGGAACCCGAAGTCGCCGTCGTTCACCATCAAGAGGAAGAAGAAGGTGATGCCCAGCCTCCTGAAGCTCATCAAAGAGAAGAGAGGCGGCAGCGACAAGAGCAATAACTGATGAACTGCTTTGTCTCGTTGCTTGTGCGTGCTCTGCTGCATTGCGGCTCGTGATCCATCCACCGGTCAAAAATCAAGTCTGTTTTGATTCATGGATGCTGTTTTGATTCATGGATTATTACAGTGTTCCCAGCGTGTCTGCTATCGTAATTCTGTCGCGATTTCGCTAAAAAAAATGTTTATTGTAAGTAATATTATACTGACATTCCTTCTCTTATCTCTTTACATCGTCTAGAGAAGTCAATATCTCTATCTCTACTACTTAAAAAGAACGAATTTCCTCTGTTTTCTCTGGTTGTTGGTTTCGTCAACACTTTTTAAAATAAGACCATTTGTACTCCATCACCCACGCAATCCCGGACATGCCCTGTCAATTGCATGTCATACAGTTTTCTGTTGGCTCCAGTTTTCTGTTGGCTCCAGGTTTGCGTGGGTGATGGAGTCGTGAGGTGTCGGCCTACTGGACGACACAGGTGCCGCAATGGATGAACTTGATGCTGAAGGTTCGTCTAGCCTAAGCGCGAACTCGAGGCAGTCGACGTAGTCTATCTCGAAGATGAAGAGAGCTTGTATCTCTCCTTCTCCACTCCACCGCTCTACATCGAATAGAGCAGCCCCATGACCTCGCCGTACACGAAGAAAACGGACCGCCTGGTGTGCTCCCGGCCGCGCGCCTGCCTCGCCGCCAGATAGGAGAGAGAGTACGCCTTCGTTGGGCACTGGTGGAGGCGAAGGGATCACAACCTGATTGTTTGCTGGGAGAGATTAACGGGAGGAGGTATCACTTCTTGATTTTTTTTGGGGAGAGACGTATATTAGGGGATTGTCTCCCGAGCTTTTGTCAGGCGCATTAATTTGGGAGATATTAATGGGAGTAGGTATCACGTCCTGATTTTTTGTTTGGGAGAGACTATGTTAGGGAATTGTCTCCGAGATTTTTCTTGTGTGCATTAATAGGGCAAGTGATTACATCCCGCGAGCAGGCTGTGATCCGGAAAATCGGGGCGAGGGGAGAGGAGGGCGACGAAGGTCGACGACATAGTCTCATGTGATTGGGTGGGAGGACAAAATGGTCTTATTTAAAAAGTGTTGACGAAACCAACAATCAGAGGAAACAGAGGAAATTCGTCCTTTTTAAGTAGTAGAGATTTATTAGCTAGGTGCACTGATATTTCTTGCTATTTTTGCAAATATATCTCTTGTTTATTAGCAATGTGCACTGATATGTACTCCTGCAGAAGAAAGAGATATATTTGTAGTAAAATATATGTACTCCAGCAGTATTTAGCTAGCTATGTGTGGTAGTAACTAAATAAGCTCTTCTAACATCTTTTAGGGCCAGGTTCTAAATATTTAACTCGGAGCTTTTGGTGGTCGTTGTGATGGTGGTACGCCCTACTTCATATTGCCACTATTCGCAAAAAAATAAAAAAAATATTACCACTGTCGGACTTGGATTCTTTTTACCGCATTTTTTTTTATCATTGGAGACATATAGTGTGCAGTGTGTGTTAATCAAATCGAAAGTATGAAGGAATATTTTCAACCATTGCTGTATTTATTCATATTTTTCTGGGTAATATGTATTCTATGTGCTGATTTTTTTTTGAAATGGGGAATACCCGGCCTCTGCATCAATAGATGCACACAGCTTTTTATTACTTAGTTCAGAATAAAAATAAAGTTTTACATTTCATGGATCAGAGAGATTCGATACAAAGATCAACCAACGAAAAATTATCAAAATGCTCAGCAATCTAAATATCTTGAATCCTACTAATAGGCCGCCATGTAGCCTGGTAGAAGGAATCCTGTGCAACCATAAGCAGCCGGTTTGTCTAATCGGGTACATACATCTAGGACCTATAAGGAAGCCAACCATCGCTCCCATTGCATCTCAGGTATTTGCATTTGTCAAATGATGTCATATTGAGCAACAAATTTTGTGTTGCAACATAACTGTGGACATTACCACACTAAAATCTGCTTCCGTGGGCATGAAGTGGCATGACGATCAACATGGTATCCATGGCAGTCGGACAAGGCACTTGCAATTTAGACCACAAATTTTAATTCTCTTATCTTCCTATTTCAATGTTTCTTGGAGAAAATATAGATTAGTCGTAGCCTTGCATTGCTCGAGTTAAATGTAAAATACTAAAAAAAATAACTCGCAATAGCAGTTTACCACAATAATGGGCTAAATTTATACTCTGCACAAATAACATTACCTGGCATTGTTACCAATGTGCTAGATTTGGAGAAGAGTAATAAGGAGAGAACGTGCCTCTAGCACGGTGATATTAAGAAACAATTTATATTGCAGCAAAGTTTAAAAAAAATTTGTATTGCAGCATAAAGTGCCGAAATGGAGGTCGTCTATCCAATTACATCTTGCTTTGTTTCACCGTTGCTGGTCATATATGCCTTTAACATCAAGCTTTCGGTTGGTAAATGCATTTTTCAGGTAATGTTATTTATGATTAATTTCTAAGCGACATGTGTGTTATTATTTGACTAGCAAAATAAATGGCTATTCAGAATATTTCTATTTCAGTTTCTTAGTACCCGAACATTATTTTAACCAATCTATTTTTCATGTTATACATAGATAATCCTATGAAATGTACATACTTTTGCTTTAAATTTTAGATGTTTTGACAGATTCAATGTAAACAATATTTCACTAACTGGTGCATGTTTGGTTACATGAACTTCAGAATTTATTAGCTAATACACGGTTCAAAATTAAATGAGTGATTAGTCAATCAGGACATTTCAAGTATACATAAATAATTTTTCTGATAATTTGATGGGTTCCCGTTGCAACGCACGGGCACGGGCACTTGTCCTAGTATATAAGTCATACATGCATTATCTCTTAGTGTTATATCTACCAATTAATGAGATTGACTATTTTTAGTAAAAAATTGATGTTAAGGAATAACATAGGCTTCTCTTATTTCTAAGAGATCATCTCTTATGTAAGGGAAGACAATCTTATCTTTCTTATTTCTCTCCCCTCCAACTAAGCAAATATCTAACATGACAGTAATAACGCAAGGCTGACGTCACCCCATTGTACATGACCTAAGTATTGATGAATAGATTCTCGGTATAAGGGCATCTCCACCAGACCGACCCATTTGACCATTCCCTGTTCGGCTGTCCGAACGTGCCCGCGTGGACATGGGGTCGGTCCAGCTACGATCCGTTCGACCAACGCAGCACGGACCAGTCCGTGGCAACCCATTCCCAACCAAATTTTGCGCTGGTTTTGCATCGGTCCAGACGCGCTGGTTTTGCATCGGTCCAGACTGCCTGGTCATTTGCACGTCGTCTCCTTGTCCTCCCCTGGCCCACCAGCCAGAGGGTGAAACCCCTCATTCTCCCCCAAAATCGACCTTCACCCAGCTCGCACTGCCACTCCGCCGCAACGTCGCAGCAGGCCTCCTCCGTTGTCTTGCCATCCACATATCACCTATTGAACTTGCCATAGTTTTCCACAGCCATAGGCAACCTCATGCCCGGCGTTAGTACGCGTCATGCGGTGACCCAACATACCACTATATGGTGTAGTATGCAAGTCGTTAACATAACACCAATGAAACACCGTTCCACCATTATTACATCCCTAGAATGGTACAATAGAAACATCGTGGTGGCAAGGCATGACTATAGACTACAACTCAAAATCTTACAAAAGATCCAGAGAACATTCTCGATATAGCGAGAAAGGTCTCCTTACAAAAGAAAATCAGAAATAGCAACTCAAAGCCTATTCTACGAATAAAACTACTTCTAATACTATATGGCTTTGCGATTGCTACTACATCAATGTCTTACAGAAATAGGCTCTATGAGCTACAGATTCGTATTCCTATCTATTATAAAATTTTGTCTCCACTTCAGCTGATGTAAATGTTGACTCAATTGGGTTTCTAAGTAACTCCAACTTTTTGTAGTAATCCTTCTGAGCATCTGTTGGTGTTGATGACATCGTTGATGGCTTTATAATCTAGCAAGAGTTAAGAAGGTATGGTTGAGTACGAGCATACTCAGTAAGTTCTTAAAGAGAACGGTTTGATGCACTATCTACAGCCATAGATCATAGGTCATAGGCTATGTAGGTTTTTGTAAACATTTCTTCAAAATTTGCTTTTATTCTGAAAAGTTGTGTCCGTCAGCCTTCACAGATTATCAGAGCTTTATGGAGCTCCTTTCCTGCCGCGTTCGTAGCTCCTTTCCGAAACTGGAAGTAACATGTCACTTTTTTTACACTCTGCAGAGGTTGGTGTTTTACCCATAAGAGACCTTAGCCTTGTTGCACATCCAAGTTGCATTCCCGTTCATACTTTCTAGGTATGGGGTCCAGTCTAAGATCTAAGTCGATCACTGCCCTTCTCCACAACCTTGCATGCCCACCAAATTCTATAAGCAGACTCTACCCCCGGTAGCCCCAATCATAATGGCAGACCTACTTCTAACAGTCCTTCATAGACCTGATGGGGTTCGTAGCAGAAAACACAATTTTTTTCTAACTAGAATATCCCATAAGCTCAGGATCTATCTACTAGGTAATGCAATAACGGGGAAGTTACGATTGCATACCCTCGTAGATTGCAACGCAGTTAATATCTTGCGGCGAACGTGGATGAAGTAGACGATCGTGACCAACCTCAAGGTCGTGAAGCTCCTTGCCTTCTCCTCCTGGTCCTTGTACGATAGCCGTGGCCCCACTATTGGTGGTTCCGTCCGAGTAATCGCACACGTACGGTGTCTAGCGATGACTTCTGTTCTTCTTGATCCAGCCGAGATGCGGAAGCAGATCCTCTGGAACCGGGATCCAGCAGCGTGAAGGCGTGTCGGTGGTGTTGAGTCCCTTGTGCGCAGTTCTTCGTGGAACCGCACTCGTGAAACCCAACTGAGAAAGAGGGAAGAAATTCCCTAAGGAAATAGCCTTAGGAAATTCCCCTTCTATTTTTGTGTGTCATTTTCCTCCAATATAGGCCTTATTATATAGGGAGAAAAGGGGTACACCTTACCTTAAGTCCCCATGTGGGACTAAAGTAAAAAAGGCAAAAGAGGAGCTACCAGCGGGGCAAATGGCGGCCGGGTAGGCCTGTCGTGCCCCAGACCAGCACTAGCCTGGTAGTAGATGCGGTGGAGGAGGTGGCCATGGGGTGGTCGGGAGGCGCCGCTGAAGCGTGCCAGGTTTATCTATGCCCGTCATGATCGTGGGCCACAGCTAGGGCCCTCTAGCGGCGGCAGCACCCAGCGCTCGCCTGTGCGCCAGATAGCGCTCGCCCTCCCACGTGGGCCCGCGTGGGCCTAGTCTGATGCAGCTATTTGTTGCCCTTCGGGGTGGCTCCCTCTTGGGTTGTTTCCCTCTGATGATTCGACCTAATATAGGAAGTTGCCCCATAAATTTAAGTTAAAATATTTATTTGAATATATATTTATAAATTTCCATTTATTTTGAAACACCTTTCAGTCTTTTCCTTCCTTCAAACATCTTTGGACCCTCTTTGGAACCATTCCGATAATTCTTTCTTGGAACATTTCCGATCTCGTCTTTCTCATCAGTGATCCCTTCGCTTCCATAGCGATCTTAAATGTTGTTAGACCCTTAAGTGTGTTACCCAGCAGTTTGGAAATGTCATAGACATGATTGAGATATCTCTCGATCAATGATCAGTAGAGGGACCAGGATGTCCATATGGACCCCTATGAATTCTAGAGACTCTATCGTGTTCCGAACCATAAATTATGTGTCATATTCCCTTTGTATTTTCGATACAACATTTGTCCGAGATTTGATCTATAGTATCACCATATTAATCTCATTACCGACAAGTCTACTTGACTCGTTATCGTGATATTGTATCCCCATGACCTAGTCATACGCTGCTTATAGGTTGCAATTTCACCGAGTGGGTCCAGTGTATCTTCCCATCACGTAGGTGGACAAATTCCGATCTCGATACATAGGCCTCAACTATTCCTTTGGAAAATCCAATACACACTTTTATGGTCACCCAATTACGGTCATGACGGTTAGTGAGATCAAAATATTCCTCCAGAGACAATGATTAATATAATCTTACAGTCTAAGGATAAGATCACTTCGTTTCTAACAACTACAATAATGAACCATGTGACTAGATCATGTTGCAATACTTAAGTGCGTAATGTCCATCATATCATTCTCTAGTGACATGACTCTGTTGTCAACTGGCATAAATACACCATGATCAGGAAACCTTGATCATCGATTGCCCAACGAACTAGTTTAATATAGGCTACTATGGACCTGGTTTGCTTACATACCACACCTGTACTAGTGTTTCCTCTTGATACAGTTACAACACAATATAAAACTATTATGAACTATTTTGATATATGATAATAACCTATTTATTATTTGTCTCTAGGGCGTATCTCCTTCAAGACCATCACAGACACCAAGTATTGTGGGGCACTGACATAGGTATGATTACTCGGGTTATTGTTATTGACTTCCTACGCTTACAGCCCGCAAGGCCCAAGAAGGAACCAAGTAAGGCCCAAGAAGCGTCCTACGGAAGACATATCTTGCTAGATAAGGAAAGAGTAGGAATCGACGTTGTTGGGTCCGCAGCATAGAAAACAAAAAAATTCCTACGGTGTGAACTACACGCCAAGATCTATCTACTAGGTACAAAGCAACGGGTGGACATACATCCAACGAGAACTTACCCTCGTAGACAACGAGCTTTGTTAACGAGTAGGAACTCGTGGTTGATGTAGTCGTACACTTGCCGATCTCAAGACCGTGAGGAAGTTCGAGCGCCGCAACTCAGTGGCGCATCCACATTCGCACACACGTTCAAGCCACCGGACAACCTCCACCTCCTCGCTCCAGCGATCCAGCAAGCAAAGAACTCCTTCCGCATTTAAATGCCACCGGAACATGTATCTCGCTAATCCGAGACCATAGGGAATAATTCTAGAGGGGAGAGAGATCCTTCACAAGGAGGTGTGAGGATGAAGGAGGAATGGGTGGTTTTATAGGAGGAGGGGTGGTTCCCTCTCTCCATGGTCGCATGGGGGTGATCCCTCACCTCCCCCATTCATGTGGTGGTAACCCCTCCACATTAAAATGCCTCTTCACATTGCCTTTTAAAGTCTCCACTTTAAATGCATTAAATTTCTCCAAATTTAATGCTATCTCATTTAATAAAACTCTTTTTATTAAATTTATTCAGAATTTTGTTAATTACTTTAATTAACAAACATTCACATATAGCCCCTTGCAATATTTCAATATCACATGCGTAACCACCTTCCGCAATTTCACCAAACAATTTTCGGTTTCTATTGAAACAATTCCTGTGCTTTGCAATTCTTTCGTCTAAAACATATGTGATCCAAAATGGTGTCCGGTAACTCTTAAGTGTGCCACCCTACGGTTCGCGAATAATGCATACATGATCGAGACCCTTCTCCGATCAATAATCAGCAATGGACTGGAGATCCGCATCGATTCCTACACATTCAACGATGACTTCGTGATCGTGAGAACCTTTAACGCTTGTAACTAAATCCCTTTGTCTCTCGATATATTACATGTCCGAGATTCGATCATCGGTATCTCCATACCTAGTTTGATCTCGCTATCGACATGCACTCTTTTCTTGTTCCTGATATAACATTCTAGTGATCACATCACTTGCTTGCAAGCTATCCTAATGTGATATCACCGAGAGGGCCCAGAGTATATCTATCCGTCATCCGGATTGACAAATTCCACTCTTGATCCATGAGCTCAACATAACACCTTCATAGTAATGAACCCATCTTTATAGTCATCCCGTTACGTGACGTTTGATGTTATCAAGATACTCTTCCGGTGTCAGCAATTAACATGATCTCATGGTCTAAGGATAAAGATTACTTCGTATGATGTTATAGCAATATAAACATAATGACTTGATCGTAATGATATACTTCGGATCAATGTTCATCACATCATTCCACCAATGGTGTGACCTTGTTATTAACAACATCCAATGTCCATGATCAGGAAACCTTGATCATCCTGTTAATCAACAAGCTAGTCTATAAGAGAGGCATGACTAGGAACCCTTTTTGTTTATTAAACACACATGTATTGATGTTTCCGAATCAATACATTTCTAGCATGTAAAATAAACATCTATCATGTATAAGAAATATATAATAACAACTTTATTATTGCCTCTCAGGGCATATTTCCTTCAGACATTTGTATTAGTGTTGTAATCATAACTTGTAACCTATCCGCATACGGCCTCGGGACCCAGCCTATATACCATCCTATTATATATAGGCTGGGGAGCCAGTAGAGAGATAGCGAAAAGGCCTTGAGCAATCTGTAGTCGATTTGTTTCTAAGCAATCAGACGACTTTGCCTCCCTTGTTTGACTGATCAGCCGACGAAATCCCCAGCGTTATCTTTTCCATGAAACCTTAAGTCCATCACTATGGACATTTCCGAGGTTAACCCTCATCAATTGGCGTCGTCTGTGGGAAATCTGGACACTAGAATCATGGATTCGGTGGCCCCCTCTCCATCAAGCAATAATCCAACAACAGCAGAACAACGCCCGCCCACCCCTGTCTTGGTTCCCGTCGACTTCAATGGTGGATCAGATCTCATCATCGGAAGCTTTCACTTCCGCATAGAGGAACCCAAAGAATCAGCCCTATAAGCCCCGATTCTGTCAAGTCTGTTGGTCGCAATAGCAGTGCCTATGGTGATACCTGCATCTTTTGTTGGCTCATATGAAGAGGCCGCTCCCCAACCGGCAAACGGTAAAGAAAACTTCGAAAACTCTGGAGATCCAGGGGATCTGGCTTATCTGTACGATGGTCTCTCCTTCAGGTCAGATGCCCAGTTAACACCACCACGTGGCTCAAGCTCAACAAACATCAAACCCGAGGAAAGCAATGAAGACATCGACTTCAGGATCAGGATGGCCAAAATCTATCTAGAGCAGAACCCGTAGGATCTCATGGATAGTGTCTCTTGCAGATCCAATAAAAATAGCAACAACTCATACCTCACGCATCACCAAGTGTACATGATTAGAGGCGAACCAACAACACCGCGCGAATCCAATGGTAACCCACTCCTTGACCCTAACGATATTTTATCAGGTGATGATGCAGAAAACCATGGAAATGGAGGAGACCCATCCAAAAATCATGTTGTACAAGGAAGAGAAGGAGCATGTGATGGTGAATGCTTGACCATTCGATTATGAGCAGAAATGTGGCAAAAGGTAAGGGACACAATCTCGGGTGCAGTCCCCATGATGGCAGAAGCCACACGCGAGGATTTGATGGCACACTAGTACCTGCTTCACCACAAAATAGGGATTTTCTAAGGATGCAGAGACAATTCGACGAAATAAAAAGGTTAGCCGAAGAATCTAGCATACAGCGGGCATAGCTAAGCTCCACCCGTGGATCTGGCAGCATAATCGGAGGCATACCACGGAGAGGAACCTCGTGGTTCTAGAATATCCCAAAAGCCAAACAAAACGAGATAACCCAGGATCTGGACCTATCCTTCATGTCAGTAGACCCGGCAGGGCACATCAAAGCAAAGACAGTGCAAGTCGCAATTTTCGCTGCTCAGACTTACCTACTCACAACTCAACCTACGCCCGACGATCCTCGGAAGTCTCTCCATCGCTCCACCCTTATGAACCTCGGCATGGTGGGGGCATCCCTTGCACAGGGCGAACAAGGAACTTCAAGGCAACTCGATAAACATCCGCGTGTGTTAGATCCTCCGCAAGGAATCTGCAACATCATGATAAGGTTGTCCATCAGCATGCGAAAGTAAGAAGATCCATCTAACTTCTTCATCCCTCTCCAAATCTTATGGTTAATGCGTAATATACGGAGCAAGAATAGCTAACGACATTTGTTATTAAATCCTAGATGATACTTTCCCGTGCAAATGGGATATCTGCCAACCACATATATCATATCATGGTTCCATTTTTCCACCATACAAGGTTACCACCACTCGGGTCGATAACCAATAAGTCATATTATTCAGAAAATAGTATTTTCTGCCATACTTTTTGAAATGCAGGTGATAACAATAGGAGATTACAAATACTTAATATAAAATAATCAAAGGACATAAGCAAATATGGACTTGCCTTTTTGACTGCAAGGTTATGTAGCCAAAGTCTTCAAGTCAATATGAACTCCAAATCTGGAAACAACATCGTTGGTCCGGTAAGGACTAATGTTTAAAGAAGCAATATGCTATTATGCATAAGATATGCTATAAATTTTGTAAAACACCCGAAGTAGTCCCTAATATTGTGGGAGGGGTTAAGTTTGGGTTATTTCTTAAATATTTTGTTTATCTTCAAGTTTACTTCACAATTAAAAATGTATTTTAAGACTTTAACAATAACATACAAGGTAAAAAATTAAAGCACAATAACAATAAATTATTTATGTTGTTTGGTGTTAATCCTTATGGATGGTCATGTTTTAAGTTGGTGAGACTTAAAATAAATATTAATATTTCTGTTTGAAGTATCAAAAACGACAACTTTTGAAGAAAATGTTTCTTATACTAAGTTAATCAACTCTTAAGATTACTAGGATGTAATATATTGGCGGTTTTTATACTATTACCAAGTTCTAGGGTTATACTATGTATAGTCAAGAATGTGGGATCATCCACTCCCAATGCAAGTGAATAATGGGTTCAAGACTTTGTTTGCTACTAAAATCCTAAAGACAAGGTTAATTTTATTAATGGTTTCAAATATATGACTTCAATAGTTTGTTTATAATTTTAAGTATTGAGAATTTATATTATCGCTTAAAGAAAATAGCTTTATCAAAATTCCTACTTCACTTAGTTTTAAATAAACAAGAGATTCACTTGTGAATAATGATGTAACCAAATTAACAGTTAACGTTATTTATGTTTGTTTGTGTGTTTTACCCATTCATTAGAGTAGAAGTAATTTTGTTTTCAATTCAAATGATTTAAAGTATTAAAATCATTTTATTTTAATTTTAAAGACAAGAATTACATGTCTATGTTATAATAAATCCTAAGTAGTTTAATAAAACTAGAAAGGATTTATTTTGGTTTATAATGATAAAGGTAAATATATTTCTTTTATTTTAATACAAGAAAATGATTTTTATAAACTCTTTTTATAACCCATATTTTTATTAAAACCAAAATGATTTAGAAATTCATACTTAGTATTTTATAATATAGTGGATTATGTTTAATACATAAAAGTGATTTTTATTTATTTTTCGGATTTATCTTTATTTTTGTTATTTCATTGAGAGATTTGGTGGTTTCAATTTTTAGTTGCATTTTATTTAACACAAACAAGCAATTTTATATTTTTCCTATGTAGGCCTTTTTTACGATCATTTTAATATATCATATGCATTTTTAGAAAAAAATCATTTTTTTGAGATAAAAAATACTTATAGGGTTATTTTGGGAATTTCTTTATTCTTTTTATTTTTCCTTTCTCTTTTTAAAATTAGGCCTACTTGGTTGGGCACATCAACCGTCCCGGTCCAGTTAGGCTTGGATTGGGGTACCCCATCCCAGTCCACTCCTTTTATCCTCACACACCACACTGACCCACACAACACACGCACTCGAGCTTCCTCCCTAGCCCCGCTCGTCACCACCGCTCACCCGATCCCGGCGATATAGGCTGTTGTGGCCACCACCGACGGTCGCCAAAGCTTCAGCATCCTCCGGTGGTCAAATACATCCAAATTGATTTGCGAATAGTGATTGTTCCCCTCTCCCTTGTCACATCTTTGGCTAGGGTTTTGTCGCCTCCCCACTCTGATGTACGTCAACGCTCTTTCGGTGGCTCTTACCACCGCCGCGCGTCGATTGCTAGCGCCGTCTCGCTAGGGTCTCCTCCACTAGTACCAATCACCTCCTCGAGCATCTGCACCTACTCTATCATGTCCATCGTAGCTCGACTCCAGAGGGATAGCGGCGTGGGCTGCAACCCTATTGTCACCGATTCGCCGGCTCACAGTATTGTTCTCATGATGTGGTGGTGGTGATGCTACTGCTACGACAATGTTGATGTGTCGCCTATTTCAACCTCGACGCCGGAGGGAAGGTGTTGCGGCTGCCAAACCCCGCCGTCAATGACTTCTTTACCCCCAACTCCAACGTCGGTGGGATAATGTTGTGGATGCAAATCCCAGCATCGGCCTTATTGCGCTCCACTTCTAGTGTGAAATTCCTTATCTCCTCTCTGTATGATCTAGGTGTGTGATGTAATATGCTTTGGTTGACGAAAGGTTGTACCATCCTTGGCATGGGATGGTTTACAAGTGTTTGTTTAAATTTTATTTAAACAAAGTTCCTCTCTAAACAATTGGTGCACTGCTAGGATTAAGGAATTTAGTAATAAGGTCTTGAACACTTTGTACTACTATACTATTGTGTACATACATGCTTAACTGAACCGTGATTCAGTTACTTGCTTAACTGAATCACTTGGCTCCATATGTGTTAGACTGACTGTTTTTCTATCCATGTTAGAATATTTATTTAGGAAAATAACTTAGCTCATTTGGACTACTTAAAGATGACTCATTGGTCCATTGGTGCTCTCCTGGCATTTTACTTAAGAGGATGACTTCTGCTACTGTGAGCACTAGATTATGTACATACATGATCTGGTTCAATTATTATGTGGGTGTAGAGCGAGGTGGAAATGTTCATCTTTTGGACAAATCTGATTCTAGATTGGCTTGCTGAATTTATGTTTAAGATTTACATGATGAATTGAACCTATGGTTCAATGATGATCTTGATCCCCTCTTGGATATATTTGCACAAAAATGATTCTTAGTAGAAAACAACTAGAAAATGATTTAAAATAGTTTCTTTGAGCTAGAAATGTATTGATAGCATGTTAATTGGATGTGTGGTTTACTATGCTAGTGTCTTATATGAATGGGGTATTGCTGCCGTGGGGCACCCTCTTTGGTGTGCACAGTAGAAAAATCCTGATCACAAGGTCTGCTGCTGTTATCTTTCTCTATTAGGATTGGTGCACATATAAGTTACCTTGGTGCAAATTCATTTAAAGTTGCCCCTGCCTATGATGTAACCGAATGAGGCTTCAAAAATAAGAACAGATAGCATAGTTGCCTTTTACTATCTCTAGGATGACCTTAGCATAGAACTCCAATACTTAAGACGAGACTCTCTCTCTCCCTACAAATCCACTTTCTAAAATAAGATGGTAAGAATTGATACTACTAATGATCTTGGTTGTTAACCTGCTATGCATATTTGACTAGCTTATGTGTGATGATGTGGTGGATGGATTGGTAGCTGAGGTTGATAAATTACCCTTCTTCTTGTTTTCCTAGATCTGCTCTTATCCTTCTTCTAGAAATTCTTCTTCTTGTACCGCTGGCTTGTTTCCTAGATTCCACCATATAATCATGGTGTTTTTCTTGTTGGTATGTCTATCCTATGGGACTGCTAAATAACTACTGGTGGGGTTTTATTGATATATGAGCAGCTGCCTTTGCAGGGGTATATGTATGAGCTAGAAGATTAGCTTGTATAGCTGATGCTCTAGTTATATAGTGTTGGATGCTGCTTGTGGTGACGACAGCACACGCCTGCATGTGGGGTGTGTGCTGCTTAAGTGTGGGTCCTATTGGGTTCAAATGTCATAGTTGGACTTCTCTATCTGAGGATCAGGTCAGCTGTGTGGATATTTTCCCCTTCTTTGGTAATTTATTTACTGGCCAAGTGTAAGTATGTGCAAGCCAATCATGTAATAATGGCTGAGGCAATACTCTGACCAGAACATATACATAAATGTCCCTTTATTTATACTTGATGAGGAATTTGGCATACAAATTGTATGCCCGGTCTGAGAGTAATCATTACTCTCTAACCCCATTTTCCCTATGTTATTTTCTTTTGTCTACTTGTTATATCTTGCAAGAATCAGTAATCAAAATAAAGATGAAGAAAGATTAGCTAGGTTAATGTTAGGATTTAGTTTTATGTCCTTTCTTTTTATTCATTTTTAACTTTCTTTTGTGACATTGTAAATAATATTGTATTCTTGTATTAATGTAATAAAGTTTATTTTATTTTGTTAATTGAAATTTGTAAAGATTTGTATCTTATTTATAAATCACTAGACTTCTCTCTGCGCCCCGGGACGCGGCTAGCATGAAATTCGTTTGATGAAGTTATTTGATGTCCAAACATCATAATGACACGTATGGTTGTAGTGCGTGAGTGCGTCATCGAGAAGAGGTGTTCATAAAGTTAGGAAACTCACTTGATCACATGATCAGTCGGCTCTCCGAGTGTTGTATGTACGCGCAAAATCACACAACAGTCGCTATATGGGCTGTAAGTTGTAGCAATACATAACATCACATATGCATAAGACGATCTAAGAGGATTAAAAGGTTGAATCTAAAAAATGCATTTGCAACATCTGCCGAGGAATTGTAAGCATTATGTAGATAATAACACGACTTCTAGGCAAGCTACATAACAATATACATAGACTCCTCTCCACGCCCTAGCTCTAGAGCCAACCAACGGCTAGGACTTCATATCTTGCCAGCTAAGTAAACTGACCACTCTCCGCCTATATCCTACAACTCACAAGGGATGGGGCTTGAGGCATGGAAACACACAATACATATAGTCCACTTATGTGAAACATATTCGCATTGCACTAACCTCCTCATAGGAGCAGACTTTGATAGTCACATACTCATTACAAAAGGAGGAAAACAAGTACATCACCACCAAGGGGTCGCTAAGAGCAATAGTTACAGGGAGGAGGCATTGTCTGAGCCATCGTCATCAACTTCGATGGGGGCGTCACCCAAAGTTCGGACCGGGACCTCATGTTCTTCTTCAACCTTACTCTCGTAGATGGCAACCAATGCCTTCACGTGATCTTGGATCTCGTTGGCCAGCTTCGCAGCCTTGCAATGCTCCAAGGTCTTGGTCACCGCCATGAGATCCAGATTTGGGTTCAGCTTGAAGAGGTTGCTGAAGAAGCGGGTGGCCGCAGTGCTCAGGAGGTCGCATAATTCTTCCTCGATAACGATGGTCAAGTCTCTATCCACCACCTCTAGCTTCGCCACGATCTCCTCGAAGAAGTTTAGGAACGTTGCTGGTTCATTGTTCAGGTAGGTGAGAGAAGCTTGCAAGCTTCCCGCACCGAGTATCTCGATGACTTCGGCCGCTCGTTTTGCAAGGGGACAAATCATCTTGCATCTCTCATGCTTCATCATGGTCTCGTTCCGCCTCTCGTTGAGAGCTTCCCCCCACAAAGACATGGGGTCCACTTGCTGCCGCAGCGACTCCATATCCGTGGTGCGCGCCTGAAATTGAGTAGACAGATCGGTGCGCGATTGCTCCACTTGCTTGACGATAGCGCGGACACCCTCCATATGGGTCTTAAAGGATTTTTGCTTCTGGTCATGGAGGTGTTTCTACGAGTCAAGCTTCGCCCTCTACTCCTTGCAGGCCTTCTCAAGTTTCTCCTCTTACTCCGCCGTGAAATTGTTGGTGAGCTTCTCGGAGACCTTCTGCGTGACCTGCTTTCGTGTCTCTAGATCCTTCTGGGTGAACTTAGCATTGGCCTGCTCGACCTAGTCCTTATTCTTGGCTTTTCCCCTCTCGAACTCCCGCTGGTTCTCCACGAGCTGCTCTTCCATCTGCTCAAGACGGTTCCTCTCCAAGCTTAGTTCATTCTCAGGGAGCGTGAGGTCTGCTTTGTGAGAAGACAATTCACTGCCAAGTTGAGAATTCCCATTGTGACGGGCCTCTACTTCTTGTTCTCGCTTGGCGAGGGCTTCCTCACGGCCATCCGCGGATGCCACTCGGCTAGCCAGTGCTTCTTTGTCTGCCGCTAAGTCCTGCTCACGGATAGTGAGGGATTCTTCACGGGCACTTGCGGTGGCTTCACGCTCCTCTAGAGCCGCTTCTCTGGCCGCCATGCCTCTCTCCCATGAGGCCAGCTCCTCACTCACAGCCTCTCCAGCCGCCCGCTCCTTAGCATCATGCAAGATCTCCTCCGCCTCGTGAAGAACATCTGTGTGGGTCTGATCCAGCTCCCCGAGGGCATCGGTGTGGCACGCGTGTTTGTATGCCACAACTTCACGGAGCCTCTGCTCCACCACTATCTAGAACTTGTTGCTTGCCAGCGAGCGCTGAGTCAGTCCAAGCCCGTGTGTAGGGCTTAAATGGCTGAGGCAATGTAGCTATGACGACCGCCTTCACCCCCGGACACCCCAGTGAAGCGGGGACGGTCCACAAGAGGACCTCCGGGAGCCCTCGAGTTCCTGGCCTTCCTTAGCGATGCCATGAGAACTCCCCTCTCCCACCGCGTAGCGTAGGGGGTTCACAACAGAGTCCTCCGTGTCAGGCCCTGGCTCTTTGGATGGGTCGAGGACAAAGGGGTCTGCTGGGGTGGCCACCTGCTTCCCCTTTGCTACGCTTGCCCTCATCACCGCCTAGCGCTCTTCCTTGTGGTGGGACTCCTCCGTGAGCTACTCCGGCTCCTCGACTCGAGCGGAGTCTTCCATGGTGGGCCACTCCGTTGCCTCTTTCTCCTCCATGAGGCGGGAAGCCTCCGCGAGCCGCTCCGCTTCTTCCCGATCCTGTGCGTCCTCCGGAGCCACCGTGGAAGCTTGAGGGTCCGCGCCTTCACCTTCAGGGACAGGCGCCTCCTGAGCCATCATGGTGGCTCGGTAGAATCATTTGTTTCCGGCACCTGACCGCCAGACACACTCCGGCAGACGCATTACCCTCAGCAAGGCCGGAGACATCCAGTTCCACCTTGGATTTCTCCGTCGCTAAAGGCCCCTGCAAGGCCACAAGATTCAGGTGAGCATGGAAAAGAAGCACTAGCTTGGAAAGCACTTAAGGAGAGCATACTCATCGGTGGCCCTCCAACACCCACGCCTCACCCTCCTAACGATGCGAGTGTTACTCCTGCTTGACATCGCCCTAGAGCCAGCCACCTTTTTCACAAGAAGGGGCTCGGGGGTGGCTTCTGTCTCTAGCATCACCATGTTAGCACCGGCCAATCCCCTCGCGAGGGGTGTAGTCACTAGTGCACCCCTCCCGATTCTCGCGAAGGCACGCGAGATCCCCCATCCCTTGCGGTGGCGCTGCTCGAGGTCATGATCTCGACAACATGTTCCATCGCTCGAGTGGCTAGGGAAGAACTTGGTGCCAACCTCTCCTAAAGCACCCTAGCCATGCCCCATTCGTTGAAGGAGGGCATCTCCACTAGGATCTCGGTCATCCCTAGCCTCCAGATGCAGATTCATCCTGTCGCCAGGGCCAAAGAAGGTCCACATCCCAAAGGGATGATCTTGGAGCAGAGCGATGCGATGTGTGATGAACTACTTGAAGATGATACCTCATGTCAGGACCCTATTGCGGAGAACCCTGAGGCGCCTCGCCACCATGCGAGCATCCATGCTCGGAAAGGGAAGGTGTCCCCATGAGCCGGACTCTACTGTCGGCATTATCGGGACCTCAAACTGGAGGTTCACCGTGCGGGTATCCACCCAGACCCACTAGTAGTGGAAGTCGCTCGCGGGCTCCCTTCGGTGCACAAGTACGTACACCGCCTCCATCCATTCGGCAGGGCAGAAGGAGACAAATCTCGAGCACTGATCTGGCGTGACGAGACACAGCTGGTAGGAGTGCTGAAACATCGCCATAGAAGGCTTGACCCCAAGAAAGGCTTCACAAAAGAAAGCAAATATAGCCGCGATGGCAATGGAGCCGGGCTCTAGATGAAGCGCAAGAATTTGGTAATGTTCAAGGAGGGCCAAGAAGAAGGGAGAGAATGGCGGGACAAGCCCTTCCTGGATGAAGTGGAGAGGGAAAGTATAAGCAGAAGGGGAAGAGTGACCGGTTTCGTCGCCCAGAACCAGACACGGGTAGGCCCCCACTCATTGTTCTCGCCAACCACCAGATTCCAGAGCTTGTCGAGGCCTTCCCCATTGATGATTTTGGAGCTCTTTAGAGCGGGACGCGGACTAGTAGGCGTAGCTGAGCCCTTTGCGGCGGACTTGCCTTGCTTGGACGCCATCACCGATATGAGAACAGAGGAGCAAGAAGTCTCAAGCTGCATTAAGGGGGACGAGGAAACGCGAGAGCAAAGGAGACGGCAGTGGACGAATGGAGGACTGAAAACTCCAATTATAAGGGCGCGCCGTTTGAAGGAACATGCACATTTCCCTAGGAAACTTCAGCGTGGTGCGTAGATGAGGCATCCGGGTGAAGAGATTCGTTGCATAGAAAACAAAAAAAATCCTACGGTTGCAACCACCAAGATCATATCTAGGAGATACATGTAGTGGTTTCACATGGACACACCCTCGAAGACCATAACACAGGATAATGTTCTCGCAAGCAAACATGGATGATGTAGAGTGTACATGACCATCCTCAAGGACACGTAGATGATCCGCTACAAGGGGCAGCGCCTCTATTATTAGTCACACGTACGGTGTGCTGACAACTCCCGAACCCTCGCTCCAGCCGGGCAGCGGAAGTAGCAGATCCCTAGGAACTCCAACAACACTACGCCATGGTAGAGAAGGTGGAAGGAAAGATCTTGAGCAGGGCTTCACCTAAGCACCTTTTCTAGTGGCAATGGACAAGGCTAGCAAGTGGGAGAAGATGCCAACCAAAGGGCATATGAGAGAATGACCAAGTGAGTGTGTGAGAGAGGGAGGACTCCACCTCCTTTTATAGGGGGAGGGGCAGCCCCCACTCATGGCTGGTGGACAAGCAGGGCGCCCCCTCTCCTCCCTCATTCATGTGTGTGGACTCTCCACTCACATAATTTCAACCTCCACTTTCTCCCATTTATTCTCCACTCAAAAACCAAAGGTCTTTCCATTAAAGCACTTTAATTCTCTTGTTTTAATGCAACTCATTTTAATGAACACTTCATTTAATGAGTACTTCATTTAATGAACACATTAACATTTTGATTCCTTGCTTTGGTTCAATACCCCGAAACAATTTTGGCAGATTTGACAAAACAAATTATTGTGATGTCCATTGTCTTCCCATGTGTTCCCTATCCACTCAATTGCGTCGACTAACCTTAAGTGTGTCTCCCTATGGGTTCGAGAACTATGCAGACATGATCGAGACTTTCTCTAAGCAATAATCATTAGCGGGATCTAGAGATCCATAATGACTCCCACTAGTTCCACGAAAATCCAATGATCATCTGAACCTTTTTCTCTGTAATCAAATTCCTTTTGTCTCGTGATAGTTTACTTGCCCGAGATTCGATCACTTTGTATCTTACATACGTTGTTTAATCTCATCCCCGACAAGTACTCTTTTTGTCATTCATGTGATATAACATTCTAGTGATCAAATCACTTGCTTGCAAGCTATGTTAATGTGATATCACCGAGAGGGCCCTGAGTATATCTCTCTGTCATCTAGATGGATAAATCCCAATATTGATCCACGAGCCTCAACTAACACTTTCCAAGTACCCAACGACACCTTTATAATCACCCAGTTATGAAGTGACGTTTGATGTAATCAAAGTACCTTTCTTATGAAAGTGATTGACATGATCTCATGGTCTAAGGACATTGAGTTACTATGAATGTGATAGAAATATAAACTTGAGGACATGATCATATTTCTACATCTCTTCGGGTGACTGATCATCATATCATTCCCAAATGAATGACCCTATTATTAACAACATCCAATGTTCATGATCAGGAAACCTATGATCATCAGTTAATCATTAAGCTAATATTAAGAGAGGCTTTACTAGGAACCTTTTCTGTTTATAAATCACACATGTATCAATGTTTCCTATTAACACAATTATAGCATGAAAAATAAGCATCTGTTATAAATCTAGAATAACATAATAACCACTTTATTATTGCCTCTCGGGCATATTCCTTCCAGTCTCCCACTTGCACTAGAGTCAATAATCTAGTTTACATAGTCATGAATCTAAAACCATAGAGTTCTGGTGCTGGTCATGTTTTTCCCTTGGGAGAGCTTTAGTCAACGGGTCTGCCACATTCAGATTCGTGTCTACTTTGCAAATCTCTACGTCGCCATCCTGAACATGTTCCCGGATGGAGTTAAATCGGCACTTTATATGCTTGGAATTCTTGTGAGACCTTGGTTCCCTAGCATTGGCTATGGAACCATTGTTGTCATAATAGATTACCATTGGATCCAAAGCACTTGGAACCACACCAGTTCAGAGATGAACTCCTTCATCCAAACTACTTCCGCCACTGCTTCTGAAGCAAAGATATATTCCACCTCCATTATAGATCTCACTATCACTGTTTTCTTGGAGCTCCTCCAACTCACTGCTTCACCATTCATTAAAAACACATATCTGGATTGTGACTTAGAGTCACCCGGATTGGTGTCGAAGCTAGCATCAACGTAACACCTTGCGACGAACTCTTCTTCACTGCCATATACAAGAAACATGTCTTTAGTTCTTCTCAAGTACTTAAATACATCCTTTACTGCCTTCCAGTGTTCCAAACCTGGATCAGATTGGTACCTGTTAGTCAAACTAACAACATGTGGCACATCTGGTCTTGTACATAGAATAGCATACATAAGAGAACCTATGGCTGAGGCATAGGGGACACGGTCCATCAATTCTCTACTATGGTTGTATCCGGTCTTTGAGTCTTACTCAAAATAGTGCCTTGCAACATAGGTAAGAACCCTTTCTTACTTTCGTCCATTCTGAACTTCTTCAAAATCTTGTCAAGGTATGTACTTTGTGACAATCCTATTAAGTGTCTTGATCTATCTCTATATATCTTGATCCCTAATATGTGCGTAGCTTCACCAAGATCTTTCATCGAAAACTTAGTATTTAAGTAATCCTTACACTTTTCAAGAGTTCTATGTCATTTCCAATGAACAATATGTCATCCACATATAATATTAGAAATTCTACAGATCTCCCACTCACTTTCTTGTAAATACAAGCTTCTCCGACAGTTTGGACAAATCCAAAACCTTTGATTACTTCATCAAATCGGAGATTCCAACTTCGGGATGCTTGCTTTAGTCCATAAATGGGTCACTGAAGTTTGCATACCTTGTTAGCATCCTTAGGATCAACAAAACATTTAGGTTGCTTCATATACAACTCTTCCTCAATGTTTCCATTAAGGAACGTTGTCTTGACATCCATCTGCCAGATTTCATAATCGAAAAATGCAGCAATTGCTAACATAATCCTGGCAGACTTTAGCATCGTTGTCGGTGAGAAAGTCTCATCGTAGTTAATTCCTTGAATTTTTTGGAACCCCTTCACGACAAGTCGTGCTTTATAGATGGTCACATTACCGTCAGCGTCTGTTCCTTTTGAAAATCCATTTATTCTCAACGGCCTTTCGGTCGTGAGGTAAGTCCATCGAAGTCTAAACTTGGTTTTTGTACATGGATTCCATCTCGGATTGCATGGCTTCAAGCCATTTGTTGGAATCTGGGCTCATCATCGCTTCATCATACGTCGTAGGGTCATCGCTTCCATCTACCATGAAATTTAGGGCTAGATCACCATATTCAGGAGCTATATGTATCCTTCCTGACCTGCGAGGTTCGGTAGTACTGCCTATTAGAGTTTCATGAGAAGAGGGAGGTACCTCATCATCATTTTGTTCCTCCATTGGTGGAGTCAACACTGGAACAGATTTCGGTGATGCGCTACTCGCCACTTCAGGAAGAGAGGGTTCAATAACCTCATCGAGTTCTACCTTCCTACTACTCACACCTTTCGAGAGAAACTCTTTTTCTATAAAGGATCCATTCTTGGCAACAAAACCTTGCCTTCCGATCGGTGATAGAAGGTGTACTCAATTGTTTATTTGGGTTATCCTATGAAGATGCATTTTTCCGCCTTGGGTTCGAGCTTATCAGGCTGAAGTTTCTTCACATAAGCATCGCAACCCCAAACTTTTAGAAATGACAGCTTAGGTTTGTTTCCAAACCATAATTAATACAGGATTTTGATGGTGCCCTATTTAAAGTGAATGCAGTTGTCTCTAATGCATCACACCAAAATGACAGTGGCAAATCGGTAAGGGACATCATAGATCATACCATATCTAATAAAGTTCGATTATGATGTTCGGATACACCATTACGTTGTGGTGTTCTGGTGGGAGTGAGTTGTGAAACTATTCCACATTGTCTCATGTGCATGCCAAACTCGTAACTAAGATATTCTCCTCCATGATCCGATCGTAGAAACTTGATCTTTTTGTTATGATGATTTTCTACTTCACTCTGAAATTCCTTGAACTTTTCAAATGTTTTAGATTTGTGTTTCATTAAGTAAATATACCCATATCTACTTAAATCATCCATGAAGGTTACAAAATAACGATATCTGCCGTGTGCCGACACACTCATCAGACCGCATGCATCGGTATGCATTATTTCCAATAAGTCGGTCGCAGGCTCCATTGTTCCGGAGAATGGAGTTGCCCATAAGTCATGGTTCACATGTTTCAAATGATTCATAATCAAGTGATTTCAGTAGTCCATCAGAATGGAGCTTCTTCATGTGTTTAACACCAATATGACCTAAATGGCAATGCCACATATATGCAGCAATATCATCATTCAACTTGATTCTTTTGGCATTCACATTATGAATATGTGTATTACTAATGTCAAGATTCAAAACAAATAAACCATTCAACATAGGTGCATGACCATAAAAGATATTATTCATATGAAAGGAACAACCATTGTTCTTGGATACAAATGAATAACCGTCTTGCATTAAACATGATCCAGACATGATGTTCATGCTCAACGTAGGCACATAATAACAATTATTAAGATATTGTCAATCCTAATGGTAGATGAAGTGGCATCGTCCCGACAGTCATCACATTAACCTTCGGTCCATTTTCTACGCGCATTGTCACTTCATCCTTCGCTAGTGGTCGACTATTCCTTAGCCCCTGCTTCGAGTTACATATATTAGCAACCGAACCAGTATCAAATACCCAGGTACTACTTCAACTACTAGCTAGGTACACATCAATAACATGTATATCACATATACCTTTGTTCACTTTTCTGTCCTTCTTATCTACCAAATACTTCAGGAAATTCCGCTTCTAGTGACCAGCCCCTTTGTAGTAATAGCACTCAGTATCGGGCTTAGGGCCTCCCTTGGTCTTCTTCTCAGGCGCAACAACAAATTTGATGTCCTTCTTGAAGTTACCTTTGGGCTTGCCTTTCTTGCCTCTTTTCTTGAAACTGGTGTTTTTATTGACCATCAACACTTGATGTTCCTTTTTTATGTCTACCTCGGAACTCTTAAGCATAGCTACGAGTTCAGTGAGTGACTTGTCCACACCATTCATCTTGTAATTAAGTACAACCCTTTGTAACTTGGTGGGAGCGATTGTAGAACCCTGTCAGTCGTGATATCAGCTGGAATCTAACATCCCAGTGTCTCAAGACGTTGAGCATAGCTCGTCATATTAATGATGTGCTCGTTCATAGAGTTGTGCTCCTCCATCTTAGCGCTAAAGAACTTATCAGATATCTCATATCTCCCATCATGGATTTGTTCCCCAAACATAGTTTTGAGTTCCTCCACCATGATATCAACATAGGTAAGTTCAAAGAACTTTTGGAGTTCAGGCTCCAGCAACTGGAGGATCGCACACCGCACACAAGAGTGTAGTCATCAAATTTCACATCATATTTGTCGCGCTCTTCTTGAGTCGCACTAGATGCAGGGGCGTCACCTAACGGACCGTCCAACACATAGGACTTCTTCATGCCGGTGAGGACAATTCTCACATTGTGGTGCTAGTTGGTGAAGTTAGACCCATTGTCTTGCAGTTTTTCTTTCTCAAGGAATGCATTAAAATTGAATGCAGGGGTGCCATGATCTATAATGTATTTGCAAAGACTATTTAGAGTAGGTTTAAAACAGATAGAGTTCAAGTAAATTCTAAAATTACTTATAAGAACTCCCACTCAAAATGACATCCCTCTAGTCATTTTAGTTATTACACGAACCAAATTCACTACGCCACGACCGATCATCCCAAGTGGTGGCATAGCTCCAATGGCGACCATCGTATGGGCATCATATCATCCATATGACTCGTACTTTACCTTTTGGTTCATGTTCTGAGTCCATGTCTATACATGCTAGTCTCGTCAAGTAAGAACCTTAGTACTTGCGTGTGTAAAACCGACTTACATCAGTTGTATGTGAATGTAGAATCTATCACACCCGATCATCACGTGGTGCTTTGAGATGAAGAACTTTCTTAACGGTGCATACTAAGGAAGAACATATTATTATCTTGATATTTAGTGGAGGGATCATCTTATAATGCTACCAAGGCTATCAAATACTACCGAGGCGATCAAATCAACGTAAAATAAGATGCATCAAAGGATAAATATCACATGCACATATAATGTAATATGATATGGTCCTTCTCGTATTTGATCTCCATCTTGTGCGTCTTGGTATAATCTCCATCATTCCAGCGGCGTGTCACCAAGGTTCATGGCACCACCACCATGGTTGTTCTCCACTAATCTAATTACATGGATTTCCATTTTTCGGCATGCAATCCATAAAATAAAATAACAACCATATGGCTCCTGCCGGTTGTTTTACAATAAAACACATTGCATACAACAGTTATTTGTATCATAGACCATATCACATCACATGCCCTACAAAAACAAGTTAGACGTCTCTTATTTATTTTTGCATATTTTGCGTGGCTGTGGGCTTTCTAGGAAAGAATCGTTCTACCTATGAATTTCAGCCACAACGTTGATAATAAAATTATTTAAAAAACTGTTGTAAATTAGATCACGATTATGTTGGGAGAGATAGACACCTATTGAGCCACTTATACAATATGAGTTGCATGTTAAGTGTGGGACAGGTCTCATGTGCTAGGACATGTAAAGTTAGTCTAGGTGGCTTCATCCCAACGTGCCACCATGATCAAAATTTACGCAAATATGAAACAACAAGACTATCATCTCACACATCTCTATGTGTTCTAACCGTACAAAGCATCTACTCATAGATACAGCTTTGATACCACGGAAGGGGTTCGTTGCATAGAAAAACAAAAAAATCCTACTGTTGCAACCACCAAGATCATATCTAGGAGATACATGTAACAGTTTCATATGGACTCACCCTCGAAGACCGTAACGCGGGATAACGTTCCCGCAAACAAACGTGGCTGATGTAGAGTGTACACAACCGTCCTCAAGGACGTGTGACAATCAGCACCACAAGGGGCAACGCCTCTGTTATCGTCACACGTACGGTGTGTCGACGACTCCCGAACCCTCGCTCCAACCAGGCAGCGGAAGTAGCGGATCCCTGAGAACTCCAACAGCGCTACGCCATGGTAGAGATGGTGGAGGGGAATACCTCAAGCAGGGCTTCGCTTAAGCACCTTTTCTAGTAGCAATGGACAAGGATAACAAGAGGGAGAAGATGGTAACGAAAGGGATATGAGAAAATGGGCAAGTGAGTGTGTGAGAGAGGAAGGACTCCACCTCCTTTTATAGGGGGAGGGGCAGCCCCCACCCATGGCCGGTGGCCAAATAGGGTGCCCCCTCTCCTCCATCATTCATGTGGGTGGACTCTCCACTCACATAATTTCAGTCTCCACTTTCTACCATTTATTCTGCACTCAAAAACCAAAGGTCTTTCCATTAAAGCACTTTAATTATCTTGTTTTAATGCAACTCATTTTAATGAACACTTTATTTAATGAGTACTTCATTTAATGATCACTTCATTGATGAACACATTAACATTTTGATTCCTTGCTTTGTTTCAATACCCCGAAACTATTTCGGCAGATTCGATAGAACAAATTCCTGCGATGTCCATTGTCTTCCCCTGTGTTCCCTATCCATTCAATTGCATCGACTAACCTTAAGTGTGTCTCCCTACGGGTTCGAGAACTATGCATACATGATTGAGACTTTCTCGATCAACAATCATTAGCGGGATCTAGAGATCTGTAATGACTCCCACTAGTTCCATGAAAATCCAATGATCGCCTGAACCTTTTTGCTGTAATGAAATTCCTTTTGCCTCACGATATTTTACTTATCCGAGATTCGATCACTTGGTATCTTCCATACCTTATTTAATCTCGTTCCTGACAAGTACTCTTTTTCTCGTTCCTGTGATATAACATTCTAGTGATCAAATCACTTGCTTGCAAGCTATGTTAATGTGATATCACCGAGAGTGCCCTGAGTATATCTCTGCATCATCTGGATGGACAAATACCAATCTTGATCCACGAGCCTCAACTAACACTTTCCAAGTACCCGACGACACCTTTATAATCACCAAGTTATGAAGTGATGTTTGATGTAATCAAAGTACCTTTCCGGTGAAAGTGATTGGCGTGATCTCATGGTCTAAGGACATTGAGTTACTACAAATGTGATAGCAACATAAACTTGAGGACATGATCGTATTGCTACATCTACTTCAGGTGACTGTTCATCATGTCATTCCCAAATGATATGACCCTGTTATTAACAACATCCAATGTTTATGCTCAGGAAACCTATGATCATGAGTTAATCAACAAGCTAGTATTAAGAGAGGATTTACTAGGAAATTTTTCTGTTTATAAATCACACATGTATCAATGTTTCCTACTAACACAATTATAGGATGAAAAATAAACATATGTTATAAACCTGGAATAGCATAATAACCACTTTATTATTGCCTCTCGGACATATTCCTTTCACCAGGCCCCACACTACCATGTATAACTTCCTGGGACCGATGGTTATTTAGGGATCATGGCCCTTAAACTCTAGCATGTACGCGGCCTAGGCACCCGAGGGTTACTGTCGGGCCAGTGGATACTAGGATACCACAGCCCACCAACTACCGTACCTCTCCACATGACGAATTTCTTCCAGGAAAAGGCGCCAATCAATCTCTCCAAGGACTCTCCAGGGGAGGGCCGCTGGACAGAGAAAGTACCTCGTGAAGCTACCACAGGAAGCACACTTAGGCGACAACGTCACCATGGAGGAAGTGGAAGCACAAGGGGACCACAGGACTACCCCTCGCCCAAGGCAAGGGCCTTCTTTTTCCTCAAGCCTGGAGTGGTCGAGAAGACCTGCTACTGGTGGGGACCACCCCACTGGATTGTGCCATAGGAGCATGCAGAAGAAGGGCAATACAGACACGACGCCCACTAATGGACCAATGACATAGTAGGTGACAGTTGTGCCCTACATGCCCCTGCCTGGATCGCCATGAGGAAACCCTTCCCGCCCAAGGGCGGGAAGAGGACCGGGGTGCCTATAAAAGGGGCAGGAGGGCACCCTAGAGAAGGACCTTCTTCCACCTCCAGAAACCATAGATCCGAGCGCACGCTCCACACCTTGTATTGTAAACCTCGCCAAGGAGTGCAAGCAATCGAGAAAAGCAGAAGTTGGGCTTTATGCCGCACGGTGGCCTGAACCTATGTAACTCTCTATGTCTCTCTGTCATGTTTTCCCTGCAGTTTCCTCACTAGGCTTCAAGAAGGTTTGGGGACATCGTGTTCAGCCCCTCAGTGTTTGAGTTCATCCTATTTCGAGAAGTTCCATATAGGAACAATCTTCGATAGAAGATGAGGAAGCCCGAAGGGCAGCATGGCATGGCTAGCAAGTCTGGGGAGCCGGCGAGGACGCGGCTGGGACGGCGGCGCTGGCGGTGGGCGCCAAAGGGGCAGCGCATCGCGGGAGCGGGGTGTCCATTCACACTTAATACTGATAGATTCATTTTATCCGCAATGAATATGACTTATCGAGTAAAATACTTCTTTCCCAAAGACAACATCATTGAATCCAATTCCTTTTGTTTCCGATTTGCTCTCATCCCTATAGCAACAATAGTTTAAGAAGGCGGACTTGACCAATGGTCTTACCTCCAAAATCTACAGATTTTCTAATACTAATACTCCCTCCATCCGGAAATAAGTGACTTGGATTTGTCTAGATTCGTATGGCAAGTTACACTATAGATAAATGCTAATCTTGACAAAGACAAGTCACTTATTTCCAGACGGAGTGAGTATAATGTTTTGCTATCAAACAAAAAAATGTCAAACTTATGAGTACAAGCTACCTCTCTCGACGATCTATTGCTAGTTGGGCTTCCTTACTTTTGTGATTTAGTAGCAATGCACACTTTATAGTTATGATAAATGTGATTGGATGATTTAGTTGCTAGTTGGGTTGTGAAACCAGAACATTATATAATAGCTTAAGGGTGAGCGGAAGGGAGCCTTCTCAAGGCACTTGCCCCGCGATGCCTCGGTCTCCACCGCTGCGTGTGGGCCAGGAGGGCTGTTGCGCACCTGACACTGTCTCGTGGGAAAGAGTGGTGTTTCGATGGGCCTCCGGTCCTCCTCTTTCTCGTCTAACTCCTCTCTTGACTCCTTTTTTTTGAAATGGGGGTGTACCCCGGCCTCTGCATCCAAAGGATGCACACAACCCTCTTTATTAAAATAAGTTCAAAATAGTACCATTACAGTTCACGGATCAGCTAAGGTTGATACAAATACCAACCATCCGAACACACGTACACACAGGCTATACATTTGTCAATCGACTAAAATGACGCCACGAAGCGGCTGAAAAAACCGTAGTAACCGCCACAAGACGGGTGCACCCAAAAACCATGGGTTGTCTCATATGCTTCGAGAGTAGGAAAGCCCATAGTTGGATCCAATGCACCATCATATAGATAACCTACAAAAAAATGGAACTCTAGCCTTGTTAAAAATATAGATATTGCGACATTTCCAAATGGACCAGCATAGTGCTGAAATACCAATATGGATTCTGCTTTTATCCATTTTTTCCACCCCATTAAGCCAATTCCCAAACATATTAGTAATATTGGTTGAGGGTGGTAAGTTATATGTGAAAAACACCATCCGCCAAAGAATTTTCTCAAAAGGACAAGAAAGAAACAAATGTTCAATTGATTCGTCTTCGTCACAAAAGCAACATTTTTTACATCCATTCCAATTGCGCTTAGTAAGATTATCTTTGGTTAATAGAACCTTAGTATTGAGAAACCACATAAATATTTTAATCATCAATGGTATTTTGATTTTCCACAAGTATCGACACGGAAAACGTGGGTGTCCTTTTAAAAGATGTTCATACATGGATTTTACCGAGAGAACCCCATTCTCGGTATGATTCCATATAAACTTATCCTTCTCGTTTGTCAAGGAAATAGCCATGAGACTCTCGTATAGATGAAACCATGCATCCCATTTATTTCATGTTAAACGGTGTCTAAAACTGATGTCTATAGGAAAACGAGATAAAACTGAGTTCACTAGGACGTGTTTCCTATGAACAATGTTGTAAAGGGATGGATATTCTTGGGCGACAGGCATCTCTCCTAGACACACATCTTCCCAAAATCTAGTACCTTTCCCGTCCCCAATTTTGAAAAAACCCTTGGCAGAGAACTCATCTTTTACTCCCATAAGTCCTTTTAAAAAAGGTGAATCAGTTGGTTTGGATACAACTTGTGCTAAAGTTTTATTAGCCAGATACTTGTTGTGTAGCAACTCTTGCCATATCCCTTCTTCTGACATTAGTTTGTACAACCATTTGCTTAATAAACACTTGTTCTTAAGCTCTAACACCTCAATACCAGGCCCCCTGGTCTTTTGGTTGGCATAGAATATTCCATCTAGTTAGCCTATATTTCTACTTATGTTCATCACTTTGCCAAAAGAAACGTGAACGGTAGTAATCTAGTATTTCCTCACACCCTTTGGTATTTTGAGAAAACACAACATAAACATAGGCATACTAGTTAGCACAGAGTTAATTAGAACTAGTAGATCCCTGTATGATAACAGCTTTCCTTGCCAGCAGCCTAACTTAGTCTCAAATCTGTTTTCAACTGGATTCCATTCAGAGTTACGAAGTCTCCTGTGATGTATAGGTACCCTTAGGTACCTATACGGTAAGTACCTAGACTCACATCCCAAAAAATGAAAATCTATTTATAAGTTTGTTCTTGTTCAGCCACCTGACCGGAACAAAAAATCTCACTCTTGTGGAAATTTATTTTTCGACCGGACAGTTGTTCAAAAATACAGAGAATGAGTTTCATATTGACCGCTTTTTGAAAGTCATGTTCCATAAACAAGATAGTATCATCCGCGTACTGTAGTATAGAAACTCCCCCTCGACTAGATGGGGTATTAGTCCAGCTACCTGGATATTTTCTTTTGCTTGAGCAATAAGAATGGCAAGCATATCAACAATTATGTTAAAAAGCATGGAGGACAAAGGGTCTCCTTGGCGAAGTCCTTTCTTGGTCTGGAAATAGTGTCCTATATCATCATTGACGTGAATAGCCACACTTCCATCGCGAACAAAATTATCAATCCATTTCCACCATAATGGATCAAAACCTTTCATACGAAGGACTTGTTGTAAAAAAGGCAATTTAACTTTGTCATATGCTTTTTCGAAATCAATCTTAAACAGTACCCCATCCATTTTTTTCCTATGAATCTCATGAATGGTTTCATGTAAGACCACCACTCCTTCAAGGATATGCCGTCCAGGCATAAACGTTGTTTGAATGGGTTTAATAACCTTGTGACCAAATAGAGAGATACAGTTTGTGGCAACCTTTGTAAATATCTTGAAACTAACATTGAGGAGACAAATAGGTCTGTATTGCTGAATATGTACTGCATTCTGTTTTTGGGGTAATAGGGTGAGAACACCAAAATTCAGTTTGAATAGAGGCAGTTCGGCTGAATGCAACTATGCAAATAAAGACATCAAGCCTTGCTTGATCACTTCCCAGAAAGTTTTATAGAATTCTACGGGGAAATCATCAGGTCCAGACGCCTTATTATGTTCCATGGCGGAGATAGCATCAAAAACCTCTTGTTCAGTAAACTGAGAGGTTAAAATATCATTCTCTTTAGTTGACACTTGTGAGATGTTTTTAATTACATCTTCCATAAGATTAAACCTACTGGGAGTATGCTCCCTGACGAGGGTTTAACTCGTCAATGCCCATTGTTATGGACTTGGTTTTTGGAGAAGGAGGGAGCACTAGAGGCATCAATCGGCTAGCAAACAAGCACACAGGGACACAAGGTTTACCCAGGTTCAGGCCTCATAGAGGTCCCTACTCTTGCTTGTCTGCTCTTGGAATTATCGAGGGAGTCGAAAGTTATAGGGGGTGCTCAGATGCAATATGGCGATGGTTGTGGAAACTAGGGTTGTGATCGTCGTCCTCGCCACCCCCTCCTAGCCTTTATATAGATGGGCTAGGTCTCGGGTAGCAGGTCGAATCGGTTATAGATTAGGGTTCGTCTTTTGAACTTTCTATCTTAAGCTTTTTCTTGCACCACAAGCAATCAGAGAGTCTGTGGGTCACCCGAATTCTGCATTGGGCCTTGGCAACGCCGTGGGCTTCTGCCGTATCTGGACCGTATATACAAAACTCGAGTACCTGTAGGGTATATCCATGTCAGTAGCCCCCGAGTGTCTAGTGGAATCGCAGATCCGACTGGAGACTTTATGAAGTCTTTCGAGTGCATGACTGAGCATTTCTTCGAGTGCTCTATTTGTGTCATAGGGATTGTCGATATACGTGCCTGATTCATCCGATGTATCGGTATCAGTTAACTACCTTAGGGGAAAACAACACAATCTACTCAAACTCGAGTCCCTGGACTCAAATTCGGAAAAGTGCTGGCGTAATTCGACTCAGGTCGCGGAGGTCTTACAAGAGTCGAATTCTAGTGTATAAATGTGAGTACTCGACGTGTCCGTCAAGGCATGTTCATCGTACCTGCAAGCACGAATATATTTCTGGTAGTGCGCAGCAGATGCGTTGCCAGGCCTTATTCAGGTCTTATCTTCACGCTGCAAGCGCGGCATCCGAATTTTTTGTCATCGCGGAGATGATTCAGGTGATCCAGGAGATGCAGTCTCTTTGTAGGGAAAATATGTGGCGGAGTCGTCATGACTTTCGAGTGTGGATGTTATCAACACACAGTATGATGTACAAGAATAAATAATCATAGGGTGGTCGACCATCGCTCCCTATGGGAGTAGCCCCCGAGTGCCTACTCGAGTCGTAGACTCGAGTGGGGACTAAAAACATTTGCGACTGCTGTTGTCTTTTGTTGCTTGATTCAGTCGAATGTGCTTCCAGCGCTCCCTATGGTAGTAACCCGTAATTCACAATCGAATCGTTGACTCGGGTGAAGGGTTTCCATGAAGCTTGTATACCTGCATAAAGTTCTTTAGGGTGCGCGGCCAGCGCTCCTGTTAGGAGTAGCCCTCGAGTGCTTGGTTGAGTCGAAGACTCGAGCAAGGACAAAAGTAGTCAAAGCATTCTTCTGTTGGAAATTATGACGTCAGTGTTGATGACGTGATGACTTCAGTTGCCCACGTGAGCGGTTTTGACGGGACGTGACGAGCGGTGGGTCCCACTTTCTAACTTCGATTTGACTAGGTGTGCGTAATCTTTTGTTTTAACTATGTCTCCTCGATTTCCGCGCATAATGGGAGTAGTGGGGGACGGTTCGTGATTCACCTTCGCCACGTGTCGATGTCGATGTTCTACACGCGTCCAGTAGGGTTTCTGCTAGTCGTTGGATGATGCCTGTGAGGAGGTTAGGTAGCAGCGCAGCTGCGGTAATTTTCCCCATCTCTTCTTCTTGCTCGTGTTCCCCTTGCCATTGTTGCTCCTTTTGCTTCCTTGCGCTCATCCCCTCTGCAGCACTGGACCAGCTGCGCGTGTTCCCCAGCTACTTCCTGTGCTCGCATCGCCATCGAAAGATGGGCAAGAAGAAAGGAGGCGATGCCACTGGATCTGCGGCCACCATTGCTGCTGCCAAGAAGAAGGGAGGCGCCGCCGCCGTGGGCACCAGTGCTGCCACCGCTAGGAAGAATAAAGGTGCGGGCACCCGTGTCACCAACGGCTCCTAGCGCACGTCTGTCATCAAGTCTTCCAAGCTGCACCTTCTTCATCAAGATGGAGTTCTCCCATCTGCAGAAGAAGACTCATGAGTGTCTGGCGATGAGGTAATCCCTTGTCCTCCTACGGGTTTCCGAGTGATGTTCCTTGTGTTCGTCATTCGAGGTCTCTCTCTTCCACTGTGTTCTTTTGTCAGGGATCTTCTTTGTTTCTATGGAGTCCAGCTGCACCATCTATCCCCAAATTCAATTCTCCACATCTCTTGCTTCATCACTCTTTGCGAGTGTTGGCTCGGAATCGAGCCACACTTCGGTCTCTTCAAGATGCTTTTTAATCTCAAACGTTAGTCGGCTTCTGGTTCGGTAGTCTACGATGTAGGGGCTGCGGAATCCACGTCGACTCCTCCGCCATCTACTTCGACCTCAAGATCACCATGTCTGTCCAAGGGTGGAGAGACAAGTGGTTCTACATCCGCGACCAGAAGGCCGACGGAGAGAACTACGGACTCACGCCCTTCGACCCCGTGGCGGCTTGTAAGAGGAGGCGTTCCTGGAAGAACGTCGTGATGCCAGGCGAGTCCAAGGAAACGGAGATGTTGTATCAGTGTGTCTGTGACCTCGAAGGCCGCATAGGCAAAGAAGAGGGTGGCGCCGCTCTCATTCGCACATGGTTGCGCCGCCGCATCCAGCCTCTGCAGGCTAGAGTCCACCCGATGTGCCGCTAGATCGGCACCGGCGATGTCACTCGCATATCTGCAGATGGCATTTCTGCGGGTAAGGTAGATAGGAGGTTGCGACTGGTGACCAAGTACACCGCCAAGGAGGATCTCCCAGGCAAACCAGTCATGCCCCCTTTCGATGCCAGCAACCCTCCACCTGAGGTAGAGATTTCCTATGAAGTAGTCTTCAGTTTTCGATTGATTGCCAAGTGCTTAATATTTACTGATGTTTTCTTCTGATTGTAGGACTGGAAAGTGGCCTCCAACTTCCCTCCTCTGCCTGAAGGGGTTATCCCGCATGAAGCTGTGGAAGAGGACGAGTCGGAGTCGACCGTCCCAATTGAAGAAGAGGAGGGAGCCCCCGAGTCCAGTGGCCACGACACTCGCAAGCGTTCCCGCAGCAAGGATTCTGACGCTTCCTCACCGACGACGTCGGAGGGTCCTTCTACTGCATTAGAGGAGCCCATCCCCGCCGTTCCTGTGCGCGCCATGGCTCCTCCCGCTCGGAAGAAGCTGCGACTGCCGAAGGAGTCGTCGGATGAATCCTTTGACCTTGACAAATTCAACTGGTGAGTTTTAATATCCGCAAGTTCGCCTAGTTTTCTTTGTAGTTGCTTTTCTAAAGTGGTGTTGGACACGTTTTGCAGTCAAGCGGCATTGTCGTCTTCTGACGACGTCCAATTTGTGAAAGAGTCCGGAGTCATAGACTCCAAGACCAAGGAGGTGGCCGCACGGTCTCCTTCTCCTCTAGTGGCGGCCCACTCCGGCGCCAATTCTTCTAGCTCCCCACATGTTGGGGAGCACCAGATGGTTGCACGGATGACTGTGCGACAGTCACCTTCGGAGTCCCTTGAGGAACATGTGAGTTTCCTTTTTTGCTATTTGGCAGTCGAATTTGTGTTTTGGGCTGACGCTGAGTTTTTGTTTCCCTTGGCTTAGTTCATTGTGGCATCCCGCTAAAACCACTACTAGAAAATCGTTGTGTTTTTGTGCATTGCATCATCATGACCGCATGCTCATGTCATCGTGCCACATTGCATTTGAGCATCGTCATCATCATGCATGGTTTGTCTCAAAACTATTTTCGAAAATCCTAGTTTTGTTTTCTAAATGCCCCGTCTTTATTTCAAATTAAAACCGGATCTCCGGATTATTTTGTTTCGTCAACAAACAGATTTCAAACGCCCCGTTTTAAACAAATAAAATAATTATATTATTTTTAGGGGGCAGCCCGCTAGTCCCGAAAGCCTGGCCGGCCACCCCCAAACCCTATCTAAAACGCCCCTAAGCCAACCCTATCTACCCAGCCCCGTCGCCAGCCACTTCCCCCACCCCTCCACCTCACCCCGTCCAATCACAACCCGCCACCTCACCAGCCCCCTCCCTATTTTTCCCTCCACCGCACCCAGTCCCCACCTCTCTTTCCGCGTCGCACGCCCACCTGCGCCCAAACTTCCGCTGGCCGCTCCATCCCCTGACCGACCAAACCCACCCGCGCGGGCCCCACCCCACCGACAGCCCACACTCTCTCTCTATCCCCAACCTCTCGTTTATCTCTACCTACCCCAACGTGACAACCCGACCTCGTCCGCCTCCGCTCGCCATCGCCGCCCCAGGCGCGCCCTCCCCCGAGCCCGAGGCCACCATCCCCTCTTCCCTGCTGCCGCCGCCCTCCATCGCGCCCCATCCTAGGCCTGGCCCCTGGCCACGACCTCGCCGCTGCCACCGGTTCGTCTCTCTATCCGGGCGCTGCCCATGAGCTCCTCTTCCTCCCCGTTGCCGGTGCCTCACCCTCTGTCACCGCTAGCGACCCGCGCATGCCCAGCTCCCCTCCGGCCGGCCTCTGCCTCCTTCCTCGCCTCTGGCTGCGCCAGCACCACCGCTCGCGCGCCCGACTCCGGCCTTCCTCTCGTCCCCGATGCCTCGCCGAGCTCCCCCGGCTCCGCCCCTCTGCGTGGCCTTCCCCTCGTCCTAGCAGGCCCGCCTCCTCCCTCTCAGGCGTGCGCCGCCAGCGCTCGAGCTCGCCCAGGCGCTGTCCCATGCGCCCTCGTCTTCGCCCCTTCCTCGCGGCCCTAGTATCTCCCGGCAGCATCGCCTCCTCGAGCCGCCGTCGACCCGGACCCCTCCCTGCAGCGCCGGCTCTGAGCGCCTGGTCCTCTCGTTCGAGCTTTGCTCGCACGTTCCCTGGCGCCGCCCTTTTCATCTCTGTACCGTCCCGCGAGCCACTGCGAGTGGGCCCTGTAGCGATGCCCTACGTTTTCTGCCCGTGTGTGGCCATGTTGCAGGCTCGGGTGCCGCTGGTTTTGGCAGCTGTTGTGGTGTCAAGATGGGAACCACCAAGTTCGTCACCGCCCTCACCCCGTCGACAAGTTCTTCGCAATGGACCAAGACCGTCTATCGAGCCTCGGCATGCCAAGACCTCCCACGAAACCCCGAAGCCTCGATCCGATGTTGAGAAGGCAAAGTGAAGACATCGCCGAGTCCTTTCGATGAACGCAAGATCATCCCTGGAGACGATGACCCGAAGATCCCCTTGTCGGAATGCCAAGTACTTCTTCTCGGAGCCGAACCCAAAGGTCGTCGTGGTGGAACACCAAGGACTCCTACACGGATCCGATGACCGAAGGGCAACTACACAGAGCGACAAGGTCTCCTTCCTGGACACCGAAGACCGTCCCGATCCTGGCGCCGAGATCCGAGTCCGACAACGACAACCGAAGACGTCGGATCGCCAAGATCACCTCCACGGAACACCGAGTTTGCCTTCATGGACAACAAGATCGCCGGCAGGGAACCGAAGGACGCCGCCCTCAAGATCTTCTTCCTGAGACCAAGATCTCCTTCCCGGATGCGATGCCCGAGAACCCGGATGCCAAGGTCATCGACACGGAACGCCAAGTTCTTCATCCCGAACGCCAAGACCGACCCGATATGTGAACCCGACAAGATCTTCGCGACGACAATATCGGCACCGACCAGGCGAATCCGATGCGCCCCCTGACGCCAAACCAAGTCCTTCTTCCCAGAACGCCAAGCTCTCCTTCCGTTGTCCGAGAACGATCCCGTCGAACCAAACCCCCGATCTCGTTGGACCCTGAGACCCAGACCCGAACCCCTCGGAACCCAAGATCTTCCGAACCCGATGTGTGAACCTTTTCCCAAGCCCTATTTTATAAATGCTATATATAAATTGTTGCATATAAATTGATCATGCTTGCATACATGTCATCTGGTGGGTTGGGTTAAATAGTCGATTCACCTAAATTAAATATGGAGTTATATGCGGGCTTTTCTAGTCTTATATTGACTCCATTTAAATTTGTGTAGCAAACTGATGCCATGTTTTGCCTTGTTAAGACAACATTTAAATTGTGGGGTAGCTAAATAAAATGAACCTCCTAATTAATTGTCGGGACCCCGGTTCCGCTTAATATTGCCTAATTGCACCGCATCTGCATCATATCATAATCATGCCGGATCTTTTGCCATGGTATTAAATATTGCATCCGGTGTTTCTTCTAGTGTTTGCTTCTTTGCGGATTAGGCCGATGAGTGGATGCGAGTATCGACAAGTTCTCCGGATATGATTCATCGGCAGTGTTTTTCCCAGGCGAGCAATCTCCCCCTTTCTACCTATTTTGCATTTATAGTCTTTATTTCCTCTTGTTGATATATTGCTATCCGTGTCGTGATGCTTTAGTTTCCGTACACCAGTTATATCCCGTGCAGCCTCTATATTGCCTTGGACACCTCCTATTACCTGTGTTTGGTAGATAGCTGGCCTTGCGAGTCGTAGTTGCGTGCTCAGGTGCGATCTCGTGTTGTCAAGTACAACAGTTGTTGGAATGCTGGCAGATGTTTACGGTGGAGAGGATCATGACTTTAAATACAACTATTAATTTGCTAGGATAACTAATGAAAGAGGCATCGGTGGGCAATATATGCTATTTGGTTTTTCATGTCCACTTGTGTCCCGTAGGCCCCGAGTACTTGATACCTATTCCTTGACTATTCGCACTATCCACATCCGGGAGACCCTATGGATCCCCCTTAGCCAGAGCTTGATTCATTTCTTATTTCTTGGGGCCACAAACTAGTTTGGGGCTTTATTACTATCCTGTACTTATGCCATGCTTTACTGCTTTATTTACGATTGTGCGTGGAGCACCTGTACTGTTCTGGATCGCAGCATGATTTCGCGGTATCGACAAGCCCAGTCACACTTTCGGGTTCCCAGTCGTTTACATCCGTTCTCGCAAACCCTGGGTCCGTTCCGGAGCCAGCCAACTTCGTTGCGGGTAGCTTAGTGGGGTGGCCCCCTAAAATAATTTATGAATCCTGTGATTGCTTTGTCGTGAAGGCCTCGTTGGGTTTTGATTTGGTTTTTCCGAGGTTGATCGTGTGTGTGTTGCTATTTGTGCACCCCCCCCCCCCAGGGTAAATCTTTCTGAAAGCCGTGTCCGCGGTTATGGATGACTTGGAGCACAGTATCTCGATCATAGACAAGCATAACTAAAGTAGTACTATAAATTTGACTTAATATGTGACTCGTAATCAGCTTCACTACAATGGAATGGATAATAAAAGTGCCAACAACTGGTGGAACTGGTGTGTATCGTGTCATGTTATACCTGCCTAGTAAGTATCCCAACTCCAACGGAATGAAGTAAAAGTGCCAACAACTGCTGGGTTTGGGATGTCACATGCTAATTGTATCTGACTTGTAAGTACTGCAACCACAACTGAATGGTTAATTAAAACTGCCCACTACTTATGCTATCAGGATGACTCATGCTATCTATATCTGATTAGTAAGAGCTTCAACTATAATGGAATGAATAAAACTGCCAACTGTGTGAGTTCCTCGGTTGGACTTCCTCGTTTGGTCTCGAGGGGGAAATGATAGGATGGGTATGATTGGTGTTAGTATCAGGTGGTTCCGAATAGGTCTTTCTTATCTCTCTATAATAGCCGACAGTTGTACTGAGTCTCTATAGGTTGTTTAGTGCTGCTGCGTTGCCGCTTCAGTCCACCATACCTATGTAGGTGAGAGCCGCCTAATTCTAGCCTCGCCGTGTACTGGCCTCAGTACTGACGCTCCTCTTTTTCCCTTCGCCCTTTGTCGGCACCCCTTTTGTTTAGCAGGTACGAGTTCGACGTTGTTAGTAGGGTTACCCTTCCGGCTTGGCCTGGGCAGGGTTATGGACGCCATTGGTTATTCTTCAGGGCTCTTAGCCCCATTTGCATCTTATCCGTACTCGGATGTTGTATCGTTTTCAAGGTGATTTGGATCTTTGTAGTGTATATCTATATTCTTGACTCTTGGAGTCGTGCTGTATATATATATCTGTTCTGTGGGTCCCATCGAGGACTACTGTGTAATGGTATTACTTTGTTTTCCACCCGCACGAAAGTGCCTAGTGGGCGTGCTTGAATCGTTTCTATGCGGGTTTGGCGGAAAGGGCTAAAACTTGCATAGGGCCGATTCGAGGGTGTTACAGAGTGGTACCAGAGCTCAGCAGTTGCGATCCCCAATGGTCCAGCCTGTAGGATAACCTAGCTAACGGACGATCTAGAGTGTCAAAACTATTTTGCAAAATCGGTTGGATAGATCTGATTTGGTCTAATTTTACTCCTTACCCCTCTACTGTTCTCCTCTTACCTCTGCGTGTTTTGAATCTGCTCTCTTATCTCTTCTTCGAGTCTAGGAATTCTCGTGGTTGGGTTTCCGTCGTACCTTCAGGGTTTCGCTTCCTCCTTTGGTAACGGTGCTTCTACATCCGGTCTTCGTGCTATCTGAGGAATCCTTCATCTGTTTGACTTCTCTCTATTCCTTGTTGTGCCTTCCGGTGTTTTTCGACATGATGACATCATCTACGCTAGATCTGATGCAGAGTCTGCATCACTCCTTTGTTTCCGAACCTCGCTTGTTGAGATCTTTAGTCTGATTCCGAGAATGGTTGCATGCTTTCCAACTCATTGTGCGGAGTAATAGTTTGGGTGCGTGATGGATTGGCCCCCATGTCGACTACTCACTCTATTCACTCTTGTACATTGCAGCGGATTAGAATGCATCGTATCTCTCCTTCTATCGAAGTTAGAGGTGGCTTTATTTGTGGATACCTTTACCTTCGTCCTTTGTTTCCCGGAATGTTCTCTCGACGATCATGGACAATGACCTCTTGCTAGTGGTGTCACGAGCATCTACACGAAGCGAGAAGATTCAGATCGCCAACCTTCTTCCCGGTACCACGAGGCAGATCTCGAGGGCGAGATCCCTTGTTAGTGGTGTCGAATTGTGGCATCCCGCTAAAACCACTACTAGAAAATCACTGTGTTTTTGTGCATTGCATCATCATGACCGCATGCTCATGTCATCATACCACATTGCATTTGAGCATCGTCATCATCATGCATGGTTTGTCTCAAAACTATTTTCGAAAATCCTGGTTTTGTTTTCTAAACGCCCCGTCTTTATGTCAAATTAAAACCGGATCTCCGGATTATTTTGTTTCGTCTACAAACAGATTTCAAATGCCCCGTTTTAAACAAATAAAATAATTATATTATTTTTAGGGGGCAGCCCGCCAGGCCCGAAAGCCCGGCCGGCCACCCCCAAACCCTATCTAAAACGCCCCTAAGCCAACCCTACCTACCCAGCCCCACCGCCAACCACTTCCTCCACCCCTCCACCTCACCCCGTCCAATCACAACCCGCCACCTCACCAGCCCCCTCCCTATTTTTCCCTCCACCGCACCCACACCCCGCCTCTTCCAGCCGCCTGCCACTGGCTTAACTTCCGTTGGCCGCTCCATCCCCTGACCGACCAAACCCACCCGCGCGGGCCCTACCCCACCGACAGCCCGCACTCTCTCTCTATCCCCAACCTCTCGTTTATCTCCACCTACCCCAACGCGACAACCCCACCTCGTCCGCCTCCGCTCGCCATCGCCGCCCCAGGCGCGCCCTCCCCCGAGCTCGAGGCCGCCATTCCCTCTTCCTTGCGGCCGCCGCCCTCCGTCGCACCCCATCCCAGGCCTGGCCCCTGGCCACGACCTCGCCGCCGCCACCGGTCCGTCTCTCTGTCCGGCCGCTGCCCATGAGCTCCTCTTCCTCCCCGTCACCGGTGCCTCACCCTCTATCGCCGCTAGCGATCTGCGCAGGCCCAGCTCCCCTCCGGCCGGCCTTTGCCTCCTTCCTCGCCTCCGGCTGCACCAGCACCACCGCTCATGTGCCCGACTCCGGCCTTCCTCTCGTCCCCGATGCCTCGCCGAGCTCCCCCAGCTCCGCCCCTCTGCATGGCCTTCCCCTCGTCCCAGCAGGCCCGCCTCCTCCCTCTCAGGCGCGTGCCGCCAGCGCTCGAGCTCGCCCATGCGCTGTCCCATGCGCCCTCGTCTTCGCCCCTTCCTCGCGGCCCTAGTATCTCCCGGCAGCATCGCCTCCTCGAGCCATCGTCGACCCGGACCCCTCCCTGCAGTGCCGGCTCTGAGCGCCTGGTCCTCTCGTTCGAGCTCTGCTCGCACGTTCCCTGGCGCCGCCCTTTTCATCTCTATACCGTCCCGCGAGCTGCCGCGAGCAGGCCCTGCAGCGATGCCCTACGTTTTCTGCCCGTGTGTGGCCATGTTGCAGGCTCGGGTGCCGCTGGTTTTGGCAGCTGTTGTGGTGTCAAGATGGGAACCACCAAGTTCGTCACCGCCCTTACCCCGTCGACAAGTTCTTCACAAAGGACCAAGACCGGCTATCGAGCCTCGGCACGCCAAGACCTCCCACGGAACCCTGAAGCCTCGATCCTATGTCGAGACGGCAAAGTGAAGACATCGCCGAGTCCTTTCGATGACCGCAAGACCGTCCCCGGAGACGATGACCCGAAGATCCCCTCGTCGGAACACCAAGTACTTCTCGGAGCCGAACCCGAAGGTCGTCATGGTGGAACACCAAGGACTCCTACACGGATCTGACGACCGAAGGCCAACTACACAGAGCGACAAGGTCTCCTTCCTAGACACCAAAGACCGTCCCGATCTCGGCGCCGAGATCCGAGTCCGACAATGACAACCGAAGACGTCGGATCGCCAAGATCACCTCCACGGAACACCGAGTTCGCCTTCATGGACAACAAGATCGCCGGCAGGGAACCGAAGGACGCCGCCCTCAAGATCTTCCTGAGATCAAGATCTCCTTCCCGGATGCGATGCCCAAGAACCCGGATGCCAAGGTCGCCGACACGGAACGCCAAGTTCTTCATCCCGAATGCCAAGACCGACCCGATATGCGGACCCGACAAGATCTTCGCAACGACAAGATCGGCACCGACCAGGCGAATCCGATGCACCCCCTGACGCCAAACCAAGTCCTTCTTCCCGGAACGCTAAGCTCTCCTTCCGTTGTCTGAGAACGATCCCGTCGAACCGAACCCCCGATCTCGTCGGACCGTGAGACCCAGACCCGAACCCCCCGGAACCCAAGATCTTCCGAACCCGATGTGTGAACCTTTTCCCAAGCCCTATTTTATAAATGCTATATATAAATTGTTGCATATAAATTGATCATGCTTGCATACATGTCATCTGGTGGGTTGGGTTAAATAGTCGATTCACCTAAATTAAATATGGAGTTATATGCGGGCTTTTCTAGTCTTATATTGACTCCATTTAAATTCGTGTAGCAAACCGATGCCATGTTTTGCCTTGTTAAGACAACATTTAAATTGCGGGGTAGCTAAACAACATGAACCTCCTAATTAATTGTCGGGACCCCAGTTCCCCTTAATATTGCCTAATTGCACCGCATCTGCATCATATCATAATCATACCGGATCTTCTGCCATGGTATTAAATATTGCATCCGGTGTTTCTTCTAGTGTTTGCTTCTTCGCAGATTAGGCCGATGAGTGGATGCGAGTACCGACAAGTTCTCTGGATATGATCCGTCGGCAGTGTTTTTCCTAGGCGAGCAATCTCCCCCTTTCTACCTATTTTGCATTTATAGTCTTTATTTCCTCCTGTTGATCTATTGCTATCCGTGTCGTGATGCTTTAGTTTCCGTACACCAGTTATATCCCGTGCAGCTCTATATTGCCTTGGACACCTCCTATTACAAGTGTTTGGTAGATAGCTAGACTTGCGAGTCGTAGTTGCGTGCTTAGGTGCGATCTCGTGTTGTCAAGTACCATAGTTGTTGGAATGCTGGCAGATGTTTACGGTGGAGAGGATCATGACTTTAAATACAACTATTAATTTGCTGGGATAACTAATGAAAGAGGCATCGGTGGGCAATATATGCTATTTGGTTTTTCATGTGTCCCGTAGGACCCGAGTACTTGATACCTGTTCCTTGACTATTCGCACTATCCACATCCAGGAGACCCTACGGATCCCCCTTAGCCAGAGCTTGATTCATTTCTTATTTCTAGGGGCCACAAACTAGTTTGGGGCTTTATTACTATCCTGTACTTATGCCATGCTTTACTGCTTTATTTACGATTGTGTGTGGAGCACCTGTACAGTTTTGGATCACGACACGATTTCGCGGTATCGACAAGCCTAGTCACACTTTCGGGTTTCTAGTTGTTTACAGCCGTTCTCGCAAACCCTAGGTCTGTTCTGGAGCCGGCCAACTTCATTGCGGGTAGCTTAGTGGGGTGGCCCCCTGAAATAATTTATGAATCCTGTGATTGCTTTGTCGTGAAGGCCTCGTTGGATTTTGATTTGGTTTTTCCGAGGTTGATCGTGTGTGTGTTGCTATTTGTGCACCCCTGCAGGGTAAATCTTTCTGAAAGCCGTGTCCGCGGTTATGGACGACTTGGAGCATAGTATCTTGATCATAGACAAGCATAACTAAAGTAGTACTATAAATTTGACTTAATATGTGACTCGTAATCAGCTTCACTACAATGGAATGGATAATAAAAGTGCCAACAACTGGTGGAACTGGTGTGTATCGTGTCATGTTATACCTGCCTAGTAAGTATCGCAACTCCAACGGAATGAAGTAAAAGTGCCAACAACTGCTGGGTTTGGGATGTCACATGCTAATTGTATCTGACTTGTAAGTACTGCAACCACAACTGAATGGTTAATTAAAACTTCCCACTACTTATGCTATCAGGATGACTCATGCTATTTATATGTGATTAGTAAGAGCTTCAACTATAATGGAATGAATAAAACTACCAACTGTGTGAGTTCCTCGGTTGGACTTCCTCGTTTGGTCTCGAGGGGGAAATGCCAGGATGGGTATGATTGGTGTTAGTATCAGGTGGTTCCGAATAGGTCTTTCTTATCTCTCTCTAATAGCCGACATTTGTACTGAGTCTCTATAGGCTATTTAGTGATGATGTGCTGCCGCTTCAGTCCACCATACCTATGTAGGCGAGAGCCACCGAATTCTAGCCTCGCCGTGTACTGGCCTCAGTATTGACGCTCCTCTTTTTCCCTTCGCCCTTTGTCGGCACCCCTTTTCTTTAGCAGGTACGAGTTCGACGTCGTTAGCAGGGTTACCCTTCCGGCTTGGCCTAGGCAGGGTTATGGACGCCATTGGTTATTCTTCAGGGCTCTTAGTCCCATTTGCATCTTATCCATACTCGGATGTTGTATCGGTTTCAAGGTGATTTGGATCTTTGTAGTGTATATCTGTATTCTTGACTCTTGGAGTCGTGCTGTATATATATATCTGTTCTGTGGGTCCCATCGAGGACTGTTGTGTAATGGTATATCTGTTCTGTGGGTCCCATCCTGGTGGGCGTCCTTGAATCGTTTCTATGCGGGTTTGGCGGAAAGGGCTAAAACTTGCATAGGGCCGATTCGAGGGTGTTACACTCATTGTGAAGGAAGCTGCTCGCCTTGCGGAGCAAGTCCTTGCTTTGGGTCGTCAGCACGCTCTGCTGGACAATTGCCACCACACAGTCAAAGGTTCGTTCTTGCCTTTGTCTCTTTAATCACCTTTTGCATTGTGATCTGTGGGCTCATATACTTTGCCGTGTTCTGCCTTTTTCAGGTGAACATAATGAACTTCTCCATCGCGTCACTTCTCTCGAGAAGGGACTTGCCGCGGCGGAGAAAAGGCGCGATGAGGCAGTCGCGTCTCTGGAGGAGTCGTAGAAGCGTGAGGAAGATCTTCGTGCTTCCACCGCTGAGAGGGAGAAGTTGTTCGCGGAACATCTTTTCTCGACTTCGAAGGTGCTCTCAGGTACTTCCGCTGCTTTTCTCTTGTATTTTTCCTTATATTGGTTTTCTTGTTCTTGTGCTGATACCTTTTACTCTTCAGATGCTGCTAGCCTCAGCTTCGATGTCCAAGCCTTGCGTCTCGAGGATGCTCTTGCTGGCGCTATGGCCGCAGTCGGGGACCGCAGTGTCTCCCTCCAAGAGACATTGGGGAAGGCCAAAGGTGTGCCGAGTTGCCTCCGGGGGGACCTGACGCCCAAGGCCGGGCTAATCAACAATCTTGATGACCTGGTAGAATCCTTCGCTAGAGGTATTCCCATGGAATTCAGAAACTCCTAGCGGTCTGTCGGCGCCACCATGGCACTCGCGATGGTGCATGCCCATGGCGTGGAGTTGGATCCCGCAGGTAGTGTTTGCTCCCTTCGCTAGTAGTTGTGGTAAATACAGGCCGCAGTTGATCGAGACAGTCGCCAAATACTCTGAGGAGCGGCGGTGAGCGAAGGCGGTGAAGACCGCGACATCATGGGCTACCACTGGCAGGTACGTGGCATTGGAGACTGCCACAGAAGCGATGAAGCCCCCGAAGTCGAAGTCTAAGTCAAAGAAGCAGATTGCTCCGTAGTTGCTTCTTTGTAATAGTTGTAGCTAGCCTTTTGTCTGAACCATGCTTTTGTGGGGGTGTGACCCCGTAATACTTTTTATCGAATTTGAATGCGATCCTTCCTTTTATCAATGCATAGTTAGTCTCATTTGCCTTTTGCTTGATTGTAACTAGGGTCCTTCGAGTGATCCTTTGGCTGGTCCTCATGACTCTCCTCCCATCGATGAAACCACGGCGCAACCGCGTTAAAAGGTGGAGGAATTATAGTTGCTTTCTCGACTGTGCGACCGCATTAAGCAGTTGGAGCGCGAGTTGCCCATCGTCCGCGGCAACGCGGATGTGTCGAAGTCGAAAGCTGAGAAGGCCACTGCCCGCGAGCAGTATCTTTTAGAGGAAGTGGCGCAATTGAATGAGCAGTTTAAATGTTAGTTCTCTGTCTTCTCATCTTGTCCTTTAGTCAGTTGCGGCGATGCCTTGTCCTGAAACTTTGCTGCTTGCTTAGTGTAGTTGTTAGCGCTCGCCATCCGCAGGATGAGAAGGACCAGGTGGCTATTTGGATGAATGACTTGACCCAGGAGCAGTTGCAGGCCAGTGGGTATTTTTGGGTGGACCACGACCGTGCAGTCACGTTGGCGACCCTGCAGGATCGTGCTTCACGAGTGCTTCAATGCTTGAAGAAGGCGCAGTCGTGCCTTAGGCACATTTATCGGACGATGTTTCTGTTGGACACCGTCCCTTCAAGCCTATTGGCTCTGCTAGCGAAATTTCAAGACATAAGTGCGACCCGCGAGCGGCAGCAAGTAGTTGCATGTGCCAAGGTTGCACTATCACCGGTGCGACTGCACCGGCCAGATGTGGACATTGTGTTTGTTGCAGCTGGGCCGCTGCCATCGCCTGAAGGGATGACTTGGAATATGGTGCCACACTATCATGCGGTTGGCCAGCCAGCGAAGGACATCGTCGATTTCTTTGAAGAGCAGACAAATGTTCATCTTTTGCAGCAGTAGCATAGTTTGTATCCTGCACATAGATGTATAAGTGTTGTAAAAGTTCATGTGATTGTGTTGGGTGTATAATATACCTATTGATATGTGAAGAGCTTGTTAGCTTGTATATTTTTCAAGTGTATTGTACTCTGCAGTTCCTTTTCGTTAGCCTGACGTGTACCAGCACCTTGCCAACCTGTCAGGTGCATTGCAAATGGGTTGGTGTTTATCAAGGGTTCGATTGGTAGTGCGTCAGCTACTCAGGATACCGTGATTTGTTCGTAGAACGAAAGTGTAAAGGGTGGCGTAGCCCCCGAGTGATGAAATTGCAGGAAAGATAGAAAAGACACGGGGTTTGGGGGCACTTAGCTTTATTTATTCGTAGAATAGTACGAGGTACAATGTGTTGCTAAGTAGCCTGGTTGAATAGCCTTATTTGTAATGTCAAAACGACTAGGGGTAGAAACGACGCAGCTGCACGACGTTCCAGGGGTTGGAGTATGCGACTCCGCTCTCGAAATCTTTAAGGTGATAGGCACCACCTGGGATTACTTCTGTAATCACATAAGGTCCTTCCCAAGGGGACTCGAGCTTGAGATGCCCTTGCTGCTTCAGTCATAAGACCAGGTCTCCTTCGACGAAGGATTTGGGGTGTAGCCTTCTTCTGTGGTAGTTGTGGAGGCTCTGCTGGTAGATCATTGATCTCTCCGCTGCGATTTCATGTGCCTTGTCAAGGAGGTCGACGGAGTCTTCGAGTGCGAGAGTTGACTCCTTCTCGCTGTATGCAACCACCCGTGGGGCTTTGTAGCGCACTTCTGCGGGTAGAACTGCTTCAGCACCGTGCACCATGAAGAACATAGTGTATCCCGTGGTGCTGTTTGGAGTTGTGCGTAGGCTCCAAAGTACAGATTGCAGCTCATCTAGCCAGCATCCGGCAGCTTGTTTGAGTGGCCGAAGGAGTCGTTTCTTGATTCTGCCGCAGACGAGGTCGTTGGCCTTTTCGACCTGACCGTTGGTCTGCGGGTGAGCCACCAAGGCGTAGCTTATGTTTATTGCCAGGTTTTCGCAGAATTCCTGGAACTCCTTAGAGGTGAAGTTTGTCCCATTGTCCGTGATGATGCTATGTGGCACTCCAAAACGATAGACAATGGACTCGAAGAACTTGTAATGGTGGCACCGATTCGGCATGGTCTTGATCCACTTGGTGAACTTGTCGACCACGACTAAGAGGTAGACATAACCTCCTCGCGAGGACTTTGGGAGCTTGTCGACCATGTCGAGTCCCCACTGTGCGAATGGCCAAGCCAATGGTATTGGCCTGAGTTCCATGCCAGGTGCGTGAGGCTTGTCCGTGAATCACTGGCAAGTGTTGCAGCGCTAGACGATGTCCTTGGCGTCGTGCATGGCTGTGGGCCAGTAGAATCCAGCTCGCAGAACTTTGGCAACAAGGGAGCGACTACCAACATGATGTCCACAAGTGCCTTCATGTATGTCGAGGAGGACGACCCTCCCGTCCCTATTGGAGACGCACCGTTGAAGTACCCCTGTAATGTTGCGCGTGTACAGTTCGCCGTTGATAAGGGCAAATGCCTTGGATTGTCGTGCGATGTGTCGCGCATCAGTCGGGTCGTCTGGCAGCCTCTTGCTGAGTAGATATGTGATGTACGGCTGTGTCCAAGATGGCTTGATCATCATGACCCCCATTGGGCCTTCTAGTCCTGTATCAGGCTCCTTATCATCGAGTGCCATTGGCTCATTGGGTGGCATAGCCCCCGAGTCTGTTGACGTGCTTGGTTTCTTCTCTAGAGCCTTGGGCTTGATGGAGCGCTCGCAGATGCGCTCGAGGAATACCCCATGTGGTATGGGGGCGCAGGTGGAGCCAATGTTGGTGAGTAGATCCGCCTCTTCGTTGCTTTCGCGGCCTACGTGTCGTAGTTCGCAGCCGTCGAAGTCTCCATCGAGTGTGTCATAGAGGTCGCGATAGGCGATGATGTTGTCGCTCAGTGCGTCGCACTCGTGCATCATTTGGTTGACCACTAGCTTGGAGTCGCCGTAGATAATGAGCCTCTTGGCATCGCAGGCTTTCGCCATCCTCATCCCGTGGATTAAGGCTTCATATTCGGCTTCATTATTGGAGGCAGTGAATTGCATTCGCAGAATATATTTCATCTTGTCTCCTTGGGGCGACGTCAGTATGACACCTGCGCCAGCTCCGGCCTTCCGGTTGGATCCGTCGAAGTGCATTGTCCACAGATAGGACATATCTGGTTTGTCGGGGAGCTGGTTCTCCATCCAGTGCACGAGGAAGTCCTTGAGAACTTGCTACTTGACCGCGTCACGCTTCTCGTATGTGATGTCGCGTGGCGACAACTCTATGCCCCAGAGCGCGACTCGCCCGGTGTCGTCGGGATTATTGAGTATATGCCCGAGCGGCGCGTCGTTTACCACCACGATTGAGTGCTCCTGGAAATAGTGGCGCAGTCGCCTAGCCGTCATGAAGACGCCATATGCCAGCTTCTGGTAGTGCGGGTACTGCTGCTTTGTGGGTGTGAGCACCTTGGTGAGGTAGTATACTGGGCACTGGACCCCGTGGACCTTATTTTCTTCGGCTTATTCCACCACGAGCACCGTGCTGATCACCTAGTTGGTGGCGGAGATGTGGAGAAGCAGTGGTTCCTTTTCACGAGGTGTCACCAGTACTGGCGAGCTGGATAGTAGACGCTTGAGATCTTCAAATGCTTCTTGCGCCTCGTCTATCCACTGGAACTTGTCAGCTTTGCGGAGGAGTTGGTAGAAGGGCAGTGCCTTTTCGCCCATTCGATGGATAAATCCACTGAGCGCCGCGATTCACCCAGCCAGCTGCTGGATGCCTTTTACATTCTTCGGCTCTTCCATGGCCAGTATGGCCTTTATTTTCTTCGGGTTTGCCTCGATCCCCCTCGCAGAGATGAGATACCCGAGTAATTTCCCAGATGGCACGCCGAAGGCGCATTTGTCCGGATTGAGCTTGATCCGGTAGCGGTCGAGGTTAGCGAAGGTCTCGCGGAGATCGTCGATTAACGTGGCTTCCTCCTTGGTTTTGATGACGATGTCGTCAATGTAGACTTGGATATTGCGAACAAGTTGGTTCTTGAGGCAAGACTGCATGCACCGCTGATAGGTGGCCCCGACGTTTTTAGCCCGAAAGGCATCGTGTTGTAGCAGAACACACAAAAGGGTGTTGTAAATGTTGTTTTCTCTTGGTCTTCTTCCTTCATTCGAATCTGATTGTAGCCTGAGTAGGCATCGAGGAAGCAGAGGCGCTCACATCCCACGGTGGAGTCGATGATTTGATCAATCCGTGGCAACGGGAAGTGATCCTTTGGGCCGTGCTTACTCAAGGAGGTGAAGTCCACGCACATCCGCAGGATATCCGTGTCTTTTTAGGCACAAGCACAGTGTTAGCGAGCCAGGTGCTTTACTTGATCTCGCGTATGAAATTTGTGTCGAGGAGTCTGTTGATCTCCATACCGACTGCTTTTGCTCTTTGTTCAAACAGTCGTTGTATTGTCTGCTTGACTGGCCTTGTGTCTGGGTTCACGTTGAGAGAGTGCTCGGCGAATTTCCTGGGAACCCTTGGCATGTCCGCTAGACACTAGGCGAAGATTTCCCAGTGCTCATGGAGGAATTCGATGAGCGCGAGTTCCTATGCAGAACTCAAGTTGTTGGTGATGAGGGCCGTCTTGGTTGGGTCCGTTGGGTGGACCTGAACTTTCTTTGTATGCCCCGACGAGTCAAAGGACAGGTTGGGTGAACTTGGCCTGCTCAGGGGAGGCAGACTGTTGTCTGTCGATTCCTTCAGTTTGCGAGTTCCTCTTGCATGTCAAAGGACTGGGAGATTCTGTTGAACTCCCTATCGTAGCTGTCAGACCTCTTGAAGTTTCCTTTGATCGTGATGACGCCGTTTGGTCCTGGTATCTTCATCTGCAGATAGGCGTAGTGTGGCACCTCCATGAACCTCGCGAATGCAACACGTCTGAGGATGTAGTGGTACTATGAAGGCCAGTCGACAACTTCAAAGACAATGCGCTCTCGCCAAAAATTTTGTAGCGTGCCGAAGATGACGTTGAGGTTGATTTTGCCCAGGGGGTACACTCCCTTCCCTAGGACGATGTCGTGGAACATCGTGTCTGACACTTCCAGACATGTTAGCGGGATCCGCATTGCCTTCAAGGTACTTGCGAACATGAGATTAATGCCACTTCCGCCATCCATGAAGACGCGACTCATGTCGAAACCCCTGATCTGCGCCTCGAGTACGAGGGGACAGTGGCCTAGATGAGGAACTTGGCGCGGGTGGTCGCGCTTGTCGAAGGTGATGTAGGACTCGCTTCCATTGAGGTACTCAATGGTGGAAGGTGGACAATTTATCGCCAAATTGACTTGGCGAGTGATTGCCTTCTGCATGCGATTGGAGGGGCGCCCTTTTTGGATCATCCCCATGTTGCCAACAGCTCGTGGGTACAGTTCGCCTCCGTGCTACTGCATTGGTGCAGCCGCAGGTGGTGGTGGAGGAGCTACATGTGCCACAGCACCTGGGGCGGCTCCATAGCCTCGATTGATCGCGTCGCGATTCATCTGAGCCAGACCTTCGTGGAGCTTGAGGAACTCGCGGTAGTCCTTTAGGAGGTGACTGGACTTTTTCTTGCCATCGTGCTTGTCGATATAGAAGTGCAAGTTGCAGGGTCCGGGTAGTTTGTCCTGGATGGAGGTGGCGGGTGCCTCTTCGCGAGTGCGGCATTGCCACACTTGCATGGTTTTTCTAGTGTCGCGGTATCCCCCGCTGCGATATCCGCTGTTGCGGTTATCGTCGTGTTTGACGTTGTAGCCAGCCACGACCATATTTTCCTCGCCGTGGTCCTCGTAGACACGCATTCGACGTTTTTCTTGGCGGTCGCGTCTGCGCCCAAGGTCATCGTCATCGTTGGAGTATGTGCGGTTTTTTACCGAATCTTCTCCGTCCGCCCACAGATTCACGATTTCCATCAGATGGTCGATCGTTTTGGGCATCGAGCGGCCCAGCTCCTCCCTGAGCTCTATACGACGAATGCCGCTGTTGAACGCGTCGATTGCGCGGTCCTCCGAGATGTTTTCTGTGGAGTTCTTGATGATGGACCACCTCTGGATGTACGAGCGCAGTGACTCGCCCAAACTTTGGTGGCAGCCTCTCAGTTCTTCGATTGACACATGCCTTTTGTAAGTGCCTTTGAAGTTGCACATGAAGCTGCAGACCAGCTCTTCCCAACTGCGAATGGATCCGCGTGGGAGATTGTTGAGCCATGCACGGGCGGCGCCTTGCAGCTATAGCTGCAGGCATTGCATTGTCGTGCTTGAGCTTCCGCCGTGTAGCCTGACGGAGGAGATGTGACCTCTAGCCAGATTTTCAGGTCCTGCAGGCCATCAAATTTTGGGTTCTCTAACGGGAGTTTGAACCCCTTAGGCATTCGCTTCTTCCTGATGGCTCTACTGAAGCATCTGGCGCCACAGAGTTCCGTCTCATCTTCCTCCGAGTCAGTCGAGCGAGCACGCCTTGCCCACATCTTGTCGACTTTGTGATGCGTGATGTCATCACGCGCGTCGTAGCCGTGGTCATGCCACCGTGAGAGACGTCATCATGACAGATCGTGGATGTCATCGCTGGAGGAGTACGAGTAGTAGTAATTGGCCAGAGCCTTGCTTTTCTTCAGCTCTGGTGTTGGCTCCTTTTCGAGGGCGGCCTCGATTAGCCCCAGGCCTGCGATCGTAGATCGGTGCATGGCAGCTCGCGAATCTCCAGCCGGTGGCTGGTTGTTAAGGAGGTACATGGTGGCCGCTATCACCGCAGCATGTGGCGTCTTCGGGAGCACGTTGCCCCGTGTGTCCACTGTCATAGAGCCGAAGTCGAGGACTTTCACGGCTTCTACGCGCTCCTGGTCGGTGAGGTGGGCCAGTCGAGATCGCCTTTTGTTGGCCAGGTACTCGTTGCCTTTGGAGGAGGATCCTCCGTGGGAGGAGAGCCCAGCTCGCCGGAGGCTCGACTCGTCTCCCGCTTTTCTACGCGCCTCAAGTTACATGATTACTTGTTGCTGACGTTTGAATTCCTCCTTCAACAGCCAATGGTACCCCATCAGCATGTCCTGCGAGGTGTTGGGGGGTAGGGGATTGCCCTGTAGAGCTTCTCGACAGCGGGCCCACTCGTTGTCATTGAGCTTTATCAGGATGCGCTCTCCGGTGTTCTTATTTGTCGTGAGCGACGGTTCTCCTCCTGTCCCGTTATTGGTGGGCGCGCTGTTAGTAGGGCCATCGTTTGCGACTGGTGTGCCGCTGTTGGTCGGTCCGGTGCTGGTGCTGGTGTTTTTGCGATTGACGCCGGTGTCACCCGTGTTGATGCCTACGCACATGAAGTGGTTGGGGAAGCTGTTGCTCCCACAACTTTCAGATCCGGAGCCGTAGGCTCCATCTTCTGTGGCCAGGCCACCCAGATCGGATGCGCGACTGTTGTCGCTGTCCGTGCTCCCAGCTGTTGCCGAGGCATTGAGCTCGTTGAGGGTGCCGATTGGTGGCGGGAACCACGATGCTGGAGCAATCGTGGGTGCCATCGGCTGGTTAGGCATGTGAAGCGTGCCTAGTTGACCGACCTGGAAGCACAAGCTTCCGATCGCTAGGCTGGTCCCATCGCCCAAGGACTCGAAAGCCGGCCGAGTGGCCGGCGTATGGATGGTGAAGTCGAAAACGCCGAAGAGCTGGCGAATCTCTGTTGTTACAAAGTTGTAGATCGCGGTTGACAGGGCCGTAAGTCGCGACATCAGCACTCCCAATTCCGACAGACGGCGCCAATTGACGAGGGTTTAACTCGTCAATGCCCATTGTTATGGACTTGGGTTTGGAGAAGGAGGGAGCGTTGTAGGCATAAATCGGCTAGCAAACAAGCAAAGAGGGATGCAAGGTTTACCCTAGTTCAGGCTTCGTAGAGGTCCCTACTCCTGGTTGTCTGCTCTTGGAATTATCGAGGGAGTCGAAAGTCACTACAAGAAATCTGCTCACTAGTGACCTTTTTTAATGACCATGGGTTTTTTGGTCATAGATTTATGACAATCTAAACCAATTGGTCGTGGGAAATTTAGGAGGGTCCAAACTTTAAAAATAAAGACCAATTTAGTCAGAAAGGTCATGATGCACTGACACAAAAAGGTCATAGATAGATAGGATTGGTTTGAAGCCTTTTATTTGGTAGACTACGACCAATTTAAATGGTCGTTATGGTTAAATTCTGAGGCAAAAAAATTACAGGATTGCCAACTCAGCAATATCACCTTCATATCATGTCTATGTGTCATTTTTTGCCTACTTGTCATATCTAGGTGGCATTTGGGACCAGTTGATGTTTGGAAATTATTTTAAAAAAAGAACTGAGGCGGGGGTTCAAACTCAACACCCGACCGATTTCCCCAGGATCCTAACCACTACACCACTGGCCTCGTTCGTGCTAACAAGGGAGCTCGGCCCAAATAATATGTTCAAGGTACACACTTGAAATATTAATGAAAAAAGGAGGAGGGCAGAATGGGACGTCGAACCCGCGACCTCTCACTCCTGCCGAAGAAACCAGACCACCCCACTAGCGGAACCTTGTTGTTGCAAATTCCCGCATCGCCATCTTTATTCAATGTAAGCCACTGTTGGGCCTGGGCCTCAAGCGACCGAGCCATGTCCTAGTCGGCCGGCTGGTCAATAGCCCATTAGAGCTTTAGCATGTCTATTTTATTGAAAAATTTAGAGTTTTTTACAAACTTTGAGCCCACACAAATGGATGGACTTTATTTTTTTGTAAGTATACAAATGTAATTTCTCTATAACTTTTGCATATCAAGTAGGATTGAGATGATATAAAAATAAATTTGGTTCACCTTTAGGAGGTTAAACTAAAAAAGTTTTTTTCAAAAAATCATGAGCATTAGATCATGTACATGTAGTTCAAATCGGACCCACCTCCTATCGATTCGGCAGACATTTGTCTTTTTCACGAGGGGTGGACCGAAAGGTTTGAGATGCCCCGGTTCGGACATTGTCCATGTAACATGGTCTAATATTTTTGAAAAATATGGTGGAACCATTTTGAAACTCTCATTTGGTAGTTACTTTACAAAACGCCTAGCTTTTTGGCATTCAAAAAATAGAAAATGCATTTTCTGTGCAACGAAAAGGAAAACTTCCTCCTACAACATTGTTCTCCATCCCAAGATGCACATGCGTGCAGAATATGGGCACATTATCACAAACTATGACGTGATTCTAGCCATAACATTGGTCGTTTGACCCAAAAACCATGAAACCTCGAACATGATAGGTCATGAAGGTTTTTTGATAAACTTGCAATATACCAAGTTTGATATTTTTCCTTGCAAATATGTCACATAACAAGACACGACGCGAAGGATTTACCTTGTTTGGACCGTCTTTGAATTTATTATGCCCGTTTCAAACTATAGTCAAAACGGAGGGCATGAAGCTTCCTATCTAGGAAACGAGCCTCGCTAAACTTTTATTAGATCTCTGATAAAACATCATATTGTGAAGCTAAAAATGATTTTTGCAAAAAATCATGAGCGTTAAATCATGTACATGTAGTTCAAATCGGACCCTCTTCCTACCGATTCGACAGACATTTGTCTTTTTCACGAGGGGTGGACCGAAAGGTTTGAGATGCCTCGGTTCGGACATTGTCCATGTAACATGGTCTAATATTTTTTTTAAATATGGTGGAACCATTTTGAAACTCCCATTTGGTGGTTGCTTTACAAAACACCTCGTTTTTCGGCATTCAAAAAATAGAAAATGCATTTTTTGTGGGACGAAAGGTAAAACTTCCTGCTGCAACATTGTTCTCCATCCCAAGATGCACATGCGTGCACAATATGGGCATATTATCACAAACTATGTCGCGGTTCTAGCCATAACATTGGTCGTTTGACCCAAAAGCCATGAAACCTCGAACATAATAGCTCATTTCTGTGAAGGTTTTTTCGAGATGTTCGCAATATACCAAGTTTGGTATTTTTCCTTGAAAATATGTCACGTAATATATCACCACGCGAAGGATTTATATTGTTTGGACCATTTTTGATTTTTTCATGCTCGTTTCAAACTATGGTCAAAACGACGGGCACGAAGGTTGATAGATAGGGGATGATCCTCACTAAAATTGCATCGGATCTCTGAAGAAACATAATATTGTGAGATTAAAAATGATTTTATCATGTAGCTATAGTTCAAACCGGACTCACTTCCTACCGATTCGACACACATTTGTCTTTTTCGCCATGGGTGGACGAAAAGGTTTGAGATATCCTACTTAGAACATTGTCCATGTAGGTTGGTCTAGTATTTTTGAAAAATATGGTGGTAGAATTTTGAATTAACCATTTAATGGTTGCTTCACAAAATGCCATGTTTTTGCCACTCGAAAAATTTAAAATAGAGACAGCCAATCAAAAAAGAGAATAACACTACCCACAGATCACCCTACTGAAATAGATCTCAGCCGTCCACATTGCCTCCATCCAACGCCCAAAATTTCCACAGCCCCCCTGCCAAAAGTCTGAAATGCCCTACGATTCCTAGTTACACCACAAAAATGATTCGGGGTATTTCAGTAAATTCCTCCACCCCTCCTCACCACGACACCAGCCAAACTTCCCTCGAACCCTAATCCCCTCATCGACCCCAACTGTAGCCGCCCCTCTTCACCTCCCGACCCCTCCGTCGCTGATCCAACGCTACAGCGCCGCTACCCACGATCCAAAGTCCCCCACCACATCTCCCCAGCCCCACCGCCGCCCCCCTCGGCTGCCCCGTCCACTCACTCGCTGGCCACGATCTCCCTCAATCCAGATCCATTCTACCCCGACGCCTCCGTCCTCGCGAAGTCACGATCCAGATCCCTACCAACCCGCCGGTGGCCACTCGGCCTACTCGCTGCCGCCATAGAGCCCCCTCCCCCATCTAGCATCTTCCCCCTCGTCGGCCCATACGTAACGTGCTGCGGGAAGGAGACAGACGTGCTTCTCGCCTACGACATCATCAACAACGATGGGATGCTGCTGCCCAACCCGCCACGCGGGGTTGAATACGCCGGTGAGCTGGTCGTAGTGGGGGCGAGGCGGTGGCGCCGGATCGACGGTCGATGCCGGCAGCGCTCACGATAACGGCATGGCGGGCGGCGGCGATGAGGCGGCGAGCGGCGATGGTGGCGCGGTCCTCGCCCGCGGCATCCTTCTTGCTGGCCGCGGACGCGGCGGCCGCGCTCGTCGGAGGGCTCTACTTCTGGCTGGTCGTCACCTCGTTCCGCCTCCCGGAGCGCGGGTCTCGCGGGTGCCTCCCCGACGGCGAGGGGTCATGGGCCATCGAGATGTAGTACGGGAAGAGCCCCCTCCAACTCCGCCCCATCGAGCTGGTGAGCTTCCCTTAGCTTCGTCTGGGCATAGTACTACAGTACCTCTGCTGTGTTTGGGTTTTGAGGTGCTCACTGTCGTGTGTGTGATTTGGTTTTGTCTGGGCAGGAAGGAAGGAGCAGCACCAACGGCTCCGCGTGGCCGGTGGCCAACCTCGTGCTCACCTGCGCGACCGCGACCGACGCCGGGTATCCCAGCAACTTCGTCGTTGACCCCTTCCTCTTCCTACAGGTGAGGCGCCTTCTTCTCGCTTACTACTTCGCTCCGCTCTAGAGTCCATTGGGTGCTACTGTTTCGTACTACATGTAAAGGATGCATTCCTTCCGAAATTGCTGTGGGGGACCTGGCAGCGATGCGTGGTCTCATGGGAGGAGGTCGTGGTCATCACGAGAGGAGGGCTTCGCTCGGTGAGCTTCAAAATCACCCCCTTTGTTCCTGCTATGCCATGGTAGGATTAGTACCTGCTACAAAGTTTGAGAAGCTGTGTATTCTTTTACAACCACTAGATGCATACGTTATACTTCACCAAGTATAGCATCTGTATGCATCATGTTCTTTTGATAATGTATCATGTCCTACTCAATTAGCATGGCCTGATGTTCTTGTTGTGAACTATAAATTTCTAGCTAGTGAATTCTTTTTTGTCAATATGCATCCTTGTTTAAGGAATGACTAGACATTTTCTCAATCTTTCTTGTTGTTACTAGATTTCTGAATGCAACCTATGTTTCCTAATGATTCTCAAGTTGGAAGCTGGAGATGGCAGTAGTGTTATTGAGTTCTAGACTTATTCATGCAGTTGTTTATTCTTCTCGTTTTAGATCAAAAACTTACCCAACATATACACAATTGATAGGTTCCTTGAAGGGAGTTGCAGCTCGTTGGGGTTTCAGTGATGCTTATTGCCAGCAAGATATGGACACCAAGGCCTTTTCATCTACTTGTCTCTGAACAAACTCTCAAGTCTGAACCTCATATGTTTGTGTGTATTTAGCATGTGAGTGATGCACCCTGGAGCCCACCACTGGTCTCCCGTGCCAGTGGTGCAGTCATGGAATGGCGGTGGTCCTGGACAGGCTATCTCCACACAACCCAGAGCTGCTACTACCAGGCTAGCCGTGTCCTCGTGCACCTTGCCACGCTGTGCAAGGCTTGGCTGCTCCTCCTTCCCTTGTGCTATAGTTGATTTGGTGCTAGTTGTATTTTTTGCTCTAATTTGCGTATTGTCTCGTTAGATAATTTGGATCAATTGCCTACTGTAGTTTGATGTTTTGGTTAGTTTGGAGTAGTAGTTATAATGTATAAAATAAATATGTGATCCAGTGCTGATTAGATTCCAAGCATATCTAGTACGAACTTGTTCTCACTACTCATTATCTCCCTTGTTGCTAGCTAGAGCTCATCATAGCTCACTTGGCTCCTTTGTTGTTGCCAGGTATTGTGCGGTGTTCATTTAGAATCTGTTAACTATGCCTTTATGTTGTTCTGTACATGAACTTATACCTTGCACATGTGTCTCAAAACACTTTACAATAATATATTTCTTACCTGCAACGGTTCTCATCAATTCTAGTCATTTTCTGATATGCTGTTGTAAATCTGTTTTGTTTGCTAATCTACCTATGTGCCTATGATGTGCTGCTTGCAGGTAATTGGAGGAAGCTATTCAGCATCTCGCCAAGGCCATCCTGTTGAACTTGTAAGCATGATACTCCGTAGCTAATCCATCCTTAGAACGTGAATATGTCATCAATCTAGGATGTTTAACAGTTCATGTGCTACTCTTATACCGTTAATATGTCATCAAGTGTCTGGAATATATTTCAATCGAGAAGGGTATTATGTGTGCTATGTATATTAGACCTTACCTTTCAAATTTTATTTAGTGGGCAGTAGTGAACCTGCCTTTTCATGTCCTTTTACTGCAGCCTTGTTTATGTTTATTTAGTTTTCATTAAAACTCATATATGTTGGAGCTCATATATGTTATTTATGTACAAATATTTGCACTGTTATTTCTGTACACAAGTTGGATAGAGCTCGTCATGATGCTCTAACATGCTATTAGTCCATCTTTCAATACTGCCTGGTCTACCTTCAAACCGTGTCTCTACTAGCCACTTTATATTTTATGAATGTGCTAAACTTTATGGATTGCCTTCTGTTGTGATTTTTAAAACATCATGTAGTAGCTCAACTAGCTCATCTGTCCTGTAGCTCTACTAGCTCAACTGTCCTGGCTCTACTAGCTCTTCTTTGTATGACAAATAAGAAGTGATGGTTGTCAATTCTAATCGTATTATCTGTCTTATAGGATCCTGATGCTCATAAAGGATCCTGATGCTGAAGAAGTTTGATGATACCTGAAGACCTACTGAGGGAAAAATATTAGTTATTGCACTTCTAGAGTAGTACTGTGATTGCCATTGTAGTTGTGTTGTTTCGATGTAAAAGAGATGAGACTAGCCCTTGGCTAGCATTGTATCTGTGTTATATTGTGGTTGCCCTTGAACACTGTGTTATATGATGTAACAGACTTATTCCGATTGTTATTTGAAGTATTATTTTCTGTCAGTTTCTATATAAACAATTGTTATTTATTTGCTACAAATTAAAATCTGAAAGCAGACTAACAATTGGGTCCCACTTATGAGAACCTGACCACTTGGACCCACTTATGAGAACCTGACAACTGGGACCATTTGACTAGTATATCTATTGTTTAAAAATAAATAAGAAATAAAAAAATCGAGCTAAAAAGGCCATGGCCCAAAAATTAAAAAATCCAGAACGTTAAGCTTGGCCCATGTAGCTGCCCGAAAATTGATAGAAAAAATATAAATAGGTTGAGTTAATGGGCTCGGCCCATGTAAACCATCGAACTGGAGTGGGCTAAATTTCCTGCCACGTCAGATTCCACGTAGGACTGGCTTACGTGGATATGCCAGAATGTCATGACCAAATTGTTTGGTCATGCACACTATGACTATCTATATTGGTCATAATTATCCATGACCAAGTCAAAAAAAGGTCGTTAGCTATCTATAGTGACTCTCGCTATGTGACCTACTGTTTTTGGTCATAGAAAGGTCATAGATGAATTACTATGACCTTTCTATGACCAATATTTGGGGTCACCAGTTAGCACATTCCTTGTAGTGAGTTACAGGGGGTGCGCAGATGCAATCTGGCAATGGTTGTGGAAACTAGGGTTGTGATCGTCGTCCTTGCCGCCCCCTCCTAGCCTTTATATAGATAGGCTAGGTCTCGAATAGCAGGTCGAGTCAGTTACAAATTAGGGTTCGTCCTTTGAACTTTCTATCTTAAGCTTCTTCTTGCACCACAAGCAATCGGAGAGTCCGTGGGTCACCTGAGTTCTGCATTGGGCCTTGGCAACACCGTGGGCTTCTGCCGTATCTGGACCGTATATACCAAACTCGAGTAGCTGTAGGGTATACCCAAGTCACTCCCCAAATAGTTGTTGGATCCGCAGCATAGAAAACAAAACTTTTCCTACGATGAGATCTATACGCCAAGATCTATCTACTAGATACAGAGCAACGGGTGGACATACATCCATGGAGAACTTACCCTCGTAGACAACAAGATTTGTTAACGAGTAGGAACTCGTGGTTGATGTAGTCGTACACTTGCCGATCTCAAGATCGTGATGAAGTCCAGGTCGGCTCCGGCCGTCCATCGAGATCCAGCTCCGGCACCACCAAGTCCAAAGATCGCAAAGCAGCGGTGCATCCGTGATCGCACACGTCCGGTACCCGACAACCTCTATCCTCGCTCCGGAAAGCAGTGAGCAAACTCCTTTCAAGATAAAGCCACCGGGAACATGTATCTCGCTAATTCGAGACCATGGGGGAATAATACTAGAGGGGGAGAGAGATCCTTCACAAGGAGGTGTGTGTGAGAAGTGAGGAGGGGGTGGCCTTTTATAGGAGGAGGGGGGTGCCCCACCTTCATGGCCGGCGCATGGAGGAGGTGACTCTTCACCTCCTCCATTCATGTGGTGGTAACTCCCTCCACATAAATTTGCCCCTTCACATTCTTTTTTAAAGTCTCCACTTTAAATGCATTAAATTTCTCCAAATTTAATGCTCTATCATTTAATAAAACTCTTTTATTATTTTTATTCAGAATTTTGTTAATTACTTTAATTAACAAACATTCACATAAAACCCCCTGCAACATTTCAATATTACATGCAGAACCAATTTCAGCAATTTCACCCGAAACAGTTTCGGTGTCTATTGAAATAATTCCAGCGCTTTCTTAAATCTTTATCTGAAATATATTTGCTCCAAATGGTGTCGGTATCCCTTAAGTGTGTCACCCTACGGTTCGCGAATAATGCAGACATGATCGAGACCCCTCTCCGATCAATAATCAGCGGGACACGGAGATCCATCGACTCCTACACATTCAACGATGACTTCTGTGATCGTGAGAACCTTTAACGCTAGTAACTAAATCCATTTGTCTCGCGATATATTACATGTCCGAGATTCGATCATCGGTATCTCCATACCTAGTTTGATCTCGTTACCGACATGCACTCTTTTCTCGTTCCCGTGATATAACATTCTAGTGATCACATTACTTGCTTGCAAGCTATTTCAATGTGATATCAGCGAGAGGGCCTAGAGTATATCTATCCGTCATCGGGATGGACAAATCCCTCTCTTGATCCATGAGCCTCAACATAACACCTTCGTAGCACTGAACCCACCTTTATAGTCACCCTGTTACGGTGTGACATTTGATGTTATCAAGATACTCTTCCGGTGTTAGCAATTAACATGATCTCATGGTCTAAGGATAAAGATTACTTCGTATGATGTTATAGCAATATAAACATAATGACTTTGATCGTAATGCTATACTTCGGATAAATGTTCATCACATCATTCCACCAATGGTATGACCTTGTTATTAACAACATCCAATGTCTATGATCAGGAAACCTTGATCATCTTGTTAATCAACAAGCTAGTCTATAAGAGAGGTATAACTAGGAACCCTTTTTGTTTATTAAACACACATGTATTGATGTTTCCGATCAATACAATTCTAGCATGTAAAATAAACATTTATCATAAACATGGAATAAGATAATAACCACTTTATTATTGCCTCTCGCGCATATTCCCTTAAATAGTTTCTTATAGAATTCAGATATATATACTTTCAGGTTCTCCTCTCCCACAATGGTCCCTTCATCTTTTTCAAGTTGATTTTTTTTTCTTTTTTCTATGTTTACCATTGGCAATAAGGTGGAAATAGCTAGTGTTATTGTCTCCTTCTTGAATGTGTTTAACTTTAGCACGTTGTGCCCACTTAGACTCCTCATCCCGTCTTAGCTTTGTCACTTGGTCATTTGCACGTCTCAGATTTTTTCTTTCTTCTTCAGATGGCGAAGTATTTTCAGCCTTTAAATCCAACTCATCAATGATGGATAAAAGCCTTTCCTTCTCCATTTTATATTTTCCACTCTGATTATTTGCCCACCCTAGGAGAAATTGGCGTAAGTGTCTAATTTTGTGTTGCCAACATTCAATGGGTGTGGTGCCAAGATTTACTGATGTCCATTCATAAGCAACCATGCTAAAGAAAGCATCATGTCTTAACCACGATAGTTCGAACGAGAATCTCAGATTATTTCCTTTATAAGCTTGAATCCCTAAGTCAATCAGGAGAGGAGTATGATCGGAACCTAACCGCATAAGTGCTTGTACTGTCACAAGAGGGAACTTCTGTTCCCATTTGATAGTAGAGAGAATACGATCTAATTTCTCGTTGGTAGGTGTATCTCTACAATTTTCCTAAGCGAATTATCTACCAGAGAGAACTATCTCTCGTAGATTTAGGATTTCAATAATCGCATTAAACATAAAAGGCCAGCGCGTGTTAAAATTATCATTATTTTTATCCTCTTTTATTCTTATAATATTAAAATCGCCCCCAACAAACAAAGGTAGTGCCTCATTTTCACAAACACGCACCATCTCTGCAAGAAACTCGTGTTTCAAACTATCTTGAGCCACCCCATACACTAGGACAAGGATCCAAAGAAAACAATCATGGCAGCATCTTAGATGGATTTTAACACAAAAATCTCCCGAGTCAACCTTGTTAACTTGAAGTGTTTCAGTATTAATCCCAATGAGAATACCCCCCAACGACCATGGGGTGGTAAGCAGAACCATGCAAAATCCAGCCCCGGTGTCAGGTGTCTTAGGAAAGGAGTTGTAAAATTAGACCGTCCCGTTTCCAACAGGGCAATAAAATCTAGCTTCTTTTCCCTAATAATCTCAGAAACAAATAGGTGTTTTGCTGTATCCCAAAAACCTTCACTATTCGAAAACATTCCCCATAAACCTTGTATCTCAAAAAGTTTTCTTTATTCTCACCCTAGTGCCCCGACGAACAGTGGATAGATCATACTATTTTTTCATGCGCCCAAAGCGCTTGAGGAGGTTTTTTGACTAAACTCTCGTCAAGATCATTTAGTCCATTAATCTCCTCCTCGACCAAATCATCAAATAAATTTGAAATCTTGGACACCACTATAATTTCTTCCCCATTATTATTAGGAGTTTGCTTATCAGTATTACGATCAAGTAATGTTAAGGTTCTATTCAGTTCGTTGTCCTTAATCAGATTAGCTGCAATATTTCTTTGTAACTCCGAATCCCCCAAAGAAACCCCAATCGATTTTGCTTTCTCAATAATATCAATATTGGAAAAAGACATGATTGAAAAGGTTGGATTTAGGTTTTTACCTTTGATGTCGTCACGGTGCTGCACCAGGTCCACTACACGCTCCATCTATGTCGCGTCAGCATTGGGTTGCGCCCTCACATGATCACTTGATCTCAGCTCATGAGCAGGCGACTTCAGGATGCCACCAAAAGCAATCACCTCGACTAAATATGGTTTCTGTTTTGCAAGAATACCGCTAGTTTTTGCTGCCTTATGAATAAAAGAATTGGCCTCGATGCCAATAGCTCCCTTCTTGCTTTTAGGGGTGTAGGTTGTTCCCAGCTTGAGCTTAGGATTATCATCGCCCCTCACCTCCATGTCCTCTATCTCGCCTTTCGCTGCCCTCTCTTCCGCAGCAGAGAAACAGCTCACAGCAGCCTGCCTGGGCATCGCGGCAGTCTGCCGAGGTTCCACGGTAGAGAGAAACTATGCTGCGGCAGGAGTGGCAGCCAGTCCGGGTTTTGCCGTGGCAGAGGGAGCATTTGCGGCAGCCTGCCTAGGCTCCGCGTCAGCCTACTGAAGTGTCGTGGTAGGCAAACACTCCGCCTCTTGAGCGACTTCAACCACCTCAACAGAGATATTCGAAACCACCATGTCTTTCTCAGAACCCAAATTATCTTGTAGCAGCGACAACTTCTCGGACCATTCATCCTTATTCAAATTTGCCAAATTTGCATCAATGCGAGTCGGCGGAATCAGATAAGGAAAACTCAGTCCCTGGGTAATAGTAGGATCAACCGTTTCATGATTAGAAAACAAAGACAAATTACAACTTTTAGAGAAATCACTAGAAAGAGCATTATCATTTTTTACCTCATGCATTTCTAGTTGAAAGGATCCAATATTAACACCTAGAGAAAGGGGCAACTCTACCGATTGAAACCCTCCTGGTGGTAACTATCCTCCGTCGCCAACATTACAAGTCTCGTTATTAGAAGTAGAATGATCCATCGTTCTATCCTCCTCCATATTGCTTGAGCCCTCCTTGTTGTTTTTATTTGCATCATCATCTCCATTGTTTCCATTATTTGTCTGATTCGTTGAACCATCATGGACCATAGGAGCCGTTGTTTCCTCAACCAAAAACTTCAGTCTGAAGAAACCCCTTTTAATCCAAATATCCAAATATTGTGGAATAGCCGCTTTATCAACACAGAAAACCTGCATCCTCACAATACCTCTATGTCTGGTAAATGGCATATCTACCATCTTAGTCTTTCCCAGTAGAGACCCAAGCCCCCAAAGCGACAGAAAATCATCTCTGACATCTTTTGGAACCCCATCCACTTGTACAGAGATTTCTGGTAGAAGGAACATTGGCTCATAAATAATCCCCCACTCCTCAAACTTCAGATAAATTGGTGTATCTAGAATTTGGTATTGTTTAAGTAACTTCATTCGTTGAACCTCCTTTTTGGTAGGAAATTTCACCTTGAACACTTGAACACTTGAGGTTGGAATTCAATCACTTCCCAAGTGTAATTCGGTGACAGAACAAGTCTTTTTAGTATCTCAATTACCTGAGCCACAGTTAAAGAACCTCCTTCCACACACACCCTACCCACCCTTGAATTCTCCACTCCCCGCCTATATGATTCAGTTGTTGGTAACTCAAGAAAAGTAAGTTTTTTATTGGCAAGTCCATGAACTATCACGGTAGGTTTAGGAGCATTCAACAAAGGGCAAGAAGAGGTTATGTGTTGCGGAGACTCACAATGATCACACACAATAACAGTACAATTTTCATAAAAATGTCCCGCTTGATTGCACCTAAAGCGTCGTAACTTGTCGTTCTTTCTCAGTTTTTTGCAGGTCCATTACCCTCCATCGCGCCATCAGCCTCCCTAGTTATGGTAGGCACAGGTTGCTGAACCGGTGCCCCCACCTCACCCGCTGCTGCCATGGCAGCAGAATTGCCCACGGTAGCCTGCCGGGGCACCACGGCAGGCTGCCATGTGTTCGCGGCAGGCTGAAAGTGTGTCACGGTAGCCTGCCATGTAGTCGTGGCAGACCGATTCGGTGTCGCGACAGGTTGGACCTGTGCCACGGTGGGAGGACACTGGCCCGACCCAATTCCAGGATTCACTATCTAGCTTCCAACACCGGTTTGATTACCAGGAGTCGAACCTTGAGGTAAAGCAAAGGAACCACTCTAGGCTGCAGCCGCAACGGCATCCACGACCTGTTTGAGCATGTTTGGATCTAAACAGCAGCGTTTCTTGTCCACTAGTTCATCCGGCCTCCATTCCTTCCTCCCTGCCACAATTGTCCACCCCCACGGGTAGCCCGGAACTCGTATCGGCGTCTATTTTGGTACCCTAGATCACCAGCACCATTGCTGTTGTCGCCTCCTTGGAAATTAAAACCTGTGTCCGCATGGAAACCACCTGCCTCGCCACTCCAAAAGTTGTTTTGTCTAGCGAAGGCTCCAGAAGGATTCCCCTAAATCTCTATAGATCCCTTCCTCTGGTACCACTGCCTTCCCCTTGGAAGAAATTTCCACCCCTATTGGGATTAGGGTTAGCCCCACGGCCTCGCCCAGAGTTCGAATGGAAGAAGTTGTTGTAATGACCTCTTCCACCACCAGCACCTTGACCCCGTCCCAGCCCTCCACCACCACCGCCGCCATTATTCATCTCAAGCTCTAGCCACCTCCCAGGTAGGGTTTCGGACTTCGCTCGATGAGATAGATGACGGATGTAAGCAACAGTCCCGAAATTAGCGTCCGTGGGTATCAATACCGGAGGTTGCAAGGTGGGACCAGGTATTGGCCGAGCCAAGGACACTTCAGGCACAGAAACATGTATGTTACTAGGCCGAACCTGCCAAGGTACCGGGCCAGAGAACCGATGTCCAACCCATGCCCATCTAGGGCCCAGCGATTTGGAATTCAAAATTTGCATGATTTTCGGATCAACAGATCTCGCTTCCGATGTGATCGAAGACGGCGAACTAGCCATCTTTGATGCTCGTCACCGGTAGACCCTGATCCAGCCATCACCGCCATCATCCAGAAAAATGGATGGTTCAATCGGTGGTCTTCTAATCGAAGAAGACGCACTCAATCTTTTCATGGCAGAATCACTTCTGGTTACATCCGCTTGACAAACAGGTACCTCCGTCAATGACTCCTTTGTCCCCGTGCCGCCACCTTCTCCTCCTAGCCGCCCACCACAACAACTCTGCCCCCGGCCCCCAACTCTGCCCCTGGCCCCTAGTGTCTACACCAGCGTCGGCCTCCGTCAGCTGCTAGTGTGCACGTGAAGCCGTCCCTAGATCCAGCGAGCGCCAATGGACGGAAGGCTAGCTTCAAGGTTGCTGCCGTCAATCTCCGAAGGAGTTGGCTGTGGGAGCCCGACGAGTCCAATCCAATCTCGAGCACGACCTGTTGCTGCTCTCCATCTACGTCAACGACAATGCCTTCTATTGATTAATCTCTACATGTCGTTGATTACCCCAGGCACATCCTCGGATCTGCTCGCATGATCCCGACGCCTTGACGGTTCGTCTGCGGCGCGGCAGCCGCTAATCTACCATATGCGCGCCAGCGGCAGCACATTGTCTACTCTTCGGGTACCCTTCTACCTGTGATGCTTGTCTAAATTTGTTTTGAGACGAATTTTCCCATTATGTGGAACTGGAGGAGATTCGTTGCAGAAGTACCTGCTTCATGTACGTCGTGAGATTTCCACCTTTCTCTCTCCTCTGATCAAAGACCTGACGCTTAAGGATTGATCTTGGTCATTTATTTAGGATCCAAAAATCCAATGATTAGAGGTTAGTGGCTTAGTGCTGCTTTGAAGAATTGATTAACTAGAAAAATGATGCATATACGGCTTGATGTTATTTGTCAATGGAAGAGGCTAAGTATTTGGTCGATGAATGATTATTTCAGACTTATAGTTAATATGGATTATCAAAAAGTTAGTACTAGCGCTGCTCTAGGCCCCATTTTGTTATTTGCCCCAATTTTCTAGAGACATTCCTTCCTCCCGTTTCTATTTTGCTGACGTTGCGGGCTGTGTGGCAAAAACCCTAGCCTAACTTATCTGCTCGGAGTTCATGCTTGGGTATGGTCGACCAGTTTCGATGTTGGGCGGCGCCTTTGTTGTTGGGAGTCGCTGCCTCTCGGTGATTTGCTGCCACCGTGAGGCAGCCCGGTGGCCCTCTCTAGAGCTGCGCCCTCAACTCCTCGCCAGGAAAGATGCTTATGCTTGACTTTTTAGCATGATGAACGTTGCTACCGACCAGAGGGTCCTACCTGTTCTCCGTAGAGGTATGTTTCACGGGTTTATCTATGTGCATGCGAATGGGTTTACTGAATCTAATATTTTAGTGATGTGTAGTAATAGTGTTATCAATTTTGCAATCAGCACTCGCTTCTGAGATTTCTGGACTACAATTTGGAAGCACCAAACGACAAGAGCCATAGTAATATTCGATCTATGATATATCATCCATGTATATACTGATGTAATTACTTGATTAAGGCAAACAAAATCATATGCACATTAACCAGCAAATAAAATTGTATGCAATTTGGCTATTGTTTACAGCAAGTTAGAGGCAGTTTTACTTCTTCGAATCAGGCTTTCGCCCCGCTTTATAAATAAAGCACACAAGTGAGACCGCTGCTGGGCCAGACAGCACAACGCCCAAAGACAGAGACACAACACGATACACGATGTTGGGGCAGCAGCACACACACGCCCGAACAAACACGGAAAAACAAAATGGAATAGAGACGGATATGGATCGACTAGACGAGGAAGACCGTAACCGCTGCGCCCTCCGAAGAATGTCCACCACGCTCCTAGCCCCGGCTCGCCAAGCACCAAGCAGCACCCTCAAGAGGGAAAGCGACCGCTGCTGCTCGGACCAGAGACTGGCCCTAGGGTTTCACCCGGCACACGGAGGGGAATGGATGAAGGGAAGCCACGACGCCCTCCAGGAAGGGAGATGCCACCCGCGGGCGGCACCGCGTCAGTGTCGGTCGAGCCGACAAGGATTTCTCCCGAGACCCTATCCATAACCCCCGGACGAGCTGGCGCATAGGAGACCTGTGAGGGCGAGGCCTCACCACCACCCAAACTTGCCGTCCACAAGCATGCGCCACTCCGGTTCTGACTTCATCATCATCGTCTCACCGAGCAAGCCGACGCGAGGTCTACAACATCGCGGCGCAGCTAGAAATGAAACGGGCCCTCAGTACCACGGCCGTGCGGGAGGGAACTTCCTCCACCGCCGGAGGCGGTAGTCCACCGGACGCGGCCGCAGACAAACCAGCCCGCCATAGGTCCGGCCGGGCCCAGCAGGCCCGTAAAGCCTCGGCAGAGGCAAACCAGTCCCATGGCGGTCCGGTCGGGCCCTGACAGGCCCGTAAAGTCCGCCACCGTGCTGCAACAGGCCGGCCGAGGACGCCGAGACCCCCATCCACCCTAGCTCGCCAAGATCTGCAGCACAGACGACGCAAAGCCAACCGACCCGCCTAACCCAGATCAAGGCCCAGAAGATCCCGATCTAGGCGTCCATGGCTGTGTCCGCCCCTAGCGCTGTCTGCCACGGATGCGCCGCGCTGCCTCGCCGCCCATGTCCGTGTCGCCGCGATGGCTCGCCCTCCGTCGACGTAGGCCCTCCCAGGAGGCAGGCCGAGGCAGTACAGGACCAGATCGGGCCCGGATGGGCCTAGATCTAGGCCGCACCACCCTGGCCGCCAGCTCCTGCCCGAGCCCCGCTGCAGGCCTCACCATCTCCGCCAGTCGCCTCCAGTACCCGCCGACAGGGATCCGCCCCGCCACCACAGGTCGCCACGCCGCCACCGAGGAGCCGCGCCGACACACCCCTAGGCCAGCGCGCCGCCCAGGCCGAAGCTGCAGGCCCGCGCCTCGAGCCCCGCGCGAGGGGGAGATGGGGCCCCGCTGCCGCCAGCGCCTAGCCTTCGACCGGCGACGCCCTCCGACGGCGGCGAGGGGAGGGAGGGGGAGGAGGAGAGGTCCTAGAGGCGGCGGCTAGGGGACCCTCCCGTCGCCCACGGGAGTGACGAGGAGGGGAACGTTTCAGCCACGGGAGAAAACGGGTCACTCGTCAACCCTAACTATTTCTCCGTTAGAAGCAGTTTTAGAGACTCCATAGCATAAATTGAGATGAAAATAAGAACTTAAGTTTTAGCTTGCGGTCAAGAGTTCTGTGGTGGCAGAGTATGGAAGCCTACTGTCGAACTGCACCGATTAAATCCATGGACTGATCTCAGATTACAACCCCTTTATCTTCTACGTGAGTCAAAAAACAATGGCATGATGGCCTAAAAATTCCATTACACACCCAAGGTATTCTACGAATTATTAAGAACATGTGTATGCACAAGAGACCATTACAAAAAATAAATTTGGTTAACACGAGATATTATGCCATTTTTCTCCTAGCTTTACTCTTGCAGCTGTATCTTTTAGATATATGCCCAGTTCATTTTGTATGGAGAAAATTTATTTGGCGGTGTAGAATTTGAACAAAGTAAAAATTACAAGATTTGGATCTTGGTTAGTCTATTTTCGTTCTTTGTTTGGACCTGGAGAGTGCATACCACACATGTGGGTTTGCAATATGCCATTTGAATTCCATGGGAAACTACCTTCTAAGTATTTGAAATTAAGCAAGGTTAGACAAAAAAAACTCAATACTACGCAAATATGTCTTGTGCTTGCAGCCTTGGTTTGCACACTTTTGTTGAATTTATATCCCAATTATTTCTCTCTTACTATGAAGCTGAAACGGTTTTGGCAAACACATAGCAAATTCTTAACCATTTTCTCCGAACGTCAGAACAGGATCTGAAACATATTTGGGTTAGAAATTTTGCCTACACCACTCTTCTAAGAGTCTAGGCAGTTGCAGTCGACTCTACATTTTACGGTAGACCATCGAACAATGTTAACTATGAATCCCATCATGTCAATCGCCTTTCTATCTTGTGTAAATTTACAACCTCCTAGCTGACTATATTAGATAATACTAGAGGGATGCCCCGCGTGTTGCGGTGGAGATTTCTAGCATTATGATCCTCTACATTGGTGGTTTCACAATATTCTTCATCTTTCCAACCGACGTGGGCATACCCTACAGATACTTGTGATCAGCATATATTGTCCATCCCAGAAGAAGCCCACGATGTTCCTAAGGCCCAGTCGAATTTTGGATGGCCTTGGAGACTTTGACTCCTTGTAGAACACGGAAAGTACAAGATAGAAGTTTAAAGGGAAAACCCTAATATGTTATCAACTCGGCCTGCTATCCGGAGACCTAGCCTTCTATATAAAGGCTGTGAGGGGCAGCGAGGAGGATATTCACAACCCTAGTTTCCACGTCATCGCCAGATTGCATCTGCGCACCCTTGTAACTTTCGACTCCTCGATATTTCCAAGAGCAGACAAGCAGGAGTAGGGTCCTCTATGACGCCTGAACCTGGGTAAACCTCGTGTCACCCGTGTGCTTGTTTGCTAGCCGATCGATGCCTCCAGTGCTCCGTACTTCCTCGAGCCTAAGTCCGTCAACGATGGGCATTGATGAGTTAACCCCTCGTCAATTGGCGCCATTTATGGGAATCAGGAGTGCTGATGTTGCGGCTTCCTCGGCCCCATCAACCGTGATCTACGACTCCGCAGCAGCGGAGACTCGCCTCCTCTTCGGCGCCTTCGACTTCACCATCCACACACCGGCCACTCTCCTGGATTTCGAGTCCGTGGGCGATGGAATCGGCCTGGCGATTGGGAGCTTGTGCTTCCAAGTTGGTCAGCTATGCACACTTCGCCTCCCTGATCAGCCGAAGGTTCCCACGATTGCTCCTGCATCGTGGTTTCCACCACCGATCGGCACCCTGAGAAAGCTCAATGCCCCGAGTCGGGAATACGGACAGCAACAGCAGTTGCGAGTCCGTTCTGGATGATCTAGCAACAGAAGACGGAGCCTACGGCTCCGGATCTGAAAGTTGCAGGAGCAATAGCTTCCCCAGCCACTACGTGTGCGTCGTCATCAATATGGGCGGCAGCGGCACTCGGGAAAACACCGTTACTGGCGGTGGTATCCCAGTCACGAATGGTGGCCCCTCCAATGGTGCCCCACCAACAACGGGCCAGCAGGCCGGCCCCCTGGCGACGGACCCATCCCAGAAGATCAGCCGCACCTCTCTACGAATGAACATACCCGAGAGCACGTATTGATCAAGCTCAATGACGTTGAGTGGGCCCGTTGCAGGGAGGCCCTACGGGGCAACCCCTATCACCAAACTCATCACAAGAGATGCTGATGGGTTATCACTGGCTGCTCAAGGAGGAGTTCAAGAGCCAGCAACAAAGAATCGCCCAGCTCGACGAGCGCAGAAGGGCAGCAGACGAATCGAGCCTCTGACGAGTTGTGCTCTCTTCCATCAGAGGATCCTCCTCTAGAGGCAACGATCAGGCAGCCGCAAGAAGACGCTCTCGACTGTCTCACCTCACTGATAGGGAGAGAGAAGAGGCCACTCAAGTCCTCGAATTCTCGTCCATGATGGTGGACACGGGGCAACATGCTCCCGAAAACGCCACAGACAGCGGTGACAGCAGCCACCATGTACCTACTCAACAACCAGCCACCGGGTGGGGACCCACGGTCCTCCATGCACCGATCTATGATCGCTGGCCTGGGACTAGTCGAAGTTGTGCTCACCAAGGATCCAGGGCCAAAGCCGAGGAAAATCAAGGCTCTAGCCAAGAGCTACTCTCCCTCCTCCTCCAGCAATGACGACCATGACTTATCGCCGCTCACGATCACACGACTACGACTATGATGAGCGTGATGATATCGCGCAGCGCAAGGTTAACAAGATGCGGGCAAGACGCGCCCCCTCGACGAACTCGAAAGATGATGGGACGGAGCTCTGCGGCGCTAGCTGCTTCAGTAGAGCCATACGACAAAAGCGAATGCCGAAAGGGTTTAAACTCCCATCAGAGAATCCGAAATTCGACGGCCTCCAAGACCCGAAGATCTAGCTGGAGGATCGTATCTCTTCGGCCAGGTTGCATGATGGAACCACGAGCATGGCTATGCAATGCCTCTAGCTACAGCTGCAAGGCTCCACCCATGGATGGCTTAACAACCTCCCATACGGGTTGATCCGCAGCTGGGATGAGCTGGTCTACAGCTTCGTGCGGAACTTCAAGTGCACTTACAAAAGGCCCGCATCAATCAAAGAATTTAGAGCCTGCTACAAAAAGACCAGCGAGTCATTGCGCTCATACATTCAGAGGTGGTCCATCATCAAAAATTCTGCAGAGGACATCTCTGAGGATCACGCAATCGATGCATTCAACGGCGGCGTACGCCGCAGAGACCTCATGGAGGAGCTAGGCCGTTCGAAGCTCAAAACAATCGACCACCTGATGGATATCGCGAACAGGTAGGCTGATGGAGAGGAATTGGTGAAAAACAACCGTGCCCACTCAGACGATGATGACGACCTCGGTCGTAGACGTGATTGATACATTGCAAATGTATCTATAATTTTTGATGTTCCATGCTTGGTTTTATCTACTTTCTTGTGTTTTGTCCACACTTTGGAGTACTTTTCATATGATTTCTTGGACTAACCTATTAACAAGAGCCACAGTGTTAGCTGCCTGTTTTCTGCTCTTTTTGGTTCCAGGAAAGTCAGAAAATGAATATTCTCGGAATTGGACGGGATAAAAGCCAAAGTCATTATTTCACCAGAAGACTCCCGGCAGACGAGAGGCGGAGGCTGGGCCCGACACCACCTGGCCTTGAGCTGGGCTGGCTGCCGAGGGTGGTATGGCCGCCCCAAACACCCCCTCGGTCTCCCTCTTCGCCTATAAGATGCCTTCTAACCTAAAAACTCAGGGGAGGGTTGACGTTTTTCTAGAAAGAGTTCCGCTCCGCCGCCACCACCAGATTCCATGAAACAGCACCAGAAACTCCGTTTTGGCACCATGCCAGGATGGGGAATTGGAGGAGATCATCGCCATCATCATCACCATCGCTTCTCCATCGACCATCCATGTTTCCCCCATCTATGAGTGAGTAATCCCCTGCTGTAGGCTATGGGGATGGTAGGGATCGGATGAGATCGTTCATGTAATGGCATCAGATTGTTAGGGCATGGTGCCTAGTATCTTCTATTAGTGCTTTATGACTTTGTTGCGACTTGTTATGCTTAATGCTTGTCACTAGGGCCCGAGTGCCATGATTTCAGATCTGAACATGTTATTGATTCATTATGATAGTGTTGTTTTTGGTCTTACCTGCAAGTTGTATACACACGTTGTTGTCTGGAACCAATGGCCCCGAAGTGACAAAAATCGGGATAACCGGAGGGAATGGCTTTGATGTGAGTATCACATGTGTTCACGGAGTGTTAATGCTTTGCTCCGGTGCTCTATTAAAAGGAGCACCTTAATTGCTAGTAGTTCCCTTGAGGCCCCGCTGCAAACGGGCTGGCAGGACAAAAGATGTTGTGCAAGTTCTCATTGCGAGCACGTATGACTATATATGGAACACATGCCTAGGATTATCTAGTATTTGGATGCTTTATATTATTTATATGTAATTGCCCTATGTTCTAATTGCTATGTGAATTGTCTTGTCCATACAACGCCCGTCCATCCATTCCTATGCCTACCGCACTCGAATCCTACTATTTACTTCTATTGTTACTACTGTCTTTAGTTTACTACTGCTGTTACTTCACTACTCCTACTACAAAATTGTTGCTACTGATAAACTGTTGTGAGCAAGATTGTTTCCAGGTGCAGCTGAATTGACAACTCAGTTGTTAAGGCTTATAAATATTCTTTGGCTCCCCTTGTGTCGAATCAATAAATTGGGTTTCACTTTCCTCAAAAATACTGCGATACACCCCCTATACTTGTGGGTCATCAAGACTATTTTCTGGCGCCGTTGCCGGGGAGCATAGCTTTATTTATCAAGTCCACTTGGAATCACTATTGTTCAAGCTTAGTTTATTTCCATCTTGTTTGCTTGTTTCTTTATAAAAAATACAAAAAAATGAGTTCCTACTCTAGTTGTTATTTTTGTTGGTGTGTTATTGTCTTGCTTTGTCATGCTTTCTATCAATGGTTGTTTTCTTTGAAACTAAATCTTATTGGCAAGGTGGGTTCACGGAAGATCAAAAATATTATTATAAGGAACACCGCTTGTCACAAAAAGGGAAACACTTATGGGAACAAATTGATAAATTGTATACCATTGCTAGAAACGTGTGCTCTACTTATAATGTTACTTATTGCTTTGATAAATCATGTTGCTATAAGAGGTATAAACACCTCCCTTTTCAATGTGAGTATAATGATAATGTTACCATACCTTCTTATGTTAAAGGAAATTATGACTTTTATGATGTGGAACAAATTGAAGAATTTATTGCTTGGAAGGGTGCATTTGAACTTGCTAGTTTGCTTGGAAATATTGATGATTCACCTTAGAAATATGAGGTTTATGATATAATTAGATTTTGCTTTGATAATTACAAGGAAGAAAATGGCTATATTCTTGAATATATTAATAGATGCTTTCCACAAATGGAAGAGACTAATGCCTTGCAGGATCCTATGGAAGAAGAAATTGATGAACCTGAAAGCTCATTAGATGAAAAAGAGGAGGAAAGTGATGAACAAATGGAGGAAGAATGGATTAGCTACGCATGCCTACCTTCTAATGAGAGTAACTCTTTATCCCTTACATTATTTGATTGTCCCCCACACTTACCAAAGAAGGATGAATGTTATGCTCATGTTATCTATGATAATCCTTTGTTTGTGCTTAACTTCGATTTTCATGGTATTAAAGAGTTTTCCTTAGAGAATGTTTATGATAAAGCTCTAGACGATGGTCCTATATTGAATGATCAGCCATCTTGTTATAGAATTGTTAAAAGTGGGATTGAAGGTTCTAATCCCACTATTTTTGAGCTTGATAAAAATTATGTTTTTGTAGAACATGAAAAGCATGCTTTATGTGATAGTTATATTGTTGAGTTCATTCATGAGCCTACTGAAAATTATTATGAGAGAGGAAAATATGGTTTTAGAAGTTTTCATGGTATTGAAACACCTCTCTATGTGCTGAAAGTTTTGAAGTTACTCTTGTTTTATCTTCCTATGCCTGTCACTTTGTTCTTTGCGAATTTATTTGCATACAAGATTCCTATTCATAGGAAGTGGGTTAGACTTAAATGTGTTTTGAATTTTCTTCTTGATGCTCTCTTTTACTTCAATTCATATTTCTTATGTGAGTATCCTCCCAAACTATCATGCCTAACTTAAAGGCGTTAAAGAAAAGTACTTATTGGGAGATAACCCAAAAGTTTTAGATGAGTCTTGGAAGTTATTACTTCAGTAATAACCGCTCCTTATCCTTTTTATTTGCTTTTTGTGCCAAGAGTAACCTTTAATGAGAGAGAAGTAATGGTTGGGAAAGTTGCTGTCCTAAAACAGATTTCTGTGCTTCATCGTAAAAATTCGTGTAAAATCTCTGTACGTCCTTTTGAGGCGTCAATTTTTTTGCTTCTCCCACAGGTTGTTATCTAACTTTCGTTAGTTCAACACTTTTCAATTTGAGCAATAGAAGGTATTCGAAAAAATTCGTCTCTACCTGATGGTCTGTTTTGACAGATTTCTGCCATTGTCTGCATTTGCTTCTTGTTGGTTCCTTTTTTAGTTCTTTTGGGGAATTGAGCTTTTTGAGGGAAGTACTACAGTAGCTAGTATTTTAATGGAAGTCTTATTGGTGTTGGAACTGAACCTAAAGACTTATTATCTTGAGTGCACTAATGTTGCTAATAAAGATTGTGTGAAGTTTTGTATGAAAGAAAAATTCCAGGTGTATGGAAGGAATGAGTAATGAGATGACGAATGGACTAAATATCAATCTTGGGGATGCCACGCGTGTCCTCTAAGAAATATCCAAGAAGTACAAGCGTCAAAGCTTGGGGATGCCCAAGGCATCCCCTTCTTCATCAATAAAAATCCTAGGTTTCTTCCAAACACTTCATTTTTATTGTTTCATGCACAGTTGTGTTGTTCTTGGAGCGTCTTATTTTTCATTTTAATTTTGGTTTTTCGTTTGCTTTTGTTTGCTTAGTTTGCTTAATAAATTGGTTGGACCCCCTCTTTATACATTGGTTTTCAAATAGTTTGGTTTGGTTTGGAAAAGAGTAGGAAAGTTAATGCTTAAGTGGTAAAGAGAGCTTGTTTTTGACTGAGGCATATGCTTTGTCATGCCATGCTTGATATTATTTTGGCTTTATGCTTACTATTATTTGTTGTAGCATGACTTGTTATAAACAATTGAGATTGCTTAATGTGCCTTGGATGAATCATGCGTTGTTTTAGTATATTAAAGCATAGTATTGTGGTATTCTCCTTTGATGCTTTATTTGGGTTGACTTGGCGCATGCTCACACCATGTTATGACTATCCCAAGTCACCATAAGCCTTTATGATCCTTTAGTTTACAACTTGTAGTATCACTTTATGCTTTGATCAATGATGTTTTGTCGCTCTGTATGATTATGGCCATTATTGCTCTCCTAGTTTGTCGCTCCCAGTCTTTTGCTAGCCTCCACAACCAAGTATGAGTTCCAATCATGCATCCAAATCCCGAAACCAAGTTATTCCAAAGAGTCCACCAAACCTACCTACTAGCATATGCTATTCCAAGTATATTCATGTTTTTGTTTACCTTCCAAATTAAACTTGTTATGAGAAAACTAGTGATTAAAGCTCTCACGAACTTGATGGCACACTTTACTTTTCTTGCCCTTAATAAACTTGAACCATTGTGTCGTCTATGTTGTATATGCTTGCACTTATTTGCTGGGGATTAGCAGAACCATGTTGTCATGGGGAACGCTTTCAACATTGCACTGGTACTTTGTACCTAGTTGATATCATGCTCTTTTGTCTATGGATGTCGTCGGTGTGAAATGAAAGGGGAGCTTGTAAGTCCATGGAGTTATTTATATGTGTTAGAGAAATGCCTAGGCCGCTGGTCTAATCCATGCTGACATGGTGGAAACCTGCAGCGTAACCATAATGAGCTGTCTATGAAGCATTCTTCTTATAAAAAAGAGTCCTATATTGAGAAAAAATGAGAAAAAGAAAAAAAAGAGATTATGAAAAGAGGAAAGAGAGAAAAAAAAGCACCATATTCCCATGGTAAATAAGAAGATTGCTGAGATGCTCGTTGTCTGCTTGCCTTGTCATTTTGATATGGGGATTCTTCTGTATCATCGGGCAAGGGGTACCCTGTTGGCGGTTCTCTATGATACACATGTACTTACGATGACAAGAACTTACCGGTGACTAAACTTGAGTAACATGAGGAGCGGCCCTCGTATTCAAGGGACATGAGATTTCTAACTTATACTTCGTCAAGCATATACACCATAGTTTGTTCACTTTAACCTTAATCACTTCAAGATGCTTATGATAGGGGCAATGAGAGCTGAAAGCTATTAAGTACCATAATTCTTGGAAGCTCTTTATGAGACTTGAATCCCTACTTCCTTCTATGAAGGCCTTTCTTCCACTATATATATTGAGTCTCCACCTTCTACCTTTATGCACTTACTTTGAGAGCATAGTGGCCATTCTTAGTTCTATGTGCATTCTCCCAAGACTAGTTGATTGATGCATAACTTGATATTGCTTGTTTTAAACTATTTGTATCTAGTCACTCTTATGAACTTTAAAGGTGTCCTATGCATCTATACTTGCTACTCTATGAGGGACAAGTTGAATACTACTATGCTATGTTTTCTTTATGTGAAACAAACAAACGTCTTGCAAAGCATTGTTATTCATGAATCTTTTGTTTGTGCCTTTTCATGTTGCAACATAGTTTCTTTGTCTTATTGCTAGAACTTTGTCTTTCATGTTATGATTGAAGTACTATGATCCTAGCTTTGAATGTTTTACAAATACTTTGATCAAGTTTATGATGGTGCATGTCACCTCAAAAATTATTCTTTCTTTTTTGTCACTTACCTACTCGAGGACGAGCAGGAGTTAAGCTTGGGGATGTTGATACATTGAAAATGTATCTATAATTTTTGATGTTCCATGCTTGGTTTTATCTACTTTCTTGTGTTTTGTCCACACTTTGGAGTACTTTTCATATGATTTCTTGGACTAACCTATTAACAAGAGCCACTATGGCAGCTGCCTGTTTTCTGCTGTTTTTGGTTCTAGGAAAGTCAGAAAATGAATATTCTCGGAATTGGACGGGATAAAAGCCAAAGTCATTATTTCACCAGAAGACTCCTGCAGCCAGAATACGAGACGGAGGGGGGCTGGGCCCAGGCCACACCACTAGGCCGCGCGGGCTAGGCCTAGCCACGCCAGGGGGTGGTCTGGCCGCCCCAGACACCCCCTCGGCCTCCCTCTTCGCCTATAAGATGCCTTCTAACCTAAAAACTCAGGGGGGGGGGTCGATGTTTTTCCATAAAGAGTTCCGCTCCGCCACCACCACTAGATTCCACAAAATAGCACCAGAAACACCGTTCTGGCACCCTGCTGGGACGGGGAATTGGAGGAGATCATCGCCATCATCACCATCGCTTATACATCGACCATCCATGTTTCCCCCATCTATGAGTGAGTAATCCCCCGCTGTAGGCTATGGGGATGGTAGGGATCGGATGAGATCGTTCATGTAATGGCATCAGATTGTTAGGGCATGATGCCTAGTATCTTCTATTAGTGCTTTATGACTTTGTTGCGACTTGTTATGCTTAATGCTTGTCACTAGGGCCCGAGTGCCATGATTTCATATCTGAACATGTTATTGATTCATTATCATAGTGTTGTTTTTGGTCTTACCTGCAAGTTGTATACACACGTTGTTGTCCGGAACCAATGGCCCCGAAGTGAAAGAAATCGGGATAATCGGAGGGAATGGCTTTGATGTGAGGATCACATGTGTTCACGGAGTGTTAATGCTTTGCTCCGGTGCTCTATTAAAAGGAGCACCTTAATTGCCAGTAGTTCCCTTGAGGCCCCGCTGCAAACGGGCTAGCAGGACAAAACATGGTGTGCAAGTTCTCATTACGAGCACGTATGACTATATATGGAACACATGCCTAGGATTATCTAGTACTTGGATGCTTTATCTTATTTATATGCAATTGCCATATGTTCTGATTGCTATGTGAATTGTCTTGTCCATGCAATGCCTGTCCATCCATCCCTATGCCTACCCTTTTCGAATCCTCATTTCGCTATTGTTACTACTGTCTTTACTTTACTACTATTGTTACTTCACTACTCCTACTACAAAACTGTTGCTACTGATAAACTATTGTGAGCAAGATTGTTTCCAGGTGCAGCTGAATTGACAACTCAGTTGCTAAGGCTTATAAATATTCTTTGTCTCCCCTTGTGTCGAATCAATAAATTGGGTTTCACTTCCCTCAAAAATACTGCGATACACCCCCTATACTTGTGGGTCATCAGTGATCGACGAGGAAAATGCCGGATGCACGGTTACAAGGACCGCGAGGAAGTCAACATGGTCGCTGTTGGCTATGCTGATAAATGCAACGACATCAATCACAACAGTGGATACCGCAGTGGTGGATACCATGATAGCGGGAAAACCACGCAAGTATGGCAACGCCACACTCACGATGAAGCACCTGGAACATCTATCGAGGACAAACTGTCCGAACCTTGCAACGTACATTTCTACATCGACAAACACGACGGTAAAAAAAATCCAGTCACCTCCTGAAGGACTGTCGCGAGTTCCTCAAGCTCCATGAAGGCCTGGCCCAGATGAATCGCGACGCGATAAATCAGGGCTACGGAGCTGCCCCGGGTGTTGTGGCTCACGAAGCGCCACCACCACCACCCGGGCCACCCCCACCTGTGGCCACGCCGGTTCAGAACAATGGAGGCGAGCAGTATCCGCGACCACTGGGGAATATGGGCATGATCCAAAAAGGACGCCCCTCCAATAGAGTGCAAAAGTCAATCACTCACCAAATAAATTTGGCGGTCAATTTTCCACCCTCAACAACTGAGTACCTCAGCGGGTGCGAGTCCTATATCACCTTCGATAAGCGCGATCATCCGCGCCAGGTGCCTCGCCCAGGCCACTCTCCTTTGGTGCTCGAGACACAAATTGGCGGCTTCGAGATGAGTCGTGTCTTTATGGACGGTGGCAGCGGCATCAACCTCATGTTCTCTAGCACCTTGCGCACCATGCGGATCCCCCTATCATGCCTGGAAGCCTCCGACACAATGTTCCACGACATTGTCCCAGGGAAGGGCGTATACCCCCTGGGCAAAATCAGCTTGGACGTCATCTTAGGAATGCCAGCAAACTTCCAGCGAGAGCGCATCAAATTCGAAGTGGTGGATTTGCCCTCGTAGTACCATTGCATCCTCGGATGTGTCGCGTTCACGAGGCTCATGGCGGTCCCACACTACGCCTACCTGCAGATGAAGATGCTAGGCCCTAATGGCATTATCACCGTTAATGGACACTTCGAGAGATCAGATAGCTGTGACAAGAAGTTCAACAGAATCTCCCAGTCTTTTGGCATGCAGGAGTAGCTGGCTAGGCTGAACAAGTCGACAAACAACAGTCTACCTCCTCCTAGTAAGCCAAACTCACCTGATCAGACCTTCGACTCATCGGTCCACACCAAGGCGGTCCAGGTCCATCCAACGGACCCGACCAAGACGGCACTCATCACCAACAACTTGAGTCCCACATAGGAACTCGCGCTTGTCGAATTCCTCCGTGAGCGCTGGGAAATCTTCACTTGGTGTCCAGCGGACATGCCCAGGGAATTCGCTGAGCACTCACTCAATGTAAATCCTGAAGCAAGACCAGTGAAGTAGACGATACATCGACGGTCGGAGCCAAGGGAAAAAGCGGTCGGTTTGGAAGTCAATAGACTCCTCAACGCTAACTTCATACGTGATATCAAGGAAAGCACCTGGGTGGCAAACCCCATACTTGTTCCCAAAAAGGACACGAATATCTTGTGGATGTGCGTGGACTTAACTTCCTTGAACAAACATTGCCCAAAGGATCACTTCCCATTGCCGCCGATCGACCAGATAATCGATTCCACCACGGGATGCGAGTGCCTCTGCTTCCTCGACGCCTACTCAGGTTACCACTAGATTCAAATGAAGGAGGAGGACCAGGAGAAAACAGCCTTCATCACGCCCTTCGGCATCTTCTGCTACACAACGATGCCCTTCGGGCTAAAGAACGCAGGGGCCACCTACCAGCGGTGTATGTAGGTCTGCCTCAAGAGCCAACTTGGCCGAAATATCAGGTCTACATCGATGACATCATCGTCAAAACTAAGGAGGAAGCCTCGTTACTTGATGACCTCCGTGAGACCTTTGATAACCTTGATCGCTACCGGATCAAGCTAAATCCAGACAAATGCACCTTTGGCGTACCGTCAAGCAACTACTCGGGTACCTCATCTCTGCGAGGGGGATCGAGGCTAACCCAAAGAAAATAAAGGCCATATTGGCCATGGAGAAACCAAAGAACATCAAAGGCGTCCAGTAGCTAGCTGGGTGAATCGTGGAACTCAGCCGATTCATCAGTCGAATGAGCGAGAAGGCACTGCCATTCTACCAGCTCCTTCTAAAAGCTGAAAAGTTCGAGTGGACGGAAGAAGCACAAGAAGCATTCGAAGACCTCAAGCGTCTACTATCCACTTCGCCGGTGTTGGTAATACCTCGAGAAAAGGAGCCCCTATTGCTATACATCTCTGCCACCAACCAGGTGGTTAGTACTGTGCTCATAGTGGAACGAGCCGAAGAAAACAAAGTCCACGGAGTACAATGCCCAGTCTACTACCTCATCGAGGTGCTCACTCCAACAAAACAACGGTACCCGCACTATCAGAAGCTAGCATATGGCATCTTCATGATAGCTCGGCAACTATGCCACTACTTCCAGGAGCACCCCATCAATGTGGTGAACGAAGCTCCACTAGGGAACATCCTCAACAACCCTGACGCCACCGGACGAGTCGCTCTTTGGGGGATAGAACTGTCTCCATGAGACATCACATACGAGAAGCGAGACGCGATCAAGTCACAAGTACTCCCGGACTTCCTCGTTCACTGGATGGAGAACCAGCTCCCCAACACACCAGACATGTCCTGTATGTGGACAATGCACTTCAACGGATCAAAACATCAAGAAGGAGCTGGTGCCGGTGTCATCCTGACATCACCACAAGGTGACAAGATGAGGTATGTTCTGCAAATGCAGTTCTGCGCCTCCAACAACAAAGCCAAATACGAGGCCTTGCTCCATGGGATGCGGATGGCCAAAGCTTGTGGCGCAACACGACTCGTCATCTACGGTGACTCTAAGCTGGTAGTGTATCAAACCATGAACCAGTGCGATGCCCTGAGCGACAACATGATCGCCTACCACAACCTCTATGACGCACTCGAAGGAGACTTTGATGGCTGCGAACTACGGCACTTTGGCCGCGAGATCAACGAAGAGGCGGATACACTCGTCAATATTGGCTCCACTTGTGCCCCGGTGCCACCTGGAGTATTCCTAGAGCAAATCTACGAACGCTCCATCAAGCCAAAGGTTCCAGAATAGCCAACCAGCACGTCAAAGGACTCGGGGGCTATGCCACCCGACGAACTCCAAATACTTGAAGATAAGGAGCAAGAGACAGGACTCGGAGGCCCCATGGAGGTCATGATGATCGAACCATCCTGGACACAACCGTACATCACATACCTGCTCAGCAAAAGGCTACCAGATGACCTGATAGATGCACGGCATATCGCACGACGATCCAAGGCTTTCTCCATCATCAACGGCGAACTATATAAGCGCAGCATCACAGGAGTCCTTCAACGATGCGTCTCCAACAGAGATAGGAGAGCCATCCTCCTCGAGATACACGAAGGCACTTGCGGCCATCATGCCAGAAGTCGCTCCCTCGTCGCTAAAGCTCTACGAGATGGATTCTATTGGCCAACGGCAATGCGCGACGCTAAGGACATCGTCCAGAGGTGTAATGCTTGCCAAAGATTCGTGGACAAACCACACGCACCTAGCGCAGAGCTTAGGCCAATACCCGTGACATGGCCCTTTGCGCAATGGGGACTCGACATGGTTGGCAAGCTGCAAAAATCTTCACCTAGAGGATACGTCTACGTCCTCGTCGTAGTCGACCAGTTCACCAAGTGGATTGAGGCCATGCCGGTGAGAAACCAATCAGGGGCCACCGCCATCAAATTCTTCGAGTCCATGATCTTCTGATTCGGGGTGCCACATAGCATCATCACCAATAACGGAACGAACTTCACCTCAAACAAATTTCAGGATTTCTGCGAAAACCTGGGAATCAACATCAGCTACGCCTTAGTAGCACATCCTCAGACCAATGGTCCAGTCAAAAAGGACAACAACCTCGTCTGCAGCAGCATCAAGAAAAGGCTCCTCAGACCACTCGAAAGAGCTACTGGGTGTTGGCCTGAGGAGCTACCATCGATACTATGGAGCCTATGCACAACTCCAAACACCGCCACAGGCTATACTCCGTTCTTCATGGTACACGGCGCCGAGGCAGTACTACCTGCAGAAGTATGATACAAAGCCCCACGGGTCATAGCATACAGTGAGGCAGAATCAACTTCTACACTCAAAGACTCTATTGACCTCCTCAATGAAGCACGCGAAATAGCAGTAGAACGATCCACGATCTACCAACAAAACCTCCGCAACTACCACAACCGAAGGCTACGCCCAAGGTCCTTCATCGAAGGAGACCTCATCCTGCGACTGAAGCAGCAAGGACACCTCAAGCTCGAGTCCCCTTGGGAGGGACCTTATGTGATTATCGAAGTAATCCCAGGTGGCGCCTACCTCCTTAAAGACATAGAAAATGGAGTTGCATACAACAACCCTTGGAACATCGCGCAGCTGCATTGTTTCTACCCTTAGATGTTTTTTACTTTACAAATAAGGCTACTCAGTCAGGCTACTTAGCCACACATTGTATCTCCTGACATTCTGCGAATAAATAAAGCTAAGTGCCTCCAACCTTGTGTATTTATTTTTAATTGCAATTACATCACTCGAGGGCTATGCCACCCTTTCTACCTCGTTACACGAATAACGCAGTAACCAGAGTAGCTGACATACTATTTATCAAACCCTTGATAAACCCAACCCAGCTGCAATGCACCTGATAGGTTGGCAAGGTGCTAAGACAAGTATGCATCAAGCTAACGAAAAGGCACTGCAGAGTACAAGCTACTCGAAAAATACACAAGCTAGCAAGCTTTACATAAAAACGGGTAACAAAAACACCCAATTCACTTATACGAACTTTACAACACCTATACATCTTTGTGCAGGTCCAAAAAATACTCTACTGGTGTAAAAGGACAACGTTGGTACGCTCCTCGAATAACTCGATGATGTCTTCGGTTGGCTGATCAACCGCCCGATAATGGGGCACCATATTCCACGCCATCCCCTCCGGTGGGGGTGGCGGTCCTGCAGCAATAGCAACCAAATCCAGACCGGGTCGATGCAGGCGCACAAGCGCTAGTGCAGCCTTGGCACCCGCGACTAACTGCTGACGCACGCCCTCGCGAACTGCACCGGCATCCTAGAACTTCTTCAACAGAGCTAACAAGCTTGACAGTACAACGTCCAAGGGGGACATTGCCTGAAAGATGTGCTTCAGGCATGACTACACCTTCTTCAAATAAAGCAGCACCTATGACAAACAATCCTGCAATGTCGCCAATGCGACTGTGCGATCCTGATCAACCCAAAAGTACCTACTAGCTTCCAGCTCTCCTAGGTCAAGAAGTTTAGCTGAATGGCAACTCGGTCTCTCTCTTCCTGTGAAAGGCGAGTACTAACAACTACAAAGAGCAGTAAAAAGCATAAGGGCAAATCGCCGCCACAAGTGGCTAGAAAAGGAGAAGAAACTAGGGAAACTAACACTTCAATTGCTCATTCAGCTGAGCCACCTCGCCCAGAAGATATTTCTCACATTCACTGGCTTTTTCGGCCTCCAATCTCTCGCTCCAAGTGTTTTATGCGATCACGCAATCGAGACAGCAGCGACAATTCCTCCACCTTTGAACGTGGTTACACCACAGATTCATCGATGGGAGGTGTGTCAGACGGATCACTCGAAGGACTCTATCCAAGCAAAGGAGCAGACAGATAAGACCAACCATTCAAAATAACACCAATATTAAAAGCATCGAGTTTAGCAAGTTTCAAAGGGGCACCCCCACAAGCACAACACAAGTCAAAGAAGTCTAGAAGAAGCTAGAATATTACAAAAGGATGACAAAGGGACAGCCTACAGCTACACATTGGCACTCGGGGGCTTCCTCGAGTCAGTGGCAGCCTCCGACACTGCAGCCTTTTTGGTTATAGCCCCTGATGTTGTGGCTTTTGCCGTCTTCGACCGCTTTAGCTCTATCGAGTACTTTGTGAGTGTATCAATGAGCCGAGGCCCATATTTATGAAAACGAGTGGCAAAGGGAGCAAACACTACCTGCTGGCCATCTGCAGTAACCGGCATCGCCGTGGAGACCGTGCTAGGGTTCAGATTAACACCATGGGCTTGCGCCATCGCAAGTCCCATGGTAGCTCTGAGCCCCTCTGTGCATTCTTGAAATCCATGGGAACGCCTCCAACGAAGGACTCCACCAAGCCATCAAGATCTTCGATAAGCTCGGCCTTGGGGACCATCTTCTCTCGAAGACGCCCAAGTGTACCCTTGGCCTTCTGAAGGGAATCCTTGGGGGAGATGTTGCGGTCTTCGACTGTAGCTATAGCACCGGCCAAAGCATCCTAGCAAGCCAGAGCTTGAGCGTCGAAGCTCACACCAGCAGCATCTACAGAAGACACAGATGAGCATAGCCAAACACAGGCAAATATAGAGCAAAGCACCGATGCAACATCATATCTGAGAGTGCCTCAGCAATAGAGAGAAGTTGATCCACGAACACCTTCTACCTGTCAGCTATAGCGGCAAGCAGGTCCTCCTCGCGCTTCTTTGACTCCTGGATGGAGCGTTCAAAGGCTTCAAGTGCCTCGTCGTGTTTCTTCTCTACTGCGGCAAGACCCTTCTGGAGGGAATTGATGCTATGGAGGATCTCATTGTTCTCACCTACAAAGGAAGATAGAAAAACTTAAGCTCGATGTTTTTTTTACCAACAGTACAGAGATAAAGAGTGCAAGTTCACCTTCGAATGCGTGATGCTGGGTCTCCATCAAGGCATGCTGACGGCCCAAGGATGTAATCTTTTCGGCGAGGCGAATTGATTCCTTCAGGACACACTGCAAAAAGAGAAGCATTAGCACCAACCTAATTTCGAATGGCATAGTCAAGAAAACTTACATGCTCCTCCAGGGACACCGAAGTCTCCTTCTGCGTAGACGTCCGGGCAACCATCCCGTTCCCTTGTGTGGGAGGAACTCGAAGAATTGGCACCGGAGGTGGCCGCCACCTAGGGAGAGTGAGACCGCTCTGCCACATCCTTATCTTTGGAGTCCACGACTCCTATCTCCTTCACGAAGCAGCAATCATCGGATGACGACGATGTAGTTTTGCTACAAAAAAACATACGAAACAACTTTAGAGGAAAAGATTTCAGGACATAAGGTCAAACTAGCAGAAGCACAAAACTTACCTGTCGAAGTCTTCAAGGTTGAAAGAGTCCTCCGACGCCTCCTTTAGTGTCCTCAGCTTCTTCCATGAAGGAGGAGCCACGATGCTCACAGGCACCGCAGGGATTGGATCCTCCATCTCAGTCAAAGGACCATCCGGCATCGTCGACGAAGAAGCGTCTGAGTCCTTGCTTCGAGAGCATTCGCAAGTTCCGTTCTTGCTGGACTCGGGGGTTTCCTGCTCTTCAGCGATGGGTATGGTGGAACCCGACTCGTCCTCCTCCTCCGCTTCACTAGGGATTACTCCCTCTGGCTGAGGAGGCAGAACAGTAGCCACTTTCTAGTCATGGCACAAGAGGTAGTGTCAGTATAAAGAAAACCTAGCAGGCAATCGAAAAACAAGAAGAGATAAAGAAAGAACGCTACCTTAGGCGGAGGCCGACTCGCGTAGAACGGAGGCACGGCTGAGTCACCAGGGAGTTTATCCTTGGCTATGAACTTGGTCAGCATCCGAAACCTCTTGTCTACTTCACCCGAAGAAATATTTTCCCGGGAGATGCGGGTGACGTCTTTAAGACCGGTCCAGCAGCACATCAGATGCGCCCTAGCTTGCAGCGGCTGCACTCAACGACGCATCCAGGTGTGAATGAGGTCTGCGCCGCCCACTTCCTTCCCTCGGATGAGTTAAAGATCGCAGACCTGCTTGTACAAAACCTCAGTTTCTTCGGCTTCACCGGGCATCATCGTGTTCTTCCATGACCTCCTCCTTTTGCACTCCGCCTTTGGATCAAAAGGTGCGAGCCCGAAGAGTTCGTCGTCGGCCTTCTGGTCGCGGATGTAGAACCATTTCTCCCTCCATCCTTGGACGGATACATTAAAATTGAGGGAGAAATATTGGACATTGGAGTCTACATGGATCCTGCAGCCTCCTATATCATAGACTACCGACCCGGAGCCCGACCGCCGCTTCAATTTGAAGAGCTTTTTGAAAAGACCAAAGTGTGGCTCGATTCTGAGCCAGCACTCACAAAGTGTGATGTAGCAGGCAATGTGGAGAATGGAATTGGGAGTCAACTAATGGAGTTGGAGCCTGTAGAAGCAAAGTAACCCCCGCACAAACTTGTGGAGGGGGAGAGAGAGGCCCTAAATGACAAAAGCGAGATATAGCACACGAAATCCGGCAGGGGGATCGGGCATTACCTCGTCGCCGGGCATTTGGCAATCAGCTTTAGTGGTCGGAAGACTGCCATCCTGGCACCAGTTGAAGATCTCTGTCTCCTTTATGGCGGACCGCCGCCACGTTCCATTGGTGACGCGCATGCTCGCACCCTTCTTCTTGGCAGCTGCAGTAGTAGTACCGGAGCGTGTAACGGCGACGACCTTCTTCTTGGCCGCAACAGTGGTGGCCACAGATCTAGCGGCGGAAGCACCCTTCTTCTTCCCCATCTTTCGCTTGCGGTGGGAGCGCAGAAAGTAGCTCACGGAGGTTTTGAGGCCGTCCAATGTAGCAATGGAGGCGCGAGCAATGGAATAGCAGTGGGCAGCAATGGAGGCAGCGCGCAAGGGAGAAGATGAATTGTGGGGAAAATTACTACACAGACATCACTACTTAACCTTAGCACAGATGCAATCCAACGGCCAGAAGCGCACCAACCAGACGCGTGGCGCAAATCAAGGTGGACGTGTGGTGATGCAATCGGTGAACCCTCACCCCACTTTTCCCATTACGCGCGAGAATCGAGGAGACGCAGTTAACACCGAAGATTACGCACGCCTGGTCAAATCCAAGTCAAAAATGGAGTCCCACCTTCGTCACGTCCCGTCCAAACCGCTCACATGGGCAAATGAGGTCATCTCATCGTTAGCACTAACATCATCCACTCCAGCAGGAGCATCTTCCGACTAATCTAGTCCTCACTCGACTCTACGACTCGATTAAGCACTCGGGGGCTACTCCTAACAGGAGCGCTGGCCGTGCACCCAAAAACTTCATGGACATGGAAACATCTCGATAAGGTAATTGCACTTAAACCCCTCATTTGAATCAATGATTCGATTGTGGACTCGGGGGCTACTCCCATAGGGAGCACTGAAAGTATATTCAGCTGAAACAAGCAAAAGACGATAGTAGTCGAAAACATTCATAGTCCCTACTCGAGTCTATGACTTGAATAGGCACTCGGCGGCTACTCCCATAGGGAGCGCTGGCCGTGCACCCTATGATTTTATTTTACTAAATTTGTGTTGACTACGTCCACACTTGAAAGCATTGGCGACTTCACCTCATATTTTACCCGCAAGGAGACTGTGTCTCCTAGGCCACCCGAATCATCTCCGTGATGACAAAATTCGAATGCCACGCTCACAGCATGAAGATAAGACCTGAAAAAGGCCTGGCAACACACTTGCTGCGCTCTACCAGAAATAATCTGTGCCTATAGGTACGATGAAATAAGCCTTGACGGATGCGTCGAGTGCTCACACTTATATACTGGAATTTGATTCTGTAAGACCTCCATGGCACGAGTCAAATTACACTAGCACTTTTCTGAATTCGAGTCCGGTGACTCGAGTTTGAGTAGATTGTGTTGTTTTGCCCTAAGGCGGTTAACTGATCCCGATACATCGGATGAATCATGCACGTCTATCGACAATCCCTATGTCATAAATTAAAGCACCCGATAACATATTTGGCTATGCACTCGAAGGTTTCATAGTCTCCACTTGAATCTGTGATTCGACCGGACACTCGAAGGCTACTGACGTGGGCATACCCTACAGATACTCGTGATCAGCATATACGGTCTAGCCTAAAAGAAGCTCACCACGTTGTTAAGGCCCAGTCGAATTTCGGGTGGCCTAGAAGACTTCGACTCCTTGTAGAACACGGCAAAGTACAAGATAGAAGTTTAAAGGGAAACCCTAATATGTAACCGACTCGGCCTACTATCCCGAGACCTAGCCTATTGATTAGTGCATATTTGCATCATGTTTTATATTATTCTTTTTCACTGTAGATGTAGGATCTTGGTATTTTACGGCGCTCGAGTGCATGTTTTATGTCTGTTTTCACCAGGATCAGGACAAATGATGGATACAATGGACACAATTCTTGGAGCAGTTGTACTAAGGAGAAAAGGAGCCAAAAACAACGTAAACCGTTTATTTGGGAAATATCAATAATACCAGAAGAAAACCTGAAGCGATTAAAGGAGACAGACGGTTTAATGACCAACTATTCGACGGGAATAAATTTTCCGGCCGTATAATTGGCGCCACCTCCGCCTCCTCAAACAGTTTCACCCCGTGCAACTGGATCAGGGAGACGACATACAAAACATCCAGAAATCACCGAAACCTCATCTCCGGAAGGCATCTGGAGGGGGAACTTGCCCAAGGGATCCATCTTCGCCCTACGCAGATCTGGGAGGCCAAGGCATCGATCTTCATCTTCATAAACCTCTGCACCACCATCATCTCCATCCATCCCATCTTCATCCCATCTAGATCTTGTTGTAATTTCCGTACTTGTTATGGATTTATACAAGAACTATTCATTTACAATTGTTTACATTACCATTGCCATGATGATGGCCTCCATGTCTGAGTAGATCTCTAGTTCTTGGGGAGATGGAGAAACCCTAGCACATGACTGAGATAAGATAGAGATTATTATGTTATACATCATTATGTGTATGTGTTAATTGTCTTCATCTTGATGTTGGGAGTTATGCACCTCCTTAATATTTGCCTCTCATGGGGACTCGATGAAGGAGATTACTTGTTGGTAGACGGAGGGATGATAGCACTTACTGTGACTATAAAGCTGTTGTCATTCTTTACGTACCGACTTGGGAAATCAAGGAGAACTCATAAAGCCATGTCCATGCCACGGGAGAAATCCCTTAATAGCGGGATAATATGATTGATGTTGTTTATCTATCAGTTGTGGTTATGAAGGATGATGTGAGCAATGGTTGCTGCCTATTTGTCCATATATGGAGCTCCTCCCACATATATACATATCATGAGAATATTCATTATAATAATCTTGATTGCTTAGTCTAAATTTCTAGTGGTGTGTCCACTACTCCCTGAGAACGCCTTTTTCCCTATTGCAGTTCCAAGTTCTTTTACACACGCGATTCTTACTTTCTGCATTAAGTTTTACTTTACTTTAAATTGGCTCATTCAACCAAAACCCAAAAACAACTCTACTTTTCTTGCACCTTAAAGTTATTCCTTAAGTACTTCATTTAGTTTTAGGGAAAAGCATTTTAGTCTTTCGCCTACTGCTCCCTAAGGGATCGATATCTTTATTTCAAAACTAGCTACAAATGATTTGTGCACTTGCAGTCATCAAGCTATTTTCTGGCGCCGTTGTCGGGGAGCTTAGCGCTATAAGACACTTTACTTTTAGTTATTTACTTTCATTGTACTAAATTTTTATTTAAGTTGCAGGACCACAACAATGGACAATACTCAACATTTATCCACTTGAGGCAGTAAGGAATATGGGTTCGCCCATGGACGCTTTTATAACTATTAATAAAAGCATAAATCCGGATGGAATTGAGATCCACCCTTTATTATTTGAACTATTGTACTCTAAGAAATTTGCCGGAACCAATGAAGAGAGTCCATATGGACACTTACAATTCTTTGAAGACATTCTCAGTTCCTTTATATTCGATGATTGTAACCTTGATATGGTTAAAACCCAGTTGTTTAGACAAACTCTCTCTAATAATGTTTGCGACTGGTATAGATATTTTTGTGCAGAAGCACCGAGGACTTGGACGGAATTGACAACCAAATTCCTATCAAAATATTACTCAGAAAGCAAAGCTCACAGGATGAGAGGTATTATTATCAGTTTCAAAAATAATCCTGGTGAGGGTTTGTATGAAGGATATCTAAGGTACAAAAGCTACCTAGATAATTGCCCCATCATCGTTTGCCTAATTGGTTAATCACTCACACTTTTAATGGAGGGCTTAATATTGAAAATAGAATGAATCTAGACACTACTTCTAATGGGAGTTTTCTATCTTATACCTATGATGAAGCTTGGAAAGTAATAATAAAAATGTGGGAGGCAACAGAAAATCTTAAAAATGAGGAGAACATTACAAATAGTTCTTATGAATATGCTTGTGTTAACGATTTTCTTGCAGATGAAAGGACTTGTGCAATGATTAAAACCCTCGGTATTGATTCTTACTCAGTAAAGAAAATTATTGAGAAATATGCAGGGCATTTGCAGGTACCTACAGAATGGGAACCCCATAAACCCCTCGAAGAAAAGAAGCGTGCAAGAGCGCTAATGGAAGAGTTCTTCTCAGTACCTATTCAATAGATCATCAAGAAAAGTAAAAAATAGGAAGAACAAGTAAATAAGAGATCGAAGAAACCAGAAAAGAACCCCGAAGCTACCAATATAGATAATCTTATATTAAAGGATCTTATGGAAGCATGAATAGTGGATGATGAAGTGGTTATGCCAGACCTTGAAACTTCAGAGTTCGTCGAAGGTAAAGTACGAGGTAACGGAACCCCTAAACCTATGACTCCTATATACTGTTGAGAAACTTTATTATATGGAATTTGTGAGCCGATTTCCACTATAAATATTATGCCTTCATCACTTTATGGGGAACTTCGCTACAATTAAAATAATCCAGATGTGGAACCGGTAGACACTACTATTAAATTATCTAATAGGACCAATATAAAACCGTAAGGTGTAATCAGAAATATCTATGTGTTTATTGGATCACTCATGTACCCCCTTGATTTTCATATTATTGATATGCCTCGAGATTCTTTTTGTCCTATTCTTTTAGGCAGACCTTTTGTTTCCATAACCAAAGCTCGAGTTGATAATAAGGAGACTATCTCACTGATGTTTGGAGAAGAGCAAATGACATTCCACTTTGCCAAACTAAAGAAGAGGCCATATGAAGTGGAAGATATCAAGGAAGAGAAAACGATTTCCGAGCTGGCGGCAATTCATTTCAGTACTCCACAAGATGAATTAGAGAGGAGCCTAATTAATTGGGAGGAAGCACCGGATGATGAGGAGAGAGAAGATATGGATGATTGCCTTGATTCTGTTCTGTAAGCACAAAATCCACATGACTATGAAGAACTGGTAAGAAAGGAGACGAAGAGCCTCCACCAATTGAATTGAAATAACTTCCAAACAATATGAGGTATGAGTTTTTAGATAATGAAAATAAATGTCCTGTTATTATTAGCAAAAAATTATCAGAAAATGAAACAACTCATTTCGGTCTTGGTTAAGCATCGTGAAGCCTTCGGATATACTCTAAGTGATATTAAAGGAATAGGTCCATTTATTATAACACATAAGATTACCATGCTTGATGATGCTGAACTTGTAGTGGATACACAAAGAAGGCTTAATTCAAAAATGAAGAAAGTAGTAAGAAAAGAGGTTATACGCTTATTAGATGCTGGCATAATATATCCTATTTCTGATAGTAACTCGGTTAGCCCAGCTCATTGCATACCAAGACAAGGTGGTCTTGATGCTGCTATGAATGAGGATAGTGAGCTAGTTCCTGTAAGGCCTATTGTTGGATATCGTATGTGCATTGATTTTAGGAAGCTAAACCACGAGACATAGAAAAATCATAACCCTATACCATTCATGGATAAAATTTAGAAAGACTTAGTAATAATTCTTATTTCTATTTTCTTGATGGTTATTCCGGATATTCTCAAATTTCCATACAACCAGAAGATCAAGAGAAAAAAACTTTCACTTGCCCTTATGGCACATATGCTTATAGATTAATTATGTTTGGCTTATGTAACGCAGCGGCAACTTTTCAAGAATGTGTTTTAAAAATCTTTGATGATTTTGTTGACAAGACTATTTTCAACACCCGGATTTTTAATCCCAGATGCCTGTTATGCCATACATCGCAATCCCAGGATTACCATTTTTGCGAGACATAACAGATTGGATATCATAGCATATCATCCGTTACAAACCATAATAAGGTCTTACACAAACAAAGGATCTCATGATCCAGTTTTAACACAAACAAGCAGCGGAATAATAAGCGTAGCAGTGGGCTTCATCTTTAGTGTCACAAGCAATGCTGACGATGGGAGATGATCCTAGTTGTCGTAGTCGTCCTGCTGTCCATCTTCCTGATAGTCCTCCTCATAGTCTGGCCACAGGAATAGCCAGGGACAAAGCCATGAGTACTCTTTAAGTACTCGTAAACTATCACTAACAAGTAAGGTAGTTCTAGTAGGAATCCTAAGCTCTAAGTTTATTTGCAGAAAGCCAGGTTTATCTAAACTGAGTTGAGAAGTAAAAAAACTAAATGAATGTTCTAAATCACCTTAAGTTGGGAACCTAGTTTTCATATTCATAACCCCATTGTGGTCAAGTCAAAATCATAGATCACTTCACAAGTCATTTTGAAAACATCTGACGACGGAACAGTATGGCCACTCTAACTGTCCATGACAGCGGACGCAGCTATTCGAATAGTTTGACACTCTACAGAGGTGGTACACTTTCAACACAAAATTCGATACATCCGTCAGGGATAACCCTGAATCATCATATTTAGTATGCGGATAATCAATCATAACCTTTCCTTTACACACTCTAGTATAAGCACCTCTCCTATGAGCTTGGCCTCCCAGCCATGGCCATCTGCCATCTTGGGCACTACATAGGTGGACATCATCAAGAGGTAGCCTCATCTCAAAGCTCTTCTGCGAGGGAACCCGTACTAATGCATATAAACTTCCAGCTAAGCCTTACCCAATTCAGGTATTGTGGTTGTATGGTAAAATTGGAATGGTATCGCATCCGAACCCAACCATCAGTTTTTATAAAGGGCTAAGGCTCATGCCTCAACATTTTCATCATCAAATCCATTTGTGTTTCTCAACACATGTCAAAACATTTCAATAGAATGACTCATCATTCCAAGGTTTTCATAATCATTTTCACCAAGTATTCCCATCTAAAGTGATCAAGTTTTATGCTTAGCACTAGCCACTAAGTTAAGAGTGTTCACTAATGAGGGATGCTAATCTCAATCTCATGTCATAGAATGACATCTAGTATAGGCCTAGTTTTATACTCTTTATGTTATCTATACTATCTTCAAAAACTCACAAAGCATTAACTAAAAGTAAAGAACTTTGGTAAAGCAAAATAGTAAAGCTTGCAAGTAAAACTTGGGATGGGTATAACCAAAGGTATATAAACAAAGCATGCCTAATTCATCTTGCTTGGGTTAATCTTGCAATTAGTGATGGCTTGGCTTGATTGGTGCAGTGATTAAAGTTTTCTTCGTCTTCTTCGGGGTAGAACTCCTCCTCGTATCCTTGGTCGGTACTATCGTCTATAAATGAATACGGCGTACACAATCACCAAACAATACTTAACTAAGTCTATTTAGCACACTAAGGCTCACACTTGATGATCTAGCATCATCACAATCATCACATGAAATAAAGAACTAGTTTTATTTAGTTTATTTGAGAAAAGTAATTTCTACTCATTGGAATTAATTAAGATTTAATATTCTCCAATTAAAATATGGGATCATGTGAACACATGTCATCACCACATATTCTAATACATGGGAATGTGATTTAAAGGGTTGGTCACATTTTATAAACTTTAAGATTATTATTTAATAGATTTAAAGTGACTATAAGTGCCCTAATAGCATTCTTTTGGTACTAGTCCAATGTCATAGCATAGAAACCTAAATATTTTTACATATTCAGATAGGTATTGTCAAATGTGATTTTTGAGAGTTGGAATCAACTCAAAAGCTATTATGGTTGATTTTTGAAAAATGTTTGAAGTTGCAAAAGTCTCTGTCTTATTATTTTTACTATAGATTATCTCTAACTCCAAATGATTTAAATCCAACGGGCTTGGATAGATAATTTAATTTCCCTTCTAGAAAAATTTGAATCATGCAATTTGGTTAAGTGAAACACTCTGAATTGATTTTTGAATCTAGGGACAGAAGCTAGTTTAAACTAAAAAGGAAAAATCATACTTGAATTTTCAGGCCTAGGCAGGAAAGCTAAACGGGCCGACCCAACTGCACAGCGCAACATAGCGCGCGGCTGACAGAGGGGGTCCACTGGTCAGTGACTCACTCTACGCGAAACGGTATCTTTCAATCTGGGTGCTACGATCTAATTATAATACAACGGTTGAGGGTCGTCGTCAACGACGAACAGCTCTAGCGACGAGCTAAACCTAACGCGGCGTTGGGGGTCTCTCGGGGCTCACCTAGGCTCCAGCTAGGCTCGACGACAGGGGCAAATGACTTGGTAGACGACAGCGAGGCGAGGCGTGATCACGGCAGGGCTCAGGGTGGTCGGAATCGATAGCGCCCTTCTCCTCTAGCAGCGGAGGACTCCAGTGCAATTCCGGCACGGTGGTGCTCTCCTTGATCCAGCGAGAAGTGGGGAACGTCGGTGAGGAGTGGGGAGTCGAATGGTGTGAGGAATGGAGGCTGGGGTGGCCTTCTTTTATAGCTCCGCGAGGGGACCGAGCGGTGCGGCGGTGAGCTCGACGGTGGCGTCACTACAGGTAGCTAACGGCATGGGCGAGGGTGTAGGACGATGCGGTGCTCCCTGGCGGTTCTCACGGACTTAATGGCGCGATGTGGGGCAACTTGGTTTGGTCTGGCGCGTGCGGCACTGGCGAGGCGGTGGTGTTCTTGGCGCGGCGCCGCGAAGTCGGCGCGTAACAGGTGTCTGCCGGGGTGGGGTGATCATGGCGAGGTTACGCATGCGCGGTGAGGGCAAGGCGCGAGTTGGCGGGATGGTCGGGCACTGGCTTGCGGCGCCTGGACACGGGTGCAGAAGGTGGTGTGCAGCTGGTAGTGTGGTCCACGGCCCTACTGGGCCTGGACAGGTAGTGGAGGTAGGGTGCGGCGAGGCTAGTGGACATCCTGGATGGGTGCGGGGCTGTCTGGTGCGAGCTGGTCATGGTCAGCCGGCGATGACCACAAACCGGAAGCGCTCCACTGTGTCAGCGGTGCAGGGCGAGCTGGTCTGGGGCTGGGTTAGGCTTAGGGGAGACATGGAAGTATCTAGGGGACCATTTGGTCGATGATCACTGTAACACCCCAAAGATTAAGGCTAGACAAATCCCAGACCTCTGTCTGATATAAGCCTAACCTAAATCTCAGAAGCATACAGAGAGAATCGATACCATTAAAGTGACCCTACGACACAAAAATTATTACAACAAGCTCATAACTGGGCAAAGAACCAAAATATTACAAGCAGAGGTCACTGACCACATACATCAAACAACGGAAGGAAAATTATGCTATTAAGTATAGCAAACTTAACAAATGGCCTAAGAGGCCTAAAGCATAACGATGACATACCAATCCATAGATTCCAGGCTGCCGACTAGGAACCCCAAGCTACTCGTCAATGTCGATGCCGTAAAGAACTCATCTCTGATGGTAACACTTACCTGCTGCAAAAGTATCAACAAAGCAAGGTTGCGTACAGGGTGTACTCCGCAAGACTTATGGCTGGTAGGGTTCATTTTGCATAAAGCTAACTTTCTTTGTAAAAGAGGTAGGAGAAGCTCGACTAAATAGATCATTTTAAAAGGGGATAAGAAAGCGACATCTCTATCTTTGATCTTCTTTTAATAGCCACCGAAACTTTATCAGCTGAACCTACCAACTAGGATCACCCCCTTGATTCCCTGAGGAAGCATCCTTAAGCACACCTCACATCTCTTGTCAAGTTTTACGATTAGGTTAAAGTTCTCTATGATCATCACGTCCATTCCCAAGTCGTCCATAACCATGGACATGGCTTTTTGAAAAGATTATTAACCCTGCAGGGGTGCACAACTTTACCCACATGTACCAACCGACTCTTAATGCCACTATAGATTATCCCTCTTCCTTGGAAGGCCGGCAGAGGGTGGTTGGCCACGACCTTTACCTTGCGTTCGCCGAGACCATGAGTCACGCCCTAAGGAGATGCCGTCGTAACGGGTCAAGTCCCGAAGTCGGTCCCTAGAGATGTGAACAGGGTTTGATATTACGGAGGCCGTGCCTCTCCCATTCCCTGCCACGCTTACCTACCTATATGAATGCACCTCCTCCACCACCTTTGACAACAACCAGAATGTATATGTCAAATGGAATGCCTGAACTATGTGACTCATGGAATCTACTAGGCAAGTTAGTTGGTCGAGGGGGTTTCTAGGCCCCCGTGTGGCTGTACGCTCGTCTTGGTTCAAGAGGCAAGAACGCAGGTCCTAGTGGTGGCAAGTATGGGACTACAAAAACCACAACCCTACATGGCCTCCGTTACAAGCCTTAGCATGTTTAACTTTCATCTCTGATCATGCCACGTCATCCTGTCATACTATGTTCATTCGCAGCTCTGATTCATCAACCGGATGGATCAGCAGTAATAGCTAAGCTTGGCTAAGCACAACAGACATATACAGCTCTAGCGAAGCTCATAAGCCAAACCCTAGTTATGCTAGGAGTAGTGGATCAGGGAATATAGGCTACAAAGGGGAACATGCATCAGATACACTCTATCTATCGATAAAAGACTTTAGATTCGTATGCACATGGCAAGAATGAAATACTTTAAAACCATAGAATTATATCATGTGTGGGGTTTTGCTTGCCTTTGCCTATTGATACTCAACTAAGTAGATCTTCAGGGTTCATCTGATTGGCATCATTCGTCGATATCCTTCGATGGTGTTGATCTTGGTCTTCGATCTTGATCTTGATATTGTATTCTACCGGGAGGAGGCAAACACCAGAAAGAAAGGGGGAAACAATCAACACATGGCATATGTACAATGCTCAAGCAAGTATGATGATCTGACAAGTTAAATTGTATTATAATGAAACCCTAATGCATGCTTGGCAAATTAAATGGGGTCCGAGGGATCCAAACCCTAATTCGGAGAAACCCCGAATGCATATGAGAGGGGTTATTTTGTTCTTCTAATTAAACTTGTCATTTAAGTTTCTTAACAATGCATGAGTATGAGTCTATTGTGTAGATCTTATTTTTCTGAACATTTTGATATATTATACATATTTTTCTGATTTAAAATGAATTAGTTATGAATATTGGAGTATTTAATCAATTTCTAAAATTCCTGAAAATAATTAAACTGGATTATTGCATCAGCATTGCGTTAGCACAGAAACTTAACACTTTTATACAGGGGCAGGCTCTAGCCTCTGTGACTGACTGCTGGGCCCGAGGCCACATCAGCATCCACGTCGGCGGGACGGGACCCACCCGCGTTGACTGGGAGTTGACCCGCGCGCTGATGTCAGGATGACATCGGCGTGACGTCACCATGGGCAGCACCTCCCAGATCGACGTCGGGGATGGCGAAGGAGGGCGAGCGGGGCTACGTGTGCGGTTGTGTTAGACTCGCCTCGTCAGGGGCGACCTCAAGGTGGTGGCGCCGCCCTGATTTGATAGCTGGAGCAGTGAGCACGATGGCGTGCGGCGGCGGACAACGACGGTGACTGACGCGGGGACAATACAGAGAGAGAGGGGAGGCTAGGAGGGGTACCTGAGCACCAGGTGCTCACCAGGAGGCCGATGGCAGGCTCGGTGAAGCAGGGGGAGGTCGGATGGCGGTGATTTGACGATGACTACTGTGGCGGCCGTCGAGGTTTGGAGCTCGATTCCGTGCAGGGAGCGGCTCGCGGGCTTGCGTGCGTTAGCGAGGAGAGAGAGGGGGGATGAGGCGCTTCTTAGGGGATGCACGGCGAGGCTTCAAGCGGCACGGAGCAGCGGCGACTGGTGGTTTTCCGGTGGATAGGGTTTCGGCCTCGCGGTGGGGAGCGAGAGAGAGCTACAGGGGGAAGAGAGAGGATGAGGACTAGGGAGGAGAGGCGTGCTCGGGGTCTCTTCTGCTGGTCGTCGAGTCTAGGGCGACAGTGACAACGTGGCCATCGACAAACCAAGCGCCGGCAGCGAGCTGCTTCCATCATCGACAAAGACAACGGATCAAAGGTGTACTGGGCTGGCTTGGGCCAGCTATCACAGCAGCTGTTGGTGCGTTGCGAAAGAAGAGAGGCAAGGAGAGATGGGCCAACTAGGTTGCGGCCTGCTTGAGCTCTAGCTCTGTTTTTATTTTCCAAAAGCTTTTCATTTTTCTTTTCTCTTTTGTAATTTCAAATTCATTTCTGTTTTGAACATTTTGAAAATACCAGAGGCTTTGTAAATTTATAGAAATATTGCAGGGGCCCTTATAATCCATTTGGGCTCCAATAATTTTGGTACTTTTCGAAATTCAAAACATTTTAAATTGATTTGAGAGAGGGAAAATAGGATTTAGGGTTTTACTTTCTTTGTATTGCATGCATTTTTTAAAGATGATGTTCATGAATGCACAATCAACCCTAATTATGATTTAACTAAAACTAGGGTGTTACAATCACTGTACAGAACAGTGAAGTTAGGCTAGAGCTTATTATGTGCATGCCAAGTGTTTGTGTTAATGGCTGCATGAAAAGAAGTTTGGAATTTTTGATTCAAATTTTTTGAGTGAACTTGCATTAAGCTTGAGAGTCTAGGTTTGCTGGGAGACTCAAAGTGAATTGATTTGGTAGGTTTCTGAAAAAGTGGGATCTTAACACATACACTTGATTCAATTTTCAAATGTCCTTTAAATGTATTTGCTAGATGTTTTTGTAAGTTTGTAAAGTGGGCCTTGATACACTTTTACTTGGTCTAGCAAGCGGTGAAAAGAAATAGAATTGCTTATGTTAGAAATTCTCCTCTAGGAACACCTAAAGTGGCCAAGTGGTTTAAAATGGTCAAAATGACCATTTGCATTATTTATTCTTATTTGATTTCTTTCTCTTTTGATTTTGCTTGTAAATGGTCTAGATGATGTGGCATTCACCTTTAAACCATTTCACAACATTTAGAACAATCAAGCATGGCATATACACTCAATTCTAGACATATGCATTCATATCCATTTTTCTTAATAAAAGTTTTTGTTAACCCTAAATTGGGTGATTAGGAACTTGATAACCTTGATTATAGTTTTAGGGTGTTACAAACCTTCCCTCCTTAAACAAAATCTCGTCCCGAGATTTAAGAAAAACTAGGAACTAAAGAGATCTAGGAACTCAGTCCTAATATAATCTTCTCGCTCCTAGGTAGCTTCTTCTTCGGTATGGTTACTCCACTAGATCTTGAGAAATTTGATACTCCAGGTTCTGGTGGTTCTGAAAGCTTCTTCCAAGTTATGAATGGGTACTTCACGATACGTCAGATCCTTGTTGATATCAATGGCTCGGTGATCAATGTTCTTGAACACTTCGGTCTTCTCCGGAACTTCTAAGCATTTGCGAAGTAACGAGATATGGAACACGTTATGGATGGCTGGCATCTCTTCTGGCAGTTCCAGTTGATAAGATACTTCTCCTCGACGATTCAGAACCTTGAAGGGTCCAATATATCCGGGGGCTTACTTTCCTTTCAGCTGAAAGCGCTGCATTCCCTTCAAAGGCTACACTTTGAGATACACAAAATCTCCGACATTGAAAGTCAGGTCTCTACATCTCTTGTCAGCATAACTCTTCTGTCGGGATTGGGCGGTCTTGAGGTGCTCACGGACTTTGTGAACCTTCTCTTCGGCTTCTCGTAGGATGTCGGGTCCGAAAATCTGACTCTCTCCTACTTGCGACCAATTCAAAGGGGTACGGCACTTCCTTCCATATAAGAACTCAAATGGGGCCATTTGCAAAATGGCTTGATAACTGTTGTTGTATGAGAATTCTGCAAAAGGCAGACAATCTTCCCATTTTAATCCATACTCTAGAACACAAGCTCTCAACATATCTTCTAAGATTTAGTTGACTCTTTTAGTCTATCCATCGGTTTGCGGGTGATAAGTTGTGCTGAAATTTAACTTGGTTCCTAATCCTTCTTAGACTTTCTGCCAAAATCTTGAGGTAAATTGGGTTCCTCGATCTGACACTATGGTCTTGGGGTTCCATGCAAACTGACAGTTCTAGCAATGTATAGCTCTGCTAGCTTCGAACTCTGGTAGGTTGTCTTGATAGGTATGAAATGGGCTACCTTGGACAGTCTATCAACTATGACCTAGATAGAGTCATTTCCCCTACTAGAAGTAGGCAAACCGGTGATAAAGTCCATTCCATGGAATCCCATTTCCATTCTAGAATCTGCGGGTCTCTGATGTTCCGCTTTGACTCTCTGACAGATATCACACTTGGTTATGTACCATCCGATTTCTCTTTTCATCTTGTGCCACCAAAATTGCTCCTTCAAATCTTGATACATCTTTGTTCATCCGGGGTGGACAGAATAAAGAGTATCATGAGCTTCTTGCATGATAACTTGCTTCAGCTCCGAATCTGCTGGCACACAGATACTTCCTTTGTACCACAAAACTCCTTCATGATCTTCGGTGAATCTAGGTACCTTTCCTATACCAATACGACGTTTGATTCCATCGATACTTGCATTTCCCTTCTGGGCTTCCTTGATCTGACTGATCAACGTGGGTTGAAGTTCAATGCTAGCTAAAAATCCTTTGCTAACTATCTCCGTTCTAAACTGCTCCAACTCCTCATGCAAACTTGGTTGGGCTTCTTTAATCATGGTGTTTAATCTACACGGCAATCTGCTAAGAGCATCCGCTACCACATTGGCTTTGCCGGGGTGATAGTGAATGTCAAGGTCATAATCCTTGATTAACTCTATCCATCTCCTTTGCCTCATATTCAGCTCCTTCTGGGTGAAAATATACTTCAACTCTTGTGATCCGAATAAATCTCACAATGATTACCCATAAGATAATGACGCCATGTCTTCAAGGCTAAAACTACAGCTGCTGGTTCAAGATCATGGGTAGGGTAGTTCTGCTCGTGTTGCTTCAGTTGTCTATACAGATATGCTATGACTTTGCCTTCTTCCATCAACACACATCCGAGACCATCTTGAATGCATCACAATACACATCAAAAGGCTTCTTGATATCTGGCATAATCAATATTGGGGCTGAAATTAATCTCTTGTTGAGTTCTTAGAAACTTGCTTCACATTTGTCGGTCCATTCAAACTTCTTATCTTTCTTCAACAGTTGGGTCATCGGTCTTGCGATGCTTGAAAATCCCTCAACGAACTTGCGGTAATATCCCGCTAATCCGAGAAATACACGGACTTGGGTTTGAGTGGTTGGGGCTTCCCATTCTTCAACATCTTTGATCTTGGCGGGATCAACAGCGACTCCTCCTGCCGACACAATATGTCCGAGGAATCCCACTTCCTTTAGCCAAAACTCACATTTGCTAAACTTGGCATACAACTGATGCTCTCTAAGGGTTTCAAGGATGGTTCTCAGATGTTGCTCAGGGTCTTCTTCTGACTTGGAATAGATTAGAATATCGTCGATAAAAACAACAACAAACTTATCCAGAAAATTCATAAAAATCTTATTCATGAGGTTCAAGAAATAAGCGGGGGCATTGGTTAATCCAAAAGACATGACTATATACTCATACAATCTATATCTGGTGGTAAAGGCGGTCTTTGGAATATCTGTTGCACGAATCTTGAGTTGATGATAACCAGTTCTAAGATCAATCTTAGAGAACACTCTGGCACCAGTCAACTGATCAAACAGATCCTCTATCTTGGGCAGTGGGTACTTGTTCTTGATGGTGACATCATTCATCTTCCGGTAATCCGTGCACAAACGGTTACCTCCATCTTTCTTGTCGACAAACAAAACGGGCGATCTCCATGGAGATGCGCTTGGTTGAATCAGACCTTTCTCTAGCATAGCATCAAGTTGCTTCTTTAGCTCCACTAGTTCAGATGGGTTCATACTATAAGGTCTCTGAGCTATGGGTCCAGTTCCAGGAATTAGTTCAATAATGAACTCGATATCCCGATCTGGGGGCATACCAGGCAATTCATCTGGGAATACATCGGGGTATTCACAGACTACTTTGACTTGGTCAATGGTTGGTAGGGCTAGACTCTTGTTGCATTTGAATTGACGGGGCAAGGTCTCAGATACATGCTCTACTGAAACTCCAGAGCTACTGGTCATGGTTATGGCTTTCTTGGCACAGTCGATCAATCCTTTATGTTTTGACATCCAATCCATTCCTAGTACTACTTCCAAACCTTTGGTTCCAAGTACTATTAGATTGGCATAAAAATCTATCCCATGGATTCTGATAGGTACAGCCTTGCAAATTTTTATAGCTTTGGTGGTTGAACCAGGAATTTGAACTATCATAACATGCTTTAATTTTGTTGGTTGAATCTTACTAGTGCATGCAAATTCTTCTATAACAAATGAGTGTGATGCTCTATAATCAAACAACACTCTTGCAAGTACTGAGTTAATAGAAAACATGCCCAACACGACATATGGCGCCTCCTGAGCTTCTTCAGCATTCATGTGGAACAGACGGTCGTTGCGGTTGAGAGAGTTCCCTGGGGCAATCTTCTTCTTGGCTGAACATGACCTTGTTGTTGAGCTGGGGCATTCACATTGGTGGTGGCTGCAAGCTTCTTGGGACACTCGTTGGAGTAGTGACCCTTGACTCCACATTCAAAGCAAGTAATCTTGGACTTGTCTTTGGCTGCAACAGGCACGGCATTGCTTCCAGTCCTTGGGGTAGTATTGTTGTTGTTGTTGTTGTTGTTGGACTTGGGTGGTGCACGGTTGAAGTTGTTGGATTTGCCGGGGTTGTTGTGGTGGTTTCCTCTAGACTTCACGTTTCCTCCGCTACGATTGGGGTAGCTTGGATGAGACATCAGGGGTCTATTGTTTCTTGGGGCATATCCTGCAGACGAGTTGGGGCGATACTTCTAGGTGTTGTGGGACCTAGTCTATTGCATCATTCGGTGCTTGCGGTTGTCATTTGCTTGGTTTATCTTCACTTCCATCTGGATGGCAGAGTAGACTAGCTCTTCTAGGTCGTCAAAACGGATGTTGACTAACACAGTCTGCATCTCTTCATGCAATCCATTCAGGAACCTTTCCTTCTTCTTGGCTTCAGTGTTGATCTTATCAGGTGCATACCTAGCGAGGGATAGAAATTTGTCATGGTACTCAACTACCGTCATCCTTCCTTGCCTCAGTTCCCTGAACTCATCTCTCATCCTGGTGACTAAACCTTGCGGCACATGGGTGCGACTGAACTTGATCTTGAAAGCTTCCCAAGTCATTATCTCATAGTAGTTCATAGTACGGGTGCTATTCCACCAGGCTCTTGCATCTCCTGCCAGATAGTGGGTGGCAAATAGTACTTTCTCGTTGGCGTCAACTCCTGCGACTTCCAGATTATTCTCCATTGTTTGCAGCCAGTCATCAGCATCTAAGGGATCCGTAGATTTGTTAAAGATAGGGGGATTCGTATTTTTAAAGTTCTTAAGCTTGGATCCATGATGATCATGATTTCCTTGGCCTTGATTATTGTGGTCCATCTGAGCTATCTGTTGTAGGGTGGCTAGGTTAGCTTGGCGCTCTGCTCTACTAGCTTCACGGTCGGAAACTAGCATCTGCAGCATCGGGTCCTGCGATGAGCTGCTCCTTCCTTGGTTTCCATGAGTCATCTGAAGATTGAGATAGATAATAAGGTAAGAGGGAAAGTTCTAAGGTTCATGGTTTTGTTTTCAAAATCTTTAAACTTTGAGTTTGAACTCAGGTTTTGCAACTAACTTCTTCTCATTCATTCATTCATTCAAGCACACAATACAAACACACACCACAACACAAAAGCAAAACAGATGGTTTTAAGAACCATTTTGTGAACTAAGATACAGTGGGACCGATATAACTCACTCCTACAGTAGTGATCAAGTGCATCTACTCATCATCAATGAAGTCGGAGTCATCATCATCGGTGTAGAAATCCACGGCATCATCCTCCAGGTAGTCATTGTCATCACTGAGGTACGAGTGAATATGTACCTGGATGTCTTCACCTTCTTCCTCTTCTTATTTTGCTTCAAGCTAGACTTCTTCCTCATGGATGGTCTTCTCGAGGTCGGCCACCTTCTTGCAAAGACGAGCGATGGTGCGATCCTTCTTCTCGCGTTGACGGCGAAGTGATTGGCGATCCTTGACGAGCATGGCGAGAGTCTGGTCCTTATTGGCGGCAATGGCAAGGTTGTGGTTGGCGTAGGCTCAAGCATTGTCCAATTCCTTCTGCCTATCATACAGTAGGAAGTCAAGATTCTCCACTTGGCGCTTCATCTCCGGGTGACTTGGCATCTCCAATGGCATTCCCATAGAATCACGCCTTGCGTAATGAGCAAAGCGAGTTCCCTGGATCAAGTTGATGTTTTGCCCACATAGACAGGCAAGAGCTTCATGCATAGCCCTTGCTAATCCATCTAGCCAGTTGTTCTCTCGCACGGTGAATTGAATCTTCTCAGAAAGGGGTGCTTCCATCTTGCCTCTGAGGTCTGCAACTATGAGCCATTGTAGATCTCCTCCTGGGAAGTCCTTGAGTTGAGCTCCAAAGAATTCCGGATGCGGCTGCTCAGGGTACTCTAACATTGCATCAAGATCCCTCTCAAAGATCAGCTGGCCTCTGTTGCCCAATTGGTAGTGTTGGGTCCGCAGCATAGAAAACAAAAAAATTCCTACGGTGTGAACTACATGCCAAGATCTATCTACTAGGTACAAAGAAATGGGTGGACATACATCCAACGAGAACTTACCCTCGTAGACAACGAGCTTTGTTAACGAGTAGGAAATCGTGGTTGATGTAGTCGTACACTTGCCGATCTCAAGATCGTGATGAAGTCCAGAGTCCGGCTCCGGACGTCCCATCGATCCAGCTCGGACCACCAAGTCCAGCACCCGCAAAGCAGCGGTGCATCCGTGATCGCACACACGTCCGGTACCCCGACAACCTCCATCCCTCGCTCTAGCAAAGCAGCGGAAGCAGCAACTCCTTTCCAGATAAAGCCACCGGGAACATGTATCTCGCTAATCCGAGACCATGGGGGAATAATACTAGAGGGGGAGAGAGATCCTTCACAAGGAGGTGTGAGTGAGAAGTGAGGAGAGGTGGCCTTTTATAGGAGGAGGGGGTGCCCCTCCTTCATGGCCGGCGCATGGAGGAGGTGTCTCTTCACCTCCTCCATTCATGTGGTGGTAGCCCCTCCACATTAAAATGCCTCTTCACATTCCCTTTTAAAGTCTCCACTTTAAATGCATTAAATTTCTCCAAATTTAAAGCTCTCTCATTTAATAAAACTCTTTTATTATTTTTATTCAGAATTTTGTTAATTACTTTAATTAACAAACATTCACATAAAACCCCCTGCAACATTTCAATATTACACGCAGAACCAATTTCAGCAATTTCACCCAAAACAGTTTCGGTGTCTATTGAAATAATTCCAGCGCTTTCTTAAATCTTTATCTGAAACATATTTGCTCCAAATGGCGTCAGTATCCTTTAAGTGTGTCACCCTACGGTTCGCGAATAATGCAGACATGATCGAGACCCCTCTCCGATCAATAATCAGCAGCGGGACCTGGAGATCCGTACTGACTCCTACATATTCAACGATGACTTCTGTGATCGTGAGAACCTTTAACGCTTGTAACTAAATCCCTTTGTCTCGCGATATATTACATGTCCGAGATTCGATCATCGGTATCTCCATACCTAGTTTGATCTCGTTTCCGACATGCACTCTTTTCTCGTTCCCGTGATATAACATTCTAGTGATCACATCACTTGCTTGCAAGCTATCTTAATGTGATATCACCGAGAGGGCCCAGAGTATATCTATCCGTCATTGGGATGGAAAAATCCCACTCTTGATCCATGAGCCTCAACATAACACCTTCGTAGCACTGAACCCACCTTTATAGTCACCCTGTTACGCTGTGACGTTTGATGTTATCAAGATACTCTTCCGGTGTTAGCAATTAACATGATCTCATGGTCTAAGGATAAAGATTACTTCGTATGATGTTATAGCAAAACATAATGACTTTGATCGTAATGCTATACTTCGGATGAATGTTCATCACATCATTCCACCAATGGTGTGACCTTGTTATTAACAACATCCAATGTCCATGATCAGGAAACCTTGATCATCTTGTTAATCAACAAGCTAGTCTATAAGAGAGGCATAACTAGGAACCCTTTTTGTTTATTAAACACACATGTATTGATGTCTCCGATCAATACAATTCTAGCATGTAAAATAAACATTTATCATAAACATGGAATAAGATAATAACCACTTTATTATTGCCTCTCGGGCATATTCCCTTCAGTCTCCCACTTGCACTAGAGTCAATAATCTAGTTTGAAAAACTTTGCGTATTGAACACCAATGGCTTTCTAGTGTTGCATATACGCTATTGCTAGTGGTTAACATAATCTCCGGATCTGACAGTTTTAGGTCCGTGTGTATTTGCATGTCTCTGCGTCTCTACGCATCACTCATTCTCAAATGAGATGGCATTGTTTAGATTTGGTCCTTTGGTGAGACCTTTAGTTCGTTCGACTCAAAATATGTTGATATTATTGTCATACAATATATCTTCATAGTATTAGCCCACTTTGAACCACACCTAGTTTGATAACAAACTACTTACCACAAATGCCCTCCTTTGCTGCTACTATAGCAGTCATATACTTAGCCTTTTGTTGTAGTATCCGTCACAATGTCTCAACTTTGGAACTCATCCAAATCCATCATGGAACATCCTTTCCATTACATTGTGCCACCCATAGTCTAAATTAAGATAAATTTAATTTGTATCTTGTGACAAAACTAGTATCAATGTAACACTTTACAATGAACTACCTTTAACTATTTGTCACTTATACATTATATATTCTTAGTTCTTCCAAAGCTCATAAGAATATCTTTAATATTGTCCAATGATCATATTATGAATCATTCTGGTATATGCTCATAACATTTAGAGCATAGGACATTCTGGATATATACATATCATGGTATAATCGATCAAAATCGTCATGTGATTTTACTCACCAAGTGTCGAAACACTTGAATCTTGATACAATTGTTTCCATGCAGCAAGAACCTTTCTTGTTATTTCCATATTGAACTCTTTCAATATCTCATATATGTATGTCTGGCACAACCATATTTGTGCCTTAATCTATCCATATAGATATTGATGCCTAATATTTCTGGTTTGCCCAAGTCTTTCATCGAAATCTTATTTTAATGAAATTCTTAACTTGTGTCAATACAAGATACATCATTTACAATAAACAATATATCCTCTACATAATGTATTAGAAATATATCTCAGCGCTCCCACTTAATTTCTTGCAAATGCAAGCATCTTCATCATCTCCGATGAACTTAAACTCTTTTAACAGTTTCATCATGGTGAAGATTGAAACTCCGCTATGCTTACTTCAACTATTGAAGCTTGCATGCCCTTTTAGCACCCTTTGAATTAACAAAACCCTTTGGACCGTGTCATGTACATGTCCTAGGTAACCATTCTATTAGAAGAACATTGTTTTGTTTATTCAACTACCATATACCAAATTATATGTACTGGTTGCTACATTAATCCGTCAAGACTAAATATCGCTATGAAAGATCAAATCTTGTCATAGTCAACTCCTTGAACATTGTCGTAAACTTCTTTCCGACATATCGACTATTTCATAGATGTTAAACATCCATGTATTATTTCTTTATAGATCCAAACACGACCGATAGGCTTCACGCCTTTCCGGAGGGTCTTCCAAGTTCAGAAACTTGATTTCTCATGTATGGATACTATCACGGATTCTATGACTTCTAGTCATTTTATGGAGTCAGAGCCCATCATCGCTTCTTTGCATGTAGTCGGTTCATCATTTTCAAAACAATAACGACTTGCTTATCAAATCTTACTATTTGATTCTTACCAACCCACACGGTTCTATAGGAACTCTAATCTCCGAGATCACACCTTTTGTAATCACGAGAGCCATGAGCATTGTGGACACCACCAGGACACTTTCCGGCGCTGCGCTACTTAGCACATATAGCTAAGGTTCAACAACCTTATCAAAGTTCTATTGTCCTCCCACTTAACTTTTCACGAAAAGTTCCTCCTCAAGAAACTTGACGTTCCAAACGATAACCTCTTTTGTCCTTGGTGTTATGGAGAAATTCCCAACAAATTCTTTAGGATAACCTACAAAGACGTGCTTATCCGACTTTGGTTGTAAACATTTTACTTATGCATAGCATACCAAAATTTAAGAAAAGACAATTCGGGTTTTATCCTAAACCATAACTCATATGGTGTCATTTCAACGGATCACGATGGTGCTCTTTTCAGTGTAAAAGCGGTAGTCTCTAAAGCTTCAATCTTTAAAACATAATGGCAGTTTTATAAATGACACCTTTGATCTTACCATGTCAAACATGGTTTGATTTCATCTCTCGAACATACCATACTCCTGTGGTTTATCGGGAAATCCAAATTCATGGAAAAATTCCTCAAATCTTAGGTGTTTTGCTAAACATGTAACTCAAATATCTTCCTTTATGATCGAATCATAAACTCTTTATTTTCTTGTTACAATGATTTTCCACTTCATCTTGAAAGTCTTTGAACAACTTTCAAATGTTTCATACTTCTTCCTTATTAAGTAAATATACAGATATATTCATGCAAATTTTCGAAGAAAGCATATGAAGCAAAAAGATCCATCGCATATGGCTACACATAATGGACTATGCACATCAACATGCACAATTTCCAATAAGCTAGTCATCCGTTCCTCTCTGGCCTATGGACAGAGTTTCAATTATCTCGAGGAAAGTCTCACATGCGTCAATTGATCAAAATCAAAGACTCCAAAAATCCATCCACATGGAGTTTCTTCATGTTTTCTTTTCAATATAATTTAAACAGCGATGTCACTTCATAAGTGATCTTTCAATCATTTGTCTTGCGACATTTTAGCAATAGTGTTTATGGATGTGATTTCTCCAACTAGACTTGTAAAAGTTCATCCATCCTTTATGGAATACGGTAATTATTTGAACAGCCATTGTTCTCATAATACCAGAACAAAATAACAATTATTTAAACAAATCTTGAAGGCTAGGTTTGATGACAACGAAAAACACAATAACACTTTATTTGTTTTCGATGAACATCATCACTCATTCTCTTGCTAGTTACTTAGGCCATTGTAGTTCATGAATCGCGTTGTCCTGTATGACACTTCATACCAACCAATTCGGTATCCAATACCTAAGAACCACATTGTTTAACAAGCAAGGAATATAGCCATAACATGTATATCTTCTATATACCTAAGTTGGACATCTCCAACCTTTTATTTTCTGCCAAATATTTTATAGATTCTCTTTCAGCAATTCCTTTTCTTTTAAAAGAATCTATCAACATCAATAGTGGTGTCATAAACATGACACATGGTACAAAGCGTATATAGTCAAATACTAATACCTTTGGACTTGCACTTTGAAGTGGATCACCATCATCAAATGTTTGGTGTTCTTTCAAAAATCCATTCTTTAGTAATCTATTAGTGTAGTAAACATTTTACTTACATCTTCTATTCATCCTTATCATGACAACTTTCATGATCAAGATACTATAGCCTATAAGGAAGAATCGTGAGTATAATATCAGTTCCCAAAACCTTTTTGGTAGATTCGGATGCCTAGCATCTCCATCCTTCACAAATTCTCATACAATATGAGAACATGTATTTTGCTAAATTATACTCTATCATAGTGCAACCAAAAAAACATTGTTTCAGATATCACAATATCTTTCACACATGATGGTTTCTGAAACAATTTTCAGCTCCAATATAATCTTGATATTAAAACAACATTTTGAATATCAATAATCATGGAGGCAAACATGATACTTTAGATACTAACATTGGAATTCTTACTCTTGATTTAATACTACTTATTAAACTTCATGGAGTAAATAGAGTTTGCTGAAAGTTTGCAATAGGACTTATAAAATTTAAATTGACATTCAAAACCATACGATACCAGTTCGTAAAGTAAATATCCAGAATTCTATAGTTCTATTATCTCAAATAAAAACTAAGCATAAGGTAGAAAACGAATGCCAATGACTACAACAAACTATGCAAATTCACTTTGATTTAATTTATGACAAATTTGGTTCGACTAATCCAAATTAGAAATGAACTCCCACTCAAAAACGACATCCCTCGTGCCTTTTTGGTGATTACATGAACCAAATCCACTACACCAAGTCCGATCATCATGTGAGTTGATGTAGCTTCAAAGGCGAGCATCTATATGGGCATCATATCAACTATATGACTCATGTTTAACCTTTCAGTCCGTGTTCCGAGACCATGTCTGTACATGCTAGGCTCGCCAAGTAAGAACCTTAGTACTCGCATGTGTAAAACTGTCTTATACCCGTTTGTATGAAAGCGTAGAGTCGAGTACACCCGATCATCACGTGATGTCTCGAAATACGATCCACAAAACGGTGCATACTTAAGAAAGAACACATTTTTATCTTGATATCTAAAAGAGGGATCATCTTACAATGCTACAGAAAGCGTCAAACTAGCAGTATAAGATGCTAACATCTAATGTGTAAAGTGAGATGATATGGTCCATGCATTTTATCTCTATCACTTGCATCATGGTATGATCTCTATCATTCCTTTGTGTGTAAGGCCAAGGTCTATGGAACTTACACGTTGAGTGTGTTGTAAAAGTATCTATCATACATCTACTTACAACAATACCATATCAATACACTAGCCCAGCAACAATCTAAACTAGACGCCTCTAATTTATCAATTGCAAGTTTTACGTGGCTTAGGGCTTTCGGAGATAGAACCGTTCTTACCTACGAACATGAACCACAACGAGAATAACTAAGTTATTAGCAACTCGTTGTAAATCAGATATTGACTATAGTAGGAGAGACAGACACCCGCCAGCCACTTATGCAAAACTAGTTGCATGTCAGTCGTGGAACCGGTCTTATGTACGATGACATGTAAGGTTGGCCCGGGCCGCTTCATCCCACTATGCCACTAATATCCAAAATACATAGAAGATTCAATAACATGATCATCATCGCCCACATATCAACATACGTGTACTACCCGTGCTAAGCACCTACGCGTAGATCGGGCTCTGATACCACTGCTGGGTCCGCAGCATAGAAAACAAAAAATTCCTACGGTATGAACTACACGCCAAGATCTATCTACTAAGTACAAAGCAACGGGTGGACATACATCCAACGAGAACTTACCCTCGTAGACAACGAGCTTTGTTAACGAGTAGGAACTCGTGGTTGATGTAGTCGTACACTTGCCGATCTCAAGATCGTGATGAAGTCCAGCAGGTCCGGCTCCAGCACGTCCATCAGATCCAGCTCCAGCACCACCAAGTCCAGCACCGCAAAGCAGCGGTGCATCCGTGATCGCACACACGTCCGGTACCCCGACAACCTCCATCCCTCGCTCCAGCAAAGCAGCGGAAGCAGCAACTCCTTTCCAGATAAAGCCACCGGGAACATGTATCTCGCTAATCCGAGACCATGGGGGAATAATACTAGAGGGGGAGAGAGATCCTTCACAAGGAGGTGTGTGTGAGAAGTGAGGAGAGGGTGGCCTTTTATAGGAGGAGGGGGGTGCCCCTCCTTCATGGCCGGCGCATGGAGGAGGTGTCTCTTCACCTCCTCCATTCATGTGGTGGTAACCCCTCCACATTAAAATGCCTCTTCACATTCCCTTTTAAAGTCTCCACTTTAAATGCATTAAATTTCTCCAAATTTAATGCTCTCTCATTTAATAAAACTCTTTTATTATTTTTATTCAGAATTTTGTTAATTACTTTAATTAACAAACATTCACATAAAACCCCCTGCAACATTTCAATATTACACGCAGAACCAATTTCAGCAATTTCACCCGAAACAGTTTTGGTGTCTATTGAAATAATTCCAGCGCTTTCTTAAATCTTTATCTGAAACATATTTTCTCCAAATGGTGTCGGTATCCGTTAAGTGTGTCACCCTACGGTTCGCGAATAATGCAGACATGATCGAGACCCCTCTCCGATCAATAATCAGCAGCGGGACCTGGAGATCCATACTGACTCCTACATGTTCAACGATGACTTCTGTGATCGTGAGAACCTTTAACGCTTGTAACTAAATCCCTTTGTATCGCGATATATTATATGTCCGAGATTCGATCATCGGTATCTCCATACCTAGTTTGATCTCGTTCTGACATGCACTCTTTTCTCGTTCCCGTGATATAACATTCTAGTGATCACATCACTTGCTTGCAAGCTATCTTAATGTGATATCACCGAGAGGGCCCAGAGTATATCTATCCGTCATTGGGATGGACAAATCCCACTCTTGATCCATGAGCCTCAACATAACACCTTCGTAGCACTAAAGCCACCTTTATAGTCACCCTGTTATGGTGTGACGTTTGATGTTATCAAGATACTCTTTCGGTGTTAGCAATTAACATGATCTCATGGTCTAAGGATAAAGATTACTTCGTATGATGTTATAGCAAAACATAATGACTTTGATCGTAATGCTATACTTCGGATGAATGTTCATCACATCATTCCACCAATGGTGTGACCTTGTTATTAACAACATCCAATGTCCATGATCAGGAAACCTTGATCATCTTGTTAATCAACAAGCTAGTCTATAAGAGAGGCATAACTAGGAACCCTTTTTGTTTATTAAACACACATGTATTGATGTTTCCGATCAATACAATTCTAGCATATAAAATAAACATTTATCATAAACATGGAATAAGATAATAACCACTTTATTATTGCCTCTCGGGCATATTCCCTTCAGGTAGAACTTGCAATACTGAACTTCCATCTATAAGAATTTAGGATGAGTAAGTTAGTGAGGTGATCAAGTGTGTCAAATTTTATGTAGGAATGTAAGAGTTTTTGAGGAACATGATTTTTTTTAAAGAATCAAGGATAAGAGTGGGAATATGTTTTCATAAATACTCACTTCTTTTGTTTCGAAACTAAGTTTTTGTTCGGACGTCCATTCTAACTAGGGTCTCCTATGGTCAGGATGGCTCTGATACCAACTTGTCAACACCTGGATTTTTAATCCCAGATGCATGTTATGCCATACATCGCAATCCCAGGATTACCATTTTTGCGAGACATAACAGACTGGATATCACAGTACATCATCCGTTACAAACCATAATAAGGTCTTACATAAATAAAGGATCTCATGATCCAGTCTTAATACAAACAAGCAGCAGAATAATAAGCGTAGCAGTGGGCTCCATCTTCAGTGTCACAGGCAATGCTGACGATGGGAGATGATCCTAGTTATCATAGCCATCCTGCTGTCCATCTTCCTGATAGTCCTCCTCATAGTCTGGCCACGGGAATAGCCAGGGACAAAGCCATGAGTACTCTTTAAGTACTCGCAAACTATCACTAACAAGTAAGGTAGTTCTAGTAGGAATCCTAAGCTCTAAGTTTATTTGCAAAAAGCCAAATTTATCTAAACTGAGTTCAGAAGTAAAGAAAACTAAATAAATGTTCTAAATCACCTTAAGTTGGGAACCTAGTTTTCATATTCACAAACCCGTTGTGGTCAAGTCAAAATCATAGATCACTTCACAAGTCATTTTGAAAACATCTGACGACGGAACAGTATGGCCACTCCAACTGTCTATGACCGCGGACGCGGCTATTCGAATAGTTTGACACTCTGCACATGTGGTACCTTTCCTTTACAAAATTCGATACATCTGTTAGGGATAACCCTGAATCATCATACTTAGTATGCGGACAATCAATCATAACCTTTCCTTTACACACTCTAGTATAAGCACCTCTCCTATGAGCTTGGCCTCCCAACCATGGCCATCTGCCATCCTGGGCACTGCATAGGTGGACATCATCAAGAGGTAGCCTCAGCTCAAACCTCTTCCGCGAGGGAACCCATACTAATGCATATAAACTTCCGGCTAAGCCTTACCCAATTTAGGTATTGTGGTTGTACGGTAGAATTGGAATGTTATCGCATCCGAACCCAACCATCAGTTTTTATAAAGGGCTAAGGCTCATGCCTTAACATTTTCATCATCAAATCCATTTGTTTTCTCAGCACATGTCAAAACATTTCAATAGAATGACTCATCATTCCAAGGTTTTCATAATCGTTTTCACCAAGTATTCCCATCTAAAGTGATCAAGTTTTATGCTTAGCACTAGCCACTAAGTTAAGAGTGTTCACTAATGAGGGATGCTAATCTCAATCTCATGCCATAGAATGACATCTAGTATAGGCCTAGTTTTATACTCTTTACGATATCTATAATATCTTCCAAAACTCACAAAGCATTAACTAAAAGTAAAGAACTTTGGTAAAGCAAAAGAGTAAAGCTTGCAAGTAAAACTTGGGATGGGTATAATCAAAGGTATATAACCAAAGCATGCCTAATTCATCTTGCTTGGGTTAATCTTGCAATTAGTGATGGCTTGCCTTGATTGGTGCAGTGATTGAAGTTTTCTTCGTCTTCTTAGGGGTAGAACTCCTCCTCCTCGTATCCTTGGTCGGTACTATCGTCTATAAATGAATACGAGGTACACAATCACCAAATAATACTTACCTAAGTCTATTTAGCACACTAAGGCTCACACTTGATGATCTAGCATCATCACAATCATCACATGAAATAAAGAACTAGTTTTATTTAGTTTATTTGAGAAAAGTAATTTCTACTCATTGAAATTAATTAAGATTTAATATTCTCCAATTAAAATATGGGATCATATGGACACATGTCATCACCACATATTCTAATACATGGGAATATGATTTAAAGGGTTGGTCACATTTTATAAAGTTTAAGATTATTATTTAATAGATTTAAAGTGACTAGAAGTGCCCTAATAGCATTCTTTTGGTACTAGTCCAATGTCACGGCATAGAAACCTAAATATTTTTACATATTCGGAAAGGTATTGTCAAATGTGATTTTTGAGAGTTGGAATCAACTCAAAAGCTATTATGGTTGATTTTTGAAAAATGTTTGAAATTGTAAAAGTCTCTGTCTTATTATTTTTACTATAGATTATCTCTAACTCCAAATGATTTAAATCCAATGGGCTTGGATATATAATTTAATTTCCCTTCTAGAAAAATTTGAATCATGCAATTTGGTTAAGTGAAACTCTCTGAATTGATTTTTGAATCTAGGGACAGAAGCTAGTTTAAACTAAAAAGGAAAAATCATATTTGAATTTCCAGGCCTGGGCGGGAAAGCTAAACGGGCCGACCCAATTGCACAGCACAGCGCGCGGCTGATAGAGGGGATTCACTGGTTAGTGACTCACTCTACGTGAAACGGTATCTTTCAGTCTGGGCGCTACGATCTAATTCTAATACAATGGCTGAGGGTCGTCGACGACGACGAACAGCTCTAGCGACAAGCTAAACCTAACGCAGTGGTGGGGGTCTCTCGGGGCTCATCTAGGCTCCAGCTAGGCTCGGCGACAGGGGCAAACGACTTGGTAGACGACGGCGAGGAGAGGCGCGGTCACGGCAGGGCTCGGGGTGGTCGGAATCGACGGCGCACTTCTCCTCCAGCAGCGGAGGACTCCGGTGCAATTCCAGCGCGGTGGTGCTCGCCTTGCTCCGGCGAGAAGTGGGGAAGGTCAGTGAGGAGTGGGGAGTCGAATGGTGTGAGAAATGGAGGCTGGGGTGGCCTCCTTTTATAGCTCGGCGAGGGGACCGAGCGGTGCGGCGGTGAGCTCGACGGTGGCGTCACTACAGGCAGCTAACGGCATGGGCGAGGGCGTAGGACGGTGCGGTGCTCCCTGGCGGTTCTCACAGACTTAATGGCGTGACGTGGGGCGGCTTGGTTTGGTCTAGCATGTGCGGCGCCTGGCGAGGCAGGTGTTCTTGGATGCGGCGGCTGCGGGTCGGCGTGGCTTAACGGGGGTGTCTGTCGGGGTGGGGTGATCATGGCGAGGCTGCGCGTGCGCGGTGAGGGCAAGGTGCGAGCTGGCGGGGCTAGTTGGGCACGGTGCACTATAGCACTCTGGACACGGTGCGGAGAGGTGGTGCGCGGCGGTGCTAGTGTGGTCCACGGCTCGGCTGGGGCTGTGGCCTGGAGAAGGAGTGGTGGTAGGGTGCGACGAGGCTAGTGGACATCCTAGATGGGCGTGGGGCTGTCTGGTGCGAGCTGGCCATGGTCGGCCGGCGATGACCACAAACCGGCGGCGCTCCACTGTGCTAGCGGTGCAGGGGGAGCTGGTCTGGGGCTAGGTTAGGCTTAGGGGAGATAGGGAATTAACTAGGGGACCATTTGGTCGATGATCACTATACAGAACAGTGAAGTTAGGCTAGAGCTTATTATGTGCATGCCAAGTGTTTGTGTTAATGGCCGCATGAAAAGAAGTATGGAATTTTTGATTCAAATTTTTCGAGTGAACTTGCATTAAGCTTGAGAGTCTAGGTTTGCTGGGAGAGGTCAAGGTGAATTGATTTGGTAGGTTTTTGAAAAAGTGGGATCTTAACACATACACTTGATTCAATTTTCAAATGTCCTTTAAATGGATTTGCTAGATGTTTTTGTAAGTTTGTAAAGTGGGCCATGATACACTTTTACTTGGTCTAGCAAGGGGTGAAAAGAAATAGAATTGCTTCTGTTAGAAATTCTCCTCTAGGAACACCTAAAGTGGCCTAGTGGTTTAAAATGGTCAAAATGACCATTTGCATTATTTATTCTTATTTGATTTCTTTCTCTTCTGATTTTGCTTTTAAATGGTCTAGATGATGTGGCATTCACCTTTAAACCATTTCACAACATTTAGAACAATCAAGCATGGCATATACACTCAATTCTACACACATGCATTCATATCCATTTTTCTTAATAAAAGTTTTTGTTAACCCTAAATTGGGTGATTAGGAACTTGATAACCTCGATTATAGTTTTGGGGTGTTACAACTATGGAAGTTCTAACAAATGATTTTGTTGTTTGTGGAACAACCTTTGATAATTGCCTTTACAATCTGACCAAACTTTTGCAGAGATGCAGGCAATCAAATTTGGTTTTGAATTGGGAACAATGCCGTTTCATAGAAAGAGAAGGTAAAGTTTTCGGGCATAAGGTTTCGGAGAAGGGAATAGAAATAGATAAAACTAATATAAATGCTATAGAAAATCTTCCAATACCTCGGGACATTAAGAACTTAAAAATGTTCCTAGGGCATGCAGGTTTTTATAAGCGTTTTATAAAAGATTTTGCTAAAATATCTATGCCTCTCACCAACCTTCTTAACAAAGAAACTCCATTCTACTTAGATCATGACTACATTGCAGCTTTTGAGAACCTTAAAAACAAATTAGTTTCACCATCTATCATGCAATCTCCAAAATGGGATGAACCTTTCGAAATTATGTGTGATGCTAGTGACTATGCTTTAGGGGTTGTGTTAGGACAGCGAGACGGGAATAATTTAAATGTTATTTATTACGCTAGTAGACCTCTTAATAAGATTCAGAAAAATTACGCTACAATAGAAAAAGAGTTCCCAGCTATAATTTTTGCTTGCGACAAATTTAGATCTTACATCATTAATTCTAAGGTAATAGTTCATACGGATCACCAAGCTCTGTGTCACCTCCTTGTGAAAAAGTATGCGAAGCCCAGGTTGATTAGGTGGGTTTTATTACTATAAGAATACGATTTGCAAATAGTAGATAGGAGGGGTAAGGATAATCCGGTAGCAGATCATCTCTCTAGGATAGAGGGAATAAATGCTAACCCCGTACCTATAAATGAATCATTTTTAGGAGAATATTTAGCAAATGTTGAAATTGCTGATCCATGGTATGCATATTATGCTAATTATCTCACAGCAAAATTTATACCTCCTAGTATGACAAGAAATCAAAGGATGAAATTCTTTAATGATCTTAGATATTACTTTTGGGATGATCCGTATCTATATTGTCATGGACCTGGCGGAATGATTCGGAAGTGTGTTCCTAACCATGAAATGAATGCAATATTGCAAGCTTGTCATGACAGTCCGTATGGAGGACATCATGCAGGCAAGCGAACTGCAGCGAAGGTACTTCAATCTGGATTCTATTGGCCCAACTTGCTTAAGGACACACACAGGTATGTGTAATACTGTGATGCTTGCCAAAGATGAGGTAATATAGGTAGGAGACAAGAAATGGCAATGAATTACAGTCTCATAATTGAACCCTTTGATGTATGGGGAATGGATTACATGGGACCTTTTATAGAATCAAACGGTTATACTCATATTCTTGTTGATGTTGACTATGTTACTAAATGGGTTGAAGCTATTCCAACAAGTCATGCATATGGAGCCGCCTCAGTGAAGATGATCAAGGATGTCATATTCCCCAGGTTTGAAGTTCCTAGATTTTTAATCACTGACGGTGGTTCTCACTTTATAAAATGAACTTTCAGGAAAATCCTCAGCAAATATGGAGTAACTCGCCGTGTTGCTTCACCATTTCATCCTCAAACAAGTGGTCAAGTGGAACTATCTAATAGAGAATTAAAGACCATACTCGAAAAGTCGGTGGACAAATCAAGAAAAGATTGTCCATACAAGTTAAATGACACTCTATGGGCATACCGTACTGTGTTTAAAAATCCAATGGGCATGACACCTTATAAGATGGTGTATGGTAAGGCATGCCATTTACCTTTAGAATTGGAACACAAAGCTTTTTGGGCAATCAAGAACCTAAATTATGATCTTAAAGCAGCAGGAGAAAAACGATTATTAGATATTCATGCTTTAGATGAATTTAGAAGTGAGGCCTATGAGAATGCTAGGTTGTTTAAGGAAAAAGTGAAAAGATGGCATGATAGAAAATAGAGAATAAGACCTTTAAAAGTGGAGACAAAGTGTTGCTCTATAATTCTCGTCTTAAGTTGTTTCCGGGGAATCTCAGATCAAAGTGGGAAGGCCCATATATAGTTGAAAAAGCTTATTCATCGAGAGCAGTAAAGCTCCAGGGAAAAACACCCTCTCTTTCATGGGTGGTAAATGGACAATGCTTGAAGCATTATCGAGTAAAAGAAGATATAAGTGAAGTCACCATAGAAGTGATCACTCCAGAAGAACTGATTAACCAAAGATATACAAGGAATGGCAACTGCAAGAAGAATGGACTCGAGACGGAATGAGCAACACTACGGCCAAGCTATTGACCATAAAAAGAGCGCTTCATGGGAGGCAACCCATGCAAAGTAAAGGTTTGAGTAAACTTCTAAGTTTAAATTAAATTTTAGTTGAGATTGTGTAGAATAAGGAACATTTTAAGCTTTAGAGAAGAAAAAGAAGATTGATAATGCTAAATATTGGTCGAAGATTTAAGCTGTCATTTTTCTATCAAAACTTGGCATTTTATTAAGTTTTAGATTAATAAAGAACTCTGTGAGAAGCAGGCAATTTTTTGACGGATCCAGAAGGTTTAACGACCAACTATACGGCATGAATAAAAATTCCGGCCGTATAGTTGCGGTCGTATAGATATTTCAACATCACCTTTTCGTTTACAAAAGATACAAAAGGTTTAACGACCAACTATACGGCGGGAATAAAAATTCTGGCCGTATAGTTGTCATCGTATAGATATCAATGTTGTTGTCAAAAATTCTTTCAAGGGATCGGATAGTTTAACGATCAACTATACGGTGGGAATAAAAATTCTGGCCATATAGTTGCGGTCGTATAGATATCATCCCATCTCCAAAAATTCTATTCGTTGTACTGACGGTTTAACGACCAATTATATGGCGGGAATAAAAATTCCCGCCCGTATAGCTCTGGTCGTATAGTTTGGTCCACCGTAAATGGAAATCTATAGTCGGTTCACAACTATACGGCGGGACCTATACGGGCAACGCCCGTATAGTTTCTCGTTACGGACGGTAGCTAGGGTTTTTGACCTGCCCTTTTAAAGCTGTTCGCATCTAACTTTTTTCATTAAGTTTTCGCACAAGCTATAGCCTCCAACCTCGAAAAGTCCTCACCATACTTATACAAGCCCCTTCTAACAACATCCGTCTAGCAAAGCCATGTAGCCTTTTTCATGTTAACAAGATCTAGAGGAAGAAAAACGAGAAGCCCGTGAAGAGGATCAAAGAAGTAGAACCTAAAGGATCATCATCATCTAGCCCGAAGATCAAGCCTCTCCCTAACTGGGAGGACATGTTCCCGCAAAGGATGGAGATGATGAGACAAGCGGAGCAGGGAAAGAGCAAGGATGAGTATCTCCCTAATCCCTGTCGTCACAACATGGGATCTTATTATAAACCTCCTTTGGGTCTGTCACCTCTTAAGCCTAAGAAGGTGCGACAAGATGAGATTCATGATAAGATCTATGATTTGTAAGAAGCTTTGAACGCGTGTTTTGAAACAATTGGAGAAGGGATCGACTCCTACTGGATGATGAGCAAAGACCTTGAGAAAAAGGTCAATGGCATCGATGGTAGAGTTGGTTTCTTGATTAAAACTATTTTTGAGTTGACAGATGAAAAGAAATTCCTTAAGAAGAAAATTTTGAAGCTTCAATACGACATGGCCGAGCTTAGCATTCGCCTTGCAAGCATGGCTAAAGTTTGAAACACAAAGGAAGAAGGCAATACTGTTCCTACCCAGGAGGAGGGATAGGTACCAACAAGGAGTTATTGGATCCCACCTGACTTGATTCCAAGCTTGGGGAGATCTTTAAGACCTTGTAAATTATCTTATAAATTATATATTACTATTTTAGTTTTGCATTAGTTTAATCTTAGAAATAAAGTTGCATAAATTGAATTCCCTTAAGAAATAGTCGATCCCATTTGTGAAATTCCGAGTTATTATTATATATGGAGCAATATTGAGTTTGTGCTTGTCTTATTGGATATATGAATGGCTTGAGTATAATTTTACTTGCACTTGATGATAGGAATAGGACTCTTCCACGCCATTGATATTAATGGAACATATAAAGATAATTTGGTCAATATGTTGTAAGTCTATAGTTTGATTTACAAAAGAAAATTATCTATGTAGTTAAGTTGGAAAAGAAACCTTGAACAGAGGAAAATAAAAAAGGTGCTCTCAAATTAGACTGAGAGCAAGTTGAGGTAGAATCTTCAAGTCATAAAAGTGCTTCATATACAATTGGAATTTGATAATTGAGATCATTAAACTTTGAATTCCTACATAAAGTGGAATGTATGGCTAGCTCCTTTGCACAGCACTTAAACAAAAGTGTGAGCATATATATAAGAAAAGATGAAAAGAGAAAAGAAGAAGAACGAATGTGCAAAGAGCAAGTAGGCATACACCACTACATTGTAGTATGACAAAGAGACACTTTTGAGATTTTGAATCCCAAGTGAATATGTTAATCCTAAAAATACTTGGGACTACCTCGCTGACTTATTCGGTCGAACTGAATACTTTTACATCATGTTGAGATTAATCTTTTATGAAGTATTGATCACTAAGGTGTGGAAGCCTGCTAATATTATTCAGGTGGTTTAAGTAAGGTACTATTCATGAACATATTCCTATGTATCTTATAGAATAAACACATGTTGCAATTGCCTCATTTATTTTATCGACTCAGCTTCACGAATATGAGGATCACATCCATTAAGCTAAACTTGCTCGGTACGAGGAAGAGTCTAAGCTTGGGGAAGTTGATGAGTGCATATTTGCATCATGTTTTATATTATTATTTTGCACTGTAGATATAGGATCTTGGTATTTTAAGTTGCTCGCGCGCACATTTTATGTCTGTTGTCACCAGGATCAGGACAGATGATGGATACAATGGACACAATTCTTGGTATAGTTGTACTAAGGATAAAAGGAGCCAAAATCAACGTAAATCATTTATTTGGAAAATATCAATAATATCAGAAGAAATCCTGAAGCGATTAAAGGAGACAGACGGTTTAACGACCAACTATACGGTGGGAATAAATTTTCTCGTCATATAGTTGGCGCCGCCTCCGCCTCCTCAAATAGTTTCACCCCGTGCAACTGGATCAGGGACACGACATATAGAACACCTAGAAATCGCTGAAACCTCACCTCCGGAAGGCATCTAGAGGGAGAACTTGCCTAAGGGATCCATCTTCGCTCTACGCAGATCTGGGAGGCCAAGACATCATCTCCATCCATCCCATCTTCATCCCATCTAGATCTTGTTGTAATTTTCGTACTCGTTGTGGATTTATACAAGAACTATTTATTTACAATTGTTTCCATTACCATTTTCATGATGTTGATTGTCTCCATGTCTGAGTAGATCTCTCGTTCTTGGAGAGATGGAGAAACCCTAGCACATGATTGATATAAGATAGAGATTATTATGTTATACATCATTATGTGTATGTGTTAATTGTCTTCATCTTGATGTTGGGAGTTGTGCACCTCCTTAATATTTGCCTCTCATGGGGACTCGATGAAGGAGATTACTTGTTGGTAGACGGAGGGATGATAGCACTTACTGTGACTATAAAGCTGTTGTCATTCTTTACGTACCGACTTGGGGAATCAAGGAGAACTCATAAAGCCATGTCCATGCCGCGGGAGAAATCCCTTAATAGCGGGATAATACGATTGATGTCGTTTATCTGTCAGCTGTGGTTATGAAGGATGATGTGAGCAGTGGTTGCTGCCTATTTGTCCATATATGGAGCTCCTCCCACATATATACATATCATGAGAATATTCGTTATAATAATATTGATTGCTTAGTCTAAATTGCTAGCGGTGTATCCACTACTCCCTGAGAACGCATTTTTCCCTATTGAAGTTTCAAGTTCTTTTACACACGCGATTCTTACTTTCTGCATTAAGTTTTACTTTACTTTAAATTGTCTCATTCAACCAAAACCCAAACACAACTCTACTTTTCTTGCATCTTAAAGTTATTCCTTAAGAACTTCATTTAGTTTTAGTTAAAAGCATTTTAGTCTTTCGCCTACTGCTCCTTGTGGGATCGATATCTTTATTTCGAAACTAGCTACAAACGATCTGTGCATTTGCAGTCATCACCTATCTATATAAAGGTTGGGAGGGGGCAGCAAAGAGGATATTCGCAACCCTATTTTCCACGACATCGTCAGATTGCATCTGCGCACCCTTGTAACTTTCGACTCCTCGATATTTCCAAGAGAAGACAAGTAGGAGCAGGGTCCTCTATGAGGCCTGAACCTGGATAAACCTCGTGTCACCTGTGTGCTTGTTTTCTAGCCAATCGATGCCTTCAGTGCTTCCTACTTCCTCGAACCTAAGTCCGTCAATAATAGGCATTGATGAGTTAACCCCTCGTCACCAACCGTCTTCATGTACATTTTTTGAGTTTCTCTCGAGGGTAGAATATTATTTTCTGCATCAGGCCATTTCCTGTCGAAAAAATAGTTGTGTGTTTTAGTAAATAACATAGGGGTCCAAATTTGAGAAAAATAATTATGCATTTAGTAGCCATACCTGTTGCCTTCGTGCTAACAGAATTATGCGTCCGGATTTGAGTGTCCATGCCTTTGCTAATAGACGAATGTTTTTGGAATAAAAGATGAATTTGTATGCAGGAAATTTGCAAATGGTGGTGCGTTATAAAGATGCCTTCACCTGAGTTAACAACCGTGAAAATTATGCGAGAAGTTTAAAAATCCACCACTTTCAGCGGATTTGCAAAAATCTACATACATTGCGCTGGTGGCTTGCAGTGTGCGCTAATGTTGCGATTTGGCTGCGCTAACGACGATTATGTCAGCATGACCCACTGTTTGGGGTGACTTGGAACACAGTGATGGTGATGGTTAGGGTGAGAAACATTAGACGGGTTACAAATTCTGGGTCTTTTTTTAAGATCCATCTCTCTCGATAAAATACAATTCATGAAAATTAGAGAGTCGTGATCTTCTTCGACAACAACCAAGCTCTGGCACGTCAAGGAGCCACCGTGGACGGAGTCGACCATGGGGAAGCCGCCGTGGCAAGAGCCAGCGAGACACGCACGAGCACGACACACACGGGCATCGACCACAGGTGGAGCTGCCGTGGCTAGACCGCCCGAGCCAGCGTCCTAGGTACCGAGACGACGAGGCGCATGGCGAGACCACCATCGTGAATCCAACCATCGCCTCCAATCTTAGCCACGGGCATATCTTGTGTGTTGCCTGCACCGGTGCGTGAATCCAGCCGACGGGAACACGCTAAGCCACGACGTCCCCTCCACCACATCGAGCACGTGGTCACTAGCCGGAGATGTCTGCCTCCCTGCACAACTCACGCCTCCCCTCCACCGGCCGCCATAGCTCAGTGTCCCCTCCACCGCACTGGCGCGTGCACCCCTCCTACCAGCAAGTGCATCGTTGGTGCCTCCCCTGATCCATCTCTCGCATGCGCGTATACGGAGGACAAAGGATGCTGCCCTGGTTTCTGAAACATACTTATGTTGCTATTTTTTCTAGATTGCTCAATTTGAATTGCCATTAATATATTATTATTTCCTCCATTATTTTTTTATGTTTCCTTTTCTCCCTGACACTTTTATTTTACTTAATGAAAACCAACATAGCTATAAAGTTTACATATGCGTTAGATATAATTTTGTTCAGAATGTATTTATATATGTTCTTGGTACTTATTCATTTCTTGTGAATCCGCACAAGTTACTACTTACAATCGAAAAATAATCAATTACAGAACTATTTAATTACTCCCGTGTCTTTTCCATTTGGTAGTGTATTATCTCTTCTGGTTGTAGCTATCCGTAAGTGGATCTTTGTTGATGGGTTTATCATCTATTATGCTACTTCATGACAATATTCCTCTAGACAAGAATTGTACAAAACTTTGTATTCAATAAGTCGGGATGGATAGAATCTAATATGCCATTCAATTACACTATGATCTCCCAATCAGTTTGGTTGCTGCATTTTGCATAATGGAGTTTTGGTGTGTACAGAACCGGTTATTGACACCCAAGATAAAGAAAGGCCGTGAGATTTTATAGGGGATTTTGGTGGGAAGCTTCGTACCGGGTGCTTTTGTCATTTGGTTTATTTGGTCCAGTTTATGGAGCTTTGTTCATTCAAGCTAGCGGTTGCAATATACACATGGCTCACACGCTGGTCCTTGCCTTTGTTCAGATTGATTCTAGTTGATATTTAGAAAACAATAATTTAGTGTATGCTACTTTACTATGTATCCGTTTCTCTCATTTTATTAAACTTGGCTAGGGCCGAAGATATAAAAGTTATATATACTTAATATTTTGGGCGGTCATAATATTTTATTCATGACCTCGGAAGTTATAGTTGACATATACTTATTCAGCTGTCACAACATTTTATTTTTCCTCGTTTGTGTTCTTTGCGGGCCATGGTGTTAGTTTAATGTAGTGGTAAGGTCCATGACCTATCGTTTTGACAATGCTAGAACAAAGAGAGAAATAAAACAAACCTCGCACATGCTCTACAATGACTATAGAATAGTACATAACGACTACAGAACCGCACATAACATTTTGTAGACGGTACGACGAAGCACGCATATCCACGTAGTTCTATAAAGTCTCAGGCACGACACACCCCAGCTAGATTCGAGCCAACTGCTCCTGAAAATACTGGAAAGGAAACCCCGGTTGCTCTAGAGGATTTAGCCTACTCCACCCCACTCCAGTCTTGGCATCCATGAAGTCTAGCCCTTTCTCGTCTGGAAGACTTCAGCTACGATCCACTCGAGAATTCTTTCGCACAGCTCCTCTCTTCCTTCCGCCTTCACCTGCGGTTAACTCCACCATTAAATCCAGAAACAAATAATAACCTTATAAGAATGCTCCTTCACAAAACCAAACAAATGAAAGTTTTAATTCGCTGAGTTAATTTAGTTTTCCACAAGAACCAGTACCCTTTAGGGTACAAGAACGCCTACTATGCATGGCTTGGTAAAAGGATTTTTACAGTAAAAGATCCAGAGATAGAGAGCATCCATACTAGCTTATCATGGTCCAAAGAGATATTGTAAAGGCTAGAGAAGATAGTGACCAAACTTTTTTTTCGAAATAGGTTTTCGCCCCGCTATATTAATATAACGATACAAGGTTTGAGTTCATTGCTGGGGCCGACAGCACAAAAGAAGCCCAAAAGAAAATACAAAAGAACAAGAGAGAAGCAAATCCACAATGGTGCCAGATCGACAAACAACGATGACTTGCAACCGTTGTGCCCTCCAGAGTACTCCCACCACGCTCCAATGTCTTCGAATTGCCGTGTACCAAGCAACACCTTCAAGAAAGAGTGCGACGATGGTCGACGCTGTTGCCCGGACTACTTCTAGGATTTCTCCCGGTACACGTAGGAGAGTGGGGAGAAGGTACACCCGGCGCCCGTCAAGAAGGAAGATGGCACCCACAGGTGTCACCGCGGCGAAGCCGGCCTAGCTGGTAAGGATTTCTCCCGACCCTCAAAGAACCACAAGCCCGCCCAATCCTAGCACTCTACCAAACTTGTCGCCCACAAACATGCGCCACCACGGTCTTGAATGCACCATCGTCGTCTCACCATGGCAAACATTGCGAGACCGGTCCGACCGCAAAATAGCCATGAATATAGGAAGATAGTTCCTTAGCCGCGCGGGAGGCAACAACCTCCACCGCCATAGGCAGTAGCCGGTCGGACACCACGGCAAGAGCACACCAGGCCAAATTGGAACCGGGGGGCAGCAGTGGCACAACCACCCGGAGGTCGTCCTCCATCTCCAATGGAGGGTGCCGACTGGACACAGCAGCAGGAACACACTAGGCTAAGCAGGCCCGGCCATGCCCCGGATGGGCACGTAAAGTCCCCCGATGCCACGCTGCAGCACATAGGCCACGCCATCGCTACCCTCTTGTTCGGTGCCAGAGGCCCGGTCAGACCCAGATAGGCTCGTGAAGCTCCCACCACCACACTGCAGCAAGCGCGGCATCGTCACCGCCACCCTCACCACGAGCCGCTTAGCAGACTACCCTACGACAAGACCAAGCCTAACCATGCCCGCCTTGACCTAGATCGGTCCCAAAAGGGCCTAGATCTAGGCCTGCAAGGCTCCACCGGCCATCCTCAGCACCACACCACCCGCGCTGCCAAACGGCCGCGCCACCCGCCCCGTCGCCATCCGCAAACGCATGACCCACCACTGTCCTAGGAGCTCCACCGCCGCCGCAACCCTCCCAGCAGGTCGCCTGTGAGACTAGGCACATGGCTTAATAGGATTGATAGAATACTCATACCAACAAGTTGCAACTTCTTTTCCGGAAGCTCATTCGAAAAGAAATCTAAGGTTAAACGTGCTTGGTCTAGAGAAATTCTAGGATGACCAGCCGAGAAGTGGGTACCGGATGTGCACGAGTGATGACAAAGTGCACAGAAAAGACTAGTGTTGGTCTATGGAGCCAGTCTAGATATCCTATTAAGCTGCCAGGAGTGACACCCCCCGGGCCCAGTGGACGGGGTGTTACAAGTGGTATCAGAGCTGATCCTTGCGGTTAAACGGGTGTGTGCGGGTCAGTGGCGGGACATGTGGAGCATGGCACGTGTGGCCCAGAGTGGACACTGCATGGCACATGTGTCGGCACTGGACGCACAAACGCATGCCAAGAGGGAACGTTTCTGAGGTGTGCTTGATCGATGAGGGCATCAATCTTCTAAAGAGTGGGTGTATGTGAGACCAGGCACATGGCTTAATAGGATTGATAGAATACTTGTACCAACAAGTCGCAACTTCTTTTGCAGAAGCTCATTCGAAAAGAACTCTAAGATTAAGTGTGCTTAGCCTAGAGTAATTCTAGGATGGGTGACAGACCGGGAAGTGGGTACCGGGTGCGAACGAGTGAGGACAAAGTGCGCAGAAAAGACTAGTGTTGATCTGTGGAGCCGGTCTAGATATCCTATTAAGCTGCCAGAAGTGACACCCTCTAGGCCTAGTGGACAGGGTGTTACATCGCCCCAGCACGGGTAGAGGAGGGGGCCGCCACCGCTAGCCCTAGCGGCACTGCGCCAGCAACACCTAGCGGCGCCCGTCGGCGGTAGTAGCAGGGGACGGAGGAGTGATGACCCACAAGTATAGGGGGTGTATCGCAGTATTTTCGATAAGTAAGAGTTGTCGAACCCAACGAGGAGCAGAAGGTGCTGGCTAGTGGTATGGATCAGGAATTCTCTGCAAATACTTAGCAAAAGGATTTTTAGGGTTTTTTGATAAAGCAAGTAAACAAAGTACGATTAAATAAAAGACGGTAGGAATAAATGCAGCAAGTGGCCCAATCCTTTATGCAGCAAAGGACAAGCCGGTTGTATTACTTAAGATGACCAAACGTTCTCGAGGACACATGGAAAGACTGTCAAGTGCTTTCGCTTCATATAGTTGATTAATCTTCTTTAGCTTGCTAAGTGTTGTGTGGGTGAACCTGTGCTAATGTAACGACCTTCCTAGGACTAATACATACTTGTGATTATACCCCTTGCAAACATCCGTAAGTACAAGAAAGTAATTAAGGTAGAAACCTAACCACAACTTTAAACTCTAAGACCCTTACGTCCTTTGTGCAATAGTTTCCTAACGGGGGTTCAGGTTTCACATCACGCAACCCCTACGATTAGTAGCCAAATACACAATGCATTCCCCTAGGCCCATATAGGTGAAGTGTTATGTAGTCGACATTCACATGACACCACTAGAAGAAGTACACCACAACTTAAATATCAAACTATTGAATCTTTCTCAACACAACTCCACTACTAACAACATGACTTCTCCCATGTCCTCAAGAACAAAATGAACTACTCACAAGACATCACATGGATCATGATCAGAGATGGAATAATGATGTATAACAATCTGAACATAAACAATAATTCAATGGTTCACTCAATAGCATCAACTACAAAGAGTAATCAACACCGGGAAAGTTTCCCCTATGAACTAAGCAAGATTCAACACAATTGTTACAGCAATATGGAGATGGTGATGAGGGTGCTGCTGATGATGGTGGTGGTGATGATGATGATGATGATGATCCCGATGAAGTCCAGCTTGATGCTGGTGTTGATGGCGACGATCTCCCCTCTCCGGGAAGGAAATTCCCTTGGCAGAAATCTGTCTGCAGGAGAGATCTTTCTCTCTCGGTGTTTTCCGCCCTGCAGAGGCGGCGGAATCTTTCTGTGGTCGCCCCCTGAGTCTTAGGGTTTCGAGTGGATAACATACGCCAGAGGGGAGTGCCAGGGGTGGACCAGGGCGGCCACACCACCTGGTGGCGCGGCCTAGGCTGGCCCGTGCCAAGGGGTGGTGTGGGCCCCCTATGGCCCATCTCCACTCCCCCTTCTGGCAGCCTTCGTCTTCTGGAAAAATAGGATTTTCCGTATATTTTCCTAGATTTTCTGATCTTCGCGAATTTTGCCTCCAAACAGCACCTTTTCCATCAGAATCCTGACTGCAGCGGTCCATGCTCCAAAAGTCATCAACCATGCAAAAACAGATGAAATAACATAAGTATCATCTCTTAATATGAAATATATCAACGAATAACAGTGAATTATGACATAGAATAGTGATGCAAAATGGACGTATCAACTCCCCCAAGCTTAGACTTCGCTTGTCCCCAAGCGAAACTGAGCTCAATAAACATGACCTCAGGTTTATGGAGTGAAGAGTCGATAAAAGAATATGGACAAGAAGCATCACATTCATCAATACATAGATCATAATAGAAGACAACTCACTATTATATAACTCAACTTGTAATAGGTAAAGGAAACACAATAAAGATACATGAAGTAAATCATAATTGGTAATGTCAAACTTAGCTCTTGGTCGAAGAATAGTTGATAATTTGCTAGAGTTCACAAATAACTGATTTTCAATGATAGCTTTCAAAGTAGTAAACATCAATATAAGAGCAATGTGCAAAACAAGGAACATAAGCAACATGATTGAATAAATCATCATATGAATGAATGAAACACAACAACTCAAAATACTTGCTGAGATAGAAGGGAATAGGTTTACTAACTCAACTACAAAGTAAAAGAAAGGCCCTTCGCAGAGGGAAGCAGGGATTGCAAATCTCATAAAGAGCTCCCAAAAATGATGATACTTACTAGCTTTCAGCTCTCATTGCCCCTATCATAGGCATCTTTAGGTGATTAAGGTTAATGTGATCAAACATGAGGATATGCATTGACAAGTTGTAAGTTGAGAATCTCATGTCCCTTGAATACGAGGGTCGCTCCTCATGCTACTGAAATTTAGTCACCGGTAAGTTCTTGTCATCGTAATCATATGTGTATCATAGAGAACCGCCAACGGGGTACCCCTTGCCCGATGATACGAAAGAATCCCTATATCAAAATGACAAGGCAAGCATACAACAAGTATCTCAGCAATCTTCTTATTTACCATGGGAATATGGTGCTTTTTTCTCTCTTTCCTCTTTTCATAATATCTCTTTTTTTTCTTTCTCTTTTTCTCAATCTCTATCTCTTTTTTTCATAAGAAGAATGCTTCATAGATACTCGTTATGGTTACGCTGCAGGTTTCCACCATGTCATCATGGATTAGACCAGTGGCCTAGGTGTTTCTCTAACACACATGCATAACTCCATGGACTTACAATCTCCTCTTTCATTTCACACCGATGACATCCATAGACAAAAGAACATGATATCAACTTGGTACAAGGTACCAGTGCAATGTTGAAAGCGTTCCCCATGACAGCATGGTTCTGCTAACTCACAACTTACAAAGTGCGAGCATATACGCAACATAGGTGAGCACAATGGTTCAAGTTTATTAAGTGCAAGAAAGTAAAGTGTGCCATCAAGTTCGTGAGAGCTTTAATCACTAATTTTCACATAACAAGTTTAATTTGGGAGGTAGATAAAACAAGAATTTACTTGGAATAGCAATAATGCTACTAGGTAGGTATGGTGGACACAAATGGCAAAGGTTTTGGTTTAAAGGAGGTGGATGCACGAGAAGAATTCCCTCTCAGTACAGGTTTTTGGCTAGCAAGGCTGGGTAGCAAGTATAAGAGTTGAAGGAAACAAACAAACATACAAGCGATAAAGACAAACATGCAATCTTCCTTGAAAGCACAAAAGATCTTAACTAGAGAATACTACTTATGAGCAAATCAAGAAAGAAAGATGATGAAATTATTTTTCTCTTTAGAGTACTTCTATCTTTTTCATTCAACTCTCAAAAATAGTGTTGCTACTGACCAAGCCAGGTTTGCCAAAACCAACTAAATTAACTCAATGATCCCAAAGTGATACCAATACTAACAACAAGATCAATCATATAACCACGAATTAAAAACTAATATAAGCTATGCAAAAGAGTAAATGATATAACTTCTCATTAATATTCCATAACAGCAACTCACACCAAGGGATACATATCTAACGAGAGAGGGGACACTTCCATAATGCAAACCATCCTACATAATAACTTCTCTATTCATGATATGACTATACTAATAAGGTAAAAAGATAGAAGATAGTGATGTGATACCGCGGCACTCCCCCAAACTTGGAACAAACCAAGGGGATGCCAAACCTGATGACGAATTACTCCTTTGGTGGTGGTGGTGTTCTCTCATCATCGTCCGACTTCCAAGGTAAGGGTTTCCCATCAACAAAGGACATCGTGGTCTCCAGCATCCTAAAACTTGCAGCAGCACTTATGCGTTTAAACCTAACCTCATACTCATAGTTTTGATTCTGAACGTCGTAGAGTTGTGCTTGCAGTTTGTTGGTTGTTTGGCAGAGTGAGAGGACTTCGTCCTTGAGTTTAGCAGTCTCCTTTTGGTGCTCGGCGATGAGTTCAGAACAAATCTTATGGATTATATCCACTTCGCGCTCTGCCATCTTCTTGTACCTAAAGACTTCTTGCTCCAGCGCTTCCATCCTGTCCTCCAGACTTCCTTCACCTTTAGGGCATCGAACCTCTTTTATCCGGAGTTCCCCATCTTCAAGCAACAACTCCTTGGGATGAATCTTCAACTCTCTCATGTATGGGTTGATGATATCCTCTAAAGAATCTTCCTTAGCTGATCCAGAGGAAGACATTGTAGCTCCAAATCTGGGACTCTACCTATCAGAAACAGATCGAAGCGAAAACACGACGAAAACATGATATACGAACCTCGAGATATCCGGGGGATTATATATTACGAAGTTTCATATCAAAAGAAAGGTACTGGGATAAAACGGGTCGGAGACGGAGTCTAGGGTGGCCACACCACCTGGTGGCGCGGCCAGGGGAGGGCCCATGCCACAGGGTGGTGTGATCCACCCTGGCTCCGTTTCCATCCCTTTTTCGCTTCATAACTTCCCTTATTGTCTAAAAAATGCAAAAATATAGTTGGATAGTATTTTCGCGGAACTTTTCTTACCAGAACTGTTACCTATTTGAAAACAGACTCTGCAGGTCTCTGAATTTGGTATCTAGTAGATTCTTCCGGAGTCATCACTTGAATAATAGCAATATCTTCATCTGCATACTCTTATTACTTGAGTCATAAAACCTTTCTCTTCCTTATTACACCATTATCTCCACTTCCTGGAAATTTCTTTCACACAAAACTTCACACAGTTCTTATTAGCAACATTAGTATAAATGAAGTGATAAAACCTTTTGAGTCCAACTTCAACTGAAAACCATCAAAACATAAGCTACTGTAGCAACTCCTTTCGAAAACCCAAAAAAAATTCAAAAAGGAAATCGAATAAAGAAGCAAATGCAAGAGTGGCAAAATCTGTCAAAACATACCAGCAGGTAAAGATCATTTTTTTTCTAAAATCTTCTGTTGCTCAAATCAAAACGTGCAAAACTAACGAAAGTTAAATAACATCCTGGGGCAGAAGCACAAAAAATTACAGCTCAATCCGACATACAGAGATCTCTCACGATTTTTTATGGTGAAGCACAAAAATCTGTTTCGGGACAGCAACTTCCCCAAATATTACTTCTCTCTCATTAGAGGTTGATCTTGACACAAAAACCAAACAAAACGGATAAGGAGAGGTTATTACCAAAGTAATAACTTCCAAGACTCAAAGAAACAAAAACAAACTGAAAGCAAAAACAAATTGGGTTGTCTCCCAAAAAGCTCTTTCTTTATAGCCATTAAGATGGACATGATAATTTTGAAGATGCTCACATGGGAATATGAATTGAAGTGAAAGAGAGCATTAAAAAGCAAAAATACACACATTTAAGTCTAACTCACTTCCTATACAAGGGAATTTTGTAAACAAACAAGTTGTTAAAACCAGAAACTGTGAGCATAGGAAGGCAAAAGAAGTGCAACATAAAAACTTTCAGCATAACACGAGGAAACTTGATATTATTGAGATACATAAGAACACTTTTCCCTCTCTCATAGTAACTTTTAGTATCGTGCATAAACTTAACAATATAACTATCACAAGGACCATCGTAACAATGATCACTTATTCTAACAGAAAACACAGGAATACTAGCTCTCATAACACTACTATGTGAAACAATATTAGAGGTATCCTTACAAAGGATAGTGTGTCCCTCTTTTTCATATTTAGTAACAAAGTCTTTCACATTTGCTATTATAGGTTCATCAACCATTTGTTTATTAGGTTCAATAGCTTTATTTGTACTTTCATTAACCATATTAGCTATCATAAAATGTTCCTTTATCTTAACTGGGAAAGGCATTTTCTCAATATAAGGTTCAGGTAAAACATGATTAGCAGTATAAACTTGCAGTATTTCTTGTAGGAATACTCTAAGCAACATCTTTATAAGTTTCATGATACTTATTCCACTTCTTTTTAGGCACTTCAATGTAGGAAGCAAAAGCCTTAAAATAAGAAGCAATAGCTTGAGAGTCTAGACCATACGCATTTTTAATATTTTGAAAGTCATCAGTTCCCATAAAAGATTCAATGCATTCATAATCATAATTTATACCTGACTTTCTACCTTTGTCATTCTCCCAAGCTTCAGAATTGTCTTGAATACGGTCCAGAAGATCCCATTTAGCTTCTTCCATGCGAGTGAATGATCCAGCACAAGAAGCATCCAATAAATCCTTGTCATGTAGAGGGAGCCTTGCATAAAATTTATTGATAATAATATTGTTGGGGAGCTCATGAATTGGACATTTGAGCATTAGTAACTTCAGTCTCCCCCAAGCTTGAGTTGTACTCTCTCCATCAAGAGGCCAAAAGTTGTATATTTGATTCCGATCTTTATGAATCTCACTAGGAGGATAAAACTTTGAATAAAAGAGAGGCACTATTTCCTCCCATTCTAGAGCTTGACCATTCTTCAGCAGCTTATACCATTCCTCAGCTCTTCCTTTTAGTGATAATGATAATAACTTCTTCTTAACTTGATCTGTAGTAATACCTGCACACTTGAACAACCCGCATAATTCGTGTATAAAGAGTAAATGATCACCGGGATGGACAGTTCCATCCCCAACATAGTAGTTATCCATAACACGATCAATAATTCTTGTAGGTATTTTGAAAACATCATTCTCAGCAGGTGGTGGCTTATCTACTACCTTAGCGGGTAGTAGCATTACCAAATAAGAAACTCAAATAATTATCCATAACGAAAATAAAGCAATTAATAGAAGTAAATAATACTCACGAGAAGTTTCCTTTACGCCCAATCTCCAATAGCGCTTCACTCCCGGAAACGGCGCGTAAAATAGTCTTGATGACCCACAGTATAGGGGTGTATCGCAGATTTTCGATAAGTAAGAGTGTCGAACCCAACGAGGAGCGTAAGGTCTGGCTAGTGGTATGGATCAGAATTCTCTGCAAATACTTAGCAAACGGATTTTTAGGGTTTTGATAAAGCAAGTAAACAAAGTACGAGTAAATAAAAGATGAGGAATAAATGCAGCAAGTGGCCCAATCCTTTATGCAGCAAAGGACAAGCCGGTTGTATTACTTAAGATGACCAAACGTTCTCGAGGACAGATGGGAAGACTGTCAAGTGCTTTCGCTTCATATAGTTGATTAATCTTCTTTAGCTTGCTAAGTGTTGTGTGGGTGAACCTATGCTAATGTACCGACCTTCCTAGGACTAATACATACTTGTGATTATACCCCTTGCAAACATCCGTAAGTACAAGAAAGTAATTAAGGTAGAAACCTAACCACAACTTTAAACTCTAAGACCCTTACGTCCCTTGTGCAATGGTTTCCTAACGAGGGTTCAGGTTTCTGTCACTCCGGCAACCCCTACAATTAGTAGCCAAATACACAATGCATTCCCCTAGGCCCATATAGGTGAAGTGTCATATAGTCGACGTTCACATGACACCACTAGAAGAAGTACACCACAACTTAAATATCAAACTATTGAATCTTTCTCAACACAACTCCACTACTAACAACATGACTTCTCCCATGTCCTCAAGAACAAAACTAACTACTCACAAGACATCATATGGATCATGATCAGAGATGGAATAATGATGTATAACAATCTGAACATAAACAATAATTCAATGGTTCACTCAATAGCATCAACTACAAAGAGTAATCAACACCGAGAAAGTTTCCCCTATGAACTAAGCAAGATTCAACACAATTGTTACAGCAATATGGAGATGGTGATGAGGGTGCTGATGATGATGATGATGGTGGTGGTGATGATGATGATGATCCCGATGAAGTCCAGCTTGATGGTGGTGTTGATGGCGACGATCTCTCCTCTCCAGAAAGGAATTCTCCCGGCAGAAATCTGTCTGCAGGAGAGATCTTTCTCTCTCGGTGTTTTCCACGCCGTAGAGGCGGCGGAATCTTTCTGTGGTCGCCCCCCGAGTCTTAGAGTTTCGAGAGGATAATATATGCCAGAGGGGAGTGCCAGGGGTGGACCAGGGCGGCCACACCACCTGGTGGCGCGGCCTAGGCTGGCCCGCGCCAGGGGGTGGTGTGGGCCCCCTGTGGCCCATCTCCACTCCCCCTTCTGGCAGCCTTCGTCTTCTGGAAAAATAGGATTTTCCGTATATTTTCCTAGATTTTCTGATCTTCGCGAATTTTTCCTCCAAACAACACCTTTTCCATCAGAATCCTGACTCTGATTGTAGCGGTCCATGCTCCAAAAGTCATCAACCATGCAAAAATAGATAAAATAACATAAGTATCATCTCTTAATATGAAATATATCAACGAATAATAATGAATTATGACATAGAATAGTGATGCAAAATGGACGTATCAAGGAGACGGCCACCCGATCGTCTCGCTGGTGTTTTTTCGTCGGTTTGCAGCCAATTAACTTCCCAGAATTTGTTTTTTTCCTTTTCTCCCACAGAAAATATGCATCTGAACAGGAAGAGCGGTTTCATTCTCATTAATCCTTGCCAGAAATGGAAATCCCCTTATCTGGCTATCACATGTCCTAGTGCAATTGGCAAGGTATGTGTTACCCCCTCCGGTCCATATTAATGGACTCAATTTTATCTAGATCTATATTTATCTAGTCAAATATTCAGACTAGATGCATCCGTATCTAGCAAAGTTAAGTACATTAATATGGGTTGAAGGGAGTATGTAAAAGTAAATACCACGACCCTTTTCATTGAAAATCTTTTGAAGCCATTTCGATAGTAAGGCTATGTTTAGGTACTCTAATTTTTTAGAATAATAGGGTCTCGCCCCCGGCCAGATTTCATTGAAATGAAACCCAGTGAAACAGTTGTTAGAGTTTTACAAAAGATAGTCTCCAAACAAAGTCTGAAAAGAGAAAACAGAGCATAATAGAGTCTCAACAACAAAATCCTAAAACAAGCGCCGGGCGTGAAACTGAGAAGAACCCCAAAAGGTTTACACAAAGCATTTAGCCAGGCGCATTCACTAGATTGATCGATCTACAACCTTAGGGGAGATGGCCAGGGTATCCAGCACAATTTTGGGTGTGAGCCAAGTCCTAGTCCCAGCGAGCTTCTTCGATTTTAGGGATTTGTCAAGATCACCATAATCTCCAACAGCATCCACCAGGCCTAGCCACCCATCAGTTGCATAGGAACTTGCAAGAGCGGGGAGATGTGTCGACAGAAGTTTTTCACAAGCTCCATTATGTGGTCTTTGAATATCAATTTACATCACTTGAGAGAGCACATGATTAATATCCTGACCCGCTTTGTACCAATCCAAGGTTGACCATTAAAGATCAAATCATTTCTAATTTTCCGTAAGCTCCAAAGAATAGCAACACAGAGAGAGTTTAACATGGGATGTTTTTTATTTGAGACTCATAACCTAGCAATATATTCATAGGAATCACCAACATTAATCCCAAAGAAGTTAGAAACCTGAGGCCATATTTGTCTAGCTACAATAATGCAATCAAAGGACAGGTGGTGCACTATCTCTAATTCAGAGCAGAAGACACAATCTTCGGGTTTGTGCATATTCCTCTTCTTTGGGTTATCCTTGGTCATCATTTTATTTTGTGCAAGAAGCCATAGGAAAATATGAATCCTTGGAGGCACAACTAGTTGACACACAGCTGTAATGAAAATGGGGGTAATTCCACCAAAACTAATGATGTTGTACAGGATAGAGGTGAAGTAAACCCCCTTAGAAGAATATTACTAGATTAAAGCATCACAGTCATCATTGAAAGTAATTCTAGAGGTAATTTCAACTAATTCATACTAACTAGACAAGATGGAGGGGTCGAAATTCCTCCTTAAAGTGAGCATGAGCTGGGAGTCATCCCAAACCTGTCTAACAATGGCTCCTTGCTCATTGCAAGGAACATACATATCAAAAAATGGACAGTTAGGGGGGAAGTGCCACACCATGTATCTTCCCAAAATTTGGTTATTTTCCCATCTCCAATTTTCCACCTATAACCAAACTTAATGGAATTGATAGCCCGCATAACACCTTTCCAGAAAGGTGAGGAGCCAGCAACATTACTGTAGAAAATGTTTAGGTTTTTAGTACTGTACTTATTATCTACCATAGTTCTCCAGATTTTTCCTTCATCTTGAATGTATCTTTTGAGCCAAGCACTCAGCAGGAAAAGATTTACATTAGCAAGATCAGGTATGCCTAGGCCACCATCTTCCTTCTTTTTGCGAATTAGCTTCCAACTAGCTAGATGAATTTTCCTATGACCCTCAAAGTCATTCCACAAGTAGTTGCCCATTTGGGAATGGATCAACTCTAAGGCCCACTTAGGGAATTTAAAAAAATATATAGAATGTAAATAGGAATGCTAGCTAGACAGGTTTTGGTAAGGATAACCCTAGCTGCATAAGAGAGCAACTTGCCCCTCTAACCAACAATCCTTTTTAATTTTTTGTCAATTAGGGGTTGCAAGTCAGCTCTCCTCAGCTTGTCATAATGAGAGGAATACCTAGATTTTATGGGAAATTCTCCTAGAGAACACCCAAAAACCTGGTGAAAGCATAAATCTCAGCTTGATTAAGTCCGAGAGGAATGAGTTCACTTTTATTATAATTGATTCTCATGCCTAAAACTTGCTCAAAGCAAGTCAGGACACATTTAAGATTGGCAGCTACTTCTACAGAATTATCAACAAAAAGGATGATGGCATCTGCATATTGAAGACATATGACACCCCAGGAAAAATATTAGAACAAAGCCCTCTAATGAAGCCAGCATCCGCAGCTTTGAAGAGCACCCTAGACAGGCAATCTACAACTTGGTCAAAGAGGAAAGGAGAGAGAGGATCACCCTACCTAAGCCCGCTGCCAGTAGTGAAATTTTTTCCAGTTACATTGTTCATTTTGACTCCTACAGAGCCACCATGGACAATGGGCTTAATTAAAGAAACCCACTTAACTCCAAAACCTCTTTTAACAAGGGTATCAATGAGAAAATGAAAAATCAGGGTCAATCATATCAAAAGCTTTTTCATAGTCAAGTTTCAAAACCTGACCTTTATTTTGCTTTTTACTATAGAATACAAAATTTCATGGGCAGTTACTACACTTTCCAAAAATGTATCTACCTTTCATGAAAGCAGACTGATTGACAGAGGTAATGGAATTCATAATGACAGCTAACCTATTAGTGAGAACTTTTGTAAAAGATTTTAAAAATACAGTTTAACAAGTTGATAGGCCTGGACTTCTTCATAGAAGAGGCATCAGATTCCTTAGGAACTAGAGTTAAAGTGGCAAAATTAAGTCTAAAAATATCTAAATTACTTTAGAATCTCTAAATCCATAACCCCATAGGTTTTGGTCTAATGACTTGACACCAACTAACTAAATGATGTTTCTTTTCGTCAGGTCTCCACTCCACAAAAATCTCGATATATTTTTTTCTCTGGTTCTATTTGAACCACTAAAAATGCTTACATTTTGAAACAGGGATAGTAACATTTTAGTTAGCCGAAATAGGTATTCATGATATAAGGCGTATTAAAATATCCAATATATTTTATGTATACATAAAATAGATACCATTAGATTCATGGTCCATAGAACTTTCATATGATGGTGATTTTGTAGCCGTTGACTAAATATTACACGAGTAATTTTGCTATCAAATCATTGTCTTATAGTCAAAATAGCACTATGCTTTCTCTATTTTAAATTATAAGATGTTTTAACTTTTTTTTGGAATGCATCTAGATATATTTTAATGTGTAGGTTCAGAAAAAATGATTGAAACTACGTAAAAATATGTCTACATACATGTATTTTATAAAAAGACTAAAACATCTTATATTTGGAAGATAAGGGACTTGAGAGTTGAGAGGAGACATCGTGGAGGCCGTTAAAAACACATCTAGCTTTATGTTCCACTCGCCCGTGGCTTCGTCGGTCGCTCCATCTCTAGTGGCCTTGGGTACTTGGAGATATGGTGCTACAAATATCCCTCGCAAGCGAAACAGTTTTTCTTCTTTGTTTAGACTGTTTTTTCATGTCTTTTTCTGTTGCTGCGATGACTATATTCTGAAGTAAGAATAAGGTATCCCTGCTCTATCCTCGCTCCGGTGGTGTTTCTAGCGTTGATTCAGGACGCGTGAAGACATGTGTCCAACATATCTCCTTGGATCTTATCAGTTTTTGTATTCGTTAGTGTGTTCTCACGTCAGTCTCTAGTGCACTGGTCCTTTGAAATCTTAGGGCGACGACTTGTCGTCTGTCTGCTCGGACAAGCTCTACTATGTCAAGCTTTTCTCCTCTCCGATGATAGATGGGTGAGGAAGACACTAATCGTTGCTAGGTGGTCCATCGAACTATTTATAATTATTATTATTACTTTTAGACCTATTTGTACTAGCCCCGATGATTAATAAAAAACTCGGTGAATTTTTTAAAAGTATATTATATTTTAAATGAAAGATGTTTAGATACATATATTTTAAAGCATACTAAAATATATTTATTACATGTTCCACAATATAAGTGTTTCTAGCTAGCTGCATAAAATACCAATCACATATTTACGGTTCAATCACTCGACGGTTCGTTTTTAAAAATATGCCGGTCCCACCGAGCCAAAATGCAGCGTGGCACCGTGGCCTGGGGATTAATCGACGCGGCGGCGCAACACGGAACCACCACTGCCCACACACGGTCGGTCGGTCGGACGGGGTGGTAAAAACACAAATCGGAGACGAAGCAAAAAAGAAGAACACGCCAGAAGCGAGGACTCCAACCGCCGAACGCCATGCCGCTCCTCCACGGCGCCAACCTCCGCCTCCTCCTCGCCGGTGCCGCCGTTGCGCACCTCTCGTCCGCTCCCATCGCGCGCGCCTCCCAGTGCGCACCTCCCGCGCCGCTGCGGCTCCGTGCCTTCGCCAACTACAGCGCCTCGGAGCCTCCGCCGCCCCCCTCCTCGGCCTCGCCTTCGCCTTCGCGGGTCCTCGCCTCTGCTGCTGCCGCCTGCGACTGCGAGAAGGGGGCGAAGCCCGCGATCTGCACGGCTGACGAGCTGCACTACGCGCCCGTGCCCGGCACCGAGTGGCGGATCGCGCTCTGGAGGTACCGCCCGCCGCCTGAGGTGCGTGCTTGCTCCTGCGGGTAGGGTGTTGGGCATAGCTGATTTTGTTTTGTTTTTTATTTCGTGTTCGTTTGCTTTGAGCAGGCGCCCAAGAGGAACCACCCACTGATGCTGCTGTCAGGAGTGGCCACGAATGCGATGGGATTTGACCTGTCACCTGGGGTGAGTTCAATCTTATAATGCTTCTGCTATTGATAAATTGCTGAAAAAACTCATATGATGTTTTTTTGATTTCTGTAAATTGCTTTTGGCATAGCTTCGGGCTTTTATAGTGGAAACTGGAAAGTAAAATGTGCATTTCGGTTAGAAGAAAATTGTATAATGACGTTGCATATGCAAACTGATGACTATCTTTTAGCCCTGACACATATCATGGGGAGTACTAGCTTAGGTTAGAGTGACATTGAAAATGTCATAGCTCACTGCCAAATTTTCAGAAAGGAAAATTTAATCACGTATTATGCAGTAAATTGAGTGCTATGAACAAACCAACGCAAAATTTATTGTTCTAAAGAATTCTGTATCATATTTATTAACATAATAATTGTTTTACTTTTATTGCTATTTCTGTGAAATGCATGCTACTACATCTGATGGGATAGGGCTATCAGCAGACCTTACACTATCATAAATTCGAAATGTTCACATGTAGTTGTAGTGAAATTTGGTGTGAACAAAAATTAGTGTCATTGCTGATAGTTATGACTTCATGTGTTGATAATATGAATTTTATTAGCACAGTGACATGTGTTTAATTTCCTAACTAATGGTGCTGGAGTTAAGATGCAGCTAGACAGTAATGAAATGTGTTATCTTGCAAAATATCACGCTGTTAAGTGAAAACACAAGTTCATACTTCCAATTTTCTCCTTAATGTTCCAGCGATTCTTTATCGGTGTTGTTGGCTTCTTGTACAAGATCTACATAGGGGAATGTAAAACTTATGAAGTTTGCAGTTAAAATTATGATTCTCCGCTCTTGAATAGTCAAATGGATGATGTAGTTGCTGCTGTGCTTGTACCACTTGGGTCAAACTACTTCAAAAATGTTTTCCTGCCCTCAGAACATTTTTTGTATTCTTTTGGAAATTTTAGTTCATGGATTGTTTCCTGTCTTGATTTGTGTTATATGTTAACATATGCTACACTCAATAAAGAAACAGTTATACATCGACTATCTTTCTTGTTACAGTTGTTCATGTTTATAGGCATTTCTTTTGTGGCCTCATTTTTACCATTGATTTCCATTGATACATATGAATTGATGTCAGGCTTCCTTTGCCCGTCATATGTCTATGCAAGGGTTTGATACATGGATTGTTGAGTTGCGTGGCGCAGGCCTCAGCACACGTGGATCAGAATTAGCTGCGGCTAGCACCAAGTCTGACTTGTCTCCTAATTCAGGTGTGGATGATATTTTGACAAAGAAAGTAAATGTTATTCCTCCTGCCAAGGATATGTCAACTAATGAACCTCAAAGATTTGAAGTGCCAGTACTAACAGACAAGAATGTGGTAGAGACAAATACATCAGAAGATCCACAGCTGGTGACAAAGTTAACAAATGCTTTGGCACGATTGAGTGCAACATTTTCAGGTTATGTAAACGATAGCCGACTAAGAAATATCGCTGACAGCTTTTTTGATCGAGTGACAGAACTTCACCCTGATGACTCATTAACTACTAGCATCGAGGAGATTGCGGATAAAATTCTAGGCTTGATGGAATTTCCACAGACGTCAGCTATATATGATCAAATTAGCCAATTAAGCCAGCGCCTAGTGAAGATTCTTGGGGAAGGTCAACAAAATGTTTCCCCTCGGTTATTTGGCTGGCAAGAACGCCTCTCTGCGACCATAGAAGATCTCCAGAAGCAGTTGGAGCTTATTATTAGCTATGATTGGGACTTTGACCATTACCTGGAGGAGGATGTACCTGCAGCGGTTTGTAGACATACTCTTTAGTGTTTAGAGATATTGAAGGTACATTGGATGCCTTTGTAAGAACTAAGAAGCATGGTAATTTTTTGTTTGTGCAGATTGATTATATAAAACAGCAGAGTATAACCAAGGATGGAAAATTACTTGCTATTGGTCATTCTATGGGAGGAATCTTGCTGTATGCAATGATTTCAAAGTGTGGTATGTTACATCAACCTGTTTTTTTTTCCGTTATCTTTTAGCTGGGCAAGCAATATTTTCATTTAGCAATGGAAGATTCACATCTTTAACTAGTAGTGAGGCTAGGAAAGCTGAAATATAACATACCAACATCACACTACCCTTGGTAACTGGAATTATTTGCACAAGCATCCATGGAGGGTTCTAAATTTTATTTGATTGCTTGACATGCGTCTCTGGAAGCCTCTCAGGTACTATCACTTTTATCAGGCCATTAAGTAGTAAAGCCGAGACAAAGTACTAAGTCACGCAATACACCCCACCACAATATTAAGAAACTATGGCACCTCGCCTTGTTTGCTGTATCGAGGTGTCTCGTTCCTGCTAGCATTTCCTTTAAGTAGAGCTTGCTGTATATCTGGTCAAATTGAATACACTCCATCAGGCATATGTATTAAGCTTGTCTGAGCACGGTTTTGTTTGTTGTTATCCATCAAGCAACCATTGGAATGGCTCCTCCTTCCCTATCTGTGGAATTTGCTTCCTCATTCTCTCTTTGTATCATCAAGTGCACCATACATCTTGTTAGTAAAGTAGGCACGTCATAGTCTAGGAATAGACATCTTCTCTATTTATGGTTGGTGATGGAGACATCACTACAACATCAGCATATCTCTTATGCACTCCAGGTATTCTGTGTGCATCTGAAAATTGATCAAACCCTGGCTAGATTTGAAATATGTGCAACCAAACTTGTGGGCAGCGCATCAGGTCACTGGGTCCATGAATCGTCGCTGACAATCGGCAGTACCAAACAAAGCCCATGGCAACCCTTGTCCTGCCTCTTACTTGGCTCATGGTATATTTACAAAGAACACAGTTCCAGGGCTTTCCAAAACTTGAGCACCTTCCAACTGTGCTTCTAGCCAACTGTAGGAATGAAGCTAGTCATTGGCACATGGCCACTGCTAAGGTTGCAGGAGCTCTTACGTGGGAAAATAGGCTTTTGTTCTTGTTCTTCCTTTTTTTTATCTTTAATAAACTCTGCTTATATTCAATGAAATTAGACAATGCTTTTGTCTTCAGTTGCAGCAATTTCACATCTCATCTCCTTGAAAGCTGTCTCTATCACTTATCTGTTTTAGTTTCTTTTCTAATTCCTACCCTGTAATATTTGTCCCTTCTCAGGACGTGCTTCCAGTACATTGCATTATTTTTTACCAACTGATTTACATGTTTTACATAGAGTGTTATGTTATACAGTATATATTTCCATTACAGATGCCCATGTGATTTGTAATATTGTGGTCTTGTATTTTTGTTTTGCAAGCTTGTTTTTGTATCAGAAGATTGGATATTATTACCAAGACATGCTAATTACTAACTCTCCTTTTTTCCTTCTTCACAAGGATTCGAAGGGGCTGATCCAGAGCTGGCAGCAATTGTTACTCTGGCCTCATCAGTTGACTACACAACATCCAACTCCTCGCTCAAGTTGCTAGTGCCTCTTGTAAGTTGACCATCAAGCAGGTTGACATATTTAATACTCCTACATAGACAGGAACTGAGGAACATAATCTTCATTGTTGGTTATTAGGCAGATCCAGCAGAGATGTTGCGTGTTCCTGCTATCCCACTGGGAACGTTACTATCAACCACTTATCCTATATCATCTCGTGCACCATACATTTTGTCACTGCTGCGCTCTCAAATTTCAGCCAAGGACATGATGGACCCTGAACTACTTTCGAAGCTCATCTTGAATAACTTTTGTAAGTCAAGACCTTATTGTCTTCTACCCTTCTTCACGATAACTTTCAACTTGCCATATGTACAAGTATAATATGAACCTATGATATGGTCAGATGAGACGAGAAGTCACATAATTTATGAACATGAAATCAGGCTGTTATCTAGCAATGCCTGCATGAATCCAGTTTGTTATCTCTTAAACAGTTTCATCTTCGTGTAAGATGATGGATTTAAGGTGTTGGATGCTATCCATAAGTTCTGTGTGTATGGTGCTATTCTTCAATTTAAAGTTCATATTACCATTTGCAGGAGAATGCAATCTATTTTCTTAGAGATCATGCAAATGCTTTGCCTATATTTTTCGTTAAGATTAGCAGGTCAATTTGATTATTACTTTTTGTAGGATTATGGAGTTGTGCACTAAACTAGTAAAATGTGACTTGTTATAAGATCATCTTTTAAATAAGATAAGTTCAGCTGAAAACTTTTGAAGCGAGTTTACCAAACTCCACTGGAATATTAACCATGATAGTTCATCTTTGTATATGATGTGCTTTACTACGAAAGTTCTCAACAATTCTTGTGACAGCTTGATGATGCAATGTTCAGGCACAGTACCAGCAAAAGTGTTATTACAGCTGACAACCGCTTTCCGTGATGGTGGGCTGAGAAACAGGACCGGTACCTTTTTCTTCAAAGAGCATTTGCGGAAAATCAAAGTTCCGGTGCTTGCCCTTGCTGGAGACGAGGATTTGATTTGTCCCCCAGAAGCTGTTTACGGTATGGTAACGGGTTTCACTTTTAATGTGTCGTTTTGCAACGTTGAAGAAACTCCGAAAATATCAATATTGTAGTCAATAGATCTTACTGTTTACCTGGGGCTGAGCTCACAAGCTAGGAGCTTAGGATCACCAAGGCTCCATGGTGTGCTCAGAATGCACTACCTTGTACCACTTCCCATTTATGATGTCTGGGTTATCCCAACCTGTGGGTGCTGGTCTTGCACAATGTACATGGACTCTATCTGTCATGTCCTAAGATTGGTATCAGTCCTAAGACAGATGAATGTTACAAGGTTGGTACTACTTCAGCCGAGAGGGTTGGCTGGCCCTGGCCGTGGTGCTGTGGATGAGAGGGAGAGAAGGGCGGTGACGGGGATTACATCTTTGCTTAGCTTATTCTCACTCATGGACCGTCCGTGGGGCATGCCTAAGAATACAATCCTAACTTTCCTAATGAATCATATCCTCATCTTCCTATTTAAGTTCACTAACTAAATAAACCACTATACCTGTGTGTTGAATAGTGATTCCTGGGGACGAATCCTAGCTTCGGTCATGAGCTTTTGGGCCTTGACCTAATGCCAATGACACTATCATTGTTTAATTATGAGGTGCTTCTAAATTTCGGTTGGATATCTACTTCTAATTGTTTTAAGTCATGTTTTGTTGTATTTGCAGAAACCGTGAAGGCAATTCCTCAGCATCTGGTCACCTATAAGGTTTTTGGCAAACCTGAAGGACCTCACTATGCACATTATGACCTGGTTGGAGGGCGGAAGGTACGTGTACATATCTGGTATTTAAGGGATGAAAGATCAGTCTTTGATTCTTACAGTGCTCGCTATCCTGCAGGCCGTCCATGAAGTGTACCCTTGTATAATAGAGTTCCTCTCTCAACACGATGAAGTGTCCTCTTAAACTCTTTACCAACCATATACGGCAGAACTGCGCCGCACCATTGCACGATGGTCATCCTATATTGGAATCGGATGATACCGTGGAGTGGTGAGTAGCAGAAGTGTATTTTCGTCTCCCCTTTTCTACAGACCAAAGCTTCCTAGTTCATCTCTTCAGGATAGTTGATCATCGTTGTAGCGTGTCACCTGTAAATGCTGTGTACATTACCAAAAGGAGGAATCGAAGAGGATTCACTAAATTTGCTTCATGCCAATTCTGGAACTGATACTTGCTCGTAAGAAATGTTCACTACCGCTAAATGGTGATCATCTTTGTACTGGCAAGAGCACTTACTAGATGAGTGGGGGAGCAGCCGGTGTCTTGGCTGGATAAACGGCACTGGTAGGATTGATAAATTACACGTTTGGCCTATGTTTGTGGGGTGTGTGATTGAAAGATGTGGTTTCCTTTAAAGATCTTTGTAGAGTACTTCCATATGAGACCCTTTGTGTTTAATGCCACTCCATCGATAAGACTGAGACTGAGCAGGGCCGGGATCGGATGGCAAATCCTTTCAGGGCTTCCAATTTTATTTTAAATTGCACAAGATGCTCAGCTTTTTTTTCCATATGCTATTATCTTGTTGATTTACTTGCATTGTTGATAATCTTGTCTTTTGTCGGAAGTTGGAACTTACACTCACTTAGCTTATTGATAGTCATAATTCATGCAAAAGAGGGAGGCGGCAATTCGGCTCATAGATGCAAATGCACGAGAAAACATACTTTAAAATATCAAAAAAATTGAAAAAAAATCTACATATATATATCTATCTATATATAGATATATTCAAACATTTTATGTTGGTTCACAAGCTTTTAGGATGAAAAAATATTTTATCTGTCGTGTATACAAAAGATAAAAAAATGTCTTTTTTATACACAACACATAAAATGTTCTTTCATCCTAAAAACTTGTAAACCAACATAAAATGTTCTAATGTATTTGCAAATTTTTTTGACATTGCGATTTTTTTTTTATATTGGATGCATTTGTTCCTAGGAGCCGAAGTGAATATCCATGCAAAAGAGGGAATACTGTCTTTTGCTATTGCTTGTAGTAGATGCCTAGATGGCCCCTACTCTTGAAGCCAACTTCTTTTTTCCAAAATGGGCATTCCACCATCTTCCAAAATGGGTGTTCCACCATCTTAAAATTGCGAGTCAATCCTCAGACGGGATAAAATAAGTGATGTATCTTGGTGACTAAGCCAGTTCTGCAAAACCTTTTCAGCGCCACCCTCTCAAAGGAGTGTACAAGAACCCACATATTTGATAAAAGATGGCCTGCAATATGGCATTTCTATCTGGAAATGCAAAAGAATGGATGTTGTGTTTATACAATAATACACGTAACGGACTGTACAAGACACAACAAGCATACTTCTCAGGTTCCGCCCAGGTACACAATAGGCGTATCCTGGAGTTCTTGGGACCTCTTCAAGTCTTGGTGACAGCAGTCTTGCAAACTGGGCAAACGTTCTTCTGAGAAAGCCACTGCTTGATGCAGTAGACATGGTAGCTGTGGCCACAGTGCAGCCTCCCCATCTCGTCATTCGCTTCAAACTCCTCCTGCAACATATACACCATAAAAATACACTTAGGTTTAAACACCAGACACGAGATAATTGTGTAAAGAGAAGCGGGGAACTACAGAGAGCAGCAGAGGTTAAGGGCATACTTGACAAATACTGCACTTCTTTTCTATCTCTGTTGGAAATCTGAATGAGGAATCGAAGGCTGGGTGCTTGACCTTCCTAAGGTTACGAATTATCTCATCCTCACGTAACCCTGTGTTGACATGTCCGATTCTTTCTCCGAGCTCAAGCAACTCCTGTTCAACAAAATTGGTTCAGGACGATGGCTATGCACAGTGCTGTTACACGGGAGGGAGGGAGGGGATAGACAGACCTCATAAGTCATGTTATCGACATCGAGGCGCCAATCCTGGTATCGATCATACATACTCATTCCACCCAACAACACTCTTGTCTGGAACATCATGATCTGCCATATAAGAACAGTTTAATTAAGTATTCAAACTGACATACCCTACTTTGCATTTCTTTACATATAAATCATAACGCGTCCATGCACTATCTTAGGTGCTGGACATGTTTGGATTAAAAATGTCGACCTTAAGTAACACGGATTTAAGAATAAAGAAGTAACATTACATGATGCACAAGTTGGCACTTTCAGGTAGATATTTCATATGTTTATTTGTACCATGTAAGTTTTCTATGGTTTCCTGTTGAGATTATTATTTTTGTTTTGATAATGGGCGCTTTATTACTTAAAAGGTTTAAGAATTACACCTTTACAATAGGTTATGTTGAACAGGCAGCTATCATCCTTCACAATTGCTAGGAGCTTGTGTCAATCGAATTTTCAGTTCCTCGGCTTCAAAGTAAAATAGATAACCAACTTGAGAAAACCAATGTGGGAGAACGAAGTGATTGCATGCAAAGAAACAGGAATGAAACTTCACTTGTTATTTCTCTCGGGTAGAAAGAATAGCTTCAGACAGGATATGTCACCTAAGAATGTTAAGTTGCCGTGGCACCTATGAACTATCTTTGATAGGTCCCCATAGGCTCAAAGCCAGGTAACTGAAATTACATTTGGTCTAAAAAACATAGGTGCCCAATCCCATAGGAAAGAAAGCAAGAAAGAAAGAAAGAAAGAAAGGTTGCTCGTGGATCTCGCCATGTCCAACTATAAAATTAGGACCATCAGCTAGGTGAGCAAGGAATGAGTGCAGCTCCAGATCTGATTATGACTGAAGGAACATGAAAATCATAAGGGCCCCCGTAAGCACCAACATAACAGTTCAGTGAGGCAGACCAGATGGGCACCTTCCATCTATGACTGGGCGCTGAAAGCCATCATTCACGCACCAGAATGCCCATTCCTACCTACTGTACGATCCACTAGAACAGTATGCCAAAAGGAGAACAAATAAAGTGGAATTATTGCTTGTCATGCTCAGGTGTTCCACCACACCTTCCCCGGTACCAGAATAGCATAGTTTGAACAACACTTGACCGTCTCATCCGCAGGGCTGTTGGGCTCAGCTGAGCCTGAGTGTCCACAGCATTTGTACTTGGTGTAGTCTGCACTCTGCAGGAAACGTATCGGGAGAAAGAAGAGCGACGCATGGCCATGGCTGAGAGAGTGAGAGGTCTCTTTCCATTGCCACACAAAGCTCTCGGTCACACTCCTTCCTTCCCTTGCACCGTCCTAAATGAGCATGACCACTAGGACATTAACAAGCGCGCAATGCCGCAACTGAGTGGCTGGAGCCGCTTAATCAGTATCGGTTAGTTAACCTCCAAGAAGGCCACGATCTCACGTCACGTCTGGTGCACGAAAGAAGCAAGTCAACCACTTCCAACGCCCGCGCCAGCCCAGGGGGTGAGGAGAGGAGCACATACATTGTCAGATCACGCCATGGATTAAACTAGTATGATATCCAGGGGAATCTCATGGCAACGTAATCGCGCACCAACCGGTTCTGCCACTGGACGCAGAGGGAGGGGGAAAGGTATCGATGCGGGCGAAGTGTGCAAGCAAACGAAATGCGATCTACTAAATACAGTGTGTTACTGCTACTACCGGTACTGGACTAGTATTGTACTGTACCTCTTCTTCGAGTCCCCCGGGGGAGGGGCGGTAGCCGCGCATCCGGCGGAGGCGGGCGGAGGGGAGCAGGTCGGCGCCGAAGAAGGGGCCGTCGAGGTGCGGCAGCGGCGGCGGCGGCGGCGACTCCATGAAGGACGAGGATATCTGCTCCTGCATGGTCGCCCTCCGAGACAGGCAGGGCCTCTGCAATGGATGCGAGAGACAAGCGTTATTTCTGTCAGCTGAAATGAAAGCTCGTCATCTGTTTGGCTGATGGCAGAAGATGACGGCGAAAGATTCCACTCGCATACGGAGGATTCAGTAATGCTCCGAAGAGATAGCATCAAACGTATACAGTGGAACACTGTTTCAGATGCTTGAAGAGGAAGAGCTAATAATTATTACGAGTGGCCGAACATTGCATTGAAGACCGCTTGTAAAGAGCTAAGTAATGGGGAAGAACAAATTGTGAAGAGCGCAAATGTTAAGCCTAGGAATTTCAGAGCAAAACAGCGGAGTACCAGAAAATCTCAATAAGTTCGAAAAAAGAAACACGGTTCTCTTTACAACAACAGACAAAAATGAGTTTTAAAAGCATAAAAAATAAACGGTTCACACATCAGGGAAAAGAGAAGAGACCACCCACCATGAACAAACAATCCTTCGAAATGAACGAACAAACGGTGAGCACGAAACAGATCCAAACAAGGCAAGAGCAGCAGCAAAGCATGGAACGGAAGAAGAAGCCATCGACGCACCTCTCTGTGCGGCCTCTCGGCCTCGCCGCCGTTACGGCCCCTGCCCAGCATCTGGTGCCGCGCCACGACGCAGTCGACGGAGGACGCCTCGGCGGCGAACGGTATCCCGGGGGCGCACCACACGTCGGCGCCGATCCCTCCGGCCACGAGACCCCCTCCGCCTACGCCGCCTCCCCTCTCCTTCCTCCTGTCCTTCCCTTTCCTCCGCCGCCCGTGCCAGTCGGCTGAAGACCGGACGGCCGCGGCGGCCGCGGAGCCTGCCCCTGGGGCGTAGGCCTGCGAGGCCGCGGCCGACGCGCACCCGAGCCCGCGCAGCGCCGCGGACGCGAACCCCTTCCTCCGCCCGACCTCCGACGCGGCCGGCGGAGGCAGCAGCAGCGGCGGCGAGGTTGAGGAGGAGGAGGCCTCCCCGCGGGGCAGCAGGAGGCGCCGGATCCCCCGCCGGCGCTCGGGCGTGGGCGGGCCGCCGCGGTGGTCACCGGGCATGATGAAGAATCCGGTTCGCTTGGCGTGGTCGGGCCCGGAGAGAGACAGGTGGGGGCAGTAATGGCACGGGGCAGCGCCTGTGAGCGACGGGCAGAGGGATGCGTGCTTGCGGTTCCGCGTCTGTTTGTTGTGTAGTGTGTGGAGGACTAGGGAGGTGGAGGGTGGCGAGGCGCGAGCGCGAGGGGGGAAAGCCGGAAAGGAGAGGTGGTGGTAAATTCTTGTCCTGGATTTGGTGCGGCCCTGGATTTAAGGGGACGGATGTTCTTGACTTGTCTCACTGGTTTTGGTTTGGTGTGAGTTCCGAGCTCCATCCAACACGGTCAAATTAAACGCCTACACATGGGTGCAGGGCTGCTTAAACAAATGTGGCATGGAACATGTTTCCTTGCCACGAAATGTCATGATGCAAAACGTCTCAGCAAAAGTAGCATACATCGGAGAAGGGATTCGGGGTACATGGACACGAGTTACTTTCAGATTTTTGAATTTGTTTAAAATATTACACATATATGTCTTCAAAAATTATGACGTTAAATAGGCTCGGACCCTTCTGTGTGCGAAAAAACAGCCCTCGCCTCGCCTCTCTCGAGCAACTCAGGGGCGAAACCCTAGCGCCCCACCGCCCCCTCCCCTCCCTCTCTCTCGTCCCTGCCAGAGGCAGACGCCGGGCAAGTCTGGGCCTTGGTCGATGTAGGCGGCGAGGATCTTCGCTTCGTGCACTCGCCACGAGAGCTCACGGGCCAAGGCGGACCTCGATGAGGCGCCACCGGCTTGGCGGCGAGCGCTGGGCGCAGATGTGGTCCGGTATCCTCGGCTGTGAGGACGGCGAGGTGTGATACATTGCAAATGTATCTATAATTTTTGATGTTTCATGCTTGGTTTTTATTCACTTTCTTGTGTTTTGTCCACACTTTGGAGTACTTTTCATATTATTTCTTGGACTAACCTATTAACAAGAGCCACAGTGTCAATTTGCTTTTCTGTATTTTGGTTCTAGAAAAGTCGAAAATGAATATTCTCGAATTGACGAGACAAAAGCCAAAGTGCCAATTTTAGGAAGTCATAAGATGCGAGATGAGGCGGAGTGGGGCCGAGACCGGCCACCACCCGCACATGGCCAGGCTTGGCCACGCCAGGTGGTATGGTGGCCTGCACCCTCGGTCTCCTTTCGATTATAAGATGCCCTCGGACGAAAACCCTAAGGGCGATCAAAATCCACGAAAGAGTTTGTAGCGCGTCATCTCTATCCCTAGATCGAGAGGATCTGAAGCTCTTCGGCACCACGGAGAGGGAATTCACCACGAGGCCTTCTTCATCACCATGCAAGCCTCCGGTGTGATGCGTGAGTAGTTCATTCTTGGACTACGGATCCATGTAGTAGCTAGATGGTTGGTTCTTCTCCTTTGTGCTTTCATGTCTAGATCTTGTGAGCTCCGTTTAGATCAAGATCATCTATTTGTAATTCTGCATGTTGTGTTTGCAGGGATCCGATGGATATTGAGATGCTATTTCATATTGATTATTGATTCTATCATGTCTTTGTTATTTGTGATCTTGCATGCTTTCCGTTGTTAGTAGCTATCTTGGCCAAGTAGATGCTAGTAACTCCAAGAGTTAGTATTTATGCTCGATAGTGGGTTCATGTCTCTGGTAATCTGGGGAAGTGACAGAAATCTCTAAGGTACTAGATGTAATGTTGCTACTAGGGAGAAAACAACAATCCTTTGTTCATAGAACAATCGTATGGTTTACTTTATACGCAGTTCGTAAAGCAATAATCTGTTGCTTGCAACTTAATACTAGAGGGGGTTCGGATGATAACCTGAAGATGGATTATTAGTCATAGATGCAGTTGGATGGCGGTCTATGTATAATGTTGTAATGCCCAATCAAGTCTCAAATGAGTCAAGATGATTAGTATATGCATGTATTGCTTTCTCGATGTTTGTCAATTGCCCCGCTGTAATTTGTTTACCCAGCATGTTATCTATCTTAAGGAGAGCCAACTCTAGTGAACTATGGATCCCGGTCCTTGTCTTTTACATACAATCTATAATCTTTTATTGCTTTGTGTTTATTTTCTGCAAACTTTTACTTCTTTCCATTCGATACGTTTAATCCTTTGTTTTCCGCAAAACACGGTGAGATTGATAACCTTATCGCAAGTTGGAGACAAAGTTCCGTGGTTGTGTTGTGCAGGTCTCCACGTTGCTACTAGCCGGTGATGCGCTTCGCCAAAGCTCAGCTAGTAACACCTTTGGGGTGTTTCCTTGCTTCTACTGGTTCGATTAAACCTTGGTTTCATACTGAGGGAAACTTGCTGCTGTGCTCATCATACCTTCCTCTTGGGGTTCCCAACGAGCTCTACATCATCATTGCTCCAGCATTTTTCTGGCGTCATACACAGAGCCATCAAGGTGTCGGCGGACGCTGGTCATGGCGCGGTGATTGTTTCGGCAGTCATCGTCATCAGATCTGAAGACCCGATTCCCCAAATCCTCCTCGGCACGCTCTGCATCCCTGGATCTTATCCATGGCGGTTCTTGGTCGCCGGATTTTAGGTCGGTCGGCGTGCTGGTGGTGGGGTTTCGAGAGTGGGAGAAATCCTCGGCCGGCCATGCTGGCTTCGACGGTAACGATGCATGCGGGTGCCATGTTCCTTCCTGGAGGTATTGTCGATGCTCTCCTCCTCCCCCTTCCCATCCATCTCCCCGGTGAAAACCCCCACTTTGTTGGGACAGCGGCGACGCTGCTAGCGTAAGGCGCCGTCTTGGGATTGATTGGGCGGAGGGTGCTGCTGTAGGATGGCTCGTGGGTCGCGGTGGCTCGTGATTTGGTCATGTTTCCGGCAGTCCCAATAGTGTCAAACCTTCTGTTGCTCCTTGCCCAGCCTTCGCGCCCATAAATCCGGTACTGTGAGTCCTACGAGCCTAGGTTGGAGGGGACGGGTTCCCCTTCACCAGTTGTACCTGCGGGGCTCCATGCTATTTGGAGTGGCTCCTTCGTTTCTCGGCTCTTGTAACACCCCAGTTTTAGTTAATATTATATTTAGGGTTGTTTATGCATTCATGAGCATCATCTCTTAAAAATTCAAGAAAAATAACAAAGTAAAACCCTAAAATCCTAGTTTTCTCTCTCTCAAATGAATTCAAAATGGTTTTTATATTTTAAAAAGATCAAAAGGGTGGAGCCCAAACAGTATAAAAGGGCCCTACAATGTTTTCTTATTATTTACAAATTCTCTAGTTTTTTCAAACAATTTAAATCATAAAAGAATTTGAAAATACAAAAACAAAATAGGAAATAGAAAAGGGAAAATGTTTTTGCAAATAAAAACTACAGCAGACCGCAGCAGGCCGGCCCATCTTTTCTCCCTTCCTCTCTGCCTTCACAAAGACTCTCATGACCCAAAGAAAGGCGCCCACGCCCCTTAGCTCGTCTTGGTCGGACTCGTCCCTCGTCGTTGTCTTCGTCGACGACAGCAGCCAGCTCGCTGTCGTCGTCGTCGCCGTCCGTTCGCGCCGCGATGCCCGCCCGCGCTAGGATGCAAGCTACCGACGTTGCCAGCGTCTACAAATACCCTCGCCGTCGGACGAACCCTATTTCCCTTCCTCTCTCCTTATCCTCTCCTCGCCGGAACCCTAGCTCTCTGGAGCTTCGGGGCGCCATCGTTCCTGGCCACCTCCTGACCAGTTGAGCGCACCGCCGTGACCCACTGCCTCTCCTCGTTCGATTGCCCCTAACCACGCAAGTTGAAGAGGACCAAGATGGCGCAATCGAACCCTCTTCCCCGAGCTTCGCCCGCCACGTTCGTCGTTGATTTCGGCACCTCCCAACCTCCTCTGGCCTCGCCGACCCCTCCGTTCGCTTCGTGGTGAGCTTCTGGTCATCAGGGACCATTCCTCCGTCTGCCTCTCGCTTTGCTTCGCCTTCACGTCGCGCGCCGTCGTCGGACACCGTCGCAGCCATGCCTCCGGTGACCACCTCGCAGCGGCGCCGCTACTTTGAGGTCGCCCGCGATGAGGAGAGTACTACATGGCGCCACTGTGGCGTCAACGTGGCCCCTGCGTGGCCACGACATGGCGCCAACGTCAGCGTCGCGCAAGCCTTGCCAGCGTGGCAGCCCGACGTGGCCCCAGGCCCAGCAGTCAATGACACTGGCTAGCTCAGGCTCGGGTGAGAAAAGTAATAGATGCTCGTGCTGACGTGAGCTCTTTGTCACGCTGACGCAATAAAGGTTTTTAATTGTTTTTAATAATTTCAGAAATTGTTATAATCTTGGAAATTCATTAAGTAATTAATAATAAGTCAGAAAAATATGTATAATATATCAAATTGTTTAGAAAAATGAGATCTACACTTTAGCATTAATATCATGCATTGTTCAACAACTTTAATTACAAGCTTAATTAGACCATGAAATCAACCCCTCGCAAGTGACTCTGAGGTCTCTCTTGTATTAGGGTTTGCACCCCTCGGACGTCGCTTAAATTGCCAAGCATGCTTTAGGGTTTCATCTCAATACTATTAAACTTGTCATATCATCATCCTTGCTTGAGAATTGCATCGATGCCATGTGGTGATTGTTGTTCCCCCTTTCTTTTCGGTTTTTGCTTTTTCCCGGTAGAATACGATATCAAGATCGAGATCAAAGACCGAGATCAACACCATCGAAGATCGACGAACAATACTTGACCAACTATAATCAAGTCAAGCACAAGGCTTCCGAAGATCTAGATCTGGGTATCAACAAACAAGGCAAGCATAAACCCACCATTATACAATCCTATGATTTCGAAAGTATTTCATTCTTTCCATGATGCATACGATTCTACTATGGTCTTTTATCGATAGATAGAGTATCCTATCTGTTGCATTACTCCCTTTGAGCTTATATTACCCGATCCACTGCTCCTAGCATAACTAGGTTTGGCTTGTGTGCACTGCTAGAGCTTATATCCGTGTCTTGCTTAGCCATGAACCGAGACGAGCGTACAACCACATGGGGCCTGGAAAACATCACGAGCAACTAACTTGCCTAGTAGATTCCATGAGTCACATAGTTCGGGCGTTCCATTCGAGATATGCATAGAAAACGTTTTGAAAGATTTGGCGGGTGAAGGTGCATCATAACAGGTAGGTAAGCATGGTCGGGGTTGCTTGGGTAGATGACACCCCTGATAAACCAATCTCGCCTCACATCTCTAGGGACCGGCTTCGGGATTTGACCCGTTATGGCGAAACCCTTCTTAAGGCGTGACTCATGGTCTTAGTGAACGCAAGGTAAATGTCGTGTCCAACCATCCTCTATCGGCCTTCCAAGGAAGAGGGCTAATAGCTTGGCATTAAGAGTCGGTTGGTACGTGTGGGTAAAGTTGTACACCCTGCAGGGTTAAATCTTTTCGAAAAGCCATGTTCACGGTTATGAACGCCTGGTGACCGAATTCTAAGATCATAGAGAACTATAACATAATCGTAAAACTTGGCAGTTAACGTGTGCTTAAGGATGCTTCCTCATTGGTACGAGGGGGTGATCCTAGTTGTGAGATGAGGATTACTTTGGTGGATATCAAGATGATGATCAATTCTTCGGAGATGTCGCTCTCTTATCCCCTTTTAAAATATTCTAATTAGACGAGCTTCTTCTCCCTCTTATTTTATAAACAAAGATGGCTTTATGCAAAATAACCCACCAGCCATAAGTCTTGCAGAGTACACCCTGTACTCACCCTTGCTTTGTTGATACTTTCAGAGTAAGTGTTCCCTTGAAGACATGTTCTGTACGACATCGACACTAACGAGTAGCTTGGGGCTCCCGGCCGGCAGCCTAGAATCTATGGGCTGAGACGTCATCGTTATGCTTCAGGCCTTTTAGGCCATTTGTTAAGTCTGCTATACTTAATAGCATAATTTGCCTTCTGTTGTTTGATGTTTGTGGTCACTGACCTCTGCTTGTAATATTTTGGTTCTTCGCTCAGTTATGAGCTTGCTGTAATAATTTTTGTGTCATAGGGTTACTTTTGTGTTACCGATTTCTCACTGGATATCCTCGAGCTCTAGGTTAAGCTTATGTCAGGCTAAGGTCAGGATTTGTTTAGCCCTGATCCCGGGGGTGTCACAACTCTGACCCTGTTTTCCATGGTGGTCCCACGATCCTCGTCAACTTCTTCGTCAAGGACCAAGTCTGCGGCTTTATTTCGGCGTGAGTGGCTTCTCAAGGCGAGCTCGTGGCAGTAAGTGTGCTCTCTGTTTCTGTCCCCAATTGGCAGCTAGGTCCCTCGTCCGTTCCCTGCTCACTGTGAGTTTGTCCAATGTCGACGGTTCGGCGAAGGGGCAGGGGCCCTCTCCGGTCACGGATGAGAACAGTCAAGCGATGGCTCGCTTTCCTGGCGCAGACGGGGATCTTCTTCATCGGCGATGCTCCCACCACAATATCTCCCTTCATCGCCCATGGTGGTTCTTCTGCGTCTGAAGGACTCGATGACTCTAGGTGGAGCTTTTCTTGTTCGTTTCTTATGTTTATTGTAGTCATTCTTGCTTGTAAGCTGTTCATCAGCATCTGTTGTACCAAACCTGGTCGTACGGGCTTTATTAATTTAAAGCTGGGCACTAGAGTGCCTTGGATCTAAAATATATACAAGAGGAGTGTATGCAAAAAAAAAGTCCGGTTAAAAATACTTTATATTTTGAAAATGCAAAAATTAAATTTATGACAAAAAGATATATTATTATTGTTAAAAATTTGTTTTCTATATTTATCAAAATACACCGCATTTTTTAACGAATCTTTTTCGTGTACACTTTTTTTGTATATACCTATCTGTATATTTAACACCGTAATTTTTTGAGATGAAAGAGTGAGGTTTTGAAAATTTTCGAAAATCTGAAAGCCAAGATAGCACTGGTGCCCACGTGCAAAAACACTTTCTGCATATACTACCTCTGTTCGGGATTATAAGTCCGGAGAGCCTTTTTATATTGTTTGAGATTATAAGGGCTCTCTTATTTATTAATCTCTCTTGTCCAATGCATGTTCTCCATTTACTCTCACTTCTTTCATGCATGTACTCTTATTGGTACATGCATAAATTAATGAGAGAGAGTTATGGAGTGTCTTGGTATTAGCAACTTGATCCTTAGGACTAATAATCCTAAACAGAGGGAGTATTGCCTAAAAAAATCATATCCAGTCCCACATGTAGCTAGCATAGTACAATGAAGAAAAAAAACGCGTTGCCATTAGCCAACAAGGACGATTATGACGAATTAGCAACATAAATTTTCTTAAGACTTTGCTCTAGAGGCGTGGCCGTACAATGTTTTATTACGGCCGTACATGACGTACAGTGTGTGTGTTATTATGGTATGGTGTCACATTTAGTAGTACTAGGATTTACAAGAGGACCTCGGGTGTACTAGCTGGTGGACCTGGGAAGGTAAATAAAATGCTAGTACCACGCCAACTCGTACCACATTCTCAATGTCTGCATTGCATACAACACAAGATCTGCACCCTCAGATGGTCAAACGATTCAGCCACGAACGGCTTAATTTTATTGTCAGACATGAATCGTACTGAAAATTGTCTATAGCACTGTTGAATAATGAATAGTATAGTCCCTCGTGAGCTCTGAGATTTTTTGATAGGCCTATCAAATCATGCACTGCCCATTTCCTTAGTGCTTCAGAAAATAAATAAATAAATAAAATTTCGAAAGCAGAAGCCATCTCCATACGGAGACCACGGTCCAAACAAGCTGCCAATGGTGGTGCGGCGGCAGGCGGCAGCAGAACAGCAGCAGCGGTGCAGGATGCGACGAAGGCATGGGTGGGCATCCCGCACGGTGTTGTCTTGTCGTTCGCGTCGGATCCTGCCAAGTGCCAAAGAAACTCTGCACTCTGCAGCCCGGACTCCGGAGTGGAGAGTATAGACTGTAAAGAAAACCACCGAGTCAAAGTGCTTCACTGGTCTCGAGTCGCTCCATCTTTCTCGTCTCCGGTTTCTTGTGCGCGTACTGACGGCAGACCGACGAGTTGCGGCGCCCTCGTAGGGTTCCCGATCAAAACACCCTCCTAAAACAACACTACCCCGTGAGAGATCCGCCCGTCCGTTCCAGTTCAAAATTTGTTGCTTTGCCCTTGTCCGTTGGGGCAGAAAAAGTCATCAGGCAGGCAGGCGTCACGCCGTCACCTCAAAACCATATATTCCGGGAATCACCGGCTTCGCTGGATCAAAAGAAGTCCACTCGAGTCCAAGCCAGCGCTCGTCTCCAGGACAGGAGAAATATTCTTTGCCTTTGCTTTGCTCCACTGGACGGACGGACGGACGGACGCACGAACCGAACGGAGCAGCTCTCCTCTGCCGCTTTCCGTCGCGGCGTGGTGGGCTCGCGAGGCGACGGAGGAAGAAGCAACGGAAGGTAAATTAAAGCATCCTTCCTGTTCGTCTCGGCTCTCCACATGCTTCCAAAACCTGCTCCTCCTGCTTCTTCTGATGACTGATGTGGTGTCGAGTGTGCCTTCGCGTAAATAAAGCCGCAATTAGACCGTCCAAAAGGGAGGAGCGGCCATTACCGAAAGATCGGCCTGGGGTGGATGGATGGCGAGTTGTGACCAGCAAGATAACCCAAAAGCACGACCACATGTCGCTAGCAGGTGCTCTAAAATGGACACATTCCGGCTTTGCTTATGCTTTTGATGGCTTACCGAAGAAGATTTTTCCTTCTATAAGCTAGCGCACGCATGAGAAGGACGTGCCTTCTTACCGAGATGTTGCAACAAGGTAGTGTGCTCCGATTCGGTGACACCAGATTAAGAAGAGGATCGGATGGACACGTACGTTTGTGTACCAAAGTGTTCTTCGATGACCAAGGTACTAGCTTGTTTAAACAAATCCTGGAGTTACTACTGTCGTGCCACTAATTAACTTTTTTTATTTGATGATGACGCGTGTCTAATTTGAACTACATCAGCATAATTAGGTGCAGTTAACCAACCTCCAAAACGATGTTTGAGACGTCACTAAAAATTATGTATCCATCATAGTCATCATTGGAAGTATATATACACTGTCTCAAAGGAAGCAAAAGAAAAAAAAAACGATTACGAAGCAGATGCAGGTGACATAACAACCAGAAACATCAGACTCCTCCAAGGTACGTAGTAGTTTCCCCTGGATAAGGAGGAAAGATTAGATGGAAGACCGGTAGCTGCGATTGAGCTTTCCGACTCGCATCCCTCCGTTTCGATCGGCGACCAACCGAAAGGCACGAGAGGTTGGACCTTGCGAGACGGCAGAATCGATCCACTAATCAGAATGGGCTCAACTGGTGGCAGCACTCTCTCTCACGCTCTTAAGGGAATCTCATCGTGGTGCTAAGTGCAAGTGACCGGGGAAGAAAGCAACGTCGTTCTTCTACTCTAATCTGGCCCTACGCAAGTACGCATGCACCGCTGCAGTTAATGGCGATGTCACGATCGATCCTGTATTGCTACTAGTACATCTGAAGATTCTCGCTTAGTCTGGTGTTAGTGACATGTGATGATTCGATCGTCAAATGTTACAAGTTGAGCAGGCGTTGCTGAGTTGCTCCTAGTACAGACCAGTGACCACACGGGATTCAGATGATGACGGGCTGGCATAGTACACACCACAACCTTGTTTGTTAATCATGTTGTTAGATGATGATACCGAAGAAGTTCCAGCACAATCTAGTAACTTCTCTTGAGTCCTTGTCAGTGACAAAAAAATAAGTTGTGATCACGCAGAGTCTAAATACGGACCGATTGTTAGGACATGACATGATGACACTTGACAAAGAGGCATGCGTCGGCAACGGACACTGCTACAGTATCCCCGTGAGCAGTTTGAACTGAACTAAGTACTAGTACGTTTTTGTCGGAAAAATGGACAACGGCACCAGGTTCTGAATCGTAAAGAAAGCGCTGGTCAAAGCAGAAACGAGGCAGGCAGATGGAAACGCTTTTCTCCAAAGGCCGAATAAACAACGGCGTTTGCCTATTTTTTTTTCCCCACGAGAGATGGCAAGGAAAAGAGAAGAACTTCGGAACAAAAACAATAGTGGAGAATAGAACAACAGGATGAGTAAAAATGGATTTAGGCCTTGAGGAGCAACGAGACAGGTTCATGATGCATTGTGTGGCTGCGCCCTTGCCCAAATGATGCAGCATAATTACGTTTTTTTTTTGCGGGGGTGCATAATTACGTGTTGCATTGCATCTCCTATTACAGGTTTTGACGGAATGCTCATGCATCATCCAGGTGGGGTCGGTAGTGAGTTGTGGACTCCATGTTTCTCTGCCTCTCTTTGATCAGATCAGTCCGTTAATCGTTGCCAAAGCCTGCATTCCTTTTGTTTTAAAGAAGAAAGCCAAAGCCTGCATTCTGCAAAAGGCTAGGCAGCTGCATTTGTGCTACGGATTTGTATTCTCTACAGAATGAAATACAGTACGTAGTACCCTGGAAAGAAAAGGTTGGGCAGTTCGTTTTGTCCGCATATGGCGTGGACACTTTCCGGCGACCGGTGCGTTGCGTGCCGCTGCTACTGTACTGGCCTTGGCAGCGGTAGACCGGAAGGCAGGCGCACGGCTCCAAGACACGTACCTGTCGCCCGCTCGTTCGTTGCTCTCGCTATCAATGAACCCAACGCACCCCGCGCGGTGGGATGCGGCCCAACACAGGTGAATGCCCGGTTCGGGTTCGGTGCCACGCTCGGGCGTCTATGGGCTATGAGGGTGCTATATCACCCAAGCGGCCCGTCTAGCTAAAAAAGAGAAGAAGAGGAGCCTGCCCCGCGTACATCAAGAAAATAGAACAGCCAAAGCAACTTAATAGCCAAAGAAAATTCGGAGACAGGAATACCGAATTCTTCCACAAATTTGCATCGGCTCGTCGCCTCAGGAATAAGATTTCTCGTCTGAAGGACGACTCGGGTAACTGGCAGGAAGGTATATCGTATCTTAATCCTATGATTTCTGATTATTTTGCTGGGTTGTTTTCTACAGAAGTTGATGAACCCGATCCGGGTTTGATTGGGCTGGCCAATCCTAGGGTATCCGATAGCATGAATGAGTCGATGATGAGACCCTACACGGGGGATGATGTGAAAAAGACTATTCTCAATCGGGGACACGAAAGCACCTGGCCCGGATGGGTTACATGCTCTCTTCTTCAAGAAGTGTTGGGTATTCTTGGTGAGCTGTTAACAGAAGAGGTGCTGGAGGCTGTAAACAAAAAAGAGGTTCCGGAAGGCTGGAATGATACTGTCATTGTCCTTATTCCTAAAGTTCAATCTCCGGAGAAAATTACACAATATAGGCCGGTCAGTCTTTGCAATGTTCTTTATAAAGTGATCTCGAAAATGATTGCTTTTTGGCTCAAGTCTATTCTTGATGATATTATCTCACAAGTTCAAAGTGCTTTTGTTCCCGAAAGATTGATTACTGATAATATATTATTAGCTTATGTGAGTATGCAGACTATCAAGAATAAGAAGAAAGGGAAAGAAGGCTTTTGCGCAGTGAAGCTAGATATGTACAAAGCCTATGATAGAGTTGAGTGGATATTCCTGGAACGGATGTTATCTCGGTTGGGTTTTCATAAAGATGTCGTTGATTTGTTAATGGCATGTGTCAGGTCAGTGAAGTATAATGTTCGATACAATGATCAGGAAACTGAGGAGTTCATCCAACAAGGGGGCTACGCCAAGGGGACCCTTTGTCACCGTATTTGTTCTTTGTTTGTGCAGAAGGTTTATCTAGTGCTTTGGCTCATAGAGAGGAAGTTCGTGGCATTCAAGGTGTTCGGGTGTGCAGAAATGCGCCAGTATCTCATCTATTATTTGCTGATGATTCCCTTATACTTATGAAGGCAAACATGAATAATGCAACTTCATTGAGACAAGTTCTGGATTTATATTGTGCAAGCTCAGGCCAATTGGTGAGTGAATCAAAATGTAGTATCTTTTTTAGTCCTAATGTGGATGTTGCTTTGAAGGCTCAGATTTGTGAGGAACTTCATATTATGACAGAGGCTATTTCGGATACCTACCTTGATCTTCCCGCTCTAGTGGGGCTTAATAGATATGAATCATTTGTTTATCTTTTGGAAAGAATTATACAAAGGTTGAAAGGATGGAAGGAGCGCTTCCTGTCTTTGGGGGGAAAAGAAGTTCTCTTGAAAGCAATCATTCAGTCAATTCCTGTGTATGCAATGGCAGTGTTCAAAATTCCAATATCTTTATGTAAAGAGATAAATGAAGCAATGGCTGAATTCTGGTGGGGGGATACCGAAGAGAATAAGAAGATGCACTGGTTCTCTTGGTGGAGGATGTGTATCCCGAAGAAGATGGGCGGCATGGGATTTCGTGACCTACATTCTTTTAACCTTGCAATGCTAGCTAAACAAAGCTGGCATCTTCTGTCTAATCCTGATACTTTATGTTCTCAGGTGCTTAGGGCTAAATACTATCCGGATGGTAAGCTTCTAAATGCTGGATCCAAACCTGGGGCATCTCTTACATGGCAGAGTATCGTGGCGGGTCTATATACTTTTAAGCGTGGTCATATTTGGCGTATTGGATCTGGTACCAATGTTAACATATGGGAGGACCACTGGATCCCGAACAACCCTACAAGGAAGGTTCTATCTAGGCGAGGGCAGTGCATTCTCCGAACGGTTGATGAACTAATTGATCCAGTCACTGGACAATGGGACGAGGCTATTATTAGAGAGAATCTTTGGGGAGTGGATGCTGAGAGAATTCTAAAGATACCTCTGAGTGCTCATTTGACGGATGACTTTGTAGCATGGAACTTCACTAAAAGTTATATCTTCTCGGTTCGTTCTGCCTATCATTTGGAGTGGAATCATCAATTTGGCGCGCGAACTAGAAGGAGTGATGGCCAGGGAGCCTCTTCAAGTAATCCGGTTTGGGAGAAGCTTTGGAATCTTAATGTTCCACCTAAAGTTAAAATTTTCTTGTGGAGAGCTTTGCATGGTTCGATACCTGGGAAATCTATTCTTGCTGATCGACATATGAGAGTAAATCCAAAATGCCCCGTTTGCCATAGTGGACCAGAAGATATTAAGCACCTCTTGTTCTCATGTACAAGAGCAAGAGAGGTATGGAAAGAACTTGGCCTCTGGAAGGTTATTGCGCAGACTATGCAAGATGATCAATCTGGTTCGGTATGTCTTGAAAAACTTCTTTGCAATCAGTCAAGTAAATCACCGGTTCTAGGTCAGTTGGGTCTACGGGAAACAATTGGTGTTGGCAGATGGTATATTTGGTGGCAGCGGCGTGAAATTGTTAGAGGTGTCCAGGTGAAGAAACCATCTAGTACGGCGTTTGCTATCAATTCCCTAACTGCAAATTTTGGAGCCGCTTGGCCTTCGGCGGAAGAAAAAATGTTGACATGGTGTAAGCCTATTATGGGAGCTTTGAAGCTTAATATAGATGCATCTTTCCACAATGATGGTTCAGGGTCAGTGGGTGCTATTTTACGTGATCACAAGGGTGAGATAATGGGAGGCTCATTTGGTCCTATATCGCATGTGTTGGATGCTACTACAACGGAGGCTTTGGGGTTACAGAAGGGTCTCGAATTTCTTGAAAATATTGGATGCTCCCGTGTGATCATTGAGTCAGATTCTTCAGAGCTAATCAAATCTTGTAACGGGGAGGCAGAGATATGGAGCCCCTACTCAGCAATCTTGGCTGAATGCTTTCAAAAAATTGGAGCTATGGCAGAAGTTCGATTTCTACTTTGTCCAAGGAAGACGAACCAGGTGGCGCATGAACTAGCTAAATTTGCTTACTCGTCAAAAGAGTTTTGTAGTTGGGAGGGTGATCCCCCAGGCTTTATTTTATCCTTTGTAATTCGAGATGTAACTCTGTTTTAACTTGGGAGCAGCAAGTTTCAGACGCACTCTTTTCCTTCCAGGATACTTAAGGGGACTGAAAGGTTTTTAATGAGGCGGCTTGTTTGCTCAATATATTGTGTTTATCAAAAAAATAAAAATAATAGTCCCTCCAATTCAAACTAGTTGACTCAGGTTTGACTAGATTCGGATGTATCTACTAGCTAATTTGGATCGGAGAGAGTAGCTATATCACCCAACCGGCCGTCAAGAAAATAAAGAGAAAACCCCTAAAAAAAACTCAAGAAAATAAAGTTCGCTAACAAAAAAAGCTAAAGAAAATAAAGTAGACGTGCTCCCCCCTCCCCCGCCTGTTGTGTGCTCTACGGAGCTACCGCTAACTGGCAACATAGAGCGGGCCAGCCCATTTAGTGGAACTGATAGGTAAATTGTCTTATTACCTCTTATCCAAATTATTATTTTCAAATTTATTTATATTCGAATATATCTAATATAAATCATGACTAGATACAATCGAATCTATATAAATTCGAGAATAATAATTTAGATCTGAGGGAGTATGAGAAGTGGGCCTAGATTGAGTCTAGACAACATCTAATATAGGCTCAAAACATACTGGTAAGTAGAGATCTACTCTATCCGTTTTAAAATATAAGATGTTTTAACTTTGTGAAAGGAGTGTATCTAGACTCCTTTAGTATGTAGGTTCATGTATGTTTGGAGTGGACCTACATACTAAAATTGGTCTAGATACACTCATTTCATAAAGCTAGAACATCTTATATTTTGGAACAGAGGGAGTACGTTTTAATTTTAAAAAATTATATGGAATAGTGATTTAATTCAAAATAGAAGTAATGGTAATATTGCAAAAATTGAAGAAAGTCGGTGTTTGCTGTGCATTGATCAAGGATTGAACTTGAAGCAGTAAAGGTCCAAACTTCGGCCTGAGGCCGCATGGAAGATCGTTACGCCTCGAGAATTAGTGGAATAAAATCCAGTAACTAGGTTCGTCGGAAAAGAAAATTGCAACTGTAGGATAAATGTGCTGAACCACTATTGCATCTAAATTGTCCAGCTAATTTCTAAGCGAGTCTTCTCATGTGAAGTTAGTAACCGCTAGAAAAGACAAATATAGCTAGCACTAACACAAAGAGTGGTTGGATTTGTTTGATCTCTGGGCACATTTGCAATTTTGGCAAGCTTATAAGTTTACCCCGCTTGGTATAGGTCAGAATCTAATATTACCAATAGTATTCTTGAACATTTCCTATAGGGATTCTTCCTAAAAAGGAATGGGTAACTAGAGTGAGATGTGTTAAGATAAAATTGGTCCTAAGCTATCGATTTCATATCTAATTATGTGAGAATTCTCACGACACCTTATTAGTTTGTCCCACTTGATATAGATCCAAAATTTAGTACAGCGTTAGCACTAGTATTTTTGTAAAATGTCTAATGGGTTTCTTTCTAAAAAATTTGTCAACTAGAGTCAAATATGCGAATGCAAAACTAGATGTGAATGCAAAACTGGATGTGAGCGCACGAGTTGAGTTGATATCTAATTAATCGAGTGTTCTCACGACAGTGTAGTGACCATTAGGAAAGGACAAATATTGCTAACACTAACATAGAGGGTGGTCGGACTTGTTTGATTTCTAGCCACATTTGTATTTTGACAATGCTTTATAATTTTACAGATTTGATGTAGGACAAAATTTTGTTATTACCAATAGGGTTCTTACAAGAATTTGTAACCAGTGACCGATGGTGACTAGACTTGTTTGGTTTCCCTGCAAATTTGAATGTAGATAATGCTTATAAAGTTCACCCATTTGGTTTGAGTCCAAAATTTTGCAATAGGATTAGGAACACAAGGGATGCTTAGATTTAGGGTTTTGATCATGCATGTTTCTAAGCGAATCTTCTCATGTGAAGTTAGTGGCAGTTAGAAAAGACAAATATAGTTAGCACTAACACAAAGGGTGGTTGGACTTGTTTGATTTCAGAACACATTTGCAATTTTGACAAGCTTTATAAGTTTGCCCCCACTTGGCATAGGTCCAAAATCTAATATTACCAATAGTATTCTTAAACATTTCCTATAGGTTTCTTCCCAAAAAATAATTGGTAACTTAGTATTCTCGTAAAATGTCTAATGAGTTTCTTTCTAAAAATAATTGCCAACCAGAGTTAAATGTGTGAATGTAAAATTGGATGTAAGCGACCGAATTGATATCTGATTAATCAAGGGTTGTCACAACACGTTAGTGATCATTAAGAAAAGACAAATATAGCTAACGCTAACATAGAGACTGGTCTTACTTCTTTCATTTCTAGACACATTTGTATTTTGGCAATGCCTTTTTGTTGGGCCACCCACAAGTATAGGGGGTGTATCGCAGTATTTTCGATAAGTAAAAGTATCGAACCCAACGAGAGCAGAAGGTGTTGACGAGTGGCTTGGAGTAGAAATTCTCTGTAAATACGTAACAAACGAATTTTTAGGTTTTTTTGATAATGCAGATAAATAAAGTACGAGTAAATAAAAGACAATAATAATAGATGCAGCAAGTGGCCAATCCTTTCTTTAGCAAAGGACAAGCCGTTTGTATTACTTAAGATGACCAAACGTTCTCGAGGACACATGAGAATACCGTCAAGTGCTTTCGTTTCATATAGTTGATTAATCTTATTTAGTTTGATAAGTATTGTGTGGGTGAACCTGTGCTAATGTACCGACATTCCTAGGACTAATACATACTTGTGATTAAACCCCTTGCAAGCATCCGCAAGTACAAAAAAGTAATTAAGATAGAAACATAACCACAACTTTAAACTCTGAGATCCTAACATTCCTTGTGCAAAGGTTTCCTAACGGGGGTTCAGGTTTCTGTCACTCCGACAACCCCTACGATTAGTAGCCAAATACACAATGCATTCCCCTAGGCCCATAAAGGTGAACTGTCATGTAGTGGACGTTCACATGACACCACTAGAAGAATAACACCACAACTTAAATAACAAACTATTATATCTTTCTCAACACAATTCCACTACTAACAACATGACTTCTCCCATATCCTCAAAAACTAAATGAACTACTCACGAGACATCATATGGATCAAGATCAAATATGATATAATGATAAGTAACAATCTGAACATAACAATAATTCAATGGTTCCACTCAATAGCATCAACTACAACAAGTAATCAACACCGGAAAAGTTTCCCCTAAGAACTATGCAAGATTCAACCCAATTGTTACAGCGGTACGGAGTGGTGATGATGGTGCTGGTGGAGATGATGATGGAGATGATGATGATCCCGATGAAGTCCAGCTTGATGGTGGTGTTGATGGCGACGATCTTCCCTCTTCGGGAAGGAATTTCCCGGCAGATTTCTACCTACCGGTGAGCTCTTTCTCTCTCTGCAGTTTTCTGCCCCGCAGAGGGTCGCTCCCCTAGGCTTAGGGTTTCGTGGGGATAATATACGCCAAAGGGGAGAGCCAGGAGTGGTCCAGGGTGGCCACACCACCTGGTGGCGTGGCCAGGGGTGGCCCGCTCCAGGGGGTGGTGTGCCTCCTATGGCCTAGCTCCGCTCCCCTTCTGGCATCCTTCATCTTCTGGAAAAATAGAATTTTCTATGTATTTTCAGGAATTTTCTGATCTTTGCAAATTTCGCCTCCAAACAGCACCTTTTCCATCAGAATCCAGACTTCAGCGGTCCATGCTCCAAAAGTCATCAACCATGCAAAAACAGATGAAATAACATAAGTATCATCTCTTAATATGAAATATATCAATGAATAATAGTAAATTATGATATAGAATAGTGATGCAAAATGGACGTATCAACTCTCCCCAAGCTTAGACTTCGCTTGTCCCCAAGCAAAAACTAAGCTCAATAAACATGACCTCAGGTTTATGGAGTGAAGAGTCGATAAAAGAATATGGACAAGAAGAATCACGTTCATCAATACACAAATCATAATAGAAGACAACTCACTATTATATAACTTAACTTGTAATAAGTAAAGGAAACACAATAAAGATACATAACGTAAATCATAATTGGTAATGGCAAACCTTGCTCTTGGTCAAGGAATAGTTAACAATTTGCAGGAGTTCAATCATAAAGGGGGTTTTCAATGATAGCTTTCAAAGTAATATTCACTAAGATAAGAGCAATGTGCAAAACAAGGAACATAAGAAACATGATCGAATGAATCATCATATGAGTGAATGGAACACAACAACTCAAAATACTTGCTTGAGATAGAAAGGAATAGGTTTACTGACTCAACTAAAAAGTAAAAGATAGGCCCTTCGCAGAGGGAAGCAGGGATCTCAAGTTTTGTAAAGAGCTTCCAAAAATTATGATACTTATTAGCTTTTAGCTCTCATTGCCCCTATCATAAGCATCTTGAAGTGATTAAGGTTAAAGTGAACAAACTATGGAGTATATGCTTGACAAAGTATAAGTTGGCAATCTCATGTCCCTTGAATACGAGGGCCGCTCCTCATGCTACTCAAGTTTAGTTACCGGTAAGTTCTTGTCATAGTAAGTACATGTGTATCATAGAGAACCGCCAACGAGGTACCCCTTGCCCGATGATACGGAAGAATCCTCATATCAAAATGATAAGGCAAACAGACAATAAGCATCTCAACATCTTCTTATTTACCATGGGAAAATGATGCTTTTTCTCTCTTTCCTCTTTTCTCATATCCCTCTTTTTCTCTTTTTTCTCAATCTCTATCTATTTTTTTATAAGAAGAATGCTTCATAGATAGCTCATTATGGTTAGCGCTGCAGGTTTCCATCATGATTAGGCATGGATTAGACCAGCCGCCCAGGCGTTTCTCTAACACACATACATAACTCCATGGACTTATAAGCTCCCCTTTCATTTCACACCGACGACATCCATAAACAAAAGAGCATGATATCAACCAGGTACAAAGTATAAGTGCAATGTTGAAAGCGTTCCCCATGGTAACATGGTTCTAATAATCCACAACTTATAAAGCGCAAGCATATACGCAACATAGATGGACACAATGGTTCAAGTTTATTAAGTGCAAGAAAATAAAGTGTGCCATCAAGTTTGTGAGAGCTTTAATCACTAGTTTTCACATAACAAGTTTAATTCGGAAGGTAGATAAAAACATGAATTTACTTGGAATAGCAATAGTGCTAATAGGTAGGTATGGTGGACACAAATGGCATAGGTTTTGGTTTAAGGATTGGATGCCCGAGAAGCATTCCCTCTCAGTACATGTTTTTGGCTAGCACGGCTGGGTAACAAGCATAAGAGTTGAAGGAAACAAACAAACATACAAGTGATAAAAACAAACATGCAATCTTCCTTGGAAGCACAAACGATCTTAACCAGAGAATACTAAGCTTATGAGAAAATCAAGAAACAAAGATGATGAAATTCTATTGCTTTAAGAGTACTTTTATCTTTTTCATTCAATTCTCATAATAGTGTTGCTACTAACCAAGCCAGGTTTGCCAAAACCAACTAAATTAACTCAATGATCCCAAAGTGATACCAATACTAATAACAAGATCAATCATATAACAGGAATTGAAAACTAATATAAGATATGCAAAAGAGTGAATGATAGAACTTCTCATTAATATTCCATAATGGCAACTCACACCAAGGGATACATAGATATCTAACGAGAGGAGAGACACTTCTATAATGCAAACCATCCTATATGATAACTTCTCTATTCATGATATGACTCTACTTAAAAGGTAAAAAGATAGAATATAGTGATATGATACCGCGGCACTCCCCCAAGCTTGGAACAAACCAAGGGGATGCCAAAACTTGATGACGAATTACTCCTTTGGTGGTGGTGGTGTTATCTCGATCGAAGTGAGATAATCTTCTAGGATCCCGCGGAGCCTGTTATTCTCTTCTTGCAGTATATCCACTTTTCTCCTCAAGACTCGATACTTATTGCAAAACTCATTAGTGGCCCATAGAGCTTCCACCACTGCAGGGCAGGAACTGAGGTTTAGAATTGGAGGTATCAGCCCTTGTCCTTTCATGCCTGCCGACATGCCCTTCACTTCCTCCTTGATGCTTCGATCCATATCTTCGTGCCTAGCTGTGATCCTTTCTTCTTCCACACATCCTACGAAGGTCCTCTGCTCCAGGTCGTGATGGAGCTCGCGCCGATGTCGCAGCTCATAGTTCTCCAGAAACAAACCCTAAAACGACATCTAAACAGAACAAATCGAAACGAAAACACGACGAGAACACGATATACGAACCTCAGGGGATCCGGGGGATTATATATTATGAAGTTTTACAACAAAAGGAAGGTACTGGGAGAAAACGGGTCGGATCTGGGCTCCGAGGTGGCCACACCACCTGGTGGCACGGCCAAGTGGGCCCGCGCCATGGGGTGGTGTGAGCCACCCTAGCTCCGTTTCCGTCCCTCTTTCGCTTTGTTGCTTTCCTTGTTGGATAAAAACTGCAAAAATATAACTGGACAAATTTTTTGTGGACCTTTTCTTACCATAACTGTTACTTATTCGAAAACGGACTCTGTAGGTCTCTGAACTTGGTGTTTAATAAACTCTTCCGGACTCACCATTTGGATAGCATCAATATCTTCATCTTCATACATATATTGTTTGAGTCATTTAACCATTCACCATCTTTACACCATTCTCTCCTATAACCTGGAAATTTCTTTCACACAAAACTTCACACAATTCTCATTAGCAACATTAGTGTAAGCTAGGTAATAAACCTTTTAAGTTAAATTTCAACTGAAATCCATCGAAACATAAGATACTGTAGCAACTCCTTCTGAAAACCCAAAAATAATTCAAAAAGGAAATCGATTTAAGAGGCAAATGCAAGAGTGGCAAAAATCTGTCAAAACAGACTAGCAGGTAAAGATCATTTTTTTTCGAAAATCTTTTGTTGCTCAAATCAAAAAGTGCAAAACTAACGAAAGTTAAATAACAATCTGGGGCAGAAGCACAAAAAATTACAGCTCAATCCGACAAACAGAGATTTTTCACGAATTTTTACAGCGAAGCACAAAAATCTGTTTCAGGACAGCAACTTTCCCAATTATTACTTCTCTCTCATTAGAGGTTGATCTTGACACAAAAACCATACAAAAGATAAGGAGAGGTTATTGCAGAAGCAATAACTACGAAGACTCAAAGAAACAAAAATTGAAAGCGAAAATATATTGGGTTGTCTCCCAAAAAGCTCTTTCTTTATAGCCATTAAGATGGACATGATAATTTCAATGATGCTCACATAAGAATATGAATTGAAGTAAAAGAGAGCATCAAGAAGCAAAAATATGCATGTTTAAGTCTAACCCACTTCCTATGCAAGGGAATTTTGTAAGAAAATAAATTGTTGAAACCAGAGGCTACTAGCATAGGAAAGCAAATTAGGTGCAACATAAAGACTTTCAGTATAAAGCGAGGGAACTTAATATTATTGAGATGCATAAGAACAGTCTTCCCTCTCTCATAATAACTTTCAGTATCATGCATAAATTTAACAATATAACTATCAGATGAACCATTGTATCAATGATCATTTACCCTAACAGAAAACACATGGATACTAGCTCTCATCACACTTTGTGAAACAATATTAGAAGTATCCTTACAGAGGATAGTGCGTCCATCTTCTAAATATTTAGTGACAAAGTCCTTCACATTTGCTACTACAGGTTCATCATCCACTTGTTCATCAGGTTCAACAGCTTTATTTGTACTTTCATTAACCATACTAGCTATCATAGAATGTTCCTTTATCTTAACTGGGAAAGTCATTTTCTCAATGTAAGGTTCAGGTAAAACATGATTAGCAGTATAAACTTTGGTATCTCTTGGAGGAACACAATTAGCAATATCTTTATAAGGTTCATGATACTTATTCCATTTCTTTTTAAGAATTTCAATATAAGAGGAAAAAACCTTAAAATAAGTTGCAATAGCTTGAGAGTCTAGACCATAAGCATTACTAATATTACGAAAGTCATAAGTTCCCATAAAATATTTTATGCATTCATAATCATAATTTATACCTGACTTTCTTCCTTTATCATTCTCCCATGCTTCAGCATTGTCTTGAATATGGTCTAGAAGATCCCTTTAGCTCCTTCTTCCATGCGTGTGAATGATCTAGCACAAGAAGCATCCAATAGATCCTTTCATGAAGAGAAAGCCTTGCATAAAAGTTATTGATAATAATATTGTGGGGGAGCTCATGAATAGGACATTTGAGCATTAGTAACTTCAGTCTCCCCCAAGCTTGAGCTGTACTCTCTCCACCAGGAGGCCAAAAGTTGTATATTTGATTCCGATCTTTATGAATCTCACTAGGAGGATAAAATTTTGAATAAAAGAGAGGTACTACTTCCTCCCATTCAAGAGCTTGACCATTCTTCAGCAGCTTATACCATTCCTCAGCTCTTCCTTTTAGTGATAATGAGAATAACTTCTTCTTGACTTGATCGGTTGTAATACCTTCACACTTGAACAACCCGCATAATTCGTGTATAAAGAGCAAATGATCACCGGGATGGACAGTTCCATCTCCAAAATAGCAGTTATCCATAACATGATCAATAATTCTTGTGGGTATTATAAAGCATCATTTTCAGCAGGTGGTGGTTCATCTACTACCTTAGTAGTGGTAGTAGCATTACGACATAAGAAAATAAGTGAATTATCCATATTGAAATAAAGTAACTAACAGAAATAAACAATACTCACAGTAGAAGTTTCCTTTACTAGTTCCACTCTCCAATAGCGCTTCACTCCCGACAGCGGTGCGGAAAATAGTCTTGATGACCCACAAGTATAGGGGTGTATCGCAGTATTTTCGATAAGTAAGAGTGTCGAACCCAACGAGGAGCAGAAGGTGTTGACGAGTGGCTTGGAGCAGGAATTCGCTGTAAATACTTAGCAAACGGATTTTTAGTTTTTTTTTGATAATGTAGATAAATAAAGTACGAGTAAATAAAAGACAATAATAATAGATGCAGCAAGTGGCCCAATCCTTTCTTTAGCAAAGGACAAGCCGTTTGTATTACTTAAGATGACCAAACGTTCTCGAGGACACATGGTAATACCGTCAAGTGCTTTCGTTTCATATAGTTGATTAATCTTCTTTAGTTTGATAAGTGTTGTGTGGGTGAACCTGTGCTAATGTACCGACCTTCCTAGGACTAATATATACTTGTGATTAAACCCCTTGCAAGCATCCGCAAGTACAAGAAAGTAATTAAGATAGAAACCTAACCACAACTTTAAACTCTGAGATCCTAACATCCCTTGTGCAAAGGTTTCCTAACAGGGGTTCAGGTTTCTGTCACTCTGGCAACCCCTACGATTAGTAGCCAAATACACAATGCATTCCCTTAGGCCCATAAAGGTGAAGTGTCATATAGTCGACATTCACATGACACCACTAGAAGAATAACACCACAACTTAAATAACAAACTACTGAATCTTTCTCAACACAATTCCACTACTAACAACATGACTTCTCCCATGTCCTCAAGAACTAAACGAACTAATCACGAGACATCATATGGATCAAGATCAGAGATGATATAATGATAAGTAACAATCTGAACATAACAATAATTCAATGGTTCCACTCAATAGCATCAACTACAACAAGTAATCAACACCGGGAAAGTTTCCCCTAAGAACTATGCAAGATTCAACCCAATTGTTACAGCGGTACAGAGTGGTGATGATGGTGTGCTGGTGGAGATGATGATGATGATCCCGATGAAGTCCAGCTTGATGGTGGTGTTGATGGCGACGATCTCCCCTCTCCGGGAAGGAATTTCCTAGCAGATTTCTGCCTCCCGGAGAGCTCTTTCTCTCTCTGTAGTTTTCTGCCCCGCAGAGGCGGTGGAATCTTTCTGTGGTCGCTCCCCCAGGATTAGGGTTTAGTGGGGATAATATACGCCAAAGGGGAGAGCCAGGAGTAGGCCAGGGTGGCCACACCACCTGGTGGCGCGGCCAGGGGTGGCCCGCGCCAGGGGGTGGTGTGGCCCCCCTATGGCATAGCTCCGCTCCCCCTTCTGGCATCCTTCATCTTCTGGAAAAATAGAATTTTCCATGTATTTTCTAGAATTTTCTGATCTTCGCGAATTTCGCCTCCAAACAGCACCTTTTCCATCAGAATCCAGACTTTAGCGGTCCATGCTCCAAAAGTCATCAACCATGCAAAAACAGATGAAATAACATAGGTATCATCTCTTAATATGAAATATATCAATGAATAACAATAAATTATGATATAGAATAGTGATGCAAAATGGACGTATCACACGCAGAGATAAACAAAACTTTTTTCCTGCGTGTTACTCCGAAGATTCAGCTCAGGTCATAGGCCACGAGATTACCGCTAGACATGTAGATGCGGAACTTGATGTAGCATGTCGAAACAGTGCCGAAAGATCCCACGAACAGCTCCTGCCGATCCCACGAACTCCTTCGCCGAATTTCCATGAGCTCCTCTATCTCCAGCGCCGCACGGGCAACGCCTCTACCGGTATCCACACATACAGGAAGGAGCTCCGGCAGAGGATTGCTAGATCCCATCTAGCCTGAAATGGGAGTGGAGAAAGTGACGGATAGGTCAGGGACCATCCCTTGTCACTCCACTTATATACACTCCTAGCCGGGCTCAATGCTTGAGGTCCATTTAGGTTGTACCCCAATTACCATATGGATCTAATCCACATGGCCTCCTAACCCTTAAGTGTGTGACCCTATAGGTTCACATACACCTGGACACGACATGAGCTACTCCTCCAAGTATCCCGCCATGGTTTTGAGTCCAACTCACTCCCATGAATACTTGGTCTGAAGTCGATAGATGGTAGCGACCTCTACCAAGACGTGTCAATTCCCAAGTATCGTAAAGTCAGAAGACGAATCTTCCTCAATGTGACTTTCGTCCAAGTCCCTTTGCCTCATGATATACCTTGTTAAACTATAGGCGAGTAGTTGCCATCCTTTTAATAGCTCGACTCTCTCTTCTCGTTCCATGATATATGATTCATTGGACTAACACTTAGTCCGACTCCTTGGTTAACACTTAACTAAGTTGCGCATGTCTATGCTTCCGAATCATATCACACGAGAGGGCCCAAAGAATATCTCTCCATTACGGAAGGGCAAATCCCATCTTGGTAATCCATGTCACACAACTTGATTCACAACCAACCCAAACTCTACCTTTATAACTGTCCATTTACAGAACAACGTTTGATAGAACCTAAGTTGGCGATCCACAAGTTGGATCATGCGATCACCTCAGGTCAAAGAATTCCATTTCTTGAGACTATAAATGATAATATGCTCGTTGCATCTCAACTATGGGGCAGTCCGACTCGCTAAACTCAGTGTAAGTTGAAATAGCATCACCATGCCCATGACAAGTGGAACCGTGTCATCAGCTGACTTGCATATTGGTCTAAGTTGTGTGTCTAGCATAACCTCAATGACCAAGGACAATCTAGTATGAGCAATCATGAATATATAGTTCCACAACTAAATCACGTATTAAATGATATATATGTGATGTTCATATAAGGACAACTTTATTACTTTGTGAATACTTTGGGAATATCATCAACCATGATTGCCTCTAGGGCATATTCCCAACAATCTCCCACTTACACTAGAGTCAATCATCCTGACATCACATGTCTAGGCATCTAATGCCCATGGCTCTTACGTGCGCCTCATTCTTAGGCTGTGGAAGTGGCTTTCTCAACAGATCTGCAACATTTGCATCCGTGTGTACCTTGCATAACTTGATATCACCATGGTCCACGAACTGGCGAATCAGGTGGTATCACATGAGTATATGTTTGTTCTTATGGTGTTGTCTAGGTTCCTTGACTTGTGCAATAGCACCATTATTGTCACAATACACGTCTAACGGACTAGACGAGCCCTAGAACACACCAAGATCAATCAGGAAGTTCCTGATCCAAACGGATTCCTTTGCCGCCTCCGAGGCAGCAATATACTCAGGTTCTATTGTAGATGTAGACACAGTCTCTTGCTTAAAACTCTTCCAACTCACATCCCATCCATTCATTACGAACACATACCTAGATTGCGAACGAGAATCATCTGAGTCAGTAAGGTAACCCGCATCCACGTAACCCTTTACACCAAGTTAAACCTCACCTCCATAAACTAGGAACATATCCTTAGTCCTTCTCAAGTACTTAAGGATATTCTTAACCGTTGCCTAGTGGATTTCTCTAGGGTCAGCCTGGTATCTGCTCACAATACTTAGAGCATAGAAAACATCCGGCCTAGTACAAATCATGGCAAACATGATGGATCTGACTGCTGGACCATACAGAATCATACTCATCCAACTTCACTCATCAGTTGTCAAAGGACACTGAGTCTTTCTAAGTTTTACACCATGGGACATCGGTAAGAACCCCTTCTTAGATGATTTCATGTTGAACTTCTTCAACATTTTGTACAGATATGTACTCTGACTAATCCAATGAGCCGCCTAGATCTATCTCTATAGATCTTGATTCCTAGTATGTAAGTCGCCTCACCCAAGTCCTTCATTGAAAAACTCTTTTCCAATGATTTCTTGGTTTCTTGCAACATCTGGACATCATTTCGAATTAGTAATATGTCATCAACATATAAGATCAGAAAGTTTACTTTGCTCCCACTAAACTTCTTGTATAAATAAGAATCATGATCACTCTTGATGAAGCCAAACGATTTTACTACCTCATCAAAGCGAATATTCCAGCTCCGAGATGCTTGCTTGAACCCATAAATGGATTTCTGAAGTTTGGATACCTTGTCAGCATTAGTCGAATCGACAAAACCCTCAGGTTATATCATATACACGTCCTCGGTTAATTTTTCATTGAGGAAAGCCGTTTTGACATCCATCTACCATATCTCATAGTCGAAATAGGATGTTATAGCTAACATGATCCGAACTGACTTAAGAATCGCTACGAGTGAGAAAGTCTCATTGTAGTAAACTCCTTGAACTTGTCGGAACCCCTTCGCGACAAGCCATGCTTTATAGATAGAAATATTTCCATCCATACCAGTTTTCTTCTTAAAGACCCATTTGCACTCGACGGGTCTTGCACCATCTAGCAGATCAACCAAGTTCCAAACTTGATTTTTATCCATGGACTTTAACTCGGATCTCATGGATCCAAGCCATGACTCAGAATCAGAACCGACCATCGCTTCCGAATAAGTTTCTGGATCATCACTATCAACTAGTAACACATCACGAACACTTCATAATCTTGCCGATCTTCGTAGTGTGGGTGAAGTTGCCAGCTCAGCTACCATGACCGGCTCAACCTCCAAGGATTTTGATGACTCGCTACTGGCCAGTCCCTCTCGAATTTCTTCGAGTTGCACTGTACTCCCACTGACTCCCCGACTAAGAAACTCTTTCTCAAGGAAGACAATGTTCTGAGCGACAAACACTTTACCCTCTTCTTAGTTGTAGAAGTAACCCAATGTTTCCCTCGGATAACCCACGAAAATACACTTATCCGATTTGGCTATAAGCTTGTCCGACTAAAGTCGCTTGACAAATGCTTCACAACCCCAAATCTTAAGAAAATAAAAACTTGGCCTCTTGCCAGTCCACATCTCATGTGGCATCTTCTCTACCGATTTTGATGGTACCCTGTTTATCATGAACGCCACCATTTCTAGACAATAACCCCAAAATGATAAGGGTAGATCTGTCCGACTCATTATTGATTGTACCATGTCCAACAAGGTCTGATTCCGCTGTTCCGACAAACCATTCCTCTATGGTGTTCCTGACGGAGTGAGCTGAGGAACTATTCCATAACTGTTTAGATGGTCATCAAACTCGTGGCTCATGTACTCGCCTCCTTGGTCCGACCGAAGAAACTTTATTTTCTTGTCGAGTTGATTCTGTACTTCATTCTGGAATTCTTTGCACTTTTCAAAGGCTTCCGACTTATGTTTCATCAAGTAGATATATCCATACCTACTCAAATCATTAGTGAAGGTAATGAAGTACTCATAACCACCCCTGGTTGTCGTGCTCATTGGACCACATACATCACTATGTATTAGTCCCAACAAGTCAGATGCCCTTTCACAACTCTTTGCAACATGTATCTTGGTTATCTTGCCGAGTAGGCAGGATTCGCATGTCTCAAATGACTCCAGTCAAACAAAGTTAGGAGTCCATCATCATGGAGATTCTTCATGCATTTCCAACTTATATAACCAAGCCGATAGTTCTAAAAGTAAGTCATATTCAGATCATTTTGTTTGAACCTTTTCACATTTATGTTATAGACCGATTCATCATCAAGATTCAAAATAAATAAGACGGGTGTAAAGCCATATCATTCAAATATAAAGAACAACCATTGTTCTTAATATTATACTCATATCCTTGTCTCATCAAACATGAGGCAGAAATGATGTTTCAACTAAGCACTATAACATAATAACAATTATTTAGCTCCATTGAGAATCCTAAAGGCAAATGAAGTTGCATCGTGCCGACTTCCAACATAGTGACTCTCGCTTTGTTGCTGACCCAAATGTCAACCTCGCCTCTTCCTATGCTCCTAGTTCTTACCAGTCCCTACAACGAGTTGCAGATGTGAATGACTGATCCGATAACATATACCCAAGAACTACCAAGTGCATCAACAAGATAAAGGTTTATAACATTGCAAACAAGTGTACCTGAGTTGGAAGTCACACCTCCACTCTTGGCTTTATCCGCCAAATACTTGCTGCAATTCCTCTTCCAGTGGCCATCTGCCTTGCAATAGAAGCAAGTGAATCCGTCTAAAGGAGATGACTTAGTCCCCGAGGAAACGCTTGGGATCTCATCCTAAGCATTAACTCCTGACTTAGCCTTCTTCTTCTTAGTCCAAAAACTCTTCTTAAACTTAGCCTTATTCTGTACCAACAATAGTTGACTGGTAGCTTTCTTGAGATCAACCTCTGCCTGCTTAAGCATACCATGCAATTCAGTGAGCTTCTTATCCATACCATGCATGTGGTAGTTCGATATGAATTGACCATACACACTAGGAAGAGAGTTTAGAATTATAACCGTAGCGAACTCTTCGTTAATGGGGTAGCCAAGCCTTTCTAGATACTACACGTAACCAACCATCTTGATCACATGTGGACTCAGTGGATCACTATCCTTAAGCTTACAACTCAGCAAATCTTGAGAGACTTGATACCTCTGGGTCTTTGCCTCAGCTTGGAACATACTTTTGAGGATTTCGGTCAAATTGTTGGCCTCAACACTCTCGAACTACCGCTACAAGTTTGGTTCCATGTGAGGAAGCATAAGACAACTAATCTCCATGGACTCAGCTTGAGTCCTATGGTAGGCATTAGTGACTGCGACACTCGCATTCTCAAATGGCTCATATGGAAGTGGGTTGTCTAGATAATGGTCCCTCTTTTCTTGTTTGAGAACAATTCTCAGATTACAATACTAGTTGGTGAAATTAGTTCCATTAATCTTATCTTATCTTTATCTAGGATGGCATGTTGGCAATATGCCCTAGAGACAAATAATAATAAGGATTATTATCATATTTCATAAAGTTTATGATTAAGTTTTATATCATGCTATAACTGTATTGAGAGGAAACATCAATACACGTGTGATATATAAACAACCAGGGGTTCCCAGTGAAACTCTAGTCAGTGGTTCATTGGTCAACAGATGATCAAGGTTTCCTGATCATGTGGCATTTATGCCAGTTGGAAATGGAGTCAACTCATTCTGAGAATGATATGATGAACCAATACCCAACCTAAATATCGTGACCCGATCATGTCACAAAGTTCAAATTATGATGATTAGAAATGGATCCTTGTAGACTATTCCTTAGACCGTGAGGCTATATCAATCACTGTCTCCCGAGAATGCTTAGATAGCATCAAACGTCACTTGGTAATACAGTGACAATAAAGGTGTGTTCAGGTATTTAGAGTAACTGTAGAGGCAATATATGCCAAGAGTGGTATTTGTCCGTCCACGTGACAGAAAGATACTCAAGGGCCCACTCGGAGAAGTTATATCCAATAGCTGCGCAACGTGTGATTTGATCACAGGGATATCACTTGTCAGAACGAGTCAAGTAGCGTTGTTCGGTAATGAGATTGAACATGACATGGTGATGCCATTGATCAGATCTCGGGCAATGCAAGTATCGAGAGACAAAGGGAATAAGACACGATTGTCCCGGTTCAAACGACAAAAGATCTTTGTGGAATGCACAGGGGTCACATGGCCATCCAGGTCCCTCTGTCGATCATTGGTCCAGGAGTGTCCAGACCATGTCTGGAGTGTTCCCGAACCATGGGGTATCATGCTTAAGGGCTTGATGATGCTTAGAGAGTGTTTATAGGATCAGTAGATTCACCAAAGAAGAGAAGAAAGAAAACCGGAAGGGTTTCGATAAGTCCGGAGGATATCTAGAGTGGAGGTGGAAGGTGTTCCATAGCCACGGAGATTGAATAATAGGTAAATGAATGTTCAATATTGATTTAATCATTTATTCATAATTATTTAATAAAGAGAAAATTAATTAAAAGGTCAAAAGGCTAAATGGGCCAAATCCCGGAGGGGAAAAGGCCCAAGAGGGGGCCGCACCCCTAGGAGGGGCTAAGGGGGTTGGCCGGCGTCCCTAATGGGCATTCCCCACATGGGGCCCATGGTGGGGGCTGGCTGGCGGCGCCTCCCCCACCTCCTCCTCCTTTAGTCCCATCCCAGGACTTTGAGGGAGGTAGTACCTCCCCTCCCCCTATATATAATGGGGGTATTTGGCCAGATAAATACACACAATATTCAATAAGGTTTCCTCACTTTTGGGTATACCTCCAATTGATATTCTCTCTCTCTCTCTCTCTCTCTCTCTCTCTCTCTCTCTCTCTCTCTCTCTCTCTCTCTCTCTCTCTCTCTCTCTCTCCCGTGACCATGGTCCCAAGTTCGGACTGTGCGAACGAGATACATCTTCACCGTGGAGCGCCGTCGCGCTGTGGGATTCGGATCCAGGAGCTCTACTTACACAACTACTGCTGGAACGGGGAAGCGGGAGTAATTGTCAGGCACCGGACATGTCTAACTCCCCGCAAGGTGTCACACTTGAGGCACTCAAGTCGTTGGAGCCACAGGAGCGCAAGGACTTCATCACGACCTTGAGGTCAGCTTTGGCTCGTATACATCAACCATGCTCTCCTGAGCATTGACAACACTTTTAGATCTTCAAGGGTAAGTTCGCGAAAAGCCCCTCGCGTTACTGCATTACTAATAGATGGTTCCTAGCAACATCAGGGGTTCAGGAGCGTAGGGTAAAAATTATTGTTTTTATACGCGGAACCCCTACAGTGGTATCGGAGCTAGATCTATGCGTAGTAATGCTAGTATGGGTAGAACACACGAGATGTAGCGTGTGGGTGTTGATCTTTTAGTTGTTACCCTCCAACGTGTACTTGTGTATACCACAGTAATGCTTGATGAAGCGGCCCCCAACCGACTTTACGCGTTCATTCGCGAGACTGGTCCACGCTTGACATACGACTTGTACCGTATAAAGTGGCTCGTGGGGGTGTCTATCTCTCGCATTAGTTGGTATGCCATTTGCAACGAAGGGCACCGAAAGGGGTATAGTATATACAACTACTTGATCAGCGTTGTGGTGAAAGTTCGTAGGTAAGAATGGTTCTTGTGTGAAAGCTCATTCATCCACTTAAAACATGCAAAGAAAAAGTAGAGGCGTCTAACTTTGTTTTGCTAGGGGCGTTGCTTTGTGATATGGTTGTGGCAAAGGTAAAGTGATTACCTTATGTTACATAGTAGTAGATAGTCACGAAGGTGATGGACTACCACACCGGAAAGACACCGGTACCCTGGTGTCTACGGCGCCGGAACCCTGGTGCCGGAATCCGGTGACGACAGATGGAGATCACGACGTGAAGGACAATATCACATCACATTTATATTTAATGTTATTGTTTGTATATCTTATTGTGTGCTAGTATTAGATACTCAATGGTAGCCTAATAAGATGATCCTTGGTTAAAATTACCAATGATTGTGTTCCCCCTTAGTGTGCACCACCAAGATGCACCACCAAGAAAGTTCTTCGGTATGAGGCAGGCCGTGATGAGCGGGTGTCAGACATATCTACGTTTGCATACAGTGGGTGTAAGCCATGTTGCACAGCAAATACACTAAGGTTGAGTTGGCGAGCCTATCATGTTACAGAGATGTGGCCTCGGAACATGGATGGTCGAAAGATCGAGCACGAGTTGCATGAATGATGTGACCGACGTTTAGCGTCCACCCTAGAACCCACATTGATGGCCGTGATGATCGGGGGAGATGTGGGGAAAATGGGTCGTGTTATCACTAGAACCCTTCAGGGGATAGGTGTTTCTGAGTGGAGTTATTATTAACTCATTTAATTATAAACTTAGTCTAAATTCCTTTTGCAATTATAAATGTAGAAAATGGTTCTCCCCGAGATTACCTTCCCTATTGACAATTGGTTAAAAGGAGAGAAGTTCGGGCTAGATGGATCAAACTTCTCTATATGGGTTGCGCGTCTCCACGTTCTCCTTAGTGAGAATAACATGGTCGACTACATACTCAACAAGATGGATTTGGATCAGCCCAGTGACCTAGAGACCCCAGAACAGCGGGAGGACCGCTATTACCGTCGTGAGATGGCCTCCTTCATTTTAGTTACAATGCGTTTCAGAATGGTGGATGAGTTGTGGCCTATCGTGGGTAATGTTGACCCTTGTATGGTAATGCTACATGTTAGGACACATTTCGTGGAACAAGCACGCATATGGGAGCATGAGCTGATGGGAGACTTTCCTCTCCATTAAAATGGAGGAGAACTCTTCGCTCGACGACCACTTGGAGCGCATGCGTGATGCGTACATGAGGCCTGCATACTTCCTAGATAGCTGGATGACAGGCTCTTTTGCAAATGGCGTTGTGCTGTGGTCGCTGCCACCAAGCTACCAAGCAAAGTCAGGACTTGCATTATGAGAGGCGATGCGGAAACACAGGATTTCCACAGGTTCATATCACATCTCAGGAATGTGATGGTTGAACCTGTTGTCGGTGAGATCATCGCCAACGGCGCACCCACCAACAGTGGGACAGAAGGGGACCCGAACCTCACGGCGAATGAGCGCACCGAAGAGCGCATCCTGATCAAGCTCAACGACAACGAGTGGGCCCGCTATCGAGAGGCTCTACGGGGCAATCCCCTCCCCTTGAACTCATTGCAACGGATGCTGATGGGTTACCACTAGCTGCTCAAAGAAGAGTACAAGTGCCAGCAACAAGTAATCACGCAACTCGATGCGCGTAGGAAGGCGACTGACGATTCGAGCCTTCGATGGGCTCAACTCTCCATGGGAGGATCCTCCTCCAAGGGCAATGACTATGTGGCCGCCAAACAGTGATCTCGACTGGCCCACCTCACCGACAAGGAGCGCGAAGAAGCCACAAACGTGCTCGACTTTGGCTCTATGACGGTGGATACGCGGGGCAATGTGCTCCGAAAGACACCGCAAGCAGCGGTGGTAGCGGCCACCATGTACCTCCTCAACAACCAGCCACCGGCTAGAGATCCGTGAGCTACCATGCACCAATCTACGATCGTGGGCTTGGGGCTAGTCGAAGTTGCCCTTTCAAGGAGCCAACACCAGAGCTGAAGAAAACTAAAGCTCTAGACAAGTACTACTATTCGTACTCCTCCAGCGACAACAACCACGATCTGTCATGGCGGCGTAGTTCACAGCTACATGACCGCGACTACGACGCGCGTGATGACATCACGCAGCGCAAGGTCGACAAGATGCACGCGATGCGTTCTTGTTCGACTAATTCGAAAGACGACGAGGTAGAGCTCTACGGCGCTAGATGCTTCAGCAGAGCCATCAGGCAAAAGCGAAATACCTAAAAGGTTCAAGCTCCCATCGGAGAACCCGAAATTTGATGGCCTACATGACCTGAAGATTTGGCTGGAAGATCACATCTCCTCCGTCAGGCTACATGGCAGAAGCTCAAGCACGACAATGCAATGCCTACAGCTACAGCTGCAGGGCGCCGCCCGCGCATGGCTCAACAATCTCCCGTGCGGATCAATTTGCCATCGGGAAGAGCTGGTCTACAGCTTCATGCAGAACTTCAAGGGAACTTACAAAAGGCCCGCGTCAATCAAGGAACTAAGAGGCTGCCACCAAAGATCTGGCGAGTCATTGCGCTCGTACATCCAGAGGTGGTCCATCATCAAGAACTCCGCAAAAGATATCTCTGAGGATCATGCAATCGACGCGTTCAACGGCGGCATTTTCCGCAGAGAACTCAGGGAGGAGCTGGGCCACACGAAGCCCCAAACTATCGACCACTTGATGGAAATCACGAATCGGTGGGCCGATGGAGAGGACTCGGTGAAAAATCATGTCTACTCCGATGATGATGACAACCTCAGGCGCAGACGCGATCGCCAAGGGAAACGTTGAATGCGCGTCTATGAGGACCGCAAAGAGGTCGACATGGTCACAGCCGGCTACGCCGACAAACACGACGACAACCGCAACAACGGATACCGTAGCGGTGGATACCACGACAACGGGAAAACCACACAAGTGTGGCAGCGCCGCACTCGCGACGAGGCACCTGGACTATCCTTCCAGGACAAATTGTCCGGACCATGCAATGTACACTTGTACATCGACAAGCACGACGGCAAGAAAAAGTCCAGCCACCTTCTCAAGGACTACCGCGAGTTCCTCAAGCTCCACGAAGGCCTGGCCCAGATGAACCGCGACGCGATCAACCAGGGATACGGGGCTGCCCCGGGCGCCGTAGCTCACGGAGCACCACCGCCACCACCTGGGCCACCACCACCTGCGGCTGCGCCAGTCCAGAATCATGGAGGCGAGCCATACCCGTGAGCTGTGGGCAACATGGGGATGATCCAAAAAGGGCGCCCCTCAAATCGAATGCAGAAGGAAATCACTCGCCAAGTTAATCTGGCGATAAACTCTCCGCCCTCCACCACTGAATACCTCAGTGGAAGCGAGTCCTGCATCACCTTCGACAAGCGCGACCATCCGCGCCAAGTACCTCGCCTAGGCCACTGTCCCCTCGTACTCGAGGCACAAATTGGGGGCTTTGATATGAGTCACATCTTCATGGACGGCATAAGCAGCATCAACCTCATGTTCGCAAGTACCTTGCATGCAATGAGGATCCCTCTGACATGTCTGGAAGTTTTAGACATGATGTTCCACGGCATCGTCCCAGGGAAGGGCGTATACCCCTTGGGCAAGATCAACCTCGACGTCATCTTCGGCTCGCTGCAAAACTTTTGGCGAGACCACATAGACTTTGAAGTTGTTGACTGGCCCTCACAGTACCACTACATCCCCAGACGTGTCGCGTTCGCAAGGTTCATGGCGGTACCACACTATGCCTATCTGCAGATGAAGATGCCAGGCCCAAACGGCATCATCACAATCAATGGAAGCTTCGAGAGGTCTGATAGCTGCGACATGGAATTCAACAAAATCTCCCAGTCCTTCGACATGTAAGAGGAACTCGCAAAGTTGAAGGAGACGATAGACAACTGTCTGCCTCCCCTGAGCAAGCCAAGCTCATCCGACCTATCCTTCGACTCATCGGTGCATACGAAGAAAGTTCAGGTCCACCCAACTGACCCGACCAAGACGACCCTCATCGCCAATAACTTGAGTCCCGCATAGGAACTTGCGCTCGTCGAATTCCTCCGTGAGCGCTGGGAAATCTTTGCCTGGTGTCCAGCGGACATGCCAGGAGTTCCCAGGGAATCCACCGAGCACTCACTCAACGTGAATCCAGACACAAGTCTAGTCAAGTAGACAATACGTCGACTGTCTGAACGAAGAGCAAAAGCGGTCGGCATGGAGATCAACAGACTCCTCGACGCAAATTTCATACGCGAGATCAAGGAAAGCACCTGGCTCGCAAATCTAATGCTTGTGCCTAAAAAGGACACGGATATCCTGCGGATGTGCGTGGACTTCACCTCCTTGAACAAGCACTGCCCGAAGTACCACTTCCCGTTGCCACGGATCGATCAAATAATCAACTCCACTGTGGGATGCGAGCGCCTCTGCTTCCTCGACGTCTACTCAGGCTACAATCAGATTCAAATGAAGGAGGAAGACCAAGAGAAAACGACATTCACAACACCCTTTGGTGTGTTCTGCTACAACACGTTGCCCTTCGGGTTAAAAAACGCAGGAGCCACCTATCAGCGATGTATGCATGCCTGCCTGAAGAACCAATTTGGTCGCAATATCCAAGTCTACGTCGATGACATCATCATCAAAACCAAAGAGGAAATCGTGTTACTCGACAATCTCCACGAGACCTTAAGTAAAACCAAAGAGGAAATCGCATTGCTCGACAATCTCCATGGATATAACCTCGATCGCTACCGGATCAAGCTCAATCCAGACAAATGCGCCTTCGGCGTACCATCTAGGCAACTACTCGGGTACCTCATCTCTGCAAGAGGGATTGAGGCAAACCCGAAGAAGATAAAGGCCATACTAGCCATGGAGAAGCCAAAGAACATAAAAGGCGTCTAACAGCTGGCTGGGCGAATTGCGATGCTCAATCGATTCATCAGTTAAATGGGCGAAAAGGCACTGCCGTTCTACCAACTTCTCTGTAAAGTTGACAAGTTCGAGTGGACAGATGAAGCGCAAGAAGCATTTGAGGACCTCAAGCGTCTACTATCCACCTCGATAGTATTGGTCACGCCTTGCGAAAAGGAGCCGTTGTTGCTATACATCTCCGCCACCAACCAGGTGGTCATCCTATGCTCGTGGTGGAGTGAGCCAAAGAAAATAAGGTACACGGGGTTCAGCGCCCAGTATACTACCTCAGCGAGGTGCTCACACCAACAAAGCACCGGTACCCGCACTACCAGAAGCTGGCATACGACGTCTTTATGATAGCCAGGCGACTGCGCCACTACTTCCAGGAGCACCCAATCATGGTGGTAAACGACGCCCCGCTCGGGCACATACTCAATAATCCCGACGCTACTGAATGAGTCGTGCTCTGGGTAATCGAACTATCTCCACGAGACATCACATATGAGAAGCGCGACGCGATCAAATCGCAAGTTCTCCCGGACTTCCTCGTGCACTGGATGGAGAACCAGCTCCCCGACAAGCCAGATATGTCCTACCTTTGGACAGTGCACTTCGGCGGGTCCAAGCGAAAGGATGGAGCCAGTGCAGTTGTCATACCGACATCGCCCCAAGGAGATAAGATGATGTACGTTCTGCGAATGCAGTTCATAGCCTCCAAACACGAAGCTGAATACGAAGCCTTGATCCATGGAATGCGGATGGCAAAAGCCTGCGGCGCCATGAGACTCGTCATCTACAGCAACTCCAAACTGGTGGTCAACCAAACAATGCACGAGTGTGATGCCCTGAGCGACAACATGATCGCCTATCGCGACCTCTACGACACACTCAAGGGAGACTTCAATGGCTGCGAGCTGCGGCACGTTGGCTGCGAAAGCAACAAGGAGGCGGATATACTCGCCAACATCGGCTCCACCTATGCCCAAATACCACCTAGAGTATTTCTAGAGCGCATCGGCGAACGCTCCATCAAGCCTGATGACCCACAAGTATAGGGGGTGTATTGCAGTATTTTTGATAAGTAAGAGTGTCGAATCCAATGAGGAACAGAAGGTGTTGACAAGTGGTTTGGATCAAGAATTCTCTATAAATACTTAGAAAATGGATTTTTAGGGGTTTTGATAAGGCAGATAAATATATTTTCTGGAATTTTCTGATCTTCGCCAATTTTCCACCTCGGCAGTGCCTTTTCCATCAGGATCCTGACTTTAGTGGTTCATCCTCCAAAATTCATCAACCATGCAAAAACAGATGAAATAACATAAGTATCATCTCTTAATCTGAAATATATCAATGAATAACAGTAGATTATGATATAGAATAATGATGCAAAATGGATGTATCAACTCCCCCCAAGCTTAGACCTCGCTTGTCCCCAAGCGCAAACTGAGCTCAATAAACATGACCAGAGGTTTATGGAGTGAAGTGTCGATAAAAATAATACGGACAAGAAGCATCACATTCATCAATACACAAATCATAATAGAAAACAACTCACTATTATATAACTTAACTTGCAATAAGTAAAGGAAACACAATAAAGATACACAAAGTAAATCATAATTGGTAATGGCAAACTTTGTTCTTGGTCAAAGAACGATTAACAATTTGCAGGAGTTCAAACATAATGGGGTTTTCAATGATAGCTTTCAAAGTAATACTCACTAAGATAAGAGCAGTGTGTAAAACAAGAAACAAAAGAAACATGATTGAATAAAGCATCATATGAATGATTGAAACACAACAACTCAAATACTTGCTTAAGATAGAAAGAAATAGGTTTACTGACTCAACTGAAAAGTAAAAGATAGGCCCTTCGCAGAGGGAAGCAGGGATTTCAAGTTTCATAAAGAGCTTCCAAAAATTATGGTACTTACTAGCTTTTAGCTCTCATTGCCCCTATCATAAGGATCTTGAGGTGATAAAGGTTAAAGTGACACAAATATGAGGATATGCTTGCCAAGTTATAAGTTGAAAATCTCATGCCCCTTGCTTACGAGTATCGAACCTCATGCTACACAACTTTAGTCACGAGTAAGTTCTTGTCATTGTAAATACATGTGTATCATAGAGAACCGCCAACGGGGTACCCCTTGCCCCATGATACAGGAGCTATCCCATATCAAAATGACAAGGCAACAAACAATGATCATCTCAGCGATATTTTTATTTTCTATTTGCAATGGTTTTTATTGAGGATGCTTCATAGATTGCTCACTATGGTTATGCTACAAGTTTCAACCATGATTATACATGCCTTAGGCTAGTCGCCCAGGCGTTTCTCTAACACATATACAAACTCCATGAGCTTACAAGCTCCCCTTTTATTTCACACCGCCAGGATCCATAGACAAAAGAACATGATATCAACTAATAGGTGCAATGTTGAAAGCATTCCCCATGGTAACATGGTTCTAATAATCCACAACTTATAAAGCGCAAGCATATACGCAACATAGATGGACACAATGGTTCAAGTTTATTAAGTGCAAGAAAATAAAGTGTGCCATCAAGTTTGTGAGAGCTTTAATCACTAGTTTTCACATAACAAGTTTAATTCGGAAGATAGATAAAAACATGAATTTACTTGGAATAGCAATAATGCTAATTAGGTAGGTATGGTGGACACAAATGGAATAGGTTTTGGTTTAAGGATTGGATGCACGAGAAGCATTCCCTCTTAGTACAGGTTTTTGGCTAGCAAGGCTGGGTTGCAAGCAATAAGAGTTGAAGGAAACAAACAAACATACAAGTGATAGAAACAAACATGCAATCTTCCTTAGAAGCACAAAAGATCTTAACTAGAGAATACTAAACTTATGGGCCAAACAAGAAAGAAAGATGATGAAATTATATTTCTAAAAGTACTTTTTCTCTTTTCCATTCAGTTCTTAAATAATGTTGCTACTGACTAGAGCCAGGTTTGCCAAAACCAACTAAATTTTCTTAATGATCCCAAAGTGATACCAATACTAACATCAAGATCAACCATATAATAGAAATTGCAAACTAAAATAAGATGTGCAAAAAGTAAATGAAAGAACTTCTCATTAATATTCCATAACGGCTACTCACACCAAGGCATACATAGATAACTAGCTAGAGGAGAGATACTTCCATAATGCAAACCATCTTATATGATAACTTCTCTATTGATGATATGACTCTACTAAAAAGGTAAAAAGATAAAAGATAACGATGTGATACCGCGACACTCCCCCAAGCTTGGAACAAACCAAGGGGATGCCAAAACCTAATGATGAATTACTCCTTCAGTGGTGGTGGTGTTCTCTCAATAAGCTTTTCAACTAGTTTATTCAAATCCTCAATCTCAAAGGTGAGAGTATGAATCAACTCTAAATTTTGCTCGATGCGGTTCATGATCATGTTGGGATGTTAATCCCAGCCCTTGTGATTCTTTCCCCACTCTTCCTCCTTAAACTATTTTTTCCTGCGTGGTTAGAACGAGGCATATCCCAATTGGAGGGTAATTTTCCTTGGGCACCTTTTGGAACTGCCTCTCATGTATGAGGGTATGGAAAGGATTCTTGTCGCGTGGAGGAAACGACCGAGCAGCCAAGCAAAGGCGCGGAACCTTCCCTCCAGTGGACATCCGTGCGGTCCTTTTGAGCTTGATAGGATGTGCCCTTACTCTAATGCTTGGATGGTGGTGCTGGTGCGTGGATGTGGGTCTTCCTTTACTTGCTCTTCAACTTCTCCCTTGATCTCCTCCTCCTGCTTGGGGTCATGGAGATCATCTTCCACAGACTTCTTATCCTTATCATTGGTGGAGACCATCGTGCTTCTAAACTTGAGATTAGCTCCTGATAGAAACATATCAAAAAAGAAAACACGGCGAGAACACGATATACGAACCTCGGGGGATCTGGGGATTATATATTACGAATTTTAACAACAAAAGGAAGGTACTGTGAGGAAACGGGTTGGAGACGGTCTCTGGGGTGGCCACACCCCCTGGTGGCGCGGCCAGGTGGGCCCACGCCACAGGGTGGTGTGAACCCCCGGGCTCCGTTTCTGTGCCTTCTTTCGACTTGTTATCTTCCTCGTTAGGTAAAAACTACAAAAATATAATTTGAAAGGTTTTTCACGGAATTTCTCTTACCAGAACTATTACCTATTCGAAAACGGACTATGCATGTTTCTGAATTTGGTCTTTAATGAATTTTTCTGGAGTCACCATTTGAATAACATCAATATCTTCATTGTAGGAATCTCCAGCAATATAGTGCTTGAGTCTTTGACCTTTCACCATCTCGTCACACCATTCTCTCCTAATACTTGAAAATTTCTTTCATACAAAACTTCACACAATCTTCATTAGCAACGTTAGTGCATGCAAGATAATAAATCTTTAGGTTCAATTTCAACTGAAATCCATGAAAACATAAGCTACTGAAGCAACTCCTTTTGAAAGCCCAAAAGGAATTCAAAAAGGAAATCGATTAAAGAGGCAAATGCAGAAATGGAAGAAACCCATCAAAACAGACCAGCAGGTAAAGATCAATTTTTTTGAAAATCTTCTGTTCCTCAAATCAAAAAGTTCAAAACTAACTAAAGTTAAATAATGACCTGGGGCATGCACAAAAAAATTATAGATCAGAACGATGTTCTAGGATTTTTCATGATTTTTTACGGTGAAGCACAAAAATCTATTTCGGGACAACAACTTCCCCAAATCTTACTCATTAGAGGCTGATCTTGACACAAAAACCAAACAAAAAGGATAAGGAGAGGTTATTGCAGAATCAATAACTTCCAAGACTCAAATAAACAAAAATAAACTGAAAGAAAAAATATATTGGATTGTCTCCCAAAAACTCTTTCTTTATAGCCATTAAGATGGGCATGATAATTTCAATGATGCTCACATAATAATATGAATCAAAGTAAAAGAGAGCATCAAGAAGCAAATATACATATATTTAAGTCTAACCCACTTCCTATGCAAGGGATTTTTTTAAGAAAATAAATTGTCAAAACCAGAGGCTACTAGCATAGGAAGGCAAAATAAGTGCAACATAAAGACTTTCAGCATAAAGCGAGGAAACTTAATATTATTGGGATGCATAAGAACAATTTTCCCTCTCTCATAATAACTTTCAGTATCATGCATAAATTTAACGATATAACTATCACATGAAACATTGTAGCAATGATCACTTATTCTGTCAGAAAACACAGGGACACTAGCTTTCCTAGTTCTACTATGATGTGAAACAATATTAGAAGTATCCTTAGAAAGGATAATGTGCCCATCTTCAACATTTTTAGTGACAAAGACTGTCACATTTGCTATAGTAGGTTCAACATCTATTTGTTCATTAGGTTCTACAGCTTTCTTTGTATTTTCGTTAACCATACTAGCTGTCATAGAATGTTCCTTTATCTTAACCGGGAAGGGTATTTTCTTGTAAGGTTCAGGTAAAATATGATCCATAGTATAAACTTCAGTATTTCTAGCAGAAACACAATTAACAATATCTTTATATGGTGCATGATACTTGTTCCATTTCTTTTTAGGAATTTCAATATAAGAGGCAAAAGCCTTAAAATAATTTGCAGTACTTTGAGAATCAAGACCATAAGCATTACTAATATTATGAAAGTCATCAGTTCCCATAAAAGATTTAATGCATTCATAATCATAATTTATACCTGACTTCCTTCCTTTATCATTCTCCCATGCTTCAGCAGTGTTTTGAATACGGTATACAAGATCCTATTTAGCTTCTTCTTCCATACGTGTAAATGATCCAGCACAAGAAGCATCCAATAGATCCTTATCATGAAGAGAAAGCCTTGTATAAAAGTTATTGATAATAATATTGTTAGGGAGCTCACGAATAGGACATTTGAGCATTTGTAAATTCAATCTCCCCCAAGCTTGGGCGGTACTCTCTCCATCACGAGGCTAAAAGTTATATATTTGATTCTGATCTTTATGAATCTCACTAGGAGGATAAAATTTGGAATAAAAGAGAGGTACAATTTCCTCCCATTCAAGAGATTGGCCATTCTTCAGCAGCTTATACCATTCCATGGCTCTTCCTTTTAATGATAACGAGAATAACTTCTTTTTGACTTGATCTGTTGTAATACCTGCACACTTGAACAACCCGCATAATTCGTGTATAAAGAGCAAATGATCACCAGGATGGATAGTTCTATCTCCAAAATAGTAGTTATCCATAACACGATCAACAATTTTTGTAGGTATTTTAAAAGTATCATTTTCAGCAGGTGGTGGTTCATCTACTACCTTAGCAGTGGTAGTAGCATTACGAAATAAGAAACTAAGTGAATTATCCATATCGAGAATAAAGTAACAAACATAAATAAACAATACTCATAGTAGAAGTTTCCTTTACCAGTTCCACTCTTCAATAGAGCTTCACTCCCTGGCAACGGCGCCAGAAAATAGTCTTGACGACCCACAAGTATAGGGGGCGTATCACAACATTTTCGATAAGTAAGAGTGTCGAACCAACTAGGAGAAGAATATGTTGACAAGTGGTTTGGATCAGGAATTCCTTGTAAATACGTAGCAAATGGATTTTTAGGGTTTTTTGATAATGCAGATAAATAAAGTGCAAGTAAATAAAAGATAATAACAATAATTGCAGCAAGTGGCCCAAGCCTTTCTTTAGCAAAGGACAAGCCGGTTGTATTACTTAAGACGACCAAACGTTCTCAAGAACACATGGGAATATCGTCAAGTGCTTTCGCTTCATATAGTTGATTAATCTTCTTTGGTTAGAGAAGTGTTGTGTGGGTGAACCTATGCTAATGTACTGACCTTCCTAGGACTAATACATACTTGTGATTATATCCCTTCCAAGCATCCGCAACTACAAGAAAGTAATTAAGATAAAAACCTAACCACAACCTTAAACTTTGAGATCCTACACTCCCTTGTGCAAAGGTTTTCTAACAGGGGTTCAGGTTTCTGTCACTCCGGCAACCCCGCGATTAGTAGCCAAATACACAATGCATTCCCCTAGGCCCATAAAGGTGAAGTATCATGTAGTCGACGTTCACATGACACCACCAGAAGAATAACACCACAACTTAATTATCAAACCATTGAATCTTTCTCAACACAATTCCACTACTAACAACATGACTTCTCCCATGTCCTCAAGAAGTAAACGAACTACATACGAGACATCATATGGATCAAGATCAGAGATGAAATAATGATAAGTAACAATCTGAACATAAACAGTAATTCAATGGTTCCACTCAATAGCATCAACTACAACAAGTAATCAACACCAAGAAAGTTTTCCCTAAGAACTATGCAAGATTCAACCCAATTGTTACAACGGTATGGCGTGGTGGTGATGGTGCTGGTGGAGATGATGGCGGAGATGATGATGATGATCCCGATGAAGTGTAGCTTGATGACGGTGTTGATGGCGACGATCTCCCATCTCTGGAAAGGAATTTCCCTAGCAGAATTCTGTCTGCCAGAGAGCTCTTTCTCTCTTTGTAGTTTCCGCCCCGCTGAGGCGGCCGAACCTTTCTGTCGTTGCTCTCTGAGTCTTAGGGTTTCGAGGAGATTATCTATGCCAAAGGGTGATGCCAGAGGTGGGCCAGGGTGGCCACACCACCTGGTGGCGCGGCCAGGGCCAGCCCGCGCCAGGCGGTGGTGTGGGCCCCCTGTGGCCCATCTCCACTCCTCCTTATGGCTTCCTTCGCCTTCTGGAAAAATAGGAATTTCCGTATATTTTCTGGAATTTTCTGATCTTCGCCAATTTTCCACCTGGGTAGTGCCTTTTCCACCAGAATCCTGACTTCAGTGGTTCATCCTCCAAAAGTCATCAACTATGCAAAAACAGACGAAGTAACATAAGTATCATCTCTTAATATGAAATATATCAATGAATAACAGTAGATTATGATATAGAATAATGATGCATAATGGACGTATCAAAGCCCAAGGCTCCAGAGAAGAAGGCAAGCACGCCAATGGACTCGGCGGCTACGCCACCTGTCGGGGGGATTATCCCCGGGTACCCCAAAGAGATGCTCCATGTCAGATAAAAAAAGCAAAATAGTAAAGAAAAGCTGAACCGGAGACAGCCCGAGCCGGCTGGAGCCTCCCAGCCGGCCCACCATCGCGCCACCTATAATTCCCGGCTAGGCCAAGCCTCGCCTGGGCCGGTTCTCGCCCTGGATCCGGCTGGGCCAGCTCCCCTTCCCAGCTAGGTGCCCTAGTCGTCCCGTCCGCGCCCTTCTTCGGATCCGGGTGGCAGCACTCTGGATGGGCCGCCAACTCGCCCGACTAGGCTGCTTCCGGCCTTCCTGGCCGCTCCTCCTCGTCGCCCGCCTGGATCCATCTGAAGCACACAACCACCCCTCCTGGTTGGGCCAGCCCACCCGGCTCGCCTAGCTCCCATCGCCACTCTCTCCTCGGCTAGGCCTCCCCCAGCCGGATTGCTACACCTGGCTCTGCTGGCTCGCTGGGACCGATCGATCCCAGCAGCCGGTCCTCTCCCAGGCGCCTGGAAGCTCCCTCCTACTGCTGCGATCGATCAAGACCAAGGACAAGTACCAGATAAGAAGGACCAGACAACGAGAAGACCGACAAGACCCAGGGCACTGAGGCCATGCTGCTTACGTGCTGACTAGTGCAGCACTATGCACTATACCTATACACTGTACATGACACAGTGTACACTATTAGATGACATAACACATAGTACTAGTTGGGCAAGTGGGTCCTACCATGTCCCTTGGGCCATCTTTATAAGGCAAGGGAGGGACTCATTCTCACATTCGCTCTCACTTGGATCCATCGATCACTCCCAGGGAGCTAGCTCTCCCTGCTAGCTCTCTCACCTAGAGCACACGCACTAGCTCAGTTAGACAGATACATGGTTGGTCTTAATTCATTTAAGAGGGTGGATAGAAGATACAGCTCAAGGAGCGATTGTAGCCCGTGTACTATATATAGTTAGATTGGCAGGAGTAGGAGCTTTACCTCACCACGAGGGCTTCAAACCTGGGTACTTCTTGTGTCTCGCTACACTTTCTCATATCCAATCCCACCTGCGGATACCGTCGAGAGTTTCCCTGCTAGTGCCCACACCTATATCTAACCTGTTTAGGTACTGCCGTTCCCAATACAACGACAGTTGGCGCCCACCGTGGGGTAAATAGAGCTTTGGCCGAAGTTTCGTTCCGCATGGGACCACTTCATCGTCGCTGGCTCCGATGCCGTTTCAAATTGCTCGGGGGCTCGCCACCCTCGCGCCGTCGTCATCGACACCATGTCAGGTTTCGTGGGGCCTCACCATCATCGTCGCCGCCGTCTCGTCGAGTTTCTCGGGGGCTCGCCGAGGAGCCCGGGGGCTCTCCATCGCCTTCGCGTCATCATCGTCTTCGCCTCGCCAAGGTTCCCGGGGGCTCGCCGCCACAGCCGCTGCTCCATCGTCTCGCCGAGAGGCCCAGGGGCTCGTCGTCCTCGTCGTCTCCGCGTCATCCGTGCCGGCACGCTCGTCCTGAACTTCTTCGGCCGCCCTAGCAAGCTCGCGTCCGTCTCCGTGCGGCCGCCCGTCAACCTCGCGCCCACGTCCATCAACCCGAGCGCGTGCGTCCGCACGTGGGCTCCGATGCCGCTCGGCCTCACGGCCGCGCGCCCGCCCGCGGTTGTCCTCGTCCAGGCCCCGCGCCCGTCCCTGCAGCACCTCCACCGCGCCCGCACCAACTGCACCGCGCCTCCCACCTTCTTCGTGTCGCTCCGCCGCTCCAGCACGCGAACTGGCGCGTCCCCAGCAAGTTCCACCTCCTTCCGCGAGCCTGCGCACCGTGGTGGCTGCCGCTCGGCCACGTCCGTCCCGCCCCGCGCGCACTTCCGCCCACCATTGCCGCAGCCGGTCCTGACTGCCACCCACGTTTTCTCCGCCGCGCCACGTCCGCATCCTGGCATGCATTCGCCCGCGCTGCTGACCCGCCAGACAGGCCGCCGCTACGCCACCTCGCCTTGTCGCCTGACGCGCGCCCGCTGCAGCACCTCCCCGTGCTCGCTGTCGTTGCAGGCTTGACCGGCCACGTCCCTCCGTCGTGCCGCCGGTTGGTCGTCCGCGCGCGCTGCGGCACCATCTCCTGCTCCGCTCTCCCCTGCACGCTCGCGCCATGCCCCGCCGCGGCTGGTTGCTGTGGCCGTTTCCGGTGAATCGGAAGGAACCAAGCCAGGTTGGTCAAAAGAAAGGAGAGTGGGGAAAGGAGACAAGTGGTGGGGCCGGCTGGGGGAAAGGAAAAAGAAAGGCGTGGCCGGCTTGGGGCAACCGGTTGGGAAAAAGAAAAAGAAGTAGTATGAGAAAAAGGGATCCGGCTGAGAGAGCTCCCGATTGGGAAATTCGGAAAGAAACGACTAGAAAAAAGAAAGAGAGAAAGGAGAGGTTCGGCTGGGTCAGCCGGTCGGTAAAAAAAAGGAAAAAAAGAGAGGAAGTGGGGCACGGTCGGTTGGTTGCACCGGTTAGAAAAAGAAAGAGAAAAAAGTAAAAAGAAAAAATCTAGCTATACTAGTCTGGTTGAGAGAAAAATCAGGCTGAGACAAAAAGGCAAGAAAAATCCGGCTATGCCGATCCGGCTGTATCGTTTTAGTCCGGCTGACTCCGTTTGTTTGTCCGATTCGCCTGGTTCGACCACCGTTCCGGCTGAGTCGGGCCGACTCCACACGTCTTCGCCCCGTTTGGTTGTCGGTTGGGCCGGCTGGACCCGTTTCGGCTGGGCCAGGCTGGCTCGTCGCGTCTCGGGCGCTGCTTGTCGGCCGGCCGGATCTGAATCTGCCACGCCACGCTTTGGTTGCTGGTCGGGTCGAGCTAGGCTATCCCGCTGGAACGCTAGTTGGACCGTTTTAGCGCCTGCAACGACTATAGAATCGCATCTTCAACCCTACCGCGCCAACTGCTGCAATGTGAGTGTTTTTCCAACCTCGAGCAACCCTCGAGAGCTCACCAGATGTTGTTTTCCTTCCTGCCTTCAGTTTTCCGGTGCCGGCAACCCCTACCCGGGGGCTCGACGGTTGGCCCGGCCTGCTAAATCTGTAAACCGACTGAGTAGTGTGCGACGGTGTTAGAGGCCCACTCTTCGTCTCAGCTACAGACCGCAACCCGGTTATTCGGCTAGCAAGAGCAAAAGCCCGAGGCATCCCACATGAAAAACGGCGAAGGATGCGACAGATCGGACATTCCGGCATTGTGCCTAGTTGGTATTTTCCGGCTGCTCAACCCCCAGTACCGTGCGCAATGTACTATTAGCTTCCCCTTCGGTTTCGGCTCCAGACCGCAACCCGGCTGGCCGGCAAGGACATAGCGTAAACAACAGAGTGCACGAGAAAGTGACTAAGTATTCAGAGAAGCACGAGCTAGTTTTTGAAAAATAAACCGTTATCTGGTGGACTTCACATATCTGTATGTTAATGTATTGACAACAAATTCATCTCTGTTTGTTTGTTTTGCATGACTGCACCGAGTCGGATCTCAAGTACAGAGGTACGTGAAATCAGCCAGACGCCATTCAAGTACTTCATCTACAACGATAACGTCAAGTTTTTGTGGAGCTCGTGCGAATTTCCCCCTTCGGGTGAAATCAGCGTGTGCTCGGGGGCTAGTGTCGGGGGGATTATCCCCGGGTACCCCAAAGAGACGGTCCAAGTCAGATAAAAAAGGCAAAATAGTAAAGAAAAGCTTAACCGGAGACAGCCCGAGCCGGCTCGAGCCTCCCAGCCAGCCCACCACCGCGCCACCTGCAATTCCTGGCTAGGCCAAGTCCCGCCTAGGCCGATTCTCGCCTTGGATCCGGCTGGGCCAGCTCTCCTTCCCAGCTAGGCAGCCCTAGTCGGCCAATCCTTCTTCTTCCAATCCGGCAAGATCGGATGGGCTGGCAGGCCCGCTTTTCCGTGCTGCTTCGCCTGGCCGCTCCTCCTCGTCGCTCGCCTGGCTCCATCCGGAGCACACCGCCTCCCCTCCCGGTTGGGCCGCCCAGCTCCCATCGCCACCGTCTCCCTGGCTGGGCCTCCCTAGCCGGATCGCTACACCTGGCTCTGCTGGCTCGCTAGGATCGATTGATCCCAGTAGCCGGTCCTCTCCCAGGCACCTGGCAGCTCCCTCCTACTGCTGCGATCGATCAAGACCAAGGACAAGTACCAGATAAGAAGGACCAGACAACGAGAAGAGCGACAAGACCCAGGGCACTGAGGCCATGCTGCTTACGTGTTGACTAGTGCAGCACTATGCACTATACCTATACAATGTACATGACACAGTGTGCACTATTAGATGACATAGCACATAGTACTAGTTAGGAAAGTGGGTCCCACCATGTCCCTTGGGTCACCTTTATAAGGCAAGGGAGGGACTCATTCTCACATTCACTCTCACTTGGATCCATCGATCACTCCTAGGGAGCTAGCTCTCCCTGCTAGCTCTCTCACCTAGAGGACACATACTAGCTCTGTTAGACAGATACACGATTGGTCTCAGTTCATTTAAGTGGGTAGATAGAAGATACAACTCTAGGAGTGATTGTAGCCAGTGTACTACACATAGTCAGATTGGCGAGAGTAGGAGCTTTACCTAACCACGAGGGCTCCGAACCTGGGTACTTCTTGTGTCTCGCTACGCTTGCTCGTATCCAATCCTGCCTGTGGACGCTGTCGAGAGTTTCCCTGCTAGTCCCCACACCTCTATCTAACCTGTTTAGGTACTGCCGTTCCGAATACAACGACACCACCCAACGAGCCAATGGCACTCGATGACATAGATCCTGACACAGGTCTTGAAGGCCCAATGGAGGTCATAATGATTGAGCCATCTTGGACACAACCTTATATTACATACCTTCTCAGCAAAAGGCTACCATATGACTCAACTGATGCACAACACATAGCGCCACGATCCAAGGCATTCGCCCTCATCAACGTTGAACTGTACAAGAGCTGCATCATAGGAGTTCTTCAGCGGTGCGTCTCCAACGAGGATGGAAGAGCCATCCTCCTCGACATACACGAAGGCACTTGCGGACACCATGCTGGAAGTCGCGCTCTTGTTGCCAAAGCTCTACGAGCTGGATTCTACTGGCCAACGGCCATGCACGACGCCAAGGACATCGTCCAACGCTGCAACACTTGCCAGCGATTCACGGACAAACCGCATGCACCTGGCGCGAAGCTTAGACCAATACCAGTGGCTTGGCCCTTTGCACAATGGGGACTCGACATGGTCGGCAAGATCCCGAGGTCCTCACGAGGATACGTCTACCTCCTAGTCGCGGTCGACAAATTCACCAAGTGGATCAAAGCCATGCCGGTGACGAATCAATCAGGAGCCAGCGCCGTCAAGTTCTTCGAGTCCATCGTCTACCATTTTAGGGTGCCACATAACATCATCACGAACAATTGGACGAACTTCACCTCCAAGGAGGTCCAGGAATTCTGGGAAAACCTGGGAATCAACATTAGCTATGCCTCGGTGGCCCACCCTCAGACCAACGGTCAAGTCGAAAAGGCCAACAGCCTCGTCTGCAGCGGAATCAAGAAAAGGCTCCTCCGTCCACTCGAACAAGCTGTTGGGTGCTAGCCAGATGAGCTACAATTGGTACTTTGGAGCCTGCGCCACAACTCCAAACAACGCCATAGGCTACACTCCATTCTTCATGGTTCATGGTGCCGAAGTAGTGCTACCCGCAGAAGTACATTATAAAGCCCCATGGGTGGTTGCATACAACGAGAAAGAATCAACTCTCGCACTCAAAGACTTCGTCGACCTCCTCGACAAGGCACGCGAGATTGCAGCGGAGAGATCCACGATCTACTAGCAGAGCCTCCGCAACTACCACAACAGAAGGCTATGCCCCAGATCCTTCATCGAAGGAGACCTGGTCCTGCGACTGAAACAACAAGGGCACCTCAAGTTCGAGTCCCCTTGGGAAGGACCTTACGTGATTACCGAAGTAATCCCAGGTGGCGCCTATCACCTTAAAGATTTCAAGAGCGGAGTCACATACTCCAACCCTGGAACATCGCACAACTACGCCGTTTCTACCCTTAGATGTTTTTACTTTGCAAATAAGGCTATTCAGCCAGGCTACTTAGCCACACACTGTACCTCGTGATATTCTGCGAATAAATAAAGCTAAGTGCCCCAAACCCTGTGTTTTTATGTTTTCCTTGCAATTATTTTACTCGGGGGGCTACGTCACCCTTTACATCTTGTTCCACAAACAACACAATATCCTAAGTAGCTGACACACTACCAATCGAACCCTTGATAAGTACCAACCTAGTTGCAACGCACCTGACAGGTTGGCAAGGTACTGAGATGTATACACGTCAGGCTAACGAAAAGGACCTGTATCTTACAATACACTCAAAAAATATACAAGCTAGCAAGCTCTTTTCACAACAAAGGGTATCAAAATACCCAACACAATCATGTGAACTTTACAACACTTACACGTCTATGTGCAGGATACAAATTACACTACTAATGCAGAAGGAGAACATTTGTTTGCTCTTCGAAGAAGTCAACAATATCCTCCGCTGGTTGGTCAACCGCCTGATAGTGCGGTACCATATCCCAAGTCATCCTTCAGGTGGCGGAGGTGGTCCAGCAGCAACAACCGCGATGTCCACATCTGGCCGATGCAATCGAATCAGCGACAATGCAACCTTGGCACCCGCGACCAGCTGCTGGCGCACGCACTCACGGACCGCGCTGATATCCTGAAACTTCGCCAAAAGAACCAACAGGCTTGAGGGCACAACGTCCAGCGGAAACATCGTCCGATAAATACACTTCAAGCATGACTGCGCTTTCTTCAAACACTGAAGCACTCGCGATGCACGATCCTGCAGCGTCGCCAATATGACTGCACGATCGTGGTCCACCCAGAAGTACCCACTAGCCTGCAACTGCTCCTAGGTTAAGTCATTCATTCGAATGGCAACCCGGTCCTTTTCATCCTGCGGATGACGAGCGCTAACAACTACAAAAGCAAGACGAAAGTATAAAGACAAGGCATCACCGTGAATGGCTAAGGAAAAGATAAGAAGATAGAGAGTTAACATTTAAATTGCTCGTTCAACTCCGCAACTTCATCTAGGAGATACTTCTCACGAGCGATGGCCTTCTCAGCTTTCGACTTCCACACATCCGCGTTACCACGGATAATGGGCAACTCACGCTCCAACTGCTTTATACGGTCGCGCAGTCGCGAGAGCAACGACAGCTCCTCCACCTTTGAACACGGTTGTGCTGCGGTCTCATCGGTGGGAGGAGTGTCATGAGCATTGATACGTTGCTAACGTATCTATAATTTTTGATGTTCCATGCTTGTTTTATATCTACTTTCTTATGTTTTGTCCACACTTTGGAGTATTTGTACACACTTTCTTGGACTAACCTATTAACAAGATGCCACAGTGCCAGTTGCCTATTTTTTGCTGTTTTTGGTTCCAGAAAGTCTGAATATTCTTGGAATTGGACGGGACGAAAGCCAAAGTCAATATTTCACCGAGGGGAACACGGAGCCAGAAGACGAGACGGAGAGGGGCCAGGGGCCGTCCACACCACCTGGCCCACGCTAGGGGGTGGTGCGGCCGCCTCGAGAACCCCCTCGGCCTCCCTCTTCGCCTATATATTTCCTTCGATACAGAAACCCTAAGTACTCGTCAAAATTCCACGAAAGAGTCTGTAGACGCCGTCATCTCCATCCCTAGATCGGGAGGGATATGAAGCTCTTCCTGGCACCCTACCGGAGGGGAGATTTCACCCTGGAGGCCTTCTTCATCACCATGCCTGCCTCCGGTGTGATACGTGAGTAGTTCATCCTCGGAATACGGGTCCATGTAATAGCTAGATGGTTGGTTCTCCTCCTTTGTGCTATCATATTTAGATCTTGTGAGCTCCGTTCATGATCAAGATCATCTATTTGTAATCCTATATGTTGTGTTTGCAGGGATCCGATGGATATTGAGATGCTATTCCGGATTGATTATTGATTCTATCATGTCTTTGTTATTTTTGATCTTGCATGCTCTCTGTTGTTAGTAGATATCTTGGCCAAGTAGATGCTAGCAACTCCAAGAGGGAGTATTTATGCTCGATAGTGGGTTCATGCCTCTAGTAATCTAGGGAAGTGACAGAAATCTCTAAGGTACTAGATGTGTTGTTGCTACTAGAGAGAAAACAACAATCCTTTATTCATAGAACAATCATATTGTTTACTTTACACACTTTGCTTAATGCAATTATCTGTTGCTTGCAACTTCATACTGGAGGGGGTTCGAATGATAACCTGAAGGTGGATTATTAGTCATAGATGCAGTTGGATTACGGTCTATGTATAATGTTCTAATGCCCAATCAAATCTCATAGGAGTCAAGATGATTAGTATATGCATGTATGCTTTCTTGATGTTTGTCAATTGCCCCGCTGTAATTTGTTCACCCAACATGTCATCTATCTTAAGGAGAATCACGACTAGTGAACTATGGACCCTGGTCCATTCTTTTACCATCAATCTACAACTATTTACTGTTTTCTGTTTACTTTCTGCAAGCAATTACTATCTTCCACACAATACGTTTAATCCTTTGTTTTCAGCAAAACCGGTGAGATTGACAACCTCACTGTAAGTTGGGGACAAAGTTATGTGGTTTTGTTGTGCAGGATTCCAAGTTGGAAACAACACCTTGGAGGTGTTTCCTTGCTCCTACTGGTTCGATAACCTTGGTTTCATAACTGAGGGAAAACTGGTTGCTATACTCATCATACCTTTCTCTTGGGGTTCCCCAACGAGCTCAACATATTGAGTAAGCAAGACTTTTTCTGGCGCCGTTGCCGGGGAGTCAAGGACATCTTCACAAGGGGAGTCCCTCATAACAAATCTCTTTAATTTGTTTTATTTGTTTTGCTTAGTTTATTTCTGCTTTGTTTGCTTGTTTCTTTACCAAAAGCACAAAACAATTAGTTGTACTAGTTTGCTTTCTTTATTCAAAACACACAAGAAATGACTACTCTTGAAAAACACTAAGTTGTGTGACTTCACTATCACCAACAACAATGATTTCATGTGCACACCTATTGCTCCACCTGTTCCTGAAGCTAATTTCTTTGAAATTAAACCTGCTTTACTCAATCTTGTTATGAGAGAACAATTTTCTGGAATTGGTACTAAAGATGTTGCTGCTCATCTTAATAACTTTGTTGAACTTTGTGAGATGCAAAAACATAGAGATATAGATGGGGATATTATTAAACTTAAATTGTTTCCTTTCTCTTTGAGAGGAAAAGCTAAAGAATGGTTACAATCCCTAACTAGAAATAGTATTGATTCTTGGACTAAATGCAAAGATGCTTTCATTGGCAAATACTATCCTCCTGCTAAGATTATATCTATGAGAAGTGAAATAATGAAATTTAAACAATCTGATAATGAACATGTTGCTCAAGCTTGGGAAAGAATGAAATCTTTGGTAAAGAATTGTCCCACCCATGGACTGACTGCTTGAATGATTATCCAAACCTTTTATTTAGGATTGAATTATTCTTCAAGAAATCTATTGGATTCTGCTGCTGGAGGTACCTTTATGAACATTACTTTGGGTGCTACAACAAAGCTTTTGGACAATATGATGGTTAACTATTCTGAATGGCATACTGAGAGAGCTCCACAAGGTAATAAGGTAAATTCTGTTGAGGAAACCTCGTCCTTGAGTGATAAAATTGATGTTATTATGTCTATGCTTGTTAATGGGAAATCTCATATTGATCCAAATCATGTTCCCTTAGCCTCTTTGGTTGCTCAAGAAGAGCAAGTTGATGTAAACTTTATAAGAAATAATAATTTTAGCAACTATGCCTACAGGAATAATTTTGGTAATAATAACTATAGGCCATATCCTCCCAATAATGGTAATGCTTATGGAAATTCCTACAACAATAATAGGAGTGCACCCTCTGAACTTGAAGTTATGCTTAAAGATTTTATTAGTAAACAAACTGCTTTCAATAAAACTATTTAGGAAAAACTCTCTAATGCTAAATAAACATAGCATCATTGGCTGAAGAACAATCTTCTTTGAATAAAATGGCTGCTAAACCTGAAACTATTGAAAACCCCTTTGCTTCTACTAATTCCATACAAGTTAGAATTGATGAAAATGTTAGACTATTAGCTGAATTGCATGCTAAGTGGGAAAGAGAAGATGAAATTGCTAGAAATATTAGTATTTCTACTATCACTACCACTAATGTTGAAGCTAGTAAACCCAATGGAATCTTTTCTAATAAAAATGCTGAAATTCTTCGAAACATGGGAAACAATAGCTCTACTACTTTAGATGATAATTGTGATTTTGATCTTGATGGTTGCAATATCTCTGAAGTAATTATGTTCCTACAAAAGCTTGCTAAAAGTCCTAATGCTAGTGCTATGAATATGGCCTTTACAAAACACATTACTGATGCTCTCATAAAAATTAAAGAAGAAAAGATGAAACATAAAGCTTATATTCCTATGAAACTAGAGGATGGTTGGGAACCCATCATTAATATGAAAGTAAATGATTTTGATCTCAAAGCTTTATGTGATCCTGATAGTAGTATTTCTATTATGCCTAGAAAGATTTATGAACTGCTTGATTTACCAGCATTGGAAGATTGTTATTTAAATGTCCCACTTGATGATAATGCTAAAAAGAAACTCATGGGGAGTGTTAATGATGTTCTTATTATGGTTAATAATGCCTATGTCCCTTTTGATTTCTATTTTTTGGATGTTGAATGCAATGCTTCTTGTCCTATTATTTTGGGAAGACCTTTTCTTAGAACTGTTGGTGCTATTATTGATATGAAAGAAGGCACCATTAAATACCAATTTTCACTCAAGAAAGGTATAGAACATTTCCCTAAGAATAGAGAGAAGATCCCTTTTTCTTCTCCTATGAAAACACTCTTAATACTTCTTCATTTGAGAATACTTGATTCCTTTCTTGCTTCTTATGCCTAACTTAAAGGCGTTAAAGAAAAGTACTTATTGGGAGATAACCCAAAAGTTTTAGTTGAGTCTTGGAAGTTATTACCTCTGTAATAACCTATCCTTATCTTTTTTGTGTGGTTTTTGTGCCAAGAGTAACCTATAATGAGAGAGAAGTAATGCTTGGGAAAGTTGCTGTCCCGAAATAGATGTTTGTGCTTCAATGTAAAAATTCTTGAAAAATCACTGTACATTGGTTTGAGCTATACTTTTGTGCTTGTGCCCCAGGTTGTTATCCAACTTTCGTTAGTTCAACACTTTTCAATTTGAGCAACAGAAGGTCTTCGAAAAAATTGGTTTTTACCTGCTGGTCTGTTTTGACAGATTTCTGCCATTATTTGCATTTGCCTCTTAAATATCTTTCTCTTTGAGTTACCTTTGATCATTTGAACTTGTTAAAGGAAGTGATACAGTAGCTTGTGTTTTAATAAAATTTTTACTTGTGTTGGAACTGAACCAAAAGACTTATTATCTTGAGTACACTAATGTTGCTAATGAAGATTGTGTGAAGTTTTTTATGAAGGAAATTTTCAGGTGTAGGGAATTAATGACGTAATGAGATGAAGAATGGACTAAAGATCAAGCTTGGGGATGCCACCCATGTCACCCCAAGAAATATCCAAGAAGTACAAGCGTCAAAGATTGGGGATGCCCAAGGCATCCTCTTCTTCATCAATAAAAATCTCAGGTTTCTTCCAAACACTTCATTTTTATTGTTTCATGCATAGTTGTGTTGTTCTTGGAGCGTCTTTGTTTTTTGTTTTTTGGTTTTCATTTGCTTAGTTTTCTTGAATAAATTGGTTGGACCCCCGTATTCATACATTAGTTTTCAAATAAGGTGGTTTGATTTGGAAAGAGTAGGAAAGTTCATGCTTAAGTGGTAAAAGGAGCTTCTTTTTGACTGTGGCATATGCTTTGTCATGTCATGCTTGATGTTGCTTTTGCTTTATGCTTAGTGATTTTTGCTGTAGCATGACATGTTATAAACAATTGAGATTGATTAATGTGCCTTGAAAGAATCATGCGTTGTTTTAGCATTTTAAAACATAGTATTGTGGTATTCTCCTTTGATGCTTTATTTGGGTCGACTTGGCGCATGCTCACACCATGTTATGATTATCCCAAGTCACCATAGCCTCGATGATTCGTTAGTTTTCGACTTGTAATATCACTTTATGCTTTAATTAATGATGTTTTGTCGCTTTGCATGATTATGGCCATTATTGCTCTCTTAGTTGGTCGCTCCCAGTCTTTTGCTAGCCTCCATAACCAAGTATGAGTTCCACTCATGCATCCAACTCCAAATAAAACCAAGTTATTCCAAAGAGTCCACCATACCTACCTATTAGCATTTGCTATTCCAAGTATATTCATGTTTTTATCTACCTTCTGAATTAAACTTGTTATGTGAAAATTAGTGATTAAAGCTCTCACGAACTTGATGGCACACTTTACTTTCTTGCAATTAATAAACTTGAACCATTGTGTCCATCTTTGTTGCGTATATGCTTGCTCTTTATAAGTTGAAGTTAGCAGAACCATGTATCATGGGGAACGCTTTCAACATTGCACTTATATTCTGTTGATATCATGATTCTTTTTCTTATGGATCCCGGCGGTGTGAAATAAAAGGGGAACTTGTAAGATCATGGATTTTGTATGTGTGTTAGAGAAACGCCTGGGCCTCTAGCCTAAGCCATGCCTAATCATGGTTGAAACTTGCAGCATAACCATAATGAGCATTCTATGAAGCATCCTCAATAAAAACCTATGCAAATAGCAAATAAAAAGATCGCTGAGATGCTCATTGTCTGTTGCCTTGTCATTTTGATATGGGATAGCTCTTGTGTCATGGGGCAAGGGGTACCCCGTGGCGGTTCTCTATGATACATATGTACTTACAATGACAAGAGCTTACTTGTAACTGAAGTTGAGTAGCATGAGGTTCGGTACTTGTAAGTAAGGGGCATGAGATTTCAACTTATAACTTGTAAAGCATATCCTCTTAGTTGTGTCACTTTAACCTTAACCACTTTTAAATTCTTATGATAGGGACAATGAGAGCTGAAAGCTAATAAGTACCATAATTTTTGGAAGCTCTTCATGAGACTTGAATCCGTGCTTCCTTCTATGAAGGCCTTTCTTTTACTTTTATGTTGAGTCTCCATCTTCTATCTTTATGTACCTATTGAGAGAGCATAGTGGCCATTCTTAGTTTAATGTGCATTGTCCCAAGACTTGTTGATTGATGCATAATTTTGATATTGCTTGTTCTTAAACTATTAGTATCTAGTCACCCTTATGAACTTTGAAGGTGTCCTATGCATTTATGTTTTGGTACACTATGAGGGACAAGCTGAATACCATTATCATTATGTTTTCTTTATGTGAAACAAACAAACGTTTTTCAAAGAATTATTATTCATGAATCTTTTGTTTGTGCCTTTTCATGTTACAACATATTTGCTATGTTATATTGTTAGTACTATATCTTTCATGCTATGGTAAAGTACTATGGTGCATGTCACCTCAAAAATTATTATTTTCTTTTTATCACTTACCTACTCGAGGACAAGCAGGAGTTAAGCTTGGGGATGTTGATACGTTCCTAACGTATCTATAATTTTTGATGTTCCATGCTTGTTTTATATCTACTTTCTTATGTTTTGTCCATACTTTGGATTATTTTTAAACACTTTCTTGGACTAACCTATTAACAAGATGCCACAGTGCCAGTTCCCTGTTTTCTACCGTTTTTGGTTCTAGAAAGTCAGAAAAAATAATATTCTCGGAATTGGACATGACAAAACCCAAAGTCAATATTTCATCGTGGGGAACACGGGGCCAGAAGACAAGACGGAGAGGGGCCAGGGGCCGGCCACACCACCTGGCCGCGTGGCTAGGCCTGGCCCACGCCAGGGGGTGGTGCGGCCGCCTCAGGAACGCCCTCGACCTCACTCTTCGCCTATATATTGCCTCCGATACAGAAACCCTAAGTATCCGATCAAAATTCCAGAAAAGAGTCTGTAGCCACCGTCATCTCCATACCTAGATCAGGAGGGATCTGAAGCTCTTCCCGGCACCCTGCCGGAGGGGAGAGTTCACCATGGAGGCCTTCTTCATCACCATGCCTAACTCCGGTGTGATGCGTGAGTAGTTCATCCTTGGAATACGGGTCCATGTAGTAGCTAGATGGTTAGTTCTCCTCCTTTGCGCTATCATGTTTAGATCTTGTGAGCTCCTTTCATGCTCAAGATCATCTATTTGTAATTCTACATGTTGTGTTTGCGGGGATCCGATGGATATTGAGATGCTATTTCAGATTGATTTTTGATTCTATCATGTCTTTGTTATTTGTGATCTTGCATGCTCTCTGTTGTTAGTAGATATCTTGGCCAAGTAGATGCTAACAACTCCAAGAGGGAGTATTATGCTCGATAGTGGGTTCATGCCTCTAGTAATCTAGGGAAGTGACAGGTATCTCTAAGGTACTAGATGTGCTGTTGCTACTAGGGAGAAAACAACAATTCTTTGTTCATAGAACAATCATATTATTTACTTTACACACTTTGCTTCATGCAATTATCTGTTGCTTGCAACTTAATACTGGAGGGGGTTCGGATGATAAACTGAAGGTGGATTATTAGTCATAGATGCAGCTGGATTGCGGTTTATGTATAATGTTGTAATGCCCAATCAAATCTTATAGGAGTCAAGATGATTAGTATATGCATGTATGCTTTCTCGATGTTTGTTAGTTTCCCCGCTGTAATTTGTTCACCCAACATGTCATCTATCTTAAGGAGAATCACCACTCATGAACTATGGACCCCGGTCCATTCTTTTACCATCAATCTACAACTATTTAATGTTTTATGTTTACTTTCTGCAAGCAATTACTATCTTCCACACAATACGTTTAATCCTTTGTTTTCAGCAAAACCGGTGAGATTAACAACCTCACTATAAGTTGGGGACAAAGTTATGTGGTTGTGTCGTGAAGGATTCTAAGTTGGAAACAATACCTTGGAGGTGTTTCCTTGCTCCTACTGGTTTGATAACCGTGGTTTCATAACTGAGGGAAAACTTGTTGCTATACTCATCATAACTTCCTCTTGGGGTTCCCCAACGAGATCAACATATTGAGTAAGCAAGCATCACTCAAATGACCACTCGAAGGACCCTATTACACCCAAGCAAGAGGCAAATGAGACCAATCATACATTGATAAAAAGGAAGAGTGCATTCAAATTCGATAAAAGTATCAAGGGGGAACCCCCCATAGAATGCGTACCAACAAAAGGAAGCTACAAGTATTAAAAATGGCAGCTAAGGAGCAATCTGCTTCTTCGACTTGGACTTCGACTTCGGGGGCTTCCTCGAATCCGTGACAGTCACCGACACCACAAACTTTCCAATGGTATCCCTAGACGCCGCAGCCTTCACCGCCTTCACTCACCGCAACTCTTCAGAATACTTGGAGATTGTCTCGATGAGACAAGGCCCGTATTTACTGCATTTAGTGGCGAAGGGAGCGAACACTACCTGCTAGCCTTCCGCGTCAACAGGCATTGCCTCGGAGATCGTGCTTGGGTCCAACTCTGCACCATGTGCTTGCGCCATCGCGAGTGCCATGGTGGCGCCGACAGACCTCTGAGTATTCTTGAAGTCCATTGGGATGCCTTCCGCGAAGGACTCCACCAGGCCGTCAAGAGTTTCGATTAAGCTGGCCTTAGGAACCATATCCTCATGGAGGCGACTCAGCAAGCCTTTGGCCTCCCCGAGCGTATCCTGGAGGGAGACACTACGATCCTCGACTGTAGCCACGACATCAGCCAAGGCATCCGCACGGCACAAGGCCTAGGCGTCAAAGCTTACGCTGGCGGCATCTACACACATAGAGTATCAGCACAGCGACATGAAATCAATAGGGAAAAATACAAGTGAAGCTGAACAATACCTGAGAGAGCTTTTGCAATCGAGAAAAGTTGTTCTTCGAACAACTTCTCCCTTTTAGAAGTGGAAGCACGCAAGTCTTCCTCACGCTTCTGTGACTCTTCTAGAGCCGCGACTGCCTCATCGCGCTTTTTCTCCGCTGCAGCAAGTCCCTTCTCGAGGGAATTGACGCAATGGAGAAGCTCATTATGCTCACCTACAAAGGACAGAGCACGACAACAACTGAATTTACAAATTTCTACGTAAGCAAAGCGAAGAGAGAAGATTAGTACAAACCTTCGACTGCACGGTGGCGATTGTCCAGCAGGGCATGCTGTCGACCCAAGGCAAGGATTTGATCCGCAAGGCGAGTGGAATCCTTCATGATAGGCTACACCAAGAGAAACGAAGATTCAACGTTGACAAAAGGCACAAATTCACAATTCGACTGCCAGCGACAAAAAGATACTTACGTGTTCCTCTAGGGACTCTGAAGATTCCTGGCGAGTGGGTGTCCGTGCAACCATCTAGTGCCCCCAGAATGAGGGGAACTCGAAGAGTTGGCACTGGAGTGGGCCGCCACCAGGGAGAAGGCGACTGTACGTCCACCTCCTTGCTCTTGGAGTCTACGACTCCGGATTCTTGCACAAATTGGCAGTCATCGGAACACAACGATGCTGTTTGAGTACAAACATGACCAACACCACTTCAGAAAAGGAACTTCAAGGAAAACAAGACGAACTCGCCAATATTAAAAACTTACCCGTCAAACTTGTCAAGGTCGAAGGAATCATCTGAAGACTCCTTCGGCAACCTCAGCTTCTTCCGTGTGGGAGGAGCCATGGCGCGTACAAGCATGGCAGGGATCGGCTCCTCTACAGCAGCAGGAGGACCCTCCGGTGTCGTCAGCGAGGAGGCATCAGAATCCTTGCTACGAGAGCGCTTGTGAGTCCCGTGGCCACCTGACTCAGGGGCTTCATCCTCTTCCTCAATCGGAGCGATGGAGCCCGACTCGTCCTCTTCCTCCGCTTCGCGCGAAATAATTCCTTCAGGCCGAGGAGTCAAGATGGCAGCCACTTTCCAGTCATACAATCAGAAGAAGCATCAGTATATATCAAGCACCTGACAAGCAATCGAAAATCTAGAACACTTCATAGGAAAACTCTACCTCAGGTGGAGGATTGTTGGCATCGAAAGGAGGCACGACTGACTCGCCTTGGAGATCCTCTGTCAACACCCGGATTTTTAATCCCAGATGCCCGTTATGCCATACCTCGCAATCTCAGGATTACAATTTTTGCGAGACATAACGGATTGGATATCACAGTACATCATCCATTACAAACCATACATAAGGTTTTACACAAATAAGGATCTCATGATCCAGTCTTTAATACAACAAGAAGCGGAAATAAATGATAGCATAGCGGTGGGGTCCATCTTCAGGGGCACAGGCAATCGACGAAGCGAATAGTCCTAGTTATCATAGCCGTCCTGCTGACCATCATCTTGATAATCTCCTTCATAGTCTGGCCATGATAATAGCCAGGGAAAAAAGCCATCAGTACTCTTTAAGTACTCGCAAACTACTACTAACAAGGAGTATAATTCTAAGTCAAAGTGCTAAATCTAAGTTAAACTATCAAATTAAGTTTGAAACCTAAGCTGAGTTCAGAAGCAAAGAAAGATAAAGTAAAGTTCTAGAATCACTTAAGTTGGGAAGCTATTATCATAAACACAACCCTGTTGTGGTCAAGTCAAAGTTCATCATTCATTTCAAGTTATTTAGAAAACATCTGACAACGAAACAGTATGGCCATTCCAACTGTCCATAACCGTGGACGCGGCTATTCGAATAGTTTGACACTCTGCAGAGGTGGTACACTTTCACCACAAGATTCGATACATCTGTCAGGGATAACCCGGAATCATCATACTTAGTATGCAGATAATCAAACATAACCTTCCTTTTACACACCCTAGTACAAGCACCTCTCCTATGAGCATGGCCTCCCAACCATGACCATCAGTCATCTTGGGCACTGCATAGGTGGACATCATGAGAGGTAGCCTCAGCTCAAACCTCTCCCATGAGGGAACTAATACTAATGCATATAAATTTCTAGCTAAGCCTTACCCAATTCAGGTAATGTGGTTTATGCAGTAAATTTGGAATGGTATCACATCCGAATCCAACCATCAGTTTTATAAAAGGGTTAAGGCTCATGCCTCGTCATTTTCATCATCATAAACCAGTTGTGTTTCTCAACACATGTCAAAACATCTCAATAGAATGACTCATCATTCCAAGGTTTTCACAATTCATTTTCACCAAGTGTTCCCATCTAAAGTGACTCAAGTTTTTGATCTACTCTATAATACTAAGTTAAGAGTGTTCACTAAGGTGGAAGTGATGGGTTCAATCTCATGCCATAGAGTGACATCTAAAGGTTTCTAAGTAGGTCAAGTTTTATACTTTTTATGCTACCTTCAAAATTAAGTAAAGAACTTTGTGTAAACTAAGGGAGGTAAAACTTGTCAATAAGACTTGGGGTACTAATAGTTAAGGGGGTGTGATCAAAGCCTCCTTAAGGCATCTTTGCTAAACCATCTAGTTTAATTCTAGCCTGCTAACAATAGCTTGCCTTGGTTGGTGCAGTGGTTGAAGTTTTCTTCTTCTTATTCTTCTTGGTAGAACTCCTCCTAAAAGCTTGGTACTATAGCCTATAGATACATAGGGAGTGCACAATCACCAAACAATACTTAACTAGGCTAAGTAGCATTCTAAAACACACATTTGATGATCTATTATCATCACAAACATCACAAGTTTTAATTCAATAGTTTCACCCTTTTTATTTTAGAAAAGTAATTTCTACTCATTGAAATATTAACTAAAATTTTAATATTCACCACCAAAATATGGGATCATGTGAACACATGTCCTCACCACATATTCTAACATGTGGGAATGAGATTTAAGGGTTGGATCAATATTACTTTGGTTTAAGTTCATTATTTAATGATTTAAAGTGCCTAGAAATGCCTATATAGCATTATTTTGGTACTAGTCCAAAGTCACTGCATGTCAACCTTAATATTATTACATGGTTAGATAGATATGATCAAATGTGATTTTTGAGAGTTGGAATCAACTCAAAAGCTAACTTGGTTGATTTTATAAAAATGTTGCAAGTTACAAAAGCTTCTGTTTTGTTATTTTTATTAGGAGAGTTCTATAACTCTAATTGAATTAAATCCAACGGGCTTGGATAGATCATTTTAATACCTTTCAGACAAAATTGGTTTCATACAATTTGGATTTATAAAACTCTCTGAATTGAATTTTGAAAATGGAGCTCAAATAGATAGTTTTTGAAATAGGGGTGATCTATGCATATGCATTAGATTCAATTTTAAACTGTCATTTAAAATAGTTAACAGAATGTTTTTAGCAGATCCAAAGGTGGGCCTTGGTACCTTATTATGTGTACTAGCAATGGGTGCAAAGATCAAGAATTGTTTCTGTTAAGAATTGAGTACTAGGAATAGCCAAAGTAGGCATGAGAGTTAAATTTGCCAAAATTACCATTCCTTCTTTTTAATTCTTTTTGATTTGATTTTCTTTAGGAAAAGTTAGGGAATGATGTATATGAGGTTTAAATCACCTAAGAAACATTTTACAAGCATTGGATCAATCAATCATGGCAATTCAAACAACTCCTATTTTAAATGCACACATATATGAATGCTTTCGTTTTAATTCTGGAAAAGTTTTTGTTAACCCTATTTTTGGATGATTTGATCTTGATAAGCTTGGATTAATGTTTTGGGATGTTACAAACCTTCCCCCCTTAAACAAAATCTCGTCCCGAGATTTACAAAGAAAACTAGGAACTAAAGAGATCTGGGAACTCTATTCTAATGTAATCTTCGCGCTCCCAAGTAGCTTCCTCCTCTGTATGGTTGCTCCACTGAATCTTGAGAAACTTGATACTCCTGGTCCTGGTGGTTCTGTAGGCTTCTTCTAAGATACGGATGGGTACTTCCCGATAGGTCAGGTCATTGTTGATTTCCACAGCTCTATGATCGATGTTCTTGAAAACTTCCGTCTTCTTAGGCACTTCCAAGCATTTGCGAAGTAACGAGATATGGAACACATTGTGGATGGCTGACATCTCTTCAGGCAGTTCCAGTTGGTACGATACTTCTCCTCGGCGGTTTAGAATCTTGAAAGGTCCGATATATCTGGGAGCTAACTTTCCCTTCAGACTAAAGTGTTGAGTTCCCTTCAATGGTGAAACCTTGAGATATACGAAATCTCCGACATTGAAAGTCAGGTCTGTCCTTCTTTTGTCAGCATAGCTCTTCTGTCTGGATTGGGCGGTCTTGAGGTGCTCACAGACTTTGTGAACTTTCTCTTCTGCTTCTCAGAGAATGTCGGGTCCAAAGATCTGACTCTCTCCTACTTGCGACCAATTCAAAGGGGTACGACACTTTCTTCTGTATAGGAATTCGAATGGTGCCATATGGAAACTAGCCTGATAACTGTTGTTATATGAGAATTCTGAAAGGCGTGAAGTCTTCCCATTTTGATCCGTATTCCAACACACAAGCTCTAAGCATATCCTCCAAGATCTGGTTGACTCTCTCGCTTTGTCCATCTGCTTATGCAGTGATAAGTGGTACTGAAATTCAACTTGGTTCCTAAACCTTCCTGAACTTTCTACCAAAATCTTGAAGTAAACTGGGTTCCTCGATCTGAGACGATGGTCTTGGGGGTTCCATGCAGACTAACAATCCTAGCAATGTACAACTCTGCTAGCTTTGCACTCTGGTAGGTAGTCTTGACAGGTATAAAGTGGGCTACCTTGGACAGTCTATCAACTATGACCCAGATTGAGTCATTTCCCCTACTAGAAGTAGGTAAACCGGTGATAAAGTCCATTCTAACAGAATCCCATTTCCATTCCAGAATCTGCAATGGTTGTAATAGTCCTGCAGGTCTCTGATGCTCTGCTTTGACTCGTTGACGGATGTCACATTTGGCGATGTAGCTTCCGATCTCTCTCTTCATCTTGTGCCACCAAAATTGCTCTTTCAAATCCTGATACATCTTTGTTCCTCCGGGGTGGATAGAATAAAGAGTATCATGAGCTTCCTTCATGATAACCTCCTTCAGCTCCGAATCTGCTGGCACACAGATAAGTCCTTTGTACCACAGTGCACCTTCTTCGTCTTCGGTGAATCTAGGCACCTTTCCTGTACCAATACGACGTTTGATTCCATCGATACTTTCATTTCCCTTCTGGGCTTCCTTGATTTGGCTAATAAAAGTGGGTTGAAGTTCAATGCTAGTTGGGAATCCTTTGCTAACTAACTCAGTCCTGAACTGCTCCAACTCCTCATACAAACTTGGTTGCTTCTCTTTGATCATGGTGTTAAGCCTACACGGCAATCTGCTAAGAGCATCCGCTACCACATTGGCTTTGCCGGGGTGATAGTGAATGCCAAGGTCATAATCCTTGATTAACTCTATCCATCTTCTTTGCCTCATATTCAGCTCCTTCTGGGTGAAGATATACTTCAAGCTCTTATGATCTGAGTAAATATCACAGCGATTACCCATCAAATAATGACACCATGTCTTCAACGTTAGAACCACGGCTGCTAGCTCAAGATCTTGGGTCAGATAGTTCTGCTCATGCTGCTTTAGTTGTCGAGACAGATACGCGATGACTTTGCCTTCTTGCATCAATACACATCCTAGGCCAATCTTGGATGCATCACAATACACATCAAACGGCTTCTTGATGTCTGGCATGATCAAAATCGGGGCGGATATCAATCTCTTCTTCAGCTCTTGGAAACTGGCTTCACACTTGTCTGTCCATTCAAACTTCTTGTCCTTCTTCAACAATTGGGTCATTGGTAGGGCTATGCTTGAGAATCCTTCTACGAACTTGCGGTAATATCCCGCTAATCCGAGAAATGAATGAACTTGGGTTTGATTGGTTGGGGCTTCCCATTCTTCGACATCTTTGATCTTGGTGGGATCAACAGAGACTCCTCCGGCAGAAATAATATGTCCTAGGAATCCTGCTTCTTTCAGCCAAAACTCACACTTGCTGAACTTGGCATATAACTGATGCTCCCTCAGGATTTCTAGGATGATTCTCAGATGTTGCTCATGCTCTTCTTCTGACTTGGAGTAGATAAGGATGTAAATCGATAAACACAACTACAAACTTATCGAGGAAATTCATAAAGATCTTATTCATGAGATTCATGAAATAAGCAGGGGCATTGGTTAATCCAAAAGACATAACCGTATACTCGTATAAACCATAGCGAGTAGTAAAGGCGGTCTTCGGAATATCCGTTGCACGAATCTTAAGTTGGTGATAACCAGTCCTAAGATCAATCTTTGAGAATACCTGAGCTCCGGTCAACTGATCAAATAGATCCACTATCTTTGGCAAAGGGTACTTGTTCTTGATGGTGACATCATTCAATTTTCTGTAGTCTGTACACAGACGGTTGCCTCCATCTTTCTTGTCGACGAATAACACTGGTGATCTCCATGGCGATGCACTTGGTTGAATCAAACCTGTTGCTAACATGGCATCCAACTGCTTCTTCAGTTCCACTAATTCTGAGGGGTTCATGGTATAGGGTCTCTGGGCTATAGGTCCGGTTCCGGGGATTAGTTCGATAATGAACTCAATATCCCTATCCGGGGGCATACATGGCAATTCATCTAGGAATACGTCGGGGTATTCATAGACTACTCTGACCTGGTCAATGGTGGGCAGGGCTACACTCTTGTTGCACTTGAATTGACGGGGTAAGGTTTCGGAGATATGCTCTACTGTTACTCCAGAACTACTGGTCATGGTGATGGCTTTCTTAGCACAGTCTATCAGTCCTTTATGCCTTGACATCTAGTCCATACCTAGTACTACTTCCAATCCTTTGGTTCCAAGTACAATTAGGTTGGCATAAAAATCTATCCCATGTATTCTGATAGGTACAACTTTGCAAATTTTTCTAGCTTTTGTTGTTGAACCGGGGATTTGAACTACCATGACATGCTTCAGGTTGGTTGGGTGAATCTTACTAGTGCATACCAATTCTTCGGTGACAAATGAATGCGATGCTCCAGAATCAAACAATACTCTTGCTAAAACTGAGTTGACAGAAAACATACCCAAAGACTACATCCGGCGCTTCCGGGCTTCTTCTGCGTTCATGTGGAAGAGGCGACCGTTCTTGATTGTCGCGGGTTCCCTTGGGCAAATCTCCTTCTGGTTGAACACGATGCTGCTGAGCTGGGGCATTCACATGGGCATTGGCGGTCTTCTTGGGACACTCATTGGAGTAGTGACCCTTCACTCCACACTCAAACAAGTGATCTGGGACTTGTCCTTGATGCGGCAGTACAACATTGCTGCCAGTTCGGGTGCGGTTGTTGTTGTTGTTGCTCTTGGGAGGGGCACGGTTGAAATTGTTGGCATTGCCGAAGTTGTGATTGTTTCCTCCGGACTTCACATTGCCTCCGCTACGGTTGGGGTAGCTTGGGCGAGAATTTGGGGTTCGGTTGTTCCTTGGTGCATATCCTGGTGAGGGGTTAGGACGGTACTTCTGGTGACTACTGGATCCAGACTGCTGCATCATACGGCGCTTGCGGTTGTCATTTGCCTGGTTAATCTTCCCTTCCATCTAAATGGCAGAGTCGACTAGCTCTTCGAGATCATCAAAAGGGATGTTGATGAGGACAGTCTGCATCTCATCATGCAGTCCGTTTAAGAATCTCTCCTTCTTCTTGGCCTCCGTGTTGATCTCATCCGGTGCATATCTGGCAAGTGACAAGAATCTGTCACGGTACTCCACCACAGTCATTCTTCCTTGCTTCAATTCACGGAATTCATCTCTCATCCTGTTGACAAGACCTTGCGGCACGTGGGTGCGGCTGAACTTGACCTTGAATGTTTCCCAGGTCATCACCTGGCCATGGTTCATATTGCGGATGCTATTCCACCAAGCTCTTGCATCTCCCGCCAGATAGTGGGTGGCAAAGAGAACTTTCTCATTCTCATCAACTCTGGCAACCTCTAAGTTGTTTTCCATGGTCTGTAACCAGTCATCAGCATCTAATGGGTTTTTAGATTGGTTAAAGATTGGGGGATTTGTGTTCTGAAATTTTTTGAGTTTGGATCCTTGGTGATCCTGATTTCCATGTCCTTGGTTGTTGAGAGCCATTTGGGCAATCTGCTGCAATGTTGCTAAGTTGGCTTGACGCTCGGCCCTGCTTGCTTCACGGTCCACGATAAGATTCTGCAATATCTGCAGCATTGGGTCCTGCGACGAGCTGCTCCCTCCTTGGTTTCCACGAGTCATCTAAAGATTGAGATAGATATAGGGGTAAGAGGGAAATTCTAAGGTTCATGGTTTTGGGTTTTCAAAGCTAAAACTTTGAGTTAGACTCAGGTTTTTCAACTAACTTCTTTTTCATTCATTCATGCAAGCAAGCACACGATACAACACACACCACAACAAGCAAAGGGGAAAACAGATGGTTTGAAGAACCATTCTGCAAGCTACGATACAATGAGATGCTACATCTCATGCTATGATAGTGCTCTAGTGCATCTATTCATCGTCGATGAAGTCGGAGTCTTCATCATTAGTGTAGAAGTCCACATCCTCCTCCTCCAGAAAGTTATCATCGTTGCTGAGGTAAGAATCCATATCTCCCTGGATGTCTTCACCCTCATCTTCTTCTTCTTTGGCGGCAAGCTGGGCTTCCTGCTCTTTGACGGTCTTCTCGAGGTCGGCCACCTTCTTGCAAAGACGGGCGATGGTGCAATCCTTCTTTGCATGCTAGCGACAAAGAGACTGGCGATCTTGGACGAGCAGTGCGAAAGTCTGGGCCTTCTGGTCGGCGATGGCACGGTTCTGGTTGGCTAACTCTCTGGCATTGTCCAGTTCCTGCTGTCAGTCATGAAGCAAGAAGTCAATGTTCTCAACTTGACGCCTCAACTCTGGGTGACTTGGCATCTCCATCGGCATTCCCATGAAGTCACGTCTTGCATAGTGGGCAAAACAGGTTCCTTGGATCTTGTTGACACTGAGGGCACATAGACGTGCGAGAGCTTCATGCATTGCCCTGGCTAATCCATCTAGCCAGTTGTTCTCTCTCACGGAGAACTGAATTCTCCCGGAAGTTGGTGCTCCGATGCTTCCCCGAAGATCCGTGGTGACTAACCACTGTAGGTATCCTCCTGGGGGTCCTGGAAGTTGAGCTCCAAGAAACTCCGGATGTGGGCATCCCAGTAACTCCGACAGTGAATCCAGACCCCTCTCGAAGATCAGCTGACCTCCGTTTCCCAACTGGTAAAACTTGCTGAACCGAGTCTCCATCTACAGGGATTAAGGAGGAGGAAGTTAGTGAAGTGATCAAGTGTGTCAAATTTTAGGTAGTAATGTAAGAATTTTGAGGAACATGAATTTTTGAGAAAGAATGAGTTCACAAGGGTAAGAGAGGAAATAGTTTTCCATAAATACTCACTTTGGTTTTGAAGCTAAGTTTTTCGTTTGGACGTCCATTCTAACTAGTGTCTCCTATGGTCAGGATGGCTCTGATCCCAACTTGTCAACACCCGGATTTTTAATCCCAGATGCCCGTTATGCCATACCTCGCAATCCCAGGATTACCATTTTTGCGAGACATAACGGATTGGATATCACAGTACATCATCCATTACAAACCATACATAAGGTTTTACACAAATAAGGATCTCATGATCCAGTCTTTAATACAACAAACAACGGAAATAAACGATAGCATAGCGGTGGGGTCCATCTTCAGGGGCACAGGCAATGCTGACGAAGGCAGATAGTCCTAGTTATCATAGCCGTCCTGCTGACCATCATCTTGATAATCTCCTTCATAGTCTGGCCATGATAATAGCCAGGGAAAAAAGCCATGAGTACTCTTTAAGTACTCGCAAACTACTACTAACAAGGAGTATAATTCTAAGTCAAAGTGCTAAATCTAAGTTTAACTATCAAATTAAGTTTGAAACCTAAGCTGAGTTCAGAAGCAAAGAAAGATAAAGTAAAGTTCTAGAATCACTTAAGTTGGGAAGCTATTATCATAAACACAACCCTGTTGTGGTCAAGTCAAAGTTCATCATTCATTTCAAGTTATTTAGAAAACATCTGACAACGAAACAGTATGGCCATTCCAACTGTCCATAACCGCGGACGCGGCTATTCGAATAGTTTGACACTCTGCAGAGGTGGTACACTTTCACCACAAGATTCGATACATCTGTCAGGGATAACCCTGAATCATCATACTTAGTATGCAGATAATCAAACATAACCTTCCTTTTACACACCCTAGTACAAGCACCTCTCCTATGAGCATGGCCTCCCAACCATGACCATCAGTCATCTTGGGCACTGCATAGGTGGACATCATGAGAGGTAGCCTCAGCTCAAACCTCTCCCGTGAGGGAACTAATACTAATGCATATAAATTTCCAGCTAAGCCTTACCCAATTCAGGTAATGTGGTTATACGGTAAATTTGGAATGGTATCGCATCCGAATCTAACCATCAGTTTTATAAAAGGGTTAAGGCTCATGCCTCGTCATTTTCATCATCATAAACTAGTTGTGTTTCTCAACACATGTCAAAACATCTCAATAGAATGACTCATCATTCCAAGGTTTTCACAATTCATTTTCACCAAGTGTTCCCATCTAAAGTGACTCAAGTTTTTGATCTACTCTATAATACTAAGTTAAGAGTGTTCACTAAGGTGGAAGTGATGGGTTCAATCTCATGCCATAGAGTGACATCTAAAGGTTTCTAAGTAGGTCAAGTTTTATACTTTTTATGCTACCTTCAAAATTAAGTAAAGAACTTTGTGTAAACTAAGGGAGGTAAAGCTTGTCAATAAGACTTGGGGTACTAATAGTTAAGGGGGTGTGATCAAAGCCTGCTTAAGGCATCTTTGCTAAACCATCTAGTTTAATTCTATCCTACTAACAATAGCTTGCCTTGGTTGGTGCAGTGGTTGAAGTTTTCTTCTTCTTCTTCTTGGTAGAACTCCTCCTCCTCGAAAGCTTGGTCGGTACTAGCGTCTATAGATACATAGGGAGTGCACAATCACCAAACATTACTTACCTAGGCTAAGTAGCATTCTAAAACACACATTTGATGATCTATTATCATCACAAACATCACAAGTTTTAATTCAATAGTTTCACCCTTTTTATTTTAGAAAAGTAATTTCTACTCATTGAAACATTAACTAAAATTTTATTATTCACCACCAAAATATGGGATCATGTGGACACATGTCCTCACCACATATTCTAACATGTGGGAATGATATTTAAGGGTTGGATCAATATTACTTTGGTTTAAGTTCATTATTTAATGATTTAAAGTGACTAGAAATGCCTATATAGCATTATTTTGGTACTAGTCCAAAGTCACTGCATGTCAACCTTAATATTATTACATGGTTATATAGATATGATCAAATGTGATTTTTGAGAGTTGGAATCAACTCAAAATCTAACTTGGTTGATTTTATAAAAATGTTGCAAGTTGCAAAAGCTTCTGTTTTGTTATTTTTATTAGGAGAGTTCTATAAATCTAATTGAATTAAATCCAACGGGCTTGGATAGATCATTTTAATACCTTTCAGACAAAATTGGTTTCATACAATTTGGATTTATAAAACTCTCTGAATTGAATTTTGAAAATGGAGCTCAAATAGATGGTTTTTGAAATAGGGGTGATCTATGCATATGCATTAGATTCAATTTTAAACTGTCATTTAAAATAGTTAACAGAATGTTTTTAGCAGATCCAAAGGTGGGCCTTGGTACCTTATTATGTGTACTAGCAATGGGTGCAAAGATCAAGAATTGTTTCTGTTAAGAATTGAGTACTAGGAATAGCCAAAGTAGGCATGAGAGTTAAATTTGCCAAAATTACCATTCCTTCTTTTTAATTCTTTTTGATTTGATTTTCTTTAGGAAAAGTTAGGGAATGATGTAGACGAGGTTTAAATCACCTAAGAAACATTTTACAAGCATTGGATCAATCAATCATGGCAATTCAAACAACTCCTATTTTAAATGCACACATATATGAATGCTTTCATTTTAATTTTGGAAAAGTTTTTGTTAACCCTATTTTTGGATGATTTGATCTTGATAAGCTTGGATTAAAGTTTTGGGATGTTACATCCTCCTTGGTGGTGTACTTGGTCACCAGCCGCAACCTCCTATCTACCTCACCCAAAGAAATGCCCTCCGCAGATATGCGAGTGACATCACCAGTACCAATCCAGCGGTACATCAGATGGGCTCTGGCCTGTAGAGGCTGAACACGGCGGTCCAACCACATGCGAATGAGTTCAGCGCCACCTTCCTCTTTGCCTATACGGCTTTCGAGGTTGCGGACACGCTGATACAACATCTCTGTCTCCTCAGACTTGCTGGGCATCACGCCGTTCTTCCAGGATCACCTCCTCTTGCAAGCAGCCATGGGATCGAAGGGCGCGAGTCCGTAGTGCTCTTCGTCGGCCTTCTGGTCACGGATGTAGAACCACTTATCTCTCCACCCTTGGACAGACACGGTGAGTTTGATGTCGAAATAAGTGACAGGAGAGTCGACGTGGATCCCGCAGCCTCCTACGTCATAGACTACTGAACCAGACCCCGACTGACGTTTGAGCTTAAATGGCTTCTTGAAGAGACCGAAGTGTGGCTCGATTCCGAGCCAGCACTCGCAAAGGGTGATGAAACATGCGATACGGAGAATAGAATTTGGGGACAGCTGGTGCAGCTGGAGCCCATAGAAGCAGAGAAGACCCCTAACAAATGGATGTAGGGGGAGAGAGAGACTGCGAATGATGAACGCAAGGAACATCAGTTGGAAACCCGCAGGAGGACTGGGGATTACCTCGTTGCAGGGAATGTGCGAGTCGTCCCCCGCGGTAGATAGCGTCCCGTCCTGGCGCTGGGTGAACAGCTCTGATGGCTTGATGATGGATTGGTGCCACAACCTATTGGTGACGCGAGTCCCCATGCCCTTCTTCTTCCCGGCGCCGGCGATGCTGGTTCCCACGGTGGCGGTGCCTCCTTTCTTCTTGGTGGCAACAATGGAAGCTGCAGATCCTGTGGCAGAGCCTCCCTTCTTCTTGCCCATCTTGTGCAGGCGATGTGAGCGCAGGAAGTAGCTAGGGAAGCACGGAGTTGGTCCAGTGCCACGGAGGAGATGTGTGCAAAGGAACAGCAAGAACGACAACGGCGGAGATGTGCGAGCAAGAAGATGAGGTGGGGAAATTACCGCACGACATGCCCCCTACTTAACCTCCTAGCAGATTCCATCCAACGGCCAGAATAAAATCTACCAGACGCGTGGCGTACATTGGCATTGACGCGTGGCAAGGGCAAACCATGAACCATCCCCCACTACTACCATTACATGCAGAAATTGAGGAGACGCAGTTAAAACAGAAGATTATGCACGCCTAGTCAAATCCAAGTCAGAAAGTGGGACCCATTGCTCGTCACATCCCATGAAAGCCGCTCATGCGGGCAACTAAGGTCATCCTATCATCAGCACTGACGTCATCAACTCCAGCAGGAGAACACTTTGACTACTTTAGTCCTTACTTGAGTCTTCTACTCAACCAAGCACTCGGGGGCCACTCCTAACAGGAGCGTTGGCCGTGGACCCGAAGAAAATAATAAAAATATCCAAGCATCATGAAAACCCTTCACTCGAATCAACGATTCAATTGTGAACTTTGGGTTACTCCCATAGGGAGCGCTGAAAGCACATTCGACTAAAACAAGCAAAAGATGACACTAGTCGCAAAATACTTATAGTCCCCACTCGAGTCTACGACTCAAATAGGCACTCGAGGGCTACTCCCATAGGGAGCGCTGGCCGCACACCCCATGATTATTTCTTTTCTTATATGTTACACCATGTGTTGATAACATCCACATTCGAATGCTATGGTGACTCTGCCTCATATTTTCCCTGCAAAGAGACTGTGTCTCCTGGCATCTCCGCGATGACAAAAATTCGGATGTCGCGCTTACAACGTGAAGATAAGACCTGAATAAGGCCTGACAACGCATCTGTTGCACTCTACCAAAAAATATCCGTGCCTACAGGTACGATGAAATACGCCTTGACGGACGCGTCGAGTGCTCACACTTACACACTGGAATTCGACTCCTGTAAGACCTTTGTGGCCTGGGTCAAATTACACTAGCACTTTTCTGAATTTGAGTCCGAGGACTCAAGTTTGAGTAGATTGCGTTGTTTTTCCCTAAGTAAGTTAACTAATCCCGATGCATCGGATGAATCAGGCACGTATATCAACAATCCCTGTGACGTCAATCAAAGCACTCAAAAATATGCTCAGCTATGCACTCGAAAAGACTTCATGAAGTCTCCACTCGAATCTACGATTCCACTGGACACTTAGGGGCTACTGATGTGGGCATACCCTACAGGTACTCGAGTTTGGTATATACGGCCCATATATGACAGGAGCCCACGGTCTTACCAGGGCCCAATCCAAGATTCACGTGACCTGCGGAGACTCCGATTGCTTGCAGCACAAGACGAAGCTTAAGATAGAAAGTTTAAAGGGACAAACCCTAACTTGTAACCGACTCGACCTGCTACTCGAGACCTAGCCTATCTATATAAAGGCTAGGAGGGGACGGCGAGGAGGACGATTGCAACCCTAGTTTTCACAACCATCGCCAGATTGCATCTATGCACGCCCTGTAATTTTTGACTCCCTCGATAATTCCAAGAGCAGACAAGGAGTAGGGACCTCTACGAGGCCTAGACCTGGGTAAAACTTGTGTCCCTGTGTGCTTGTTTGCTAGCCGATTGATGCCTCTAGCGCTCCCTCCTTCTCCAAAACCCAATTCCATAACAATGGGCATTGATGAGTTAATCCCTCGTCAGGTGCCAACAACTTTATAGTCACTATAAGTGCTAGCATGCCTCCTTCTACCAACAAGTAGTTCCCTCCATCAAGTCCCCACGAGAGGCAAATATTGAGAGGTCGACTTCTCTCAACATCAAGATGTAGAGAATCTAACACATGGTCACATCGATGAATATCATAATAGACTTTATCTTATTTCAATCTCATACTAGGGTTTCTCCATCTCCCCAAGAACTAATGATCTACTTAGACATGGAGGCAATCAACATCGTGGCAATGGTAATGGAAACAATCATAGATGAATAGTACTTGTATAAATCCTCAACGAGTAGGAATTACAACAAGATCTAGACCAGATGTAGATGGGATGGATGGAGATGGTGGTGATGCAGCGGTGGATGATGAAGATCGATGCCTTAGCCTCGCGGATCTGCGTAGGGCGAAGATGGATCCTTGGTGGATGAGTTCCCCCTCCAGATGCCTTCCGGAGGTGAGGTTTCTATGATTTATGGGTGTTCTGTATGTCGTCTCCTCGAACCAATTGCATGAGGTGAAACTATTTGACGAGGCGGTGGCGGTGCCAACTATACGGTTGGAGCTATACGGCCGAAAAATTTGCTCCCGCCGTTGTCGGGGGGGATGATCCCCAGATACCCCAGCCGGACAAGAAACTGGGCAGTCGGATCGCGTCCGGCTGACCGGGTGCAGCCGGACAAAGGCAAGACAGACCGGCTATCGCATGGTAGCCGGATCGGCAAGAAGCAGCCGACTACGGCGACGTAGCTGGAACCAATCAGTGAGACAGGATGACGTGCGTATCAGTGCACGGTACGCCCTGTACGATGACAAGACCGGCAACCACTCGGCCATACCGAAGACTTTACGGGGATGACGTAGGAACAGTGGCCCGATGCTGACGACAGGCTCGCACCGCGTCCATTGTGCCTACGACAGCCATACCGCTCCTACACCGATGGGACATGCCGTACCGGATACTGTAGATGACCAGCCAGCTAAGACCCGCCTGTGGGGCCCGCCAGTCGGACTGGCCAGTGAGACCGTTGCCTCTCTGTCTATATAAGGAGAGGCAAGGCCTCAGTAGTAAGGGTTGCTCTCAGTGCATTTAAGGCAGTAGCTAGAGAATACAGCTCGGGGAGCACTTGTAGTTCATATATCCCACATAGTCAGATCCGGCAGGAGTAGGAGTTTTACCTCACCACGAGGGCTCCGAACCTGGGTACGTCCTGCGTCCAGCTACGCTTGCTTGTATCCAATCCCATCTGCGGACGCCGTCGATAGCTTCCCTGCTAGTCCCTACACCTCTATCTAACCTCCTTAGGTACTGCCGTTCCCAATACAACGACAGTTGGCGCCCACCGTGGGGCAAATGGCTTCAACCGGAGCCACGTTCCGCACAGGACCCTGCACTTCAGCCGGTTAGTGCGTGGCCTCCGGCCTGCTGCTCACGCTTGGCAAATTTGACTGCGTCATCGACAACGCTTCCTGCTTCGCCGGAACCTCCTTCCTAGCGAACGGCACCGTCCTGCTCTTCGACGACCTCCCCGTCTATGTTTCCATCGTTCCAGAGCGTTTCCCTAGGGAGATCGTCTTTGTCGTGGAGCTACCACATCCGGGCGGTAGAGCCTCCGTCGCTTCCTGCGGCGTAGAGGTCATGATGGCCGGCTCCAGCACTCATCCCCGCCAACCGCAGGAGCGAGGCACGGACGAGGTTGGAACTTCCGCGCCCCCGCAGCCTCGGAATCTGGTGGATGATGCCACTGATCGGCTCCTGACGCCGGTTAATCTCGGGGATAACCCGGAGGAGGCGGAAGCCAACTTCGCCATGGAGAGACAGATCCTCCTCCAGGAGGCCATGGAGCTGGCGGCAACCTGCAAGCAACTCGAGATCACCCGGCGCGAGTACGACCGCGCGCACGGCTTCACTCCGGCTACCGCGGAGCCGAGCTAGCGCGACCAGGTACGGCGCCGGGGCGGCGAGCTAGGCGGCAGGATGGAAAAGGATGGGGAGACGGATCCTGCACCCGCCCTCATCCGGCCCACCTACAGCATGCCCATCAAGAACCTGCGCGCGGCGCGAGCCACAGCAGAAGAGCTACCCAATCTGTAGGGCGAGGAGCAAGTCCGCCAGCACGCTCACGTGCAGAAGCTCCTCCGCATCGCGGACGAGCAGGTTGATGCCAACCGGCAGATGCAGGAGGACCCCAGCTACTCCAGGGGGAGCAAGCTGCCTGCCAACAGTAGGGGCACGCCACACGACACCCAACAAGCGTCTTCCCCTCAGCCGACTAAGGCCCGCAGCAGGCGTCGTAGCTCTAGCAACAAGGGCTAGCCGCGCCAGGAGCAAACGGTGAACAGCAACCCACCGCCTCCTCCTCCACCAACCGGAGCACCTAGACCCGCCGGTTCCCGTCTCTCGGGCCGGGTGGGAGCGCCCAACCCGGATTGTCCGGATGTCCGTGACCGCATCGAGCTCCTCGCTCAAGTGCACGTCACAGAGGAAGAAGACTCTACCGACCCGGTTTGTTTCGGAACCCGCATCCGAAACGAGCCGTTTCCGGATAAGTTCTCCCTGCCCAGGGACACCCCCAAGTATGACAACAGCATGAAGCCAGAAGATTGGCTGACCGACTATGCTACGGCAGTCGGCATCGCCCATGGGAACAAGCGCACAGCCGTGCGCTACGTCCCTCTTATGCTAACCGGGTCGGCAAGGACGTGGCTCAACAGCCTCGCGCCCAACAGCATCAACGCTGGCGGACTTGAGAAGGTGTTCGTCCGCAACTTCAATGGCACGTACAAGCGCCCGGGACGCCCACGCGACCTGGCCTTGTGCGTCCAGGGTGACCGCGAGACTGACCGCGAGTACCTCGCCAAGTGGACGGAGCTGTGCAACACTTGCGAGGGCATCCTGGAAAGCCAGGCCATTAGTTTCTTCATCGAGGGTTGCCGAGAAGGCACCATGCTTCGCCACCGGCTACTGTGTGACGAGCCAAAAACCATGGCGGAGCTCATGACGGTTGCAGACCAGTACGCCACAGCGGATGCCGCCATGAAGAAGCCCCTCCGAGTAAATGCTGACGGGCGTCCGACTCCTACGGAGCCGGCTCGCGATCGTCCGAGCAATCCGGCTGGCGAAGCCGGATCCTCCAGGCGCCACGGCAACGACAACCGGTTCCATGGGGACCGCCAAGCCGGACAACAGAAGCCTCGCTACCACGTGCGACAGGTCAATGCTGTGGAGGGTGCGCCTGACGCACCGGCTAACGATGCAATAAGGAAGAAGCCACGGCTCACCTTCGACCAGATGTTTGATAGCCCGTGCAAGTGGCATAGCGGTCCCTTCAAACTGGCTACGCATACCACCCGGAATTGCAGCTGGACCCGCCAGCTAAAAGATCAGGGTAACCAGCCTCGTCTCTCCCCGCCCCCTCCTGGTGGACCACCACCACCGGCTAGGGGAGCCGAAAATGATGGTAACGGCGGAAACGGGGGCAACAACAACAACGGCTACCCCAACCTCACGCCGCCTACCACATCTTCGAGACGGAGCTGGACGACAAGCACAGCCGTAGGCGACGCTCCAAGGAGGTCAACGCTATCGTCTCTCCGGTCCCCCAGTACATGAACTGGTCAGAAACCTCCATCACCTGGAGCCGTGCAGACCAGCCGGAGCAGCTGCCGACTCCCGGGCGCTATGCCATGGTGCTCGACCCCCTCATCGTCTCCAACGCGCGTACCTGCCGATTCTCGCGCGTCCTCATCGATGGAGGCAGCAGCCTCAACCTCCTCTACCAGTCCTTGCTGGAGAAGCTGGGCATTCGCGAATGCGACCTGCGCCCGACTACCACAACGTTCCATGGCGTACTACCAGGTCCAGCCTGTGCCCCGCTGGGTAAAATCCAGCTGGACGTCATCTTCGGGATCGAGGAGAACTTTCGCCGCAAACCAATCTGGTTTGAGGTGGTAAACCTGACGAGCTCCTATCATGCTCTCCTCGGGCGTCCCGCCCTCGCCAAGTTCATGGCCGTCCCCTACTATGCATACCTCAAGACGAAGATGCCGAGACCCAACGACGTGATCACCATCGCCGGCTGCTTCAGGCGGTCGATGGAGTGCGCCTCAGCCGGTTCCAAACTGGCAGAGGCCCTCATCATAGCCGAGGAGAAGCGCGTGATCATGCACAATGTGGACATGGACCAGCAGGACACACCGGCTAGCAGCAAACCGGCTGGAGAAGGAGTTTTCCAGCTGGCAAAGGAGACGAAAAGGATCCTGCTCGACCCCTCCGATCCGACCAAGTTCGTCACCATCGGTGCCAACTTGGACATCAAATAGGAAGGCGCGCTCGTCGACTTCCTCCGTGAGAATCGGGACATATTTGCATGGTCCCCCAAGGACATGCCAGGTGTGCCGAGGGAGTTCGCCGAGCACTCACTCTATGTGCGGTCGGATGCGAAGCCGGTCAAGCAACCTCTACGCCGGTTCGCAGAGGAGAAGAGGAAGATAATCGGTGAAGAGATCACCCGGCTCCTCGCAGCCGGGTTCATCATGGAAGTGTACCACCCGGATTGGCTGGCAAACCCAGTCCTGGTGCTGAAGAAGAACAAGACCTGGCGCATGTGTATCGACTACACCAGCCTGAACAAGGCGTGCCCGAAAGACCCCTTCGCCTTGCCCCGTATCGATCAAGTCATCGATTCCACGACCGGCTACGATTTGTTGTCTGTTCTAGATTGCTATTCCAGTTACAATCAGATCCGTTTAAACCCGGCTGATCACATTAAGACATCGTTCATCACCCCCTACGGGGCTTTCTGCTACGTAACCATGCCTTTCGGTCTGAAGAATGCAGGCGCTACCTATCAGCGCTGCATGCAGAAGTGCTTGCACTCGCAGATAGGCCAAAACGTGCATGCTTACGTGGACGATGTGGTCATCAAGACCAAGGAGAAGCGCACCCTCCTCGAAGATCTAGGAGAGACATTTGGCAACCTCCGCCAGTACCAGATGAAGCTGAACCCGGAGAAGTGCGTCTTCGGAGTGCCATCCGGTCATCTCCTTGGTTTCCTCGTATCAGAATGAGGCATCGAGGCAAATCCGGAGAAGATTGCGGCTATCGAGAGGATGCAGCCGCCCAGGAGCCTGCTTGGAGTCAAAAAATTCACCGGATGCCTGGCCTCCCTCAGCCGTTTCGTCAGCCGGCTGGGGGAGAAAGCACTCCCGTTGTACCAGCTGATGAAGAAGACAGACAAGTTCTCCTGGACTTCGCAAGCCGACGCCCGCATTTCATGACCTCAAGCGCATGCTGTCCACAGCGCCGGTTCTAGCCACGCCGGCTAGCAAGGAGCCGATGTTGCTCTATATAGCAGCCATCAGTCGGGTCGTTAGCGTCGTCCTGGTGGTGGAGCGCCCCGAGGAAGGCAAGGCTCAGCTGGTTCAGAGGCCCGTCTACTACCTCAGCGAGGTTCTCTCCCTCTCCAAGGAGAACTACCCCCATTACAAGAAGATGTGCTACGACGTGTACCTGGCATGCAAGAATCTCAAGCACTACTTCCAGGAGCATCCGATTAAGGTCATGTGCACCGCACCCCTTTTGGAGATCATCGGCAACAAGGACGCCACCGGCCGAGTCGCCAAGTGGGCCATCGAGCTCACCGCCTACTCCATCCAGTACGAGCACCGAATCACGATCAAGTCACAGGCGTTGGTGGACTTCCTCGTCGACTGGGCCGAGACCCAGTATCTTCCACCGGTTCTGGATTTGGACCACTGGAAGATGCACTTCGACGGGTCGAAGATGCTCGGGGGCTTGGGAGACGGCATCGTGCTCAGTTCGTCCAAGGGAGACCGGCTGGAGTACGTGCTGCAGATCCACTTCAAGGCCTCCAACAACGTAACCGAATACGAGGCACTGGCGCACGGGCTCTGGCTGGCCAAGGAGATCGGTGTCAACCGGATCCTTTGCTTCGGCGATTCGGATCTGGTGGTGCAGCAAGTATCCGGAGAATGGGACGCCAGGGATGCAAACATGGCCCTCTACTGGTTCCATATCCAGAAGCTCAGCGCCTCCTTCGACGGATGCGAATTCCATCACGTCCCCCGCGCCAACAACGAGGCAGCTGATTCGCTCGCCCGAATCGGATCCACCAGGCAGGAGATCCCACCCGGGGTCTCCTTAGAGCATCTACGCAAACCCTCCATCAACCCGTCGCCGGAGTCAGACTCCATCATCTAGGCAGGGAGCGCTCCGGCTGACGGAGCAGCAGAAGCGGAGCAGGCAGAACCTCCAAAGAAGAAGACCCGCACCAACTCCGGCAAGGCAGTGCCCTCCGGTTCGCAAGGCCCGGGGGCTGCCGGCTCGTCAAGCGGCTCGGGGGCTGCCGTCCCGGGTACGTCACCCGGACGACCCCCGGAGAACCATCAACCGGAGAGCGGGGGCATCCTCGCCATTCGGGAAGTGCCATCCTAGGCGCAGCCCTTCATGAACTACATCGCCAACGGGGAACTTCCGGATGACGAGGTGGAAGCCAGGCAAATCCGGTGCCGTGCGCACACATACACCATCATCAACGGCGAACTGTACAAGCGCAGCGTATCCAGCATTTTCCAAAGGTGTGTTGATGTGGACACGGGCTACCAGCTACTCAAGGACATCCACCAGGGCGAGTGCGGGCACCACGCTTCGTCAAGGGCGATAGTCGCCACGGCGTTTCGCCATGGCTTCTATTGGCCCACCGCCCTCGAGGACGCTGAGCAGCTAGTCCGCGCGTGCAATGGGTGCCAACGCTTCGGGCAGCTCAGGCACATGCCGTCTTTGGTACTCAAGACCATACCGATTACCTGGCCATTCGCGGTTTGGGGCCTCGACATGGTCAGTCCCTTCAAGCGAGCGCGCGCGGGCATGACCCATCTGCTGGTGGCGGTGGACAAATTCACGAAGTGGATCGAGGCCAAGCCCATCCGGAAGCAGGACGGGGCGACAGTCGTCACCTTCTTCACCAACATCATCAATCGGTTCGGCTACCCCAACAGCATCATCACCGACAATGACACGAACTTCGCCAAGGGGGCCTTCACCCGATTCTGCAGCAACAAGGCATCCGGCTAGACCTTGCCTCCGTCACGCACCCGCAGTCTAACGGGCAAGTCGAAAGAGCAAACGACTTGGTGATAGCCGGCATCAAGCCACGCCTCATCGAGCCGTTGGAGCGGTCACCCGGATGCTAGATCGAAGAGCTTCTGGCTGTGCTATGGAGACTCCACACCACGCTGAATAGATCAACCGGCTACACCCCGTTCTTCCTGGTCTACGGATTGGAAGCCGTCCTCTCTGCGGATATCGAGTTCGACTCCCCGCGCAAGCTCCTATACGACGAGAAGGCCAACCAGGAGGCGCGGGAGGACGGTGTGGACCTCCTGGAGGAGGCCCGTGAGCTGGCCTTGTCCAGGTCGGCTCTGTACCAGCAACGGCTACGCCGCTACCATTCAGGCTAGATCCGCCCAGTCGCGTTCCGCAAGGGCGACCTGGTTCTCCGGCTGGTGCAAGACACGAAGGGCATGCACAAACTATCGCCACCCCGGGAGGGCCCCTTCATCATCAGTCGGGCACTGCCCAACAACTCCTACTACCTCATCGACGCGCAGCAGCCGCGCAAGAACAAGATGGACAAATCAAACAAGATGGACAAATCAGACGAGGAGACCGAGCGTCCCTGGAACGTGGCCTTGCTGCGCCTGGTTTACACCTAGTCGCCAGACAGTGTATGTATCCCGCAAACCCTATGAATGAAAATGCGGACCCCTGCGAGATGCTCGGGGGCTCCTTGCTAGAAATGTGTTTGTACCTATTTTCCGGTTATGGTTTTCCGGCTCCGGCAACCCCTACCCGGGGGCTTGCCGGCTGGCCCGGCCTGCTAAGTTAACAAACCGACTAAGTAGTGTGCGACGATGTCAGAGGCCCACTCTTCGTCTCAGCTACAGACCGCAACCCGGCTATCCGGCTAGCAAGAGCAAAAGCCCGAGGCATCCCACACGAAAGACAGGGAGGAGACGCGACAGATCGGGCATCCCAGCCTTGCAACTAGCTTAAGACAATCCGGTTACTTAGCCGTTAGTACCATGCGCAATGTACTGTCAGCTCCCTTCGATTCCGGCTGCAGACCGCAACCCGGCTGCCTGGCAAGGACGCAGCGAAAACAACAGAGCACACGAGAAAGCGACCAAGTGTCCAGAAAGGAGCAAGCTAGTTTTCGAAAAAACAAATCCGTTTTCCGGCTACAATTTGGCAGACTAACCTATTAACATGTGAGGATGTATGTGTATGCATATTATTTTACGACTACCTTGAGTCGGAATTCAGGAAGAAAAGAGAAGAAGATTCGAAGTCCTTGCCTTCATCAAGCACTCCGAATCTCGGGGGCTACACCCACTAGGTGCGCTCGCGTGCCCCTAGTGGAATCTTGTAGTTCCCGACCGGATAAAGGCGTTTAGCCGGCCGTTCGGAGCCTAGGTGAGGGAAAGGGCAGGAGCATGAGAAGACAAAGAAGATTCGAAGCACTGCCACGCCATGACTACTCGAATCTTGGGGCTACACCAGTGGGTCGCCACGCCCCCACTGGAATGTTAGTTCCCCCGGCTGAAGGTGTTCAGCCAGCGAAAGCAGCCGACTAAGACGAGTCTATTCAGATAAAGTTAGAAGATTTGGGGAAAATAAGGAAGATTTGAAACACCTGGCTACGCCAGCTACTACGAATCTCGGGGGCTACACCTAGTGGGGGCGCTAAGGTGCAGTTCTCCTGGATAAAGGCGTGTAGCCGGACGAAGTAAGCCGAATAAAGTCAATCGGCGAAATGTTGAAAGAGAATGCGAAATGCACAAGTTGAAGGAAAGTCAAGCCAGTTCAAAATTAACAAGCAAAGGAAAAAGGAGGCGAAGCTCCCATAAGTTTACCCGGCGCCAGAGACAGCCGGTACAGACATACAAGTTTCAAAGTAAGATTGAACAAGACAAATACAACCGGCATCCTGGGGCAGCGACTAGACGGCAGGACCCTTGCCATGCGAAGCATCTTGACTGGCGGAAGCTTCAAGCGGAGGAGGAGGCGTGGCGCTTGATCCAGTTCCGGCGCCCGCAGCCGGCTGCGTCGGGGCTTCCACATCCGGAGTACCGACGGACTCCGAGTCGGTGAGCACCTCGTCGGGGTCCACATAGTCGGCAATCTTGATGGCGGAGCCTCGGAGCTCTAGATGGTCCTGGCGGATGGCGGCAAGGTCGGCGCCGGTGCGGAAGCCTCCGTCGATCTTCTCGATGCGGGCGTCCTTGTACCAGGAGAGCATGAGGGCCAGAGCCATCTCCGCTCCGGCTCGTGCTGCCAAGTCCTGCAGCCGGTCCACCGCAGCTGGCACCTCCCCAAGCCGGAAGGTTGATCCGGTCGACGTTGGTGACGTTCTTGACATAGAAGTACGACTGCTGCCACAGTCGTACCGTGTTGTGCAGCAGGAACTTCGGGTAGCCGGTCTGCGCGCGGGAGTAGATGGAGGCGCCACCGCAGACAACTAGCGGCCCCTTCGTGAACTGCACCTGCGGCCGGACTCGGAAGAGCCGGCAGAAGAGCCTGAGATCCGGCTGGATCCCGAGATAGCTCTCACAGAAAGCCATGAAGTGCGCCAGCGTTCCGATTGCGCTGGCACCGAGATGTTGGAGACGGAGGTCGAAGAAGGCCAATAATGTGAGGAAGAAGGGGTGCACCGACAATGCGAACCCGCGCGCCAGATGCGAGAGGAAGATGACCCGCTCTCCCTCCGCCGGGTGCGGCGACACCTCTCCCGCCGACGCCAGCCGCACCGCTACTTCCTCCTCCGGCGGAAGGACGCGGGTAGCGCGGTACTTCTGGATGTGGTCCTCCGTGACGGAGGAGCCACACCAGCCTCCGCGTTCGGCTGCCATCTCCGGTTGACAAGGAGGCGCGGTGACGGAGGAGTGGCGGTGGCCCGTACCACCGACGACGATGAACGAGCGGCGCAGCAGGCTACAACGGCAGCAGAGGAAGGGCGTAGAGGGCAGGAGCACGGAAAGAAGAGGGCAACTGGAGCGGGGAAGCGAAGGAAGGGAACTGCTCCCCCCGCGGCGTCCCTTTAAAGGACCGGAAGGGCAACCGTCCACGGCGTCACGTGGCGTGCATCCAGGCGACCTTCACCCCAATCGCCGCCCAGATCTCGTGTGCCGATGCGGGATGCGCAGAAGATCCGGGAGCGAGAACCGAAGCACCGGGCAGCAGTTTCCCGAGGCGACGTGCGACGGGACGTTACGCTGCCCGCCGCAGTACAATGATGGCGCGTGCGCGCGTGGCCGGCGTCAGCACTGATGTCATGGGTAGCGCAACCGCCAGGCGTAGCCGGACACAAAATTCAAAACAAAGAGGGAGCACGCGCACATTTCGCCTAAGGGCAGAATCCACACGCGCTCGGGGGATAGTGTTGGGGGGATGATCCCGAAATACCCCAACCGGACAAGAAACTAGGCAGTTGGATCGCGTCCGGCTGACCGGGTGCAGCCGGACAATGGCAAGGCAGGCCGGCTATCGCATGGTATCCGGATTGGCAAGAAGCAGCCGGCTACGGCGACATAGACGGAACCAATCAGTGAGACAGGACAATGTGCGTATCATTGCACGGTACGCCCTGTATGATGACAAGACCGGCAACCACTCGGCCATACCGAAGACTTTGCAGGGATGACGTAGGAACAGTGGCCCGATGCTGACGACGGGCTCGCACGACGTCCACTGTGCCTACGACAGCCATACCGCTCCTACACCGATGGGACATGCCATACCGGATACTGTAGATGACCAGCCGGCTGGGACCCGCCTGTGGGGCCCACCAGTCGGACTGGCCAGTGAGACCGTTGCCTCTCTGCCTATATAAGGAGAGGCAAGGCCTCAGTAGTAAGGGTTGGTCTCAGTGCATTTAAGGCAGTAGCTAGAGAATACAGCTCGGGGAGCACTTGTAGTTCGTATATCCCACATAGTCAGATCCGGCAGGAGTAGGAGTTTTACCTCACCACGAGGGCTCCGAACCTGGGTACTTCCGGCGTCTAGCTACGCTTGCTTGTATCCAATCCTGCCTGCGGACGCTGTCGATAGCTTCCCTGCTAGTCCCCACACCTCTATCTAACCTCCTTAGCTACTGTCGTTCCCAATACAACGACAGCCGTATAGTTGGTCGTTGAACCTTCTGCCTCCCTTGTTCGCTTCTGATTTTTTTCTAGTATTATTAATATTTCCCAAATAAGCTATTTACGTTGTTTTGACTCCTTTCTCCATAGTACAACTGATCCAACAATTGTATCCATCATATGTCCTAATCCTGGTGAAAACATACATAAAATGTGCGCGTGAGCACCGTAAAAATACCAAGATCCTACATCTACAATGCAAAATAATAATGTAAAACATGATGCAAATATGCACTCATCAGTGGTGCGAACAAGTCACTCGCTGAACTTGCAGCCATGTTGAAGACTGCTGAGGTAGACATAAATAAAGAGCACCAAGTGTTGCTGGTTAATAACAAGACCACCAATTTTAATAAAAGGGCAAGAAAAGCAAGTCCAAGGGTAAATTCAAGTAGGACGGCAAATTTGTTGCCGTGCTTGATAAGAAGACCAAAGGAGGCCCTAAGACTAACACTGAGTGTTTCTACTATAAGGGGTATGGTCACTGGAAGCGGAACTACCCAAAGTACTTGGCAGATAAGATGGCTGGTGAAAGGCCCAACTTTGGTTGACTAGAGGGTGGTGAATATGAGACTACCAATTTTTACTCTTTCTTTTAATTTTAGGCTTTGCACAAATTAAAGTTCACTAGAGATGCAACTAGATGAATAACCTATATGGAAAATGATACAACAAGTAAACAAGACAGTAATTGCAAGTAGTAAAGGAGAGGAACGAATAAACTGACGAGGGGACATGAAGATGTAATTCCCGTAGTTCACTCCAAGGAAGCTACGTCTATGTTGGAGAGGTGTCTGGGACACACTAGGTCACCCGAGCGCCACAAAGGACTCACTTTTTTCTCTGGTGAGCACCACCACAAAGGTGGCCTCACAATCCACTAACCGGTGACCTTGAAGGTACCAACCGAAACCTTTACAACAAGGTTGAGGGGAGACTCTAGAACTCAATTGGAGGCCCTGAATGACACCACGAAGCTTCACAACAATTGCCCCAACTCTGAGGATGACCTACACCGTCTAGGGTTCCAAGAACCCAAGAGTAACAAGATCCACTAAGGATGGGTGGGGGAAATCACGATACCTTTGGTATAAGTGTAGATCTAGGTCACCTCTCCTAATCCTCAAAAGATCAAGAGGTTTGAGTGGGTAGGGAGAGAGATCTAGGCAAGTAAAGCTCTTGTATTAATGGAGGAGAGATAAAACAAAGAGATAAGGGAGGAGGAGGAAGAAGAGGGCCTTAAATATGCCTCTTTTAAACGGACAGATTCTGCCCCTCCCCTACACCACCGGTACTACCGGTGGCGGGCCGGTAGTTCCGGTGAGCGGCTCCCAGCTGTCCGAAGGCGCTCCATAGAACGGTCGGATTTGACAGTCCAGCGGGCCCCACAAACTGACCGGTACTACCGGTCCTAGTTCCGATCCAACTATCAATAAAAGGACACTTTGATACAGAGAAGTATCTGAATGGAAATGCCAGTTGCCGAAAGTTGGAGCGGAATTAGGATCGGAACTACCAAGCCGCTAGGTGCTGACTGGTACTACCGTGCTGGGAGCGGTAGTACCGCTCAGAGGATTTGGGGATGGTTAGCGCTGGCCAGAAGTTCCAGTCCAACCAGACCAAAACTTCTGGCCGGTACTACCGGTGCTATTTTCGATGCTAATTCCGTCAAATAGGTACATCGATACATAAGAATTACTGAATCGATTTTGACTTTACCGGAATTAGGACTGGAACTGCGACCGGAAGTACCGCTCGATCAGCTCCCGAAACACCTCTGGCGGTACTACCGGCCAGGGCAGAAAACATACCACCTCCTCAAGGATCTCTCTCTCATAGGAAAACTAGGAAGGCTATGGATGTGCTGATATGGTCTATGCATGAAACAGTGATTTCCCACAACCTTCCAAGGTGGACCCCTCTTGATAGTACGGTAGCCTATAACAAAGATAAGAGAAAGTGCAAATAATGGCCACCGTTGTCAAGCTTCTTCTAGAGAGAAGTCCACCAACTAAACCGTCTGTAGATAAAACCTGCAACTTAGGCACACGGTTAAACCACAAATGAAGTTGTCATCAACACCAAAAATACATGGAGAAAGCAATATCCTTTCAATCTCCCCCTTTTTGGTGTTTGATGACAACCCCACAAGATTTGCATAAAAGATAACAACAAGGAACAACCTTATGCAATGAGAGAAATAAGATGCTCCCCCTAGATGTGTGCAAGATATAGGAACAACTGTTTCTAGAATGTAACAAGCACACATGAGAGGGAGCTCCCCCTTTCAAAATAAACCAACAAGGGTGCAAGGAAAGGAATACAAACGAGAGAGACTCATACCTTGCACCAATACCAATGGCAAGAATACCAATGTCACTACAAGAAAAGTTGGCTTTTACAATGGACAATTTTCGTGGTTGAAGGCCCGTTTTTCATGGCTAAACAGTCTTCTACGACGGATGCCCATCGTGGTAAAATCCCCATCACAAAAGAATCTACCTGATTTTTTCCTGACCGTGGCGGATCGCACCCTTCGGCCACGAAAACATGTTCCGTCGTAGATCTGTTCGCCAGCCGCGTTGACTGCTGACGTCATGCAAAATGCCACATGGCAAACACCGTTAACGCCCAGTTACTGCCATTAACGGCCATAGAAACCGTGGTAGAAGCCAGGCCTAGCCAAAGCCTGCTAATAATTAAGTGGGCTGGCCCATCAGGGGAGCCCAATAAGATTATGGCCCGTTCTTTGTTTCATCGCACTGCTTGAAATGGCCCCAGGCAGACATCCGCGTGAACTTTCAGTTCGACAAGCTTTCAGCCTATAGAAGTCCCACCTTGGTCCAATACTGTGTGACCCATTTTCAGCCTGGGCCAAGTCTGTCCGTTACTGTTAAGGCCTTCTGTCGGCCTGTCACTTTTCTCGCACCCATCATGGGCGTTCTGACTCTCTCTGATTTACCTTTTACCGTTCGGACATTCACTGTTCGCCTTCTACTATTCAAATTCCCATAAACAGTCAAGATTACGGCCTAAAGTTCTGGCCTTGTTACTGTTTTCGGTCTATTACTATTCTAACCTTTCACTATTCCGGCCTTTCACTGTTCTAGCCTTTCACTGTTGCGGCCTTTCACTGTTCCAGCCTTTCACTGTTCCGGCCTTTACTCGGTGTAGGCCATCACTGTTGATTGGTGGACCATCAAGGACTGATAAAACATTGTGGGCCTGCTACTATTTAAGCCTATCTAACTTAGATCTATTTCCAGGACATAAACGTGCATAAACAAAGAACACAAGTTCTCTAAAATGCTAAATAAATTTTGGAACTGTGGAAAAAAACTTATAACTGGAAAATTAGTAAATTATTATAGTCCTGAAAAATTGTGTAGCCCGTAAAGAATCATCGGAGTACAACACAACTGATAAACAATATAATTGTTCCTTTTAGGGAGCTCGTGCCGCCTCACATGTAACAGCGGGATTACCACGAGACTTGTTGAGGATATTATTAAGTAGATTCTCCGTCAAAGCTTGCCTTTTTTTAACTCAGGTAACTCCTTCCTTGCTATGGAGACTAGTGCAACTGTTCTGTTGGCTTCCTGTCCAACTATATCAAGTGCATCTTGGAGTGCAGCACCAAAAACTCTTTCTGCTGGAATGTATGGAGCAGTCGAGATTGTGTACCTACGTGAGCAATACGCACTACCACTGCTGCTCTGTCCAAAGAGATCTACACTTGAGGTAGTTGTTTTCTGTTATGCTTTCATATTTATATTTGCAACCTAAAACAAAAAGAAACATCGAATAACATAATTACCAAGGAAAACAAAAACCAACGAATTTCAAATCAGTCCTTTTGCTAAAAGGAAGAAATCAATTAGTAACGGCAGGGCATCATACATCTCTTTCTTCTAGAATAACTAGAATAGTTAACTTCATAAAGGGATGAGATAGTGTGCAACTGTCACTTCTGCCCTGTGAAATGACTGCTCAACTTGATGAAGGCTGAAACTAAGATAAAAGAAGTTATGACATCATACAAAGAAACAAAACTATCATGTTCATTCTCAAAGATTTTCGAAAGATTATTTTGTCTATTATAGCGATGTAAGCACTCGACACAAGGACCTTGAGCAGACGGGTGCCTCTAATAGAATAGAAAAATTATTTTAGAAAAATGGTCAAACAATCTATCAAATAGTTAGAATGTTTAAATTTTTTGATTGTCTGCCAAAAGACAAAGTGTCCTATCATCTGCCTCGTATTAAAATAGCCATACACGTGTAGATACCAGAGTGAGATTTGAAGTAGGTGGTTCTTTATATTGGATTCCGTTGCATTTCTGGCCTTGTTATAATCACCCTAGTGCCTCTAACAAAAATAACAACTCAACTAGAGTCAATGGCATGACACCAAGGGACTTAAACCTTAAAAAAAGGGGGAGTGTCCTTACAGTAGCTCTATGTAGAGTCTTAGGGTTGCTGATCTGGTTACAAGTATGTTCATCAATGATGTCCGCTGCATCAAGTAATTGGACTGGTGGTCTCCATAATTCAGTGTCGGTCCTCTACATAATGGGGCAGCAAACAGTGAACACAAAAAGGTTCCAGTCTCACAGATGTTAGCATGAAGTGATACAAAAGCAATAGATACTTACGAGATTATAGGGGCCATTCATTCTATGATTTCTAGTGTAAACTGCACCTGTTCATTGCATAACAATAGCAAATGGTTAGGAATAGTGGGGTAAGCAGAAGCAAATGAAACAGACATCTTAGTGGAAGCAGCATAACTAATGTAAACGCGTACTACATACATAGGATAAAAGCATCAAGCAAGAAATAACAATTAGTGCCATAGCCTACGCCAAGCCAGAGAGAAATTATAACCGCATCACATATGGGCACTTACTAAAGTAGATAATGGAAACAAATGTGTTAACCTGGCTGACTCATATTTCGCCATGAAATACAAAATCACACTTGAATGCCTTACGGTTAAACACAGTTAATTGCTACATATTTATCTTACCAAACTCCAAGGAGGTATGGTTACCTCGGTCGCGACAGCGTTTAGGAATGATGTGGATCCTGGGTGGTGACGTCGAGGTAGTTGAGGGTGCTGCAGTTGCGGTGCTTGTGGGCAAAGGTGAAGCAGAACAAGGGTTCCTCCGAGCGCTGATCGACATCGGCGAAGAAGCAGATTCCTGGCGATGGGAATGTGTTCGGCGCGCCAGGAGAGTGGGTCGGTGAAGCAGATCTGGTGCAGTGCACGGTGACAACGGTGAATCAGATCTAAGGTGCTGAAGGTAGATCTAGGGTTTTCCGAAGGGCTAGCGCAGCTGGGGGCGAGGATTGTGTGTGGGTGAGGTGCGGGGGGTCGATGGTAGGGGGCGGGGTATAGAGGTACTGAACGGGGAAATTATGATTGGAGCCCCAACGAACCAACTTCACTAGGGGTAGAAGGGGAATCCAAGATGTTTGAAACATTGGATAGCGGGAGATTCTCCCACTCGACTAAATTGATATTTATGTATAGTCCAAGTAGTAATAAATCGGTAAGCCGTACTCCCTAGAATCAAAGGCCGACAGGCACATCAGTGATCATCCATGGCCCATACTGCCTCAGTTCAGAAATTAAGGGCCCATTTGGCCATTTGGCATCTAAATATTGATCATCCATGGCCCAGATTGGCTCGGTTCAGATATTAAGGACGAGTTTGGCATCAAAGTATTTTTAAATTATTTATAAAACATTTTGATTTCTGAATAAACTGAACTATTGAATACCATTTAGTGTTTTCTTCCAACAAATAATAGGGGTTTAAATTGAAGTATTCTACAAAACTATGTTTTTTAAAATAATTGAGAAAGAGGTCAGACCCCTTTTTGAAGAAACTGAGAAGAGAGAAAACTGAAGTATTACTTTGGTAGGCACTAAAATACTATGGCATTGATATATTTCCATATTATATCTATTCATGAACGATGATGCGTATGAAAATATTGTCACCAAGATAGGTAGTGAGCACAAAAATTATGATTAAAGCCCCAACCAACTCGAGTGAATTTGTTTATCCATAGTCCAACTAATAATAGTAGAATGGTAGGCCGGTGGTATGGGGAATCGAGTGTAATAATAAAGCACCCTAAGCTTTAAAAAAATAAAGCGCCCTTTATCGATAACTTTTTAATCACTATGGTTGGCAGTGTTGATACTTCTATTCTAAACAAAAATATGGGAACCCACTATTTCGCTAACGTGAATAATCTAGCCTATTAAGTCATGGGTATGGGCACGAGTAGATAGACCCATATCCTACCCATTTAAACTGATATAGTAGTAAAACTTACCTATAGACTGACAACCTATGGGGCCAAGCAACCTAGGGAAGAGTATGATATTGTGGCTTCTAAACTTCGATATTTTTCATGGGTATGGGCATGGGTAAAGTTTTATACCCACGAGTATGGGTATGAGTAAAATTTTCTACCCATTGACTAAGCGGGAGTGGGTATGATATTTTTCTACCCTACTCACACCCTACCCATTGCCAGCCTTACTTCACGCTCATTCATTGATGCGACCACGTTTTCCTTCAGGTTTTCCGAAAGTTGTTCGGTCACGCTCATTGATACATGCATCCTTATTTTTCCTTGAGATTATCCGAAAGTTGTTCGCTCATGCACATATGGCATCATCGCCAATGTTTTCAAATTATCTCTACTACTATAATGGAGCAGTTTTGAATTAGATCCATATCACCAACCCTGACTATTGGTATGTTAGATCCAATGGTTTAGAGCAGCTGGATTCATGTTGAAGGAGTAGTACCTAGAGCAAACTCCACCATGTTCTAGAACCATCATGTCACCCCCCTTCCCCGCAAAAAAAAGTTCATAGCATAGTAGGTTGTATTCTTAATATGTGGACATAGTTATTATTAATATACTTAATGTATGCCTTTTTCTGATAAGACTATTGGTTAATAACAACTTAATGTTCATTAAGTTACATTTCATACAGTATATACGAGTGTGGCATGTGACTTCTTGCAAATCTTGCCACTATATAATGTACGAGTAACTTTGAACAATGAAAATTGAATCAAGACTAGCAAATCCCAACAATGTTAACTCTTGGATCTTTTTTTTCCATTCTAGCATGTAGAAGATTCTATTGATAGTCCTTAGCACAATGAACTCTATGCAAAAACCACAAAGATTCTAATGACATGTTATACATTTAATTATCTTATCATTCCCAGTATATAGTGTACGAATAACTTTGAACTTTAACCGTTGGATGAAGATTGGAAATCCCAACATTGCTTACTGATGGATTTTCCTTCCACTCTAACATTTAGAAGATTCTATTGATATAGTCTTTTGCACAATGAACGCTATGCATAAACCTCAAAACACACTTTCCATCATTATAGAATCTATATATCATTTCTCTAGAGCATGTCGGGAATTATGTACCTACTAATTGGTTGATTTCTAAATGATACAACTTACAAGAACCAAAAATACACCAGATACTTTATGGATGTGGCTCAAAATTATAATTATTTTTGAGCTGTACCTATTATTAATTTAGATAAAAATTATATTTTAGTACTATATTATATAATTAACTATGAAACATTTCCCCCAAAAAATAAGAAACATTCAATGACTGGTTATGTATTATGTACAACGATTACAGAAAATGTCTGTCGTTTGCACAAAAAAGGTCTATGGTTGTTGTTATGTGCAAAAACCTCCCCAACATGTGGTGGTACTTGCAGTATCCTTACTGCTGATGCTCTCAGGGCGAAGGAGTACCAACCGTTCGATCATGTTTCAACGATGGAAAGAAACTTTTGTAAAAAAACGATTTAAGGGAGTATAAAAAAACGATAGAAGGGAACTGCCAGGCTGCTCCTACGGCACGTGGCAACTCCCGGATGTCTCAAGGAAGCCTTTTTAAGGGGACATCAACAACGACCACCTCTCCCATCCAGGAACGACGCACACAGCGAAGAACTCTCTCTGTCTCTCCCTGTCCCTTTAGGCCGGCCAAGCCACCACACACACAAAAATGCCGCGCAACTGCTCCTATCAGTGCACCTCCATTGACGAGTCCAACGCATGGGCGAACAGGGATATCAGTCCCTACCATGGTGATGGCGAGGAGTCCGTTGACGGGCCATACTATTCCAACACACCGGAAGGTAATTTTTCTGACGAGGACCCTGCTTACCGTCATCTGATGGAGGGTACACCACCGGCAGAGAGCAAGAGGTGGAGGAGGAGGAGGATTCTTGGTCTTTCATCTATGAAGGAGACGTCGTCTTCAAGAAGAGTTCTCTCGATCCATCCTCCATCGGCAAGAAGAAGAGGGAGCATGAGCAGGAGGATCAGGGGTCAGAAGATTTATGGCCATTTCTCGACTTCGTCTCCAAGAAGAGTGCACTCGATCCCGCCTTCATCCATAATGAGAAGAGGAAGGAGAAGCAGGCGGGATGCTTGAAGAAGAAGAAGACAACGAGAGCTGGGGGATGCCACGGGAAGTGGAAGGACGACGCCGGCACGAACGTGAGAGCAGAAGGATGTAGGTCCAAGAAGACGAAGAAGTCTTAGGATTAATTTTTTTAATTTCACCTCTACTTCCTTTCTGTAATAATGTTCGGAGATTGAATATTAGTATTATCAAGTGCAAATTGGAACGGTGTTTGCGATCTAGTACTAGCATAAGTACTCCGTTTGTCATTTCATCTTCCATTGCGACCCAATAAAACCTCTTGTATTACCGAGGAAGGTGAAATTACTTCCTCCCCTTAATTTCTACATGCATTCGAGGAAAGAAGGATGCCAATACAGAGAAACCTACATTAATTACTCACGTGAATTCAGGTAATTAATACTGAAAGGAAGAAGCCTGAGAACCCACATGTATACTTTAATTACCAATATCAATCATTATAAGTGAAATACGGATTAGTAGTATATCAAAGTTCAAGGATAAAAAATAACCTTTGTACAGTCCATGTAAATTATCTCCTTGCGCGGCATTTCCGGGGCATTGATTTGAAATTATTTAATGTCACATTGATTTGAAAACTCAACTGCGCCCAACATGCCACGTGCTGTCCCCTATCCCCTGGCCGTCACCACGACACGTCAAAAAGGTTGTGTCGCAAATTCAAGCAAGCACGAAACATCAGTCTATATATGCCAGAAGAATCTAGCACACACGCAAACATCAGAATCATAGCCCTAGCTAGCCTCGGTCCCATCAATGCTCACCGGCAAGGCACATGTGACTACATCAGCATTAAGGTGCACCTCAAGCTTGTGGATTATCCTCAAGAAATAGAAAATTGATTTTCCCTCTCTCCTCTCTCTTCCATTTTACATTTTGAAAATTGTGACGCTCTTTGTGTTGCTTTTTATAATTTGAAATTTGTGAGGTTGTTTATGAATCCATTTTGCTCTCTAGAATTGTTTTCAAAAAACACGGTCAAATATTGAGGCATGCATATCCTTAGCAAGAAGTTCAATCTTGCCAAACTCTCACTCGTTCTTGAACATTGACTGCCTGGTGGGTCCACTGAACAGATTTTCGCAAGGTGTGAAGTTAATTTCGAAACACAGTCAAAATTTCAAAACAAAGTGAGTCATAGCCTCTTTGATTGTTTTGAAAACACGTCAAATTTCTAGGCATGCATATTCTTAGCAATAAGTTGAATCATTCCAAACTCTCACTCGTTCTCGATACATTGACTGCCTGGTGGATCCAGTGAACAGATTTTCGCAAGGTGTGAAGTTAATTTTGAAACACACACAAAATTTCAAAACGCGGTGAGCCATAGCCACTTTGATTGTTTTCAAAACAAGGTCAAACTTCTAGGCATGCATATTCTTAGCAATAAGTTGAATCATTCCAAACTCTCACTTGTTCTCGAGAAATTGACTGCCTGGTAGGTCCATTGAACAGATTATCGCAAGGTGTGAAGTTAATTTCGAAACACAACCAAAATTTCAAAAAAACGGTGAGTCATAGTCTCTTTGATTGTTTTCAAAACACGGTTAATCTTTTGAGGCATGCATATTCTTAGCAAGAAGTTGAATCTTGCAAACAACTCTTACTCATTCTCGATACATTGACTGCCTGGTGGGTCCATTGAAAAGATTATCGCAAGGGGTGAAGTTAATTTCGAAACACGGAGAGTCATGGTCTCTTTGTTTTTTTTCAAAACATAGTCAAATTTCTAGGCATGCATATTCTGAGCAAGAAGTTGAATCTTGCCAAACTCTCACTCGTTCTTGATACATTGACTGCCTAGTGGGTCCACTGGACAGATTTTTGCAAGATATGAAGTTAATTTCGAAACACAGCCAAAATTTCGAAACACGGTGAGTCATAGCCTCTTTTATTGTTTTCAAAACACGGTCAAATTTTTAGGCATGCATATTCTTAGCAATAAGTTGAATCATTCAAAACTCTCACTCGTTCTCAATACATTGACTCCCTGGTGGGTCCAGTGAACAAATTTTTGCAAGGTGTGAAGTTAATTTCTAAACGCACACAAAATTTCAAAATGCGGTGATTTTCAAAACAAAGTCAAATTTCTAGGCATGCATATTCTTAGTAATAAGTTGAATCATTCCAAACTCTCACTCGTTCTCGATACATTGACTCCCTGGTGGGTCCAGTGAACAGATTTTTGAAAGGTGTGAAGTTCGTTTTGAAACGCACACAAAATTTCAAAACACGGTGAGCCATAGCCACTTTGATTGTTTTCAAAACACGGTCAAATTTCTAGGCATGCATATTCTTAGCAATAAGTTGAATCGTTCCAAACTCTCACTCGTTCTTGATACATTGACTGCCTGGTAGGTCCACTGAATATATTATCGCAAGGTGTGAAGTTAATTTCAATACACAGCCAAACTTTCAAAACATGGTGAGTCATAGTCTCTTTGATTGTTTTCAAGACATGGTCAAACTTTTGAGGCATGCATATTCTTAGCAAGAAGTTGAATCTTGACAAACAACTCTCACTCGTTCTCGATACATTGACTACCTGGTGGGTCCACTGAAAATATTATCGCAAGGTGTGAAGTTAATTTCGAAACATAGCCAAAATTTCGAAACACGATGAGTCATGGCCTCTTTTATTGTTCTCAAAACACAGTCAAATTTCTAGGCATGCATATTCTTAGCAAGAAGTTGAATCTTGGCAAACTCTCACTCGTTCCTGATACATTGACTGCCTAGTGGGTCCACTGGACAGATTTTTGCAAGGTATGAAGTTAATTTCGAAGCACAGCCAAAATTTCGAAACATGGTGAGTCATAGCCTCTTTTATTGTTTTCAAAACACGGTCAAATTTCTAGGCATGCATATTCTTAGCAATAAGTTGAATCATTCCAAACTCTCACTCGTTGTCGATACATTGACTGTCTGGTGGATCCAGTGAATAGATTTTCGCAAGGTGTGAAGTTAATTTCTAAACGCACGTAAAAATTCAAAACGCGGTGAGCCATAACCACTTTGATTGTTTTCTAAACAAAAGTCAAATTTCTAGGCATGCATATTCTTATCAACAAGTTGAATCATTCCAAACTCTCACTCATTCTCGATACATTGACTCCCTGGTGGGTCCAGTGAATAGATTTTTGCAAGGTGTGAAGTTAATTTTGAAATGCACGCAAAATTTCAAAACACGGTGATCCATAGCCCCTTTGATTGTTTTCAAAACATGGTCAAATTTCTAGGCATGCATATTCTTAGCAATAAGTTGAATCATTCCAAACTCTCACTCATTCTCGATACATTGACTGCCTGGTAGGTCCACTGAACAGATTATCACAAGGTGTGAAGTTAATTTCGAAACACAGCCAAACTTTCAAAACACGTCGAGTCATAGTCTCTTTGATTGTTTTCAAAACTTGGTCAAACTTTCAAGGCATGCATATTCTTAGCAAAAAGTTGAATCTTGCCAAACAACTCTCACTCGTTCTTGATACATTGACTACCTGGTGGGTCCACTGAAAATATTATCGCAAGGTGTGAAGTTACTTTGGAAACACAGCCAAAATTTCAAAACACGGTGAGTCATAGTCTCTTTGTTTGTTTTCAAAACACGATCAAATTTCTAGGCATGCATATTCTTAGCAAGAAGTTGAATCTTTCCAAACTCTCACTCGTCTCCATACATTGACTGGCTGGTGGTGGGTCCACTGAACAGATTTTTGCAGGGTGTGAAGTTAATTTCGAAACACGGTCAAAATTTCAAAACACGGTGAGCCATAGTATTTTTGATTATTTTCAAAACATGGTCAAATTTCTAGGCATGCATATTCTTAGAAAGAAGTTGAATCTTCCCAACCTCTCACTCGTTCTTGATACATTGACAACCTGGTGGGTCCACTGAACAAATTTTCGCAAGGTGTGAAGTTAATTTCGAAACACAGCCAAAATTTCGAAACACGGTGAGTCATGGCCTCTTTGATTGTTTCAAAACACAGTCAAATTTCTAGGCATGCATATTCTTAGCAATAAGTTGGATCATTCCAAACTCTCACTCATTCTTGATACATTGACTGCTTGGAGGGTCCAGTGAATAGATTTCACAAGGTGTGGAGTTAATTTCGAAACGCACGCATAATTTCAAAACGCGGTGAGCCATAGCCACTTTGATTGTTTTCAAAACACGGTCAAATTGCTAGGCATGCATATTCTTTGCAATAAGTTGAATCTTTCCAAACTCTCACTCGTTCTCGATACATTGACTATGGCCTGGTGTGTCCAGTGAACAGATTTTCGCAAGGTGTGAAGTTCATTTCGAAATGCATGCAAATTTTCAAAGCGTGGTGAGCCATAGCCACTTTGATTGTTTTCAAAACACGGTCAAATTTCTAGGCATGCATATTCTTAGCAATAAGTTGAATCATTTCAAACTCTCACGCGTTCTCGATAAATTGACTTCCTGGTAGGTCCACTGAACAAATTATGGCAAGGTCTGAAGTTAATTTCGAAACACAGCCAAACTTTCAAAACACGGTGAGTCATAGTCTCTTTGATTGTTTTCAAAACATTGTCAAACTTTCAAGGCATGCATATTCTTATCCAGAAGTTGAATCTTCCCAAACAACTCTCACTCGTTCTCGATACATTGACTGCCTAGTGGGTCCACTGAAAATATTATCGCAAGGTGTGAAGTTAATTTCGAAACACAGCCAAAATTTCAAAACACGATGAGTCATAGTCTATTTGTTTGTTTTCAAAACACGGTCAAATTTCTAGGCATGCATATTCTTAGCAAGAAGTAGAATCTTTCCGAACTCTCACTCGTCTCCATACATTGACTGCCTGGTGGTGGGTCCACTGAACAGATTTTCGCAAGGTGTGAAGTTAATTTCGAAACACAGCCAAAATTTCGAAACACGGCGAGTCATAGCATTTTTGATTGTTTTCAAAACACGGTCAAATTTCTAGGCATGCATATTCTTAGTAATAAGTTGAATCATTCCAAACTCTCACTCATTCTCGATACATTGACTGCCTGGTGGGTCCAGTAAACAGATTTTTGCAAGGTGTGAAGTTAACTTTGAAACACACACAAAATTTCAAAACGCGGTGAGCCATAGTCTCTTTGGTTGTTTTCAAAATACGGTCAAATTTCTAGGCATGCATATTCTTAGCAAGAAGTTGAATCTTTCCAAACTATCACTCCTCTCGATACATTGACTTCTTGGTAGTGGGTCTAGCGAATAGATTTTCGCAAGGTGTGGAGTTAATTTCGAAACGCATGCAAAATTTCAAAACGCGGTGAGCCATAGCCACTTTGATTATTTTCAAAACACGGTCAAATTTCTAGGCATGCATATTCTGAACAATAATTTGAATGTTTCAAAACTCTCACTCGTTGTCGATACATCGACTGCAGCCTGGTGGGTCTAGTGAACAGATTTTTGCAAGGTGTGAAGTTAATTTCGAAACGCACACAAAATTTCAAAACAGGGTGAGCCATAGCCCCTTTGATTGTTTTCAAAACACGGTCAATCTTTTGAGGCATGCATATTCTTAGCAAGAAATTGAATCTTGCCAAACAACTCCTACTCATTCTCGATACATTGACTGCCTGGTGGGTCCACTGAAAAGATTATTGCAAGGGGTGAAGTTAATTTCGAAACACCGCCAAAATTTCAAAACATGGAGAGTCATGGTCTCTTTGTTTGTTTTCAAAACACGGTCAAATTTCTAGGCATGCATATTCTTAGCAAGAAGTTGAATCTTGCCAAACTCTCACTCGTTCTTGATACATTGACTGCCTGGTGGGTCCACTAGACAGATTTTCGCAAGGTATGAAGTTAATTTCCAAACACAGCCAAAATTTCGAAATACGGTGAGTCATAGCCTCTTTTATTGTTTTCAAAACACGATCAAATTTCTAGGCATGCATATTCTAAGCAATAAGTTGAATCATTCCAAACTCTCACTCGTTCTTGATACATTGACTATATGGTGGGTCAAGTGAACAGATTTTCACAAGGTGTGAAGTTAATTTCTAAACGCACAGAAAATTTCAAAACACAGTGAGCCATAACCATTTTGATTGTTTTCAAAACAAAGTCAAATTTCTAGGCATGCATATTCTTAGCAATAAGTTGAATCATTCCAAACTCTCACTCGTTCTCGATACATTGACTCCCTGGTGGGTCCAGTGAACAGATTTTCGCAAGGTGTGAAGTTAATTTTGAAACGCACGCAAAATTTCAAAACACGGTGAGCCATAGCCACTTTGATTGTTTTCAAAACATGGTCAAATTTCTAGGCATGCATATTCTTAGCAATAAGTTGAATCATTCCAAAGTCTCACTCGTTCTTGATACATTGACTTCCTGGTAGGTCCACCGAACAGATTGTCGCAAGGTGTGAAGTTAATTTCGAAACACAGCCAAACTTTCAAAACACGGTGAGTCTTAGTCTCTTTGATGATTTTAAAAACATGGTCAAACTTTCGAGGCATGCATATTCTTAGCAAGAAGTTGAATCTTGCCAAACAACTCTCACTCGTTCTCGATACATTGACTACCTGGTGGGTCCACTGAAAATATTATCGCAATGTGTGAAGTTAATTTCGAAACACAGCCAAAATTTCAAAACATGGTGAATCATAGTCTCTTTGTTTGTTTTCAAAACACGGTCAAATTTCTAGGCATGCATATTCTTAGCAAGAAGTTAATTTCGAAACACACCGAGAAATAGTATACTACTAGTACTATAGTAGAGAGTGCCGAAATGAATTGCCTTGGCTGTGTGGTCACGCAGCAAGGCTTTATCCAATCGCTAGGCATCGGGGACCGCCTGGGACGTCCATTTGAGCACCTGTGTCTCTGGCGTCTTCCTAGAAACCGTGGTATGATGACAGCTGCATCTAAGCAGTACATGACTGCAGTATACTACTGAAGTCTTACTTCATGAATTAGTGAGCATGAGTACTCAAGTACTACTCCGTACTACTAGAACCCTACTGCCACCGCTGCCCGCCGCCCTAGGAGTAGTAAAAATCTGCAAATAGCCACCGCCGCCCACCACCCACCACCCGCAGATGCCTACCTACTGGAGTACTACTAGTAGTAGTATTGTAAAAATAAGACATATGTACTGTATTACTATTGGAGTAATGGTAGTACAACTCGAGTATAAAAAGACATATACTCATTATTACTGGAGTACTAGTTCAAATGTACTAGTACGTACTACTACTAGTATCTCAGATTCAGATTCAGATTCAGATTCAGATCTCAGATTCAGTATCTCAGATCAGATTCAGATTCAGATCTGTGATTCAGATTCAGATCAGATTCAGACTGTCAGATCAGATCAGATTCATCTGTGATCAGATCAGATCCGTGATCCGTATCCGTATCCAGATCCAGATCCGTATCCGTATCCAGATCAGTATCCGCATCCGTATCCGTGTCAGATCGTATCTGTATCCGTCAGATCTGATCAGATCAGTATCAGATGTCAGATCAGACCGTATTCAGATCAGATCAGATCAGATCTGTATCTCAGATGTCAGATTCGTATCTCGACAAGCTTTAACCATAAGAAAGAAATGGAGAAGAGAAACGAGTCTGCCATGCCGAGAAAGAAAGAGCCAGAAGAGACAAGCAGATAGAATAAAATGCAGATGGTGTTGAAGACATGCATGTAGTCCTTGTTCTCTCCCCATCAGCGCTGTACACTTTGCGCCAGGCCCCAGGTTTATCCATCTCTCTCTCTCTCGCTCTCTCTCTCTCTTGGTGTAGACCTTTTCCATTTCCAAAAAAGGCGTAGACCTTCTTACCAGTCAAGCAGGTAGGATATGTTTGTCTGGTACAGTACTGTACATGGTATTAAGTGCCTGATTTACTCTCGCCTATCAACTTTCTGCAGCCTTCGTTCAAAAAAAAGTCAATGCTACATAAAAATTCAGGACTGCGGGCACTACATCGGCGAGCCGAGCTTTTAGGGAACCACTTCAACACTGGGCGCGTTGGTGGATTCCACCAAGAGCTAGTCGACGATGGACAAAGACAAGCTAGCGCCGATAACTGTTCTATGCCCCCATGATGGCTGCCTCACCATGGTCGCCTACCACGAGCTCGATGACCACAAGGCCACGTGCCCGTACAACCCGTGTGGCTGCCCGGAGGTCGGCTGCATATTTACCGCCTCGCCGGTTGAGCTCCTTTTGCACCTCAACGGTGTCCACAAGGTACAAGTGCATAGGCTATCGTACGGCCAACACATGGAGTGTATAGTAACGCTGTCGTTACCATACTTTCCGCCATCCATGGTCATTGTCTACGGTGATGACGGTACCGTGTTCAGCCTCATCATCGGCGAGCTTGGCCAGGCCGCCACCGTTTCCTCGGTGTGCGTCAGGGCGGCCTCGTGCTCGTGGCCTCGGTACAAGGTGAAGCTGTGCGTGACTGGCCCGCAGTCGCCGGCGGACTTCTCGACGGACACCCTTAATGGGGTCATTGAGCTGACGAGCTGCGCGTCGCCCGACAGTGTTGGCCTCGAAGATTTGATGTTCCTCACGGTGTCGCCGCGGTACATTGCCGCGGCTGATGGACAGTACGGGATGACCAAGGTGTTGTCTTTCTGCGTTTCAATCAACAGGATGAATTGATCTTAATCTTTGGCTAAGTGATCCTAATGCGATGGTAATGATGTATTACTAGTTAATTTAGTTGTAGAAAAGTACCACTCGTTTACTAGTTAATGTAGTAGTAGCCGGAGGTAGGGTCTGTTTTGGCACTAGGAAGGGTGTATTTTGGCTGTAAACTGTCTTTGTTGTTAATGTTTTTATTTTGGATTTTAAGTGTTTTCTGAAATTGTTCAACTACTACTCCACGTGCCCACTGCTAGGGGGACTTGGATCAGCATACCCCTGTATCTACCACCCAATATTCATCTAATGGAACAAAGTGATCCAAAGCAAAGTAGAAAAGAAACATCTCACACTTACGCCCTAGTTTTTAACTATGTTTAATTTTTTAGACACTAGACAATAAAAACATTTTGTCAGTCATTAATATTTCAAATACATGCATATATTTATTAAAAAAATACAGACATATAATTTTAACAAATTTGCATAAATTAAATTTCATACTTTTGTCCGCACACTATATATAATAGTGGTAAGATAAGAAAAGAAAGACTATCAATAGTATCTTCTCGATGCTAAAATGGAAATGAAGATCCAACGTCTCACAATGTTGGGTTTCGAGTCTTGATCCAATGGTCAATATTCAAAGTTATTCATACACTATATACAATGCTAAGAAAAAAAATGAGAAACATGTATTTTGATACTTTTGAATACAAAAAAAATGCGCTGGCTTCTTCACAATGTGTATTGGCCTACGGTGTATGAACATTCCTGGTTTTGACCCGAACAGCCAAGGTCATGACCATATCAACATTGTGTATTGGCCACTCGAGAAGGAGCCAAACTATAAAGTTTTCCTAAAAGTAAATGGTGAAATTTAAACGAATTTAAGCTTAGTTGTCAACGGGTATGAACATTCTTGGATTTCAAGCCGAACGACCAAGGTAAGGCCATGTCAACATCATACTTTATGTTGATGATCCCATGTTAGAGAACTTGCATGGCAACAGATCTGGACATGTTTTGAAAACAATTGAAGAGGAAGTAGTACTAAGAGTTTGGCTCAGATTAGGTGATCTCTCGAGAATGAGCCGAATCAAATTTTTTCTTTTAGGGTCCTTTATGCTAAATATATATGGACCTCCATGTAACTTTTACTTTTTTGAGATCCCTGATGTAAAATGTCCTCCGATCGACCGTGTAAAGTTCTAACCCAAAATTAAGTGGTGAAATTTAAATGAATTTAAGCTTAGTTGTCACGAGTATTAACCATTCTTGTATTTCAAGACGAACGACCAAGGTCAAGGCCATATCTACAATATACTTGATGCTGATGATCCCATATCCAAGAATTTGCATGCCGACAAATTTGGCCATATTTTGAAAACAATTGAAGATGAAGTAGTATGAAGAGTACGGCTTGATTAGCTACTCTCTAGAGAAGGAGCTGAACCCGACTGTTTTCCTTGCTAAATTTTAGTGTCCTTTGTGCTAAATGTATGGACCTCGATGTAATTTCCCCCTTTTGTTAGGTCTAAAAGTGTAAGTGGTGAAATTTAGATGATTTTAAGCTTACTTGTCAATAAGTATGAGCTTTCTTGGATTTCAAGCCGAATGACCAAGGTTAAGGCCATATCAACATTATACTTTGTGTTGATGATCCCATGTAAGAGAATTTGCATGGCAACAGATTTGGCCATGTTTTGAAAGCAATCAAAGAGGAAGTAGTATTAAGAGTTTGGCTCAGATCAGCTGATCTCTCGAGAATGAGCCAAACCAGATTGTTTTCTTTCAGGGACCTTTATGCTAAATGTATATGGACCTCGATGTAATTTTTGCTTTTTGAGGTCCGTGATGTAAAATGTACTTCGGTCGACCGTGTAAAGTGCCAAACTAAAAGTATTATGGTGAAATTAAACGAATTTAAGCTTAGTTATCAACGAGAATGAAGCATTATACTTGTGTTTCAAGACGAACCACCAAGGTCAAGTCCATATCTACATCATACTTTATGTTGATGATCCCATATCCACGAATTTGCATGCCGAAAAATTTGGCAATATTTTGAACATAATCAAAGATGAAGTAGTATGAAGAGGAGTATGGTTCGATCAGCTACTCTCCTGAGAAGGAGCCGAACCCGACTATTTTCCTTGCTTAATTTTAGGGCCCTTTGTACTCAATGTATGGACCTCGATGTAATTTCCCCCTTTTAGGTCAAAAAGTGCAAGTGGTGAAATGTAACACCCTCAAATCGGCCTTATGCAAGTTTTAGCGCTTCCCGCCAAACCCGCATAGAAACGATTCAAGGACGCCCACCAGGCACTTGCGTGCGGGTGGAGAACGAAGTAATACTATTACACAACAGTCCTCGATGGGACCCACAGAACAGATATATATATACAAGAGTGACTCCATGAGTCAAGAATACATATATACTATACAAAGATCCAAATCACCTTGAAAACGATAGAGCGTCCGACTACGGACATGATGCAAATGGGTCTAAGAGCCCTGAAGAATAACCAATGGCGTCCATAACCCTGCCTAGGCCAAGCCGGAAGGGTAACCCTGCTAACGACGTCGATCTCAAACCTCCTAAAACAAAAGGGGTGCCGACAAAGGGCAATGGAAAAAGTGGAGCGTCAGTACTGAGGCCAGTACATGGCGAGGCTAGAATTCGGCGGCTCTCGCCTACATAGGTATGGTGGACTGAAGCGGCAGCGAAGCATGTACTAAACAACCTATAGAGACTCGATACATCTGTCGACTATGAGAGAGGGATAAGATAGACCTATTCGGGACCAACCTGATACTAACACCAAACATACCCATCCTGGTATTCCCCCTCAAGACCAAACGAGGAAGTCACACCGAGTAACTCACACAATTGGCAGTTTTATTCATTCTATTATAGTTGCAGCACTTACTAGTCAGATATAGATATCATGAGTCATCCTCAATCATAAGTAGTGGGCAGTTTTAATCACCATTCCGTTATAGTTGAAACATTTACTAGTCAGATATAATTGTCCTGAGGAATCCCAAAACCCAGCAATTGTTGGCACTTTTATCACATTCCATTGGAGTTGCAATACTTACTAGGCAGGTACAGCATGTCACAAAACAACCCCAGATCCACCAGTTGTTGGCATTTTAATATCCATTCCGTGATAGCTGAATCTGATTACTAGTCATATATTAAGTCAAGTTTATAGCACTACTTTAGTTATGCTTGTCTATGATCGAGATACTGTGCTCCAAGTCGTCCATAACCGCGGACATGGCTTTCAGAAAGTTTTACCCTGCAGGGGTGCACAAATAGCAACACACACTTGATCAACCTCGGAAAAACCAACTCAAAACCCAACGAGGCATTCACGACAAAGCGATCACAGGATTCATAAATATAAATGAATCAAGCTACCCGCAACGAAGTTGGCCGGCTCCGAGACGGACCCACGGTTTGCGCCAATGGCTATAAACGACCGGGAACCCGAAAGTGTGACTGGGCTTGTCGATACCGCGAAAACTCTCTGCAATCCTAAACAGTATAGGTGCTCCACGCACAATCTTAAATAAAGTAGTAAAGCATGGCATAGGTACAGGATAGTAATAAAGCCCCAAACTAATTTGTGGCCCCAAGAAATAGAAATGAATCAAGCTCTGGCTCAGGGGGTCCATAAGGCCTCCCGGATGTGGATAGTGCGAAAAATCAAGGAACAGGTATCAAGTACTCGGGGTCCTACGGGACACAAGTGAGCGTGGAAGAACCAAATAACAGCTATTGCCCACCAATGCCTCTGCATTAGTTATATCTAGCATTTTAATAGTTGTATTTAAAGTCATGATCAACTCCACCATAAACATCTGCCAGCATTCCAACAACTGTGGTACTCGACAACACAAGATCGCACCTGAGCAAGCAACTACGACTCGCAAGGCTAGCTATCTACCAAACAACAGGTAATAGGAGGTGTCCAAGGCAATATAGAGGCTGCACGGAATATATCGGGTATGGAACTAAAGCATCGCAATACGGATAGCAATAGATCAACAGGAGGAAATAAAGACTATAAATGCAAAATAGGTAGAAGGGGGAGAGATGCTCGCCTGGGAAACACTGCCGAAGGTTCATATCTGGAGAACTTGTCGATACTCGCATCAACTCATCGGCCTAATCCGCGAAGAAGCAAAGCACTAAAAGAAACACCAGATGCACTATTTAATACTACGGCAAAAGATCCGGCATGATTATGATATGATGCAGATGCGGTGCAATTAGTCAATATTAAGCAGAACCGGGGTCCTGACAATTAATTAATAGGTTCCAGTTATTTAGATACCCAGCAATTTAAATGTTGGATTAGCAAGACAAAACATGGCATCGGTTTGCTACACCAATTTAAATGGAGTCCGGAATAAGACTAGAATAGCCCGCATATAGACTCCATATTTAATTTTTAGGTGAGTCGATAAAATACCCCCAAACCACAAACAGGTATGCATGCATGAACAATTTAATATGCGACAGTTGGTAATGTCATATTATAAAAATAGAGTCTTAGGGTCACACATCTAGGTTCGAAAGATCTTGGGTTCCGGGGGTTCGGGTCTCAGGGTTCGACGGGGACCGGGATCGGAGGTCGAAGGACTTGGTCTGCCGTTGGAGGATCATCGGATTCGCCCTGGTCGGTGTCGATCTTGTCGTTACGAAGAGATTGTCGGGTCCTTGTGTAGGGTCGGTCGTGGCGTTTGGGATGAAGAACTTGTCGTCCTACGATTCCATGTCGACGTGCTTGACGTCCTCGATGGAGAACTCGGTGTTCTGCGACAAAGTACTAGTCGTTCAGGTGGCGATCTTGGCGGTCATTGGGTCCTCGGGCATCAGTGCGGGAAGGAGGTCTTGCGGTTCTCCGTGAAGCAGATCTTGACACTCGGTGTCCGTGTTGGCGAACTTGGTGTTTTCGGGTCCTCGGGAGACCTTGGCGTTCATGTCGACGACCTTGGGGGTTTTGGCTCCAATTGTCGATGTTGGACTCGGGTATCGGCGCAGGTTTCGTCGAGGTGTCTTGGTGGTACTTAAGGTCCCTTGAATCCGCGACGGAGATCTTGTCGGACCGCAAAGAGCTAGAGGTCCGGGGTTCTTGACTTGGCAGGTAGAAGGCAACATAGCCAAAATAGCATCACATATCGGTACAACATCGGGAAGAGCACACAGACATGTGCCACCACGGGTACATCGCTACCTTCAGCTATTGAGAAGGATCTCCCTGTAAGGCAAATAAAACCAGAGGCCAGGGACAGAGGAACCCACGGCGTCACTGCGAGGAGGGTCGCGGCAGAGGCATGGGGCGGCCGGGCGGAGAGGAGCTTGCGGGAGGACGGCTAGGCGACGAGGGAGGCACGAGGAAGGCCGGGTGGCGGCCGGTGATGCATGCTCGTGACGAGGAGCGGGGCTTGAGGCCCAGGGAGGGTGTCGAGACGCTGGCCGGAGGTCAGAGGCCTCGGCGGGAGGGGTGACGCCACGGCGTTGACCGGAAAGGGCGGTGGAGCGGTTCGGTCGGGAGGAAGCAGAGCCGCGGGGCTGGCGGCGACGGAGGAGCGAGGCTCCCGGCGGCGGTGCCATGTGGTCCGGTGAAGGGGGCGAGGTCACCGGCCGGGCGGATGAGGACCAAGACAGCGGAGCTCCTAGCAGGCTCCGGAGAGGCGGCAGCGGGGATAGACGAGGAGGCGAGGATGGGGGGCGAGGGGAGGCGGAGCGCCGGAACAAGGCAGGAGGAGGCGCGGCGAGGTGCTTGGTGGCCGGACGGGAGCTCCAGGCGGTACGACGGCAGCAAGCGGCGAGCTCTTCAGCGGAGGCGCGGGGTAGAGACAAGGGGCGAGGCTGGCGTGGCCTTGACGCGAAGGGAAGGAGAGGGAAACGTGGGGAGGGAGAGGGAACATGCGTCGTGGTGGGGATGTGGGGTAAGTTAGAGGCGAGGGAATCGAGATCGGGGCGCTGGGCGCGTGTCCGTCGCGCACAGAGGGAGAGGCAGGCGCGGGACGCGATGTGGGGTGGGGCCGGGGTGCGTGCTGCGAGCGGCTGTGTGCGTGCCTGTGCGTGGGAGTGCGGCAGGTGGGATGAGGTGGCGGCCGGTGAGTGGTTCGGTGTGCATGGCGTTGGGCGGGAGCGGGAGATGGGCGCGCGCGCGTGCCAGTGCGGCTGGCGGTGGCGGCTGGGAGTGGAGAAAGGGTGGCTGGGTTAGGTAGGATAGGATAGGATTAGTTTTTAGGGTTTGGAGGTGGCCGGACGGGCTTTCGGGCCTGGCGGGCTGCCTCCTAAAAATAATCTAACTTTTTATTTATTTTATAAAAGTCTTTTGTAAACCGTTTTTAGACAAAACAAAAATATCCGAAGAAGCCCGGTTTTAAAATTTTAAAAGAAGACGGGGTTATTTAGAAAACAAAACTAGGCTTTTCGAAAATAGTTTTAGACAAATCCATGCATGATGATGACGATGCTCAAATGCAATGTGACATGATGACATGATCATGCGGTCATGATGATGCAATGCACAAAAATAGCGCGATTTTCTAGTAGTGGTTTAGCGAGATGCCACAATTCGACACCACTAACAAGGGATCTCGCCCTCGAGATCCGCCTCGTGGTACCGGGAAGAAGGTCGGCGATCTGAATCTTCTCGCTTCGTGTAGATGCCCGCGACACCACTAACAAGAGGTCGTTGTCCGTGATCGTCGAGAGAACACTCTAGAAAACAAAGGACGAAGGTAAAGGTATCCAAAAATAAAGACACCTCTAACTTCGACAGAAAGAGAGAACCGATGCATTCTCATCCACTTCAATGTACACGAGCAAATAGAATGAGTAGTCGGCATGGGGGCCAATCCATCACACACCCAAACTATCACTCCGCACAATCAGTAGAACAACGTGCAACCATTCTCGGAATCAGACTGAAGATCTCGACAATCGAGGTTCGGAAACAAAGGAGGAATGCAGACTCTGCATCAGATCTGGCGTAGATGATGTTGTCGCGTTGAAACCACCGGAAGGCACAAGAAGGAATGAAGAGAAGTCCAGCAGATGACGGATTCCTCAGATAGCATGAAGACCGGATGTAGAAGCTCCGTTACCAAAAGAGGAAGCGAAACCCTGAAGGTACGATGGAAACCCAACCACGAGAAATCCTGGACTCGAAGAAAAGATAAGAGAGTAGAATTAAAACACGCAGAGGTAAGAGGAGAACAACAAAGGGGTAAGCAGTAAAATCAGACCTTATCAGAGCTATCCAACCGGTTTTGCAAAATAGTTTGACACGCTACTTCGGTCGTTAGCTAGGTTATCCTACAGGCTGGACTTGCGGGGTATCGTAACTGCTAAGCTCTGATACCACTCTGTAACACCCTCAAACCGGCCCTATGCAAGTTTTAGCGCTTCCCGCCAACCCCGCATAGAAACGATTCAAGGACGCCCACTAGGCACTTGCATGCGGGTGGAGAACAAAGTAATACAATTACACAACAGTCCTCGATGGGACCCACAAAACAGATATATATATATATACAAAAGTGACTCCATGAGTCAAGAATACAGATATACTATAGAAAGATCCAAATCACCTTGAAAACGATAGAGCGTCCGACTACGGACAAGATGCAAATGGGGCTAAGAGCCCTGAAGAATAACCAATGGCGTCCATAACCCTGCCCAGGCCAAGCCGGAAGGGTAACCCTGCTAACGACGTCGATCTCAAACCTGCTAAAACAAAAGGGGTGCCGACAAAGGGCAAAGGAAAAAGAGGAGCGTCAGTACTGAGGCCAGTACACGACGAGGCTAGAATTCGGCAGCTCTCGCCTACATAGGTATGGTGGACTGAAGCGGCATCAAAGCATGCACTAAACAACCAATAGAGACTCGATACATCTGTCGACTATGAGAGAGGGATAAGATAGACCTATTCGGGACCAACCTGATACTAACACCAAACATACCCATCCTGGTATTCCCCCTCGAGACCAAACGAGGAAGTCACACCGAGGAACTCACACAGTTGGCAGTTTTATTCATTCTATTATAGTTGCAGCACTTACTAGTCAGATATAGATATCATGAGTCATCCTCAAGCATAAGTAGTGGGCAGTTTTAATCACCATTCCGTTATAGTTGAAACATTTACTAGTCAGATATAATTGTCCTGAGGAATCCCAAAACCCAGCAATTGTTGGCACTTTTATCACATTCCATTGGAGTTGCAATACTTACTAGGCAGGTAGAGCATGTCACAAAACAACCCCAGATCCACCAGTTGTTGGCATTTTAATATCCATTTCGTGACAGTTGAATCTGATTACTAGTCATATATTAAGTCAAGTTTATAGCACTACTTTAGTTATGCTTGTCTATGATCGAGATACTGTGCTCCAAGTCGTCCATAACCGTGAACACGACTTTCAGAAAGTTTTACCCTGCAGGGGTGCACAAATAGCAACACACACTCGATCAACCTCGGAAAAACCAACTCAAAACCCAACGAGGCATTCACGACAAAGCGATCACAGGATTCATAAATATTTCAGGGGGCCACCCCATTAAGCTACCCGCAACGAAGTTGGCCGGCTCCGAGACGGACCCAAGGTTTGCGCCAATGGCTGTAAACGACCGGGAACCCGAAAGTGTGACTGGGCTTGTCGATACCGCGAAAACACTCCGCAATCCTAAACAGTACAGGTGCTCCACGCACAATCTTAAATAAAGCAGTAAAGCATGTCATCGGTACAGGATAGTAATAAAGCCCCAAACTACTTTGTGGCCCCAAGAAATAGAAATGAATCAAGCTCTGGCTCAGGGGGGTCCATAAGGCCTCCCGGATGTGGATAGTGCGAAAAATCAAGGAACAGGTATCAAGTACTCGGGGTCCTACGGGACACAAGTGAGCGTGGAAGAACCAAATAACAGCTATTGCCCACCGATGCCTCTGCATTAGTTATATCTAGCATTTTAATAGTTGTATTTAAAGTCATGATCAACTCCACCATAAACATCTGCCAGCATTCCAACAACTGTGGTACTCGACAACACAAGATCGCACCTGAGCAAGCAACTACGACTCGCAAGGCCAGCTATCTACCAAACAACAGGTAATAGGAGGTGTCCAAGGCAATACAGAGGCTGCATGGAATATATCGGGTACGGAACTAAAGCATCGCAATACGGATAACAATAGATCAATAGGAGGAAATAAAGACTATAAATGCAAAATAGGTAGAAGGGGGAGAGATGCTTGCCTGGGAAACACTGCCGAAGGTTCATATCCGGAGAACTTGTCGATACTCGCATCAACTCATCGGCCTAATCCGCGAAGAAGCAAAGCACTAAAAGAAACACCGGATGCACTATTTAATACTACGACAGAAGATCCGGCATGATTATGATATGATGCAGATGCGGTGCAATTAGTCAATATTAAGCGGAACCAGGGTCCCGAAAATTAATTAATAGGTTCCAGTTATTTAGATACCCCACAATTTAAATGTTGGATTAGCAAGACAAAACATGGCATCGGTTCGCTACACCAATTTAAATGGAGTCCGGAATAAGACTCGAATAACCCGCATATAGACTCCATATTTAATTTTTAGGTGAGTCGATAAAATACCCGCAAACCACAGATAGGTATGCATGCGTCAACAATTTAATATGCGACAGTTGGTAATGTCATATTATAAAAATAGAGGCTTAGGGTCACACATCTGGGTTCGGAAGATCTTGGGTGCCGGGGGTTCGGGTCTCAGGGTTCGACAGGGACCGGGATCGGAGGTCGAAGGACTTGGTCTGGCATCGGAGGATCATTGGATTCGCCCTGGTCGGTGTCGATCTTGTCGTTACTAAGAGCTTGTCGGGTCCTCGTGTCGGGTCGGTCGTGGTGTTCGGGATGAAGAACTTGTCGTCCTGCGATTCCATGTCAACGTGCTTGACATCCTCGATAGAGAACTCGGTGTTCCGCGACGAAGTGCTAGTCATTCAAGTGGCGATCTTGGCGGTCATCGGGTCCTCGGGCATCGGTGCGGGAAGGAGGTCTTGCGGTTCTCCGTGAAGCAGATCTTGACGCTCGGTGTCCGTGTGGGCGAACTTGGTGTTTTCGGGTCCTCGGGAGACCTTGGCATTCATGTCGACGACCTTGGGGGTTTTGGCTCCAATTGTCGATGTTGGACTCGGGTATCGGCGCAGGTTTCGTCGAGGTGTCTTGGTGGTACTTAGGGTCCCTTGAATCCGCGATGGAGATCTTGTCGGACCGCAAAGAGCTAGAGGTCCGGGGTTCTTGACTTGGCAGGCAGAAGGCAACATAGCCGAAACAGCATGACATATCGGTACAACATCGGGAAGAGCACACAGACATGTGCCACCACGGGTACATCGCTACCTTCAGCTATTGAGAAGGATCTCCCTGTAAGGCAAATAAAACCAGAGGCCGGGGACAGAGGAACCCATGGCGTCACGCGCGAGGAGGGTCGCGGCAGAGGCATGGGGCGGCCGGGCGGAGAGGATCTTGCGGAAGGACGGCTGGGCGACAATGGCGGCGCGAGGAAGGCCGGGTGGCGGCCGGTGATGCGTTCTCGTGACGAGGAGCGGGGCTTGAGGCCCAGGGAGGGCGTCGAGACGCTGGCCGGAGGTCGGAGGGCTGGGCGGGAGGGTGACGCCACAACATTGACTGGAAAGGGCGATGGAGCGGTTCGGTCGGGAGGAAGCGGAGCCGCGGGGCTGGCGACGACGGAGGAGCGAGGCTCCCGGCGGCAGCGCCATGTGGTCCGATGAAGGGGGGCAAGGTCACCGGCCGGACAGACGAGGACCAAGACGGCGGAGCTCCTGGCGGGCTCCGGGGAGGCGGCGGCGGGGATAGACGAGGAGGCGAGGATGGGGGTCGAGGGGAGGCAGAGCGTCGGAACGAGGCAGGAGGAGGCGCGGCGAGGTGCTCGGTGGCCGGACGGGAGCTCGAGGCTGTACAACGGCCGCGAGCGGCGAGCTCGTCAGCGGAGGCACGGGGTAGAGACAAGGGGCGAGGCCAGCGTGGCCTTGACGCGAAGGGGAGGAGAGGGAAACACGGGAAGGGAGAGGAAACAGGTGTCGTGGTAGGGACGTGGGGTAAGTGAGAGGCGAGGGAATCGAGACCGGGACGCTGGGCGCGTGTCCGTCGCGTACAGAGGGAGAGGCATGCGCGCGACACGATGTGGGGTGGGGCCGGGGTGCGTGCTACGAGCGGCTGTGTGCGTGCCTGTGCGTGGGAGTGCGGCAGGTGGGATGAGGTGGCGGCCAGTGAGTGGTTCGGTGTGTGTGGCGTTGGGAGGGAGCGGGCGAGCAGGAGTTGGGCGCGCGCATGCCAGTGCGGCTGGCGGCGGCGGCTGGGAGTGGAGGAAGGGTGGCTGGGTTAGGTAGGGTAGGATAGGATTAGTTTTTAGGGTTTGGAGGTGGCCGGACGGGCTTTCGGGCCTGGCGGGCTGCCTCCTAAAAATAATCTAACTTTTTATTTATTTTATAAAAGTCTTTTGTAAACCGTTTTTAGACAAAACAAAAATATCCGGAGAAGCCCGGTTTTAAAATTTGAAAAGAAGACGGGGATATTTAGAAAACAAAACTAGGCTTTTCGAAAATAGTTTTAGACAAATCCATGCATGATGATGACGATGCTCAAATGCAATGTGGCATGATGACATGAGCAGGCGTTCATGATGATGCAATGCACAAAAACACCGCGATTTTCTAGTAGTGGTTTTAGCGGGATGTCACATGAAATTTAGACGATTTTATGCTTACTTATCAACGAGTATGAACATTATTGGATCTCAAGCCGAACGACCAAGGTCAAGGCCATATCAATATCATACTTTATATGATGATGATCCCATGTCAAAGAATTTGCATGGCAATAGATCTGGCCATGTATTGAAAACAATCGAAGATGAAGTAGTATCAAGAGTTTGGCTCAGATCAACTGATCTCTCGAGAAGGAGCCGAACAAGAAAATTTTCCTTTTAGGGTACTTTATCCTAAATGTATGGACCTCGATGTAATTTTTGCTTTTTCAAGGTCCCTGATGTAAAATGTATTCCGATCGATCGTGTAAAGTTCTAACCTCCTAAAATTAAGTGGTGAAATTTAAACGAATTTAAGCTTAGTTGTCAACAAGTATGAACCATTCTTGTATTTCAAGACAAACGACCAAGTTCAAGGCCATATCTACACCATACTTTATGATGATGATCCCATATCCAAGAATTTGAATGCCGACAAATTTGGACATATTTTGATAACAGCTGAAGATGAAGTAGTATGAAGAGTGTGGCTCGATCAGTTACTCTCTCGAGAAGGAGCCGAACCCGACTGTTTTGCTTGCTTGTTTTTAGGGTTCTTTGTGCTAAATGTATGGACCTCGATGTAAAATTTCCCCTTTTTAGGTACTTGTTGTAAAATGTACTCCCATTGACCGTGTAAAATTCTAACCTAAAAGAAAGTGGTGAAATTTAAACGAATTTCAGCTTATAGTTGTCAACGAGTATGAACATCCTTGGATTTCAAGCCGAACGACCAAAAGGTCAAGGCCATATCTCTACATGAGACTTTATGCTAATGATCCCATATCCAAGAATTTGCATGCCGACAAATTTGGCCATATTTTGAAAACAATAGAAGATGAAGTAGTATGAAGAGTGTGGCTCGATCAGCTAATCTCTCGAGAAGGAGCCGAACCCGACTATTTTCTTTGCTCAATTTTAGGGTCATTTGTGCTAAATGTGTGGACCTCGATGTAATTTTACCTTTTTTAGGTCCTTGATGTACAATGTACTCCCACTGACCGTGTAAAATGCTAATATAAAAGTAAGTGGTGAATTTCAACGAATTTAAGCATAGTTGTCAACGAGTATGAAAAAATCTTGGATTTCAAGCCAAACGACCAAAAGGTCACGGCCATATCTCTACATCAGACTTTATGCTGATGATCCCATATCCAAGAATTTGCATGCCGACAAATTTGGCCATATTTAAAAAAAAATCATAGATAAAGTAGTATGAAGATTGTGGGTCGATCAGCTACTCTCTCGAGAAGGAGCCGAACCCGACTTTTTTCTTTGCTCAATTTCATGGTCATTTGTGCTAAATGTGTGGACCTCAATATAATGTTCCCTTTTTAGGTCCTTGATGTAGAATGTACTCCCAATGACCGTGTAAAATGCTAACCTAAAAGTAAGTGGTGAATTTCAACGAATTTAAGCATAGTTGTCAACGAGTATGATTTTTTTTTGGATTTCAAGCCCAACGACGAAAAGGTCATGGCCATATCTCTACATCAGACTTTATGCTGATGATCCCATATCCAAGAATTTGCATGCCGACAAATTTGGCCCTATTTTGAAAACAATCAAAGATAAAGTAGTATGAAGAGTACGGCTCGATCAACTACTCTCCAGAGAAGGAGCTGAACCCGACTGTTTTCCTTGCTTAATTTTAGTGTCCTTTGTGCTAAATATATGGACCTCGATGTAATTTCCCCCTTTTGTTAGGTCTAAAAGTGTAAGTGGTGAAATTTAGATGATTTTAAGCTTACTTGTCAATAAGTATGAGCATTCTTGGATTTCGAGCCGAATGAGCAAGGTCAAGGCCATATCAACATTATACTTTGTTCTTATGATCCCATGTTAGAGAATTTGCATGGCAATAGATTTGTCCATGTTTTGAAAACAATCGAAGAGGAAGTAGTATTAAGAGTTTGGCTCAGATCAGCTGATCCCTCGAGAATGAGCCAAACCATATTTTTTCTTTTAGGGACATTTATGCTAAATGTATATTGACCTCGATGTAATTTTTGCTTTTTGAGGTCCATGATGTAAAATGTACTTCGGTCGACCGTGTAAAGTTCTAACCTAAAAGTATTGTGGTGAAATTTAAACAAATTTAAGCTTAGTTGTCAATGATTATGAAGCATTATTCTTGTATTTCAAGACGAACCACCAAGGTCAAGGCCATATCTAGATCATACTTTATGTTGATGATCCAATATCCAAGAATTTGCATGCCGACAAATTTGGCAATATTTTGAACATAATCAAAGATGAAGTAGTATGAAGAGGAGTATGGCTCGATCAGCTACTCTCTCGAGAAGGAGCTGGACGCAACTATTTTCGTTGCTTAATTTTAGGACCCTTTGTGCTCAATATATGGACCTCGATATAATTTCCGTCCTTTTAGGTCTAAAAGTGTAAGTGGTGAAATTTAGACGATTTTACACTTACTTATCAATGAGTATGAACATTTTTGGATTTTAAGCCGAATGGCCAAGGTCAAGGCCATATCAACATCATACTTTATATGATGATGATGATCCCATGTCAGAGAATTTGCATGGCAATAGATCTGGCCATGTATTGAAAACAACCAAAGATGAAGTAGTATCAAGAGTTTGGCTCAGATCAACTGATCTCTCAAGAAGGAGCCGAACAAGAAAATTTTCCTTTTAGGGTCCTTTATGCTAATTGTATGGACCTCGATGTAATTTTTGCTTTTTCGAGCTCCCTAATGTAAAATGTACTCCGATCGGTCGTGTCAAGTTCTAACCTCCTAAAATTAAGTGGTGAAATTTAAACGAATTTAAGCTTAGTTGTCAACGAGTATGAACCATTCTTGTATTTAAAGACAAACGACCAAGGTCAAGGCCATATCTACACCATACTTTATGATGATGATCCCATATCCAAGAATTTGCATGCCGACAAATTTGGCCATATTTTGATAACAATTGAAGATGAAGTAGTATGAAGAGTGTGGCTCGATCAGCTACTCTCTCGAGAAGGAGCCAAACCCGACTATTTTGCTTGCTTGTTTTTAGGGTTCTTTGTGCTAAATGTATGGACCTCGATGTAAAATTTCGCCTTTTAGGTCCTTGTTGTAAAATGTACTCCCACAGACCGTGTAAAATTCTAACCTAAAAGTAAGTGGTGAAATTTAAACGAATTTCAGCTTATAGTTTTCAACGAGTATGAACATCCTTGGATTTCAAGCCGAACGACCAAAAGGTAAAGGCCATATCTCTACATAAGACTTTATGCTGATGATCCCACATCCAAGAATTTGCTTGCCGACAAATTTGGCCATATTTTGAAAACAATCGAATATGAAGTAGTATGAAGAGTGTGGCTCGATCAGCTACTCTCTCGAGAAGGAGCCGAACCCGGCTGTTTTCTTTGCTCAATTTTAGGGTCATTTGTGCTAAATGTGCGGACCTCGATGTCATTTTCACTATTTTAGGTCCTTGATGTAGAATGTACTCCCACTGACCGTGTAAAATGCTAACCTAAAAGTAAGTGATGAATTTCAATGAATTTAAGCATAGTTGTCAACGAGTATGAAAAAATCTTGGATTTCAAGCCGAACGACCAAAAGGTCACGGCCATATCTCTACATTAGACTCTATGCTAATGATCCCATATCCAATAATTTGCATGCCGACAAATTTGGCCATATTTTGAAAACAATCGAAGATAAAGTAGTATGAAGAGTGTGGCCCGATCAGCTACTCTCTCGAGAAGGAGCCGGACCCGACTATTTTCTTTGCTCAATTTTAGGGTCATTTGTGCTAAACGTGTGGACCTCGATGTAATTTTCCCTTTCTTTAGGTCCTTGATGTAGAATGTACTACCACTGACCATGTAAAATTCTAACCTAAAAGTAAGTGGTGAAATTCAACGAATTTAAGCATAGTTGTCAACGAGTATGAAAAAATCTTGGATTTCAAGCCGAACGACCAAAAGGTCACGGCGATATCTCTACATCAGACTTTATGCTGATGATCCCATATCCAAGAATTTGCGTGTCGACAAATTTGGCCATATTTTGAAAACAATCGAAGATAAAGTAGTATGAAGAGTGATGTCTACGCACTTCTATTCTTGTAGACAGTAGTTGGGACTCCAAGTGCAGAGGTTTGTAGAACCGCAGCAAGTTTTCCCTTAAGTGGATCACCCAAGGTTTATCGAACTCAGGGAGGAAGTGGTCAAAGGTATCCCTCTCAAGCAACCCTGCAATCAAGATACAAGAAGTCTCTTATGTCCCCAATGATACGTCCATTTTGCATCACTATTCTATGTCTTAATTCACTATTGTTCACTGATATATTTCGTATTGAGAGGTGATACTTATGTTATTTCATCTGTTTTTGCATGGTTGATGACTTTTGGAGCATGGACCGCTGCAGTCAGGATTCTGATGGAAAAGGTGCTATTAGGAGGCAAAATTCACGAAGATCAGAAAATCCGGGAAAATATACAGAAAATCCTATTTTTCCAGAAGACTAAGGATGCCAGAAGAGCAGTGGAAATGGGCCGAGGCCTACACCACCTCTCGGCGGCCCTTAGGCTGCGCCAGGAGGTGGTGTGGCCACCCTGGCCCACTCCAGCCTCTCTCCTCTGGCGTATATCATCCTCCCGAAACCCTAAGACTCCGGGAGCGGCCACAGAAAGATTCCGCCGCCTCTGCGGGGTGGAAAACACCGAGAGAGAAGGATCTCACCGGCAGACAGATTTCTGCCGGGGGAATTCCTTCCCGGAGAGGGGAGATCGTCGCCATTGATACATTGCAAATGTATCTATAATTATTGATGTTCCATGCTTGGTTTTATCTACTTTCTTGTGTTTTGTTCCAACTTTGGAGTACTTTACATATGATTTCTTGGACTAACCTATTAACAAGATGCCACAGTGCCAGTTGCCTGTTTTCTACTGTTTGTGGTTCCAGGAAGTCATAAAATGAATATTCTCGGAATTGGACGGGACAAAATCCAAAGTTACTATTTTCCCGAAAGACTCACGGAGCTAGAAGGAGAGTCGGAGAGGGGCCACAGGTGGCCACACCCCCCTTGGCACGGGCTAGCCCAGGCCGCGCCAGGGCATGGTGTGGGCCCCCTAGCCGGCCACCGACCTTGCCTTTTTCGCCTATATATCTCCCCCGAGGGAAAAACCCTAGATGATCAATCAGAAATCTATGAAAAGTTCCGTTGCGCCGCCGCCACCGAAGGGGAGATTCGGGGGACATAAAGTCTTTGTTCCGGCACCCTGCCGGGACGGGGAAGTGCCCCCGGAACCATCTCCATCGATCTCCACCGCCATCTCCATCACCATTGCTGATTCCCGTGATGAGGAGGGAGTAGTTCTCTCTCGAGGCTAAGGGTTCTACCGGTAGCTATGTGTTCATCTCTCTCTCTATGCATGATCTTATTGAGATCATGAGCTTGTAATCTATAGATCTACCTTGCTACTCAAGTGCTTTAATAGATCTCTGCTCTCCCCATGTGTGTGAAGTTGACAGTGTGCACACCATGGTGGCACTTAGGCTAGAGATTTCAAATACTTATTATGAGTTATATTTGGAGTTGGATCTTTCTATGAAATTGTGGTGTTTGTTGGAACCATCTAGTACTCAAGGTGATAGTGTGGGGTTTTCTAGATGGGAAAGATGAACTTTGAGGTGTGTTGTTATAGCCCTACCATCGATTAGAGTGTCCATCCGGAGAGTAGTTAAGAGTAGTATCATAAAGAGAAGATATTTATATGAGATTGTTCACTAGTGAAAATACGATCCCTAGGCCTTGTTTCTAAGCATTGATACACCGTTTGTTACTAGATCTGTTACATGTTTGCTTGCTTCCATCTTTATTTCAGTTTTACTTTAGTCTTTTCCATGCCATCAAGCTATTCTCTATCACCATTACCACTTATAATTATCCATCCCACTTGTGTTTCACTATCTCTTCACCGAACTAGTGCACCTATACACCTGACAAGTGTATTGGGTGTGTTGGGGACACAAGAGACTTCTTGTATCATGATTGCAGGGTTGCTTGAGAGGGGATACCTTTGACCACTTCCTCCCTGAGTTCGATAAACCTTGGGTGATCCACTTAAGGGAAAACTTGCTGCTATTCTACAAACCTCTGCACTTATAGGCCCAACAATTGTCTACAAGAATAGAAGTGCGTAGACATCAAGCTATTTTCTGGCGCTGTTGCCGGGGAGGTAAGGTAAAAGGTATTCACACCGGAGGATTAAAGAAGAAGAACCTCCCACTGCAAACGCCTATTTTCTGGCGCCGTTGCCGGGGAGGTAAGGTAAAAGGTATTCATATCGGAGGATTAAAGAAGAAGAACCTCCCACGGCAAACGCCTATTTTCTGGCGCCGTTGCCGGGGAGGTAAGGTAAAAGGTACTCACATCCTCCGGTGAGTGCTCAAAGTTATTTCCTTTAGATTCTGCAATTTTGTCGTTTTGTTTCTTGTTTTCACTAGTTAGGCTTAATGGAAAACAACAACAAAATTAGAGAGCTTTATAGTATTTATCTTGAGTTAGGACATGAAGTGTTTGAAGAGAAAATTAAAAAACCTAAGGAACTTTATTTGCATGCTAATAGCAATGTTGTTAGTTTGAATTCTTTGGACACCATTATTACTAATGCTATGGAAAAGTCTAAGGTTGGGGAAGCTAGTTTTTATGAAAATGATCTTTTTAGTACCCCAGCTTTGGAAGGTAGCTATTCTATTGCTTATGATGATACCAAACCTCCAATATATGATGATTACAATGGTGAATATGATATTTTCAGTACACCTACTATCGACGAGAAAATTAATTATGACTACAATATGCCTCCTATATTTGATGATTATGGTGATGAGAATAATAATGATAGCTATTTTGTTGAATTTGCTCCCACTACAATTAATAAGAATGACTATGTTTATGTGGAGAGTAATAATCATTTTATGCATGTGGCTCATGATAAGAATGTTTTATGTGATAGTTATATTGTTAATTTTATTCATGATGCTATTGAAAGTTATTATGAGAGAGGGAAACATGGTTTTATGTATCTCAACAATATTAAGTCTCCCCTCTTTATGTTGAAAATATTGAAGTTGCACTTGTTTTTCTTTCCTATGTTTTTTGCTTTCTGCTTTCATGACTTGTTTCTTTACAAGATTCCTATGCATAGGAAGTGGGTTAGACTTAAATGTGTTTTGAATTTTCTTCTTGATGCTCTCTTTTACTTCAATTCATATTTCTTATGTGAGCATCTTCTCAAACTATCATGCCTAACTTAAAGGCGTTAAATAAAAGTACTTATTGGGAGATAACCCAAAAGTCTTAGATGAGCCTTGGAAGTTATTACTTCAGTAATAAACGCTCTTTATCCTTTTTATTTGCTTTTTTGTGCCAAGAGTAACCTCTAATGAGACAGAAGTAATGATTGGGAAAGTTGCTGTCCTGAAACAGATTTCTGTTCTTCACCGTAAAAATTCGTGTAAAATATCTGTATGTCTTTTTGAGGCGTGAAATATTGTGCTTCTGCCCCAGGTTGTTATATAACTTTCGTTAGTTCAACAGTTTTTGATTTGAGCAACAGAAGGTCTTCGAAAAAAATCGTCTTTACCTGCTGGTCTGTTTTGACAGATTTCTGCCATTTTTTGCATTTGCTTCTTGTTGGTTCCTTTTTGAGTTCTTTTGGGGAACTGAGCTTTTTGAGGGAAATGCTACAGTAGCTAGTGTTCTAATGGAAGTTTATTTGGTGTTAGAACTGAACCTTAAGACTTATTTATCTTGAGTGCACTAATGTTGCTAATAAAGATTGTGTGAAGTTTTGTATGAAGGAAAAATTCCAGGTGTATGGAAGGAATGAGTAATGAGATGAAGGATGGACTAAAGCTCAAGATTGGGGATGCCATGTGTGTCATCCCAAGAAATATCCAAGAAGTACAAGCGTCAAAGCTTGGGGATGCCCAAGGCATCCCCTTCTTCATCAATAAAAATCACAGGTTTCTTCCAAACGCTTCATTTTTATTGTTCCATGCACAGTTGTGTTGTTCTTGGAGCGTCTTATTTTTTGTTTTCATTTTGGTTTTTCGTTTTCTTGGTTTTATTAGTTTTCTGAATAAATTGGTTGGACCCCCTCTTCCATACATTGGTTTGCAAATAGTTTGGTTTGGATCGGAAAAGAGTAGGAAAGTTCATGCTTAAGTGGTAAAGAGAGCTTGTTTTTGACTGTGGCCTATGCTTTGTCATGCCATGCTCGATATTGTTTTGGCTTTATGCTTAGTATTCTTTTCTGTAGCATGACTTGTTATAAACAATTGAGATTGCTTAATGTGCCTTGGATGAATCATGCGTTGTTTTAGCATATTAAAGCATAGTATTGTGGTATTCTCCTTTGATGCTTTATTTGTGTTGACTTGGCACATGCTCACACCATGTTATGACTATCTAAAGTCACCATAGCCATTATGATCCTTTAGTTTTCAACTTGTAGTATCACTTTATGCTTTGATCAATGATATTTTGTCGCTCTGCATGATTATGGCCATTATTGCCTCTTAGTTTGTCGCTCCCAGTCTTTTGCTAGCCTCCACAACCAAGTATGAGTTCCACTCATGCATCCAACTCCCTAAACCAAGTTATTCCAAAGAGTCCACCATACCTACCTACTAGCTTATGCTATTCCAAGTATATTCATGCTTTTGTTTACCTTCCAAATTAAACTTGTTATGAGAAAACTAGTGATTAAAGCTCTCATGAACTTGATGGCACACTTTACTTTTCTTGCCCTTAATAAACTTGAACCATTGTGTCGTCTATGTTGTATATGCCTGCACTTATTTGTTGGGAATTAGCAGAACCATGCTGTCATGGGGAACGCTTTCAACATTGCACTTGGTACTTGTACCTAGTTGATATCATGCTCTTTTGTATATGGATGTCGTCGGTGTGAAATGAAAGGGGAGCTTGTAAGTCCATGGAGTTATGTATATGTGTCAGAGAAACACCGTCATTGGTCTAATCCATTCTTACATGGTGGAAACCTTCTGCTTAACCTTAATGAGTTGTCTATGTTGCATTCTTCTTATTAAAAAAGTTTCCTATATTGAGAAAAAAGAAAAAAGAAAAAAGAGATTATGAAAAGAGGAAAGAGAGAAAAAAGCACCATATTCCCATGGTAAATAAGAAGATTGCTGAGATGCTCGTTATGCCTTGCCTTGTCATTTTGATATGGGGATTCTTCCGTATCATCGAGCAAGGGGTACCCCGTTGGCGGTTCTCTATGATACACATGTACTTACAATTACAAGAACTTACCGGTGACTAAACTTGAGTAGCATGAGGAGCGGCCCTCATATACAAGGGACATGAGATTCCTGACTTATACTTCGTCAAGCATGTACACCATAGTTTGTTCACTTTAACCTTAATCACTTCAAGATGCTTATGATAGGCATTGAGAGCTGAAAGCTATTAAGTACCATAATTTTTGGAAGCTCTTTATGAGACTTGAATCTCTACTTCCTTCTATGAAGGCCTTTCTTTTACTTTTATGTTGAGTCTCCACCTTCTATTTTTATGCACCTACTTTGAGAGCATAGTGGCCATTCTTAGTTCTATGTGCATTGTCCCAAAACTTGTAGATTGGTGCATAACTTTGATATTGCTTGTTTTAAACTATTTGTATCTAGTCACTCTTATTAACTTTGAAGGTGTCCTATGCATTTATGTTTGCTACTCTATAAGGGACAAGTTGAATACCATTATGCTATGTTTTCTTTATGTGAAACAAACAAACGTCTTGCAAAGCATTGTTATTCATGAATCTTTTGTTTGTGTCTTTTCATGTTGCATCATAGTTTCTTTGTCTTATTGCTAGAACTTTGTCTTTCATGTTATGATTGAAGTACTATGATCCTAGCTTTGAATGTTTTACAAACTCTTTGATCAAGTCTTTGATGGTGCATGTCACCTCAAAAATTATTATTTCTTTTTATCACTTACCTACTCGAGGACGAGCAGGAGTTAAGCTTGGGGATGTTGATACATTGCAAATGTATCTATAATTTTTGATGTTCCATACTTGGTTTTATCTACTTTCTTGTGTTTTGTTCCAACTTTGGAGTACTTTTCATATGATTTCTTGGACTAACCTATTAACAAGATGCCACAGTGCCAGTTGCCTGTTTTGTAATGTTTTTGGTTCCAGGAAGTCATAAAATGAATATTCTCGGAATTGGACGGGACAAAATCCAAAGTTACTATTTTCCCGGAAGACTCACGGAGCCAGAAGGAGAGTCGGAGAGGGGCCACAGTGTGGCCACACCCCCCTTGGCACGGACAAGCCTAGGACGTGCCAGGGCATGGTGTGGGCCCCCTGGCCGGCCATCGACCTTGCCTCTTTCGCCTATATATCTCCCCCGAGGCAAAAACCCTAGATGATCAATCAGAAATCCACGAAAAGTTCCACTATGCCGCCGCCACCGAAGGGGAGATTTAGGGGACAGAAAGTCTCTGTTCTGGCATCCTGCCGGGACGGGGAAGTGCCCCCGGAACCATCTCCATCGATCTCCACCACCATCTCCATCACCATTGCTGATTCCCGTGATGAGGAGGGAGTAGTTCTCTCTCGAGGCTAAGGGTTCTGCCGGTAGCTATGTGTTCATCTCTCTCTCTATGCATGATCTTATTGAGATCATGAGCATGTAATCTATAGATCTACCTTGCTACTCAAGTGCTTTAATAGATCTCTGCTCTCCCCATGTGTGTGAAGTTGACAGTGTGCACACCATGGTGGCACTTAGGCTAGAGATTTCAAATACTTGTTATGAGTTATATTTGGAGTTGGATCTTTATATGAAATTGTGGTGTTTGTTGGAACCATCTAGTACTCAAGGTGACAGTGTGGGGTTTTCTAGATGGGAAAGATGAACTTTGAGGTGTGCTGTTATAGCCCTACCATCGATTAGAGTGTCCAACCGGAGAGTAGTTAAGAGTAGTATCATAAAGAGAAGATATTTATATGAGAGTGTTCACTAGTGAAAGTACGATCCCTAGGCCTTGTTTCTAAGCATTGATACACCATTTGTTACTAGATCTATTACATGTTTGCTTGCTTCCATCTTTATTTGATACACCAAGCTATTCTCTATCACCATTACCACTTATAATTATCCATCCCACTTGTGTTTCACTATCTCTTCGCCGAACTAGTGCACCTATACACCTGACAAGTGTATTGGGTGTGTTGGGGACACAAGAGACTTCTTGTATCCAAATTGCAGGGTTGCTTGAGAGGGGATACCTTTGACCACATCCTCCCCGAGTTCGATAAACCTTGGGTGATCCACTTAAGGGAAAACTTGCTGCTGCTCTACAAACCTCTACACTTGGAGGCCCAACAACTGTCTACAAGAATAGAAGTGCGTAGACATCAGCCCATCAAGCTGGACTTCATCGGGATCATCATCATCATCACCACCATCATCATCACCATCAGCACCCTCATCACCATCTCCATATTGCTGTAACAATCGAATTGGATCTTGCATTAGTTCATAGGGGAAACTTTCCCGGTGTTGATTACTCTTTGTAGTTGATGCTATTGAGTGAACCATTGAATTATTGTTTATGTTCAGATTGTTATACATCATTATTCCATCTCTGATCATGATCCATATGATGTCTTGTGAGTAGTTAGTTTTGTTCTTGAGGACATGGGAGAATTCATGTTGTTAGTAGTGGAGTTGTGTTGAGAAAGATTCAATAGTTTGATATTTAAGTTTTGGTGTACTTCTTCTAGTGGTGTCATGTGAATGTCGACTACATGACACTTCACCTATATGGGCCTAGGGGAATGCATTGTGTATTTGGCTACTAATCGTAGGGGTTGCCGGAGTGACATAAACCTGAACCCCCGTTAGGAAACAATTGCACAAGGGACGTAAGGGTCTTAGAGTTTAAACCTGTGGTTAGGTTTCTACCTTAATTACTTTCTTCTACTTACGGATGTTTGCAAGGGGTATAATCACAAGTATGTATTAGTCTTGGATGGGATGGTACATTAGCACAGGTTCACCCACATAACACTTAGCAAGCTAGAGAAGATTAATCAACTATATGAAGCGAAAGCACTTGACAGTCTTCCCATGTGTCCTCGAGAACGTTTGGTCATCTTAAGTAATACAACCGGCTTGTCCTTTGCTGCATAAAGAATTGGGCCACTAACTGCATTTATTCCTACTGTCTTTCATTTACTCGTACTTTGTTTACTTGCTTTATCGAAAACCCCTAAAAATCCGTTTGCTAAGTATTTGCGGAGAATTCCTGATCCATACCACTAGACAGCACCTTCTGCTCCTCGTTGGGTTCGACACTCTTACTTATCGAAAATACTGCGATACACCCCCTATACTTGTGGGTCATCAAGACTATTTTCGGCGCTTGTCTTTGGGGGAGGAATTCACCAGGCCAGGCCTTCTTCATCACCATGCAAGCCTCCGGTGTGATGCGTGAGTAGTTCATCCTTGGACTATGGATCCATGTAGTAGCTAGATGGCTGGTTCTTCTCCTTTGTGCTTTCATGTCTAGATCTTGTGAGCTCTGTTCATGATCAAGATCATGTATTTGTAATTCTGCATGTTGTGTTTGCGGGGATTCGATGGATATTGAGATGCTATTTTAGATTGATTATTGATTCTATCATGTCTTTGTTATTTGTGATATTGCATGCTTTTCGTTGTTAGTAGCTATCTTGGCCAAGTAGATGCTAGCAACTCCAAGAGTTAGTATTTATCCTCGATAGTGGGTTCATGCCTCTGGTAATCCGGGGAAGTGACAGAAATCTCTAAGGTACTAGATGTGTTATTGCTACTAGGGAGAAAACAACAATCCTTTGTTCATAGAACAATCGTATTGTTTACTTTACACGCAGTTAAATAATAATTTGTTGCTTGCAACTTAATACTAGAGGGGGTTCGGATGATAACCTGAAGGTGGATTATTAGTCATAGATGCAGTTGGATGGCGGTCTATGTATAATGTTGTAATGCCCAATCAAGTCTCAAAGGAGTCAAGATGATTAGTATATGCATGTATTTCTTTCTCGATGTTTGTCAATTGCCCCGCTGTAATTTGTTCACCCAGCATGTTATTTATCTTAAGGAGAGCCACCTCTAGTGAACTATGGATCCCGGTCCTTGTCTTTTACATTCAATCTACATTCTTTTACTGTTTTGTGTTTACTTTCTGCAAACTTTTACTTCTTTCCATTCGATACGTTTAATCCTTTGTTTTCCACAAAACATGGTGAGATTGACAACCTCATCGCAAGTTGGGGACAAAGTTCTGTGGTTGTGTTGTGCAGGTCTCCACGTTGCTACTAGCACCAGTAGTGCGCCCTGCCAAAGCTCAGCTAGTAACACCTTTGGGGTGTTTCCTTGCTCCTACTGGTTTGATTAAACCTTGGTTTCATCACTGAGGGAAACTTGCTGCTGTGCTCATCATACCTTCCTCTTGGGGTTCCCAACGACCTCTACATCAACACCACACCAGCACATTTCTGGGCGCCGTGCATTGAGCCATCAAGCATTTTTCTGGCACCGTTGCCGGGGAGTGAAGCGCTATTGGAGAGTGGAACTGGTAAAGGAAACTTCTATTGTGAGTATTGTTTACTTCTGTCAGTTGCTTTATTTTTGTTATGGATAATTCGCTGAGTTTCTTATTTGGTAATGCTACTACCACTGCTAAGGTAGTAGATAAACCACCACCTGCTGAGAATGATGTTTTCAAAATACCTACAAGAATTATTGATCGTGTTATGGATAACTACTATGTTGGAGATGGAACTGTCCATCCCGGTGATCATTTGCTCTTTATACACGAATTATGCGGGTTGTTCAAGTGTGAAGGTATTACAACCGATCAAGTCAAGAAGAAGTTATTCTCATTATCACTAAAAGGAAGAGCTGATGAATGGTATAAGCTTCTAAAGAATGGTCAAGCTCTGGAATGGGAGGAAATAGTGCCTCTCTTTTATTCAAAGTTTTATCCTCCTAGTGAGATTCATAAAGATCGGAATCAAATATACAACTTTTGGCCTCTTGATGGAGAGAGTACAGCTCAAGCTTGGGGGAGATTGAAGTTACTAATGCTCAAATGTCCCATTCATGAGCTCCCCAACAATATTATTATCAATAACTTTTATGCAAGGCTCCCTCTACATGATAAAGATTTATTGGATGCTTCTTGTGCTGGATCATTCACTCGCATGGAAGAAGAAGCTAAATGGGATCTTCTGGACCGTATTCAAGACAATGTTGAAGCTTGGGAGAATGACAAAGGTAGAAAGTCAGGTATAAATTATGATTATGAATGCATTGAATCTTTTATGGGAACTGACGACTTTCAAAATATTAGTAATGTTTATGGTCTTGATTTGCAAGTTATTACGAATTGCTTTAGAGCTTTTGCTTCCTATATCGAAATTCCAAAAAGGGGATGGAATAAATACCATGCACCTTACAAAGATATTGTTGACTATGTTCCTATTTGGAGTGTTTAGTATTGCATTATTGATCCCATCTTACCCGAACCTTATATCGAAAAGATTCCCTTCCCAGAAAAGGTAAAGGACCATCCTATGATAACTAATGTAATCACCAAAAGTGAAAAGAGAACTGTAAAACCTGATGAACAAATAAACGTTGAACCTGTGGTAGCAATTGTGAAAGACCTTGTCACTAAAAACATAGAAGATGGGCACATAGTCTTTTGTGAGGATGCTTCTAATATTGTTTCACATCCTAATAGAACTAAAAAGGCTAGTGTTCCTATGCTTTCTGTTAGAATTGGTGATCATTGCTATTATGGTCTATGTGATATTGGTGCAAGTTCCAGTGCTATTCCTTATGAGCTTTATAGAGAAATTATGCATGAAATCAGTCCTTGCGAGTTGGAAGAGATTGATGTGGTTATTCACCTTGCTAATAAAGAGACCATCTCTCCAATTGGTATTGTACAAGACATGGAAGTTCTTTGTGGTAAGATTAAGTACCCTGCTGATTTTCTAGTACTTGGTTCAGCTGCTAGTAAAACTTATCCTATCATTTTTGGTAGATCTTTCTTGAGTACTTGTGGAGCTATTATTGATTGCAAGGGGGAGAAAATCTTGACTAAGTTTGATGGGGAATCTTATGAGTTTAATTTTTCGAAATTTGCTAAAGAACCTTGCGAAGCGGAAACCCATAATGAGGACTTTAGAGTTGAACAACTTGCTTCTATTTCTCTTGCTGCTAACAATGCTTTGCAGCAATTTATGGAAGATCATGAAAGTGAAATCTTCATGGAAGAAAGGAATGAGATTGACACGATTCTCCATGATCAACCTAAGATGCTTAAGCATGACTTGCCTGTAGAAGACTTGGGTACCACGATGCCACCTAAAAAGGATCCGGTTTTCGATCTAAAACCTCTCCCTGATGATCTTAAATATGCTTATATTGATGATAAAAAGATATATCCTGTTATTATTAGCGCTAAACTTTCAGGAAGGAAGAAGAAAGGTTATTGGAGGTTTTGAGGAAACACCTAGGAGTTATGGGCTATACTCTGGATGATTTAAAAGGGATTTCACCTACTATATGTCAGCATTCTATCAACATAGAACCAGATGCGAAGCCAGTAGTGGAACACCAACAACGTTTAAATCCTAGGATGAAGGAAGTGGTAAGGAATGAGGCATTGAAACTCCTTGATGTTGTTATTATTTACCCTATTGCTGATAGTGAATGGGTTAGTACTGTTCATTGTGTTCCTAAAAAGGGAGGTATTACCGTTGTCCCTAATGATAATGATGAGCTTATTCCTCAAATAATAGTGGTAGGCTATAGGATGTGCATCGATTTTAGGAAAGTTAATAAAGTTACTAAGAAAGATCACTACCCGCTTCCCTTTATTGATCAAATGTTGGAAAGGTTGTCTAAAAAGACCCATTTTTGTTTTCTTGATGGTTACTCTGGTTTCTCTCAAATTGCTGTTAAACAACAAGATCAAGAAAAAACTACTTTTACTTGCCCTTACGGAACTTATGCTTATAGACGTATGCCTTTTGGTTTATGTAATGCTCCTGCTACTTTTCAGAGGTGCATGTATGCTATCTTTCATGGTTTTTGTGAGGAAATTGTCGAAGTGTTCATGGATGACTTTTCTGTCTATGGAACTTCTTTTGATAATTGTCTGCACAACCTTGATAAAGTTTTGCAGAGATGTGAAGAAACTAATATTGTTCTTAATTTGGAGAAATGCCACTTCATGGTTAATGAAGGGATTGTTCTTGGGCATAAAGTGTTTGAAAGAGGCATAGAAGTTGATAGAGCTAAGGTTGAGGCAATTGAGAAGATGCCATGTCCAAGAGACATCAAAGGTATTCGTAGTATCCTTGGTCATGCTGGTTTCTATAGGAGGTTTATTAGAGACTTTTCTAGGATATCAAAACCCCTCACCAATCTTCTTCAAAAAGATGTACCCTTCGTTTTTGATGATGATTGTAAGGAAGCTTTTGAAACTCTTAAGAAGGCTTTAACTACAGCCCCTATTGTTCAACCACCTGATTGGAGTTTACCCTTTGAAATAATGTGTGATGCTAGTGATTTTGCTGTAGGGGCTGTCCTTGGACAACGTATTGATAAAAAGTTAAACGTTATCCATTATGCTAGTAAGACTCTAGACGCTGCTCAAAGGAATTATGCTACTACTGAAAAGGAATTTCTAGCTATTGTTTTTGCTTGTGATAAGTTTAGACCCTATATTGTAGACTCAAAAGTCACCATTCATACTGATCATGCTGCTATTAAATATCTTATGACAAAGAAGGACGCTAAGCCTAGGCTTATTATATGGGTGCTGCTTTTACAAGAGTTTGATCTACATATAGTAGATAGGAAGGGTGCTGAAAACCCTGTAGCTGATAATTTATCTTGTTTGGAAAACATCTCTTTTGACCCTATGCCTGTTAATGATAGTTTCCCAAATGAATAGTTAGCTGCAGTGGGGGTGAGCTCGCGAGGGAGCCCTTGGTACGCTGATTATGCTAACTTTATTGTCTCCAAGTATTTGCCTCCAACTTTTACATCTTAGGAAAGAAGAAAGTTCTTCTATGATTTGAGGCATTATTTTTGGGATGACCCACACTTATACAAAGAAGGAGTGGATGGTATTATGCGAAGATGTGTTCCAGAATATGAACAAAAGGAGATATTGCGTAAATGTCATGGTAGTGCTTATGGAGGACATCATGCAGGAGATAGAACTGCACAAAAGGTGCTACAATCAGGTTTCTACTGGCCTACCATTTTTAAAGATGCAAGAATTTTTTTTTAACTTGTGATGAATGTCGGCGTGTTGGTAATATTTCTAGACGCAATGAAATGCCTATGAACTACTCTTTAGTTATTGAACCTTTTGATTGTTGGGGATTCGACTTTATGGGTCCTTTCCCTCCTTAGAAAGGCTACACTCATATTCTTGTTGCCATTGATTATGTTACTAAGTGGGTAGAAGCCATTCCTACAAAGAGTGCTGACGGGGAGACTTCTCTAAAAATGCTTAAGGATGTTATCTTTCCTAGGTTTGGGGTGCCTAGGTATCTCATGACTGATGGGGGTTCTCATTTCATTCATGGTGGTTTTAGGAAGACCCTTGCTAAATATGATGTTAATCATAGAATTGCTCGAGTTTATCACCCCCAAACTAGCGGGCAAGTAGAGTTATCAAATAGAGAAATTAAATCTATCTTGCAAAAGACTGTTAATAGGTCTAGAAAAAACTGGGCTAAGAAGTTGAATGATGCTTTATGGGCTTATAGAACTGCTTACAAAAATCCTATGGGGATGTCTCCTTATAAAATGGTTTATGGGAAAGCTTGTCACCTACCCTTAGAATTAGAACACAAAGCTTACTGGGCAGTTAAAGAACTAAATAGAGATTGTAAGCTTGCTGGTGAGAAAAGATTATTTGACCAAGTTCTTTAGATGAATGGAGGAGTGAAGCCTATGAAAATGCTAGGCTCTTTAAGGAAAAAGTTAAAAGATGGCATGACAAGCGTATAATCAAGAGAGAATTTCATGTTGGTGAGAAAGTTGTATTGTATAGGTCTCGTCTCAGATTTTTTGCAGGAAAGCTACTATCAAAATGGGAAGGACCTTTCATTATAGAGGAAGTATACTGTTCAGGAGCAATAAAAATTCATTCTTTAAAAGATAATACTACACAAGTAGTGAATGGACAGCGACTCAAACACTATATTGCTGGAGATTCTTACGATGAAGATGTTGATGCCTTTCAAGTTATAACTCCGGATAAATTCATCGAGGACCAAATTCAGAGACCTGCAGAGCCTGTTTTCAAATAGGTAACAATTCTGGTAAGAAAAGTTCTGCGAAAATACAATCCAACTATATTTTTGCAGTTTTTAGTCGATAAGGAAAGTTATGAAGCGAAAAAGGGACGGAACCGGAGCCAGGGTGGCTCACACCACCCTATGGCGCGGGCCCACCCCTGGCCACGCCACCAGGTGGTGAGTCCACCCCGGACTCCACCTCCGACTCGTTTTCTCCCAGTACCTTCCTTTTGATATGAAACTTCGTAATATATAACCCCCTGGATCTTCCGAGGTTCGTATATCGTGTTTTCATCGTGTTTTTGTTTCGATCTATTCTACCAGGTAAAATCCCAAATTCGTATATCCGAGAGAGATTCCTTAGAAGATATCATCAACCCATACATCAGAGAATTGAAGATTCATCCCAAGGAGTTGTTGCTCGAAGGTGGGGAAAGAATAGCAAGAGCTGGAATTCTCAACACGACATGATCATGAGGCGTATTGAGCACAACTCGGAGTTGATTCGTACTCTCACCTTCGAGATTGAGGACTTGGGGAAACTTATCAAAGAGCTCATCGAGAGGATACCACCACCACCAAAGGAGTAATTCGTCATCAGGTTTGGCATACCCTTGGTTTGTTCCAAGCTTGGGGGAGTGCCGCGGTATCATATCACTATCTTCTATCTTTTTACCTTTTTAGTAGAGTCATATCATGAATAGAGGAGTTATTATGTAGTATGGTTTGCATTATGGAAGTGTCCCCTCTCTCGTTAGATATGTATCCCTTGGTGTGAGTTGCCGTTATAGAATATTAATGAGAAGTTCTATCATTTACTCTTTTGCATAGCTTATATTAGTTTTCAATTCGTGGTTATATGATTGCTCTTGTTGTTAGTATTGGTATCACTTTGGGATCATTGAGTTAATTTAGTTGGTTTTGGCAAACCTGGCTTGGTCAGTAGCAACACTATTTTTGAGAGTTGAATGAAAAAGATAGAAGTACTCTAAAGAAAAATAATTTCATCATCTTTCTTTCTTGATTTGCTCATAAGTCTAGTATTCTCTAGTTAAGATCTTTTGTGCTTCCAAGGAAGATTGCATGTTTGCCTTTATCACTTGTATGTTTGTTTGTTTCCTTCAACTCTTGTACTTTCTACCTAGCCTTGCTAGCCAAAAAGCTGTACTGAGAGGGTATTCTTCTCATGCATCCACCTCCTTTAAACCAAAACCTTTGTCATTTGTGTCCACCATACCTACCTAGTAGCATTATTGCTATTCCAAGTAAATTCTTGTTTTATCTACCTCCCAAATTAAACTTGTTATGTGAAAATTAGTGATTAAAGCTCTCACGAACTTGATGGCACACTTTACTTTCTTGCACTTAATAAACTTGAACCATTGTGCTCACCTATGTTGCGTATATGCTTGCACTTTGTAAGTTGTGAATTAGCAGAACCATGCTGTCATGGGGAACGCTTTCAACATTGCACTGGTACTTCGTACCTAGTTGATATCATGTTCTTTTGTCTATGGATGTCGTCGGTGTGAAATGAAAGGGGAGCTTGTAAGTCCATGGAGTTATGCATATGTGTTAGAGAAACGCCTGGGCCGCTGGTCTAATCCATGCTGACATGGTGGAAACCTGTAGCATAACCATAACGAGTATCTATGAAGCATTCTTCTTATAAAAAAGAGATAGAGATTGAGAAAAATAGAAAAGAAAAAAAAGAGATATTATGAAAAGAGGAAAGAGATAAAAAAGCACCATATTCCCATGGTAAATAAGAAGATTGCTGAGATACTTGTTGTCTGCTTGCCTTGTCATTTTGATATGGGGATTCTTCCGTATCATCGGGCAAGGGGTACCCCGTTGGCGGTTCTCTATGATACACATATGCTTACGATGACAAGAACTTACCGGTGACTAAACTTGAGTAGCAGGAGGAGCGGCCCTCGTATTCAAGGGACATGAGATTCTCAACTTACAACTTGTCAATGCATATCCTCATATTTGATCAATTTAACCTTAATCACCTAAAGATGCCTACGATGGGGGAAATGAGAGCTGAAAGCTATTAAGTATCATAATTTTTGGGAGCCCTTTATGAGACTTGTAATCCCTGCTTCCCTTTGTGAAGGGCCTTTCTTTTACTTTGTAGTTGAGTCAGTAAACCTATTCCCTTCTATCTCAGCAAGTATTTTGAGTTGTTGTGTTTCATTCATTCATATGATGATTTATTCAATCATGTTTCTTATGTTCCTTGTTTTGCACATTGCTCTTGTCTTGATGTTTACTACTTTGAAAGCTATCATTGAAAAACCAGCTATTTGTGAACTCCAGCAAATTATCAACTATTCTTCAACCAAGAGATAAGTTTGCCATTACCAATTATGATTCACTTTATGTATCTTTATTGTGTTTCCTTTACCTATTACAAGTTGAGTTATATAATAGTGAGTTGTCTTCTATTATGATCTATGTATTTGATGAATGTGATGCTTCTTATCCGTATTCTTTTATCGACTCTTCACTCCATAAACCTGAGGCCATGTTTATTGAGCTCAGTTTCGCTTGTGGACAAGCGAAGTCTAAGCTTGGGGGGAGTTGATACGTCTATTTTGCATCACTATTCTATGTCTTAAGTCACAATTATTCATTGATATATTTTGTATTGAGAGGTGATACTTATGTTATTTCATCTGTTTTTGCATGGTTGATGACTTTTGGAGCATGGACCGCTGCAGTCAGGATTCTGATGGAAAAGGTGCTATTTGGAGGCAAAATTCGCGAAGATCAGAAAATCCGGGAAAATATACGGAAAATCCTATTTTTCCAGAAGACTAAGGATGCCAAAAGACGGAGTGGAGATGGGCCACAGGGGGCCCACACCACCGGGCGCTGGCAGCCCTAGGTCAAGGCCAGGAGGTGGTGTGGCCACTCTGGCCCACTCCAGCCTCTCCCCTCTAGCGTATATCATCCTACCAAAACCCTAAGACTCGGGGAGGGACCACAGAAAGATTTTGCCGCCTCTACGGGGCGGAAAACACCGAGAGAGAAAGATCTCTCCGATAGATAGATTTCTATCGGGGGAATTCCTTCTCAGAGAGGGAAGATCGTCGCCATCAACACCACCATCAAGCTGGACTTCATCGGGATCATCATCATCATCATCACCACCATCATCATCACCATCAGCACCCTCATCACCATCTCCATATTGCTGTAACAATCGAGTTGGATCTTGCATTAGTTCATAGGGGAAACTTTCCCGGTGTTGATTACTCTTTGTAGTTGATGCTATTGAGTGAACCATTGAATTATTGTTTATGTTCAGATTGTTATACATCATTATTCCATCTCCGATCATGATCCATATGATGTCTTGTGAGTAGTTCGCTTTGTTCTCGAGGACATGGGAGAAGTCTTGTTGTTAGTAGTGGAGTCATAAGCTGAGAAAGATTCAATAGATTGTTATTTAAGTTGTGGTGTATTTTCTAGTGGTGTCATGTGAACGCCGACTACATGACACTTCACCTATATGGGGCCTAGGGGAATGCATTGTGTATTTGGCTACTAATCGTAGGTTGCTGGAGTGACAAACCTGAACCCCCTTAGGAAACCATTGCAACAAGGGACGAAGGGTCTTAGAGTTTAAAATGGTTAGGTTTCTACCTTAATTACTTTCTTATACATTACGGATGTTTGCAAGGGGTTTAATCACAAGTATGTATTAGTCTTGGATGGGGCGGTACATTAGCATGTGTTCACCCACACAACACTTAGCAAGCTAATAGAGAAGATTAATCAACTATATGGAAGCGTAAAGCACTTACGCCTTTCCCATGTGTCCTCGAGAACGCTTTGGTCATCTTATAGAAATACAACCCGGTTGTCCTTGTTGCATAAAGGATTGGGCCACTTGCTGCATTTATTCCACCGCCTTTTGTTTACTCGCATACTTTGTTTACTTGCTTTTATCGAAACCCCTAAAAATCCGCTTGCTAAGTATTTGCAGAGAATTCCTGATCCATACCACTAGCCAAAGACCTTCCGCCTCGTTGGGTCGACACTCTTACTTATCAAAAATAATGATTACACCCCTATCATATACTTGTGGGTCATCATGAAATCCAATATTCCAGATCATCCCATGATAAGAGAGACAACCACCTTCATTTATGCATTTTGTAGATTGATCCATTTCTTGTGAGGTCGCTAGAATCTAGTACATAAGTCACCAACATGAAGGTTGGTCAATTAATAAGAAGATAATGATGTGAACATCTTTGTTCTAGAGATTTGATTTTCTTGCGTAATCTATTTTCCAAAGATGCAAAAGATTGCAGATAGTATGCTAAAGAGCCTCATTATCATTTTAACGAGATCCAACTTCACCTTAGATAGAACTTGTATGGGGAGAAGTGTTCTAGATGGACTAGCATGGTTAGAGCATAGAAATTGTAGACTAATCAATATTCAAGATCTGACTTGGTTTTCCATAGACATATTCTTAATTATCACTCATTAGGAAAATTTAAAATCATGCTATAGTTATCACATAAAGATAAGTTGATAACCTTGTTATATCAAGGTATATCATTATTTCAAACAATCATATAATATTGCTTAAAGCTAAGCCAGATGTTCTAACAAAGGATTGCTGTTTCTTCATAAGAGCAGTAAGATGTATTACATCTCAATATTAGAGATGTGACATTGATACAAGGCAAGTACAACCGAATCTCATTGATACTAGTTTTGTGATCACTACAACTTAAACAAGTTAGATGACTAAAGGGATGCAACCTCAAATATCATAAGAAACAGATAGATTTCCATTGGCAATCTACTATCATTTATATATTTCTTGCAAAACACAACATATACATACAAAAATACTTTGGTAATATGACTTGAAATCACTCATAAAAACCCCAAAAGACATCTACTATCTTCCATATCATCTTTTGGCACATTAGGCCATTATTTATTCATATTTAGATACAGTAGGCTTTTATATGATTTCAGAGGAGATGAAACCTGTGGATTGAATACCATGTGGAGTTAGGTGAAAATTATTTTGCTTTTATAGCCTGCTGAAGCCAATCTGGCTACAGAACTAAACATCCGATGACCAATTCTTGATCAGAGTTTTAAGAACAGAGGGTACAACCCTCGTATGTGGAATAGAGTGCTTGAAGGCTATAACCAGCTCCCAAAGGACACCGCCATGGGGCAAAACGCGTACAACTGAAGCACAGGAATGTTTAATCAAGACTAGTAATCGATGCCAAGACGCTGTGTGGTGCACTTCATTAAATGGTACGTTTTGATTAGGTAGACAGAACCCCAAGAGGAAGGTATGATGAGCACAGCAGCAAGTTTCCTCAGCTATGAAACCAAGGTTTAATCAAACCAAGAGGGAGCAAGGAAACACCCCAAAGGTGTTACTAGTGAAGCTTCAGGCTCACTACCGGTGCTAGTAGCAACGTGGAGAACTGCACAACACAACCACAAAACTTTGTCCCCAACTTGCGATGAGGTTGTCAATCTCACCGTGTTTTGCGGAAAACAAAGGATTAAACATTTCGAATGGAAAGAAGTAAAAGTTTGCAGAAAGTAAACACAAAGAAGTAAACAGTTTATAGATTGTATGTAAAGAAAAGGACCGGGATCCATAGTTCACTAGAGGTGGCTCTCCTTATATAGATAACATGCTGGGTGAACAAATTACAGCGGGGCAATTGACAACACCGAGAAAGCAATACATGCATATACTAATCATCTTGACTCCTTTGGAACTTGATTGGGCAGTACAACATTATACATAGACCGCCATCCAACTACATCTATGACTAATAATCCACCTTCAGGTTATCATCCAACCCTCCAAAGATTAAGTTGCAAGCAACAGATTATTGCTTTACGAATCGGTAAAGTAAACAATACGATTGTTCTATGAACAAAGGATTGTTGTTTTCTCCCTAGTGGCAACAACACATCTAGTACCTTAGAGATTTCTGTCACTTCCCCAGATTACCAGAGGCATGAACCCACTATCGAGCATAAATACTAACTCTTGGAGTTGCTAGCATCTACTCTGCCAAGATAGCTACTAACAACGGAAAGCATGCAAGATCAGAAATAACAAAGACATGATAGAATCAATAATCAATCTGAAATAGCATCTCAATATCCATCAGATCCCCGCAAACACAACATGTAGAATTACAAATAGATGATCTTGATCATGAACGGAGCTCACAAGATCTAAACATGAAAGCACAAAGGAGGAGAACCAGCCATCTAGCTACTACATGGATCCGTAGTCCAAGGATGAACTACTCACGCATCACACCGGAGGCTTGCATGGTGATGAAGAAGGCCTGTGGTGAATTCTCCGGCAGGGTGCCGGGAAGAGCTTCAGATCCCTCCCGATCTAGGGATGGAGATGACGGTGGCTACAAACTCTTTCGTGGATTTTTGATCGGGTCCTTAGGGTTTACGTCCCGATGGCAATATATAGTCAAAAGGGGAGGCCGAGGTGCCGAGCGCCACACCACCGGCAAGCCGGGCCTGGCCGCTGCCAGGTGTGGTGGCCCCTGCCCTTCTCCGCCTTGTATTCTCGCACTTGATCCTTCCGAAAAATAGGCACTTTGGCTTTTGTCCCGTCTAATTCCGAGAATATTCATTTTCTGAATTTCCGAACCAAAACAGCAGAAAACGGGCACCGTAATCGTGGTTCTTGTTAATAGGTTAGTCGAAGAAATCATATGAAAAGTACTCCAAAGTTGGAACAAAAGACAAGAAAGTGGATAAAACCAAGCATGTAACATCAAAAAATATAGATACATTTTCAATGTATCAACATCCCCAAGCTTAACTCCTGCTCATCCTCGAGTAGGTAAGTGATAAAAAGAAAGAATAATTTTTGAGGTGACATGCACCATCAAAGACTTGATCAAAGTATTTGCAAAACATTCAAAGATGGGATCATAGTACTTCAATCATAACATGAAAGACAAAGTTCTAGCAATAAGCAAAGAAACTAAGATGCAACACGAAAAGGCACTAACAAAAGATTCATGAATAAAATGCTTTGCAAGACGTTTGTTTGTTTCACATAAATAAAGCATGGCATAATAGTATTCAACTTGTCCCTCAATAGAGTAGCAAATATAAATGCATAGGACACCTTCAAAGTTCATAAGAGTGACTAGATACAATAGTTTAAAACAAGCAATATCAAGTTATGCATCAATCAACAAGTCTTGGGACAATGCACATAGAACTAAGAATGGCCACTATGCTCTCAAAGTAGGTGCATAAAGGTAGAAGGTGGAGACTCAATATAATGGTGGAAGAAAGGCCTTTGTAAAAGGAAGTAGGGATTCAAGTCTCATAAAGAGCTTCCAAAAATTATGGTACTTATAGCTTTCAGCTCTCATTTCCCCTATCATAAGCATCTTGAAGTGATTAAGGTTAAAGTGAACAAACTATGGTGTACATGCTTGAAGAAGTATAAGTCAGAAATCTCATGTCCCTTGTATACGAGGGCCGCTCCTCATGCTACTCAAGTTTAGTCGTCGGTAAGTTCTTGTCATTGTAAGTACATGTGTATCATTGAGAACCGCTTAACGGTACCCCTTGCGATGATACTAAGAATCCCCATATCAAAATGACAAGGCAAGGCATAACGAGCATCTCAGCATTCTTCTTATTTACCATGGGAATATGGTGCTTTTTCTCTTTCCTCTTTTCATAGTATCTCTTTTTTTCTCTTTTTCTCAATATAGGACTCTTTTTATAAGAAGAATGCTTCATAGATAGCTCATTATGGTTACGCTGCAGGTTTCCACCATGTCAAGATGGATTAGACCAGCGCCCAGCGTTTCTCTAACACATATACATAACTCCATGGACTTACAAGCTCCCTTTCATTTCACACCATTTACATCCATATACAAAAGAGCATGATATCAACTAGGTACAAGTACCAAGTGCAATGTTGAAAGCGCTCCCATGAAAGCATGATTCTGCTAATTCCCAACAAATAAGTGCAAGCATATACAACATAGACGCATACAATGGTTCAAGTTTATTAAGGGCAAGTAAAGTAAAGTGTGCCATCAAGTTCGTGAGAGCTTTAATCACTAGTTTTCTCATAACAAGTTTAATTTGGAAGGTAAACAAAAGCATGAATATACTTGGAATAGCATAAGCTAGTAGGAGGTATGGTGGACTCTTTGGAATAACTTGGTTTAGGGAGTTGGATGCATGAGTGGAACTCATACTTGGTTGTGGAGGCTAGCAAAAGACTGGGAGCGACAAACTAAGAGAGCAATAATGGCCATAATCATGCAGAGCGACAAAACATCATTGATCAAAGCATAAAGTGATACTACAAGTTGAAAACTAAAGGATCATAAAGGCTATGGTGACTTGAGACAGTCATAACATGGTGTGAGCATGTGCGAAGTCAACCCAAATAAAGCATCAAAGGAGAATACCACTATACTATGCTTTAATATGCTAAAACAACGCATGATTCATCCAAGGCACATTAAGCAATCTCAATTGTTTATAACAATTCATGCTACAAGAAAGAATACTAAGCATAAATCTAAAACAATATCAAGCATGGCATGACAAAGCATAGGCCACAGTCAAAAACGAGCCCTTTTTACCACATAAGCATGAACTTTCCTACTCTTTTCCAAACCAAACCAAACCATTTGCAAACCAATGTACGAAAGAGGGGTCCAACCAATTTATTCAGAAAACTAAGAAAACCAAGCAAACTAAAAACCAAAATGAAAACGAAAAAGAAGACGCTCCAAGAACAACACAACTGTGCATGAAACAATAAAAATGAAGCATTTGGAAGAAACCTAGAATTTTTATTGATGAAGAAGGGGATGCCTTGGGCATCCCCAAGCTTTGACGCTTGTACTTCTTGGATATTTCTTGGGGTGACATGCGTGGCATCCCCAAGCTTGAGCTTTAGTCCATCCTTCATCTCATTACTCATTCCTTCCATACACCTGAAATTTTTCCTTCATACAAAACTTCACACAATCTCATTAGCAACATTAGTGCACTTAAGATAAATAAGTCTTAAGGTTCAGTTCTAACACCAAATAAACTTCCATTAGAACACTAGCTACTGTAGTACTTCCCTCAAAAAGCTCAATTCCCCAAAAGAACTCAAAAAGGAACCCACAAGAAGCAAATGTAGAAAATGGCAGAAATCTGTCAAAACAGACCAGCAGGTAAAGACGAATTTTTTCGAAGACCTTATTTTGCTCAAATAAAAAGGTGTTGAACTAACGAAAGTTATATAACAACCTGGGGCAGAAGCACAGAAACTTACAGATCAATCCGACGTACAGAGCTCTCTCACGAATTTTTACGGTGAAGCACAAAAATCTGTTTCGGGACAGCAACTTTCCCAATCATTACTTCACTATCATTAGAGGTTACTCTTGGCACAAAAAGCAAATAAAAAGGATAAGGAGAGTTTATTACTGAGGTAATAACTTCCAATACTCATCTAAAACTTTTGGGTTATCTCCCATAAGTACTTTTCTTTAACGCCTTTAAGTTAGGCATAAGAAGCAAAGAAAGAATAAAGTGTTCTCAAATGAAGAAGCATTAAGACCAAATTTTGTTTTCATAGGAGAATCAAAAGAAATCGTTCTCTTTTTTTAGGGAAGTGTTCTATACCTTTCTTGAGTGGGAGTTGATATTTAATGGTGCCTTATTTCATATCAATGACGGCACCAACAGTTCTAAAAAAGGTCTTCCCAAAGTAATAGGAGAAGAAGCATTGTATTCAACATCTAAAACATAGAAATCATAAGGGACATAGGCATCGTTAACGATAATAAGAACATCATTAATACTCCCCATGAGTTTCTTTTTAGCATTATCATCAAGTGGGACATTCAAATAACAATCTTCAAGAGGAGGCAAATCAAGCATATCATAAATCCTTCTAGGCATAATAGAAACACTACTATCAAGTTCACATAAAGCTTTGAAATCAAAGTCATTCACTTTCATATTAATGATGGGTTCCCAACCATCCTCTTGTTTTATAGGAATAGAAGCTTTATGTTTCATCTTTTCTTCCTTAATCTTTATGAGAGCATCGGTAATGTGTTTTGTAAAGGCCATGTTCATAGCACTAGCATTAGGACTTTTAGAAAGCTTTTGTAGGAACTTAATAACTTCAGAGATATTGCAACCATCAAGATCAAAATCAACATTATCATCCAAAGTAGTAGAACTATTACTAGCCTCAACACTAGAGGTGGTGATAGTAGAAACATTAATGTTTCTAGCAATTTCATTTTCTCTTTCCCACTTAGCATGTAATTCAGCTAATAGTCTAACATTTTCATCAATTCTTACTTGTATAGAATTAGTAGCTACAAAGGGATTATCATTAGTTTCAGGTTTAGTAGCTATTTTAATCAAAGAAGATTGAGCTTCAGCCAAAGATGCTATATTTCTTTCAGCATTAGAGAGTTTTTCCTTAATAGTTTTATTGAAACCAGTTTGTTTACTAATAAACTCTTTAAGCATAACTTCAAGTTCAGAGGGAGCACTCTTATTACTGTTGTAAGAATTTCCATAAGCATTACCATTGTTGGGAGGATATGGCTTATAATTGTTGTTACCAAAATTGTTCCTATAAGCATTATTACCGTAAGCATTGTTGCCAAAGTTGTTATTTCTTATGAAGTTCACATCAACTTGCTCTTCTTGAGCAACCAAAGAGGCTAAAGGAATATTATTTGGATCAATATGGGATTTCCCATTAACAAGCATAGACATAATAATATCAATCTTATCACTCAAGGAGGAGGTTTCCTCAACAGAATTTACCTTCCTACCTTGTGGAGCTCTCTCAGTATGCCATTCAGAATAATTAACCATCATATTGTCCAGAAGTTTTGTGGCAGCACCCAAAGTGATGGTCATAAAGGTACCTCCAGCAGCAGAATCCAATAGGTTCCTTGAAGAATAGTTCAATCTGCATAAAAAGTTTGGATGATCATCCAAGCAGTCAGTCCATGAGTGGGACAATTCTTTACCAAAGATTTCATTCTTTCCCAAGCTTGAGCAACATGCTCATTATCAAGTTGTTTAAACTTCATTATTTCACTTCTCATGGATATAATCTTAGCAGGAGGATAGTATTTTCCAATGAAAGCATCTTTGCACTTAGTCCAAGAATCAATACTATTCCTAGTTAAGGAATTCAAGCACTCTTTAGCTTTTCCTCTCAAAGAGAAAGGAAACAATTTCAGCTTAATAATATCACCATCTATATCCCTATGCTTTTGCATCTCACAAAGTTCAACAAAGTTATTTAGATGGGAAGCAGTATCTTCATTACCAATACCAAAAAATTGTTCTCTCATAACAAGATTGAGCAAAGCAGGTTTTATCTCAAAGAAAGTATTTTCAGCCACAGGTGGAGCAATAGGTGTGCTCATAAAATCAATGTTGTTGGTGCTAGTGAAGTCACACAACTTAGTGTTTTCAAGGGTAGTCATTTTTTTTGGGTTTTCAAATAAGAAAACAAACTTGTAAAACTAATTTTTTGTGTTTTTTGAAGAACAAAACAAGCAAACAAAGAAAAAAGAAACTAAGCAAAACAAAAACAACAAAGTAAAGAGATTGGTTATGAGGGACTCCCCTTGTGAAGATGTCCTTGACTCCCCGGCAACGGCGCCAAAAAAGATCTTGATGTGCCTGCTGCTCGACGAGAGCCTGTTGGGAACCCCAAGAGGAAGGTATGATGAGCACAACAGCAAGTTTTCCCTTAGTTATGAAACCAACATTTAATCGAACCAGTAGGAGCAAGGAAACACCCGAAAGGTGTTACTAGCTGAGCTTTGGAAGGGCACACTACCGGTGCTAGTAGCAACGTGGAGACCTGCACAACACAACCACAGAACTTTGTCCCCAACTTGCGATGAGGTTGTTAATCTCACCGTGTTTTGCGGAAAACAAAGGATTAAACGTATCAAATGGAAAGAAGTAAAAGTTTGCAGAAAGTAAACACAAAGAAGTAAACAGTTGTAGATTGTATGCAAAGAGAAAGGACCGAGATCCATAGTTCACTAGAGGTGGCTCTCCTTAGATAAATAACATGTTGGGTGAACAAATTACAGCGGGGCAATTGACAAACACCGAGAAAGCAATACATGCATATACTAAACATCTTGACTCCTTTGAGACTTGATTGGGCATTACAACATAATACATAGACCGCCATCCAACTGCATCTATGACTAATAATCCACCTTCAGGTTATCATCCGAACCCCCTCCAGTATTAAGTTGCAAGCAACAAATTATTGCTTTACGAACTGCGTGTAAAGTAAACAATACAATTGTTCTATGAACAAAGGATTGTTGTTTTATCCCTAGTAGCAACAACACATCTAGTACCTTAGAGATTTCTGTCACTTCCCCAGATTACCAGAGGCATGAACCCACTATCGAGCATAAATACTAACTCTTGGAGTTGCTAGCATCTACTTGGCCAAGATAGCTACTAACAACGAAAAGCATGCAAGATCACAAATAACAAACACATGATAGAATCAATAATCAATCTAAAATAGCATCTCAATATCCATCGGATCCCCACAAACACAACATGTATGAATTACAAATAGATGATCTTGATCATGAACAGAGCTCACAAGATCTAAACATGAAAGCACAAAGGAGAACCAGCCATCTAGCTACTACATGGATCCGTAGTCCAAGGATGAACTACTCACGCATCATACCGGAGGCTTGCATGGTGATAAAGAAGGCCTCCAGGGTGAATTCCCTCTCCGGAGGTGCCGGAAGAGCTTCAGATCCTCCCGATCTAGGGATGGAGATGACGGCTGACTCTGCACTCTTTCGTGGATTTTTGATCGGGTACTTAGGGTTTTCGTCCCGAGGGAAATATATAGGTGGAAGGAGAGGCCGAGGGGGTGCCTGGAGCGGCCACACCACCCGTGCATTGAGCCATCATGAACCATTGAATTATTGTTTATTTTCAGATTGTTATACATCATTATTCCATCTCCGATCATGATCCATATGATGTCTTGTGAGTAGTTAGTTTTGTTCTTGAGGACATGGGAGAAGTCATGTTGTTAGTAGTGGAGTTGTGTTGAGAAAGATTCAATAGTTTGATATTTAAGTTATGGTGTACTTCTTCTAGTGGTGTCATGTGAACGTCGACTACATGACACTTCACCTATATGGGCCTAGGGGAATACATTGTGTATTTGGCTACTAATAGTTGGGGTTGCCAGAGTGACAGAAACCTGAACCCCCATTAGGAAACCATTGCACAAGGGACGTAAGGGTCTTAGAGTTTAAAGCTGTGGTTAGGTTTCTACCTTAATTACTTTCTCGTACTTACGGATGTTTGCAACGGGTATAATCACAAGTATGTATTAGTCTTGGATGGGGCGGTACATTAGCACAGGTTCACCCACACAACACTTAGCAAGCTAGAGAAGATTAATCAACTATATGAAGCGAAAGCACTTGACAGTCTTCCCATGAGTCCACGAGAACGTTTGGTCATCTTAAGTAATACAACCGGCTTGTCCTTTGCTGCATAAAGGATTGGGCCACTTGCTGCATTTATTCCTACTGCCTTTCATTTACTCGTACTTAGTTTACTTGCTTTATCGAAAACCCCTAAAAATCCGTTTTCTAAGTATTTGTAGAGAATTCCTGATCCATACCACTAGCCAGCACCTTCTGCTCCTCGTTGGGTTCGACACTCTTATCAAAAATACTGCGATACACCCCCTATACTTGTGGGTCATCACCCAACACACCCAATACACTTGTCAGGTGTATAGGTGCACTAGTTCGACGAAGAGATAGTGAAATACAAGTGGTATAGATAATTATAAGTGGTAACGGTGATAGAAAATAACTTGATGGCGTGGAAGAGACTAAAGGCAAACTGAAATAAAGATGGGAGCAAGCAAATATGTAACAGATCTAGTAGAAAACGGTGTTTCAATGCTTAGAAACAAGGCCTAGGGATCATACTTTCACTAGTAAACACTCTCATATAAACATATTCTCTTTATGATACTACTCTTAACTACTCTCCGGTTGGACACTCTAATCGATGGTAGGGCTATAACAACACACCTCAAGTTCATCTTTCCCATCAAGAAAATCCCACACTGTCACCTTGAGCACTAGATGGTTCCAACAAACACCACAATTTCATAGAGACATCCAACTCCAAATATAACTCATAACAAGTATTTGTAATCTCTAGCCTAAGTGCCACCATGGTGTGCACGCTGTCACTTTCACACACATGGGGAGAGCAGAGATCTATTAAAGCACTTGAGTAGCAAGGTAGATATATAGATTACAAGCTCATGATCACAATATGATCATGCATAGAGAGAGAGATGAACACATAGCTACCGCTAGAATCCTTAGCCTCGAGAGAGAACTACTCCATCCTCATCATGGGAGTCAGCAACGGCAATGGAGATGGCAGTGGAAGTAATGGAGATGGCGGTGAAGAGGCGGCGGCAGCAGCACAGGCGGCGGCGCGGAGGACTCCTTCCCCGCCGCCGGTATCACAGGGGAGCACCGCCCCTTAGCACCCTTCCTTCATGGATTCTTGGGAACCCTTCCCCATGGAGATGGGATCCATGGGGGAGGCAAAAACGTGGCTTTGGTGGCTGCAAATTCGTGGGTAGAGGTGTCTTCCACGAATTAGGTTTCCTTCCTTTATATAGCTTCTCGGATTTCCGTCATCCCATATTGGGCTGCAGTAAATCGGGTATATTGGGCCCATCCGGACTCGCAATCAGCTAAATTTTATGTCCAGAACGTGTGTCATGAAATTTCCAACAACTTTGTAGTTGAAGAGTTTTCCGTTTGACGCCGTCTTCGACTCGAAACGTGACCATCGTCAAAAAGAGTTCTGAGACAGATTTCTGGAAAATCCCAATTTGACTCCAACAAGGTTTCCACTTGTATTCTTGGTAATTCCTACACATCAAAGTGTAAAACAATAACATTGTGCAATTTTGCAACTATTAGTAGGTTAGTCCAAATAAATCATAAACTTTATATAAAAAGGAGTATCAAAAGCATATTATTAGCATAAAACCATCAAGAAATATAGATACGTTATGGACGTATCAACATCCCCAAGCTTAGTTCCTGCTCGTCCTCAAGTAGGTAAACGATAAAACAATATAATTTTTGAGGTGACACGTAGCCAAAACAATCTTGATCATCATTATTGTAAAAGCATTGATAGCTGGGATCAAGGTACTCTAAACATGAACATGAAATATAGAGTTCTAACAATAAGACATAGCTACTATGTTGTAGAATGAAAAGGTACAAACAAAAGATCATGAATAACAATGCTTGAAAAACATTTCTTTGTTTCACATATAGAAAACATAGCATAGTGGCATTCAGCTTGTCCCTCATTATGTAGAAAACATAAATGCATAGGACACCACTAGTAGAAACCGGGCAATTTGCCCCGGTTCGTAAGGGCCTTTAGCCCCGGATTTCGAACCGGGGCTGCGAAAGCGGGACTAAAGGTCCAAGCTTTAGCCCCGTTCAGTTACGAACCGGGGCTAGAGGTCCAACCACATGGCCGGCTAGGCGTGCTAGGCGGCAGGACATTTAGCCCCGGGTCGTGTTACGACCCGGGACTAAAGGTTCCCTGCCGCGGCAGCATTTTGTGCCATTTGGCTGCCGCGGCAGGGGATGGGGTTTTAGGGTTTTGTGTTTTTTTTCATTTTGTGTTTTGTGTTCAATTATTTTTCATTCTGTGTTTTCATTAGAAACAAGTTTTCGTATACATACAGAACGCTACTACACAGTACTTGGCCACATTGACGCAATATATAATATAATTACTCTTACAAGCATATATATATGGAGTCCCAACAAGGTCCAGAGCATGTCTATTTGATTACATGGAGATCATTACATGGATGCTTTAGGGTCTACTTATACAGTATTCTCCCTGTGGGTCTATGACCTCGTCGAGAAAAAATGTAGCAAATTCCTCTTGGATTGCTATTAGGCGGTCCTCTGGTAGGAGCTTGTCCCGCATCGCGTCCAACTATGTAAAAAGGAGATCGTATGGATTAGACTCAACACGATTTTTTGTAATAAAAATAAAGGGTGAATATATTGTTTACTTACTCGAACATTTTCCGAGGGCTTCTCAATACTGATGCGAATGAACTCGCACACGTAGAATCCACATAGATTAGTTCCCTGTGGCTGCCTCGCGCACTTTACAAGAATAGAATTCAATCAAATAATAACGCTAGCATGATAAATGCACATAGACTAGAATTAAATAGATGCGCGGACTTAGCTCGTACTACTTACCGAGAGTGATTTAAAAAATAGCTCCTCACGCCATTGACCGCGGACATGTTTCTTGAACTTTGTCCAAACCCTACCCGACAAAGAAAATTAATGTATGAGTTAATAACTACTTGATATCCCAGAAAATGAACGAAACAAACCGATATAGTGCGATAATGGTTGAAATTACCTCTGGAGCGCATCGATAATGATGCGGTAGTTTTCAATGTCTTTGTTTAGTGAGCCCATGATGTGAACTCTTCCCATGTCAAGTGAAATGCTTAGAAGAATCCAGTGGTACCAACGCAAGGTTTACATACGTCAGTAACTCATCATTTACACTGAACATCGAGTAAGCAAAAGTTAATGTGTACAAAAACTCACTTGCCGTCATGGTAAGGAAATAGTATTTCGTTACAGAAATGCTGTTTCGTGAGAAACCGCAACAAGTTGTGCTCGGTCTCTAGTGGTTTATCCTTTAGTATAGCTCCATGAACTCGATGTGGGTCAATGTACCCAAATCCGTTGATAGCCTTTCTTTTACAATCGAGCATCTTCATTCTGCATCATTATATATAGCGTACAAAAGAATATAGTGAGTATACTTACCGACAATGAATTGAAAAAGCTGAGATAGAGACCTAATTACATAAATAAAGTAATCACTTACAAACAATACGAACTGAGGATAGTTTTGTCGAGTTCCTTTAGATTGAATAACTGAAATAATTTTGTAAATTCAATAGGGACCTCGTCTTCAATGAAGTAATGCGATTTTTGAACTTTCAGTATGCGCCAATTTCGCTGTTCTTTTGATGCTTTCATGTACCATTCATGGAATCGTCGCATTTGTGTTGGCATATCCCGAAGCCTCTCAAAACTGACCAGAGGCTCCCCATTAACAAATTTGGGTGCTACCTCAGCCTTGGGCATATCGCCGTGAATAATTTCATGAATAGGCATACCACATTGCTCGGCCAATATCCTAGCTGTTTCCGGATCCATAGGTTCTTCCTCATATAGTTGAGGTTTGGGTATGTTCACCTGGAGTGGGGGGAGCGATTGGTTTGCTTGTTTCCCCAGCTGGGGAACATCTCTTTTGGTTCTTCGGCTACCACTCGATTGTTTTGCTTGTTTCCCCAGCTGAGGTATGTCTATTCTGATGCTTCCGCTACCACTCGATTGTTTTGCTTGTTCCCCCTTCTGGGGAACCTCTTTTTTGATGCTTCCTCTACCGCTTGATCTCTTTTGTTTCAATGTCTTTTGAAGACATCGTGTATAGTCATCTGGCGCATTTAACTGAGCTTGGGATGGCTGTGTCAGTAATTTCCTAAAGTGCTCCTTGGTTTCCGGTTTTATTTGGACCTCTGGCTCAGGTTGTTTCTTTTTAAAATGAGCATCCACTTCGGCACGTACGACCGCATCAGTCTCCTCATCGGTCAGGTCGTAAGCCCTCTTGGGAGGAACCGGCGGTACTCTTGGGAGGGGCGACAACTATCGCTTTGGGCGTTGGTTATCGCTCGACGGAGCGGTGGTATTCTTCCGCTTTTTCCCCTTAGTGGGTGGAGGCGGCTGCGTAGATTGAGATGGACTCGTGTTGCGGTCATGGATTGGACTATTACTGGGAGGAGACGGTGCACTTGGAGGTGGACTTGGAGGAGACGATGCACTGGGAGGAGACGGTTGCCTTGGTGGAGAAGGTGGCCTTGGTGTCGAGCCTAGAAACTTGATGTATTCTTTTTTCCAAAGAATGAAGCCACTCGTGACATCTCCCAGTGTCATCTCCCCTTCACCTCCAAGGATGTCAAGCTGTAGTGACTGACACATAGGTAGAATTTCATCCACACCGACACGAGCATAGCCAGCTGGAATCGGATTGCAATGGTAGGTCTCTCCCGGTGCAGAAGGTAAACCAAAGCCGACCGCCACCTTCATGGATATATTCTTCAGTTCAACATGCAGCTCACAACTAGTCTTCTCCTTAATTGGATCCACGGGGTACACATCCATCGTTGCATCATTACCGTGGCCCTCCGTGGAAGCCACGCTGCTTTTCCGTTGCGATGGGCCGACCGTACTGTCCGGTGTAGGATCTTGCTGTCAGAGTCCTTTAAGTTCATTAAGCTCTTGGCGATACTCCTGCAGCGCGGCTTCAAACCTCGCGAACCGCTCCGTATCCTCCTCTTTTTGCCGGTTTGTTCTTCTCGATCGGCTTCTGTACATGTCACGGTGCTCGGGAAACCCGATAACCCATGGATAAGAAGGTCTAAACCCTCTTGTTCGTCCAGCCTTTTCAGGATTCCCGAGAGCCTTTGTCAGATCATCGTTCTCTCTGTCAGGAACAAACGTTCCCTCTCCAACCTCTTTCATCACTTTAACAAGTTCTTTCTTGGGTGTAGAAATTTCTCCGGCTGCAACAATCTCGCCTGTTTCTGGGTCTAATGATGCCCCATGCCCGAATACCCAATTTCTTGACCTCAAGGGCCAACTAGACGTAGCTAGAGTGATCCCTTTAGCCTCTAGGTCAGCCTCAGCTTTATCCCACTTAGGCATGGAACTCCTGTAGCCACATGTGCCCATATGATGGTGATATTTCTTTTTGGCTGCATTTTCCTTATTTTTTGCTGATATTGCCTTAGCTGGTGCTGAGGTCTTGTATTCCACAAATGCGGCCTAGTTATCCTGCTGCAACTCTAGTGGGCCAACAAATGGAGGAGTTGTTTCCTTCAAGACATACTTGTGGTACAATCTTTTTTTCCATTCCTTGAATAGTTCGGCCATCTTCTTAAGAGCAAAGTGCTTGACTTTCCTCGTCATTTGCTGTGTGAGATCATCAGTCTCCAAGATAGGTAGGGTGAAATGTGTCATGAGAGAATTCCACATTGTATCTTTCGCTCTGTCATCTACAAAACTAGCCCCAGCTGGATCCTTTTTCTTTCCTGGCTTGTTCCAGTTTCGCGTGGTGATCGGGACTTTGTCTCTAACAATCACTCCGCATTGACTTGTAAATGCATTCGCAGCTTCTTTGGGCTCCAGCGGTTGACCCTGCGGAGAGACTAAGTCAATGCTGAAACGGACATCAGCGGGCAACTTGTGTGTCGGGCCTCTTGTATTTGTAGAAGATTGGCCGGAAGCGGAGGTCTAAGAGAAGAAACATTCGTCAGTACATATATACGAATCAATTAGTGCATCTATACTAGTGAACCATCGATAGAGGCTTTATATACCTTGACGGAGTTTGTCATTATTATGGTGTCTTCACCATGGTCTCCATGATGGTCAGCACCATCGTCTCCACTATTTGGTCCACCATCGTCTCCTCCAGACAAATTAAGATATTCGGAGCCATCATAATAAGACCCCCCAGTACCCTCATCTATAATGTCGAGGAGCTCCTCTTCATTCTGTCTACCGTCCATAGCTTAACTAATACAGAAAAAGAATATTGCATTAAGTAAAAGAATATTACAACTGCGACAACTCGGATACAGTACTTAGTGATTAAGATAAATTACAATAATATAAGATAAAGTACATTATTAATACATCACCGGAGAATAGCTCGGGTGCATTATAGGATAAAGTATAAGATAAAGTACATTATTAATACATCACCGGACAATAGCTCGGGTGCATTATAGGATAAAGTATAAGATAAATTACATTATTAAGATAAACTAGCGAGCAGCGCTGCTGCGTTACGTACTCTACGGGAGCTCTGCAGCCACAGAAGAGGAACCATCACCGGAGAATAGCTCGGGTGAGATCCATGAACCTGCCAGATATTGGAGAACCTAGTCTCCAAAAGATACATGTATCGCCGTACATGCTCGTCCTCCTCCCTGATACGACGACGTACCACCTCCTCGGAGGTTGGCTCCCTCTGCACCGCTCCTGGACCTCGTGGATGCCACCAAAGAAGCTCCGGGTCGATGATGATACCCAGATTCCTCACCAAGGTACGAGTCCCGACAGGTAGCACCTCCCAGTGCCAACCCGGCGGAGCCCAGACTCGGACATCCCCGACGGAGTCCAGTAGGCTCGGACGAGATGGACGCGGCATAACTAAATAATAGCAATAAACAATTATAAATAGTAACTAAATCACTAAGTATATATTGCCCTAATAACAATAACCCTAAACCTATCACTAACTAAACTAAACCTCATTAACTAAGTATTCTAAATACTAATACTACTAACACTAACCCTAAACCTAACACTAACTAATACTACTAACTAACACTAACCAAAATACTAATACTATCTAAATACTAATACAATTAACACTAACTAAAATACTATCTAACCATAACACTGATAGTAACTAAATACTAATACAATTAACACTAACTAAAATACTAATACTACTAATTAACACTAACTAAAATACTAATAATACTAACTAAGACTAACCAAAATACTAATACTAACTAAAATACTAATACAACTAACACTAATTAACACTAACTAAAATTTTATCTAACCATAACACTAACACTAACACTAACTAAATACAAATACAATTAACACTAACTAAAATACTAATATACTACTAACTAACACTAAATAACTAATATACTAATATACTAATATACTACTAACTAACACTACTAACCAAAATACTAATAACTAATACAATTAATACTAACTAATTAACACTAAATACTAATATACTACTAACTAACACTAACACTACTAACCAAAATTAACTAATATAATTAACCCTAATTAACCAAAATTAACAATATAGCACGGCGATCACCGAGACGTCTGGCGAGGTCATGACAATGAGGAGACGAGCGGCGGAGAAGGTGCGGCGGAGGCGAGACGTCATGGCTGACGCTGGCGTATGGCGACTGGTCTTGAGGCGGGCGGGACGGGCGGACGAGACGCGGGGTGTGGCGAGCGGAGGCAGGGCGGGGCGGCGCGGCGGCGGCGCGGGGCTTCTCACGGGCGCGGGCGGCGGTGCGGCGGACGGCGTGGGCACGGAGAAGAAGAAACTGGCGATCTCTGGGTCGTGGCTCGACCCGGGGCAGGGGTGGTATTTATACCACCCCCCCCTTTAGCCCTGGGTGGTACCTTTAGCCCGCACGCCGAAACCCTTTAGCCCCGGGTTGTAATACGAACCGGGGGTAAAGGGGGGCCTTTATCCCCGGTTCGTATTACAAACCGGGGCTAAAGGTTATTTTTGGCGCCAAACCCAAAAATGGTTTATAGTTTTCAGAAAATTATGTATTATATATCAAAATTTTCAGAAAAAGAAGATCTATAATTTAAATCTATTATCATACTTTATTATACAACTTAAATGAAATTATCTATTATCTAACAAGTATTATATTTAGTAGAAATGTTCACAAAAAATAATAAAAATATAGTTTATTATTTAAAAATGGAAAACTACATATAATATAGCAAAATATTAACAAAAATATAGTAGAAATGTTCTCCCGCCATTTTCCCCGCTTCCCGCCATGTTCTCCCGCCATTTCCCCCGCTTCCCGCCATGTTTCTCCCGCCATTTCCCCCGCTTCCCGCCATGTTCTCCCGCCATGTCCCTCTATATCTAGGCCGACCGCCATTTCCATCGACACATCCACACCTTCTCTCTCACAACAATGGACACCGCTTACTGGGCTTTTCTGACGCTCGAGGAGACCGAGGCGCTGTGCGCCTCCAGCTACCCATGCCCGCCGGGGTACCGGCTGCCCGCTGGCTGGATGCTGAGCGCTGGAGGGGTTCCTGTTCCTCCTATGTCTCAAGGTTCGGCCCGCCAAGCGGCCATCACGAACCACTTCTACCTCGAGCTCACGCTGGAGCAGCGGATGGATCCCCATTGGGATCCCGACAACCTCGACACCTAGAATGCCTTCTTCGCAAACCGGTGGGAAAGGGAGCTCGCTAGGTACGAGGGTGACGGCCCGCCCCCAGTGAACCACAACGAGGCTGGTCGCCGCCTATGGTGGGCGAACCGGACTATCGCCGGTGTGATGCGCTACATTGCCATGGGATACCATCCTCGCCTGAGGTACCCGCACTTTCACCAGCAGCATAGCCACAAGAATGGTGGTGGTGGTGAAGGCCTAGGACATACTGGGGTCGTCATCCGGGAGCCCCCTCCCCCGCGCGTCGTGAATCCGAGGCCGGAGGATCCATTCGCGTGCTACGAGGAAGGGCTGAGGATCCATCCGTGTGCTACGAGTGACGACGACGACGACGATGACGATTCCGAAGACGACCCAAAAGCTGTGTACTACAGGGCTAGATATAATTATGAATAATTTTTACGTTTTAATATTAATACATGTCTGGACACAACAAGTTGCAATACTACCTATTGAGATCGAGAAAGTTCATATCCATATACATATAAGAAGATCATTAAAAATAAAGGTTTAATAATATTGTACATCACCAACATCCACACATGTTAGGGTTTTCTTCTAATCCGTAACCATGGAGCATCTTCCTTATTTAACGGGATGCTTGGGTCATCCTTCACAATGAAGGGCGGAATTTCATGAAACTTATCATAATCGTCTGACATGTTTGTCTTATCCTCCACCCCCACGATGTTTCTTTTTCCTGAAAGAACTATGTGGCGCTTTGGCTCATCGGATGCTGTATTCTTTTGCTTATCTTTCCTTTTTCTCGGTTTGGTAGACATGTCCTTCACATAAAAAACCTGAGCCACATCATTGGCTAGGACAAATGGTTCATCTCTATACGCAAGGTTGTTGAGATCCACTGTTGTCATTCCGTATTTCTTGTCTACCTCAACCCCGCCTCCACTTGACCCATTTGCACCGAAACAAAGGAACCTTAAAAAAGGTCCATAGTCAAGTTCCCATATCTCCTCTATGTAACCATAATATGTATCCTTTTGCCCATTCTCGTCTGTTTCATCAAATCGGACACCACTGTTTTGATTGGTGCTCTTTTTATCTTGGGCGATCGTGTAAAATGTATTCCCATTTATCTCGTATCCTTGGAAAGTCAATATAGTCGAAGATGGTGACCTGGCCAACAAGTACAACTGCTCTCCAACATTTATGTCATTCATGAGATGTGACTGCAACCAACTGCCGAAAGTCCTCATATGTTCATCTCTAATCCAGGAGCCAGGCTTCCCCGGGTTATTGGAGTGTACAATATTCTTGTGTTCCTCGATATACGGAGCCACCAAGGTGGAACTTTGCAGAACTGTGTAGTGTGCTTTAGTGAGATAATGTCCGTCCATACATATCCTTGCTTTCTTTTCTAGCGTGCCTTTTCCACTAATTCTACCCTCATGCCGTGATTCAGGAACACCGATGGGCTTAAGCTCAGGAATAAAGTCAACACAAAACTCAATGACCTCCTCTGTTCCATATCCCTTTGAGATGCTTCCTTCTAGCCTAGCACGGTTATGAACATATTTCTTTAACACTCCCATGAACCTATCAAAGGGGAACATATTGTGTAGAAATACAGGACCAAGAATGTTAATCTCATCGACTAGGTGAACTAGGAGGTGAGTCATAATACTGAAGAAGGATGGTGGGAACACCAACTCGAAGCTGACAAGACATTGGACCACATCTTTCTGTAACCTTAGTACACTATCTAGACTGATTACCTTCTGAGAAATTGCATTGAGAAACGCACATAGCTTCACAATGGGTACTCGAACATTTTTCGGCAGGAGTCCCCTCAATGCAATCGAGGCAATTTGGGTCATAAGCACGTGGCAGTCATGAGACTTTAGGTTTTGAAATTTTTTCTCTGCCATATTTATTATTCCCTTTATGTTCAACGAGAAACCAGACGGGACCTTGATACTGTAAAGGACTTCAAAAAATATTTCCTTCTCTTCTTTGGTAAGAGCATAGCTAGCAGTACCTTCAAACAACTCTGGATGCATGCTTTCTCGATATACGTTGTTGGTCCTGCCGTGCTTCAGGTGTATCTTTGCTCTTCCCATACATGCCCAAGAAGCCTAGCAGCGTCACGCAAAGATTCTTCGTCAGGTGCATCACGTCAATTGCAGAGCGGACCTCTAGGACTTTCCAATAGGGTAGCTCCCAAAATATAGATTTCTTTTTCCACATGGGTGCATGTCCGACATCGTCCTTCGGAATAGATTGTCTACCAGGACCCTTTCCAAAGATTACTTTTAAATCCTTCACCATGTCAAATATATCATCACCAGTACGGTGAATAGGCTTACACCGGCTGTCTGCCTCACCATTGAAATGCTTACCTTTCTTTCTTACGATGTGCGAGGGTGGAAGAAAACGACGATTCCCCGGGTACACATTCTTTTTTACATTTATCCAAATATATACTTTCAATATCGTTTAAACAGTGTGTGCATGCATTGTATCCCTTGTTTGTCTGTCCTGAAATGTTACTAAGAGCAGGCCAATCATTGATTGTTACGAACAACAACGCTCGTAGCTCAAATTCCTCCTGCTTGTTCTCATCCCACACACGTACACCTTGTCCGTGCCACAACTATAAGAGTTCTTCAACTAATGGCCTTAGGTACACATCAATGTCGTTGCCGGGTTGCTTCGGGCCTTGGATGAGCACTGGCATCATAATAAACTTCCGCTTCATGCACAACCAAGGAGGAAGGTTATAAATACACAGAGTCACAGGCCAGGTGCTATGACTGCAACTCTGCTCCCCAAAAGGATTCATGCCATCTGTACTTAGATCAAACCATAAGTTCCTCGCATCACCTGCAAAGTCCGGAAACTCTCTCTCGATTTTTCTCCACTGCGACCCATCAGCGGGGTGTCTCAACATCTCGTCTTTCTTACAGTCTTCCATGTGCCATCGCAACAACTTGGCATGCTCTTTGTTCCTGAATAAACGTTTCAACCGTGGTATTATAGGAGCATACCACATCACCTTGGCAGGAACCCTCTTCATGCGGCGCTCGCCCTCAACATCACCAGGGTCATCTCATCTTATCTTATACCGCAATGCAGTGCATACTGGGCATGCATCCAAATTCTCGTACTCGCCGCGGTAGAGGATGCAGTCATTAATGCATGCATGTATCTTCTGCACCTCTAATCCTAGAGGGCAGACAACCTTCTTTGCTTCATAGGTACTGGCGGGCAGTTCGTTATCCTTTGGAAGCAACTTCTTCATTATTCTCAGCAACTTTTCAAATCCTTTGTCAGTCACACTGTTCTCTGCCTTCCATTGCAGCAATTCCAGCATGCTACCTAGTTTTTTGTGCCCATCTTCACAATTTGGGTACACCAATTTTTTGTGATCCTCTAACATCTTCTTGAACTTCAACCTCTCCCTTTCAGTTACGCATTCTTCCTGGGCATCAGCAATGGCCCAACTAAGATCATCATCGGGCAGATCTGATGCCCGTTCTTCATCTTTTTCTTCATCAATGTCTTCCATTGTAGTACCATCGTATTCAGGGTAGTTGTTGTCATTCTCTTCTTCTTTGTTGTCTTCCATCATAACCCCTCTTTCTCCGTGCTTGGTCCAACAATTATAGCTGGTCATGAAACCGGACCGAAACAGGTGGCTGTGAAGGACTCTTGAGGAAGAGTATTCTTTATGATTCCGACAGACACCACATGGACAAGACATAAAACCACTCTGCTTGTTTGCCTCGGCCACAAGAAGAAAAGAATGCACGCCTTTAATGAACTCGTTAGAGAGTCAGTCAGCGTACATCCATTGCCGGCTCATCTGCAATATATAATTAATTAAGTACATCAAACATAATCATAATTAATTAGTACTAATCTAAAACTAGCAACCGGGACTAAAAATATGATGAACCTTTAGTCCCGGTTGGAGGCACCAACCGGGACTAAATGTGGATGTGGAGACAACATGTCGACACTATGTCCTCGATGCTGACACTAAGCGATAAATTAAATGCCGACACTATTTTGGGTGGGTGGCAGCACTATGCCAGCGTGAGTGTGTCGACATTATGTCATCAGTGCCCGACACTATGTTGTGCTGCTTAATCTATAAATAGGTATGCATTCTTGTGAAGAACTGCAAGATGGTGTGTGAGACCAGGGACACCACTACGGCGGAGCTTCTCGAAGATGTCTTAGGACCTCGTCCTCAAACATCTTCAAGGAGCTCGCCGTAGAGGCACTCTCTAATATGTGAAATTAGTTAGCTCCACCAACATACTGATTTAGCTAGAGAAGATATAAACCGAAAGATGGTGTGGGAGAGCAGGGACACCACTACGTGAGCTTCTCAAGATGTCTTAGGATCCCGTCCTCAGACATCTTCGAGGAGCTCGCCATAGAGGCACTCCCTAATATGTGAATTGTGATGTCTTCTTATCAAGCTTTTATGAATTAACCCTATCTTTGTTACAAATTTTTCAGTTTGTTGAATGCAGGTAGACGAAGAAGGATATTTTTCCCAGCTAGCTAGTTAGTTAGAATGATGAACTCACGCATGTGTGTGCTTCTAAAATCAATTTTTGAGACTCTATGTGCCAAAACAAGATATATATTGATAGAATAATCCACATATTGTGATATTTACCTTAGAGTTCCTTACATTAATACAAGATAGATAGAATCTAAACATTGATATCATGCTATCACTGCAAAAATTACTACCAAACTAAATCCACAAATCCATCTATAAGATAGAGCATGAAATGAGCTAATATAGCAATGAGAGTTCAAAGGATGAAGTTGCTCACCTTTTAGAACCTTTGGATAGATGGGGCACCACAAAATCTAGACAAATCTTGAGGAAAAAAAGGGCATGAACTCGAGCTTGAAGAAAGAAAGAGAGAGAGGAGAGCCACCAGCTTGAATGGTGGCTCGGGCAGGGGAAGAAGAAGATATAGCCAGACCTTTAGCCCCGGTTCGTGTCTAGAACCGGGCCTAAAGGTCCACCTTTAGCCCAGGGTCGTATAACAAACCGGGGCTAAAGGGTCTGACGCCCGACCCGGCCTGCCTGAAACCCTTTAGCCCCGGTTTATTACACGACCCGGGGCTAAAGGTCCCGTTCGAACCGGGGCTAGTGTCTACCACCCCCCTGGGGCCAGTTCTAGCCATTGGACCAGGGCATTAGTCCCGGTTTGTAGCAAAACCGGGGCTAATACCACTGGACCAAAGGTCTGTTTTCTACTACCTTCAAAGTTCATAAGAGTGACTAGATACAAGTAGTTTAAGAACAAGCAATATCAAGCTATGCATCAATCAACAAGTCTTGGGACAATGCACATAGAACTAAGAATGGCCACTATGCTCTCAAAGTAGGTGCATAAAGATAGAAGGTGGAGACTCAACAAAAAGGTAAAAGAAAGGCCTTCATATAAGGAAGTAGGGATTCAAGTTTCATAAAGAGCTTCCAAAAATTATGGTACTTAATAGCTTTCAGCTCTCATTGCCCCTATCATAAGCATCTTGAAGTGATTAAGGTTAAAGTGAACAAACTATGGAGTATATGCTTGACAAAGTATAAGTTGGAAATCTCATGTCCCTTGAATACGAGGGCCGCTACTCATGCTACTCAAGTTTAGTCACCGGTAAGTTCTTGTCATCATAAGTACATGTGTATCATAGAGAACCGCTAACGGGGTACCCCTTACCCGATGATACAGAAGAATCCCCATATCAAAATGACAAGGCAAGAAGACAACGAGCATCTCAGCAATCTTCTTATTTACCATGGGAATATGGTTCTTTTTTCTCTCTTTCCTCTTTTCATAATATTTTTTTTCTTTTTCTCTTTTTTCTCAATATAGGACTCTTTTTTTATAAGAAGAATGCTTCATAGACAGCTCATTATGGTTACGCTGCAGGTTTCCACCATGTCAGCATGGATTAGACTAGCGGACCAGGCGTTTCTCTAACACATATACATAACTCCATGGACTTACAAGCTCCCCTTTCATTTCACACCGATGACATCCATAGACAAAATAGCATGATATCAACTAGGTACAAAGTACCCGTGCAATGTTGAAAGTGTTCCCCATGACAGCATGGTTCTGCTAATCCCCAACAAATAAGTGCAAGCATATACAACATAGACGACACAATGGTTCAACTTTATTAAGGGCAAGAAAAGTAAAGTGTGCCATCAAGTTCGTGAGAGCTTTAACCACTAGTTTTCTCATAACAAGTTTAATTTGGAAGGTAAACAAAAACATGAATATACTTGGAAATAGCATAAGCTAGTAGGTAGGTATGGTGGACTCTTTGGAATAACTTGGTTTAGGGAGTTGGATGCATGAGTGGAACTCATACTTGGTTGTGGAGGCTAGCAAAAGACTGGGAGCGACAAACTAAGAGAGCAATAATGGCCATAATCATGCAGAGCGACAAAACATCATTGATCAAAGCATAAAGTGATACTACAAGTTGAAAACTAAAGGATCATAAAGGCTATGGTGACTTGAGATAGTCATAACATGGTGTGAGCATGTGCCAAGTCAACCCAAATAAAGATCAAAGGAGAATACCACTATACTATGCTTTAATATGCTAAAACAACGCATGATTCATCCAAGGCACATTAAGCAATATCAATTATTTATAACAAGTCATGCTACAGCAAAGAATACTAAGCATAAAGCCAAAACAATATCAAGCATGGCATGACAAAGCATATGCCACAGTCAAAAACAAGCTCTCTTTACCACTTAAGCATGAGCTTTCCTACTCTTTTCCAATCCAAACCAAACTATTTGAAAACCGATGCATGAAAGAGGGGGTCCAACCAATTTATTCAGCAAACTAATAAAACAAAGCAAACAAAAAACCAAAATTAAAACGAAAAACAAGACGCTCCAAGAACAACACAACTATGCATGAAACAATAAAAATGAAGTGTTTGGAGGAAACCTAGGATTTTTATTGATGAAGAGGGGGATTGCCTTGGGCATCCCCAAGCTTTGACGCTTGTACTTTTTAGATATTTATTGGGGTGAAACGCGTGGCATCCCCAAGCTTGAGCTTTAGTCCATCCTTCATCTCATTACTCATTCCTTCTAAACACCTGAAATTTTTCCTTCATACAAAACTTCACACAATCTTTATTAGCAACATTAGTGCACTCAAGATAATAAGTCTTTGGGTTCAGTTATAACACCAATAAAACTTCCATTAAAGCACTAGCTACTGTAGCACTTCCCTCAAAAAGCTCAATTCCCAAAGAGAACCCAAAAAGGAACCAACAAGAAGCAAATGCAAATAATGGCAGAAATTTGTCAAAATAGACCAGCAGGTAAAGACGAATTGTTTCGAAGATCTTCTGTTGCTCAAATCGAAAAGTGTTGAACTAACAAAAGTTAGATAACAACCTGGGGCAGAAGCACAAAAATTCACGCCTCAAAAGGACGTACAGAGATCTTACATGAATTTTACGGTGAAGCACAGAAATCTGTTTCGAGACAGCAACTTTCCCGATCATTACTTCTCTCTCATTAGAGGTTACTCTTGGCACAAAAAGCAAATAAAAAGGATAAGGAGAGGTTATTACTAAAGTAATAACTTCCAAGACTCATCTAAAACTTTTGGGTTATCTCCCAATAAGTACTTTTCTTTAACGCCTTTAAGTTAGGCATGATAGTTTGAAAAGATGCTCACATAAGAAATATGAATTGAAGTAAAATAGAGAACCAAGAAGCAAATTCAAAACACATTTAAGTCTAACCCACTTCCTATGCATAGGAATCTTGTAAAGAAACAAGTCATGAAAGCACAAAGCAACAAGCATAGTAGAGCAAAACAAGTGCAACTTCAAGACTTTTAACATAAAGAGGGGAAACTTAATATTATTGAGATGCATAAAACCATGTTTCCCTCTCTCATAATAACTTTCAGTAGCATCATGAATAAAATTAACAATATAACTATCACATAAAACATTCTTATCATGAGCCACATGCATAAAAGAATTAATACTCCCCACATAAACATAGTCATTCTTATTAATTATAGTGGGAGCAAATTCAACAAAATAGCTATCATTATAATTCTCATCACCATAATCATCAAATATAGGAGGCATATTGTAATCATAATTACTTTCCTCCTCAATAGTAGGTGGACTGAAAATATCATATTCATCATTGCAATCATCATATATTGGAGGTGTAGTATCATCATAAGCAATAGAATAATTATCTTCCAAGGTGTGTTCATTTGTAAACAGTTCATTATTGGAAGGATCATGGATAGCACTAATAGTACAATAATTATTAATATCATCATTTTCAGAATTGGTACCAAAGAGATTTTCAATATCAAAAGAAGTGTGCTTTTCCTAATCATGATCACTACTATAGGTAACAGGCATAGGAACATCATCGAGTTCAGACTCATCAAAAACTATAATAGGAGCAACATGCTTAGGGGAAAATACAGTTTCCTCTCTCCTTTTACTCCTCCTTTTCTTCTTTTTCTTCTTCTCTTTAGGAGGGAGAGGCTTGAAAGGAAGCTTCTCCATATACCCTTGTTCATTGTTAGAGACAATAGAAGAAACTTTGGAGGATTCCTCCTTTTCATTAATAAGACCAAAACACATATTAGTCATGTCATATTTTGGTAAGATCTCATCTTTTATAATATTCTTTATGTAAGTATTTGTGTGGCAATTATCAACACAATAAAGATGACAACCATGCATGACACTATTCATATCAAAAGCACCCATATCTACCAAAGAGGTTTTTCTTGATAACTCTTCACACGCCAAAAATAATGTAAGTTCATCATGCTGATTAGGAGTGATCATGTCATCACAATACAAACTTGCAGTACTCATTGGATTAGAAGGGCTATTATTATGGCCTAAGCATTGAAAATTGAAATGACCCACTTCAAAGCAAAGTTCCCAAATAAAAGGATAGAGGGCACAAACTTTTTTACCAAGATCATTTAGAGCCCTATACCACGTTCTAGTTTTTTCGTTCCTATGGGTGATACAATATTCTTCACTTTTATTATTCTCACAAGGTCTATGTATTCCACAAAAATTAACATGCTTATAATAAGTAATACTTTCAGAGATTTGAGCATGATTATTGCTATCATTAATAACAATTTCATTTTCCATGCAAGTGTCTTTATAAGGCTCATGATACATGTCCCATTTTTATTTAGGAGAATTAATATGAGAAGCAAAGGTTCTATAACAATCAACAAGAATTTGAGGATCAAGAACATATTTAGCACTAAGCTCTTGAAAATCAGCAGTTTCAGCGAAAGACTTAATGCAATCATACTTATACCTGGTTCTTTACCTTTGTTGTTATCCCAATCTTCGGTATTGCTTTGAATTGTTTCAAGAAGATCCCACTTAGCTTTGACATCCTTACTTGTGAAGGATCCCTCTAAACAAGTATCTAGATAGTCCTTGTAATGTCCTAAAAGCCTTGCATACAAATTATCAATAGCAATATTACTGGGGAGCTCATAAATGGGACATTTGAGCATTAGTGACTTCAATCTCCCCCATGCTTGGGCAATACTTTCTCCATCATGTGGATGAAAATTATAAATGTAATTCCCATCTTTATGAATTTCATGAGGAGGATAAAATTTAGAGTAAAAGAGAGATTCAAGTTCCTTCCACTCCAAATGATGAGGATCATCTAGTAGCTCATACCACTCCCTTGCTTTGCCCTTAAGTGAAATAGGGAATAGCCTCCTCTTAACTTGGTTCATTGAAATACCTGCACACTTGAACAACTCGCATAATTCATGTATAAAGAGTAAATGATCACCGGGATGGACAGTTCCATCTCCAAAATAGCAGTTATTCATAACACGTTCAACGATTTTTATAGGTATTTTGAAAGGGATGCTTTCAGTATGTGGATTTAACATATCACAAGTATCATTAGAATTACCACATATGGGAGATAAAGTATCATCAAAGAAAATTTTCTTCTTCAAAGCTGGGGAACTAAAAAGATCATTTTCATAAAAACTAACTTCCCCAAGCTTAGACTTTTCCATGGCATTAGCAATAATGGTTGATACAATGCAAATGTATCTAAATTTTTGATGTTCCATGCTTGGTTTTATCCACTTTCTTGTGTTTTGTCCACACTTTGGAGTACCTTTCATATGATTTCTTGGACTAACCTATTAACAAGAGCCACAAAGGCAATCGTTTCTCTTGTTTTTGGGTCCAGGAAAGTCAGAAAATGAATATTCTCGGAATTGGACGGGACAAAAGCCAAAGTGCCTATTTTTTCAGAAGTCATCAAATGCCAGAGTACGAGACGGAGAGGGGCCAGGGGGCCACCACACCACCTGGCCGTGCGGCCCAGCATGGCCCGCGCTAGGGGGTTGTCTAGCTGCCTCCGGCACCCCCTCGGCCTCCCCTTCCGCCTATAAGATGCCCTCAGGATGAAAACCCTAAGTACCCAATCAAAAATCCACGAAAGAGTCTGTAGCCACCGTCATCTCCATCCCTAGATCGGGAGGGATGTGAAGCTCTTCCCGGCACCCTGCCGGAGAAGGGAATTCACCCTAGAGGCCTTCTTCATCATCATGAAGCCTCCCGTCTGATGCGTGAGTAGTTCATCCTTGCACTACTGATCCATGTAGTAGCTAGATGGCTGGTTCTCCTCCTTTGTGCTTTCATCTCTAGATCTTGTGAGCTCCGTTCATGATCAAGATCATCTATTTGTAATTCTGCATGTTGTGTTTGTTGGGATCCGATGGATATTGAGATGCTATTTCAGATTGATTATTGATTCTATCATGTCTTTGTTATTTGTGATCGTGCATGCTTTCCGTTGTTAGTAGCTATCTTGGCCAAGTAGATGCTAGCAACTCCAAGAGTTAGTATTTATGCTCGATAGTGGGTTCATGCCTCTCGTAATCTGGGGAAGTGACAGAAATCTCTAAGGTACTAGATGTGCTGTTGCTACTAGGGACAAAACAACAATCCTTTGTTCATAGAACAATCGTATTGTTTACATTACACGCAGTTCGTAAAGCAATAATCTGTTGCTTGCAACTTAATACTGGAGGGGATTCGAATGATAACCTGAAGGTGGATTATTAGTCATAGATGCAGTTCGATGGCGGTCTATGTATAATGTTGTAATGCCCAATCAAGTCTCAAAGGAGTCAAGATGATAAGTATATGCATGTATTGCTTTCTCGATGTTTGTCAATTGCCCTGCTATAATTTGTTCACCCAGCATGTTATCTATCTTAAGGAGAGCCACCTCTAGTGAACTATGGATCCCGGTCCTTTTCTTTACATACAATCTACAAACTGTTTACTGCTTTGTGTTTACTTTCTGCAAACTATTACTTCCTTCCATTCGATGCGTTTAATCCTTTGTTTTTAGCAAAACACGGTGAGATTGACAACCTCATCGCAAGTTGGGGATAGAGTTCTGTGGTTGTGTTGTGCAGGTCTCCACGTTGCTACTAGCACCGGTAGTGCACCCTGCCAAGGCTCAGCTAGTAACACCTTTGCGGTGTTTCCTTGCTCCTACTGGTTCGATTAAACCTTGGTTTCATAACTGAGGGAAACTTGCTGATGTGCTCATCATACCTTCCTCTTGGGGTTCCCAACGAGCTCTACCTCAACACCGAGCCATCAAGCATTTTTCTGGCGCCGTTGCCGGGGAGTCAAGGACATCTTCACAAGGTGAGTCCCTCATAACCAATCTCTTTACTTTGTTATTTTTGTTTTGCTTTGTTTGCTTGTTTCTTTATCAAAAACACAAAAAAATTAGTTTTACTAGTTTGCTTTCTTATTCAAAAGCACAAAAAAAATTAGTTCCTTTCTTAAGTTGCCACTATGTCTATCCTTGCTCCAGTCACTATGTCACCCGAGGAAATGATTTTCACTTTTAAACAAGGAATTGAGGAAAGTTTTAAGGAAGCTTGGTCTAGAATCCCTGATCTACATGAAAAAACTGAGCCTAAAATGACTCAAAGCTTGTTCCTTAGCAGTTTTTACCTTGGTATTGCTCTTTTCTATAGATATGATTTAGATGCTGTTATAGGAGGAGATTTCCTCCAATGTAATGAGGATGATGCTATAAATGCTGTAAAGAAATTGATCCTCACTTACAACTTTCCTAGCCAAACTGATATTTCTTTCGCAAGAATATTTGCTAGATTGAACACTCTTGAGACTAGCACTACTAGCTTAAAAGATTGCTATAATACGCTTAGGGGGCATCACAATTATGTCCCAATAAATTCTGAACCATCAAAGTGGCTCCCTACAGTAAAGATTGAGATAAACACTGAAACTTTTCAAGATCGCTGTGATATCATATCTGAATTTTGTCTTATGCCCAAATATATTTATGAATCTTTGAATCTTTGGGGGCTTACTAAAGGAGGAAAAGAAATATCTCTTGCTAATAATGCTACCATGTTACCTATTGGAATAGCTGAAGGAGTGTTTACAAAGATCTTTGGGAAAATGATTTCTACTGATTATCATGTTATTGAATGTGCAGGAAAAGGACAAACTACACTTGGAAGGTCCCTATTAGAACTCGGAGCAATAATAGATGTGGGAAAGGGGACCATGCACCTTTCTTCTCCACCAAACAATAATATTTTCCCCATGGTTAAGATTAAAAGTAAGAGAGGTAAGGTCAATAAATTTGGTTTTAATGCTTCTTCATTCGAGAACACTTGATTCTTTCTTGCTTCTTATGCCTAACTTAAAGGCGTTAAAGAAAGTACTTATTGGGAGATAACCCAAAAGTTTTAGATGAGTCTTGCAAGTTATTACTTCAGTAATAATTGCTCCTTATCCTTTTTATTTGCTTTTTGTGCCAAGAGTAACCTCTAATGAGAGAGAAGTAATGATTGGGAAAGTTGTTGTCCCGAAACAGATTTCTGTGCTTCACCGTAAAAATTCGTGTAAAATCTCTGAACGTCTTTTTGAGGCGTGAATTTTTGTGCTTCTGCCCCAGGTTGTGATCTAACTTTCGTTAGTTTAACACTTTTTGTTTTGAGCAACATGAGGTCTTCGAAAAAATTCGTATTTACCTGCTGGTCTGTTTTGACAGATTTCTGTCATTTTCTGCATTTGCTTCTTGTCGCTTCCTTTTTGAGTTCTTTTGAGGAATTGAGCTTTTTGAGGGAAGTGCTACAGTATCTAGTGTTCTAATGGAAGTTTATTTGGTATTATAACTGAACCTTAAGACCTATTATGTTGAGTGCACTAATATTACTAATAAAGATTGTGTGAAGTTTTGTATGAAGGAAAAATTTCAGGTGCATGGAAGGAATGAGTAATGAGATGAAGGATGGACTAAAGCTCAAGCTTGGAGATGCCACACGTGTCACCCCAAGAAATATCCAAGAAGTACAAGCGTCAAAGCTTGGGGATGCCCAAGGCATCCCCTTCTTCATCAATAAAAATCTCAGGTTTCTTCCAAATGCTTCATGTTTATTGTTTCATGCACAGTTGTGTTGTTCTTGGAGCGTCTTCTTTTTCATTTTTGTTTTGCTTTTTCGTTTGCTTTTGTTTGTTTAGTTTGCTGAATAAATTGGTTGGACCCCCTCTTTCATACATTGATTTGCAAATAGTTTGGTTTGGTTTGGAAAAGAGTAGGAAAGTTTTTTTTTGAGGTGAAACAGTAGGGAAAATCCCCACTGCAATTTTTTTATTATATATGTTATGTTACAATGAGAAAATGATCTAAGGTAGATCATAAACAGTTACATCTAAATTGAAAACAATCTATTCTATCCCTGATCTAATTGCTGACTGAGCCAGGCTTTGAATTTCTCCTTGTATTTTCCTTTGATTCTGAATTGTATCCATCTCATTTCCTGGTAGAAAATTGCTTTCCATCTATCCAAAGTGGGTCTTTTGTCATTAAAAATCTTCTCATTTCTGCAAATCTAGATACCCCAGGATGTCATGATAATGATTTCCATTGCAAATGGTAGATGTAACTTTTCTTTGATGTTTGAAATAGCTTCTAATCCTGTTAGATTTGCAGTTCTGTTTTTGGAAATATGGTCCCAACATTTTTTTGCAAATGGAAAATCCCAGAAAAGATGATTTGCTGATTCTTCTGTGATGCAGTTTGATCTAACACAATTGTAATTAGGAAGGTTGAAATTCTTTCTCATTAGTAAGTTTCTTGTATTCAATCTGTCTAGTAAAAAAAGCTAGAAGAAGAACTTGTGTTTATTTTGACACGAGGTTGCCCAAACCCAGGAAAAGTGTGGTGGTGATGGTGAGTGTCCAATCATGGCTGAGTATGCCTTTTTAACTTCAAACTTATCTGATCCCCATATATAGTTCCAATTATCATGGGTGTCCTGAGTGTCTTGTCTAAATTCCTGGCATCTTTCTTCCAGGACTAAAAACTCAGAGAAAGCTTGATGAGAGAGAGGTAGATGGAAGTTATCTTCGAGGAATTCAACATGAAGGAAATCATGAACATTGATGATTGTAGACTTAGCATAGGACATAAGGTGTGGGAATTTGTTCATCAAGCACTCCTCTTGCCAAAGGTCAGTCCAGAAGTATGCAGATTTGCCTGAATTCAGATTGCATTTGGCCATGCCTTTATAGTTATCAATTAATTTGATATGTGACTTCCACCAGAAAGATCCCTCCATGCTTCTTCCAGGTAACTTTCCATTTTTGTAATAAGTCTCCCATATGAGATGAACCCAAGGTATGTCTTGATGGTTGTAGAATTTGTCCAAATTTTTCAGAAGGAGGGCATTATTTTGAATCAGAGATTGACCCTAAACCCCCTTGATTTTTAGGACGGCAGATTTTGTCCCATGAGACAAGAGCTTGTCCTTTTGCTTGTACATCATCAGTCTTCTTTCTCCATAGACAATATCTCATATATTTAATAATTTGATCCTTGATGGCTATTGGTATCTCCAAACAGCTCATATAAAATAGAGGAAGTGAGGAGAGAACAGATTGGACCAGTTGCAGTTTGCCTCCATAATTCAAGAAGTCAGCAATTCCACATAATCTTATTTCCACTCTCTGAACAATGGGAAGAAAATGTTCCATAGATGGCTTTGTAATGCTTAATGGAAGCCCAAGGTAGGTAAAAGGGAGGCATCTAGTTTGACAGTTGATTGTCATAGCAAAATGCATAAGTCTGTCATTACAAATATTTATTGGCATCATGCTAGATTTCAGGTAATTGACCTTGAGACCAGTGGAAACAGCAAATGTTTGAAGCAGTGTTTTTAAGCATAATAATTGAGATGCATCAGCTTTAAGGATCACCAAAGTGTCATCGGCATATTGAATAACTGGGAAATCACTGTTGGGTGGTCCCACAATAGGTGGAGTTAGAAGATTTCTATGCATGCCTTGTTTAGAATAGATTGTAGGAGGTCAGCAGTAAGGACAAATAGTAATGGTGAAAGTGGGTATCCTTGTCTAACACCTCTTCTGCAGTAGAACTTTTTACCAGGTACAGCATTGAGAAGAATTTCTGAAGTTCCAGATTCAAAGATCATTTCAATCCACCTAATCCATTTTCTCCCAAATCCTCTAGCTTTAAGGATATTAATGATGGCAGAGTGATCAACTGTATCAAATGCCTTCTCAAAATCAAGTTTGAGAATCAAAATTTCCTCCTTTGACTTGTGGCATTGGAATAAGTATTCAAATGCCCAACCAATGCAATCTTGAATAGATCTGTTGTTGAGAAAACCATATTGGTTTTTATGTACCAATTTCAGAATGATCGAGTGCAGTCTATTTGCAAGAAGTTTGGCAATAATTTTGAATATACAGTTCAATAGAGAGATTGGTCTGAAATCAGCTGATGTAGATGGGCAAGTGACTTTGGGTATGAGTGTAATGTAAGAAGAGTTAATGCTTTCAAGTGACACTTTCTCATTGAAGAAATCATGAATCACTAATTTGATATCAAACCCAATGATAGACCAGCAACTTTTGATAAATTCATTATTAAATCCATCAGGTCCAGGTGACTTATCATTTGGTAGTTCAGTGATAACCTCCTCAATTTCTTTGTCAAGGAAAGGTTTTTCAAGTGAATCCTTCATCTCATCAGTCATTCCATTTCCATAGAAGTCTGCTAGATTATAGTGCATCTCAGTTTTGACTGATGTGCCCATTCTTGCCCTGATGTCATTCCAAAAGATATCAGCCTTGTCATAGTGATTTGTAAATTCCTGTCCAGATTCATTCTTGATCATTGATATATAGTTATGTCTATAACTGATGGTAGCTTTGGAATGGAAAAACTTAGTATTTTCATCTCCAAGTTTTACCCATTTGATTTTCCCTCTTTGTTTCCAATAGGTGTTTTGGTTCTAAAGAAGAGTGATAATATGGGACTTCAGGATATCTCTGAGGTGCCACTCATTGATGGTTAATGTTCTAGATTCTTCCAGTAAGTCCAGGAGATCAATTGTGTCATTCACCTTAGCAATTCGATCTTTTAAGCAAGGTAACTGTTTTGCCCAAATCTTGATACCTCTCCTCACATTTTTTAATTTGGCACAAATTCTTTTTGCCATGTCCTGATAATTCACAGGAATATTCCATGCATTTTGTACAATCATCTTAAAATCAGAATGATGTAGCCAGTAGTTTTCAAATCTAAAGATTTGAGCCTTAGGGATGTTAGTTCCAATGGATATGACACATGGGAGATGATCAGAAGTAGGTTTGGATAGTGGGGTAACCATAGTGTATGGGAACTTGGTTGTCCAAGAACTGGATGTAAAAAACCAGTCCAGTCTTTCCAGGAGAGGATCTTTCTGCATGTTACTCCAGGTGAATTTTCTACCCTTTAGTGGCAACTCAATAAGGCCCAGGTTGCAGATAGCATCATTGAAGAGCATATATTCATTAATATCTCCCCCACTTTTATTTATATCAGTGAGACTTCTGATAAGGTTAAAATCTCCTAACACTAGCCAATCCATACTATCAGGCATAGTGATGTTTGAAAACCAGTCTAAGAAATCCATCTTTCTATCATTTTGACAAGGACCATAGATATTAGTGAGAGTCCAGGTATCATTTGATAATTGAGAGGTGAAGGTAACAGAAGTTGAGAAATCATTTTGGAAAGCCCTGGTACCATTGAATAAAGTACCATTCCAGATGGTGATAATTCCTCCAAAAGCACCAATTGATGGTAAGTAATCAAAACTGTCAAACTTGTTTGGACAGAATTTTTTTAAATAATTGATATCAAAGTTTTCTCTCTTGGTTTCTTGAAGACAGATAATGTCACATTCAGATTCCATGATCTTGCTTTTTAGTGCTAACCATTTTTTCTTAGAGTTAATTCCCCCGAGGTTCCAGTTCAGAATCTTCCAGTTTCTGTTGTTACTCATTTATAAACCAATTGGGTGATCCATGGTGTGACTCAAATTTTGTAATCACACAAATAAGACTAGACATATCATAGGTTACTGAATTCATAAACATGTCCAACATCAAATAGGTCTACAACAACTCATAACAGATATGAAAGGTAACTGGTCCAATCACAAAAGGCAAGGTTTTTGTAAACATTAACCACATTATTTAGGAGCCTTCTTTTTAGACTGCTGTCCACAAGACTCAGCAGCACCTCCCTTCTTCTTGTTTGAAAGGTATGGTTCAGGACCATTCTTCTTAGGTCCAGTCTTTCCTGGTGGCTTGATGATCAAATCATTGATCCTGCCCTTCTTCAGCAATCTTTTCTCCAGTTCCCCCTCTTTAACCTTGCAAAATGATTCAGCAAGATTCTTAACAACCTTATTACTGAGACAGGGTGGAGCAGCATTGCAAGAGAGGCAATTATGATCAGTGCAATTTAAATGGCTTTTAAAACCCCCATTAAGTTCCACAATTCTGGGGCTTCTTCTCACCTCAGATTCCACCAGTGGTTCTTTGCCCCTCCTCCTCTTAGTAGGAGCATTTGGTACCATCATGTTTGATGGGGAATCATTCAGGCAATGGGGTGGAATCTGTCCAACACATTCATCAGGTATAATGAAGGTGAAAGTAGTTTCTTCAGTAATTGGCTCTTTAATTATCTCCCATAGGGGTGATGTGAGAAAATGTCTAATCCAACTGAATTTCTCAGGTGTGATGAGCATTAGAGTGATAAAATTAAACCAACTTACAGGAATGTCACATTGCAGTTTGCCTTTGTCAGGTGATGGGTTCATGTGTGGTGCAAAGAATCTGTCCCATAGCTCCAGACCTTGCTTTGAGAAAGAATTCCTAGCAGAGAGTATCTCAGATGAGTTGACAAAAGGAATAATGGCCATTCCAACTTGGAGGTGTGCCTCATTTGGAGAGAGGAGATTAGTGTCCTCCATCATCCAGTCATCTTGCATGTTATCCTCATCAGCATGGTTGGTGTCCTCCTCCTCATCTTGGTAATTCTGCAGAATGTTAAGCAGTCCTTCTCCCATGCCCATCTCCTGATCAGCATCAGCAATATTTTTCTCAACCTCATTATCCTCTGCACCATGGACAGATGCCTTGTCACTGTCAAATGAAACATTTGCACCAGGTATAGATCCAGTAACAGCACTGTCAGCCTCCTGAGGTGGCAAATCCTGGTTGTCAATGGGCATGTCAACACCTTCAGCAAATACAGGTCCTTGGACAGCATTCCAGTTGCCCCAGCCAGCATTATTTTGAGGTGCAGGGTCAATCCGTTGGTCCCATCCACCAATGTCCCCTTCAGGTTGTGGTGGAGGAGGTGGAGATGGGGGCCCAAATATGGGTCCCACCATAGGTAGAGGGTGTGGGTCAGCACCATCATCAGGTAGTGGGTCCTCATCAGGTGGGCCCCCCCAGGAGATTGCTATTCAATATTTCCATAGAAAAGGTCCATGATTCAGTTTCCACCAGGTCTCCAATGGTGAATCTAACACTTTTAGGAACATCTAGGAGATCAGTGACTCTGAGCTTTGCAATGATCCTGCCCTTGTGCTTAGGGTCCCTCTCCCAGAGCAGAACTTTACCAATATCAGAGAATATAGCATTCAGGTCATCATGATTCCAGTGATCAAGTGGAGGACCCAGGAGCATAACCCAACATTCATTGTTAAACTGAGTCCTACGCCAGTTAATTCCTTCATTATGCCTATCAAAAGAGATAGCAACATCTTGGAAGGGAATATGACCCACAGAAATTAGCCGGTCACGGTCACTGACATTTGCAAATTGAACATATGCAGAACCAAATGGGCAATCTTGAATATCACGAAATTCGACATGTGCATCATTGATAAAGAAATCTTGCAACACATCCCTGATATTACCAAAAGGGATAGGACCAGGAGGACGGGGATGAATGTGCGCAATGGCATACTGTTCATGAGTTCTTGGTCGGCGAGGAACCACCACCCTTTTGACTTGATTCCTGCCAGCCACCTGCATAATCTCGAAACCATGGGGAAGAAATGGCTAAGGGTCAAGTGGAATATTGGCCATTGCGTCGGTGGTTTTCGCCGGCGATGAGCGGAGCAAGGCAGTTGGGGTTTCTCCAGGCGAGGGAGTTGAGGAGACAGGGGTTTCAGCCGAATTAATTTTTGGGCAAGAATAAAATCCTTAAGACAGTCATACACCCTGGGCCACGAAACTTGCGGCGAAACATGGGCCTTGAACCAATTCAGGTAAGATTTGTCGGGCCAGGGACAAGAAGGGAAAGTGGGAAATTTCAAAAATGGTAAAAGACCAGGCAAATTAATTTTAGGAGATTTGTTGACTACAGTTTTCTCAGCTATAATACCTTTGCCATTAATCACAATATCCGCAAATGATGTACCCGTTACGACATGAGTAATGTCATCATTATTTTGACTGTTATTGCATGGTACCTGTGACGTCGAAGAACCAATACGATCAAAAATAGAGGTTTTTTTTCTTTTTGTATGAAACAGTTGTCCAATCTTTGTCCAATTCTTTGTAATATTCCTTCTCTTCGAATTTCCAATTTGGGCCTCCATTGCCCCAAAGTTTTATCTTCAGTATGAACGAATCATCAGTGAAAGAACCAGAATTATATATTTCAAAACCCACAGCTCTTGATGCCACCGAGAATCTAAAGGTTCTGTCCTGGAGGATTTTGACTTGATATTTTGACGCATGACCCGCAAAACAACTTTGAAGAACAATGCCAATTGTATGAATATCAATATTAAAATTTGTACAGCCAAATGAACCAACAAGGAAGAAAGGTCTTCTGCGAAATCCTCCTGAGAAATTTATGTGGTGACCAAATTTTTTGAACATATTATCCTCAAACATCCTCCCTTTAGAAAAATCCACAGAAATCTATTTGTGTTTGGTTGATGAAATGGGCCCATCAAAGATTTGTTCACCCACCATCACCCTTTTGACAACAAGATCCAAGATAACACCAGATGAAACTTTCTCATCTTGAAGAAGGAATCTAGCATCAATAACCATCTTGTCACAATTTAGTAACACAATCCGCTTAGCAATAGTATACAGGACCAGAAATCCAGGAGTATTGTCCAAAACATCAGAAGACAAGGTAGAGCAAGTAACATGCCACATAAGTTTCAAATCATCACCCTTGCACGCATGAACATGAGAAGTCCCAAGAAAATCAGAGGATGGTGGCAAAATATCATTAATCCTAGCAAGATGAGAGGGGAACCTCACCACAAAACCAATCATGAGAACCTCCCCATTATCCAAACTTCTTCCTTCTAGTGGTGAACCATTGGCATTGAGAATGACCAGCCAGCGATTATCCGAGAGAATAAGTGATCCAACAAGGAACTTACCATCGGTGGAGCTTCCAGAATAGGTGATTTTCTAGCCACCACCAGATGAATCCAGTGAATGAGAGCCCATGGATATGTGTGTGACGGCGCCGGAGTGGCGCCGGCGAGTGCCGGTGGGATGGGCTCAGAGAGGCATGCCTCGGAAATCGTGCGCCTTCAAACTCTCGGTTTCTCGCTTAACGTGTAAGTTCCATACGTAGGAAAGTTCATGCTTAAGTGGTAAAGAGAGCTTGTTTTTGACTGTGGCCTATGCTTTGTCATGCCATGCTTGATATTGTTTTGGCTTTATGCTTAGTATTCTTTGTTGTAGCATGACTTGTTATAAACAATTGAGATTGCTTAATGTGCCTTGGATGAATCATGCGTTGTTTTAGCATATTAAAGCATAGTATAGTGGTATTCTCCTTTGATGCTTTATTTGGGTTGACTTGGTACATGCTCACACCATGTTATGACTATCTCAAGTCACCATAGCCTTTATGATCCTTTAGTTTTCAACTTGTAGTATCACTTTATGCTTTGATCAATGATGTTTTGTCGCTCTGCATGATTATGGCCATTATTGCTCTCTTAGTTTGTCGCTCCCAGTCTTTTGCTAGCCTCCACAACCAAGTATGAGTTCCACTCATGCATCCAACTCCCTAAACCAAGTTATTCCAAAGAGTCCACCATACCTACCTACTAGCTTATGCTATTTCCAAGTATATTCATGTTTTTGTTTACCTTCCAAATTAAACTTGTTATGAGAAAACTAGTGGTTAAAGCTCTCACAAACTTGATGGCACACTTTACTTTTCTTGCCCTTAATAAACTTGAACCATTGTGTCGTCTATGTTGTATATGCTTGCACTTATTTGTTGGGGATTAGCAGAACCATGCTGTCATGGGGAACGCTTTCAACATTTCACAGGTACTTTGTACCTAGTTGATATCATGCTATTTTGTCTATGGATGTCGTCGGTGTGAAATGAAAGGGGAGCTTGTAAGTCCATGGAGTTATGTATATGTGTTAGAGAAACGCCTAGGCCGCTAGTCTAATCCATGCTGACATGGTGGAAACCTGCAGCGTAACCATAATGAGCTGTCTATGAAGCATTCTTCTTATAAAAAAGAGTCCTATATTGAGAAAAAAGGAAAAAGAAAAAAAAATATTATGAAAAGAGGAAAGAGAGAAAAAAGAACCATAATCCCATGGTAAATAAAAAGATCGCTGAGATGCTCATTGTCTGCTTGCCTTGTCATTTTGATTATGGGATAGCTCATGTATCATGTGCAAGGGGTACCCCGTTGGCGGTTCTTTATGATACACATGTACTTACAATGACAAGAGCTTACTCGTGACTAAAGTTGAGTAGCATGAGGATCGGTCTTCGTAAGTAAGGGGCATGAGATTTCGGTTTATAACTTGTCAAGCATATCCTCTTAGTTGTGTCACTTTAACCTTAATCACCTTAAAGATGCTTATGATAGGGGCAATGAGAGCTGAAAGCTATAAGTACCATAATTTTTGGAAGCTCTTTATGAGACTTGAATCCCTACTTCCTTCTATGAAGGCCTTTCTTCCACTATTATATATTGAGTCTCCACCTTCTACCTTTATGCACCTACTTTGAGAGAATAGTGGCCATTCTTAGTTCTATGTGCATTGTCCCAAGACTAGTTGATTGATGAAAACTTGATATTGCTTGTTTTAAACTATTTGTATCTAGTCACTCTTATGAACTTTGAAGGTGTCCTATGCATTTATGTTTTGCTACTCTATGAGGGACAAGCTGAATACTATTATGCCATGTTTTCTTTATGTGAAACAAACAAACGTCTTGCAAAGCATTGTTACTCATGAATCTTTTGTTTGTGCCTTTTCATGTTGCATCATAGTTTCTTTGTCTTATTGCTAGAACTTTGTCTTTCATATTATGATTGAAGTACTATGATCCCAACTTTGAATGTTTTACAAATACTTTGATCAAGTCTTTGATGGTGCATGTCACCTCAAAAATTATTCTTTCTTTTTATCACTTACCTACTCGAGGACGAGCAGGAGTTAAGCTTGGGGATGTTGATACATTGCAAATGTATCTATAATTTTTGATGTTCCATGCTTGGTTTTATCCACTTTCTTGTGTTTTGTCCACACTTTGGAGTACTTTTCATATGATTTCTTGGACTAACCTATTAACAAGAGCCACCGTGCCAGCTGCCTGTGTTCTGTTGTTTTTGGTTCTAGGAAAGTCAGAAAATTAATATTATCGGAATTGGACGGAACAAAAGCCAAAGTGCTTATTTTTCCGGAAGTCATCAGATGCCAGAGTACGAGACGGAGAGGGTCCAGGGGGGCACCACACCACCTGGCCGCACGCCCCAGCCTGGCCCGTGCCAGGGGGTGGTCTGGCCGCCTCCGGCACCCCCTCGACCTCCCCTTCCGCCTATAAGATGCCCTCGGTACGAAAACCCTAAGTACCCGATTAAAAATCCACGAAAGAGTCTGTAGCCACCGTCATCTCCATCCCTAGATCAGGAGGGATCTGAAGCTCTTCCCGGCACCCTGCCAGAGAGGGGAATTCACCCTGGAGGCCTTCTTCATCATCATGCAAGCCTCCGGTGTGATGCGTGAGTAGTTCATCCTTGGACTATGGATCCATGTAGTAGCTAGATGGTTGGTTCTCCGCCTTTGTGCTTTCATGTCTAGATCTTGTGAGCTCCGTTCATGATCAAGATCATCTATTTGTAATTCCGCATGTTGTGTTTGCGGGGATCCAATGGATATTGAGATGCTATTTCAGATTGATTATTGATTCTATCATGTCTTTGTTATTTTTGATCTTGCATGCTTTCTGTTGTTAGTAACTATCTTGGCCAAGTAGATGCTAGCAACTCCAAGAGTTAGTATTTATGCTCGATACTGGGTTCATGCCTCTAGTATCTGGGGAAGTGATAGAAATCTCTAAGGTACTAGATGTGTTGTTGCTACTAGGGAGAAAACAACAATCCTTTGTTCATAGAACAATCGTATTGTTTACATTACACACAGTTCGTAAAGCAATAATCTGTTGCTTGCAACTTAATACTGGAGGGGATTCGGATGATAACCTGAAGGTGGATTATTAGTCATAGATGCATTTCGATGGCGGTCTATGTATAATGTTATAATGCCCAATCAAGTCTCAAAGGAGTCAAGATGATTAGTATATGCATGTATTGCTTTCTCGATGTTTGTCAATTGCCCTGCTATAATTTGTTCACCCAGCATGTTATCTATCTTAAGGAGAGCCACCTCTAGTGAACTATGGATCTCGGTCCTTTTCTTTACATACAATCTACAAACTGTTTACTGCTTTGTGTTTACTTTCTGCAAACTATTACTTCCTTCCATTCGATACGTTTAATCCTTTGTTTTCAGCAAAACACGGTGAGATTGACAACCTCATCGCAAGTTGGGGACAGAGTTCTGTGGTTGTGTTGTGCAGGTCTCCACGTTGCTACTAGCACTGGTAGTGCGCCCTGCTAAGGCTCAGCTAGTAACACCTTTGGGGTGTTTCCTTGCTCCTACTGGTTCGATTAAACGTTGGTTTCATAACTGAGGGAAACTTGCTGTTGTGCTCATCATACCTTCCTCTTGGGGTTCCCAACGAGCTCTACATCAACACCGAGCCATCAATGGTGTTGAAAGAATTCATACTAATAACATTGCTATTAGCACGCAAATAAAGTTCCATAGGTTTTTTAATTTTCTCTTCAACACTTCATGTCCTAACTGAAGATAAATACTATAAAGCTCTCTAATTTTGTTGTTGTTTTCCATTAAGCCTAAATAGTGAAAACAAGAAAAAAAAGACAAAATTGCAGAATCTAAAGGAAATAACTTCGTGCACTCACACCGGAGGATGTCAGTACCTTTTACCTTACCTCCCCGACAACGGCGCCAGAAAATAGCTTGATGTCTACACACTTCTATTCTTGTAGATAGTTATTGGGCCTCCAAGTGCAGAGGTTTGTAGAACAACAGCAAGTCTTCCCTTAAGTGGATCACCCAAGGTTTATCGAACTCAGGGAGGAAGTGGCCAAAGGTATCCCTCTCAAGCAACCCTGCAATCAAGATACAAGAAGTCTCTCGTGTCCCCAACACACCCAATACACTTGTCAGGTGTATAGGTGCACTAGTTCGGCGAAGAGATATTGAAATACATGTGGTATAGATAATTATAAGTGGTAACGGTGATAGAAAATAACTTGATGGCGGGGAAGAGGCTAAAGGCAAACTGAAATAAAGATGGAAGCAAGCAAACATGTAACAGATCTAGTAGCAAACGGTGTTTCAATGCTTAGAAACAAGGCCTAGGGATCATACTTTCACTAGTGAACACTCTCATATAAATATATTCTCTTTATGATAGTACTCTCCGGTTGGACACTCTAATCGACGGTAGGGCTATAACAGCACACCTCAAAGTTCATCTTTCCCATCTAGAAAACCCCACACTGTCACCTTAACACTAGATGGTTCCAACAAACACCACAATTTCATAGAGACATCCAACTCCAAATATAACTCATAACAAGTATTTGAAATCTCTAGCCTAAGTGCCACCATGGTGTGCATGCTATCACTTTCACACACATGGGGAGAGAAGAGATCTATTAAAGCACTTGAGTAGCAAGGTAGATCTATAGATTACAAGCTCATGATCACAATATGATCATGCATAGAGAGAGAGATGAACACATAGCTATCGGTAGAACCCTTAGCCTCGAGAGAGAACTACTCCCTCCTCATCATGGGAGTCAGCAACGGTGATGGAGATGGCGGTGGAAGCGATGGAGATGGCGGTGAAGTTGGTGAAGAGGAGGCGGCAGCGGCACCGGCAATGGCGCGGAGGACTCCTTCCCCGCCGCTAGTATCACAGGGGAGCACCGCCCCTTAGCACCCTTCCTTCATGGATTCTTGGGAACCCTTCCCCATGGAGATTGGATCCATGGGGGAGGCAAAAACGTGGCTTTGGTGGCTGCAAATTCGTGGGTGGAGGTGTCTCCCACGAATTAGGTTTCCTCTCTTTATATAGCTTCTCGGATTTCCGTCATCCCATCTTGGGCTGCAGTAAATCGGGTATATTGAGCCCATCCGGACTCGGAATCAGCTAAATTTTATGTCCATATCGTTTGTCGCGAAATTTCCAACAACTTTGTAGTTGAAGAGTTTTCTGTTTGACGCTGTCTTCGACTCGAAACGTGACCATCTTCAAAAAGAGTTCTGAGACAGATTTCTGGAAAATCCCAATTTGACTCCGACAAGGTTTCCACTTGTATTCTTGGTAATTCGTACACATCAAAGTATAAAACAATAACATTGTGCACTTTTGCAACTATTAGTAGGTTAGTCCAAATAAATCATAAACTTTATATAAAAAGGAGTATCAAAAGCATATTATTAGCATAAAACCATCAAAAATTATAGATACGTTATGGACATATATCAAAGAGTACAACTCGATTAGCTACTCTCTAGAGAAGGAGCTAAACCCGACTGTTTTCCTTGCTTAATTTTAGTGTCCTTTGTGCTAAATGTATGGACCTCGATGTAATTTCCCCCTTTTGTTAGATCTAAAAGTGTAAGTGGTGAAATTTAGATGATTTTAAGCTTACTTCTCAATAAGTATGAGCATTCTTGGATTTAAAGCCGAATGATCAAGGTCAAGGCCATATCAACATTATACTTTGTGATGATGATCCCATGTTAGAGAATTTGCATGGCAACAGATTTTGCCATGTTTTGAAAACAATCGAAGAGGAAGTAGTATTAAGAGTTTGGCTCAGATCAGCTGATCTCTCGAGAATCAGCCAAACTAGATTTTTTTTCTTTTAGGGACCTTTATGCTAAATGTATATGGACCTTGATGTAATTTTTTCTTTTTGAGATCCGTGATGTAAAATGTACTTCGGTCGACCGTGTAAAGTTCTAACCTAAAAATATTATGGTGAAATTTAAACGAATTTAAGCTTAGTTGTCAATGAGTATGAAGCATTATTCTTGTATTTCAAGACGAACCACCAAGGTCAAGGCCATATCTACATCATACTTTATGTTGATGATCCCATATCCAAGAATTTGCATGCCGATAAATTTGGCAATATTTTGAACATAATCAAAGGTGCAGTAGTATGAAGAGGAGTATGGCTCGATCAGCTACTCTCTCGAGAAGGAGCCAAACCCAACTATTTTCCTTGCTTAATTTTAGGGCCCTTTGTGCTCAATGTATGGACCTCGATGTAATTTCCCACTTTTAGGTCTAAAAGTGTAAGTGGTGAAATTTAGACGATTTTAAGCTTACTTATCAACGAGTATGAACATTCTTGGATTTCAAGACGAACGATCAATGTCAAGGCCATATCAACATCATACTTTATATGATGATGATGATCCCATGTCAGAGAATTTGCATGGCAATAGATCTGGACATGTATTGAAAACAATCGAAGATGAAGTAGCATCAAGAGTTTGGCTCAGCATCAAGAATTTTTCCTTTTAGGGTCCTTTATCCTAAATGTATGGACCTCGATGTAATTTTTGCTTTTCCGAGGTCCCTAATGTAAAATGTACTCCAATCGATCGTGTAAATTTCTAACCTCCTAAAATTAAGTGGTGAAATTTAAACGAATTTAAGCTTAGTTGTCAACGAGTATGAACCATTCTTGTATTTCAAGACAAACGACCAAGGTCAAGGCCATATCTACACCATACTTTATGATGATGATCCCCTATCCAAGAATTTGCGTGCCGACAAATTTGGCCATATTTTGATAACAACTGAAGATGAAGTAGTATGAAGAGTGTGGATCGATCATCTACTATCTCGAGAAGGACCTGAACCCGACTATTTTGCTTGCTTGTTTTTAGGGTTCTTTGTGCTAAATGTATGGACCTCGATGTAAATTTCCCCTTTTTAGGTGCTTGTTGTAAAACGTACTCCCACCGACCGTGTAAAATTCTAACCTAAAAGTAAGTGGTGAAATTTAAATGAAGTTCAGCTTATAGTAGGCAACGAGTATGAACATCCTTGGATTTCAAGCCGAATGACCAAAAGGTCAAGGCCATATCTCTACATCAGACTTTATGCTGATGATCCCATATCCAAGAATTTGCATACCGACAAATTTGGCCATATTTTGAAAACAATCGAAGATGAAGTAGTGTCAACACCCGGATTTTTAATCTAAGATGCCGGTTATGCCATACCTCGCAATCGTAGGATTACCATTTTTGCGAGACATAACAGAATTGGTACCATAGTACATCATCCAATACAAAACATAGTAAGGGTCTTACAAATAAAGGATCTCATGATCCAGTCTTAATACAATCAAAACAGCAGAAAGTAAACATAGTAGGGGCTCCATCTTCAGGGTCACAAGCAATGCGGACGATGGGAGATGATCCTAGTTATCGTAGACCTCCTGCTATCCATCATCCTGGTAGTCCTCCTCATAGTCTGGCCACGAGAATAGCCAAGGACAAAGCCATGAGTACTCTTTAAGTACTCGCAAACTATCAGTAACAAGTAAGGTATTTCTAGTAGGAATCTTAAGCTCTAGGTTTATTTGCAAAAAGCAAGGTTTATCTTAAGCTGAGTTTAGAAGTAAAGAAAGCTAATTTAATGTTCTAAATCACTTAAGTGGGAACCTAGTTTTCATGTCCACACTCCGTTGTGGTCAAGTCAAAGTCATAGTTCAATTCACATGTCATTTTGAAAACATCTGACCACGGACACGGCTATTCGAATAGTTTAACACTCTGCAGAGGTGGTACACTTTCACCACAAAATTCGATACATCTGTCAGGGATAACCCTGAATCATCATACTTAGTATGCGGATCATCAATCATAACCATTCCATTACACACTCTAGTATAGGCACCTCCCCTATGAGCTTGGCCTCCCAGCCATGGCCATCTGCCATCTTGGGCACTGCATAGGTGGACACTCATCACGAGGTAGCCTCAGCTCAACCTCTTCCGCAAGGGAACACATACTAAGGCATATAAACATCCAGCTAAGCCCTATCCAATTCAGGTATTGTGGTTGTATGGTAAAATTGGAATGGATCGCATCCGAACCCAACCATCAGTTTTTGTAAAGGGCTAAGGCTCATGCCTCAACATTTTCATCATCAAACCATTGTGTTTCTCAACACATGTCAAAACATTTCAATAGAATGAATTCTCATTCCAAGGTTTTCATAATCATTTTCACCAAGTATTCCCATCTAAAGTGATCAACTTTTATGCTTAGCACTAGCCACTAAAGTTGATGGTATTCACTAATGAGGGGTGCTAATCAAGGGTAACTATCCAAGTCTAACCTCATGCCTTGGAATGACATCTAAGTATAACTACTTAGGCCTAGTTTTATACTCTTTATGGTATCTATACTATTGTTCCAATAGTCACAAAGCACTAACTAAAAGTAAAGAGCTTTAGTAAAAGTAAAAGAATAAAGCTTGCAAGTAAAACTTGGGATTGGTATAATCAAGTTGTATAACCAAGCATGCCTAGTGCATCTTGCATAGGTTATCTTGCAAGGATGACTCGCATAGGTATGAGACTTGTAAGTGTTAGATTGCAATTAGTGATGGCTTGAAAAGTTAGGAAACTTACAAGTGTTAGCTTGCACATAATAGCTTGCCTTGATTGGTGCAGTGGTTGAAGTTCTCTTCTTCTTCTTGGTAGTACTCCTCCTCCTCATATCCCGGGTCTGTACTATCGTCTATAAATGAATACGGGATTCACAATCACCAAACAATACTTAACTATTTCTATTTAGCAAAATAAGGTTCACACTTGATGATCTAGCATCATTACAATCATCACATGGAATAAAGACTTAGTCTTATTTATTTTATTTTAGAAAAGTAATTTCTACTCATTGAAAATTCTTAAGATTTAATATTCTCCAATTGAAATATGGGATCATGTTGACACATGTCATCACCACATATTCTAGTACATGGGAATGTGATTTAAAGTGTTGGTCATATTTTATAAAGTTTAAGATTATCATTTAATAGAATTAAAGTGACTAGAAATGCCTATATAGTATTCTTTTGGTACTAGTCCAAAGTCACTGCATGTAAACCTAAATGTTTTTTCATATTCAGATAGATCGTGTCAAATGTGATTTTTGAGAGTTGGAATCAACTCAAAAGCATTTATGGTTGATTTTTGAAAAATGTTTGGAGTTGGAAAAGTCTTTGTCTTGTTATTTTTACTACATGTGATCTCTAACTCCAAATGGTTTTAATCCAACGGGCTTGAATAGATAATTTGAATATATTTCTAACAAAATTGGAATCATGCAACTTGGTTCAGTGAATATCTTTGAATTGATTTTTGAATCTACTACCAGAAACTGGTTTTAACTAAAATGGAAAATAACTATTTGAATCTATAGGCCTGGGCGGGAAACTAAACGGGCCAGCCCAATCTGCATAGCGCGGTGTAGAGGGCTACTTACAGCAGGGTCCCACTAGTCAGTGACTCAATCTACCCGAAACAGTATCGTGCAATCTAGGCCCTACGATTAGAATACGATCTAACGATTGAGGTTCATCATCGACGACGAACAGCTCCGGCGAGGTCTGAACCCTAACGCGGTGGTGGGGGTCGTGTGAGGCTCACCAAGGCTCTAGCTAGGGTCGGCGATGGGGGCGAACGATGTTGTCAATGACGGCAGTTCGAACGGTGGTCGCGGTAGCTCCTGGGGCGGCTCCAATCGACGACTCCTTTCTCCTTCTGCAGCAGTGGGCTCCGGCCAAATTTCGGTGATGCCGCGCTCGCCTTGCTCCAGGGAGAGGTGTGGGAGGTGTGGTGAGGAGTAGGGCGTGAGGTGGTGTGGAGAATTGAGGCAGAGAGGGCCTCTATTTATACACCGGCGAAGGGACCGAACGGGATGGGCTGGCTTCTCCGGCGATGGCGGTACAGCGTGCTATCGGCGTGGCTATGGGTAGGGGGCGGTGAGGTGTTCTCTGGCGGTCGTCACTGGCTTAAAGGCACGGCACAAGGCGGTCGAGGTTGGTCGGGAGCGTGCGGTGCTCTGCGCGGACGCGGTGGTGTTCGAGATGGCGCACGGGAGCTACGGGTCGCGCGGCGGCGAACGGGGGTGTCTGGGAGTGTAATCATGGCAAGTGTGCGTGTGCATGGATCGAGCGAGGCGCGGTCTGTGTGAGCTGGTCGGGTGCGGCGCTCTGGCACGCTCTCGGCACGGCGTAGAGACATTGGGCATGATGATGCTGGGGTGGTCCAGGGCCTGGCTATGATCGAGGGCTAGACAGGGGGTGGTGGTGGACGGTCGCCTGTCTAGTGATCGTTGTGGGAGAGGACGACGTGGGTTGTGGTGGTCTGTCCACGGTCGGCCGGTGATGACCATGTTAGGGCGGCGATGCACTAGCGCAACGGCAGAGGGGGTGGTTGTCTATGTATTGCTAGACACTAGGGGAGATAGGGGAGTGAAGAGGGAACCATTTGGTCGAGTGATCACTGCTCAAAAATGTGAAGTTAGGCAGAGCTTAATTAGTGTTTGCAAGGTGTTTGATTAAATGGCCGAAAGAATTTGAATTTGAAATTTTTGAATGAAATTTGGTGAGTGATCTAAACTTATGCTTGAGTGTCTATGGTTGCTTGGAGAAGTCAAGTGGAATTGGTTTGAGTGGTTTTTGTAAAATGGTGATCTTACCATATGAACTTGATTCAAATTTGAATTGTCCTTTAAATATGTTTGAAAATAGTTTTTGTGGGTTTGTAAAGTGGTCTTGGGTTCACTTTTTACTTGGTCTAGCTAGGGGTGAAAAGAAGGGGGAATGTTTCTGTTAGAAATTCTTTACTAGGAACACTCAAAGTGGCCTAGTGGTTAACTTTGGTCAAAATGACCATTTGATCATTTGATTTATATTTGATTTCTTTTGATTTTTTTTGTAATTGGCCTAGATGATGTAGCATTCCTCTTTAAACCATTTATTATCATTTGTAGCAATCAAACATGGCAATTGCAATCAATTCTATACTAATGCAAATCACACCTGCATTCATATTAAATTTAATAATAAAAGTTTTTGTTAACCCTAGAATTGGGTGATTAGAACTTGATAATCTTGATTACTAGTTTTGGGGTGTTACAAACCTTCCCTCCTTAAAAAAAATCTTGTCCCGAGATTTAAAAAAAACTAGGAACTAAAGAGATCTGGAAATTTAGTCCTAATGTAATATTCTCGCTCCCAAGTAGCTTCTTCTTCAGTATGATTACTCCACTGGATCTTGAGAAACTTGATACTCTGGGTCCTGGTGGTTCTGAAGGCTTCTTCCAAAATACGAATGGGTACTTCACGATATGTCAGATCCTTGTTGATATCTATGGCTCGGTGATTGATGTTCTTGAACAATTCGGTCTTCTCCGGAACTTCTAGGCATTTGCGAAGTAACGAGATATGGAATACATCATGGATGGATGACATCTCCTCTAGCAGTTCCAGTTGATATGATACTTCTCCTCGGTGATTCAAAATCTTGAAGGGTCCAATATATCTAGGGGCTAACTTTCCTTTCAGATGAAAACATTGCATTCCTTTCAAGGGTGATACTTTGAGATATACAAAATCTCCGACATTGAAGGTCATGTCTCGACGTCTCTTGTCAGCATAACTCTTCTGTCTGGATTGAGCGGTCTTGAGGTGTTCACGGACTTTGTGAACCTTCTCTTCGGCTTCTTGTAGGATGTCGGGTTCGAAAATCTGACTCTCTCCTACTTGCGACCAATTCAAGGGGTATGACACTTTTTTCCATATAAGAACTCAAATGGGGCCATTTGCAAACTGGCTTGATAATGTTGTTGTATGAGAATTCTGCGAAAGGCAGACAATCTTCCTATTTTGATCCATATTCTAGAACAGAAGCTCTCAACATATCTTCTAAGATTTGGTTGACTCTTTCAGTTTGTCTGTCGGTTTGCGGGTGATAGGTTGTGTTGAAGTTCAGCTTGGTTCCTAATCCTTCTTGGACTTTCTGCCAAAATCTCGAGGTAAACTGGGTTCCTCGATCCGATACTATGGTCTTAGGGGTTCCATGGAAACTGACGATTCTAGCAATGTACAGCTCTGCTAGCTTCGAACTCTGGTAGGTGGTTTTGACAAGTATGAAATGGGCTACCTTGGACAGTCTATCAACTATGACCAAATAGAGTCATTTCCCCTACTAGAGGTAGGCAAACCGGTGATGAAATCCATTCCGACAGAATCCCATTTCCATTCTGGAATCTACAATGGTTGCAAAAGTCCTGCGGGTCGCTGATGTTCCGCTTTGACTCTCTGAAAGATATCACACTTGGCGATGTAGCTTCCGATCTCTCTCTTCATCTTGTGCCACCAAAATTGCTCTTTCAAATCCTGATACATCTTTGTTCCTCCGGGGTGGATAGAATAAAGAGTATCATGAGCTTCTTGCATGATAACTTGCTTCAACTCGGAATCTGCTGGAACACAGATACTTCCTTTGTACCACAAAACTCCTTCTTCATCTTCGGTTAATTCGGGTACCTTCCCTGTACCTATACAACGCTTGATTCTGTCGATACTTGCATTTCCTTTCTGTGCTTCCTTGATCTGACTGATCAAAGTGCATTGAAGTTCTATGCAAGCTAAAAAATCCTTTGCTAACTAGCTCCATTCTAAACTGCTCCAACTCTTCAGACAAACTTGGCTGGGCTTCTTTAATCATGGTGTTTAATCTACATGGCAATCTGCTAAGAGCATCTGCTACCACATTGGCTTTGTCGGGGTGATAGTGAATGTCAAGGTCATAATCCTTGATTAACTCTATCCATCTCCTTTGCCTCATATTCAGCTCCTTCTGAGTGAAAATATACTTTAGACTCTTGTGATCCGAATAAATCTCACAGCGGTTACCCATAAGGTAATGACGCCATGTCTTCAAAGCTAAAACTACGACTGCTAGTCCTAAGTCATGGGTAGGATAGTTTTCCTCATGTTGCTTCAGTTGTCGGGACATATATGCTATGACTTTGCGTTCTTGCACCAACACACATCCGAGACCAATCTTGGATGCATCACAATACACATCAAAAGGCTTCTTGATATCTGGCATAATCATAATTGGGGCTGAAATCAATCTCTTCTTGAGCTCTTGAAAACTCGCTTCACATTTGTCCGTCCATTCGAATTTCTTATCTTTCTTCAACAGTTGGGTCATCGGTCTTGCGATGCTCGAAAATCCTTCAACAAACTTGCGATAATATCCCGCTAATCCGAGAAATGCGCGGACTTGGGTTTGAGTGGTTGGGGCTTTCCATGCTTCAACATCTTTGATCTTGGCGGGATCGACAGCGACTCCTCCTGCCAACAGAATATGTCCTAGGAATCCTACTTCCTTCAACCAGAACTCACATTTTCTAAACTTAGCATACAACTAATGTTCTCTAAGGGTTTCAAGGATGGTTCTCAGGTGTAGCTCATGGTCTTCTTCTAACTTGGAATAGATCAGAATATCATTGATAAAAAGAACGACAAACTTATCCAGGAAGTTCATAAAAATCTTATTCATGAGATTCATGAAATAAGCGAGGGAGTTGGTTAATCCAAAAGACATGACAGTATACTCATACAATCCATATCTGGTGGTAAAAGCGGTCTTTGGAATATCCGTTGCACAAATCTTTAGTTGATGATAACTAGTTCTAAGATCAATCTTAGAAAACACTCTGGCACCAGTCAACTGGTCAAACAGATCTTCTATCTTCGGCAGTGGGTACTTGTTCTTGATGGTGACATCATTCAGCTTCCGGTAATCCGTGCACAAACGGTTACGTCCATCTTTCTTATCCACAAACAAAACATGAGATCTCTATGGCGATGCGCTTGGTTGAATCAAACATTTCGCCAGCATAGCATCAAGTTGTTTCTTCAGCTCCACTAATTTATATGGGTTCATACTATAAGGTCTCTGAGCTATGGGTCCGGTTCCAAGAATTAGTTCAATGATGAACTCGATATCCCGATCTGGGGGCATACTGGGCAATTCATGTAGGAATACATCGGGGTATTCACAGACTACTCTGACTTGGTCTACGGTTGGTTGGGATAGACTCTTGTTGCATTTGAATTGACGGGGCAAGGTCTCAAATACATGTTCTACTGATACTCCAGAGCTACTGGTCATGGTTATGGCTTTCTTGGCACAGTCGATTAATACTTTATGTTTCGACATCCAGTCCATTCCTAGTACTACTTCCAAACCTTTGATTCCAAGTACTATAAGATTGGCATAAAAATCTATTCCATGGATTCTGATAGGTACAGCCTTGCAAATTTTTCTAGCTTTGGTGGTTGAACCAAGTATTTGAACTATCATAACATGCTTTAGTTTTGTTGGTTGAATCTTACTAGTGCATGCAAATTCTTCTGTAATAAACAAGTGCGATGCTCTAGAATCAAACAACACTCTTGCAAGTACTGAGTTAACAGAAAACATACCCAGCATGACATCTAGCACTTCCTGGGCTTCTTCAGCATTCATGTGGAACAGACGGCCGTTGCGGTTGAGCGAGTTCCCTGGGGAAAATCTCCTTCCAGGCTGAACACGGCGTTGCTGCTGAGCGGGTGCATTCACATTGGTGGCTGCTGCAAGCTTCTTGGGACACTTGTTGGAGTAGTGACCCTTGACTCCGCATTCAAAGCAAGTAATCTGGGACTTGTCTTTTCCTTCAACAGGCACTGCATTGCTTCCAGTCCTTGGGGCAGTATTGCTATTGTTGTTGTTGTGTTAGACTTGGGTGGTGCACAGTTGAAGTTATTAGAGTTGCCGGGGTTGTTGTTGTTTCCTCTAGACTTCAAGTTTCCTCCACTACGATTGAGATAGTTTGGACGGGACATAGGGGGTCTGTTGTTTCTTGGGGCATATCCTGCAGACGGGTTGGGGCGATACTTCTTGGTATGGTGGGATGTAGGCTGGTGCAACATGCGACGCTTACGGTTGTCATTGGCTTGGTTTATGTTCCCTTCCATCTGAATGGTAGAATCTACTAGCTATTCTAGATCTGCAAAACGGATGTTGACTAACACAATCTGCATCTCATCATGCAATCCATTCAGGGACCTTTCCTTTTTCTTGTCTTTGGTATTAATCTCATCAGGGGCATATCTAGCTAGGGACAGAAATTTGTCACGGTACTCAACTACTGTCATCCTTCCTTGCTTCAGTTCCCTGAACTCATCCCTCATCCTGGTGACCAAACCTTGGGGCACATGGGTCCGGCTGAACTTGGTCTTGAATGCTTCCCAAGTCATCATCTGACCTTCGTTCATGGTACGAGTACTATTCCACCAGGCTCTTGCATCTCCTGCCACATAATGGGTGGCAAACAGTACTTTCTCATTTGCTTCAACTCCTGTGACCTCTAAGTTCTTCTCCATGGTTTGCAGCCAGTCATCAGCATCTAAGGGATCCTCGGACTTACTAAAGATAGGGGGATTGGTATTCTAAAAGTTCTTGAGTTTGGATCCACGGTGATCCTGGTTTCCGTGTCCTTGATTATTGTGGGCCATCTGAGCTATCTGCTGAAGAGTGGCTAAGTTGGGTTGACGTTCTGCTCGACTAGCTTCACGATCAGAAACTAGCATTTGCAGAATCTGCAGCATCGGGTCCTGCGATGAACTGCTTCATCTGGGATTTCCACGAGTCATCTGAAGATTGAGATAGATAATGAGATAAGAGGGAAATTTATAAGGTTCATGGTTTTGTTTCAAAAGCTTTTTAACTTTGGGGTTGACTCAGGTTTTGCAAACTAACAACTTCTTCTCATTCATTCATTCAAAGCACACAATACAAACACACACCACAACACAAATGGAAAATAGATGGTTTTAAGAACCATTCTATGAAACTACGATACAGTGGGACCGGTACAACTCATTCCTACGGTAGTGATCAAGTGCATCTAATCATCATCAATGAAGTCGGAATCATCATCATCAGTCTGGAACTCCATGGCATCATCCTCCAGGTAGTCGTTGTTGTCACTGAGGTAAGAGTAAAGATCTCTCTGGATATCTTCACCTTTCCCCTCCTCCTTCGCTTCAAGCCGGATTTCCTGTTCATGGATGGTCTTCTCGAGAGCGGCCACCTTCTTGCAAAGACGATCAATGATGTGATCCTTCTTGTCACACTGACGACAAAGAGAATGGTGCTCCTTGGCGAGAATGGCGAGGGTCTGGTCCTTCTTGACTGCAATGGCATGGTTGTGGTTGGCGTAGGCACGGGCGTTGTCCAACTCCTTCTGTCTATCATACACCATGAAGTCAAGATTGTCCACCTGGTGCTTCAGCTCCGGGTGTCCTGGCATCTCCAAGGGCATTCCCATATAATAACGCCTTGTGTAGTGAGCAAAGGAAGTTCCTTGGATCTGGTTGATGTTTTGTCCACACAGATGGGCAAGAGCTTCGTGCATAGCCCTGGCTAATCCTTCTAGCCAGTTGTTCTCCCCCAAGGTGATTGGATCTTGTCTGAAGTGGGTGCTTCCATCTCCTCCTACATGATCGTTGAGTTGTGCCCCGAAGAATTCCTGGTGCGGGCGCTCCAGATACTCCGATATTGCATCTAGATTCCTCTCAAAGATCAGGTGGCCTCCGTTGCTGAGATGGTATAACTTGCAATACTGGACTTCCATCAATAAGAATTTAGGGTGAGTAAGTTAGTGAGGTGATCAAGTGTGTCAAATTTTTATGTAGAATTGCAAGAATTTTTGAGGAACATGATTTTTTTAAAGAATCTCAAGGATAAGAGTGGAATATGTTTTCATAAATACTCACTTCTTTTGTTTTGAAACTAACGTTTTGTTTAGACGTCCATTCTAACTAGGTTCTCCTATGGTCGGGATGGCTCTGATACCAACTTGTCAACACTAGGATTTTTAATCCAAGATGCCTGTTATGCCATACCTCGCAATTCCAGGATTACCATTTTTGCGAGACATAACAGAATTGGTACCACAGTACATCATCCATTACAAACCATAATAAGGGTATTACAAATAAAGGATTTCATAATCCAGTCTTAATACAATCAAAACAACGGAAAGTAAACATAGTAGGGGCTCCATCTTCAGGGTCACAAGCAATGCTGACGATGGGAGATGATCCTAGTTATCATAGACCTCCTGATGTCCATCATCCTTGTAGTCCTCCTCATAGTCTGGCCACGGGAATAACCCGGGACAAAGCCATGAGTACTCTTTAAGTACGCTCAAACTATCACTAATAAGTAAGGTAGTTCTAGTAGGAATCTTAAGCTCTAGGTTTATTTGCAAAAAGCCAGGTTTATCTTAAGCTAAGTTTAGAAGTAAAGAAAGTTAATTTAATGTTCTAAATCACTTAAGTGGGAACATAGTTTTCATGTCCACACTCCGGTGTGGTTAAGTCAAAGTCATAGTTCAATTCACAAGTCATTTTGAAAACATCTGACGACGGAACAGTATGGCCACTCCAACTGTCCATGACCACGGATGTGGCTATTCGAATAGTTTAACACTCTGCAGAGGTGGTACACTTTAACCACAAAATTCGATACAACCATCAGGGATAACCCTGAATCATCATACTTAGTATGCAGATCATCAATCATAACCTTTCAATTACACACTCTAGTATAGGCACCTCCTCTATGAGCTTGGCCTCCCAGCCATGGCCATCTGCCATCCTGGGCACTACATAGGTGGACATTCATCATGAGGTATCCTCAGCTCAACCTCTTCTGCAAGGGAACCCATACTAAGGCATATAAACTTCTAGCTAAGCCCTATCCAATTCAGGTATTGTGGTTATATAGTAAAATTGGAATGATATCGCATCCGAACCTAACCATCAGTTTTTGGAAAGGGCTAAGGCTCATGCCTCAACATTTTCATCATCAAACCATTGTGTTTCTCAACACATGTCAAAACATTTCAATATAATGAATTCTCATTCCAAGGTTTTCATAATCTTTTTCAACAACTATTCCCATCTAAAGTGATCAACTTTTATGCTTAGCACTAGCCACTAAAGTTGAGGGTATTCAGTAATGAGGGGTGCTAATCAAGGGTAACTATCCAAGTCTAATCTCATGCCTTGGAATGTCATCTATGTATAACTACTTAGGCCTAGTTTTATACTCTTTATGGTATCTATAATATTGTTCCAATAGTCACAAAGCACTAACTAAAAGTAAAGAGCTTTGGTAAAAGTAAAAGAATAAAGCTTGCAAGTAAAACTTGGGATTGGTATAATCAAGTTGTATAACCAAGCATGCCTAGTGCATCTTGCATAGGTTATCTTGCTAGGATGACTCGCATAGGTATGACATTAGTGATGGCTTGCATAGTTAGGAAACTTGCAAGTGTTAGCTTGCACATAATAGCTTGCCTTTATAGGTGAAGTGGTTGAAGTTTTCTTCTTCTTCTTCTTGGTAGTACTCCTCCTCCTCATATCCCGGGGCGGTACTATCGTCTATAAATGAATACGGGGTACACAATCCCCAAAAAATACTTAAATATTTATATTTAGCAAACTAAGGTTCACACTTGATGATCTAGCATCATTACAATCATCACATGGAATAAAGACTTAGTCTTATTTATTTTATTTTAGAAAAGTAATTTTACTCATTGAAAATACTGAAGATTTAATATTCTCCAATTGAAATATGGGATCATGTTGACACATGTCATCACCACATATTCTAGTACATGGGAATGTGATTTAAAGTGTTGGTTATATTTTATAAAGTTTAAGATTATCATTTAATAGAATTAAAGTGACTGGAAATGCCTATATAGCATTCTTTTGGTACTAGTCCAAAGTCACTACATGTAAACCTAAATGTTTTTACATATTCAGATAGATCTTGTCAAATGTGATTTTTCAGAGTTGGAATCAACTCAAAATCATTTATGGTTGATTTTTGAAAAATGTTTGGAGTTGGAAAAGTCGCTGTCTTGTTATTTTTACTACATGTGATCTCTAACTCCAAATGCTTTGAATCCAACGGGCTTGGATAGATAATTTGAATTTCTTTCTAACAAAATTGGAATAATGCCATTTGGTTCAGTGAATCTCTTTGAATTGATTTTTGAATCTACTGCCAGAAACTGGTTTTAACTAAAATGGAAAATAACTATTTGAATCTACAGGCCTGTGCGGGAAACTAAACGGGCCGGCCCAATCTGCACAGCGCAGTGTAGAGGGGTACTGACAGTAGGCTCTCACTAGTCAGCGACTCAATCTACCCAAAACGGTATCGTGCAATCTAGGCCCTACGATTAGAATACGATCTAACGGCTTAGGTTTATCGTCGACGATGAATAACTCCGACGAGGTATGAACCCTAACGCGGCAGCGGGGGTCGTGTGCGGCTCACTAGGTCTCCATCTAGGGTCGGCGATGGGGCCAAACGACGTTGTCGACGACGGCGGTCTGAATGGTGCTTGTGGCAGCTCCTGGGGCGGCTCCAATCGACGGCTCCTTTCTCCTTCTGCAGCGGCGGGCTACGGCCAAATTCCGGCGATGCTGCGCTCGCCTTGCTCCGGGGAGAGGTGTGGGAGGTGTGGTGAGGAGTAGGGAGTGAGGTGGTGTGGAGAATTGAGGCGGAGAGGGCCTCTATTTATACACCGGCGAAGGGGCCGAACGGGATGGGCTGGCTTCTCCGATGATGGCGGTATAGTGTGCTATTGGCCTGGCTATGAGTAGGGGCGGTGCGGTGTTCCCTGGCGGTCGTCACTGGCTTAAAGACAAGGCACATGGCGGTCGAGGTTGGTCGGGCGCGTGCGGTGCTCTGCACGGATGCGGCGGTGTTCGAGAAGGCGCACGGGAGCTACGGGTCGCGTGGTGACAAACAGGGGTGTCTGGGAGCTAGCTGTAATCATGGCAAGTGTGCGTGTGCGCAGAGAGAGCAATGCGCGGTCTGTGCGAGCTGGTCGGGTGCGGCACTCTAGCGTGCTCTCAGCACGATGCAGAGACATTGGGCGCGGCGATGCTAGGGTGGTCCAAGGCCTGGCTGTGATCGAGGGCTGGACAGGGGGTGGCGGTGGACGGTAGCCTGTCTAGTGATCATTGTGGGAGAGGGCAGCTTGGGATGTGGCGGTCTGTCCATGGTCGGCCGGCGATGACCATGTTCAGGCTGCGCTACACTAGCGCAACGGTAGAGGGGGGTGGCTGTCTATGTATTGCTAGACACTGGGGAGACAGGGGAGTGAAGAGGGATCCATTTGGTCGAGTGATCACTACTCAAAACAGTGAATTTAGGCAGAGTGTAAGTAGTGTCTGCAAGGTGTTTGATTAAATGGCCGAAAGAATTTGAATTTGAAATTTGTGAATGAAATTTGGTGAGTGATCCAAACTTATGCTTGAGTGTCTATGGTTGCTTGGAGAAGTCAAGTGGAATTGGTTTGAGTGGTTTTTGCAAAATGGTGATCTTACCATATGAACTTGATTCAAATTTGAACTGTCCTTTAAATATATTTGAAAATAGTTTATGTGGGTTTGTAAAGTGGGCTTGGGTTCACTTTTACTTGGTCTAGCAAGGGGTGAAAAGAAGGGGGAATGTTTCTGTTAGAAATTCTTTACTAGGAACACTCAAAGTGGCCTAGTGGTTAACTTTGGTCAAAATGACCTTTTGATCATTTGATTTATATTTTATTTCTTTTGATTTTGTTTGTAATTGGCCTAGATGATGTAGAATTCCTCTTTAAACCATTTCTTATAATTTGTAGAAATCAAACATGGCAATTGCAAGCAATGCTATACTAATGCAAATCACACAAGCATTCATATTAAATTTAATAATAAAAGTTTTTATTAATCCTAGAATTGGGTGATTAGAACTTGATAATCTTGATTACTAGTATTAGGGTGTTACAAGTAGTATGAAGAGTGCGGCTCGATCAGCTACTCTCTCGAGAAGGAGCCGAACCTGACTATTTTCTTTGCTCAATTTTAGGGTCATTTGTCCTAAATGTGTGGACCTCGATGTAATTTTCCCTTTTTTAGGTCCTTGATGTAGAATGTACTCCCACTGACCGTGTAAAATGCTAACCTAAAAGTAAGTGGTGAATTTCAATGAATTTAAGCATAGTTGTCAACGGGTATGAGAAAATCTTGGATTTCAAGCCGAACGACCAAAAGGTCACGGCCATATCTCTACATTAGAGTTTATGCTGATGATCCCATATCCAAGAATTTGCATGCCGACAAATTTGGCCATATTTTGAAAACAATCAAAGATAAAGTAGTATGAAGAGTGTGGCTCGATTAGTTACCCTCTCAAGAAGGAGCCAAACCTGACTGTTTTCTTTGCTCAATTTTAGGGTCATTTGTGCTAAATGTGTGGACCTCGATGTAATTTTCCCTTTTTTAGGTCCTTGATGTAGAATGTACTCCCACTGACCGTGTAAAATGTTAACCTAAAAGTAAGTGGTGAGATTAATGAATTTAAGCATAGTTGTCAACGAGTATGAAAAAATCTTGGATTTCAAGCCGAACGACCAAAAGGTCACGGCCATATCTCTACATCAGACTTTATGCTGATGATCCCATATCCAAGAATTTGCATGCCAACAAATTTGGCCATATTTTGAAAACAATCGAAGATAAAGTAGTATGAAGAGTGTGGCTCGACCAGCTACTCTCTCGAGAAGGACCGAACCCGACTGTTTTCTTTGCTCAATTTTAGGGTCATTTGTGCTAAATGTGTGGACCTCGATGTAATTTTCCTTTTTTAGGTCCTTGATGTAGAATGTACTCCCACTGACTGTGTAAAATGCTAACCTAAAAGTAAGTGGTGAATTTCAACAAATTTAAGCATAGTTGTCAACGAGTATGAAAAAATCTTGGATTTCAAGGCGAACGGCCACAAGGTCAAGGCCATATCTCTACATCAGACTTTATGTTGATGATCCCATATCCAAGAATTTGCATGCCGAAAAATTTGGCCATATTTTGAAAACAATCGAAGATGAAGTAGTATGAAGAGTGTGGCTTGATCAGCTACTCTCTCGAGAAGGAGCCGAACCCGACTGTTTTCTTTGCTTAATTTTAGGGTCCTTTGTGCTAAATGTGTGGATCTCGATGTAATTTTCCCTTTTTCAGGTCCTTGATGTAGAATGTACTCCCATCGACCGTGTAAAATGCTAACCTAAAAGTAAGTGGTGAAATTTTAACGAATTTAAGCATAGTTGTTAACGAGTATGAAAAAATCTTGGATTTCAAGGCGAACGACCACAAGGTCAAGGCCATATCTCTACATCAGACTTTATGCTCATGATCTCATATCCAAGAATTTACATGCCAACAAATTTGGCCATATTTTGAAAACAATCGAAGATGAAATAGTATGAACAGTGTGGCTCAATCAGCTACTCTCTCAAGAAGGAGCCGAACCCGACTGTTTTCTTTGGTCAATTTTAGGGTCCTTTGTGCTAAATGTGTGGACCTCGATGTAATTTTCCCTTTTTTTAGGTCCTTGATGTAGAATGTACTCCCACCGACCATGGAAAATGCTAACTTAAAAGTAAGTGGTGAAATTTCAACAAATTTAAGCATAGTTGTCAACGAGTATGAAAAAAATCTTGGATTTCAAGGCGAACGACCACAAGGTCAAGGCCATATCTCTACATCAGACTTTATGCTCATGATCCCATATCCAAGAATTTACATGCCGACAAATTTGGCCATCTTTTGAGAACAATAGAAGATATTAAAAACAAAAAATAATCAATTTCAATTTTCCAAGTGACAGAAATTTATTTTTTGAAAAGCAAGTAAGAAGAATTTATTTCCTTTTTTCTGTTAAAAAATGAGCGAGAAGAGACTATGAGCATAGAGGAGGCAACGAGAGAGCTACGAAGAGGAGGATTTGAAGGCGGTGCGATGTTAGAGCAAAGCTAGGATGGGTTCCTGACACGAGGTACATGGTATAGTGAGTAGAGTAAATTTCAGGACCACAATATATATGCACGCAAAACAAAATGTTTTTTTCTCTCCTTCACTCCCCCATCAGCACCCCCACACCCTGGCCGACTGATCTCTCCCTTGTCCACAACGTGGCGCTGCGCACGCGTGTCGACTATTATTGGATTTCAAGCCGAACGACCAAGGTCAAGGCCATATATATCAACCATCATACATTATGTTGATGATCCCATATGAGAGAATTTGCATGGCAACAAATTTGTCCATAGTTTGAAAACAATCGAAGAGGAAGTAGTATCAAGAGTTTGGCTCAGATCAGCTAATCTCTCGAGAAGGAGCCGAACTAGAAAATTTTCCTTTTAGGGTCCTTTATGCTAAATGTATGGTCCTCGACGTAATTTTTGCTTTTTTGAGGTCCCTGATGTAAAATGTACTCCGATTGACCGGGTAAAGTTCTAACCTAAAAGTAAGTGGTGAAATTTAAACGAATTTAAGCTTAGTTGTCAACGGGTACAAACCATTCTTGTATTTCAAGACGAACGACCAAGGTCAAGGCCATATCTACATCATACTTTATGACGATGATCCCATATTCAAGAATTTCAATATCGACAAATTTGGCCATATTTTGAAAACAATCAAAGATGAAGTGGTATGAAGAGTGTGGCTCGATCAACTACTCTCTCGAGAAGGAACCGAACCCTACTGTTTTGCGTGCTTAATATTTGGGTCCTTTGTGCTAAATGTATGGACCTCGATGTAATTTTCCCCCTTTTTAGGTCCTTGTTGTAAAATATACTCTCATCGACCGTGTAAAATTCTAACCTAAAAGTAAGTGGTGAAATTTAAACAAATTTCAGCTTATAGTGTTCAACGAGTATGAACATTCTTTGATTTCAAGCCGAACGACCACAAGGTCGAGGCTATATCTCTATATCATACTTTATTCTGATGATCGAGTATCCAAGATATTGCATGGCGATAGATTTGGCCTTATTGTGAAAACAATCAAAGAGAAAGTAGTATGAAGAGTAGGCTCGACCAACTGCTCTCTTAAGAAGGAGCCGAACCCGATTGTTTTCTTTGCTCAAATTTAGGGTCCTTTGTGCTAAATGTATGGACCTAGATGTAATTTCCCCCTTTTTTAGGTCTTTGATGTAGAATGTACTCCCACCGACCGTGTAAAATGCTAACCTAAAAGTAATTGATGAAATTTCAACAAATTTAAGCATAGTTGTCAACAAGTATGAAAAAATCTTGGATTTTCAAGCCGAACGACCATGAGGTCAAGGCCATATCTCTACATAATACTTTATGTTGATGATCCCATATTCAAGAATTTGCATGGCGATAGATTTGGCCATATTTTGAAAACAATCGAAGAGGAAGTAGTATGAAGAGTATGGCTCGACCACCTGCTCTCTCAAGAAGGAGCCGAACCCGACTGTTTTCTTTGCTCAATTTTAGGGTCCTTTGTGCTAAATGTATGGACCTCGATGTAATATTCCCTTTTTTAGGTCCTTTATGTAGAATGTACTTTATGCATATGATCCCATATCCAAGAATTTGCATGCCAACAAATTTGGCCATCTTTTGAAAACAATCAAAGATATTAAAAACAAAAAATAATCAATTTGAATTTTCCAAGTGACAGAAATTTATTTTCTGAAAAGCAAGTAAGAAGAATTTATTTCCTTTTTTGTGTTAAAAAATGAGCGAGAAGAGACTATGAGCATAGAGGAGGCAGCGAGAGAGCTGCGAAGAGGAGGATTTGAAGGCGGTGCGATGTCAGAGCAAAGCTGGGATGGGTTCCTGACACGAGGTACAGGGTACAGTGAGTAGAGTAAATTTCAGGACCACAATATATATGCACGCAAAACAAATTGTGTTTTCTCTCTCCTTCACTCCCCCATCACCACCCCTACACCCGGCCGGCTGATCTCTCCCTCATCCACAACGTGGCGCTGCGCACGCGCGTCGACCGACAACCTACCATTGGTGGCTCCGTTTCTTTGTCGGCGGCTCCGTGTCTTTGTCTGGCGTGTTCTTCAGCTGCGTTGGTGGGAACCATTTTGGTCCTTAAAATAGAGTATCAATTCAAACTTTCTCGGTTTCGAAATTTTCACTTCCTTCACAAACATCCAGGGGGAAGGATATTCAATAGATCATCAGTTGCAGTACTACTACTAGTACTACAGGGTATAGTGAGTAGTACCAAAAGAAACTTTTTTTGACGAGTAGTACCAAAAGAAACTTCATACAACCATTAACTTCATATAGGACTCGCGGCTGAACTAGGGCGGTCCGACGCCTCCTTGCACCAAGTCCGCCTCGCCAACGACAACTCGTGACATCGGCACCAACAACAGCTCCAGCGACAGAGCCGACTCCTGACTCATCGGCACCTCCAGAGAAGGCGGCGGCACCTCCTAAGCCATCGGTGGCACCACCGGAAAATGAGGCGGCACCTCCGGAGCCATCGGAAGCTCCAGGAGAACACTATGGATGAAGTTGCTGTTGTTTGGGAACCGGTTCCAGTAGTTGGTGAAAATGTTGGAGCCGGTGAACACCACCATCTCGCTGCCGCAGTGGAAGGCATGGCCGTAGAGGAGACGAGCGTCCCTGAAGTTGACGAACTTGACCTTCAGTGTCCCGTCCGGATTGTCGTACATGCCGTATATCTAGTACTTGCGGTCACCATACCTAGCGTCGAGGAAGGCACATGCCAGCTGCCTATTTGTTCTCTGCGGGGAGAAAGCACAAATGCGCAGGGCATTGTCCTCCTGTGCGGTGATGTCGGGGTCTTTGCGCTCCGGTACGGCAGGCGGCAGCCAGAAGGTGGCCATGGATGACAGACGAGGTCGGAGATGGTTACTGGAAGCGGGGGATTAGAGATGGTTTGGTGCGGGGAAGGGGAGAGATTAAATTGGAAGGAGGTGATCCAAGATTAATGTGGCAGATTACCGAAGCGAGGGAACAATCAATGTCGCTGATGAAGCCGATGCGTGTGGAAAATATCGATGACGATGACTAGGGTAAGCGATTGGACGGAATGTTGACTCTACTTCCTGCACTCGATGGCCCAGTCATAATTTTGTGGTGCGTCCAAGGCGATCGCGACCTCCCCAATATGTGGGCCCTACATGGATAACTGAGTTGATGGGTGAAAATAAATTGATAATGATAAAGTGGTATGAAATGTGATTTGACAAACGTTAAGTTGTTTTAGCCAATATTCTTGTTAGATAAAAAATTCATACATTAAGTCTATTAGTAATAAATATCTACCCGTATTGAGAATACATCCTAGTGTGCTATGAAATTTTTGGGGTGGTAAAATGATGGTTCTAGAACATGTTGGAGTTTTCTCTAGGTGCTATTCAAAATGAATCCAGCTGCTCTTAACCATTGGATCTAACAGCCCAACGGTTAGGATTGGTGCTATGGATCCATTCAAAACTGCTCCATTATAGTAGTAGAGAAAAGTACCACCACCCGGTAAAATGGAAAAAACAAGATCCAACGGCTAGCATTGTTGTGATTCGCGAGTCTTGATCCATAGGTTAATACTGAAAGTTATTCATACATTATATAGTGGTAAGATAAGATAACAAAGACTATCAATAGTATATTCTAGATGATGGAATGGATTAGAGGATCCAATAACTGGCAGCAATGTTGGGATTCGCGGGTCATGAATCAGTGGTCAATATTCAAAGTTGTCCACACACTATATATTAAAAATAGTGCTAAGATAAGAAAAGAAAGACTATCAATAGTATCTTCTCAATGCTAAAATGGAAATGAAGATCCAACATTTGACAATGTTCGGATTCGCATCTTGATCCAACGGTCAATATTCAAAGTTATTCGTACATTATATAGTGCTAAGCAAAAAATGAGAAACATGTGTTTTGACACCTTTGAATACAAAAAAATGCTATGTCTTCTTCACAATGTGTATTGTCCTACGATGTATGTACATTCCTGGCTTTGACCCGAACAGCCAAGGTCATGACCATATTGACATCATATCTCTACTACTATAATGGAGCAGTTTTAATTTGAATTGGATCCATAGCACCAATCCTGACCGTTGGGATGTTAGATCCAATGGTTCAGAGCAGCTCGATTCATGTTGAATAGTACCTATAGAAAACTCTACCATGTTCTAGAACCATCATGTCACCACCCCCAAAATTTCATAGCACAGTAGGTTGTATTCTCAGTATGTGTAGATATATTATTAATAGACTTAATGTATCCATTTTTTCTCAAATAAGACTATTGGTTAATAACAACTTAATGTTTGTTAAATCACATTTCATACAGTATATACGTGTGTGGCACGTGCCTTTTACTAGTAGTGGTAAGAAAAGAAAAGAAAGACTATCAATAGTATCTTCTCGATGCTAAAATGGAAGTAATGAAGATCGAATGTCTAACAATGTTGGGATTCGCGTCTTGATCCAACGGTCAAGATTCAAAGTTATTCATACACTATATAGTGCTAAGAAAAAAAATGAGAAACATGTGTTTTGACACCTTTGAATACAAAAAATGCTCTCGCTGCTTCACAATGTGTATTGGCCTAAGCTGTATGAACATTCCTAGTTTCGACCCGAATAGCCAAGGTCATGACCATATTGACATCATATATAGTTTATGATACAGTACCTGCATCTGGTAGATTCGTGCATCTTCTTCAACAAGATATGCTGAAAGTGAGAAGTGCGTTGTTTTGTTTTGCTAAGCAAGTACTAGTCTTACCATTACCACTATGTTAACACTATATGGTGTACAAAAAAACTTGAAATATTAATTGTTGGATCAAGACTCACGAATCCCAACATTTCCAACCGTTGGATCTTCTTTTCCATTCTAGCATCAAGAAGATTCTATTAATAATCTTCATCACAACACAAACCTCAAAACACACTTCTCCATCATTCTAGAATCTTCCCCCCGTTTCTATAGACCATGTTACCAAAATTTTCAAGCATTTGATTTTAGTGTAATTTGTGCTAAATGTATGGACTTGGATGTATTTTTTTGTTTTTTGAGGTCCTTGGTGTAACATGTACACATCCACTTACCGTGTTAATTGATTGAAGAATCTCGCTCCCTCGGGACATACCTTAGTCAAAAAAAGTATCACCACTAGGGCCGGAATTCGAGCCGAGCCGAATCAGCTCGGCTCGACTCGCTAAAGCTCGTTCAACTAATGACCTGGCTTGTCTCGTCTTATTTACAAAACGAGTTCATATTTGAAACTCGGCTCGACTCGCTAAACTCACGAGTAACTCACGAGTAGCTCGTTTAGCACGTTATGAGTTACGAACAAGAGCACATATAAGAAAAACTAGTAATTATCCTACTAATTACGAACTAGAATAAGGATAGTACTTTCATAATAACACGAAGGCAAGACCGAATGGAAAATATAGTAGTTCTACACCATTACATGTAAAAGAAACATTCGTAGTATGGCACTCATCAGTTGAAAATTTCAAATTCTATATTTGAACGAGTTTAACAAGCTAAACGACTAGCTCATTTAGCTTGGGTGAACAAACGAGTTCAAATATAAAACTAGGCTCGACTCGTTAGACACCGAGTTCAAGCCGAGTCGAGCCGAGTCACGAGTTACACTCATTTAGCTCGCGAGTTTCGAGTTATAATTCCAGGCCTAACCACCACCCGGTTTTTAGAAAAAGTGGGGACCATGTTTTCTTACAATTACCTAGTCTTAGCACATTTCAGGATTCCCTAGAGAACCGTGTCCACTTAAATAACTTTATGACGATTTAAAGAAATTAGGTCAAACTTGAACTACAAGTAAGCGTGGTAAATTCCTCTTGAATTTTCATAACGCCGTCTGAAGGGACCCATGATGTCTATATATCAAGACTTAAGTTCTGGGACGGAGTACTAAACACTAGTAGTACCTGCATCCAAGGCTCAAGGCCTATTTTTTTTTGAAAAGTCAAACTATGCAAAGTTTGACCAAGTTTGTAGAAAAATATATTAATATTTACAATATGAAATACATACCCTTTGATACATCATGAAACATATATTCACATGGTATCTACTAATATCATACAGTAGTTCTTGATATTTTTTTTAGAAGTTTGGTCAAACTTTTCGTAGCTTCACTTATAAAAAAAAGCCTTAGGCCCTGTTTGGAACAAAGGAAAATCATAGGATTTTTGGAGGATAGGATTCCTATAGGAAAAATTCCTATGAGTTTGTTTGGGACAAAGGAATAGGAATCTAAGATTCCTTTGAAATTCCTATGGTATAGGCTATTTCATAGGAATTTTCTAGGAAAAATAACATGAGTTTTAACCTCATGTTTCATCTTCTTGTGTCTACAATTCATGCGGTTTTCATTTTGGACATCCAAACGACGCCCTAAAATTTTTCCTATGGTATTGATTCCTGTAGGAATTGAGCATACATGATACTATCTTAATTCCTGCATTTTTTCTATTCCTATGTTTTGCATTCCTACATTCCAAACGGGGCCTTAAGCTTTGGGATGGAGGTACTAGTGAGATGAGGGAAAAAACCGAAGAGCAAGAGGAGCTCGGAGAATAAAAGGGAGGCAGGGCGGGTGGGCAGTGTGACAGGGCACTTGAAGGTGGTGCGATGTCAGAGCAGAATTATGATGGGTTCCTGACATGAGGTATTATAGACTTTACAACATACACACTCTTTTAAATTTCAAGACTTATGCCGGTCACCAACCAAACTAGGGCCACCATCATCAAGTTCTTTGAATCCATCGTCTTCAGGTTCGGGGTGCCGCACAATATCATCACCGACAACAGGAAAACTTCACCTTGAACGAGTTCTAGGATTTCTGTGAAAACCTGGGCATCAACATCAGCTACGCTTTTGTGGGACACCCTCAGACCAACGGTCAAGTCAAGAAGGCCAACGGCCTAGTTTGCAATGGCATCAAGAAGCGCCTCCTTCGGTCTCTCGAACAAGCGGACGGATGTTGGGCCGAAGAGCTACCCTCCATGCTATGGAGCCTACGACAACACCAAACAGTGCCATAGGTTACACACCATTCTTCATGGTACATGGCACTGAGGCAGTACTACCAGCTGAGGTGCGCTACAAAGCCCCAAGGGTCGTTGCTTACAGCGAGGCTGAATCTATGGCCGCACTCGAGGACTCTCTCGACCTTCTCAACGAAGCATGCGAAATCGCCATGGAATGGTCAACTATGTACCTATAGAGCCTCCACAACTACCACAGCTAATGGCTACGCCCAAGATCCTTCGTCGAAGGAGACCTCGTCCTGCGACTGAAGCAGAAGGGGAAGCTTAAGCTCGAATCTCCATGGGAAGGACCCTACATGGTCACCGAAGTGATCTCAGGTGGCGCCTATCGCCTCAAGGACATAGAGACTGGAGTCGCATACTCCAACCCATGGAATGTCGTGCAGCTATGACATTCGTACCCTTAGAAGTTTTTCCTTTACAATAAGGCTACTCAGCCAAACAATGTACCTCCTGCTATTCTCCAATAAATAATGCTAAGTGCCTCAACTACGTGTCTTATTATATTTTACTTTTCATGCTTTTTGCACTCGGGGGCTACGCATGCCTGGCGACCTCGTCACACATACGACTCACCATCGCGATTGCCCGAGTAGCTGATACAGCTTACAATCGAACCCTTGAAAACTCCAGCCCGGTTGCAGCCCAACTGACAGGTTGGCAAGGCACTGAGATCTGGAAGCATTAGGCTAATGCAAAGGCAGCGCATAGTCACACTCAAACAAATACAAGCTAACAAGTTTGCAACAACTACAAGGGCCACAAAACTCCCAATCGAAACTATTTGAGCTTTACAACACTTATACGTCCTATGCAGGCTAGAAACTACTCTACTAATGCTGAAGAAGGACGTTGGCTCACTCATCAAATAAATTCACGATGTCCACCGCATGTCGGGCAACCGCCTGGTAGTGTGGAACCATGTTCCGTGCCATACCATCCGGAGGCGCCAGAGGTCCTCTCGCAATAGCACCCAGGTCCACATTCGGACATTGCATATGCACCAACGCCAATGTAGATTTGGCACCCGCGACAAGTTACTGGTGCATGCACTTGCGTATAGCACCAGCATCATGGAACTTCTGTAGCAACGCCAGCAGGATCACAAGGACCACGTCCAGGGGGAACATCGCCCTGAAAATATGCTTCAGGGATGAGTGCGCTTTCTTCAAGAAGTGTAGCACCTGCGAAATGCGATCCTGCAAGGTCGCCAGCACGGTCGCCCGGTTTCGATCTGACCAGAAGAACCCTCCAGCTTCTAGCTCCGCTTAAGTCAGCCAATTCAGTTCGACGTTGATGCAGTCCCTCTCTTCCTGAGGAATGAGATTCAACTGCACATACGAAGTAAGACACGTCAGTCGAGCTCACAGCAAGCCAAAAGGAGTACAAATCAGTCGAATGATGCTCACATTGCAGTTGTTCGCTGATCTAGGCAACCTCGCCAAGCAGATACTTCTCCGGCTTAGCACCTTTCTCCGCCTTTGACTTCCACACATCAGCATTGCCACAGGTGATCAACACATTTTTCTCCAACTCCTTCACACGACCGCACAACTGAGGGAGCTGAGATAACTCGTTGGCTCTCGAGTGTGGCAGAGCTAAGGACGCAGACGAAGACAACATGTCATGTGTGCCACTCGTAGGTCCGTAGCCAAGCAAATAATTGAAGGATAAGCGACACCACTCAAAGAATGCAATTTTGAAGAAACACAGGAAGCAGCAAACAACTAGTATATATACATGGGACTTAAATGTTTTTTAATAGGTCACACCCACAAAAGTACTCGATATACCACGAGATCCTAGCATGATTATACAACGAAAGAACATGCAAGAGCACATCCAGGCCTATGAAGAATCATCGACGGGCTTCGTGGATTCTACGGAAGCCTCTGACGTCGCGGCCTTGGTGGCAGCAGCCCCCGATGCCATGGCCTTCACCACGTTCAGCTGCTTCTTCTCCGTGGAATACTTCACGAGCATTTCTATAAGATGAGGCCCATAATTCTGATAGTGAGCACCAAAAGGTGCAAATGCTACCTCTTCGCCTTTTGTGGTCACTGGCATCTTGGATGTGATCCTACTAATGTTCAGCCCAGCATCCCATGCCTGTGCCATGGCCAGCCCGAGGGAAGCACCCGCCCCTTTATGCATATGCTTGTAGTTTGCAGGCACCCCCTCAGCGAAAGCTTCAGGGAGACCACTAATGTCTTCCACGGCCTTGGCCTTTGGCATCATCTCCTCTCGTAGACGTCCAAGCATGGGCTTGGCCTTCTAGAGCGCATCCTTGGTGGAAATGCTACGGTCTTTGATCGCAACCACGGTGCCAGCCAAGAAGCCCTCGCGGGTCAATGTCTGGCGATCAAAATCAATACCGGTCGCATCTGCGAAACCACATCAGTTAATGGTCAAGGAGAAAAAGAGGTCAAAGGAGACACAACACTAAAGGCAAAGTCGAACTAGAAAACCAACCGGATAGAGCCTGGGCAGCAGGCAGGAGTGGTTCTGCCAACCCTCTCTCCCTTTTAGTTGTGGCTACTGCCCGGTCTTCCTCGCGCTGTTGTGACTCCACCTTGTAGCACTCGAGGGCATCGACCGTGCTGAGACTCTTCTCAAGAGAGCTCACTCGGCGAAGATTCTGATTGTTTTCCTCTAGCAACAAAAGGGGCATTAGTCAAAAATTGATCCCATCTTCATGTGAACCACTCGAAGAACAAAGGATCTTACTTTGAAGCTACCGATGGTCAGGATGCATCCGCACATTCTCGTGGCCAAGTTGAATCATGCTCTAAAGAAAGGGCTGCAGCCAACTTCACGTCAGACGACAAAGAAAGAACTCAAGGGCTCCCTCATATGACTAAGCATACACTTATGTGATCACCCGAAGTCTCCAAAGGCTCTTTTATGGTCGTCCGGGTGAGAACCTTGTGTTCCCCTAGCTTGGAGGAACTTGAAGAGCTCACGTCGAAGGTGGACACTGTCTTCAGGGAGGACTCGGTTTGCTATGGATCGTTTCCCCTAGAGTCCATGACTCCTTCATTTCCAGGTCCCGGACGGTGTCAGATGAACATGACGCTGGAACACTTCAGCAGATACAAAGAAACTAAGTGCAAGGAAAACAACTAGAGGAGCAATCTACAACCATTGCAAAAGGCGTAGATGCTCACCCGTCAAATCTATCGAGATCAAAAACTTCATCATGCTTCTGATTCTTTAGAGGCGGAGGACGCATGCTCCTGACGGGTACCACAGGAATCGGATCTGTGGCACCTTCTTCAGGAGAAAGATCTCTCGGCGTCTCCAGCGTGGAGGCATCTGAATCCTTGCTCCACTCTCACTTGTGAGACACAGTCCTGCTAGACTCAGGGACTTCATGTGCCTCAATAATGAGCACAGTCGAGTCCGACTCGTTTTCCTCTGCAGCCTTAGGAGGGATTATGCCCTCGGGCCGAGGAGGCTTCAATTCATCAACTTTCCAATCCTACAACAAGCAATCATAAAACATCATGAGACCCTCATCAAAACTTTCTTATGGACAAAGGAAACATTTAGTAGAAAGTTACCGCTGGAGGAGGATAAGTGGCGAGGAACGGCTTGGTGCTCGACTCTGCAGGAAGAGTTTACTTCTTGGTGAGCTTGGTAAACGACCTAATTTTGTTCTCGAGATCCTTCGACGACATGTCTTTCGGTCAGATGCATGTCAGATCCAACACGCTTACCCAGAGATACATCGGATAGACCCTGGCCTACAGAGGCTGCACCCAATGTCGCAACCACGTTCAGATGAGGTCTACGCCGGTGACCTCCTGGCCTCAGGTGAGTTGAAGGTCCTGCACCCGCTTTTACAAGATCTCCACATCGCCTTGTTCACCAGGCATCACGATGTTCTTCCATGACCTCTTCTTCTTCAACTCCACTTTTGATTCAAAAGGAGAAAGACCGAACCTTTCATCCCCCACCTTGTAGTCTCGGATGTAGAACCACTTGTCCCTCCATCCTTGAGTAGTCGATGAAGTTGAGGCTAAAGTACTAGACGTGGGATTTCACGGATATACTGCATCCACCCAGGTCATACACTGTAGATTTTGACCCTGACTGCCACTTCACGGTAAACAACCTTTGAAGAGGCCGAAGTGTGGCTCGATACCAAGCTAGCACTCGCACAAGGTGATAAAACAAACGATATGAAGAACGGAGTTGGGACTCACCTAGTGAAGCTGAATCCTGTAGTAGCAAAGTAATCCACGCATGAAGTCGTGGAGAAGCAGAGAGACCTCGAAGGAGGTAAGCAACGAACATGAGGCGAAATCTAGAGGGAGGATCAGGCATTACCTCCGGTTCGGGGATTCGACAGTCATCCTCCTCGACCGGAATGATGTCAGTCTAGCGAAGAGGATTGATCTCGTGGGCCCTCAATGTAGAGCACCGCCAAGACCTATTGGTCACACGGGATGTAGTCCCCTTCTTCTTCGGAGCAACGGTGGTCCCGCCGGATCCAGTAGCAGTGGCGGACCTCTTCTTCCCCATCCTCTTCCGGTGCAGTGATTTTAGGAAGTAGCTTGGAAATGCCTTCAGCACGTCCAGTTCAACGAATAGGCGACGAGGAGTGGAGAAGAAGAGAAACAATGGCACAAGCGAGAGGAGGAAGAAGAGGCAATGTATCAAAGTTACTGCTACAAATTGCTACTTAAGCACTAACGAGATATCATCCGACGCCAGCAATCCCCTACTTCAACGCATGGCACACATTGGTGCCAACGCGTGGCGGTGTGTACACCGAACCGTCGCTGCACGATCCCCACTCAGCGCGGAAATTGAGAAGACGTGGTTAAAACCCCAAATTGCACGTGACTAGTCAGATAATGGGGACCATGTTTTGTCTAGTCCCATCAGCACCGCTCACGCCTGCGACTGAGCTCATCAAATTGCCAGCAATGACATCATCAACACTCACACCATCAGAACTCGAGATAAAAGTGTGCAACGGTAATTTTTTCGACTCACTTAGTTTTTGCTGGAGTCTACGACTCGACCAAACACTCAGGACTACTCCTAACAGGAGCGCTGATCGTGCACCCGAAGATGTTCCGGGCCCAGTGTTGCATCATCCAAATACAAGTCCAGGACTATTACACCTCAATCCCTTCTTCAAATCTATGATTCGATTACGGACTCGGGGCTACTCCCATAGGGTGTTCTAGAAGCTCAATTGACAAACTACGACCAATGATAGTAGTCGCAAAAGTTCAAAATCCCCACTCGAGTCTACGACTCGAATAGGCACTCGGGGGCTACTCCCATAGGGAACGCTGGTCGTGCACCCTATGAAAAGGAAAAATAAATTACTCATGGAAAAAAGCGTTGACCACGTCCGCAGCGTAAGCATTCGAAGCAGTCGAGGAATTCGCCTCTTACCAACCACAAATTGCCTTGCAAAAAGCCAACGTCTCCTGGCCACCCGAAACACCTTCGTGGTGATAAAACTTTGGATTCCGCGTTTACAACGTGAAGATAAGACCTACAGATACAATCCAATGGCCTGGCAACGCACCCACTGCGCTCTACTAGAAACATTCCGTGCCTATAGGCACGATGAGAAAGCCTCGATGGATGCATCGAGTGCACACTTTAAACACTAGAATTCGACTCCATAAGGCCTCCACGGCATAAGTAGAATTACGCCAGCATTTTTTCGAATTCGAGTCCAAGGACTCGAGTTTGAGTAGATATCATTGTTTTGCCCTAAGGCAGTTAACTAATCCTGATCCGTCGGATGCATCAGGCATGCATATCAACTATCCCTATGACATAAGTAGACACCCGATAAAACATTCAGATGAGCAATGGAATACTTCATAGTCTCTCTCCGAATCTACAATTTGGACGGACATTCAGGGGCTACTGACATGGGTATACCCCATGGGCACCGAGGCTTGGCCTATACGGTGCAGCCTAAGAGATGCCCATGGTAAAGCCCAAGAAGATTCGGGTGGCCCAAGTCCAGGATGATGCGAATCCTTGGGAAATATGACAAAGTATAGATAGGAAATTTAAACGGAAAACCCTAATATATAACCTACTTGGCCTGCTATCCTGAGACCTAGCCTCCCTATATAAAGACTAGGAGGGGCATCAAGGAGGACAATTGGCAACCCTAGTTCACACACCTCCAGATTGCATCTGCGCACCCCTGTAATCTTCGATTCCATCAATAACAAAGAGTAGACAAGCAGGATTAGGGTCTCTTCGGAGGGCCTGAACCTTGGTAAACCGAGTGTCCCTGATGTGCTTGTTTGCTAGCCGATTGATGCCTCCAGCGCTCCCCTACTTCCTCAAACCGAAGTCCTTCATCTATGGACATTAGCGAGTTAACCCCTCGTAAGCCAGGTTGGCAACATGTCTTAATGTGTTTCTGTTGGCTCTAACTAGCAAAGGTACCATCCTATAGAGAATTCTTGAAATAACACACCTATATGAGTTCGACTATAAATGTCACAGTCGATGAGATTTGGGTGATCTCTAGTAAACTCATGAAGAGATCACGGAGTATTGCCGCATACACTCCAACCCGCAGGTAGGTTACTGGCAGTCAGGTACTGGTTATGATTTTGAGTGAAATGTATTGGCACCAAACTTGCAATTCAAGGTTCGTCCATTGTTCGACGTAGCTCAAGATTCTAGGCGGAAGTTTAACTTAACAGTCTCTGCTAAAACAAAACACTGGTATATAAACAAGTAGAGAGGATTGCCAAATCTTTAAATGGGTATTTCAGATCTGGTGGGGGATTGTTAGAAATAATTGGGCTAAATACTTTTGGCCCATGCAGATTTCAGATTTTCCCTAAATCTCAAAGCCCATATGTGTGGAAGCCCATGTGTGTGGAAGCCTATATGTAATTCGGCCCAATTGGTGGCAGCTCATATGTTAGTGTGACGAGAGGAATGAGAGGTAAAGTTTAGCACCACATGGAAAGTTGGAGGAGAGTTACACCACCTTATAAGATGAAGTGTCTCGCCACTTTGTAAGTGAGTGAGAAGAGAAGTGCTACATGCGCGCTCCTCCGACGACACCGCTCGCCCGCCCGCCCGCTTGTTTCGTCATGACGCGCGCGTCGCGGTTTGCAGAACGAGTCGAGCTTATCTTTTTGCAGCTTAGCAAACTGATGTGGTTTTGAGAGACGTGTCAATGGTCGGTTCGGGTTGCTCCCGGATCATGGGCTATTGTAACCGAGCCGAACTCGTGTGCGACGTGTACGGTCTCTCGAGCCGCACTATATAAGCGCATGTGCGGCTTCGTAGTCTACTCCATCCCGAGCGCTGGCGTGCACCGGTGAACGTGAGAGCAGGTCGCCGGTACCACTTATCCTTGTGATCCCGTAGACTGCTCAATTTCTTCATCACGACTCGCGTTCCTGAACGATCTGCGTGACTTTGGGCTCAGTACGTTCAACGACATCAACGCCGTCTTCTTCAACAAGTCGTCACCACCGCTGGAACAACGGCTACTCCATCTACGGTAGATCGGTACGTATACTATATTCTGATCTACTGTCTATGTCTATGTATTCGATTGTCACATGTTAGTAACAATTGTTGTCATGCTTTATATTCCAAAATTAATCATGAAATTGTGCCCAATATTGCAACAACTTGGAGAACCAGCGTGCACCTGCGAGCTTGTCAAGCAGCTCGTCGACCAGTGTCACTGGGAATTTGCTTTCACCAACATGAAGTTGAGGGCATGATAGTCAACACAGAAGCTCCACGTGCCGTCTTTTTTCTTCATTAAAATTTTCGAGATAAAAATTGACTAGTGCTTTTCTAAATAACCCCTGACTTAAGAGGTTCTTCGACTTGGCGCTCGATTTCTGATTTGACCTCGGGCTTGTGGCGGTAGGCATGTATGTTCACAGTTTGAGCCCCATGGATCAGTCGAATTCTAGGATCATAAGCACGTCTAGGTGGCAGTGTAGTTGGTTCGGCAAAAACATCAGAGAATTGTTGTTACAATCGCGACAAGAAGATAACGAAGAACGAAAACGAAAAACACAGCAAGGAGACACAGATTTAACGTGGAAAACCTCTCCAACAAAGAGAGGAAAAAACCACGGGCGCCAAATAAACTTCACTATATCGAGGAGTGTTTACAAACGCCGGGGATTTCACAGATGCAACTCTCCCAACCGGCGGCTTACAAGGGGTTTATATATCGGTGGAAACCTAGGTCTTCGACGATCCAGACAGTCGGCCCGTACCGGCAGCGGCTACCAAGCCTCCGTGACGACCTCGCCTCCACCGTCAGAAGTTGGCCTATACTTTGTAGAATTTGGATCAACATATAACAAACTCCACCTTGAGACAAATTCCTCCTTGTAGCATCAACAGCAACCATCTCCCTGAACAAACAAAGCAAATACTTTCGGCGCCAATAGCCACTTGGGCTAATCAGTTAAACCAACTAAGTTCGAGCAAAGCTCAAACTTAGCAATGTGAACAGTTTAGTCATCATATCAAGAGGATTATCATGAGTGCTGATCTTGCATACCTAATTTACCTTGAGCAACAATGTCTCTAACAAAATGGTACTTGACATCAATGTGCTTAGTTCTCTCATGGAACATCTGATCTTTTGTAAGGTATATGGCACTTTGGTCACAAAACAAAGTAATGCAAGAATCATCTCCACAAAGCTCAGCAAACAAACCTTTCAACCAAGCAGATTCTTTGCAAGCTTCAGCAATAGCCATGTATTCAGCTTGGTAGTAGATTGTGCAACAACAGCTGCAATGTAGCCTTCCAGCTAACAAAGACAACCTCCAACATTAAACACATAACCTGTGAGGATCTTCTCTTATCCAAATCGGCAGCAAAATCTGAATCCACATAATAGCAGGTCCCTCACGGTCACCAAACTTCAAACAAGCATTGGAAGTGCCAAGAAGGTACACGAAAACCCACTGAACAGCCTTCCAATGTTCTTTACCAGGATTAGCCATGTATCTACTTATCAAACTCATAGCATATGATAAATCAGACGAGAACAAACCATGGCATACATCAAAGAACCAACAGCACTAGAATATGGCACCTTTGACATGTACTCAAACTCTTCATCAGTAGTAGGACATTGAAACTGACAATTTAAAGTGAGGAGCAATAGGAGTACTAACTGAGTTGGCACCATCCATATTAAACGATGAAGAACTTTCTTAATGTAACTTTCTGACTAAGAAATAACAAACCAGATTTTCTATCTCGGGTAATCTCCATACCTAAGATCTTCTTAGCGGCACCAAGATCCTTCATCTCAAACTCACTACTTAGGTGTGCCTTCAAAGTAGTGATTTCTTTCATGCCCTTGGCAGCAATTAACATATCATCAACATATAGCAGCAAGTATATAGGTGACCCATCAACAAACTTGATATAAACACAACTATCATATTTAGACCTCTCAAAACCATGTGAGATCATAAATGAATCAAACCTTTTATACCACTGTCTTGGAGATTGCTTTAAGCCATAAAGAGACTTCTTTAATTTGCACAAAATCCTCTTTACTGTGCACTATGAACCCTTCGGTTGGTCCATGTATATTTCCTCATCAAGCTCTCCATGCGTAAAAGCAGTCTTGACATCTAAGCTGCTCAAGCTCAAGATCACGCATAGCCACAATACTAAAGAAATGAATGGAACTATGCTTCACAACTGGAGAGAACACATCATTGTAATCAATACACGGAATCTGCTGAACCCTTTTGCTACTAACCTTGCCTTGTACCTTGAAGGCTCTTTGGGAGATAGACCTTCCTTTTTCTTGAAGATCCACTTGGCGGACCGCCTTCTTTTGTTTAGGCAAGCACAACATCCCATGTGCCATTTTCTCAAGCGATTGCATCTCTTCTTGCATAGCAGATGCCCACTTCTCGGGTCAACGGATGCAATGGCTTCATTATATATGTAGCAGGTTCAGAATCGTTCTCCACTGTTCGGCACAACTCAAAGCATAATGTACAAGATTACACTCTTCAATTAAGCGGCGAGGTGGAACTATGTTACGTCTCGGTCTATCAGCACCAATAGATTCCTGTGGCTGCTGCAAAACAGTAGGTGAGTGCTGAACAACATCATCATCAATATTTTCCTCATGAGTATCATCAACAACAACATTATTATCAACAGTTTTCTGCGGTGCTCCACCGCACACGAACTCCTCCTCTCCAATAGCAGGAGAGGGATCTGATGGCAAGCTGTCATGATACATAACGGATTCATTGAAAACAACGTTCCTACTCAACAAAATCCTTTTTGTTTCAGGGTTCCATAGTTTATATGCCTTAACTCCTGAACCATAACCAAGGAATATGCACTTGACAGCTCTAGGCTCTAACTTTCCATTATCAACATGAGCATAAGCAGTGCAACCAAAAACTCTCAACTGTGAATAATCAGCAGGTGAACCTGACCATACCTCAATAGGAGTTTTCTTCTCAAGTGGAATAGAAGGTGACCTGTTGATGAGGTAGCACGTTGTGTTGGCTGCTTCAGCCGAAACGCCTATGCATACCGCATTAGACAACATACAACGAGCCCTCGAGATGATGGTTACATTCATGCGTTACGCCACGCCATTCTGCGAGGAGTATATGGGATGGTGTGATGCACGATCATGCCATCGTTCTTGCAAAACTCCTCAAACTCATTAGAACAGAATTCCATACCATTGTCAAGACGTAGTACCTTTACCTTCTTCTCGATGTTTTTCAACCATGACTTTCCACTTCTTAAAAGCATCAAAAACATCAGATTTATGCTTCAGAAAATAAGGCCACACCTTTCTTGAGTAATCATCAATAATAGTAAGCATATAATTAGCACCACCAATAGAAGTCTTACGGGACGGACCCCATACATCAGCATGCACATAATCTAATATGCCTTTGGTGGTATGAACGGAAGCATTGAATTTAACTCTTTTATGCTTACCAAAGATGCAGTGCTCACAGAACTCAAACTTACTCAAGTTGCAACCAGCAATCAGCTCTCTCTTGACCAACTCTGCCATGCCTTGTTCGCTCATATGCCCAAGGCGCATATGCCACAAATGTGTTTTACCACAATTATCAGAATCATTAGAAGTAACAGCAGCAGCAATACCAGGCAAAGTGTTACCTCTAAGAACATATAATTTAGCAGAATTCATATCACTTATCATGTGAATAAGAGAACCTTTTGATACCTTCAGAACTTGATGCCCACCGGCATACTTGTATCCATCAACGTCCATGGTACTCAGGGAGATCAAATTTCTGGCCATGCTTGGTATGTGCTTCACCTCACTCAACGTCGTGTCACGCCATCATGTGTCCTAATCTTAAGATCCAACACCAACGATATGGCATGGGTTGTCATTCCCCACACGCACAAAATCTCCGATCATTGCAGACTCATATGAACTGAACCAATCTTTGTTACAGCAAATATGAAACGAACATGCAGTATCAAGTATCCATTCATCATCACGAGAAGCACAAGCAGCAAAAACAGCTAAGCATTCACCATCGAACTATCGAAACAACAGCAGCCTTACCATTGCCTTGATCCTTATCTTCGGTTGGTAAGTACGTTCCTTTTCTCCTTATTCTGCAGCTTCCAGCAATCATCAATAACATGATTAGATTTCTTACAATACCTGCAGAACTTGTCCTTTCCTTGGACTTGAGCGACCTCTGCCGTCTTTGCTCTTATCTCGGTTGCCATGGTTGTTAAATCTCTGCCGGTCCTGCCACGAACCTGCAGAGCTTCAGCCTTGGAGGACGCCCATCTGCCTGCACCATAGATTTCATCTTTTCCCTCTGTTTGAGGGCATCTTGCACTTCATCAAGGGTTATCTTCACGGCTCAACAACATTGTATCAAAGTGTGTATAAGAACTAGGCAGCGAGCATAAGAGTAATAGGGCTAGATCCTCATCATCATATTTTACTTCCATAGATTGCAAATCAGAAATAATCTCTAAAAGAGATAAGTGATTCATTACCGATCCACCTTCCTGCAATCTATACGAGAACAACTTCATCTTCACATGCATCTTACTGGTTAGATCCTTTGACATGCAGATCGTTTCCAGTTTTTCCCATAGGGCAGCAGCAGATTTCTTCTCCAGTACTTCCTGCAAAATATTATTGGACAGATGAAGTTGAATCAAAGACAAAGCCTTACGGTCCTTCCGCTTCTCTTCAGCGGACCAGGTCTTAGCATCCTTTTCACCGAATCCATCCAGCGCTTCATCCAGATCAGAAGTTTGGGCGAGAATCGCCCGCATCTTCACCTGCCACAAGGAGAATCTTGTGGTGTAGTCCAGCTGTGGTAGATCGAACTTCAATGACGACATGTCGCAAACCCTAGATTAGAACCTGGGGCTCTGATACCACTTGTTACAATCGCGACAAGAAGATAACGAAGAACGAAAACGAAAAACACAGCAAGGAGACACAGATTTAACGTGGAAAACCTCTCCAACAAAGAGAGGAAAAAACCACGGGCGCCAGCCAGCGAAACTTCACTATATCGAGGAGTGTTTACAAACGCCGGGGATTTCACAGATGCAACTCTCCCAACCGGCGGCTTACAAGGGGTTTATATATCGGTGGAAACCTAGGTCTTCGACGATGCCGAGTGTAACGAGTCTGAAGTTGGCCTATACTTTGTAGAATTTGGATCAACATATAACAATTGTGAGATCAGTGCTCATACTTCAGTAGGCGACACTTCTTTAGTATACACCGTGTCATCCAACGCATACACGTGTATTAGATGAGCGACAGAACCGTGTCGACAAACTGTGGATAATCTGCAGATGAGATAGCAGAGCACGGAACTTGGCTATTGTGGTGCTCCTGTAGCTGAATCAGACCTGCAGGTGTATGCATCTTGAGAGATTTGCCTACCCAATCAATGTTTGGATTATGTTTCTGGAGCCAATCCATCCCTAAGATAGCATCAAAAGAACTGAGAGGTAAAATTTTGAGATCTGTCTGAAACTGGTACACCTGAGATGACCACTGACAGTTGAAAATGAAAGACGAATATCGGTGGTGTGATCCATCAGCAACAGTGACTCTGGAGGGTTTTGGAAGTGGCTGAATGCTAGATAACTGTAACACCAATTGCTGACAGATGAAAGAAGTAGAGCTACCCGAATCAATTAGAATCGGTACTTCATGGTTCTCAATAAATGCCTGCAGCTGAATGAACCTAGAAACTCCCACGGCTGAACCAGCTAGAGCATGAATGGAAATGGAACATGTTGTCTCCCGTTCTTCAAACCCTGTCTCTGGACTATCGGGGCAGTAATCTCTTCCTTGGAAAATGGTGTCAGTAGCTCTTTAAGAGCATGTATAATGGGAGGTGCTTAGAAGGGTGTTTATAAAAATAAACCAACCATTTTGCTAAGATTGGTGCTTATTTGTATAGAAGAGGTGCTTAGTTAGGCATCCACTAGTATAAATAAGCACCGATGCTTAACGAAAAACCGGTTTATTTTTCCAAACACCTTGCATTATACGTGCTCTAACAATGTGTAACTGGATAGTCTGTGGACAAGAGTGCTCAGGTCCCCGTCGCTCTCCGCGCTTGAAGCATAAATCCTTCACGCGGTGATAATTCGCAAGGCCGTGATCTTGTCGTTATCACTATGTCATGCAGCTTCCAAGCCACGACTATCAGATGCCTGGCGTGATGGAGTAGTTGGTGCAGACATCAAATGACCTTGGAACGGCCTTGCTGATATCTTGATGTACTGGTGCTCAGTTTGACGAGGTGGGGTGTGCAGTCACCCTCTGTCCTTCTTGTAGGAGAGCCAGTGAACATGCCATGTACAAATAGGTGCGGCATTGGACATAATAACATCTCGAATGTCCTTCCTCAGTTCTTGAACAAAACCAGTAAGATGTCTCAGTCAGCGGATGACATCCTTCTATTTGTGCTAATTTTCAGTTGCAACCTAGTAGCAACTTATAAAATTTATACTAATTCTCAGTTGCAACTCATTAAATTCTCATTTGTAATCTAGTTATAACTCATGTGTAATTTCCACATTGCACGAACCGCGACTGAGGCATAAGAAGTTGTTACGCGCCTGAGAACTAGCTGAAAGGACAACAAATATGGCCTAGAGGAGCTGAATAGGCGTTTAAAATAATTACAGTTTAGACTCTAATAAATGCGAAATAAAACTAGCGTTTAATTTATCAAGCGCAAAACCTAAATTCATCAGGTTCAACTAAGTGCTATAACATCCTATGCTAAGCAAAACAAGCAACAATGTGATAACAAGATAGATTACTTCAAGCATGATGACAATTTAAAATGCATAAGTAAAGAGTTCGGGTATAGAGATAATCGATAGACATGGAGATGGAGATTTTATCCCCAAGTTCACATCTAAAAAAGTTACGTCTTTATTGGAGAGGCAATCTCCACAACTTAATTGGAGGCTCCCAAGAATCACCACCAAGGCTTCTAGCTTAAGGAATCTCCATAACTTAATTAGAGACCCCAAGGGAATCACCACCACTAATACACAACCGTCTAGGCTTTCAAGAATCCAAGAGTAACAAGCCCACAATCTTTTACTCGTCGAATCTCCATAGAGATGCACCAAATGTAAAGGCAAGTTCTTCACTCTCAAATTTCACCAAAACTACAAAATCTGTTGGGGGAATAAAAGAGAAAGAACATAAGAACAAAATACCAAATTCTTCAAGATCTAAATCCCAAGGATTCCTTCACAAAGAAGGGATTTAGTTTGGTGGGGTTGTAGTTCTATATCTCCTCTCTCAAATCCCTAAAGAAGATGCAAGAATCATAAGCGAAGGAAAAGGAGAGGACAAACTCTTGAAGATCAACAATGGAGGAGAGAGAGTGGAAGGAGAAAGTAAAAGAACCAATCAAAGAGATAACCCCACAAAGGGGAAGAGGGAGGCTTTCAATAGGGCCTCCTAGATCTAAGCATTACGTTTAGATCTGCGCACGGGCAGGAGTACCACTGGTTCGATGGTACTACCGTCGGCCCCTTTCAACGGTCACAAGGTGCCGTGGTAGTGAGGGGAAGAACCGGATTGGTTGTAACACCCCTAGTTTTAGTTAATCTTGATTAGGGTTTGATGTGCATTGTATTAGCATCATTATTTTGCTAATAGTAAAAAAATGCATGCAAAGAGAAACAAAATAAAACCATAAACCCTAGCTTTCCCCTCACTCTTTAAAATCCCTTCTAATGGTTTTGAATTTTGAAAATACAAAATATGTGGAGCCCAAACAATATTAAGGGCCCTGTAATGCTTCAAATAATTTACAAAACCTCTGGTTGAAATATACTAAAACAGATTTCAAATCATTTTACAAAAGAGAGAAGTAGAAACTAAAAAGAAAAGGGGTTTTCTAAATAAAATGGAGCCAGAACCAGCTAGGCCGCATCCTAGCAGCCCATCTCCTTCGCCTGCTTCCTCCCGCGCGCGCAGTAGCTAGCAGTCCGCGACTGGCCCATTAGAAGCCTAGGACCATGTATAGTTTCGTCCGATCTATCTGCGTTGTCCACCTCGCACCTCGCCCTGATGCTGCTGCGTGTCGCCGTCCACCGTGTCGTTGGCGTCAAAACGACCATTGTTGCCACCGTGATGGAGAAGATGATAAGAACCACCCCTGCACGCCTCTCTGGTCTTCTCCTTTTCCCCTAGCGATGCTCTCTCTCGTTTCCCCCACGTGTTCCTGAAACCCTAGTGCAGCAGGTGCCGCCAGCCACTGCCGTTCTGCACCACCCCAAGGCTAGCTGAGGGCACATTCAAGCTCGCCGTGATCCCCTTGCTCCTCTCCCAGAAGGAATCGACCATGCACTTCTGGAATCGCCACCAATGACCCCATCCTCTCTGATGCCGGCCACTGCCTCCGCCATTGATTCCGGCCTCCCTGTGCCTCGTCGTCACCTCCATCCGCTTTGTGGTGAGCTCCTAGTCGTCATGGACTCTCTCCCTTCCTCCCCCTCGCTTTGCTTCGCCCTCGCGCCAAGTACCGCCATACGCCTCCGCCAGTCACCACCGCCACCGTCGCTCCACCTACAAAAACAAGGCGGCGCCGCTAGCTTTAGGCTCCTTGTTGCCTCACGGTTCGAACGCATGCTTCCTTGGTCCCTCGATCATCCCCTAGCATTGATACGTCCATTTTGCATCACTATTCTATGTCTTAATTCACTATTATTCATTGATATATTTCATATTAAGAGGTGATACTTATGTTATTTCAGCTATTTTTGCATGGTTGATGACTTTTGGAGCATGGACCGCTGCAGTCAGGATTCTGATGGAAAAGGTGCTGTTTGGAGGCAAAATTCGTGAAGATCAGAAAATCCGGGAAAATATACGGAAAATCCTATTTTTCCAGAAGACTAAGGATGCCAGAAGATGGAGTGGAGATGGGCCACAGGGGGCCCACACCACCCCATGGCGCGGGCAGCACTAGGCCACGCCAGGAGGTGGTGTGGCCACCCTGGCCCACTCCAGCCTCTCTCCTCTAGCGTATATCATCCTCCCGAAACCCTAAGACTCGGGAAGCGACCACGGAAAGATTCTGGATGTTTGCAAGGGGTATAATCACAAGTATGTATTAGTCTTGGATGTGGCGGTACATTAGCACAGGTTCACCCACACAACACTTAGCAAGCTAAAGAAGATTAATCAACTATATGAAGCGAAAGCACTTAACAGTCTTCCCATGTGTCCTCGAGAACGTTTGGCCATCTTAAGTAATACAACCGGCTTGTCCTTTGCTGCATAAAGGATTGGGCCACTTGCTGCATTTATTCCTACTGTCTTTTATTTACTCGTACTTTGTTTACTTGCTTTATCCAAAACCCCTAAAAATCCGTTTGCTAAGTATTTGCAGAGAATTCCTGATCCATACCACTAGCCAGCACCTTTTGCTCCTCGTTGGGTTCGACACTCTTACTTATTGAAAATACTGCGATGCACTCCCTATACTTGTGGGTCATCAAGAGTATTTTCTGGCGACGTTGCCGGGGAGTGAAGCGCTATTGGAGAGTGGAACTGGTAAAGGAAACTTCTACTGTGAGTATTGTTTACTTCTGCTAGTTGCTTTATTTTCGTTATGGATAATTCGCTGAGTTTCTTATTTGGTAATGCTACTACCATTGCTAAGGTAGTAGATAAACCACCACCTGCTGAGAATGATGTTTTCAAAATACCTACAAGAATTATTGATCGTGTTATGGATAAGTACTATGTTAGGGATGGAACTGTCCATCCCGGTGATCATTTACTCTTTATACACGAATTATGCGGGTTGTTCAAGTGTGCACGTATTACTACAGATCAAGTTAAGAAGAAGTTATTCTCATTATCGTTGAAAGGAAGAGCTGAGGAATGGTATAAGCTGCTGAAGAATGGTAAAGCTCTGGAATGGGAGGAAATAGTGCCTCTCTTTTATTCAAAGTTTTATCCTCCTAGTGAGATTCATAAAGATCGGAATCAAATATACAACTTTTGGCCTCTTGATAGAGAGAGTACCACTCAAGCTTGGGGGAGATTGAAGTTATTAATGCTCAAATGTCCCATTCATGAGCTCCCCAACAATATTATTATCAATAACTTTTATGCAAGGCTCCCTCTACACGACAAGGATTTATTGGATGCTTCTTGTGCTGGATCATTCACTCGCATGGAAGAAGCTAAATGGGATCTTCTGGACCGTATTCAAGATAATGCTGAAGCTTGGGAGAATGACAAAGGTAGAAAGTTAGGTATAAATTATGATTATGAATGCATTGAATCTTTTATGGGAACTGATGACTTTCAAAATATTAAAAATGCTTATGGTCTAGACTCTCAAGCTATTGCTTCTTATTTTAAGGCTTTTGCTTCCTATATTGAAGTGCCTAAAAAGAAGTGGAATAAGTATCATGAACCTTATAAAGATGTTGCTAAGAGTGTTCCTGCAAGAAATACTGAAGTTTATACTGCTAATCATGTTTTACCTGAACCTTACATTGAGAAAATGCCTTTCCTAGTTAAGGTAAAGGAACATTCTATGATAGCTAGTATGGTTAATGAAAGTACAAATAAAGCTGTTGAACCTAATAAACAAATGGTTGATGAACCTATAATAGAAAGTGTGAAAGACTTTGTCACTAAATATGAAAAAGAGGGACACCCTATCCTTTGTAAGGATACCTCTAATATTGTTTCACATAGTAGTGTTATGGGAGCTAGTATCCCGTGTTTTCTGTTAGAATAAGTGATCATTGCTATGATGGTCCTTGTGATAGCTATATTGTTAAGTTTATGCATGATACTGAAAGCTACTATGATAGAGGGAAAAGTGTTCTTATGTATCTCAATAATATCAAGTTTCCTCGTTTTATGCTGAAAGTTTTTATGTTGCACTTGTTTTGCCTTCTTATGCAAGAAGCCTCTGGTTTCAACAACTTGTTTGTTTACAAAATCCCCTTGCATAGGAAGTGGGTTAGACTTAAATGTGTGTGTGTTTTTGCTTCTTAATGATCTATTTCACTTCAATCCATATCCCTATGAGAGCTTCTTCAAAATTATCATGCCCATCTTAAATGGCTATAAAGAAAGAGCTTTATGGGAGACAACCCAATTTGTTTTTGCTTTTAGTTTGTTTGTGTTTCTTTGAGTGTTGGAAGTTATTACTTCGGTAATAACCGCTCCTTATCCATTTTGTTTGGTTTTTGTGTCAAGATCAACCTCTAATGAGAGAGAAGTAAGATTTGGAGAAGTTGCTGTCCCGAAACAGATTTTTGTGCTTCACCGTAAAAAATCGTGAGAGATCTCTGTATGTCGGATTGAGTTGTAATTTTTGTGCTTCTGCCCCAGGTTGTTATTTAACTTTCGCTAGTTTTGCACTTTTTGATTTGAGCAACAGAAGATTTTCGAAAAAATTGATCTTTACCTCCTGGTCTGTTTTGACAGATTTTGCTACTCTTGCATTTGCTTCTTTATTCGATTTACTTTTTGAATTCTTTTTGGGTTTTCGGAAGGAGTTGTTTCAGTAGCTTTTGTTTTGATGGTTTTCAGTTGAAGTTGGACTCAAAAGGTTTTATCACTTCACTTATACTAATGTTGCTAATGAGAATTGTGTGAAGTTTTGTGTGAAAGAAATTTCCAGGAAGTGGAGACAATGGTGTAATAAGGAAGAGAAGGGTTTTATGACTCAAGTAATAAGTGTATGAAGATGAAGATATTGATGTTATTCAAGTGGTGACTCCGGAAGAATCTACGAGATACCAAATTCAGAGACCTGCAGAGTCTGTTTTTTTAAATAGGTAACAGTTCTGGTAAGAAAAGTTCCGCGAAAATACTATCCAACTATATTTTTGCAGTTTTCAGTCAATAAGGAAAGTTACGAAAAGGGATGAACGGAGCCGTGGTGGCTCACACCACCTCTGGCGCTGGCCCACCCCGGTCGCGCCAGGTGGTGAGTCCACCCTGACTCGCCCACCTGCTTTCACCCAAAGACCTTCCATTTGATATGAAACTTCATAATATATAACCCCTGGATCTTCCGAGGTTCGTATATCGTGTTTTTGTCGTGTTTTTGTTTTGATCTGTTTCTGCCAGGAACTATTCTTGAAAGCATAGAAGCACAATGGTGTCCGCCAAGGATAAAGGGAAGGAGCCTATGGAGGAAGACCTCCGAGACCCCAAGCAAGGGCTGGTACCTTCAGTCACTTGCCCTGCATCAACGGAAGCCCTACGAGTCACTAAAGAATTCTGCGATAAGTACCGATACTTGAAGAGGAAGGTGGACATGCTTCAATGGGAGAATGATAGGCTTCGTAAGATGCTGGAAGATTTCCTCATGTCAACTAAGAGCATGATACCACCACCACCAAAGGAGTAATTCGTCATCAGGTTTGGCATCCCCTTGGTTTGTTCCAAGCTTGGGGGAGTGCCGCGGTATCACATCACTATCTTCTATCTTTTTACCTTTTTAGTAGAGTCATATCATGAATAGAGGAGTTATTATGTAGTATGGTTTGCATTATGGAAGTGTCCCCTCTCTCGTTAGATATGTATCCCTTGGTGTGAGTTGCCGTTATGGAATATTAATGAGAAGTTCTATCATTCACTCTTTTGCATAGCTTATATTAGTTTTCAATTCGTGGTTATATGATTGATCTTGTTGTTAGTATTGGTATCACTTTGGGATCATTGAGTTAATTTAGTTGGTTTTGGCAAACCTGGCTCGGTCAGTAGCAACACTATTTTTGAGAGTTGAAAGAAAAGACAGAAGTACCCTAGAGAAAAATAATTTCATCATCTTTCTTTCTTGATTTTCTCATAAGTTTAGTATTCTCTGGTTAAGATCTTTTGTGCTTCCAAGGAAGATTGCATGTTTGTCTTTATCACTTGTATGTTTGTTTGTTTCCTTCAACTCTTATACTTGCTACCCAGCCTTGATAGCCAAAAACCTGTACTGAGAGGATTTCTTCTCGTGCATCCACCTCCTTTAAACCAAAACCTTTGCCATTTGTGTCCACCATACCTACTTATTAGCATTATAGCTATTCCAAGTAAATTCTTGTTTTATCTACCTCCCAAATTAAACTTGTTATGTGAAAATTAGTGATTAAAGCTCTCACGAACTTGATGGCACACTTTACTTTCTTGCACTTAATAAACTTGAACCATTATGCTCACCTATGTTGCGTATATGCTTGCGCTTTGTAAGTTGTGAATTAGAAGAACCATGCTGTCATGGGGAATGCTTTCAACATTGCACTGGTACTTTGTACCAAGTTGATATCATGTTCTTTTGTCTATGGATGTCGTCGGTGTGAAATGAAAGGGGAGCTTGTAAGTCCATGGAGTTATGCATGTGTGTTAGAGAAACGCCTGGGCCGCTGGTCTAATCCATGCTGACATGGTGGAAACCTGCAGCGTAACCATAACGAGTATCTATGAAGCATTCTTATTATAAAAAAAGAGATAGATATTGAGAAAAAGAGAAAAAAAGAGGTTATGAAAAGAGGAAAGAGAGAAAAAAGCACCATATTCCCATGGTAAATAAGAAGATTGCTGAGATACTTGTTGTCTGCTTGCCTTGTCATTTTGATATGGGGATTCTTCCATATCATCGGGCAAGGGGTACCCTGTTGGCGGTTCTCTATGATACACATATGCTTACGATGACAAGAACTTACGGGTGACTAAACTTGAGTAGCATGAGGAGCGGCCCTCGTATTCAAGGGACATGATATTCTCAACTTACAACTTGTCAATGCATAGCCTCATTTTTCATCACTTTAACCTTAATCACCTAAAGATGCCTATGATAGGGGCAATGAGAGATGAAAGCTAGTAAGTATCATAATTTTTGGGAGCTCTTTATGAGACTTGCAATCCCTGCTTCCCTCTTTGAAGGGCCTTTCTTTTACTTTGTAGTTGAGTCAGTAAACCTACCCCCTTCTATCTCAGCAAGTATTTTGAGTTGCTGTGTTTCATTCATTCATATGATGATTTATGCAATCATGTCTTATGTTCCTTGTTTTGCACATTGCTCTTATCTTGATGTTTACTACTTTGAAAACCAGCTATTTGTGAACTCCAGCAAATTATCAACTATTCTTCGACCAAGAGCTAAGTTTGCCATTACCAATTATGATTCACTTTATGTATCTTTATTGTGTTTCCTTTACTTATTACAAGTTGAGTTATATAATAGTGAGTTGTCTTCTATTATGATCTGTGTATTTGATGAATGTGATGCTTCTTATCCGTATTCTTTTATCGACTCTTCACTCCATAAACCTGAGGCCATGTTTATTAAGCTCAGTTTCGCTTGGGGACAAGCGAAGTCTAAGCTTGGGGGGAGTTGATACGTCCATTTTGCATCACTATTCTATGTCTTAATTCACTATTATTCATTGATATATTTCATATTGAGAGGTGATACTTATGTTTATTCATCTATTTTTGCATGGTTGATGACTTTTGGAGCATGAATCGCTGCAGTCAGGATTCTGATGGAAAAGGTGTTGTTTGGAGGCAAAACTCGTGAACATCAGAAAATCCGGGAAAATATACAGAAAATCCTATTTTTCAGAAGACTAAGGATGCCAGAAGATGGAATGGAGATGGGCCACAGGGGGCCCACACCACCCCATGGCGCGGGCAGCCCTAGGCCGTGCCAGGAGGTGTTGTGGCCACCCTGGCTCACTCCAGCCTCTCTCCTCTAGCGTATATCATCCTCCCGAAACCCTAAGACTCGGGGAGTGACCACAGAAAGATTCTGCTGCCTCTGCGGGGCGGAAAACACCGAGAGAGAAAGATCTCTTCGGCAGACAAATTTCTGCCGAGGGAATTCCTTCTCGGAGAGGGGAGATCGTCGCCATCAACACCACCATCAAGCTGGACTTCATCGGGATCATCATCATCATCACCACCATCAGCACCCTCATCACCATCTCCATATTGCTGTAACAATTGCGTTGAATCTTGCATAGTTCATAGGGGAAACTTTCCCGGTGTTGATTACTCTTTGTAGTTGATGTTGTTGAGTGAACCATTGAATTATTGTTTATGTTCAGATTGTTATACATCATTATTCCATCTCTGATCATGATCCATATGATGTCTTGTGAGTAGTTCGTTTTGTTCTTGAGGACATGAGAGAAGTCTTGTTGTTAGTAGTGGAGTTGTGTTGAGAAAGATTCAATAGATTGTTATTTAAGTTATGGTGTACTTCTTCTAGTGGTGTCATGTGAACGTCGACTACATGACACTTCACCTATATGGGCCTAGGGGAATGCATTGTGTATTTGGCTACTAATCGTAGGGGTTGCCGGAGTGACAGAAACCTGGACCCCCGTTAGGAAACCATTGCACAAGGGACGTAAGGGTCTTAGAGTTTAAAGTTGTGGTTAGGTTTCTACCTTAATTACTTTCTTGTACTTACGGATGTTTGCAAGGGGTATAATCACAAGTATGTATTAGTCTTGGATAGGGCGGTACATTAGCACAGGTTCACCCACACAACACTTAGCAAGCTAAAGAAGATTAATCAACTATATGAAGCGAAAGCACTTGACAGTCTTCCCATGTGTCTTCGAGAACATTTGGCCATCTTAAGTAATACAACCGGCTTGTCCTTTGCTACATAAAGGATTGGGCCACTTGCTGCATTTATTCCTACTGTCTTTTATTTACTCGTACTTTGTTTACTTGCTTTATCTAAAACCCCTAAATATCTGTTTGCTAAGTATTTGCAGAGAATTCCTGATCCATACCACTAGCCAGCACCTTCTGCTCCTCGTTGGGTTCGACACTCTTACTTATCGAAAATACTGCGATACACCCCCTATACTTGTGGGTCATCAAGCATCTTCCCTAGCCGCCGCCTGATGTGGACTCCGGCAAGCCCATGTGGCGTCGATGTGGCATCACGTGGCATTGATGTGTTGCCTGCGTGGACATCGTGCAACCTTTGCCATGGTGGCACTCCTACGTGGCTCCTAGCCCACAGGCCAGCCACTATGGCTAGCCCAGCCTCAGTATGAAATAACCCCCACCCTATGATGACGACAGGTTGACATCATAAACCTTTTTACTATTTTCAGAAATTGGTTAAATATTGTAAAATCAATAACTCATTATTTATAAGTCAGGAAAATATGAATAATATATCAACATATTCAGAAAAATGAGATATATCTTATAGAATCAAAATCATGCACTGTTCAACAACTTTAATTGCAAGTTTAATTAGAGGAACAAATGAACCCCCACAGATGATTCCGAGGTTCCCCTGTTTTAGGGTTTAGACCTCTAGGACCCTGTTTAAAATGATCGAGCATTTTTAGGGTTTCATCTTAGTACTATTTAACTTGTCATATCATCATACTTGCTTGAGCATTACATCGATGTTGTCGGATATTTGTCCCGCGAAGGAACTAGGGTCCAACGATCCCCTTGGTTCGTGAGGGGGCTGAACACGCGATTCCGAAGGAGTTCAGCGATGGCTACGGTGGTGGAACGGGTGCACCATAGAGAGTTGACACTGGAGTTTTTTACCCAGGTTCGGGACCCTCGTGAGGAGGTAAAGCCCCTACTCCTTCTTGGTTGTATTGCTCTTTTTCTTGCGAGGTTATAATGGTGGATGAAAGTCTAGGGTTTAGATCTCTAGGATCCGTCCCTTGCAAAGTAGGAGATGGGCTCTTTATATACTGTGGCATCGGGCCTCTCCCCCTGGTCCATGGACAGGGAGGCTCACCACAGTGCCATCCCTCGTGATCCTGGTCTAGGAGACTAGTTTACATGGACTTGGTCTAGCTTGTCGTGCTCCACCCCATCCTCCTATAAATTGTCCTTTGTCGACATTGTTTGTCCTCATCCGGCGCTCTCTACTTTATCCCCCCTTTCACCAAAATGGTAGCTAGGTAGGGGCCTGCCAACAGATCATCTAACCCTGTCCTGTAAAAAGGGGGTGGACTGGGTCTTCCCTACTCCAGCGGTTGATGCCACAGTAGCTCTGTACTTGCTGTCAGGGCAGCAGTCCATACTCTGTGTGGTGTAGTTACTATTCTATGCATCCGAGGCTTGAGGGTGCTACGTGTTGTCATGGTAGCCTCTCTAGGGAGAGAACCCCGCGAAGCCCACTCGGGTTCAATCCTCCGAGATGTGTCCTACCTCTTGAAGGCGGAGGCCTTTATGCTGCAGGGCCCGTTCAGTGCGGGGACGTGGCACCCCGGATGCCAGGGCTCCGACAAATGCCATGTGTTGATTGTTTCCCTTTCTTTCTAGTGTTTTTCTTCTTCCCGATAGAATACGATATCGAGATCGAGATCGAGATCGAAGACTGATATCAACACCATCGAAGATCGAGGATCAATACTTGACCAAATGTAACCAAGTCAAGTACAAGATATCCGAAGATTTGTGCATTGGTTATCAAAGGGTAAATTCAAGCATATCCCCACCATTATACAATCCTATGATTTTGAAAGCATTTCAATTCTATTCATGATGCATATGATTCCACTATGGTCTTTTATCGATAGATAGAGTATCATATCTATTGCATTACTCCCTTTGAGCTTATATTACCTGATCCACTGCTCCTAGCATAACTAGGTTTGGCTTGTGTGCACTGGTAGAGCTTATATCTATGTCTTGCTTAGCCATGCTTAGCTATAAGTACTGGTTCATCCAAATGATATATCAAATGCAGAGAATCTAGTATGGCAGGAGGACGTAATGAGATGAGATCAGTGATGAAGTGAGATAAACATGTTAAGACTTGTATGGGAGGCCACAGTGGGATGTGGTTTTGTAGTCCCATGCTCGCCACCACTAGGACATGAGTCCTTGCCTTTGGAATCGAGACGAGCGTATAGCCACACGTGGTTTATGGTAACCCCTCGACTAACTAACTTGCATAGTAGATTCCATGAGTCACATAGTTCGGGCTTTCCATTTGGTATACGCATTGAAAATGATTTCGAAAGAGGAGAAGAAGGAGGTGCATCATAATAGGTAGGGAAGCATGGAACGGGTTGCTTGGGGTCGATGGATACCCTAGTTAACCAACCATGCCTCACATCTTTAGGGACTGACTTCAGGATTTGACCCTGAAAGGATCATCTGGGCACCTAGAGGGGGGTGAGTAGGTGCTACTTCAATTTTACTCATTTTCAAGTTAGGGTTTGACACAGCAGGTAAATTCTCTAGATATGCAACTAAGGTGAATTTACCTATATGTCACACTAGCACAACTAACTAAGAAAGAACAAGATGCAAGTAAGGTGTGGTAAAGGATATAAGTAACCGAAATGAAGCATGCGGAGACACAAGGATTATTTCCCGCGGTTCCTCCCTTTTGAGGGGAAGTACATCTGTGTTTGGAGAGGGGGTGGTATCAAACCACCAATGCCGCAATAGGCCTCCCTTGTTCTATGATGAACCTCACCCCAAAGGGATCGATTCATGCTTCCACTATATCGGCAACCTTCAAGGTGGTAGCCGGCACCCTTACAACAAGTTCAAGGCACACATCCACAACTTAATTGGAGGCTCCCGAATCCAAGCAATCTGTCACAACAATAAAAGACAAGCTTGTAAGAACCAAATCAAGAACTAGGGTTTCCAATAAAACATTAGAGAAAGTTTTCCTCGAGTGAATGAGGGGGAATGAAGATCTATCTTGGTGAAGTTGCAGATCAAGGCCTCCTCCTTCGCTTCTCCAAAGATCAAGGACTTTGGATGATTGGAGGTAGATATCTTGTTGATTTGGTGGCTCTAGGGTAACGGTTATTCTTTTCTGAAACAAGCAACTAGAGGTAGAAGACGAGGTCCTCTATTTATATCCCCCACTACCGCAGACCATTTTCTACCCGTTGGAAAACTTCCACACTAGAGATTCCGGTCACAGACCGGAGACTCTGGCCTACACTGGAGATTCCGGCATGTCTCTGGACCACCCATCAGAGTGTCCTGGGCCTGGTCCTAACACTCCCTCTGGGGACTTTTCCTAAACTCCTGTCTGGCGGCACACCGGAGACTCCGGTGTTTTCACTCTAGAGACTCTAGTCTGACCGAGAGCACCGGAAATTCTGGTCAGTATCCAGTCCATCGGTATCTCCTGGAAATCACTCCGGAGATTTGTAGGGAAACTCCAGATCACACCGGAGACTCAGGTGTCTACACACCAGAGACTCTGGTCTGATAACTTTAGGAAACCACTGTTTCTTCCAGCAACTTTTCCACTATGCCATGGACTTATCTCTTTTCAGTATAATCACCTCGCAACATTAGCAAATTGTTAAATGATCCTCTTGTTGTTAATGGATACCAAAACAGATTAGGACAATGAATGTCCTTTCAATCTCCCCCTTTTTGGTGTTCGATGACAACAAGAGGTTTTGCATGGGAAACTTAATAAGAGACATAACTATGCTCCCCCTGACGATGTGTAGCAGGATAATCATGTAATACAGGCAAGTCAGGTAAAAGAAACTAAACATGGAGAGGTTTAACCATTACAATAAAGGAATGAGCATAGAATCTCCACACACACAGATAGTCTCACGGGAACCAAATAAGTTTCACAAGAACCAAATAAAAGCAAATGTTCGCAACAAATAAGCTGCCAAATGCCCAACCCATGCAAATCCCATATGTTGCTAATGGACATCTTCTCCCCCTTTGGCATCGAAACACTAAAAAGGGAAAAGTCCACCTATCGCCCTAAGGGAATCTCTCGGAGTCATCATCGTCATCATCATCAACATCCTCATCCTCCTCATAATCAACATCAGCACCTGAAACCTAGGGGCCTTTGCCATGAGTGCAAGAGGAGGAAGTACCCTGGGATGCAAAGACAGAAGTGACCTCTGAGAATGTCTGCCAATCAACTAAGCTGTAATTCATGGCATTCCAAGCACCAAAGGAGAGCGTGTGATCATACTCTGCAGAAGGTCCAGCCCCATGCGCATCATTGTATTCAGACTCCCCTTCCTCTTCTTCTTCTTCTTATTCTCCTTGGGCCTTTATTTCCTTGAAGAGTTTCTCAATTCTGCGGTTGCTCTTGTAGGAGGCATGTTGTTCCTTGCGGATGTCCACATTCATGTAGCAAAGTTTCTTCTCCTAGAAAGATGCCTTTTGACCTTCTCCTGAATAACTTCACGTGTGATAGGTGCCAAAGGAGCATTGGAGGCATTCTTCCTCCTAGAGCCCCTTGGAGGAGTGGGACCATGCTCAGCCTCAGAAATCCCTTCATCTTCACTAGCATATGGCTACCTAGGAGCTAGATCCATACTCCCTTTCTTTTGGAGAGACACCAGGGCATGCTCCGTAAGATTGGGAGGAAGGGCAAGAGGTGAACCATGTGGATGAGAATTTATGAGTCTCATCACACGTGCTGCATAAGGAGGAGATTTCTTAAAGAGAATGGCATGATGCATCTCCTCAAAAATGAAGTCCATGATGCCAATAGCATATCCTTCAGTATCAGGGCCAGCACAGTATACTTTGTGAGCATGGTGTAGCAAGTTGACAAGGCCACACCTAATGGCATCATCATTGCTAGCACTGGGGGAAACATTGTGGCGAAATATCCTCAATAGTAAGTTGTAGAGAGGCTTGAGGCCCTTGGCCTCACTGATGACACCCTTACTGCCATAGAGAGGTGCCAACTTGTTCTTGTTTTGTCCAAGAGCAGCGTCATGCATACGGTGCCCAACATGAACAGACACACCCTAGAAAGTCTCATTAATGACCCTGGCAAAGTCAAAGAAGTTTGCAGTGCAGCGGACATTACCACTCATCTAAGTCATGGTCCTTGCCTGATCAGTCCCAAACACAACAGTGGCATAGAATTGCTCGATAAGGGTGATGCTGTAATTTTCTCGGAGCTCTATGAGCCCATGCAGTCCAAGATTCTCAGTAATCCACACAACATCTGCAAAGTAGTTGTTGGCACGCATGTATTCAAGGTCCATACACCTTTGAGGGCAAATAGGTGACTTGGTGAGTTTGAGATAGATATCTTGCATGAATACTTTTTGCTCCCTTCTCCAATAGCATGGGTCATCACTGATCCTGGGCATGTCATAGAAGTTCAACTTGTAAAACCCACGGTACTCTTTCTTGGTCATATGGGCAAGGGATTGCAAATTGTCATACTTGGCCCTTTTTGCACAATTTTCTTCCTCGATACGCTCATGGTTCCTTCTCATATATTTAGCATCTCTGGCATGCTGCCTCCAGTTAGATGGAGGAATCACATAATGTCCAGCTTCCTCATCAAACCAAGGATCCGCCCTCTTGGACTTGGCTTTGGTGTGACCACGACGAGAACCAGAGCCACCTGTGAATATAGAGAGAGGGGGATAGCATGGATGTAAGCACATATGCCCCGGAGATAAAAACAAGACCCTCAAAACTTTGCAATATGTGCTAGAAGCAAGCAATACCGAAGTCTCCGGTGTGCAACACTAGAATCTGCGGCCTAGACCGGAGTTTCCGGTCAGACGGACCAGAGTCTCCGGTCTGACGAACCGGAATCTCCGGTCTAGAGATATCGGGTTGCACAAGGAGACTGCAGGAGGCCTTGATTCTAGCAGACCGGGCAAGGGAATGAGACTAATGTGATATAGTGCACGCAAACATGTGGTTTCAGTGGGCAAAATCAGTACAATACTCAAAATAAACTAAGGGAATGAACCCTAGGTTCATGGTGAGAGGGAGAGTACCAGATCTGTCCATTGGAGAGATTCCACCAGTGGGGAATCTCCCAGGGGTGGAGTGGGTGGAGTTGGCGAGCAACACAGTGAATCCCAGCAGCTACGAGGCTCCCGAGCGGTGTTTTTCGAGGAGGAGCCGATGTGAGTGAGTGGGGAGGTCGCGGTGGAAGAAAGAGTTTTGTGAATCTTTCACCCCGGCCTCCCATAAGTGATAGCCCGAAACCGTCCTGCATCGGAGATTCTCCTCAGACGGAGACTCCGGTGTTTGCAGACACTGTAATCTCCTACCTCTTCGACCAAAAACAACCATATTCAAATTTGGGACATATATGATAGATGGAATGTGTTTAGGGGGGAGTATAAGGCCTAGATTTAGATTCCAAACTATGAAAAACCAAGTAGGCAATGAAATCCAAATTAAATGTCAAGTGAAACTCCAATTCAATCGAACCAAGAACCAACTCTTCATGACAAAGAGGGAGGTGACCGAGGCCACCATGTAAGAGTGTGAGGCATGACACCGCGAAGAATTATCCTTGGGTTCATGATCTCTACTCATCAATGAAGCTCACATATCACAAAATGATATTAGGAGAATAATTTTTCTTAATTTTGGCATTATGGGGGGAGGGATAACCCAATAGATTAGGACCGCACTCCCCCTATTTCCATGCCTACACCTAAACCAAATATGGATCAAGATATAGGTGAGTATGCAAGATGATCAAGTCAAAATCCTTGAATCTACGATATTTATCTCATTCCTCAAATAGCAAAACATTGCTTCATCAAGTGGCTTCGTGAATATGTCGGCAGGTTGGTCTTTGGTTGAAACATAAGATAGCTCAATATCTCCTCGGGCAACATGATCTCTAATTAAAATATGACGGATCTCAATATGCTTTGTCCTTGTATGATCCACCGGATTGTAGGAAATCTTGATAGCACTTTCATTGTCACATAAAAGAGGCACTTTGTCACAATGGACACCGTATTCTTTTAAAGTTTGCCTATCCATAACATTTGAGTGCATGCACTAGTAGATGGAACATATTCAGCCTCGACGGTGGAGAGAGATATACAATTTCGCTTCTTAGAAGACCAACGCACCAAGGACCTACCAAGGAATTGGCATGACCCGAAGGTTGATTTCATATCGTCCTTATTACTAGCCCAATCTGAATCCGTGTACCCACAAAGAGAGAATGTTGAGCACCTTGGATACGACACCCCATAGTTTGGGGTATGAACCAAATATCGAAAGATTCTTTTGATAGCCATCAAGTGGCTTTCTTTAGGAGCCGCTTGATATCTTGCACACACTCCTACACTTAACACAATATCAGGTTTAGATGCACATAGGTAAAGCAAAGAACTAATCATGGATCGGTATACCTTTTGATCCACATCTTTACCATTTGGGTTAAGCTCAAGACGACTCTTGGTTCCCATGGGAGTAGGAGCTCCGTTTAGTTCTTTCATGTTGAATCTCTTGAGCATGCCTTGAGTATATTTGGCTTGATTTAAGAAGGTTCCTCCTCTTACTTGCTTGATCTCATTATACAAGGAATACCCTCAACTCTCTCATCATAGACATCCTGAACCTGTTAGTTATAAGCTTTGATAATTCATCATTAAAAGCTTTGTTAGATGAGCCAAAGATAATATCATCAACATATATTTGGCAAACAAAAAGCTCCCCATTAACCTTAGTAAAAAGAGTAGGGTCAATTTTCCTAACCTTAAATCAACAGTCTAACAACAACTCTCTAAGGTTCTCATACCAAGTGCGTGGAGCTTGTTTAAGTCCATAGAGCGCCTTATCGAGCATGTAGACGTGGTTTGGGAAGTTGGGATCCTCGAACCCTGAGGGTTGCTTAACATAAACCAACTCATGCAATGGACCATTTAGAAAAGCACTTTCCACATCCATTTGTTGCAATTTAAAATTATGATGTGCAGCATATGCAAGAAGGATACATATGGACTCAAGGCAAGCCACAGGAGCATATGTCTCTCCATAATCAATGCCTTCAATTTGAGAGAACCCTTGAGCTACCAATCTTCCCTTGTTCCTCACAACAATTCCATGAGCATCGTGCTTGTTCTTGAATATCCATTTGGTGTCAATAACATTGCGGCAATCTTTGGGCATTTCTACTAACTTCCAAACTTTGTTTCTCTCAAAGTTGTTGAGCTCCTTATGCATGTCTTCCAACAATATGAGTCTTCAAGATCTTCCCACACCTTTTTGCGCTCCACCTTGGATATATGAGCTTGATGCTCACCAAAATGCTTCAATTGAGCCCAAGTGGACATTCCACTCCTTAGATCACCAATAACATTTTCAAGGGAGTGGTCTCTTCTTTCTAACATTTTATCCATTCGAGCTTTGAGACGAGTTTCGATCTCCTCGTTGTTCCTTGTTGGGATCTCTTCATCATTCTGGTCCTCGTCTTGACGTTCATTTTGACCTTGATCAACAATTGGTTCAGTTTCATTCATATGAGGTATAGGTTGACCTTGGTCTTGATCAGGCATGCTACTTGAAAACCTTCGAGATGATCTTGCAGATGACTGAATAAATCTGCCTTATGCAACTGACCGTGTAGGGCTGGACAATCCAGTCAGTGGAGAGATTGGACCATCCAACCTGGAGCTTCTAGCCTGATCAACATGGTGAGGGTTCTCAGCTTGTCTTTGGCTTGAGTCATCATTGCTCTCAATAGTAGGAGCTTGTTGAAGTTGTGAAGATGAGGGATCCACTTGAGTAGAGCATAGTTCTTCTCGATCCGCCACAAGGGGTTCCTCAACAGGGCAGATGGATCCCGCACCCATTCTTCTTATGGCATCTTGAGGTATTTCATCATCTACATCACAAACATAAACATGCCTCGCTTGGGGGCCATCATATTCTTCGAAAACCACACTACAAGATTCTATGACAATTCTAGAGAGTTTATCATAGATTCTATAAGTGTGGGAATTGAGATCATAGCCAACAAAAATACCCTCTAAAGCTTTGGAATCAAATTTGGACAAATGAACACCTTTTATGAGATAGAAATACCTACAACCAAACACCTAGAAGTATGAAACGTTAGGCTTGTTACCGGTAAGTATTTCATATGGAGTCTTGATCAATTCTTTGCGGAGGTAGAGCCGGTTTGATGCATGGCATGCAGTGGAGATTGCCTCACCCCAAAAATTGTATGGGGACTTAAACTCCACCAACATGGACCTTTCCATATCCATTAAAGTCCGGTTCTCCCTCTTGGCTACACCATTTTGTTGAGGGGTGTATGCAGCGGAATATTGATGTTTTATCCCCTCATCACTAAGGAATCCATTCATGGTGTAGTTCTTGAACTCGGTGCCATTGTCACTTCTTATCACTAGCACGGGCACATTGTATTGGCGAAGTCGATGAAGTATTTTTTGGTCTCACTTTTCAACTTGAAGAAGTAGACCCATGAATATCTTGAGTAGTCATCAACAATCACCAAACAATATTTCTTCCCACCAAGACTTGCATGAGATGGAGGACCAAAGAGATTCACATGAAGGAGCTCCAAGATCCTTTTCGACTTTATAATGTTATTTGGCTTGTGGGGAGAATCATGCATCTTTCCTTCAACACAATCCCTGCAAACACGATCTTTGGCAAAACAAACATTTTATTTTAGTCCCACAATATGGCCACCCTTGTGGAGGCTTTGAAAAGTTCTCATATTGACATGGGCTAGTCGGCGATGCCATAACCAACCCACATCAGCCTTTCCAAATAACCACATCGCACTTGTAGTGGTTTTCCCCGAAAAGTCCACCACATACAGGTCATTTTCGACGTACCCAATGAAAGCAACCTTTAGAGCCTTGCTCCACAAGTGAACCACAATATCATTATCAATAAAGACGGCAAAGCCCATCTTTCCAAGAGCACGGACTAAAAGTAAATTATAACCAAGAGTCTCAACAAGCATGACGTCCACGAGAGTAACATCGTGTGCAACCACAACTTTGCCAAGACCCATTACCTGAGATTTTGACTTATCGGCATATGTGACGGTTATATGATCTTCATTTGCCCTTTTATCCTTCATTATTGCCTTGCTTCTGGTCATATGACTTGTGCAACCACTATCAAGCACCCACTTTGACCTGCCGGAGGCATAGTTCTACAAGAGATCAAGCTAGTTTTTAGGTACCCATTTTTCAATGGGTCCTCTCTTGTTAGTGACAAGGGTCTTGGGAATCCAGATAGACCAAGCAATATAACCATCAAATGGACCAACATATTGTGCATAAACACCACCATTAGAATTATGTATTAAGACATAGTGAGGGTTAGCACTTCCCGCAAAGTCATCTTGTGGCATAGACTTGCCACTTGAGGTATTATCACCCATAATGGTCTTGACTTTTGCTTGTGTGGGCTTGGCCTTCTTTTTGTTGTTGTTCTTCTTGGCCTTGGACACATAGCCAAGACCTCTTTTCTCATTCTTTGACATTTTCTTACTCAACAGATCATCAAGAGACTTGTTTCCTTCTGGGAAGGTGGCCTTTGCAAGCTCCCCCTTTAACCTAGAATTTTCTTCAATAATGTTCGTACTACTCAATGGAATGAAAATACTAGGTGAAGCAACATTAGTCAATTGAGTTTGAAGTTGTTCACAAGACTTTGTGAGAGTCGTGAGCTCACTTTCCAAGGCATTGTGAGCCTTGTTAAGTTTCTCAACCCCAAACTCAATCTTGTCCTTTTTAGCCTTTTTATAGTTAGCAATGGCATGATCATGTTCCTTAATGAGTTTAGCTACAATTTGATCATTTGCCTCATCGGGGCCTTCAAGTTTTTCTTCAAGAGACTCTCTAGTCTCTTGTTCTTCTTCTAAATCATTAATTAGAGCATCCATCTCAAGTCGGTTCTCTCTCCTAAGTTTGCATATCTCATCAGGAAGCTCTTGTGTGTGAGAAAGTTGGTTCAAGAGATTTACAAAGTGCTTCTTGTGCTCCCCTTGGAAGTTAGTCATATAAGCATCGAAAGCAACTAATTCCTCCTTCACCTCAAGAGTTATATCATCATTTAATTCTTCACTGATAATAGAGGTGGAGAGGGAAGATGATGATACCTCCGATGCTCTTGCCATAAGGCAAGTGAAGTTCTTGTTGGAGGTGTTCTCATTTGGGGAACCGAAGAGGGAGAAGGTGGATGTAGAGGTAGTGACAATGGCAACCACACCATTTGTTGTTTCTTCTTCGTCCTCCTCCTCTTCATCATCGGAAGATAATTCTTCATGTGCTATGAATGCAATGTCACCGGACTTCTTGTTGGTGGCATTCTTCTTGTTGAAAGGCTTCTTGAAGGGATCCTTTCAATTTTTCTTCAATATGAGTGCACCACCATGGTCTTCTCTCTTCTCATATGGACATACAGTAACAAAGTGATAGCGGTCACCATAGTTGAAGCAAGTTGTCAATCTTGAACCATTTTATTTTCTACCACTTGGGTTGCTTCTTCATTGCATCTCCATCTTGGCCTTGGTAGGATCTTTCCAAAGGTTTCTCGCATAGAAGGCCATGTATTATCTATGAGCAACCTTAACATCTTTGGGGTGGCTCATAGAAAGCACATCATCACTTCCTTCTTCTTCTTAGGACTCCACAACTTTGGCCTTCAAGGCAAGATTGACACCACTGCTCATTCCAATGGCACGAGCCCGGGCATCTTTGGCATTCTTGGTAGCAACCTTTAAGGCGGCCATCTCTTGCATAACTCCATTGGAGGTCATGAGATGGTAGCTGTGTATTCCTTGGATACTCTTCAAGTCAGTGGTCTCGAAGGGAATGAGCGCACTCACTAACTTCATCTTGATCCAAGCATAATCAATATGAGAGGCACCAACATTTCTGAATGCGGTGGCAGTGGATTTGACTCTTTGATACATATCTTCATGATACTCACCGTCCTTCATAAGGAAGCCTTCAACTTCATTGCTCAAGACATCATATCTATTTTTTCTCATGCTCTCATTTCCAACAAACAAGTCAATGAGAGCATCCCAAGCTTCCTTGCCAGTATTGAAGTGCTCAATGTGGGGAAAGTCCTTTGGCCCCACCCCAAGTTGAATCATGTGCAAGGCAGTGGCGTTGAGTTGACTATTGACCACTTCCCTTCTTATCAAGTTGGTTGGATCCCCAATTTTGAGTCCTTCAATAATGTTCCACAAGTCAATGCAAGGGATGTGCACATGCGATTTCATCAAAACTTTCCATTGAGCAAAAGAATGTGCAGCTAACTTGGGTGGGTCACCTCTATTATTTATATGGGGATGAGGGATTGGAGGGTCGGGAGAGTACCATCTGGGAAGCGCATGGTGCTCTTCCTTCCCATCACCCTTTTTGGTGGTGGAGTTAGTTCCAATATGTCCGTCCCCTACTACTTCACCCATTGGCTTAGCCGGAGCATTTGCCTTAGGGTTAGGAGGTGTTTCCTCTTGAGAGGGAGGTGGTAAGGCTGACTTTTCGTTAACAAGTTGCTCAACTAGTTGACGGAACTATTGGATTTTGTTGCCCAAGGTAGAGCTCAATCTTGTTTCCAACTTCTTAAGATCTATCATGGTCACCGAAGTGCTAGCCTCACCCCTTCCATGTTCCTCCGGTTTGCCCATATTTTGTTAGGCGGTTAACCCGAATAAAGAATTGAGGCTCTGATACCAATTGAAAGGATCGTATGGGAACCTAGAGGGGGGTGAATAGGTTCTACTTCAATTTTACTATTTTTCAAGTTAGGGTTTGACACAAAAGGTAAATTCTCTAGATATGCAACTAAGGTAAATTTAGCTATATGTCACACTAGCACAACTAACTAAGCAAGAACAAGATGCAAGTAAGGTGTGGTAAAGGATAGAAACCGAAATGAAGCACGCGGAGACACAAGGATTATTTCCCATAGTTCCTTCCTTTTGAGGGGAAGTACGTTTGCGTTTGGAGAGGAGGTGGTATCAAACCACCAATGCCACGAGAGGCCTCCCTTGTTCTCTAGTGAACGTCACCCTAAAGGGATCGATTCACACTTCCACTATATCGGAAACCTTCAAGGTGGTAGCCCACACCCATACAACAAGTTTGAGGCACACATCCACAACTTAATTGGAGGCTCCCGAATCCAAGCAAGCAATCACAACAATCAAAGGCAAGCTTGTAAGAACCAAATCAAGAACTAGGGTTTCCAATGGAACACTAGAGCAAGGGGCCCTCAAGTGAATGAGGGGGAAATGAAGATCTCTCTTGGTGAAGTTGTAGATCAAGGCCTCCTCCTTCGATTCTCCAAAGATCAAGGACTTTGGATGGTTGGAGGTGGAGATCTTGTTGATTTGGTGGCTCTAGGGTTAGGTTCTTCTTTTCTGAAACAAGAAACTAGAGGTAGAAGATGATGTCCTCTATTTATAGCCCCCACTGCCACAGGCTATTTTTTGCCCATTGTAAAACTTCCACACCGGAGATTCCGGTCTATAGATCGGAGACTCTGGCCTACACCGAAGATTCTGGCCTGTCTCCGGACCACCCATCAGAGTGTCCTGGGCCTGGTCTTGACGCTCCCTCTGGGGACTTTGCCTAAACTCCCGTCTGGCGGCACACTAGAGACTCCGGTGTTTTCACTCCAGAGAGTCTGGTCTGATCGAGAGCAGTAGATATTCCGGTCAGTATCTGGTCCATCTCTAGACCCCCACACGGAGTGTCCCTGGTCATCTCCTAGAAACCACTCTAGAGATTTGTAGGGAAACTCCAGATCACACCAGAGTCTCCGGTATCTGCACACCAGAGACTCCTGTCTGATAACTTCAGGAAACCACTATTTCTTCCAGGAACTTTTCCACTATGCCATGGACTTATCTCTTTTTAGTATAATCACATGGCAACATTAGCAAACTGTTAAATGATCCTCTTGTTGTTAACGAACACCAAAACAGATTAGGACAATAAATGTCCTTTCAAACCTATTACGGTGGAACCATCCTTAGGGCGTGACTCATGGTCTCAGCGAAAGCAAGGTAAAGGTCGTGGCCAACCACCCTCTGCCAGCCTTCCAAGGAAGAGGACTAATCATGTGGCATTAAGAGACGCTTGTACATGTAGGTAAAGTTGTACACCTCTACAGGGTTAAATCTTTTCAAAAATCCATGTTCATGGTTATGAATGCTTGGTGACTAGATTATAAGATCATAGAGAACATTAACCTAATCGTAAAACTTGGTAGATCAATGTGTGCTTAAGGATGCTTCCTTATGGGTACGAGGGGGTGATCCTAGTTGAGGAGATGATGATGATTTGGTGGATATCAATGGCATGATGATCAATAATTTGGAGATGTCGCCCTGTTATCCCCTTTTAAAATGTTCTAATTAGACGAGCTTCTTTTCCCTCTTGTTTTACAAACAAATATGGCTTTATGCAAAATAACCCCACCAGCCATAAGTCTTGTAGAGTACACCCTCTACACACCCTTGCTTTTTTGGTAATTTTGTAGCAGCGTATGTGTTCTCCTGAAGATGAGTTTCATATGACATCGACACTGACGAGTAGCTTGGGGTTCCCGGCCGATAGCCTGGAATATATGGGCTAGGACGTCATCGTTATGCTTCAGGCCTCTTATGCAATTTGTTAAGTTAACTATACTTTATAGCATAACACTACTAGAGAAAAGGCTATAGGAGACATACACATTAGAGGCGCATTTATACTATATGCGCCTCTGATAAAATAGGCGAGGCAGACCAGCCAGACATGCGCCTCTAGTACTTAAATAGGCGAGGCGCATATTTGTAGGATGTGCCTCCTCTAGCATCTGTACAGACGAAATCTAGCACCCCCATATTATGCAAGGCGCATCCTGGTAATATGCGCCTCCAACATGTTAGACAGGCGAGGCGCATATGTGACAAATGCGCCTCGCATATGTTGGGTGGGCCCGGGTGGAGATCGGTGGTCCAATATGCGAGGCGCATATAGTCAAATGCTCCTCCGATACTTGACTACAGGCGAGGCGCATTAGTAAAGGTGTGCCTCAAGTAACCCCTGCGGGCCCGGGTGGTCGCATAGGCGAGGCGCATGTTAGCATATGCGCCTCAGATAGTTCACAATATAGGAGGCGCATTTACTGCAATATGCGCCTCGCGTAACCTGGCTCACTTTTTTTCCACCTTTTTTGGCACATGCACCCCACTCACTTGCCTCACTTCTTCCTCCTCCACCAAAATATAGATTTGGTCGCCCCCTCCTTCTCCCCACCTCATTCCCCACATTGATTCACCATACAAGGTTGCTCAGTCTCCATTGGTTGACACTCATATGTAAGTGAAGTCTCTTGCTCCTCTAGATCTACAGCATGTCCCTTTACTTCTCCTCCGTATCCCTTGCGCAAGTCGCCGTTGGAGGATGCATGAAGGCGTTGCTTGCATGCTCATGCGCGTTGTCGGTGACACCACGACTATATGACTGTGTTGTGTTGCATGCTTCTTTTTGTGCAGGGATTTCATTTGAGATGCCAATGTTTAACTGGAATGTCGATTCATTTCTTTTCCGGTGAATTTCTGGCACTCACGGATGTCCTCTTTTTAGGGGAGGTCATGCCGAATATTTTTGGCGATCCAGATGTCCATATATGCTCTAATTATTCTCTTGCTCTTTGTACCACGTGTAGGCGACCATGGTCCGACCACTGATCCACAAAGCCCTCGTGGATAGGAGGATGAGATGCGCGAGGACCGATATGGCATGCGCAAACAAGACGGAGATAAGATGTCCGTGTCGCGACTGCAAGTTGATGTATCTGATAAGGCACGATTCCAGAATGCTGGAGTCGCACCTGCTCCGACGTAGTTTCATGGATGGCTACACTCGGTGGATATGTGATGATGAAGATGATGATGAGGATGTCAATAATGGTGAAGATCAAGATGCCGGTCATGATCACGAAGATCAAGACGTCGACGACGGGGCAGGTGATGATCATGAAGATCAGGGTGGCGCTAGGCATGAACATGAAGATGATCAAGGTGGCGCCGGGCATGAACACGAAGATCAAGGTGTCGACCATGATTCGAGCTGGCTGCAAGACCCTCATGTCCAAGATCTGCTTCTCAAGGAGATGAGTAACGCTAGAGCCGCCGCTAGAGAGAAATCTAAGCTAGAGCAAATGAAGAAAGACGCGGTCACTCCATTGTTTGATGGATGCAACGACAGGGATACCCGTCTGAATGTAACGCTTAGGGATCTGGAGATGAAGGCAAAACACAAATTGACCGACGAATGCTTCGACGACAACATTGTATTCTAGCATGATATTCTTCCAAAGAAGGGGAACACATGTCCGACTAGTATCGCTGAGGCCCAGAAAGTCGTGTGCCCTCTCAATCTACTGCACGTGAAATACCACGTCTGCATAAATGATTGCATCATCTACCGGGGTGAGGACGCGGAGAAGTCCACGTGTCCGGTGTGCAAGACCTCTCGATACAAGAGAGGGACCAAGAAAGCTCCTAGAAAGGTGGTGTGGTACTTTCCTCTAACTCCTCGTCTGCAGCGGTATTTTGCGGACCCTAAGGAAGAAGAGCTCATGCACTGGCACGCGGAAAGAAAGAGGCCGGAAGATGATGATCCGGAGAAGGAGGAAATTCTAAGGCACCCTTCGGATGCTTGCCAGTGGAAGGCGTTGGACCTCCAATATTACCAACATTTCGGTAAAGAGTCAAGAAACCTCGGGCTAGGCGTGAGCACCGACGGACTCAATCTGTTCGGAAGCCAGAGCAGCACACAACACCTGGCCCGTGTCTGTATGTATCTACAACCTCCCCCTGGTTGTGCATGAAGAAGAAGTATATAACCATGAGTATGCTGGTTCAAGGGGGAAAACAACCTGGTACAGACATCAATCTGTATCTCATGTTGTTGAAAGAGGAGCTGGCCACATTATGGGAAGAAGGAACCCGTACGTGGGACGCCTCGAGACAAGAATACTTCGACATGAGAGCGGCGGTGATCACGATGGTGCAAGACTATCCCGGTTACGAATACTTCTCGGTGCAGGTGGTCCAAGGATTCTATCGGTGTGTTAGGTGCAAACATAATACAACGTACCACCAGCTACAAAAATATCCCGGTTCCGGGAAAACCGTGTTCCTTGGGGCTCGGAGGTGGCTTCCCAAGAATCACGCATGGAGAAAGCTAGGAGATCTGTTCGATGGGGTGGTCGAGCTCCGAGGAATCCCGGACCAAAGGAGCAGCACGGAAATCTACGAGCTGTTGAATAACTGGAAGGAATGCCCTGTACTGGGAAAGACCCAAAAGAAGCCAGTGCCACTTCTGAAGGTATGGAAGGTGAGGTCTGTTTTCTAGGACTTGCCATACTGGAAGATCTTCTGCGTGCCTCATAGCCTCGATCTCATGCATATCACAAAGAACATGGGAAAGAGTCTGCTTGCCACCCTCCTTAACACCGACAACACCAAAGATGGGCCGAAGGCAAGGGACGACTTGAAGCATATGGGCATCAGGGATGAACTTCAACCACCACCTAGCTATGACAAGGACGATGAGACGGAAACGCAGAATAACCATCATCGCAAGGGCTAAAGCAGGTCAAGAAGGGCGAGGTAAAGCTCAAGGCCTCGTGCTTCACTCTGAGTAAGAAGGAGGCCATACAGTTTATGAAGTGCCTCCTTGGAGTCAAATTTCCGAATGGCTATGAGGGGAAGATAAGAAGATGGCTAGACGAGGTGAAGCAGCGCTTCAGCGGGATGAAGTCTCACGACGTCGTCGTGCTGACAACGTAGGTACTCGTAGTCGCGATCCGAGGTATAATGGACAAGCACGTCCGTGAAACGTTGTTTGGCCTCTGCAACTTTTTCGACGTCATCTCTCGGAAGTCAATAGGCATTAAGCAGCTCATGAGGCTATAGGACGAGATCATGGTGATACTATGTGAGCTCGAGATCTATTCCCCCCCCACACATTCTTCGAGGTCATGCTTCATCTGCTTCTCCATGTCGTGGAGGATAACGTCTAGCTCGGTCCTCCGTTTCTGCGAAGCACGATGCCGTTTGAAAGGCTCAATGTACACATCAAAGGATATGTTAAGAACAAGTCCTGTCTAGATGGAAGCATAGAAAACGGCTTCCTGTCTGAAGAGTGCATCTCTTTCTTCTCGAACTTTCTACAAACCGAGACCCCTCTTGGTCTGCCATTCAACAAGCACCTCGGGAGGCTCGCTGGATGCGATCACCACGAGGGTCGGCGCCTAAAGAATGTCGACATCAAGGGCCGAACCAAGGACTTTGAAAGAGAAAACCTGGTCGCGCTACAACACCTGTAGGTGCTCGATCCATACATATATGAGCACAAAGAGTTTATCAAGAAGAATTACGCTGACCAGGGGTGCTAGTACTCGAAGGAAGATGTTATCAAGGAGCACAACTCCGGTTTCACGCGGTGGTTCAGGGAGAAGGTCATTGCTAATCCACCACAGGGCGAGTACTCGGAGGAAGATATACTCATATTCTCCTTGTTACGGGGCGCCTCGCACAACCTGATGACCTATTAGGCATACGATATCAACGGATACACGTTCTACACAAAGGAAAATGACAATAACTGCGATTACCAGAACTCAGGGGTTACGGGGATATTCTACACCGGCGACGTCCCAGAAAGATACTACAGAAGGATCGAGGAGATTTGGGAGCTCGACTACGTTATGGAGAAGGTGCCGATGTTCCGTGTCAGGTGGGCCAAGAGCGTCGAGAAAGAAGGCCGATATTTCACCACCATGGTTATACCATCAAAGACCACCAGCGCGAACACACCCGCTAGCAATGAGCCTTGGGTTCTAGCTAGCAAGGTCGACCAATGCTGGTACATCATAGACCCATCAAAGCCTAGCCGGGTTATCGTCAGGAGAGGCAAAAGGAACATCATCGGAATGGACGGAGTCACCAACGAGCAAGACTTTGACCAGAACGGTGACCCGAAGATGGAAGACGAATATGGCAACCAAGCACCGTACACCACAACCCTACCTAAGAAAGGACTCCTGTTCAAAAGAAGTAGTGAAGACGTCCCAGATCTAATCTATGCAACCGCGATAAAGAAGGGCAAGAAGACAACCATTGTCAAGAAACGCTAGCGCGCTACGACCATTGTCAAGAACCATCGTGTGTGTGTGGCATACTATTATGTATCAAAACATTCATAATTATCATTTTTGTATGTTATAATATTGCATTGAAAATATTATGTATCGACGAGACACATTCATAATACTCACTTGTGTTGTTTTGGCAATATTTGAATTTTTAAAATATTTGCAGTATATTTTATAGTTTATATTGTGTTTGGCCAATTTTTTTACATGAAAAATGGCCTTTAAATTTTTTTACAAAAACATGTTGCCCCCAGGATTCGAACCTGGGTGGCTAGGGTTAAAAACAGGACAAGGGACGATACCAGTAGGCTAATGTGTGTTCGTTGACAAATACCAGCGCAGCGCGCTAGTTGACTAGTAGTGAATAATAGCCGAGGCACATATGGCTAGAATGCGCCTCGCGTAAACTTATGCGAGGCGCATTTTCAAATATGCGCCTCGCATAAGCTGGTACCTGTCTATGATTGAGCCTTTTTTCTCTTTCACTTTTTCTCTGGATCGGACGAATTGACTGCAACCTCTCCATCACCTTCGCTCTCCCGCGCCATCGCATTCGCTATGCCGCCGTGCCCAGGAGGAGGAGGAGGAGCCCGCCCACGCCCAAGAGGAGGAACCCGCCTGGCCGCTTCTTCCTTCCGCCACGCCTGCCGCTTCTTCCTGCCGTCATTGCCGTCCACCATCGTCGAGGTGACTCGCTTGCCCTCTCCCTCCCCTTCCCCTACCCCTATTCCCTACCCTCTCCCCTCTCCCTATGATCTGTTTGTGGTTCTCTGTGATGATCAACACTGATTAGATGTCCGATTATGCAAGATTATACTCTATTTTGATGTAAGATTATGCAAATACTCTGATTATGCAAGATTATACTCTGATTATGCAAGATTATGCAAGATTAGATGTAAGATTATGCAAGATTAGAGCTATATGTAGTTAATTTTGCCCAAATTAGATCTATATGTAAATTACATTTCAGTACCTAGAGGTTTCCACTAAGCAGTGGTATTGTACATCTACTCTGATAACCAAGAGAACTAGGCCCATTCCCCTTATTGCTGAGTACTTGATTGCATGAAACTTGTCTAGCTTGATTTGGAGCATTTCTTCTTATTTGATTGGGATAGAAATGGGATTCTTGCTTCAGAATTATATGCTATGGTGACTACTATGTGTATGAGCACTTACTCTGCTCACTGCTTAATCCTTCGCAATAAACACTACCATAAAATTATGAATGCACGCTTAGATGGTCATACTTTTTTCTAGGTACCAAGATAATCATATTTTTCATCTGTGCAACACCACTGCTTAACTGTTTTTTAAGAAAGCTGTAAGGAAGACCCTATAGTATAAATAGGAACACAGGTTCAAGTTTATTGTACACCTCACAACAAACCTAAACATATACGAATGGTTGATACAGTTGAAGGCAAGTACCTCTTCTAACAGCCAACAACCTTCAGGGAAGAAAATTATAAACTATTAAGCTGAGGCTGGCTTCTATTCGACATAACATGAATAGTATCACATGAGAAGCACAATGGAAGGCCAACAAAAAAGTTAAGTTCAGTTGCAAGTACTGGATCACATAATAGTATCACATGATAAGCATAGTGGAACATCCATAACTAGATGTCTGTACACGTAAACAAAATTTCACTCCATAATCCATGTTAATAACAAAGACACTAGATAAGCTTGAACAAGCAACTTACATACAAGACCAGTAGTGTCAATATTGTATCTGTTGGAAGCTTGGATATCATTTAGTTCAAGGGAATCTTCTCTTCTGTACCTGTAATCAAACAATAAAGTTAAACTAAGGAATTGTATCCAACCTTTCTAGATTCTAATTGGCCAAGTTTACATAGGTAAATACTGTAATGGAAAGGAATCATGTGGCCTTTATGCCAACTTTGGGCATAAAGGCCACATGATTCCTTTCCATTACAGTATTGATAGCATCATATGTCCGCCTGAAGCAATCATTGGGAGTATATATGTGGAGGAATACTCCCAGCTAGAACAGTTTTTGCAGTTGCAGTCATTGTAGTATTTGCCTGAATTTGATAGCTTGTACTGCCAGAATTTGATAGATAGAAATCTATAATTTGATAGCTTGTACTACTTGTACCACTCCTAGAAATTCTATAATGAAGTGTACTAATGAGAGCTTGTACTGCTTGTACTAATGAACTGTAGGTAGTGGCTCTTATTCTCTATGATGTACATCTGGTACTAAAGAACTGCTTGTACTGCTTCAATACCTGATATTTATTTTATGCATATATTGTGTATGATGTCTAGCTTTTGCATAGTTTGAATTCCCTTTTTTGGTTTAGCTAAATTTTGTGGCTGCTGCTACTACACCTGCCACTATGATGCCTCCATTTGGAGTGTACACAGTGGTAGTGCTTGTGTATGCTGGCATCAAAATGGCTGTGTTTGTGCCTATTTAGGTTTTTTTATGCAAGTTTTTATTTTTGGGTTGCCAATGTTTCACCGGAATGTTGATTCATTTCTGTTCCGGCGAATTTCTGGCACTCCTATACATAGAAAATTAGCAAAGTTTATGCCGAAATTTTCTGTGAATTTTTGTTCTTATTAGTTCCATTTATTTGTGTGTTTAGAAATGTAGGCGGAGCCGGGCCCTTCTAGCAAGAAGCCCTTTTGGGAGCAGCAGGCGGAGATGGAATCCCAAGAGGACCCGGAATTCGTTTCGCGGGACAACGAGATGGAGGCGGACGAGGATACCTCGTCGGGCGATGAGGAGATGGGGGACACCGATGGAGACACCACTACCACTGATAGCGGCGGTGAAGCTACTACGGATGGTTGTAGCACATCAAAGAAGGCCCGGAAGGAGCGGACCCCGATCATGGTCGACATCAAAAGCTCCATCATCACAAGCGTGAACGCTGAAGGTGCGCCTTTGGATCCGGCCGAGTTTGTTGCGGGTTACTCAAACCAGCTCACGACAATCCTCCGAAACACCATCACGATCAACACGGAGAACCTGAAGGCCGAAGAGAACAGGGGTTTCCTCATCCATCTTGTCCGGAAGCTGCACGCAAGATACGCGTTCCTGGGTGATGAGGAACACAAGTACAATAACGACAATCTCAAAGGGAATCCGGTGAACAAGTACGCCCTCAAGAAGATGACCAAGGCCTTGTCAAATTGGAAGGTCCGGGTGAAGAAGCTGATTTTTGAGGATGAGCTAAGTTATTCGGAGGTTGTCAAGAAGGAACCTCTGGTCACGAAAGAACACTTCAAGGTGCTCAAGGCCAGATGTGAATCCGCCATGGGCAAGGCCAAGAGTCAGTACTTCAAGGAGTTGTACGAGAAGAACATTGGTACCCGCCATCTCGGCTCCGACGGTTATAGAGCTGAGATTCCTAAATGGGAAAAGGAGGATGCCGACGCTCATGCAAAGGGGTTGACACCTCCCTTTGATGACATAAAAGAGCCACAAGCAAAGCACTTTGTCAGGGCCTAGTTTGCAAGCCGAAAGGGAGTTCTGATTATTACTCGGAGCCCGTTGGCCCCTTCGCTACAAAGGTGACAGACTTCATGAGAAAATATGTAAGTAGTTTGCATGCAAGTCGATTAATTGTGTTCATGATTAATCAATGAAGTCTAGTTTTCTGATCAAATGCTTCGCGTTCCTTGTGCGCAGGATGAGGAGTGTAGGAGCTCCTCATCCCAGGGGTCGGCGACTATCGCCAAGTGGGACACCACTTTTAACAGGGCACTGAACCAGACCAAGAATGCCGATCCCCTGGCGGCCCCTTCATCGGCTGGTCGTGTGGTCGGCTTTGGCGGCATAACATGGTCCGAGTACTATGGCACCAGGGAGCGGAAGGGCAGGAAGGCCGAAAGCGCCGAGGTAAGACACCTAAGGGAACAGGTGGAAGCCTTTCCCAATATAGTCCAAGCTGCCATGAACCAGGCTATGTCAGCTACTGAGACAAAGTTCCAACAACAACTTCATACACAAGTCCAGGCACAAGTCCAGTCACAAGTGAATGATAAGCTCAACACCATCCTTCCCGCTACATGGAAAAGTACAACAAGTGGCAGAAGGGTGGTAAACGAGGGCCGCCACCGGTTCCGAACCTCGACAGCGCCCAATCGGACAACATGGCGCGACCGGAGGCACTGGTGACTCCACCAGTGGGGCCGGTGGTGGTGGAGACTCCTCCATCTCCAGAGCTTAACTTGCCCGCTGTGGCGAAGGCGCCGACCCGCACCATCGTGCCATCAGGTAGCCACTCCGCCATTTGTGCGCTCAAGCCTGCCGGTGGCGGTGCCTCGACCTTGGCCGAGTTCGACGCCCTCAAGGTAACTAACTAATTAAAGCGAGATTTGGGAGGCTTAACCACACCGATGACTTGATCTTCATTTTACTGATGCCCGGCTTACATGTCTTTCGCAGGGATACACTCCTTGCACTCTAATGCACTGGGTGGGCGGCCAGTTGAAGGATGTTGCCAAGGGTACTATCGTTCAGCCGGAGAACCGCAAAATGTACAATGTCATAATGCCACCCGACATGATGAGGGTCAGATACAGTATGGTGCTTCCGGGCTACGAGCAAGTGGAACCTCCCTCTCAACCTCAAGGATGGGATGATGAGGAAACGACGGTGGTCCTCAATACCGGCTTCCGCTACTTGTACCTATGGCCAAAGAGCCAGATCCGTTTGGGTACGGAGGACCAACTCAACATCACCCCAGAGGCAGTATAGCCAGCACATGATGAAGACTTTGAGATGGCAGACTTGGACAACATGTCACATGATCCCTATGATGATGATGGATAAATTGATCCGAACTTCGACAACCAGTTCATTAACACAAGGTTTTCTGATTGGTATGAGCCGGACCATCAGGAACACATCAAGTTGCCAATACCCAACCAGCACCGGCGAAACCCCCTTGCCAGGTGCGTCTCTTCCCAACTAGTCAGGAGACGCCACCACCCGCCCACTTCACCGAGCCTCCGAGGCCAGCAGTTCCTTTGATCAGCCCACCATCACCCTTCATAAGGTGATCGGTGAGGTGAACACGGTGGCCGACGCCCCAAAGGGCAAGAAGTAGGGTCGCAAAAGGAAGCCTAAGGGTGACCGGAGCAAGGGTCCAAATCTTGTTCTCCAGGCTCAAGACGGCCCTGCGGCGCAAGCCAGGAATCAGCAGCACGTGGTAGGTGCACCGATGATGTGTAACTCGTTACTCGAGGTCGCAGGCTCTCAAATGCGCAATCTTCATTATAGCTGTCTCACAATTGAGGAGCGCCGCATTCGCGAGAAGGATCATTCGTACCTCATTTTAAAGGATAAGGTGCCTTTTGTGCTGTGCTTCGTCAGGGCACCCCCCGGGGATATCTTCTACCTGCGGCATTCCGACATCTTCGACATGTTGAACGGGTTTCGGCTGCACAATACCCTGGTCCGGCTATTCTCCTTGAATATGGCCATGTAGATCACCAGAGACAAGATCCCGGGCATCTAGATAGTGGATCCCTACTTCATGCGTGACGTCGTCCTGAAAGATGCCGAGGACATAGCACTGGCGAGCGACTACCTCTCAACCTTCCTGCAAACATACTCGGATAAGGATGTGATTCTCCTTCCCTACAATCCCATCACGGAGGATGATTAGACAGGCTGCATGCTCATATGCTTGCATTTGAAATACTCAACAGCCATGTATCTCGACTCAAATAGTACGATCCGTAAAAACTACACCAATATCAAGAACATTCTTGATGGTGCTCCCACCGGCTACGTCGCAGCGGGAGGCGTCAAACCGACAACGCCACATGTGAAGTTCGGCATGCACGTGTTCCGCCACAACACCAAGTTCGCCTGCGTCAAGAGCCGTCTAGCAGCAAGAAGGATGCCTTCTACGCCATTTACCACATGAAGGCATTCTTCAATGACATGGAGAGCAAAACGCTGCCATCTGACCTCACAACGTGGGCTAAAAGGCTTGCAATAATACATGATTGCAACCTCAGGCAGCACTTCTTCGACATCTAGGAGGAGATCGCGACAATCATGCACCAGGGAGTCATGAAATCCGGGGGCACCTTCTACGACGGCCATACACCGCCCAACAAGGAGATAGATAAATGCTTAGAGCAGTAGGGTGACCGCAGGACATTCAAACAGATGGCGAAAACTCGGTCGGGCTTCATTAATGCCCCCCTAAAGCCGACTCAACAGCCGAAGAAGTCTTGATGATTGCATTGCCTGGGTAGCTAGCTGTTAGTTCCGAACTCGTGTTGTAACCTCTTATCACTATGTTAAACTTTCCTATCAAAACCTCTAGAGTATGTTTCGTCAACCGTTGAACTTGATTGTGAGCGACACTAGCTAGTTATTTGTGTTATGAACTATTTTAAGTGCTTGTTGCTTTTCATTCGTTATTTCCGCCCTACTTATTGTGGTTTGCTTTCTTTGTATTTCTTCGAAATGTTGATGATTAAAACATGTTGTGGCATCACTCATGTGTGTGACCATGTCATTGCTAGATCTGGTGTGTCAAGTAGACTAGAGGTTTGTGCATATACTATACTTTCCGCACCAGATCCATCAGCGACATTGTCATTTTTTGTGCCCAACCTAAGTATGCGGCAACTATTTCATCTCATAGCCCCAAAGTCGAAAGAGGAAAGATATTTTCGAGATTCATATAAATAAGACATAATATGTTCAATGGTAGGCCAAGGAAAGGGTTCTGGGTCCATGACAACGACTCCTTTTGACAAACCAAACTCGAAATGAGTCGTTGTTGTGGAGACCAAATCCTTTCCTTGCTTTGCCATTGGACATATCATGCCCATGCTATATGAATCGTGGAAGTATTTATCTTCTTTTGTCTTTGGCGATACGAATAGATTAGATAGCATGAATTAAATGTAGTTTCAAATATCTCATTATAGCCCCAAAGTCGAAAAGGAAGAAAGACATTACTTCACTATTCGTATAGCACTGGCGACATTGTTATATGAATCATGGAATGATTTCTTTCCTTTCGTCTTTGGCGATATAATGAAATGATAAACTATTTCATCTCGTAGCCCCAACGTCGAAAGAGGACAAATATTTTCGAGATTCATATACATAAGACATAATATGTCTAATGGTAAACCAAGGAAAGGATTCTGGGTCCACGGCAACGACTCCTTTCAACACACCAAACTCTAAATGAGTCATTGCCGTGGAGACCGAATCCTTTCCTTGCTTTACCATTAGACATAACATGCCCATGCTATATGAATCGTGGAAGTATTTCTCTTATTTTGTCTTTGGCGATACGAATAGATTAGATAGCGTGAATTAAATGAAATGGTGAAGTATTTAGTTTCAAATATCTCATTGTAGCCCCAAAGTTGAAAGGAAAGACATTACTTCACTATTCGTATAGCACTGGCAACATTGTTATATGAATTGTGGAATGATTTCTTTCCTTTCATCTCTGGCGATACAATGAAATGATAAACTATTTCATCTCGTAGCCCCAAAGTCGAAAGAGGATAGATATTTTCGAGATTAATATACATAAGACATAATATGTTGAGTGGCAAGTGATGTCTACGCACTTCTATTCTTGTAGACAGTTGTTGGGCCTCCAAGGGCAGAGGTTTGTAGAATAGAAACAAGTTTTCCCTTAAGTGGATCACCCAAGGTTTATCGAACTCAGGGAGGAAGTTCTCAAAGGTATTCCCTCTCAAGTATTCCTGCAATCAAGATACAAGAAGTCTCTTGTGTCCCCAACACACCCAATACACTTGTCAGGTGTATAGGTGCACTAGTTCGGCGAAGAGATAGTGAAATACAAGTGGTATGGATAATTATAAGTGGTAACGATGCTAGAAAATAGCTTGATGGCGTGTGGTTGACGTGGGAAAAGACTAAAGTTAAACCGAAATAAAGATAGCAGCAAGCAAACATGTAACAGATCTAGTTGCAAATGGTGTTTCAATGTTTAGAAACAAGGCCTAGGGATCATACTTTCACTAGTGAACACTCTCATATAAATATCTTCTCTTCATGATACTACTCTTAACTACTCTCCGGTTGGACACTCTAATCCATGGTAGGGATATAACAGCACACCTCAAAGTTTGCTTTCCGCATCTAGATAACCCCACACTGTCACCTTGAGCACTAGATGGTTCCAACAAACACCACAATTTCATAAAGACATCCAACTCCAAATATAACTCATAACAAGTATTTGTAATCTCTAGCCTAAGTGCCACCATGGTGTGCACATTGTCAACTTCACACACATGGGGAGAGCAGAGATCTATTAAAGTACTTGAGTATTAAGGTAGATCTACTTGATTACAAAGCTCATGATCACAATCTGATCATGCATAGAGAGAGATGAACACATAGCTACCGGTAGAAACATTAGCCTCGAGGAAGAACTACTCCCTTCTCATCATGGGAATCAGCAACGGTGATGGAGATGGTGGTGGAGATTGATGGAGATGGCTCCGGGGGCAGTTCCCCGTCCTGGCAGGGTGCCGGAACAGAGACTTTCTGTCCCCCGAATCTCCCCTTCGGTGGCGACGGTGCTACATAACTTTTCGTGGCTAGTGGCTTGACTATTTAGGGTTTTGCATCGGGGGAGATATATAGGCGAAAGAGGCAAGGTCGGTGGCCGGCCAGGGGGCCCACACCATGCCCTGGCGCGGACAGGGGGACCCACGCCTAGGGGTGGTGTGGCCACCCTGTGGCCCCTCTACGTCTCGTCTTCTGGCTCCATGAGTCTTCCGGTAAAATATCGACTTTGGCTTTTGTCCGATCCAATTCCGAGAATATTCATTTTCTGACTTTCCTGGAACCAAAAACAGCAGAAAACAGGCAGCTGGTACTGTGGCTCTTGTTAATAGGTTAGTCCAAGAGATCATATGAAAAGTACTCCAAAGTTGTAACAAAACATAATAAAGTAGATAAAACCAAGCATGGAACATCAAAAATTATAGATACGTTAGCAACGTATCAACATCCCCAAGCTTAACTCCTGCTCGTCCTCGAGTAGGTAAGTGATAAAAAGAAAGAATAATTTTTGAGGTGACATGCACCATCATAAACTTGATCAAAGTATTTGCAAAACATGGATAGCTAGGATCATAGTACTTCAATCATAACATGAAAGATAAAGTTCTAACAATAAGACAAAGCAACTATGTTGTAAAATGACAGGGTACAAACAAAAGCTTCATGAATAACAATGCTTTGCAATACGTTTGTTTGTTTCACATAAAGAAAACATAGCATAGTGGCATTCAGCTTGTCCCTCATAGAGTAGCAAATTTAAATGCATAGGACACATTCAAAGTTCATAAGAGTGACTAGATACAAGTAGTTTAAGAACAAGCAATATGAAGTTATGCATCAATCAACAAGTCTTGGGACAATGCACATAGAACTAAGAATGGACACTATGCTCTCAAAGTAGGTGCATAAAGATAGAAGGTGGAGACTCAACATAAAAGTAAAAGAAAGGCCTTCATAGAAGGAAGCAGGGATTCAAGTCTCATAAAGAGCTTACAAAAATTATGGTACTTATTAGCTTTCAGCTCTCATTGCCCCTATCATAAGCATCTTGGAGTGATTAAAGTTAAAGTGAACAAACTATGAAGTATATGCTTGCCGAAGTATAAGTTGGAAATCTCATGTCCCTTGAATACGAGGGCCGCTCCTCATGCTACTCAAGTTTAGTCACCGGTAAGTTCTTGTCATCGTAAGTACATGTGTATCATAGAGAACCACCAACGGGGTACCCCTTGCCCGATGATACGGAAGAATCCCCATATTAAAATGACAAGGCAAGCAGACAATGAGCATCTCAGCAATCTTCTTATTTACCATGGGAAAATGGTGCTTTTTCTCTCTTTCCTCTTTTCTCATATCTCTTTTTTTCTTTTCTTTTTCTCCTTTTTCTCAATATCTGACTCTTTTTTTATAAGAAGAATGCTTCATAGACAGCTCATTATGGTTACGCTGCAGGTTTCCACCATGACGGCATGGATTAGACCAGCGGCCCAGTGCTTTCTAACACATATACATAACTCCATGGACTTACAAGCCCCCCTTTCATTTCACACCGACGACATCCATAGACAAAAGAGCATGATATCAACTAGGTACAAAGTACAAGTGCAATGTTGAAAGTGTTCCCCATGACAGCACGGTTCTGCTAATCCCCAACATATAAGTGCAAGCATATACAACATATACAACACAATGGTTCAAGTTTATTAAGGGTAAGAAAATTAAAGTGTGCCATCAAGTTCGTGAGAGCTTTAATCACTGGTTTTCTCATAACAAGTTTAATTTGGAAGGTAGATAAAAACAGGAATATACTTGGAATAGCAATTGCTAATAGGTAGGTATGGTGGACTCTTTGGAATAACTTGGTTTAAGGAGTTGGATGCATGAGTGGAACTCACACTTGGTTACGGAGACTAGCAAACGACTGGGAGCGACAAACTAAGAGAGCAATAATGGCCATAATCATGCAGAGCGACAAAACATCATTGATCAAAGCATAAAGTGATATTACAAGTTGAAAACTAAAGGATCATCAAGGCTATGGTGAATTTGGATAGTCATAACATGGTGTGAGCATGCGCCAAGTCAACCCAAATAAAGCATCAAAGGAGAATACCACAATACTATGCTTTAATATGCTAAAACAACGCATGATTCTTCCAAGGCACATTAAGCAATCTCCATTGTTTATAACATGTCATGCTACAACAAAGAATACTAAGCATAAATCCAAAACAATACCAAGCATGGCATGACAAAGCATAGGCCACAGTCAAAAACAAACTCCTTTTACCACTTAAGCATGAACTTTCCTACTCTTTTCCAAACCAATCCAAACTATTTGATAACCAATGTATGAAAGAGGGGGTCCAACCAATTTATTCAAGCAAACTAAGAAAACCAAGCAAATGAAAACCAAAACGAAAACGAAAAACAAGACGCTCCAAGAACAACACAATTGTGCATGAAACAATAAAAATGAAGTGTTTGGAAGAAACCTAGGATTTTTATTGATGAAGAAGGGGATGCCTTGGGCATCCCCAAGCTTTGACGCTTGTACTTCTTGGATATTTCTTGGGGTGACACGTGTGGCATCCCCAAGCTTGAGCTTTAGTCCATTCTTCATCTCATTACATCATTCCTTCCATACACCTGAAATTTTTCCTTCATACAAAACTTCACACAATCTTTATTAGCAACATTAGTGCACTCAAGATAATAAGTCTTTGGGTTCAGTTTCAACGCCAATAAAACTTCAACTAAAACACAAGCTACTGTGGCACTTCCCTCAAAAAGCTCAATTCCCCAAAAGAACTCAAAAAGGAACCAATAAGAAGCAAATGCAAATAATGGCAGAAATTTGTCAAAACAGACCAGCAGGTAAAGACGAATTTTTTCAAAGACCTTCTATTGCTCAAATCGAAAAGTGTTGAGCTAAAGAAAGTTAGATAAATCCTGGGGCAGAAGCACAAAAAATTCACGCCTCAAAATGATGTACAGAGATTTTATGCGAATTTTTACGAGGAAGCACAGAAATCTGTTTCGGGACAACAACTTTCCCAAGCATTACTTCTCTCTCATTAGAGGTTACTCTTGGTACAAAAAAGCAAATAAAAAGGATAAGGATAAGTTATTACAGAGGTAATAACTTCCAAGACTCATCTAAAACTTTTGGGTTATCTGCCAATAAGTACTTTTCTTGAACGCCTTTAAGTTAGGCATGATAGTTTGAGAAGATGCTCACATAAGAAATATGAATTGAAGTAAAATAGAGCATCAAGAAGCAAATTCAAAACACATTTATGTCTAACCCACTTCCTATGCATAGGAATCTTGTAAATAAACAAGTCATGAAAGCACAAAGCAACAAGCATAGGAAAGCAAAACAAGTGCAACTTCAAGATTTTCAACATAAAGAGGGGAAACTTAATATTTTTTGAGATACATAAAACCATGTTTCCCTCTCTCATAATAACTTTCAGTAGCATCATGAATAAAATTAACAATATAACTATCAGATAAAACATTCTTATCATAAGCCACATGCATAAAAGAATTAATACTCTCCATATAGGCCTAGTCATTGTTATTAATCATAGTGGGAGCAAATTCAACGAAATACCTATCATTATTATTCTCATCACCATAGTCATCAAATATAGGAGGCATATTGTAGTCATAATTAATTGCCTCCTCAATAGTAGGTGGACTGAAAATATCATATTCATCATTGTAATCATCATATATTGGAGGTTTTGTATCATCATAAGCAATAAAATAGCTATCTTCCAAAGCTAGGGAACTAAAAAGATCATTTTCATAAAAACTAGCTTCCCCAAGCTTAGACTTTTCCATAGCATTAGCAATAATGGTGTCTAAAGAATTTCTACTAACAACATTGCTATTAGCATGCAAATAAAGTTCCATAGGTTTTTTAATTTTCTCTTCAAACACTTCATGTCCTAACTCAAGATAAACACTATAAAGCTCTCTAATTTTGTTGTTGTTTTCCATTCAGCCTAACTAGTTGAAAAAAAAAGAAACAAAAAGATATAATTGCAGAATCTAAAGGAAATAACTTCGAGCACTCACACACCAGCAACCGCACTAGAAGATAGTTTAGTAGCCAGAGGATGTGACTACCTTTTACCTTACCTCCCCAGCAACGGCGCCAGAAAATAGCTTGATGTCTACGCACTTCTATTCTTATAGACAGTTGTTGGGCCTCCAAGTGTAGAGGTTTGTAGAACAGCAGCAAGTTTTCCTTTAAATGGATCACCCAAGGTTTATCGAACTCAGGGAGGAAGTGGTCAAAGGTATTCCCTCTCAAGCAATCCTGCAATCAAGATACAAGAAGTCTCTTGTGTCCCTAACACACCCAATACACTTATCAGGTGTATAGGTGCACTAGTTCGGTGAAGAGATAGTAAAATACAAGTGGTATGGATAATTATAAGTGGTAACAGTGCTAGAAAATAGCTTGATGGCGTGTGGTTGACGTGGGAAATGACTAAAGGAAAACTGAAATAAAGATAGCAACAAGCAAACATGTAACAGATCTAGTTGCAAACGGTGTTTCAATGTTTAGAAACAAGGCCTAGGGATCATACTTTCACTAGTGAACACTCTCATATAAATATCTTCTCTTCATGATACTACTCTTAACTACTCTTCGGTTGGACACTCTAATCCATGGTAGGGCTATAACAACACACCTCAAAGTTTTCTTTTCGCATCTAGATAACCCCACACTGTCACCTTGAGCACTAGATGGTTCCAACAAACACCACAATTTCATAAAGACATCCAACTCCAAATATAACTCATAACAAGTATTTGTAATCTCTAGCCTAAGTGCCACCATGGTGTGCACACTGTCAACTTCACACACATGGGGAGAGTAGAGATCTATTAAAGCACTTGAGTAGTAAGGTAGATCTACTTGATTACAAAGCTCATGATCATAATATGATCATGCATAGAGAGATGAACACATAGCTACCAGTAGAACCCTTAGCCTCGAGGAAGAACTACTCCCTTCTCATCATGGGAATCAGCAACGGTGATGGAGATGGTGGTGGAGATCGATGGAGATGGCTCCGGGGGCACTTCCCCATCCCGGCAGGGTGCCGGAATAGAGACTTTCTGTCCCCCAAATCTCTCCTTCGGTGGCGGCGGCGCTGCGGAACTTTTCGTGGCTGGAGGCTTGACTATTTAGGGTTTTTGCATCGGGGGAGATATATAGGCGAAAGAGGCAAGGTCGGTGAACGGCTAGGGGGCCCACACCATGCCCTGGCGCGGCCAGGGGGACCCGCGCCTAGGGGTGGTGTGGCCACCCTGTGGCCCCTCTCCATCTCGTATTCTGGCTCCGTGAGTCTTCCGGTAAAATATCGACTTTGGCTTTTGTCCGGTCCAATTCCGAGAATATTCATTTTCTGACTTTCCTGGAACCAAAAACAGCAGAAAACAGGCAGCTGGCACTGTGGCTCTTGTTAATAGGTTAGTCCAAGAAAGTGTATAAAAATACTCCAAAGTGTGGACAAAACATAAGAAAGTAGATATAAACCAAGCATGGAACATCAAAAATTATAGATACATTTGCACTGTATCAATATCCCTAAGCTTAACTCCTGCTCATCCTCGAGTAGGTAAGTGTAAAAACAAAGAATAATTTTTGAGGTGACATGCACCATCATAAACTCGATCAAAGTATTTGTAAAACATTGATAGCTGGGATCATAGTACTCTAACATGAGCATGAAAGATATAGTTCTAACTATAAGACATAGCAACTATGTTGTAACATGAAAATGCACAAACAAAAGACATGAATAACAATGCTTTGCAAGAAGTTTGTTTGTTTCACATAAAGAAAACATAGCATAGTGGCATTCAGCTTGTCCCTCATAGAGTAGCAAAACATAAATGCATAGGACACCTTCAAAGTTCATAAGAGTGAATAGATACAAATATTTTAAAACAAGTAATATCAAAGTATGCATCAATCAACAAGTCTTGGGACAATGCACATAGAACTAAGAATGGCCACTATGCTCTCAAAGTAGGTGCATAAAGATAGAAGGTGGGGACTCAACATAAAAATAAAAGAAAGGCCTTCATAGAAGGAAGTAGGGATTCAAGTCTCATAATGAGCTTCCAAAAATTATGGTACTTATTAGCTTTCAGCTCTCATTGCCCCTATCATAAGCATCTTGAAGGTCATTAAGGTTAAAGTGACACAACTAAGAGCATATGCTTGACAAGTTATAAGCCGAAATCTCATGCCCCTTACTTACGAAGACCGAACCTCATGCTACTCAACTTTAGTCACAAGTAAGCTCTTGTCATTGTAAGTACATATTTATCATAAAGAACCGCCAACGGGGTACACCTTGCACATGATACAGGAGCTATCCCATAATCAAAATGACAAGGCAAGCAGACAATGAGCATCTCAGCGATCTTTTTATTTTCTATTTGCATAGGTTTTTATTGAGGATGCTTCATAGAGTGATCATTATGGTGATGTTGCAAGTTTCCACCATGATTAGGCATGGCTTAGGCTAGCGGCCCAAGCGTTTCTCTAACACACATACAAACTCCATGATCTTACAAGTTCCACTTTTATTTCACACCGCCGGGATCCATAAGCAAAAGAACATGATATCAATGGGGTACAAAGTACAAGTGCAATGTTGAAAGCGTTCCCCATGATACATGGTTCTGCTAATTTCAACTTATAAAGCGCAAGAATATACGCAACAAAGAAGGACCCAATGGTTCAAGTTTATTAAATGCAAAAAAAAAGTAAAGTGTGCCATCAAGTTCGTGAGAGATTTAATCACTAGTTTTCTCATAACAAGTTTAATTTGGAAGGTAGACAAAAACATGAATATACTTGGAATAGCATATGCTAGTAGGTAGGTATGGTGGACTCTTTGGAATAACTTGGTTTAAGGAGTTGGATGCATGAATGGAACTCATACTTGGTTATGGAGGCTAGCAAAAGACTGGGATCGACAAACTAAGAGAGCAATAATGGCCATAATCATGCAGAGCGACAAAACATAATTGATAAAAGCATAAAGTGATATTACAAGTTGAAAACTAAAGGATCATAAATGCTATGGTGACTTGGGATAGTCATAACATGGTGTGAGCATGTGCCAAGTCAACCCTAATAAAGCATCAAAGGAGAATACCACAATACTATGCTTTAATATGATAAAACAACACATGATTCATCCAAGCCACATTAAGCAATATCAATTGTTTATAACAAGTCATGCTACAGAAAAGAATACTAAGCATAAAGCCAAAACAATATCGAGCATGGCATGACAAAGCATAGGCCACAGTCAAAAACAAGCTCTCTTTACCACTTAAGCATGAACTTTCCTACTCTTTTCCAATCCAAACCAAACTATTTGAAAACCAATGTATGAAAGAGGGGGTCCAACCAATTTATTCAGCAAACTAAGCAAACAAAGCAAACGAAAAACCAAAACAAAAACGAAAAAGAAGACGCTCCAAGAACAACACAACTGTGCATGAAACAATAAAAATGAAGCGTTTGGAAGAAACCTGAGATTTTTATTAATGAAGAAGGGGATGCCTTGGGCATCCCCAAGCTTTGATGCTTGTACTTCTTTGATATTTCTTGGGGTGACACGCGTGGCATCCCCAAGCTTGAGCTTTAGTCTATCCTTCATCTCATTACTCGTTCCTTCCATACACCTGGAAATTTTGCTTCATACAAAACTTCACACAATCTTTATTAGCAACATTAGTGCACTCAAGATAATAGGTATTTAGGTTCAGTTCTAACACCAATAAAACTTCCATTAACAGACAAGCTACTGTAGCACTTCCCTCAAAAAGCTCAATTCCCCAAAAGAACTCAAAAAGGAACCAACAAGAAGCAAATGCAAATAATGGCAAAATCTGTCAAAACAGACCAGCAGGGAAAGACGGATTTTTTCGAAGACCTTCTGTTGCTCAAATCGAAAAGTGTGGAACTAATGAAAGTTAGATAACAACCTGGGGCAGAAGCACAAAAATTCACGCCTCAAAACGACATATAGATATTTTACACGAATGTTTACGGTGAAGAACAGAAATCTGTTTCGGGATAGCAACTTTCCCAATCATTACTTCTCTCTCATTAGAGGTTACTCTTGGCACAAAAAGCAAATAAAAAGGATAAGGAGCGGTTATTACAAAATTAATAACTTCCAAGACTCATCTAAAACTTTTTGGTTATCTCCCAATAAGTACTTTTCTTTAACGCCTTTAATTTAGGCATGATAGTTTGAGAAGATGCTCACATAAGACATATGAATTGAAGTAAAAGAGAGCATCAAGAAGCAAATTCAAAGCACATTTAAGTCTAACCACTTCCTATGCATATGAATCTTGTAAAGAAACAAGTCATGAAAGCACAAAGCAACAGGAATAGTAAAGCAAAACAAGTGCAACTTCAAGACTTTCAACATAAAGAGGGGAAACTTAATATTGTCGAGATACATAAAACCATGTTTCCCTCTCTCATAATAACTTTCAGTAGCATCATGAATAAAATTAACAATATAACTATCACATAAAACATTCTTATCATGAGCCACATGCATAAAATAATTAATAATCCCCTCATAAACATAGTCATTCTTATTAATTGTAGTGGGAGCAAATTCAACAAAATAGCTATCATTATTATTCGCATCACCATAATCATCAAATATAGGAGGCATATTGTAGTCATAATTAATTGCCTCCTCAATAGTAGGTGGACTGAAAATAACATACTCATCATTGTAATCATCATATATTGGAGGTTTGGTATCATCATAAGCAATACAATAGCTATCTTCCAAAGCTGGGGAACTAAAAAGATCATTTTCAAAAAAAACTAGCTTACCCAAGCTTAGAACTTTCCATAGCATTAGCAATAATGGTGTCCAAAGAATTCATACTAACAACATTGCTATTAGCATGCAAATAAAGTTCCATAGGTTTTTTAATTTTCTCTTCAAACACTTCATGTCCTAACTCAAGATAAATACTATAAAGCTCTCTAATTTTGTTGTTGTTTTCCATTAAGCCTAACTAGTGAAAACAAGAAACAAAAATACAAAATTGCAGAATCTAAAGGAAATAACTTCGAGCACTCACACCGGAGGATGCGAGTACCTTTTACCTTACCTCCCCGGCAACAGCGCCAGAAAATACTTACTGGCGCGTGGTTGACGTGGGAGCTTCTTCAGTCCCCGGCAACAGCACCAGAAAATAGCTTGATGTCTACGCACTTCTATTCTTGTAGACAGTTGTTGGGCCGCCAAGTGCAGAGGTTTGTAGAACAACAACAAGTTTTCCCTTAAGTGGATCACCCAAGGTTTATCGAACTCAGGGAGGAAGTGGTCAAAGGTATCCCCTCTCAAGCAACCCTGCAATCAAGATACAAGAAGTCTCTTGTGTCCCCAACACACCCAATACACTTGTCAGGTGTATAGGTGCACTAGTTTGGCGAAGAGATAGTGAAATACAAGTGTTATGGATAATTATAAGTGGTAACTGTGCTAGAAAATAGCTTGATGGCGTGGAAGAGACTAAAGGCAAACTGAAATAAAGATGGAAGCAAGCAAACATGTAACAGATCTAATTCCAAACGGTGTTTCAATGCTTAGAAACAAGGCCTAGGGATCATACTTTCACTAGTGAACACTCTCATATAAATAACTTCTCTTCATGATACTACTCTTAACTACTCTCCGGTTGGACACTCTAATCCATGGTAGGGCTATAACAGCACACCTCAAAGTAAGACTTTCCCATCTAGAAAACCCCACACTATCACCTTGAGCACTAGATGGTTCAAACAAACACCACAATTTCATAAAGACATCCAACTCCAAATATAACTCATAGCAAGTATTTGTAATCTCTAGCCTATGTGCCATGATGGTGTGCACGCTGTCACTTTCACACACATGGGGAGAGCAGAGATCTATTAAAGCACTTGAGTAGCAAGGTAGATCTATATATTACAAGCTCATGATCACAATATGATCATGCATAGAGAGAGATGAACACATAGCTACCGGTAGAACCCTTAGCCTCGAGAGGGAACTACTCCCTCCTCATCATGGGAATCAGCAATGGTGATGGAGATGGTGGTGGAGATGATGGAGATGGCTCTGGGCACTTCCCGTCCCGGCAGGGTGCCGGAACAGAGACTTTCTATCCCCTGAATCTCCCCTTCGGTGGCGGTGGTGCTGCGGAACTTTTCGTGGCTGGAGGCTTGACTCTTTAGGGTTTTTGCATCGGGAGGCATCTTATAGGCGAAGAGGCAAGGTCGGTGGGTGGACAAGGGGCCCACACCACCTGGTGCCACGGCCAGGGATAGCCCGCGCCACCACATGGTGTGGCCGCCCTGTGGCCCCTCTCCTTCTTGTATTCTGGCTCCGTGAGTCTTCCGGTAAAATATCGACTTTGGATTTTGTATGGTCCAATTCCGAGAATATTCATTTTCTGACTTTCCTAGAACAAAAAACAGCAGAAAATAGGCAGCTGGCACTGTGGCTCTTGTTAATAGGTTAGTCCAAGAAAGTGTATAAAAATACTCTAAAGTGTGGAGAAAACAAGAAAGTAGATATAAACCAAGCATGGAACATCAATAATTATAGATACATTTGCAATGTATCAAGAAGTGAAGTGAAAGAGGCCCACTCTAATGCAGCTATTTTCTCTCTCACCAGTTGCAGCCATATTCCTGCTACACCATAAAAATGCAAAATGATCATAGGGACGTCCCAGAATGATTCATGGATGGGATCACAACAACATCACCACTTAATGTTTGGATCTGTGTTTTACACATAATAATCGTCTATAGCATGTTGCTTTGTGGTGCACTCGGTTGGATTAAAAGACTATTTCTATGCCTGCTACAACACGGGGGCTCTAGTATATTAGGATGTGTTGCCCATAAGAGATTATCCCGATTAAAACTTTACACATGACTGTGCTTATTATTATCTTTTATCCCATATATATGATGTGCAGCTATAGGTGTCTTCAACCCTGGCCTACCTCCATCCATTGATTCAACCCATTATAAAAGTAAACTATATTGGTTCGGTAAAAAAAGGTAAAACAAAGAAACAAAGTCTTGTAGATGTGTCCTTTTTATTTCCTTTTAGCATTGCTTTCCAGGATTCGATTAAACCTAGGTCTTCTAGGGAAAAAGCTATTATACTACATCCGTGTATCCAGATCAAAGGTATCAACCCTTTTTCTAGCGTCATTGCCAGAAAAGCAATTTTGCTATCCTGGTGAGGTCACTAGAGACCTTGTTTTTAGTTTTATTATTTGTGTTAGATTTATTCCTGTTATTAGTTTACTTTCTAGTTATCTATTTGAAAATCCAAAAAATAGTTACTTGTTATTTGTTTTCTTTACTTAAAAAATACCAAAAATATAAGATCCATGGCTCAAAAGAGACTTGGGGAGTATGCTACTCCCACTAATGATTTTATTCGTGCACCTATCACTCAACCCGCTTTTGATGCGGAAGCATATGAAATTAAGCCTAACCTTTTAAGTTTGGTTCAACAAAACCAATTTGGAGGCTCATCTTCTGAGGATTCAGGTTTGCACTTAAATACTTTTACTGAAATTTGCGACATGATGCATATTAAGAATGTAGATCCAAATGTTGTTAAACTAAGATTTTTTCCTTTCTCTCTTAGAGGAAAGGCTAAGGACTGGTTGCTAGCTCTACCAAGGGCACTATTAAATCTTGGGAGGAATGCACTAATATGTTTATGACTAAAAAAATTCCCTAGCTAAAACTATGCAACTAAGATCCAACATTACAAGCTTTAGATAAGAAGATTGCGAGCCACTAGCGCTTGCATGGGAAAGGATGAAAGAAGCCGTAATGAACTGTCCTAGTCATGAGATGGAAGAATGGCTTATATTACATTTATTTTATAATGGCCTTAAACCATTGTCTAAGTCTATGCTAGATACTACATCAGGAGGAATGATCATGGTAAAGCAAGTGAGTGTTGCAACGAAATTACTTGATGATATGCAAAACAACCATGCCCAATGGCATGTGGAAAGAACCTAGAAAAGAGTAAGTTCACTCACCAAGGTAAACAATGAAGAGCTTACATCTAAGGTAGACGAGTTACTAAACATAATAAAGGGTACGGATGACACCCAAGTTAATGTTATCGCTACCGATGTTAATGATATTAATTTTATAGCTCGCACTCCTTACATGAAAGAACCAAAATTATGCTTCTAATGTTCAAAACATTATTCTAATCCTGTAAGAGCTCCTTACAATAATTATGATAATCATAATGGAGCAAATCATGGCAATCTATCGTTTGAGCAAACTGTTAAAACTTTTATGTAAGCTCAAACCGAGCAAATAATATGCTTATTAAAATCACAAAGTAGCACATGAAAATTATCTAACCAAGTTGTTGCAACTAGAAATGATGTACAGGTTCTATAGGAAAGGACAAAGACCGTGGAGGTTCATTGGGCAAGGTAGCCGAGAGCCAATCTATCATACTAGCAAAGTTTGCTGGGAAGCCCGAGCCAAATCTGGTAGAAGACCTAAAGATGATGAGGGTGGTAACAAATGAAGAAAAGCCTGAAGAGCTGGATTATAGCAACGTGCCAATGCCTAAATATACCGTGGAAGATCTACTAAAGATGATCATCGTGAAGAATCCTGGTATAGAACAAGGTAATGATGACATGTACCAACAATTTATTCAACAAGTAGCATCTAAATTTCTAGATTTAGAGATGGAGTATAAGAGACTAGTTGATAAGCTTCCTGCTAAGCTAGATGATATATTTGAGCCCACTATTAAAATTAAAGTTGGGATCAATGAGATATCTGCACTTTGTGATCCTGGTGCAAGTGTCTCAACGATTTCCAAAAGCCTATTTGACAAGTTAAACATGGGGCCATTTGCAACTACTGAATTAAGACTCTATCTAGTGGATTCAACTTATAAACAAGCTGTTGGGATAAAATATAATATAGTTGTTGAAATTAAAGGTAGTCCGCGCTTATTGATCTAGTTATTATGGACATGCCTAAAGATCCCATAGCACCTATAATTATAGGTAGGCCCTTCCTAAGAACCATTAAAGCTCTAATTAATTTACATGAAATGAATGTGAGAATAGGACTAACATCAAGAGATCCTTTTATAGTCCACTTCCCTAGGAAGAAGAAGGCCAAGTGTAATGATGACGATGGTATAATTACTTTGAAAGCCAATTACTTTGGTGTGGGTGTTCCACTCATTAAACCTAAATGATCACCATTTGGGTCAAGCTAATTGACCTTAACTAGAAGCGCCTCATGGGAGGCAACCCATGTGAAATAAAAGTTTTTACTCTTGTCCTAGTTTACTTTAGTTTAGTTTTGTTTATTTTTGTTTTGTTTTTGTTTTTTAATACTAATGAGTGTTAAAGTAGACCTTTGGAGAGAGGAGAAGAAATAAGGTAATCCTCTATCTTTTATTTTAACTAACACATGGCCTAAAAAGTATTGCTGATTTATATGAAGTCTATTTTCTATTATTTTATCCTCTGACAAGAGGTGTAAAGACGCACGAAGCTACTAATCAAATTCTTTGAGATTTTTAGCTCACTGCTGTATAACGACTAGTGGTATGGCCGGAAGGGACCGTACCATGCGCCCGTACCACATCAAGGCATTGGAAGATAGAAATTTTGATATTTGCAATAGGAAACATCGCTCGTAACAACCACTGATACGATCAGATGCACCCATACCGTACCCTCGAGCAAACCATTACATTTCAAGCAAAGGTACTAAACGCATAACGACTAGTAGTACGGGCGCACGTGGCAATACCTCGTGCCCGTACCGAGTGCATCGCTGATGAGTCCAGAATTAAAGCATATTTAATTATATAAATTATTCATATTGGCACTCATTACATGCTACATCTATCTACAACTATGCCTATATATATGAATACTAGTTCTCATTCATTTCCACATGGGCTTTGCACATTAGTAGTTTTAATTATGCTTCTAATGTTCAAAAACATTATTATAATCCTGCAAGAGCTCCTTACAATAATTATGATAATCATAACGGAGCAAATCATGGCAATCTCTTGTTTGAGCAAACTGTTAGAACTTTTATGTAAACTCAAACCGAGCAAAATAATATGCTTATTAAAATCACAAAGTAGCATAGGAAAATTACCTGACCAAGTTGTTGCAATTAGAAATGATGTGCAGGTTCTACAAGAAAGGACAAAGACTGCGGAGGCTCAATTGGGCAAGGTTGCCGAGAGCCAAGCTCTCATACTAGCAAAGTTTGCTGGGAAGCCCGAGCCAAATCCGGTAGAAGACCTCAAGATGAGGAGGATGGTAACAAATGAAGAGAAGCCTGAAGAGCTACAATATAGCAACGCGCCAACGCCTAAATATACCGTGGAAGATCTACTAAACATGATCACCGTGAAGAATCCCGGTATAGAACAACATAATGATGCTATGTACCAACAATTTATTCAACAAGTAGCATCTGAATTTCTAGATTTAGAGATGGAGTATAAGAGACTAGTTGATAAGCTTCCTGCTAAGCTAGATAATATATTTGAGCCCACTATTAAAATTAAAGTTGGGTCAATGAGATATCTGCACTTTGTGATCCTAGTGCAAGCGTCTCAATGATTTCCAAAATCCTATTTGACAAGTTAAACTTGGGGCCATTTACAACTGCTGAATTAAGACTCCATCTAGCGGATTCAACTTATAAACAAGCTGTTGGGATAAAAGATAAATAGTTGTTGAAATTAAAGGTAGTCTGCACTTATTGATCTAGTTATTATGGACATGCCTAAAGATCCCATAGCACCTATAATTATAGTTAGGACCTTCCTAAGAACCATTAAAGCTCTAATTAATTGACATAAAGTGAATGTGAGAATAGGACTACCATCAAGAGATCCTTTTATAGTCCACTTCCCTAGGAAGAAGAAGGCCAAGCCTAATAATGATGATGGTATAATAACTTTGAAAGCCAATTACTTTGGAGTGGGTGTTCCACTCATTAAACCTAAATGATCACCATCTGGGTAAAGCTAATTGACCTTAACTAGAAGCGCCTCGTGGGAGGTAACCCATGTGAAATAAAAGTTTTTACTCTCGTGTTTGTTATGTTTAGTTTTGTTTTGTTTGTTTTTGTTATGCTTATGTTTTTAATAATAATGAGTGCTCAAGAAGACCTTTGGAGAGAGGAGAAGAAATAAGGTAATCCTCTATCTTTTATTTTAACTAACACATGGCCTAAAAAGTTTTGCTGATTTTTATGAAGTCTATTGTTTGTTATTTTATCCTTTGACAAGAGGTGTAAAGACGCACGAAGCTACTAATCAAATTCTTTGAGATTTTCAGCTCACTAGCCGTATAACGATTAGTGGTACGGCCGGAAGGGACTGTACCATGCGCCCGTACCACATCAAGGCATTGGAAGATAGAAATGTTTGTTATTTGCCGCAGGATACATAGCTCGTAACGACCACTAGTATGATCAGACGCGCCCGTACCGTACCCTCGAGCAAACCATCACAATTCAAGCAAAGGTACTGAACGCATAATGACCAGTAGTACGGGCGCGTGCGTCAATACCTCGTGCCCATACCGAGTGCATCGCTGATGAGTCCATAATTAAAGCATATTAAAGTATATAAATTATTCATATTGTCACTCATTACATGCTACATCTATCTACAACTATGCCTATATGTATGAATACTTGTTCTCATTCATTTCCACATGGGCTTTGCACATTAGTAGTTTTAATTATGCTTCTAATGTTCAAAAACATTATTCTAATCCTGTAAGAGCTCCTTACAATAATTATGATAATCATAATGGAGCAAATCATGGCAATCTCTCGTTTGAACAAACTGTTAGAACTTTTAATTAAGCTCAAACCAAGAAAAATAATATGCTTATTAAAATCACAAAGTAGCATAGGAAAATTATCTAACCAAGTTGTTGCAATTAGAAATGACGTGCAGGTTCTACAGGAAAGGACAAAGACCATAGAGGCTCAATTGGGCAAGGTAGCCGAGAGCCAAGCTCTCATACTAGCAAAGTTTACTGGGAAGCCCGAGCCAAATCCGGTAGAAGACCTCAAGATGATGAGGATGCTAACAAATGAAGAGAAGCCTGACGAGGTGGATTATAGCAATGCACCAATGCCTGAATATACCATGGAAGATCTACTAAAGATGATCATCATAAAGAATCTCGGTATAGAACAAGGTAATGATGTTATGAACCAACAATTTATTCAACAAGTAGCATCTAAATTTCCAGATTTAGAGATGGAGTATAAGAGACTAGTTGATAAGCTTCCTGCTAAGCTAGATGATATATTTGAGCCCACTATTAAATTAAAGTTGGGGTCAATGAGATATCTGTACTTTGTGATACTGGTGCAAGCGTCTCAATGATTTCCAAAAGCCTATTTGACAAGTTAAACTTGGGGCCATTTTCAACTACTGAATTAAGACTCCATCTAGAGGATTCAACTTATAAACAAGTTGTTGGGATAAAAGATAATATAGTTGTTGAAATTAAAGGTAGTTCGCACTTATTGATCTAGTTATTTTGGATATGCCTAAACATCCCATAGCTCCTATAATTATAAGCAGTCCCTTCCTAAGAACCATTAAAGCTCTAATTAATTGACATGAAGGGAATGTGAGAATAGGACTACCATCGAGAGATTGTTTTATAGTCCACTTCCCTAGGAAGAAGAAGGCCAAGACTAATGATGACAATGGTATAATTACTTTGAAAGCCAATTACTTTGTAGTGGGTGTTCCACTAATTAAACCTAAATGATCACCATTTGGGTCAAGCTAATTGACCTTAACTAGAAGCGCCTCATGGGAGGCAACCCATGTAAAATAAAAAAATTTACTCTTGTGTTAGTTTAGTTTAGTTTAGCTTGTTTTTGTTTTGTTTATGTTTTAAATAATAATGAGTGTTCAAGAAGACCTTTGGAGAGAGGAGAAGAAATAAGATAATCCTCTATCTTTTTTTTTAACTAACATATGGCCTAAAAATTATTGCTAATTTTTATGAAGTCTATTTGCTGTTATTTTATCCTTTGACAAGAGGTGTAAAGACGCACGAAGCTACTAATCAAATTCTTTGAGTTTTCAGCTCACTGGTCGTATAACAACAAGTGGTACAGACGGAAGGGACCATACCATGCGCCCCTACCACGTCACAACATTGGAATATAGAAATTTTGATATTTGCCGCAGGAAACATACATTCACATCGTCGTGCGATCGATCGCGGCGCGCACCCACGCGCCCTTACAGTACCCTCGAGCAAACCATCAGATTTCAAGCAAAGGTACTGAACGCATAACGACCAGTAGTACAGGCGTGCGTGACAATACCTCGTGCCCGTACCGAGTGCATCGATGATGAATCCAGAATTAAAGCAAATTTAAGTATATAAATTATTCATATTGTCACTCTTTACATGCTACCTCTATCTACAACTATGCCTATTATGTATGAATACTAGTTCTCATTCATTTTCACATGAGCTTTGCACATTATTAGTTTTTTCGAATTTTATTACCTTTTTATTTTATTTTATTTGTGTGTAGGTGCTATGGACAATCATGGATAAAAGGAGCCAAGAGGATTCAATATGGAGGAGTTGCAGGCACCAGACTTGCCATTTGAGGGGACGAAAAAGTGGATTTTTCCATCAACTTCAAATGAAGATCCAAGGCCGTTGTGTTGTAGCATTCTTCCATATGAATCCAACGAGCCAAAAAAACACCTCAATCAGAGTCTGTATGAAGAAATGGCGACCAAAACACTACAGAGTCATAGGGCGTAACGACCACTGGTACGGGCGGAGCCCGCCCGTACCGTATGACCGTATTGCCCTTCGATGGCTTTGTTTTGTCAAATGGACCAAAATTTGTGAAGGTCTAATGGGCATATTCAGCCCCTAGCTTCATTGGTTTGCAAAACCAACCTCCAGATGTCTATTTAAAGAGGGGAAAACCCTAGAACAAGGAGGAGAATCCATCCACGCCTTAGGGGCGGAACCATGCCGCTCCGCCGCCTCCATAGCCTCCACACACAAGATCCACATCTCCACACCATCAAGCAAGAGGAGTAGAAGGAGGCGCCCCACCTTCACCGCGTGCACCGTTCATCATCATCATCTCCAACGGCGTCTCCATCTCTCTCTCCCTTGTCTTAGATCTTGTAATTGTAAGATTAAATATGGTTGTGACTTCATTAATATATTCATCTTTGTTTTGTTGTTCATCCATGTGTGAGTGATTGATTAGGTTCTAGGTTGTGGTTTGATCTAGTGCGCCAAGTTAGAATGTGTTTGTGATCCAAGTATTCAATTACATGAGTCATGAAGACGAGTTCACGGGATCCCTTGGTTTGGAAGTGTATGTTTGCATCACGAGTGACACGTGAGAATCATGCATAATACATATAGTGTGACAGCCCGATAATCGAGTGGGAAACGTTTATTTGTTGAAGGAATCTCTTGTAGACAATGGATCGCACATATATTCGCCCATCTAGTACTAGTGAGACCGAAGCCTAGAAACCCTCTCTCATTCCATTCAATCCTAACTACAACCCCTTCAGTTTAGTTCTTGTTCTAGTTTACCTTTAGTACTTTATTTACCTTGTTACTAGTTACTTTAAATCTCTCTTGTTTACTATTATTCTAGCAACTTATAGTGTAGACTATTTCCAAACACCATTTTGGGTGCGAACATGGATGCATTGACAATGTGGCTGCGGGGTTGTGTTGCCATTTGCAAAGCTTCCAAGGAACGAACTTTATAAATAATATTTGCTACTACAAGTACTGCAATAACCCTATTATTGATCACAAGAAATCTAGGCATCAAATTGGCGTCGTTGCCGGGGAGCAAAGCGTTTGGTTATTACCTACCCACTCGCACATAGTTTATTTCTATTTGTTGCTATTTACCGCTTTTACTTATTTGAAAAAAAAGTATAAAATCAAAAAACCATAAATATTTATAAAATAAAAATCATAAAACATTTGCTACTAATCATGTCTTCCAAGATTTCTATTTTAGAACATATTCAACTTGCGGAGAAGAGACAAAAAGAATCCTTGTACATGTGGTTGCCAAAGAAGAAGATGGTGCATACAACGAAGAACTCATAACTACTAATGATATGTAGGTATACAATATATATTATCAGTAATCTGTTGTGCTCACACATTATGTTCTTCTATCAAATAATATGTCTTTACTGTATGTGTGTCGGGCATTTTTTTTCAATGTTCTCATACATATGATGAATTTGTGGCGTCTTACAATAGTAGTGATGCTAATAGGGAAGTCATAGAGTATATTCTTTATGAAGGTGCCCATGAACTACTCCGAAAAATAATGATACTTATGATGAGTAGTGATAATGAATTTTTACAAATGGCATACGAAACCTTGCAATATATTGCCGAGTATTGTCAAGGACATCTTAGTGAGAATGCACTTGTGTTGTAGAGTAAGTCATGGTGTAAAGCCGTAGTGCCCGAATATAATCATTTGCAGGAATCACAAGATGAAAATGAGGAGCACAAAGGTGAGGTTGATAAAGATTGGCACACTACAAATACTTTGTTTGATAATGATGCCTCTCTCTCTAGTAATGATTCTTATAATGCTAAAACTGATTGTAATTTATCTGTGGAGGCCTTGTTCCTATACACTCATGAGAGCATTATTAATGATGAACTAGAGATAGGACCTTGCTATGAATCTTTCAATGCTAATGTGCAGGAACCAATTCCTATTACAAAACAAGAATTCTATAAAGTGTTCCCCTACAATGGTAACCAAGATAAAAATTTATATATTATATTAAAATCTCTAATCCTCTCATTGCAGCTATATAAGGAGGCATGCTCACCACCTTTGGTGCATCCATGCTCGCTTGGAAGCGAGAACCTATTCATCTATATGATGCCGATGCACCGCAAGAGGGTACGACTTTGATCACACTCTACTATGAGATGCTCCAACCCTTTGCTAGAGGTAAGTACAAGTACACCTCGAATAGATATCCCCTAGGATCCAGGTGGATGATTTAATGGAGCGTCTAAGCCAAGCTTTATGACTTTAAAGAAAGCGCTTCCCGGGAGGCAACCCGGAAGTTTTATGTGTCCTTAATTTTGTGTCTTGAGTTTAGTTACACTCGTGTTGCATTGGTACTTGTATATATATGCATGATTTCGTATTAGAGTTGGCTTGGGACTATTTTCGACAAGTACAATTATTTGTTGCTCTAATCATGTGTTGCATATCTTGGTTAAATCTTCTCAACAAAAATATATGTTTGCTTTGTTTGGATGGTGGACTAATGTTTTAGGTCCTTAGTAAAATTTTCGGAGAAAATAACTTGTTCCAGAGTTCACATTGAGCTTAATGAGCAGCAGTACGGGTGCACCCGTCTATACCACGCACCTGTACCGCTCATCTGATACATCGGCAGAAGTAGAAAATTTTCTAGAAAAGTGACTGCATGCTTAACAAGCACCAGTACGGTGAGACGTGTCCGTACTGTTTGTCCTTACTGACCTTGTTACCAGGCGAATAAAACATGAAGACGGCCCAAAGGGTGTAACGACCACCCGTACAGGCGCATCCCGCCCGTACCAACTTCGACGGAACCCTTCAAAATAAAAGAGAGGGAGAAGACAAGGTCCGGCACGGGCGGAGCCCATCCATACCTCGCGCCCGTACCAAGGGGCAGCACCGCGCAACAAGGGCAGGAACAGGTGCAAAAAGGCTATAACCTCTCCAATCTTTCTATTTTCACAATCTCAGGTCAGTGCGTTACCTTCTATATTTTCAATGGTACTTTATTTTATTTTACCTACCTTTGCAACTCCCTAGCATATAATTCTCTATAGTGTTTCATGTTCCTTTTATTTTCTTTCATGGTTGGGTGAACGAACTCCATTCGTACACCGAATTGTTTGTTTTTACTTTGTTTGTAATTTTCGCAGGGACTTGACGTGCATGGTTTGTGCCAACCGTGCAAATACTTGCATAAGCCACTTGGTTGTTTCAACTCAACGCTTCAACAAGGAAGTATTCATTGAACCAAAGGTCCATGTCCATCAAAAGTGAGGTTATTCGTACCTCAATGGTAAAGTGTGTCACCCTTGTTTTATTCAAGCTTGGGGAGGTAACCACTTCTCACACCCTCTTTTGATAACTGCATTTTCTCTTTTATTTTGGTAACCTATTCCACTTTGGTTCTTACAAAAGTTCTAGCTTGGGGAAGTTATCTGCATGTGTAGATTCTTGTGCAATGTTCTTATTCGATGAAACTTTTTGTGCAATCATGTATCCCGTTGTTTTTGAATGCTTGCTTAGGTAAGTTGTGTTTCATGTTTATATAATGGATGCACTTTCTTTTGTTAGGATTCATAAGAGTTGAGTTAGGGATTTGATTCACTATGTTAATATCTTTATCCATCTAGAGAAGAACTTTGTGATCCTCTAGAATACATTGCCATGATTTCTACACTTAAATCCGATGTCTCTCAATTTTGAAGTTTGACTTGTTTATTTTATTTGGTTGATTTGCTAATATGCCATGCTAGTGGGAGTAATTCAAAATAGTTATAGTAAAGCTTTTTATTGGTATGATGATTAGTTGTGGAAGCTTTTGCTCTAGTTCTCTTAGCTAACCGAGTCTTGCCTTGGAAATAATATTGCCAAACAAGTGCAATAAGAAAAAGTCTGAAATTTATGACTTGTTTGATGAATGATTGTCTTGAGCGTATACCCTTGAAGATACTTAACCTCATAGATGTTTTGATAGACTTGACGACACTCTTGAAAGGAGTTGTTTGATTGAAATGAAGTCTAGTGGTAATTGTGATGCATGCCAAAGCTAACCTTGTGGATCAAAATATGGTACTAGCATAAAAAGAGAAAAGATAAATAGTTATATGTTTCTCATGCACACCTTTGGAATGCCAACAACTCCGCTAGCTTTTGAACGATCTATGGTATAAGCCCAGATTTCGGCTATGAGTTGATGACATGAGTGGCATATGTGTCAATTTATGGGCAAAAGTATTGGTACTCTCAAAGGTTCTGCAAGCACTTGTAAAATAAATAGCCAATGATCCTTGAAAGAGAAAAAAAAAAGAAAAACAATGATATGTATGAAGATCCACATAACAAGTCCTTGGCATGGTCTCGTTACTACTTTATGTATTTTCTTGAAAGAAAATGATTGGATTATAAGTGTTTTGATAGTCTTGATTTACTGATTTGGGCGTCAATAAGACACTTCACTATTATGCTTCTTAGGACATCAACTCCCTTACTCAATTTTGCTATTAAAACATCCTAGTGTTCCTTGGCAAGATGAGAGTTAACTAGAAGAATTGGATTGATCGTTACACTTCTAGTTATTTATACTTATATTAAACTCTACTTTGATTGTCTTGATTTATCGAAGCTTGTATAGTGTTCTTATCATCTCTCTAACTTTGATGATCCTTTCAAACGGATGAAATGCTTGACGTATATGACTGCCAACCATAAGTGAATTCATGTTCTCATTGAAGCCCTTACTCTACAAAAGTGAGGAGATACAAAACATAAAAGGCGCAATAGGAGGATCACAAGTTTTCTTTCAAAGCTAGATTCACTTTTGCCATGGAGCATTGAAGTTTTTAATTGATCTTTTATGGATTAACACAACTGAGCTTGTGTCGCCTTGTCTGAATATGTTATTTCTTACTTTAAGCTTGCAGAGAAAATAAGGATACAAGACATCGATTGAAACACCCCAAAAATATTAATCAAGGTTATCAAGTTCAAATCACCCAAGTTTAGGGTTAACAAAAACTTTTATTATTAATTTAAATATGAGTGTATGTGTGATTTGCATTAGTGTATGAGTGAGTGAAATTGCCATGTTTGTTTGCTACAAATGATAAGAAATGGTTTAAAGATGAATACTACATCATCTAGGCCAATTACAAACAAAAGCAAAAGAAAAGAAAATAAGAACCATATGATCAAATGGTCATTTTTACCCAAAATTAACCACTACACCACTTTGAGTGTTCCTAGTAAAAGATTTATAATGGAAACATTTCCAATTCTTTTCACTCCTTGCTAGACCAAGTAAAAGTGAACCCAATCCCACTTTACAAACTCACATAAACTATTTTCAAATCTATTTAAAGGACTATTCAAAATCGAATCAAGTGTATGTACTAAGATCACCATTTTGCAAAAACCACTCAAATCAATTCACCTTGACTTTTCCAAGCAACCATAGACACTCAATCATGTGACAAACACACTCACCAAATTTCACTCAAAAATTTAAAATTTGAATTCATGCGGCCATTTGGTCGAGCACTTGGCAAACACAGATTAAACATTGCCTAACTTCCACTGTTTGAGCAGTGATCACTCAACCATTGTGTCCCCTCTTCACACCCCTGTCTACCCCAGTGTCTAGCAATGCAGTGGACAACTCCCCCCTTTGTCGTTGCGCCAGTACTGCGCCACCCAAAGCTCACCGCACCGACCGACCATGGACAGCTCGCCATAGACCACACCGCCCTCTCCCACGATGCCTAGGGGACAGGCGACCATCCACCTCCACCCTCTGTCCACCCCTCGACTGCAGGCGAGCCGTGGACCACCCAAGACCGCCGCGCCCATTTTCTCTATGCCATGCCGAGAGCGCACCAGAGCGTCGCGGCCGACTAGCACGCACACGCTGCGCCTCGCCCTCTCCGCGCGTGCACACACTCGCCATGACCCTAGCTACTTCCTAGACATGCTCGTTCGCCGTCGCCCGACCCGTAGCCATAGTACGCCGTCTCGAACACCGCCGCCCCCGCGCAGAGCACTGCCCGCGCCCGACCAATATTGACCGCCCCTTGCCGCGCCATTAAGCCTGTGACGACCACCCTGGAACACCGCGTCGAACCCTACCCTCAGCCATGCCTATAGCTCGCTGTACCGCCATCGCCGGAGGAGCCAGCCCATGCCGCAATGTCCCTCTCGCCGGTGTATAAATAGAGGCCACCTCCGCCTCAATTCACCAGACCATCTCACTCCCCACTCCTCACAGAACCTCCCACACCTTTCCCCGGAGCAAGGCGAGCAACAAAATCGCTAGAATTTAGCTGGATCCCGCCGCTGTAGTGAAGGAAGGGCGTCGTTGATTGGAGCCACCCTAGGAGCCGCCGCGACCACCATTCAAACCGCCGTCGTCAACAACATCGTTCGCACCCATTGCCGGCCCTAGCTGGAGCCCTGGTAAGCCTCACACGACCCCCACCGCCGCGTTAGGTTTAGCTTCTCACCTGAGCTGTTCGACATAGAAGATGAACCACAGCCGTTAGATCGTATTCTAATCGTAGGGCTCAGATTGAAACGTACCAATTCGGGTTAGATAAGCCACTGACTAGTGGGACCCCCTGTCAGCAGCCCGTTGTGCCAGCGCAGTGCAGTTGGGTCGGCCCGTTTAGTTTCCCGCGCAGAGCCCAGTGATTCAAATAGGATTTTTATAATTTAGTTAAAACTAGTTTCTGTCAGTAGATTCAAAAATCAATTCAAAGAGATTCACTAAACCAAATTGCATGATTCCAATTTTGTTAGAAAGATATTCAAATTATCTATACAAGCCCGTTAAATTCAAACCATTTGAAATTATAGATCACTTATACCAAAAATAACAAGATATAGACTTTTCCAACTTCAAACATTTTTCAAAAATCAACCATAAATGCTTTTGAGTTGATTCCAACTCTCAAAAATCAAATTTGACAAGATCTATCTCAATATGTAAAAATATTTAGGTTTACATGTAGTGATCTTGGAATAGTATTGAAAGAAGGCTATATAGGCTTTTCTAGTCACTTTACTTATATTAAATAGCAATTTTAAACTTCATAAAATATGACCAACACTTTAAATCACATTCCCATGTATTAGAATATGTGGTGATGGCATGTGTCAACATGATCCTATATTTTAATTGGAGAATATTAAATCTTAAGTATTTTTAATTAGTAGAAATTACTTTTCTAAAATAAAATAAATAAGACTAAGTCTTTATTTCATGTGATGTTTGTGATGATGCTAGATCATCTAGTGTGAACCTTAGTGTGCTAAATAGAAATAGTTAAGTATTGTTTGGTGATTGTGTACCCCGTATTCATTTATAGACACTAGTATCGACCCGGGATACGAGCAGCGGGAGTACTACAAAGAAGAAGAAGAAGAAAACTTCAACCACTGCACTGCCCAAGGCAAGCTAGAACTATGCAAGTTAACACTTGAAAATTCATAACCTATGCAAGATGTATTAGGCATGCTTTGGCTATGTAACCTTGATTATACCAATCCCAAGTTTTACTTGCAAGCTTTATTCTTTTACTTTTACCAAAGCTCTTTACCTTTAACTAGTGGTTTGTGAGTATTGGAAAAATAGGATAGATACCATAAAGAGTATAAAACTAGGCCTAGCTAGTTATACCTAGATGTCATCAAAAGGCATAAACTAGAGTTGGATAGTTACACTTGATTAGCACCCCTCATTAGTGAATACCCTCAACTTTAGTGGCTAGTGCTAAGCATAAAAGTTGATCACTTTAGATGGGAATACTTGGTGAAAATAATTATGAAAACCTTGGAATGATGATTCATTCTATTGAAATGTTTTGACATGTGTTGAGAAACACAATGATTGATGATGAAAATGTTGAGGCATGAGCCTTGGCCCTTTACAAAAACTGATGGTTGGGTTCAGATGCGATACCATTCCAATTTTACCGTACAACCACAATACATGAATTGGGTAGGGTTTAGCTGGAAGTTTATATTCCTTAGTATGGGTTCCCTTGCGGAAGAGGTTGAGCTGAGGCTACCTCGTGATGAATGTCCACCTATGCAGTGCCCAGGATGGCAGATGGCCATGGCTGGGAGGCCAAGCTCATAAGGGAGGTGCCTATACTAGAGTGTGTAATTGAAAGGTTATGATTGATTATCCACATACTAAGTATGATGATTCAGGGTTATCCCTGACGAATGTATCGAATTTTGTGGTGAAAGTGTACCACCTCCGCAGAGTGTCAAACTATTCGAATAGCCGCGTCCGTGGTCATGGACAGTTGGAGTGGCCATACTGTTCTGTCGTCAGGTGTTTTCAAAAATGACTTGTGAATTGAACTATAACTTTGACTTGACCACAATAGGATTGTGGACATGAAAACTAGGTTCCCACTTAAAGTGATGTAGAACATTAACTTAGTTTTCTTTACTTCTAAACTCAGTTTGAGATAAACTTGGCTTTTTGCAAATAAACCTAGAGATTAAGATTCCCACTAGAACTACCTTACTTGTTAGTGATAGTTTGCGAGTACTTAAAGAGTACTCATTGCTTTGTCCTTGGCTATTCCCGTGGCCAGACTATGAGGAGGACTACCAGGAAGATGGACAGCAGGAGGTCTACAACAACTAGGATCATCTCCCATCGTCAGCATTGCATGTGACCCTGAAGATGGAGCCCCTACTACGTTTATTTTCCGCTGCTTGATTTGTATTAAGACTAGATCATGAGATCCTTTATTTGTAAGACTTTTATTATGGTTTGTAATGGATGATGTACTATGGTACCGATTTTGTTATGTCTCGCAAAAATGGTAATCCTGGGATTGCGATATATTTCATAACAGGCATTTGGGATTGAAAATCTGGGTGTTGACAAGTTGGTATCAGAGCCATCCTGACCATAGGAGACCCTAGTTAGAATGGACGTCCGAACAAAAAACTTAGTTTCAAAACAAAATAAGAAAGTATTTATGAAAACCTATTCCCACTCTTACCCTTGAGATTCTTTCAAAAAAAATCATGTTCCTCAAAAATTCTTGCAATTCTACCTAAAATTCGACACACCTGATCACCAGACTAACTTGCTCACCCTAAATTCTTATAGATGGAGGTCCAGTATTGCAAGTTCTACCAGCTGGGAAATGGAGGCCACCTGATCTTTGAGAGGGATCTAGATGCACTATCAGAGTGTCTTGAGCGCCCGCACCAGGAGTTCTTCGAGGCACAACTCAACGATCATGTAGGAGGAGATCTACAATGGCTGATAGTTGCAGATCTCAGAGGCAAGATGGAAGCACCCACTTCATAGAAGATCCAATTCACCTTGCGGGAGAACAACTGGCTACATGGATTAGCCAGGGCTATGCATGAAGCTCTTACCCGTCTGTGTGGACAAAACATCAACCAGATCCAGGGAACTCACTTTGCTCACTATGCAAGGAGTGATTCTATGGGAATGCCCTTGGAGATGCCAGGATAGCCAGAGCTGAAGCACCAGGTGGATAATCTTGACTTCATGTTGTATGATAGATAGAAGGAGTTGGACAATGCCCGTGCCTACACCAACCACAACCATGCCATTGCAGTCAAGAAGAATCAGACCCTCCCAATCGTTGCCAAGGAGCACTATTCACTTTGTCGTCAGCGTGACAAGAAGGATCGCATCATCGATCGTCATCGCAAGAAGGTGGCCACTCTCGAGAAGACCATCCGTGAACAGGAGATCCAACTTGAAGCGAAGGAGGAGGAAGGTGAAGATATCCAGGGAGATCTCTACTCTTACCTCAGTGATGACAATGACTACTGGGACGATGATGCCATGGAGTTCCACATTGATGATGATGATTCCGCCTTCATTGATGATGATTAGATGCACTTGAGCACTACCGTAGGAGTGAGTTGTATCGGTCCCACTGTATCGTAGTTTCACAGAATGGTTCTTAAAACCATTTGTTTTCCATTTGTGTTGTGGTGTGTGTTTGGATTGTGTGCTTTGAATGAATGAATGAGAGGAACTTGTTAGTTTGCAAAACCTGAGTCAAACTCAAAGTTTAAAGATTTTGAAACAAAACCATGAACCCTAGAAATTTCCCTCGTATCTCATTATCTATCTCAATCTTCAGATGACTCGCGGTAACCCCGGAGGAAGCAGTTCATCTCAGGACCCAATGCTGCAGATTCTGCAAATGTTAGTTTCTGACCGTGAATCTAGTAGAGCCGAACGTCAAGCCAACTTAGCCACTCTTCAACAGATAGCTCAGATGGCCCACAATAACCAAGGTCATGAAAACCAGGATCACCATGGATCTAATCTCAAAAACTTTCAGAACACCAACCCACCTATCTTTAGTAAGTCTGAGGATCCCTTAGATGCTGATGACTGGATGCAAACCATGGAGTCGCAGGAGTTGAAGCCAATGAAAAAGTACTGTTTACTACCAATTATCTGGCAGGAGATGCAAGAGCCTGGTGGAATAGCACCCGTACCATGAATGAAGGTTAGATGACGACTTGGGAAGCATTCAAGATCAAGTTCAGCCGGACCCATGTGCCCCAAGGTTTGGTCACTAGGATGAGGGATGAGTTCAGGGAACTGAAGAAAGGAAGGATGACGATAGTTGAGATTAACACCGAAGTAAAGAAGAAGTAAAGGTTCCTAAATGGATTACATGATGAGATGCAGACTGTGTTAGTCAACATCCGTTTTGCAGATTGATACGTCCATAACGTCTCTATAATTTTTGATGGTTTCATGCTAATAATATACTTTTGATACTCCTTTTTATATAAAGTTTATGATTTATTTGGACTAACTTACTAATAGATGCAAAAGTGCACAATGTTCTTGTTTTACACTTTGATGTGTAGGAATTACCAAGAATATAAGTGGAAACCTTGTTGGAGTCAAATTGGGATTTTCCAAAAATCTGTCTCAGAACTCTTTTTGAAGATGGTCACGTTTCGGGTCGAAGACAGCGTCAAACGAAAAACTCTTCAACTACAAAGTTGTTGGAAATTTCACGATAAACGTTCTCACATAAAATTTAGCTGATTCCAAGTCTGGACGGGCCCGTTAGGCCCGATTTACTATAGCCCAAGATGGGGTGACGGGAATCCGAGAAGCTATATAAAGGGAGGAAACCTAATTCGTGGCAGACACCTGCACCCACGAATTTGCAGCCACCAAAGCCACGTTTTTGCCTCCCCCATGGATCCCATCTCCATGGGGAAGGGCTCCCAAGAAGACATGAAGAAGGGTGCTAAGGGGCGGTGCTCCCCTGTGATACCGGCGGCGGGAAAGGAGTCCTCCGTGCCGCCGCCAGCCCCGTCGCCGCTGCCTCTTCACCATCTTCACCGCCATCTCCATCAACTCCACCACCATCTCCATCGCCGTTGCTGATTCCCATGATGATGAGGGAGTAGTTCTTCCTCGAGGCTAAGGGTTCTACCGGTAGCTATGTGTTCATCTCTCTCTCTATGCATGATCATATTGTGATCATGATCTTTGTAATCAAGTAGTTCTACCTTGCTACTCAAGTGCTTTAATAGATCTCTGCTCTCCCCATGTGTGTGAAGTTGACAGTGTGCACACCATGGTGGTACTTAGGCTAGAGATTACAAATACTTGTTATGAGTTATATTTGGAGTTGGATGTCTTTATGAAATTGTGGTGTTTGTTTGAACCATCTACTGCTCAAGGTGACAGTGTGGGGTTATCTAGATGGGAAAGATGAACTTTGAGGTGTGCTGTTATAGCCCTACCATGGATTAGAGTGTCCAACCGGAGAGTAGTTAAACGTAGTATCATAAAGAAGAATATATTTATATGAGAGTGTTCACTAGTGAAAGTATGATCCCTGGGCTATCTTAGGCTAGAGATTACAAATACTTGTTATGAGTTATATTTGGAGTTGGATGTCTCTATGAAATTGTGGTGTTTGTTGGAACCATCTAGTGCTCAAGGTGACAGTGTGGGGTTTTCTAGATGGGAAAGGCTTACTTTGAGGTGTGCTGTTATAGCCCTAACATGGATTAGAGTGTCCAACCGGAGAGTAGTTAAGAGTAGTATCATGAAGAGAATATATTTATATGAGAGTGTTCACTAGTGAAAGTATGATCCCTAGGCCTTGTTTCTAAACATTGAAACATCGTTTGCAACTAGATCTGTTACATGTTTGCTTGCTTCCATCTTTATTTCAGTTTGCATTTAGTCTCTTCCACGCCATCAAGCTATTTTCTGGCATCGTTGTCTTATATCTATACCACTTGTATTTCACTATCTCTTCGTCGAACTAGTGCACCTATACACCTGACAAGTGTATTGGGTGTGTTGGGGACACAAGAGACTTCTTGTATCTTGATTACAGGGTTGCTTGAGAGGGATACCTTTGACCACTTCCTCCCTGAGTTCGATAAACCTTGGGTGACCCACTTAAGGGAAAACTTGCTGTTGTTCTACAAACCTCTGCACTTGGAGGCCCAACAAATGTCTACAAGAATAGAAGTGCGTAGACATCACAAATCTAGAAGAATTAGTGGACTCTGCCATCCAGATGGAAGGGAAGATAAACCAAGCCAATGACAACCGTAAGCGTCGAATTATGCACCAGCCTGGAGCCCACCATACCTAGAAGTATCGTGCCAACCCGTCTGCAGGATATGCCCCAAGAAACAACAAACCCCCTATATCCCGTCCCAACTATCCCAATCGTAGCGGAGGAAATTTGAAGTCTAGAGGAAACCACAACAATAACCCTGGCAACTCCAATAACTTCAACCGTGCATCTCCCAAGTCCAACAAAAACAACAAGAACAACAATAACAACATCAACAACAACAACAATAACAACAACAACAACAATACTACCCCAAGGACTGGAAGCAATGTTGTGCCTATTGCAGGAAAAGACAAGTCCCTTATTACTTGCTTCGAATGCGGAGTCAAGGGTCACTACTCCAACGAGTGCCCCAAGAAGCTTGCAACAGCCACCAATGTGAATACACCCGCTCAGCAGCAATGCCGTGTTCATCCTGGAAGGAGATTTGCCCCAGGGAACTCGCTCAACCGCAACGGCCGTCTGTTCCACATGAATGCTGAAGAAGCTCAGGAAGCGCCAGATGTCGTGATGGGTATGTTTTCTTTTAACTCGGTAATTGCAAGAGTATTGTTTGATTCTAGAGCATCGCACTCGTTTGTTACAGAAGAATTTGCATGCACTAGTAAGATTCAACCAACAAAATTGAAGCATGTTATGATAGTTCAACTACCTGGTTCAACCACCAAAGCTAGAAAAATTTGCAAGGCTGTACCTATCAGAATCCATGGCATAGATTTTTATGCTAATCTAATAGTACTTGGAACCAAAGGTCTGGAAGTAGTACTAGGAATGGATTGGATGTCGAAACATAAAGGATTAATCGACTGTGCCATGAAAGCCATAACCATGACTAGTAGCACTGGAATATCAGTAGAGCATGTATCTGAAACTTTGCCCCGTCAATTCAAGTGCAACAAGAGTCTAGCCCAACCAAACCTAGACCAAGTCAGAGTAGTCTGTGAATACCCCAACGTGTTCCTAGATGAATTGCCTGGTATGCCCCTAGACCAGGATATCGAGTTCATTATTGAACTAATTCCTGGAACTAGACCCATAGCTCAGAGACCCTATAGTATGAACCCCTCTGAATTAGTGGAGATGAAGAAACAACTTGATGCTATGTTGGAGAAAGGTCTGATTCAACCAAGCGCATCGCCATGGAGATCGCCTGTTTTGTTTGTGGATAAGAAGAATGGAGGTAACCATTTGTGCACGGATTACCGGAAGCTGAATGACGTCACCATCAAGAACAAGTACCCATTGTCGAAGATAGAACATCTGTTTAACCAGTTGACTGGTGCCAGAGTGTTTTCTAAGATTGATCTTAGAACTGGTTATCATCAACTCAAGATTTGTGCAACGGATATCCCGAAGACCGCCTTTACCACCAGATATGGATTGTATGAGTACACTATCATGTCTTTTGGATTAACCAATGCCCCCGCTTATTTCATGAATCTCATGAATAAGATTTTTATAAACTTCCTGGATAAGTTTGTCATTGTTTTTATCGATGAAATTCTGATCTATTCCAAGTCAGAAGAAGACCATGAGCTACACCTGAGAACCATCCTTGAAACCCTTAGAGAACATCAGTTATATGCTAAGTTTAGCAAATATGAGTTCTGGTTAAAGGAAGTAGGATTCCTAGGACATATTGTGTCGTCAGGACGAGTCACTGTCGATCCCGCCAAGATCAAAGATGTTGAAGAATGGAAAGCCCCAACCACTCAAACCCAAGTCCGTGCATTTCTCGGATTAGCAGGATATTACCGCAAGTTTGTTGAAGGATTTTCAAGCATCGCAAGACCGATGACCCAACTGTTGAAGAAAGATAAGAAGTTCGAATGGACGGACAAATGTGAAGCGAGTTTTCAAGAGCTCAAGAAGAGATTGATTTCATCCCCAATTCTGATTATGCCGGATATCAAGAAGCCTTTTGATGTGTATTGTGATGCATCCAAGATTGGTCTCGGATGTGTATTGATGCAAGAAGGCAAAGTCATAGCATATTTGTCCTGACAACTGAAGCAACATGAGCAAAACTAACCTACCCATGACCTTGAACTAGTAGTCGTAGTTTTAGCCTTGAAGACATGGCGTCATTACCTTATGGGTAACCACTGTGAGATATATTCGGATCACAAGAGTCTGAAGTATATTTTCACTCAGAAGGAGCTAAATATGAGGCAAAGGAGATGGATAGAGTAAATCAAGGATTATGACCTTGACATTCACTATCACCCTGGCAAAGCCAATGTGGTAGCGGATGCTCTTAGTAGATTGCCATGTAGACTAAACACCATGATCAAAGAAGCCCAGCCAAGTTTGCATGAAGAGTTGGAGCAGTTTAGAACGGAGCTAGTTAGCAAAGGATTTTTAGCTAGCATAGAACTTCAACCCATTTTGATCAGTCAGATCAAGGAAGCCCGGAAAAGAAATGCAAGTATCAACAGAATCAAGCGTCGTATCGGTACAGGGAAGGTACTCAGATTCACCGAAGATGAAGGAGTTTTGTGGTACAAACGACGTATCAGTGTGCCACAGATTCCGAGTTGAAATAAGTTATGATGCAGGAAGCTCATGATACTCTTTATTCTATCCATCCTAGAGGAACGAAGATGTATCAAGATTTGAAGGAGCAATTTTGGTGGCACAAGATGAAGAGAGAAATCGGAAGCTACATAGCCAAGTGTGATATTTGTCAGAGAGTCAAAGCGAAACATCAGCGACCCGCGGGACTTTTGCAACCATTGCAGATTCCAGAATGGAAATGGGATTCTGTCATAATGGATTTCATCACCGGTTTGCCTACTTCTAGTAGGGGAAATGACTCTATTTGGGTCATAGTTGATAGACTGTCCAACGTAGCCCATTTTATACCCGTCAAGACCACCTACCAGAGTTTGAAGCTAGTAGAGCTATACATTGCCAGAATTGTCAATTTGCATGGAGCCCCTAAGATCATAGTGTCAGATCGAGGAACCCAGTTTAGCTCAAGATTTTGGCAGAAATTCCAAGAAGGATTAGGAACCAAGCTGAACTTCAGCACCACTTATCACCGCAAACCGATGGACAAACTGAAAGAGTCAACCAAATCTTAGAAGATATGTTGAAAGCTTGTGTGCTAGAATATGGATCCGACCCTTGCGATTACACGGGTGTCTGCGGGTTAGTGGCGGGACATGTGGAGCATGGCGCCTGTGGCCCGGAGTGGACACGGCATGGCACATGTGCCGGCACTGGACGCACAGACGCGTGCCAAGAGGGAATGTTCCTGGGGTGTGCTTGATTGATGAGGGCATTGATCTTCTAAAGGGTGGGTGTATGTGAGATCCAGGCACATGGCTTAATAGGATTGATAGGATACCCATATCAACAAGTTGCAACTTCTTTTCCGGAAGCTCATTCAAAAAGAACTCTAAGGTTAAGCGTGCTTGGCCTAGAGAAATTCTAGGATGGGTGACCGACCGGGAAGTGGGTAACCGGGTGCGCACGAGTGAGGACAAAGTGCGTAGAAAAGACTAGTGTTGGTCTGTGGGGTCAGTCTAGATATCTTATTAAGCTGCCAGGAGTGACACCCCCGGGCCCAGGAGTGGACGGGGTGTTACAGGATCGAAATGGGAAGATTGTCTACCTTTCGTAGAATTCTCATACAACAACAGTTATCAAGCTAGTTTGAAAATGGCTCAATTTGAATTTCTGTATGGAAGGAAGTGTCGTACCCCCTTGAATTGGTCGCAAGTAGGAGAGAGTCAGATTTTCAGACCCAACATCCTACGAGAAGCCGAAGAGAAGGATCACAAAGTCCGTGAGCACCTCAAGACCGCCCAATCTAGATAGAAGAGTTATGCTGACAAGAGACGTCGAGACCTGACCTTCAATGTCAGAGCTTTTGTGTATCTCAAAGTATCACCCTTGAAGGGAATGCAACATTTTTGTATGAAAGGAAAGTTAGCCCCCAGATATATTGGACCCTTCAAGATTTTGAATCGCCGAGGAGAAGTATCATATCAACTGGAACTGCTAGAGGAGATGTCATCCATACATGATGTGTTCCATATCTCATTACTTCGCAAATGCCTAGAAGTTCTGGAGAAGACCGAAGTGTTCAAGAACATCGATCACTGAGCCATAGATATCAACAAGGATCTAACTTATTGTGAAGTACCCATTCGTATTTTGGAAGAAGCCTTTAGAACCACCAGGACCCAGAGTATCAAATTTCTCAAGATCCAGTGGAGCAACCATACTGAAGAAGAAGCTACTTGGGAGCGAGAAGATTACATTAGGACTGAGTTTCCCAATCTATTTAGTTCCTAGTTTTTATTAAATCTCGGGACGAGATTTTGTTTAAGGAGGGAAGGTTTGTAACACCACCCCAAAAATATTAATCAAGGTTATCAAGTTCAAATCACCCAAGTTTAGGGTTAACAGAAACTTTTATTATTAATTTAAATATGAGTGTATGTGTGATTTGCATTAGTGTATGAGTGAGTGAAATTTCCATGTTTGTTTGCTACAAATGATAAGAAATGGTTTAAAGATGAATACTACATCATCTAGGCCAATTACAAACAAAAGCAAAAGAAAAGAAACTTCAAATAAGAACCATATGATCAAATGGTCATTTTGACCCAAAATTAACCACTAGACCACTTTGAGTGTTCCTAGTAAAAGATTTCTAATAGAAACATTTCCAATTCTTTTCACCCCTTGCTAGACCAAGTAAAAGTGAACCCAAGCCCACTTTATAAACTCACAGAAACTATTTTCAAATCTATTTAAAGGACAATTCAAAATTGAATCAAGTGTACGTACTAAGATCACCATTTTGCAAAAACCACTCAAATCAATTCACCTTGACTTTTCCAAGCAACCATAGACACTCAAGCATGTGATAAACACACTACCCAAATTTCACTCAAAATTTTCAAATTTGAATTCATGCGGCCATTTCGTCGAGCACTTGGCAGACACATATTAAACCTTGCCTAACTTCCACTGTTTGAGCAGTGATCACTCAACCATTTTGTCTCCTCTCCACTCCCATGTCTCCCCTAGTGTATAGCAATGCAGTGGGCAGCTCCCCCCTTTGCTGTTGCACCAGTACCGCGCCGCTCGAAGCTCACCGCACCGACCGACCATGGACAGCTCGCCATAGACCATGCCGCCCTGTCCCACGATGCCCACAGGACAGGCGAACGTCCACCTCCACCCTCTATCGACCCCTCGACTGCAGGCGAGCCATGGACCACCCAAGACCGCCGCGCCCATTTTCTTTGCGCCATGCCAAGAGCGCGCCAGAGCGCCGCGGCCGACCAGCACGCACACGCCGCGCCTCGCCCTCTCCGAGCGTGAACACACTCTCCATGACCCTAGCTACTGTTGGGTCCGCAGCATAGAAAACAAAAAAATTCCTACGGTGTGAACTACACGCCAAGATCTATCTACTAGGTACAAAGCAAACGGGTGGACATACATCCATAGAGAACTTACCCTCGAAGACAACGAGCTTTGTTAACGAGTAGGAACTCGTGGTTGATGTAGTCGTACACTTGCCGATCTCAAGATCGTGAGGAAGTCCGAGCGCCGCAACTCAGCAGCGCATCCGCACTCGCACACACGTTCAAGCCACCGGACAACCTCCACCTCCTCGCTCCAGCGATCTAGCGGAAGCAGCAACTCCTTCCGCATTTAAATGCCACCGGGAACATGTATCTCGCTAATCCGAGACCATGGGGGAATAATTCTAGAGGGGGAGAGAGATCCTTCACAAGGAGGTGTGTGGATGAAGGAGGGAATGGGTGGCCTTTTATAGGAGGAGGGGGTGCCCGATCTCTCCATGGTCGGTGCATGGGGGGTGACCCCTCACCTCCCCCATTCATGTGGTGGTAACTCCTCCACATTAAAATGCCTCTTCACATTCCCTTTTAAAGTCTCCACTTTAAATGCATTAAGTTTCTCCAAATTTAATGCTCTCTCATTTAATAAAACTCTTTTATTAAATTTATTCAGAATTTTGTTAATTACTTTAATTAACAAACATTCACATATAGCCCCTTGCAATATTTCAATATCACATGCAGAACCACCTTCTGCAATTTCACCCGAAACAATTTCCGGTTTCTATTGAAACAATTCCTACGCTTTGCAATTCTTTCGTCTGAAACATATGTTCTCCAAAATGGTGTCCAGTAACTCTTAAGTGTGCCACCCTACGGTTCGCGAATAATGCAGACATGATCGAGACCCTTCTCCAATCAATAATCAGCAGCGGGACCTGGAGATCCGTACTAACTCCTACACATTCAACGATGACTCTTGTGATCGTGAGAACCTTTAACGCTTGCAAGCTATGCTAATGTGATATCACCGAGAGGGCCCAGAGTATATCTATCCGTCATATGGATTGACAAATTCCACTCTTGATCCATGAGCCTCAACATAACACCTTCGTAGCACTGAACCTATCTTTATAGTCACCCTGTTAAGGTGTGACGTTTGATGTTATCAAGATACTCTTCCGGTGTTAGCAATTAACATGATATCATGGTCTAAGGATAAAGATTACTTCGTATGATGTTATAGCAATATAAACACAATGACTTGATCGTAATGCTATACTTCAGATGAATGTTCATCACATCATTCCACCAATGGTGTGACCTTGTTATTAACAACATCCAATGTCCATGATCAGGAAACCTTGATCATCTTGTTAATCAACAAGCTAGTCTATAAGAGAGGCATGACTAGGAACCCTTTTTGTTTATTAAACACACATGTATTGATGTTTCCTATCAATATAATTATAGCATGTAAAATAAACATCTATCATATACAAGGAATACATAATAACAACTTTATTATTGCCTCTCAGGGCATATTTCCTTCAGTCTCCCACTTGCACTAGAGACAATAATCTAGTTCACATAGTGATAAATCTAACACCCATGGAGTTCTGGTGTTGATCATGTTTTGCCCTAGGGAGTACTTTAGTCAACGGATCTGCTACATTCAGGTCCGTGTGTACTTTACAAATCTTTATATCTCCATCCTTGACATGTTCGCGGATGGAGTGAAACCGGCGCTTAATATGCTTGGAATTCTTGTGAGACCTTGGTTCCTTTGTGTTGGCTATGGCTCCATTGTTGTCACAATAGATCACCATCGGGTCCAACGCATTGGGAACCACACCCAGTTCTGTAATGAACTCTTTCATCCAAACCACTTCCTGCGCCGCTTCTGAAGCAGCAACATATTCCGCCTCCGTTGTTGATCTAGCCACCACAGGTTGTTTGGAGCTCCTCCAACTAACTGCTGCTCCGTTCAAGAGAAATACGTATCTGGATTGAGACTTAGAGTCATCCGGATTAGTGTCAAAGCTAGCATCGACATAACACTTAGCGACTAGCTCTTCTTCACCTCCGTATACAAGAAACATATCCTTAGTTCTTCTCAAGTACTTAAGGATATTCTTGACCGCTATCCAGTGTTCCGAACCTGGATCATATTGGTACCTATTAGTCAAACTAATAGCATGTGCCACATCCGGTCTTGTACATAGCATGGCATACATTATAGAGCCTATGGTTGAGGCATAGGGGATCCTATCCATTATCTCTCTTTCTTCCGCCGTAGCCGGACTTTGAGTCTTACTCAATGTTTTGCCTTGCAACATAGGTAAGAACCCCTTCTTACTTCCGTCCATATTAAACTTCTTTAATATCTTATCAAGGTATGTACTCTGCGATAGCCCAATTAGGCGTCTTGATCTATCTCTATAGATTTTAATGCCTAATATATATGAAGCTTCACCAAGGTCTTTCATCGAAAATTTGCTGTTTAGATAACTTTTAACACAGTTTAAAAGATCTAAATCATTTCCAATCAATAATATGTCATCCACATATAATATCAGAAATGCCACATTGCTCCCACTCACTTTCTTGTAAATACAAGCCTCTCCATAAGTTTGGACAAATCCAAACTCTTTGATCACCTCATCAAAGCGGAGATTCCAACTTCGTGATGCTTGCTTCAGTCCATAGATGGATCGCTGAAGTTTGCACACCTTATTAGCATCCTTAGGATCGACAAAACCCTTAGGTTGTATCATATACAACTCTTCTTCAATCTTACCATTGAGGAACGCAGTTTTGACATCCATCTGACATATTTCATAATCGAAATATGCAGCAATTGCTAACATAATCCTAACCGACTTAAGCATCGCTACGGGAGAGAATGTCTCATCGTAGTCAACTCCTTGAATTTGTCGAAACCCCTTTGCGACAAGTCGAGCCTTATAGATGGTCACATTACCATCAGCATCAGTTTTCCTTTTGAAAATCCATTTATTCTCAACGGCCTTTCGGTCGTGAGGTAAGTCCACCAAGTTCCAAACTTGGTTCTCGTACATGGATTCCATCTCGGATTTCATGGCTTCTAGCCATTTGTTGGAATCCGGGCTCATCATCACTTCTTCATATGTCGCAGGGTCATCCATTTCATCAACCATGAAATTCATAACAGGATTGCCGTACAGTTCAGGAGCTGCACGTGTCCTGCTTGACCTGCGAGGTTCGGTAGTGTCCTCTTTCAGAGTTTCATGATCAATATCATTAGCTCTCTCTTCATTAGGTGAAGTCAACTCCGAAACAACTTCTGGAGCTGCGCTACTCGCCATTTCATGAAGAGAAGGTTCAATAACCTCTTCGAGTTCTACCTTCTGACTACTCACACCTTTCGCGAGAAACTCCTTCTCAAGAAAGGATCCATTTTTGGCAACAAAGACCTTGCCCTCGGATCTGTGATAGAAGGTATACCCAATCGTTTCCTTAGGGTATCCTATGAAGACGCATTTTTCCGCTTTGGGTTCGAGTTTATCCGGTTGAAGTTTCTTCACATAAACATCGCATCCCCAAACTTTAAGAAATGACAGCTTAGGTTTGTTTCCAAACCATAATTCATACGGTGTCTTTTCAACGGATTTAGATGGTGCCCTATTTAAAGTGAATGTAGCGGTTTCCAGTGCATAACCCCAAAATGACAGTAGCAAGTCAGTCAGAGACATCATAGATCGAACCATATCCAATAAAGTACGATTACGACGTTCTGACACACCATTACGTTGTGGTGTTTCGGCAGGCGTGAGCTGTGAAACTATTCCACAATATTTCATATGTGTGCTAAACTCGTAACTAAGAGACTCTCCTCCACGGTCGGACCACAGAAATTTGATCTTTCTGTTACGATGATTTTCCACCTCATTCTGAAATTCTTTGAACTTTTCAAAAGTTTCAGACTTGTGTTTCATCAAATAGATATACCCGTATCTACTCAAATCATCCATGAAAGTAACAAAATAATGATATCCACCTCGCGCCGACACACTCATTGTGTCAACACCCGGATTTTTAATCCCAGATGCCCGTTATGCCATACCTCGCAATCCCAGGATTACCATTTTTGCGAGACATAACGGATTGGATATCATAGTACATCATCCATTACAAACCATACATAAGGTTTTACACAAATAAGGATCTCATGATCCAGTCTTTAATACAACAAGCAGCGGAAATAAACGATAGCGTAACGGTGGGGTCCATCTTTAGGGCACAGTAATGCCGACAAGGCGAGATAGTCCTAGTTATCATAGCCGTCCACGACCATCATCTTGATAATCTCCTTCATAGTCTGGCCATGATAATAGCCAGGGACAAAAGCCATGAGTACTCTTTAAGTACTCGCAAACTACTACTAGCAAGGGTTATGATTCCAAGTTAAAGTACTGAATTGAAAGAGTAACTATCAAGTTAAGTTTGAAACCTAAGCTAAGTTCTGAAACAAGAAAAGATAAAATAAAAGTCTAGAATCACTTAAGTTGGGAAGCTATTTTCATCTACACAACCCTGTTGTGGTCAAGTCAAGGTTCATCATTCATTTCAAGTTATTTAGAAAACATCTGACAACGAAACAGTATGGCCATTCCAACTGTCCATAACCGCGGACGCGGCTATTCGAATAGTTTGACACTCTGCAGAGGTGGTACACTTTCACCACAAGATTCGATACATCTGTCAGGGATAACCCTGAATCATCATACTTAGTATGCAGATAATCAAACATAACATTCCCTTTACACACCCTAGTACAAGCACCTCTCCTATGAGCATGGCCTCCCAACCATGACCATCAGTCATCTTGGGCACTGCATAGGTGGACATCATTGAGAGGTAGCCTCAGCTCAAACCTCTCCCGTGAGGGAACTAATACTAATGCATATAAATTTCCAGCTAAGCCTTACCCAATTCAGGTAATGTGGTTGTACGGTAAATTTGGAATGGTATCGCATCCGAATCCAACCATCAGTTTTATAAAAGGGTTAAGGCTCATGCCTCATCATTTTCATCATCATAAACCAATTGTGTTTCTCAACACATGTCAAAACATCTCAATAGAATGACTCATCATTCCAAGGTTTTCATGACTCATTTTCACCAAGTGTTCCCATCTAAAGTGACTCAAGTTTGATCTATTCTAAAACACTAGGTTAAGAGTGTTCACTAAGGTGGAAAGGTGGGATCAATCTCATGCCATAGAATGACATCTAAGGTTTTCTAGTTAGGTCAAGTTTTATACTCTTTATGCTACCTTCAAAATTAATTAAAGAACTTGGTGTAAGCTAAGGGGGTGTGATCAAGGTATGCTTAAGGCATCCTTACTAAACTATCTAGTTTTATTCTAGCTTGCCACACTAGCTTACTAAAGCATGTTTGCAAGGGTTATCTTGCCACTAATAGCTTTCCTTGGTTGGTGCAGTGGTTGAAGTTTTCTTCTTCTTCTTCTTGGTAGAACTCCTCCTCCTCGAAGGCTTGGTCGGTACTATCGTCTATAAATACATAGGGAGTGCACAATCACCAAACCATACTTAACTTAGTCTAAGTAGTATTCTAAACCACACAATTGATGATCTATTATCATCCCAAACATCACAAGTTTTATTTCAATAGTTTCAACGTTTTTATTTTGGAAAAGTAATTTCTACTCATTGAAATATTAACTACACTTTAATATTCACCACCAAAATATGGGATCATGTGGACACATGTCCTCACCACATATTCTAACATGTGGGAATGAGATTTAAAGGTTGGATCAATATTACTTTGGTTTAAGTTTATTATTTAATGATTTAAAGTGACTAGAAATGCCTATATAGCATTATTTTCGTCCTAGTCCAAAGTCACTGCCTGTAAACCTTAATATTATTACATATTTGGATAGATATGATGAAATGTGATTTTCGAGAGTTGGAATCAACTCAAAAGCTAACTTGGTTGATTTTATAAAAATGTTTCAAGTTGCAAAAGCTTCTGTCTTCTTATTTTTATTAGGAGAAATCTATAACTCTAAATGACTTAAATCCAACGGGATTGGATAGAGCATTTCCATACCTTCCAGACAAAATTATTTTGATGCAATTTGGATTTGTCAAACTCATAGAATTGAATTTTGAAACACTGGACATAAACTATATGCTAACTAAAAAGAAAAACCTAGATTTGAATCTACGGGCTTGCGCGGGAAAGGAAATGGGCCGGCCTAGTGGCGCTATGCGGCACAGGGCACAGCTGATAGGGGGGTCCCACTGGTCAGCGGCACTTAAAACGGGAAGCGGTACGCGCGCTGTGGGCCGTGCGATTAGAGGCTAGATCTACGGCTGAGGGTCGTCATCGACGACGGACGGGTCGCCGGCGAGCTCGAACCCTAGCGGCTCGGTGGGGGTCTACTGGGGCGCATTGTGGCTCCAGGGTCGTGATGCGCGAACGAAGTGGAAGACGACGGCGAGGCGAGGCGTGGTCGCGGCGGAGCTTGGGGTGGCCGGAATCAACAACACCCTTCTTCTCCAGAGGCGGCGGCTCCGGCTCCAATTCCGGCGAACTGTTGCTCCACTTGCTCCAGCGAGGGGTGGGTGAGGTTCAGAGAGGTGAGGGGAGTGGAATGGTGTGAGTCTTTGGTGTTGGGGAGGCCTCCTTTTATAGGCTTGACGGTGAGACCGAGCGGGATGGGCGGTCGACGGTGGCGACATAGCAACGGCGAGCTAGCGGCATGGCTGGGGATGGCGATCGATGGGTGGTCCCTTGGCGGTGCTCTAGTTCTTAAATGCGGCCGTAGGGGCGGTGGTATGCGGTCGGGGTGAGGTGGCGCTCTGAGAGGCAGAGGCGGCGGTGTCCACGGCGAGCGGTGGCTGTGGGGCTTTGGGCGGCGAACGGGGGTGTCTGGAGTGTTCTCCAGGTCGAGGCGGAGCGGTGGGCGCGGGATGGTGTCGAGTGGTGGCTTGTGCACGCTGGGCAGAGGCGCTCAAGGCGCGTCGGCATGGTCATGGCGGCTGGCGGCTTCTCCTCGGTGGTCCACGGTTGCTCTTGGCTCGGGCAAGGGACAGAGAGGGGCGGTGCGGTGTTGGCTACCTCCTAGACATGGCGAGGGAAGGGGGAGTGGTCTGCTGTGACGGTTGCAAGGTTGGCCGGCCAGGGTGGTGCTCGGCATGGCATGGCATCGCCACTAGGGCATGGGGGATGGGCTGCAATTGGCATGGTTTGATCAAAGGGGGACAGAGGGATTAAATGGAGATCAAATGGGGGCAAAACCCTGTTCAAAACAGTGAGCTAAGATTAGAGTTAAGATTCTGCCTGCCAAGTGTTTGATGAAATGGCCGCAAGAGAAAAAGTTTTGAATTTTGAGTTCAAAAATTTTGAGTGATCTCCAGTAGTGCTAGGTAGGCTCTGGTTGCAAGGGTTTTGAAAATGGAGCTCAAATACATGGTTTTTGAAATAGGGGTGATCTATGCATATGCATTAGATTCAATTTTGAACTGCCATTTAAAATAGTTTCCAGACTGTTTTTAGAAGATCGAAAGGTGGGCCTTGGTACCTCATTATGTGTACTAGCAAGGGGTGCAAAGATCAAGAATTGTTTCTGTTAAGAATTGAGTACTAGGAATAGCCAAAGTAGGCATGAGAGTTAAATTTGTCCAAATGACCATTCCTTCATTTTAATTCTTTTTGATTTGATTTCTTTTAGGAAAAGTTTGGGAATGATGTAGATGATGTTTAAATCACCTAAGAAACATTTTAGAAGCAAAGGATCACACAATCATGGCAATTCAAAATAACTCCTATTTTAAATGCACACATATATGAATGCTTTCATTTTAAATATGGAAAAGTTTTTGTTAATCCTAAATTTGGATGATTTGATCTTTGATAAGCTTGGATTGAAGTTTTGGGATGTTACACATTGGTCCACACACATCAGTATGTATGATTTCCAATAGATCTATCGCCTGTTCCATTGAACCGAAAAACGGCGTTCTAGTCATCTTGCCCATAAGGCATGGCTCACATGTATCAAATGATCCAAAATCAAGTGATTCCAAAAGTCCATCAGAATGGAGTTTCTTCATGCGTTTAACGCCAATATGACCTAGACGGCGGTGCCACATATATGTAGATATATCATTATCAAGTTTAATCCTTTTAGCATCAACATTATGAATATGCGTAATACTGTTATCGAGATCCAACAGAAATAAACCATTCAACATAGGTGCATGACCATAAAAGATATTATTCATATAAATCGAACAACCATTGTTTTCAGACTTAAATAAATAACCACTTTGCATCAAACACGATCCGGATACAATGTTCATGCTCAGTGCAGGCACCTAATAACAATTATTTAGGTTTATAACTAATCCCGATGGCATATGGAGAGGCAGCGTTCCGACGGCGATCGCATCAACTCTTGATCCATTGCCGACCCGCATCGAGACCTCATCCCTTGATAGTTGTCGCTTGTTCCGTAGCCCCTAAACCGAGTTACATATATTAGCAACTGATCCCGTATCAAATACCCAGGTGCTACTGCGAGTACTAGTAAAGTACACATCAATAACATGTATATCACATATACCTTTGTTTGCCTTGCCGGACTTCTTGTCCGCCAAATACTTGGGCGATTCTTCAATGGCGATCCTTGCAATAGTAGCACTTGGTGTCGGACTTAGGGCCAGCTCGGGGTTTCTTTTCGTGGTAGGCAGACTTGCCACCCTTCTTTCCCTTGTGCTTGCCTTTCTTGTCCTTCTTGAAACCGGTGGTCCTATTGATCATCAACACTTGATGTTCTTTCCTAATATCCACTTCTGTAGTCTTCAGCATTGACAGAAGCTCGGGAAGAGACTTCTTCATGCCCTGCATATTATAGTTCATCACGAAGCTCTTGTAGCTAGGTGGCAGAGATTGGAGAACACGATGTATGCCAAAGTCAATGGGAATCATTATTCCCAAGGACACAAGATTATCGGCGTACCCAGACATTTTGAGTACGTGCTCACTAACGGAGCTGTTTTCCTCCATCATGTAGCTAAAGAACTTTTCTGTAGCATTATAACTCTCTACGGCAGCATGGGTATCGAAAATCATTTTCAATTCTCCCATGGTATCAAAGGTATTGCCATTTTCGAAACGTTTTCAAAGTTCTGGCTCTAGCCCATACAGTATGCCGCAATGAACTAAGTTGTGGTCCTCCTGACGAGTTATATAGACGTTCTTTTCCTCGTCAGGGGCATCAGGAGCTGGTGGGGGGCCTAGCGGAGCATCTAGCACATATTGCTTTTGTGCAGCAGTGAGGAGAATCCTCAAATTCATAGCCCAGTTGGTGAAGTTGCTACCATTCACAGCAAGTTTCTCTTTCTCCATGAACACATTGAAACTAAAAGCAGGTGGTGCCATCTACAACAGAATTTGTAAAGTATATTTAGACTAAGTTTATGATAGATTGAGTTCGACTAATCCAAATTACTAATGAACTCCCACTCAAATACGACATCCCTCGTGTCCTTTTGGTGATTACATGAACCAAATCCACTACACCAAGTCTGATCATCACGTGAGTCGGTGTAGCTTCAAAGGCGAGCATCTATATGGGCATCATATCAACTATATGACTCATGCTTAACCTTTTGGTCCGTGTTCCGAGGCCATGTCTGTACATGCTAGGCTCGTCAAGTAAGAACCTTAGTATTTGCGTGTGTAAAACTGTCTTACACCCGTTGTATGAAAGCGTAGAGTTGAAAACACCAGATCATCACGTGATGCCTCAAAACACGATCCACAAAATGGTGCATACTTAAGGAAGAACACATTTTATCTTGATATCTAAATGAGGGATCATCTTATAATGCTACCAAACGTGCCAAACTAGCAATATAAGATGCTAACATCTAATGTGTGAAGTGAGATGATATGGTCCATGCATTTGATCTCTATCATTTGCATCGTGGTATGATCTTTATCATTCCTTTGTGTTTAAGGCCAAGGTCTATCAAACTTACACGTTAAGTGAGTTGTAAGAGTATCTATTATACATCTACTTACAACAATACCATATCAAAACACTAGACCAGCAACGATCTAAACTAGACGCCTCTAATTTATCAATTGCAAGTTTTACGTGGCTTAGGGCTTTCGGAGATAGAACCTGTCTAACCTACGAACATGAACCACAACAAGGATAACCAAGTTATTAGCAACTCGTTGTAAATCAGATATTGACTATAGTAGGAGAGACAGACACCCGCCAGCCACTTATGCAAAACAAGTTGCATGTCAGTCGTGGAACCGGTCTCATGTACGATGACATGTAAGGTTGGTCCGGGCCGCTTCATCCCACTATGCCACCAATATCCAAAGTACATAGAAGATGCAATAACATGATCATCATCACCCACATATAAACATATGTGTACTACCCGTGCAAAGCACCTACGCATAAATCAGGCTCTGATACCACTATCGGGTACGCAGCATAGAAAACAAAAAATTTCCTACGGTGTGAACTACACGCCAAGATCTATCTACTAGGTACAAAGCAAACGGGTGGACATACATCCATAGAGAACTTACCCTCGAAGACAACGAGCTTTGTTAACGAGTAGGAACTCGTGGTTGATGTAGTCGTACACTTGCCGATCTCAAGATCGTGAGGAAGTCCGAGTGCCGCAACTCAGCAGCGCATCCGCACTTTCAAGCCACCGGACAACCTCCACCTCCTCGCTCCAGCGATCCAGTGAGCAGCAACTCCTTCCAGACGAAATGCCACCGGGAACATGTATCTCGCTAATCCGAGACCATGGGGGAATAATTCTAGAGGGAGAGAGATCCTTCACAAGGAGGTGTGTGGATGAAGGAGGGAATGGGTGGCCTTTTATAGGAGGAGGGGGGTGCCCCCTCTCTCCATGGATGGCGTATGGGGGGGTGACCCCTCACCTCCCCCATTCATGTGGTGGTAACTCCTCCACATTAAAATGCCTCTTCACATTCCCTTTTAAAGTCTCCACTTTAAATGCATTAAGTTTCTCCAAATTTAATGCTCTCTCATTTAATAAAACTCTTTTATTAAATTTATTCAGAATTTTGTTAATTACTTTAATTAACAAACATTCACATATAGCCCCTTGCAATATTTCAATATCACATGCAGAACCACCTTCTGCAATTTCACCCGAAACAATTTCTGGTTTCTATTGAAACAATTCCTACGCTTTGCAATTCTTTCGTCTAAAACAAATGTGCTCCAAAATGGTGTCTGGTAACTCTTAAGTGTGCCACCCTACGGTTCGCGAATAATGCAGACAAGATCGAGACCCTTCTCTGATCAATAATCAGCAGCGGGACCTGGAGATCCGTACTAACTCCTACACATTCAATGATGACTCCTGTGATCGTGAGAACCTTTAACGCTTGTAACTAAATCCCTTTGTCTCGTGATATATTACATGTCCGAGATTCGATCATCGGTATCTCCATACCTAGTTTGATCTCGTTACCGACATGCACTCTTTTCTCGTTCCCGTGATATAACATTCTAGTGATCACATCACTTGCTTGCAAGCTATCCTAATGTGATATCACTGAGAGGGCCTAGAGTATATCTATCCATCATCTAGATTGACAAATTCCACTCTTGATCCATGAGCCTCAACATAACACCTTCGTAGCACTGAACCCATCTTTATAGTCACCCTGTTACGGTGTGACGTTTGATGTTATCAAGATACTCTTCCGGTGTTAGCAATTAACATGATCTCATGGTCTAAGGATAAAGATTACTTCGTATGATGTTATAGCAATATAAACACAATGACTTGATCGTAATGCTATACTTCGGATGAATGTTCATCACATCATTCCACCAATGGTGTGACCTTGTTATTAACAACATCCAATGTCTATGATCAGGAAACCTTGATCATCCTGTTAATCAACAAGCTAGTCTATAAGAGAGGCATGACTAGGAACCCTTTTTGTTTATTAAACACACATGTATTGATGTTTCCTATCAATACAATTATAGCATGTAAAATAAACGTCTATCATATACAAGGAATACATAATAACAACTTTATTATTGCCTCTCAGGGCATATTTCCTTCAGCTACTTCCCAGACATGCCCGTTTACCGTTGCGTGACCCGTAGCCAATGTACGCCGTCTCGAACATCGTCACTCCTGCGTAGAGCATTGCTCGCGCCCGACCAATATCGACCGCCCCTTGCCGCACCATTAAGCCTATGATGACCGCCCTGGAACACCGCGTCGACCCTACCCCCAGCCATGCCTATAGCTCGTTGTAACGCCGTCGCCGGTGGAGCCAGCCCATGCCACAATGTCCCTCTCGCCGGTGTATAAATAGAGGCCACCTCCGCCTCAATTCACCACACCATCTCACTCCGCACTCCTCACAGAACCTCCCACACCTTTACCCGGAGCAAGGCGAGCACCACATCGCCGGAATTTAGCCAGAGCCCACCGCTGCAGTGAAGGAAGGGCGTTGTTGATTGGAGCCACCTTAGTAGCCGCCATGACCACCATTCAAACCGCCATCATTGACAACATCATTCGCCCCCATCCTCGACCCTAGCTGGAGCCCTGGTGAGCCTCACACGACCCCCACCGCCACGTTAGGTTTAGCTTCTTGCCGGAGTTGTTCGACGTAGAAGATGAACCACAACTATTAGATCGTGTTATAATCGTAGGGCTCAGATCGAAACGTACCGGTTCGGGTTAGATAAGCCACTGACTAGTGGGACCCCCTGTCAGTAGACCATTGCGCCAGTGCAGTGCAGTTGGGCCAGCCCGTTTAGTTTCCCGTGCAGAGCCCAGTGATTAAAATAGGATTTTTCTAATTTAGTTAAAACTAGTTTCTGTCAGTAGATTCAAAATCCAATTCAAAGAGATTCACTAAACCAAATTGCATGATTCCAATTTTGTTAGAAAGATATTCAAATTATCTATCCAAGCACGTTGGATTCAAACCATTTGAAATTACAGATCACCTATACCAAAAATAACAAGACAGAGACTTTTCCAACTTCAAACATTTTTCAAAAATCAACCATAAATGCTTTTGAGTTGATTCCAACTCTCAAAAATCACATTTGACAAGATCTATCTGAATATGTGAAAATATTTAGGTTTACATGTAGTGATCTTGGACTAGTACTAAAAGAAGGCTATATAGGCTTTTCTAGTCACTTTACTTATATTAAATAGCAATTTTAAACTTTATAAAATATGACCAACACTTTAAATCACATTACGATGTATTAGAATATATGGTGATGACATGTGTCAACATGATTCCATATTTTAATTGGATAATATTAAATCTTAAGTATTTTCAATGAGTAGAAATTACTTTTCTAAAATAAAATAAATAAGACTAAGTCTTTATTTCATGTGATGTTTGTGATGATGCTAGATCATCTAGTGTGAACCTTAGTGTGCTAAATAGAAATAGTTAAGTATTGTTTGGTGATTGTGTACCCCGTATTCATTTATAGACACTAGTACCGACCCGGTGAAGGGAATATGCCCGAGAGGCAATAATAAAGTGGTTATTATCTTATTCCATGTTTATGATAAATGTTTATTTTGCATGCTATAATTGTATTAATTGGAAACTTTAATACATGTGTGTTTAACAAACAAAATACAAAGTTCCTAGTAATGCCTCTCATATAAACTAGCTCATTGATTAATAAGATGATCAAGGTTTCCTGATCATGGACATTGGATGTTGTTAATAACGAGGTCACAACATTGGTGGAATGATGTGATGAACATTCATCCGAAGTATAGCATTATGATCAAAGTCACTATGTTTATATTGCTATAACATCATATGAAGTAATCTTAGTCCTTAGACCATGAGATCATGTTAATTGCTAACACCGGAAGAGTATCTTGATAACATCAAACGTCACACCGTAACAGGGTGACTATAAAGGTGGGTTCGATTACTCTGAAGGTGTTATGTTGAGGCTCATGGATCAAGAGTGGGATTTGTCCATCCCGATGACGGATAGATATACTTTGGTCCCTCTCGGTGATATCACATTGAATTAGCTTGCAAGCAAGTGATGTGATCACTAGAATGTTATATCACGGGAACGAGAAAAGAGTGAATGTTGGTAACCAGATCAAACTAGGTATTTGGATGCAGATGATCGAATCTTGGACATGTAATATATTGTGAGACAAAGGGATTAAGTTACTAGCATTAAAGGTTCACACGATCACAAGAGTCATTGTTGAATGTGTGGGAGTCAGTACGGATCTCCAGGTCCCGCTGCTGATTATTGATCGGAGAGGGGTCTCGATCATGTCTGCATTATTCGTGAACCATAGGGTGACACACTTAAGGGATACCGACACCATTTAGGAGCAAATATGTTTCAGATAAATATTAAGAAAGCGCTGGAATTATTTTGATGGAAACCGGAATTGTTTCGGGTGAAATTGCAGAAAGTGATTCTGCATGTGATATTGAAATGTTGCAAGGGGTTTTATGTGAATGTTTGTTAATTAATGTAATTAACAAAATTCTGAATAAAATAAATAAAATAGTTTTATTTAATGAGAGCTTGCATTAAATTTGGTGGAAATTAATGCATGTGTGAGTGGAATTTTGAGTGGAGGCTTTTTATGGGAGTGGGAGCTCCACCCACATGAATGTGGAAGAGGTGGGGCACCACCATGGCTGCCATGCCATGGCCCTTGGGTGCCCCCCTCTTCCCTATAAAAGGCCCCCCTCTCCTCCTCACAACATACACCTCCTCGTGAAGGATCTCTCCCCTCTAGTTATTCCCCATGGTCTCGGATTAGCGACATACATGTTCCCGGTGGCTTTACCTGGAAAGGAGTTGCTGCTTCCGCTGCTTTACTGGAGCGAGGGATGGAGGTTGTCAGGGTACCGGACGTGTGTGCGATCACGGATTGATACGTCCAAAACGTATCTACTTTCCCGAACACTTTTTCTATTGTTTCTCCTCTGAACTTGTGTGATTTGGATGCAACTAATGCACACTGATGCTGTTTTCAGCAGAATTGCCTTCGTGTCTACTTTTTGCCATAGCCTGCTTTGTTTAGTGTTCATAGGAGACCATGGTCGCGCTCCAAGGAGGAGGTGGACGATCAGCTTCGCTTGCTGGGTTTCCACGAGCAGCACCAGGAGGATGTGCCCTCCTATGATTACTCCGCACATTACGGAGGGACGTACTCGAGCTCGCACCAGGATGAGGGGACCTCTTAGTCATATCAGGGTGACACTTCATCCTGGCCATCTTGGGATTGATACCCACTTAGGCCAAAAGCCTAAGCTTGGGGGGAGGTACGCCGACACCGCACTCATCTCCATATCATGTTGCGTCGGTACTTTGTATATTCATGTTTTCGTTCTCTTTTTAGTTTTCGTTTTTATTTTGCTTTTGCTTTCTAAAACACAAAAAGACCAATATTTCTGTTGTTTCTCTTTGGTTTGCTTCTTCTTTTTGCCTTGGTTTGTTTTTTCCTTCTTGCTTTGTTTGAACTATTCGAAAAACCCAAAAAGATTTTGCTTTGCTTGTTTTTCCCTTTTGGTTCTTGTTTAAAAATCGAAAACACCAAAAATATTTGTCGTTCTTCTTTGGTTTTGTGAGTTTGCTACAGGGTTCAGTAGTCCTCAGTGGAATATTGGTCTCATATTATTATTCAAGCCACACAAGTGAAGAGCAATAATGAGGATTAATGACAACTTGAGGCGTGGTAAGAGGCTGGTAATGAACTCTATTTGTTTTCATTTTTGTACATATACTCATCACTGTGAGCATGCTTAGTCTGTTCATGTAGGGTGTATGTTATCTTTGGATGCTTAGTAGTTCTTGCTTTCTTATGATTAGCTCCAGCTCGCTAATAGTTTGTAGCATGTCTTATGAATGTTTGCTTGCATTGCTCTATTCATAAATTGGTATGACACCGCGGTATCATCCTCTGAATGTTTCATTTGAATTGACTTGGCACATGCTCACGCATGCACATGACTGTAATAATCAGTTGAGCCTCGATGAATTATTTTGCCTTGAGGATCTTGAATCACTTTCATGCCAGGAGTAGTCCTGTTTTGTTGCAAGCATGATAATGACAGCTATTGCTCTCTCGTTTGTTGCTCCCTTACTATTGCTAGCCTTCACTTCCACTGAGTGTTTTACTCAAGTTTCCAACTCCCTAAACCAAATATTTCCAAAGTGTCCACCATACCTACCTATTAGCATCATTTTCTACTTCCGTGCATATTCAATATGCTTTGTTTTCTTCCGAATAAAATGTTTGCTTGTTATGAGAAAATTAGTTAGTAAAACTCTCATGAACTTGATGGCACACTTTATTTCCTGCACTTAATAAACCTGAGCCATTGTGAACTCTCCATGAAAGTTATATGCGTGCTAATTATAGGCTGGGGATTAGCAGAATTGTGCTGTCACGGGGAACGCTTTCAACACTTGTAAATATATACCCAGTTGATACCTTGCTCTTTTGTTTGCGGACGTCGTCGGTGTGAAATAAAAGGGGAGCTTGTAAGTCCATGGAGTTATGTATGTGTGTTAGAGAAACGCTGGTCATTGGTCTAATCCATGCTGACATGGTGGAAACCTGCAGCATAACCATAATGATATCTATGAAGCATTCTTCTTATAAAAAAAGAGAGAGATAGCTATTGAGAAAAAGAAAAAAAAAGGAAGAGTTTTATGAAAAAGAGAGAAAAAAGCACCATTTTCCCATGGTAAATAAGAAGATTGCTGAGATACTCATTGTCTGCTTGACTTGTCATTTTGATATGGGGATTCTTCCGTATCATCGGGCAAGGGGTACCCCGTTGGCAGTTCTCAATGATACGCACATACTTACGGTGACAAGAACTTACCGGTAACTAAAGTTGAGTAGCATGAGGAGCGGCCCTCGTACTCAAGGGACTTGGGATTTTCAGTTTATAGTCTGTCAAGCATATAACTCAGATTGGACCTCACTTTCACCTTAACCACATTAAAGATGCTTATGATAGGGGCAATGAGAGCTCAAAGCTAATGATTACCATACTTTCAGCATTTGGAAGCCTTTCAAATTATTCAAAACCTTTTCTTCTACTTGTTGAGTCTCCACATATTCTTTGAGCACCTTCTTGAGAGCATAGTTGTCATTCTTTGTGTTTGTTCCATTACTTGACTATTTGTGTTATGACTTTGATGCTTCTATCCTTGATATCTTTACTTCTAAGTCATCACTTGAACTTCAGAGGTGCCTTGACATTCATAATCAAAGGCAAGTGAGATACCACTCTATCATACCTTTCTATGAGCATTGTAATGTTGCTTACGTTTATACTTCATGCTGCTTATTATTTTTGAGTTGGAATCTCTTCATAGCTTGCAATGACTATTAAGTAGACTCAGTTGCATACTCTTTATTATGAACTGTCTAAGTAGTTGATCACATTGCTGAGAATATTTACATCTTATGAAGCAAATGTGTTCGTGAAAGTTCTTTTACCGCACTCAGTTTTCAACTGAATTGCTTGAGGACAAGCAATAAGCTCAGCTTGGGGGAGTTGATACGTCCAAAACGTATCTACTTTCCCGAAAACTTTTACTATTGTTTCTCCTCTAAACTTGTGTGATTTGGATGCAACTAATGCGGACTGACGCTGTTTTCAGCAGAATTGCCTTGGTGTCTACTTTTTCTGCAGAAAACCAACTATCAGGAAAAATCCCGGAAAATATGCCAAAAATCCTATTTCATCCGAAGACTCCAGGAGCCAGAGTACGAGACGAAGAAGAGCCAGGGGGTGGCCACACCACCTGGTGGTGCGGGCCAAGCCAGGCCGCACCAGGGGGTGGTGTGGGCCCCCCAAGCACCCCCTCGGCCTCTCTCTTCGCCTATAAGGAGCCTTCTGACCTAAAAACTTTGGAGGGGTTCGACTTTTTTCCAGAAGGAGTTCCGCTCCGCCGCCACCGCCAGATTCCACGAAACAGCACCAGCAACTCCGTTCTGGCACCCTGCCGGGACGGGGAATTGGAGGAGATCATCGCCATCATCATCACCATCGCTTCTCCATCGACCATCCATGTTTCCCCCATCTATGAGTGAGTAATCCCCTGCTGTAGGCTATGGGGATGGTAGGGATTGGATGAGATCGTTCATGTAATGGCATCAGATTGTTAGGGCATGGTGCCTAGTATCTTTTATTAGTGCTTTATGACTTTGTTGCGACTTGTTGTGCTTAATGCTTGTCATTAGGGCCCGAATGCCATGATTTCAGATCTGAACATGTTATTGATTCATTATGATAGTATTGTTTTTGGTCTTATCTTCAAGTTGTATACACACGTTGTTGTCCGGAACCAATGGCCCCGGCGATGTAAATCGGGATAACCGGAGGGAATGGCTTTGATGTGAGGATCACATGTGTTCACGGAGTGTTGATGCTTTGCTCCGGTGCTCTATTAAAAGGAGCCCCTTAATTGCCAGTAGTTCCCTTAAGGCCCCGCTGCAAACGGGCTGGCAGGACAAAAGATGTTGTGCAAGTTCTCATTGCGAGCACGTATGACTATATATGGAACACATGCCTAGGATTATCTAGTACTTGGATGCTTTATCTTATTTATCTGCAATTGCCCTATGTTCTAATTACTATGTGAATTGTTTTGTCCATGCAACGCCCGTCCATCCATCCCTATACCTACCGCACTTGAATCCCACTGTTTACTGCAATTGTTACTACTGTCTTTGCTTTACTACTGTTGTTACTTTGCTATTCCTACTACAAATCTGTTGCTACTGATAATCTACTGTGAGCAAGATTTTTCCAGGTGCAGCTGAATTGACAACTCAGTTGTTAAGGCTTATAAATATTCTTTGTCTCCCCTTGTGTCGAATCAATAAATTGGGTTTCACTTCCCTCGAAAATACTGCGATACACCCCCTATACTTGTGGGTCATCAAGACTATTTTCTGGCACTGTTGCCGGGGAGAATACCTTTATTTATCAAGTTCACTTGGATTCTCTATTGTTTGCTGCTATCCATCCATCATGGGTAAGTCTCGTGATGGCAAGGTTCCTATTTTACCATCCACTACAAGAAGAGGTACGGTTCTAAACACCTCTGTTGCTCTTGATTCACCGTTTGTTATGAGTAAGTTCCTTACACCACCACATACACATGCTACACACACTGCTACTACTGCTGAATCTGAAACTTCTGATTCTTATGATGCTGCTTCTACTATGCTTGATAAGAGTGGTTCATTAGGTCCTTTCCTAGATGCTACGATTGCTAGAACTATAGCTGGAAATACCGAAACTCCTAATGAATACACTACCACACCTGTTAGCTCACCTGAGTCTAGTGAGAGTTATGATATTGAAGATGGTTATGTTGAGATGACCGATGAATTTATTAAAGAATGTAAAAACACCCATGATAAGAGCGCTGCTAAGAGTCTCCTTGAGAGACGTACTATTAGACCCAAATTGTCTCATGTTGCTAAGTTTGTTGCTTCTCCCATAAACATTATAGATGAAGATTATGATTTATCTCTCGATCTATCTTACATAGCTATTGTCGAGAAAGAACCTTTTTGTGGGGCTAAGAATGAAAGTGCAGTAGCACATATGAATGAACTTTCTACCATGAGTGGCTTGTTTTCTGATGATGTTAAGATGCGTACTTACTTTGTTGCTAAGATTTTCCCCTTTTCACTAAAAGGAGAAGCTAAAACTTGGTTTAGTAATTTACCTCCTGGATCTATTGATAGCCATGAGTGCTTGATTAGTACTTTCCTGCAGAAATATTTTCCTCCTAGTGCTAGACATGCTATTTTGCAGGAACTTTTTGATTTTAAACAGGGAGAAAAAGAGGTATTGCCCGAATCTTGGGCAAGGTTTTGTGCTTTGATTCATGCACAAGCTGGAAGTCCATTACCTAAGAATGAGGTTCTTGATATATTTTATAATGGACTAACCAAAGAATCTAGGACATACCTAGATAGTTGTGATGATTGTGTTTTCAGGAATAGGACTCCTAAGGAAGCTGAGGAATTAATGGCTAAAATAAGTAAGAACTATGAAGATTGGACTCCTCCTAAACAAGCTATACCTGAAGTAATTGTACCTGAACCATCTATTCCGGTGCCTATTCCAACATCAAAGAAGAGGGGAGTTATTGAATTAAATGATGAAGTGATGAAGGAAGCTAAGAAATGTCTTAAGGAGAAGGGAATTAAAGCTGCAGATGTCAAGAATTTACCTCCTATAGAAGAATTATGTAAGCCTATTCCCTACTCATCCACTATTGAGGTACACTCTCTCCAACACTTTGATGAAGGTGATATCCCTTACTCTAAACCTCCTGATCAATGCTTAGAGGAATTCGATATCTATATTGTTAAGCAAGATAACTTTAATAAAAGGGTGCAAAATCATCTAATGGAAAACACTAGAGCTATTGTTGAGTTGAAAGATATTGTGGAAAGAACCTCTAATGGTGTTAAAATGATTGTTAAACACTTTCAAATGGTTCAAACTCAAATAGATCAACTCGTTAAAGTGCAAAACGACTTGCTAGTTAATGCTGCTAAAGAAAAACATGCTTATGAAATTAGAACTAGAAGTGGTGCTGCTACCCAGGATCCTCTATATCCTGAGGGGCATCCCAAAAGAATTGAGCAGGATTCTCAACAAGCTGAAAATAGTGGTTCTACTCGTAAGAAAAGGAAAAAAGAAACATAAAACTGTTGTAGAACCCTCTGAACTTGCTATAGATCCTAACAGTATATCTATCTCTGATGCTGAAACTGAAAGTGGTAATGAAGAAAATGAAGTTCCTAATGAAGAAAAAGTTGAAGAAGAACCTGAAAACCACACTAAGAATACTAAATACACCAAAGAAGATTGTATTGCTAAGAAACATGGTAGTGAAAGAGAACCTTGGGTCCAAAAACCTATGCCTTTCCCTGATAAGAAACACAAGTCAAAGGAGGATGAACATTATAATAAGTTTTGTGAGTGGATGAAACCTTTATTCTTGCAAATTCCTTTGACTGATGCTATTAAATTGCCTCCTTACTCAAAGTATATGAAGGATATTGTCTTGAATAAAAGGAAGATCCCTAATGAAGAAATTTCTACTTTGCTTGCCAATTATTCCTTCAATGATAAGGTTCCTAAGAAACTTCGAGACCCAGGGATTCCAACTATCCCTTGCTCTATTAAGAACAGATATGTTAGAACTGCTTTGTGTGATTTGGGAGCTGGAGTTAGTGTTATGCCTTTCTCTCTCTATAAGAGGCTTCAACTTGAAAAATTAATTCCAACTGATATATCTTTGCAAATGGCTGATAAATCTACCACTATTCATGTGGGTATATGTGAGGATGTACCTGTTCAGGTGGCTCACAATTGCTTGATATTAACTGATTTTGTTATGCTTGAAATGCCTGAAGATGATAATATGTCTATTATTCTTGGGAGACCTTTTCTTAATACTACAGGAGCTGTTATTAATTGTAATCAAGGAAAGGTGACCTTCAATGTTAATGACAAGGAACATACTGTCTATTTCCCCAAGAAGATTGAAAGGACTTATGGTTTGAATTCAATTGAACATGTTGAAGGCATTCAAGTTGGAGAAATATATTGTCCCATACCAAGAGAAAAATTTGAAACTATTATGATTGGGACCATTGCTATCAAGGTTGAGGTAACATAATATTTAGTGGAATACAAAGTTTTGTCTCATATGCAATTGTTTTGGTAGCAAGACTTGATCAACCTTGTTAACAAAAGGATTCCATTGAACAAAACAATGTTTCCATTATGATTATCTACATTTATTTCTACCCTTTGCATTTTAATTTTTGCTTTCGTTTAGTTTTCTTTTTTTTGTTAGTTGCTTGCATGTTAGAGTGTCTTAGAACTTCTGTAGTTCTAGCCTTTTTTTGTCCTTGCATCATGTTTCCAAAAGAAAAAAAATCTGTCTGTCAGAAAAATCATTCTTCTATTTCTGAAAAATGCCCAAAAATAAAGTGTCTCGAGAAATTCTAGAAAATTTATATTATATTTTTACATGAAAAAAGGGGCAGAGGAGTACCTAGGAGGTACCAGGGGACCCACCAGGTAGGCACACCACATGGTGGCGCGGCTAGCCCTGGGTGGCGCCATGCCCTGGTGTGGGTCACCCCTGGCCCCCCACTAACTCTCTCACCTGCCACTTTCTTCTCTCTCCCGAGTAAGCTTCAGTTCATTGCTCAAAATCGCGTTCTTGCTGTGCTTGCTCTCGATTTTTTTCGATCTCCTTGCTCAGCCCATCTTTCTTGCTGAAATTTGGAGCATTTGTTCCCTGGTATGTGACTCCTCCCCTTGTCCAAGTAGATTTGTGTTTAGTGGATTATATATTGAGTATTTTGCTGCTGTAGGTGACTGGTTATGAGAGCTTGTAAGATTGTTTGATGCTTAGAGATATAGTTTTGATGCATGTTTAGGCCTCTTGCAAGTCCCTATGAGTAGAATCCTTCATTATATTTACTTTGCAATCACTTGTTTAATAGGTGTTTAAATTTCAGAATACCAAGCATGAACAACCATACTTTTGGAGAGATATTTGAGAGTGATGCACCTAGGAGGTCGAGGCCCTCAAGAACAGCCTCTCAAGCTAGGCCATCATACAACGAAGATCTCATTGCAACTCATATTGGTAGTGAAAGGGATGATGGGATGCTCACCCATCCTCTTTTCCTTGTTTTACTTTCTTACAAGCTGCACGTATTCTTGATGATTTCTTGCTACTGATTGAGAGGGTTGGCTTGACCTCATATATGCAAGATGAGAGTGCGCAATACGCTATGCTCACCAAAACTTTTGTTGGGAGCTTCACGTTTACTAACACATCCTATCAGTCGACTGTCTCTTTTAAAATCTATAATCTGCCCTTCACCATGCCTTTGGAGAGATTTTGCAGTATTGTAGGTGTACGCATGACAGGGACCGTGAAGAAAATTCAAGGGCGACCCGCTGATTTGTTGGAGCTTTACCGAGGGGTGACCAATGATGATGACCGCGTGGCGTAGCGCAGAAAGATAAGAAATATCCAACTCCCTGCTCTTAGATACTTTGCATATTATCTTGCTACTAGTGTACTTGGTAGGGAGAACACAAGTAATATCTCCAACTATCATTTAGCATTCCTTACTACTGCGCTTAACAATGATACTCGGTACAATCTTGGCTCGCTTATTGCTCGCCGCCTAGTTGCTAGGGGGCCTATCTATGGGGGCATCATTGCCTTGCGTATAGTCAATGCATTAGGTCTTTCAGTGGATATCTATGATGCTATGCTGGCACCACAGAGGCCTGACCTTGTTGCTATGAAAACTCATCACTTTGTCACTACTACTTCTGATTTGAATAGTCTAGTATATAGGATGCTTTTCACTGACGGGGATGAAAGGGAGATCCTTTTGCCACATCCTACTTTGTTTAGTGTTCACAGGAGACCGTGGTCGCGCTCCAAGGAGGAGGTGGACGAGTAGCTTCGCTTGCTGGGTTTCCACGAGCAGCACCAGGAGGATGTGCCCTCCTATGATTACTCCGCACATTACACAGGGACGTACTCGAGCTCGCACCAGGATGAGGGGACCTCTTCGTCGTACCAGGGTGACACTTCATCCTGGCCAACTTGGGATTGATACCCACTTAGGCCAAAAGCCTAAGCTTGGGGGGAGGTACGCCGACACCGCACTCATCTCCATATCATGTTGCGTCGCTACTTTGTATATTCATGTTTTCGTTCTCTTTTTAGTTCTCGTTTTTCTTTTGCTTTTGCTTTCTAAAACACAAAAAGACCAAAAATATTTCTGTTGTTTCTCTTTGGTTTGATTCTTCTTTTTGCCTCGGTTTGTTTTTCCCTTTTTTCTTTATTTGAACTATTCGAAAAACCCAAAAAGATTTTGCTTTGCTTGTTTTTCCCTTCTGGTTCTTGTTTAAAAATCGAAAACACCAAAAATATTTGTCGTTCTTCTTTGGTTTTGTGAGTTTGCTACAGGGTTCAGCAGTCCTCAGTGGAATATTGGTCTCATATTATTATTCAAGCCACACAAGTGAAGAGCAATAATGAGGATTAATGACAACTTGAGGCATGGTAAGAGGCTGCTAATGAACTCTATTTGTTTTCATTTTTGTACATATACTCATCACTATGAGCATGCTTAGTCTGTTCATGTAGGGTGTATGTTATCTTTGGATGCTTAGTAGTTCTTGCTTTCTTATGATTAGCTCCAGCTCGCTAATAGTTTGTAGCATGTCTTATGAATGTTTGCTTGCATTGCTCTATTCATAAATTGGTATGACACCGCGGTATCCTCCTCTGAATGTTTCATTTGAATTGACTTGGCACATGCTCACGCATGCACATGACTGTAATAATCAGCTGAGCCTCGATGAATTATTTTGCCTTGAGGATCTTGAATCACTTTCATTCCATGAGTAGTCCTGTTTTGTTGCAAGCATGATAATGACAGCTATTGCTCTCTCATTTGTTGCTCCCTTACTATTGCTAGCCTTCACTTCCACTGAGTGTTTTACTCAAGTTTCCAACTCCCTAAACCAAATATTTCCAAAGTGTCCACCATACCTACCTATTAGCATCATTTGCTACTTCCGTGCATATTCAATATGCTTTGTTTTCTTCCGAATAAAATGTTTGCTTGTTATGAGAAAATTAGTTAATAAAGCTCTCACGAACTTGATGGCACACTTTATTTCCTGCACTTAATAAACCTGAACCATTGTGAACTCTCCATGAAAGTTATGTGCTTGCTAATTATCGGCTGGGGATTAGCAGAACCGTGCTGTCATGGGGAACGATTTCAACACTTGTAAATATATACCCAGTTGATACCTTGCTCTTTTGTTTGCGGATGTCGTCGGTGTGAAATAAAAGGGGAGCTTGTAAGTCCATGGAGTTATGTATGTGTGTTAGAGAAACACCTGGGCCGCTGGTCTAATCCATGCTGACATGGTGGAAACCTACAGCGTAACCATAATGATATCTATGAAGCATTCTTCTTTAAAAAAGAGAGAGATAGCTATTGAGAAAAAGAAAAAAAAGGAAGAGTTTTATGAAAAGAGGAAAGAGAGAAAAAAGCACCATTTTCCCATGGTAAATAAGAAGATTGCTGAGATACTCATTGTCTGCTTGACTTGTCATTTTGATATGGGGATTCTTCCGTATCATCGGGCAAGGGGTACCCCGTTGGCGGTTCTCAATGATACCCACATACTTATGATGACAAGAACTTACCGGTAACTAAAGTTGAGTAGCATGAGGAGCGGCCCTCGTACTCAAGGGACTTGGGATTTTCAGTTTATAGTCTGTCAAGCATATAACTCAGATTGGACCTCACTTTCACCTTAACCACATTAAAGATGCTTATGATAGGGGCAATGAGAGCTCAAAGCTAATGAGTACCATACTTTCAGCATTTGGAAGCCTTTCAAATTATTCAAAACCTTTTCTTCTACTTGTTGAGTCTCCATATATTCTTTGAGCACCTTCTTGAGAGCATAGTTGTCATTCTTTGTGTTTGTTCCATTACTTGATTATTTGTGTTATGACTTTGATGCTTCTATCCTTGATATCTTTACTTCTAAGTCATCACTTGAACTTCAGAGGTGCCTTGACATTCATAATCAAAGGCAAGCGAGATACCACTCTATCATACCTTTCTATGAGCATTGTAATGTTGCTTACGTTTATACTTCATGCTGCTTATTATTTTTGAGTTGGAATCTCTTCATAGCTTGCAATGACTATTAAGTATACTCAGTTGCATACTCTTTATTATGAACTGTCTAAGTAGTTGATCACATTGCTGAGAATATTTACATCTTATGAAGCAAATGTGTTCGTGAAAGTTCTTTTATCGCACTCAGTTTTCAACTGAATTGCTTGAGGACAAGCAATAAGCTAAGCTTGGGGGGAGTTGATACGTCCAAAACGTATCTACTTTCCCGAACACTTTTGCTATTGTTTCTCCTCTAAACTTGTGTGATTTGGATGCAACTAATGCGAACTGACGTTGTTTTTAGCAGAATTGCCTTGGTGTCTACTTTTTGTGCAGAAAACCAACTATCAGGAAAAATCCCGGAAAATATGCCAAAAATCCTATTTCACCCGAAGACTCCAGGAGCCAGAGTACGAGACGGAGAAGAGCCAAGGGTGGCCACACCATCTGGTGGCGCAGGCCAGGCCAGGTCGCGCCAGGGGGTGGTGTGGGCCTCCTAGGCACCCCCTCGACCTCTCTCTTCGCCTATAAGGAGCCTTCTGACCTAAAAACATCGGAGGGGTTCGACGTTTTTCCAGAAGGAGTTCCGCTCCGCCGCCACCAGAATCCAGCTAAACAGCACCGAAACACCGTTCGGCACCTGCGGGGCGGGGTTGAGGAGATCATCGCCATCATCATCACCATCGCTTCTCCATCGACCATCCATGTTTCCCCATCTATGGTGAGTAATCCCCGCTGTAGGCTATGGGGATGGTAGGGATTGGATGAGATCGTTCATGTAATGGCATCAGATTGTTAGGGCATGGTGCCTAGTATCTTTTATTAGTGCTTTATGACTTTGTTGCGACTTGTTGTGCTTAATGCTTGTCAATAGGGCCCGAGTGCCATGATTTCAGATCTGAACATGTTATTGATTCATTATGATAGTATTGTTTTTGGTCTTATCTTCAAGTTGTATACACACGTTGTTGTCCGGAACCAATGGCCCCGGCGATGTAAATCGATAACCGGAGGGAATGGCTTTGATATGAGGATCACATGTGTTCGGAGTGTTAATGCTTTGCTCCGGTGGTCTATTAAAAGGCACCTTAATTGCCGATAGTTCCTTGAGGCCCTGCTGCAAATTTGGCAGGACAAAAGATGTTGTGCAAGTTCTCATTGCGAGCACGTATGACTATATATGGAACACATGCCTAGGATTATCTAGTACTTGGATGCTTTATCTTATTTATCTGCAGTTGCCCTATGTTCTGGTTGCTATGTGAATTGTCTTGTCCATGCAACGCCCGTCCATCCATCCCTATGCCTACCGCACTCCAATCCTACTATTTACTGCAATTGTTACTACTGTCTTTGCTTTACTACTGCTGTTACTTTGCTATTCCTACTACAAAACTGTTGCTACGGATAAACTACTGTGAGCAAGATTGTTTCTAGGTGCAGCTGAATTGACAACTCAGTTGTTAAGGATTATAAATATTCTTTGTCTCCCCTTGTGTCGAATCAATAAATTGGGTTTCACTTCCCTCGAAAATACTGCGATACACCCCCTATACTTGTGGGTCATCACGGATGCAACGCTCCTGGACTTGGTGGTGCTGGACTTGCTGGAGCTAGAGCTGATGGATCTGCTGGAGCCGGACCTGCTGGACTTCATCACGATCTTGAAATCGGCAAGTGTACGACTACATCATCCACGAGTTCCAACTCGTTAACAAAGCTTTGATGTCTTCGAGGGTAAGTTCTCTATGGATGTATATCCACCCGTTGCTTGTATCTAGTAGATAGATCTTGGCGTATAGTTCCCATTGTAGGATTTTTTTGTTTTCTATGCTGCGAACCCAACACCCGGGATACGAGGAGGAGTACTACAAAGAAGAAGAAGAAAACTTCAACCATTGCACTACCCAAGGCAAGCTATAACTATGCAAGTTAACACTTGCAAAATTCATAACCTATGCAAGATGCATTAGGCATGCTTTGGCTATGTAACCTTGAATATACCAATCCCAAGTTTTACTTGCAAGCTTTATTCTTTTAGTTTCACCAAAGCTCTTTACCTTAGCTAGTGATTTGTGAGTATTGGAAAAATAGGATAGATACCATAAAGAGTATAAAACTAGGCCTAGATAGTTATACCTAGATGTCATCAAAAGGCATAAACTAGAGTTGGATAGTTACACTTGATTAGCACCCCTCATTATTAAATACCCTCAACTTTAGTGGCTAGTGCTAAGCATAAAAGTTGATCACTTTAGATGGGAATACTTGGTGAAAATGATTATGAAAACCTTGGAATGATGATTCATTCTATTTAAATGGTTTGACATGTCTTGAGAAACACAATGATTGATGATGGAAATGTTGAGGCATGAGCCTTGGCCCTTTACAAAAACTGATGGTTGGGTTCGGATGCGATACCATTCCAATTTTACCGTACAACCACAATACCTGAATTGGGTAGGGCTTAGCTGGAAGTTTATATGCCTTAGTATGGGTTCCCTTGCGGAAGAGGTTGAGATGAGACTACCTCATGATGAATGTCCACCTATGCAGTGCCCAGGATGGCAGATGGCCATGGCTGGGAGGCCAAGCTCATAGGGGAGGTGCCTATACTAGAGTGTGTAATTGAAATGTTATGATTGATTATCCACATACTAAGTATGATGATTCAGGGTTATCCCTCACGAATGTATCGAATTTTGTGGTGAAAGTGTACCACCTCTGCAGAGTGTCAAACTATTCGAATAGCCGCGTCCGCGGTCATGTAAAGTTGGAGTGGCCATACTGTTCTGTCGTCAGGTGTTTTCAAAAATGACTTATGAATTGAACTATGACTTTGACTTGACCACAACAGGATTGTGGACATGAAAACTAGGTTCCCACTTAAAGTGATGTAGAACATTAACTTAGTTTTCTTTACTTCTAAACTTAGTTTGAGATAAACCTGGCCTTTTGCAAATAAACCTAGAGCTTAAGATTCCCACTAGAACTACCTTACTTGTTAGTGATAGTTTGCGAGTACTTAAAGAGTACTCATGGCTTTGTCCCTGGCTATTCCCGTGTCCAGACTATGAGGAGGACTACCAGGAAGATGGACAGCAGGAGGTCTACGACAACTAGGATCATCTCCCAGCGTCAGCATTGCCTGTGACCTTGAAGATGGAGCCCCTACTACGTTTATTTTCTGATGCTTGATTTGTATTAAGACTGGATCATGACATCCTTTATTTGTAAGACCTTAATTATGGTTTGTAATGGATGATGTACTATGGTACCAATTCTGTTATGTCTCGCAAAAATGGTAATTTTGGGATTGCGATGTATGGCATAACTGGCATCTGGGATTGAAAATCCAGGTGTTGACATCGATCTTCTACATCCTATATTGTACTTTTGTTTTCAATTTTTCCCTCATTTAAGGTATCGACTCATGCCTCATGAAAATGATGACCTTGTCCATAAGCCACCATCTTGCTCGGGTACGAGCAAGAGTCTAGCTTGGGGAAGTTGATGAGTCCAAAATTGAAGCATATTTAAGTATATAAATTATTCATACTATCACTCATTACATGCTACATCTATCTACAACTATGCCTATTATGTATGAATACTAGTTCTAATTCATTTCCACATGGGCTTTGCACATTAGTAGTTTCATTAAGATTTTATTACCTTTTTCTTGTATTTGATTTGTGTCTAGGTTAGAGTGAACAATCATGGATAAAAGGAGCCAATAGGATTCAATATGGAGGAGTTGCAGGCACCAGACTTGGCTATTTGAGGGGAGGAAAAGTGGATTTTCCATCAACTACAAATGAATATCCAAGGCCATGGTGTTATAGCCCTTGTCCATACGAATCCAACGAGCCAATGAACACCTCAATCGAAGTCCATATGAAGAAATGGCGACCAAAACACTATAGAGTCAGAGGGCGTGACGACCACTGGTACGGGCAGAGCTCGCCCGTACCGTATGGCCATATCGCCCTCCGACGGCTTCGTTTCATCAAAGGGAACAACATTTGTGAAGGCCCAATGGGCATATTCGGCCCCTAGCTCTGTCGGTTCACAAAACCAACCTCCAGATGCCTATTTAAAGAGAGGGAAAACCCTAGAACAAGGAGGAGAATCCATCCACGCCTTAGGGGTGGAGCCATGCCGCTCTGCCGCCTCCATAGCCGCCGCACACAAGATCCACATCTCCACACTACCAAGCAAGAGGAGTATAAGGAGGTGCCCCCACCTTCACCGCATGCACCGTTCATCATCATCATCTCCAACGGCGTCTCCATATCTCTCTCCCTTGTCTTAGATCTTGTAATTGTAAGATTAAATATGGTTGTGACTTCATTAATATATTCATCTTTGTTTTGTTGTTCATCCATGTGTGGGTGATTGATTAGGTTCTAGGTTGTGGTTTGATCTAGTGCGCCAAGTTAGAATGTGTTTGTGATCCAAGTATTCAATTACATGAGTCACAAAGATGAGTTCACGGGATCCCTTGGTCCGGAAGTGTACGTTTGCCTTGTGATGGCTTAGTACTGATGTAGAGATCGTTGGGGAACCCCAAGAGGAAGGTATGATGAGCACAGCAGCAAGTTTCCCTCGGTTATGAAACCAAGGTTTAATCGAACCAGTAGGAGCAAGGAAACACCCCAAAGGTGTTGCTAGCTGAGCCTTGGTAGGGCGCACTACCGGTGCTAGTAGCAACGTGGAGACCTGCACAACACAACCACAGAACTCTGTCCCCAACTTGCGATGAGGTTGTCAATCTCACCGTGTTTTGCTCAAAACAAAGGATTAAACGTATCGAATGGAAGGAAGTAATAGTTTGTAGAAAGTAAACACAAAGCAGTAAACAGTTTATAGATTGTATGTACAGAAAAGGACTGGGATCCATAGTTCACTAGAGGTGGCTCTCCTTAAGATAGATAACATGCTAGGTGAACAAATTACAGCGGGGGCAATTGACAAACATCGAGAAAGCAATACATGCATATACTAATCATCTTGACTCCTTTGAAACTTTATTGGGCATTACAACATTATACATAGACCGCCATCCAACTGCATCTATGACTAATAATCCACCTTCAGGTTATCATCCGAACCCCCTCCAGTATTAAGTTGCAAGCAACAGATTATTGCTTTACGAATTGCGTGTAAAGTAAACAATACGATTGTTCTATGAACAAAGGATTCTTGTTTTCTCCCTAGTAGCAACAGCACATCTAGTACCTTAGAGATTTCTGTCACTTCCCCATATTACCAGAGGCATGAACCCACTATCGAGCATAAATACTAATTCTTGGAGTTGCTAGCATATACTTGGCCAAGATAGCTACTAACAACGAAAAGCATGCAAGATCACAAATAACAAAGACATGATAGAATCAATAATCAATCTGAAATAGCATCTCAATATCCATCGTATCCCCGCAAACACAACATGCAGAATTACAAATAGATGATCTTGATCATGAACAGAGCTCACAAGATCTAGACATGAAAGCACAAAGGAGGAGAACCAGCCATCTAGCTACTACATGGATCCGTAGTCCAAGGATGAACTACTCACGCATCACACCGGAGGCTTGCATGGTGATGAAGAAGGCCTCCAGGGTGAATTCCCCTCTCCGGCAGGGTGCCGGGAAGAGCTTCAGATCCCTCCCGATCTAGGGATGGAGATGACGGCGGCTACAGACTCTTTCGTGGATTTTTGATCAAGTCCTTAGGGTTTTCATCTCGAGGGCATCTTATAGGCGGAAGGAGAGGCCGAGGGGGTGCTGGGGTCGGCCAGACCACCCCCTGGCGCGGGCTAGGCCTGGCCACGCGGCCAGGTGGTGTGGCCGGCCCCAGCCCTTCTCCGTCTCGTATTCTGGCATCTGATGACTTCCGGAAAAATAGGCACTTTGGCTTTTGTCCCGTCCAATTCCGAGAATATTCATTTTCTGACTTTCCTGGAACCAAAAACAATATAAAACATGCAGCTGGCACTGTGGCTCTTGTTAATAGGTTAGTCCAAGAAATCATATGAAAAGCACTCCAAAGTATGGACAAAACACAAGAAAGTGGATAAAACCAAGCATGGAACATCAAAAATTATAGATACATTTGCAATGTATCAACATCCCCAAGCTTAACTCCTGCTCGTCCTCGAGTAGGTAAGTGATAAAAAGAAAGAATAATTTTTGAGGTGGCATCCACCATCAAAGACTTGATCAAAGTATTTGTAAAATATTCAAAGCTGGGATCATAGTACTTCAATCATAACATGAAAGACAAGGTTCTAGCAATAAGACAAAGAAACTATGATGCAACATGAAAAGGCACAAACAAAAGATTCATGAATAACAATGCTTTGCAAGACGTTTGTTTGTTTCACATAAAGAAAACATAGAATAATAGTATTCAGCTTGTCCCTCATAGAGTAGCAGATATAAATGCATAGGACACCTTCAAAGTTCATAAGAGTGACTAGATACAAATAGTTTAAAACAAGCAATATCAAGTTATGCATCAATCAACTAGTCTTGGGAGAATGCACATAGAACTAAGAATGGCCACTATGCTCTCAAAGTAGGTGCATAAAGGTAGAAGGTGGAGACTCAATATAATGGTGGAAGAAAGGCCTTCATAAAAGGAAGTAGGGATTCAAGTCTCATAAAGAGATTCCAAAAATTATGGTACTTATAGCTTTCAGCTCTCATTGCCCCTATCATAAGCATCTTGAAGGTGATTAAGGTTAAAGTGACACAACTAAGAGGATATGCTTGACAAGTTATAAACCAAAATATCATGCCCCTTACTTACGAAGACCGAACCTCATGCTACTCAACTTTAGTCAGGAGTAAGCTCTTGTCATTGTAAGTACATGTGTATCATAAAGAACCGCCAACAGCGTACCCCTTGCACATGATACAGGAGCTATCCCATAATCAAAATGACAAGGCAAGCAAACAATGAGCATCTCAGCGATCTTTTTATTTTCTATTTGCATAGGTTTTTATTGAGGATGCTTCATAGAGTGCTCATTATGGTGATGTTGCAAGTTTCCACCATGATTAGGCATGGCTTAGGCTAGCGGCCCAAGCGTTTCTCTAACACACATACAAACTCCATGATCTTACAAGTTCCACTTTTATTTCACAATCACGGATCCGTAAGCAAAAGAACATGATATCAACGGGGTACAAAGTACAAGTGCAATGTTGAAAGCGTTCCCCATGATACATGGTTATGCTAATTTCAACTTATAAAGCGCAAGCATATACGCAACAAAGAAGGACCCAATGGTTCAAGTTTATTAGATGCAAAAAGTAAAGTGTGCCATCAAGTTCGTGAGAGCTTTAATCACTAGTTTTCTCATAACAAGTTTAATTTGGAAGGTAAACAAAAGCATGAATATACTTGGAATAGCATAAGCTAGTAGGTAGGTATGGTGCACTCTTTGGAATAACTTGGTTTAGGGAGTTGGATGCATGAGTGGAACTCATACTTGGTTGTGGAGGCTAGCAAAAGACTGGGAGCGACAAACTAAGAGAGAAATAATGGCCATAATCATGCAGAGCAACAAAACATCATTGATCAAAGCATAAAGTGATACTACAAGTTGAAAACTAAAGGATCATAAAAGCTATGGTGACTTGAGATAGTCATAACATGGTGTGAGCATGTGCCAAGTCAACCCAAATAAAGCATCAAAGGAGAATACCACTATACTATGCTTTAATATGCTAAAACAACGCATGATTCATCCAAGGCACATTAAGCAATCTCAATTGTTTATAACAAGTCATGCTACATCAAATAATACTAAGCATAAAGCCAAAACAATATCAAGCATGGCATGACAGAGCATAGGCCACAGTCAAAAACGAGCTCTTTTTACCACATAAGAATGAACTTTCCTACACTTTTCCAATCCAAACCAAACTATTTGCAAACCAATGTATGAAAGAGGGGGTCCAACCAATTTATTCAGAAAACTAAACAAACCAAGAAAACGAAAAACCAAAAAGAAAAATAAAAAGAAGACGCTCCAAGAACAACACAACTGTGCATGAAACAATAAAAATGAAGCGTTTGAAAGAAACCTGGGATTTTTATTGATGTAGAAGGGGATGCCTTGGGCATCCCCAAGCTTTGACGCTTGTACTTCTTGGATATTTCTTGGGGTGACACGCGTGGCATACACAAGCTTGAGCTTTAGTCCATCCTTCATCTCATGAATCATTCCTTCCATACACCTGAATTTTTTCCTTCGTACAAAACTTCACACAATCTTTATTAGCAACATTAGTGCACTCAAGATAATAGGTCTTAAGGTTCAATTCTAACACCAAATAAACTTCCATTAGAACACTAGCTACTGTAGTACTTCCCTCAAAAATCTCAATTCCCCAAAAGAACTCAAAAAGGAACCAACAAGAAGCAAATGCAGAAAAAGGCAGAAATCTATCAAAACAGACCAGCAGGTAAAGACGAATTTTTTTGGAGACCTTCTGTTGCTCAAATCAAAAAGTGTTGAACTAAATAAATTTAGATAACAACCTGGGGCAGAAGCAAAAAAATTCACGCCTCAAAAAGACGTTCAGAGATTTTACACGAATTTTTATGGTGAAGCACAAAAATCTGTTTCGGGACAGGAACTTTCCCAATCATTACTTCTCTCTCATTAGAGGTTACTCTTGGCACAAAAAGCAAATAAAAAGGATAAGGAGCGATTATTACTGAAGTAATAACTTCCAAGACTCATCTAAAACTTTTGGGTTATCTCCCAATAAGTACTTTTCTTTAACGCCTTTAAGTTAGGCATAAGAAGCAAAGAAAGAATCAAGTGTTCTCAAATGAAGAAGCATTAAGACCAAACTTTGTTTTCATAGGAGAAGCAAAAGAAATCTTCTCTCTCTTCTTAGGGAAGTGTTCTATACCTTTCTTGAGTGGGAGTTGATATTTAATGGTGCCTTCTTTCATATCAATAATAGCATCAACAGTTCTAAGAAAAGGTCTTCCCAAAGTAATAGGACAAGAAGCATTGTATTCAACATCCAAAACATAGAAATCAACAGGGACATAGGCATTGTTAACCATAATAAGAACATCATTAAGACTCCCCATGAGTTTCTTTTTAGCATTATCATCAAGTGGGACATTCAAATAACAATCTTCAAGTGGAGGCAAATCAAGCATATCATAAATCCTTCTAGGCATAATAGAAACACTACTATCAAGATCACATAAAGCTTTGAAATCAAAGTCATTCACTTTCATATTAATGATGGGTTCCCAACCATATTCTTCTTTTATAGGAATAGAAGCTTTATGTTTCATCTTTTCTTCTTTAATCTTTATGAGAGCATCAGTAATGTGTTTTGTAAAGGCCATGTTCATAGCACTAGCATTAGGACTTTTAGCAAGCTTTTGTAGGAACTTAATAACTTCAGAGATATTGCAACCATCAAGATCAAAATCAAATTTATCATCTAGAGTAGTAGAACTATTACTAGCCTCAAGACTAGTGGTGGTGATAGTAGAAACACTAATGTTTCTAGCAATTTTATCTTCTCTTTCCCACTTAGCATGTAATTTAGCTAATAGTCTAACATTTTCATCAATTCTTACTTGTATAGCATTAGTAGCTGCAAAGGGATTATCATTAGTTTCAGGTTTAGCAGCCATTTTATTCAAAGAAGATTGAGCTTCAACCAGAGATGCTATATTTCTTTCAGCATTAGAGAGTTTTTCCTCAATAGTTTATTGAAAGCAGTTTGTTTACTAATAAACTCTTTAAGCATAACTTCAAGTTCAGAGGGAGCACTCATATTATTGTTGTAAGAATTTCCATAAGCATTACCATTGTTGGGAGGATATGGCTTATAATTGTTGTTACCAAAATTACTCCGATAAGCATTATTGCCAAAATTATTATTTCTTATGAAGTTCACATCAACTTGCTCTTCTTGAGCAACCAAAGAGGCTAAAGGAACATTATTTGGATCAATATGGGCTTTCCCATTCACAAGCATAGACATAATAATATCAATTTTATCACTCAAGGAGGAAGTTTCCTCAACAGAATTTACCTTCCTACCTTGTGGAGCTCTCTCAGTATGCCATTCGGAATAGTTAACCATCATATTATCCAGAAGCTTTGTTGCAGCACCCAAAGTAATGGTCATAAAGGTACCTCCAGCAGCAGAATCCAATAGGTTCCTCGAAGAATAGTTCAATCCTGGATAAAAGGTTTGGATGATCATCCAAGCAGTCAGCCCATGAGTGGGACAATTCTTTACCAAAGATTTCATTCTTTCCCAAGCTTGAGCAACATGTTCATTATCAGATTGTTTAAACTTCATTATTTCACTTCTCATAGATATAATCTTAGCAGGAGGATAGTACTTTCCAATGAAAGCATCTTTGCACTTAGTCCAAGAATCAATATTATTCCTAGTTAAGGAATTCAACCATTCTTTAGCTTTTCCTCTCAAGGAGAAAGGAAACAATTTCAGCTTAATAATATCACCATCTATATCCCTATGCTTTTGCATCTCACAAAGTTTAATAAAGTTATTTAGATGGGCAGCAGCATCTTCATTACCAATACCAGAAAATTGTTCTCTCATAACAAGATTGAGTAAAGCAGGTTTTATCTCAAAGAAAGTATCTTCAGGCACAGGTGGAGCAATACGTGTGCTCATAAAATCATTGTTGTCGGTGCTAGTGAAGTCACACAACTTAGTGTTTTCAAGAGTAGTCATTTTTTGTGTTTTCAAATAAGAAAGCAAACTAGTGAAACTAATTTTGTGTGTGTTTTTGATAAAGAAACAAGCAAACAAAACGAAAAGAAACTAAGCAAAACAAAAATAACAAAGTAAAGAGATTGGTTATGAGGGACTCCCCTTGTGAAGATGTCCTTGACTCCCCGGCAACGGCGCCAGAAAAATGCTTGATGGCTCAGTATTGATGTAGAGCTCGTTGGGGAACCCCAAGAGGAAGGTATGATGAGCACAGCAGCAAGTTTCCCTCAGTTATGAAACCAAGGTTTAATCGAACCAGTAGGAGCAAGGAAACATCCCAAAGGTGTTGCTAGCTGAGCCTTGGAAGGGCGCACTACCGGTGCTAGTAGCAACGTGGAGACCTGCACAACACAACCAAAGAACTCTGTCCCCAACTTGCGATGAGGTTGTCAATCTCATCATGTTTTGCTGAAAACAAAGGATTAAACGTATCGAATGGAAGGAAGTAATAGTTTGCAGAAATTAAACACAGAGTAGTAAACAGTTTATAGATTGTATGTAAAGAAAAGGACCGGGATCCATAGTTCACTAGAGGTGGCTCTCCTTAAGATAGATAACATGCTGGGTGAACAAATTACAGCGGGGCAATTGACAAAAATCGAGAAAGCAATACATGCATATACTAATCATCTTGACTCCTTTGAAACTTGATTGGGCATTACAACATTATACATAGACCGCCATCCAACTGCATCTATGACTAATACTCCACCTTCAGGTTATCATCCGAACCCCCTCCAGTATTAAGTTGCAAGCAACAGATTATTGCTTTATGAATTGCGTGTAAAGTAAACAATACGATTGTTCTATGAACAAAGGATTATTGTTTTCTCCCTAGTAGCAACAGCACATATAGTACCTTAGAGATTTCTGTCACTTCCCCAGATTACCAGAGGCATAAACCCACTATCGAGCATAAATACTAACTCTTGGAGTTGCTAGCATCTACTTGGCCAAGATAGCTACTAACAACGGAAAGCATGCAAGATCACAAATAACAAAGACATGATAGAATCAATAATCAATCTGAAATAGCATCTCAATATCCATCGGATCCCTGCAAACACAACATGCAGAATTACAAATAGATGACCTTGATCATGAACGGAGCTCACAAGATCTAGACATGAAAGCACAAAGGAGGAGAACCAGCCATCTAGATACTACATGGATCCGTAGTCCAAGGATGAACTACTCACGCATCACACCGAAGGCTTGCATGGTGATGAATAAGGCCTCCAGGGTGAATTCCCCTCTCCGGCAGGGTGCCGGGAAGAGCTTCAGATCCCTCCCGATCTAGGGATGGAGATGACAGTGGCTACATACTCTTTCGTGGATTTCTGATCGGGTCCTTAGGGTTTTCGTCCTGAGGGCATCTCATAGGCAGAAGGAGAGGCCGAGGGGGTGCTAGGGTCGGCCAGACCACCCCCTAGCGCGGGCCAGGCCTGGCCGCATGGCCAGGTGGTGTGGCCGGCCCCCAACCCTTCTCCGTCTCGTATTCTGGCATCTGATGACTTCCGGAAAAATAGGCACTTTGGCTTTTGTCCCGTCCAATTCCGAGAATATTCATTTTCTGACTTTCCTGGAACCAAAAACAGCAGAAAATAGGCAGCTGGCACTGTGGCTCTTGTTAATAGGTTAGTCCAAGAAATCATATGAAAAGCACTCCAAAGTATGGACAAAACACAAGAAAGTGGATAAAACCAAGCATGGAACATCAAAAATTATAGATACATTTGCAATGTATCACCTTGCGAGTGATACGTGAGAATCATGCATTATACACATAGTGTGACAGCCCAGTAGTCGAGTGGGGAACGTTTTTTGTTGAATGAATCTCTTGTAGACAATGGATCGCACATATATTCACCCATCTAGTACTAGTGAGACCGAAGCCTAGAAACCCTCTCTCATTCCATTCAATCCTACAGCTACAACCCCTTTAGTTTAGTTCTTGTTCTTGTTTACTTTTAGTACTTTATTTACCTTGTTACTAGTTACTTTAAATCTCTCTTGTTTACTATTATTCTAGCAACTTATAGTGTAGACTATTTCCAAACATTGTTTTGGGTGCGAACATGGCCGCATTGACAACGTGGCTGCGGGGTTGTGTTGTTGCCATTTGCAAAGCTTCCAAGGGATGAACTTTATAAATAATATTTGCTGCTACAAGTATGGTAGTAACCCTATTATTGATCACAGGAAATCTAGGCATCAATCGTCAGAAGGTATTCGTCACCCCCAAGGTATGTCATCCACTACGGCCGGGCTCTAGTCGTACCTCCCGTCTGTACCACATACGCGGCCTCCATAACCCCACGAGGAGGTAACCTAAAAAATCCCCAAACACAAATTTTCTCTTTCTTCTTCCTCCAAACTCCAAACCACCTCCATTAGATCTTCAAATTTACTCAATCTTTCTTCGATTCCTCGCACCTAATCGATCTAAGGTATGATTCTCCTCCGATCCCCAACTTATTTGCAACAAAACTCTTCTCAATATTTCACCATTATCAATCTAAACTTAGATCTTGTTCTTGAGCTAATCTTGATATTGAGCATGCTTAGTATTGTTTTTAGAGGAGTTTCTTTTGTATAAAGTGTAGAGGATCATTTATGCTATGTTTCTATTGGACTAAAATTTTAATTAGATTTTTTATATGAACACGAGGATCCATATATGTGTGATGGATGCGGAACCTTCCACACCACCCGTTGATAGTTGACCCCCGAGTCACTCGATATCGAGTTCACCGAGGAGTTTCAGCTGAACCGTTTCGACCGTCTCAAGCTCTGAGAAATCAAGCCCACCAAGTGGGCATGTCCCTATATCTTGAACCAACTTGGCATTCATGCTGATTTTGATTTACTTTGCAACAATGTTGGTTTGTATGACTTTGTCTTCCATGATGTCGCCACGTACCGCCGCTTCATGCTTGAGTTCCTCAGCTGTCTCACACATATGGTGTGCTCTCACTATTGTTCTAAGGAGCAAATGTCTGGAATTGATCGCATCAACTTCTGTCTTATGAACTGCGAGTACTCCTTGATGCTCGACCAATGGGCTCAATGCTTTGGGTTTGCCAACAACACCATCGACATATGCTCCACTACCTTTGTTTTAAATCCTACACCTTGGGAGTACTTTAATTTAATAATAATTCGTGGAAACACACCCAGGGGGAACCAAATTGATCATCCCACTATTCACGATTTGTTTTATATTATTGCTAACACCTTGCAGGCACGTGGTGAGTTTACTAGAGTCAATGAGGAGGACATGATGGTCCTTGCAAAATCTGCTATTATTAATTGTAACTTAACACAAAATTTGGGCGTCCTTCTTGTGTTTTACCTTAAGCATAAACTATGCAATCTTGAGGACCCATATGCGGAGGAGGATTTGTAACCGTTCTTGCACGCGCACTTCACGTCAACCTAGGTAGCATCTAACTGTTGACAGGAAGTCACCGTATCGGTTTCTCTACTCTAAGAGCATGTGGTATGATTTCTAGAACTAGTGGTATATACTTCCTTGATATACCCGGAGTGGATCACTTTATCCCATCTCCTTTGCCTAATGGTCTATTCTCTATTGAGGATGGACATTTGCGTTTTGATGCGCAGGTTGAGACAAGTCTACCCCCATCAAGAAATACCCATGGGAGGAGGAGGAGAAGATGAAGAAGTAGAACAAGAGGGACCCTAACAAGATGTGAAGCCACCAAACTACTACACCACCTATGAAGATATATATGCAATTGAAGGAAATATCCAATACATTAATAACCTCTCCATCAACCTTCGAGATGCTTCTGCGGACCTCGCCACCCAGCTCCATAATTGGAGAAGCCAATGGAACATGGGAGATTATCCACCGCCACCACAATGAGCAACAAAAGGGCTTGCAAAAGCCTGAGCTTAGGGATGTGTTCCCCCAACAATTTTATTTGTGTAATAATGAGGTTGTACTTCGGCTCCTTTAGAGCTTTGATACACTCGTGTTCGTTTGTTCCAACACTTTTCTTTTCCTTTGCTTTCGTTTTTCATTTGTTTTTCCTTTCTTACTTCCTTGCTTGGTCGCAAGTTATTTTCTATTATTTAATCCCTATCCTCAAAAATACAAAGATTTTTTCCTTTTTCCCTTTACGTGAACGTGGATTCGCACTTTGCCTCTTTGCTTTAATATTATTATGGGAATAATCGTGCTTGAGTTTTGAACGAACACATCCCTATAAGGAAGAGAATTATGAAGTCACTCATGATAGGTATGTCTTATGTCTCCCACTTTTGAAGTTTGAGTTGTTTATTTTAGTTTGTTGGTTTGCTAAGATGTCATGCTAGTGGGAGTAATTTGAAATAGTTAGAGTAAATATTTTTATTTGTATGTTAATTAGTTGTGGAATCTTTTGCTCTAGTCCGTTTAGCTAACCGAGTATTTCCTTAGAAATAATATTGCCAAACAAGTATAACAAGAAAAAGTCTGAAATTTATGAATTGTTTGATGAATGATTGTCTTGAGAGTATGCCCTTGAAGAACCCCACAGATATTTTGATAGACTTGACAGTAATCTTGAAAGGAGTTGTTTGATTGAAATAAAGTCTAGTGGTAATTGTGATGCATGCCAAAGCTAACCATGTGGATCAAACCGTGGTACTATCATAAAAAGGAGAAAGGAGAAAAAGTTTTATGTTTCTCATGCACACCTTTGGGATGCCAACAACTCCGCTAGCTTTTGAAATATCTATGGTATAACCCCGGATTTCGTCTATGAGTTGATGACATGAGTGGCATACGTGTCAATATATGGGCAAAAGTATTGGTACTCTCAAAGGTTATGCAACCACTTGTAAAAGAAACAACCAACGATCCTTGAAAGAGGAAGAAAATAAAAGAGAAAAATATATGTATGAAGATCCACATAACAAGTCCTTGGCATGGTCTCATTACTACTTTATGAATTTTCTTGAAAGACAATGATTGGATTTGAAGTGTTTTGATAGTCTTGATTTACTGATGTGGGTGTCAATAAGACACTTCACTGTTATGCTAATTAGGACACGAACTCTCTTACTCAATTATGCTATTAAAACATCCTAGTGTTCCTTGGCAAGATGAGAGTTAACTAGAAGAATTGGATTGATTGTTATACTTCTAGTTACTTATGCTTATATTAAACTTTACTTTGATTGTCTTGACTTACCGAAACTGGTATAGTATTCTTGTCATCTCTCTAACTTTGATAAGCCTTTCAAATGGATGAAGTGTTGAACGCATATGACTACCAACCGTAAGTAAATTCTTATTCTCGTTGTTTCAAGTTTAAATGTTGAATTCCTTATAGTTCTTTTGTTTCTTCTTGCTCAAGGGAGATCAAGGTTTGAGCTTTGGGGAGGTTGATGGCTCCAAAAATGGCCATCTTCCACCGTGTTTAAACATTGTTTTTAGTCAAGCAATTGACAAGAAACTCTCAATACTTGCCACTAATGACTAATAATTGCAAAGATATGCAAACCATTGCTTTGAATTGTGTTGTGCAGGAAATTACGTTTTTAATGCGAAATCTAGAGTCAAATGAAGGTTTTTTTAGAAAGTACACATGACCAAGTAATTGTGGAGTCAATTCCAGGCGTCTGCAGCCATAACGACCTCTAGTATGGGCACGGACCACCGTATCGTCCACCTGTACTATGTGGTGGTGGCTCTATCTCGTCAAACCGTACATCGTGAAGACGCCTATATATTTTGAGGTCTCAGCTGCCGCGCAGAAGTCCACCATTCTCAGATTGCATCACAACACACCCCCAAGGAGATCCACACCATTGTTCATCCATCCATCTTCCATCCCCTCCACTAGCCATAGCCATTACTTTGTACTTTAGATCTCCTTGTGATTTGGCGTCCATTGTAAGAATATTTGATTTCAGTCTAAGTATTTTGCACAATGTTTTATATCCTTGATCTTATTGTTATGAGTGAGTAGTCCTCACAGGCTGCGGGTTGAGAAAACTTGCAGCGATTATATGCATCTAATCTATGGGAGCATTTTGAATTGTTTGAAATAGAGATTTGTATCTTTTATTTCTTTGTCTCTTGTCTCGATATGTGGACTTGTAGGTACCCAAGATCCCATAGATGGATAAAGTCTTGAGGTGAGATACTTGGCTAGCGGCGATCTCATAGGAACCCCAGTGAAAAAGGGTAGTACGGTCTTCGCTTAGCGACCCATTCAGGATCACAACAACATCATCACTTAATAATCGTTTGCAACCCATTTCTTCGTGCTGCACTTGGTTGGATTAAAAGACTATTTCTATGTCGGCTGCATCACGAGGGCTCTAGTATATTAGGATGTGTTGCCCACAAGAGATTATCCCTATTAAAACTTTACACGTGACTGTGCTTATTATTATCTTTTATTCCATATGATGTGCAGCTGCCGGTGGATCATCAACCCTAGCATATCTCCATCCATTGATTCAACCCATTATAAAAGTAAACTAGATAGGTCCGGTAAACAAAGGTAAAACAAAGAAACAAAGTATTTTAGACATGTCCTTTTTTATTTCCTCTTAGCATTGCTTTCCAAGGTTTTATTAAACCTAGGTCTTCTAGGGAAAAAGCTATTATACTACATCCATGAATCCAGATCGAAGGTATCAGTATTACAGATTCGTCATCTAGCCATTATAGGCATAACTTTAATTCTAAAAATGATTTTTAAATGATTATTTTTGCAAAATGCTCATGTTTTAGTACTCTGTCCAATATGAGCAGAAATTAAAATTATTTTGTAGGTATACAACAATGTTAATAAAATATAATGCATTACCTCTTTCAAATTCTATTTTGACTTAATTAAGGGAAATAGTATTAGAATGAAACCTTTTGCAAATGATTAGAAATGATTTATTTGTATAATAGGACTAAATTAAACTCTTTTCCAAACATATCTACAACATAGTGGGTGCATATGACCTAGAGCTACTATAAACACTATTTGGTCAAAAGCAACCATATGAAAGTAAATATTTCAAATCTAAGACTAATAAGGTTTTAGATGAGCCAAGTCATGGTTTATTAAAACATGTGCAACCTAATCCAAACCTTTTAGCATGCTTTGCTTGATTTCATTGTTTTGCCTAGATTGATGTGTTGGTTTGGTTTGTTTATTCGTTGCAATATTTATGAACCGTGTAGATTGACCGGAGAGTAACTGTTGACTTGTGAAGAGAGTGAATCTGACAATTGCAACAAGTGGCAATTTCACTACATAAATGTCCTAATATATTTCCTATGCACTTAGTTGTTTTTTAAAGATTGTTTTAGTATGACTTCATATAGTTCTATGCTATGCTATGCAACCCAGATATGATAGCCACATGAATTCCTGACTATTGAGTAGCAAACAACATAGGTGTTGAATGCTTAGCCCTGTTGTAGATCTCGTGGGTGGATTCACATCAAGTTATGTGTTCTTGAGGTGAAACTCCTTTTGTGTAATGAAAACAACATAACTTAATGAACAACCTGGGTGAATGGGATTGTTATTTTTTGGTGGACTGCCAATCAAGAAATCAGCCCTATCAACGGCTAGCTCCTGTCTTATGTGCACACGCGGAAAGCACCCAGGCTTAAAGAGATTTGGCGGCATTCTTGTCTACGACCTTCCATCTACGACCACTTGTAAAATGGGAAAGTTGTGAGAACTTAACCCGGAGTGACAGAAGGTGGTAGATTTTGTAGGTGCACTAAGTCCGTCATGGTTGAGGGACTACTTCTGAAAGGTCTTGTCTCAGTTTTCTCCCAACCGTGCCACATCTAGGTGGTATGTGTGCGAGGGTTGACTGAGTCTTGTAGATAAAGTGTACAAACCTCTTGAGAGTGTCAAAATTAAGTACTTAGCCATGTTTCTGGTCACGAATGACTTTGAGCGACTATACTGGAAGCAGTTCAAGAGATCTCATCATTCCAATTTTCATAAATTAAAATTTTGTGGGTGAACAAGGATAGAGGGTTAATCGCTATCAACCAATGGTGAAGGAGATATGCCCTAGAGGCAAATAATAAATAGATTTTTATTTTCATATCTCAATTAGTTCATAATAATTTCATACTACGTTATAACTGTATTAATACGAAACGTTAATACACATGTGGTATGTAAACAAACTATGTCTCTAGTTACCTCAAGCGAACTAGTTCATTGGTCATGAGGATGATCTAGGGTTTCGAGATCATGAGCATTTATGCCAATTGACAATGAGATCACGTCATTAGTTGAATGATGTGATAGACAACCAACCCAACCAGTTGTATCTTAATGAGATCTAGTTACAAAGTTCACCATTAATGATAAAACTAAGGAAACCTCGCGACCTGTCCTTAGAATGTGAGATAATGCAAATCACTGTTCTAGAGGGAGCTTAGATGGTTATCAAGTATCACTCCGTGACTGGGTGATCGAAAAGGTGCCACTTAGGTTTCCCAAAGGGGCGTGTAGAGGAATACATATCAAGACCATGATTTTCCCATCCATGTAACGGACAGATGCATTAGTGGCCATCTCAGTGACGTTGCATTAACGAAGCTTTGCAAGCGTGTGACTGGGTCACGGAATGCAACGACATGGAAACGAGAAAACAAATTCATCGGTAACGAGATCGAACAAAGGTATGGGGATACCGTAGATCAAATCTTGGGTGAACTAGGTATAAAGTGGCAAAGGTAATAGGAAACGATTGTTTACGGTTCAAACGACATTGTCATCATGGAATGCGCAGGGGTCATTATGGGCATCCCGGTCCCTCTATTGACCATGTCTGTGCCATTCCCGAGCCATGGGGAAATACACTTAAGGGTACGATGAGCTAGATATCCTCTATAAGTTAGAATTACCATATGAAAGAGAAAAGGAAACCGGAAAAGTTCCGTGAGAGAACTGGAATCGTTCCAGGAAAGATCTAAAGTCATTCGGAGGAAATCAAAAGGGAACTAAAAGGTGTTTCGGGTCAAATCGTATTTTGTAATATGTATTTACATATTAATTAATGTAATTATTATTAAATATAATATTAAAATCTAATTTGAAGGGGTATTCCACTAATGAGCCAAACTTCCTAGGGAAAAAGGACCCATGAGGGAAACCCGAAGGAGGGAAGGGCCAAAGGGCCAAGGCCCAGGTGCCTCAAGGGGGCCCACCCGGCCAGCCTAGGGTTATGCACGGGGTGGGGCCCACCCCTAGCCGGCTGGCCCATGGCGCCTCCCCCCTCTCTCCCTTGTTTAGTCCGACATGGGAAACCCAAAGGGGAGGGCACACCCCCTCCCTCCTATATAAAGGGGTGCCCATGGGTGGGAAGAGAGACACCAATATTTGGAGAAGTCCTTTGATTGACTTTCTCCTTCCCTCTCTCTCTCTCCCGTCTCTATGCATTGGCACGGTCCCAAGTAAGGACTGTCCGAGCAAGAGACACCACACCTCCAGCACGCCGTTGCGCTGCAGGAATTCCAAGCCAGAGATCTACTTCCACACTCCTGGCAGGGATCAAGGAGTCGGAGGTCGTCATCGTACACCATATGTGTACGGAACCACGAGGGGCCTCACCTGAGGCACCTTGGATGTCGTGATCCGGAGCTGCTGCACGATGAAGAAGGAGCAAGGGGTGACCTGCGAGGAGCTTTGCGACCTTGAGGTTGGCTACAGGTTCGACTACTTCAACCACGTTCCCCTCGGAATGTTAATCGCGTACGGTCTACAAGGGTATATATTCTATACGCTCCGGTCGTTACCGCATTACTACATAGATAGATCTTGGCAGTATTAGGCCGTTCCAACGTAGGAATTTTTTGTTTTCTGTTGTGGAACCCTTCAGTGGTATCAGACCTGATCTATGCGTAGGAGTGTTGTACGGCCAGTACGCACAAGTATTGTGTGGGCATTGATCCCTTAGTTGTTACCCTCTTACATGTACTTGTTTATATCGTAGTATTGTTTGATGAAGCGGCCCGAACCGACCTTACGCGTATTCGTACACGAGACTGGTTCCACGCTCAACATACGGCTTGTATCATATAAGTGGCTTGCAGGTGTCTGTCTCTCATTCAATAGTTGATATAACACTTACAACGGAGGGCCCCGGAAGGGGTGTAGTAGAGACAATTTTTGGATACATGTTTTGGCTGGAAAGTTCGTAGATTAGAAATGATTTTATTGCGAAAGCCCTAACAACCACGTAAAACTTGCAATAGATAAAGTAGAGGCGTCTAACTTTATTTTGAAGGAGGGCATGTGATTTGATATGGTCATGGTCGTTATGCAGGTAAAGTAGTTTACTTTTCTGTTACTAAGTAGTATAGTAATAGTCATCGTTCTGATGGACGACCAGGTGGTGGTGGTATGGACTTGGCGTCAAACCAAGGGCAAGATGGATATCATACCGGAGTGCTCGATGGAGATCAAGGCACAAGAAGGACCATATCATATCACAATACACATGTGATGTTGATACCTGCTTTACATCTTATTGTGTGCTAGTATTAGATACTCAACGGTAGCAAATAAGATAATCCCTATTTAATTCCAATGATCGTGTTCCCCTTGTGTGTGCACCACCAAGAAATTTTGCCGTTATGAAGCCGGCCGTGACGATTGGGGGCTAGACATATCTACATTCGCATACAGTGGGTGTAAGCCATGTTGCACAACAAATACACACACGTTAGATTTGGCAAGCCTAGCATGTGTAGACATGGACTCGAAACACAAGAGACGGAAAGGTCGAGCATGAGTCACATGGTTGATGTGATTGACATTAGAGAATGTTTACCTTTGATGCTGCACTGATCGCCGTGACGATCGGGGGAGGTGCAGAGGATTGGGATCATGTGATCACTAAAATCGTCCAGGGGATGACAATTTTAGTAGGAGCTCAATTAGGATTGAACTCATATTATGAACTTAGTCTAGATGTCCGTTTGCAAATATCTTAGTAGATCATGGCCTATCCCATTGAGGTCCTTTGCGACCATGGGAATATACTTCTTGATATGGAACTTAGCGAAAGGGGCCAACTTCATAGATTAATACCCACGCCTGAGGGATATCCTCGTAAAAGGTGATCTTCTCTTCTTGATACAATGACCATTAGGAGATAAATCTGGTGACTTTGCAATGTTTGTGTGTTCTCCATAATAATCCAATAAGCTATTCTCCATTCAATGGAGAGTTCGATTACAATCTTTTATTCTGCAAGATCAGGCACATAAAGTATGAGCCGTTGGATGAGTTTTCTTCCATGATGGATGAAAATTGGAATATTTGGAGAAACACTTAGCAATCTTGCATTAGAGTTATGAACTCTCATAAGGGCTTGATTACAATGGAGGTCATGAATGAAAAGGGGTATATGTTAGATATACAAAGTTATAAATGCAATTCTTGCAAAACTCATTGCAGTTTACATAAGTATTGGATACTTATCATGTTCTGTGAAAACAGGATGGTGTGCTTGAGAATTGTTGGAATTGAGGCAATGTGGCTTGATGACGACAAGCAAAACAGTTGATGGCCGACATCACCCCCTTTTTCTCAAACGTTTATCATTTGGATTAGTGGACTTGAATATAATTTTGTAATCCTTGTTTGTGTGTCTTGCTTTTGGCGAGACTATTGTTCATATGAACGAGTTACAAGACAGTTGTACTATTCTTATGAACAATGCCGTTATGGTCACATTACGATTATAAATGAGTTATTCTCAACACTATGTTAATGATAATAGTTTAAATATTTATAAAAGGATTAAAATGCTAAAAGATATCTAAAGTTTGATTATGATATGACACTATTGTTTAAGTCATTTTGGTTATTGCGTGTTCTTCATTCTAAATGAAAATTGAGGTCTTGGATGCTTGATCTAGAGACTTTGCAAAACCATGCCTCGTTGGGCAGAATGACTAAAACTCCGCAGTCTAGTAAAACGGTGATATGCGAAGAAATGTTGAACTTTATACATAATGATGTATCGTATTTTCAACAAGATAGTGGAAATCATTATTTATACTTAATGTTGAATCTTATACATAGGGATGTATCGTATTTTCAATAAATAGTGGAAATCATTATTTCACACTTCATTGTGGATTTAAGTGAATATGAATATTTACTTAATGAAACATAAGTTTGAAACTGTTTTGAATTGTTTAAAAGATTTCAAAGTGAAGGAGGATATTGAATTAACAAGAATACAAAAGTCTCTTCGATTTGATCGACATGACTAAAGTATTTAAGTTAATTTTAGCATAAAAGGACATGTGAAATAAGTTTCACAAATTATGATAATAGGGGCAATTTCAAAGTGTATTGAAATGTCTAAATATCATAATAATTATGTATTAGATACATATGTTATAATATTATCTCTTATCAGGGTTATAGTTATCGTTTAGAGTTAGAGATCGAAATGAGCGAACACTCGGTTGAAATACAAAGGAACATCTAAAGATTCGTGGAAACAACACCATAAGTGTTATGGCATGTTCGAGTTTCTGGAGATTTCGACAAGTTGAAATCGTGGCGAATAAACAAGTCTTTGTAGAGCATTCTTAGGAATCTATGAATGCATCTTCCACAAAGGACAAACCTGCTATTGTCCAAAGTTGACGTGTCTTGATGAAGATACATGTGGAAGAAAGTAAAAGATCAAAACAAGATATTTGACCTTGCCTCCGAATTGTTGAGTGGCACAATAGAATTTGTTTCGTGAAACCGAACTCTACAAATAGAGGAGAAACTAATGAAAATGATCATAAAAGTTTCAGCGAATACTTTTACTAAAGAAAGTAGGATTCAACAATATATACTCTGCAAGTTCGTGGAAATATATTATTGATTCACTTGTCATGTTTATGAACAAGACATACCTACGAATTACAAAGAAGCGTGATGGACCTAAGTGCGAGAAATGACTAGGAGTCATAAAATCCTATATTAAGTTACATTTAATATTGCAAAGTAATATGTTACTTGATCTTATTAAGTAAAGAAGTTTACATGATATTTCTAAATGACTTCAAAGTCATAAGATAGAAATGAAACTTAATGAAGACGTAAAAGCTCGATTTGTCTCAATGTATGGACAAATTCAAGGAGTTGACTACAATTGTAGCAATGCTTAAGTCTATTGGATTAACACTAGCAATATATGGATATTGAAGTCTCATAACTAGAATTCTTGATTTGATGGTGATCAAAGAATTTTGGAATGTCCAAGGTTATCGAGAGGACCTGCATTTGAGTGGGAGCTAATTAGCTTGGCCAAATCTTAATATGTAAGAGACATATTTTGAGTGGGAGCTAAGTAGCTTTGCCAAATCTTAATATATAGTAGACATATTTTGAGTGGGAGCTAAGTGAAATCCCTGGATCTCAAATATGGATGCCATATTTGAGTGGGAGCGTGAAATCATTCTAGGATATGTGAACGACATATGTGAATGATGTGATTGGTGTTAACAACATTTAAGTAGATAAATTGGGATGAAGTTGAAGTTATTAAACAATGAGATCTATCGAGATAGATTGGTGAGTTTAATAAGTACTGAATGTCGAATGCTTCTTGGACTTGATTCTGAAGATGTTCAGAATGTCCTAAGCAAGATTCTGAAGAAGTTCAGAATGGAACAAGGTAAGAAAGAAGTTCTTACTATATGAAGAATTGAATTAGTATTACAACTATGGTTAAAAGAAAGAAAGAGATGTGTTGCATCTCATATGCCTCGGTCATAGGTTCTTCCATACAACCATATTGTATACTCGACGTAATGTGACCCGAGGTTCTGGTTGGAAGGATAGGCTCTGAACTGTAAGAACATGTCTTGAAGTGATTCTTGAGTTAACCACTGAACCAGAATTAAGTTTGTACTTAAATGGCAAGAAGCAAAGTAAGTGGCATAGTTGCATTTCATGCACTAGGATCTACATAGATATAGAAGTATAAAGGCTCCATCTGATGTGATGTATATTGTTATGGTGGGGCTAGTTCGCTTTTAACATAGAATGATGTGTCCCAGGGCACAGTGCCCATGAGAAAGCCCTCGAGGTTGATTTAAAGTCACTGTAGGCTCCTAGAAACCGGCCTTGTTCTGCTGCCATAACTACCGTATATACACAAAGGATTGCAAAGTGTGTTTCGGAGTTTAGATGACAACAGTGAAAACGGCCGTCATTATAAACACTAGAAACAAAGTATCACTTTGTCGCCAAACGAATACTTCAACCCATTATAAGATAATGGTGTGAATGTCAAAGTTAGGAAGACATTAATGATTTGCAAAGACATAATGATCTGGTAAAACAGAACATGGACAAGACGTTTTCCATAAGCATGCATGATCAATAAACGCATATGTGATATGGTTTATGATTAGTAAAATGTGAGCTAGATTATTTGTATTCTAGTGTAAGTGGGAGACTTAAGGAGATATGCCCTAGAGGCAAATAATAAATAGGTTCTTATTGTCATATCTCAATTAGTTCATAATAGTTTCATACTATGCTATAACTGTATTAATACGAAACGTTAATACACGTGTGGTATGTAAACAAACTGTGTCTCTAGTTACCTCTAGCGAACTAGTTCATTGGTCATGAGGATGATCTAGGGTTTCGAGATCATGGGCATTTATGCCAATTGACAATAAGGTCACGTCATTAGTTGAATGATGTGATAGAGAACCAACCCAACCAGTTGTATCTTAATGAGATCTAGTTACAAAGTTCACCATTAATGATAAAACTAAGGAAACCTCGCGACCTGTCCTTAGACTGTGAGATAATGCAAATCACCGTTCTGGAGGGAGCTTAGATGGTTATCAAGTATCACTTCGTGACTGGATGATCGAAAAGGTGCCACTCAGGTTTCCCAAAGGGGCATGTAGAGGAGTACATATCAAGACCAGGATTTGCCCATCCATGTAACGGACAGATACATTAGTGGCTATCTCGGTGACGTTGCATTAACGAAGCTTGCAAGCGTGTGACTGGGTCACGGAATACAACGACACGGAAACGAGAAAACAATTTCATCGGTAACGAGATCGAACGAAGGTATGGGGATACCGTAGATCAAATCTCGGGTGAACTAGGTATCAAGTGTCAAAGGGAATGGGAAACGACTGTTTACGGTTCAAATGATATTATCATCGTGGAATGCACAGGGGTCATTATGGGCACCCCGGTCCCGTTATTGATCATTGATGGAGATCATGTCTGTGCCATTCCCGAGCCGTGGGGAAATACACTTAAGGGTACGATGAGCTAGAGATCCTCTGTAAATTGGAATCACCGTATGAAAGAGAAAAGGAAACCGGAAAAGTTCTGTGAGAGAACCGGAATCGTTCCAGGAAAGATCTGAAGTCATTCAGAGGAAATTGAAAAGGAACCGAAAGGTGTTTCGGGTCAAATCGGATTTTGTAATATGTATTTACATATTAATTAATGTAATTAATATTAAATATAATATTAAAATCTAATTTGAAGGGGTATTCCACTAATGGGCCAAACTTCCTAGGAAAAAAGGGCCCATGAGGGAAAACCGAAGGAGGGAAGGGCCAAGGGCCAAAGGGCCAAGGCCTAGGCGCCTTAAGGGGCCCCACCCGGCCAGCCTAGGGCTGTGCGCGGGATGGGGCCCACACCTGGCCAGCTAGCCCATGAGGCCCATGGCGCCTCCCCCCTCTCTCCCTTGTTTAGTCCCACATGGGAAACCCAAAGGGGAGGGCACACCCCCTCCCCCTATATAAAGAGGTGTCCATGGGTGGGAATAGACACACCAATATTTGGAGAAGTCCTTTGGTTGACTTTCTCCTTCCCTCTCTCTCTCCCGTCTCTATGCGTTGGCACGGTCCCAATTAAGGACTGTCCGAGCAAGAGACACTGCACCTGTAGCACGCCGTTGCGCTGCAGGGATTCCAAGCCGGAGATCTACTTCCGCACTCCCGGCAGGGATCAAGGAGTCGGAGGTCGTCATCGTACACCGTGTGTGTACGGAACCACGAGGGGCCTCACCTGAGGCACCTTGGATGTCGTGAGCCGGAGCTGCTGCATGATGAAGAAGGAGCAAGGGTTGACCTGCGAGGAGCTTCGCGACCTTGAGGTCGGCTACGGGTTCGACTACTTCAACCACGTTCCCCTCGGAACGTTAACCGCGTACGGTCTACATGGGTATGTATTCTATACGCTCCGGTCGTTACCGCATTAGTATATAGATAGATCTTGGCAGTATTAGGCGGTTCCAACGTAGGAAATTTTTTGTTTTCTGCTGCGGAACCCTTCAAATGATACCCCGGTTCAGTGCTATCAACCAATGGTACCGTTTTGAAAATAAAAGTTTTGGATTCATTACTATCAAACAATGGTACCCCGGTCTATCAACCAGTGGTACCGTTTTCAAAGTAAAAAAATTGGTTCATTGATATCAACCAATGGTACCCCTTTGTTTTGAAAGAAAGATTTGTATTTCAAAGATGATAGGACAAAAACCATTGCTTTACGCAAATGCAGTCAAAACTCCACCTAGCCAAAATATGCATGTACTTATATGTTGAGATTTATTTTTCACCAAATAGGTGAACTTGCCAATCTATACCTAATAATAAAGGGGCTAAGAGTTTCCTGTTCGTCTGAATTTTCTTCCCGAATTTCCCCCTACAAGTCCAGATTTATTATAAGTTGTACCACCGCACACGAATAGTAATAAAGTAGCTCATATTCTTGCTTGTAAGGCGGAGAGATCCCATACCACTTGGTTGGAGGATCCGCTAGATTTTATTTGTGAGCTTCTCACAAACGATATAACTATATACTGATCCCGAAGCAGCAGGTTTCAGACGTACTATTTTTCTCACCAGGATACCTAAGGGGACCATGAGATTTTTAATAAGGCGGGACTTAATTGATGCTTAAAAAAAACGATTCCCTAGAACGCACCACATCGTTCTCCTCTGCTCCTCACGCACGGGATCAGCCGCCGCGCCTCCTGCTACCCCACAACCCGGCCGCCTCCCCAAGATCTCTCGAATCTTGGCCTGTGGGATGCCAAGAGCTCTTCCCTGCCAGGTTCCGGGAGCTCGCCGTCCCGGATTGAGCGGGCCTAGGTTGCCTCCACCATGAGGTGGTCGTCCTGAAGCTGGCAGCAGGCGTCCGCGTCGCCTCATGGTGACCTTGACGTCGATGCGTTCCCCGTGGTCGCCACCAACCTCGCATTACACTTGCGCCGCCTAGGAATGCACCGCATGCTGCCCCAGCCCGCTCCCTCACCCAGGACTCCTTAGGTCGTCGTTTCCTACTCGTGGCCAAGCCGGAGGCGCCGCCCATGGCCGTCGAGATCTTCAAGTTGTCCTGCTCTGACCTCGGCTGTCTCCGCGCATAGCTTCCCACGGGGCGAGGGAGCACCGCCGTTCAACACGTATGAGCCTATGAGGTGCCCTAAAGCAACGCGGTATCTTCAAGGGAGGCATGGGGGCAGCATCCTCCATGAACTTAATTAGGGAGCGATGGAATCAGGTGTGGCACTAGCGACCGATAACCCCCGCGGGGCAACTCCACTAGAGGTGAGCCTTTCCCATGACTATTTGTGTTCTCGGTTCAAGTTCTTTTGTTCAACACATGTACTCTGAATATCAGTAGATGCTATCTTCATGTTTAGTCATAATTAAGTGTAGTCTGAATCTTAGTACATGTAGTCTGAATTGCTCCATGATGATATTCCCAGCCTTCTCATATAGTCAAAAGGCAGGGGTTCCTTGCTACAATTATCTAGCTTCGATCGTGAGGTTATCAGGATATATTATTGGACTTCGTTCCTGTCTTGATAATGCACGTGAGTAATTCCTTCTATTATGATGTAGTACTTATTTGAAGATGGAATCCTACTCTTGGACATTAATAGAATGCTCATGAGCATAGATGGTGGGTACTATGTTTGGGCAGCACAACCAGATTGTAAGCATGAACATACACCATGTGCCACCGATATATAGCCCGAACCCTATCTATTATGTGCCAACGAAATGTATGTACCCTATCTATTATGTGCCAACGAAATGTATGTATAGTAGCAGGATGTCGATGAATTTTTGTTTATATCCACCAAATGTTGATGGTTCACTGACCGGAATGCTTAGAATGTGGTCAAAATCTAGTGAAATGTGCTAGAGCTGCGGTGTGCACCTAGGGATGGCTTGAGCTGATTAGTACTAACATATGTACACTTGATAGGTTAAGTTAGTGGTCGACTGGATTTGTAGTTGGATAATGAATGTGGGATGTCACAAATGGCATCGTTATTAAACTTAAACATGTCTTATTTCCAGATGTATATGTGTTCATATTTTTTCAAACATGTTACTTCACCTCCCTAATAGTATGTCAATTATTTATTCTAATAGAACAACTCGTCTACTTGTAATTTGAAAGGATACATATCTGACATGATAAATACCCCTAAGCATCATAATGTTGCCTCATTTTGACCTTTCCCACAGAGACATCTTTAAACATTTTTTTCCCGGAGAGATATCTTTAAAGAAATCTTTGTTGAAGTGTATTCTCTCAAATCGTGGTGGTTATATAGTTTCCATTAGCTTGCGGCAAATTATTGGTGCTACCCTTTCCAATTTCTTTGTCTGGTTTAGGGAATGCCATATAGATCTCAAAGAGACAATATCCAGTATCTGATTTTCCACTCCGAAGTGTTCATATTTTTCTGAACTGGTTCAAGTCCAGATGATGTTTGCGCCAAATTATGGGAAATAATTTGCTGCTGTAGCTACAAAGCTTATGCCAGGGTCAACTGGCAGGTCATGTGCCTACTTTCATCAAAAGTAATTTAATTGTGTTACTTAACTATTAGAATGATGTTGAAATTTTTTGAATCAATATCTTTGAAGATAACATGATTGATTTATGTTCGTCCTCGGGTTGAAGTGGAGATGAAACTGCTAAAGGAGATTGCTAAGGTGCATGAGATCGATTAGTATGGGCATTATCATAATTTAACGGTTCGGATTCATCCAAATCCTCCTAAGTATATTGAACTAGACTATATTTTCTTTCAACAGGAAGAAAGCAAGCAAGTTACAGATATTGATATCCAATGAGGATTTCTTATGTTGTACTGTACAAAACTGGATATGACTGGGTGATCGGATTCATTCGTAAGAACAAAATCATGAGCAACTTTAAGTGGCAAACAATTTTTATTTGTGATATTTCCGATGGTATGCAATGAACATCATGATAAACCTATGATGTTTTAGTGGTATCAATTATATTTGTAAATTGTTTTCTAGGTCTCGAGATGATTATTTATTTTTTAATCGGATTTTCCATTGCAACGTACGGTCATTTGTGCTATATCTATACATAATAATAAAGGGGCTAAGGTTTCTAACACGGACTTTTGTCTCTCGGGTGCTACACACCTCCATAGTTAAAAAAATAAAAAAATAGTTAAAAAAGATCAAAGATGATTAGGTATTGTACTCGTAAATAAATTTTTAGAAAGGAAATGGTCCGCATGGTCTTCAGGGCAAAAAAAATAATACGAGAATCAAAGGTGAATAGTACCTGGTCATGGGACGTTTCAAGTTTGTTTTTTTATCCAGGATACAACGAAAGTAATTTTCTAGAAGAATATTTTATACAAGTACAATATCTGGTCATCTTTGATTTCAAAAAAGTTCGATTTATTTTAACTTTATTTATTTATTTTTTAATTTTTTCAAGCACGGGGTGTGTAGCACCCGGATTCTCCTAAGGTTTCTCTCTTTGTTGGATTGCGCTTTCGTCCGACCTGATTTACATGTTCCTGTGTCACGTATTGATCCGTAGCCGCGAGTTGTTTCCTTTCTCTCCCGATCCACCTCCCTCGCGTGTTGTGGTAAAAGCGGCAGTAAGGGTTTGCTTTCCACGTGCTGTGTTGGAGGCCGAGAAGGCCAGGGCGCAGTGGTCACGGACGTGCCGCTCCGGGGACTAGAACAACGGCAAGAGGCCGGTCTGGTGGAGATCGTGCCGCAAGGCGGTGGATGTGGGAGTGGGTCGTGCGACACGTCAGGCTTTGTTTGGTAACAGTGGATTCCGGTGTTTTTTATGCAAGATCCATCGTGTTTTGGGTGGATACGTATCCGTCATCCAAATCCCAGAGTGTAAAAAACGCGACTCGCGTCTAGGAAACTCCTCAGTCCGACGTGTTTATTGGGTTTTACCCAGTCTTACACGACGTTAAACCTGACTGCCAAATGGGCTACAGAGTGTATTTTCGGGTGACATTCTGAGCTGGTAAAATACACGTGGTTACACTTGTATACCAGGCTGCCAAACAAGGCCTCAGTGGTTTGTGCGCGCTCAAGGCTGGTCCTGATCGAGTTTAAGTGCACCAATGTCGGTGCGACTACAATGCCTACGACCACCAAATCCGCCAGCGCCACCGGTTCTTGCCTCGCCGTGAAGATACGTCGCCATCACGGCCAGCATATCCTACATGGGCGTCGCCACTTCATGGTCGTCGGCCGCTAGATGGAGGACTATGGGTGACGAGGGCGACGGCAGGCTCGCCAACATCTCGTCTCCGAGCAACTGCCGGCAACGAAGCCGACGACTACGACCTGCACATGCCCAATATCCCGCTGTCTCCACCCTCGCCTGCCACGGCCAGCGTGGAGGAAGCAGAGGCTGGGAGCTCCGAGATCAACTCCAGCATAGGAGTATGAGTTCATGATGCACTGCGCAGAGGCAACGGAGACCGAGGGCTCCGAGACCGACCGCTGACGCTTAGGGTCATGGCGTCGTGCACCCCCACCGGAGCGGGCGAGCACGTCCTTGCCGAGCCAGGCGAAGTAGGCTATCAAGAATTGTGTTCGAAGGTGAGTACTAGGGATGGGCTCGTGAGGTGTTGGTTAGCAGATCAGGGTCGGCGGCTGCCGCGCGGTTGCAGCCGACGGCCATGGTGTTGCTGCCTATATAACTGCCTTTTCTTATCACGAGTTCCCTTGCGACTGTGGAGACTACGACTAACTTCAGCGAATGTTCATTGCGTTGCTTGGTTTTCAATTTTTCTGATACTATACAACTCGTGAGAGAATTGATATAGTGGGGGTTTTACTGCATGCAAGAAATAGACGATTGTTTGCAAAAACACCCGAACGCGCCAAGTACCTAAGTGATTAGTTAGCATAAAACCACCACTTTCCTCGTAAAATTTACCAGTGGTTTTTTACGATTGAAACGGCTAGTACCATTTGATAAATTTTCCTAGGAAAATGGTGATTTTATGCTAACTACTCGGACCTCAATAATCAGAGGTCGTCTGAGTGCCTTCCCAAGGCAGAGGAATACATAGCTGCCGTGTATCTGTTTCACGCTAGGATGTGTCTCCTGTTCATTATCGTTGTCCTTGTTACAACTATGTTTTTTTAGAAAGGAGTATATATTAATATCACGGAGACACCAATTGCACCCACTCTCTGCAACAACGCATACCCTATTGGCATTACGGATGCACACAGCCGGAAAAAAAAATTACAAAAAAGAAAAGGTCCTGCTACAGTGATCAGATCCTTACTAGCAACGACACTAGCACCACCAAAACAACACCAGAAGTCCAACCCCTCCACAAGTGATGCCTCCAAAAAGGAAACAGTGCACAAGAACTGTCATCGTCCAATCAAAGATCTTAGATTTCCACCCTGGAGAAAATCCTCGCTCGCAAAACAATGTCTTTACAAGACCATTGCCAGGCACAACCAATGAAGGCCTGACCTTAGGTTTTCACCCTGCAAGGTAAGATTGTGAACTTCTCATGTGTTGTAACCTCTAACAGACGCTGCTACGAGTCACACATCACCAAACCAGATCCTCATCGCCACAAAGACTAAATCCACCATAGCTAGCCCTCATGTCCCTATCTTAATGTCATTCTCCGCTTTTGTTTTCACTATAGATCGTCAAAGACATCACACATGATGGTAACAAATAGCAGAGCTTCGACACGCTCCCTCTGAAACCAAATGGCCAGCAAAAACACATGTGCGCTCGACCAAATTCCTTCCGATCCAGCAAACTCCAGGCACGATGCGCCCATGGGAGTTCGTCGGCGGAGCCTTCCGGAACTCGCCACTCCTCACAGATCAACGACGGCCTGCATCCAGCAAATCTTCATCTTAGCGCGAGAGAAACCCCAAGACCACCTCCATTATTCTGAAGACCCGCAGGCCCCCACGCCGCCGGTCAGCATCCAGTACGAAAGCAGCAGACAAAGCAGTAGCAGGAAGACTCGGTTGAAGATCGATGACCCCCGAACCAGAAGCCCAACCTGGGCGCCACTAGATCAGATCGGTGCCCATGAGGTCTAGATCGAGACCCAGCAGCGCCCTAGATTGCGTGTCGCAGGCCGCACCCGGTGGATACCAGCGACCAGCATGCCCACGAGCCGCCACCTCCTCATCGCCGCCCCACTAGACCTCAGGCACCAGCCGCATTGCCGAGCTGCCCTGTTCCCTCCATTAACGTTGCACCATCCCCCATGTGTCGCCACAGAGTGCACCTCTCCAGCCCACCGTCTGTTTTCATGGGGTGGGCGGCCGCCGGCGCCGGCGGCAACAGCGGCCAGGAGCGCTGGGATAGGGAGGAGCTTTAGGTTTTAGAATTATCGCCTCCGGAGCCGCCTCAGTAGGGGAGACATCGGGGAGGAAAACGTTTTGTTTCCGGTACCTAATTCAAGGGGCACACAAGAAACTGAACCGGATTTAACATCTAACTCTGTATCAAAATGGAAGTGTCATAAATCTCTGTGGTACTGCCGTCGGCACTTGGCACCACTTAATCAATGAGCAACAGAATATTCATATGCATGAATCATCATGACCGTCTCCAGAGTTATATGGGATGTTGTGTGTTCTGATTGTACTCCCTTTTCTGGACCATCCTTTCACGTTTTCAAAAGGAGATGTGGTTCATCATATGTGTTCATGTCCGACTCTCTAATGCATTATCTTCTCAGTTATTTTTCTAATTTTATTTATGAAACTTGCATGACACGTCAGAGATTATATGATTCATTTTTGAACATGCGAAATATGTATCCCGTTGCAATGCACGGGCTATTTTCCTAGTACACTCAAAGTATTGACCATTCGTGGCTGCAAATTTTCATGTTGCAGGTTGCCCTGAAGATGAGTGAGGTACGATGTTAGGGTCGTGAGTCTATACTCAGCATGAGATTGCGAGCTGCTCGATGCTGTGCGGCCCTAGATCGGAGTGCTTGACCGGGTAGTAGACATACAAGCACCAGAAGAATATCGAGGTGGTGAACCCCAACCCTTGCTCCAGATGGCTGAGGAATGAAATAAATTCCTCAACCCGTGGCTTCATCTCGACCTCGATAGCCGCGGGAACTTGCTACTTCCCCTTCACGAGCACCCCAACATCTTGGAATGACTACAACAATGACATTGTACACTCGGATTTCCCCCAGTGATCCTTGAGCGACGCTATCGAAGGAGAGCTCAGCTGATTTGGAGATCTGGATCAGAGGCAGCTGGGAGAGAAGAAAGGAAATGGAGGTGTGTGGATAAAGATCCGTGCTTTACTCCCGCAGTCACCCTTAAATAGGGGACGCCAACAAAGCGGCCCGGGTTAGCCGTTGCCTCGCAGTAATTCTGCCTAAGTTACCGTTAAAGGTTACTTAACAGCTAGTTTGACCAAGTTGATGGTCCAACTTTGATCAAATTGATCACTCGCTCCACTACACTCGCTCTGCTCCCACTCGCCTGAAGCGGCGACTTACAAACTGCGCGACTAGCCTAATGCGACTAGAATCCTGCGTAAAGCTTCTATATTCTCCCTTCATTGGAGGAGTTCGTCACCGATTTGACTGGGCATCCACTCGGACTCGCTTACTCTGACTGCTGATTTGAAGCCTCCGCCGAACCCTTGACGCACTCGGGGACTACTAATGGGGATATACCAATAGGGGTATGCCCAGGAGGTGGATTCGACTGACCATGCCCACGACGAGTGGGCTCGCTAGTACAGCGACTAGAAGTGTTGCGGCCCAAGAAGCCTGGCGACTGGATGCAGAAGGCCCAAAAGCGTAGACAGGCCCAATTGAATTAGGTCAAGATCATCGAAACCTTAACCGATCTAGTATTATCCATGTAAACCCTAGCAAGGCAGCACTATATAAGCTTCCCTAGGGTACCCTCCATAGGGACACACTTTGATACACCCCATAGAGGCGACTCGCTGCCCTCATTGCCGAGCTCAGCCTCGCTTGTAATCTCACACCGATTAATACATCCAGCTGGACGTAGGCTCTTTACCCTATGGCGAGCTCAACCTAGGTAAAACCCTTAGTCTCCTCAATCTCGATCTGTAGATGCCTCACTCTCCCTTGCCCTCAAATCAATCGCTACCCCTGGTAGTGACTGTCATGGTCATTTCCACGACACCCATCAAAATGTCAGACCTACCTCCAACAGCCCCTTGATACATTGCTAACATATCCATAATTTTTGATGTTCCATGCTTGGTTTTATCTACTTTCTTATGTTTTGTCCACACTTTGGAGTACTTTTTATACACTTTCTTGGACTAACCTATTAACAAGATGCCACAATGCCAGTTGCCTGTTTTCTGCTGTTTTTTGGTTCCAGGAAAGTCACAAAATGAATATTCTCGGAATTGGACGGGACAAAAGCCAAAGTCAGTTTTTCACCGAGGGACACGGGCCAGGCCTAGCCCACGCCAGGGGGTGGTCTGGCCACCTAGGGCACCCCCTCGGCCTCCCCTTTCGCCTATAATATGCCTCTGATACAGAAACGCTAAGGACCCGATCAAAATTCTATGAAAGAGTCTGTAGCCGCTATCATCTCCATCCCTAGATCGTGAGGGATCTGAAGCTCTTCCCGGCACCCTGCCGGAGGGGAGAATTCACCCTGGAGGCCTTCTTCATCACCATGCAATCCTCCTGTGTGATGCGTGAGTAGTTCATCCTTGGACTACGGGTCCATGTAGTAGCTAGATGGCTGGTTCTTCTCCTTTGTGCTATCATGTTTAGATCTTGTGAGCTCCATTCATGATCAAGATCATCTATTTGTAATCCTACATGTTGTGTTTGCGGGGATTCGATGGATTTTGAGAGGCTATTTCAGATTGATTATTAATTCTATCATGTCTTTGTTATTTGTGATCTTGCATTCTTTCCGTTGTTAGTAGCTATCTTGGACAAGTAGATGCTAGCAACTCCAAGAGTTAGTATTTATGCTCGATAGTGGGTTCATGCCTCTAGTAATCTGGGGAAGTGATAGAAATCTCTAAGGTACTATATGTGCTGTTGCTACTAGGGACAAAACAGCAATCCTTTGTTCATAGAACAATCGTATTGTTTACTTTAAACGCAATGCGTAATGCAATTATCTGTTGCTTGCAACTTAATACTGGAGGGGGTTCGGATGATAACTTGAAGGTGGATTATTAGTCATAGATGCAGTTGGATTACGGTCTACGTATAATGTTGTAATGCCCAATCAAATCTCAAAGGAGTCAAGATGATTAGTATATGCATGTATGCTTTCTCGATGTTTGTCAATTGTCCCGCTGTAATTTGTTTACCCAACATGTCATCTATGTTAAGGAGAGCCACCACTAGTGAACTATGGACCCCGGTCCTTTCTTTTACCATCAATCTACAACTGTTTACTGCTTTCTGTTTACTTTCTGCTGTGCTCATCATACCTTCCTCTTGGGGTTCCCCAATGAGCTCGTTATTACACGAGTCAGCAAGTACTTTTCTGGCGCCGTTGCCGGGGAGTCAAGGACATCTTCACAAGGGGAGTCCCTCATAACCAATCTCTTTACTTTGTTGTTTTTTTTTTCCTTAGTTTATTTCTGCTTTGTTTGCTTTTTTCTTTATCAAAACACAAAAAAGTAGTTGTACTAGTTTGCTTTCTTTATTAAAAACACAAAAAAATTATTAGTTCCTTTCTTAAGTTGCCATTATGTCTAGCATTGCTCCAGCTACTATGTCACCTGAGGAAATGATTTTCACTTTTAAACAAGGAATTGAAGAGAGTTACAAAGAATCTTGGTCTAGAATCTCTGATCTACATGAAAAAACCGAACCTAAAATGACTCAAAGCTTGTTTCTTAGCAGTTTTTACCTTGGAATTGCTCTTTGCTATAGATATGCTTTGGATGCTATAGTGGGAGGAGATTTCCTCCAATACAATGAGGATGATGTTGTTAATGCCATAAAGAAGTTGGTCTTTACTTACAACTTGCCTAGCAAATCGAATTCTTCCTTTATAAACATATTTGCTAGATTGAACACTCTTGAGACCCGCACTACTAGTTTAAAGGATTGCTATAATACACTTAGAGAGAATCATGACTATGTTCCAATAAACTCTGAACCCTCAAAATGGCTCTCTACAGTAAAGATTGTTATAAATAATGAAACGTTTCATGCTCGTTGTGATATCATGTCTGAATTTTGTCTTATGCCTAAAGTTATCTATGAATCTTTGAATTTTTGGGGACTTTCTGAAGGAGGAGAAGAAATATTTCTTGCTAATAATGCCACAATATCACCAATTGGACTAGCTGAAGGAGTGTTTACAAAGATCCTAGGGAAAATGGTTTCTACTGATTATCTTGTTATTGAATGTGTAGGAAAAGGACAAATCACACTTGGAAGATCCCTATTGAAACTCCTTGGAGCAATAATAGATGTGGAAAAGGGCACCATGCACTTTGCTTCTCCACCAAACAATCATATGTTTCCCAAGGTTAAGAATAAAAGTAAGAGAGGTAAGGGCAAGAAATTTGGTTTTAATGCTTCTTCATTTGAGAACACTTGATTCTTTTCTTGCTTCTTATGCCTAACTTAAAGGCATTAAAGAAAAGTACTTATTGGGACATAACCCAAAAGTTTTAGATGAGTCTTTAAAGTTATTACCTCATTAATAACCTCTCCTTATCTTTTTTTTTGCTTTTTGTGCCAAGAGTAACCTCTAATGAGAGAGAAGTAATGATTGAGAAAGTTACTGTCCTGAAACAGATTTCTATGCTTCACCGTACAAATTCATGTATAATGTCTGTATGTCTTTTTGAGGCGTGAATTTTTATGCGTCTGCCCCAGGTTGTTATCTAACTTTCTTTAGTTCAACACTTTTTTATTTGAGCAACAGAAGGTCTTCGAAAAAATTGGTTTTTACCTGCTGGTCTGTTTTGACAGATTTCTGCCATTATTTGCATTTGCTTCTTGTTGGTTCCTTTTTGAGTTCTTTTGGGGAATTGAGATTTTTGAGGGAAGTTCTACAATACCTTGTGTTTTAGTGGAAGTTATTGGTGTTGAAACTGAACCTAAAGACTTATTATCTTGAGTGCACTAATGTTGCTAATAAAGATTGTGTGAAGTTTTGTATGAAGGAAAAATTTCACGTGTATGGAGAGAATGATGTAATGAGATGAGAATGGACTAAAGCTCAAGCTTGGGGATGCCAACCTGTGTCACCCCAAGAAATATCCAAGAAGTACAAGCGTCAAAGCTTGGGGATGCCCAAGGAATCCCCTTCTTCATCAATAAAAATCTCAGGTTTCTTCCAAACACTTCATTTTTATTGTTTCATGCACAGTTGTGTTGTTCTCGGAACGTCTTCGTTTTTTGTTTTTGGTTTTCATTTGCTTAGTTTTCTTAGTTTGCTTGAATAAATTGGTTGGACCCCCTCTTTCATGCATTGGTTTTCAAATAGTTTGGTTTGGATTGGAAGAGAGTAGGAAAAGTTCATGCTTAAGTGGTAAAGAGAGCTTGTTTTTGACTGTGGCATATGCTTTGTCATGCCATGCTTGATATTGTTTTGGATTTATGCTTAGTGGTCTTTGCTGTAGCATGACATGTTATAAACAATTGAGATTGCTTAATGTGCCTTGGAAGAATCATGCGTTGTTTTAGCATATTAAATCATAGTATTGTGGTATTCTCCTTGATGATTTATTTGGGTTGACATGCCGCATGATCACACCATGTTATGACTATCCCAAGTCACCATAGCCTTTATGTTCCTTTAGTTTTCGACTTGTAGTATCACTTTATGCTTTGATTAATGATATTTTGTCGCTCTGCATTATTATGGCCATTATTGCTCTCTTAGTTGGTCACTCCCAGTCTTTTGCTAGCCTCCATAACCAAGTATGAGTTCCACTCATGCATCCAACTCCTAAAACCAAGTTATTCCAAAGAGTCCACCATACCTACCTATTAGCATTTGCTATTCCAAGTATATTCATGTTTTTATCTACCTTCCGAATTAAACTTGTTATGAGAAAACTAGTGATTAAAGCTCTCACGAACTTGATGGCAACCTTTACTTTTCTTGCCCTTAATAAACTTGAACATTGTGTCGTCTATGTTGTATATGCTTGCACTTATATGTTGGGGATTAGCAGAACCATGATGTCATGGGGAACGCTTTCAACATTGCACTTGTACTTTGTACCTAGTTGATATCATGCTCTTCTGTCTATGGATGTCGTCGGTGTGAAATGAAAGGGGAGATTGTAAGTCCATGGAGTTATGTATGTGTGTTAGAGAAACGCCTGGGCTGCCGGTCTAATCCATGTCGTCATGGTGGAAACCTGCAGCGTAACCATAATGAGCTTTCTATGAAGCATTCTTCTTATAAAAAAAGAGTCAGATATTGAGAAAAAGGGAAAAAAGAGATATGAGAAAAGAGGAAAGAGAGAAAAAGCACCATTTTCCCATGGTAAATAAGAAGATTGCTGAGATGCTCGTTGTCTGCTTGCCTTGTCATTTTGATATGGGGATTCTTCCGTATCATCGGGCAAGGGGTACCCCGTTGGCGGTTCTCTATGATACACATGTACTTACTATGACAAGAACTTACCGGTAACTAAACTTGAGTAGCATAAGGAGCGGCCCTCATATTCAAGGGACATGAGATTTCCATCTTATACTTTGTCAAGCATATACTCCATAGTTTGTTCACTTTAACCTTAATCACTTCAAGATGCTTATGATAGGGGCAATGAGAGATGAAAGCTAAAAAGTACCATAATTTTTGGAAGCTCTTTATGAAACTTGAATCCCTACTTCCTTCTATGAAAGGCCTTTATTTTACTTTTATGTTGAGTCTCCACCTTCTATCATTATGCACCTATTAAGAGAGCATAGTGGCCATTCTTAGTTCTATGTGCATTGTCCCAATACTTGTTGATTGATGCATAATTTTGATATTGCTTGTTCTTAAACTATTTGTATCTCGTCACTCTTATGAACTTTGAAGGTGTCCTATGCATTTATGTTTGCTACTCTATGAGGGACAAGCTGAATGCCACTATGCTATGTTTTCTTTATGTGAAACAAACAAATGTCTTGCAAAGCATTGTTATTCATGAATCTTTTGTTTGTGCCTTTTCATGTTGCAACATAGTTGTTATGTCTTATTGTTAGAACTTTATCTTTCATGCTATGTTGAAGTATGATGGCCCAGAATATATCGAGCTCGTTGGGGAACCCCAAGAGGAAGGTATGATGAGCACAACAGCAAGTTTTCCCTCAGTACGAAACCAAGGTTATCAATCCAGTAGGATCAAGGAAACACCCCAAAGGTGTTGCTATCTAAGACTTGGCAGGGCGCACTGATGACCCACAAGTATAGGGGGTGTATCGCAGTATTTTCGAGGGAAGTGAAACCCAATTTATTGATTCGACACAAGGGGAGCCAAAGAATACTTATAAGCCTTAACAACTGAGTTGTCAATTCAGCTACACCTGGAAACAATCTTGCTCACAACAGTTTATCAGTAGCAACAGTTTTGTAGTAGGAATAGTAAAGTAACAACAGTAGTAACAATTGTAGTAAACAGTAGGACTCGAGTGCGGTAGGCATAGGGATGGATGGACGGGCGTTGCATGGACAAGACAATTCACATAGCAATCAGAACATAGGGCAATTGCAGATAAATAAGATAAAGCATCCAAGTACTAGATAATCCTAGGCATGTGTTCCATATATAGTCATACGTGCTCGCAATGAGAACTTGCATGACATCTTTTGTCCTGCCAGCCCATTTGCAGCGGGGCCTCGAAGGAACTACTGGCAATTAAGGTGCTCCTTTTAATAGAGCACCGGAGCAAAGCATTAACACTCCGTGAACACATGTGATCCTTACATCAAAGCCACACTACTAGGAAATAGCTTATAGATAGACAAGATATTTAGTGGCGCATATGTAAAACCATGCGCCACAGATATATATCAGTGGCGCACTAGAAAAAATGCGCCACGGAAGTTTGGCACTTCAGTGGCGCACGAAACCAATATGCGCCACAGAAGTCCACACTTCTGTGGCTCATATTTTCTTGTGCGCCACTGAAGTGCCAAAAAAAGGGGGATAAACTTCTGTGGCGCATATGTCCATATGCGCCACAGAAAGTGATGTTTCTGTGGCGCATATAGGTATATGCGCCACAAAACAAGCATATAGGGGGAAAACAGATCCCACCCCCCCCCCCCCCCGTGGATCGCCTTTTCAGTTTTGTAACAAATAAAAAAATGATAGAAACTTCAAAAAAATAATTCCTTTGAGTTGTAGTTAGATTTTAGGGGATAGATCTAGACAAAATTGAAAAACATGAATTTCGATGTATTTTGCAAAAGTAGGTCATGGCATGGTAAAATGGCTATAACTTTTGCATACGATGTCGGAAAAAAATCTTTAACCTATCAAAATGATCGTCTCGAAAATCCCTACTCGATTTAGTCCAAGAATCTTAGCAGGAGGATAGTATTTTCTAATAAAAGCATCTTTGCACTTAGTCCAAGAATCAATACTATTCCTAGTTAAGGAATTCAACCATTCTTTAGCTTTTCCTCTCAAAGAGAAAGGAAACAATTTAAGCTTAATAATATCACCATCTACATCCCTATGCTTTTGCATCTCACAAAGTTCAACAAAGTTATTTAGATGGGAAGCAGCATCTTCATTACCAATACCAGAAAATTGTTCTCTCATAACAAGATTGAGCAAAGCAGGTTTGATCTCAAAGAAAGTATCTTTAGGCACAGGTGGAGCAATAGGTGTGCTCATAAAATCATTGTTGTTGGTGCTAGTGAAGTCACGCAACTTAGTGTTTTCAAGAGTAGTCATTTTTTTGGGTTTTCAAATAAGAAAGCAAACTAGTAAAACTAATTTTTTTGTGTTTTTGATATAGAAACAAGCAAACAAAGCAAAAAGAAACTAAGCAAAACAAAAACAACAAAGTAAAGAGATTGGTTATGAGGGATTCCCCTTGTGAAGATGTCCTTGACTCCCCGGCAACGGCGCCAGAAAAATGCTTGACGGCTCAATGCACGGTGCCCAGAAAAGTGCTGGTGCATGGTTGATGTAGAGCTCGTTGGGAACCCCAAGAGGAAGGTATGATGAGCACAGCAGCAAGTTTCCCTCAGTTATGAAACCAAGGTTTAATCGAACCAGTAGGAGCAAGGAAACACCCCAAAGGTGTTACTATCTGAGCTTTGGCGGGGCGCACTACCGGTGCAAGTAGCAACGTGGAGACCTGCACAACACAACCACAGAATGTTGTCCCCAACTTGCGATGAGGTTGTCAATCTCACCGTGTTTTGCGGAAAACAAAGGATTAAACGTATCGAATGGAAAGAAGTAAAACTTTGCAGAAAGTAAACACAAAGTAGTAACAGTTTATAGATTGAATGTAAAAGACAAGGACCGGGATCCATAGTTCACTAGAGGTGGCTCTACTTAAGATAGATAACATGCTGGGTGAACAAATTAAAGCGGGGCAATTGACAAACATCGAGAAAGCAATACATGCATATACTAATCATCTTGACTCCTTTGGAACTTGATTGGGCATTACAACATTATACATAGACCGCTATCCAACTGCATCTATGACTAATAATCCACCTTCAGGTTATCATCCGAACCCCCTCCAGTATTATGTTGCAAGCAACAGATTATTGCTTTACAAACTGCGTGTAAAGTAAACAATACGATTGTTCTATGAACAAAGTATTGTTGTTTTCTCCCTAGTAGCAATAGCACATCTAGTACCTTAGAGATTTCTATCAATTCTCCAGATTACCAGAGGCATGAACCCACTATCGAGCATAAATACTAACTCTTGGAGTTGCTAGCATCTACTTGGCCAAGATAGCTACTAACAACGGAAAGCATGCAAGATCACAAATAACAAAGACATGATAGAATCAATAATCAATCTAAAATAGCATCTCAATATCCATCGGATCCCATAAACACAACATGCAGAATTACCAATAGATGATCTTGATCATGAACGGAGCTCACAAGATCTAGACATGAAAGCACAAAGGAGGAGAACCAGCCATCTAGCTACTACATGGATCGTAGTCCAAGGATGAACTACTCACGCATCACACCGGAGGCTTGCATGGTGATGAAGAAGGCCTCTAGGGTGAATTACCCTCTCCGGCAGGGTGCCGGGAAGAGCTTCAGATCCCTCCCGATCTAGGGATGGAGATGACGGCCATGACTCTACTCTTTCGTGGATTTTTGATCGGGCACTTAGGGTTTTCGTCCCGAGGGCATCTTATAGGCGGAAGGGGAGGCCGAGGGGGTGCCAGGGGCCACCACACCACCCCCTGGTGTGGGCCAAGCCTGGCCGCGTGGCCAGGTGGTGTGGCCGTCCTCTGGCCCCTCTCCGTCTCGTATTCTGGCATCTGATGACTTCCGAAAAAATAGGCACTTTGGCTTTTGTCCCGTCCAATTCCGAGAATATTCATTTTCTGACTTTCCTGGAATCAAACAGCAGAAAACAGGCAGCTGGCACTATGGCTCTTGTTAATAGGTTAGTCCAAGAAATCATATGAAAAGTACTTCAAAGTATGGAAAAAACACAATAAAGTGGATAAAACCTAGCATGGAACATCAAAAATTATAGATACATTTGCAGTGTATCAAGCGGTCATGTGGGAGTCACATGGGGGCCTTGCCATGCATGCACGCACATCTGAGATCATGCAGCCATGCCAGCTACGTCCATGGGTCAGGGTGCAGGTGGGACTGCCTGCGGGAGGCCTGCATACGCCCGCACAGTCCCACACAATTTAAGTGGGTGTCTCACAGGAGCCCGTGAAACTTATGCGTGTCCACTATCCCTCGTATGCCCACATATACCGCAAATGCGTTATAATCACTGGTGGAAAAAGGGCCTCTAGTCCCGGTTCATAAGGGCCATTGGTCCCGGTTTTCGAACCGGGACCAATCACTCGGGACTAATGTTGGTCCCGGTTCGGGCACGAACCGGGACCAATGGGTCTCCACGTGGGTGGGCGCGTGACGAGGGGGGGTGGATCATTGGTCCCGGTTCGTGGAACAAACCGGGACCAATGGGTCTCCACGTGGGAGCGCGAGAGATGAGGGGGGGGTGGATCATTGGTCCCGATTCGTGGCACGAACTAGGATCGTTGGTCTCTGTGCCGCGACAGGATTTTCGGGCTATTTTTGTGCCACGGCAGGGTTTTTATTTAAATATTTATTTGGTGTTTTGTATTCAATTTAATGGTACTACATATATACAACAATAATGAAACCACGATATATATATTACACATCATGATCACAAATATATTATACACCATCTCATTCGTCTTCTTAGTTGAAACATATTATAATTACAAACGGTACTCACACGAATTTGATCTAATTTACATCTTCTTTTTTACAATTCACCCTTCCAAATGAAGCGGGTAATAGTATTCTCCTTTCGGATCTATGACTTGTTCTACCAAGAATCCAGCAATTTCCTCTTGAATTGCTTGCACGCGTTCTTTTGATAGATGATCGTCCTACATCCGTTCGATCTAATTTAAAGAAGGGGATCAATATATATGAATGAAACTAAACACAATTGGTGGTAATAAAATAAAGTTGTGATTATTGTTTATCGTACCTCAATATTTTGATGTTCTGGTCTGCGCCCTTCGCTTTGGTCGTCTGGCGAATGAACTCGCAGACATAGTATCCACATAAGTTATTCCCGGCTTCCTGCCTCAAGCACTTTACGAGAACGGAGTTCAATCAAAATAATAATCAAGCATGATAATGGTGGTATTGAAACTAAAATCAAAGAGATGTGTGGATCTAGCAAGTAGTCACTACTAGGAAACAGCTTATAGATAGACAAGATATTCAGTGGCGCATATGTAAAACCATGCGCCACAGATATATATCAGTGGCGCACTAGAAAAAATGCGCCACAGAAATTTTCTTCTGTGGCGCATATTTTCTTATGCGCCACTGAAGTGCCAAACTTCTGTGGCGCATATAGAAGTATGCGCGACAGAAGATTGATGGGACCAAGCACCAAAAAAAGGAGGATAAACTTATGTGGCGCATATGTCCATATGCGCCACAGAAAGTGATGTTTCTGTGGCGCATATAGGTGTATGCGCCACAGAACAAGCATATAGGGGGGAAAACATATCCCACCCCCCTCCCCCATGGATCGCCTTTTCAGTTTTGTAAAAAATAAACAAAAATGATAGAAACTTCAAAAAAATAATTCCTTTGAGTTGTAGTTAGATTTTAGCGGATAGATCTAGACAAAATTGAAAAACATGAATTTCGATGTATTTTGCAAAAGTAGGTCATGGCATGGTAAAATGGCTATAACTTTTGCATACGATGTCAGAAAAAATCTTTAACCTATCAAAATGATCGTCTTGAAATTCCCTACTCGATTTCAACCACCTACGATCGTTTTGAATTTTACAGAATCCCCAAATTCGAAAAGAGTAAAAAGTTATTTAGGGTAGAAGATTTTTTACTGCAAAAAAATAAAAAAGGGGGAGAAACTTTTGTGGCGCATTTCCCCCATATGCGCCATAGAATTCTTGGGCGGGATTCGAAATTTGAATCCCGCCAGCGCCCTTTCTCCCTCCCTTTTTTTCTTTTTCTCCCCCTCCTCACTTCTTCTCCCTCCCCACTTCTCCTCCTCTCCCCACTTCTCCTCCCCTCCCCACTTCTCCTCCCCTCCACACTTCTCCCCTTCTCCTCTCCTCCACACTTCTCCCCTTCTCCTCCCTCCTCCACCACCACCAACTCCGGCGACCTCCTCCTCCACCACCACCAACTCCGGCGACCAACTCCGACGACCACCTCCTCCTCCTCCTCCACCACCAACTCCGGCGACCTCCTCCTCCTCCTCCACCACCAACTCCGGCGACCTCCTCCTCCTCCACTACCAACTCCGGCGACCTCCTCCTCCTCCTCCTCCTTCTCCTCCTCTTCTACCTCCAACTCCGGCGAGCTCCTCCTCCTCCTCCACCACCAACTCCAGTAACCTCCTCCTCCTCCACCACCACCAACTCCGGCAACCTCCTCCTAGCCCTAGCCGCCGCCCGCCACCACCACCACCAACAACAACTCCGGCCAGATCCGACCAGATCTAGATCTGGCCCGGGTTTTTTTTGAAATTTGAAAAAAACTTTTGTGGCGCATATTGGCCATATGCGCCGTAGAAGTTTGAGATCTGGCCTGCCTTTTTTTGAATTTTGGAAACAACTTCTTTGGCGCATATTGGCCATATGCGCCACTGAAGTTTGAGACTTCTGTGGCGCATTTTGAAATGCGCCACTGAAGTTAGTTATCAGTGGTGAGGTATCAGTGGCGACTAACATATGCGCCACGGATGGTGAAAAAAGATGCGCCACAGAAGAGTTGTTTCCTAGTAGTGCCATTCCCTCTAGTTATCCCGATTTCTGTCACTTCGGGGACATTGATTCCGGACAACAATGTGTGTATACAACTTGCAGGTAAGACCATAAACAATACTATCATAATGAATCAATAACATGTTCAGATCTGAAATCATGGCACTCAGGCCCTAGTGACAAGCATTAAGCATAACAAGTTGCAACAAAGTCATAAAGCACTAATAAAAGATACTAGGCACCATGCCCTAACAATCTGATGCCATTACATGAACAATCTCATCCAATCCCTACCATCCCCATGTCCTACAGCGGGGGTTTACTCACTCATAGATGGGGGAAACATGGATGGTCGATGGAGAAGCGATAGTGATGATGATGGCGATGATCTCCTCCAATTCCCCGTCTCGGCAGGGTGCCAGAACAGAGTTTCTGGTGTTATTTCGTGGAATCTGGTGGTGGCGGCGGAGCGGAACTCCTTCTGGAAAAACGTCGAGCCCCCCTGAGTTTTTAGGTCAGAAGGCTTCTTATAGGTGAAGAGGGAGACCGAGGGGGTGTCTAGGGCGGCCTGACCACCCCCTGGCGTGGCCTGGGCTAGCCATGCCGTGGTGTGGTGTGGCTGGGCTAGCCCTCCGCTCGTATTCTCGTGAGTCTTCTAGTGAAATAGGATTTTTGGCATATTTTCCGGGATTTTTCTTGATAGTTGATTTTCTGCACAAAACGTAGACACCAAAGCAATTCTGCTAAAAACAGTGTCAGTCCGAGTTAGTTGTATCCAAATCACACAAGTTTAGAGGAGAAACAATAGCAAAAGTGTTCGGGAAAGTAGATACGTTTTGGACGTATCAACTCCCCCAAGCTTAGCTTATTGCTTGTCCTCAAGCAATTTAGTTGAAAACTGAGTGCGATAAAAGAACTTTCATGAACACATTTGCTTCATATGATGTATATATTCTCAGCATGTTATCAACTACTTAGACAATTCATAATAAAGAGTATGGAACTAAGTTTACTTAATAGGCATTGCAAGATATGAAGAGATTCCAACTCAAAAATAATAAGTAGCATGAAGCATAAACATAAGCAACATTACAATGCTCATAACGAGGTATGATAGAGTGGTATCTCGCTTGCCTTTGATTATGAATGCCAAGGCACCTCTGAAGTTCAGGTGAAGACTAGAAGTAAAAAATGTCAAAGATACAAGCATCAAAGTCATAACACAAATAATCAAGTAATGATACAAGCACAAAGAATGACAACTATGCTCTCAAGAAAGTGCTCAAAGAGTATGTGGAGACTCAATCAAGAAAATGAAAAGGTTTTGAATAGTTTGAAAGGCTTCCAAATGCTGAAAGTATGGTACTCATTAGCTTTGAGCTCTCATTGCCCCTATGATAAGCATCTTTAATGTGGTTAAGGTGAAAGTGAGGTCCAATCTGAGTTATATGCTTGACAGACTATAACCTGAAAATCCCATGTCCCTTGAGTACGAGGGTCGCTCCTCATGCTACTCAACTTTAGTTACCGGTAAGTTCTTGTCATCGTAAATACGTGCGCATCATAGAGAACCGCCAACGGGGTACCCCTTGCCCGATGATACGGAAGAATCCCCATATCAAAATGACAACGCAAGAAGACAATGAGTATCTCAGCAATCTTCTTATTTACCATGGGAACATGGTGCTTTTTTCTCTCTTTCCTCTTTTCATAAATCTCTTTTTTTTTATTTTTCTCAATAGCTATCTATCTTTTTTTATAAGAAGAATGCTTCATAGATATCATTATGGTTACACTGCAGGTTTCCACCATGACAGCATGGATTAGACCGGCGGCCCAGGCGTTTCTCTAACACACATACATAACTCCATGGACTTACAAGCTCCCCTTTTATTTCACACCAATGACATCCGCAAACAAAAGAGCATGGTATCAATTGGGTATATATTTACAAGTGTTGAAAGCGTTCCCCATGACAGCACAGTTCTGCTAATCTCCAGCCTATAATTTGCAAGCATATAACTTTCATGGACATCACAATGGTTCAGGTTTATTAAGTGCAGAAAATAAAGTGTGCCATCAAGTTCGTGAGAGCTTTACTAACTAACTTTCTCATAACAAGCAAACATTTTATTCGGAAGAAAACAAGGCATATTGAATATGCACGGAAATAGCAAATGATGCTAATAGGTAGGTAGGTGGACACTTTGGCAATGTTTGGTTTTAGGGAGTTGGAAACATGAGTAGAATACTCAGTGAAAGTGAAGGCTAGCAATAGTAAGGGAGCGACAAACGAGAGAGGAATAGCTGTCATAATCATGTTGCAACAAAACAGGAGTAATCATGGCATGAAAGTGATTCAAGATCCTCAAGGCAAAATAATTCATTGAGGCTTAACTGATTATTTCAGTCATATGCATGCGTGAGCATGTTCCAAGTCAATTCAAATTAAACATTCAGAGGAGGATACCACGGTGTCATACCAAGTTATGAATAGAGTAATGCAAGCAAACATTCATAAGACATGCTACAAACTATTAGCAAGCTAGGACTAATCATACGAAAGCAATAACTACTAAGCATCCAAAGATAACATACACCCTACACGAACAGACTAAGCATGCCCACAATGATGAGTATATGTACAAAAATGAAAACAAATAGAGTTCGTTACCAGCCTCTTATCACACCTCAAGTTGTCATTAATCCTCATTATTGCTCTTCACTTGTGTGGCTTGAATAATAATATGAAACCAATATCCACTGAGGACTGCTGAACCCTTCAACAAACTCACAAAGCCAAAGAAGAACAACAAATATTTTTGGTGTTTTCGATTTTTTAAAGCAAGAACCAAAAAGGAAAAGCAAGCAAAGCAAAATCTTTTTGGGTTTTTCGAATAGTTCAAACAAAGCAAAAAGGGAAAACAAACCAAAGCAAAAAGAAAAAGAAGAAAACCGAAGAGAAACAACAGAAATATTTTTGGTCTTTTTGTGTTTTAGAAAGCAAAAGCAAAGAAAGAACAAAAGCTAAAAAGAGAACGAAACATGAATATACAAAGTACCGACGCAACATGATAAGGAGATGAGTGCGATGCCAGCGTACCTCCCCCCCAAGCTTAGGCTTTTGGCCTAAGTGGGTATCAATCCCAAGCTAGCCAGGACGAAGTGTCACCGTGGTATGATGAGGAGGTACCCTCGTCCTAGTGGGATCTCGAGTATGTCCCTCCATAGTGCGCGAAGTAATCGTAGGAGGGTACATCCTCCTGATGGTTCTCGTGGAAACCCAGCAAGCAGAGCTGCTCGTCCACCTCCTCCTTAGAGCGCGACCACGGTCTCCTGTGAACACTAAACAAGGAAGAATGTGGCAAAGGGATCTCCCTCTCATCCCCGTCAGTAAACAACATCCTATATACTAGTCTGTCCAAATCAGAATCAGCAGTGACAAAGTAATGAGTTTTCATAGCAACAAGTTCAAGCCTTTGTGGTGCCAATACAGTATCATTGGGGTCCACTAAAAGTCCTAATGCATTGACCATACGCGAGTCAATGATGCCCCCATAGATAGGCCCCCTAGCAGCTAGGCGGTGAGCAATAAGCGAGCCAAGATTGTACCGAGTATCATTGTTAAGGGCAGCAGCGAGGAAGGCTAAATGATAGTTGGAGATATTACTTGTGTTCTCCCTACCAAGTACGCTAGTAGCAATATAATATGCAAAGTATCTAAGAGCAGGGAGTTGGATGTTTCTTATCTTTCCGCGTTGCGCCACGCGGTCATCATCATTGGTCACCCCTCGGTAAAGCTCCAGAAAATCAGCGGGTCGCCCTTGAATTTTCTTCACGGTCCCTGTCATGCTTACACCTACAATACTGCAAAATCTTTCCAATGGCATGGTAAAGGGCAGATTATAAATTTTGAAAGAGACAGTTGACTGATAGGGCGTGTTAGTAAACGCGAAGCTCTCAACAAAGGTTTTGGTGAGCATAGCGTATTGGTCACTCTCATCTTGCATATATGAGGTCAAACCAACCTGATGTCTACGCACTTCTATTCTTGTAGATAGTTGTTGGGCCTCCAAGTGCAGAGGTTTGTAGAACAGCAGCAAGTTTTCCCTTAAGTGGATCACCCAAGGTTTATCGAACTCAGGGAGGAAGTGGTCAAAGGTATCCCCTCTCAAGCAACCCTGCAATCAAGATACAAGAAGTCTCTTGTGTCCCCAACACACCCAATACACTTGTCAGGTGTATAGGTGCACTAGTTCGGCGAAGAGATAGTGAAATACAAGTGGTATAGATAATTATAAGTGGTAACGGTGATAGAAAATAGCTTGATGGCATGGAAAAGACTAAAGTAAAACTGAAATAAAGATGGAAGCAAGCAAACATGTAACAGATCTAATTGCAAACGGTGTATCAATGCTTAGAAACAAGGCCTAGGGATCATACTTTCACTAGTGAACACTCTCATATAAATATATTCTTCTTTATGATACTATGCTGAACTACTCTCCGGTTGGACACTCTAATCGTTGGTAGGGCTATAACAGCACACCTCAAAGTAAGTCTTTCCATCTAGAAAACCCCACACTGTCACCTTGAGCACTAGATGGTTCCAACAAACACCACAATTTCATAAAGACATCAAACTCCAAATATAACTCATAACAAGTATTTGTAATCTCTAACCTAAGTGCCACCATGATGTGCATGTTGTCACTTTCACACACATGGGGAGAGCAGAGATCTATTAAAGCACTTGAGTAGAAAGGTAGATCTATAGATTACAAGCTCATGATCTCAATAAGATCATGCATAGAGAGAGAGAGAGATGAACACATAGCTACCGGTAGAACCCTTAGCCTCGAGGAAGAACTACTCCCTCCTCATCATGGGAATCAGCAATGGTGATGGACATGGTGGTGGAGATCGATGGAGATGGCTCCGGGGGCACTTCCGAATCAGGTGCCTAACAGAGACTTTCTATCCCCCGAATCTCCCCTTCGGTGGCGGTGGCGCTGCGGAACTTTTCGTGGATTTCTGATTGACGATTTAGCGTTTATGCATCGAGAGGAATAAATAGGCGAAAGAGGCAAGGTCGATATCCGGCCAGGGGGACCACACCATGCCCTTGTGCGGCCTAGGGTTGCTCGCACCAAGGGGGGTGTGGCCACCCTGTGGCCCCTCTCCGGCTCTCCTTCTGGCTCTATGAATCTTCTGGTAAAATATCAACTTTGGCTTTTGTCCCGTTCAATTCCGAGAATATTCATTTTCTGACTTTCTAGAACCAAAAACAGCAGAAAACAGGCAACTGGCACTGTGGCACTTGTTAATAGGTTAGTCTAAGAAATCATATGAAAAGTACTCCAAAGTGTGGACAAAACACAAGAAAGTAGATAAAACCAAGCATGGAACATAAAAAATTATAGATACATTTGCAATGTATCACAACCCTCCCAATCAGTAGCAAGAAATCATCAAGAATCCCTGCAGCTTGTAAGAAAGTAAAAAAAGGAAAAGTAGATGGGTGAGCATCCCCATCATCCCTTTCATTACCAATACGAGTTGCAATGAGATCTTCGTTGTATGATGGCCTAAACTGAGAGGCTGATCTTGAGGGCCTCGACCTCCTAGGTGCATCCCTCTCAAATATCTCTCCAAAGGTATGGTTGTTCATGCTTGATATTCTCAAATTTAAACACCTATTAAACAAGTGATTGCACAGTGAATATAATGAAGGATACTAATCATAGGGACTTGTAAGAGGCCTAAACATGCATAAAAACTATATCTCTAAGCATCAAACAAGCTTACAAGCTCTTATAATCTGTCACCTACAGCAGCAAAATACTCAAGATATAATCCACTAAACTCAAATCTACTTGGACAAGGGGAGGAGTCACATACCGGAGAACAAGTGCTCCAAATTTCAGCAACAAAGATGGGCTGAGCAAGGAGATCGAAAAAATCGAGAGCAAGCACAGCAAGAACGCGATTTTGAGCAATGAACTGGAGCTTACTCGGGAGAGAGAAGAAAGTGGCAGGTGAGAGAGTTAGTGGAGGGCCAGGGGTGGCCCACACCATGGCATGGCGCCACCCAGGGCAGGCCGCGCCACCAGGTGGTGAGCCTGCCTGGTGGGTCCCCCTGGTACCTTCCAGGCACTCCTCTGCCCCTTTTTTCACGTAAAAATTTAATATGAATTTTCTTGAATTTTTCGAGACACTTTATTTTTGGGCATTTTTTAGGTATAGAAGAATGATTTTCTGATAGACAGATTTTTTTTTTGGAAATGATGCAATGACAAAACAAGGCTAGAACTACAGGAGTTCTAAGACACTCTAACATGCAAGCAACTAACAACAAAAATAAAACTAAACGAAAGCAAAAAACTAAAATGGATAGAATAGAAGTACACAGAAATAATCATAGTGAAAACATTGTTTTGTTCAATGAAATCCTTTTGTTAACAAGGTTGATCAGGTCTTGCTACCAAAACAATTTCATATGAGACAAAACTTGTATTTCACTAGTGATTATGTTACCTCAATTTTGATAGCAATGGTCCCAATCATAATAGTTTCAAATTTTTCTCTTGGTATGGGACAATATATTTCTCCAACTTGAATGCCCTTAACATGTTCAATTGAATTCAAACCATAAGTCATTTCAATCTTCTTGGGAAAATAGACAGTGTGTTCCTTGTCATTAACATTGAAAGTCATCTTTCCTTGATTACAATTAATAACAGCTCCTGTAGTATTAAGAAAAGGTCTTCCAAGAATAATGGACATATTATCATCTTCAGGCATTTCAAGCACAACAAAATCAGTTAATATCAAGCAATTATGAGCTACTTGAATAGGTACATACTCACATATACCAACAGGAATAGTGGTAGATTTATCAGCCATTTGCAAAGATATATCAGTTGGTATTAGTTTTTCTAGTTGAAGCTCTTATAGAGAGAGAAAGGCATAATACTAACTCCGGCTCCCAAATCACACAAAGTAGTTCTAACATAATTGTTCTTAATAGATCAAGGGATAGTTGGAATCCCTGGGTCTCCAAGTTTCTTTGGAATCTTACCATTAAAGGAATAATTAGCAAGCAAAGTAGAGATTTCTTCATTAGGGATCTTCCTTTTATTCGAGACAATATCCTTCATATACTTTGAGTAAGGAGGCAATTTAATAGCATCCGTCAAAGGAATTTGCAGGAATAAAGGTTTCATCCACTCACAAAACTTATTATAGTGTTCATCTTCCTTTGACTTGTGTTTCTTATCAGGGAAAGGCATAGGTTTTTGGACCCAAGGTTCTCTTTCACTACCATGTTTCTTAGCAATAAAATCTTCTTTAGTGTATTTAGTATTCTTAGTGTGCTTTTCGGGTTCTTCTTCAACTTTTTCTTCATTAGGAACTTCATTTTCTTCATTACCACTTTCAGTTTCAGCATCAGAAATAGATATACTATTAGGATCTATAGCAGGTTCAGAGGGTTCTACATTAGTTTTACGTTTCTTTTTCCTTTTCTTACGAGTAGAGCCACTATTTTTAGCTTGTTGAGAATCCTGCTCAATTCTTTTGGGATGCCCCTCAGGATATAGAGGATCCTGGGTAGCAGCACCACTTCTAGTTCTAATTTCATAAGCATGTTTTTCTTTAGCAGCATTAACTAGCAAGTCTTTTTGCACTTTAATGAGTTGATCTATTTGAGTTTGAACCATTTGAAAGGGTTTAACAATCATTTTAACATCATTAGAGGTTCTTTCCACAATATCTTTCAACGCAACAATAGCTCTAGTGATTTCCATTAGATGATTTTGCACCCTTTTATCAAAATTATCTTGCTTAACAATAAAGATATTGAATTCTTCTAAGCATTAATCAGGAGGTTTAGAGTAAGGGATATCACCTTCATCAAAGTGTTGGAGAGAGTGTACCTTGATAGTGGATGAGTAGGGAATAGGCTTACATAATTCTTCTATAGGAGGTAAATTCTTGACATCTGCAGCTTTAATTCCCTTCTCCTTAAGACATTTCTTAGCTTCCTTCATCACTTCATCATTTAATTCAATAACTCCCCTCTTCTTTGATGTTGGAATAGGTACTAGCATAGTAGGTTCAGGTACAATTACTTCAGGTATAGCTTGTTGAGGAGGAGTCCAATCTTCATAGTTCTTACTTATTTTAGCCATTAATTCCTCAGCTTCCTTAGGAGTCCTATTCATGAAAACACAATCAACACAACTATCTAGGTATGTCCTAGATTCTTCGGTTAGTCCATTATAAAATATATCAAGAAGCTCATTCTTAGGTAATGGACTTCCAGCCTGTGCATGAATCAAATCACAAAACCTTGCCCAAGATTCGGGCAATATCTCTTTTTCTCCCTGTTTAAAATCAAAAAGTTCCTGCAAAATAGCATGTCTAGCACTTGGAGGAAAATATTTCTGCAGGAAAGTACTAATCAAGCAATCAGGGCTATTAATAGATCCAGGAGGTAAATTACTAAACCAAGTTTTAGCTTCTCCTTTCAGTGAAAAGGGGAAAATCTTAGCAACAAAGTAAGTACGCATCTTAATATCATCGGAAAACAAGCCACTCATGGTAGAAAGTTCATTCATATTTGCTACCGCACTTTCATTCTTAGTCCCACAAAAAGGTTATTTCTCAACAATAGCTATGTAAGATTGATCGAGAGAGAAATCATAATCTTCATATATAATGTTTATGGGAGAAGCAGCAAACTTAGCAATAGGAGACAATTTGGGTCTAATAGTACGCCTCTCAAGGAGACTCTTAGCAGCGCTCCTATCATGGGTGTTTTTACATTCTTTAATAAATTCATCGGTCATCTCAACATAACCATCTTCAATATCATAACTTTCACTAGACTTAGGTGAACTAACAGGTGTAGTAGTGTCTTCATTAGGAGTTTCAGTATTTCCAGCTATAGTTCTAGCAATCGTAGCATCTAGGAAAGGACCTAATGAACCACTCTTATCAAGCAGAGTAGAAGCAGCATCATAAGCATCAGAAGTTTCAGATTCAGCAGTAGTAGCAGTGTGTGTAACATGTGTATGTGGTGGTGTAACGAGCTTACTCATAATAGATGGTGAATCAAGAGCAACAGAGGTGTTCAGAACCATACATCTTCTTGTAGTGGTAAAATAGTAACCTTGCCATCATGAGACTTACCCACGATGGATGGATAGCAGCGAACAATAGAGAATCCAAGTGAACTTAATAAATAAAGCTATGCTCCCCGGCAACGGCGCCAGAAAATAGTCTTGATGACCCACAAGTATAGGGGGTGTATCTCAGTATTTTTGAGGGAAGTGAAACCCAATTTATTGATTCGACACAAGGGGAGCCAAAGAATATTTATAAGCCTTAACAACTGAGTTGTCAATTCAGCTGCACCTGGAAACAATCTTGCTCACAGCAGTTTATCAAGATACAGTTTTGTAGTAGGAATAGTAAAGTAACAATGTAGTAAAGTAAAGATGAGTAACAATTGCAAGAAATGTAGGATTCGAAAAGTAGGCATAGGGATGTATGGATGGGCGTTGCATGGACAAGACAATTCACATAGCAATCAGAACATAGGGCAATTGCAGATAAATAAGATAAAGCATCCAAGTACTAGATAATCCTTGGCATGTGTTCCATATATAGTCATACGTGCTCGCAATGAGAACTTGCACGACATCTTTTGTCCTGCCAGCCCGTTTGCAGTGGGGCCTCGAGGGAACTGCTGGCAATTAAGGTGCTCCTTTTAATAGAGCACCGGAGCAAAGCATTAACACTCCATGAACACATGTGATCCTCACATCAAAGCCATTCCCTCCGGTTATCCCGATTTACACTGGGCCATTGGTTCTGGACAACAACGTGTGTATACAACTTGTAGGTAAGACCATAAACAATACTATCATAATGAATCAATAACATGTTCAGATCTGAAATCATGGCACTCGGGACCTAGTGACAAGATTTAAGCATAACAAGTTGCAACAAAGTCATAAAGCACTAATAAAAGATACTAGGCACCATGCCCTAACAATCTGACGCCATTCATGAATGATCTCATCCAATCCCTACCATCCCCATGGCCTACAGCGGCGGATTACTCACTCATAGATGGGGGAAACATGGATGGTCGATGGAGAAGTGATGGTGATGATGATGGCGATGATCTCCTCTAACTCCCCATCCTGGCAGGGTGCCAGAACGGAGTTTCTGGTGCTGTTTCGTGGAATCTGGTGGTGGTGGTGGAGCGGAACTCCTTCTGGAAAAACATCGACCCCTCCTGAGTTTTTAGGTCAGAAGGCTTCTTATAGGCGAAGAGGGAGACCGAGGGGGTGTCTAGGGCGGCCAGACCACCCCCTGGCTTGGCCTGGGCTAGCCCGCGCGGCCAGGTGGTGTGGCCTAGGCCCAGCCCCCTCCGTCTCGTATTCTGTCTCTAGGAGTCTTCTGGTGAAATAGGATTTTTGGCATATTTTCCGGGATTTTTCCTGATAGTTGATTTTCTGCACAAAAAGTTGGCACCAAAGCAATTCTGCTAAAAACAGCGTCAGTCTGTGTTAGTTGTATCCAAATCACACAAGTTTAGAGGAGAAACAATAGGAAATGTGTTCGAGAAAGTTGATACGTTTTGGACGTATCACGCACTACCGGTGCTAGTAGCAACATGGAGACCTTCACAACACAACCACAGAACTGTGTCCCCAACTTACGATGAGGTTGTCAATCTCACCGGTTTTGCTGAAAACAAAGGATTAAACGTATCGAATGGAAGAAAGTAATAGTTTACAGAAAGTAAACACAAAGCAGTAAACAGTTTGATTGTTTATTGAATGTAAAAGAAAGGACCGGGGTCCATAGTTCACTAGAGGTGGCTCTCCTTAAGATAGATAACATGATGGGTGAACAAATTACAGCGGGGCAATTGACAAAGATCGAGAAGGAATACAAGCATATACTAATCATCTTGACTCCTTTGAGATTCGATTGGGCATTACAACATTACACATAGACCGCCATCCAACTACATCTATGACTAATAATCCACCTTCAGGTTATCATCCGAACCCCCTCCAGTATTAAGTTGTAAGCAACAGATTATTGCATTACAAATTGCATGTAAAGTAAACAATATGATTGTTCTATGAACAAAGGATTGTTGTTTTCTCCCTAGTAGCAACAGCACATCTAGTACCTTAGAGATTTCTGTCACTTCCCTAGATTACCAGAGGAATGAACCCACTATCGAGCATAAATACTAACTCTTGAAGTTGCTAGCATCTACTTGGCCAAGATAGCTACTAACAACGGAAAGCATGCAAGATCACAAATAACAAAGACATGATAGAATCAATAATCAATCTGAAATAGCATCTCAATATCCCTCGGATCCCCGCAAACACAACATGCAGAATTACAAATAGATGATCTTGATCATGAACAGAGCTCACAAGATCTAGACATGAAAGCACAAAGGAGGAGAACCAGCGGGTACTTAGGGTTTCCCTAGGCTACAAACTCTTTCGTGGATTTTTGATCGAGTACTTAGGGTTTCCATATTAGAGGCAATATATAGGCGGAAGGAGAGGCCTGGGGCAGCGGACCACCTGGCCTGGCTGGCAGGTCTGGCCGTGGTGTGGTGGCAGGCCCCAGCCCCTCTTTGTCTCGTATTCTGGCTCCAGATTTTCCCCCGTGAAATAATAACTTTGGCTTTTGTCCCATCTAATTCCGAGAATATACATTTTCTGACTTTCCTGGAACCAAAAACAGCAGAAAATAGTCAGCTGGCACTGTGGCTCTTGTTAATAGGCTAGTCCAAGAAATCATATGAAAAGTACTCCAAAGTGTGGACAAAACACAAGAAAGTAGATAAAACCAAGCATGGAACATCAAAAATTATAGATACATTTGCAATGTATCAACATCCCCAAGATTAACTCCTGCTCGTCCTCGAGTAGGTAAGTGATAAAAAGAAAGAATAATTTTTGAGGTGACATGCACCATCAAAGACTTGATCAAAGTATTTGTAAAACATTCAAAGCTGGGATCATAGTACTTCAATCATAACATGAAAGACAAAGTTCTAGCAATAAGACAAAGAAACTATGTTGCAACATGAAAAGGCACAAACGAAAGATTCATGAATAACAATGCTTTGCAAGACGTTTGTTTGTTTCACATAAAGAAAACATAGCATAATAGTATTCAGCTTGTCCCTCATAGAGTAGCAAATATAAATGCATAGGACACCTTCAAAGTTCATAAGAGTGACTAGATACAAATAGTTTAAAACAAGCAATATCAAGTTATACATCAATCAACTAGTCTTGGGACAATGCACATAGAACTAAGAATGGCCACTATGCTCTCAAAGTAGGTGCATAAAGATAGAAGGTGGAGACTCAATATATAAGTGGAAGAAAGGCCTTCATAGAAGGAAGTAGGGATTCAAGTCTCATAAAGAGCTTCCAAAAATTATGGTACTTATAGCTTTCAGCTCTCATTGCCCCTATCATAAGCATCTTGAAGTGATTAAGGTTAAAGTGAACAAACTATGGTGTATATGCTTGACGAAGTATAAGTTAGAAATCTCATGTCCCTTGAATACGAGGGCCGCTCCTCATGCTACTCAAGTTTAGTCACCGGTAAGTTCTTGTCATCGTAAGTACATATGTATCATAGAGAACCGCCAACGGGGTACCCCTTGCCCGATGATCTAGAAGAATCCCCATATCAAAATGACAAGGCAAGCAGACAACAAGCATCTCAGCAATCTTCTTATTTACCATGGGAATATGGTGCTTTTTTCTCTCTTTCCTCTTTTCACAATCTTTTTTTTCTTTTTCTCTTTTTCTCTCAATATGGGACTCTTTTTTATAATAAGAATGCTTCATAGACATCTCATTATGGTTACACTGCAGGTTTCCACCATGTCATCATGGATTAGACCAGCGGCCCAGGCGTTTCTCTAACACAAATACATAACTCCATGGACTTACAAGCTCCCCTTTCATTTCACACCGACGACATCCATAGACAAAAGAGCATGATATCAACTAGGTACAAAGTACCCGTGCAATGTTTAAAGAGTTCCCCATGACAACATGGTTCTGCTAATCCCCAACAAATAAGTGCAAGCATATACAACATAGACGACACAATGGTTCAAGTTTATTAAGGGCAAGAAAAGTAAAGTGTGCCATCAAGTTCATGAGAGCTTTAATCACTAGTTTTCTCATAACAAGTTTAATTTGGAAGGTAAACAAAAGCATGAATATACTTGGAATAGCATAAGCTAATAGGTAGGTATGGTGGACTATTTGGAATAACTTGGTTTATGGAGTTGGATGCATGAGTGGAACTTATACTTGGTTGTGGAGGCTAGCAAAAGACTGGGAGCGACCAACTAAGAGAGCAATAATGTCCATAATCATGCAGAGTGACAAAACATCATTGATCAAAGCATAAAGTGATACTACAAGTTGAAAACTAAAGGATCATAAAGGCTTATGGTGACTTGAGATAGTCATAACATGGTGTGAGCATGCGCCAAGTCAACCCAAATAAAGCATCAAAGGAGAATACCACAATACTATGCTAAAACAACCCATGATTTATCCAAGGCACATTAAGCAATCTCAATTGTTTATAACAAGTCATGCTACAGCAAAGAATACTAAGTATAAAGCCAAAACAATATCGAGCATGGCATGATAAAGCATAGGCCACAGTCAAAAACAAGCTCTCTTTACCACTTAAGCATGAACTTTTCCTACTCTTTTCCTAACCAAACCAAACTATTTGAAAACCAATGTATGAAAGAAGGGGTCCAACCAATTTATTCAGCAAACTAAGCAAACAAATCAAACAAAAACCAAAAACAAAAACGAAAAATAAGACGCTCCAAGAACAATACAACTGTGCATGAAACAATAAAAATGAAGCGTTTGGAAGAAACCTGGGATTTTTATTGATGAAGAAGGGGATACCTTGGGCATCCCCAAGCTATACGCTTGTACTTCTTGGATATTTATTGGGGTGACACACGTGGCATCTCCAAGCTTGACCTTTAGTCCATCCTTCATCTCATTACTCATTCCTTCCATACACCTGAAATTTTTCCTTCATACAAAACTTCACACAATCTTTATTAGCAACGTTAGTGCACTCAAGATAATAAGTCTTTAGGTTCAATCTTAACACCAATAAAACTTCCATTAGAACACTAGATACTGTAGCACTTCCCTCAAAAATTTCAATTCCCCAAAAGAACTCAAAAAGGAACCAACAAGAAGCAAATGCAGAAAATGGTAGAAATCTGTCAAAACAGACCAGCAGGTAAAGATGAATTTTTTCGAAGACCTTCTGTTGCTCAAATCAAAAAGTGTTGAACTAACTAAAGTTAGATAACAACCTGGGGCAGAAGCACAAAAATACATGCCTCAAAAGGACGTACAGAGATTTTACATGAATTTTTACGGTGAAGCACAGAAATCTGTTTCGGGACAGCAACTTTCCCAATCATTACTTCTCTCTCATTAGAGGTTACTCTTGGCACAAAAAGCAAATAAAAAGGATAAGGAGTGGTTATTACTTAGGTAATAACTTCCAAGACTCATCTAAAACTTTTGGTTTATCTCCCAATAAGTATTTTTCTTTAACGCCTTTAAGTTAGGCATAAGAAGCAAGAAAAAGAATCAAGTGTTCTCCAATGAAGAAGCATTAAAACCAAATTTTGTTTTCATAGGAAAGGCAAAAGAAATCTTCTCTCTCTTCTTAGGTAAGTGTTCTATACCTTTCTTGAGTGGGAGTTGATATTTAATGGTGCCTTCTTTCATATCAGTAATGGCACCAACAGTTCTAAGAAAAGGTCTTCCCAAAGTAATAGGACGAGAAGCATTGCATTCAACATCCAAAACATAGAAATCTACAGGGACATAGGCATTTTTAACCATAATAATAACATCATTAATACTCCCCATGAGTTTCTTTTTAGCATTATCATCAAGTGGGGCATTCAAATAACAATCTTCAAGTGGTGGAAAATCAAGCATATCATAAATCCTTCTAGGCATAATAGAATCACTACTATAAAGATCACATAAAGGTTTGAAATCAAAATCATTCACTTTCATATTAATGATGGGTTCCCAACCGTCTTCTTGTTTTATAGGAATAGAAGCTTTATGTTTCATCTTTTCTTCTTTAATCTTTATGAGAGCATCAGTAATGCGTTTTGTAAAGGCCATATTCATCTTCTCTTTCCCACCTAGCATGGAGTTCAGCTAATAGTCTAACATTTTCATCAATTCTAACTTGTATGGCATTAGTAGCTGCAAAGGGATTATCAATAGTTTCAGGTTTGGCAGCCATTTTATTTAGAGAAGATTGAGCTTCAGCAAAGATGCTATATTTCTTTCAACATTAGAGAGTTTTTCCTCAATAGTTTTATTGAAAGCAGTTTGTTTACTAATAAAGTCTTTAAAATAACTTCAAGTTCAGAGGGATCACTCCTATTGTTGTTGTAGGAATTTCCATAAACATTACCATTGTTGGGAGGATATGGCTTATAATTGTTGTTACCAAAATTATTCCTGTAGGCATTGTTGCTAAAATTGTTATTTCTTATAAAGTTCACATCAACTTGCTCTTCTTGAGAAACCAAAGAGGCTAAGGGAACATTATTTGGATCAACATGGGCTTTCCCATTAACAAGCATAGACATAACAATATCAATTTTATCACTCAAGGAGGAGGTTTCCTCAACAGAATTTACCTTCTTACCTTGTGGAGCTCTCTCAGTATGCCATTCAGAATAGTTAACCATCATATTATCCAGAAGCTTTGTTGCAGCACCCAAAGTAATGGTCACAAAGGTCCCTCCAGCAGCAGAGTCCAATAGATTCCTTGAAGAATAGTTCAATCCTGCATAAAAGGTTTGGATGATCATCCAAGTAGTCAGTCCATGAGTGGGACAATTCTTTACCAAAGATTTCATTCTTTCCCAAGCTTGAGCAACATGTTCATTATAAAATTGTTTAAACTTCATTATTTCACTTCTCATAGATATAATCTTAGCAGGAGGGTAGTATTTTCCAATAAAAGCATCTTTGCACTTAGTCCAAGAATCAATACTATTCCTAGTTAAGGAATTCAACCATTCTTTAGCTTTTCCTCTCAAAGAGAAAGGAAATAATTTAAGCTTAATAATATCTCCATCTATATCCCTATGCTTTTGCATCTCACAAAGTTCAACAAAGTTATTTAGATGGGCATCAGCATCTTCATTACCAATACCAGAAAATTGTTCTCTCGTAACAAGATTGAGTAAAGCAAGTTTAATCTCAAAGAAAGTAGCTTCAGGAACATGTGGAGCAATAGGTGTGCTCATAAAATCATTGTTGTTGGTGCTAGTGAAGTCACACAACTTAGTGTTTTCAAGAGTAGTCATTTTTTGTGTTTTTAATAAATAAAGCAAACTAGTAAAACTAATTTTTGTGTGTTTTTGATAAAGAAACAAGCAAACAAAACAAAAGTAAACTAAGCAAAACAAAAATAACAAAGTAAAGAGATTGGTTATGAGGGACTTGTCAGAAGATGTCCTTGACTCTCGGCAAGCAGCTTAAAAAATAAAATATGCTTGATGGCCCAAAATATATCGAGCTCATTGGGGAACCCCAAGAGGAAGGTATGATGAGCATAGCAGCAAGTTTTCCCTCAGTACGAAACCAAGGTTATCAATCCAGTAGGAGCAAGGAGACACCCCAAATGTGTTGCTAGCTAAGCCTTGGCAGGGCACACTACCGGTGCTAGTAGCAACGTGGAGACCTGCACAAGACAACCACAGAACTTTGTCCCCAACTTGCGATGAGGTTGTCAATCTCACTGGTTTTGCTGAAAACAAAGAATTAAACGTATCGAATGGAAGAAACTAATAGTTTGCAGAAAGTAAACACAAAGCAGTAAACAGTTTGATTGTAGATTGAATGTAAAAGAAAGGACCGGGGTCCATAGTTCACTAGAGGTGGCTCTCCTTAAGATAGATAACATGTTCGGTCAACAAATTGCAGTGGGGAAATTGACAAACATCGAGAAAGCATACAAGCATATAATAATCATCTTGACTCCTTTGAGATTCGATTGGGCATTACACCATTATACATAGACCGCCATCCAACTGTATCTATGACTAATAATCCACCTTTAGGTTATCATCAACCCTCCGATATTAAGTTGCAAGCAACATATTATTGCATTATGGTGCATGTAAAGTAAACATAATTTTTGATGTTCTATGAACTTGGTTTTTTCTACCTATGTTGCCACACATCTAGTACCTTAGAGATTTCTGTCATTTCCCCAGATTACCAGAGGCATGAACCCACTATCGAGCATAAATACTAACTCTTGGAGTTGCTAGCATCTACTTGGCCAAGATAGCTACTAACAACATGCAAGATCACAAATAACAAAGACATGATAGAATCAATAATCAATCTAAAATAGTATCTCAATATCCATTGGATCCCCACAAACACAACATGCAGAATTACGAATAGATGATCTTGATCATGAACAGAGCTCACAAGATCTAGACATGAAAGCACAAAGGAGGAGAACCAGCCATCTAGCTATTATATGGACCCGTAGTCCAGAGATGAACTACTCATCACCATCCCAGGCTTGCATGATGATGAAGAAGGCCTCAGGGGTGAATTCACCTCTCGAGGGTTCTTCATCACCATGCAAGCCTCTGATCTAGGGATGGAGTAGTTCATCCTGACTACGGACTCTGTAGTGGATTTTGATTGGTACTTAGGGTTGTGAGGCTATCATAGGCGGAAGGAGATGTGAGGGTGTGCTCATGATCAAGATCATCTATTTGTAATCCTACATGTTGTGTTTGCGGGGATCTGATGGATTTTGAGATGCTATTTTAGATTGATTATTGATTCTATCATGTTTTTGTTATTTGTGATCTTGCATGCTTTCCGTTGTTAGTAGCTATCTTGGCCAAGTAGATGCTAGCAACTCCAAGAGTTAGTATTTATGCTCGATAGTGGGTTCATGCCTCTAGTAATCTGGGGAAGTGACAGAAATCTCTAAGGTACTAGATGTGCTGCTACTTAGGAGAAAAACAACAATCCTTTGTTCATAAAACAATCAGATTGTTTACTTTATTACACGCAATGCGTAATGCAATTATCTTTGCTTGCAACTTAATACCGAGGGGTTCGGATGATAATCTGAAGGTGGATTATTAGTCATAGATGCAGTTGGATTACGGTCTATGTATAATGTTGTAATGCCCAATCAAATCTCAAAGGAGTCAAGATGTTTAGTATATGCATGTATGCTTTCTTGATGTTTGTCAATTGCCCCATTGTAATTTGTTTACCCAACATTTCATCTATCTTAAGGAGAGCCACCACTAGTGAACTATGGACCCCAGTCCTTTCTTTTACCATTAATCTACAACTGTTTACTGCTTTCTGTTTACTTTCTGCTAACTATTACTTTCTTCCACACAATACGTTTAATCCTTTGTTTTCAGCAAAACTGGTGAGATTGACAACCTCACTATAAGTTGGGGGCAAAGTTCTGTGGTTGTGTTGTGTAGGTTTTCACGTTGCTGCTAGCACCGGTAGTGCGCCTTGCCAAAGGCCAGCTAGCAACACCTTGGAGGTGTTTCCTTGCTCCTACTGGTTCGATAACCTTGGTTTCATAACTGAAGGAAACTTACTACTGTGCTCATCATATCTTCCTCTTGGGGTTCCCCAACAAGCTCGTTATTACACAAGTCAGCACCCCTCAGACATAATCATAGACATCAAGTATCATGGGGCACAAGGGGTCCCACCCATGTGCTGGATCCTCAGCGAGGAATCTGCAACATCACGATAAGATTGTCCATTGGCACACCAAAGGAACAAGATAAAACTGACTTCACCATCCCTTTCCAGATCTTATGATTAACGCGTATTATATGGCGCTACAATCACTAACGACATTGGTTACTATGTCCTATCTGAAATATTCTTGTGCAAACGGAACCTCTAAATTCATGGTTCCATTGCTCGCCATAATAGATTATCACCCCTTATGCTGATAACCAATAATTCATATTATTATAAAAATAATCTTTTCTGACTCCTTTTTTAATATAGGTGATATCATAGTAGATTGCAATTACTTTGTAAAACACAAAGGACATGAGCAAGTGGTGAATTTTCCTTGTTACTGCAAGGTAATGAGGTAATGAAGTAAGATGCTTCGACTTGACCTTGTGCTCCGGTTTCTACAAAACATCAACATTGCCCGTTAAGGACAATGTTTAAAGAAGCAATACTTAACTTTGAGGTTTTTACTCTTCTTTGAGTGTTTTACCCACATTATTAAGTTGAAAAGGATGTTTAAAGCTTTAAAGTAATTTTCTTTGTATTGATAAGAAAATAATCCTATATAATTTAAATAAAAATCTATTTTGGTTTAAAGGTAAAACAAAATACATTCCTTTTATTTTAATATAAGAGAAAGGATTTTTAAATCCTTATATACATTTCATTATTTATAAATCCTAAAATCTCATGGAATATTATACTTAGTATTTTTCTATTTTGGTATATTAATTTTCATACATAAAGGTGATTTTTAGGATTTTCTCTCATTTTTATATATTACAATGAGAGCTTTAATGGTTTAAATCTTTAATTACATTTAATTTAAAGGGACAACTTACTATTTTTCTTGAATTATATTATATTTTTGTGAGCATTTTGATATATCATGTTTATTTTTATGTTTTTTATTTATTTTTCTATAGCTTAAAGTGTTCACATGGCATTGTGGTAATTTCTATTTTCTATTTTTTGTTTTTCACAATATTTTCTATTAACTGGGCTTGGCCTAGTGGCTAGCCCAACCCTTAACTCCATCCACCAAGCTCAGTTGGCCAGGTCCCAACCCCACATAGAGCCCATCTGGTCGGTGGTTCGGCCCACTCTCCTCTCCTCTCTCTCTCTCACTTGTAGACATGCTCGCTTTCTCTCTCGTGACACCATCGTTGCCGCCACCGTCGCTCAGTGTTCTTGCTAGTTCCGGCCGCTTCGGCCGTCACTGACTGGCCTAAACGACGTGTCTCGATGAGATCTACCTTCTTGTCCCCGGTGATCTGGAATCCTCACTCTCTCCTAGTCACCATTTTCCTACTAGAGTTAGGGTTCTTGCATCGGTGCCTCCACACACCGGCGATATTCTCGGCTTCCCTTTGGTGTTGTTCAGGTGGAGTGGTGGTGTGACGCGGTTGGTCGTCTGCCACCCCTGATCGCAATCTAGTGCAGGTGCAACACTTCATGCTCCTTGTGTTGTTGTTCTCGACCCCTACATGTGCTTCCGCTTCGGCGATCCATGACTCGCCCCAGGTAGGTGCCCTTCATCCCTCTGTCTCTCTCTCCCTCTTTCTCTCTAATGCTAACCCTAACTAGGGTTTCCTCCTTGTTCTAGATTACTCTGAGGCCTGCAGTGATCTTTCTATTGTTGTTGTTGATCTTTCCATGTTCTAGTTGTTTAAGATCACAAACTCCTTGTAGAATTACTGAGTAGTGGACATTGACACAACTAGTTTGCAATCCTATTACTCATCTAGTTTGGACAATCTGCCTGAACGAATTCTTGGCTATCCCCTATTAATTACGCTCACTTTAATGTATTATCAGTGCTTGTGTAGGATTGGTGGGGTTTACAATGACTCATGCTTTGTAAACACCATACTGAAATGATGTTTCTGTTTAGCACACTAGTTTTGTTCCAGTAATGGTTAAGGTGTTGGTACTATCCAAGTGATAGCGACTTTATCTTATCTACTATTTGGTCATACTGTTTAATCCATGAATTGGAATTAAAAAGATGCTCCATGTATATTAACAGGGATACAAACTAGAATGATATCCCTGGATGTTGTATTAAAGACATGGTACTTATCTTATGTAGATAGCCTCTGCAAGCAATGCTTGCTGATGCTCTTCATTGTTGTCAACATGATAGTAAACTATATTTAGATGATTCCTAAATTTATACTTAGGAAAGTGATTAAGCCTGCTGATGTACTTAGCTAGGATGATGGTTTGATGTGTATTAAAATGTGGGTATTAAGTTAGTTTGGCTTCTGTTACCCTAGTGTAACTACCTCGGACCATACGCTCTAAGTTCAAGCCTAGATGAACCGGAAGTGGTTAAAATAGTACAGCAGGGGCCCAGGGGCCACCCACGTGTAGACACGTCGGTCGTCCTAACCACTTCCAAGACATCAGGACAGGAGCGAGCGGTGTAGGCAACAGGCGAAGAGATCAAATACATACATAAGTGAATATGTATGCAAGCTACCTTACAACAGTTCTTAGAGCCATTCCATCTAAAAAGAAATAGAAATATTGCAACGCCATACGGCAAGATCCAAATATCCTAGATAGAGATAATAGTTTAGGATAGCTCCTCATACATCAACCATCAGAGTATCAAGCGGAAGCGGGAAACAAGATCCGAGTACGGACAAGAAGCAAATCGGCATAAGATGCCACATAAGTAAGCACATCCCGCCCACAGATCTCGCGGATCCCCATCCCCGAAATCTCTACATCGTGTGATCGTTGCCGACATCATCTGTCTCCTCCACCCAGTATCCATCTTGCGAATACACCTGTTCATCTGAATCAAACAATTTATCGTGTGAGACCCTAGGGGTACTCAGCAAGTCTTTATGCCTCTAAAGGGGACATAACCTGGGGTGACGCAATTGCAGCAAAAGATAATACTAACAAGTCTATAGATACTTGCTAACCATCCGTCTAACCAATGATAAACGGATGTCCGTTAATTAGAAGCCACAGTTATAACAGTATACAGTAACAGAACCATCCTCCTTCTCGCTTACCAACGAGAAAGCGGACGAACAACCCATCTGTTGGCAATTTTATTAACCATTCCATGAGTATTGCACTATTTACTAGTTAGGTATTTGGTCAGATTAAGAGCGGTACTTTAGTTATACTTGTCTATGATCGAGAAACTGTGCTCCAAGTCGTCCATAACCGTGGACACGGCTTTCAGAAAGATTCACCCTACAGGGGTGCACAAATAGCAACACACACTCGATCAACCTCGGAAAAACTAACTCAAAACCCAATGAGGCATTCACGACAAAGCGATCACAGGATTTATAAATATTTCAGGGGGGCCACCCCAATAAGCTACCCGCAACGAAATTGGCCGGCTCCGAGACGGACCCAGGGTTTGCGACAATGGATGCCAATGACTGGGAACCCAAAAATGTGACTGGGCTTGTCGATACCGTGAAAACATTCCGCATTCTTTAACAGTACATGTGCTCCTCGCACAATCTTAAATAAAGCAGTAAAGCATGGCATAAGTACAGGATAGTAATAAAGCCCCAATCTACTTGTGGCCCCAAGAAATAGAAATGAATCAAGCTCTAGCTCAGGGGGGTCCATAAGGCCTCCCGGATGTGGATAGTGCGAATAGTCAAGGAACAGGAATCAAGTACTCAGGGTCCTACGGGACACAAGTGAGCATGAAAAACCAAATAGCAGATATTGCCCACCGGTGCCTCTTTCATTAGTTATCCCATTACTACTCAGGTTAAGTTGTTTAGGTACCTCGTTATCCATCAGACACTCACATACCCTACACATGCTGTTCTACGACTCGCATGGCTCAAACAACTCCTGTAGTAATGGCTCATGGGATGGAGGAACAAACTTCGGTGGGGTTTAAAAGTAAAGGCTATGCAGTACTTGGGATTGAATTTAATGCAATCGCGACTCCATGATGCAAGAATAAAATAGAAGCAATAGGTACTATATGTATGCAAGCATGTGGTAGTGCTTGCTGCTCGATTGAAGCGAGAGCGGATCTGGTAGTACTCACAGGACTCGATATTTCCCACGCCTATTCGAAAGAAGAACCAAACAAACAAGGACCAACATAAATAAAGTGCACAAGCATATAAATAAAATGCGTCAAGCAAACAAGCATGCCATGATGAATGATGCACAATTTACATGGCAACAATGTGGCATGGCATGGGTGAGGTGTGGGGTACAAGAACAAAGCATTTTATTAAGTTTTAGTCATGTTTTGCTCCCATAACACTTGCTGTCCACTTAATATTTATATGATGCATGCTGCAATTCAGAACATGGAATGCATAAACAGAACGGGCTCGTCGCGCTGATCGATTTAGACATATTATTTGTCGGATTTGGAGTTATGGAATTAAAGTTATTAATTAATTAAGAAAATACATTTTTATTGCAATTAAACAATTTCGAAAATTTAAATTAGTCAAACATTATTTTGAATGGCATATTTGAGATCCTCATATTTTTCTGATTAAAAAACATATATTGTTTATATGATTTGGAATTATAGGAGTTAAGTGAGGATTGGTTTCATCTTACTTGGAAAACTACAGAGTAAGTTTAATACTTTTAGTACTTGGAATAGCCAAAGTCGAAAATAAACTTGTATTTGAAAATTTTAAACAACTTCTGATAACTTGCTTTTGAGAGTTTGGTATAGAACACTATCTTGAGAACCCAGGTGGTTTTCCTTTTAAACAGAGGCTTAATGTACTGGGATATGCAGCTAGGAGGTCGTGGCAAAAACAGAAATAAAAGGGGCGCCTGCAGGAATTGAACCCTGGACCCCTAGATGAAGATCAATCAGGACTAACCACTAGGCCGAACCTCTGTTGCTGATTAAAAAGGGACGCATGTCTCTTGTAATCAGCCAAGGATGGTTTTGGTACTGACGAAAACTGCAGAGCAACAAAAATTGATAGCCCGGAGTGATTTTCAGGCTAAACTTCACCAAAGGAATTCGATCCCATGACCTCCTGGGCGCAACGCACGGGCTCAGCCACTACACCAACATCGACTTATTGTGCTAAAACGGGCGCCGCGTTTAAAGGCATGAGGCTGCGTAGTAAACTCCTGACGAAACTGAATCAACGGAGAAACTAATCTGAACTTTTACACAGAGAGGGGAGCACCGGCGCGCCATGGACGGATCCGTCAATCGGCGGCCACAGCTGGGTTCGGAGGCCACAGGAAGAGCAGGGAAGGGACGTGGGTGCTCACTGGATCGATTCCCACCGAAGATGGGGATGGTGATTGGGGGAAGCAACAGCGTCGGTGACTGCAAACTCCAGCACGGGTAGAGCAAGAAGACGTCGAGGGGAAGGCTGCTCCTGGCACCTCCGGGGCCCCTTCTGCTGTGAGCGCGACGCGGAAGACGACGGTGCAGCCTCTCCGCCAAACCACAGTCTCGGCTGCTACAGGACCGACGACGGGGAGCTGGTCGGTCCGACGACCATGGCGGCTCTCTCTCTCTCGGAATGGTGTTCAGGGGAAAACAGAGGGGAAAAGGAACTTGGTGGCGGCGGAGGAAAGAGGAAGGACTAGGGCTCACAGGGCTCCTCGGCTCGGGGATAAGGAGGAGGACGAGTTGGTGGCCGGTGACGCGGATGACGGGGGGCGACGTCCACCTGCTCCGTCTGACGAAGCGCGAGAGACGAAGGCGATGGAAAGAAGACGGAGAACCAGACGGTGCCAGCGAAGGGGTACGCGGGCCGGAAGGAAGCAGATGCGACGCGGGCTCCTGCCGTTGTGCTGCTGCTCTGTCTGGCTGCGAGGCCCAGGTTGCCGATCGCTGCTGCTCTCAAAACTGAAGCCGAAAACTGCTGCTGCTGGCTATGCAACGCTACAGATGGTACTGCTACAAGCTAAACTGAAATAAAAACACGAAGCTGCCAGTAGCTACTGATTGAAGGGGCTCAGATTTAGAGAAAAAGGTACAACAAGTTGAAGGAGATGCTCATGATCAGTAGTAAGATGGAGTAGGTTTAATCCTTTTGATATTGCGATTTTGGCAATATCTAGGTCTCAGATTTGGGGGTTTGGGGTTTGGAAAGGAGAAAGAAGGGGATTAAGATATTTATCTAGTCTAAAGTAGACTAGATGAGACTAGTTTTAGGCTAAAACTTTAGACGAGCCTTTTGGCTATTTTTATTTTCTAGAAAAAATAACAAAACGTTTTGTGGTCACGCCTAAAGATCGGAAAGTAATTTTTAATTTGAAATAAGAAAAGGAGGATGGATTTATATTATCCAATTTTGGTTGATCAAAAACCATTTGTAACTACAAGGCAAAAATAAAATAAAAAGAGAGATAGAAAGAGAGGATGCTTAAAGTGTACATGTGTACAAGAGAGATTTTAAACATAGATGAGAGACTAGGTTTAGAACACGTGTTAAAATTAAGCAAGAATTCAAAAGGCATTTAAAACGAGAGAGAATGCCACATAGGGGTGTGTCATTTTATGTGACTAGAGTTGCTTATTATTGTATGCAATAAAGGAGTATATGCATGTGGCCATTTTGTGAAAACAAAAATGTATATGCATATATGTGAGGTAAGGGTGGCAATACAAGATTTGCAAAAATACAAGAATTGAGAAGGACATGATACATGTCATAAAATCTAGGTTTGGATCAATCCATATGCATGCATGTGTATGAATAGAATTTGAGCCCTATTTATATGGGTGGCTTGAATTAAAAACCAAGACAACAACAAGATGACCATACTCATATATATGGTAGAAGTAGGATGGGATAGCAAGGGAGTTGCCATATTAGTAGATAGAAAGAATTTAAAAGATATGCCCCCAACTCAGCTTGGGCATTTAATCATTATATCAAAAGTCAGATGCAATATATCAAGAGGCAAATACAAGTAATAGGCAAATGCAATATGAGCGAAAAACCAAATGAAAAGGGTTTTATATGATGCTCAAATGCAAGGTGGCATGATGACATGAGCATGATATAATTATGATGCAACAATTATATGTAGGAAGTAGCATTTTATTATTAGACCATGTAGCATTATAGATGTTAGAGAGATGGGATGCTACAACTCTCCCCCACTAACAGGAATCTCGCCCCGAGATTCTAGGAAGAAGAAGAAGAAGACATGAAGAGGGTAGGATACTTGGCACGGAGCTCATCCTCGCATTCCCAAGTGGCTTCATCAACGGAATGGTGCGACCACTGCACCTTGCAGAACTTGATGGACTTGTTGCGAGTCCTTTCTGCGACTTCTAGGATTTTTGTGGGGTGTTCTTGATAAGACAGGTCTTCTTGGAGATTGATGAGCTCATGGTCCACGGTCCTGCCGGGATCCTTGAAGCACTTCTTGAGTTGAGAGATATGGAAAACATCATGGACCTTGAGTTTTTCAGAGAGCTCAAGAGCATAAGCGACTTCTCCTCTTCTTCCACGAACTTTGAAAGGACCGATGTATCTAGGAGCCAGCTTTCCTTTGATACCAAACCGGTGCGTGCCCCTCATGGGAGTGACACGAAGGTAAACGAGATCACCAGGGACATACTCCATGTCCGTGAACTTTCTATCATAGTTGCTCTTCTGGCGACTTTGAGCAACCTTCAGGTTTTCGAGAATGATGTGAACCTTCTCCTCCGCTTGAGTTACAATGTCAGGGCCAAACAATGTTCTTTCACCTACACCCGACCAACCAATCGGAGTTCTGCATTTGCGGCCATAGAGAAACTCAAATGGTGCCATCTTTAGACTTTTCTGGAAGCTGTTGTTGTAAGAGAATTTAGCATAAGGAAGGCATTCTTCCCACTTCATGCCGAAAGAGATGACGCAAGCACGGAGCATATCTTCCAGAATCTGATTGATCCTTTCAACTTGTCCTTGCGACTGAGGGTGGTAAGTTGTGCTGAAGTTCAACTTTGTTCCCAAAGCATTTTGGAAACTTCCCCAGAACTTGGAAGTGAAGATGCTTCCACGGTCTGAACTGATCTCAAGCGGAACCCCATACAGAGAGACAATTCTGTTGATATAGAGCTCAGCCAACTGAATTGCAGAAATTGTTTCCTTGACGGGAAAGAAGTGAGCTACTTTAGAAAGCATGTTGATGACAACAAAGATTGCATTGTTGCCCTTCTGCGACCTTGGAAAGCCAGTTATGAAGTCCATCTCTACTTTCTCCCATTTCCATTCCGGGGGCTTCAATGGCTGTAGAAGACCGGAAGGTTTCTGATGAACAGCTTTAACTCTGCGGCAGACATCACAGTCCGAGACATACTTGGCACAATATCGTTTCAACCCAGGCCACCAATACTGTGTTTTCAAGTCCATGTACATCTTAGTGCTGCCAGGGTGGATAGAAAGAACAGAATCATGCACCTCCTTAAGAACTTGCTCTCTCAAACCCGGGTAGTTCGGAACAAACATCCGGTGTTCAAAGAATAGAGCGCCTTGGTCGTCGACGTGGAAGGACTCATACTTCGGAAGCTGAATGTTGGAGATGATCTTTTTAGTGTAAGGATCACCAAGTTGAATGGAGCGAACTTTTTCTTCCAAGAGAGGTGTTGCCAGGAGGTTCAGAAGATACCCTTGATCCACAATTTCAAGGTTGAGCTGACGAAATTCCTCGCACAAGAGAGGCTGTTGTTCTTCCACCATGAGATTGTTGACATAAGCTTTTTGGCTGAGAGCATCGGCCATGACATTAGCTTTGCCCGGAGTGTAGTTGATGGTCAGATCGAAATCATTAATTGCTTCAATCCACCTCCTCTGATGAAGGTTGAGATCAGGTTGTGTGAAGATATACTTTAGACTCTTGTGATCAAAAAAGATTTCACAACGGTTGCCAAGCAAGTAGTGCCTCCATACTTTCAAAGCAAAGACAACTGCTGCGAGTTCGAGGTCATGTGTAGGATAGTTGATCTCATGCGTCTTCAACTATCGAGAGGCATAAGCAACAACTTGTTTTTCTTGCATAAGGACCGCACCCAATCCTTGCAAGGAGGCGTCACAGAATATCTGGAAAGGCTTTGATGTATCTGGAGGAATCAAGACTGGTGTGGAAGTGAGCTTCTCTTTGAGGGTTTCAAAGCTTGCTTGACATGCAGGAGACCAAAGGTATTTCTTGCCTTTCTTGAGGAGATCGGTAAGAGGCTTCAGAATCTTGAGAAGTTACGAGCGAAAGAACTAGCCAAACCAAGGAAACTCCAGACTTCTTTGACATTTTTAGGTGGAAGCCAGTCTACAATTGTCTGAATAGTTTCTGGGTTAACGGCAATGCCCTTGGCAGAGATGACGTGACCAAGGTAGGTGAGTTCAGGCAGCCAGAACTCGCACTTGGAAAACTTTGCATACAGGCGATTCTCACGAAGCTTGTTTAAGACACACCGAAGGTGTTCTTCATGTTCTTCCTTTGACTTAGAATAGACTAGAATGTCATCCAGATAGACCACAACGAACTTATCAAGATACTCCATGAAAACCGAGTTCATAAGCCTCGAGAATGTGGCAGGTGCATTGGTGAGACCGAAATACATGACCGTGTACTCATACAGGCCATAGCGGGTGGTGAAAGCTGTTTTGGGAACATCTTCTTTGCGAATCTTGATTTGATGATATCCTCTTCTCAAATCAAGCTTAGAGAATACCACAGCTCCAGCTAGCTGATCGAAGAGATCATTAATCCACGGAAGGGGATATTTATTCTTGATGGTTTTAGCATTGAGAGCCCGATAGTCAACACAAAGTCTATCAGTCTTGTCTCGCTTCTTCACAAAGATGGTTGGGCTACCCCAAGAAGAAGTACTGTGCTAAATGAAACCCAACTTCTCTTGTTCATCAAGCTGATGTTTGAGTTCAGCCAATTCAGCAGGACCCATTTTATAAGGCCGCTTGGAGATAGGAGCGGTTCCAAGTTCAAGCTCAATCACAAACTCAACCTCTCGATCAGGAGGCATACCTGGCAACTCTTTAGGAAAAACATCTGGGAACTCACAAACCACCGGAACACTCTGAATAGCCTCCATAGCATCATCATTCAGAGCCGCCAAAGAGAAAAGCTGAATTGCAGGAGTCAGACTTGGAGAATAGACTATATGGCCTTCAGGAATTTTCAGAGAAACCGAGTGTTCAGCACAATCAATCACAGCTTTATTTGTAGCTAGCCAATCCATGCCTAAAATGACATCAATATCTAAGTTTCCTAGAATAATCAAAGAGGCCGGAAAGAAAGAATCCCCAATTTGAACCTGATTGTCATAACTGATCTTGGAAGTTAACATCCTTGCCCCAGGAGAAAGGACCATCAGCTTTTTAGGTAACGAATCAGATGACAACCCATTCTCTTGAGCAAACTTGAAGGATACAAATGAATGCGATGCTCCAGAATCAAATAAAACTCGTGCAGGGACTGAGTTAACAAGAAGCATACCCACCACAACTCCAGGTGCATGCTCGGCTTGAGCGACGTTGACACAGTTGGCACGAGCAACAGTGGACCCGGGCTTGGTGTTGATGTTGAGAGCCCGCGGTGGAGGTGCACGAACCATAGAAGAACTTGCTGCAGGCCTTGGAGGTGGTGGAGGAAGAGCTTTGTTGTTCATGGGACAACTCTAGTGTTGATGTCCAGTGTTCCCACAAGTGTAGCAAGCACTAGGTGGACGTGGAGCAGCGTAGCCAGGGACTCCGCCAGGTGCTCCAGGGTAGTTGTGGTTGTAGCCCCTGGCAGCAGCAGTGAAGGAGTTTGGTGGCCTTGCCGCGCAGCTTGAAGGTCTTGGTGGAGCCGGGAGCGACCGTGGGGTGTTAGGGACCCACACGCGGCGCTTAGAAGGAGCTATCATAGCTGAAGAGCTTGCTGCGTCACGGCTGTGTTTCTTGGACTCCTCAAACACTTGCCTACTTGCTTCTTCCTGAAGAGCTGTATGTTGGAGTTCCAGAAAGGACCCTGGCCTTGCATGAGTGATTGCATCTTTGATAGATGCATTGAGCCCTTGCCTGAACCTCTTTTGCTTCTTCTTGTCATCAGAGATCTCATCGCCACCATACCGAGAAAGATTCATGAAGTTCCTGATATAGGTATTGACATTGTCATTGCCCTGCTTGAGGTTGAGAAACACTTCCTTCATCCTTTCCATGACAATTTCTGACAGGTATTGCTCTTTGAAAGCCCCAGTGAACTGCTCCCAAGTAGGCTGAAAACCAGAGTGGTTTGCCTTGAGGTAATTCTCCCACCACAGAGTTGCGTCTCCCTTCAGAAGGTGAGTGGCACATTTTACCCATTCTTGCTCAGGAACATCAGCAGTCATCAGCAACCTTGACATCTCACGCAACCAATCATCTGCGTCCAGAGGCTGATCAGACACCTCAAAGTGGTGCGGGTTAAACTTCAGAAAGCTCTTGATGTCTCCTCGCTTGGGAGGTGGAGGTAGCGGAACAAACTCATTCCTCTTGACACTTTCTTCAAAATGCTGCTGGTTCTGCTGCATTATTCCCAAGGCATTAGCAATACTTGCCAACGCAACCCCCAGTTCAGGTGGTATGTCCTACTCAGAACAGCGTGGTGGTGCCATCCTGTGATTGATATAAAACACAAGTCAGTACCATAATGGAAAATAATAATAATCCAAAATAGTACCAAAATGGAATTAACCAAGATTAAAGGATACAAATTACTAAGATGATATTAAAATATCAACAAAGTTCAAAGCACCTAGAAGATATTAAGCATATCGCATTGTTGAACAAGGAGTGTGGTACACAAAGCTATCAAAGAAAAATTTTCCGCAAATTTCGGCATTAAAATACCACTATATGCGCAAAACCTCTTAAAGAATCAAGATTAGTAACTCTACCAATTCAATATACAAGAGCGAATGATAAAAGTAGTGGTATGGTCGCGACTCCATCCCGCACTCAAATCATTACTCCGCACATGAACAAGTAAAACACATATCCCAACTTCCTTCTTTCTTAAGATGAACCTAAAGATTAGCAACTACGGAAACAAACATCCCAAACAAGATAGTGTCGGATAACAAAGAGTAAGACAGATCGCGTCGGTATACAACGAATCAGATAGATCACGTCGGTTTACAAGAACCTGTCGATATGGAATATACCAACAGTTGATAACCAAAAGGCAGATAGTGACAACAAATTGGATGCAACAGATAGACAAGGAATTCACACACACACACACACACACACACTCACACAACCTATGGTACTACGGAACCCAGAACACGTGAATCCTAGTTTGAATTTTAGAAGAGGATTGAAAACGTTACACTTCCTTACCAGAAAAGGGTGGGTGGGTGGGTAAGAAGAAAAATGGAAGCAGTCCTACTCTCACGTTTTGTTTTTCCCTAGTATACATAGCTACCAAAAATATTTGCTAGACTGACAACGACCATTTGACTGAGACCCTGAAGGGCGGGATGGCTATGATACCAATTGTAACTACCTCGGACCCTGGGCTCTAAGTTCAAGCCTGGATGAACCGGAAGTGGTTAAAATAGTATAGCGGGGGCCCAGGGGCCACCCACGTGTAGACCCGTCGGCCGTCCTAACCATTTCCAAGACATCGGGACAAGAGCGTAGGCGAAGAGATCAAATACATACACAAGTGAGTATGTATGCAAGCTACCTTACAATAGTTCTCAGAGCCATTCCATCTAAAAAGAAATAGAAATATTGCAACGCCATACAGCAAGATCTAAATATCCTAGATAGAGATAATAGTTTAGGATAGCTCCTCATACATCAACCATCAGAGTATCAAGCGGAAGCGGGAAACAAGATCCGAGTACGGACAAGAAGCAAATCGGCATAAGATGCCACATAAGTAAGCACATCCCGCCCACAGATCTCGCGGATCCCCATCCCCGGAATGTCTACACCGCGTGATCGTTGCCGACATCATATGTCTCCTCCACCCAGTATCCATCTTGCGAATACACCTGTTCATCTGAATCAAACAATTTATCGTGTGAGACCCTAGTAAATTTTCGGCAAGTCTTTATGCCTCTAAAGGGACATAACACAGGGTGGCAATTGCATCAAAAGATAATACTAACAAGTCTATAGATACTTGCTAACCATCCGTCTAACCAATGATAGACGGATGTCCGTTAATTAGAAGCCACAGTTATAACAGTATATAGTAACAGATTCATCCTCCTTCTCGCTTACCAACGAGAAAGCGGACGAACAACCCATCCGTTGGCAATTTTATTAACCATTCCATGAGTATTGCACTATTTACTAGTCAGGTATTTGGTCAGATTAAGAGCGGTACTTTAGTTATACTTGTCTATGATCGAGAAACTGTGCTCCAAGTCGTCCATAACCGTGGACACGGCTTTCAGAAAGATTTACCCATGCAGGGGTGCACAAATAGCAACACACACTCAATCAACCTCGGAAAAACCAACTCAAAACCCAACGAGGCATTCACGACAAAGCGATCAGAGGATTCAGAAATATTTCAGGGGGGCACCCCAATAAGCTACTCAAGCGAAGTTGGCGGCCGAGCGGACCCGGGGTTTGCGACAATGGTCAGAAACGGGAACCCGAAAATGTGACTGGGCTTGTCGATACCGCGAAAACATTCCGCATTTTTAAATAGTACAAGTGCTCCTCGCACAATCTTAAATAAAACAGTAAAGCATGGCATAAGTACAGGATAGTAATAAAGCCCCAAATTACTTGTGGCCCCAAGAAATAGAAATGAATCAAGCTCTGGCTCAGGGGGGGTCCATAAGGCCTCCCGGATGTGGATATTGCGAATAGTCAAGGAACAGGAATCAAGTACTCGGGGTCTTACGGGACACAAGTGAGCATGAAAAACCAAATAGCAGATATTGCCCACCGGTGCCTCTTTCATTAGTTATCCCGTTACTACTCAGGTTAAGTTTTTTAGGTACCTCGTTATCCATCAGACACTCACATACCCTACACATGCTGTTCTATGACTCGCATGGCTCAAACAACTCCTGTAGTAATGGCTCATGGGATGGAGGAACATGCTTCGGTGAGGTTTAAAAGTAAAGGCTATGCAGTACTTGGGATTCAATTTAATGCAATCGCGACTCCATGATGCAAGAATAAGATAGAAATAATAGGTACTATATGTATGCAAGCATGTGGTAGTGCTTGCCTGGCAGCTCAGTTGAAGCGAGAGACGGATCTAGGTAGTACTCCTGGGATTCCTGATATTTCCCCTGCTCGGCGTTTATTCGAAAGAAGAACCAAACAAACAAGGGCCAACATAAATAAAGTACACAAGAATATAAATAAAATGCGTCAAGCAAACAAGCATGCCATGATAAATGATGCACAATTTACATGGCAACAATGTAGCATGGCATGGGTGAGGTGTGGGGTACAAGAACAAAGCATTTTATTAAGTTTTAGTCATGTTTTGCTCCCATAACACTTGCTGTCCACTTAATATTTATATGATGCATGCTGCAATTCAGAACATGGAATGCATAAACAGAACGGGCTCGTCGCTCTGATCGATTTAGACATATTATTTGTCGAATTTGGAGTTATGGAATTAAAGTTATTAATTAATTAAGAAAAGGCATTTTTATTGCAATTAAACAATTTCGAAAATTTAAACTAGTCAAACTTTATTTTGAATGGCATATTTGAAATTCTCACATTTTTCTGATTCAAAAACATATATTATTTGTATGATTTGAAATTATAGGAGTTAAGTGGGGATTGGTTTCATCTTACTTGGAAAACTACAGAGTAAGTTTAATACTTTTAGTACTTGGAATAGCCAAATTCGAAAATAAACTTGTATTTAAAAATTTTAAACAACTTCTGATAACTTGCTTTTGAGAGTTTGGTATAGAACACTATCTTGAGAACCTAGGTGGTTTTCCTTTTAAACAGAGGCTTAATGTACTGGGATATGCAGCTAGGAGGTCGTGGCAAAAACAGAAATAAAAGGGACGCCTACAGGAATTCAACCCTGGACACCTAGATGAAGATCGATCAGGACTAACCACTAGGCCGAACCTCTGTTGCTGATAAAAAGGGACGCATGTATCTTGTAATCAGCCAAGGATGGTTTTGATACTGACGAAAACTACACAGCAACAAAAATTGAGAGCCTAGAGTGATTTTCAGGCTAAACTGCCCCAAAGGAATTCGATCACATGAACTCCTGGGCGCAACGCACGGGCTCAGCCACTACACCAACATAGACTTATTGTGCTAAAACGGGCGCCGCGTTTAAAGGCATGAGGCTGCGTAGTAAACTCCTGACGAAACTGAATCAACGGAGAAACTAATCTGAACTTTTACACAGAGAGGGGAGCACCGGCGCGCCATGGACGGATCCGTCAATCGGCGGCCACAGCTGGGTTCGGAGGCCACAGGAAGAGCAGGGAAGGGACGGGGGTGCTCACTGGATCGATTCCCACCGAAGATGGGGATGGTGGTTGGGGGAACCAATGGCGTCAGTGACTGCAACACTCCAGCACGGGTACAACGAGAAGATGTTGAGGGGAAGGCTGCTCCTGGCACCTCCGGGGCCCCTTCTGCTGTGAGCGCGACGCGGAAGACGACGGTACAGCCTCTCCGCCGAACCACAGTCTCGGCTGCTACAGGACCGACGACAGGGAGCTGGTCGGTCCGACGACCATGGCGGCTCTCTCTCTCGGAATGGTGTTCAGGGGAAAACAGAGGGGAAAAGGAACTTGGTGGCGGCGGAGGGAAGAGGAAGGACTAGGGCTCCTCGGCTCGGGGATAAGGAGGAGGACGAGTTGGTGGCCGGTGACGCGGATGACGGGGGGTGACGTCCACCTGCTCCGTCTGACGAAGCGCGAGAGACGAAGGCGACGGAAAGAAGACAGAGAACCAGACGGTGCCAGCGAAGGGGTACGCGGGCCGGAAGGAAGCAGATGCGGCGCGGGGCCTAGGTTGCCGATCGCTGCTGCTCTCAAAACTAAAGCTGAAAACTGCTGCTGCTGGCTATGCAACGCTACAGATGGTACTGCTACAAGCTAAACTGAAATAAAAACACGAAGCTGCCACTAACTACTGATTGAAGGGGCTCAGATTTAGAGAAAAAGGTACAACAAGTTGAAGGAGATGCTCATGATCAGTTGTAAGATGGAGTAGGTTTAATCCTTTTGATATTGTGATTTTGGCAATATCTAGGTCTCAGATTTGGGGGTTTGGGGTTTGGAAAGGAGAAAGAAGGGGATTAGGATATTTATCTAGTCTAAAGTAGACTAGATGAGCCTAGTTTTAGGCTAAAACTTTAGACGGGCATTTTGGCTATTTTTATTTTCTAGAAAAAATAACAAAACGTTTTGTGGTCACGCCTAAAGATCAGAAAGTAATTTTTAATTTGAAATAAGAAAGGGAGGATGGATTTATATTATCAAATTTTGGTTGATCAAAAACCATTTGTAACTACAAGGCAAAAATAAAATAAAAAGAGAGATAGAAAGAGAGGGTGCTTAAAGTGTACGTGTGTACAAGAGAGATTTTAAACATAGATGAGAGACTAGGTTTAGAACACGTGTTAAAATTAAGCAAGAATTCAAAAGGCATTTAAAACGAGAGAGAATGCCACATAGGGGTGTGTCATTTTATGTGACTAGAGTTGCTTATTATTGCATGCAATAAAGGAGTATATGCATGTGGCATTTTTGTGAAAACAAAAATGTATATGCATGTATGTGAGGTAAGGGTGGCAATACAAGATTTGCAAACATACAAGAATTGAGAAGGACATGATACATGGCATAAAATTTAGGTTTGGATCAACCCATATGCATGCATGTGTATGAATAGAATTTGAGCCCTATTTATATGGGTGGCTTGAATTAAAAACCAAGACAACAATAAGATGACCACACTCATATATATGGTAGAAGTAGGATGGGATAGCAAGGGAGTTGCCATATTAGTAGATAGAAAGAATTTAAAAGATATGCCCCCAACTCAACTTGGGCATTTAATCATTATATCAAAAGTCAGATGCAATATATCAAGAGGCAAATACAAGTAATAGGCCAATGCAATATGAGCGAAAAACCAAATGAAAAGGGTTTTATATGATGCTCAAATGCAAGGTGGCATGATGACATGAGCATGATATAATTATGATGCAACAATTATATGTAGGAAGTAGAATTTTATTATTAGACCATGTAGCATTACAGATGTTAGACATATGGGATGCTACACCTAGCTTGCTGCTATGGTCCCCCACATTGGGGTGTGCACAGTGGTATCTTGGGTAGCATGATATGTTGCCTTTCAATAAACCCTTAGATGTAGTCTTTTCTTCTAAGCCTGTGATGCAAAAGGCTACCCCCCCCCCTTTTTCTTCAGAACAAGAACAAATATTACTATGGGCTTAAATTGACCTATGATGAGAATTACGTACCATTTGTATGCAATTCTGAGGGTATTCTTCCTTAACCAAAATCTCGGTTCATGACAAATGGTTAAGATCAAATGGATATAGGAAATTGGGTGTCAATCTATTTGAAAAGTAGACAAATCTACTTGTTGAGGTTGTTGGTGGTGATCTTGTGGTGAATCAACTACTATCTGATCTAATTGTTGTGGCTTGTTATCTGGCCTCCTTCTCCTTGCTTCCACTGTTATCCTTCACCTCTTGATGTTGGCCTTTACTCCTCCTTCTTGCTCCTGTGATGTTGCCCTTGATCTCCACCTTGGGCTCCTTCAAGTGACCATGGTGATTCTTGGTTGATTGGTTTTGGTGAATAGGCTTATGGTGTGGTTGTAGGGTTTCGTAGCATGGAAAACAAAAAATTTCTACCGCATACAAACAAACAAGCCAAGATCTATCTACTAGATTGTAGCAATGAGTCGATGGAATAACTCACCCTCGAAGATTCCAAAGTGTTTAACGAGAGCGGATTCTCGTGGGTGATGTAGTCGTACTCTTTCCGATCTCAAGATCGCGTAGACGATTCCTTGCCTCTAAGGTTCAGCGCTCCCTGCCCTGGTCACACGCTCGGCACTGACGAAGACCTTCCTCTCCTTGTTCCAGCAGAGGCGGAGGTTGTAGCACTCTCCTCGCGATTCCGAAGACAACTGGCGTGGTACCGGAAGTAGAGGGGAGATCTCGCAGGGCTTCGCCTTAAGCCGGAGCGAGTATGGTGGAGTATGAGAGAGCTCCTCGGCGATCTAGGTTTTAGACACACCAAGGAGGAGGTGCTAGAGCCGGCGGCTAGGGTTTGGGGCACCCCAAGTTGGCGGCTAGGGCAACCCTAGGAGGTGGCGGCAGCAGCAGGAGGTGGTGGCGCCAATCTAGGGTTTTGGAGGAGAGGTACTTGTGTGCTAGGAGGGAGCCCTGCCCCTCCTTATATAGGTGGAGGGGCCGGCGGCCAAGGGGAGGGAGTGGAGTCCCTCCCCAACTCGGCTTGGGTGGTGCGCGGCAGGAGGAGGACTCCTCCCAACTTCAGTTTCCACCTCTTCTCCTCTTTCCAAAACTTGCCGTTTGACTTTCAAACTAGTCGTTTGACTTTTCAATTTAGGATTTAAATAAACCCTTTATTTTGGACAGCAATGACACCTAGTACATGATGCAATCATTCCAACTTACAATGACACATTCATGTACCTTCCCCGAGTGCTAGGACATTCCGAACCTTCGAACATTCCGATGAAAACACGGAACCATTCCCCAACTCAAAGCGGACTTTCATTATCTGAATCTTATTCTCCGGACCATTCCGGATCTCCTCGTGATATCCCGAATCCCATTCGAGACTCCGAACAACATTCGGTCTCTTTCTCATCATTCCATAACTACTCAAACAACGTCGAATCCTTAAGTGTGTCTCCCTACGGTTCGTGAATTATGCAGACATGATCGAGACACTTCTCCGAACAATAACCAATAGAGGAATCTGGAAATTCATATGGCTCCACATATTTCTCGATTACTTTGCGATCGAATGAACCACTTACATACGATATCAATTTCCCTTTGTCTCACGATAGTTTACTTATCCGAGGTTATGATCGCTGGTATCTACGCATACCTAGTTCAACCTCGTTACTGATAAGTACTCTTTTCTCGTTCCCGTGATATGTGATCCCTTGTGAGCCAGTCACATGCTTGCAAGCTAATTGGATGACATTTCACCAAGAGGGCCCAAAGTATATCTATCCGTCATATGGATGGACAAATCCCACTCTTGATCCATGTGTTTCAACCAATACTTTCTGAACACTCAATGCCACCTTTATAGCCACCCGATTCACGGTGTGGTGTTTGATGTCATCAAAGCATCCATCCGTAAAGGTGATATGCATGATCTCATGGTCGAAGGAATCAGATAACTATGTATCAGAAAGCATATAGCAATTGAACTATTAAAATGACTTGATCTTTATGCTACGCTTATCTATAGGAGTATGTCCACCATATCATTCTCCTAACGATATGATCTTGTTGTTAATAACATCTCAATGTTCATGATAGGGAAACCACAATCATCTATTAACCAACAAGCTAGTATTATATAGAGGCTTTACTAGGGACTTCAAATTAAGTTTACAAATCACACAAGTATTAATGTTTCCTTGTTAATACTATTATAGCATGAATGTAAACATTTATCATAAACACAAAGATATAATAATAACTACATTATTATTGCCTCTAGGGCATATCTCCAACAGTCTCTCCCACTTGCACTAGAGTCATCTAATCTAGATTACATGGTAATATACGAACACCCATGGCAGTTTGGTGCTGGTCATTTTTGCCCTCGGGAGAGGTTTAGTCAACGGATCCGCCACATTCAGATCTGTGTACTTTGCAAATCTTTATATCCCCATCTTGGATATGTTCTCGAATAGCGTGAAAACGTAGCTTGATGTGCTTCACTTCTTGTGTGACCTTGGTTCTTGCGCATTGGCTATGGCGCCCATGTTATCACAAGAGATAGACATTGGGTCCAGCGACTAGGAACCACACCCACTGTAATGAACTCTTTCATCCATATCGCTTCTTGTGAAGCCTCCGAAGCCATGTATTCCGATTCAGTTGAAGATCTCGCCACAACGCTTTGCTTTGCACTCCTCCAGCTGCACCATTCAAAATAAATACGTATCCAGATTGTGATTTAGAATCATCCGGATCGGTGTTCCAACTAGCATCGGTGTAACCATTAACAACGAGCTGTTCATCACCTCCATAAGAAAGAACCATATCCTTAGTTCTTCTCAAGTACTTAAGGATGTTTTTGACCGTTGTCCAATGATCCACTCCTGGATCACTTTGATATCTGCTAGTTATACTAACAACATATGCGATGTCGGGTCTAGTACATAGCATGGCATACATTAGAGATCCTATGGCTGAGGCATAGGGAGTCTTACTCATCCTGTCTCTATCTTCTGCCGATGTCGGACTTTGAGTTTTACTCAAGGTCGTATTGGGCAACATGGGCAAGAACCCTTTCTTGCTATCTTCCATTCCAAATCTCTTTAGCACTTTGTCCAAATATGTACTTTGTGACAATGATATTTGGCGTTTCGATCTATCTCTATAAATCTTTATGCCTAATATGTAAGCTGCTTCGCCAAGATCTTTCATTAAAATACTATTGTTCAAATATTCCTTGACACTATTAAGAAGGTCTACATCATTCCCAATCAACAATATGTCATCCACATATAGTATTAAGAATGCTACAGAGCTCCCACTCACTTTCTTGTAAATACAAGCTTCTCCATAAGTTTGTATAAAACCAAAACTTTTGATTACCTTATCAAAATGTTGATTCCAACTTCGGGATGCTTGCTTCAATCCATAGATGGACCGTTGAAGTTTGCATACCTTGTTAGCATCTTTAGGATCGACAAAACCTTTGGGTTGCATCATATACAACTCTTCATCAATGTCACCATTGAGGAATGCTGTTTTGACATCCATCTGCCATATCTCATAATCATAATATGCAGCGATTGCTAACATAATCCTCACAGACTTTAGCTTCGCTACTGGTGAGAAAGTCTCATCGTAGTCAACTCCTTGAATTTTTCGAAACCCTTTTGCGACAAGTCGAGCTTTATAGACAGTAACATTACCATCAGATCTGCTTTTCTTCTTGAAAATCCATTTGTTCTCGACAGCCTTCCTACCATCCTAAGTCCACCAAAGTCCATACTTGGTTTTCGTACATGGATCCAATCTCGGATTTCATGGCTTCTTGCCATTTATTGGAATCTGGGCTCATCATCGCTTCCTCATATGTCTCAGGGTCATCGGTGTTGTCCACCAACATGATACTCATAACGGGATCATACCAACTGGAGTGGTACGAGTTCTCGTTGACTGCGAGGCTCAGAGCAACTTCGATCAAGTTTCATGATCATCATCATTAGCTTCCTCTCTAATTGGTGCAGGCACCACGGGAACTTCTTCCATTGCAAGGCTACTCGCAATTTCGAGAGAAGGTTCGACAACCTCGTCAAGTTCTACTTTCCTTCAGTCACTTCTTTCGAGAGAAATTCCTTCTCTAGAAAGGATCCATTCTTAACGAAGATTTTGCCTTCGGATCTATGATAGAAGGTATACCCAATAGTTTCCTTCGTATCCTATGAAGACGATTTTTCCGCTTTGGGTTCAAGCTTGTCCGAGTAACTTCTTTACATAGGCTTCAGATCCCCAAACTTTAAGGAGCGACAATTTAGGTTTCTTCCCAAACCATAATTCATATGTCGTTTAACGGATTTAGACGGTGCCCTATTTAAAGTGAATGCGGCTGTTTCTAATGCATAACCCCAAAATGATAGCGGTAAATCTGTAAGTGACATCATAGAGCGAACCATATCTAAGAGAGTTCGATTCTGACGTTCGGACACACCATTACTGTGTGGTGTTCCGGCGGTGTCAATTGTGAAAGTATTCGCATTTCTTCAAATGCTCGCCAAACTCGTAACTTAGATATTCACCTCCACGATCAGAACGTAGAAATTTAATCTTCTTGTTACGTTGATTCTCTACCTCACTTTGAAACTCCTTAAACTTCTCGAAAGTTTCGGACTTATGTTTCATGAAATAGATATACCCATATCTACTCAAGTCATCCGTGAAGGTAAGAACATAACGATAACCATCACATGATGCTACACTCATTGGACCACACATCGGTATGTATGATTTCCAACAAGTCTGTAGCTCGCTCCATCATACCGGAAAATGGAGTCTTAGTCATTTTACCCATCAGACATGCTTCGCATCTTTCAAGTGATTCAAAATCAAGTGATTCAAGAAGTCCATCGGAATGGAGTTTCTTCATACGCTTCACTCCAATGTGACCAAGACGACAGTGCCATATATAGGTCGAGTTATCGCTCGATTTCAAACGTTTAGCCTCAATGTTATTAATATGTGTATTTCCACTATCGAGATTCAACAAGAATAGACCATCTATCAAAGGTGCATGTGCATAAAACATATTACTCATATAAATCGAACATCCATTATTCTCGGACTTAAACAAGTAACCGCCTCTTAATAAACAAGATCCGATATAATGTTCATGCTTAACGCAGGCACCAAATAACAATTATTTAAGTATAAAACTAATCCCGATGGTAGATGAAGGGGTAGCGTGGCGACAGCGATCACATCAACCTTTGATCCTTTTCCCACGCGCATCGTCACCTCGTTCTTCACTAGCTTCCGCTTATTCGCAGACTGCTTGAGTTACAAATATGAGCAACCGAACCAAGATCAAATACCTGTGCACTACTACTTAGTACTAGTGAGATACACATCAATAACATGTATATCGATATACCTTTCTTCTTGATGTTGCCGTTCTTCAAATCCGCCAAGTACTTTGGGCAATTCCGCTCAAAGGACCTTCTCCTTGCAAGAAACACTCAAGACGTGCTTGGGTCCAGCCTTGGTCTTCTTCACGGTGTGGCAACTTTCTTGCCACCCTTCTTGAAGTGTCCCTTCTTCTTAGACTTGCCTTTCTTGAATTTGGTGGTCTTATTGACCAACAACACTTGGTGCTCTTTCTTGATCTCCACTTCGCAGACTTTAACATAGCAAGCAGTTCGCAACCGCTTGTTCATGTTCGCATGTTGTAGTTCATCACAAAGTTCTTGTAACTTGGTGGTAGTGATTGAGGACACGGTAAATCCCCAAAGCATTAGGAATCACTATACCCAAGCTTTGAAGTTTGTTTGCGTGCCCAGACATCTTAAGCACATGCTCACCGTGAGCTGCCCTCTTCCATCTTGCGCTTAAAGAACTTTTCGAAGCCTCATAGCTCTCAATTGCCGTGAGTCTCAAAGATCAATTTGAGTTCACGGACAATATCATGTGGGTCTGAATTCTCAAACCTTTTCTCAAGCTCGATTCTAAACCATACAAGATAGCACAATGAACTATGGAGTACTGATTCTTCCGAGCAAGGTAAACATTCTTTACTTCATCGGTAGCATCACCGCAGGTGGGTCACCCAATGGTGCATCCAAAGACATAGGTCAAATTACCAGCTGTGAGGACAATCCTCAAATTGCGGAACCAATCCGCGAAGTTGCTTCCATTGTTTTTCAACTTTTCTTTCTCTAGGAACGCATTAAAATTGATGGTAGGGGCTGCCATTGATCTACAACATATTTGCAATAGTTTAGACTAAGTTTATGACAAATTGAGTTCTAATTAATAATAAAGTTTAATCTAGGTGAACCCCCACTCAAAACAATATCCCTCACATTGTTTTAGTGATCACACGAACCAAATCCACCACATCAACACCGATCATCACGAGAGCTGACATAGTTTCAATGGCGAACAATCAACATGTTCATCATATCTACTATATGATTCATGCTTTACCTTTCGGTGATTCGTGTTCCGAGACCATGTCTGTACATGCTAGGCTCGTCAAGATCAAACCTTAGTTTCCGCATGAGCAAATCTGGCTTGCTCACGTTGTATACACTTGCGGAATCTAACACACCCGATCATCACGTGGTGCTTCGAAACAACAAGCTTTAGCAACGGTGCTAGCTAAGGGTGAACACTTTATTGACTTGAAATTCATGTGCATGAGGGATCATCTTATAATGCTACCGTCGTCTACTAAGCAATACAAGATGCATAAAGGATTAACATCACATGCAATTCATAATATGTGATATGATATGGCCTTTCTTCTTTGTGCTTCCGATCTCCATCTTCTAGCACGAACATGATCTCCATCATCACCGGCATTGCATCAAGGTCAATGACGCTACTTCATGGTTGTCGTCCACCGGCTTCAACTATTACAACTACTTTGAATAGACACGCGGGTCTTAACATAAATTAAAGACAACCATATGGCTCCTGCCGGTTGCCAACTTACAATAAGGAACATTGCATACATCAAATATAATCACAATCATGGCCATATCACATCATCAAGACACCCCAAAAACAAAGTTAGACGCCTCTACTTTCTTTGCATGTTTTACGTGGTTTGGGGCTTTCAATAAGTGTCGTTCTAACTTACGAACATGAACCACAACATTGATACTAGTATTGTTAATCACCCGTTGTAAATTGGATCTTAACTATGCTAGGAGAAACAAGCACCCGCAAAGCCACTTATGCAATACAAGTTGCATGTCAAGCGTGGAGCAAGTCTCATGAACGATGTCATGTAAGGTTAGCCCGGGCCGCTTCATCCCAACATCCCGCAAGATGCAAAGTACACAAGAAGCAATCGACAATAAAAGCATCAACGCCCACAATGACCATTGTGTTCTACTCATGCAATGATCTACATATAGACACGGCTCTGATACCATTTGTAGGGTTTCGTAGCATGGAAAACAAAATTTTTCTACCGCATACAAACAAACAAGCCAAGATCTATCTACTAGATTGTAGCAACGAGTCAATGGAATAACTCACCCTCGAAGATTCCAAAGTGTTTAACGAGAGCGGATTCTCGTGGGTGATGTAGTCGCATTTCTTCCGATCTCAAGATCGCGTGACGATCCTTCCTGCTTATGCTCCCGGCAAATGGTCACATCGGTCCTGCATTTCGACGAAGACCTTCCTCTCCTTGTTCTAGCAGGCAGCGGAGGTTGTAGCACTCTCCTCGCGATTCCGGCAAGACAACGTGGCGTACCTAAGTAGAGGGAGATCTCGCAGGCTTCGCCTTGCCGGAGCGAGTATGGTGGAGTGAGAGAGCTCGGCGATCTAGGTTTTAGACACACCAAGGAGGAGGTGCTAGAGCCGGCGGCTAGGGTTTGGGGCACCCCAAGTTGGCGGCTAGGGCAACCCTGGGAGGTGGCGGCAGCAGCAGGAGGTGGTGGCGCCAATCTAGGGTTTTGGAGGAGAGGTACTTGTGTGCTAGGAGGGAGCCCTGCCCCTCCTTATATAGGTGGAGGGCGGCCAAGGGGAGGAGGAGTCCCTCCCCAACTCGGCTTGGGTGGTGCGCGGCTTGGGAGGAGGACTCCTCCCAACCTGGTTTCCACCTCTTCTCCTCTTTCCAAAACTTGCCGTTTGACTTTCAAACTAGCCGTTTGACTTTTCAATTTAGGATTTAAATAAACCCTTTATTTTGGACAGCAATGACACCTAGTACATGATGAAATCATTCCAACTTACAATGACACATTCATGTACCCTTCCCCCCCGGAGTGCCGGACATTCCGGAACCTTCCAGAACATTCCCGATGAAAACACCGGAACCATTCCCCAACTCCGAAACGGGACTTTCCTTATATGAATCTTATTCTCCGGACCATTCCGGATCTCCTCGTGATATCCCGAATCCCATTCGAGACTCCGAACAACATTCGGTCTCTTTCTCATCATTCCATAACTACTCAAACAACGTCGAATCCTTAAGTGTGTCTCCCTACGGTTCGTGAATTATGCAGACATGATCGAGACACTTCTCCGAACAATAACCAATAGAGGAATCTGGAAATTCATATGGCTCCCACATATTTCTACGATTACTTTGCGATCGAATGAACCACTTACATACGATATCAATTTCCCTTTGTCTCACGATAGTTTACTTATCCGAGGTTATGATCGTCGGTATCTCTGCATACCTAGTTCAACCTCGCATCGATAAGTACTCTTTTCTCGTTCCCGTGATATGTGATCCCTTGTGAGCCAGTCACATGCTTGCAAGCTAATTGGATGACATTTCACCGAGAGGGCCCAAAGTATATCTATCCGTCATATGGATGGACAAATCCCACTCTTGATCCATGTGTTTCAACCAATACTTTCTGAACACTCAATGCCACCTTTATAGCCACCCCACGGTGTGGTGTTTGATGTCATCAAAGCATCCATCCGGTAAAGGTGATATGCATGATCTCATGGTCGAAGGAATCAGATAACTATGTATCAGAAAGCATATAGCAATTGAACTATTAAAATGACTTGATCTTTATGCTACGCTTATCTATAGGAGTATGTCCACCATATCATTCTCCTAACGATATGATCTTGTTGTTAATAACATCTCAATGTTCATGATAGGGAAACCACAATCATCTATTAACCAACAAGCTAGTATTATATAGAGGCTTTACTAGGGACTTCAAATTAAGTTTACAAATCACACAAGTATTAATGTTTCCTTGTTAATACTATTATAGCATGAATGTAAACATTTATCATAAACACAAAGATATAATAATAACTACATTTATTATTGCCTCTAGGGCATATCTCCAACAGTGGTGTTGGTTCTTGATTGGTGAAAGAGTGAGCAGAAAAGAGCTCTGCGGCGGCTATGTTTGCCTTATCAGCCCCTGGGTTGCTACCTTGTGTCGACATCACACACATGTAGTTATGTCTGTGTTGCTTGCTTGCTCCTGCATATGTATGATATTGATGAGTGCATAGTTGCATCATGTTTTACATTATTATTTTGTATTGTAGATGTAGGATCTTGGTATTTTACGACGTTCGCGTGCATATTTTATGTCTATTTTCACCAGGATCAGGACAGATGATGGATCCAATGGATACAATTTTTGGAGCAGTTGTACTGTGGAGAAAAGGAGGCAAAAACAACGTAAATCGCTTATTTTGGAAATATTAATAATACCAGAAGAAAACCAGAAGCGAACAAGGGAGGCAGAGAGTTCATCGACCAACTATCCGGGCGGAGCAATTTTTCCGGCTGTATAGCTGGCGCCGCCTCCGCCTTGTCAAATAGTTTCACCCCGTGCAATTGGTTCAGGGAGACGACATACAGGACAACCAGAAATCGCAGAAACCTCACCACCGGAAGGCATCTGGAGGAGGAACTCATCCACAAGGGATCCATCTTCGCCCTGCGCAGATCCGGGAGGCTAAGGCATCGATCTTCATCATCCACCGCTGCATCACCACCATCTCCATCCATCCCATCTACATCTTGTCTAGATCTTGTTGCAATTCCTATACTCGTTGTGGATTTATATAAGTACTATTCGTTTATGATTGTTTCCATTACCATTGCTATGATGTTGATTGCCTCCATGTCTAAGTAGATCTCTAGTTCTTAGGGAGATGGATAAACCCTAGCGTATGACTGAGATGAGATAGAGATTATTATGTTATACATCATTATGTGTACGTGTTAATTGTCTTTATCTTGATGTTGGGAGGTGTGCACCTCCTTAACATTTTCCTCTCATGGGGACTCGATGAAGGTGATTACTTGTTGGTAGACGGAGGGATGATAGCGCTTACTGTGACTATAAAGCTGTTGTCATTCTTTACGTACCAACTTGGGGAATCAAGGAGAACTCATCAAGTCATGTCCATGCCACAGGAGAAATCCCTTAATAGCGTGGTAATGCGATGGTTGTCGGTTACTGTCTGTTGTGATTATGAGGATGATGTGTGCAGCGGTTGCTGGCAAATCGTCCATATATAGAGCTCCTCCCACATACATACACATTATAAGAATATTCGTTATAATACTCTCGATTACTTAGTCTAAATTGCTAGCGGTGTATCGACTATTCCCTGAGAACGCATTTTCCCTATTATAGTTTCAAAGTTCTATTACACACGCGATTCTTACTTTTTGCATTAAGTTTTGTTTTACTTTAAATCACCTTATTCAACCAAAAACCCAAAAACAACTCTACTTTTTTTTCATCTTAAAGTTATTTCTTAAGTACTCCGTTTAGTTATAGTTAAAAGCATTTTAGTCTTTTGCCTACTGCTCTCTGTGGGATCGATATCTTTATTTCAAAACTATCTACAAACGATCTGTGCACTTGCAGTCATCAGAGATCAAACAAATTTTGGATCTTTTCTTAAACCTTTACTGTTTTCCTTTTACTACAGCCTCATGAAATTTGCCCCATTTTCCAATGAGGTTGTTCTGAGACTATATTCTTATAAGAATAGATTCTATTATTGGTGAAATTTGCCCCTCTATTAAGCTTTGTGATGACCATAAACAGTGTTTTATATTTTTACTCTAAGAGTAAAATTTACTAACGCTAACTGTTTTTTATTTCTGTTTTCATTTAGTTTTGCTTGCAAATAACAAGAACAAGATGAAGAATAAGAAGAATTAGCTTAGGTGTTGATTTAGATTTTTTCGTTTTATCTTTGGTGCAATTTTCTTTTATTCAATTCTTTTGTAAATACAATGTAATCTGTCTATTGACATAATAAAGATTTCCTTTTATTTAAATTATTGTAATTCAATTTTCTTCTGTACTTACTTACATTAAGAAATAATATTGTATAATAAAATCATCTTCTATTCTTTTACTTACTTATTCAATTTACTTTCTATATTTATATAATATTATAATATCATACTACATTGACCATTTATTTTAGTTTTATTTCTTTTAATCATTAATATTGTTTTTTAAATAAAGAATTTTGTTAAATTCAAATTTTAAATTCAAAACCAAATTTGAATTACCCACCCCCACCCCAAAACACAATAAGCCTAAAGTCTATGTCAGAATTTATCACACTCGCCAATATGAACCTAAACCTAATCCATCAAAGCGAGAGAAACTCTGATCCAGGTTTTGATTTACGAAAAATTTACCCTGTTTTTATCACATGAATGCATGCTAATGCACATGTTCCTAAATCTATCCTCGTTTCATTCTAAATGTTGGGATGTTACAGCCTGAAATTCTTGGATCAATAGATTGCATGTATTGAATATGAAAAATTGTTCTACTAGATGGAAAAGACATCCACTACATGTAATCAGTGCATGAACAAACTGATGAGGTACTTGCCATAGAGATCCAATTGACAGACAAACCTTGATGTCTACACGGACACAAACCTTGATGTCTACACGGACGATCTGTCTACATCCTAGTACAAAGGCTTGGCCAAGTATTTGGCTTTGGCTTTCAGTATTTTGGCTAGTATTTGAACTATGCAAGTGTTTGACTTTCAATAGTTTGATTTCTAGATAAAATGTTTTTTACACCTCTAATTATAGAGAATCGTTTAGGAACCGTGTTTTTTAGAGGAGTAAATTTATTCCTTTATAAAGGATAGGGAGCCATTGTACTCTAAATTTTGGGATCGATTAGAGATGCCCTAAGAGCATCTCCACTCGTTCGAGGCCCACATGCCGAAGTCTGGTGTTTTTTTTGCCGGTTTGGGCGAGCATTCGGTCTGGAGGCTAAAACTTAGTCACGGGCCCAGGACACGCCGACGAACGCATTTGATTTCGCAGAATTTAAATCAAAACTAGACGAAAAATAAGCAAATTTGGACAAAATTCGTACTAGTCCGGTGAACCTCGAGACGCTAAGTTCGACCTGAGTTCACCGAATGGTTTTTGAGCCAATTCGACTAATTTCAGGCTCCTAGGGACCTGGCTAGGAGAGTTTTTGCTGGATGGAGTCGAAAATGGGCCAGTTGGGATCTGTGGTGTGCTAAGTGTGGGGTGGGTGGGGGAGGGGGGGAGGGGTGGAGATGCTCTAAACATTTCTCCCTTTATGGTCCCATAATATAATAGTTATACAAGGGCTAGTATAGACGGGATGCAATCTTGCAGCATTTCTCCCTTTGTGGTGTGCAATCTTTTGCTAAGAGAGAAATACGATACACCAACAATTTTTTCCTAAACAAAATAATAGCCAAAATAATCGGTAATAAATATGGTACGGAGTAAATAAATAAATTGAGCAACAAAAGATCTTTTTCTTTGCGAATTGGGAGCAAGAAAAGATCTCGGCCGGCAATGGAGTCACTTGCATCATGAAGACACTACAATAATTTAGGCATGTTGAATGCAAGAAGATGATTTAATCCCGACGATCTAAGAGGAAGAAATTAAATCGAGAGAAATTGTTGTTTCCTCGTCATCTGGCTTACGTCATCCCTAGAGATTACAGGACGAACGACACACAAGACCACCAGATCGATCAAAATCCATGTAGCGCGCAGCGGTGGTCGGTAGATCAGGCGTGCAGGAAGCCATTACCGTTGACCGGGACGGTATCATCGAAGGGCCCGTGCGGCTGGAGCTGCTTGCACATCTCCAGGTAGGCGTAGTAGAGGACCCGGTTCTTGGCGCCGGTGCGGTGGCGGCCGGTGTTCTTGCAGAAGTACTTGAGCTGCTCCAGCGTGCAGCAGCCGAGCATCTGGCCCAGCAGCAGGAAGATCCAGTTGATCTGGCCCTTCTCGGCGGGGATCGCCGGCCACAGGCAGCCGTCCTGCCCGCACGCCTCGCAGTCGGGGAGCACGGGGTTCATCCACGCGTACGGGGCGCGGTCGTTGAAGGAGTGGCGGTTGGCGGCGACGTACTCGCGCACCTCCCGGAACTTGGCCTCCAGGTCGAACGCCACGGTGGCCCTGCAGTTGCAGCGCTTGCACCGGGCCTCGCCCTCGACGGACGTGATGCCCCGGCGCAGCAGGCTCTCCATGGTGTCGTGCCGCGCGGGCCGGTCTGTCGCCCACGGGAACGGCGGCGGCGGCGGCGGCGGCGCCCCGTCCGCGACGTTGTCGGATCGCGGCTCGCTGCTTGGGCGGCGCTGGCTGGGGGCGGGGTTGTCGGGCCGCGGCTCGCTGCTTCGGCGGCGCTTGCTCGGGGCGGAGTTGTCGAGGCGGCGGCGGGTGGCGTGCGTAGGCGAGGAAGGAGGAGGAGGAGGTGGAGGAGGAGACGTACGTGGCGGCCTCCGCGGCGGGGTGGGAGCGGCGGCGTAGATGGATCCGAGGGTCAGGGCGAGGGGGTCGTCGACGACGACGACGACATCACGGCGGACCATCGCGGCTTGCCCGTCCATTCCCATCCAAGCGGCTCCTGCCGCCGCCGCCGCCGCCGCCGAAACTACTACTGGTGATCTGCTTGCTGCCCTGAAAACGGCGAGAAGGTTTGTGGGGTTTATGCGGCAGGACACGGTGGATCCCAAGTCGCGAGGTGGTTCTTAGCCTTGTACTCCTACTAACAACCACGCTAATCTCTTGGACATGATACGATTGTTTTCCGACCATTTCTCTCGCTTATCTCCCCTTTTAATTCGATCCCTCTCTAACAAAAAGGCATGTTTATTCAAATTTATCTCTCTATATACAAGGCAGTCTCTTTACTTACCGTGTCCCCTCCCTTCGTGCACGGAGGGCCATCGTGACTGTGAGACGTGCAGCTGGGCCCGACTAGGCATTGCCCCATGTGTCAGTGGTTAGCGGGATAAACACGACGCGTCGCCTAGGATTTCTTTCCTCTTGTCGTGATCTCACGGATGTTCGATCGACCCCCACTGCCCGGGACCCTAGCATGCAATGCATGTCTTCCTCCCTTTCTGTTGCCGGCTGCCGCGGTGATGCTGGGAATCCAAGATCTCCTTCTTACAACTGACTCGCGCGTTAAGACTTGCCGTGCTTTGCGCTGCTCGCAACAACATGTCGAGGCTAGTGCCGCGCCGTGCGCAAAGGCAAAGCCATGGCACCATCTCTTTGTCACGTCAACGTTTTTGGTAGCAAACATGCATGATCAATTCAAAGCCCTAAAGCTAGGCACCCCTTGTGTTCCTAACCCTATTGCGAAATTTTGGACCCAAACCAAATGGGTAAACCTTATAAGCTTTATCAACATTCAAATTTGCAGGGAAACCAAACAAGTCCAGTCATCATTGGTGCCAACTAAATTATTTTTTCCTAATGGTCACTCAAGTGACTTGATTTAGAGATTAAGAGATTGATTGATCATGTTAACACATTTGACCCTCCAAACCAAATGAGTAAAATTATAAAGCATTACCAAAATACAATTGTGGTTGGAAATTAGACAAATAAGACCACCATCTATGTTAGCGTTAGCTATATTTGTCTTTTCGTAATGGTCACTAAGGTGTCGTCAGAACGCTCGATTAATTAGATATCAACTCGGCCGCTCATGTCCATTTTTGCATTCGCACACATTTGACTCTAGTTGGCAATTCTTTTTTAGAAAGAAACCCATTAGATATTTTACAAGAATACTATATTGGCAATACTAAATTTTGGATCTATACCAAGTGGGACCAACTAATACGCTGTCGTGAGAATTCTTGCTTACCTACATATTAACTCGACAGCTCACGACCAATTTTGTCTTACCACATCTGACTCTAGTTACCAATTCTTTTTTTTAGGAAGAAACCCTATAGGAAATGTTCAAGAATACTATTGGTAATATTAGATTTTGGACCTATACCAAGTGGGGGCAAACTTATAAAGCATCCCAAAATTGCAAATGTGTTCGAAAATCAAACAAGTCCAGCCACTCTTTGTGTTAGTGTTAGCTATATTTGTCTTTTCTAACGGTCACTAACTTCACACGAGAATACTCGCTTAGAAACATGCATGATCAAAACCCTAAATCTAGGCACACCTTGTGTTCCTTATCATATTACAAAATTTTGGACCCAAACCAAATGGGTGAACTTTATAAGCACTATCAACATTCAAATTTGCTGGGAAACCAAACAAGTTCAGTCACCATGGGTGCCAACTTGATTTTCCTAATGGTCACTAAGGTGACTTAACAACACTCATTTAGATATTAAAAATGATTGATCCATATCAAATGAGTAAAATTAAAAGGCATTGCCAAAATACAAATGTGGCTAGATATCAAAAAAGTACGACCAGCCTCTATGTTATTTGTCTTTACCTAACGGTCATTAAGGTGTCGATTAATTATATATCAATTCGGTCGCTCACGTCCAATTTTGTATTTACACATTTGACACTACTTGGAAATTCTTTTGATAAAGAAACCAATTCAACGTTTACAAGAATACTAAGTTACCAATTCTTTTTTAGGAAGAAACCTATAGGAAATGTTCAAGAATACTATTTGTAATATTGACTTTGGACATATGTCAAGTGGGGCAAACTTATAAAGCTTGCTGAAATTGCAAATGTGTCCGAAAATCCAACAAGTCCACCCACGCTTTGTGTTAGTGCTAGTTGTATTTGTATTTTCTAACGGTCACTAACTTCACATGAGAAGACTTGCTTAGAAACATGCATGATAAAAACCCTAAAGCTAGGCACCCTTTGTGTTCCTAATCATGTTGCCAAATTTTGGACCAAAACCAAATGGGTGAACTTTATAAGCATTATTAACATTACAATTTGTTGTGAAACCAAACAAGTTCAGTCATCATCGGTGCCAGAGTAAAAAAAATCCCCTAGTGGTCACTAAGGTGACTTGACAACACACATTTTGATATTAAAAAGGATTGATCCATATCAAATGAGTAAAATTAAAAGTGTTGGGAATATGTCCTAGAGGCAATCATGGTTGATGATATTCCCCAAGTATTCATAAAGTAATAAAGTTGTCCTTTATGAACATCAGATATATATCATTGAATACGTGATTCAGTTGTGAAACTATATATTGATGATTGTTCATACTAGATTATCCTTGGTCACTGAGGTTGTGCTGGACACACAACTTAGACCAATGTGCAAGTCAGCTGGACATACAACTTTCTATTGTAGATCAATGGCACCTAATAGCAGTCTCCCTGAGTTATCCAGTTTTGCTTTGAGGGTCATGTAGGGGTTCCACGTATGAAAACAATAATTTTTACCCTACGCCCCTGAACCCCTGATGTTGCCAGGACCTATCTATTAGTAATGCAGTAACGGGAGGGGCTTTTCGTGAACTTCTCCTTGAAGACCGAAAAGCGTTGTCAACGCTCAGGAGAGCGTGGTTGATGTAGATGATCCGAAGCTGACCTCAAGGTCGTGATGAAGTCCTTGCGCTCCTGTGACTCCAACGACTTGAGTGCCTCAAGTGTGACACCTCACGGGGAGTTACACATGTCCGGTGCCTAACGATGACTCCCGCTTCCCCGATCCAGCAGCAGTTGTGGAATTAGAGCTCCTGGATCTGAATCCCGCAGCACGACGGCGCTCCGCAATGAAGATGTCTCTCATTCGCGCAGTCCGAACTTGGAACCACGGTCACGAGAGAGAGAGAGAGAGAGAGAGAGAGAGAGAGAATATCAATTGGAGGTATCCCCAAAAGTGAGTAAACCTTTATTGAATATTGTGTGTATTATCTGGCCAAATACCCCCACTATATATAGGGGAAGGGGAGGTACTACCTCCCTCAAAGTCCCGGGGTGGGACTAAAGGAGGAGGAAGTGGGGGAGGCGCCACCGGCCAGCCCCCACCATGGGCTCCACGTGGGGAAGGCCTATTAGGGCCGCCGGCCAACCCCCTTAGCCCCTCCTAGGGATGCGGCCCCCTCTTGGGCCCTTTCCCCTTCGGGATTTGGCCCATTTAGCCTTTTGACCTTTTAATTGATTTTCTATTAATTAAATAATTATGAATAAATGATTAAATCAATATTTAACATTCATTCACCTATTATTCAATCTCCATGGCTATGGAACACCTTCCACCTCCACTCCAGACATCCTCCGGACTTATCGAAACCCTTCCGGTTTTCTTTCTTCTCTTCTTCGGTGAATCTACCGATCCTATAAACACTCTATAAGCATCATCAAGCCCTTAAGAGTGATACCCCATGGTTCGGGAACACTCCATACATGGTCGGTACACTCCCGGACCAATGATCGACAGAGGGACTTGGATGGCCATGTGACCCATGTGCATTCCACGAAGATCTTTTGTCGTTTGAAGTAGGACAGTCGTGTCTTATTCCCTTTGTGTCTCGATACTTGCATTGCCCGATATATGATCAATGACATCACCATGTCGTGTTCAATCTTGTTACCGAACAACGCTACTTGACTCGTTTCGACAAGTGATATCCCTGTGATCAAATCACACGTTGCGCAGCTATTGGATATAACTTCTCCGAGTGGGCCCTTGAGTATCTTTTCGTCACGTGGACGGACAAATCCCGCTCTTAGCATATATTACCTCTATGGATCCTCCGAATACCTGAACACACCTTTATTGTCACTATATTACCAAGTAACGGTTGATGCTATCTAAGCATTCTCGGGAGACAGTGATTGATATAGCCTCATGGTCTAAGGAATAGTCTACGAGGATCCATTTCTAATCATCATAACTTGAACTTCGTGACGTGATCGGGTCACGATTTTTAGGTTGGGTATTGGTTCATCATCTCATTCTCAGAATGAGTTGACTCCATTTCCAACTGGCATAAATGCCACATGATCAGGAAACCTTGATGATCTGTTGACCAATGAACCAGTGACTAGAGTTTCACTGGGAACCCCTGGTTGTTTATATATCACAAGTGTATTGATGTTTCCTCTCAATACAGTTATAGCATGATATAAAACTTAATCATAAACTTTATGAAATATGATAATAATCCTTATTATTATTTGTCTCTATGGCATATTTCCAATAGTCTCCCACTTGCACTAGAGTACAAATAAACTAGCTGCATTTGTTCTTAATCATTGGCACCATATATCCTGGTACCCTGAACATGCTTGCTCATGGAAGAGGATGAGTCTTGGGCATGTACTTTACAGTCCCAAATCCTTTGAAACTTACTAATGCCACCTTGATTGACATTAATACTTTATCATCACATGATAACATATTTGTGTATGCATCGTCGCTATGGCAGCAGAACGAGGCCGAATTCCAGGAGCCTACAGTGACTTTAGATCAACCTCGAGGGCTTTCTCATGGGCACTGTGCCCTGGGACACATCATTCTACGCTAAAAGCGAACTAGCCCCGCCATAACATTATACAACACTTTAGATGGTACCCTTATCTATTATTATAAATGTAATCATCGAAACACGAGTGCACTCTGTGCAACTTTCGATGTTTTGTTTACCTTGCTTCCTACTTGACTTTAGTCGGTATTACAGGAGTTTCCAACATATTTCCTTATAACATAACCCTTTATGTTTTAAGATATGTCATCCTTCGTGGATTTGGAAAACATGTCTACAGTTCTCTATTTCGACACTGCGGACAAACTTAGCTCAACGTTTAGTGATTCAAACTTAATCACTTTTCAAACGTTCCTTCTTGGATCATATATTATGTTAAGTTATCATCACGGTTTTCTAAGATAGAACCTATGTCTAAAAATAGTGGATGATGATCATCCTTTTCTTTCTTTCAACCATCGATGTTAAACTTAATACTATTCCTAATTGAGTTATTAAGGACCAGTTCCTTAATTAACTTCTATCCTGGAACCCTTTTTATAATCCTTTAAGGAATACTACATAATATCATAATATTCTTATTATCAACTTCTACCCCTTATAAACCACTATTTATTGGTACTTGCGCTTTTATTCTTAATGTGTCGTATACACACTTAAGAATCACTCCTATAAGCTCCCACTCAAAATATGTTCTCAACATATTTGGGTATGAGTCACTACTCTTACTCAAACTATGTTCCTACATATTTGAATTTGAGACTTATATTTCTCCCACTCAAAAATATATAATTCACATATTGTTTTAGGAAGACTTTTATAGCTCCCACTCAATTTCATGCAAATTGCATATCCACTCACTATTTTTGAACGATTTCAAAATCCTTTGATCCAATATCAAACAGAGATTCACTATGAGATACTAGTATTTTACCAGTTTTTAAATCCACTAGACATTTAGCACACTTGAATCAAATTCATTTTAATTCGTCCAATACTTGACAAATTGTGCTTTTGTCATTCACCCCCTTTTCCACTATGGCTTTGTAGTCATTTGGAAAAATTCAAGTAACTCCTTTACTTGTAAGATTCAGCAACGAATTGCTTTCTAATCTCAATGGAATTTTGCTTCTAGGATTTATCATAATTCTTAGTTTACCATTATTTCCTTAGTATTTCGTAGGTATGTCATATTCTGGTAATTAGTCATTTGGAAAAATTCAAGTAACTCCTTTACTTGTAAGATTCAACAACGAATTGCTTTCTAATCTCAATGGAATTTTGCTTCTAGGATTTATCATAATTCTTAGTTTACCATTATTTCCTTAGTATTTCGTAGGTATGTCATATTCTGGTAATCATGAAAAATGATTCACAAATGTCTCCATACAATATATGGGATGCATTTTGAATCCTACTTTATATAGTGAAAATACTAGTGGGGAAAACACAATGATCATTATCATTGATTCTTTCCTTTGTGAGGATAATCGTTCAGGAACACTTACCGTTGTGCTTCTCAACACTCTGATGCAGGGTTTTGAATACACATCGTATTTTTCACTATCTTCCAATTGCTCCATAATCGAGAATATCACTGAATGTGAACTTTCTCGAAAATGCACCAAAATCGAAGCAATACAAGTTTTGCTTTCCTTTTGGTTTCAGCTATGGATTTTGTATTCAAAGTTTCCAATGAATACTCTACAAGGACTTATTCTCTATTTTTTGGTTATATAGAATAACCCCAAAACTTTTATAACGATCCATACTAGATATGGAGCCAATCTCACGAATCCAAATGGTTCACTATATATTCTAATTGAGTGCTAACTATTTCTAACTAATGGTCTCTACATCTACACTACAACGATTTGTTTGGTGCCATCTATTCACCCACTTTCATATCTAATATCACATTGTGATGCTTTGTATTTTGACGTTTCAAAACACTTTGCATTCCACAATTCCTTTATGCCATTCTTATAAAGTCGAATTTCATTACTATTGATCAAATCGTAGTAATTAGATTCTCTTTTATCTTCAATACCCTTTGTTGGATGAAACACTTTGATCATATCAAATAATTTCATACTCATGTTTCCTTTGGTAAACTTCTTTACACATTTTAAACAATCAATAATGATAATTACCATTTTGTCAAAACACAATACATCAAATATGTATTTACTTTCAAAAATTCATCGAACACTTTGTATTCAAGAAATACACGATGTTCAAGTTATTTTGCCGAACTTAGGCATGATTCATATGTGACAAGTAATCAAATGACTTTCACATATTGTCACATAACTTTGAATTTCAACAATTGTTTCATTTAGTAATGAATATATCATTAAGTTGAGTATTTTAAGGCATTTCAATATTTTACAAATGTTCATGCATTATGAATTAGTTTCAAAACAAGGATAATTCACACATAATTGAACAAGATATGAACACGAATAGAGATCATTCATAAAAGTGTTACAACTGTTTGTTACAAGCTCATGTGAATAACCGTCTCACAAAGTGTGAGACACACTAAAGAGGTTCACAATCTATCGATTACAATAACTATCCAAAAACTAAACTAAGTGATAAATGTTGAGGGAGAGTGTCGTTGGCCATCATCATCATGCTCACCATCAACACGCAATGTCACCTCCTCTCCAGCAAGCACCTCTATGCAGAAGGGCCTGTTTTCAGCAAAACAGAACAAGTATCAAATATACTTAACATTGCAAATGTGTTTGCAAGATTATAACATTTATAAAATTGTATATCAAATATATAACTTTGTCAATGATGACCTCACCGACAACGGGTTCAACCATCACATTCCTGAGATGTGATATGAACCTTTGGAAATCCTGTGTTTCCGCATCGCCTCTCATAATGCAAGTCCTGACTTGTGCTTGGTATCTTGGTGGCAGCGACTGCAGGACAACGCCATTTGCAAAAGAGCCTGTCATACAGCTATCTAGGAAGTATGTAGGCCTCATGTATGCATCATGCATGCGCTCCAAGTGGTCGTCGAGCGAAGAGTTCTCCTCCATCTTAATTGAGAGGAAGTCTCCCATCAGCTCATGCTCCCATATCCGTGCTTGTTCCACGAAATGTGTCCTAAGCTGTAGCATTACCGTACAAGGGTCGACATTACCCACGATAGGCCACAACTCATCCACCATTCCGAAACGCATTGTAAGTGAAATGAAGGAGGCCATCTCACGACAGTAATAGCGGTCCTCCCGCTGTTCTGGGGTCTCTAGGTCACTGGGCTGATCCAAATCCATTTTGTTGAGTATGTAGTCGACCATGTTATTCTCATTAAGGAGAACGTGGAGACGCGCAACCCATATAGAGAAGTTTGATCCATCTAGCCTGAGCTTCTCTCCTTTTAACCAATTGTCAATAGGGAAGGTAATCTCGGGGAGAACCATTTTCTACATTTATAATTGCAAAAGGAATTTAGACTAAGTTTATAATTAAATGAGTTAGTAATAACTCCACTCAGAAACACCTATCCCCTGAAGGGTTCTAGTGATAACACGACCCATTTTCCCCACATCTCCCCCGATCATCACGGCCATCAATGTGGGTTCTAGGGTGGACGCTAAACGTTGGTCACATCATTCATGCGACTCGTGCTCGATCTTTCGACCATCCATGTTGCGAGGCCACGTCTTTGTAACATGGTAGGCTCGCCAACTCAATCTTAGTGTATTCGCTGTGCAACATGGCTTACACCCACTGTATGCAAACATAGATATGTATGACACCCGCTCATCACGTCCTGCCTCATACCGAAGAACTTTCTTGGTGGTGCACACTAAGGGGGAACACAATCATTGGTAATTTTAACCAGGGATCATCTTATTAGGCTACCGTCGAGTATCTAATATTAGCACACAGTAAGATATACAAACAATAACATTAAATTTAAATGCGATGTGATATGGTCCTTCATGTCGTGATCTCCATCCATCGTCACCGGATTCCGGCACCAGGGTTCTGGCGCTGTAGACACCAGGGTACCGGTGTCTTTCCGGCGTGGTAATTCGTCACCTCCGTGACTATCTACTACTACGTAACATAAGGTAATCACTTTACCTTTGCCACAACCATATCACAAAGCAACGCCCCCAACAAAACAAAGTTAGACGCCTCTACTTTTTCTTTGCATGTTTTAAGTGGCTGAATGAGCTTTCACACAAGAACCATTCTTACCTACGAACTTTCACCATAACGATGATCAAGTAGTTGTATATACTATACCCCTTTCGGGGCCCTCCGTTGCAAATGGCATACCAACAAATGCGAGAGAGATAGACACCCCCATAAGCCACTTTATACGGTACAAGTCGTATGTCAAGCGTGGACCAGTCTCGTGAATGAACGTGTAAAGTCGGTTGGGGGCCGCTTCATCAAGCATTACTGTGGTATACACAAGTACACGTTGGAGGGTAACAACTAAAAGATCAACACCCACATGCTACATCTCGTGTGTTCTACCCATACTAGCATTACTACGCATAGATCTAGCTCCAATACCACTGTAGGGGTTCCGCGTATAAAAACAATAATTTTTACCCTACGCTCCTGAACCCCTGATGTTGCTAGGACCTATCTATTAGTAATGTAGTAACAGGAGGGGCTTTTCGCGAACTTACCCTTGAAGATCGAAAAGCGTTGTCAACGCTCAGGAGAGCATGGTTGATGTAGACGAGCCAAATTGCATATCCACTTACTATTTTTGAAAGATTTCAAAATCCTTTGATCAAATATCAAACCGAGATTCACTATGAGATACTAGTATTTTACCAGTTTTTAAATCCACTAGACATTTAGCACACTTGAATCAAATTCATTTGAATTCGTCCAATACTCGACAAATTGTGCTTTTGTCATTCACCCCCTTTTCCACTATGGCTTTGCAGTCATTTGGGAAAATTCAAGTAACTCCTTTACTTGTAAGATTCAGCAACGAATTGCTTTCTAATCTCAAGGGAATTTTGCTTCTAGGATTTCTCATAATTCTTAGTTTACCATTATTTCCTTAGTATTTCGTAGGTATGTCATATTCTGGTAATCATGACAAATGATTCGCAAATGTCTCCATACAATATATGGGATGCATTTTGAATCCTACTTTATGTAGTGAAAACACTAGTGGGGAAAACACAATGATCATTATCATTGATTCTTTCCTTTGTGAGGAGAATCGTTCAGGAACACTTTCTGTTGCACTTCTCAACACTCTGATGCAGGGTTTTGAATACACATCGTGTTTTTCACTATCTTCCAATTGCTCCATAATCGAGAATATCACTGAATGTGAACTTTCTCGAAAATGCACCAAAATCGAAGCAATACAAGTTTTGCTTTCCTTTTGGTTTCAGCTATGGATTTTGTATTCAAAGTTTCCAATGAATACTCTACAAGGACTTATTCTCTATTTTTTTGGTTATATAGAATAACCCCAAAACTTTTATAACGATCCATACTAGATATGGAGCCAATCTCACGAATCCAAATGGTTCACTATATATTCTAATTGAGTGCTAACTATTTCTAACTAATGGTCTCTACATCTACACTACAACGATTTGTTTGGCGCCATCTATTCACCCACTTTCATATATAATATCACATTGTGATGCTTTGTATTTTGACGTTTCAAAACACTTTGCATTCCACAATTCCTTTATGCCATTCTTATAAAGTCGAATTTCATTACTATTGATCAAATCGTAGTAATTAGATTCTCTTTTATCTTCAATACCCTTTGTTGGATGAAACACTTTGATCATATCAAATAATTTCATACTCATGTTTCCTTTGGTAAACTTCTTTACACATTTTAAACAATCATATAATGATACTTACCATTTTGTCAAAACACAATACATCAAATATGTATTTACTTTCAAAAATTCATCGAACACTTTGTATTCAAGAAATACATGATGTTCAAGTTATTTTGCCGAACTTAGGCATGATTCATATGTGACAAGTAATCAAATGACTTTCACATATTGTTACATAACTTTGAATTTAAAGAATTGTTTCATTCAGTAATGAATATATCATTAAGTTGAGTATTTTAAGGCATTTCAATATTTTACAAATGTTCATGCATTATCAATTAGTTTCAAAACAAGGATAATTCACACATAATCGAACAAGATATGAACACGAATAGAGATCATTCATAAAAGTGGAACAACTATTTGTTACAAGCTCATATGAATAACCATCTCACAAAGTGTGAGACACACTAAAGAGGTTCACAATCTATCGATTACAATAACTATCCAAAAACTAAACTAAGTGATAAATGTTGAGGGAGAGTGTCGTTGGCCATCATCATCATGCTCGCCATCAACACGCAATGTCACCTCCTCTCCAGCAAGCACCTCTATGCAGAAGGGCTTGTTTTCAGCAAAACAGAACAAGTATCAAATATACTTAACATTGCAAATGTGTTTGCAAGATTATAACATTTATAAAATTGTATATCAAATATATATCTTTGTCATCGGGGCCACCGTTTGCGCGTTGGTTGGCCCAGTGCCGGTGTTGTCGCGATTGACACCAGTGTCGCCTGTATTGATGACGGAACACATGACGTGATTTGGGAAGCTTTTGCTCCCACAACTTTTAGATCCGGAGCCGTAGGCTCCATCCTCTGTGTCTAGGTCACCCAGATCGGATCCGTGACTGCTATCGTTGTTCGTGCCCCCAACTATTGTCGGGGCGTTGTGCTTGCTCAGGGTGCCGATTGGTGATGGAAACCATGATGCTAGAGCAACCGCGAGACCGTCGGCTGGTCAGGGAGGCGAAGTGTGCCTAGCTGACCAACTTGGAAGCGTAAGCTCCCTATTTCCAGGCCGATCCCGTTGCCCATGGACTTGAAAGCCAGGCGAGTGGCTAGCGTGTGGACGGTGAAGTCGAAAGTGCCAAAGAGCTGGCGAATCTCCGTTATTGCAGAGTTGTAGATCGCAGTTGACAGGGTCGAAGAAGCCGCGACATCAGCACTCCCAGTTCCCATAGACAACGCCAATTGACGAGGGATTAACTCATCAATGCCCATTGTTATGGACTTGGGTTTTGGAGAAGGAGGGAGCGCTAGAAGCATCAATTGGCTAGCAAACAAGCACACAGGGATGCAAGTTTTACCCAGGTTCAGACCTTGTAGAGGTCCCTACTCCTGCTTGTCTACTCTTGGAATTATCGAGGGAGTCGAAAATTATAGGGGGTGCGTAGATGCAATCTGGCGATGGTTGTGGAAACTAGGGTTGTGATCGTCCTCCTCGCTTCCCCCTCCTAGCCTTTATATAGAAAGGATAGTTTTCGAGTAGCAGGTCGAGTCGGTTACAAGTTAGGGTTCGTCCCTTTAAACTTTCTATCTTAAGCTTCGTCCTGTGCTGCAAGAAATCGGAGTCTCCATAGGTCACCCGAATCTTCGATTGGGCCCTGGTAACGCCGTGGGCTCCTGTCATATCTAGGCCGTATATGCCAAACTCGAGTACCTATAGGGTATGCCCACGTCAACACCCCTTATGTATCGACTTGGGAAACAGAGGAAACTCACAGAACACTATCCATGCCATGGGATACGTCCTACGGGATTACGTCCCTTAAAAGCACGGTAATTCGATTGATGTCGATTGCTGACTATTGTGGTTATGAGGATGATGTGAGAAGCGGTTGCTGCCTATTCGTCGAAATACGGAGTTCCTCCCACGCATACATAGTTGAGAACGTGCATGATGATAATCTTTATCTTAAATCTTTACGATACTAGTGGTGTATCCACTACTCCCTGAGAATGCCTTTTCCCTACTGCAGTTCCAATCTCTCTTACATATGCAATACTTACTTTCTGTATTAAGTTATTATGCTTTACTTTATTATTGCTCTTATACCCAAAACCCCAAAAACACCTTTTTACACAATACTCGCATTTTATCTTGTTACTTAGAACTTTATCTAGCATTTCTATCGCAATATTTATTTCAAGAGTTATTAGACTTCAGACTCCTGCTCCCTATGTGATCGATATCTTTATTTCAAAACTAGCTACAAACGATTTGTGCACTTGCAGTCATTAACCACTCATCTTGTAATTCAGCAAAAACCTTTTGTAGCTTGGTGAGAGCGATTGCAGAACCCAGTCCATCATGAGGTCAGCTGGAATCTCAAATCCTCATGTCTTAAGACGTTGAGCGTAGCCCGTCATCTTAATGACGTTCTCGTTCACAGAGCTATGCTCCTCCATCTTTGTGCTAAAGAACATTAGAGATCTCATATCTCATAGCACGGATTTGGTCCCCAAACATAGTTTCAAGTTCCACCACCATAGCATCAGCATCGGTAAGTTCAAAGAACTTTTGGAGTTCAGGCTCCAGCAACTGGAGGATCACACACCGCACAAGAGTGTAGTCATCATACATGGTGTCATACACATTGTGCTCTTCCTGAGTCGTAGTTTATGTAGGGGTGTCACCTAGTGGAGCATCTAGCACATAAGACTTCTTCATGCCCACGAGGATAATCCTCACATTGCGGTGCTAGTTGGTGAAGTTATACCCATTATCTTGCAGCTTTTCTCTATCTAGGAATGCATTGAAATTGAACGCAGGGGGTGCCATGATCTACGATATATTTGCAAAGACTATTTAGACTAAGTTCATAACAGACATAGTTCAAGTTAATTCAAAATTACTATGAGAACTCCCACTCAAAATGACATCACTCTAGTCATTTTTAGTGATTACATGAACCAAATTCACTACACCATGACCGATCATCACATGAGGTGGTGCATCTGCAATGGCGAGCATCATATGTACATAATATCATTCAAATGACTCGTGCTTTACCTTTTGGTTCATGTTCCGAGGCCATAACTATACATGATAGCCTCACCAAGTAAGAACATTAGTACTCGCGTGTGTAAAACTGTCTTACACCTGTTGTATGTGAATGTAGAGTCTATCACATATGATCATCATGTGGTGCTTCGAAATGACAAACTTTCTTAATGGTGCATACTAAGGAAGAACATATTATTATCTTGATATTTAGTGGGAGGGATCATCTTATAATGCTACTGTGGTGATCAAATCAAAGCAATATAAGATGCATCAAAGGATAAACATCACATGCAAGAATAATGTGATATGATATAGTCCTTCTCGCATTCGATGTCAATCTTGTGCGCCATGGTATGATCTCCATCATTCCGCCAGCATGGCACCAATCTCCATGGTGCATCCATCATGGCTATATCCACCATTACAATATATCTCATGGATATATATACAGCACGCAGGACATAAAAAGATAAAGATAACCATATGGCTCCTGCCGGTTGTTTAACTTACAATAATTCTCATTGCACACAACAACTTTTGTATCAATGATCATATAACATCACTTTCCCTGCAAAAACAAGTTAGACGCCTCTAATTTATTTTTGCATATTTTATGTGGCTATGGGCTTTCTAGGAAAGTATCGTTCTACCTATGAACTTCAACTACAACGGTGGTAATCAAGTTATTAGCAAATCGTTGTGAATTAGATCATGACTATTGCGGTGACCTAGCATACCACTGCATGATGTAGTACACTATAGTCTTTGACATAACACCAATGAAACACCGTTCACTACTATTACATCCCTCAGAGTGGTACAACAGAAACACGGCAGGTCCAAGACATGACTATAGACTACAACTCGACTCTTTACAAAAGATCTAGAGAACACTCTAGGTTAAAGAGAGAGAAAGAACTTCTTACAAAGAAGAACTAGAAATAATAACTCAGAACTATCTAGTAACTAAGACTAGCATCTAAACTATCAGGCTTGCCATTGCTGCTATTGCAATGCTCTATAGAAGTAGGTTTTATGGCTAGAGAATCTACTCCTATCTACTTAAGAATTTTGTCTTCACTTCGGTTGATGTATATGTTGACTTCATTGACTCTGTTGAAGAACTTGAGTTGTTGATGATGGTTTCTTGAGCAGAAATTGATGTTGACGTCGTCTTCAATGGCTTAGAACCTAGCAAGAGTTAAGAAGGTACGGTTGAGTACGAGCGTACTCAGCAAGTTCACTAAAAAGGAGTGTATGATGCACTATCTCTACAGCCACAGACCATAGGTCGTAGGCAATGCAGGTTTTCGTAAACATTTCTTCAAAGGTTGCTTTTATTCTGAAAACTATGTCCGACAGCCTTCACAGGTTGACCAGAACCTTCGTAGGGTTCCTTTACTATCGCGTTCATAGCTCCTTCCCAGAACAGGGAGTAACATGTCACAATTCTTACACTCTGCAGAGGTGCATCACTTTTCCCACAAGAGACCTTAGCTTTGTTGCACAACCGAGTTGCATTCTCGTCCACACTTCCTTGGTGTGGGGCCCAGTCTAAGATCCAAGCTAATCGTTGCCCTTCTCCGTGACCCCGCATGAAGACACGATCCCCCGAGACAACTACCACAGTTACTCTTTGGGTAGCCTCTCGAAGGCTCTGTAAGCAGCTCTGTCTGGCGGTCACCATCAGATATGGTGAACTCTGACCTAGACAGCTATGCACAGATAATCTAGACATCTAGCTCACGGGGAACTAAGGGGTCCCACCCATGTGCTGGGTTCTCTGGAACTCCCCGAGAAATCAACAGCCTCATGATAAGGTCATCCGTCCATGCGAAAGGAAGAAGATCCAGCTGACTTCTCCGTCCCATTCCAAATCTCATGGTTGATGCGTAATATACGGTGCTAGAATCACTGGTGACATTGGTTGTTAAGTCCTAGGTATTATGTTCCTTTACCACCGGAATTGTATTAATAGATTATTACCACTTGGTAAATAATCCTTAATCATATTATTATGAAAATAGTATTTTCTTTCCTTTTTGAAATGTAGGTGATGACAACATTTGAGTTACAAGCATTTGATAGAAAATAATCAAAGTACATGAGCAAGTTGTGAACTTGCCTTTTGTGATTGCAAGATTATGCACTCACAGTCTTCAAGACAATAGAAGATCCAAATTATGTAAACAGCATCATTGGTCCTGTAAGGACTAATGTTTAAAGAACCAAGATGCAACGATGCATAAGTAATGTCATGCAATTTGATAAACGCGAATTCCTATAATAGTCGTATCTGATCTAGAGTTCGGAAACTAGGAATGGTTCTTTAGAATGTGTTTCACTTTTATATCAGCTTCACACTTGTGCTTCTTATTAAGGCTTGTGAGAGTGTGTGAAACAACATGTAAACACAACAAATAGTATGCAATACTCAAGCACTCAAACGGGTCATGGTATCTAAAATATTTCTTAAACAAGATTAAGACTTAATTAGAGCTTTTAGAGAAGCATTCAAGGATTTATTTTAATGTTTCTTAAAAGAATAATGCTTGAGGAAAATCATACTAAACTAAACAAAAGTATTTAAACTATAAATTAACACTCTTAGGCTTTCTTGCTAATTATAATTCTTAAACAAGAAAGAATTACTTTAATTGAATAAAAACTACACTAGTAGTTGAGACTTATCTATCTTGGTCATTATATGGTATTATAACTTGTATCACCTTATAATGTTACTTTAAGGTTAATTAAGAGTGGTAACACTTCTATTTGAGGCATATTCTCTTAACATTATAGTTGAATAGAAATCTTTATTTACTTACATATGAATTGTATGATTCACAAGGTGGAAACCGCATTGCTTAACTACTCATGAATTATCTTGGGATATACTTATTAACTTGGGAATGAAATACTAGTAAAGGTTTTAATAAGTCAAAATATTATGATTGAGGATTTTATAATTGATAAACTATTTTTAGAAAGAAATATTTACTTAGTCTTAGTAAGTACAACTTAAAATGGTTAAACTAATGTTAACTTCAATTAAACATTATTTGAACTTTTTATTACATTTTTAGACACTAAAGAAATAATGGTAAAGACAATAGTAAAGGTTTATATATTTTTAATGAATTAAAATAGAAGAAAAGAGTTAAAATAAGATTTATTAGACCTTTACCTTTTATTTGACTTCAATTGAGAAAAATGATATTTTTAATGTGTAGAATTTATTTTTGTAATCATTTTGGTATATTATAAGTATTTTTGTGATTTTTAAATAATAAGATATGATTTTTACAAGTTTTATCACTTTATAAATACTTAATAAATAATAATTATTTAATTAAGTGACACAAAAATAAATGAAACAAGTTTTTAAATTTAGATTTTGTTTTTCAAAGAATTTTGATATATTATACATATTTTGTTATGGATTTTAAATAATAAAATCCTTATTTAAGATTTATCCCAAATAGCTTATTTACTAATAGTAATTATTATATTGGAAAATAAAATGTGATAATAGGTTTATAATATAGAGTTTATTTTTATGAACATTTTGATATATAATATATATTTTTCTAAGTTATAAAATAAAAGATATTCAATTTTTAAGATTTAACTATTTTCTTAAATTCCTGAAAAATACTTATTATTGAATTTATATTGTTTATTCATTTTCTAATTGGAATTTAAATAAAAGAATACTTTTTATGCAACACCTAAACCTACCCTAGGTCACTGACCCGTGGGGTCAGGACCACATCAGCAGCCACGCAAGCAACGACTAGTCTACACAGTGACGTGGCAGCGGGTGACGTGGGTCTGACGTTGACATGACGTTAGCCCGGCCTCTACCGCCAGGGAATGGTCACCGGCAGCGAGCTAGACCACCCCGACAAAAGCGGATGGTTGCGCTGGAACCGCGGAAAGGTGGGGAGCCTACTTACTACTACGCGCCCGGTTTTTTTTGCAACGGGGAGCCTGCAGTACTTATACTACCTAGGTTTTTGCTCTGGGAGGTTGTCCAACAATGGCGGACAACGGCGACGGTGGTGCGTGCCCATGGCGAGAGATATAGAGAGGAAGAAGAAGACGGTGGAGATGTCCATGAGGACCAGTGACTCACCCCGGTTGTCGTAGTGGTGACGGTGAGGTCAGGTGCGGCCGGAATCAGTGGAATCAACAGTGGCCGACATCGAGAACGGAGGTACCAATCCAGTCATCAGGGCCTTCCTTGGCTTCCACGGGATGGGGCAATCGAACTAGAAGATCACCGCGGTCTTCATAGTGGCCTCAGCTGGCCGAAGCGAGCTCGAGAGTGATGGCTTTCTAGAGCTTCGGTGAGCTAGGGTTCTCGATGGAGAATATATAGAGAGAGATGGAGAGCGAGCGAGGGGCAATGAGGATGAGGACAAGCTCGACGTTGCGGTGGGATTCTTATCCTCCACAGTGACGTCGGCAGCTGCACGAGTCACGGCGTGGCGATGGCGGACAACGTCGGCACCGCCAGCGAGCTGCTTCCAGCTAGAGGAGGAAGATGATGACGGACATTTTGTGGAAAACCCCCCAGATGTTTTCCCAACTCAACCCGCGATCCACGGCTGCCCCACCTATCGGTGAAAGAGAGAAAAGTTGGGCTGCTTCTGGGTTGCTATTGGGCCGTGGCCGAGTGAGTGGAAAAGGAAAGGTGTTGCTCGTGGGCGTTAGATAGAGGGTAAGATAATGGGCCTCGGGCTAGATCTGGTTTACTCTGAGTATTTTTTTCTGTTCCCAATTCTTTTCTCTATTAATTACATTTTCTGTTTTCTCTTATTTTACAAAACCTTTTTAAATTTGAATTTCTTCAGGGATTTAAATATCCAGAGATTTTGTAGGTTATAAATATTACTGTATAAAGGAATTATAACTATTTCCCCTACATTTCTTATTGTGTATAAGATATTCATAATTATATGAAGGGTTCTTTTATTTAGTAAAGTAAATATAGTTTAGGTTTTTAGGGATTTACTTCCTATAAGAAAATCTTATAGAAATGATTTGTATTACCACTAAAAGAATGTAATAGTATTGGTTTAAGAGGCTAATGATTTATGTGTATAAAATCTTATTAATACTCAACCTCATAAAGGAATTATATATATAATATAAGGTATTAATCCTTGTGGTTCATAATATGATGATTTGATTTTCATGGTTCTCCATATTTGGTGATTTGCCCAACTCCTATTCTACTTGATTTGCAAAGTTTACAATTACCATGAGTTTTAGGAAGGTTCATCAAACTCGTATTCTATTATGAATATGTATAAGGATCAAGGTTTATGGACACTACTTCTAAATCTATGACTAGATTTGATATCTCAACTTAGAGTGAGATATTGGAATTACTTCCTAGAGCAATCTTGTTGGTTCATGGGTATAAGTTTCTATTAGGGTTTAGGGTAATAAGGTGGACAAGGCTTCCACCTACAAACACTCATCTGGTTCTCTAATTATCTCTTGGAAGCTTTAAATGTCCAAGAGGTATTGTTCAATGGTTACTTAGGAATAGGAAATGGTTTCACTATCCATTTGATTTGAGGGTTTTAAATAATGAAGTAGACATGGGTATTGTCATGGCTTGATGTACTGTGGTTAAAGCTTCTAAAGGATTCCTACCCTTAATACCTCACTAAGGTTATATTTAGATAAGGAATTACTTTCCTAAATATACTCTATTTAAATCTCTCTTATCTTATTCACAAAGATCACATCTTCCTGAATAAGACAATCATCTGACTCCACCATATCCATCATCATATGATGACATGGTTATGCCACTCCAACAATACTTCATCCTTACTCCTAGTACATAACTCCTCTTAATTAACTACCATTGATGTACCTATCAATGTAGCTACTGTTACTCCATCTATTAACTTCCTTAAATCCATCTTGCAACTACTTCGAAGGCTTGCGAGATTATAGTTCTCTCTATAACCCATGTGATATTAATCCTATAGAATAGGTATGGTACTACTCTTCACAATACAAGTTTGTTCTTGTATCACCTTGGTTAAACTATTATACTTCCAATTACTCCATATATTCATGTTATATACTTCATCATACTCTAGCTTGACTTCTCATGTTCAAGCTAGATGATTCAGCTTACTAGGATTTACCTAATTTGGTATACTCACAACTCTTCTTCAACACCTAGTCATCTATTCCAAGTGACTTGAGAATAATGACCACCATCATTTGATCAAACCAAGCTTAGACTTCTAATTGTCTGATCAAGATCTATACTCAACTAAGTAGTAGACTTGTACTAGTCTCTCTATAGGATTATCTTGTTAAGAAAACTTGCTTTAAGTTTATTCCTTCTTAGCTTAACAAGATTATTATTTGATACACAAATACTACTAGCTTTCTCATGGATCCTCAACTACTAGCTTGACTCTTGGGTTTAGGTACTGCTTCTAGTTAACTCATGAGTGAGTTAACTCCTCCAACATCAAATGGTTTGATCACCACTAAGGATCTCATTCCATTGATGATGACACCCTTCACCATAGCTAGTTCCTCCTTCTGATTAATTTACTTAAAATCTTTGAAAGATTTATATAATAGGTCAAAGTCTATGAGTCAATAAGTTCTAGGTCAATAATTGATCACACACATTGATGATCAATAGACCCTAGGACTTGGTTAAATAGGATTGTCATCTATTAACATGACACTAAGGTTATGTGATGGATGGTCTTAGTTTAACTCCCTTTTCTACTCTATTTGTAATAAGAGTTAATGTTTAAGTACTACCATGGTACCTATGATAAGAGTAACTATAGCAACAAGTGTTTCAAGATTTAGTTATGAGTTTCTTTTACTTAAGTTATATACTTAATTAGTATTCAGGTTTTGTTGTAGGTAATACCCTGATATGAGCTTTAGAACATTAAGTATTCATCCTTGAGTCGTGGTATGGAATACTGTGTAATGATCTCCAGAAGATCAAGTACTCCTTATTAAGTAGTGTGTTGTGACTTAGTTTTTATTACATTTGATCTACCCATAGATCAAATTATATTACCCAAAGATAAGGTTTTAGCAAAGATCATATTGAAACTTATCGCAGTCAACTTGATGATCTACTTCAGTTCCACCAAGTTAAGAGAAGCTTCAATATCTTTGACAAATTTTATTTAAAAGCACGAAAATTATCCGGATTTTCTATGCATGAATGCAATGCACACACCTGTGTTCAGCTTATTTCTAAGCTCTAATGCTAGGGTGTTACAACTATGCTGGGAGAGACAGACACATGCTGAGATACTTATGCAATACAAGTTGCATGTCAAGCGAGGGAGAAGTCTCATGTGCGAGGACATGTAAAGTTAGTCCGGGTCGCTTCATCCCAACATGCCACCATGATCAAAACTACACGGAAGTATGCAATAACATGATCATCAATGTCCACATCTCTATGTGTACTAACTGTACAAAGCATCTACGCATAGACATAGCTCTGATACCACTAATGGGCTTCGTTGCATGGAAAACAAAAAAAAATCCTACGATTGTAACTGCCAAGATCGAATCTAGGCGACACTTGTAACGGTTTCAGAAGGACTCACGCTCGAAGACCATAAGAGGGATAATGTTCCTGCAAACAAACGCGGCCGGTGTAGAATTTACTCGACCGTCCTCAAGGATGTGAAGATGATCAGCTCACAAACGGGCAAAGCCTCCATAATCGGTCGCATGTTCGGCGTGACGATGACCTCTGTCCCTTCATCTAGTTGGGAAGCAGAAGTAGTGGATCCTTGAGAACTCCAGCAGCACTTCGACATGGTGGTGGTGGTGGATTGGATCTTGAGCAGGGGTTCGCCTAAGCACCGTGCTTGTGGCAATGGACAAGCTAGCAAGGAGGAGAACATGCTAACCAAAGGGCATATGAGAGGAGAGGGAATGAGTGAGTAGAGGACCTCCGCCCCTCCTTTTCTAGGGGGGATATCCCCTTCCCATGGCTAGCAGCCAAAGGAGGTTCCCCCACCTCTTCTCTCTTGATTACTAGTGGACTCTTCACTCACAAATAATCAAAGCCACTTTCTCCCATTAAATTTCCACTCAAAAATCAAAGGTCTTTCCATTAAAGCACTTCAATTCACTTGGTTTAATGCTACGCAATTTAATGAACACTTCATTAATGAGTAGTCCATTTAATTAACACATAAACAATTTATTCCCTTGCAATATTTTGATACACCAAAACTATCTCGGTAGTTTTATCAAAACAATTTTTGTGTTGTCTAGTATTTTCTCATGCGTTCCGTATCCACTCAAATGCATCGATGAGGCTTAAGTGTGTCTCCCTACGAGTTCATGAACTAAGTGGACATGATCAAGACTCTTTTTGATCAATAATCATTAGCGGGATCTGGAGATCCATAATGACTCCCACTTACTCAACGATGAACTAGTGATTGCGTGAACCTTTTTCGCAGTAACAAATTCCTTTTGTCTCGCGATATTTTACTTGTCCAAGATACTATCATTTGGTATTATCCATAGTTTTATCTCGCTATTGACAAGTACTCTTTTATTGTTCCCGTGATATAACATTCTTAGTGATCTCATCACTTTCTTGCAAGCTATGTCAATGTGATATCATCAATAGGGCCTTGAGTATATATCTACGTCATCGGGATGGAAAAATCCCACTCTTGATCCACGAGCCTCAACTAACACATTTGAAGTACCCAACGACATCTTTATAATCACCCTATTATGGTGTGACGTTTGATGGAATCAAAGTACTATTCCAGTGTTAGTGATTGACGTGATCTCATGGTCTAAGGATTAGTGTTACTTTGAACGATATAAGAATATAGACTTTGAAGACATGATCATATTGCTAAAGCGACTGCGGGTGAATGTTCATCACATCATTCTCCAATGGCATCACCTTGTTATTAACAACATCAATGTTCATGATTAGGAAACCATGATCATCAGTTAATCAACAAGCTAGTGTAATGAGAGGCTTTACTAGGAACCTTTTCTTTGTTTATTAGACACACATGTACTAACGTTTCCGGTTAACACAATTATAGCATGAGAAAAAAACATCTATTATAAACTTGGAATAAGATAATAACCATTTATTATTGCCTCTTGATCATATTCCTTTCAGTATTTTAGTCATATACACATCCTAACATCATATAACCATCACACACACAAGAGATAAGCCTTAGTCAAATTGAAAATATGCTTGTTTGAGGGTTTCTGCAATTCCGGTGGACAGTCCGGCACTGCTGGCCGTGGCGCCAGACCAGTCCGTGGGTTGTCGAGTTGTTTGCACATATGCCAAACCGGTAGTCTGACGACTACTTCAGCAGGCTGCCGGTTCATTCGATGCGGCACCTGTTCGGTTCATCTCAGGGTCCAGCTCACCGACTTTGCCATTGGTTTGTCCGGCGCACGGTACAGCGACACTAGACTTGACGGCGAGTTGTGCGCAGCTGCCTTCAAATGTCTACATTTTTCGTTGGACTATATATACCAATTTCTTCTCCATTGAGAGGTCTAGCGTTCCATTTCATATTCTAACCTTGATGCTCTCTCTCTCCATTGTTGAAACACGAAACCTTAAGGATTTCCCATTTTGTCGAACCAAAGTCAAATCCCATTGGTAGAAAGCAAGAGGAGGTCCCGATCTACATTTCCACCAAGCCAAAGTTCATTCCCACTTGAGTTCATCAACTTTGCTTATTACTCTTGGTTTCGTGGGAAACCCTAGGCGGCTAGGGTCATCCGAAAGCATTCGACTTGTGATTTTCTCCGTGGAAAGTTTGTGAGGGTTTGGAGACTACCTTAAAGTCTACCACGAGTAAGTGAGCTATTTCTTCATGGAATACGCTTGGATAAGAAGGTGAGCCTTCATGGCATTGGGGAATCCTTCGTGGGACCTCACACCTCTCCAACGTGACATAGCCCTCTTCCCAAAGGGAGTGAACATGGGAATAAATCTTTGTCTCCACGTGCTTCGGTTATCCCTTAACCGATTATATTACTTGTGTTGTTTACTTTATGATAACCTTTGTTCTTGAAGTATCTCGTATCATCATCTAGGTTGCCTCACCTAGTTTCTATTTAGGCACACTTATATTCCGCAAAGCCTAAAATTTGCAAAAGATTATAAAGAAATTTGTAAAAACCTATTCACCCCTCTAGGTTAACCACCTTACACTCTCACATGTTGTCGTCCATCCTCAACCTATATGGGTATCAAGATGTTTCGCTTCTGATCAGGCTTGCATAGAACGTGGCCGCATCGATGTTTCACATATAACATCGTCGCACTCAACATTTCGTAGTCAACCTTTTTTGCATTCAACGTGATCGATATTGAACGCGAAAAAACCATTCTATGACCGTGTTCGACGCAACGTGTTCGCATCCAACCTTGGCTCACAACAATTTCACAGTGAACGTTTTCACAGTCAATAGGTTCGATCTTTAATGGTACCAACATGTTTTGGTTTTCATCATGTTCGCGTGGAACATGGCCACATCGATCTTTCGCATACGATGTTGTCACACTCAACAGTTTCATACCCAATGTTTCTACGCTCAATGGGATCAAGATTCAACACAAATAAAGTAGTCTATGACCATGATCGTATGGAACATGTTCAAATCCAACATTCGCTCACAACGGTATTGTAGTCAACATTTTCATAACCAATGGTTTCGCTTTAGAACAGTACCAACACGTTTCGCTTCCGATCACGTTTGGATGGAGCATGGATGGATGGACCTCTCGCATACGACATCGTCGCACTCAACAACTTCATAGTCAATTTTTTGTTGCACTCAATGGGATCGATATTCAACGCGAAAAAACAGTCTAGCATGTTCACATCCAACATTCTCTCACAATGTTATCACAGTCAACATTCTCACATTTAACGGTATCAACGTGTTTCGCTTTTCATCATGTCTGATAGAACATGTCTACATCGATCTTTCGCATAGAACGTCCAAGCACTCAAAAGATTTTTAGCCGATGTTTCCGCACTCAATGGGGTCGAGATTCAATACAAAAAAGTCTATGACCATGATCGCGTGCAGCACATTTGCATCCAACCTTCGCTCGCACCAGTATTGCAGTCAACGCGTACATATTCAATGGTACAACTTTTAAATGGTACCAACATGTTTCACTTCTAATCATGTTTGCATGTAGTGTGGACGCATTGATCTTTCACACACGACGTATGTTGGAAATATGCCCTAGAGGCAAATAATAAAGATAGTTTATTGTTATATTCCAAATGTTCATAATAAGTTTTATACCATGCTATAACTATACTAAGTGGAAACATTAGTACACCTCTGGTATGTAAATAAACCAAGTCCCTAGTAGGCTCTATTCAACTAGTCCATTGGTCAACTGATGATCGATGTTTCCCGATCATGGACATTTATATCAATTGACAATGGAGTCATGTCATTAGATGAATGATATGATGGACACACACCCAACTCAAAGTATTGCAATGAGATCAGTTACAAGGTTCAACATTGTGATGACTAGCAAAACATAGTAACCCACTCCTTTGACCGTGAGACCATATATAATCACCATTACTAGAGGCAGCCTTGATGGTACCAAATGCCACTCCGTGAAAAGGTGATCATAAAAGTGTTGCTCGGGTTTTCCAAAAGGATGTGTAGAGGAGTATGTATCAATACCGGTATTTTCCCATCTGCGTGACGGATAGATACTCTGGGCCCACTCGGTGAGATTACATCTGTAAAGTTTGCAAAAGTCATGAGGATCTAATATCATGGGAACAAATAAATGTGTTTGTCGGTAACGAGGTTGAACTAGGTATGGAGATAACGATGATCGGTTCTCAGACAAACTAAGTATCGCATAGCAAAGGGAATGAGACTCGACGTTTAAGGTTCAAGCGATCAAATTAAATCGTGGAATGCACAGGGGCCATGGGTATCCAGATCCCGCTATTGGTCATTGATAGGAGAGGTGTCTCGGTCATGTGTGTGTTCCCGAACCGTAAGTGACGACGGTTTAACTCATCAATGCCCATTGTTATGGACTTGGGTTTTGGAGAAGGAGGGAGCGCTGGAGACATCTATCGGCTAGCAAACAAGCACACAGGGGACTCGAAGATTTACCCAGGTTCAGGCCTCGTAGAGGTCGCTACTCCTGCTTGTCTGCTCGTGGAATTATCAAAGGAATCGAGGATTACAATGGTGCGCAGATGCAATCTGGCAAGGGTTGTGGAAACTAGGGTTGCGTGTGTACTCCTCGCCGCCCCCTCCTAGCCTTTATATAGATAGGCTAGGTCTCGGGTAGCAGGTCGAGTCGGTTACAAGTTAGGGTTTTCCCCTTCAAACTTTCTATCTTTAGCTTCTTCTTGTTCTTCAAGCAATCGAGAGTCCGTAGGTTACTCGAGTCCTTCATTTGGGCCTTGGCGACACCGTGGGCCTTTACATATTTAGGCCGTATATACCAAGCTCGAGTACCTGTAGGGTATACCCATGCCAGTAGCCCCGAAAGTGTCGGTGGAATCGCAGATTTGATGGAGACTTTATGAATTCTTCAGTGCATGACTGAGTACATTTTTCATCGCTTTATGCGTGTCATAGGGATTGTTGGTGTGCGTGCCTGATTTTAACCGATGTATCGGTATCAGTTAACTACCTTAGGGTAAAACAACGCCACCTACTCAAACTCGAGTCCCCGGACTCGAATCCGGAAAAGTGCTGGTGTAATTCGACTCAAGCCGCGGAGGTCTTACAGGAGTCGAATTCCAGTATATGGATGTGAGCACTTGACGCGTCTGTCAAGGCATATTCATCGTACCTGCGGGCACGGATATATTTCTGGTAGTGCGCAGCAAATGCGTTGCCAGGCCTTATTCAGGTCTTACCTTCACGCTGTAAGCGTGGACATCCGAAATTTTATCATCGCGGAGACGATTCGGGTGACCCAGGAGACGCAGTCTCTTTGTAGGGAAATGAGGCGGTGTCGCCATAAACAGTACTTTGTACAAATAATCATAGGGTGCGAGACCAGCGCTCCCTATGGGAGTAGCCCCCGAGTGCCTGGTTGAGTCGAAGACTCAAGCAGGGACTAAAGAACTTTTGCGACTACTGTCGTCTTTTGTTTGCTTGTTTCAGTCGAATTTGCTTCCGGCGCTCCCTATGGGAGTAACCCATGTCCATAGTCGAGCCATGCTTCGAGTGATTGGGTTTGCTTTGATTATCCATGTTCCTGAAAAAAGAAAAGAAAGAAAAATCATAGGGTGTGCGACCAGCGCTCCCTATGGGAGTAGCCCCCGAGTGCTTGGTGGAGTCGAAGACTCGAGCAAGGACTAAAGTAGTCGAAGTCGTTTGCTGCGTAGCTTTTTGATGACATCAGTGCTGACGGTTTTATGACCTCAGTTGCCCGCATGAGCGAGTTTGACGGGACATGACGAGCAGTGGGCCCCACTATCTAACTTTGATTTGACTGGGCATGCGTAATCTTTATTTTAACTATGCCTCCTCGATTTCCGCACGTAATGGGAGTAGTGGGGGGACGGTTCGTGTTTCAGCTCCTCTACGTGTCGAGCAGGATGAACGCCACGCGTCCAGTAGGGTTTTTCCGAGCCGTTGGATTGCATCTTCCAGAGGTTAAGTAGTGGCGCTGCGACGGTAAAATTCACATCTGCTTTTGCTCATCCTGTGCCTTCATCGCCATTGCCGTTGCTCCCCTGCTTTCTCTTGCCTCTCATGGCGCTGGACCAGCTCACAGATTTCTAGCTACTTTTCTCCGCATTGCCGCCGTGCAATGGGGAAGAAGAAAGGAGGTGATGCAGCCGATTCATGACTGCTACCGCGGTGAAGAAGCGGCTCGACATTGCTGCCAACCGCCACACCCGCCACAAGAGAAGAAGAAGGGCACGAGCACCCGCGTCACGAATGGCGCGTGGCGTCCCTCCATCATCAAGTCCTCTGATCTTCGTCTTCTTCGCCAAGACGGAGTGCTATCCGACGCAGTCGCCGACGCACACGTCCCCGGCGGTGAGATAATTCCTTCTCCTCCTGCTGGTTTTCGAGTGATGTTTTTGGCATTCATCATTCGCAGCCTCTCGTTACCCCTGCATCCTTTTTTAGGGGCCTCCTTTGTTTCTACTGGCTTCAGCTCCATCAGCTGTCCCCGAACTCTATACTCCACATCTCTTGCTTCATCACCCTCTGCGAGTGCTGGCTCAGAATCGAGCCGCACTTCGGCCTCTTCAAGCGCCTCTTCAAGTTGAAGCATCAATCTGCTTCTGGCTCCTTAGTCTATGATGTAGGTGGTTGCGAGATTCACGTCGACCCATCCACCACCTATTTCGACATCAAGCTCACAGCGTCCGTCCAAGGGTGGAGGGACAAGTGGTTCTACGTCCGCAATGAGAAGGCTGACGGGGAGCACTTCGGACTCGCACCTTTCGATCCGGCGACACCGTGCACGAGGAGGCGCTCCTAAAAAAATGTAGTCATGCCTGGCGAGTCCGTGGAGACAAATGTGTTGTACGAGCGCATCTGCAAACTCGAGAGTCGCGTCGGCAAAGAGGAGGGAGGTTGCGCCCTCATTCATACGTGGTTGCATCGTCGCGTCCAGCCCCTGCAGGCCAGAGTCCACCCCATGTTTCAGTGGACTGGCGCTGACGATGCCACTCGCATGTCTGCCGATGGCATGTCCGCGAGTGAGGTGGACAAAAGGGTTCGACTGGTTACCAAGTACACCGTCAAGGATGTGCTCCCCAGTGAGCCAGTTGTTCCTCCATTTGATGCTGCTAACCCTCCTCCCGAGGTATAGTTGTGCTACGCAGTAGCTTAGTTTGTTGATTGCTTCTCTGCTATTTCTTATCTTTGTGCTAATTTGGTTGTCTGTATGCAGGATTGGGCGGTGTCACCCTATATGCCTCCTCTTCCTGAGGGGATTATCCCTCGTGAAGCATTGGAAGAGGACGAGTCGGAGTCGATTGTCCCATCGGATGTGGAGGAGGAAGCCCCCGAGTCCGGTAGTCCGGATACTCGCAAGCGTTCTCGTAGCGAGGATTCCGATGCATCGTCTCCTTCGACTCCGGAAGGTGCAGGTGTTGGTGTGGAGTCGTCGATCCCTGCTATTCCTGTGAGCGCCGTGGCACCATCTTCTCGCAAGAAGATGCGACTACCCAAGGAGTCCTCGTCAGAGTTGGGGGAGCCCACTTTTTACTTTGACAAGTTTGATTGGTAAGTTTTCTAGTTTGTTTGTTCTTCTCTGATTTGCCCTTGTTGAGTTGTCTCTGGATTTGCCTTTTCTTGATGTGGATTTTGTCTTGCAGTCAAGAGGCGTCGTCATGTTCTGGCGACGTCCAATTCTTGAAAGAATCAGGAGTCGCGGCCTTAAGGGCCAAGAAAGAGGCCGAGCGCGCTCCTCCCCTCCATTGGCGGCCCACTCCGGGCACAACTCTTCCAGCTCTCCGCATGAAGGGGAGCATCGAATGGTTGCCCGGATGACGGTACAGCAGACAACTTCGGAGTCATTGGAGGATCATGTAAGTGTAGATTTTCTTCTTTTCATGTTGTAGTCGATGGTATCTATTGCTTCTGCTGATCCTTTGTGGTGCGATAGCTCCTTGTGAAGGAAGCCGCTCACTTGGCGGAGCAAGTACTTGCGATGGGCCGCCAGCATGCTGAAGGGTTTCGCAGCATAGTAAATCAAAATTTTCTACGGAAGCGAACAGAGGGAAAGCCAAGATCTAATCTAGGAGATGCAAACAACGAGAGAGATTGGATTAGATCTTCATACCCTTGAAGATTCGCACAGCGGAACGTTCGTCGGAACGTGGGTGATGTAGTCGTACTCGCTTCTCCTCCTCGCGATCCGATCCGATCTAGCACCACAAGTGGCGGTGCCTCCATGAGATGCACACGTGCAGCACCTCGATGTCTCCTCCTTCCTCGGACCAGCAAGTATGGTGGAGAGATAGATTGGATCTACAACGCGACGGCGCGGTGTATATGGTGGAGAATTTCTGCAGCAGGGCTTCGCCTACAAACAGTCGGGAGGGAGAGAGGAAGGGCAGCAGGGCGGCTAGGGTTGGAGGAAGGTGTGTGGTAGGTGGGGAGGGGGCGCACCAGCCCTCTATATATAGAGGGGGGGGGTGCGGCCAGCCCTTGCCCATCCTCCAAGCCTATCTCTAGTTTAAACGATTTAAACTCTCCCTTATCTAGAAATCCTATCTTATCTCTAGTTTAAACGATTTAAACTTATCTAGGATCGGCTGGGCCCTATGGGGCCTTGTGCCCCTGGCCCAATGCGGCCAGGACACTCCCTCATAGGCCCATGCCCCCTCCCGGAAGGTGGGACCACGTTGGCCCCTTCCGAAGGTTCTAGAAGCTTCGGTACAATACCGATTAATCCGGAACAATTCAACTCCAAAACTGCACCGCCTTTATATGAATCTTATTCTCCGACCACTCCGGAACCTCTCGTGATATCCCGGATCCCATCCGAGACTCGAACAAAAATTCATAAACCAATTATCCAATCTATCCTAGCCGAGACACATTATGTGTGACCTCGGGTTCGAGAATATGAGACATGATCTTCTATCAATAATCAACAGCGGGTGCAGGCACCCATATTGACTCCCACACATTCATCGATGATCATATCGTATGAACCACGATGCTAGGATTCAATCAATCCCATATATATTCCCTTCGTCTCGCGATATTTTACTTGCCCGAGATTCGATCGTCGGTATCGTCATACCTAGTTCAATCTCGTTCACAGCAAGTACTTTACTCGTTCCGTAATCCAATATCACTTTGTGATCAACTCCTTAACCACATGCTTGCAAGCGGTGTTGATATCTATTACCGAAAGTGGGCCCAAGTATATCTCCGACTTGGGAGGGACAAATCCCATCTCGATACATACAACCCAACAGATACTTTCCGATCACCTGAGAGACACCTTTATGATCACCCTCTCATAGGATGACGTTTGATGACCTCAAAGCTTTCTTCCGATACCAGGGAGTTGTATTATCTCATGGTCTAAGGAATACAATATTTGACATAGGAAAAGCTTCGCAAAGATGAACACAAGGACACGATCTAATTGCTTCGCTTAGTTTGGTCTCCCACCATATCATTCTCCCAATGATATGATCTCATTATCAATTGACAACTCATGTCTATGGTTAGGAAACCTTAACCATCATTGATCAATGAGCTAGTCCATAGAGGCGTACTAGGGACACGGTGTTGTTCACAAACCACACAAGTATTAATGTTTCCGCTTAATACAATTCTAGCATGGAATATAAACATTATCATGAACAAGAATTATAATAACATCTTTATTATTGCCTCTAGGGCATAATTCCAACAGTCTCCCACTTGCACTAGAGTCAATAATCTAGTTTACATTTGGCAACAATCTCACACCCATGGCACTGAGGTGCTGATCATGTTTTGCACGCGGAAGAGGTTTAGTCAACGGATCTGCGACATTCAGATCTGTATGTACTTTGCTGATCTTCAGATCTCCATCTGCTATATAATCTCGGATTATATGAAACTTGCGGTTGATATGCTTGGTCTTTGGATGATATCTTGGTTCCTTAGCGAGTGCTATGGCACCAGTGTTGTCACACAATATCTCCAGTGGGTCCAATGCACTTGGAACCACGCCAAGCTCAGTGATGAAGTTTCTGATCCAAACTCCTTCACTTGACGCTCGCGGCAGCCATGTATTCCGCTTCTACTGTAGATCCCGCGATCACGCTTTGCTTGCAGCTTCTCCAGCTCACAGCTCCTCCAATCAAAATATACACGTATCCTGTCTGAGATTTAGAATCATCCTTATCGGTGTCGAAACTAGCATCGACGTAACCTTTTACGACGAGCTGTTCGTCACCCCCATAGACTAAGAACATTTCTTTAGTCCTATTTAGGTACCTTAGGATGTTCTTCACGGCTGTCGATGTTCCACTCTGGATCACTTTGATATCTTTCGTCAAACTAAGAGCATTGGACACATCCGTCTAGTACACAAGATGGCATACATGATGGAACCTATGGCCGAGGCATAAGGCACTTTGCTCATAGCTTCCTATCATTTACCATAGTGGACACCGAGCCTTGCTCAATATCTTACACGACAACATAGGCAATTGAACCTTTCAATGCCTTATCCATTCGAACCTTTTCGAACTTTGTCTAGGTATGTACTCTGGCTTAAAGCTATCAGCGCCTTTGTCTATCTCTATAGATTTTGATGCCCAATATATAAGCAGCTTCACCTAGGTCTTTCATTGAAAAACACTTATTCAAATAACTCTTCACATCGTTAAGCATGTCGATGTCATTTCCAATAATCAATATGTCATCCACATATAGTACCGTAAACGCCACCGAAGCTCCCACTCACTTTCTTGTAGATGCAAGCTTCAGAGCAATTTGGAACAAATCCAAAGCTCTTGATCACTTGATCAAAACGAAGGTTCCAACTCCGAGACGCTTGCTTGATCCATAAATGGAACGCTGAAGTTTGCATACTTTATCAAGATCCTTAGGATCGATAAAACCTTCGGTTGCATCATATACAACTCTTCATCAATGTTGCCATTGAGGAAAGAAGTCTTGACATCCATTTGCCATATTTCATAATCATGAAACGCAGCAATTGCTAATAAAATCCGAATGGACTTAAACATCGCCACGGAGAGAAAGTCTCATCGTAGTCAACACCTTGAACTTGTCGAAAACCTTTCGCAACAAGCCGTGCTTTATAGAGCGGTAACATTACCATCCGCGTCCCGCTTTCTTCTTGAAGATCCATTTGCACTCAACGGCCTTTCGTCGCTAGGAGGGTCCACCAAAGTCCATACTTGGTTTTCGCCATGGATCCCAATTGGATTTCATGGCTTCTAGCCATTTCTCGTAGTCCGGCTCATCATCGCTTCCTCATAGTTCGAGGTTCGCTGTCTTCTACTAACAAGACAACAAGACAGGTTCCCCATACCACTCAGAGGGGCACGCGACCTTGTCGACTGCGACGTTCAAGAGAGATCGTCCAAGCTTCATGATCCTTGTCATTAGCTTCCTCTATTGTTGGTGCAGCGACCTTTGGAACAATTTCAGGTGCTGCGCTACTCTCCAATTCAAGAGAAGGTTCAATAACCTCGTCTAGCTCTACTTTCCTCCCACTCACTTCTTTCGAGAGAAACTCCTTCTCAAGAAAGGAACCGTTCTTCATAAACACTTTGCCTTGGGTTACGTGATAGAAGGTATACCCAATAGTTTCCTTAGGGTATCCTATGAAGACGCATTCGCTTTGGGTTCGAGCTTGTCCGCATCAACTTCTTGACGAAGCTTCGCATCCCCAAACTTTAAGAAACGACAACTTAGGTTTAGCACCAAACCACAGTTCATACGGTGTCATCTCAACGGATTTAGATGGAGCCCTATTTAAAGTGAATGCAGCGTTTCTAATGCATAACCCCAAAATGATAACGCAAATCAGTAAGAGACATCATCGATCGGACCATATCTAATAGGGTTCGATTCCGCTCAGACACACCATTGCCTTTGTGGTGTTCCGGTATGGAGTTGCTAAACGATTCCACTTGCTTTGAGATGCGTAAGAAAATCATAACTCAAATATTCGCCTCACGATTGGATCGTAGAAACTTAATCTTTACATACGATGGTTCTCCACTTCATTCTGAAATTCTTTGAACTTTTCAAACGCTTTCAGATTTATGTTTCATTAAATAGATATACCCATATCTACTTAAGTCATCGGTAAAAGTGAGAAAATAGCGATATCCACCGTGGCCGACACACTCATCGGTCCGCATACATCGGTATGTATGATTTCCAACAAGTCCGTTGCTCGCTCCATCATACCGAGAACGGGTTTTGATCATCTTGCCCATGAGGCATGGTTCGCATGTGTCAAATGATTCAAAATCAAGAGACTCCAAAAGTCCATCGTAATGGAGTTTCTTCATGCGCTTTACACCAATATGACCTAGACAAATGCCACAAATAAGTAGTATTATCACTATCTACTTTGCATCTCTTAGCCTCAATGTTATGGATGTGTGTTTCATCCCTTTCGAGATTTAGAAGAAATAAACCATTCACAAGAGGTGCATGACCATAAAAGATGTTACTCAGATAAATAGAACAACCATTATTCTCCGATTTAAATGAATAACCGTCTTTCAATAAACACGATCCAGAAATAATATTCATGCTCAACGCAGGCACATAATAACATTTATTAAGGTTTAAAACTAATCTCAAGGTAAAACTAAGGAGAGCGTCGACGGCCATCACATCAACTCTTGATCCGTTGCCAACGCCGCATCGTCACCTCATCCCTCGCAAGTCGTCTATTCCGTAGCTCTGCTTCGAGTTACAAATATTAGCAATCGAACCAAAGATCAAATACCGTGCACTACAACGAGGGCTAGTAAGGAAAACATCAACAACATGTATATCAAATATACCTTTGATGGTGCCAGCCTTCTTGTCCGCTAAGTACTTCGACGATTGCTTCTAGTGACCCTTGTCCTTGCAATAGAAGCACTCAAGTCCGGCTTAGGACCAGACTTGAGCTTCTTCTCACAGGGCAACGCGCTTGCCGCCGCTTTTCTTGAAGGGCTTCTTTGCACCTTTACCTTTCTTAAAGGAGGGCTTGTTGACCATCAACACATGATTATCCTTTTGATGTCCACCTCCGCAGCCTTCAGCTTCATGAAGAGCTCGGTGATCGATCAGTGGAACCAATCTGATTGTGAGTCACTACAAAACTTTTGTAGCTGGGAGGAGTGATTGCAGAACCTCACAATCTTGAGCTCCTCTGAATCTTGCATCCAGTTGCTCAAAGGCTGAGTGTAGCCCGACATCTTAATGGCGTGCTCACTAACGGAACTCCCTTCCTCCATCTTGCGCTTAAAGAACTTCTCGGAGATCTCATATCTCTTTAACGGGCCTGAGTCGAAACATGGTTTTCAGCTCCTCAAGAATCTCAAAGGGCCCGGATAGTTTTCAAAACGATTTTGAAGTTCGGTTCCATAGCAAACAACATGGTGCTCTTAATCACACCATAATCATCTTTGTGCGATCGATAGACAGCTTTCTCATCGGCCAGCAATTCGTAGGGGGTCACCTAACGCTTTCCCAAGGACATAGTCCTTTTGTCCGAGATGTAATGATTCTAAGATTGCGAACCAGTTGGTGAAGTTAGACCCATTGTTTCTAAGCTTTTCCTTCTCAGCGAAAACGTTGAAGTTGAAGTTGGACTTGGCCATGTGATCTACAGTATTTGCAAGTACAATTTAGACTATGTTCATGATAAATAGTTCAACTTAATCAAATTACTAGATGAACTCCCACTAAATTCAACATCCCTCAAGTTGTTTAGTGAACATGATCCAAATTCACCACACCTAATCCGATCTTCACGAGAAGAGATGTGGTTTCAATGGTGGACAACGAAGTGTCGATCATATCATTCATATGACTCATGCTTAACCTTTCGGTTCATGTGTTCCGAGGCCATGTCTGACATGCTAGGCTCGCTGAGTTAGACCCAAGTATTTCCGCGTGTGCAAACTGGCTTGCACCCGTAGTATGTGAGCGTAGAGTCTATAGCACCCGATCATCACGTGATGCTTGGACACGACGAACTTTAACTTTCGCAACGGTGCATACTTGGGGAGAACACAGTTTTATCTTGATCTTTAAGTGAGGAATCATCTTATAATGCTACCGTCGCGATCTAAGCATGATAAGATACATAAAAGGATAAACATCACATGCATATAACTTTATGTGACATGGTATAGCCAATCTTCGCTCAGTGATCTCCATCTTGTGCTCCGCATGATATCCATCACTCCACCATGATTGCCTCCACCACGAATAGCAACTACAACTATTGCTAACTACTTAGCGATAAAGTAAAGCTATTACATGGCGTATAAGAAGTTGACTCGCAGGTCATACACAATTATAAAGACAACCATATGGCTCTGCCGTTGTGTACTCATCGACATGCAAGTCGTGAAACATTACAAAACATGATCATCCCATACAATAAACAAATCACATCTTGGGCCATACCATATCACGTAAAACACTCCCTGCAAAAACAAGTTAGACGCCTCTACTTTGTTGTTGCATGTTTCACGTGGCTTATGGGAGTAGATGCTAAGAACGATTCTTACCTACGTAAAGCCACAACGGTGATATTATGGTTGCCAAACTCCAGTGTTAATCCCATGACAACTATAGTGAGAGAAACTGACATCCACCAGCCGCATGTGTGGTACAAGCCACACGTCAAGTGCGGAGCCGGTCTCGCGAACGACGTCGCGTAAGGTTGGCCTGGACCGCTTCAATCTCACTATCCCGCGCCATAAGAAGAACACAAACAAGAGGCTTGCAACAGAAAACATCAACGCCCGCAACAACCATGTTGCGTTCTACTCGTGAAACACATCTACGCATAGATCTAGCTCTGATACCACTGAAGGGTTTCGCAACATAGTAAATCAAAATTTTCTACGGAAGCGAACAGAGGGAAAGCCAAGATCTAATCTAGGAGATGCAAACAACGAGAGAGATTGGATTAGATCTTCATACCCTTGAAGATTCGCACAAATGTGAACGTTCTGGCCGGAACGTGGGTGATGTAGTCGTACTCGCTTCTCCTCCTCGCGATCCGATCCGATCTAGCACCACAAGTGGCGGTGCCTCCGTGAGATGCACACGTGCAGCACCTCGATGTCTCCTCCTTCCTCGGACCAGCAAGTATGGTGGAGAGATAGATTGGATCTACAACGCGACGGCGCGGTGTATATGGTGGAGAATTTCTGTAGCAGGGCTTCGCCTACAAACAGTCGGGAGGGAGAGAGGAAGGGCAGCAGGGCGGCTAGGATTGGAGGAAGGTGTGTGGTAGGTGGGGAGGGGGCGCACCAGCCCTCTATATATAGAGGGGGGGTGCGGCCAGCCCTTGCCCATCCTCCAAGCCTATCTCTAGTTTAAACGATTTAAACTCTCCCTTATCTAGAAATCCTATCTTATCTCTAGTTTAAACGATTTAAACTTATCTAGGATCGGCTGGGCCCTATGGGGCCTTGTGCCCCTGGCCCAATGCGGCCAGGACACTCCCTCATAGGCCCATGCCCCCTCCCGGAAGGTGGGACCACGTTGGCCCCCTTCCGGAAGGTTCTAGAAGCTTCCGCACAATACCGATTAATCCTAACAATTCGAACTCCAAAACTGCATCGCCTTATATGAATCTTATTCTCGGACCACTCCGGAACCTCTCGTGATATCCCGGATCCCATCCGAGACTCAACAAAATTCATAAACCAATTATCCAATCTATCCTAGCCGAGACACGTTAAGTGTGTGACCTCATGGTTCGAGAATATGCGACATGATCTTCTATCAATAATCAACAGCGGGGTCTGGGCACCCATATTGACTCCCACACACATTCATCGATGATCATATCGGATGAACCACGATGCCAGGATTCAATCAATCCCATATATATTCCCTTCGTCTCGCGATATTTTACTTGCCCGAGATTTGATCGTCGGTATCGTCATACCTAGTTCAATCTCGTTCACAGCAAGTACTTTACTCGTTCCGTAATCCAATATCACTTTGTGATCAACTCCTTAACCACATGCTTGCAAGCGGTGTTGATATCGACACGAAAGTGGGCCCAAGTATATCTCTACGACTTGGGAGGGACAAATCCCATCTCGATACATACAACCCAACAGATACTTTCCGATCACCTGAGAGACACCTTTATGATCACCCTCTCATAGGATGACGTTTGATGACCTCAAAGCTTTCTTCCGATACCAGGGAGTTGTATTATCTCATGGTCTAAGGAATACAATATTTGACATAGGAAAAGCTTCGCAAAGATGAACACAAAGACACGATCTAATTGCTTCGCTTAGTTTGGGTCTATCCACCATATCATTCTCCCAATGATATGATCTCATTATCAATTGACAACTCATGTCTATGGTTAGGAAACCTTAACCATCATTGATCAATGAGCTAGTCCATAGAGGCGTACTAGGGACACGGTGTTGTTCACAAACCACACAAGTATTAATGTTTCCGCTTAATACAATTCTAGCATGGAATATAAACATTATCATGAACAAGAATTATAATAACATCTTTATTATTGCCTCTAGGGCATAATTCCAACACATGCAATGCTGGAGATGCGTCATCGCGTGGTCGAAAGTAAATGTTCTTCAGTTTTTCTTCTTCTCCTTTTTATATAGTCGACTGATAGTCAATCCTTTTTGTTTTGTAGCTAAACATAATGCCCTTCTGCAAAACGCTGCTACCATGGAGAAAACACTTGCCGCGGCTGTGAAGGGTCGCGATGAGGCAATCGTGGCGCATGACGAGGCGCAAAGGCGCGAAGAGGATCTGCGTGCCTCCTTCGTAGCCAGGGAGAAGTTGTTCGAAGAACAGCTTTTCTCGATTGCCAAGGCCCTCTCAGGTACTTTGCTTTTGGATATCATCATCTTTATCTGTTTGATTTTTGCCGTTGGCGCTGATGTTTTGTCCATGTATGGGTTTGTGTACATATGCTGGTGATTTGAGCTTTGACCCTCAGGCCCTCCGTCGCGATGATGCCTTGGCGGGTGCACTTTCAGCAGTCGAGGACCGCAGCATCGCCATTCAGCATATGCTCTCCAAGGCCAAGGGCGTGCTCAGTCGCCTCCGGGAAGAGTTGGTGCCCAAGGCGGAGCTGATCGAGAACATGAACGAGCTGGTGGAGTCTCTCGCCGAGGGTGTTCCTGCATCCTTCAAGAACTCTCTTCGTGCGGCTAGCGCGTCCATGTCACTAGCCATGGTGCAGGCCCACGGAGTTGAGATTGACCCTGTAGCGGTTTCGAAGGCGATGCCCATTAGTGCGGACGGTCAGCAGGTAGTCTTTGCTCCCTTCGCGACTGCCTGTGGCAAATATGGGCCGCAGATGATTAGCACGGTTGCGAAGTACTCTGAGGAGCTGCAGCAAGCCAAAAAGGTGGCAAAGGCTGCGGCATCAGGGGCTGGCGGAAAGTCAGTGGCATCTGACACTGCCACGGACTCGATGAGGCCCCCGAAGCCGTCGAAGTCGAAGAAGCCAATCTGACACTGTCTAGAACATGCCTTTTTGGCGGGTGTATCAGCTGATACTTTTTGCCATTCTTCAATGCACTCAAATCTTTTGTCTGTGTGTTGATTTGATTTTCTTATTCGCTTCTTGCTTGACTTGTGGTAGGGTACATCAAGTGATCCTTTGAGGGAACCTCAGGACTCGCTGCCCCTTGATGATACCTTGGCGCCGTCGCGCTCCAGGGTGGATGAGCTGTCGCTGCTTTCGCGACTGCATGACCGCGTAAAACAGTTAGAGCATGAATTGCCCGTGATCCGCGGTAATGCGGATGTATGGAAGTCAAAGGCAGAGAAGGCCGCCGCCCGAGAACAGTATCTTCTTGGCGAGGTGACGCAGTTGGGCGACCAATTCAAGTATTAGTTTGCTTGCTCTTATCTTTTCCTTGTAGTCATTCGCGGTGGTGCGCTGTCCTTGTGCTTCTGTTTTAGCTTCGTATAGTTGTCAGCGCGCGTCATCCGCAAGATGAGAAGGAGAGAATTGCCATACGTATGCATGATCTGATCCAGGAGCAACTTCAAGAGAGTGGGTACTTCTGGGTAGATCATGATCGTGCGATTATTGGCGACCTGCGCAGGATCGCGTCATGAAAGTGATGCACTTTCTGAAGAAGTCGCAGTCATGCTTGAAGAACATTTGTCAGACGATGTTTCCGCTGGATGTTACTCCATCAAGCTTGCTGGCCCTCCTCGCCAAATTTCAAGACCTGGTCGCGGTTCACGAGTGTGTGAGGCAACAGTTGGTGGCTGGTGCCAAGGCCGCTCTATCGCTGGTGCGACTACATAGGCCTGACGTAGATGTTGCCGCAATTGCGGATGGGCCACCTGCGCCACCAGCAGGTTCTGCCTGGAATATGGTGCCGCACTACCAGGCTGTGGATCGCCCAGCAGAAGAGATCGTCAACTTCTTTGAGGAACAAACCAATGTTCTCTTGCTGCAGTAGTAGCTTAGTTTGTATCCTGCACATAAGTGTACCCGCATTGTAAAGTTTGTATAAATGTTGTATATAATTTATTATGTATAAAGAGCTTGTTAGCGTGTGAGTGCGTTGTACTATGCGACTCCTTTTTGTTAGCCTGGCCATGTGTTTTATCTCAGTCCCTTGTAAACCTGTCAGATGCGTTGCAACTGGGTTGATGTTGTGTCAAGGGTTTCGATTGATGTGCCAGCTACTCAGGATATCGCATTTTAGTTCGTAGAACAGATGTGTGTAGGGTGGCGTAGCCCCCGAGTCAAGAAGTTGCGGAAAAATAAAGGAAGGCACAGAGTTTTGGGGCACTTAGATTTATTTATTCGTGAGACAGTACGATGTACAATGTGTGGCTAAGTAGCCTTGGCTGAGTGCCTTATTTTGTGATGCAAAAGTAAAAAACAACTAAGGGTAGAAGCGTCGCTGTGCGGCGTTCCAGGGGTTGGAGTATGTGACTCCTGTCTCTAGATCTTGAAGGCGATAGGCGCCACCTGGAATTACTTCTGTAATCACGTATGGTCCTTCCCAGGGGGATTCGAGCTTGAGATGTCCTTGCTGCTTTAGTCGCAGGACTAGGTCGTCTTCGACGAAGGATCTGGGGCGTAGCCTCCTACTGTGGTAGTTGCGCAGGTTCTGCTGGTAGATCATTGATCTTTCCGCGGCGATTTCCCTTGCCTCGTCAAGGAGATCGACGGAGTCTTTGAGTGCGAGGGATGACTCCTGCTCGTTGTAAGCGACCACGCGTGGCGCCTTGTAACGTACCTCGGCGGGCAGCACCGCTTCGTCCCCGTGCACCATAAAGAACAGGGTGTAGCCTGTAGCGCTGTTTGGGGTTGTGCGTAGGCTCTAGAGTACTGATTGCAGTTCATCTGGCCAGCAGCCCGCGGCTTGTTCGAGTGGACGGAGGAGTCGCTTCTTGATGCCGCCGCAGACGAGCCCGTTCGCCTTTTCGACCTGACCATTGGTCTGTGGATGTGCTACCGAGGCGTAGCTGATGTTGATTCCCAGATTCTCACAGAATTCTTGAAACTCCTTGGATGTGAAGTTCGTTCCATTGTCTGTGATGATGCTGTGTGGCACTCCAAAGCGGAAGACGATGGACTCGAAGAACTTGACTGCGCTGTGCCCTAATTGATTGGTCACTAGCATGGCCTCTATCCACTTGGTGAATTTGTCGACTGCCACCAGGAGGTAGACGTATCCTCCTCGTGAGGACTTAGGGAGCTTGTCGACCATGTCGAGTCCCCATTGTGCGAAGGGCCAGGCCAACGGAATTGGCCGGAGCTCTGCGCCAGGTGCGTGCGGCTTGTCCGCGAATCGTTGACACACATTGCACTTCTGGAGGATGTCCTTGGCGTCGCGCATGGCCGTAGGCCAGTAGAACCCAGCTCGTAGAGCTTTGGCCACGAGGGCGCCACTGCCAGCGTGGTGTCCGCAGGTTCCCTCATGGATGTCGAGGAGAACAGCTCTTCCGTCTGCCAAGGAGACGCATCGCTGGAGCACTCCTATGATGTTGCGCTTATATAGTTCGCCGTTGATAACAACGAATGCCTTGGATCACCGCGCGATGTGCCGTGCATCAGTCGGGTCGTCCGGTAGCCTTTTGCTGAGGAGGTACGTGATGTACGGCTGAGTCCAGGATGATTCCATCATCATGACGCTCATTGGCCCTTCGAGTCCTGTATCCAGCTCCAGGTCGTCGAGTGCCATTGGCTCATTGGGTGGCGTAGCCCCCGAGTCCGTTGTTGCGCTTGTTTTCTTCTTTGCGGCCTTTGGCTTGATGGAGCGTTCGCAGATGCGCTCGAGAAATATCCCAGGTGGAGCCTATGTTGGCGAGTGCGTTTGCCTCTTCATTGCTTTCGCGGCCTACGTGTCGCAGCTCGCAGCCGTCGAAGTCCCCTTCGAGTGTGTCGTAGAGGTCGTGGTAGGCGATCATGTTGTCTTTCAGTGCGTCGCACTCATGCATTGTTTGGTTGACGACCAACTTGGAGTCGCCGTAAATAATTAGTCTCTTGGCGCCGCAGGCTTTTGCCATCCTCATCTCGTGTAGCAGGGCCTCGTATTCAGCTTCGTTGTTGGAGGCGGTGAACTGCATTCGCAGGATGTACTTCAGCTTGTCCCCTTGAGGTGATGTCAGTATGACACCTGCACCTGCTCCGTCCTTCCGCTTGGACCCATCGAAGTGCATTGTCCAGAGGTAGGACATGTCTAGTTTGTCAGGGAGCTGGTTCTCCATCTAGTGCACGAGGAAGTCGGGGAGAACTTGCGACTTGATTGCGTCGCGCTTTTCGTATGTAATGTCTCGTGGAGACAATTCTATTCCCCAAAGCACGACTCGTCCCGTGGCGTCAGGGTTGTTGAGGATATGCCCCAACGGGGCGTCGTTGACCACCACGATAGGGTGCTCCTGGAAGTAATGGCGCAGTCGCCGGGCAGTCATGAAGACACCGTACGCTAGCTTTTGGTAGTGTGGGTACCGCTGTTTTGTTGGCGTGAGGACCTCGCTGAGGTAGTAGACTGGGCGCTGTACCCCATGGACTTTATTTTCCTCGGCTCATTCGACCACGAGCACTGTGCTGGCCACCTGGTTGGTGGCGGAGATATAGAGCAACAGCGGTTCCCTTTCTTGTGGGGTCACCAATACTGGCGAAGTGGATAGCAGGCGCTTGAGGTCGTCGAATGCTTCCTGCGCTTCGTTGGTCCACTCGAACTTTTCAGCTTTGCGGAGGAGTTGGTAGAAGGGCAGTGCCTTTTCACCCATCCGACTGAGAATCGGCTGAGGGCCGCGATTCGCCCAGCTAGTTGCTGGACGCCCCTTATGTTCTTCGGCTTCTCCATGGCCAGTATGGCTTTTATTTTCTTCGGGTTTGCCTCGATTCCTCTGGCAGAGATGAGGTACCCGAGTAGTTGCCCAGATGGCACGCCAAAGGCGCATTTGTCCGGATTGAGCTTGATCCGGTAGCGGTCGAGGTTGGCGAAGGTTTCGCGCAAATCGTCGATTAGACAGGCTTCTTCCTTGGTCTTGATTACTATGTCGTCGACATAGACTTGAATGTTTCGACCAAGTTGTTCCTTGAGGCAAGCCTGCATCCACTGCTGGTAGGTGGCTCCCGTGTTTTTTAGCCCGAAGGGCATTGTGTTGTAGCAGAACACACCAAAGGGCGTCGTAAACGCTGTTTTCTCTTGGTCTTCCTCCTTCATTCGAATCTGATTATAGCCTGAGTAGGCATCGAGGAAGCAGAGGCGCTCGCATCCCACGGTAGAGTCGATGATCTGGTCAATGCGTGGCAATGGGAAGTGATCCTTTGGGCAGTGCTTATTCAGAGAGGTGAAGTCCACGCACATCCGCAGGATATCCGTGTCCTTTTTTGGTACTAGCACTGTGTTGGCGAGCCAAGTGCTTTCCTTGATCTCGCGTATGAATTTGGCGTCGAGGAGTCTGTTGATCTCCATTCCGACTGTCTGCGTCCGTGGTTCAGATAATCGCCGGATTGTTTGCTTGACCGGCCTTGCGTCTGGGTTGATGTTGAGTGCGTGCTCGGCGAATTCCCTGGGAACTCCTGGCATGTCCGCAGGACACCAGGCGAAAATTTCCCAGTGCTCACGGAGGAATTCAACGAGCGCGAGTTCCTATGCGGGACTCAAGTTGTTGGCGATGAGGGCCGTTTTGGCGGGATCCGATGGGTGGACCTGCACTTTCTTTGTGTGCAGTGATGAGTCGAAAGATAGATCGGGCGAGCTTGGCCGTCTGAGGGGAGACAGACTGTTGTCTGTCGACTCCTTTAGTCTTGCGAGTTCTTCCTGCATGCCGAAAGACTGGGAAATTCTGTTGAATTCCCTGTCGCAACTGTCGGACCTCTCGAAGCTCCCGTTGACTGTGATGACGCCATTGGGACCTGGCATTTTCATCTGCAGGTAGGCATAATGTGGTACTGCCATAAACCTAGCAAACGCGACACGTCCGAGGATGCAGTGGTACTGCGAGGGCCAGTCGATGACCTCAAAGTCGATGCGCTCGTGCCGAAAGTTTTTCGGCGTGCCAAAGATAACGTCGAGGTTGATTTTTCCCAGAGGATATACGCCTTTTCCTGGGACGATGTCGTGGAATGTTGTGTCCGAGGCCTCTAGGCAAGTCAGAGGGATCCTCATTGCTCGCAAGGTACTCGCGAATATAAGGTTGATGCCGCTTCCTCCATCCATGAAGCCGCGGCTCATGTCGAAGCCTCCGATTTGCGCCTCGAGTACGAGGGGACAATGGCCTGGACGAGGTACTTGAGGCGGGTGGTCGCGTTTGTCGAAGGTGATGCATGACTCGCTTCCGCTGAGGTACTCAGTGGTAGATGGTGGCGAGTCTGTGGCCAAGTTGACTTGGCGAGTGATGGCCTTCTGCACCCGATTGGAGGGGCGTCCTTTTTGGATCATCATGGTACCCATGGCCCTTGGGTAGGGTTCGCCTTCCTGGTGCTGGTCCGGTGTAGCTGTGTTTGGGGGCATTCCAGGTGGTGGTGGCGGAGCGCCATGTGCCACGGCGCCTGGAGCGGCTCCGTAGCCTCTTTCGACTGTGTTGCGGTTCATCCGAGCTAATCCCTCGTGTAGTTTGAGGAACTCGCGGCAGTCTTTGAGTAGATGGCTAGACTTCTTCTTTCCATCATGCTTGTCGATGTAGAAGTGCACCGTACATGGCCTGGACAGTTTGTCTTTGATGGATGTTGCGGGTGCTTCATCACGATCGCGGCGTTGCCACACTTGCGTGGTCTTTCCGGAGTCGCGGTATCCACCGCTACAGTATCCGTTGTTGTGGTTGTTGTCGCGTCTGTTGGCGTAGCCGGCTGCGACCATGTTGACATCGTCGCGGTCATCGTAGACGCGCATACGACATTTGCCTCGGCGGTCGCGTCTGCGCTCGAGTTCTGCCTCCTCATCGGAGTGAACGCGATTTTTCACCAAATCTTCTCCATCAGCCCACCGATTCGCGATTTCCATCAAGTGGTCAATGGTCTTGGGCTTCGAGCGGCCCAGCTCCTCCCTGAGTTCTATGCGGCGGACGCTGACGTTGAATGCATCAATCGCACGATCCTCAGAGATGTTCTCTGCAGAGTTCTTGATGATGGACCACCTTTGGATGTAGGAGCGTAGCGATTCATCCGATCTTTGTTGGCAGCACCCGAGCTCTTCGATTGATGTTGGCCGCTTGTACATGCCTTTGAAGTTGCGCACGAAGCTGTAAACCAGCTCATCCCAACTGCGAATGGATCTGTGCGGGAGGTTGTTGAGCCATGCTCGGGCGGCGCCCTGCAGCTGTAGCTGTAAGCATTGCATGGCTGTGCTTCGACTGCCGCCGTGGAGTCTGACGGAGGAGATGTGATCCTCCAGCCAGATCTTTGGGTCCTGTAGACCGTCAAACTTCGGGTTCTCCGATGGTTGAACCCTTGGGCATTCGCTTTTGCCTTATGGATCTGCTGAAGCATCTGGCGCCGTAGAGCTCTACATATTCCTCTTCCGAGTCAGTCGACCGAGCACGTCGCGCCCTTGATTTTTCGATCTTGCGCTGCGTAATGTCATCACGCACGTCGTAGTCGTGGTCGTGTCGCCATGAGCGGCGGCGTCGAGACAGGTCATGGTTGTCACCGCTGGATGAGGGCGAGGAGTAGCGCTTTGCTAGCGCCTTGCCTTTCTTTGGATCCGGTGTTGGATCCTTGTCGAGGGCGGCCTTGATTAATCCCAAGACCACGATCGTAGATTGGTGCATGGCGGCTCGGGGGTCTCCAGCTGGCGGTTGGTTGTTAAGGAGGTACATGGTGGCCGCTGTCACCGCAGCCTGCGGCGTCTTGGGGACCACATTGCCCCGTGTATCGACTGTCATAGAACTGAAGTCGAGGACCTTTGCAACTTCTATGCGTTCTTGCTCGGTGAGATGGGCCATCCGAGATTGCCTCTTTTTGGCAATGTACTCGTTGCCCCTTGAGGAGGATCCTCCGTGGGAGGAGAGCCCTGCATGACGAAGGCTCGACTCGTCTGCTGCTTTTTTGTGCGCCTCGAGTTGCGCGAGTGTTTGTACTTGGCGCTTGAATTCTTCCTTCAGGAGCCAATGGTAGCCCATTAGCAGTTGTTGCAGAGACCCGAAGGGTAGAGGAGTGCCTCGTAGGGCCTCGCGGCAACGAGCCCATTCTTGCTCGTTGAGCCTGATCACGATGCGTTCGCCGGTTTGCTCGTTTATTATGGTTGGAGGTTCGACTGCTCCTCCATTGTTGGCGTTGGTGCGATCGCCACCGTTACCGCCGTTAGCACCGTTGCCGCCATTGCCGCCGTTTGGCGGGTCGGTTCCATTACCGCGATTGCCCGTGTTGTTGCGGTTGGCAGAGGTGTCGCCTGCGTTGATGACGGCGCACATGAAGTGATTGGGGAAGCTGCTGCTCCCACAACTCTCAGATCCGGAACCGTAGGTTCCGTCTTCAGTGGCCAGGTCGCTCAAATCGGAGTCGCGACTGCTGTCGCTGACCGTGTTTTTGACTGTTGTCAGGGCATTGAGCTCGCTGAGGGTGCCAATCGATGGAGGGAACCATGATGCTGGGGAAATCGACGGCGCCGTCGGCTGATCAGGCATGCGAAGCGTGCCCATATGACCAACTTGGAAGCGGAAGCTCCCTATTGCCAGGCTGATCTCGTCGCCCACGGACTCGAAAGCCGGGCGAGTGGCTGGCGTGTGGACGGTGAAGTCGAACGCGCCGAAGAGCTGGCGAATCTCCGCTGTTGCAGAGTTGTAGATCGCGGTTGATGGGGCCGAAGAAGCCACAACATCAGCACTCCCAATTCCCACAGACGGCGCCAATTGACGAGGGTTTAACTCATCAATGCCCATTGTTATGGACTTGGGTTTTGGAGAAGGAGGGAGCGCTGGAGACATTTATCGGCTAGCAAACAAGCACACAGGGGACTCGAAGATTTACCCAGGTTCAGGCCTTGTAGAGGTCCCTACTCCTGCTTGTCTGCTCGTGGAATTATCAAAGGAATCGAGGATTACAATGGTGCGCAGATGCAATCTGGCAAGGGTTGTGGAAACTAGGGTTGTGTATGTACTCCTCGCCGCCCCTCCTAGCCTTTATATAGATAGGCTAGGTCTCGGGTAGCAGGTCGAGTCGGTTACAAGTTAGGGTTTTCCCCTTCAAACTTTCTATCTTTAGCTTCTTCTTGTTCTTCAAGCAATCGAGAGTCCGTAGGTTACTCGAGTCCTTCATTTAGGCCTTGGTGACACCGTGGGCCTTTACATATTTAGGCCGTATATACCAAGCTCGAGTACGTATAGGGTATACCCATGTCAGTAAGGGTGTCACACTTAAGGGTAGTGACGCTTAGGGATTGATTTGGTATTGACGAGAAAAGAGAAAGAACACCAGAATTGTTTCGGGAAGGTACCAGAAGTGTTTCAGTGAAATCTGATATTGATCTGAGGGGTCCAAAAGGTGTTTCGGAGTGATATATATTAAATAATATGTATCTAATATTAATTAAATGAAATAATATTAAAAATATTTTTTTAATTGTATTTAATGGGTCAGCCCACCTAAATGGGCCTCTAGAGAGGCCGAAGAGGGGGCCACATGCCCTAGGAGGGGCCAAGGGGTGGCCGACGGCCCTAATGGGATTGTCCCCACATGGGGCCCATGAGTGGGGCTGGCCGGTGTGCCTCCCCCACCTCCTCCCTTAATTAGTCCTACCCCAGTACCTCCCTTCCACCTATAAATAAAGGGTACCCCTCCCCTCAAAGGCATCCCAATTTCTCTCTCTCTCCCTCACGTGTGGTTCCTCCATTGGAACATGCATATGAGGAGAGATATCTCCACCATATGCACACCGTCGTGCTGTTGGGACTTCAGTCCGGATCAATCTTCTTCCGTTGCTCTGTTGGATCAGAGTCCGGTGGACGTCTCTACACCGGATGTGTGTAGAATTTCGGATGCGCTACATTTGTGGCGCTTGGAGCTTGGAGCAAGGCGTCCATTCGTATGCACGACCTTGAGGTCGACGTTGTTGTTCGTCTTCATCATCAACGTTCTCCTGAACGTAAAAGCTTTCGGTCTTTAAAGGTATGAATATCGAATTCCTCCAGTACTTTACATCTGCATAGAATAGATCTTGGGTACTGTGTTCGCGTCGTTAGGAATTTTTTTATTTTCTGCTATGGAACCTAATAACGTATTCGCACTCAAACAAACTTATCATAGTCAACGTGTTCGTAGCCAATCGTTTCGCTTTTCAGCGGTACCAACATGGTTCGCTTCTGATCATGTTTGCATAGAACATGGTTGCATCGAACTTTCGCATACGGCGGCGTCGCACTCAACAACTTCGTACTCAACATTTGTGCACTCAACGGATCGACATTCAATGCGACAAAAGTAGTGCACGACCGTTTTTCGCACACAACATGTTCGCATACAACTTTCGCTCACAATGGTATCACAGTCAACATAGGCACAGTCAACGTTTTTGCTTTTCAACGGGCAAGAAGCCAAGAAAGGGGAAGAAAAAAAGGCAGGAAAAAAGAAAAGACAGAAGAAGGGAAGTGGAAGACGATGCATACCTATCTCTCGTGTGTCGTCGTGAAGCCGCCCACGACCACCGCCGCTGTTGTCGTCAGGTCGACCACCACCGCTGGTGCCACCTCGTACCTAGGTCAACCCCCACGACTTAGCAAGAGAGCGAGAGAATACCGGGCGCGGTTAAAAAAGGGTCCCACGTCAAGTTAAAAAAGGGTCCCACGTCCGCGAGAAACCATAGACAGCATGGGCTCACACCGCCACGTCGATACCGCGCGGGCCCATGGCCAAGAGAAACCGCGGTCGGCATAGGCTGACCTTGTCACGTCGTCTCTTGGCGGGCCCCGCCACCCGGCGGGTGCAGAGGCATTTCTCACCGGGAACACCTCTCATAGAGCGCGGTTCTGCCTGCGTACACTGATAGAGGGACCCTGGCGCGCACACGGTCCACCGTCCAGCGACGTGGTCTACATTGCTACGTGGTACACCCGTCCACGGTAAGGAATCTTTCGCCCTGCCCGCAGCGGGTCCTGCCTCACGGGATAGGATAGCTCTGTTGGTAACCACGGTCGAAAAGAATTAAAACGACGTGGATAGTTTTATCGAATGTCTCAATGGTCTAAAAAAAAAAACCCCACTGAACACGCGAGCATCTGTCCTAGTCTACTATATCGAATATTTTCTAACTCATACTGGACATGCATATATCAAATAGAGTAAAATCCATACACGGTATCAAATAATTCTGAAACTTGTGGTGTTGCTAAAACTCCGAGAAGTTCCCCGATTTCCATCCATATATACGCCTAGACGAGACTAAGAAACCAGCGCCTCCATCGAACATGCATTGCAAGAATTAGTCAGCTGGCCCGAGTGTCTGAGCTAGTGTGACTGCTCCAAGAGCGAACTGGCCGCACGGGGTTGGCGCGTACGGCTCCCCTGGCTTGACGGTGCATTGCACGAAGTACTGCCGCGACGCACAGACAGACAAACCAGTACAATCCTGCCCCACGTGGCCCTTGGGGAACTGCATCCTCATAGTGACGGTGAACTCCAGGTTGCCGGCGCGCTTCTCCGACGCCATGCGCTTTCGAAGCCGGTCGGGCAGCGCCGTGGCGCCAGCGTAAGACAGCGGCAGCTGAACCTGCGTGGACGCCGTACGGCGAGCGCAGAAGCTGACCGGCGAGTCAGTCCACGCCACGACCGTGTTGCCGCCGTACAACACCGTGGCCGTGGTGTTCTCCCTGCACAGGTCTATCGAGTTGTAGTTGTCCACGCGGAGGACGAGGTTGAAGGCGCCACCTGGTGCTGGTGGTGGTTTGTCGATGTCGTCCATCTGTAGCTTGAAGAACAGCTCCACGACGTTGGTGGGAGCAATGATCCCGGTTTGGACCGCGGCTCCGAAGAGGCATAACATTACAACCACGGAAAACGTGAATATGACATCAGCGCGGGAGAACCTGAACCCAGGCTCAGGGTCGACGGAAGCTGTTGCTAGTTGTCTGTCGAGGCCCACGGCTGTCTCTGTCTCCCAGGCGGCGGCTGACATGATTGGTCGACAATCAAACGAGAGTCGACAATCGACAATTAGGGTTCTGCGGGTGTCCCCCGTCCATGTTTATATCATGGACGTCGATGGCAAAAAGCCCCAGTCGTATCCCCTACGGATTTCGACTTGGATGTAAGCTCACGTAACCCTATCAGATTCTAATCTCCGGTGTATATCTATATCTATATCTATACCTAATAATAAAGAACGGATTATTTTTTCCGGTCCAATATTTTTTTGGACGCTTTTACCCTCCCACCAAATCACATCGCATATTACAACTGGTGACACCTTATTTTTTCCCTTGCTCAAACTGCCTCACGATGACTACGTTGCACTGTTGGGCTTATTATGGGCCCTGATTTACCAGTTCAAATTGTATAAGGTTTGATTTACCGGTAAACAAACTACCGGTAAACAAAGAGGAGAGAGAAGAATAGTCCCACCTTGCTGCCTTCAATCAAGTTCGACCGATTTATATACCTGACAAATTGATAGAAATCTATACCTAATAATAAAGAACGGATTGTTTCTTCCGGTCCAATATTTTTTTGGACGCTTTTACCCTCCCACCAAATCACATCGCATATTACAACTGGTGACACCTTATTTTTTCCCTTGCTCAAACTGCCTCACGATGACTACGTTGCACTGTTGGGCTTATTATGGGCCCTGATTTACCAGTTCTAATTGTATAAGGTTTGATTTACCGGTAAACAAACTACCGGTAAACAAAGAGGAGAGAGAAGAATAGTCCCACCTTGCTGCCTTCAATCAAGTTCGACCGATTTATATACCTGACAAATTGATAGAAATCAGTTGCCTATAGAATAAACCAGCATCGCAAATTGCTAGAAATCGGCCAGCCAGCACCACCGCGATTTGAATCGGATAGATGGAGGGGGAGAGGTTAGAGAGCGGGGGTGGATGCAAGGAAGATCGGGCAAGGAAGATCGGGCGGCGGGCCGGCCGCACCGAATTAGGCTGCTTGCTAGGCTCTACGGTGGAGTAGAGAAGGGGGGCCGAAAGAGGAGGGCAGGATGCGCGGGGTGAGGCGGCCAATTCCATCGATCCGGCGGGACGACGCTCAGGCGATCTTATCCGGACGAGCGCGAGCAGCGAGCTCGGTCAAGGACGAATGCGGCTGGATGTGGCAGAGACACACGGACTGCATCGATCGCTGGATTAGTGAGCAATGAGCCGTCGGCCTACCAGGAGGAGGAGGGATACGAGAGGGAGGAGCTTCCCGGCCCAGGAGACTTAAGGCCTCAGGACATGCCTGTGCCGGCCGCGACCTTCCTCGCCGCCTCCGCATCGCGTGCCCTCATTCTTGCAGCTGCTCCCGACTCTCGACAGCCCGACCCCAATCCTCTGATGCAGCCCCTCACGATTGACCTGAACAGATGAGGCACCCCAATCCTCTGATGCAGCCTCCCAGGCAAGAGTTGAGCGAGAGGCATGGTGCATGGCAGAAGTCGTCCTTGCTTGCTTCCAACATGGTTCACAGAAAAATTCAGAATTAGTGTCTTTCAAAACCAAAATAGCAGATCAAGATGGATGTGGTCTGCGGTACGTCTGGATGCCATCAGCTGTATTTTTCAACTAATATGGCATCTGGGGGCCTGAATGATCAGTGCACAGCGGTATTGGGTCCTCGTTTACAAAATATTTTAGCAATCGTAATCATACCAACTTTGGCTTATTATCTCATCCATTTGTAGGTTAAAAACCCTGCAATCGATCCACTCCGAGAAGGTTTAGTCATGTCTCTTGAAGTTATATTGGTAAACGAGCCAACATCTTGGAGGTTGGCCCTGAAAATGCTGATCAGGTTAGTTACTTTTGAAGGCAATGGCTTACGTTGTATAATTGTATTCTTGGAGTAATATTTTGATGACATTTTGTTGACTTTTCAGTTTACTCTATCAAGTACTTTACTGAGTGAGGATAAACTAGATTCTCTATTGAATGACCCAAAATTGAAATCCCAAAGTACAAAGTCCTAGATGGTCCCTTGATAAGGCAATTAATGCTCTTTGTAAAGAAGCTTATGCTCCTGTATGAAGTGGTTCTCAACTTCAGCTTCTGACTTCTTAATGCGTTAACATAGTTGTCTGCAGTCTGCAATAGTCTTCATTTTACTTCTTATACTGAATGTGAATATACGGCGTGAATCTACTAGAGTGTGGCTGCTCTTGTATTGCTACCAGGAGGAGGAGGGATACGAGAGGGAGGAGCTTCCCGGCCCAGGAGACTTAAGGCCTCGGGACATGCCTGTGCCGGCCGCGACCTTCCTCGCCGCCTCCGCATCGCGTGCCCTCATTCTTGCAGCTGCTCCCGACTCCCGATAGCCCGACCCCAATCCTCTGATGCAGCCCCTCAGGATTGACCTGAACAGATGAGGCACCCCAATCCTCTGATGCAGCCGCCCAGGATTGACCATTAGGCAAGAGTTGAGCGAGAGGCATGGTGCATGGCAGAAGTCGTCCTTGCTTGCTTCCAACATGGTTCACAGAAAAATTCAGAATCAGTGTCTTTCAAAACCAAAATAGCAGATCAAGATGGATGTGGTTTGCGGTACGTCTGGATGCCATCAGCTGTATTTTTCAACTAATATGGCATATGGGGGCCTGAATGATCAGTGCACGGCGGTATTGGGTCCTCGTTTACAAAATATTTTAGCAATCGTAATCATACCAACTTTGGCTTATTATCTCATCCATTTGTAGGTTAAAAACCCTGCAATCGATCCACTCCGAGAAGGTTTAGTCATGTCTCTTGATGTTAATATTGGTAAACGAGGCAACATCTTGGAGGTTGGCCCTGAAAATGCTGATCAGGTTAGTTACTTTTGAAGGCAATGGCTTACGTTGTATAATTGTATTCTTGGAGTATATTTTGACGATATTTTGTTGACTTTTCAGTTTACTCTATCAATTACTTTACTGAGTGAGGATGAACTAGATTCTCTATTGAATGACCCAAAATTGAAATCCCAAAGTACAAAGTCCTAGATGGTCCCTTGATAAGGCAATTAATGCTCTTTATAAAGAAGCTTATGCTCCTGTATGAAGTGGTTCTCAACTTCAGCTTCTGACTTCTTAATGTGTTAACATAGTTGTCTGCAGTCTGCAATAGTCTTCATTTTACTTCTTATACTGAATGTGAATATACGACGTGAATCTACTAGAGTGTGGCTGCTCTTGTATTGCTACCAGGAGGAGGAGGGATACGAGAGGGAGGAGCTTCCCGGCCCAGGAGACTTAAGGCCTCGGGACATGCCTGTGCCGGCCGCGACCTTCCTCGCCGCCTGATCGCGCGTGCCCTCATTCTTGCAGCTGCTCCCGACTCCCGATAGCCCGACCCCAATCCTCTGATGCAGCCCCTCAGGATTGACCTGAACAGATGAGGCACCCCAATCCTCTGATGCAGCCGCCCAGGATTGACCATCAGGCAAGAGTTGAGCGAGAGGCATGGTGCATGGCAGAAGTCGTCCTTGCTTGCTTCCAACATGGTTCACAGAAAATTTCAGAATCAGTGTCTTTCAAAACCAAAATAGCAGATCAAGATGGATGTGGTTTGCGGTACGTCTGGATGCCATCAGCTGTATTTTTCAACTAATATGGCATCTGGGGGCCTGAATGATCAGTGCACGGCGGTATTGGGTCCTCGTTTACAAAATATTTTAGCAATCATAATCATACCAACTTTGGCTTATTATCTCATCCATTTGTAGGTTAAAAACCCTGCAATCGATCCACTCCGAGAAGGTTTAGTCATGTCTCTTGATGTTAATATTGGTAAGCGAGGCAACATCTTGGAGGTTGGCCCTGAAAATGCTGATCAGGTTAGTTACTTTTGAAGGCAATGGCTTACGTTGTATAATTGTATTCTTGGAGTAATATTTTGACGACATTTTGTTGACTTTTCAGTTTACTCTATCAATTACTTTACTGAGTGAGGATAAACTAGATTCTCTATTGAATGACCCAAAATTGAAATCCCAAAGTACAAAGTCCTAGATGGTCCCTTGATAAGGCAATTAATGCTCTTTATAAAGAAGCTTATGCTCCTGTATGAAGTGGTTCTCAACTTCAGCTTCTGACTTCTTAATGTGTTAACATAGTTGTCTGCAGTCTGCAATAGTCTTCATTTTACTTCTTATACTGAATGTGAATATAAGGCGTGAATCTACTAGAGTGTGGCTGCTCTTGTATTGAACGATGTTGAGCAGGTTATCTGACAGATGTTGTAAGTATCTCTAAACTATGGCATTCTCTTATCAGCCGAGAGCATATTGGATTAATTTCATGAACTACCCAAATTGCAATGACTTCATCTTTGTAGTTTCTATTCCCTTTATGTTTTTTTTGGTATGGTGATATCATAAATTGAATTGTCTTTATGCAACAAAAAAAATATTGTGCATAGAGGAGCCGTAGGCCCATCAGTATATTGCTACGACTTGTGAGCTGGCCAGAAAAGCAGTGGTGCACAGATCGCCGGAAGTGTGGCTCTCATTGTTGAGCGTGCACACTTGTAATCATCAATTTGATAGGCCAGCATGATGAATTAGTTATTTGGTGTGATTGGAGTTGTTATTCAATTGTTTCAGTATGTTCGAGAAGCCGATGGTCATCAATGAAAAGGATCATACATCAAGGAGATGGACATGTGTTAGATATTGTACAAGGGTTACGAGTGTTGGGTCCGCAGCATAGAAAACAAAAATTTTCCTACGATGAGAACTATACGCCAAGATCTATCTACTAGATACAGAGCAACGGGTGGACATACATCCATGGAGAACTTACCCTCGAAGACAACAAGTTTTGTTAACGAGTAGGAACTCGTGGTTGATGTAGTCGTACGCTTGGGATCTCAAGATCGTGTGGAAGTCCGAGCGCCGCAAATCAGTAGCGCATCCGTCCTCGCACACACGTTCAAGCCACCGTACAACCTCCACCTCCTCGCTCCAGCGAATCAGCGGAAGCAGCAACTCCTTCCAGACGCAAGGCCACCGGGAACATGTATCTCGCTAATCTGAGACCATGGGGGAATATCTAGAGGGGGAGAGAGATCCTTCACGAGGAGGTGTGGTTTGTGAGAGGGGAGAGGGGGGCTTTATATAGGAGGGAGGAGGCCTCCCTCCCATAGCCGGCGCATGAGGGGGGGGGACTCCTCCCCTCCTTCATTCATGTGGTGAACCTCCACTCACATAAACATGGCCTCCACCCAAAATCCCACTCACATGTATTTAATTTCCACCAAATTAAATGCAACTCTCAATTAATAAAACTCTTTTATTTATTTTATTCAGAATTTTGTTAATTACTTTAATTAACAAACATTCATATAAAACCCCTTGCAACATTTCAATATCACATGCAGAACCACTTTCTGCAATTTCACCCGAAACAATTCCGGTTTCTATCGAAACAATTTCTGTTTCTATCGAAACATTTCCTGCGCTTTGCAAACCTTTTGTATGGAACATATGTGCTCCTAAATGGTGTCCGGCAACCCTTAAGTGTGTCACCCTACGGTTCGCGAATAATGTAGACATGATTGAGACTCCTCTCAGATCAATAATCAGAAGCGGGACCTGGAGATCCATACTGACTCCTGCATATTTAACGATGACTTCTGTGATCGTGAGAACCTTTAACGTCAGCAATTTAATCCCTTTGTCTCATGATATAATACATGTCCGAGATTCGATCATCGGTATCCAAATTCCTAGTTTGATCTCGTTACCGACATGCACTCTTTTCTCGTTCCCGTGATATAACATTCTAGTGATCACATCACTTGCTTGCAAGCTATATTAATGTGATATCACCGAGAGGGCCCAGAGTATATCTATCCGTCATCGGGGTTGACAAATTCCACTCTTGATCCATGAGCCTCAATATAACACCTTCATAGCACTGAACCCACCTTTATGGTCACCCTGTTACGGTGTGACGTTTGATGTTATCAAGATACTCTTCCGGTGTTAGCAATTAACATGATCTCATGGTCTAAGGACTAAGACTACTTTGTATGATGTTATAGCAATATAAACATAATGACTTAATCGTAATGCTATACTTCGGATGAATGTTCATCACATCATTTTACAAATGCTGTGACCTTGTTATTAACAACATCCAATGTCCATGATCAGGAAACTTTGATCATCTTGTTAATCAACAAGCTAGTCTATAAGAGAGCCATAACTAGGAACCCTTTTGTTTATTAAACACACACGTATTGATGTTTCCTATCAATACAATTATAGCATGCAAAATAAACATCTGTCATATACAAGGAATACATAATAACAACTTTATTATTGCCTCTCAGGGCATATTTCCTTCAATGAGATCTATTTCCACAAGAAGATATGTTTTAAAGGTTTGCTCAGATTGACATTTCTATATGGTACTCCCTCTGTTTTATAATATAAGATGTTTTAGTTTTTGTGAAACGAATGTATCTAGACATATTTTAGTGTGTAGATTCAGAGTGAACCTACACACTAAGAGATGTCTAGATATATTCTCTTCACAAAAGTTAAAACATCTTATGTTTTGGAACAGATGGAGTATATTGTAGTGGCCTATCAGACCATTTTTAGTCCATATCAATGTCTATAATGTGTTAGTAATAGTTAGTGATTTAATGAATATTTACAAAGTTCTTGATTGATCTGTGTTTTGAAAGAATAGACTATTAACTGCTCTCCAGTGCTTTATGTTCATGTTCGATTATCAGCATTTTGGAGAATATATTGTTATTTAAGCACCAGTCTGTGGACTTATAACACCCTATATCAATGTACACACTATGACATTTTTGAAATTGATGTTATGTGATCTTCACTAAGACACATTACAAAATATAGATCAATTTAAGTCTCCATGTCAGTTGGATTCGATCAAAACGTATAAATTTAAACATATAAAATGATGTCCATTTAATTTGACGTGGCACCGTAGCAACGCACGGGTTTTGTGCTAGTACTGTATAAACAACAAGTAATAACGGACAGGCCATCCTATGGGTATCTATTAGGCCAAACTAATTTTCCGATACGAGGCGGACACAAAGACTGTTAGGCTGCTGTTGATCGGTGAGGCTACACGAAGTTTAGTCCCACCTCGCTTACAGAAGGAGGCCACACCCAACTTATAAGGGAGAGATTCCTTCCTCATTTCAGTCCGGGCTTTTGGGATGGAGTGGATTCTCTTCTTATAGTTGGGCCGTGAGCGCATGAACGTCCAGAACGTAGGCTGAGTGCTGGGCTGGGCCAAGTGGACGCTAACAAAGACCAACTGCAGGTCCGTTACATATATTATACGCCAAGAAACAGCAAGTTCTGACTACAGATTATTACACATACTAGCACAATGCCCGTGTGTTGCAACGGATTAAAAAAATACGTCTACAATGTTGAAAGTACATTAATATAGTGTATACTATATACATCTTAGGTTTAATCCTAATTTTGTTTGTACACAATTGCAAATATGATTGTTCAGAGTCTCAACCCAGTTTTAGTCCACTTGCTCCACGGCGTGGCAATCCTCTCAAAAGAAAAAGAAAAAAATACGTCTCCTGCTTTTAAATTCTGTTTGTTTTCAGTTTACATCATGAATAGCAAAAATATGAAGTCATAATACATAAGCCTATAAGTTTACGGCATAATCACTTATTAACATAGGAAATAACTACATTAAAAAAATCTAAATCACCCCAAATATTAGCTCAGCGGGTCAGATGTCAGGAAACAAAACCTAGAGTGTATCTTTGCTGCATCTTTATTATATGTTGTAGTCTCGCACAACATATAATAAATCTAACACTGGCCAATTTTAAAAGTAGCAATAGTGTTGAATGTACTCCCTCCATTCAGAAATATAAGACATTTTAGTTTGTGAAACGAATGTATCTAGATGCCTTTTAGTATATAGGTTTAATCTGAACCTATGCACTAAAAGATGTCTAGATACATTTGATTCATAAAGCTAAAACTCTTATATTTCCGAACGGAAGAAGTAGCAAATAAATCTTACAAACACATTTACTCGATCGTACACAAGCCAGCTAGCATGATATGCCATCATCTTTGCATAAAAAAATTATCTATCTGGTCAAACCTCATACATTCATATGCTTGCTCAGAGTTAACCAAATCCTGCCAAGAGCCATCAAATTACCATCTTGCGAAGGAGGAGTAGCACATTTTTATTTTCTACCACGCATATTTTCAGTGTCAATTATCTCATCCGATCAACTAATTTACTCTCAGTTTCTCATAAGACCTATGGTTGTGGATCAGAAATGAGACCTATAACCGTAACTTGTAGCCACCTTAAGCATGCATGCTAGAATACTATATGTATGACTGATATTCAAATAGAGATGTACTGAAACTATGTACCAAATTTAAGAATAAGTTTTATATATCTCTGATCATATCTTTTTAGTTTCTATGACAAAAAATATATTTTTGTTTTGTTTTGTACAACAACAAATGATCCTCGGATGAAAGTTAGATAATAAAATCACAATATTGGTGCATAAAAGAGGAACAACAATGCAACATACACTGATTTGCACAAGAACGTAAGAAGTACATAAATTATAAATCTGTCAACCCTCCCATTCGTGTTGGATAAAGATTATCTAATCGGTTTAACGCCCAGAAAGCCAGCGATAGTAATTTGAAAGCCTTTGATATAACAAGTTCTTTGTACAGGCAAGCTCACTATAAGGAAGAACGGACAATATCTGAACCAATTGATAGCAGTTGGGGAAATTCATGACGAGGAAGCGCTGTAACATCCACAAATAGCGACAAGCAGCCTCTCAGCTGTAGAGCAGAACCTTGGCCATACCCATCACCGTGAGACAGATGAAAGAGCATAGAATAATTTCGACAAGAGTCCGGCGGCACCACGCCCTAAGCCGTGGACGATCGGCCTGCAGCCTGCAGCCAAGATATGTACTATGAAGCTGCAAACTCCAGATGTTTCCTCGATGGTGTCCTTGGCAACCAACGCCGTCCTGAATACCAAGAAGGCCATCCTCAATACCAAGAAGGTTGTATCATGCCAATGGGAGAAGGCTGCAAGGCGCCGGTGTCCAACTGCACCTCAGCTGCCACCACCCCCTTGAAGAAACTCAGCGCCTCGCCTAGCTTCCCTGCTACACGTATGTAGATAACATGGATGTCCACAAAACGGCATCCCTACTACGCATTCCATCGAACAGCCTCTGCACGTGGGGAGGTTTGACATGCCTGCGTAGTAGTGGACCGGCGCAGATGCCACGAAGATGTTTTCCTGGGCGTGTAGCCTCACGGGGAGTGCGAGGAGGCGGCGAGGTGCTAGGGAGCCAGTGAGCGTGCAGGAGCTAGCTGAGAATCAGGAGAAAGGTCAAGTGCTCTGGAGGGATTAAGCCTTACGCGAGCATGTCGTGGAAGGTGCGAAGCGCCTGCAAGGTGCGGCCAGAGCGCGTGTGCAAGGTGAGGAGGGCGCTGAAGGAGGCGATCATGGCATATCAGGAGCTTCGATTTTGGCGAGCGGACCGGCGGAGAAGGGGCGCCCTGCCCGAGCTCGCCAGCACCGCTGCTCCCTACTCTCACTCCCCAGCGACTGGAGGCGCGCTCACGAGAAGCTCCGGTGCACAACGGGGATGATGACCAGGGAACTCGAGCTCGCGCCGGAGCTCCGGTGCGCGGCTGCGCGCTCCCTTCTCCGTCCCTCGTCATCCGGTGTCGGGCCTCAGAACAGCAGCGAAGGATGGTGCGGGTCGCGGGGCGGAGTGCACAGGAACTGATTGGGAATAGGCAATGGCCACCGCGCAGGAATTGGGGAGCCGTTCATGTGACTTCGCGGTGGCAGGCCATCATAATACTTGCGAACTTGTAGGGGCAAAAAAGTCCAAAAATCGGCAGACGGATTTTTAGGACGACGAACGAAGTGAATCTTCTTTTTAATAATATAGATAGATATCGCTAGGGCCTTGCCTCCGTTGCTCCGTCGTTCCGTTTTTGCATCATGGGATTAGCTTCCCTCTCCCGCTCCATTGAGCATCACGAGGCCTCCCCCGAATTCGAGCAGCGCAATGTTTGGGAAAGCATTATAATCGGTCTCTGCACCTTGGCTACTCTGTGCTTAACCGTCCTGGTTTTCGGTTTCTTAATCGTAAATCCGGATCCAGTCTTTGGGGCCATGAAGTTCTCCATCGGGCCAATCGCCCACGCGGGCCTTGATTCTTCCATGATCCCGCCGCAGTTCAACCTCACGATCCACGCCAGAAGCACATACAAGAACACGGCGTTCTGCGGCCGAGACGTAAGTGGCCTACTCGGGCGTCACCATCGGCGTGGGGAACGCCGCCCCGTTCTGCGTCGAGGCCAAGGGCAACGCCGCCCCGTTCTGCGTCGAGGCCAAGGGCAACGCCGTGCTGACGGCGGTCGCGTCGCCAGGATGGGAGGTTCTGCCGGACGCGCTGCGGCAGCGCATCTTGAACGACCGGCGGCGCCGTGATTTGGAGCTGGAGGTCGTCATGTTGTTCTACCAAGATCATGACTTAGAACGCTGGAGTAATTGGATTCGGTGTCGCACGACGCTGGAAGCCAAGCAGCCCACGCGCTGCAAACCCTTCAGTCTCCAACCGTATAGGCCGCACTAGCTTATTCTAGTCCGTGTAACTTTACATGTATAGCTGTTGCACTCAAAGCGTATTCTTTTTTTGAGGTGATTAAACACATTCTTTGAATTCGTCTTCTACTTTTGAATTGCTTTATCAAAGCGAAGAAAAAGTCGTTTTCAATCAGCTTTCTTCCATTGACTGCTCATTCAATTTACTAGAATTCTGAACCACTTTTTCTTTTGCAAGTTTAACTTAGACCCATCTGGAAAGATTAGCATGGCTGCAAATGAGTGCTTTATTATTTAAAAAAATTAAATAATACACCATAACCATGATGCACATAGCCCATAATAGCTCAGGAGCTAACAAAATGGCAAAAAAAAAGGTAAACTACATGAAACCATTAGAAACTGCATAACGCTTAAGAGGGTGGAGGATCAATCCTGAGATCATGCTACCATCCATGTTGGTGAAAAAATATCTCTCGCAGTATACTCCAAACGTATATAGACCAATCACTACAGAATAGATGGCTTCACCGAGGGCTGGATCTACGCCGACGGACAAACGTCGGGACCGTCGGCGTAGCCATCATCCAGGGCAGCTCCCTTTTGCGGCCGTCGGCGTATAACTGTCGTCAGCGTAGGCCCAGATACGCCGACGGCTGCACTCGGCGTACAAATGTCATCGGCGTAGCCCGGCCCAACCTGGCCCACGTCCGCCGGCCCATGACGGTGTTAGCTCTACGCCGACGGCTACCCTCGGCGTAGCTCCTTTCGTTTTCTTTTCCCTCTCCTAATTTTCATGCTAGCCCTATGCCGAGGGTGGCCCTCGGCGTAGCTCATTTTTATTTTTTATTTCTACTTATTAACTTGCATTTTATTTGTACTTATTTATTATAACTAATATTTAAATATTGTTCTATTTTTTATTAATTGGATGGATTCGTGTCCTTAGAATAGCTGTCTCCACACCCACATGAAATCACGTTGCGAATCTTCATATTCAGCATCCATAATCAAGATATTAGTTATCTTATTCAAGTTCTCAACATAGTTTTCTACTACAAATTCGATAATATCACTAATACATCTTGCTCAATCAAACTGGACGCCGACTTCCAGGTACTGAGCCGAGGGCGGTGGACACCCAAAGAGAAGGAATCATCATGCCTCGTCGGGTAGCCATCAGATGATCACACACACCCATCCTGATGGTCCTTTGGCTGGCCGTTCCGTGGGATTATCTCCCGATCCTTATGTTGGCGGTGCTTCGCCCATAAAACTCTTGTCTGGTGGTTCTTCTGCTGCTTCTACTGGACGGTAACCTCGCCGCAGGACGCCTCCTTTCACCACGGGAGATTTCGGGCTCACCCAGACTCCCCCAGAGTTGTAAGGATGATGTCTATGGACATGTGATGATCTATGAAGGATATGATGATGTTTGAATGATGTATGAAGGATGTGAGGATGTTTGAACGATGTGATCATGTTTGAATGATGTTAATAATTACTGATGTGTGAAATGTTGATGCTTTCAATGAGCTAATATTGCTGTGAAATAAAATCGAATGAAATAATTTTGCTGTAAAAAAAACTGGGCTGGACCTACACCGACGGCCTGGCCGTCGGCGTAGCTGCCTACGTGTGACCAAATGGTCATGGCTACGCCAAGGGCCGGGCCTGGGCGCTTCGGGGACCTACGCGTGGCAGGTGTACGCCGAGGGCGTGGCCGTCGGTGTAGCTATGGCCCTACTCCGAGGGCCATGGCCGTCGGCCCAGCTCCGCGCCAATGGCGGCCTAGAGGCGGGCATGTTTTCAAGCTATGCCGACGGCCAGGCCGTCGGCGTACCGGCGCGCCGTTAGCCGGCCGTGTGACGGCAGGGACACACGACACCGACGGTGAGTACGCCGATGGCCGGGGTAAGGCCGTCGGGTTAGCCTATGCCGAGGGCCGAAATATCTCCATCGAGGGAGTGCTTCGCCGAGGAGGTACGCCGAGTGCAGCCGTCGGCGTAGCCTACGCCGATGGCTATTTGTCCTCGGCATAGCCTGCAATTCCTGTAGTGAATGTAAATAGGCCACGGAGCTCCACACGATGTAGAGGTGACCATAAACAAAGCGTAGATGTGCATCGATAGATAACCTACACAAGAGAATATAGCTTGTCAATAAAAACATTTCCATTCCTATATAGCCATAGAGACCAATAATAGCAAACGCTCCCATCCTAATAATATTTTGTACTACCTCCGTCCCAAAGCTTAAGGCTTATAATTTTTTTAAATTCAAACCATGTAATCTTTGACCAAGTTTTCTAAAAAATATATTAATATTTATAATATGTAATCCATACCCTTTAATACATAACATATTTTCACATGTTATTTATATAATATCATAATTTTTATAGTTTTTTCTAAAGGTTTGTTCAAACTTTCCGTATCTTAACTTTTCAAAAATAATAATATAAGCCTTAAGCTTTGAAACGGTGGTAGTACTTGTAATCCATCACATGTAGCCAGTTGACAAATATGTTGGACACACTACGAGGGGGAGATAACCCAGCAGCTACTTGGATGACTGAGCAACAAATTTGTATTGGAAGAATAAATGTTTAATTATCTCATCATGATGACAAAACATACATTACTTACTTCCATGCCAATTTATTTTAGCAAGATTATACTTTGTAAGAATCACCCCTCGACGCAGATACCATGTGAATCTTTTTATCTTTAGAGGTATATTCATCTTCCAGATTTTCTTGTTGTTATCGACTAGCACCTCAAGATGGATGATGGCTCGGTGTTGATGTAGAGCTCGTTGGGAACCCCAAGAGAAAGGTATGATAAGCACAGCAGCAAGTTTCCCTTAGTTATAAAACCAAGGTTTAATCGAACCAGTAGGAGCAAGAAAACACCCCAAAGGTGTTGCTAGCTAAGCCTTGGCAGGGCGCACTACCGGTGCTAGTAGCAACGTGGAGACCTGCACAACACAACCACAGAACTTTGTCCCCAACTTGCGATGAGGTTGTCAATCTCACCGTGTTTTACTGAAAACAAAGGATTAAACGTATCGAATGGAAAGAAGTAAAAGTTTGCAGAAAGTAAACACAAAGTAGTAATAGTTTATAGATTGTATGTAAAGAAAAGGACCGGGATCCATAGTTTACTAGAGGTGGCTCTCCTTAAGATAGATAACATGCTGGGTGAACAAATTACAGCGGGACAATTGACAAACATCGAGAAAGCAATACATGCATATACTAATCATCTTTACTCCTTGGAACTTGATTGGGCATTACAACATTATACATAGACCGCCATCCAACTGCATCTATAACTAATAATCCACCTTCATGTTATCATCCGAACCCCCTCCAGTATTAAGTTGCAAGCAACAGATTATTGCTTTATGAACTGCGTGTAAAATAAACAATACGATTGTTCTATGAACAAAGTATTGTTGTTTTCTCCCTAGTAGCAACAGCACATCTAGTACCTTAGAGATTTCTATCACTTCCTCAGATTACCAGAGGCATGAACCCACTATCGAGCATAAATACTAACTCTTGGAGTTGCTAGCATCTACTTGGCCAACATAGCTACTGACAATGGAAAGCATGCAAGATCACAAATAACAAAGACATGATAGAATCAATAATCAATCTGAAATAGCATCTCAATATCCATCGGATCCTCGCAAACACATGCAGAATTACAAATAGATGATCTTGATCATGAACGGAGCTCATAAGATCTAAACATGAAAGCACAAAGGAGGAGAACTAGCCATCTAGCTACTACATGGATCCGTAGTCCAAGGATGAACTACTCACGCATCACACCGGAGGCTTGCATGGTGATGAAGAAGGCCTCCAGGGTGAATTCTCCTCTCCAACAGGGTGCCGGGAAGAGCTTCAGATCCCTCCCGATCTAGGGATGGAGATGACGGACTCTGAGACTCTTCGAGGATTTTGATCGGGTACTTAGGGTTTTCATCCCGAGGGCATCTTATAGGCGGAAGGGAGGCCGAGGTGCCAAGGCGGTCGACTACTGGCGCGGGCGGGCCAAAGCCTGGCTGCCAGTGGTGTGGTGGCCACCTGGCCCCTCTCCGTCTCGTATTCTGGCATCTGATGACTTCCGGAAAAATAGGCACTTTGGCTTTTGTTCCGTCCAATTCCGAGAATATTCATTTTCTGACTTTCCTGGAACCAAAAACAGCAGAAAACAGGCAGCTAGCACTGTGGCTCTTGTTAATAGATTAGTCCAAGAAATTATATGAAAAGTACTCCAAAGTGTGGACAAAACACAAGAAAGTGGATAAAACCAAGCATGAAACATCAAAAATTTTAGATACATTTGCAATGTATCAACATCCCTAAGCTTAACTCCTGCTCATCCTTGAGTAGGTAAGTGATAAAAAGAAAGAATAATTTTTGAGGTGACATGCACCATCAAAGACTTGATCAAATTATTTGTAAAACATTCAAAGCTAGGATCATAGTACTTCAATCATAACATGAAATACAAAGTTCCAGCAATAAGACAAAGAAACTATGATGCAACATGAAAAAGGCACAAACAAAAGATTCATGAATAACAATGCTTTGCAAGACGTTTGTTTGTTTCACATAAAGAAAACATAGCATAATAGCATTCAGCTTGTCCCTCATAGAGTAGCAAACATAAATGCATAGGACACCTTCAAAGTTCATAAGAGTGACTAGATACAAATAGTTTAAAACAAGCAATATCAAGTTATGCATCAATCAACTAGTCTTGGGACAATGCACATAGAACTAATAATGGCCACTATGCTCTCAAAGTAGGTGCATAAAGATAGAAGGTGGAGACTCAATATATAATGGTGGAAGAAGGGCCTTCATAAAAGGAAGTAGAGATTCAAGTTTCATAAAGAGCTTCCAAAAATTATGGTACTTATAGCTTTCAGCTCTCATTGCCCCTATCATAAGCATCTTGAAGTGATTAAGGTTAAAGTGAACAAACTATGGTGTACATGATTGACGAAGTATAAGTTAGGAATCTCATGTCCCTTGTATACGAGGTCCACTCCTCATGCTACTCAAGTTTAGTCACCGGTAAGTTCTTGTCATCGTAAGTACATGTGGATCATAGAGAACCACCAACGGGGTACCCCTTGCCCGATGATACGGAAGAATCCCCATATCAAAATGACAAGGCAAGAAGACAACGAGCATCTCAGCAATCTTCTTATTTACCATGGGAATATGGTGCTTTTTTCTCTCTTTCCTCTTTTCATAATCTTTTTTTTTCTCTTTTTTCTCAATATAGGACTCTTTTTATATAAGAAAAATGTTTCATAGACAGCTCATTATGGTTACGCTGCAGGTTTCAACCATGTCAGCATGGATTAGACCAGCGGCCCAGGCGTTTCTCTAACACATATACATAACTCCATGGACTTACAAGCTCCCCTTTCATTTCACACCGACGACATCCATATACAAAAGAGCATGATATCAACTAGGTACAAGTACCAAGTGCAATGTTGAAAGCGTTCCCCATGAAAGCATGGTTTTGCTAATCCCCAACAAATAAGTTCAAGCATATACAACATAGACGACACAATGGTTCAAGTTTATTAAGGGCAAGAAAAGTAAAGTGTTCCATCAAGTTCGTGAGAGCTTTAATCACTAGTTTTCTCATAACAAGTTTAATTTGGAAGGTAAACAAAAGCATGAATATACTTGGAATAACATAAGCTAGTAGGTAGGTATGGTGGACTCTTTGGAATAACTTGGTTTAGAGAGTTGGATGCATGAGTGGAACTCATACTTGGTTGTGGAGGCTAGCAAAAGACTGGGAGCGACAAACTAAGAGAGCAATAATTGTCATAATCATGCAGAGCGACAAAACATCATTGATCAAAGCATAAAGTGATACTACAAGTTGAAAACTAAAGGATCATAAAGGCTTTGGTGACTTGAGATAGTCATAACATGGTGTGAGCATGTGCCAAGTCAATCCAAATAAAGCATCAAAGGAGAATACCACTATACTATGCTTTAATATGCTAAAACAACGCATGATTCATCCAAGGCACATTAAGCAATCTCAATTGTTTATAACAAGTCATGCTACAACAAATAATACTAAGCATAAAGCCAAAACAATATCAAGCATGGCATGACAAAGCATAGGCCATAGTAAAAAACAAGCTCTTTTTACCACATAAGCATGAACTTTCCTACTCTTTTCCAAACCAAACCAAACTATTTGAAAACCAATGTATGAAAGAGGGGGTCCAACCAATTTATTCAGAAAACTAAGCAAACAAAGCAAACGAAAAACCAAAACAAAAACGAAAAAGAAGATGCTCTAAGAACAACACAATTGTGCATGAAACAATAAAAATGAAGCGTTTGGAAGAAACCTGGGATTTTTATTGATGAAGAAGGGGATGCCTTGGGCATCCCCAAGCTTTGACGCTTGTACTTCTTGGATATTTCTTGGGGTGACACACGTGGCATCCCCAAGCTTGATCTTTAGTCCGTCCTTCATCTCATTACTCATTCCTTCCATACACCTGAAATTTTTCTTCATACAAAACTTCACACAATCTTTATTAGCAACATTAGTGCACTCAAGATAATAGGTCTTAAGGTTAAGTTCTAACACCAAATAAACTTCCATTAGGACACTAGATACTGTAGCACTTCTCTCAAAAAGTTCAATTCCCAAAAGAACTTAAAGAGGAACCAACAAGAAGCAAATGCAGAAAATGGCAGAAATCTGTCAAAACAGACCAGCAGGTAAAGACAATTTTTTTCGAAGACCTTCTGTTGCTCAAATCAAAAAGTGTTGAACTAACTAAAGTTATATAACAACCTAGGGCAGAAGCACAAAATTTCACGCCTCAAAAAGACGTTCAGAGATTTTACATGAATTTTTACGGTGAAGCACAAAAATCTGTTTCGGGACAGCAACTTTCCCAATCATTACTTCTCTCTCATTAGAGGTTACTCTTGGCACAAAAAGCAAATAAAAAGGATAAGGAGCGTTTATTACTGAAGTAATAACTTCCAAGACTCATCTAAAACTTTTGGGTTATCTCCCAATAAGTACTTTTCTTTAACGCCTTTGAGTTAGGCATAAGAAGCAAGAAAGAATCAATTGTTCTCAAAGGAAGAAGCATTAAGATCAATACCAGAAATATTTTCAACAAGGCAGGGTATATCATCCAAATAAGTTCTAGAGGATCCTCTCTCAATGCTCTTAGGTTCACTATTCTCATCAAAAGGGTTTGCAGGAACAATCCAATCAAGATTCTTTTCTATGGCATCATGTATTGCTACTAGTTTAAAGGGTATTGGTATCTTAGGTTCCTCCCCATTAGGTTCGGTTTTGTTCATCTTTTCTCATGTACCAACAACATCTACACATGAGCCTAGCATATTGAAACATTCAAAGACTTTTCTAGCTTCTTTGGCAACATCATAGAATTCCTTAACCAAAGTTTCTAGAATAAAATCCCTCTTTTCGGGGTCCTCAATTTTTTTAAGCTTAAGAAACATTACTTGCATTAAGGGGTTGAGGTTAACAAACCTAGCTTCTAACATATGAATTAAAGAAACTGCAGCAATCTCAAAGTTTGGAGGAAGTTCTGCAAGGGATCTATCCTCAATATCCTCATGTTTACTAACATGATTAAAGAATTCTTCAATATTATCTTTCCCAATTATAGAACCACTCCCTATTGAAAAGTCTTTCAGGGTGAATTTAGGGATCAACATGGTGAGCTAAGGAAGAGGTGACAACTAAAGGATACTTAATTTTTTTGTGTTTTTGATAAAGAAAGCAAACTTGTAAAACTAATATTTTGTGTTTTTGATAAAGAACCAAGCAAACAAAACAAAAAGAAACTAAGCAAAACAAAAATAACAAAGTAAAGAGATTGGTTATGAGGGACTCCCCTTGTGAATATGTCCTTGACTCCCCGACAACGGCGCCAGAAAAATGCTTGATGGCTCGGTGTTGATGTAGAGCTCGTTGGGAACCCCAAGAGGAAGGTATGATGAGCACAACATCAAGTTTCCCTCAGTTATGAAACCAAGGTTTAATCGAACCAGTAGGAGCAAGGAAACACCCCAAAGGTGTTGCTAGCTAAGCCTTGGCAGGGCGCACTACCGGTGCTAGTAGCAACATGGAGACCTGCACAACACAACCACAAAACTTTGTCCCCAACTTGCGATGAGGTTGTCAATCTCACCGTGTTTTGCTGAAAACAAAGGATTAAACGTATCGAATGGAAAGAAGTAAAAGTTTGCAGAATGTAAACACAAAGCAGTAACAGTTTATAGATTGTATGTAAAGAAAAGGACCGGGATCCATAGTTCACTAGAGGTGGCTCTCCTTAAGATAGATAACATGCTGGGTGAAAAAATTACAGTGGGGCAATTGACAAACATCGAGAAAGCAATACATGCATATACTGATCATCTTGACTCCTTGGATCTTGATTGGGCATTACAACATTATACATAGACCGCCATCCAACTGCATCTATGACTAATAATCCACCTTCAGGTTATCATCCGAACCCCCTCCAGTATTAAGTTGCAAACAACAGATTATTGCTTTACGAACTGCATGTAAAGTAAACAATACGATTGTTCTATGAACAAAGGATTGTTGTTTTCTCCCTACTGGCAACAGCACATCTAGTACCTTAGAGATTTCTGTCACTTCCCCAGATTATCAGAGGCATGAACCCACTATCGAGCATAAATACTAACTCTTGGAGTTGCTAGCATCTACTTGGCCAAGATAGCTACTAACAACGGAAAGCATTTAAGATCACAAATAACAAAGACATGATAGAATCGATAATCAATCTGAAATAGCATCTCAATATCCATCAGATCCCTGCAAACACAACATGCATAATTACAAATAGATGATCTTGATCATGAACGGAGCTCACAAGAACTAAACATGAAAGCACAAAGGAGGAGAACCAGCCATCTAGCTACTACATGGATCCGTAGTCCAAGGATGAACTACTCACGCATCACACCAGAGGCTTGCATGGTGATGAAGAAGGCCTCCAGGGTGAATTCCCCTCTCCGGCAGGGTGCCGGGAAGAGCTTCAGATCCCTCTCGATCTAGGGATGGAGATGACGGCGGCTACAGACTCTTTCGTGGATTTTTGATCGGGTACTTAGGTTTTTCGTCCCGAGGGCATCTTATAGGCGGAAGGGGAGGCCGAGGGGGTGCCGGAGGCGGCCAGACCACCCCCCTGGCACGGGCTAGGCTAGGCCGTGCGGCCAGGTGGTGTGGTGGCCCCCTGGCCCCTCTCCGTATCATATTCTGGCATCTGATGACTTCCGGAAAAATAGGCACTTTGGCTTTTGTCCCATCTAATTCCGAGAATATTCATTTTCTGACTTTCCTGGAACCAAAAACAGCAGAAAACAGGCAGCTGGCACTGTGGCTCTTGTTAATAGGTTAGTCCAAGAAATCATATGAAAAGTACTCCAAAGTGTGGACAAAACACAAGAAAGTGGATAAAACCAAGCATGGAACATCAAAAATTATAGATACATTTGCAATGTATCAATGGACTAAAGCTCTATACATAGAATCTACCGAGAATCTACCACTCTCATCTAAATTCCACCTAAACTCATCAACCCCATCTGACAGCTGCACTGTGGTTAAACGTTGTAGCAAAGATTCCATGATGCGAGTCTAGATATAAATAAGTCTCTCATGAACGCCACGTTAGGAGGAGAAGATTCCATCACCGTGGCAATGGTATCCCCTTTATGACAAACAATGTTGTATATAGCTAGATATTGTTCTTGGAGTGTGGCTTGTCCAAGTCACTTATCCTCCAAAAAACGAATCTTCGAGCCATTCTTGATAGAAAAGGTACCAAAGTTGAAGAAGTGGTGCTTTTTGTAGCTATCAGCCTGAACCAAAAGTGTGAGTCTCCTGACTTCCATAGCACTCAGATACAACGATTTCTAGCCAATATATTTCCTTCTTACAAGGGTTTGCCAAACACCATCACCAATAGGGCGGTGTTCTTGACCTGAAGGTCATGAATCCTAAGTCCACCTTAGTCTTTGGGATGGCAAACCACACTCCATTTGGCCAGTATATTATTTTCCTTACTATCTCCTTGCCAAAAGAATCTAGATCGAAGATAATCCAATCTATAGAAGACTTCTTTAGGAAGCTAGAAGAATGAGATCATATATAGTACCATATCACTCAGTACTGAATTATTGAGCACCAATCTTCCACCACAGATAGCAATTTTCCTTTCCAACTTCTTAGCCTTAACTATAATCTTTCCTCGACTTGTTTTTTGCGGCACTTTTACCTCATCGAAATAGACTCACGACCCGCTATATTAATATAACAACTACACGATACATGAGTTTGAATGAATGGAAGATTCTAAGGCACCAACACAAACATGCCCAAAACAAAAGAAATGGAGACAATGGAGAATCGGCGAAACTAGGATAATCCGCAACTGTGTGCCCTCTGACTCTGTCCTACCATGCTCCTAGCTCCAAAGCACCCAACACAAGGCAACACATCTAAGAAGGGATGCGACGTCGACACGACGCTGCTGTCCGGACCAACTGGTCCTAGGGTTTCCCTAGCACATAGGGGAAGTGGATCGAGGGTAGCCACGACACCCTTAAGGAAGTAATGGTGCCACCCACAGGCAGCACCGCGTCGGTGTCAAATGAGCGGACAATGATTTCTCCCAAAAGACATCCATGAACCCTGGGCACTCTATTGCAGAGTAGCCCTGCGGGGTCCCGCCGTGGAGGCCTCACCCACCAACACGCACCACCACGGTCTTGGAGTCACCATCGTCATCTCATAATTAGCACCAGCGCAAGATCTCCAAGACAGAGGTATATGGCATCACAGAATCGAGGGGCAGTAGCTTCTTGATCACACGGGTGGGACCCACCTCCACCACCAAAAGGCGGTAGTCGACCAGACAGAGCAGTAGGGGCACACCAGGCGTAGGAAGGCCTGGCTGGGCCTAGATCGGGCCTGTAAAGCACTTGTCGCCCCGCTGTAACACGCATGCCGATGTGCTGCCGACCTTTGCATCGTCCTTGCCAACATCGTCGTCTCTAGGATGTCCTGCCTCCACGGCCGCATCGGCCCTCCCAGGCCCACATAGGGCCTGAGGGTCCTAGATCTAGGTTGAGTAGGCCAGCCGCTACAGCTCCACAATACCTCGCCATAAGAAACGGTAGCACCTCCATGCCAGGGACACCTGACCGCCGCTGGTCCGTCATTCCCTGATCTACACCATCGCTTGGGAGCTCGCGGCCCCGACTCGGTTCCAGGGACACGGGGAAAAGTATATCGCCGCTGCTGGCATTTCCCGAGCTTTACTCTGTGTCCCAAGCCGGTGGCGGCAACAGGGGAGGAGGTAGGAGGAGGTTAGGTCGAGGGAAGTGGCGGTGCCCCCTCACTACAAGAAAATATGGATTTTACAACTGACGATTTTCGTGGTTGAAGGCTCATTTTTAGTGGTTAAAAAGTCTTCTATGACAGATGCCCTTCGTGGTAAAAGCCCTATCACAAAAGAATCTACCACGGTTTTTTATCGTGGCGGATCGCACCCTTCAGCCACGAAAATTTGTTCCGCCATAGATCTGTTTGCCAGCCGCGTTGACTATTGACGTCATGCAAACCGCCATGTGACAAACGACGTTAGCACCCAGTTACCGTTGTTAACGGTCATAGAAACGATGGTAGAAGCCTAGTCCAGCCAAGGTCTACTAATTATTAAGTGGACTGGTCCATGAGGAGAGCGCAATAAGATTACAGCCCTTTACTGTTTCGTCCTGTATTGTTTGAAGTGGGCCCATTAGTGTAGCCCTCCGTGGCCCGTACGATTTTAGGCTCGTTACTGTTTCGGACTAAAGAAGGCCCACCTTGGTCCAATAATATGCAGACCATTAGCGGTATGAGCCAGTAGGTCATGTACTAATGAGGCCTGCCACCAGCCCGTTACTATTCCTACAACCCATAGGGTCAACTCCTATTCTACCCATTTACTGTTATGGCCTTTTACATTTCTAGGTTGCCACTATTAGGGTCCTTTACTGTTATGGCATTTTAATGTTCTAGCCTTTCACTGTTCTGGCTTTTTACTGTTCCGGTCATTTATTGTTTTAGGTCTTTTACTCTTCTAGCCTTTTACTATTCTGGAATTTACTGTTCCGGCCATTTACTATTCAGGTCTTTTACTCTTCTGGTCATTTTGCTCTTCTGGCCTTTTATGTGCGGACCTTTTACTGTTTAGGCATTTTACTGTTCAGGTCTATTACTCTTCAGGCCTATTACTGTTCGGGTCTTTTACTGTTCTAGCATATTGATGTTCAGTCCTGTACGTTTTCAAGGCCTTGGCCACTTATGAGGGTCACCAGTATTCTGACCTGCCACTTACGGCCTTTTACTGTTTATTGGGCTCATCTGCTGGCTGATATATTTGCGTATTCTATAACTATGATGCAATTATTGTTTTAAACAGTCCATTAATATTTTGGCCGGCTAATGGCCATGCTAGGATCACTCTATTATATCAACATATTTGTTTTTTCAAATTTATTATAGACCAGAATCTCAACAAAAACAAGATGAAGCATTACAGAGACATCGCCGGACATGGGTTGGAACAAGGTTTCTGCTACGGAGCTTACATCGTCATATAAGTAACAACTGACATACCATGACAGCTGCAGAAGAGATTAACAAGTAGACGACCCATCCAATCTTGTCGATCTTTCGGTTCTTGTATATGTTCACGTGTAATCGTGATTATTCCATTTATTTCTTGTTCAATTAAATAATTATTTGGAGTGCAGCTGTAACACCTCTTTGTGCTGGAAAAACTGGAACAGTGGGCCGATGCAAGCAATAACCACTGTCACTACTGCTTTGTGAAATGACATCAATACTTAACGTAGGATTCCTCCCTACTGCCCAACCAAAATCTCTGCCTCATCTACACCAGAGTATCTCGCCTAAGTGATAGGCATGCGTGCCAAGATCTGGGCCCTCGGCACATGTACACAGCAATTCGTCCAGAACTTATCCTTTATCTCCAAACCACCCTTGTTTAAGTGGTTAGCCTATATATAGATCCCCCAACCCTATTGTAACCCTAGACTTGATAATAGAACTAGAAGACTACCCCTTGAGGAATCTACCTTGTTTGGTCTCACCTTCCTTGCCAAGGAAGACATATTATCCCCTACCCTTTTGGATTTTGCAATGAGCATCCAAGTTATACAAGGCCTTTACTTTGAGTGGTATCTAGTAAAGTTTTCAATATCTCACCAAGGTTCTTATCCCTCACCGATTGGGTTCGAGAGAGAGTCTTAATCAACACCGATCCTAGGGATTGTGTTGAACCGGTAACCACCAGAGTGAGCCAGCGATAAGATTTGCGTTTTGTGTTGAGTGTGTATTCGTCAATTTCTTCACGTGTGCATTCGATTCCATCTCTCCCCCTCTTCACTCGCGAATCCACCGACCACAACCGAGAATCATGAAAGATTAGGCCACCCTAGAGGGTGACCCCTAATGCCATGGTTTTTTCTTCTCTTTGTTGAAGCGGTTTTCCATGTTAAAATCCCGTGTCCCTTGCATGTTCTTGTTTTCATTCTTTGTTATTTTCTTGACGCAATTATGACACCATCTATTGCATGTATTACAATTGCAAATAATAGTATTACCACTTAGGTGATTTCCCATTGAGGTACCGGCCTAGTGTTGTGTCCTCCTGTTAAGATTGTGGCGGTGAGTCCCTGAGCAACTTGCATCTACTCCGACATGTGATCCAACCCACCAACAGTACTACGGCGAGCTCACGCCGGCGCATCAGGAGGATCTCATCTGGGACACCCAACAACAACATTACATGGAACAACTTCTTCAATGACCGCCAGGAGAGGGAGCTCGCCAGGTATAACGGCGACGACCCTCTACTAGCGAACAAGAATGTGGCTAGCCGCAAACTCTAGTGGGGCACACCAGGCCGCACACTCACGGCAGTGCTAGACTACATCACCTTGGGAAACAACCCGTGGCTGCGGTACCCTCGCCCCCTCCTCTCCCTCCACGCCATGGCTTCGGCGGCTTCCCATGAATGACAACGAGGGAGTCTGGTTCATCGTGGGTGAGGAGGCCCATGCCGGAGCCCGAGCCGGCGTGGTTGCCGGCGTTGGAGTACACCGCCCTCCAGCTGCAGTTCTAGGCCCCCGGGTCCCGAAAAAGTTACCCTACTAGAGGATGGTCGATCATGCCTCCTTTAAGGAGGTCCCGCCGGCATCGCTGGAGTTTGCCATCGCCTCGTCGAAGGCCGATGAGGAGACGGAGGAGGCGGAGCGATGGTGACATGCGTCAGAGCGCGATGCGCTCTGCCACGCGTGCCACACCCGCAACTTCATCGTCCTCGATAAGAACGACGATGAGGAGGCCAGGTCAAGCCAGCCGCGTCAGCTGTGCGGCGATGAAGGTCAAGGCTGCATTCGCTCGTCGCCGAAGGACGAGTCGCTGAGAGAAGGTGATAGTGAATGCAGCGACGACGACTACACTATCTTCTACCGCTGGCTCGGCATGTAGTTTTAAGATTTCCAGTTCATGTTTTACCGTACTTTCTTCGTATTTGTAAAAAAATTGACATGTTCACATGAATTTTGCCATGTGTCAGTTTAAATTCCTTAGAAATTTTGTATCGGAGGTGTTGTTAGGAATCGGCGTCCCCCGTAGCCGAAACCATTTTGCCGCCCTCCTACGATCTAGGAATTGGCTCTGCCGGGCGCCGTATGTAAGACCAAGTGGAAACGCTCTAACGCTGTGTTTCGATGTAGTAATTGGGGCTTGAAATTGTCCTTTTAAAAATGGCCAAGGCGAATTCATTAGCTTGGATGGCTAAAGAAATGGACCCTGGAAAGGGGGACCGAATTCCACACCGGCCCGCAGCGTGTGTAACTTCCCGTCGCTCGTTTCTGAACGAGAGACTTCGGAAAGGCTCGGAAATGTGAGCCGCGGACACCGCTTCATCCAGGGCGATGCGCGCAACTGGCAACTGCAGGCGACGCCACGTGACTACAGGACGGTAGCGACGATGGCCCAGGTTAGTCCTCTGCTGCTGCTTCTCTTTCCCACCCTCCTTATCCAGCCTTCCCCGCCCTCCTTCGAGCTAGCCAGCGGCGGCCATGGAGTCCGTTCCCATCCACCATCCCGCCCCAAACCCTAAATCCTGCCATGGGGAACGGCGACCTGAGGGGAGGCGGAGAGAGAGGGGGATGGTGACCAGGGCGCATCGGGAGGAGAACGAAGCCTCTCTGTCCCAAGCTGCTCCCTGGACTGCCCCGAGCTGCCCCATGTTCCTTTTCCTGGAAGTGTGGATATGGGCCCTATTTGATTTTTTTGTGAAATTTGCAGATCCCGAGAATAACTAGGTGGTGGTGAGTCCAAAACTGAAGGTGTAAAATCCATTTATCTACTCTATGATCTGATATTCGAATTTGCGCAATATACATGTGTTTTTTTCATGTCTATGGTTGTATGTTAGAAAATGGATGAGAAATGGTAGACTGTTTTATTCATAGTTTGTATCGATTTCTTCACATATTGTTTGTGATGTAGCACCATCATGTCTCAACAAGAGTTGGTTTCTTACATTACCGAAGAGAGCAAAAAAAGAAAAAGGAAACGGCTATTATTGACAAAAAAGTTTTTCGAGATGTCATGTCTTGCTCTAGCTCATCTTAGTACGCAAAGGGCACCGAGAAACTTAGGACGTTTCAATGATGATGAGGAGAAGATTGCATATAGGAAGTACATCTTGAAAAAAACTTATGAGGGGTCCGAGACTTGCTATGACAAGTTACATATTTTGGATAGGATTGGGACAAAAACATGGTATCGGTTGAAAGTGACGAAGTGTGGTCTCGATATGTGGAGGTATGTAACCCTACATATTTTATTTTGTTCTTACTTCTGCAACTGCACTATGTCATCTCTAATATTTGTGTGTATTTTGTAGGGTAACAAGGATGCACATGCCTACAAGAACAAGGCAGTGAAAAATTGAGATGATATCCAAACTATATATTCAAAAGACCATGCGTTTGGTGTAGGTGCAAGGACAACAAGTGAGTGTCTTCAACAACACAACACACCGGTTGTTGAAGAATCTCCTGATGTGCCCCAGAAAAAGCAATGCATTGGGAATGCTATCTTGTGCATGATGAGAGAAATGAGAAGTTCTTTTGATGATGCTTTGAAGACAACCGAGCCACTTCCTATGCCAAAGATGATTCCGCCTCTGAAATCCTTGATGCACTAAAAAAAAGTACTCCCTCCCACCCAAATTAGTTGACTTGATTTTGCCTAGATTCGGATGTATCTAGCACTAAAACAAGTCTAGATACATTCGAATCTAGACAAATCCGAGTCAACTAATTTGGGTCGGAGGGAGTACCAGATTTGGGGGAAGATACTTACTGAGAGCGTACGGAAAGTTGATCATCAATGAACGCTTGTTTGATGCTCTCATGGCGCTCCCCGAGAATTTTAGGAAGCGATGGCTCTTGACTTTGCCTTGATGGTTCCTATCGCGTGTTCTTGTTGGAATGAAGTAATATGAACTGTTTATGAACTGTCTAGTTATGTTTTATGTATCCGTTCTGCGAAGGACATGAACTACCAACTTGTGCTATATTTTGTTAGAGACAATTTTTATCCATGTTGTAATTGATGTTGCCACTTCAAAATTATTTCGTGTCATGCTTTGCATAAGTATTTGAAAATTATTGTAGGTGTGGTGCTGTTGTGACTTTATTCGGAATATTTGGATGCTACTCTGTGTGAAAAGTAACATATATACATTGAAATATACGTGCATACGTTAGACTGTCCAAAATCAACAAAATTGACAATTCCATGTTTCATACATCCATGAATTGGAAATGGGCGATTCCCTTCTATTCCAACAGGAAATTCCATGCACATATAAACATCAGAAATGAAATTGCAGTTCATTTCTTTTTCATCTAGGATTTGGAATCCCCGGTCTAATTCAATTCCGAGCTAAAATACTACTACATCCAAACACAATGTAAGAGAAGTTAAAAAGGGGGAAATGAATTTCGCAAATGGATCTTAGCCACAGAATTGACTGACACTACGACCATGCTGGCAGATAACATACATATATAACCACCGCTTGAAGGAAACCCCCACCTCTGAACTGCAAGCCATTGGGGCATCCATTAGTTGATCGGAAAGCCCATTCTGGATTTCTCGAGATCCTGAACCAGATAGATCATCTTCATTTGCGTACTACCCAGCATATAAAAACCATCACTACTTCTGTCGAACTCTAGGCAAATCCTCCCATCGGTCTGTTCAGACACCGGCCTCCCTTTGTCTAACACAAGACGAACATCATCTCTGAACTCGATCACCACCATGGGTATCGTTCTTTCCGTCCACCAATACCACGGATCGAAACACCACGGCGCGCCCTCGACGCGCTGATACCCTTTGATCCGTTCAGCCACCGCGTCGCTCACCTGGTCAAATACATGTCGTGGCAGGACAGAGAGTGGTGTCCCCGTGTCAATGTAGCACCACGTCGGCGCCCCCTGCTTGTGTGTCAAGTTGAGGCGATAGCCGTCCACTGTAATGCCGGTGAGGTCAATGTAGTTGGACTGGCCGGCCGTGAACATTGGGGTGAAGGAAAAGGCTCCCTCGTCGTAGCTCCCCATTTGTATGTAGCCTTCCGAGCTCGGCGAAGGTAGGTAGTAGGAGAAAGCCCTGTATATGTGAGCAGCTTCTGCAATTTGAGACAGGAATGAAAAGCTCGTGCACGCCAAAGCCAATGATTCCTGAGTAGCTTCCGAACACCCCTCGGTGGTCTTGACTGCACCCAAACACGAACCCAGGGATGCTCTCGTCACCGACGATGAGCCTGTCCGTGATCACGCGCCCCATGGAGGCCGATAAGTCGGAGTACTCAATCCTATAGCTGCAGCTGTTGTCCCGGACGACACTGCAGTTATTCACGGTGTTCCGGGTGGATCCAGTCGCAGACCGGCAGGATGGCGATGAGCATGGTAATCTTCGATGTGTGGAGGACGCGGCGCTGTCGAAAAGTGGACCGCTCTGGATGTAACAGCCGCCGGATGTGGTCCCGCAGGGCCTGCACTGCACCCACGAGAACGAGGAGCCGGTGTCGAAGAGGACGTTATGCTTCGTCGGCGGCGTACCCAGGCTGATCTTGGCGACGAAGCCGTAGAAAGCACCGGCGCTGGTGACTGGCGCCGAGATATTTGTTGGTGGCGTGCGTCGACGGCGGAAGAACAAGCTCGACGCGAGCTGCGGTGCTTGGCCTTGCGCTGACGTGGAGCGATTCCTCGAGCAAAGAAGGTCATCATCCAGGCACGGATATTGGTGGTGCAGCAGCGTTAGCCGGATGGAGCCGCTGGTGTTGCTCTTGTGCTTGCCATCTGTACATACGACGGCCATATATGGCATGGGAGACATGAGCGTGAAAGCATAAATAAATTGAATTACCAACCTGGAGTCTCCAACAATACCTTGGTCTGCATCCATAATTTTCTTGGCATCCGCTACATCTCTTCTTCGCACATTCGTGTGACTTCACCTAGATTTGTTTTGCATAACGTCGCACCAAAAACATAGAAGAACTTGTGTCTGATTCTTTGGCTATCATATCGATTTTGTCTACACTCTGACAGACCGACTCATGGATCGCTGACACCCATATCTGTATTAAATTTATTATATTCTTTCATCCATGGATTCAAAGTAAACCGGTAAAGTGTATTCTTACATGTATATGCCAATCCTTCCTATGAGATTGGGACAAAATTTAATTATTCTAACTATGTTTTTTTACATTCCCTCTATTCTAGAAAAGGTTTATCCTTATAATGACTTGTCATCTAATCGATTCTTTTTAGAAATTTATAAAGCCCTATAAATCGAATAACTGAATTTTTATGTCCTGTGTTTATAAATTGCCAGATAGATTAATCGTTGAATAAGTAAAGTTCTAGAAATATCGGATGGGAAAGTTCTCATGGTTTTCATATCGCAGGTAAGACGAACAGGCATACGACTTCACGTATCAAAATGAAGCCTCACGGCAACCAAGATCCCCACTCTTCTATTTTTCCTCCTACAACGGGTGGAAGCGAGCTTCGCATTACACATCCAACATATATGAATAATTAGGAGAAGAAGAAGGTATATTTCTTGATTTTGTCCTCCTTTTGCCAATCTTTTTGTTGAAGAAGAGATGCCTTAATTCACTTGTGAAGCATCGAAGTGCGCCGTCTGATGTGCATAATTTCGTTTCAATATTCACATTTTTCTTTTTCTATCCATGTGTATAGCTGTAGTTGTTCAACAATTTCAGTTATTTAATTCTCGGAGACTATTAATTGAGTTTCTAAGTACCCCTCCCATACCTGCTTTGCTAGGACATGCGATTATGTTGTTTGCATACAAGAGAGAGCAATGTATAGATTGCATGTTAACTCTATTACTTTAGAGTTTCTGAAATCTGTTGTAATTGTTGAACCTGTCTAGAGAACTGGACGGAGCAGTAGAGTAGTCTGACGGGTAATAATGGTCGATGGACACTGTGAAGTTGGAACAAGATCAACATGCAAGCGGCGGTGGCTGGCTTAATCACACATGCACAAGCGGCACGCTAGCGGCTATCTACGAGCATGCCCACTTAGCTAATTTGTTAGGTATATGCTATAATCTTTGGTCTTTTATACTGTCACTAGTAGAAACCAAGCCATTAGCCCCGGTTCGTAAGGGTCTTTAGTCCCGAATTGCGAACCAGGAATGCCAAAGCGGGACTAAAGGTCCAAGCTTTAGCCCCGGTTCTGTTACGAACCGGGGCTAGAGGTCCAACCATATGGCCCTGCGAGGCGCGCTGGGCGGCAGGACATTTAGTCTCGGGTCGTGTTACGAACCGGGACTAAAGGTTCCCCATGACAACATTTGGTCATTGGCTGCGGCAGGGGATGGGGTTTTAGGGTTTTGTGTTTTTCTTTTCATTTTGTGTTTTATGTTCAATTATTTTTCATTCTGTGTTTTTATTAGAAACAAGTTTTCGTATACATACAGAACGCTACTAAACAGTACTTGTACACATTGACGCAATATATAATATAATTTCTCTTACAAGTATACATGGAGTCCCAACCGGGTCCAGAGCATGTCTATTTGATTACATGGAGATCATTATATGGATGCTTTAGGGGCTACGTATAGAGTATTCTCCGCATGGGTCTATGACCTCGTCGACAAAAAATGCAGCAAATTCCTCTTGGATTGCTATTAGGCGGTCCTCTGGTAGGAGCTTGTCCCGTATCGCGTCCAACTATATAAAGAGGAGATCGTATGTATTAGACTCAACACAACTTTTTGTAATAAAAATAAAGGGTGAATATATTGTTTACTTACTCGAACATTTTCCGAGGGTTTCTCAATACTGATGCGAATAAACTCGCACACGTAGAATCCACATAGATTAGTCCCCTGTGGCTGCCTCGTGCACTTTACAAGAATAGAATTCAACCAAATAATAACTCTAGCATGATAAATGCACATAAACTAGAATTAAATAGATGCGCAGACTTAGCTCGTACTACTTATCGAGAGTGATTTAAAAAATAGCTCCTCACGCCATTGACCACGGACATGGTTCTTAAACTGTGTCCAAACCCTACCCGACAAAGAAAATTAATGTATGAGTTAATAACTACTTGATATCTCAGAAAATGAACGAAAGAAACCGATATAGTGTGATAATGGTTGAAATTACCTCTGAAGCGCATCGATAATGCTGCGGTAGTTTTCAATGTCTTTGTTTAGTGAGTCCATGATGTGAACTCTTCCCAAGTCAAGTGAAATTCTTAGAAGAATCCAGTGGTACCTACGCAAGGTTTACATACGTCAGTAACTCATCATTTACACTGAACATCGAGTAAGCAAAAGTTAATATGTACAAAAACTCACTTGCCGTCGTGGTAAGGAAATAGTATTTCATTACATAAATGCTGTTTCATGAGAAACCTCCACAAGTTGTGCTCGACCTCTAGTGGTTTATCCTTTAGTATAGCTCCATGAACTCGATGTGGGTCAATGAACCCAAATCCATTGATAGTCTTTCTTTTACAATCGAGCATCTTCATTCTGCATCATTATATATAGCGTACAAGAGAATATAGTGAGTATACTTACCGGCAATAAATTGAACAAGCTGAGATAGAGACCTAATTACATAAATAAAGTAATCACTTACAGACAATACGCACTGAGGATAGTTTTGTCAAGTTCCTTTAGATTGAATAACTATAATAATTCTGTAAATTCAATAGGGACCTCGTCTTCAGTGAAGTAATGCGATTTTTGAACTTTCACTAAGAGCCAATTTCACTGTTCTTTTGATGCTTTCATGTACCATTTATGGAATCGTCGCATTTGTGTTGGCATATCCCGAAGCCTCTCAGAACTGACCAGAGGCTCCCCGTGAACAAATTTGGGTGCTACCTAAGCCTTGGGCATATCACCGTGAAGAATTTCATAAATAGGCATACCACATTGCTTGGCCAATATCCTAGCCGTTTCCGGATCCATAGGTTCTACCTCATATAGTTGAGGTTCGGGTATGTTCACCTGGAGTAGGGGGAGCGATCGGTTTGCTTGTTTCCCTAGCTGGGGAACATCTCTTTTGGTTCTTTGGCTACCACTCGATTGTTTTGCTTGTTTCCCCAGCTGGGGGACGTCTGTTCTGATGCTTCCGCTACCACTCGATTGTTTTGCTTGTTCCCCCTGCTGGGAACCTCTTTTGTGATGCTTCCTCTACCGCTTGATCTCTTCTGTTTCAGTGTCTTCTTAAGACATCGTGTATAGTCATCTGGCGCATTTAACTGATCTTGGGATGGTTGTGTCAGTAATTTCCTAAAGTGCTCCTTGGTTTCCGGTTTTATTTGGACCTCTGGCTCAGGTTGTTTCTTTTTAAAATGAGCATCCACTTCGGCCCGTATGACCGCATCGGTCTCCTCATCGGTCAGGTCGTAAGCCCTCTTGGGAGGAACCGGCGGTACTCTTGGGAGGGGCGACAACTGTCGCTCTGGGCGTCGGTTATCGCTCGACGGAGCGGTGGTATTCTTCCGCTTTTGTCCCTTAGTGGGTGGAGGCGGCTGCGTAGATTGAGATGGACTCGTGTTGGGGTCATGGATTAGACTATTACTGGGAGGAGACGATGAACTTGGAGGTGGACTTGGAGGAGACGGTGCACTGGGAGGAGACGGTTGCCTTGGAGGTGATGGATTGTTTCTCGGTGGAGAAGGTGGCCTTGGTGTCGAGCCTGGAAACTTGATGTATTCTTTTTTCCAAAGAATGAAGCCACTCGTGATTTCTCCCAGTGTCGTCTCCCCTTCACCTCCAGGGATGTCAAGCTGTAGTGACCGACACATAGGTTGAATTTCATCCACACCGACACGAGCATAGCTAGCTGGAATCAGATTGCAATGGTAGGTCGCTCCCGGTGCAGAAGGTAAAGCAAAGCCAACCGCCACCTTCATGGATATATTTTTCAGTTCAACATGCAACTCACAACTAGTCTTCTCCTTAATTGCATCCACGGGGTACACATCCATCGTTGCATCATTACTGTGGCCCTCCGTGGAAGCCACGATGCTTTTCCATTGCGAAGGGCTGATCGTACTGTCCGGTGCAGGATCTTGCTGTCAGAGTCCTTTAAGTTCATTAAGCTCCTGGCGATGATACTCCTGCAACATGGCTTCAAACCTCGCGAACCGCTCTGTATCCTCCTCTTTTTGCCGCTTTGTTCTTCTCGATCGGCTTCTGTACGTGTCAAGGTGCTCGAGAAACCCGATAACCCATGGATAAGAAGGTCCAAACCCTCTTGTTCGTCCAGCCTTTTCAGGATTCCCGAGAGCCTTTGTCAGCTCATCGTTCTTTCTGTCGGGAACAAACATTCCCTCTTCAACCTCTTTTATCACTTTAATAAGTTCTTTCTTGGGTGAAGAAATTTCTTCGGCTGCAATAATCTCGCCTGTTTCTGGGTCTAATGATGCCCCATGCCCGAATACCCAATTTCTTGACCTCAAGGGCCAACTAGACGTAGCTAGAGTGACCCCTTTAGCCTCCAGGTCAGCCTCAGCTTTATCTCACTTATGCATGGCACTCCTGTAGCCACCTGTGCCCATATGATGGTGATATTTCTTTTTGCCTGCATTTAACTTATTTTTTGCTGACATTGCCTTAGCTGGTTCCGAGGTCTTGTATTCCACAAATGCGGCCCAGTTATCCTGCTGCAACTCTAGTGGGCCAGTGAATGGAGGAGTTTTTTCTTTAAGACATACTTGTGGTACAATCTTTTTTTTCCATTCCTTGAATAGTTCGGCCATCTTCTTAAGAGAAAAGTGCTTGACTTTCCTCGTCAGTTGCTATGTGAGCTCATCAGTCTCCAAGACTGGTAGGGTGAAATGTGTCATGAGAGAATTCCACATCGTATCTTTCGCTCTGTAATCTACAAAACTAGCCCTAGATGGATCCTTTTTCTTTCCTGGCTTGTTTCAATTTCGCGTGGTGATCGGGACTTTGTCTCTAACAATCACTCCGCATTGACTTGTAAATGCATTCGCGGATTCTTTGGGCTCTAGCGGTTGACCCTGTGGAGAGACTAAGTCAATGCTGAAACGGACATCAGCGGGCAACTTGTGTGTCGGGCCTCTTGTCCTTGTAGAAGATTGGCCGGAAGCGGAGGTCTAAGAGAAGAAACATTCGTCAGTACATATATACGAATCAATTAGTGTATCTATACTAGTGAACGATCAATAGAGGCTTTATATACCTCGACGGAGTTTGTCATTATTATGGTGTCTTCACCATGGTCTCCACCATGGTCAGCACCATCGTCTCCACTATTTTCTCCACCATCGTCTCCTCCAGACAAATTAAGATATTAGGAGCCATCATAATAAGACCCCCAGTACCCTCATCTATAATGTTGAGAAGCTCCTCTTCATTCTATCTACCGTCCATAGCTTAACTAATATAGAAAAAGAATATTGCATTAAGTAAAAGAATATTACAACTACGACAACTCGAATACAGTACTTAGTGGTTAAGATAAAGTACAATAATATAAGATAAAGTACATTATCAATACATCTCGCTCATATCTCACTCATAATATAAAGTACATTATTAATACATCTCGCTCATATCAAACTAGCGAACGTGGCTGCCGCGTTCTATGCTACGGGAGCTCTACAGCCACAGAAGAGGAACCATCATCGGAGAATAGCTCGGGTGAGATCCGTGAACCTGCCAGATATTGGAGAACCTAGTCTCCAAAAGATACATGTATCGGCGTACATGCTCGTCCTCCTCCCTGATACGACGACGTACCACCTCCTCGGGGGCTGGCTCCCTCTACACCGCTCTTGGACCTCGTGGACGCCACCAAACAAGCTCTGGGTCAACGATGATACCCGAATTCTTCACCAAGGTACGAGTCCCGACAGGTAGCACCTCCCAGTGCCAACCCGGCGGAGCCCAGACTCCGACATCCCTGACGGAGTCTAGTAGGCTCAGACGAGGTGGACGCGGCATAACTAAATAATAGCAATAAACAATCATAAAACATAAACAGTAACTAAATCACTAAGTATTGCCCTAATAACACTAACCCTAAACCTAACACTAACTAAACTAAACTTAATTAACTAAGTATTCTAACTAACCCTAGATAAATACTAATACTAATATTAATACTATCGAAATACTAATACTACTAACACTAACCCTAAACCTAACACTAACTAAACTAAACCTAATTAACTAAGTATTTTAACTAACCCTAGATAAATACTAATATTAATACTAACTAAATACTAATACTACTAACACTAACTAAATACTAATACTACTAACACTAACTAACCAAAATACTAATAGTACTAACACAACTAAATACTAATAGTACTAACACTAACTAACCAAAATACTAATACTACTAATACTATCTAAATACTAATACTAGTAACACTAACACTAACACTAACTAAATACTAATACTACTAATAACACTAACACTAACACTAACTAAATACTAATACAATTAACTCTAACTAAAATACTAATACTACTAATTAACACTAACTAAAATACTAATACTACTAACTAACACTAACCAAAATACTAATACTACTAATTTACAAAAACTAACATTACTACTAACCAAAATTAACTAATAACCCTAATTAACCAAAATTAACACTAACTAAAATACTAATTAGGGTTACAGCGATCACTGAAATAGGCGGCAATGGCGAGACGACCTTGGCGGAGAAGGTGCAATGGGCTCGATGTGTGTGTGTGGCGAGAGCAGACGAGTGGTGCGGCGGCTCCTTCTCACCAGGCTGGTGGTCGGTGAGGCAGCATGGGCGCTAGGAAGAAGTTGATCTGGCGTCTCTCCGGGTCGTGGCACGACCCGAGGTGGGGGTGGGATATTTATACCACCCCCCCTTTAGCCCCGGGTTGTAATACAAACCGGGGCTAAAGGGGTTTGTATTACAACCCGGGGCTAAAGGTGTTTTCGGCCAGTGCAATTCCCGCGCGCCTCACCCTCTTTAGCCCCGGTTTGTAATACAAACCAGGGCTAAAGGGTTTAGCCCGGGTTTGTATTACAAACCAGGGCTAAAGGTTATTTTTGACGCCAAACCAAAAATGGTTTATAGTTTTCAGAAAATTATGTATTATATATCAAAAATTTTAGAAAAAGAAGATCTATAATTTAAATCTATTATCATACTTTATTATACAACTTAAATGAAATTATCTATTGTTTAACAAGTATTATATTTAGTACAAATGTTCACAAAAAATAATAAAAATATAGTTTATTATTTAAAAATGGAAAAATACATATAATATACCAAAATATTCACAAAAAATAATAGACTCATTAGAAATATAATATTTAATACTAAAACTATTAACTAGGACTAAAACATATTTTCCCGCCATTTCCCCTGCTTCCCGCCATGTTTTCCCGCCATTTCCCTCGCTTCCCGCCATGTTCTCCCGCCATTTCCCCCGCTTCCCGCCATGTTATCCCGCCATGTCCCTCTATATCTAGGCCGACCGCCATATCCATCCACACATCCACACCTTCTCTCTCACACAATAATGGACACCGTTTACTGGGCTTTCCTGATGCTCGAGCAGACCGAGGCGATGTGCGCCTCCAGCTACCCATGCCCGCCGAGGTACCAGCTGCCCGCTGGCTGGATGCTGAGTGCTGGAGGGGTTCCTGTTCCTCCTGTCCCTCAAGGTTCGGCCCACCAGGCGGCCATCACGAACCACTTCTACCTCGAGCTCACGCTGGAGCAGCGGATGGATCCCCATTGGGATCCCGACAACCTCGACACCTAGAATGCCTTCTTTGCAAACCGGCATGAAAGGGAGCTCGCCAGGTACGAAGGTGACGGCCCGCCCCCAGTGAACCACAACGAGGCTGGTCGCCGCCTGTGGTCGGTGAACCGGACTATCGCCAGTGTGATGCGCTACATCGCCATGTGAGACCATCCTCGCCTGAGGTACCCGCACTTTCACCAGCCGCATAGCCACAAGAATGGTGGGGGTGGTGAAGGCCTAGGGCGTACTGGGGCCGTCATCCGGGAGCCCCCTTCCCCGCGCGTCGTGAATCCGAGGCCGGAGGATCCATCCGAGTGCTACAAGGAAGGGCTGAGGATCCATCCGCGTGCTACGAGCGACGACGATGACGATGACGATTCCGAAGACGACCCAGAAGCTGTGTACTACAGGGCTAGATATGATTATGACTAATTTGTATGTTTAATATTAATAAATGTCTGGCCACAACAAGTTGCAATACTACCAAAGATCGAGATAGTTCATATCCATATACATATAAGAAGATCGTTAAAAATAAAGGTTTAATAATATTGTACATCACCAACATCCACACATGTTAAGGTTTTCTTCTAATCCGTAACCATGTAGCATCTTCCTTACTTAACGGGATGCTTGGGTCATCCTTCACAGCGAAGGGCGGAATTTCATGAAACTTATCATAATCGTCTGACATGTCTGTCTTATCCTCCACCCCCACGATGTTTCTTTTTCCTGAAAGAACTATGTGGCGCTTTGGCTTATCGGATGCTGTATTCTTTTGCTTATCTTTCCTTTTTCTCGGTTTGGTAGACATGTCCTTCACATAAAAAACCTGAGCCACATCATTGGCTAGGACAAATGTTTCATCTCTATACGCAAGGTTGTTGAGATCCACTGTTGTCATTCCGTATTTCTTGTCTACCTCAACCCTGCCTCCTGTCAGCTTGACCCATTTGCACCGAAACAAAGGAACCTTAAAAAAAGGTCCATAGTCAAGTTCCCATATCTCCTCTATGTAACCATAATATGTATCCTTTTGCCTATTCTCGCCTGTTGCATCAAATCGGACACCACTGTTTTGATTGGTGCTCTTTTTATCTTGGGCGATTGTGTAAAATGTATTCCCATTTATCTCGTACCCTTGGAAAGTCAATATAGTCGAAGATGGTGACCTGGCCAACAAGTACAACTGCTCTCCAACATTTATGTCATTCATGAGATGTGTCTACAACCAACCGTCAAAAGTCCTCATATGTTTATCTCTAATTCAGGAGCCAGGCTTCCCCGAGTTGTTGGAGTGTACAATATTCTTGTGTTCCTCGATATACGGAGCCACCAAGGTGGAACTTTGCAGAACTGTGTAGTGTGATTTAGTGAGAGAATGTCCGTCCATACATATCCTTGCTTTCTTTCCTAGCGTGCCTTTTCCACTAATTCTACCCTCATGCCGTGATCCAGGAACACCGATGGGCTTAAGGTCAGGAATAAAGTCAACACAAAACTCAATGACCTACTCTGTTCCATATCCCTTTGAGATGCTTCCTTCTGGCCTAGCACGGTTATGAACATATTTCTTTAACACTCCCATGAACCTCTCAAAGGGGAACCTATTGTGTAGAAATACAGGACCAAGAATGTTAATCTCATCGACTAGGTGAACTAGGAGGTGAGTCATAATATCGAAGAAGGATGGTGGGAACACCAACTCGAAGCTGACAAGACATTGTACCACATCTTTCTGTAACCTTAGTAGACTATCTAGACTGATTACCTTCTGATAAATTGCATTGAGAAACACACATAGCTTCACAATGGGTACTCGAACATTTTCCGGCAGGAGTCCCCTCAATGCAATCGGAAGCAGCTGGGTCATAAGCACGATGAGACTTTAGGTTTTGAAATTTTTTCTCTTCCATATTTATTATTCCCTTTATGTTCAACGAGAAACCAGACGGGACCTTGATACTGTAAAGCACTTCAAAAAAGATTTTCTTCTCTTCTTTGGTAAGAGCGTAGCTAGCAGTACCTTCAAACAGCTCTGGATGCATGCCGTCTCGGTCTTTTATACGTTGTTGGTCCTGCCATGCTTCAGGTGTATCTTTGCTCTTCCCATACACGCCCAAGAAGCCTAGCAGCGTCGCGCAAAGATTCTTCGTCAGGTGCATCATGTTAATTGCAGAGAGGACCTCTAGGACTTTCCAATAGGGTAGCTCCCAAAATATAGATTTCTTTTTCCACATGGGTGCGTGTCCGACATCGTCCTTCGGAACAGATTGTCTACCAGGACCCTTTCCAAAGATTACTTTTAAATCCTTCACCATGTCAAATACATCATCACCAGTACGGCGGATAGGCTTACACGGTGTCGCCTCACCATTGAAATGCTTACCTTTCTTTCTTAGGATGTGCGTGGCGAAAAGCAGCGATTCCCGGTACACATTCTTCTTACATTTATCCAAATATATACTTTCAGTCTCGTTTAAACAGTGTGTGCATGCATTGTATCCCTTGTTTGTCTGTCCTGAAATGTTACTAAGAGCAGGCCAATCATCGATTGTTATGAACAACAACGCTCGTAGGTCAAATTCCTCCTACTTGTTCTTATCCCACACACATACACCTTGTCCATGCCACAACTGTAAGAGTTCTTCAACTAATGGCCTTAGGTACACATCAATGTCGTTGTCGGGTTGCTTCGGGCCTTGGATAAGCACTGACATCATAATGAACTTCCGCTTCATGCACAACCAAGGAGGAAGGTTATAGATACATAGAGTCACAGGCCAGGTGCTATGACTGCAGCTCTGCTCCCCAAAAGGATTCATGCCATCTGTACTTAGACCAAACCATAAGTTCCTCGCATCACCTGCAAAGTCCGGAAACTCTCTCTCGATTCTTCTCCACTACGACCCATCAGCGGGGTGTCTCAACATCTCGTCTTTCTTACGGTCTTCCATGTGCCATCGCAACAACTTGGCATGCTCTTTGTTCCTGAATAAACGTTTCAACCATGGTATTATAGGAGCATACCACATCACCTTGGCAGGAACCCTCTTCATGCGGCGCTCGCCCTCAACATCACCAGGGTCATCTCGTCTTATCTTATACCGCAATGCAGTGCATACTGGGCATGCATCCAACTTCTCGTACTCCTCGCTGCGGTAGAGGATGCAGTCATTAATGCATGCATGTATCTTCTGCACCTCTAATCCTAGAGGGCAGACAACCTTCTTTGCTCCGTAGGTACTGGCGGGCAGTTCGTTATCCTTTGGAAGCAACTTCTTCATTATTTTCAGCAACTTTTCAAATCCTTTGTCAGTCACACTGTTCTGTGCCTTCCATTGCAGCAATTCCAGTGTGCTACCTAGTTTTTTGTGCCCATCTTCACAATTTGGGTACAACAATTTGTTGTGATCCTCTAACATCTTCTTGAACTTCAACCTCTCCCTTTCAGTTACGCATTCTTCCTGGGCATCAGCAATGGCCCGACTAAGATCATCATCGGGCAGATATGATGCCCGTTCTTCATCTTTTTCTTCATCAATGTTTTCCACTGTAGTACCATCGTATTCAGGGTAGTCGTTGTCATTCTCTTCTTCTTTGTTGTCTTCCATCATAACCCCTCTTTCTCCGTGCTTGGTCCAACAATTATAGCCGGTCATGAAACCGGACCAAAACAGGTGGCTGTGAAGGACTCTTGAGGAAGAGTATTCTTTATGATTCCGACAGACACCACATGGACAAGACATAAAACCATTCCGCTTGTTTGCCTTGGCCACAAGAAGAAAAGAATACACGCCTTTAATGAAATCGTTAGAGAGTCGGTCAGCGTACATCCATTGCCGGCTCATCTGCATTATATAATTAATTAAGTACATCAAACATAATCATAATTAATTAGTACTAATCTAAAAAAACAAAATTAAAGCCAGCAACCGGGACTAAAGATATGATGAACCTTTAGTCCCGGTTGGAGGCACCAACCGGGACTAAATGTGGATGTGGAGAAAACATGTCGACACTATGTCCTCAGTGGGCAGCACTAAGCCAGGAAATTAAATGACTCTACTATTTTGGGTGGGTGGCAGTATAATCATAATTAATTAGTACTAATCTAAAAAATAAAATTAAAACCAGCAACCGAGAATAAAGATATGATGAACCTTTAGTCTCGGTTGGAGGCACCAACCGGAACTAAATGTGGATGTGGAGACAACATGTCGATACTATGTCCTTAGTGGGCAGCACTAAGCCAGTAAATTAAATGCCGACACTATTTTGGGTGGGTGGCAGCACTATGCCAGGGTGAGTATGTCGACATTATGTCATCAGTGCCCGACATTCTTGTGAAGAACTGCAAGATGGTGTGCGAGACCAGGAACACCACTACGGCGGAGCTTCTCGAAGATGTCTTAGGACCTCGTCCTCAGACATCTTCGAGGAGTTCGCCGTAGAGGCACTCTCTAATATGTGAAATTAGTTAGCTCCACCAGCATACTGATTTAGCTAGAGAAGATATAAACCGAAAGATGGTGTGCGAGAGCAGGGACACCACTACGGCAGAGCTTCTCGAAGATGTCTTAGGATCCCTTCCTCAGACATCTTCGAGGAACTCTCCATAGAGGCACTCCCTAATATGTGAATTGTGATGTCTTCTTATCAAGCTTTTATGAATTAACCCTATCTTTGTTACAATTTTTTCAGTTTGTTGAACGCAGGTAGACGAAGAAGGATATTTTGCCCAGCTAGCTAGTTAGAATGATGAACTCACGCATGTGTGTGATTCTAAAATGAAATTTCGAGACTATGTGCCAAAACAAGATATATATAGATAGAATCCACATATTGTGATATTTACCTTAGAGTTCCTTACATTAATACAAGATAGATAGAATCTAAACATCGATCTCATGCTATCATTTCAAAAATTACTACCAAACTAAATCCACAAATCTATCTATAAGATAGAGCATGAAATGATCTAATATAGCAATGAGAGTTCAAAGGATGAAGTTGCTCTCCTTTTAGAACCTTTGAATAGATGGGGCACCACAAAATATAGACAAATCTTGAGGAAAAAAAGGACATGAACTCGAGCTTGAAGCAAGAAAAAGAGAGAGAGGAGAGCCACCATCTTGAATGGTGGCTCGGGCAGGGGAAGAAGATATAGCCATACCTTTAGCCCCGGTTCGTGTCTAGAACCGGGGCTAAAGGTCCACCTTTAGCCCCGGGTCGTATAACAAACCGGGACTAAAGGGTCTGGCGCCCGACCTGGTCTGCCTGAAACCCTTTAACCCCGGTTTGTTACACGACCCGGGGATAAAGGTCCCGTTCGAACCGGGGCTAGTGCTTGCCACCCCCCTAGGGCCAGTTCTATCCATTGGATCGGGGCATTAGTCCCGATTTGTAGCAAAACTGGGGTTAATATCCCTGGACCAAAGGTCTGTTTTCTACTAGTATGTGAAGTAATACCAGTTGTTGAGCAATTACCTTGCATTGTGAGCATTCTGCCAAAATCCACGTGTTTCCTGTTATTACTCATTAATATTCCTTAATCAATTATGCATCGTTTAGTGTTTTGGACTAATTTTTTCTACTACATTTTGGTGCTTGTTTTCTATTGTAGGGAGCATACTGCCTCCTGTTGTGCCACACACGGAGGGGTGAGGGTGAATACTTCATGTTGTATTGGCAGCTTGTCTTCACATCGATATCTGTTTTGGTTCATGTGATGAGGGCACAAGGTGTTAGAAGCTTCGCCACTTGGAACTTCCATGACTGCATGTTGTATTGGCAGTTGTTGCTGCTTGATGCCTCTGCATGAGCAATTTATCATGGTGTAAAGAAAACGAGATGGAAATGATATATTACTATGGCCACGAGAGTGCTTATTGCCGGCTAGGGATATTCTTCAGAGAGGAGACTCATCAGTTCATCTATTGTTGATCTGTAAGGTATTTTCATTTTTTGCTGATACTCATTTATCATATGCGTGCCTGATTAGTTAAATTTTCTCCTCCCAATGTCAGTACGCTGAAGACATGCAAAAATATGGGCTTAGTTTCTGAGATGAAAATTTGGTACGGATGGCCATATCGTGTACCCCCTTCGAGATAGTTGCATATTCCCTAAATTTGTCATTTAATATAACATCCGTTTGGACGTCTCGTAAATTGTAGTACTTCATTTTATAATTAAACCGATGTAGATTTTAGATTGGATTACTTTTACATTGCCTGCTCTAGGAAGTATTGCAATAATTTTCTAGGCTAGTGTGCATGCCAAGAGGTAGGCATTTACAAATAAGGATGTTTCTCTTTCTTAGTATTTTTTGTCCAATTTCAGTTTTAGTAATCAGACCTGGTAGGCAATGAGCAATACACATTGCGATTTCTGTGTTATGAAATCTAACTAAGTCTTGACATATTGTTGCAAACATAGTTGTTAGGCATTTAAGTAGATTTTTGGTGTTAGGGTGACCGGACATTGTTTGTGAAATCTTTTGGTTTTTCTGTAAGTCTTTCATGGTGAGCTGATTGAATCTTCACTTCATTCAATTGTTCAATGTCAGCGCCCTCTTGCTCTTCTGGTATGGAACTGGCTGCCCGCCGCCACTTTTGCACCCCCCATACACCTTCTACCACTCTGTTCTTGTCAGCGAGCGAGATTAGCCTGCCGCCGACAGCTTCCCCCAATGCGGCTAGGATCTCCTTGCGCATGTGGTGCCCCAACTGTCCTGTAAATCTTTCCACACAGGCTCGACGTGGTTCATGCATACATGCATAGGTCTCCCACCCTAGCAGGAGGCGTCAACACGGAGATCTCCTGCCCAGGGGGCTTCCACTGTCGCGATCCTGAGGGATATGCCAGACAGGTTTGCTGCACCCCCAAACTCCTCTGTCATCCACATCCTTGCTTGCCCTCCCGACCTAGCACCTGCAGATTTTGTCCCATCACCAAGAAGAAGGACCAACCACTGTCGGGAGCAACGGCATGCATATAATCTATTTGATAAAATGTACAAGAGGCACTTATCAAGTCTTAGTCCGTGTAGGTGGAAGAGCGGGAGGAGAGGGACGAGGTGCAGGAGGCCTTGGCAAAAGGAGCGGTGTACATACAATGCAACAACCGTGACGGCGAGGGATACCATGGGGATGATGTTCTACAGGTGCTCCATGGCTGGTGCGACCTACCGCTACGACATGGTAGGCTTCTATGGTGTGCCTAGAGCTCAACGCTGTCGCCGGTTCCTCCACGTGCAATCCCAAACTCCGGCCTACACCGCGAGCTCTCCCACAATGCCCCTGCCCTTCTTGGTGTACTCTTCTTTTGCCGAACTTCTGCTCGTTGATTCATTCAATTTTAATGATTTTGACTGTGGGAGATGATGATGGAAGTTGGGAACGCGTCCAGGAAGACTACAACTCGGTGGTGACTATTTTAAGTGTAGATGTTGTGCTACTTACAAGATAGAAATTTTGGTATTGCAGTGCAAGTAAACATATTCATATTAAGTCTGGAGATATTTACGAGAACGTTTGTGAGATGACGGTTTTGGCCATTGATGCTGAAACCTCGACGCACGACATTGACTATTCCTCGACTTCGGTTTGGTAAGGATTTTGGTTCTCCTCCTCTGCTCTCCTGATGTGTGTAGTCTGGCAATCAAGTAGTAGTTTATGTCTGTGTACCAGCTCATGTCAGGAAAAATCACACTCCCGCAAATAGAATTTTATTTAGACTTGATATGCCAATTTATAGAAACACAACCTGCAACTACTGTTTTTTAACTACTGTTGTTGTTACATGTAAGTATCATTATATCACATGGACAGGAAAATAATGACTGTATCCTACCGATATCCTTTCAAAGAACGTTCTATCAAAGAGAACTGAGTCCATTATATGACTCATAAGCCACCTACCACTGTTTTGCAAAGCCATAGTGCCTTATAATTATTTAACTAACTGATGGAAAAGCATATGGCTTACCGAATTTGCATCATTATTATAGGAAACATTTAGACACATAGAATGAGCTCCTAGTTGCTAATAATCTTTCAAAACATGCATGAGAAGGTGATAATACATCCTCGTACCATGGCAGTTTGTGGTTTTAGGATGGTAGAACCTGGAGTCCGATGACTTCCATGGGACATACAATACTTGCAAGAGGGCAAAGAGACAAAAACAAGACTTGATGACTAATATAAATTACTCCCTCCGGTCCTAAATACTTGTTATAGATTTAGTTTAAATCTGAACTAAAACTAGGACAAATATTTTGGCCAAGACGAAATAATATAATTGTTAGTTATTATGGTGTTTTGTGTTGAGAATCTCCAACATAAGGCCTCCTTGTAAAAGCTTTTTTTTTAATCTATAAAATTACACCGTAGGGTCTTCCCCTGCGGTAAAGGTGTCAAAAAAACTATATGCATTATGTAGAACAACTTCAGTAACAAAAGCCATGTTTACATGGGACTTTGGCTATTTTATTAGCTGCTACTAATTTAAAGAACCTGGAGCCTGATTGTACATTTATGTTCCATAGTTGAAAAAATATTGGATTTTGTTTATGAGTGCCTACTACGTGTTTGCGGAAAATTCTGCTTATAGAGTTTAGGGCAATAAATGACTTGATAATTTGATTTGGCTACTAGATTTGCCCATGATTTTGGAGAGAATATTGTTGGAGCTATGTCTTGTAGATAATAGTTTAGTGTCAATAGTACATTTCCTCACTTAGTTAATATAAATTATACTGTATTTTGTTTGTGATCCTAGAATATGTTTATTTTCCAGGTTTGAAACTGGATTTTTGGGTTCGGTTTAGTAGCTTCAGTTGTCCTTTTCATGCATGGGTTTTCTTACGTCTTGCATTGAATTTATCTGAGAACATAGGCATACTGTATCAGTTAAAGTATGTAGTTGACGCAAACCAATCCTAAGTCTTCCCTCTAAACAAGGAAAGACAAAGTTGTTTTTTATGCATATATATATCCTAAATTACAAATGATTTGATCAATATATGGTCTAAGTTCCTTGTTGTGTTGCACCAAACCACGTGAGGGATCAGTAGGCTCAGGAAATTTCTACCATATTGAACAAACCATTTTTAAACAACTATATAATAAAAGGAGGGACCAAATGTGAATTCAAAAATGTGTTTACCTAGACAATTTTGATTGACTCAGTTTCATTTCAACTCCTTCCAATGGTTCAATGGTATATCTGCTTTTCTCGGCTTCCTCTACCCTCCACAAAGGCCTTCGTGGTGTGATGTTGGATAGTGATCGTGCCACATGCCTCTAATAATGTTGTCTCGCGGGTATCAGATGGCCTAGCTAAAATCGTGGGCAGAGGAAGCAGTAGAGACGCACCATGTGCGTCAAGAAGACATGCCGACACAATTATTTTTTTCTCCCGTTGCAACGCACGAGCATGTTTCCTAGTTGAATGAAAAGTGAGACAGTGCACTCGTACTAGACAGTACAGATATTAGAGTAAGTAAAACCAAATACCAGAGAAAATTGCCTTACTAGGTGGATATTTGTTTCTCGAATATGACGCCGCAGATGGTGCGTTGCATGTCGATAGAAGAATTAGCACCGCGATCAGCAACTTCATATTTCTATGTCTTCTTTGAAGTTTAGTAAATAAATAGATACGCATCAAGCCTCAGGCTATGAAATGCATGTTAGTGGAAGATCATAATCGTGACCAAACAAATTAGCTTCGAAATTAGATCGAGTAGTAGTTACGAAGCGACATGTTCATGTGCGTCTACACCCATCCAAATTATGCCTCGTGTCATAACCAACCGCATAGCATTTTCCGGTCTTTCCCATCCAATTTTATACCTTTCCGACCTTTGTTGACTGAGCCCGGACTCTGCTAGCTGGAATACTATCTGCCGCCGCCGTCTGGACAGGAATATCATCGCAGACCTCGCCCGCGAATGCTGGTCCGGCCGATCGAGCAGCATCGACCGAACAAAGCGAAATGGTCGATAAGAAATAGCGACAAAACAATGCCTACAGGAGAGACATTGAGATGTGGTCATATACTCCAGTCCATGAGTAAACGACACTATCGTACGTGTACTTAAGTCACACTTAGGAAGTGAACTAACCGGTCACACAAATTACAATCACGTGCACCCATAGTTATAAACCGTTCTGGTTATGGCACGTGACCAACACGTGAGGGTAAGGATAGCTGTTTTAGAAAGGAGGGCCCACTTGCCTGGAAGAAGTAATTAAAATTTAATGTCGCTTCATGGGAATTCGAACTCGCGACCCACCAGCACGATCACAACATACCACAACATCAAACAGCACTTGTAGAAAACATACTTCTACTCCCGGTTCGTAAGAGTCTTTAGTCCGGTTAACAAACCGGGACTAAAGTTCCACCACGTGGTCCCGTATCGTGCGCTGGGCTGGAGGACATTAGTGTCCCTGCCGCGGTAGCATTTTGGACCATTTGGCTGGCGAGATAGGAGATGGGTTTTAGAGTTTTATGTTTTTCTTTTTATTTTGTATTTTGTGTTTAATTATTTTTCATTCTGTGTTTTCATTTCAAACAAGTTTTTGTATACATACACGACGCTACTACATAGTACTTGATAATTTCTCTTACAAGCATACATACACACACATATACATATATATATATATATATATATATATATATATATATATATATATATATATACAATTTGGTATACGAGTCCCAATCGGGTCCAGAGCCCGTCTATTTGGTTACATGTAGATCATTACATGAATGCTTTAGGGTCTATCTAGATTGTATTCTCCGCATGGGTCTATGACCTCGTCAACCAAAAAGCCCGCCAATTTCTCTTGATTTGCTAGTAGGCGGTCCAGTGGTAGTGGTAGGAGCTTTTCCCGCATCACTTCCAACTAAAAAGAAGAAAATCAATATGAATATATCAATTAACATAAGAAATAGAATGGAACTCAACACAAATTATGATAATAAAAATAAATTGTAAATATATTGTTTACATACTTGAAGAAATTTCAATTTCTGCTCTCTACTCGAATTGCGAATGAACTCGTAAACGTAGTATCCACATAAATTAGTCCCCTGTGGCTGCCTCGCGCACTTTACAAAAATAGAATTCAATCAAATAATAATCAAGCATGCATGATAATTATATTGAAATTAGAATTAAAGAGATGCGCGGACCTAGCTTGTACTACTTACCGGGATCGGTTTAAAACTCAGTTGCTCACTCCATTGACCGCGGATCACAGTCTTGAACCCTGTCCAAACACTGTCTGACAAAGAAAATGAATGAATGCGTTAATAATTACTTGATATCTCAGAAATTGAACAAAAGAGACTGATATAGTGCGATAATGATTGAAGTTACTTATTGAGCATATTGATCATGCTACGGTACTCTTCCATATCCTTTTGTAATGAGTCCATGATTTGAACTCTTTCCCAGTCAACGGAAATACTTAGAAGAATCCAGTGAAAGCTGCACAAGGTTTATATATATGTTAGTAACTTATCATTTACACTTAACATCGAGTAAGCAAAAGTTAATGTGTACAAGACAGAAACACTCTCACCCGAAGTGGTAAGAAAATAGTATTTCCTTACAGAAATGTCGCTCCTTGAGAAACCGAAGAAAGTTACGCTCCGTGTCCACGGGATTCATCTTTAGCATAGCTTCATTAACTCAATTTGGGTCAATGAACCCAAATCCATGGATTCTCCCTTTTCTATATTCGAGAATCTTTATTCTGCATCATAGCGTACAAAAGAATACAGTGAGGATAATTACCGGCAATGAATTGAACGAGCTGAGCCAGATACTTAATTACATAAATAAATTAATCACTTATATACAATAGCAACTGAGGATAGATTTTTCGAGGTCCCTTTGATTGAATAACTGAATGGTTTCCGAAAGTTCAGCATGGACCTCGTCTTTAATGAAGTAATGCTCTTCTCTAACTTTCGTTATGATCTATTCTCGCCTTTTTTGCGGATTTCATATACCATTTATGCAATTGTCGCATTTTTGTTGGAAGATCCCCGATCCTCTCATAACTAACCATAGGATTCCCGTGGACATATTGTCGTGCTATAGGAGACGTGGTGAAATCATCACTGCTAAGTATGTCATCAAGAGACATATTACATTGCTCGGCCAATGTAATAGTTGTTTGTATATCCAAAGATTCTCCCCCATATAGTTGATGTTCGGGTAACACCTTGAGCGGGTGGATCGATTGTTTTTCTTATTCTCCGAGATGGGGAACGTCTTTTTTAATGCTTCCTCTATCACTTGATCTCTTCTGTTTAGAATTCACTGTCTTCACAAGACATCGTGTATAGTTATCTGGCACATTTATCTGAGCTTGGGATGGATGCATCAGAAATCTCCTAAAGTGCTCCTTAACTTCCGGCTTTATTGGGACCTTTGGCTCGGGTTGTTTATTTTTTTTAAAGGCACTCACTTCAGCATCTACGACCGTCTTGTTTTCCTCAGGAGTCATGTCGTAAGGCCTCTTGGCAGTAGCCGGCAGTACTCTTGGGAGGGGCGACAACTGTCGATTTTCGTGTTGGTTATCCATCGAGGTGGTAATCTTCCGCTTTTGGCCCTTAGTGGGTGGAGGCGGCTAAGGCACCGTAGATCGAGCTGGACTCGCGTTGCGATCCTTCTCGAGGAGGAGTGGACTTTGAGGTGGTGGACTTATACTAGGAGGAGACGGTGCACTCGGAGGAGACAATGGCCTTGGAGGTGATGGTGGCCTTGAGGGTGATGGATTGCTTCTCAGTGAAGACGGTGGCCTTGGCGTCGAGCCAGGAAACTTGATGTATTCCTTTTTTAAAGAATGAAGCCACTCGTGACTTCTCCCAGTGTCGTCTCCCCTTCACCTCCAGGGATATCAAGCTACAGTGATTGAAATAACGGTTGAACTTCATACACACCGACACGAGCATAGCTGATGGCTCTGAAATATAGCCATCTACGTCCATATTTAAACTGGATCTTGTTCATGATTTTGATGAAATATCTCTCTAAAACCCTGCCACTAATGCTAATATTTAGAGGGGTATGCAATCCTTTCTTTTATATTTTTCTATGCAGATAATGTCGTCTAAAGGAGGGAAACACTACATTAAAGTCAAAGATACGAGATTTCCAACTACCAGAAGAAACCAGGAGCCATAAGATGGAGGCAGACGCTTTAATGATCAACTATATGACCGGAGCAAAAATTCTGGCCGTATAGCTCCGGCCGTATAGTTGGCACCGCCACCGCTAGGTCAAATAGAACAACTTTCATGAAGGGCCCCCTATATAAAGAAGCCTCAGGCGACGAGAAAATAAGCTAGACATCGCCAAAAAGTCTCTACCACAGATCTCCAGCCGCCTCCAGATCTCAAAACCCTTCTCCATCTCCATAGCCATATTCCACCACTTGTAATAGTAGATTTCTTCTTTGATTGGCGACATTGTAAGACTATTGCTATCAATCTTATGATTTTTATTACAATGTTTGTGATTGTTGATCTCATATCTATGTGTGAGTAATTCTCCTTGGGCTAAGGGCTTTGGCCTAGCTATGTAGCAATTGTACATGTTATTTATCATAGATGGGATCATGTATTAGTTTGTATGACATGATGATTATTGTATGCTCTCTTGCCTCAATCAAAGGACTTGACAGGTACCCAAGACCCCAAGGGTTGATCCAGGTATAGGGAGTATGAGTAATGACTGATCTGCAGGTTAGGAACCCTAGTGACAGAAGGGGTAGTACGGCTGTATGTGAGAGATTTACTTGGGTTTAACGGTGACATCACTATGCATATCATTAGTTCTCTTTCTTCTACAGATGAGACTAGTAGGTTATTGCTATAAGCGGTTGCGGAGGCAATAGCAATTATGGATGCACTGCCCACATATAATTTATCTTGCTCTAACAAGTACATGCATACTTTATTTCTATTTTTTAATCCCATTAGATGTTTTGCACAGCTATAGGCGAAACCAAACGCCCTAGGCCCTCTCTCTCTATCATCGACAACAACAAAAAGACGCAAGCTATTGGTCCGGTAAAAACACAAAAGGAATTCTAAAACTCCCGAAGGTCCGTTAAAGTAACTTCACTCAGCATTTGCTTCCCGAGGATTCGATAACCCAGGTCTACTAGGGAAAAAGAAGCTACACTACATCCGTAATTCGGATCGAAGGTATCAACCATTTTTGGCGCCGTTGCTGGGGAAGCAATAGCTACCCTGGTGAGGTTATTAGGAACCTCGCTAGTTTTTATTCTTGTTTTTAATTTTGTTAGTTTTCTTTCAATTTTATTTGATAAACCAAAAAAATAGGTAGCCTTTAAATTCGTGTTTTTACTATTATAATTCTTTGTTTAATAAAATCCAAAAACATAGGAAATATGGCTAAAAATAAGCTTGGGGAATTTGCTACTCCCAATAATGATTATTTCCGTACTCCTATTACTCAGCCAGCAATTGCTGCTGATGACTATGAAATTACGCCCCATTATTTAAGTTTGGTTCAATAAAATCAATTTGGAGGCTCTGCTGTTGAAGATGCAGGTATGCACTTAAATACTTTTACTGAAATATATGATATGATACGTATAAAAGACGTTGACCCTGATGTGGTCAAATTACGTCTATTTCCTTTCTCTCTAAGAGGGGGAGCAAAAGAATGGTTGCTATCTTTGCCTAGAAATATTATTACATCATGGGTGGAATGTACTTCTTTATTTATGACTTAATTTTTCCCACCTGCAAAGACTGTGCAACTCCGATCTAATATTACTGGTTTTAGACAGGAAGAGGGCGAGCCACTAGCGCTTGCATGGGAGAGGATGAAATAATGCCTAAGAAATTGTCCTAGTCATGGGATGGAAGATTGATTAATCCTCCATTTATTTTATAATGCTCTTAATCCTATATCTAAGTCTATGCTTGATACTGTAGCTAGAGGAACATTCATGGGTAAACATATTACCGAAGCAAAGCAGCTATTAGACAATATGCAAGACAACCATGCCCAATGGCATGTGGAAAGATCAAACATGAAGAAGGTAAATGCTATTTCACCACAAGAAAACAAAGAACTCAATGCCAAGTTGGATGAGCTCATACTAGCCGTAAAAGGTAAGGAAACCCAAGTAAGAGCCACCCTTAAAACAAATATTAAAGAAATAGACTTCATAGCTCGTAATGATTATAACCCTGCTTAGAAGAATAGTTACAATCTTAACTTTCAGAAACATTATTCTAGTCCTGCAGGTAATTCTAATAATAATATAGGAACTAGTAATGGTAGTCTCCAAGAAACACTTAAGTCTTTTATAGACTCGCAAAATGAACAAAACAATATTCTTGTTAAAATAACGGAGAACCATGATGCCATGCTTGATAAATTATCTAACCAAGCTGTTAGTTTGACAAATGATTTGTAGACCCTTCATGAAAGAACAAGGATCGTTGAGGTACAACTAGGTAAGATAACTGAGAGTCAAACTCTCATTCTAGCTAAATTTGTAGGTAAAGCTGAGCCCAATCCTGTTGAAGAACTCAAAATAATGAGGATCCAAAGGGAGGAGCCTGAAGAACTTGATTATAGTAATGCCCCTTCACCAAGCTATACCATCGAAGACCGCGTAAAGAGGATCAACGTCAAAATTCCGGTAAGTGAAGGTAACGATGAAGCCATGTATCAACACTTTGTTGATCAAGTAGCAATTAAGGTACGCGAGCTTGAAGAGGAATACAAGAAAATCGCTGAAAAGTTACCTATTAAACTAGATGACATATTTGAACCTACTATTAAGATAAAGATTGGAACCTTTGAAATTACTGAGTTAAAATTGCATCTAGCAGATTTTACCTACAAACAAGTTGTAGGAATTAAGGAGAACACTTTAGTTTACATCAAAGGTTGTCCTGCTCTAATTGACTTTGTTATTGTTGACATGCCTGAAGATACTGTTGCTCCTACAATACTAGGTCGTCCTTTCTTGAGAACTATAAAGGCTTTAATTAACCTTTATGAAGGGAATGTGAAGTTGCAATTGCCTTCGCGGGATCCTTTTGTTATCCATTTCCCTAGGAAAAAGAAAGGCAAACATGATGAGAAGGAGGCAATCACTTTGAAGGCCAATTAATTTGGAGTGGGTGTTCCACTCATCTGGCCCAAGTGAGTATCATTAAGGTCAAGCTATTGACCATAAAAGAATGCTCCATGGGAGGCAACCCATGTTAAATGAAGGTTTGAGTTAAGTTTCTAGTTTTAGTTTAAGTTCATGTTTAATAAAGAGTGCTAGAAAAGTCCATTTGAGGAGAAGAAGTTTGGTAGTACTTGAAATTCTGCTTTATTCATGTTATTGTCGGTCGACAATATTTACTATCAATTTTCTGTCATAAACAAGGTATATTAATAAGTTAAAGGAAAAGAAATAGTTTTCGAAGAAACAGAATTTTTTTGATGCACACAGAGAGTTTAACGACCAATTATACGGCGGGAATAAAAATTCCGGCTGTATAGCTCCGGTCGTATAGATAACTTTGCCATCGACAATTTTGTTTTCATATGTACTAGGAGTTTAACGACCAACTATACGGCAGGAATAAAAATTCTGGCCATATAGCTCAGTGCCTCCGTACAATTTCTTTTGTAATGTACTGAGAGTTTAACGATCAACTATACGGCGGGAATAAAAATTCCGGCCGTAAAGTCCGGCCGTATAGATATCGATGCCTTTGTATGTTTTCTTTTGCAGGGACAGACGGTTTAGCGACCAACTATACAGTGGGAACATTTTGTTCCAGCCATATAGTTGCGTCCGTATAGCTGCGCCGCCAGGACGAAACCCTAATATTTTGATAGAACACCAACTATACGGTGGGAACACATGTTCCGTCCGTATAGTTGCGTCCGTATAGTTGTGTCCAACCACAAAATCACACAGGAAGGTACCTCAAACTCCAAAACTTCAATCCTTTTTCTCTCGTCTACCTCCAAACTCTCTCAAAACCTCAAGAGATCTTCATCTCCACTAAATTTCGTTCGATTTCCTCACACACAAGTGATCTACTGTATGTTTCTCCTCCGATCCCCCAATTACTTTTTGCAAATTCATCTTCAATCTATTATCATTATCAATCTAGGGTGAGACCTACTATGAACCAATTGCCATGATTTTCTTGCCTAGATTATTATCTTGAGGAGATTCTTAGTGTGCTATGATGAGGAATATATTGTATTTTCTGTTGTTGGATCAAAAAGTTTTATTTTTGTCTTTCTTCAATGTTTTAGATGATGAACACAAGGAGCCAAACTCATGCTCATGCCACCGCTAGCGCTTATCGGGTTGCTGATACATTGCAAATGTATCTATAATTTTTGATGTTCCATGCTTAGTTTTATCTACTTTCTTGTGTTTTGTCCACACTTTGGAGTACTTTTCATATGATTTCTTGGACTAACCTATTAACAAGAGCCACAGTGCCAGCTACCTGTTTTCTGCTATTTTTGGTTCTAGGAAAGTCAGAAAATGAATATTCTCGGAATTGAATGGGACAAAAGCCAAAGTCAGTATTTCACCGAGGGACACCTGGATCCAGAATACGAGACGGAGAGGGGATGGGGCCCGGCCACACCACCTGGCCGCGTGGCCAGGCCTGGCCCATGCTAGGGGGTGGTCTGGCCGCCCCATGCACCCCCTCGGCCTCTCATTCCGCCTATATATTGCCTCTGATACGGAAACCCTAAGTACCCGATCAAAAATCCACGAAAGAGTCTGTAGCCGCCGTCATATCCATTCCTAGATCGGGAGAGATCTAAACCTCTTCCCGGCACCCTGCCGGAGAGGGGAATTCACCCTGGAGGCCTTCTTCATCATCATGCAAGCCTCCGGTGTGATGCATGAGTAGTTCATCTCTAAACTATGGGTCCATGTAGTAGCTAGATGGCTGGTTCTCCTCCTTTGTGCTATCATGTTTAGATCTTGTGAGCTCCGTTCATGATCAAGATCATCTATTTGTAATTCTGCATGTTGTGTTTGCGGGGATCCGATGGATATTGAAATGCTATTTCAGATTGATTATTGATTCTATCATGTCTTTGTTATTTGTGATCTTGCATGCTTTCCGTTGTTAGTAGCTATCTTGGCCAAGTAGATGCTAGCAACTCCAAGAGTTAGTATTTATGCTCGATAGTGGGTTCATGCCTCGTAACTGGGAAGTGACAGAAATCTCTAAGGTACTAGATGTGCTGTTGCTACTAGGGAGAAAACAACAATCCTTTGTTCATAGAACAATCGTATTGTTTAATTTACACGCAATTCGTAATGCAATTATCCATTGCTTGCAACTTAATACTAGAGGGGGGTCGGATGATAACCTGAAGGTGGATTATTAGTCATAGATGCAGTTGGATGGTGGTCTATGTATAATGTTGTAATGCCCAATCGAATCTCAAAGGAGTCAAGATGAGTAGTATATGCTTGTATGCTTTCTCGATATTTGTCAATTGCCCCGCTGTAATTTGTTCACCCAACATGTTATCTATCTTAAGGAGAGCCACCTCTACTGAACTATGGACCCCGGTCCTTTCTTTTACAATCAATCTACAATCAACTGTTTACTGCTTTGTGTTTACTTTCTGCAAACTATTACTTTCTTCCACTCGATACGTTTAATCCTTTGTTTTTAGCAAAACCAGTGAGATTGACAACCTCATCGCAAGTTGGGGACAAAGTTCTGTGGTTGTGTTGTGCAGGTCTCCACGTTGCTGCTGGCACCGGTAGTGCGCCCTGCCAAAGTTCAACTAGCTACACCTTTGGGGTGTTTTCTTGCTCCTACTGGATTGATAACCTTGGTTTCATAACTGAGGGAAAACTTACTTCTATGCTCATCATACCTTCCTCTTGGGGTCCCCCAACGAGCTCGTTAATACACGAGTCAGTAGCTGCCGCTCAGGAACGCATGGGGATACGGTTCAGGGATGAGGCCCATCGTGATCGCTTCAACAGGATCAAGAACCGCGAAGTGAAGGCCACCAAGTGGGCTTGCCCTATTATATTGAACCAACTCGGTATTTCTGATGACTTCAATTTACTTTGCAATAGAGCTGGCCTGCAAAACTTTGTGTACAATGATGTACCTACTTATTGCCGCTTAACCACTGAATTCCTAAGTTCGTTGCAAAGCACCGTTAAACAATGGCAAGGAGATGACACTATTTCTTTCTATCTAATGAACAACAACTACACCATAACATTAGATGAATGGTGCGCATGCTTTAATTTGCCAAACAATGATGTTCATGATTTACGTGCATCCTTTACTGGCTTAAGTCCTTCCCCTGAATAATACTATAATGGAATGAGTTTCACTACTAGAGTGAACAAGGGAAGAATATTCAACATCCTGCAATTCGCTATTTGTTCCGTGTTATTACTAACACCTTGCAAGCACGTAATGAGTTCACGAGACTCAACGAGGAGGACATCCTAGTCCTCGCAAAGGCTGCTTACATGAACTGCAACCTGTCACTCAACTTGGGCGCCATCCATGTGCGCTACCTGGAGCACCAAGCCTCCCAAAGCGAAGGGCCAATCATAGGAGGAGACGTCATCACCGGCTTGCCAATGCCCTAGACATCAATCTAGGTGAGTTGCAACCCGTGCTAGGTCAGACACGTTTTGGTTTCTCCACCTTGAGAGCCTATGGAATGCTCACTAGGAGAGGTGGTGTTTATTATCTGCATATTGCTGGAGCTAGGCGTCTATACCCCGATCCTATGCCTAATGGTCTTTTCTCTATCAAGGAAGGACGTTTGCTATATGACTTGCAGGTTGAGCAATACCAACCTAAGGAAGAGATTCCGAAAGAGGATGAGGACCAAGAGGAGAAGCAAGAAGTTCCTTATCAAGAGGAGCAGCCACAAACCCGGTTCGCCATATACCAAGATTTCTAACGTCTTTTTCCCGCAACCACAATGATTTGAAGGGCTTGAAAAAGCCTAAGCTTGGGGAAGTTTCCTCATGTATCTTTATTTGGAGTTTATTTGCTTTTATTTATTTCGAGGTTGTGTTTTTATTTGAGTTTATAAGCACTCGTGTTGGTTTCCCCAACACTTTATTTTCTAGTTCTTTCTATTTTCTTTCGAGATTTTCTAGCCGAGCTTTGCCGCCAATTTTCTATTCTTTAAAATGCCCTCTCTTAAAAAATCACAAAAAGATTTCTCCATTTTTCCTTATTTTCCCTCTTTCTTTTTGCCTCGAGGTCTTCATATGTTTGCAGGAGAGTGACCGACTTCGAGTTTCCAAGGAACAAATAAAAAAGGAAGAGAGAAGTGGAACCAAACATGAGAGGTATGCCTTATGACTCCGCACTTTTGAAGTTTGAGAAACCCATGCTAGTTAGTAGTAAATGTTAAGATATTATATTGGTGGAGTGAGAACTTGTATCGTAGTAAGGTTTTTTGTTTGCATGGGTATTTAATTAGGTACATTTTGTTCCAGCTCTCATTATTAAACAGGTCTTTCCTAAAAATTGCTAAACAATTGTAATAAGAAAAAGTCTCACAATGAACGCTTGGGTGTTGTAGTGCTTAGTCTTGAAGGCTTATTTCTAGAGACACTCAACACTACTGAAAATGTTGATTGACTTGATAGCTCTCTTTAAAAGGATTTGTTCGATTGAATTAATGTTTAGCGGTTTTTGTGAGCATGCCAAAGTTTGACTTGTTAATCATAAGAATGATATAGCTTTATGCGTGTAAAACTTCATGGGATGCCAACAACTCCGTTGGCCTATGAACAATCTTCATGGAGTAAACTCCTAGATTTTGGCTATGAGTTGATTAAACACTTGTAGCAGCAATGCTATAGTGGGTAAGATTCTTGGCACTCCTGGGTAGCTATAATCATGATGGACTCACTCCTCTGACTATCATGAGTAATCATTATGCAAAAGGAACAAAAACCTTAGTGATGCCACGAGTGTCCATCACATCCTGATAAACTAATAAAAATCTTTGGCATGCTCTCAATTACTTAAAAACTGGAATTCCTGAAGGACAATGAATAGAAAAGTAGTGCTTGAAAAGTCTTGATTTATTGATGTGGGAGAATTGAGATACTCTAGTGTATATGCTTTCATGACAACTCTCACACTCTTAATTTACATGATTATACTTTATTATTCAAAGGCAAGCCTATGAGTTGATTACTTGACATGGAATACAGTTTACTCATTTGAATCATCCATGTTTACAATAATTTTGCTGCACTATAAGGATGCATGAAACCCGTATGATGTGCTTGCCATTAATCCATCTATGCTGAAGATTTTTCATATTGATGAAGTGGAGGAAACATGAGACTACCAATCATGAGTAAGATCACCATCTCGTTATTTCAGTTTAAATGCCGAGTTCCTTTTTGATTTTGGTTTTCTTGCTCGGGGATGACCAAGTTTAAGCTTGGGGAGGTTGATGGCTCTGAAATATAGCCATCTACGTCCACATTTAAACTGGATATTGTTCATAATTTTGATGAAATATCTCTCTAAAATCCTGCCACTAATGCTAATATTCAGAGGGGTATGCAATCCTTTCTTTTATATATTTTCTGTGCAGATAATGTCGTCTAAAGGAGGGAATCACTACATTAAAGTCAAAGATACGAGATTTCCAACTACTAGAAGAAACCAGGAGCCGTAAGATGGAGGCAGACGCTTTAACGACAAACTATACGACCGAAACAAAAATTCCGGCCGTATAGTTGGCACCACCACCATTAGGTCAAACAGAACAACTTTCGTGAAGGGACCCTTATATAAAGAAGCCTCGGGCGACGAGAAAACAAGCCAGACCTCGCCAAAAAGTCTCTACCATAGATCTCCAGCCGCCTCCAGATCTCAAAACCCTTCTCCATCTCCATAGCCATATTCCACCACTTGTAATAGTAGATCTCTTCTTCGATTGGTGACATTGTAAGACTATTGCTATCAATCTTATGATTTTCATTACAATGTTTGTGATTGTTGATCTCATCTCTATGTGTGAGTAATTTTCCTTGGGCTAAGGGATTTGGTCTAGCTATGTAGCAATTGCGCATGTTATTTATCATAGATGGGATCATGTATTAGTTTATATGACATGATGATTATTGTATCTTCTCTTGCCTCAATCCAAGGACTTGTCAGGTACCCAAGACCCCGATGGTTGATCCAGTTATAGGGAGTATGAGTAATGACTGATCTGCAGGTTGGGAACCCAAGTGATAGAAGGGTAGTACGACTGTATGTGAGGGATTTACTTGGGTCCGATGACATCACTATGCATACCATTAGTCCTCTTTCTTCTACGGATGAGACTAATAGGTTATTGCTATAAGCGGTTGCGGAGACAATAGCAATTATGGATGCACTGCTCACATATAATTTATCTTGCTCTAACAAGTACATGTATACTTTATTTCTATGTTTTATTCCCATCGGATGTTTTTCATAGCTACAGGTGAAACCAAACACCCTAGGCTCTCTCTCTCTCCATCATCGACAACAACAAAAAGACGCAAGCTATTGGTCTGGTAAAAACACAAAAGGAATTCTAAAACTCCCAAAGGTCCGTTAAAGCAATTTCACTACGCATTCGCTTCCCAAGGATTCGATAACCTAGGTCTACTAGGGAAAAAGAAGCTACATTACATCCGTAATCTGGATCGAAGGTATCAATAGCCAGCTAGAATCGGATTGCAATGGTAGGTCGCTCCCGGTGCAGAAGGTAAAGTAAAATCGACCGCCACTTCCTGGATATGTTCTTCAGTTTAACATGCAGCTCACAACTAGTCTTCTCCTTGATTGCATCCACGGGGTAGACATCCATCATTGCATCATTAGCCTAGACCTCCATGGAAACCATGCTGCTTTTCCGCTGAGATAGGCTGGTCGTACTATCGAGTGCAGGATCTTGTTGTCGATCTAGTCCTCTAAGTTCATTAATATGCTCTTGCTGCTACTGCAACATGCAGGGGCAGAGATAAGGGGGCTAGCAGGGGCTAGACTCTCCCTAATAATCGGCCCCCCTCAATGTATTCAGCCCATATATACTACAAATGGCCGTGCGTAATGATCCTTAATTAATTAGTATTAAAAGCCTAAAAATTAATACTAATCCAAGCATATGCACACGCATCAGCCTAACTAGCCTAGAAAATAGCCCATATGATACTTTGATCTCTAGGTCATACTGGCGTTTTCTTCTCCCCGATCATCCGAGTGTCGGTGGCTCATATCAATCGAGATCAGATCGATGTGCTAGGGCGTCAGCCACCATTCGCTAGCTCATCGCTACCACTCTTTAGCCACCGCCGGCCAGCCGGACTGGCATTGAGAGACCGTCCACGTCCAGACCAGGACATGGACACAGTCCCGTGCTAGCCATCGTCGATGTCTCATCATCGACTTAGTTCAAGGTATCCTGAATTGTTGATATTGATATACGTATGCTATCCATGTCCAGTACTGATGCACTCGACTTTCAACGTAGAGCTTGTTGGGAACCCCAAGAGGAAGGTATGATGAGCACAGCAGTAAGTTTTCCTTGAGTTATGAAACCAAGGTTTAATCGAACCAGTAGGAGCAAGGAAACACTCCAAAGGTGTTACTAGCTGAGCTTTGGCAGGGCGCACTACCGGTGCTAGTAGCAACATGGAGACCTGCACAACACAACCACAGAACTTTGTCCCCAACTTGCGATGAGGTTGTCAATCTCACCGTGTTTTGCGGAAAACAAAGGATTAAACGTATCGAATGGAAGGAAGTAATAGTTTGCAGAAAGTAAACACAAAGCAGAAACAATTTATAGATTGTATATAAAAGACAAGGACCGGGATCCATAGTTCACTAGAGGTGACTCTCCTTAGATAGATAACATGTTGGGTAAACAAATTACAGCGGGGCAATTGACAAACACCGAGAAAGCAATACATGCATATACTAATCAGCTTGACTCCTTTGAGAATTGATTAGGCAATACAACATAATACATAGACCTCCATCAAACTGCATCTATGACTAATAATCCACCTTCAGGTTATCATCCGAACCCCCTCTAGTATTAAGTTGCAAGCAATAGATTATTGCTTTTACGAACTGCGTGTAAGGTAAACAATACGATTGTTCTATGAACAAAGGATTGTTGTTTTCTCCCTAGTAGCAACATCACATCTAGTACCTTAGAGATTTACACTTCCCAGATTACGGAGGCATGAACCCACTATTGAGCATAAATACTAACTCTTGGAGTTGCTAGCATCTACTTGGCCAAGATAGCTACTAACAACGGAAAGCATGCAAGATCTCAAATAACAAAGACATGATAGAATCAATAATCAATCTGAAATAGCATCTCAAAATCCATCGGATCCCCGCAAACACAACATGTATGGATTACAAATAGATGATCTTGATCATGAACGGAGCTCACAAGATCTAAACATGAAAGCACAAAGGAGGAGCAACCAGCCATCTAGCTACTACATGGATCCGTGGTCCAAGGATGAACTACTCACGCATCACACCGGAGGCTTGCATGGTGATGAAGAAGGCCTCCAGGGTCAATTCCCCTCTCCGGCAAGGTACCAGGAAGAGCTTCAGATCCCTCCTGATCTAGGGATGGAGATGATGGCGGCTACAGACTCTTTCGTGGATTTTTGATCGGGTACCTAGGGTTTTCGTCCCGAGGGCAACTTATAGGCAGAAGGAGAGGCCGAGGGGTCTTTGGGTCGGCGGACCACCTGGCCTTGGTGTGGCCAGCCCTGTCCCCTCTCCGTCTCGTGATAGCACTTGATCCTTCCAGGAAAAATAGGCACTTTGGCTTTTGTCCCGTCCAATTCCGAGAATATTCATTTTCTGACTTTCCTAGAACCAAAAACAGCAGAAAACATGCAGCTGGCACTGTGGCTCTTGTTAATAGGTTAGTCTAAGAAATCATATGAAAAGTACTCCAAAGTTGGAACAAAACACAAGAAAGTCGATAAAACCAAGCATGGAACATCAAAAATTATAGATACATTTGCAATGTATCAACATCCCCAAGCTTAACTCCTGCTCGTCCTCGAGTAGGTAAGTGATAAAAAGAAATAATTTTTGAGGTGGCATGCACCATCAAAGACTTGATCAAAGTATTTGCAAAACATTCAAGGCTGGGATCATAGTACTTCAATCATAACATGAAAGACAAAGTTCTAGCAATAAGCAAAGAAACTATGATGCAACATGAAAAGGCACAAACAAAAGAATCATGAATAACATGCTTTGCAAGACATTTGTTTGTTTCACATAAAGAAAACATAGCATAATAGTATCCAGCTTGTCCCTCAATAGAGTAGCAAATATAAATGCATAGGACAACTTCAAAGTTCATAAGAGTGACTAGATACAATAGTTTCAAACAAGCAATAACAAGTTATGCATCAATCAACTAGTCTTGGGACAATGCACATAGAACTAATAATGGCCACTATGCTCTCAAAGTAGGTGCATAAAGATAGAAGGGGAGACTCAATATAATGGTGGAAGGAAGGCCTTTTGTAAAAGGAAGTAGGGATTCAAGTCTCATAAAGAGCTTCCAAAAATTATGGTACTTATAGCTTTCAGCTCTCATTGCCCCTATCATAAGCCTCTTGAAGGTGATTAAGGTTAAAGTGACACAACTAAGAGGATATGCTTGACAAGTTATAAACCGAAATCTCATGCCCCTTACTTACGAAGACCGATCCTCATGCTACTCAACTTCAGTCACGAGTAAGCTCTTGTCATTGTAAGTATATGTGTATCATTAAGAACTCCAACGGGGTACCCCTTGCACATGATACGGGAGCTTTCCCATAATCAAAATAACAAGGCAAGCAGACAATGAGCATCTCAGCGATCTTTTTATTTGCTATTTGCATAGGTTTTTATTGAGGATGCTTCATAGAGTGCTCATTATGGTGATGCTACTAGTTTCCACCATGATTAGGCATGGCTTAGGCTAGCGGCCCATGCGTTTCTCTAACACACATACAAACTCTATGATCTTACAAGTTCCACTTTTATTTCACACCGCTGGGATCCGTAAGCAAAAGAACATGATATCAACGGGGTACAAAGTACAAGTGCAATGTTGAAAGCGTTCCCCATGAAACATGGTTCTGCTAACTTCAACTTATAAAGCGCAAGCATATATGCAACAAAGAAGGACCGAATGGTTCAAGTTTATTAGAGGCAATAAAGTAAAGTGTGCCATCAAGTTCGTGAGAGCTTTAATCACTAGTTTTCTCATAACAAGTAAAAGGTAGACAGAAGCATGAATATACCTCGTCGAACTTTGTTATTAAGGTGTCTCCACCATGGTCTCCACCGTCGTCTCCACTATCGTCTCCACCATCATCTCCTCCAGACAAATTAAGATACTGGGAGCCATCATCTCCACCGTCGTCTGCTCCATTGTAATAACAACCTCTAGTATGCTCATCTATCATGTCGAGCACCACCTGTTCATTGTCTCTACCGTCCATAGCTTAACTAATACAGAAGAAAGATAAAACAATTTTGCATTAAGTAAAAGAATATTACAATTGCGATGACTTGGATATAGAAAAAATATTCAGTACTAATAATGAAACAATATAATGCATCTTGGATAATCCAGATAATGCAACAATAATATAAGATAAAAGTACAATAATATAATATAAAGTACAATAATACATCTCGCTCATATCAAACTAGACATTGACTACCGGGTCCTGAGCCACGAGAGGTGAACACCCAAAGAGAAGGAACCATCACCGGAGAATAGCTCGGGTGAGTTCCCTGAAGAAGCTACCAGGTATTAGAGAACCAGACTTCTAAAATAGCCATATATCGGCGAACGTGCTTGTCCTCCTCCCTGACATGCCTCTATACCATCTACTCGTGGCTCGGCTCCCTCTGCACCGCTAGAGGACCACGCGACCGCCACCAAAGAAGCTCCGGATCGATGATGATACCCGGATTCCTCACCAAGCTACGCGTCCCGGCAGGTAGCACCTCCCGGTGCAAGCCTAGCAAAGTCTAGGCTTGGACATCCTCGACGGAGCCCAATACTCTATCATTGTCGCCGAGTTGACGATGAGGATGCGGGATGGTCATAACTAAATCATAACATAAACAATCATATAACATAAACACTAAATTAAACCCCTAAACTAAATTATAACCTAAACCTCGGCCCTAAACTAAATCATAAAACCTTAGCACGCTACAAAACGATGGGCAAATCACTCTACTCGAAACCATGTAATCAATTTAAGAAGATAATGGTATACTAATGTTCCCACTTTAATTTGTCAATTTATCTATTCGTATAAAGGATCATCGATGAAAAACACACATATCTTCGAAATCCGTTGATGACAGAAACTAAATCCCTAAACACTAACTAAACTAAACCTAAACTAAATCTGGCGAGGTCACTAAGTTAACTAAATCCCTAAACCTAACTAAATTAAACCTAAATCCCTAAACACTAACTAAAACCTAAACTAAACTAAATCCCTAAACCTAACTAAACTAAACCTAAATTAAACCTAAATCCCTAAACACTAACTAAAACCTAAACTAAACTAAATCCCTAAACCTAACTAAATTAAACCTAAATCCCTAAACACTAACTAAAACCTAAACTAAACTAAATCCCTAAACCTAACTAAACTAAACCTAAATTAAACCTAAATCCCTAAACACTAACTAAAACCTAAACTAAACTAGATCCCTAAACCTAACTAAACTAAACCTAAATTAAACCTAAATCCCTAAACACTAACTTAAACCTAAAATAAACTAAATCCCTAAACCTAACTAAATTAAACCTAAATGATTAACAGCTCAGAGCTCACTGCAGGCGTGGCCAGCAGCGTCGAGGCGGCAGGTGGCGCAGTGCTACTCCTCCCACGGGTGGCTCGATGTGGCAGGCAGGCGTGGACGGTCTCAGGCGGGTGGTGGATTATGTCTGGGCGGGAAGCAGACGGGCATGACGAACTCCCTCCTCCACGGGTGCGGGCGGTGCGATTCCTCCTGGCGGCGGCGACATTCTCGAGAAGAAGATTGCGTACTCCGGGTGGTGGCTCGAACCGGGGTGGAGGGGGCGGGTATTTATACCTACCTTCTTTTAACCCCGATTTGAGATACAGGTTTTTTCAAACCGTTTTAGTCCCGGTTTGTATCTCAAACCGGGGCTAAAGGTTTTTATTCCGCCAAAATGAAAATAATGTATAATTTTCAGAAAATTATGTATTATATATCAAAAAAAATTAGAAACAGAAGATCTATAATTTAAATCTATTATCATACTCTATTATACAACTTAAATGAAATAACTTATTTAAAAAATATTTTATTAAGTATAAATCTTGGAAAAACATATTTTATTTTTTAAAAAAAATAGAAAAATACATATAATATACCAAAATATTCACAAAAAATTAATCTACCCATTAGAAATATAATATTTTATACTAAAACTAGTAACTAGGACTAAAGATATTTCGGGGGCATTTTGTCCTAGTTGGAGCCACTAAATGGGACTAAAGATATTTCTCGCCATTCTCGAAGCTGTCAAGCCATGCTATCCCGCCATTTCCCCCCGCTTCCCGCAATATTTTACCGTCTTTTCCCTCTATATCTAGGCCGACCGCGATGGTCATCCACACCTTTCTCTCTCACAACAATGGACACCACTTACTGGGCCTTTCTGACCCTCGAGGAGACACCATACGGCCATCACGAACCACTTCTACCTCGATCTCACTCCGGAGTAGTGGATGGATCCCCATTGGGATCCCGACAACTATGGCACCTGGAATGCCTTCTTTGCTAACCGGCAGGAAAGGGAGCTTTCTAGGTATGAGGGTGACAGCCCGCCCCTAGTGAACCACAATGAAGCCGACAACAGCCTGTGGTGAGCGAACCACACTATCGCCAGCATGATGCGCTACATCGCCATAGGAGATCAACCTCGCCTGCGATACCCACACTTACACCAGCCGCAAAGCCACAAGAATGGTGGCGGTGGTGAAGGCTGATACGTCCAAAACGTATCTACTTTCCCGAACACTTTTGCTATTGTTTCTCCTCTATACTTGTGTGATTTGGATGCAACTAATGCAAACTGACGCTGTTTTCAGCAGAATTGCCTTGGTGTCTACTTTTTGTGCAGAAAATCAACTATCAGGAAAAATCCCGGAAAATATGCCAAAAATCCTATTTCAGCCGAAGACTCCAGGAGCCAGAATACGAGACGGAGAAGAGCCCTAGGGTGGCCACACCACCTGGTGGCGCGGGCTAGGCCAGGCCGCGCCAGGGGGTGGTGTGGGCCCCCCAGGCACCCCCTCGGCCTCTCTCTTCGCCTATAAGGAGCCTTCTGACCTAAAAACTTCGGGGGGTTCGACGTTTTTCCAGAAGGAGTTCTGCTCCGCCGCCACCATCAGATTCCACGAAACAGCACTAGAAACTCCGTTCTGGCACCCTGCCGGGACAAGGAATTGGAGGAGGTCATCGCCATCATCATCACCATCGCTTCTCCATCGACCATCCATGTTTTCCCCATCTATGAGTGAGTAATCCCCGCTGTAGGCTATGGGGATGGCAGGGATTGGATGAGATCGTTCATGTAATGGCATCAGATTGTTAGGGCATGGTGCCTAGTATCTTTTATTAGTGCTTTATGAATTTGTTGCGACTTGTTGTGCTTAATGCTTGTCACTAGGGTCCGAGTGCCATGATTTCAGATCTGAACTTATTATTGATTCATTATGATAGTATTGTTCTTGGTCTTATCTACAAGTTGTATACACACGTTGTTGTCCGGGACCTATGGCCCCAGTAGCGATGTAAATCGGGATAACCGGAAGGGAAAGGCTTTGATGTGAGGATCACATGTGTTCACAGAGTGTTAATGCTTTGCTCCGGTGCTCTATTAAAAGGAGCACCTTAATTGTCAGTAGTTCCCTAGAGGCCCCGCTGCAAACAGGCTGGCAGGACAAAAGATGTTGTGCAAGTTCTCATTACGAGCACGTATGACTATATATGGAACACATGCCTAGGATTGTCTAGTACTTGGATGCTTTATCTTATTTATCTGCAATTGCCCTACGTTCTGATTGCTATATGAATTGTCTTGTCCATGCAACGCCCGTTCATCCATCCCTATGCCTACCTTTTCGAATCCCATTCTTGCTTTTGTTACTACTGTCTTTGCTTTACTACTGTTACTTTGCTATTCCTACTACAAAACTGTTGCTACTGATAAACTGCTGTGAGCAAGATTGTTTCCAGGTGCAGCTGAATTGACAACGCGGTTGTTAAGGCTGATAAATATTCTTTGGCTCCCCTTGTGTCGAATCAATAAATTGGGTTTCACTTCCCTCGAAAATACTACGATACACCCCATATACTTGTGGGTCATCAAAGGCCGAGGGCATAGCAGCGTCATCATCCGGGAGCCCCCTCCCCCGTGCGTCGTGAATCCGAGGCCGGAGTGGCAGGTGCCCCCTCCCCCACTCCCCCGTGCACAAGTAGGGGAAGGGCTGAGGATCCAGCTGGGTGCTACTAGCGACAACGATGACGATTCCGAAGATGACCCTAAAGCTGTGTACTATAGGGTTAGACATGATTATGACTAATTTTTACTTTTTAATATTAATAAATGTCTTGGGTGTTGTCCACAACAAGTTGCAATACTACCTATTGAGATCGAGACACTTCATATCCATATAAGCAGATCACTAAAAATAAAGGTTTAATACATTATTATACATCACCAACATCGACACATCTAGTGTTGGGTTTTTCTTCTAGTCCATAACCATGGAGCATCTTCCTTACTTAACAGTATGCTTGGGTCAGTGTTCACTATGAATGGCAGAATTTCATGAAACTTATTATAATCTTCTGACATGTCTATCTTGTCCTCCACTCTCACAATGTTTCTTTTCCCTGAAAGAACTATGTGGCGCCTCGGCTCATCGTATGCTGCATTCTTTTGCTTATCTTTCCTTTTTCTCAGTTTGATAGTGTAACGCCCCAGAATCGAGTCTATGCAGATCTTAGCAATTCCCGCCAAAACCCGCATAGAAGTGATTCAAAGACGCCCACTAGAGACTTTCGTGTGGGTGGGGTTTGATTACAAGTAGTTACATCACAGTAGTTTATAACAGAGTCCACAAGAAACTTATATATACAACAACGAGTCAAGAATACAAAGATACAATACAAAGATGCAAATCAGGAAGGAAGCCAAATAGTATCTGAGTACGGACAAGATCCAAATTGGACTAAGAGTCCTGAAGAATAACCAAGCGGTGTCCATAACCCTACCCAGGCCAAGCCGGAAGGGTAACCTTGCTAACATCGTCAATCACATACCTGTCAAAGCCAAAGGAGTGCCGACAAAGGTCAAAGGAAAAAGAGAGCGGTCAGTACTGAGGCCAGTACACGGCGAGGCTAGAATTCGGCGGTCCTCGCCTACATAGGTATGGTGGGCTCAGCGACAACAAAGATTGCACTATCTAACTTATAGAGACACACTACAACTTCGGCTATTAGAGCGAGATAAGAAAGAGCTATACGATAGGTATAGTATAACACCGAACATAACCCATCCGAAGGTTTCCCCCACGAAGACCAGTTGAGAATGTCCACTTGCGGAACACACACTGTGGCAATTTTAGTTAAGTAGGTGTTTAGTTGATAAGGCTAATTACTAATCATATTATTAGAGGCAAAACATTAGAGGCGTTATCTATGATCATGACATCGTACTCCTGAGGCGTCCATAACCGTAGAAACATGGCTTCTCGAAAAGATTTACCCTGTAGGGGTGCACTACTGTACCCAAATGCATGTTCAATCCTTCAGGCAACATAATACGCGTGCCTTCCAAATCTCACAACAAGAACTATCCCACAACTACGCCCGTATCCAGAGGTATCACCTACTGTGTTTTATCCAGCCCAGAGGCACGACCGAGTCTCAAGGTGGCACAACGTTCACGGCTACTATACCGAACGGCCCTGAAAGATAACTTGTAGAGCTCCCCTTGAACCGCCAGCATGTACCGCTTTTATGTATGCAATGCCCGGGCTATCCACCAAATCATATCATAACCGAGTCTGAAGACATAACAACTCACCCATGTCCGAGGACATATTATGTGTATGCACCAAATGGAAAACCAATTTTGTGACCTTCGGGATAAACGAATAGCACCGGTAGTTGAGGGGGGATCCCAGGGGCCCCCATGTTTGGTTAGCACGATCAACTCAGAACTAGTATCGTAGAACGAACGGGTCCTAGGTCGGCTCAAGCAGTTCCCAAAGGTGGTCCTTGCCGGGGCCTTATCATTAGGTGAAACCATAACCATAACCAACATCACCAATTTAATTTATCATGTTATCAACCATAACCAGATAACACGGTTCAAATGTATGAGAGCGGGCAGCAGACCTAAGCATGCGCTACGACTCGCATGGGCCAAAGCTAGCTACTCAAACAAAGGCAATAGGATAACCAAGGCAGTATAGTGGAGCAGGTAAATAAGGGAAACGGTACTAAAACATCGACAATAAGGATAGCAATAGATCAAAGGAAGGAAGTAAAGACTATAAATGCAAAATAGGTACAAGGGGGAGAATGCTCGCCTGTGAGACAAAGTCGGTGACTGAAGGCTTGCCGCATCTTGCAACCACTCATCGTCCTATTCGGTGAAGAAGCAAACACTAGAAGAGGCAGCGATGCAATATTTAATACTATGGCGAAGATCTAGCATGTTTATGATATGATGCATCGCGTGGCAATATGCGACCTAACTTAGCAATATTAAGCGAGGATTACGATCCCGACAAGTAAGTATTATGGTTCAAGTTATTTAACTACCCCGCAAATTAATTGTGGAATTAACAAGGCAAAGTATGGCATCGGTTCACTACACAAATTTAAATGGGGTCAATATAAGACTAGAATAGCCCGCATATAATCTCCATATTTAATTTAGGTAAAATGCCTAAATACCCCAGCAACAATGATATGTATGTGAGATGAATGATCTAATGCATCAAGTATATATTATTTATAAAAATAGGGCTCGGATAGGGGTCACACATCGAGGGTCGAAGATCTTGGGGATCGCCAAGGATTCAGGTTCAGGCTCGCCGGGATCGGTTTTTGGACTCCGGGATCGAGGGAATGCGTGAAGGAGGTCTTCGATATGGGAGGGAGAGCTTCGGGTCATCAGATCCAGGAAGTGGTACTTGATGGTCCATGATAAACTTGCGACATGGGCTCATCTTTGCTTTGTCATGGGCACAACGGCATCGGGGCTTCTGCAAACACACCTACTGGTACATCACCCATCATCCATCGACAGGATCATCTGGACACCAACTCGTGAAATAGAACTAGGGTCTACGGAGAAAACCAAGCAGGGGGGCGGTCTGGCGGCGCCGCAGGGCTTGGTGGAGCTCCTGGTGGCGGGGCGAGATGAGCGGCAGGGTGCGCTGCTGCGGGCTAGAGCAGGCGAAGGCGACGAGGGGCACGTGGCGGGGCTCGAGGCAGAGGCTCCACGCAGGAAGGCGAGGCGGCTCGGGGCAGAGGTGCGGCAGGCCGCTGGTGGGGAGCCCGCGGCGGCGACATTGTTCCAGGGCGAGGGAGAGGCACGGGGACTGGGCTCCGGCTATCGGGAGCCGACGACGGGAAGAGGCCAGAGGCAAGGTCAGGAAGCGTGGCGCGACGCAGGGGAACGCGACGGGCACATGGAGGCGGGGTCGAGCTCGAGGCACCGATGGCACCATGGGGGCTCGGGATCAACGTGGGAGGCGGCGACGGCTTGATGCGGTCCGCATACGAGGAGCGAGGCGGAGCTTGGGGATCCCGTCGAGGTGCCCTAGATCGAGCGCTCGCCCCCATCGGGCTAGGAAAGAACGACAAGAGGAGGGTAGGTGAGCAGGGACGCGTCCATGAGGAAGAAGAACGACCAAGGGCCTAAAAGCAAAGCTGCTAGGGGAGGTTGGTGCCCACCGATTGTGCTATGGGGTCTGGTGCATCGTGGTGTACATGTGTGGTCCGGTGCAGCCTGTGAGTCGTGCGCCTGTGTGGGTTGGGTGGTGGCCGTTTGGGGTAGCTAGGGTGAGTGGTGGCGGCAGGTAGTGTTTAGGGTAGGATTAGGGTTTGCTGGTTGGGCCGATCGGGGTAGTAGGCTGGCTGGTTGGGCCTTTTGGCTCGACCGGCTGCCTCGCCTTAAAAAATACTGTTTTAAAAGACTTTTGCAAATAGTTTTTAGACAAATAAAAGATTCGGAAAAGACCAGGATTTTAGTTTGAAATGAAGGAGGGGGATAATTAGAAAACAAAAATAGGCTTTTAGTGAAAATATTTTAGAGAAAAAAATGCATGATGACATGATGATGCACAAAATAAAAATAACAGGCAAATCTAGTTGGGAAATATTTTCTCGGGCATTACAGATAGAAAACCTGAGCCACATCATTAGGTAGGACGAATGGTTCGTCTCTGTACGCAAGATTGTTGAGATCCACTATTGTCATTCTGTATTTCTTGTCTACCTCAACTTATCTCTTGTTAGCTTGAACCATTTGCACCGAAACAAAGGGACCTTAAAATAAGGTCCATAGTAAAGTTCCCATATCTCCTCTATGTAACCATAATATATAGACATTTGCCCATTCTCGTCTATTGCATCAAATCGGACACCATTGTTTTGGTTGGTGCTCTTTTTATCTTGGGCGGTCGTGTAAAATGTATTCCCATTTATCTCGTACCCTTGGAAAGTCAATATAGTCAAAAATGGTGACCTGGCCAACAAGTACAACTGATCTCGAACATTGATGTCATTCATGAGATGTGTCTGCAACCAACCGCCGAAAGTCTTCTTGCATTCATCTCTAATTCAGGAGTCAGGCTTCCTCGGGTTGTTGGAGCATACAATATTCTTGTATTCCTCGATATACGGAGCCACCAAGATAGAACTTTATAGAACTGCGTAGTATGCTTTAGTGAAAGAATGCCGTCTATACATATCCTTGCTTTCTTTCCAAGTATGCCTTTTCCACTCAGTCTTCCCTTATGCCATGATTCAGGAACATTGATGGGCTTAAGGTCATAAATAAAGTCAACACAAAACTCAATTACCTCCTCTGTTCCATATCCCTTGGAGATGCTTCCTTCTGGCCTAGCACGGTTATGCACATATTTCTTTAAGACTCCCATGAATCTCTCAAAAGGGAACATATTATGTAGAAATACAGGACCGAGAATGTTAATCTCTTCGACTAGGTGAACTAGGAGGTGCGTCATAATATTGAAGAAGGATGGTGGGAACACCAACTTGAAGCTGACAAGACATTGGACCATATTTTTCTATAACCTTGGTAGATTATCTAGATTTATTACGTGATTATCTAGATTTATTAAGAAATACACATAGCTTCACAATGGATACTCGAACATTTTCTAGCAGAAGCCCCCTCAATGCAACCGGAAGCAACTATGTCATAAGCACGTGGCAGTCGTGAGACTTTAGGTTTTGAAATTTTTTCTCTGCCATATTTATTATGCCCTTTATATTCGATGAGAAGCCAGACGAGACCTTGATACTATAAAGGACTTTAAAAAGATCTATTTCTCTTCTTTGGTAAGAGCGTAGCTGGCAGTACCTTAAAACAACTCTGGATGCATGCCGTCTCGGTCTTTCATTCGTTGCTGGTCCTGTCGTGCTTCCGGCGTATCTTTATTATTCTCATACACGCCCAAGAAGCCTAGCAGCATCACGCAAAGATTCTTTGTTAGGTGCATCACGTCAATTGCAGAGCGGACCTTTAGGACTTTCCAATAGGGTAGCTCCTAAAATATAGATTTCTTCTTCCACATGGGTGCGTGTCCGCTAGCGTTATTCGGAACAAATTGTCTACCAAGACCCTTTCCAAAGATTACTTTTAAATCCTTCACCATATCAAATACATTATCACCAGTACAGCGGATAGGCTTACTCCAGTGATCTGCCTTACCTTTCTTTCTTAGGGAGTGCGTGGGCGGAAGAAAATGACGATTCCTTGGGTACACATTCTTCTTACATTTATCTAAATATATATTTTCAGTCTCACCTAAACAGTGCATGCATGCATTGTATCCCTTGTTTGTCTGTCCTGAAATGTTACTAAGAGTAGGCCAATCATTGATTGTTATGAACATCAACGCTCGTAGGTCAAATTCCTCCTGTTTGTGCTCATCCCACACACGTACACCTTGTCCGTGCCACAACTGTAAGAGTTCTTCAACTAATGGCCTTAGGTACACATCAATGTTGTTGTCAGGTTACTTCGAGCCTTGGATGAGCACTGATATCATAATAAACTTCCGCTTCATGCACAACTAAGGAGGAAAGTTATAGATACATAGAGTCACATGCTAGGTGCTATGGCTCTAGCTTTGTTCCCTAAAAGGATTCATGCCATCTGTACTTAGACTAAATCATAAGTTCCTCGCATCACTTGCAAAGTCCAGAAACTCTCTCTCGATTTTTTCCACTGTGACCCATCAGCGGTGTGTCTCAGCATCTCGTCTTTCTTCGGTATTTCATGTGCCATCGCAACAACTTGGCATGCTCTTTGTTCTTGAACAAATGTTTCAACCATGGTATTATAGGAGAATACCACATCACCTTGGCAGGAACCCTCTTCCTGGGGCGCTCGCCCTCAACATCATCACAGTCATCTCGTCTGATCTTATACTGCAATGTAGTGCATACCGGACATGCATCCAAATTCTCATACTACTCACCGCGGTAGAGGATGCAGTCATTAATGCATGCATGTATCTTCTGCACCTCTAATCCTAGAGGGCAGACAACCTTCTTTGCTTTGTATGTACTGACGGACAATTCGTTATCCTTTGGAAGCAGCTTCTTCATTATTTTCAACAACTTTTCAAATCCCTTGTTAGTCATACCGGTTTTTGCCTTCCACTACAGCAATTCCAGTATGCTACTCAGCTTCTTTTGGCCATCTTTGCAATTTGGATACAACAATTTGTTGTGATCCTCTAATATCTTCTCGAACTTCAACATCTCCCTTTCACTCTTGCATTCTCCCTTTGTATCAGCAATGTCCCGACCAAAATCATCATTGGGATCATCTGCCACTACTAGATATCCCCTTTTAATCGAGGGCCAAAATACCGTCGGATATTTAAGTTCACCCTCGGATAAACCAATATTCGACGGTTCACCGCCGAAAATCTCCCGTCGGCTATGCTCGGTCAGTCATTACACTAATAGCCGATGGTACTATCGGCTAATACATTTGCCCATGGTAATAAGCCGACGGTCAACCATCAGACATGTTTTGTTCACCATCTCCCTCGCAGAAACTTGATGAAGCTAATATCCGACAGTTACCGGTCGGTTATATATTATGCAAGAGTTAGTGGCTCCCATCGGCTTTTGTAATAATGGACGGTACATTTGGTCCGTCAAAATTAATATAACCAATAGAACAAATAAATTATGGATTACTATAACGAGGAGATCGCATAGTTGAAAGGTCAGTTAGCAACAACTCTTAAATTTCCGATCGTCTAGAACATTTGAGCCTATATGACAAATTAGACCCATTTGGTTTTTGATTCAGCTCTTGTTATTATACATCCATGTCGCCAAAGATTTGTAAATCCCTGTTGTTGTATTTGCATTTATTTCAGCACATGTTTCCCAAGATATTTTACACATCCCAGAGATACAGGACACGGATAATAGCCAAATAAATTCAGTATTGCAGAGATTTCGCAGGTTGCAATTAAAAACTGCAGAACAAATGTGAACACAATTTCAAGAACTAATGCGTCTAAGTCCATCAGCAGCGACCTTTGTGGACCTGACGAAGGCAAGCCCGAGGCGGACTTTTGTAGCAGGTGAGATAGTTGGCGGCGGAGCCACGCCTTGGCTCCTGGCGGCAGAGGATGAACCTCCGGATCCACCGCCTCTGAGATACGCAGGTGGCCTGCTCATCTCCCTCTTGGCACTGTTGTCACCACATCCTAAAAAACGAATACCCAGACACAGAGGGAGAGAGAAACGGGGAGCAGAAGTATCAACTACATATCTAAAGATCTTAAACCTACTAGCTTCTTCTTTTTTGAGTTTTTTTAACCTTTATGAGGATTTAGGAGAAGGTGACACGTGTTTGGTTTGTATATTTGCATAGCTTCGTGTGTGCATTCATGTTGCCGTGTAGTAATTTCGTTGTCACGTGGCGATGAGGTGGTGTTTGTGTGGCGCTGATGTGTGTGATGTTCTCCATATATCATTCTGTCATGGCTTTGTTTGCTTTTCTTTTCAAGTACGCGCTAGTGTGGTCATAGTTGTTTACATCTTGATCCATATCGCTTTCATGTGTTTAATTTTATAATCCCTCTTGTCTCTATACGTGACTCACCCTACATTTTCATCGTTGCATCTTGTCTTCTTCCATCATTTTATCTTGTCTTTCCATGACTCCTCCTACTTTTCATCATTGCATCCTGTCTTCTTCCATCATTTTATCTTGTTTTGGTATGTGACTACTCCTATTTTTCATCAATGCCTTGCCACGCATGGAATTCTGGTGTGTTCGATTTTTCAATAACCCAACACGTGGACATGCAAATGAGTAGTCACCGTGAGCGTGTTGGCTTGGCATGTTTCCATCTTTTTATCTCCCTCCACATGCCATCTCTCCCATCTTCATTGAAACCTCCGGTGTCTCTTTTGCTTCCTATTTATATTGCCCTCCAAACTAGAGACGCGCTATGATATTGTTTTTCTCTCCAACCACCGTCCTCCGAGTCCATCTGGGTGGAGCTCAAGCTCAGCTCCGGCATGGGCGCGCGGGAGAGCGGCACCGCAGCTGGCTCGGTGGAGCTGGTCGGGGCCGGCACAGGGGATGATGCGCGGAGGAGGCCGGCACGGGCCGACGAGGAGAGGCGCAACCTTGCGGCGGCACGCGGCGGAGCCCGCCGGCGACGAGGCGTGGACGCGGGCGCGGCTACGGGAGCTTGGTTGGACGACGCGCTACGCGGATGCAGAGGGTCCGGGCGGAAGCAACGAGATGCGGCCGCAGGCATGTGGGAGTGGCGCTGGCCCCGTCGGTCGCACAGGAGAGGAGGCCGGACGCACGGTCGGAAGCGGAGGAGGCCGGCCGCGGGGGGATGTGACGGAGCGAACGGCCAGCGGAGGAGAGGAGGCAAGGCGCACACGGAGGAGAGACTCCCTCGCGAGTTGACGGCGTCCTTCTCCATCCCAAGGAGGAACAGATATGGGAGGAGCCAACGCCGCCACCGCGGAGAAGACCAACAAGGCGGAGAGCAACCTTCTGGGGAAGGTCTCTGTTGTTGTGGACTGCGCCGCCGCGGAGAAGACCGACAAGGCGGAGAGCAATGTTCTGGACCAGGAGAACCCCAACGAGTTCCCAACTATTCAGCCGCCGATTCCGGGTAAACAGAGGCCACCAAACCTGCCTGGGCAGCGGGACCAGCCCCAATGCCAATGGTACCGCTGATTTGTGAAGTCTCTTATTTCTCACCTCAGTTTTCATTGCCTCCACTATGTTTTGGTGACGAGCTTGATTGATGTGTGTGAGCGACACATTTAAAACTTACTAAGTGTAGAAATCTTGACGAATTTCTGCAAGTGCGCGGCTATATTGACTATCAATTCTCTTTGGTTTTGTTTTTCTGAGGAATTTGTGTCCTTTGAATTTTATCCAGTTACCTTTGCACTAAGAACTCGCTGGCCTGTTTTTGGTACAAATCAGCATTTCAGTAAGTGTGTGTTACACGCGGCGACCTGTTTCTCCTCTACCAGTAGTGTTTATGTCTAACTTTATCCCCTTCCTCGGGCCTCGAGGCCTCGTGTCGATCCCCACAGTGAGATGATGAAGGTGGCGCCTTTTCCATGGAGGCGCGTGCTGGTTGGCGGTAGGTTAGATGGTGCTCTTCGGACCATGCGGGGCGGTGGTTCCTTGGGGGTGGGCAAAATCCCTGTCGGCCTTGTCCGACACTGTCGTGGTGGCGCCTGCGGGTGTCGTCTCTCTTTCCTGAAGGGCGGCGAGTACCCCCTCTTCACCCTTCTCCGTGTACCTCTCCGTGTACCGGGGGAAACCCTAGGATCAGTCCGGGCGACAGCGGCGTCGTCGTTGCATTCCTTGCTAAAGGTGTTGCTTGGTACACGGTGGTTCGGAATGCCAGGAGCGCGGTGGAAAATTTTCAAAGGACGCAGCGGTAAAGGGCCACCTTGTTTCGTCGATCTGCCACTGTTGGCATTTGTTTCTCTTTTGTTCTCTTTTTTTGGACTTGGTTGTTCTGTGGCCCCAGCGTGCTCGTTGTACCATGTGCTTGCTATATTAATATAGCGGGGCGAAAGCCTAATTCGAAGAGTAGTGTTTATGTCCCCTTGCTGCAACGTTTCTTGATTCCTGGGTTCTTTTGGCTCTATTTCCTATTTATTGGATATGGCATTTCTTGGATTCTTATTTGTATCCGAATGCCTGATTTGTCATCTTTCACTTTTCCCAATAAATTCTCATGTCGTTTGCGTGTGTTTTTTGACTGCTGTTCTCATTCAGTTTTGCACCTTCGCCAAAACTGCTCATCCCATTACGGAGTGGGCTTGGTCCATTTTCTTGATTGAATTCTTGGCGAACATTGATGGTCCAAGGTTAGGCTGTACTAGAACAGTTTGGCACAAATTTTCACGGTATAGGCGAAGTGCTACTCTTGCGACTGAGGTGAGGCAATCTTCTTCAACATCGTTATTGAACTCCCATGGTTGCAATGTTTAGATTAAATTAGGTTATTATTATTTATAGCTTCCATATGACAATGCTGACATGGGTATTGAACTAGTTTCTTGATGGTGTTTGTCCTTCTCAGATTGTGGTCCATTGGTGCTTTGGCTACATCATAGATGTTTTTATTTATGCGCTGAGTGCTGCAGAAAGCATCCACTTATAAGTTAGAAGTAGATAACTGTATAGGTAGTATGAGAATTTCTAAGATCAAGATCACTTGAAAACTTCAACAAGTTCCATGTTTTAAGCAACAGTTAGATGTTACTTTCTTGCTGACGTACTACTTAACATCTGTGTTTGTTTCTTCACAACTGTGCAAGATAATATGTTGATATCCAAGATGATGTTAAGGTGAAAGTCAATCTCAAAAAGATCGTCGAGCAGGAAGGACCTCAAATGTATGTGGTATCACCACTATTTATAGCACAAGATATTACCTTATGATGAAATTGAGAATTTAGTTATTTACTAATTAAGACCTCCAATCAGAATCATATTCTTCCATTACTTCCCGCTCACTAATTATGGATGAAGAAATTTATTTCACAAATCAATTAAAATAGTGAACACATAGGGAAAGCCTTTTTCCGAAGTTCTAATTTATCTTTCTTTTATGTCGAGGAGGACTTTGAACATTCTATATAACCCTTATTCAGAACTATTAAGTGTGCTCATCCAAATTCTTAATATAACCCTTATCCGCAAGTAAGTGTGCTACTTGATAACAAAACTGCAAATTCAGTGTGCCGGAGATTATCAGAATGACTTGTGGACATCTCATCTTCCTACTAATGTATCTTGTGTGGATACTAGCATTTTTTACTATCTTCCCAGTGTAATGAAATCTCAGCGTTCCTTTAACAGAAAATGGCCAACGTAGAGCGTAGATAACAATTATGGCCTGATTGTTGAACTATATATTTCAGAACTCTAAGAAATCCCGAAAGTGCTAACGAGTAGGTAACAAGATGATGAGAGTTCACATTTGGGATATTCCCTGACTTCTATAGAAACCAAAATTTATCAATTTAAATGTACCAATTTATTCCTATTATGTTTCTTTTCTTAGAAACAAGAATGTTAATGTTCTATTTGCTGAACTGCTGATTATTATTGATTTTCCTGGCATTCCTACCTTCTTCATTTTATCTTACATGATTGTGAGATTTAATATCGTATAATTATTAGAGACAAGGTCTTCATAATCCGGCATCTATATATACCTTCATTTAATTTCTAGCCCTCACATGTCTTTCAGTTTAAATTCCTTTTGCATTACGGACTCGAGAATAACCTGCAATCATTTTGATACTCAGCATGCAACGGAAGAATCCATTAGACGATCCCTAATCATGAGTTTATAAGCATATCAAGTATTGGATGCATAAGATCTATATGTAGGCAATTTCTCATGTTTTGCCTTTATAGCATGTAGGTCCATACTAAAAGAGAACAAAGACCATTAGAAGACATTCGACGACAGATCAATCCCTTCAATGACGCGCATGAAACAGCTAGCAGTCATAATGCATCAGGTTAGAGACGTGGTGGTCCAAGAGAAGAGCACACATTCTGTTGCAACATCTGCTCGACTGCTCTGCAGTATTGAGTGCGATGTTAGATAGAAATAGCTATGGGCCCAAAAGATATAAAGTAACTAAATAAGAACTTCTGATGCAAAGTACATATCCTATCGTAACATCGAATGTAAAATAGACACAACATCTCTATATTATCTTTTAAGAATGAACTTTGTTTGGCCATTTATATAAATGAACACGAAGGACGGTTGCTCAAGTAAGTAACTATTACAGATACCATTTAGAATGGCAGTACTAACCAGGTAATCTGGTTGGCTGGGCTAGCAGGTCACCTTCTAACTTGAACAAAAAACTCCCACTTTGCATTGCTCCCTCCAATTCAAATTAATTATCTGTTATGCTAGAATATATCAATATAGTAAGTTTGTTGTTGGACCATAGGTCAGGAGCATCTGCACCTAAGAGCTGAAACGAATTTCCAATTTGTTGTTTGTGTATTATGTCAGGTTTCTTGGAAATCAATAGGACTCCCTCGCATGGCTAATACATTACACGCGCACAACTGGCGATAATAAGTGAATATGGACTTTCTACCTGAGAAAAAGAATAACATGTGCCATGATATACAACCTTCGGCGAAAACACGGGCGCGACGTGCCGCCGCGCCGATCGCAGCTAGTCTGCTTTCATTTGTTACCATGAATCCAGTCCATCCAAGACTTTGATCCTGTCATCGTGGCCGCTGCATGCCCTGGATATTGACTCCAATTAGTACAGACGGAAATCTGCAGCAATTTAGAAGATCATACAATAATTGATTAGTAGTTTGAGAAGATAAACCCAATCTATGTACGCAGATCAATATGAGAGGTCGATTGATTAGTACAAACGGAAATCTGCAGCAATTTAGAAGATCATACAACAACTGATTAGTAGTTCGAGAAGATAAATTATCTAATAGCTCAAGCGTGAACACATACAACTCTTCCGAGACTGCTTGCCGTGCTCTTTGTGTCTGGTGGGCCTGGATCCCGTTCTGCGTGTGCGATACAGCTAGCGAGGGCTGGTGACGTTCCATGTGTCCCCACTCCCCACGCGTCGTGGCATCGACTGACCGAAAACCTGCTCCCCGCGCCCACCGCTTCGTCTCCATACTTTTCACCCCCGCAGCAGAGTTAAATCCATGGTTAGTCACTGTACTTGCTTAGGAAACCTAATACGGTCACTCTACTCAAGAAATATGAAGTCACGGTCACTGAACTCGCACGAGAGTGTCACGCGTGGTCACTGAGCAATACGTAGCGTTGTATTGGGTGACGTAGAGGTAAGTGGGACCTGATGTCAGTGGCACTGGTGCATTGATGGTGTCCTGAGGGAGCATTTATTTGCCTATAGGCCCCTGGACAAGCAGCTGGTGCCACCTAGTGACCGCCGTGAACTAGCTCTCCTCCGCGGAGCTATCGAGGTGAAGGGGAAGAGAGGGAGCGGAAAGGCACAATGCAGAGCGGTCGAGGTAGAGGTGGTGACATAGCGATCGAGGACGAACGCGGTGGTGGTTCGTCGGAGACTTCATCGACGACGGTGGTGGAGGCGGTGACACGATGTCGTGGCTAGGAGCCGCGACCACTTTCCCAATTCGGCGGCCGGAAGGCGCTCCTCCTCCCGTCTATGGTATGCGCTTAGAACCCGTCGCAATTGAGTGAAAGTCAAGTTTTTTTTGGGGGGGAGGGGGGATTTCTGTTCTGGAGTTGCTAATCTGATGTGCTCTCTCATGTCTGTGAGTTCTATGTCAGAGTTCAGTTATTTGGTTTTGTTAGGATTTTGGCCGATGATTTTGGTGCGGTTAGGGCTTAGGGTTTTAGAAACTAATCTTGTAATCCCAGAAAATGTTCACACTGAGTAGGATGATGACAACATGTGGATATTTTGGTCAGATCCATATTGGTTGCACAAAAAGGAGGTTTTTCTTCAGTGTTTTGTACAAATCTTGTTTAGAGTGGTCACACATTTCTTTTAATTTGCGGCTAGGGGAAGTACATGCTTTACGTTGGAGATAAACCATGGTGGATATTTTCTGGGCACAGGCAACAATAGAAGATATGTTGGTGGTCATATTATCTATTATGATTAGGTTGACTCTGTGTCATGCTCAGCATCAATGTTAGAGCACATATTTGAGCAAATTGGTTATGAAATGGCTGGTAGAATTAAGGCTCACTAATGCATTCCTATTCTTACCATTGCAAACAATGGCTTAAGAGAGTTAAAAGATGACCATGCCTTCATGTTTATGGTTACTATGGTGGACACAGGGAATCATTTCTTCAGTGTTTATCTTGATCATGATGACAACTATAGTTTCATATTATGGGATGATGTTGTAAATTTCCCAGCAGCATCTTTGCCTCCTGTCATTAGCCCTTGTAAGCCAAGTAACATCAACAAACCTGAAGATGCAGTTTGACATGATCCTCCTATGCCACTTCAGGTTGTGTATCCAACAAGCACTGTTGAAGATTCGGTGGAGATACAAGAGGAAGTTTCTGTTGCTAGTAGAGTAAGGAGAAGGAAAAGGGGCAGAACCAACATTGATGAGATCATGAGTACTTCAGAAGAAGCTGCTCAATTAAGTGAAGAAGACAGTGAAGGTGATGATGGTGACAGTGAACATGCAGCAAATTCAGAGTTTGAGCTGGCAGGTTCAGATTATGCTCTCAGTGATGGTGATGATGATCTACATGTGGACACATTGAAATGCAAGAGTGGAGCTGCTAAGAAGAGTGCATCTATGAAAGACAAGGTTGGAGCTGAGAAGAAGAAAAGGAAGAGAAGATGCACTGGTCAAAATGATAGTGGCAAGGTGAAGCCTGTACTCAAGGAGGAGTCTGAAGGTGATGATCTATGGGGTCCCGAGTCTGATGAGGATGCAACCTAGATAAGGTTCAAAACTTTCAGAGAAGATGATCTACATGATCCCAAGTTTGTAGTTGGTTAAGTATTTTCTAATGTGGACTTGCTTAGGAAAGCCATTAGATCATATAGTTGTATTCATAGAAAGCCAATTAAGCTGCCAATTAATGACAAGATGAGAGTGAGGGCAGTATGTGGAAACAAGTGCCCTTGGTACCTTTGGGCATCATGTGATTCTAGGACTAGAGCATTCTAGATAAAGAGGTATACAGGTGAGCACACTTGCAGTGGCTAATGGAAAATTGCTGCATTCACTGCTCCATTCATTGTAGAAAAGTATTTAGAAAGCTTTAGAGCTGATCAAGGAATGAGCCTGAAAAATTTCTCAAGGGTGGTACAAAAGGGTTGGAATATGACACCTTCTAGGAGCAAATTGCAGAGGGAAAAAAGAATTGCAATGACAGTCATATATGGAGATGAAGAGGAGCAGTACAAGATGCTATGGGAGTTTGGAAATGAGATAAAGAGGAGTAATCCAGGCAGCACATTCGGGCTTTCACTAGATGCTAATTCAAGATTCCAACAATGTTACATGTGTCTTGAAGCATGCAAAAGGGGGTTCTTACAAGGGTGCAGGCCAGCTATCTTTATTGATGGCTGCTTCCTGAAAACAAGGTGCATAGGAAAGTTGCTAACAGTTGTTGGGATGGATCCCAATGATTGTATCTTCCCAATTGTTGTGGCTGTTGTAGAAGTGGAAGATACAACTTCCTGAACATGGTTCTTGGAGACCTTGAAGGATGATTTAGGAATAATCAACACTATTCCTTGGACAATCATGTCAGACAAACAAAAGGTAAAAGGAGTACTTCATTTCATACTTGTGAATTGTAAAAGCTACCATCTTACTGAACTGTACTTGTTGCCATCCTAATAAATAGTACTTATTGTGAATTTCAGGGACTTACAAATGCTGTGAAAGCTGTGTTCCCAGATGTAGAACACAGGTTCTGTGTGAGACACATGTGGCACAACTTTCAACAATTGTTCAAGGGTGATGTACTGAAGAACCAGCCATGGAAGATAGCTAGGAGCAACATAGTTACTCTCTATGAGAAGCACATGGATGAAATGAAATTGCTTAATTCAAATGCTCATTCATGGTTGGAGAATTTGGATCCAAAGACATGGGTGAGAGTTTTTCAGAGTGACCTTCCCAAATGTGACATCCTACTTAACAACAATTGTGAAGTTTTCAACAAGTAAGCTACCATCTATACCTTTCTTTATATTTGGATCTTGTTCAGTTAGAGAAGCACAATTGTAGTTCATGTTAATTAATGCATTTACTCTATCACATCAGATACATCTTGGAGGCTAGAGAACTACCTGTTCTTGCAATGCTTGCAACAATCAAGTCACAATTACAGACTAGAGTATACACCAAAAATAAAGAGAGAGTGAATTGGGCTGGTCCTATTTTCCCAAAGATCAGAAAGAAACTTGACAAGCACATTGAACTAGCAAACAATGTTTTTGCAGATGGAGCTGGAGATGGTTTGTTTGTAGTAGGGGAACTTGTTGCAGCTAAACCAGTTGACTATGTAGTAGACTTAAAGCATAAGACATGTAGTTGCATGAGGTGTCAGAAAACAGGGATACCTTGCCCACATGTAATAGCATGCTTAAGGAATGATGATGTAGATCCAGTCACACTAGTTGACAAATGCTATTCAGTGGAAATGCATGATAAGGCCTATGGAAACATAGTGTACCCTTGTAAGGACAAGACAGAATGGGAAAAGATGGTTGGAGCTCCAATATTGCCACCTATGTACACAAAACATGTTGGCAGGCCTACTAAAAGCAGAAGGAAAGCCCCTTATGAGGTAGATACTAGAGGAGAAGGAAAGAAGATGACTAGACATGGTGTAATAATGCATTGCAAGTATTGTGGCTTCCCTGATCATAACATTGCTGGTTGCAAATGGTTGAAAGCTAGCCTTCCTCCACCTACAAGTGTTGATCAGATTTTCCCTCCACAACCAACTACAAGTACTGATCAGATTTTCCCTCCACAACCAACTACAAATGCTGAGAATTTGCCTCCTCCTCCTACTCATAGTGATCCTGTAGTTACACAGGTACCTACATTGTTTTACCTACATGTACTTCTTATATATGTAACAACAACAAAACCCTGATTGAATTTACCTACATGTACTTCCTATATATGTAACAACAACAAAACCCTGATGTCAACAGTCCAGCTGTGAACACACATGAAGATGCACTTGTGAACAACTTGATTAAGCAGGTAAATTAGCTAATATTACTATTATATTTTCTGTGATTATGATCAACCAACTATAACTGGACATTTATGCATGTTTAGAGGTCTTTGGAGAGGCATGTGGAAGAAATAGCAGTTCCTGAGTCTACCTTCATCACAGTATCACAAAGATTTTTGCAAGAATATGCTTCTAGTTAGTCAAGTGGTGCTACCTGCATCAGGCAGGGTGAACTAGCTCAGAAACTGTTACAAATGCAGCTAGAGAAGAATAGGACAAATGAAGAAAGGAAGTTAGCTTTACTTGAGGCAAAGTATCAGGCTGATGTGAATAAAACAGAGGAAAGAGCAAGGAACAAGCTGGAGCAAGACAAGATGAAGGCTGAACTAGCAGTAGCTAAAGAAAGAATTGTTGTAGAGAAGAGAGAGAAGAGAGAGAAGAGAAAGGAAGCAGCTGAGCTGAAGAAGAAAGCTAGGAAAGAGACCTCTAGAATCATTGCAGAGGTTAGAAAAGAAGTAAATGAGAAGAAAAGGAAGGAAGCTGCAGAAAAGAAAGCATTTGACAAGATGGTAGCAGGTGAAAAAAAGAGAAAAACAAAGAGAGATGCTCAAATTGCAGCACAAACTACAGAGAGTGAAACGGCTGAAGCTGAAGTGATTGTAAACAGAGCTATGATGGAAGCTAATGCACCAGCTACACAAGGTGAAATGGTAGATCATCATGTACCTATTGTTCCTCAGCTGTCAAGGACTGAAACCATCCCCATGTCAGAGGTTGTAAGAGAGGAAGTGCGAACATCTAGGAGGATGGAGTGGTACTTAGGTGTCAAAGTACCTGGACATGTAGTAGCCCCAGAAAATTAGGTGTCAAAGTAGTTTAAGGTCCCCTTTACCTGTCCCAAAACTATGTGGGTCCAGTCTATCTGAAACTCTTGCATGAGTCCATATTTTTGTAAACCAGGCAGCACCACTTCAAGCATAGACTTGATTATTTTGTCCTGTGATTTCCAATCTAGGATCACTTTCAATCTTATGACTTATGGAAATGTTGGTTATGCAATATATGCAGGATGTTCTTTACTATGAGTGTGACAATTACATAACAGTGTTATAAACTATGTCAGAAACTCACATGTCAGCACTAGACAGTACATATCACTGCATTAGTTCATGTTCACATAGATAAGGCCAAAAGGCATCACATACATCAGGTTCACAGACTACTACATGAAAAAAAGTATCACCACATGTCCAGTACACCATTAACTAACACTACACCATAACCACATCAACACAAGCCTTTCACAACACACAACACGCACAACTGCAAATGTGGCCCTCAGACCTCACTTCTTCAATACTAGAACAACAGCCATAGCACACATCACACATACAAGACCAACTAGAATCTTTTGAAGAACCTTCATTTCCCTAAATTCCCCCAAAATCATCATCAAATGCTCCTCCTGGCCTTGCACACGGGTCACTTTATCCTCCTGCTTCCTCATCTCTAGTTCTTCTCTCCTATCCTCTACCCACCCTAAAGCATTAACTACAGCATCCCCTCGAAGGTAATTGTGCTCAATCAGATAGCCAACATAATCCAGCTCCCACCTCTAAAAGTTGTAGCCAAAATGTACAAAATCATAACTCAATCAGGAATTCGATAAAATCGAGCTCAAGCCTAGCCAAATCGAGCTAAATCCTAAGAGCAGATAGACATAGTCCATGGGTTTTACACTTGTAATAGATCCATCCTGGGTGCTACGTCGTCCCCGAGCAGCCCTGCTTCACCTTGTGGCCGCAGTCGGGGCAATAGATGAGCGGAATCGAAGGACCCGGGTGGCAGAGCGCACAGCGTGATGAGCTTGCGCTGGACATGGCGGAGCAGCTCGCTAGGTCAGCGTCGGTCCCTCCTGTGCCTGCGACCACTCTCCTGCGGCGGCGCCACCGATTTAAGGTAAGACAGCAAAACAGAGGGGGAATGGCGCGGGTCGGAATGACCCGGTTCCAACCGGACCGCGAGGGTTAGTTCCCGGTTGGGGGAATTTGCAAAAAGAACCCTCCATACATCCTTCTTTTCACAAGTTAACCGTCTCATTCTTTGATAGTGAGACCCGAGTCATCCAATACAACGTTACGTATTGCTCAGTGACCACGCGTGACGCTCTCGTGCGAGTTCAGTGACCATAACTTCGTATTTTTTGAGTAGAGTGACCGTATTGGATTTCCTAAGTAAGTACAATGACTAACCATGGATTTAACTCCCCGCGGTAGACCCACTTCCTCCGTCCTCACCATCAATCCGCCAATTGATCTGCCACGGAGGAGGCTGGCGTAGTGGGAGTGGTTCGCATGCGCGGGACGTCGGCCGGCGCAACGATGAGCAGGGAGAGTGATGGGGGCGCCACAGTGGTGGTGCCATAGGGGCAGCCGCCGGCGTCAGGGCAGAGGCTGTAGGGGATGGTGGCAGCGCAGATCTTCCGCGTGAAGGTGAGGCGGGGAAGAACCAGTACAACAAGGTGTACACGAGCATCCATGACCGGTGCTTTGGCTGCGAGTTCTAAGACCTGCAGTGCAGGACCAGCCTAACAATTAAGGCAGTGGAGTGGCTCATCAATCCTGGGATCGACGAGCTCATGTAGCTCGACCTGGAAGCTTTCTCTGCCATGCCGGACGGCCAACAGCAGGGGCAACGTTCCTGGTGTAGCAGCACTAATTGTTGGCATAGCTGTAGTTACTGGAACTAATTGTTCGTTTTGTTTTTCAGTGCGAGTTCTCTGCCATGGACTCCTCCTCAAGCTCCTTTTTATTGCAGGTGTTTTTATCCCTTTCCAAACGTGATGGAAGTCCCTCTTCTAGATTGTACCAGCTATCCCCTATAACAAGTCTAAGACTCGAAGCTGCCCCCTCTCTTACTTTTTTTGTTGTTCATCTTTGCTTTTCCAAACGGCATTGAAATTATGTGTGCTATTCTTGTAGTCTTGTGTATAATCCATTAATGCTTGAATATTGGTGCAGATCCCTTGTGTAGGTTGTATTTTTTCTCATGGATGGATTGTAAAACAATAGATATAATATTTATGGTACTATGTGTTATACAATTCTCTCTTTCTTGTGATAATAGCTTCCAAGTCCATTTTTTCATTGTGTATATATGGTAAATACGGGTCAATATTTTTCAAAAGAAAAGATATTATAATTTCTCTCCAGTTTATTCAAGTGATTCTGAAACTAAATGCTTTGGTGCCAAAATATATGTATTTGTCTACCAGAGTTATGTGTGGGAAGGATTGGCTGAGTTTTCAGCATAAGCTAGGATGTGAGTTGTGACCGCTGGTCTTTGCAAAATTAAGATGCCTTAAATTTGTACTGATTTTGCACAATGGTTTTGGGGCCAGCTTTTCCTACCAAATTTTGTATTCTGTATCATGTTTATTCTCAGTTTTTTCTTTCAAGTGCTATTTATGCTTAGCTACTATTTTCTTGTCCGCTAGATGCATGATACATACTACCGAAGTATTGTCTCGGTATCTTTTTTATTTCTGTTTGTCTCAATTTGTTTGGTGTTCAGGAATCCCATGTATGATGTAAGCTTGTGTGCGTTCTAAATTAAGCTGCTTTTAATGTCCATGGTTCAGCCGGAAATTATTGATTGTCCCTTAAACACAACCAATTTTTTATTTGTCTCATATTAACTTAACATGGTTGTCGAAAGGAAGAGACGGAGACAACATGAACACCTTCATGAGCCAATTTGAGGTTTCCAGGATTGATTTCTCACTGTTATGTTGTAAAGCATGATGATAGGGTAACATACACATATTTAGAAATGCTTTTGTTTGAGTAAAATGATATCAAGCTTGTTCTCCCTTGAGTATATTGTCGTAACTTACAATTGTTGTAGTAACTTTTAGAAAGAGACATCCTTCTATGTCTTAACATCTTATCAAACATTTATTGTGCATACTTTTGTCTCATTGTTGTTCATTATATCAAAACTATAAGATCATCCACACTTCCCAAAAACTGGATGATTAAATAATCTTAACCTTTCTCTTAGTATCATCAAACTAGATGTCGTGCTTCTATTTTCTTTGTTTGATGTAGTCATAAAACTAGCCTTACTTGAGTTGTAGAGTAAATGTTGAGGTTTAACCATGTAGACATTTTTATAATTTGTGATTTGTTTTCCAACTTGAGAAATTAAATATGGTTGTTTGTGTTTAGATAGAAGGGTAAGAATTATGGTTTCAGAATTCAGATCCATAAGATTAGTTTCTTTTATCAGACATTTGTTCCCTTAGTGGTCAATTTTCTTCTCATGCTTATATCCATATTTCTAAGCTCTTACTTGATTGTACTGTACTATTCTATGTAGAATCCGTTTTGGGGTGAATGTCCAGTATATGCAAATGGTAGCTAGAATCAAATCTTCCAAATCTGTACTTTTAACATATTTATGACTAGAACTTGAAATTGATATATCATATATGTGAATTTGTTTGCCAAAGAACTTTACCACTTCAGTTGTTGTTGGAATTCATCAATGTATTGCAGTACAAATGATTGATCAACATACACAAAATTATTTATATCAAGAGTATTGTTTGTCGCAGTGTATAACAACCTTATCACGCAACAATTCTTCTGAACTATATGCCAGGAGAGTTGCGGCTCTTCACAGCCCGTCTCTACCGACATTGTGCTTCTGCTTTGTTTCCCACGCTGGCATGTTCGCTATGCTCGGTGGTCACATTATGGTACATTTGATTGATGCTATTTTATTCTGCTTGATTATTGACATGGTGCCCTCATTTTGTTTCCATCATCCGTAGCGGGTGGTGCCGTGTGGTGTTCGCTGTCGTGTAACTCCGTGTTTGGTCCCCTTGGTTGTGCAGCTAACTGCTATCAGGTACATGATTTGTTCTTCGTTATGTTTTCTCAGGAGATTTTCTTTTTTATCTTAGAATTTGTTGGGAGTTTTAGGTGATTTGATCTTTCCAATTTGTTTATGTGATGTCGACTAAGAACCGTAGGATACACGCGTCCTATAGTGTAATGTGGCAGGTGAGCAAGGTGCTTGATCGTTTTAGACGATGTTGTTTCTTGTCCATGGATTATCACAGCTTCGGGATGGATTGCAATGAACAACAAAAACACATATGTTGATTTCATATTTAGCTTAGCAAAACAGCTGGTTGCAGAAAAAAAAAGTTAATTATGATATTTTTGCATAGACCAGGTGTAAGCCTTCTACTTCGTTTTTTATATCTCAAGACCCCAAGCTTCTGCTAGAGAGCTATTTGTGAATAGAAAATTCATATAGGCTATAGCTATTGTATTGAAAATTACTTGTCCTACGAAGTATAGCAGCTAGCAATAAGTAAGATGTTCTAGGATCTTACCACTGTTCGTGCTTTGTAGCAGATGCATAGAACCAAGTTAATCTGAACAACTATTGTCATTCATTCTTGCTTGTTGAATGAGAACTTTTGCTTGACACAAGATTGAAGACAGATGACAGTGTATGTTTTCTGCTTTGATTGAGTTACCAAGGTGGCAATACTTACTATAAGTAAATTTAGTTCAGTTTTCGAAATAATCCGAGGCCTGACATAAAAAAAGGCTTATTGCATCTACTCACAATTGAGTGTACTTATTGTGGATGAATTGCGACAATCAAAAAATGTCAGGGTTGTTTATATTTTCTCTTTCAGATTTCTAACAAGTATACTTTGTATATAGTTATGATTTGCTGCTTAGTATAGAGAAATCATCATTTGCAGCTTCATTCCTCTAATATATGTTTCCTCCAGTTATTCCCTTTGGTCTTATTTTATTTTTTCCACTTAAGTTCATGTACTAATGTACCGATGATGCTAATTGCAATCTCGGGAGGTACTAAGTCTCTACTATGGATAGCATAGTTTTTTTTAGATCTCTATGAATAGTATAGTTGTAAGGATTAGGGGCTGAAAGCAAAAGAATGGTTTTACTATCAGTTTATCTTGGTTTTACTATGCTTAATTAAATGGCCGGTTCTTGTGATTATTGGTCCTTCTACAAAACCATTTTTCCAGGCTAGCAAGGTCACCAAATGGTCATTTAAATTTCATAAATGTTTCATATGTAACACTATCTGACAAAATTATATTTAGGCATTAGTAGCTAGCATGCAAAAACACAATTGTCAAACCAAGAGCCTAAAACATGTCATTCCATGTAGTATTTGCCGTAAATATAACATGATGGGTTCCTTAGGTTTTGGTTCAGCTACGTGGACCAGAATCTATACTTGTCCTTTTTAAGCACTTCTATGAAATCAGTAGTGTCTTATGTATGACATTTCTTTGTCTGATGGACGCACAATGAATTGGATAAGGGCAGGCTGGGTAGCAATGCATGTGTGACTGATGTTGAACGGGAGTAGTATAGAAAAGTGGTGTAGGTGTTGTACATATAGTATCACTGATATCTGAAATTAATGACTGAAATTGACGACAAATAAAGAGTTTGCTACCGAGAAATATTGAAGGACCAACAATCACGTGGTCTAATTGCAGGTCCAGCTTGCTCACATCTTCTCACAAAGGTTCATACAGATGCATCATTGAATCTATGTCATGACTCCACTATATCTCCTATTTTCTGAGTTGTCAGTTGCACACTGCAGTTTCTAAGTTCATAGATGTGCCTCTGTTGTGATTTCCTATGACAAGTTCTGAACCAGCTTCTACCGTTTCTAGCACAATTCTGCTCATATACGCTAAGCACTCAATTATTTTTGAGTGGATCTTTATACCCGTGTATGGAGCCGCACAAGATTCATCTAAACCTGATATTTTGTCTGAGCTTGTGCGTATGTGCGAGACATAATCATTACCTATGTATTAGGGGGTGATTTCAACATTATGCGTAAACAGGAGGAAAAAAGCAATGACAATTTTAATCCAAGATGGCCTTTTATGTTTAACGACATCATTGAGAGTCTAGACCTTCGAGAAATTGTTCCCTCGGATAGACAATATACTTGGGCTAATCGCAGAGACAATCCAACATATGAAAAGTTGGATCGTATTCTGGCAAGTGTTGAATGGGAGTAGAAATTTCCACTAGTCTCGGTGAGGGCTTTAACACGCTCAGGTTCTGATCATACACTTTTGCTAATAGATTCTGGTAATCACGCTCATATTGGCAATAAGGCTCGCTTCTCTTTTGAACTTTCCTAGTTGCACCAGGAAGGTTTATTTGAGATGATAAAAAAGGAGTGGGAATCTGTATCCAGTGGGGACACTCCTATTTTGAGATGGCAATTTAAAATGAGACACTTACGCCGATTTTTGAAGGGATGGGCAAAGAATCTTAGTGACAAATATAAGAAAGAAAAAGGAAGGCTTATATCCATCATTGATGACTTGGATATTAAAGCCGAGACTACTCCACTTAGCGAATTCGAAAAAGATAAGCTTAGAGAGGCAACAGAGCATATTAGTAAACTTAGACACGATGAAGAGACTAAGTGGGCTCAGCGTGCTAAGGTTAAACACGTTCAAGAGGGCGGCAACAATACTAAATATTTTTACCTCATTGCAAATGGTAAACATAGAAAGAAAAAGATTTTCCAATTAGAACAAGATGAAGGAACCATTATGGGTGAAGAAAACTTAAGAGTCTATATTACTGAATACTACAAAACACTTTTTGGTGAACCGAGTAAAGGTAGTTTCTCTTTGTCAGAGGAACATGTGGATGATATTCCTAGAGTGCCAGCTGAAGAAAATGTATGTCTTATAGCTCCGTTCTCTGAGAAAGAAGTTTTGGATGCTATTTCTCAAATGGAACATAATAAGGCTCCAGGATCTGATGGTTTTCTAGCGGAGTTTTATCAAACTTTTTGGGATGTCATTAAAAGTGATCTCATGGCTCTTTTTAGGCAATTGCATTCAGGAGAGTTACCCCTCTTTAAATTGGATTTTGGGGTGATTACTCTTCTACCAATAAAAGAGAATGCGGTTCAAATACAGCAATATAGACCAATTTGCTTACTAAATGTTAGCTTCAAATTTTTTACCAAGGTGTCTACTAATCAAATTACTGATTTGGCTCATAAGGTGATTAGACCATCCTAATCCGCCTTTATGCCAGGACGACACATTCTGGAGGGTGTTGTTGTTCTGCACGAAACCATCCATGAATTTCATCGGAAGAAATTGTACGGTGTGCTTTTCAAAATTGATTTTGAGAAGGCATACGATAAAGTTAAATGGCCTTTCTTACAACAAGTTTTGCGCATGAAAGTCTTTGACCCACAGTGGTGTGAGTGGATCAAGCATTTTGTGCAAGGTGGCAGTGTAGGAATAAGAGTCAATGATGACATTGGCCATTTTTTCCAAACCAGAAAAGGATTGAGACAGGGAGACCCTCTGTCTCCAATGCTTTTCAACATTGTTGCTGATATGCTCGCTATACTTATTGGTCGTGCTAAGGCAGATGGTCAGGTAGGAAGCTTGGTACCCCATTTGGTAGAGGGGGGGAGTCTCCATCCTTCAGTATGCGGATGATACCATACTGTTTATGGAGCATAATTTAGAGAAGGCTATTAATATGAAGCTAATACTTTGTATTTTTGAACAATTGTCGGGTTTAAAGATCAATTTCCATAAGAGTGAACTTTTTTGTTTTGGTAAAACAAAGGAAATGGAACAGGAGTACAAGCAGATTTTTGACTGCGAGTCGGGTTCCCTGCCTTTTCGGTATCTTGGAGTACCTATCCATTATAGAAAATTGAGAAATTCTGAATGGAACCCGGTAGAAGGGTGTTTTATCTCTAAACTAGGTTGTTGGAAAGGCAAATTATTATCCTACGGAGATCGTCTGGTCTTAATCAATTCGGTCCTGACAAGCCTACCCATGTTCATGTTATCGTTCTTAGAGATTCCTAAGGGGGTTAGAAAGAGATTGGATTTCTTTCGCTCCCGATTCTTCTGGCAAAGTGATGATAATAAGAAGAAGTACAGACTATCTAAGTGGAATATCATTTTTCATCCTAAAGATCAGGGAGGACTTGGCATTGAAGTACTTGAGATAAAGAATATGTGTTTTCTTAGCAAATGGTTATTTAAACTCCTAACCGAGGAAGGAATGTGGCAACAAATTCTTAAAAACAAATATCTTCAAGGTAAGATGTTATGCCAATTGTAGTGGGAGAAAATTCAACAAAATAGCTATCATTATTATTCTCATCACCATGATCATCAAATATAGGAGGCATATTGGAATCATTAATTTTCTCCTCAATAGTAGGTGGACTGAAAATATCATATTCATCATTGTAATCATCATATATTGAAGGCATAGTATCATCAAAGTAAATTTTCTCCTCCGTGCTTGGGGGACTAAAAAGATCATTTTCATAAAAACTAGCTTCCCCAAGCTTAGACTTTCCCATAGCATTAGCAATAATAGTGTCCAAAGAATTCATACTAATAACATTGCTATTAGCATACAAATAAAGTTCCATAGGTTTTTTAATTTTCTCTTCAAACACTTCATGTCCTAACTCAAGATAAATACTATAAAGCTCTCTAATTTTGTTGTTTTTTCCATTAAGCCTAACTAGTGAAAACAAGAAACAAAAAGACAAAATTGCAGAATCTGAAGGAAATAACTTCGAGCACTCACACCAGAAGATGTGAGTACCTTTTACCTTACCTCCCCGGCAATGGCGCCAGAAAATAGCTTGATGTCTACGCACTTCTATTCTTGTAGACAGTTGTTGGGCCTCCAAGTGCAGAGGTTTGTAGAACAGCAGCAAGTTTCCCTTAAGTGGATCACCCAAGGTTTATCGAACTCAGGGAGGAAGTGGTCAAAGGTATCCCTCTCAAGCAACCCTTCAATCAAGATACAAGCAGTATCTTGTGTCCCCAACACACCCAATACACTTGTCAGGTGTATAGGTGCACTAGTTCGGCGAAGAGATAGTAAAATACGTGGTATGGATAATTATAAGTGGTAACGGTGTCAGAAAATACTTTGATGGCGTGGAAGAGACTAAAGGCAAACTGAAATAAAGATGGAAGCAAGCAAACATGTAATAGATCTAATAGCAAACGGTGTTTCAGTGCTTAGAAACAAGGCCTAGCGATCATACTTTCACTAGTGAACACTCTCATATAAATATCTTCTCTTTATGATACTACTCTTAACTACTCTCCGGTTGGACACTCTAATCCATGGTAGGGATATAACAGCACACCTCAAAGTTCATCTTTCCCATCTAGATAACCCCACACTATCACCTTGAGTACTAGATGGTTCAAACAAACACCACAATTTCATAAAGACATCCAAGTCCAAATATAACTCATAACAAGTATTTGTAATCTCTAGCCTAAGTGTCACCATGGTGTGCATACTATGAACTTCACACACATGGGGAGAGCAGAGATCTATTAAAGCACGTGAGTAGCAAGGTAGATCTACTTGATTACAAAGCTCATGATCACAATACGATCATGCATAGAGAGAGATGAACACATAGCTACCGGTAGAACCCTTAGCGTTGAGGAAGAACTACTCCCTCATAATCATGGGAATCAGTAACGATGTTGGAGATGGTGGTGGAGATCGATGGAGATGGCTCCGGGGGCACTTCCCCGTCCTGGCAGGGTGCCGGAACAGAGACTTTCTGTCCCCCGAATCTCCCCTTCGGTGGCGGCGGCACTGTGGAACTTTTCGTGGCTGGAGGCTTGACGATTTAGGGTTTTTGCATCAGGAGGCATCTTATAGGCAGAGAGGCAAGGTCGGTGGGCAGCCAGGGGGCCCACACCATGCCTAGGGTTGGTTTGGCCACCCTATGGCCCCCCTTCGTCTCTCCTTCTGGCTCCGTGAATCTTCCGAGAAAATAACGACTTTCGCTTTTGTCCGGTCCAATTCCGAGAATATTCATTTTCTAACTTTCTGGAACCAAAAACAGCAGAAAACAGACAACTGGCACTGTGGCTCTTGTTAATAGGTTAGTCCAAGAAATCATATGAAAAGTACTCCAAAGTGTAGACAAAACATAAGAAAGTATATAAACCAAGCATGGAACATCAAAAATTATGGATACGTTAGCAACATATCAACATCCCCAAGCTTAACTCCTTCTCGTCCTCGAGTAGGTAAGTGATAAAAAGAAAGAATAATTTTTGAGGTGACATGCACCATCATAAACTTGATCAAAGTATTTGTAAAACATTCAAAGCTGGGATCATAGTACTTCAATCATAACATGAAAGACAAAGTTCTAGCAATAAGACAAAGAAACTATGTTGCAACATGAAAAGGCACAAACAAAAGATTAATGAATAACAATGCTTTGCATGACGTTTGTTTGTTTCACATAAATAAATAATAGCATAGTAGCATTCAGCTTGTCCCTCATAGAGTAGCAAACATAAATGTATAGGACACCTTCAACGTTCATAAGAGTGACTAGATACAAATAGTTTAAAACAAGCAATATCAAAGCTATGCATCAATCAACAAGTCTTGGGACAATGCACATAGAACTAAGAATGGCCACTATGCTCTCAAAGTAGGTGCATAAAGGTAGAAGGTGGAGACTCAACATAAAAGTAAAAGAAAGGCCTTCATAGAAGGAAGCAGGGATTCAAGTTTCATAAAGAGCTTCCAAAAATAATTTATGGTACTTATTAGCTTTCAGCTCTCATTGCCCCTATCATAAGCATCTTGAAGTGATTAAGGTTAAAGTGAACATACTATGGAGTATATGCTTGACAAAGTATAAGTTGGAAATCTCATGTCCCTTGAATACGAGGGTCGCTCCTCATGCTACTCAAGTTTAGTCACCGTTAAGTTCTTATCATCGTAAGTACATGTGTATCATAGAGAACCACCAACAGGGTACCCCTTGCCCGATGATACGGAAGAATCCCCATATCAAAATGACAAGGCAAGCAGACAACAAGCATCTCAGCAATCTTCTTATTTACCATGGGAAAATGGTGCTTTTTTCTCTCTTTCCTCTTTTCTCATATCTCTTTTTTTCTCAATATCTGACTCTTTTTTTATAAGAAGAATGCTTCATAGACAGCTCATTATGGTTACGCTGCAGGTTTCCACCATGACATCATGGATTAGATCGGCGGCCTAGGCGTTTCTCTAACACATATACATAACTCCATGGACTTACAAGCTCCCCTTTCATTTCACACCGATGACATCCATAGACAAAAGATCATGATATCAACTAGGTACAAAGTATAAGTGCAATGTTGAAAGCGTTCCGCATGACAGCATGGTTCTGCTAATCTCCATCAAATAAGTGCAAGCATATACAACATAGTCGACACAATGGTTCAAGTTTATTAAGGGCAAGAAAAGTAAAGTGTGCCATCAAGTTCGTGAGAGCTTTAATCACTAGTTTTCTCATAACAAGTTTAATTCGGAAGGTAAACAAAAGCATGAATATACTTGGAATAGCATATGCTAATAGGTAGGTATGGTGGACTTTTTGGAATAACTTGGTTTAAGGAATTGGATGCATGAGTGGAACTCATACTTGGTTACGGAGGCTAGCAAAAGACTGGGAGTGACAAACTAAGAGAGCAATAATGGCCATAATCATGTAGAGCGACAAAACATCATTGATCAAAGCATAAAGTGATACTCCCTCCGATCCATATTACTTGTCGCTCAAATGGATGTATCTAGACATGTTTTAGTACTAGATACATCTAATTTTGCGACAAGTATTATGAATCGGAGGGAGTACTACAAGTTGAAAACTAAAGGATCATAAAGGCAATGGTGACTTGGGATAGTCATAACATGGTGTGAGCATGCGCCAAGTCAACCCAAATAAAGCATCAAAGGAGAATACCACAATACTATGCTTTAATATGCTAAAGCAACGCATGATTCTTCCAAGGCACATTAAGCAATCTCAATAGATTATAACAAGTCATGCTACAACAAAGAATACTAAGCATAAAGCCAAAACAATATCAAGCATGGCATGACAAAGCATAAGCCACAGTCAAAAACAAGCTCGCTTTACCACTTAAGCACGAACTTTTCTACTCTTTTCCAATCCAAACCAAACTATTCGAAAACCAATGCATGAAACAGGGGGTCCAACCAATTTATTCATCAAACTAAACAAACCAAGCAAACGAAAAACCAACATGAAAAGGAAAAAGAAGACGCTCCAAGAAGAACACAACTGTGCATGAAACAATAAAAATGAAGCGTTTGGAAGAAATCTGGGATTTTTATTGATGAAGAAGGGGATGCCTTGGGCATCCCCAAGCTTTGACGCTTGTACTTCTTGGATATTTCTTGAGGTGACACGCGTGGCATTCCCAAGATTGAGCTTTAGTCTATTCTTTATCTCATTACTCATTCCTTCCATACACCTGAAATTTTTCCTTCATACAAAACTTCACACAATCTTTATTAGCAACATTAGTGCACTCAAGGTAATAAGTCTTTAGGTTCAGTTTAAACACCAATTAAACTTCCATTAAAACACAAGATACTGTATCACTTCCCTTGAAAAGCTCAATTCCCCAAAGAGAACCCAAAAAGGAACCAACAAGAAGCAAATGCAAATAATGGCAGAAATCTGTCAAAACAAACCAGCAGGTAAAAACCAATTTTTTCGATGACCTTCTGTTGCTCAAATCGAAAAGTGTTGAACTAACGAAAGTTAGATAACACCCTGGGGAAGAAGCACAAAAATGCACGCCTCAATCCGACATACAGAGATTTTACACGAATTTTTACGGTGAAGAACAAAAATCTGTTTCGGGACAGCAACTTTCCCAAGTATTACTTCTCTCTCATTAGAGGTTACTCTTGGCACAAAAAGCAATTAAAAAGGATAAGGAGCGGTTATTACAGAAGTAATAACTTCCAAGACTCATCTAAAACTTTTAGGTTATCTCCCAATAAGTACTTTTCTTTAATGCCTTTAAGTTAGGCATGATAGTTTGAGAAGATGCTCACATAAGAAATATGAATTGAAGTAAAAGAGAGCATCAAGAAGCAAACTCAAAGCACATTTAAGTCTAACCCACTTCTTATGCATAGAAATATTGTAAAGAAACAAGTCATGAAAGCACAAAGAAACAAGCATAGGAAATCAAAACAAGTGCAACTTCAAGACTTTCAACATAAAGAGGGGAAACTTAATAGTTTTGAGTTGCATAAAACCATGTTTCCCTCTCTCATAATAACTTTCAGTAGCATCATGAATAAAATTAATAATATAACTATCACATGAAACATTCTTATCATGAGCCACATGCATATAATAATTATTACTCTCCATATAAGCATAGTCATTCTTATTAATTGTAGTGGGAGAAAATTCAACAAAATAGCTATCATTATTATTCTCATCACCATAATCATCAAATATAGGAGGCATATTGTAATCATTAATTTTCTCCTCAATAGTAGGTGGACTGAAAATATCATATTCATCATTGTAATCATCATATATTGGAGGCATAGTATCATCAAAGTAAATTTTCTCCTCCGTGCTTGGGGGACTAAAAAGATCATTTTCACAAATACTAGCTTCCCCAAGCTTAGACTTTTCCATAGCATTAGCAATAATGGTGTCCAAAGTATTCATACTAATAACATTGCTATTAGCATGCAAATAAAGTTTCATAGGTTTTTTAATTTTCTCTTCAAACACTTCATGTCCTAACTCAAGATAAATACTATAAAGCTCTCTAATTTTATTGTTGTTTTCCATTAAGCCTAACTAGTGAAAACAAGAAACAAAAAGACAAAATTGCAGAATCTGAAGGAAATAACTTCGAGCACTCACACCAGAGGATGTGAGTACCTTTTACCTTACCTCCTCGGCAATGGCGCCAGAAGATAGCTTGATGTCTACGCACTTCTATTCTTGTAGACAGTTGTTGGGCCTCCAAGTGCAGAGGTTTGTAGAACAACAGCAAGTTTCCCTTAAGTGGATCACCCAAGGTTTATCGAACTCAAGGAGGAAGTGGTCAAAGGTATCCCTCTCAAGCAACCCTGCAATCAAGATATAAGAAGTCTCTTGTGTCCCCAACACACCCAATACACTTGTCAGGTGTATAGGTGCACTAGTTCGGCAAAGAGATAATAAAATACAAGTAGTATGGATAGTTATAAGTGGTAACGGTGCGAGAAAATACTTTGATGGCATGGAAGAGACTAAAGGCAAACTGAAATAAAGATGGAAGCAAGCAAACATGTAATAGATCTAATAGAAAACGGTGTTTCAGTGCTTAGAAACAAGGCCTAGGGATCATACTTTCACTAGTGAACACTCTCATATAAATAGCTTCTCTTTATGATACTACTCTTAACTACTCTCCAGTTGGACACTCTAATCCATGGTAGGACTATAACAGGACACCTCAAAGTTCATATTTCCCATCTAGATAACCCCACACTATCACCTTGAGTACTAGATGGTTCAAACAAACACCACAATTTCATAAAAACATCCAAGTCCAAATATAACTCATAACAAGTATTTGTAATCTCTAGCCTAAGTGCCACCATGGTGTGCACACTGTCAACTTCACACACATGGGGAGAGCAGAGATCTATTAAAGCACTTGAGTAGCAAGGTAGATCTACTTGATTACAAAGATCATGATCACAATATGATCATGCATAGATAGAGAGATGAACACATAGCTACTGGTAGAACCCTTAGCCTTGAGGAAGAACTACTCCCTCATCATCATGGAAATCAACAACGGTGATGGAGATGGTGCTAGAGATCGATGGAGATGGCTCCGGGGGCACTTCCCCGTCTTGGCAGGGTGCTGGAACAGAGACTTTATGTCCCTTGAATCTCCCCTTCGGTGGCATCGGCGCTACAGAACTTTTCGTGGCTGGAGGCTTGACGATTTAGGGTTTTTGCATCGGGAGGCATCTTATAGGCAGAGAGGCAAGGTCGGTAGGCAGCCAGGGGGCCCACACCATGCCCTGGAGCGGCCTAGGGGGACCCACGCCTAGGGGTGGTTTGGTCACCCTGTGGCCCCCTTCGTCTCTCCTTCTGGCTCCGTGAATCTTCCGGGAAAATAACGACTTTGGTTTTGTCCGGTCCAATTTCGAGAATATTCATGTTATGACTTTCTGGAACCAAAAACAGCAGAAAACAGGCAACTGACACTATGGCTCTTGTTAATAGGTTAGTCCAATAAATTATATGAAAAATACTCCAAAGTATGGACAAAACATAAGAAAGTAGATAAAACCAAGTATGGAACATCAAAAATTATGGATACGTTAGCAACGTATCATGGTTGCATTTGTGTCGGCGTCTAATGATTGTACACCTAAATGATAATCCTGATCAATTTATTTGGAAGCTTACCAACACATGTATTTTTACTGTTAAATCTATGTATCTTGATCAGATGAATGGTCATACAAGATTCCTATATAAATACCTATGGAAATTGAAAGTCCTACTAAAGATTAAAATATTCATGTGGTTTCTTAAAAATAAGGTATTATTAACAAATGACAACCTAGCAAAACAGAATTGGAATGGCTGTCAAAAATGTGTGTTTTGTGATTCATTGGAGTCCATAGACCATCTTTTTATGTCATGTCCATTTGCACGCATTATTTGGCGCATGGTTTATTTTGCTTATAATATACCCTCACCATCCAATATTACTAATATGTTTGGTAATTGGCTTAAAGGAGTTGAAAAGATATCCAAAGCTAGAATACGAATTGGTGTTTCAGCTTTATGCTGGTCCATTTGGACGTGCAGGAATAACATTGTTTTTAAAAACAATCGGGTTCTAATTTTTTGCAGGTTATTCATTTGGCTGCGTATTGGATCCAACTATGGTCTTTCTTACTCCCGGTGGATCAGCGGGAGCCGATGGTTACTGGATACAACCAGCTGCTGACGGTTGCTCAGGACTTCTTTTTCTGGGCCACTCGGTGACGTCACACTAGTAGACTTCAAAATGGATAGCCTTTTGTTGCTTTTCGTTTTTACATGGTTGATACTTGTATCGACCTTATCAGATCCATGATTGTAAGACTATGATACTTTTCGAATGATATAATAAAAAGGCTGTATGCATCAATTGATGCAGAGGTTGGGGCCTAGCTCCCCATTTCAAAAAAAAATCTCTCAAATTCTCACATGAACATGACACTACCCCAGTGTATCTGCTGTTTTTCATGCTTAAAACTCTGTATGTATGTGTGCAAGCAGTTTAAATGATTCACTATTTTTTATCGGGAGAACACGGAGGGCAAGAAAATTAATTGTGAGTTCCTCGTGGGCTGCCTTCTTTGAACCAAAAAACTACCACGCTGGTCACACCGTGTCAGGAGGAATTGTAGGTGGCGCGGCGAAGCGTGCCTATTCACCTAGTCCAATCTATGTATGCAGATCAATATGAGAGGTCGATTGATTAGCAGTGAAAAAGATGACCATGTGTCAAACCCACCTGCCATCATCTGATCTAGCAGCGCCATGACCATGTGTACAGACTTAGAAGGCTTAGTGGAGATAAACCATAGACGGTGAATTAATAGTGACGAGGTTACCTCGCTGAAGGATCTAGAGATTCGGCATGCTCCACCCTAGTAAACAGAAAGCGCATAAGGAGTGGCGCCGTCCCCTGGGCTCCCGCAACTTGTGCGGCGCGAGGTTGGTTGAGGACGGGAACATCCCAAGGTCGCTGGAGGAACGCGAATGGGAGGGACGTGAGATGTGGATGCGAAGATTAGGGCGCAGATAAGATAAGCACTCTGTTTATCTTTCATTCACGCGCCTAAATATCCGGCACCGTGCATTTAAATTCCAACCATATGGGTGCGGGCATGCCGTGTGTCTCCAAAAAAATATTTATCTAAGATATGTGATAAATTTAATAATAAACTAAGTAAATACGAATTATCTGTTGGGCATTATGTTAATCCGTAAGATATTACATTGGATAGCCGAGAGTTTGTTTATTCGGGTTGTCTATGTAACTTAAGACCGATCATGAAGATCGAACCCTCAGGTAATAGTGCATACCATCGGGCATTAGCACAAATAGCCGAGAGTTAGATCCTCTACCTCGGGCAATGGATAGTGTCGTTGGTTATTAGCAGACATAACCGACTGGTTTTCGATAACCATCAGTTATGAATGGTACTGTCGGTCATTAGCATATTATCCGACTGCCCGTCGGTTATTTGAATTCACCGTCGGAAATCTAGGGATTTCTAGTAGTGTTGATGCCCGTTTTTCAGCTTCTTCTTCATCATTGTCTTCCATTGTAGTACCACCGTATTCGGGGGACATAGTAGGGTAGTGGTTATCATTCTCTTCTTCTTTGTTGTCTTCTATCATAACCACTCTTTCTTTGTGCTTGGTCCAACAATTATAGCTGGTCATAAAACCGGACCGAAACAGGTGGCCGTGAAGGACTCTTGCGAAAGAGTATTCCTTATGATTCCGACAGACACCATATGGAAAATACATAAAACCATTCCGCTTGTTTGTCTCGGGCACAAGGAGAAAATAATGCACGCCTTTAATGAACTCGCCAGATCGCCGGTCAGCATACATCCATTGACGTCTTATCTGCATTATATAATTAAGTACATCAAACAGAATCATGATGCTAAAATTAGTACTGGTCTAAAAAAAAATTAAAGCACACAACCGGGACTAAAGATATGATGAACCTTTAGTTCCGGTTGGAGGTACCAGCCGGGACTAAACGTGGGTGTGACGACAACACTACATCATGGGTGAGTGTCGACACTATGCCATGAGTCGACAGCACTATGCCAGTGAGTGTCGACACTATTTGGATGGGTGACGGCACTATGATAGGGGCGAGTTTCAACATTATGTCATGAGTGTCGACACTATGTTATGTCTCTTAATCTATAAATAGGCAAGATGCATCCTTGTGAAGTTATAAACTGCAAGATGGTGTGCGAGAGCAGGAACACCACTACGGCGGAGCTTCTCGAAGATGTAATGATCATGTTCTCAGACATCTCCAAGGAGCTCGCATAGAGGCACTCCCTTATATGTGAAATTTTTTAGCTACCCGCCGTATTAATCTATATCTAGAGAAGTTATAAACTGCAAAATAGTGCGAGTGGGACACCACTATGGCGAAGCTTCTCGAAGATGTCTTAGGATCCCTTCCTCAGACATCTTCGAGGAGCTCGCCATAGAGGATCTTCTCGAAGATGTACTATGATGTTTTCATATCAAGCTTTTGTGAATTAATCCTTTTTTTGTTACAATTTTTGTCAGTCTGCTAAAGGCAAGTAGAACAAGAAGGGCATTTTTCCCAGCTAGAATGAACTCATGCATGTATCTCTGTGCTCCTATGAATCAAATGAATTTTGAGACTATGTGCCAAAACAACATATAGATAGAATCCACATATTGAAAATGATATTTACCTTGGAGTTCATTACACCATAATAGATTGAATCCAAATTAACACAATTTCATCGATCTCATGTTATTATTGCAAAAGTTACTACCAAACTAAACCCACAAATTCATCTACTTGTAGAGTATGAAATAAGCTAATATAGCAATAAAAGTTGAAAGGATGAAGATGCTCACCTTTTAGAACCTTTGGATAGATGGGCGTCACAAAATCTTGAGAAAGATAGGCATGAACTCGAGCTTGAAGGAAGAAGAGAGAGAGGAGCCACCAGCTTAAAATGGACTATGGATCGGGCAGGGAGAAGATGCCTGTCGCACGAGTTTGAATCCCACGGAGTCCAATTATCTTGAATACTTCTTCCACCGTTGACCGGAAATAAACGATTAATTTCTATCAATAAACCCGCTAAAGCACCAAACCATAGAGTATTTAGCACGCGTGCTACAGAGAGATATGTTTTTATATCCCGCATTGAAAATTCTCCTTCCTAGTTGGAATACATATATGATCAGAAACTCTTGCCCAAGTAGGGCTAGAATTCGAGCCGGTTCGCCTCGGCTCGCTAAAGCTCGTTCAACTAACGAGTTAACTCGTCTGGACTCATTTATTCAATGAGTTAATATTGAAAACTTGGCTCGAGTCGGTAAACTCACGAGTAGCTTGCGAGTAGCTCATTTAACACATTATAAGTTGCGAACAAGAGTACGTATAAAAAAACTAGTAAATCTCGTACTAATTAAGAACTAGAATAAAGATAGTACTTTCATAATAACATGAAGGCACTATCAATGAAAAATATAGTAGCTCTACACCATTATAGTATAAGAAACATTCGTTTTATGACATTCATCTGTGAAAAATTTCAAACTATGTATTTGAAAAAATTTAATGAGCTAAACAAGTAGCTTATTTAGCTTGGGTGAACAAACGAATTCAAACCTAAAACTTGGCTCGAATCATTAGACACCGAGTTCGAGCCGAGTCGAGCTGAGTCACGAGTTTAGCTCACGAGTTTCGAGATATAGTTCCAGTCCTAAATGGCACGAGCAAATGTTTCCTTTAATTTTGAATGATTTCCACTTTTTATCCTATAGTTATCCATTTGTGATACAAATTGTCTCACCCGGTAAAAATTCGTCTAGATTACCACTTAAAATCCGTCGAGACTACCCACTTTAAATCTCGTCTAAGCAGAAACTTTAGTTACCTTGCAACGCGTCCATGTTTCAAGGAATTCGACCTTTTTATTGAATTGCATGCACCAGCCAACGCAACCAAAAGTCCAAACGGATTGAAAGGGCTAGACAATTTATTTCAACACTCACCCTACGTCTTTGCCTTTAACCTGATGTGATATTTGTTTGGGGAGCCGCAATATTTGTTTTTTTAATTTTTGCGTTGACCAGGATTTGATCCTAGGACCTCTTATTCTGATACCATATTGAATTTCACGCACTAGCCAACGCAACGAAAAGTCCGAACTAATGGAAATGGTTAGATAATTTATTTCAACACTCACCCTATGTCTTTATCCTTTGGCCTATTGTGACATTTGTTTGGGAAGACGCATTATTCGTTCTTAATTCTTGCATTGGCCGGGATTTGATTCTAGGACCTCCTGCTCTAATATCTTATTGAATTTATTGAATTGCATGCACTAGTCAACATAACCAAAAGTCTAAACTAATGGAAAGGGTTAGATGATTTATTTCAACACTCACTCTACGTCTTTGCCCTTTAGCCTATTGTGACGTTTGTTTGGGGAGCCGTAATATTTGTTTTTAATTTTTGTGTTGGCCAGGATGTGATCATAGGACCTCCTGTTCTGATACCATATTGAATTGCATGCACTGGCCAACACAATCAACAGTCTAAACTAATGGAAAGGGCTAGACAATTTATTTCAACACTCACCCTACGTCTTTGCCCTTTGGCCTATTGTGACGTTTGTTTACGGAGACATAATAGGCCAAAGGGCATAGACGTAGGGTGAGTGTTAAAATAAATTGTCTAGCCCTTTCCATCAGTTAGGACTGTTGGTTGCGTTGGTTAATGCATGAAATTTAATATGGTATCAGAGTAGAAGGTCTTAGGATCAAATCCTGGTCAACACAGAATTAAACAAAAAAAACTATTGCGGCTCCTCAAAACACGTCACAATAGACCAAAGGACAAAGACGTAGGTTGAGTATTGAAATAAATTGTCTAGCCCTTTCCATCAGTCCGGACTGTTGGTTGCATTGGTTAGTGCATGAAATTCAATATGGTTTTAGAGCAGGAGGTCCTAGGATCAAATCTTGGCCAATACAAAAAAATTAAAAACAAATATTGCGGCTCCCCAAACATGCGTCACAATAGGCCAAATAGCGAAAGACGTTGGGTGAGTGTTGAAATATATTGCCTAACCCTAGTCAACGCAACCAAAAGTCCGAACTGATGGAAAGGGCTAGACAATTTATTTCAATACTCACCCTACGTCTTTGCCCTTTGGCCTATTGTGACGTGTGTTTGGAGAGCCGCAATATTTGTTTTTAATTCTTGCGTTGGCCAGGATTTGATCCTAGGACCTCCTGCTCTGATACCATATTGAATTGCATGCACTAACCAACGCATCCAAAAGTCTGAACTGATAGAAAGGGCTAGGCAATTTATTTCAACACTCACCCTACATCTTTTGCCCTTTGGCCTATTGTGACGTATGTTTGGGGAGCCGCAATATTTGTTTTTTTATTCTTGTGTTGGACAAGTATTTGATCATAGGACCTCTTGTTCTGATACCATATTGAATTGCATGCGGCAGCCAACGCAACCAAAAGTCCGAACTAATAGAAAGGGTTAGATAATTTATTTCAACACTCATCCTACATCTTTTTTCTTTGGCCTATTGTGACATTTGTTTGGGGAGACGCAATATTTGTTCTTAATTCTTGTGTTGGCCAGGATTTGATCCTAGGACCTCCTGCTCTGATACCATATTGAATTGTATGCACTAGCCAATGCAACCAAAAGTCCGAACTAATGAAAAGGGCTAGACAATTTATTTCAACACTTTTGTCAAATATTTACATTATTGCGTCATACCAAATATAACAACAAAACAGTACTCCCTCATTTCTAAATTAGTTGTCGTGGTTTTTTCCAAAATAAGCAAACCTGCATGCTGAAACACATATACATGCATGTAATGTCTAGACCAAATCTAACTAAAAGCTAACATCTGCAGTGACTTACTACTACTCCGTCTATATGTCTTGGCTACACTCTGGTATATTCCTAAACCTTGATGACCTTTAATTGGTCAAATACATAATCACCATTGACTAAATTTAGCTTCTTGACTAAATGCATTCAATTGAATATTGCATATTACTTTTAGACAAATTTATGTTAAATGGATTTTACAACCATACCATGGGGAGGGGGCAATTTTCCCTCGGGTAAAGGGGTTCCGTGGTAGAAAAAAATTCCTACTGTAGAACACACCTATCTAGGATCTATCTAGGAGTAATACAGTAACAGGGAGAAGACAATGGTAACATACCCTTGTAGACTCGTACGACCAAGGTCGTGAAACTCCTTGCAAGTTGCCCCTTGTCCAGGTCCTCATACGACGATCCGGTGCCACAAGTGGCAGCACCCCCGAGGTATCGCACACATACGATGCAAGATGACGACTCCTGGATCTCTGATCCCTGCTAAGATTGCGAAAGTAGATCTCCTGGCTAGAATCACTGCAGCACAACAGCGTGCCACAGAGATGTTGTCTCTTGGGTGTACAGTCCTTTTAGGGACCGCGCCACAGCAGGAAGGCAACGAGAGACAGAGATTTTATTCTCTAAGGAAAATTGCCTTAAAGAATTATTGGATTATTATTCCCACCCCTACACCCTCCCCTAAAGTCCCGGGATGGGACTAAACAAGAAGGTGGGAGGAGCAAGGGAGGGAGGCCCATGGGCCGGCCGGCTGGGGCCTACCCCTGTGCGTAGCCCTAGGCTAGTCGGGTGGTCCCCCTAGGGCGGTGGCTTAGCCACCTTAGGCGGCTTCCCTCTTGGGCCTTGTTCTTTCAGGAACTTGGCCCATTAGAGGAAGTTGCCCCTTAAATTTAATTTTAAATATTTATTTAATATTAATTTCAATAATTAATATGAAATACATATTATTAAATTCCCTTTAACCTGAAACACCTTTCGACTTACTCTGAACAACTTCGGATCCTGTTGAAACGATTCTAATTCTCTCACGGAACACTTCTAGTTTCTCTTTCTCTTTCTTATATGATTCCATCAATTTCAGAACGATCTCCAGGCATCGTAATGCCCATAAGTTTGTTACCTATGGTTTGGGAATGGCACTACCATGATCAAGACAATCTCGGACAAATGATCAATAGCGGGACCAGGATGCCCATAATGACCACTATGCGTTCCACGATGTCATCATCATTTTGAACCATAAATGTTGAATCCAATTCTCTTGTTACTTCGATACCTGACTTGCCCGTGATCTGATCATTGGTATCATAATACCTCGTTCAATATCATTCCAACAAGTACTTTTTACTCATTATCATGATATTCTATCCCCATGACATAGTCATATGTTGTGCAGCTTATGGATCTAATTCACAGAGTGGGTCCAGTGTATCTTCCCATCACACATGAGAAAAAATCCCGATCTCGATACAAACGTCTCACCATGCCCCTTAGGAATACCCAACATACACCTTTATAGTCATCTAGTTACGATCATGATAGTTGATGCAGTCAAAGCAGCCTCAGGTGACAGTGATTAAATATGACCTCACAATCTAACGATTAGGATATTTCATTTCTGACAATTACAATTATGAACTTGTGACTTGATCGTGTTGCAACAATCATCGGTGGGTAAAGGCATAAATGCACCATGATCAGGAAACCTTGATCATCAGCTGCCCAATGAACTAGTTGAATAGAGGCTCATGGTTTGTTTATATATCACACATGTATCAATATTTCCGATTGATACTGTTATATCATGATATAAAACTAATATGAACTAATGAGATATGATAATAAACTCCTTTATTATTTGCCTCTAGGGCATATCTCCTTCAGTCTCCCATTTGCACTAGAGTACAAATAATCTAGTTGCATTGTTACTAATCATAAAACCATATCACATATGTGTTTATTGATCATGCTTGCCCATGAAAAACTTCTTGTCCTAAATCTGTGTTACTAGATCTATAGTCCTTTTGCAAATCATTAATGTCACCTATTTCACATTAACACCAATATCATATATTGTGTTCAAGCATTTGTTTTGGGGAGAAAGTGAGACTTCCGTTTTCTAGCGTATAATGGTGGTATATCAATCAACTGAACTTTCAATGTTGTCATGTATACCTATAAACACACTTAGACGAAAGTTGAACTTTCTTAAACCAAAATCATACTTGTGAATGTTGAAGTATTCTATATCTATGTAGATTTGATCAAAGTGCAATACTTACGCCTTTGATACCCATCCATGCTTCCTTTTCGCTAAACTTAACTCTGATTTAGTGATTAACTTTGATCACTCTAGAACCTGTTCTTATAACTAAGACTTGGGTCACATTATGTCAAGTATAAATACAACATGGGTTTTGGTGGAAAACCTATGACCATGGCATATGTGAAGCAATGCATCACACTTTCCCTCCATTGTTATAAATACCGAGTTCCTACTCAATGCTTCTGATAGTTCCACAAGTAAGAATTCATTCTCTAATTGAATATATTCCGAAATGTCTTCAAAATCTCAACTAGGACTTTTTAAACTTCTTTCAGAATCCTCGAACCATTTTGACATACAATGTTTATTAAACACCCTGATCTAGCTTCATAGATCCTTCATGTTTAATATATGTTGAATTTCATTCATATAATGACTTAATCATTATAATACCAAACATGACATTCTTAATATGTCATTTACATATACAAGAATGTTGTTACGCTCCCACTCAAATATGCACTCCATATTTTACTTTCTAGGATATCACTCAGCTCCCACTCAAATATGTCATCCACATATTTGACTTGGAAAACTTCTTAAATCCCACTAAATTTGTTGTAATTAAAGACTCTCTCAATAATCTAGGTATATCCAAAGTTATTTGATCTTTCATCAAATCGAGAATTTTCTGCTATAAGATACCAGCAATCTCACGATTGACCAAAACCTGCCTGTTGTACCAGCAACAACCTTTTCTTCAAAATCTTGAAGACTTGTAGTTTTGAATAGTCCTCTAACAATTTCCAAATTGGACTAATTGCTGATATAAATCCAACAATCTTCAAACATCACTAGATATTATAGTCAACCTCTTGAATTTTTCAAAAACATCTTTTGTAAAAAAACGAGCTTTTATGTCTTCCTTTTAAGTTTCATTTCTTTCTTTCAAATTTGCAATCTACTAGGAAGGATTAAGTAAATACCATTACTTAATGAGATCAAGTAACCTTTTACTTTATAATCTCAAATGTAACTTAATATGGGATTTCACGACTATTAGCCATTCCTTTTACTTCAGGTTCATCATTATTTCGATAATTCGTAGGTAAGTCTTGTTACAATAATGTGACAAGTGAATCAATAATAAAATTCTATACGTAGCAGAACAAAATTCTTGAATCCTACCTTTTCTTTTAATAAAACTATCTCTTCTGAAACACTATGATCTTCATCATTAGTTTCTCCTTTTCTTGTAGAGTTTCAGTTACGGAACATAGTCTGTTGCACTACTCGACAATCTAAGGTAAGGTTACTAACCTTGCTTTAAGATTTCATTTTCTTCTACTTAAGCTTTCTCGAGAGAACATTTTTTCGAGAAAATATCAGGCTGAGACAATACAAACTTTGTCTCCTTTGGTTGTCTAATCATAGTTTCCTAAGAATACACTACAAATATTTACTTATTCGTAACAATCTTGAATTATCGAAATTTCTAGAAACTCGAACTTGCCATATCTCATATGGTATTGTTTCCATGAATCTCTACATATTCCTTATAATTTTTATTGAGTGTTTACTATTTCAATCTATAACTCTAATTTCTAACGTTAGCCAAGTAGAAGATCATTTTGAACCATATGTATCTCATACACTATGACTATGATGTTTTAGACATACTAATACAATTTGATTTTGTCTAGTCCTCATAATTTTTGAAACTGTTTTCCACAAGTCCTTATGCCAAAGTTGTTAATTCGAATACACAATCACTTCGATCAAATCATAGGAATTTGATATTTTATGTCCACCCTTATTCTGTTTCATCAAGCAAATATACATATTCGCTTAAGTCCACAATACAACTTACGAAATAATGATATCCACCAGATATTTAATAATGATACGTTCGGTTGTGCATGGACTGTCGCCAATCAATGTTATCACCATGCATTATCGACATCCCATACAAAATCTTGATGACATGCTTGATGAATTGAGTGGAGCTACTATTTTCTCAAAAAATGATCTTAGTAGTGGTTACCATCAAATCGCATGGCGAAAGGTGATGAGTGGAAAACCGCCTTCAAGACCAAACTTGGTCTCTATGAATGGTTGGTCATGACTTTTGGCCTATCTAATGCCCTATCCACCTTCATGCACCTTATGAATTACATTTTGAGATCTCTCATTGGAAAAAGTGTAGTAGTTTACTTTGATGATATACTTGTCTATATAAAGTCGCTTGAAGAGCATGCCATGCATGTTAAGAAGGTTTTGCAAATCCTTTGAAATGAAAAGCTATACGCTAATCTTCCCAAATGCACTTTTTCTAAACACAAGTTGATTTTTCTTGATTTTGTTGACACTTCGAACGGTATTGAAGTTGATACTTCTAAGGTCAAAGACATACGAGATTGGCATATTCCCACAAATGTGAGTGAACTTCGAAGTTTTCATGGGTTGGCCGGTTTTTATCGTTGATTTGTGAAAGACTTTTCTACCATTGCTTGTCCTCTGAATGAATTGACCAAAAAGAATGTCACCTTCATTTAGGGCAGAGCACAACAAAAGGATTTTGATGAGCTCACTGAAGAACCTCTCCTTTCTTTACTGGATTTCATGAAATGTTTTGAGATAGAGTGTGACGCTTGTGGTATTGGCATTGGATGAGTCCTCATGAAAAATGGACATCCTATCGCATACCATAGCGAGAATCTTGATGCCGCACGCCTTAATTATCCAATTTACAACAAAGAGTTTTTTGCGTTGGTTCGGGTTTTGCAAGTTTGGCAACATTACCATTGGCCTAAGGAATTTATCATACATTATAACCATGAGTCGTTGAAATACCTAAAAGGCCAAGCTAATTTGGGTAAAAGTCATGCTAAGTGGGTTGAGCTCATGTAGTCCTTTCCCTATATTGTCAAGTACAAGAAGGGCAAAGATAATGTGATTGCGAATGCTTTGTCTTGCAAAAACACAAGCCTTTTCATGCGCCTAGAAGTGAACGTGTTGGGTCTTGATGATATCAAAAGTTTGTATTCTTCCGATCCGTTCTTTGCACCAATATTTTCTAAGTGTTTAATTCAAAAAGTATTTGATGACTTCTATTTGCTTAAAGGTTTTCTATTCAAACAAAACAAGCTTTGCATTCCGAAGTCATCTCTCCAAATTTTGCTTCTCCAAGAGTCTCTCTCATGGTGGAGGCCTAATGGGACACTTTGGTCGTGACTAGACATATGACATGCTCTCGACGCACTACTATTGGTCAAAGATGAAGAGAGACGTGGATCATCACGTCCATACCATAGCGGCGGATACCGCGACTCTGGGAAAACCACGCAAGTGTGGCAACGTCGCACTCGCGACGAGGCACCCGCGACCTCCATTGAGGACAAACTGTCCGGGCCATGCACGGTGCACTTCTACATCGACAAACACGATGGGAAGAAGAAGTCCAGCCACCTCCTCAAGGACTGCCGCGAGTTCCTCAAGCTACATGAGGGATTGGTTCGGATGAACCGCAATGCCGTCGAAAGAGGCTACGGAGCCGCTCCAGACGTCGTGGCACATGGCGCTCCGCCACCACCACCTGGGCCATCCCCGAATGCAGCTGCACTGGACCAGCACCACGGAGGCGAACCGTACCCACGAGCCATGGGCACCATGATGATCCAAAAGGGACACCCCTCCAATCGGGTGTAGAAGGCCATCACTTGCCAAGTCAACTTGGCCACACACTCGCCACCATCTACCACTGAGTACCTTAGTGGAAGCGAGTCATGCATCACCTTCGACAAAAGCGACCATCCGCCTCAGGTACCCCGTCCAGGCCATTGCCCCCTCGTACTCGAGGCGCAAATCGGAGGTTTCGACATGAGCCGCGTCTTCATGGATGGCGGGAGCGGCATTAACCTTATATTCGCGAGTACCTTGCGAGCAATGAGGATCCCTCTAACTTGCCTGGAGGCCTCGCACACAACATTCCACGGCATCGTCCCAGGAAAAGGCGTATACCCCCTGGGCAAAATCAACCTCGACGTCATATTTGGCACACCGAAGAACTTCCGGCGCGAGCGCATCGACTTTGAGGTCATCGACTGGCCCTCACAGTACCACTGCATCCTCGGGCGCGTCACGTTCGCTAGGTTCATGGTAGTGCCACACTACGCCTACTTGTAGATGAAAATGCCAGGTCCCAATGGCGTCATCACGATCAACGGGAGCTTCGAGAGATCCGACAGTTGCGACAGGGAATTCAATAGAATTTCTCAGTCCTTCGGCATGCAGGAAGAACTCGCAAGGCTAAAAGAGTCGACAGACAACAGTCTGCCCCCCTGAGCCGGCCAAGCTCACCTGATCTATCCTTCGACTCGTCGGTGCATACAAAGAAAGTGCAGGTCCACCCATCGGATCCCACTAAGACGGTCCTCATCGCCAACAACTTGAGTCCCGCATAGGAACTCGCGCTCGTCGAATTCCTCCGCGAGCACTGGGAAATTTTCGCCTGGTGTCCTGCGGACATGCCAGGAGTTCCCAGGGAATTCGCCGAGCATGCACTCAACGTCAACCCCGACGCAAGGCCAGTCAAGCAAACAATTCGGCGATTGTCTGAGCCACGAGCGCAAGCAGTTGGAATGGAGATCAACAGACTCCTCGACGCCAAATTCATACGCAAGATCAAGGAAAGCACTTGGCTCGCCAACACGGTGCTGGTACCAAAAAAGGACACAAATATCCTGCGGATGTGTGTGGACTTCACCTCTCTGAATAAGCACTGCCCAAAGGATCACTTCCCATTGCCATGCATCGACCAGATCATTGACTCCACCGCGGGATGCGAGCGCCTCTTCTTCCTCGACGCCTACTCAGGCTACAATCAGATTCGAATGAAGGAGGAAGACCAAGAGAAAATAGCGTTTACAACGCCCTTTGGTGTGTTCTGCCACAACACAATGCCCTTCGGGCTAAAGAACGCGGGAGCCACCTACCAGCGGTGCATACAGGCTTGCCTCAAGGAACAACTAGGTCGCAACATTCAAGTCTATGTCGACGACATAGTAATCAAGACCAAGGAGGAAGCCTCCCTAATCGACGACTTGCGCGAAACATTCGCCAACCTCGACCGCTACCGGATCAAGCTCAATCCGAACAAATGCGCCTTCGACGTACCATCTGGGCAACTACTCGAGTACCTCATCTCCGCGAGGGGAATCGAGGCAAACCCGAAGAAAATAAAAGCCATACTGGCCATGGAGAAGCCGAAAAACATAAGGGGCGTCCAGCAGCTGGCTGGGCGAATCGTGGCCCTCAGTCGATTCATCAGTCAGATGGGTGAAAATGCACTGCCCTTCTACCAACTCCTCTGCAAAGCTAAAAAATTCGAGTGGACAAATGAAGCGCAAGAAGCATTCGAAGACCTCAAGCGCCTGCTATCCACTTCACCAGTACTAGTGACACCACAAGAAATGGAGCCACTGTTGCTATATATCTCCGCCACCAACCAGGTGGTCAGCACAGTACTCGTCGTCGAGCGAGCCGAGGAAAACAAGGTCCACGGGGTACAACGCCCAGTATACTACCTCAGTGAGGTCCTCACGCCAACAAAACAGCAGTACCCGCACTACCAGAAACTGGCGTACGATGTCTTCATGACCGCCCGGCGACTGCGCCATTACTTCCAGGAACACCCAATCATGGTGGTCAACGACGCCCCGTTAGGACATATCCTCAATAACCCCGACACCACGGGACGAGTCGCGCTTTGGGGAATAGAACTGTCTCCACGAGACATCACATACGAAAAGCGCGACGCAATCAAGTCGCAAGTCCTCCCCGACTTCCTCGTGCACTGGATGGAGAACCAGCTCCCAGACAAACCAGATATGTCCTACCTCTGGACAATGCACTTCGATGGGTCCAAGCGGAAGGACGGAGAAGGCGCAGGTGTCATACTGACATCACCTCAAGGGGACAAACTGAAGTATATCCTGTGAATGCAGTTCATAGCCTCTAACAACGAGGCTGGATACGAGGCCCTGTTGCACGGGATGAGGATGGCAAAAGCCTGCGGTGCCAAGAGGCTCATCATATACGGCGACTCCAAGTTGGTCGTCAACCAAACAATGCATGAGTGCGACACACTGAACGACAACATGATCGCGTACCGCGACCTCTACGACACACTCGAAGGAGACTTCAAAGGTTGCGAGTTGCGCCACGTCGGTCACGAAAGCAACGAAGAGGCAGACGCACTCGCCAACATAGGCTTTACCTGTGCCCCCATACCACCCGGGGTATTTCTCGAGCGCATCTGCGAACACTCCATCAAGCCAAAGCCCGCAGAGAAGAAAACAAGCGCAGCAACAGACTCGGGGGCTACGCCGCCCAATGAGTCAATGGCACTCAATGACTTGGAGTTGCACACAGGACTCGAGGGACCAATGAGCGTCATGATGATTGAGAAATCCTGGACGCAGCCGTACATCACGTACCTCCTCAGCAAAAGGCTCCCGGACGATCCGACTGATGCACGGCACATCGTGCGGTGATCCAAGGCATTGCTGTTCTCAACGGCGAACTGTATAAATGCAGCATCACAGGAGTACTCCAGCGATGCGTCTCCATGGCCGATGGAAGATCTGTTCTCCTCGACATCCATGAGGGGACCTGCGGGCACCACGCCGGCAGTTGTGCCCTCGTCGCCAAAGCTCTATGAGCTGGATTCTATTGGCCTACGGCCATGCGTGATGCTAAGGACATCGTCCAAAAATGCAACGCTTGCCAATGATTCGCGGACAAGCCGCACGCACCGGGCGCAGAACTCCGACCAATTCCATTGGCCTGGCCCTTCGCGCAATGGGGACTCGACATGGTTGGCAAACTCCCAAGGTCCTCATGAGGAGGCTACGTCTACCTCTTGGTCGCAGTCGACAAATTCACCAAGTGGATTGAGGCCATGCCAATGACCAACCAATCAGGACATAGCGCAGTCAAGTTCTTCGAATCCATCGTCTACCGCTTCGGAGTACCGCACATCATCATCACCGACAATGGGACGAACTTCACATCCAAGGAGTTCCAAGAATTCTGCGAGAACCTGGGGATCAACATCAGCTACGCCTCAGTAGCGCATCCACAGACCAACGGTCAGGTGGAAAAAGCAAACGGGCTCGTCTGTGGCGGCATCAAGAAGCAACTCCTCCGGCCACTCGAACAAGCCGCGGGTTGCTGGCCAGACGAACTGCAATCCGTACTCTAGAGCCTATGCACAACTCCAAACAGTGCGACGGGCTACACGCCATTCTTTATGGTGCACGGAGCCGAGGCAGTGCTGCCCGCCGAGGTATGGTACAAGGCGCCGCACGTGGTCGCTTACAGCGAACAAGAGTCATCCCTCGCACTCGAAGACTCTGTCGACCTCCTTGACGAGGCACGAGAAATCGCCACGGAAAGATCAACGATCTACTAGCAGAACCTGCACAACTACCACAGCAGGAGGCTACGCCCCAGATCCTTCGTCGAAGGCGACCTGGTCCTGCGACTAAAGCAGCAGGGGCATCTCAAGCTCGAGTCCCCCCTGGGAAGGACCGTATGTGATTACAGAAGTAATCCCAGGTGGCGCCTATCGCCTTCAAGATTTAGAGACAGGAGTCGCATACTCCAACCCCTGGAACGTCGCACAGCTGCGACGCTTCTACCCCTAGTCGCTTTTTACTTTTTACATTGCAAATAAGGCTACTCAGCCAAGGCTACTTAGCCACACATTGTACCTCGCACTGTCCTTCGAATAAATAAAGCTAAGTGCCCCAAAACTCTGTGTTCTCTTTTATCTTTCCAATTTATCTACTCGGGGGCTGCGCCACTCTATATACATCTGTTCTACGAACCAAAACGCGATATCCTGAGTAGCTGGCACATCAATCGAAACCCTTGACACAACATCAACCCAGCTGCAATGCACCTGACAGGTTGACAAGGGACTGAGATAAGATCATGGTCAGGCTAATGAAAAGGACTCGCATAGTGAAACGCACTTCATGCTAACAAAGCTCTTTATACATATCCGACAATAAATTATATACAACATTTATACGAACTTTACAACACGGGTACACTTATATGTAGGATACAAACTAAGCTACTACTGCAGCAAGAGAACGTTGGTTTGTTCCTCAAAGAAGTCGACGATCTCTTCTGCTGGGCGATCCACAGCCTGGTAGTGTGGCACCATATTCCAGGTAAACCTCTTGGTGGCGGCGCCGCCGCAATTGCCGCAACATCTACTGCCGTGCCCAGTCGCCAATGATAGAGCAGCCTTAGCACCAGCCACCAACTGTTGCCTCACGCACTCGCGAACCGTGGTTAGGTCTTGAAACTTGGCAAGGAGCGCCAGCAGGCTTGACGGAGTAACATCCAGCGGAAACATCATCTGATAAATGTTCTTCAAACAAGACTGCGACTTCTTCAAAAAGTGCAGCACTCGCGACGCGCGCGATCTCGTAGGGTCGCCACGAATCGACGCGATCATGATCTACCCAGAAGTATCCACTCTCTTGAAGTTGCTCCTGAGTAAGATCATGCATACGAATGGCAATTCTATCCTTCTCATCCTGCGGATGACGCGCGCTGACAACTACACGAAGCAGCAAACAGCAGCATAACTACAACACACAATCGCGAGTGACTACAAGGGAAAGATAGGAGCAAGCAAAACTAACACTTGAATTGGTCGCCTAGCTGCGTCACCTCGCCAAGCAGATACTGCTCTCGGGCGGTGGCTTTCTCCGCCTTTGACTTCCATACATCTGCGTTCCCGCGGAGCACGGGCAACTCACGCTCCAGCTGCTTCACGCGGTCACGCAGTCGCGAAAGCAGCGACAACTCATCTACCCTGGAGCGCGGCGGTGCCAAAGTATCATCAAGAGGCGGCGAGTCCTGAGTTTCCCTCAAAGGATCACTCGATGTACCCTACCACAAGCCAAGATAGAAGCAAATAAGACGACCAAATCAACACAAAGACAAAAGATTCAAGTGCATTCAAGACTAGCAAAAGTATCAGCAGATACACTCGCCAGCAGGCATGTTCTTAACAAAGGACATAAAACTAGTTAACTATTACAAAAGCTACTAAGGAGCGATTGGCTTCTTCAACATCGACGGCTTCGGGGGCTTCATCGAGTCTGTGGCAGTGTCAGATGCCACTGACTTTCCGCCAGCCCTTGATGCCGCCGCCTTTGCCGCCTTCTTGGCACGCTGCAGCTCCTCAGAATACTTCGCGACCGTGTTTATCAGCTACGGCCCATATTTACCACAGGCAGTCACGAAAGGAGCAAAGACTACCTGCTGGCCGTCCGTGCTAACAGGCATCGCATTCGACACCGTGGCAGGATCAATCTCGACTCCGTGGGCCTGCACCATGGCAAGCAACATGGACGCGCCAGCCGAGCGGAGTGAGTTCTTGAAGCTGGAGGGAACAACCCCCGCGAAAGACTCCACCAGCTCGCCCATGTTCTCGATTAGCTCAGCCTTGGGCATCAGCTCCTCCCGGAGGAGACTGAGAACGCCCTTGGCCTTGGAGAATGTATCTTGAACGGTGATGTTGCGGTCCTCGACTGCCGAAAGCGCACCCGCCAAAGCATCGTCGTGGCGGAGGGCCTGAGGATCGAAGCTCAAACCGCTAGCATCTGCACACAAACCAACACATGAATATCAAACATCAACGCCAACAGGCAAAACAACAAACAGCGAACAACAATGATATCCGGACAAGGTACCTGAGAGGGCTTTGGCAATCGAGAAAAGCTATTCTTCGAACAACTTCTCCCTGGATGCCATGGAAGCACGAAGATCCTCTTCATGCCTTTGCGCCTCGTCACGCGCCGCGATTGCTTCATCGCGACCCTTCACAGCCGCGGCGAGAGCTTTCTCCATGGTAGCAGCGTCGCGCAGGAGGGCATTATGTTCAGCTACGCAGCAAAAACGTTTGACCATCAGTCGACTATATCAAAGGAGAAGAAGAAGAAGAAGAAGTGCAGGACACTCACTCTCAACCACACGATGACGTGTCTCTAGCATCGCATGCTGGCGGCCCATCGCAAGCACTTGCTCCGCCAAGTGCGTGGCTTCCTTCACAAGGAGCTATCGCACAACAGAGAATCAGTAGAAGCAATAGATAACATCGACTGCAACACGCAAAAGAAGAAAATCTACACTTACATGATCCTCCAATGACTCCAAAGATGTCTGCTGTACCGTCATCCGGGCAACCATTCGATGCTCCCCTGCATGAGGAGAACTGGAAGAGTTGTGCTTGGAGTGGGCCGCCAATGGAGGGGAAGGATCGCGCTCGACCTCTTTCTTGGCCCTTGAGGTCGCGACTCCTGATTCTTTCAAAAATTGGACGTCGCCAAAAGATGACGATGCCTCTTGACTGCAAAGACAAAATCAACATCAAGAACAAGACAAAAGTCCAGAGACGAACCAAAAGGGGCAGAAACAGAGAAGAACAAGTAAACTAGAAAACTTACTAATCAAACTTGTCAAAGTCAAAAGTGGCCTCCTTCGACTCTGACGAGGACTCCTTGGGCAATCGCATCTTCTTGCGAGAGGATGGTGCAGCGCTCATAGGAATGGCAGGGATTGGCGACTCCGCACCAAAACCTGCACCTTCCGGAGTCGAAGGAGACGACGCATCGGAATCCTCGCTAAGCGAACGCTTGCGAGTATCCGGACTACCGGACTCGGGGGCTTCCTCCTCCACATCAGAGGGGATGGTCAACTCTGACTCGTCCTCTTCCAAGGCTTCACGAGGGATAATCCCCTCAGGAAGAGGAGGCATACAAGGTGACACCGCCCAATCCTGCATACAGACAACAAAATTAGCACAAAGACAAGAAAACAGCAGAGAAGCAATCGACAAACTAAGCTACTGCGTAGCACAACTATACCTCGGGAGGAGGATTAGTAGCATCAAATGGAGGAACAACTAGCTCACTGGGGAGCACATCCTTGACGGTGTACTTGGTGACCAGCCGAACCCTTTTGTCCACCTCACTCGCGGACATGCCATCGGCAGACACGCGAGTGGCATCGCCGCCTTGATCCTTTGAAACATGGGGTGGACTCTGGCCTGCAGGGGCTGGACGCGACGGTGTAGCCAGGTGCGAATGAGGGTGCAGCCTCCCTCTTCTTTGCCGATGCGATTCTCGAGGTCGCAGACACACTCGTATAGCACATCTGTCTCCGCGGACTCGCCAGGCATGACTACATTCTTCTAGGAGCGCCTCCTCGTGCACGGCGTCGCCGGATCGAAAGGCGCGAGTCCGAAGTGCTCCCCGTCAGCCTTCTCATCGCGGATGTAGAACCACCTGTCCCTCCACCCTTGGACGGACGCTGTGAACTTAATGTCGAAATAGGTGGCGGATGGGTCGACGTGGATTCCACAACCACCTACATCGTACACTAAGGAGCCAGAAGCAGATTGGCGCTTCAGCTTGAAGAGGCGTTTGAAGAGGCCGAAGTGTGGCTCGATTCCGAGCCAGCACTCGCAGAGGGTAATGAAGCAAGAGATATGGAGGATAGAGTTCGGGGACAGCTGATGGAGCTGAAGCCCGTAGAAACAAAGGAGGCCCCTAAAAAAGGGGTGAAGGGGCAAGGAGAGACCACGAATGATGAATGCCAAAAACATCACTCGAAAACCAGCGGGAGGAACATGAATTGTCTCACTGCCAGGGACGCGCGCGTCGGCGACTGCGTCGGGCAGAACTCCGTCTTGGCGAAGAAGACGAAGATCCGATGACTTGATGATGGAGGGACGCCACGCGCCATTCGTGACACGGGTGCCCGTGCCTTTCTTCTTTTCGACGGCGGCGGTGCTGGTGCCCGCAGCGGCGGAGCCGCCTTTCTTCTTCACCGCAGCAGCGGTGGCCGCAAAATCGGCCTAAGCACCTCCTTTCTTCTTCCCCATTGCGCGGCAGCGATGCGACCGAAGGAAGTAGCTTGGAAACGAGCGGAGCTGGTCTAGCGTTGTGGACGAGACGAGCGCAGAGAAAGCAGAGGAGTAGTGGCAATGGCGATGAAAGCAAAGGATGAATGAGAGCAGATGAGAAATTACCATCGCAGCGCCGCTACTTAATCCCTGGAAGATGCAATCCAACGGCTCAGCAAAACCCTACTGGACGCGTGGCAAACATCGTGCTGGACACGTGAAGGAGTGGAAGCGCGAACCGTCCCTCCACTACTCCCATTACGCGCGGAAATCGAGGAGGCGCAGTTAAAATAAAAGATTACGCACGCCCAGTCAAATCAAAGTCAGAGAGTGGGACCCACTGCTCGTCACGTCCCGTCAAACTCGCTCACGCGGGCAACTGAGGTCATGAAATCGTCAGCATTGATGTCATCAAAGCTACGCAGCAGAAGACTTCGACTACTTTAGTCCTTGCTCGAGTCTTCGACTCCACCAAGCACTCGGGGGCTACTCCCATAGGGAGCGCTGGTCGCACACCCTATGATTTTTCTTTTCTTTTTACAGGAACATGTACAATCACATGCAAACCCAACCACTCGAAATACGGTTCGACTGTGGACATGGGTTACTCCCATAGGGAGCGCCGGAAACAAATTCGACTGAAACAAGCAAACAAAAGACGACAGCAGTCGACAAAAGTTCTTTAGTCCCTGCCTGAGTCTTCGACTCAACCAGGCACTCGGGGGCTACTCCCATAGGGAGCGCTGGTCGCGCACCCTATGATTATTTGTACTAAGTACTGTGTGTTGATAACATCCACACTCGAAGTTTATGGCGACACCGCCTCATTTACCTACAAAGAGACTGCGTCTCCTGGGTCACCCGAATCGTCTCCGCGATGATAAAATTCGGATGCTGCGCTTACAGTGTGAAGGTAAGACCTGAATAAGGCCTGGAAACGCATTAACTGCGCACTACCAGAAATGTATCCATGCCTACATGTACGATGAATATGCCTTGAAGGACGCGTCGAGTGCTCACACCCATATAACTGGAATTCGACTCCTGTAAGACCTCCGCGGCTTGAGTCGAATTACACCAGCACTTTTCCGGATTCGAGTCCAAGGAATCGAGTTCGAGTAGGTTGCATTGTTTCACCCTAAGGTGGTTAACTGATACCGATACTTCGGTTATATCAGGCACGCACATCAATAATCCCTATGACACAAACAAAGCAGTCGAAAATATACTCATTCATGCACTCGAAAGACTTCAAAAAGTCCCCAGTCGAATCTGTGATTCTACTGGACACTCGGGGGCTACTGACATGGGTATACCCTACAGGTACTCGAGCTTGGTATATATGGTCTAAATACGTAAAGGCCCACGGTGTCGCCAAGGCCCAAATGAAGGGCTCGAGTAACCTACGGACTCTTGATTGCTTGAAGAACAAGAAGAAGCTAAAGATAGAAAGTTTGAAGGGGAAAACCCTAACTTGTAACTGACTCGACCTGCTACCTGAGACCTAGCCTACCTATATAAAAGCTAGGAGGGGCGGTGAGGAGGACACACGCAACCCTAGTTTCTACAACCCTCGCCAGATTGCATCTGCGCACCACTATAATCTTTGATTCCTTTAATAATTCCACGAGCAGACAAGCAGGAGTAGGGACCTCTACGAGGCCTGAACCTGGGTAAATCTTTGTCCCCTGTGTGCTTGTTTGCTAGCCGATAGATGTCTCCAGCACTCCCTCCTTCTCCAAAACCCAAGTCCATAACAATGGGCATTGATGAGTTAATCCCTCGTGAACATGTTTCCAAGCTAAGCAAAAGTCTAACCCATCTGGTCTTTATATGCCTTTGCCTATTACTCATGTACCTTGGTCAGGCATTAGCATGGAATTTCTATTAGGATTGCCTAGATTTACGAATGACCATGATTCCATATTTGTTGTAGTTGACCGCTTTTCAAAAATGGCACATTTCATTCTATGCCATAAGACCGATGATGCTTCACATATTGTAAATTTGTTTTTCAGGGAAATCGTCCATCTTCATGGTGTTCCAAGAACCATCGTCTCTGACCATGATGTGAAATTCATGAGCTACATGTGGAAGACGCTTATGGCAAAGCTCGGCATCAAGATCCTCTTCTCGTCCGCCTACAATCCCTAAACCTAAACCCTAAACCGATGGCCAAACCGTGGTTGTCAACCAAAGCCTTGTTGGGAGGATGACCCCGGGTAGGGTCGAGCTAGGGTATAAATACTATGTCTGCTGAGGTATAACAAGGTCAAAGCAAGTGCTGACTGAGGTACCTGAAGGCCAGTCGAGTTACGACTGACTTAGCCATGGTTGTCTCCACCTAACGTTACCTCAGACGACATAAAGCATATGTCGGCACCACCTTGCTACTTGTTTGCAGGTACCACTAGGGCCGAGTTAGCCAGGCAGCAGCCGGGTTATTACTTGGCTTACAGAAGAAGGAAGGAATCTCCCCTTGGTCACTACTTTTCTTTCTCTACTGGTGCCACCGTAGAGAGAGCACAGAAGACAGAGAGGCAAGGGCCAGAGGTCCTGGCCGACAAAGATGACGTCGACTGACCATTGTTGGTCGGGTCACATGGTGCCACAGAGGCTTAAGGCATGGCCTCAGAGAGGCTTCCGCCATAGGCTCTAGGCGGCTTATGATAGGAAAAAGGAGCGCACCGCTTTGCTATTTTGGGAGGAGCATATTCCTCCTCGCCTCAATACAGCTCAAGGAGCAACTGTAAACCACCATTGATCTAGAGAATACAAACCTTCTGTGTGTGGAATCACCACACTATCCCTCCCTGGATACCACTAGCGCACATTGGCCCCATCTTTAGCCTATCCATGGCATCTACCGTGACACCACCACGACAGTTGGCGCGCAACGTGGGGCCAGCAGCGGTGCTAGCTAGAGTCAAGATCCGGACGGGAAACTTCATCGTCACCGGGGAGCGCATCGTCTCCAGGCTCGTTTAGCACTTTGGTGCACTGGAGTACATCAGCGACCACGTGCACAGCTTCGGCGACCGCCCTCCTCCATACAACATGCTCTTCATCAGCTTCGGAGCCCACAAGATCTATGTCGGCATCGATGAATCATGTGTACATCCACTGCACGTTGTCGAGGGAGGAGAACCTCCTCTCAGCGCAGCTCGCGGCCCGCGTATCACTCACCCCGCTAGCTACGCTGAGGTAATGATGACTGTGCCTGATGCAGGAGCAAGCAAAGACCAGACAGGAGACCCCGAGGCAACACCAAAAGTACCTAGGACTAGGATTCCTCCACTAGAAAGGCCACACAATGTGTTGCAGTAGGCAATAGAGAGCTTAGCCACTCCCATAGCACCTATAGCAGATCCGGCTCAGGCACAGGCCGAGCTAGAGGAGACTCGGCTAAAAATGTTAGCAGGGGCTAAGAGAGTAGCAGCGCTGCAGCAGTCGTTCAACATCACGTTGCGCGAGTATGCAAAGGCAAACAGGATTAGTCCCATCTGTATGGACAATGTTAATATTAGGGGTAGAAACCTCATAAGTGAGATAGACAAGGAATATGTATCTAGGCCGGGACACTCAGCTACCCTTGTGACAGCAGGACTGCCGAGGTATAGCACCCCGACAAAGAACCTCAGGGTTGCGGATGCAGCAGCGTCCGAGTTAGAGGGTCTGATCGGCGAAGCCCGGGAGAGGCAACATGAAAGAGTTATTCACCTAGTAAAAATTGGTAACAAACAGAATGAAGAATTGCTCAAGGAAGACCCGGCAATAGCAGGAGGTTCCCATATGGTTCATTTGACAGGGGGTGCTCCGGCAAAATCCATTGGGGCATCATCATCCCACATTAAGGCCCAAGAAGAGAGGAGGTGGTGACCTCGGGGAGAAAAATAAGCAGATGATCCCATATGACCTGGCAAGGGTAGGGAAAGGAAAATCAATACAGTGTGATGAGGATCTCAACGGTGTTAGCCGAGGTGAAGCTCGACGAGGTAACCATGGCCAAGGTAGTGCAGGACAAGGAAACACTGGTCACGGTAATGCCGGACAGCATAACTCGGCAGGAGCCAGACAAAATCCACCTCGACAGCACTAACAACAGTATGTACCTAGGAAAGAGCAAAGTGCCAGCCCAGCTATGTAATAGCAAAATGTTAATCTAGGTCAAAACAAATATGATGATGGTTATTCGGCAATGGCCAATGTCGGGTTTCCCAGGGCGGATCATCATATGATAGGGTTGGGGCTGGGAAACAGGAACCTATAGCCAGATGATGCAAGGTTGAAATTGGACCAGATTTATAGGTCAGAAATAATGGAAGGACAGGGTCCTTCGGGTCCAGCATACTTTGGACCTCGGATTATGAGAGAACCACCTGTGCTGAACTTCCAGTTGGCTAGAGGGACAAAGACATATGATGGCAGTATGAAGCGAGAAGATTGGTTGATTAATTATGCTACCGCAGTAAACATTGTGACAAACAATTTGAGATGGACGTTGAGGTATGTACCTCAGTTGCTGGAAGGACCAGCGAGAATATGGCTTAATAATCTGCCAAGCAGGAAGCATCAATTGCTGGATAGATTTTGAGGAGATGTTCATCAGCAATTTCACAAGCACATACAAGAGGCCCAACAGGCCACAACAGCTGGCAATGTGTAAGCAGCGCCCGAATGAGATAGAGCGAGAGTTTTTAACTCGCTGGTGCAACATGCGTAATTCATGCGAGGGGGTGATCGAGTCACAAGTTATTGCTTGGTTTGCACAAGGATGCACATATGCAAGTATCCTATGGCAAAGGCTGTGAAAAGAAATGCCAACTATGTTGACTGAAACGATCAAAATTGCCGACTCATACGCATTGGGTGATCCAACTCAACCTCTGCTTATGGAAAGTGAGTCAAATGAGGAATATTACCCTTGTGACGGAGCCGGGTCATCCCGACAAAGTGATTTCCTGGGTAAGAGGAGAGATGAAAGGATGGATTACAGATATGGTTTGCACCAAGTTGCAGCAGTGGACCAAGATCCACCCAAAGCTCGGAACATCCAGCGAAAAAAAGTGGAGGACAACAGTGGAATCCGAGGAATGATGGCAAGAAAACTTGGGCACCAGAACAGAAGAAGCAGTGGCAAGAAAAGAAAGACAGGCCGAGGTATACGTATGAGGCTATGTTGGATTGCTGACTCGTGTAATAACGAGCTTGTGGGGGAACCCCAAGAGGAAGGTATGGTGAGCATAGCAGTAAGTTTCCCTCAGTTATGAAACCAAGGTTATCAATCCAGTAGGAGCAAGGAAACACCTCCAAGGTGTTGCTAGCTGGACTTTGGCAGGGCGCACTACCGGCGCCAGTAGCAACGTGGAAACCTGCACAACACAACCACAGAACTTTGCCCCCAACTTAAAGTGAGGTTGTCAATCTCACCGGTTTTGCTGAAAACAAAGGATTAAACGTATCGATTGGAAGAAAGTAATAGTTTGCAGAAAGTAAATAGAAAGGAGTAAACCGTTGATTGTAGATTGATGATAAAAGAAAGGACCGGGGTCCATAGTTCACTAGTGGTGGCTCTCCTTAAGATAGATAACATGTTGGGTGAACAAATTACAGCGGGGCAATTGACAAACATCGAGAAAGCAATCATGCATATACTACTCATCTTGACTCCTTTGAGATTCGATTGGGCATTACAATATTATACATAGACCGTAATCTAACTACATCTATGACTAATAATCCACCTTTAGGTTATCATCCGAACCCCCTCCAGTATTAAGTTGCAAGCAAGAGATAATTACATTAAGCATTGAGTGTAAAGTAAACAATACGATTGTTCTATGAACAAAGGATTGTTGTTTTCTCCCTAGTAGCAACAGCACATCTAGTACCTTAGAGATTTCTGTCACTTCCCCAGATTACTAGAGGCATGAACCCACTATCGAGCATAAATACTAACTCTTGGAGTTTCAAGCATCTACATGGCCAAGATATCTACTAACAATGAAAAGCATGCAAGATCACAAAGAACAAAGACATGATAGAATCAATAATCAATCTGAAATAGCATCTCAATATCCATCGGATCCCAGCAAACACAACATGTAGGAATTACAAATAGATGATCTTGATCATGAACGGAGCTCACAAGATCTAAAAATGATAGCACAAAGGAGGAGAACCAGCCATCTAACTGCTACATGGACCCGTAGTCCAGAGATGAACTACTCACGTATCACACCGGAGGCTTCCATGGTGATGAAGAAGGCCTCCAGGGTGAATTCTCCCCTCCGGCAGGGTGCCGGGAAGAGCTTCAGATCCCTCCTGATCTAGGGATGGAGATGACGGCGGCTATAGACTGTTTCGTGGAATTTTTGATCGAGTACTTAGGGTTTCAGTATCGGAGGCATCTTATAGGCGAAAGGGGGTCCGAGGGGGTGCCTGAGGCAGCCAGACCACCCCTGGAACAGGCCAGGCTGGGTCGCGCAGCCAGGTGTTGTGGCGCCCCCTGGCCCCTCTACATCTCGTATTCTGGTTCCGTGTGTCCCTCGGTGAAAAACTGACTTTGGCTTTTGTCCCGTCCAATTCCGAGAATATTCATTTTCTGACTTTCCTGGAACCAAAAACAGGAGAAACCATGCAACTGGCACTGTGGCTCTTGTTAATAGGTTAGTCCAAGAAAGTGTATAAAAGTACTCCAAAGTGTGGACAAAACATAATAAAGTAGATAAAACCAAGCATGGAACATCAAAAATTATGGATACGTTACCAACGTATCAACATCCCCAAGCTTAACTCATGCTCGTCCTCGAGTAGGTAAGTGATAAAAAGAAAGAATAATTTTTGAGGTGACATGCACCATCATAAACTTGATCAAAGTATTTGTAAAACATTGGATACCTGGGATCATAGTACTTCAATCATAACATGAAAGACAAAGTTCTAGTAGTAAGACAAAGCAACTATGCTGCAACATGAAAATGCACAAACAAAAGATTCATGAATAACAATGCTTTGCAAGACGTTTGTTTGTTTCACATAAAGAAAACGTAGCATAGTGGCATTCAGCTTGTCCCTCATAGAGTAGCAAACATAAATGCACAGGACACCTTCAAAGTTTATAAGAGTGACTAGATACAAATAGTTTAAAACAAGCAATATGAAAGTTATGCATCAATCAACAAGTCTTGGGACAATGCACATATAACTAAGAATGGCCACTATGCTCTCAAAATAGGTGCATAAAGATAGAAGGTGGCAACTCAACATAAAAGTAAAAGAAAGGCCTTCATAGAAGGAAGTAGAGATTCAAGTTTCATAAAGAGCTTCCAAAAATTATGGTACTTATTAGCTTTCAGCTCTCATTGCCCTATCATAAGCATCTTGAAGGTGATTAAGGTTAAAGTGACACAACTAAGAGGATATGCTTGACAAGTTATAAGCTGAAATCTCATGCTCCTTACTTACGAAGACCGAACCTCATGCTACTCAACTTTAGTCACAAGTAAGCTCTTGTCATTGTAAGTACATATGTATCATAGAGAACCGCCAATGGGTACCCCTTGCACATGATACAGGAGGTATCCCATAATCAAAATGACAAGGCAAGCAGACAATGAGCATCTCAGTGATCTTTTTATTTGCTATTTGCATAGGTTTTTATTGAGGATGCTTCATAGAGTGCTCATTATAGTTATGCTGCAAGTTTCCACCATGATTAGGCATGGCTTAGGCTAGCAGCCCAGACGTTTCTCTAACACAAATACAAAATCCATGATCTTACAAGTTCCCCTTTTATTTCACACCGCCGGGATCCATAAGCAAAAGAACATGATATCAACGGGGTACAAAGTACAAGGGCAATGTTGAAAGCGTTCCCCATGATACATGGTTCTGCTAACTTCAACTTATAAAGCGCGAGCATATACGCAACAAAGATGGACGCAGTGGTTCAAGATTATTAAATGCAAGAAAAGTAAAGTGTGCCATCAAGTTCGTGAGAGCTTTAATCACTAGTTTTCTCATAACAAGTTTAATTTGGAAGGTAGATAAAAACATGAATATACTTGGAATAGCATATGCTAATAGGTAGGTATGGTGGAATCTTTGGAATAACTTGGTTTTAGGAGTTGGATACATAAGTGGAACTTATACTTGGTTATGGAGGCTAGCAAAAGACTAGGAGTGACCAACTAAGAGAGCAATAATGGCCATAATCATGCAGAGCGACAAAACATCATTGATCAAAGCATAAAGTGATATCACAAGTAGAAAACTAAAGGATCATAAAGGCTATGGTGACTTGGGATAGTCATAACATGGTGTGAGCATGTGCCAAGTCAACCCAAATAAAGCATCAAAGGAGAATACCACAATACTATGCTTTAATATGCTAAAACAACGCATGATTCTTCCAATGCACATTAAGCAATCTCAATTGTTTATAACATGTCATGCTACAGTAAAGAATACTAAGCATAAAGCCAAAACAATATCAAGCATGGCATGACAAAGCATAGGCCGCAGTCAAGAACAAGCTCTTTTTACCACTCAAGCATGAACTTTCCTACTCTTTTCCAATCCAAACCAAACTATTTGAAAACCAATGTATGAAAGAGGGGGTCCAACCAATTTATTCAGCAAACTAAGAAAACCAATGAAACGAAAAACCAAAACAGAAACAAAAAAGAAGACGCTCCAAGAACAACACAACTGTGCATGAAACAATAAAAATGAAGCGTTTGGAAGAAACCTTGGATTTTTATTGATGAAGAAGGGGATGCCTTGGGCATCCCCAAGATTTGATGCTTGTACCTCTTGAATATTTCTTGGGGTGACACGCGTGGCATCCCCAAGCTTGAGCTTTAGTCCATCCTTCATCTCATTACTCATTCCTTCCATACACCTGAAATTTTCCCTTCATACAAAACTTCACACAATCTTTATTAGCAACATTAGTGCACTCAAGATAATAAGTATTTAGGTTCAGTTCCAACACCAATAAAATTTCCATTAAAACACAAGCTACTGTAGCACTTCCCTCAAAAAGCTCAATTCTCCAAAACAACTCAAAAAGGAACCAACAAGAAGCAAATGCAAATAATGGCAGAGATCTATCAAAACAGACCAGCAGGTAAAAACCAATTTTTTCGAAGACCTTCTATTGCTCAAATCAAAAAGTATTGAACTAACAAAAGTTAGATAACAACCTGGGGCAGAACCACAAAAATTCACGCCTCAAAAAAAAGTACAGATATTTTACACGAATGTTTACGATGAAGCACAGAAATCTGTTTCGGGACAACAACTTTCCCAATCATTACTTCTCTCTCATTAGAGGTTACTCTTGGCACAAAAAGCAAATAAAAATGATAAGGAGCGGTTATTACAGAAGTAGTAACTTCCAAGACTCATCTAAAAATGTTGGGTTATCTCCCAATAAGTACTTTTCTTTAACGCCTTTAAGTTAGGCATAAGAAGCAAGAAAAAGAATCAAGTGTTCTTAAATGAAGAAGCATTAAGATTAATACCAGAAATATCTTCAACAAGGCAAGGTATATCATCCAAATAAGTTCTAGAGCATCCTTTCTCAATGCTCTTGGGTTCACTATTTTCATCAAACGGGTTTTCAGGAACAATCCAATCAAGATTCTTTTCTATGGCTTCATGCATTGCTACAAGTTTAAAAGGTATTGGTATCTTAATTTCCTCCCCATTAGGTTCGGTTTTGTCCATCTTTTCTCGTGTACCAATAAGATCTATGCATGAGCCGAGCTTATTAAAACGTTCAAAGACTTTCCTAGCTTCCTTGGCAACATCATAGAATTCCTTAAGCAAAGTTTACAGAATAAAATCTCTCTTTTCAGGGTCCTCAATTTCTTTCAGTTTAAGAAACATTACTTGAATTAAGGGGTTAAGGTTAACAAACCTAGCTTCAATCATGTGAACTAAAGAAGCTGCAGCAATTTCATAATTTGGAGAAAGTTCTGCAAGGGATCTATCTTGAATATCCTCGTGCTTACTAACATGATTAAAGAACTCTTCAATATTTTCTTTCCCAATTATAGAGCCACTACCTATTGAAAGGTCTTTCAAGGTGAATTTAAGTATCAACATGGTGAGCTAAGAAAGAGGTAACAACTATAGAAAGACTTAATTTTTTTGTGTTTTTAATAAAGAAAGCAAACTAGTAAAACTAATTTTTGTGTGTTTTTGATAAAGAAACAAGCAAACAAAGCAAAAATAAACTAAGAAAAACAAAAACAACAAAGTAAATAGATTGGTTATGAGGGACTCCCCTTGTGAAGGTGTCCTTGACTCCCCAGCAATGGCGCCATAAAAGTACTTGCTGAATCGTGTAATAACGAGCTCGTTGGGGAACCCCAAGAGGAAGGTATGATGAGCACAGCAGTAAGTTTCCCTCAGTTATGAAACCAAGGTTATCAATCCAGTAGGAGCAAAGAAACACCTCCAAGGTGTTGCTAGCTGGACTTTGGCAGGGCGCACTACCGGCGCCAGTAGCAACGTGGAAACCTGCACAACACAACCATAGAACTTTGCCCCCAGCTTACAGTGAGGTTGTCAATCTCACTAGTTTTGCTGAAAAACAAAGGATTAAACATATCGAGTGGAAGAAAGTAATATTTTGCATAAAGTAAACAGAAAGCAGTAAACAGTTGATTGTAGATTGATGATAAAAGAAAGGACCAGGGTCCATAGTTCACTAGTGGTGGCTCTCCTTAAGATAGATAACATGTTGGGTGAACAAATTATAGCGGGGAAATTGACAAACATCGAGAAAGCAATCATGCATATACTACTCATCTTGACTCCTTTGAGATTCGATTGGGCATTACAACATTATACATAGACCATATTCCAACTGCATCTATGACTAATAATCCACCTTCAGGTTATCATCTGAACCCCCTCCAGTATTAAGTTGCAAGGAACATATAATTGCATTACGCATTGCGTGTAAAGTAAACAATATGATTGTTCTATGAACAAAGGATTGTTGTTTTCTCCCTAGTAGCAATAGAACATATAGTACCTTAGAGATTTATGTCACTTCCCCAGATTACTAGAGGCATGAACCCACTATCGAGTAGAAATACTAACTCTTGGAGTTGTTAGCATCTACTTGGCCAAGATAGCTACTAACAACGGAAAGCACGCGATCACAAATAACAAAGACATGATAGAATCAATAATCAATCTGAAATATCCATCGGATCCCCACAACCACAACATGTAGGAATTACAAATAGATGATCTTTATCATGAACGGATCTAAACATGATAGCACAAAGGAGGAGAACCAGCCATCTAGCTACTACATGGACCCGTAGTCCAGAGATGAACTACTCACGCATCACACCGGAGGCTTGCATGGTGATGAAGAAGGCCTCCAGGGTGAATTCTCCCCTCCGACAGGGTGCCAGGAAGAGCTTCAGATCCCTCCCGATCTAGGGATGGAGATGACGGCGGCTGGAGACTCTTTCGTGGAATTTTTGATCAGGTACTTAGGGTTTCAGACGGAGGCATCTTATAGGCGAAAGGGAGGCCGATGGGGTGCTCGAGCTGGCAGACCACCCTGAGCAGGCCAGGTCATGCACGGTGGTGTGGCGCCCCCTGGCCCCTCTACGTCTTGTATTCTGGTTCCGTGTGTCCCTCGGTGAAAAACTGACTTTGGCTTTTGTCCCATCCAATTCTGAGAATATTCATTTTCTGACTTTCCTGGAACCAAAAACAGGAGAATCCAGGCAACTGGCACTGTGGCTCTTGTTAATAGGTTAGTCCAAGAAAGTGTATAAAAGTACTCCAAAGTGTGGACAAAACATAAGAAAGTAGATAAAACCAAGCATGGAACATCAAAAATTATGGATACGTTACCAACGTATCATGGATCAACCATGCAAGTTTCACATGCCTAACCCAAGTAACCTAACGAACCACACGACTCGGAAGTGTGAGTGGATGAGGAAGATAGAGCAGAGCAACACGGGGAATGCACAGGCACCTCAGCACGACGCACCTTGACACGATGCACCTCGGCAGCAGCATCTCACTAGGGCAAATGGGCAACATCTAATGTTGCCACCACCCCCGCCAAGGTACGAGACCCACGACAGAAGGGATGCAGTGCATCAGGTGGAGAACCAGAACCAGCCGAATCAAAGGAACCCTAGAAATCATGGGATAAATGAGTACAGAGAGCATCATCAAACTTATTGTGTGTTTACCATAGAACAAACTAATAGCAGTGCGTGAGACACCGACATATGGAGGTCAATGCAGTTATGCCGGTAGTGCCGATGTACATGCATTGGTCTGATCAGGAAATTACATGGAGTATCAAGGATCACCCTAGGCTCATGCCGAGTCCTAGATCATATGCTCTGGTGCTTGACCCAACCTTCATCGGGCCAAAGATCAACGTGAAGTTTTCCAAGGTGTTGATTGACAATGGCAGCAGCATTAATATACTATATAAGGACACCAACCACAAGTTGGGAGTATTAGAGAACATGCTACAAGCAACGAAGACAACTTTTCATGGCATTGTGTCAGGTTTATCTTGTGAACCCATTGGAAAGGTTTATATTTATGTCTTGTTCGGTACAAGAGATAATTGTCGGACGGAGAACTTGGAGTTCAAGGTAGTGGATTTGGACAATTCTTACCATGCATTACTCGGCAGGCCAGCTCTATCAAAGTTTATGGCAAGTGATGTCAGGGCCAAATGGGGTCATCACCATAGCAGGGGACTTTAGGCGCTCCATGGAGTGTGCCTCAGCCGGGTCAAACCTGGCCGAGTCATTGGTGATCGCCCAAGAGAACAAAAGGATCCAAGAGGTTGCGGCACTGGCTCGGTCTGCGCAGCTGAATATGCCGGCTCTAAGTAACATGCATGGAAGTGTGTCATTTCAGTCGACAAAAGATACCAAGACAGTGCCAATTGATGATCAGTTCCTAGAGTGCACCATAACTATTGGTGCGGGCCTTGACGACAAATAGGAAAGCGAGCTCGTAAGCTTCCTCCATGAGAATTGGGATAACTTTGCTTGGTCACACAGGATCTGCAAGGTGTGCCGAGGGAGTTGGCCGAGCACTCTTTTCATGTCAGACCCGACGCGAAGCCGGTGAAGCAACCTCTCTGCGGCTTCGCCGAAGATAGGAGAAAAGTCATTGGTGATGAGATAGCTCAGCTCCTTGTGGCCGAGTTTATCATGGAAGTGCTTTACCAGGATTGGCTGTCTAATCCGATGGTGGTAGAAAAGAAAAAAGATGATCCGAACATAGTAGTGGTGTGGCGTATGTGCATCAATTACACAAACCTGAATAAGGCATGTCCAAAAGATCCATTCCCACTTCCGAGGATAGATCAGGCTATTGACTCGATCGCTGGGTGTGAGCTATTGTCATTTGTAGATGCATATTCTAGTTTCCACCAGATACCTTTGAACCTGGATGATCAAATAAAGACTAGTTTTATCACCCTGTATGGGGCTTATTGCTATCGCACTATGCCATTTGGCTTATGTAATGTAGGAGCAACGCACCAGAGGTGTATGTAAAAATGTTTACATGATCAAATTGGCAAAAATGTCCAAGTATATGTAGATGATGTGGTGATAAAAACCAAGGAAAGTAAAACACTCCTAGATGATATCTAGCAAACATTTGCGAAGCTAAGGAGGTTCCAAATGAAGCTTAACCCTAAAAAATGCACCTTCAGTGTCCTGGCTAGAAAATTACTCCGTTTCCTCATGTCCATCCGAGGTATCAAAGCAAACCCAACTAAAATCCGAGGTATTGAGCGAATGGAGCTGTCGAAGTGTCTTAATGATGTTCAGAAGTTCACTGGTTTTTTGGCATCATTAAGTTGGTTTGTATGTCGGCTAGGAGAAAAGGCATTGCCTCTCTATCAGCTAATGAAAAAATTGCATAAGTTCACATGGACATCGCAAGCAGATAGTGCATTCTATGAGCTCAAAAAGATGCTAGCCTCAGCACCAGTGTTCGGCCCGCCATTATCCAAAGAGCCAATGTTGCTCTATATTGCAGCGACCAACCGAGTCGCAAGTGATGTGATAGTGGTGGAGCGTAACAAGGATGGTAAGTCGATGTAGAGGCCAGTATATTACCTAAGAGGGGTATTGTCCACTTCAAAGAAGAACTATCCTCATTATCAGAAACTCGCGTATGGCATATATATATGGCAGCCAAGAAGCTTAAGCATTATTTTGAAGAACAACCCCAGTGAAGGTGATATGTGAGGTGCCTATATCCGAGATAATGAGTAACAAGGATGCAAGTGGCCGGATAGCTAAATGGGGAATTGAGTTATCCCCTTATGCTCCACAATATGATAGAAGGGACACAATCAAGTCTTAGGATGTGGCCGACTTTTTCGTGGATTGGGCGGAATTGCAATACAAACCACCCTTGCCAGACTCAAACTACTGGAGGATGCACTTTGATGGATTAAAGTTGAAGGACGTCTTAGGGGCCGGGATAGTCCTTACCTCGCCTAAGAAATACCAATTGAGATACGTGCTTCAGATCCATTTTGAAGCATCAAACAATGTGGCTGAATATGAGGCGCTCATACATGGGCTGAAAGTGGCAAAAGAGACCGGGATATGTTGGATACAGTGCTTCGGTGATTCGGATCTAGTGGTACAGCAAGTGTCTGGTCATTGGGATGCGTTAGATGCAAATATGGCACTTTATAGATTTCACGTCCAAAAAATATGTGGGTACTTCGAGGGATGCGAATTCCATCATGTACCCCGAGCTGAAAATAATGCAGCTGACGTGTTGTCTAAACTGGCTTCATCTCGGCAAGCTATCCCACCAGGAGTTGCTTTGGAGCATCTAAGAGAACCATCTATTATCCCTTCACCAGAATCCGAGTCAATTTATATCCCGGCAAACCCTGGATCAGAAGTTGCCCCAATGGACATTGACTGGGGGAATACCTCGGCAAACCTGGGAACTACCTCGTCAAACCCGGGGACTGCCTTGCAAAACCCGAGGACTGTTTAGCTTGTTCTGGAAGAGGTTATGTCGGTTGATCCAATGGAGATTGACGAAGTACTTTTCCAGGCCCGTGCTGTACCAGCATGGGCGCAACCAATATTTGAGTTCCTGAAAGATGGAACTTTGCCAAGTGACGAGATATTCTTGAGGCAAGTGCAGAGGAGAGCAAAGGCATATACTATCATCAATGTCGTATTATACAATAGAAGTGTCACAAGTGTCTTGCAGCGATGTGTTAACCTGGAAGAAGGGCTAGACATCCTCTGGGATATTCATCAGGGGCAATGTGGGCATCACGCCTCGTCCAGGGCCCTAGTAGCAAATGCTTTTCGGCATGGATTTTACTTGCCAAGTGCCTTACAGCAAGATGAGGAACTTATGAGGAAATGCAATGGGTGTCAGAGGTATGCTAGCAAGGCACATGTGCCAATGTCTAAACTCAAAACTATACCAATCACTTGGCCATTTGTTGTGTGGTGCTTGGATATGGTTGGACCATTTCAGCCGGCCAAGGAAAATGACATGGGTATACCCTACGGGTACTCGAGTTTGGCATATACGGTCCAGATACAACAGAAGCCCACGGCATTGCCAAGGCCCAATACAAAATTCGGGTGACCCACGGACTCTTCGATTACTTGCAATGCAAGATAAAGCTTAAGATAGAAAGTTCAAAGAGACAAACCCTAATCTGTAACCGACTCAACCTGCTATCCGAGACCCAGCCTATATATATAAAGGCTAGGAGGGGGTGGCGAGGAGGACGGTCACAACCCTAGTTTTCACCACCATCGCCAGATTGCATCTGCGCACCCCTGTAATCTTCGATTCCTTTGTCAATTCCAAGAGCAGACAAGTAGGAGTAGGGACCTCTATGAGGCCTGAACCTGGGTAAACCTTACGTCCATGTGTGCTTGTTTTCTAGTCGACTGATGCCTCCAGCGCTCCCTCCTTCTCCAAAACCCAAGTCCATAACAATGGGCATTGGCGAGATAAACCCTCGTCAATTGGCGCCGTCTGTGGGAATTGGGAGTGTTGATGTTGCGACTTCTTCGGCCCCATCAACCGCGATCTACAACTCTGCAACAGCAGAGATTCGCCAGCTCTTTGGCGCTTTTGACTTCACCGTCCACACGTCGACCACTCGCCCGGCTTTCGAGTCCGTGGGCGATGGGATCAGCCTAGCGATTGGGAGCTTCCACTTCCAGGTCGATCAACTGGGCACGCTTCACATGCCTGACCAGCCGACGGCACCCGCGATTGCTCCAGCATCATGGTTCCCGCTACCAATTGGCACCCTCAGCGAGCATAACGCCCCGGCAACAGCTGGGAGCACGGACAATGACAACAGTCGCGAATCCGATCTGGGTGATCTAGCCACAGAGGATGGAGTCTACGACTCCATATCTGAAAGTTGTGGGAGCAACAACTTCCCTAACCACTTCATGTGCGCCATCATCAATGCGGATGACACTGGCGTCAATCGGGAAAACACCGGCTCTGGCACCGGACCGCCCAATGGCGGTATACCAAACGGTGGACCAACCAACAGCGCACCCATCAACAACAGGACATATGGGAATCCAAGCCTCACGGCGAATGAGCGCACCGAAGAACGCGTGCTGATCAAGCTCAACGACAACGAGTGGGCCTACTGTCGAGAAGCTCTGTGGGGTAATCCTCTACCCCCAAATTCATTCCAGGACATGCTGATGGGCTGCCATTGGCTTCTGAAAGAAGAACTCAAGCGCCAGCAGCAAGTAATCGTGCAACTCGAGGTGCATAGAAAGGTAGCAGACGAGTCGAGCCTTCGTCGAGCCGGGCTCTCCTCCCACGGAGGATCCTCCTCCAAAGGCAACGAGTACCTGGCCAACAAAATATGATCTCGACTGGCCCACCTCACCGAGCAGGAGCATGTAGAATCCACGAAAGCCCTCGACTTCAGCTCCATGACGGTGGATACACGAGGCAACGTGCTCCCGAAGACGCTGCAACTGCGGTGACAGCGGCCACCATGTACCTCCTCAACAACCAGCCACTGGCTGGAGACCAGCGAGCTGCCATGCACCGATCTACAATCGTGGGCCTGGGGCTACTCGAGGCCGCCCTCGACAAAGAATCAACACCAGAGCCGAACAAAAGCAATGCTCTGGACAAATACTACTACTTGGATTCCTCAAGTGAAGACAATCACGATCTGTCACGGCGACGCTTCTCACGGTGGCATGACCACGATTACGACGCGCGTGATGGCATCACACAGTGCAAGGTCGACAAGATGCGAGCAAGGCGTGCTCATTCGACTGACTCGGAAGAAGACGAGACTAAGCCCTGCGGTGCTAGATTCTTCAGTAGGGCCATCAGGCAGAAGCGAATGCCTAAGGGGTTCAAACTCCCGTCGAAGAACCCAAAATTTGATAGCCTGCAGGACCTGAAAATCTAGTTGGAGGTCCACATCTCCTCCATCAGACTACACGGTGGGAGTCGAAGCACGGCCATGCAATGCCTGCAGCTGCAGCTGCAGGGCGCCGCTCGCGCATGGCTCAACAACCTCCCGCATAGATCCATTCACAGCTGGGAAGAGCTGGTCTACAGCTTTGTGCGCAACTTCAAGGGCACTTACAAAAGGCCCGCATCAATCGAAGAACTAAGAGGCTGCCACCAAAGATCTGGCGAGTCGCTGCGTTCGTACATCTAGAGGTGGTCCATCATCAAGAACTCCATAGAAAACATCTCGGAGGATCGCGCAATCGACGCGTTCAACGGCAGCGTTCGCCGCATAGAGCTCAGGGAGGAGCTAGGCTGCTCAAAGCCTAAAACGATCGACCACCTGATGGAAATCACGAATCGGTGGGCGGACGGAGAAGACTCGGTGAAAAACCGCACCTACTCCAACGATGACGACGACCTTGGGCGTAGACGCGACCCCGAGGTAAACGTCGAATGCACGTCTACAAGGACCGCGACAAAGTCAATATGGTCGCGGCCGGCTACGCCGATAAACGCGATGACAACTGCAATAGTGGATATCGCAGCGGTGGATACCAAGACAGCAGGAAAACCACACAGGTGTGGCAACATGCACTCGTGAAGAGGCACCCGCAACATCCATCCATGACAAACTGTCCGGACCATGCAACATGCACTTCTACATCGACAAGCACGACGACAAGAAAAAATCCAGCCACCTTCTCAAGGATTGCCGCGAGTTCCTCAAGATCCACGAAGGCCTGGCTCAGATGAATTGCGACGCGATTAGCAGGGGCTATGGAGCTGCTCTAGGCGCTGTGGCACATGTACCTTCTCCACCACCGCCCGGACCACCACCACCCGCGGCCGTGCCAGTCCAGGACCATGGAGGCAAGCCATACCCGCGAGTTGTCGGCAACATGGGGATGATCCAAAAGGGCGTCCCTCAAATCGAGTGCAGAAAGCCATCACTCGCCAAGTCAACTTGGCGATAAACTCCCCACCTTCCACCACTGAGTACCTCAGTGGAAGCGACTCCTGCATCACCTTCGACAAGCGTGACTACCCGCACCAAGTCCCTCGTCCAGGCCACTGTCCCCTCGTACTCGAGACGCAGATCGGGGGCTTCGATATGAGTCGCGTCTTTATGGACGGCGGGAGTGGCATTAACCTCATGTTCACGAGTACCTTGCGGGCGATGAGGATCCCTCTAACTTGTCTGGAAGTTTCAGACACGACGTTCCATGCCATCATCCCATGGAAGGGCATATACCCCTACGCAAAATCAACCTCGACGTCATCTTCGGCACGCTGCAAAACATTCGCCGAGAGCGCATTGACTTTGAAGTTGTCGACTAGCCTTCACAATACCACTGCATCCTCGGACGTGTCGTGTTCGCAAGGTTCATGGCAGTGCCACACTACGCCTATCTGTAGATGAAGATGCCAGGTCCAAACGGCGTCATCACAATCAACGGAAACTTCAAGAGGTTCGATAGCTGTCATAGGGAATTCAACAGAATATCCCAATCCTTCGACATGCAAGAAGAGCTCGCAAGACTGAAGGAGTCGACAGACAATAGTATGCCTCCTTTGAGCAGGCCAAGTTCACCCGATCTGTCCTTTGACTCATCGGTGCACATGAAAAAGGTTCAGGTCCACCCAACGGACCCGACCAAGACGAATTCCTCCTTGAGCACTAGGAAATATTTTCCTGGTGTCTAGTGGACATGCCAGGGGTTCCTAGGGAATTCGTCGAGCACTCACTCAACGTGAATCTAGACACAAGGCCAGTCAAGCAGATAATACAGCGACTGTCCGAGCCAAAAGCAAAAGCAGCCGGTATGGAGATCAACAAACTCCTCGACGCAAACTTCATACGCGAGATCAAGGAAAGTACCTGGCTCGCAAATACAGTGCTTGTGCCTAAAAAGGACACGGATATCCTGCGGATGTGCGTGGACTTCACTTCCTTGAATGAGCATTGCCCAAAGGATCACTTCCCGTTGCCACGGATCGATCAAATAATCGACTCCACTACGGGATGTGAGCGCCTCTGCTTCCTCGACGCCTACTCAGGCTACAATCAGATTCGAATGAAGGAGGAAGACCAAGAGAAAACAACGTTTACAACGCCCTTCGGTGTATTCTGCTACAACACAATGCCTTTCGGGATAAAAAACGCAGGAGCCACCTATCAGTGGTGCATGCAGGCCTGCCTCAAGAACCAACTTGGTCACAATATCCAAATCTACGTTGACGACGACATCGTCATCAAAACCAAGGACGAGGCACCGTTAATCGATGATCTCCGCGAGACCTTCGCTAACCTCGACCACGATTGGATCAAGCTCAATCCGGATAAATGCGCCTTCGGTATACCATCAGGGCAACTACTCGGGTATCTTATCTCTGCGAGAGGAATCAAAACAAACCCGAAGAAAATAAAAGCCATACTGGCCATGGAGAAGCCGAAGAACGTAAAAGGCGTCCAGCAGCTGGCTGGACGAATCGCAGTGCTCAGTCAATTCATCAGTCAAATGGGCGAAAAGGCACTGCCCTTCTACCAACTCCTCCGCAAAGCTGAAAACTTCAAGTGGACGGACGAGGCGCAAGAAGCATTTGAAGACCTCAAGCGTCAACTATCCACCTCGCCAGTACTGGTGACGCCTCGCGAAAAAGAACCACTACTGCTTTACATCGCTGCCACCAACCAGGTGGTCAGCACGGTGCTCGTGGTGGAACGAGCCAAAGAAAACAAAGTCCACGGGGTCCAGTGCCCAGTATACTACCTCAGCGAGGTGCTCACGCCAACAAAGCAGCGGTACCCGCACAACCAGAAGCTGGCGTACGACGTCTTCATGACAGCCAGGCAACTGCGCCACTACTTCCAGCAGCACTCAATCGTGGTGGTAAACGACGCCCCACTCGGTCACATACTCAACAACCCTGACGCCACTAGACGAGTCATGCTTTAGGGCATAGAGCTATCCCCACGTGACATCACATACGAGAAGCGCGACGCGATCAAGTCACAGGTCCTCCCGAACTTCCTCGTGCACTGGATGGAGAACCAGCTCCCCGACAAACCAGATATGTCCTACCTCTGGACAATGCACTTCGATGGATCCAAGCGAAAGGATGGAGCTGGCGCAGGTGTCATACTGACATCGCCCTAAGGAGACAAGATGAAATACGTTCTGCGAATGCAGTTCACAACCTCCAATAACGAAACCGAGTATGAGGCCTTAATCCACGGGATGCGAATTGCGAAAGCATGTGGCACCAAGAGGCTCATCATCTACGGCGACTCCAAACTGGTGGTCAACCAAACGATGCACGAGTGTGACAACATGATCGCCTATCGCGACCTCTATGACACACTCGAGGGAGACTTTGACGGCTGCGAGCTGCGACATGTAGGCCGCGAAAGCAACGAAGAGGCGGACATACTCGCCAACATTGGCTCCACCTGTGCCCCCATACCACCTAGGGTATTCCTCGAGCGCATCTACAAGTGCTCCATCGAGCCCAAGGCTGCAGAGAAGAAAGCAAGCACGACAACGGACTCGGGGGCTATGCCACCCAACGAGCCAATAACACTCGATGACATGGATCTTTGTACGGGACTCGAAGGCCCAATGGAGGTCAAGATGATAGAGCCATCTTGGACACAACCGACATCACATATCTACTCAGCAAAAGGCTGCCAGATGACCCGACTGATGCGCGACACATCGCGTGACGATCCAAGGCATTCGCCCTCATCAACGGCGAACTGTACAAGCGCAGCATCACATGGGTACTTCAATGGTGCGTCTCCAACGGGGACAGGCAGGGCCGTCCTACTCGACATACATGAAGGCACCTGCGGGCACCATGCTGGCAGTCGCGCCCTCGTTGCCAAACCTCTGTGAGCTGGATTCTATTGGCCCACGGCCATGCGCGACGCTAAGGACATCGTCCAAGGATGCAACGCTTGCCAGTGATTCGCAGAAAAACCACATGCACCTGGCGTGGAACTCAGGCCAATACCATTGGTCTGGCCCTTCGCACAATGGGGACTCGACATGGTCGGCAAGCTCCCAAGGTCCTCACGAGGAGGCTACATCTACCTCTTAGTTGCGGTCAACAAATTCACCAAGTGGATCGAGGCCATGCCGGTAACGAATCAATCAGGCACTAGCACCGTCAAGTTCTTCGAGTCCATCGTCTACCGCTTTGGAGTGCCACATAGCATCATCACGGATAATGGGACGAACTTCACCTCCAAGGAGTTCCAGGAATTCTGCGAAAACCTAGGAATCAACATTAGCTACGCATCGATGGCTCACCCCTAGACCAACGGTCAAGTTGAAAAGGCCAACGGTCTCGTCTGTGGCAGAATCAAGAAATGACTCCTTCGGCCACTTGAACAAGCCGTCGGGTGCTGGCCAGATGAGCCGCAATCCATACTTTGGAGCCAACGCACAACTCCAAACAGTGCCATGGGATACACTCCGTTCTTCATGGTGCACGGTGCTGAAGCGGTGCTACCCGTAGAAGTGGGCTACAAAGCCCCACGGGTGGTCGCATACAGTAAGAAGGAGTCAACTCTCGCACTCGAAGACTCCATCGACCTCCTTGACGAGGCACACGAGATTGTAGCGGAAAGATCAATGATCTACCAGCAGAGCCTCTACAACTACCATAGGAGAAGGCTACGCCCCAGATCCTTCGTCCAAGGAGACCTGGTCATGCGATTGAAGCAACAAGGGCATCTCAAGCTCGAGTCCCCTTGGGAAGGACCTTATGTGATTACAGAAGTAATCCCAGGTGGTGCTTATCTCCTTAAAGATTTCAAGAGCGGAGTCGCATACTCCAACCCCTGGAACGTCGCACAACTGTGTCGTTTCTACCCCTAGTCGTTTTTACATTACAAATAAGGCTTTTCAGCCAGGCTACTTAGCCACACATTGTACCTCGTACTATTCTGCGAATAAATAAAGCTAAGTGCCCCAAAACTCTGTGTATTTCCTTATTTTCTTGCAATTTCAACACTCGGGGGCTGTGCCACCCTTTACACTTCTGTTCTACGAACCAATCGCAGTATCCTAAGTAGTTGATGCACTACGAATCAAACCCTTGATAAACATCAACCCAATTGCAACACACCTGCCAGGTTGGCAAGGTGCTGAGATAAACACACGTCAGGCTAACGAAAAGGAACTGCAGAGTAGACTACACTCGAAAAATATACAAGCTAGCAAGCTCTTCACATATCAATGGGTATTAAAATACACCCAACACAATCATATGAACTTTACAACACCCATACATCTATGTGCAGGATACAAACTACGCTGCTGCTGCAAAATATGAATGTTCGTCTGCTCTTCAAAGAAATCGACAATGTCTTCCACCAGCCGATCAACTGCCTGGTAGTTTGGAACCATGTTCCAAGTCATCCCCTCTGGCGGCGGTGGTGGCCCAATAGCAACGGACGCTATGTCCACATATGGCCGATGCAGTCGCACCATCGATAGGGCAACCTTGGCACCAGCAACCAACTACTGCTGCACGCACTCGTGTACTGCACCTATATCTTGAAACTTTGCTAGAAGAGCCAACAAGCTTGAAGGGATGACGTCCAGCGGAAACATCGACTGATAAATGTGCCTGAGGCACGACTGCACCTTCTTCAGGCATTGGAGAACTCGAGAAGAATGATCCTGCAGGGTCGCCAATGCAACTGCATGGTCGTGGTCCACCCAAAAATACCCACTCGCCTGGAGCTACTCCTGGGTCAGGTTGTTCATTCGAATGGCCACCCGGTCCTTCTCATCCTGTGGATGACGAGCGCTATCAACTACACCAAGCAAGAAGCAAAGTATGAGGACAAGGCATCGCCGCGACTAGCTAAAAAGATAAGATGACAAGACAAAGAGCTAACATTTTAACTGCTCATTCAATTGCGCCACTTCCTCCAAGAGATACTTCTTGCGAGCGGTGGCCTTCTCTGCCTTCGACTTCCACACATCCGCGCTACCACGGATGATGGGTAACTCATGCTCCAATCGCTTAATGCGGTCACGCGGTCGTGAAAGCAAGGACAACTCATCGACCTTTGAACGAGGTTGCGCCGTGGTTTCATCGGTGGGAGGAGAGTGACGAGGATCACTCGAAGGACCACTCGACGTACCCTATCACAATCAAGCAAGAAGCAAATAAGGTACCAAGAATACATTGATAAAAGCATGAATGCATTCAAGCACAACAAAGTCTCGACAAGGACACTCCCACAAAAGCATCGTTTAGACAAGAGGCAACTACAACTATTATAGATTGGCAACTAAGGAGAAATCTGCTTCTTCGACTGGGACTTCGACTTTGGGGGCCTCATCGAATCCGTGGCAGCCTCTGATGCCATAGACTTTCATGTTATGATTGAAGTACTATGATCCCAGCTTTGAATGTTTTACAAATACTTTGATCAAGTTTATGATGGTGCATGTCACCTCAAAAATTATTCTTTCTTTTTATCACTTACCTACTCAAGGACGAGCAGGAGTTAAGCTTGGGGATGTTGATACATTGCAAATGTATCTATAATTTTTGATGTTCCATGCTTGGTTTTATCTACTTTCTTATGTTTTGTCCACACTTTGGAGTACTTTTCATATGATTTCTTGGACTAACCTATTAACAAGAGCCAGAGTGCCAGCTGCCCGTTTTCTACTGTTTTTGGTTCCAGGAAAGTCAGAAAATGAATATTCTCAGAATTGGACGGGACAAAAGCCAAAGTCATTATTTTACCGAGGGACACCTGGAGCCAGAATACGAGACGGAGAGGGGTTGGGGCCCGGCCACACCACCTAGCCGCGCGGCCAGGCCTGACCCGCGCTAGGGGGTGGTATGGCCGCCCCAGGCACCCCCTCGGCCTCTCCTTCCGCCTATATATTGCCTCTGATACGGAAACCCTAAGGACCCGATCAAAATTCCACGAAAGAGTCTATAGCCGCCGTCATCTCCATCCCTAGATCGGGAGGGATCTGAAGCTCTTCACGGCACCCTGCCAGAGAGGGGAATTCACCCTAGAGCCCTTCTTCATCATCATGCAAGCCACCGGTGTGATGCGTGAGTAGTTCATCTCTCGACTACGGGTCCATGTAGTAGCTAGATGGCTGGTTCTCCTCCTTTGTGCTATCATGTTTAGATCTTGTGAGCTCCGTTCATGATCAAGATCATCTATTTGTAATTCCTACATGTTGTGTTTGCTGGGATCCGATGGATATTGAGATGCTATTTCAGATTGATTATTGATTCTATCATGTCTTTGTTCTTTGTGATCTTGCATGCTTTTCATTATTAGTAGATATCTTGGCCATGTAGATGCTTGAAACTCCAAGAGTTAGTATTTATGCTCGATAGTGGGTTCATGCCTCTAGTAATCTGGGGAAGTGACAGAAATCTCTAAGGTACTAGATGTGCTGTTGCTACTAGGGAGAAAACAAGAATCCTTTGTTCATAGAACAATCGTATTGTTTACATTACACACAATTCGTAATGTAATTATCTCTTGCTTGCAACTTAATACTGGAGGGGGTTCGGATGATAACATGAAGGTGGATTATTAGTCATAGATGCAGTTGGATGGCGGTCTATGTATAATGTTGTAATGCCCAATCGAATCTCAAAGGAGTCAAGATGAGTAGTATATGCTTGTATGCTTTCTCGATGTTTGTCAATTGCTCCGTTGTAATTTGTTTACCCAGCATGTTATCTATCTAAGGAGAGCCACTTCTAGTGAACTATGGATCCCGGTCCTTTTTCTTTACATACAATCTACAATCTTTTACTGCTTTGTGTTTACTTTCTGCAAACTTTTACTTCTTTCCATTCAATACGTTTAATCCTTTGTTTTCAGCAAAACCGGTGAGATTGACAACCTCATCGCAAGTTGGGGACAGAGTTCTGTGGTTGTGTTGTGCAGGTCTCCATGTTGCTACTAGCACCGGTAGTGCGCCTGCCAAGGCTCAGCTAGCAACACCTTTGGGGTGTTTCCTTGCTCCTACTGGTTCGATTAAACCTTGGTTTCATACCGAGGGAAAACTTGCTGCTGTGCTCATCATACCTTCCTCTTGGGGTTCCCCAACGAGCTCGATATATTTTGGGCCATCAAGCCACAACTGCCTCATCGCGCTTCTTCTCTGCCACGGAAAGCCTCTTCTCGAGGGACGTAATGCGACAGAGAAGTTCATTGTGCTCACCTACAAAAAGACAGGGCATCTCAACACTAGAGCTGACAAATTTCCACAAAGACAAAGACAAAGTTAAAAGCTAACCTTCGACTGCGTGATGGCGATTGTCCAGCAGGGCGTGCTAACGACCCATAGCAAGGACTTGTTCCGCAAGGCGAGCAACCTCCTTCATAATGAGCTAAACTAAGGAAAACAAAGACTCAACATCAGCACCATATACAAATTTGACTACCAAACAGCAAAAAGGACACTCACATGTTCCTCCAGGGACTCCAAAGATGACTATTGTGCAGTCGTCCGGGAAACTATCTGATGCTCCCCAGCATGTGGAGAACTCGAAGAATTGGCGTCGGAGTGGGCCGCCACCAGAGCAGAAGGAGAGCGTTCAGCCACCTCCTTGGCATTGGAGTCCGTGACTCCGGATTCTTTCACAAATTCGACGTCATCGGAAGACGACGATGCCACTTGACTACAAAACACGTCAAGCACCACTTCAGAAAGACAACTACAGAAGACAAATAAGACAAACTCGTGGAAATTAAGACTTACCAATCAAATTTGTCGAAATCAAAGGTGTCATCCGACGACTCCTTTGGCAGTCGCAGCTTCTTCCGAGCGGGAGGAGCCATGGCGCGGATAGGAACAGCAGGGAAGGGCTCCTCTACAACAGCAGCAGGAGAATTCTCCAGCGTTGACGGTGAGGACGCATCTGAGTCCTCACTGCAGGAACGCTTGTGAGTCCCGTGATTAGAAGACTCGGGGGGCTTCCTCTTCTTCCTCCATGGGGACTATGCACCCTGACTCGTCCTCCTCCTCCGCTTCACGAGGGATAACCCCTTCAGGATAAGGAGGATAACTGGCAGCCACGCTCCAGTCCTGCAATCAGAAGATACATAATTACATATCAAGTATTTTGGTGGCAATCGACAAAGAAAACTACTTCACAGTACAGTTCTACCTCAGGATGAGGGTTAGAGGCGTCGAAAGGAGGCACGACTGGTTCGCCTGGGAGATCCTCCTTGGCAGTGAACTTGGTCACCAATCGCAACCTCCTGTCTACCTCACCCGTAGAAATGCCTTCCGCAGATATGCGAGTGACATCGCTCGCACCAGCCCAGCGGTACATTGGGTGTACTCTAGCCTGTAGAGGCTGGATGCGACGACGCAACCACGTGCGAATGAGGGCGGCTCCACCCTCTTCTTTACCTATGCGGCCTTCGAGGTCGCAGATGCGTTGATACAGCACCTCCGTTTCCTCGGACTCGCCAAGCATCACGATGTTGTTCCAGGAACGCCTCCTCTTACAAGCTGCCACGGAGTCGAAGGGAGCGAGTCCGTAGTGCTCTCCGTCGGCCTTCTGGTCGCGGACGTAGAACCACTTGTCTCTCCACCCTTGGACGGACGCGGTGAGCTTGATGTCGAAGTAGACGGCGGAAGAGTCGACGTGGATTCCGCAGCCTCCTACATCGTAGACTACCAAACCCGACGCCGACTAACGTTTGAGTTTAAAAAGCCTCTTGAAGAGGCCAAAGTGCGGCTCGATTCCGAGCTAGCAGTTGCAAAGTGTGATGAAGCAAGAGATGTGGAGAATGGAATTTGGGGACAGCTGGTGCAGCTGGAGCCCATAGAAACAAAGGAGGCCCCTGACAAAGGGATGCAGGGGAAGAGAAAGACCTCGCATGATGAACACAAGGAACATCACCTAGAAACCCGGAGGAGGACATGGGATTACCTCATCGCCAGGCACTCGCGAATCATCTTCCGTGGATGGAAGAGCTCCATCCTGACGAACAAGGTGCAACTCAGAGGATTTGATGATAGACGCGCACCAGGCACCGTTGGTGACGCGGGTACCGCCCTTCTTATTCCCAGCGGCGGCGGCGCTGGTACCCGCGGCAATGACACCGCCCTTCTTCTTGGCGGCGGCAATGGTGGCCACAGATCCAGCGACGGCGCCTCCCTTCTTCTTGACCATCTTGTAATGGCGATGCGAACGGAGAAAGTAACTGGGGAAAATGCGGAGCTGGTCCAGTGCCGCAAAAAGGAAGCGTGCAAGGAAGCAGAGAGCACAACAAAGGCGAAGGAGGCACGAGCAAGAAGAGAGGTGAGGAAAAATTATCGCAGCTGCGCTGCTACTTAACCTCCTCATGGATGTCATCCAACGGCCAGCAAAAACACTACGAAACACGTGGCGTACATCGCTAGCGACACGTGGAGAAGGTGAACCACGAACCGTCCCCCACTACCCCCATTACGCACGGAAATCGAGGAGACGTAGTTAAAATAGAAGATTACGCAAGCCAGTTAAATCAAAGTCAGGAAGTGGGACCCATCGCTCGTCACGTCCCATCAAAACCGCTCATGCGGGCAACTGAAGTCATCACATCGTCAGCACTGACGTCATCAACTCAACCAGAAGAAGATTTTGACTACTTTAGTCCTTGCTCGAGTCTTCAACCCAACCAAGCACTCGGGGGCTACTCCCATAGGGAGCACTAGTCGTGCACCCTATGATTATTTTTTATGCAGGTGTATGAGCATTCAAGACAAAACCATCACTCGAATCGACGATTCAACTATGAACTACGGGTTACTCCCATAGGGAGCACCGGAAGCATATTCGACGGAAACAAGCAATAAAAGATGACAGCAGTCGCAAAATACTTATAGTCCCTACTCGAGTCTACGACTCGAATAGGCACTCGGGGGCTACACCCATAGGGAGCGCTGGTCGCGCACCCTATGATTATTTTTTCCTTGTACATCGTATGTGTGTTGATAACATCCACACTCGAATGCTACGGCGACTCCGCCTCATGTTTTTTCCTGCAAAGAGACTACGTCTCCTGGGCCACCCGAATCATCTCCGCGATGACAAAAATTCGGATATCGCGCTTACAGCGTGAAGATAAGACCTGAATAAGGCCTAGCAAAGCATCTGCTGTGCACTACCAGAAACATATCCGTGCCTGCAGGTATGATGAACATGCCTTGATGGATGCGTTAAGTGCTCACATTTATACACTAGAATTCGACTCCTATAAGACCTCCACGGCCTGAGTCGAATTACGCCAACACTTTTCCAAATTCGAGTCTGGGGACTCGAGTTTGATTAGATTGCATTGTTTTTCCCTAAGGCAGTTAACTGATACCGATACATCGGGTAAATCAGGCACGTATATCAACAATCCCTATGACATAAACAAAACACTCGAAAAATGCCCAGACATGCACTCGAAAACACTTCATAAAGTCTCCAGTCAAATCTGTGATTCCACTGGACACTCGAGGGCTACTGACATGGGTATACCCTACAGGTACTCGAGTTTGGCATATACGGTCTAGATACAGCAGAATCCCACGGTGTTGCCAAGGCCCAATATAGAATTCGGGTGACCCACGGACTCTCCGATTACTTGCAACGCAAGATGAAGCTTAAGATAGAAAGTTCAAAGGGACAAACCCTAATCTGTAACTGACTCGACCTGCTAACCGAGACCCAGCCTATCTATATAAAGGCTAAGAGGGGTGGCGAGGAGGATGATCACAACCCTAGTTTTCACCACCATCGCCAGATTGCATCTGCGCACCCCTGCAATCTTCGATTCCTTCGTTAATTCCAAGAGCAGACAAGCAGGAGTAGGGACCTCTATGAGGCTTGGACCTAGGTAAACCTTACATCCCTGTGTGCTTGTTTGCTAGGCGACTGATGCCTCTAACGCTCCCTCCTTCTCCAAAACCCAAGTCCATAACAATGGGCATTGGCGAGATAAACCCTCGTCAGAAAACATGACCCACATCTTAGTCATGGTGGATAAGTTTACAAAGTGTATTGAAGTAAAGCCAATAAGAAAGTGTGATGGAGCTACTGCCGTGACATTCCTCAAAGATATCATCCTGAGATACGACTATCCACACAGTATCATAACAGATAATGGCATAAATTTCACCGAAGAAGCGTTTGCTCGATTCTGCCGAGATAAAAAAATTCGGCTAGATGTCACATCGGTGGCCCACCCCACATTGAACGAGCAAGTGGAAAGATCCAACAGACTAGTACTGTTTGGGATAAAACCCCGGCACATTGAGACGCTGCAAAGATCAGAGGGGTGCTCTGGATTGATGAACTCCTAGTTGTATTATGGAGCTTAAGAACAACTTCGAAATGATCAATAGGCTATACACCATTCTTTCTGGTATATGGGACCGAAGCTATACTACCAGCCAACATAGAGCATGTCTCGCCTAGGGTCACCCAATACACAAAAGACAAAGTGCAAGAAGCCCGACAAAACGATGTTGATATGCTAGAAGAAGCGAGAGAATTGGCATTGTCTAGATCCACCATATATCAGCAAAATCTCCAATGCTATCACAGCCAGAAAGTGAACCCTGAGTCTTCTAGGAAGGAGATCTGGTACTTCGACTGGTGCAGCGCACTGCCGACATGCATAAGTTGTCCTCCCATGGGAAGGGCAATTCATTGTAAGCAAAGCACTACACAATGATGTGTATTATCTCATTGATGCACAACCGCAGGAGAAGAACAAGGCGAATAGGGCAGGAGAATAATCAAAGAGGCCATGGAACGTAGCACTACTTCGTCCGTTTTACACTTAGCTAAAAGTGTATGTATCTCAAACTCTCATATGTCGGCATGTATGTCGACAATGAGCTTATCAATGAAACCTGGGTACCTCAGCTTCAGCGTTGGGAGCCTCAGCTTCAACGTCACCATCCAGGTTTGCCTCGGCATCCTCGGCTTCCTCGGCATCGTCTGTGTCTTCCTGGTCCTCATCCGCGTCTCCTTGAACGTATTCATCGTCGACGGCTTCGAGGAAACTCGGCCCCTCATTCCATTGATGGCAGTGAGCATATTGAATGAGATCGTATGCGCGAGCTTGACGCTGGGCGATGCAGGCTGGGTCATTGGTCCATCTTGATCCGATGCGTAGGCGACCAAGCACATCCAAGTCAATGCCTTCATACCAGGACATCACAAAGGATAAGGCCATATCAGCTCCAACACGCGCAACAGATTCGCGCCACAGGTTGAGTTGGGTGTTGCTGTCCCGGAGTTTCTCGGTCAACACCACAACTTCTTTGGGATCAGCTTCATCTGGCTAGAGAGCATGGAAAGCGTCAATAGTAGCGCTGAGGAGTCCCACTCCAAAAACCTTCATGGGTCTGAGGCAGGCCACAAGACCAGCCAAGGAATCGTCAATCATGATCTCTTCGGAGATAGGGATAGCCTTTGCTCTATTTTCCCGGCACTTGCGGATGGCGACATCAGAGCGGGCTTTGGACTAAGGAAAATCCTCTAAAAGTACAAACAAAAAAGCAACTCAAAAAGTGCAAAAAGAAGAGTAACCTTAGCAATGTGAAACAAACTCGGAACAAAGAAACTTACGAGCTATGAGGCCATGGATCCGAGTCAGTTGGGCCAACCAAGCCATTTGCTTCTTCCGGAAATCCTCAAGTGTGGTGTTCAGCGACTCGACCTTGGCCTCGGCTTCTTGAAGTAGTTCTTTGACCTTGTCGAGTTGTCTAGTGAGTCGGCTTTTCTCTTCGAAGAACTCCTGATCCAGCTTGTCCAATTCAGTTTTATGGAGTTGCTGGAGTTTTTTATTCTCGGCACGTAGCTGGAGAATCTCCTCGTCCTTCTCCTTCAGCTGGATCTGGTGTTGTCCTGCTTGTTCGAGAAAATGGAGCATCAGATCAGGCATATGCATGCTATCTTGGAGAGCCACTACAATAATTTTTAACCCGACAGAGCTGAGGTATAATAACCTGCTGAGCTAGAAGGAAAAAGGACAAAGTATAAGAAGCAAGAGAAAAATACCTTTCAGTTCAGCCACCTGCTTCTTCAGTGCCTCGTTTTGAGCCTCTACATCAGCTGGCAAGATCTGAGTCATCCATTAGCTCGGCAAGGCTAAAACAGGAAGAACTTAACTGAAGGCAATGGGGTGAAGATTTACCTTTCTGCTTGAGCTTTGGCAATAGTGACTTGTGCTTCACGGAAAGCTCTTTGTGGGAGTCCAAAAGCCACTGGAACTCAGCGGTAAGACGGTTGGTGGTGATCTGGAAAGAAAAATATTAGTTCATAAGTAATGAGGGCAGTAAAAGCTATTCAGATCCGGGCCAAGTGGAACTTAACCTAGCTCTAGGTGATTGGATATTTAAAATTATTCAGATCTAGGCCAAGTGGAACTTAACCCGACTCTAGGTGACTGGATATTTCAGGTTATTCAGATCCGGGCCAAGTGGAACTTAACCCGAGTCTAGGTGATTGGATATTTGAAGTTATTCAGATCCGGGCCAAGTGGAACTTAACCCGAGTCTAGGTGATTGGATATTTGAAGTTATTCAGATCCGGGTCAAGATCTAGGTGATTGGATATTTGAAGTTATTCAGATCCAAGTCAAGTGGAACTTAACCCGACTCTAAGTGATTGGATATTTGAGGTTATTCAGATCCGAGTCAAGTGAAACTTAACCCGGCTCTAGGTGATTGGATATTTGAAGCTACTCAAGAATTTAACCAAGTTAAAATACTTCAGATTTGGTAGTAAGTTATGGAAAAATTGCACAAGTTTATTAAGAGCATCTGTCCGAGTAACGTGTTACTCCCCCGGAGGCTCGGGGACTGGAGGTATATCTACAAGTACTTGCGCATATGTAACAAACATGGCTAAAGGGTTTACCTCCATCATTTTGCCGGCATAAGCAATAGCTTTGCTAGCTGTATTCATCTGGCACCAATCTCCGCAGGACCGAACTTCATCGGATTACTAGAGCTGACATCAATATATTCAGGGTTATTCCAGTTCTCAGCATACTCAACGAGCGAGCCGAGGCTCCCACCACTAAGATTCCGAGTCAGGACTAACCCTTTTTCATGAGCGGCTTGGTGTGCGGCCTTGTTAGAGGTCGGACTGGTATGAAGTGTAATCTGCTTGTCCGAAGCAGAGCCGGAAGTAGTGCTACCCTATTGCATCATGGATTCAATGGTGCGTTGCCCAGACCCGGCTACAGATCCTTTGGGCGTCGCCTTGGACATCTCGGCAGTTGGCTTAACCTTGGTCACCCCAGCGGCTTTCTTGGCCTTGGCTGCTGGATTGATTTGTTGCTGTGAAGCTGAAGGTTAATCTCTGGCCACCGAAGATCGCGCGGGAGACTTGGTCTGAGGCTTTGGCCAAGTTTGGTCTTCTCGCCGAGTCTAGGGAGACTCGAACGAGCCAGGAGGTGCTTGTGGAGAAGAACTTAGAACTGGAACTGGTTGAGGTTGAACTTGGGTCGATGCCGGAGTCACTAGCACCTCGGTAGAAACTTTCTCGGTGCTGATGTTGCTGGCATCATCATCTTGTTGCTGCGGAGCAGAAGGGGCACGTTGCTGATCCGACATAATCACATCCTCGGGGGCGCTACCTCCACTCGTGCCGATGTTTCCCTCCTCCTGCCGAGGTGAACTGACATTCGGTGCAGTGGGAGAATTATCATGGACGGGGCTCGAAACGGGAGCATCGTCATGGCAAGGAGAAGGTGGATTCCCGTGAAAAGGAGAGGCTATGCTAGGACCGCTCTAGGAAATGTCCATGGGGCCCTGCCAAGTCAATTAGAAAGAAGTATCAAGTTAGACCGGAAATATAGAAGCAAGAAATACATATAAAAAGCACTATGCTACTCAAAAGACAAGAAAGGAGAAAATGAATTACTCGGACGCGGCAGGTGGATCCTTGGGCTTAGGAGCTCTCCGGACGGTGGTCTTAACAGTGGGTTTACCACCAACCTTTTTGGAAGACCTCTTGTATATTTTCCCGGCCCGGAGCGACTCGGAAGGAGGAACCAAAGTTGCGGTTCATTTCTTCACCGGGCCCGGATCTCCCACTACCACCGCAGGCACTTCGTGCACCTGACCAGTAGGGTTAGCTGGAGGGGGATCAACAGGATAGGCATATGAGATAGGCATATATCTCCAAGATCTCACAATCATCGTCTTCGTCATCATCCATCCAATCCTTTAAGACAGAGGTCTTACCGAAGGATCGGCCGGAGCCTGAGTCCATAACAGGCATGAACTCCTCGGAGTCCGGCTCCTCCTGGTCCAAGGTATCCCGATCCTTGCCCCACTTGAGGGCCGGAGTCGCAGTGTCCTCTATTGTTTGCTGAAGGAATTTCTACGTGAAGCAAAGCAAAAGGGTCAGATAAGTAATGAGAGCCAACATAAAAGTTGACTCGGAAGAAAGTTACGCAAGAGACATACTTGGGGAGCTGGCCTATCTCGGCTGAAGTGCTCTAGCCCCTACTCCTGCACCTCGGTCAAGGGTATCTTGAAGATAGACTTAACTCGGTGGAAGACTAAGAGTCAGAGAGCTCGATCGACAAAACTCGGTTAGGGTCAAGATGATCGCTCATGTGGCAGAGTTTCTGGGTGCGTTTTTGCAGCGGGCAGATTCGGTTCTGGATGGAAGTGAGCATTAGATCCTCACCGGTCATCCCCTCTTTAGTCAGCTCAATGATGCGCTTATCCACTAGGTCAACCAAGGTGCTTGACTTCTTGGGGATCCGGCTCCATCGATTCCTATCAGGTATGCCAACAGAAAAAGGAGGCAGCCGAATCTTGTCCTCCGAGGTATTGTTCTTTACATAAAAGAATGTCTTGGCCCACCCTTTGCAGGACTCCAAGCTAGTAACCCGGGCAAATACGGAGTCTCGCCGAGGAGAGATAGAGGCCGCCCCACATTGGGCCACAGACTTGTCAGCAGGGCGAATTTCCTTATTTGGAACGACGTTAGCCCGGAAACTGAAGAACTTGAACCAGATATGTATCAAAGGACACAGACCGAGATACCCCTCGACGCCAAAAACAAAAGCAGAGAGAGGCGAGGGCGTTCACAGGAAGATGATGGGGTTGGAGAACAAAGGTGGTAAGGAAGTCATGAAAGAAATCACTGATAGTAAGGCCGAGGCTGCGAGCGAAGTGGGAAAGGAAAACCACGAACTCACCAGGCTCGGGGGTAGGGACAAGTTCGTTGCCGGGAATACGACAGCTAACTCCAGCAGGAACACGGCGGGTGTGGATGAGCCAGTCGATATCGTCTTGGCACACCCAAGAACTGGCCCAAGCACCACGCTCATGGGCGCAGCCGCCCACTTCATGCTCCTCCATGATAGTGACGACTTGCGGCATCTCCAAATCCACTTCTTCAGATGTGGAATACGAATTAAACAGAAACAACTTCGATTGACAAGGCCTCGTAGCGGCTACGAGCAGCGGAGTAGTGGTGGTGCGGGCGAGGAACAAATAGCAGCGGTGGTGGCACTATCGCTAAGCAGGAAGCGGTGCTGCGAGGAGGAAGAAGGAGAAGAAGAGGAGAACGAGGGAAATGACTAAGGGACACCCCCGCTCCCCTATTTAACCACGCCCCTAGCGGGGGTAGTGGGATTGCAATTTGCGCTGGGCCACATCGTGTGGGCGTGTATTTCCTGAAGGAACTAGTCAGCAGCGAGCCACATGGAGGGTCACATGGTGCAGGAGACCAGGTGACGCGGCGTGGCTCTGTAGTTATCGAAGAGGCACCCACGATGTGAAGGCTATGCAGAAATTCCTGATATCATGCGCAATAACTGACACAGGCCCTTAAATAAGGCAAGTATATTGATTACCCTCCACGTAGGACGTGGGGAAGTGTACACGAGAAGGAAGACATCTAAGAGGAGTAACCTGGATGCGAAGCTATGACTTGGCCAACAGGAAGTAACTCAAAAAAGAGCCAAAGGGTCAGGATGAGAATCGAATAACCAAGAGTCATATCCGAGTTAAAATTGGAAAGGACTGATGTAAGCATACCTCAGCGAGGAGAACTAGGATCAAGTGGGTTAAACATGTTGTGGCCTTATTAGCTGAAGTTGCTAAGACCGCACCAGCTTCAGGGACTAATGTTGGGGGGATGACCCCGGGTAGGGTCGAGCCGGGCTATAAAGACTATGTCTGTCGAGATATAAAAAGGTCAAAGCAAGTGCTGACCGAGGTACCTGAAGGCCAGTCAAGTTACGGCTGACCAAGGTACCTGAAGGCCACCTAACGTTACCTCGGAAGACATAAAGCATATGTTGTCACCACCTTGTTACTTGTTTGCAGGTACCACCAGGGCCGAGTTAGCCAGGAAGCAGCCGGGTTATTACTTGGCTTACAGAAGAAGGAAGGAATCTCCCCTTGGTCAGCGCTTTTCTCTCTCTACTGTTGCCACTATAGAGAGAGCACAGAAGACAGAGAGGCAAGGGCCATAGGTCCTGGCCGACAAAGGTGACGTTGACTGACCACTGCTGGTCGGATCACATGGTGCCACAGAGGCTTACGGCATGGCCTCAGAGAGGCTTACGCCATAGGTTATGGGCGGCTTACGATAGGAAAAAGGAGCGCACCGCTTTTCTATTTTGGGAGTAGCATATTCCTAGAATATGGTCTCCATGTATGCCCTAAGTGTAACCTGGCCACCCCTTTATAAGGTGAACCATGACCTCCAAGGAGGGGGCCGGTCATTTTGGTAGAGGGAAAACCCAAGAGAGAGTGGTGAGTAGAGAAGAACTTCTTCTTCCTCCTTGCCTCAATACAGGTCAAGGAGCAACTGTAAACCACCATTGATCTAGAGAATACAAACCTTCTGTGTGTGGAATCACCACACTATCCCTCCCTAGATACCACTAGCGCACATTGGCCCCATCTTTAGCCTATCCATGGCATCTTCCATGACACCACCACGACAAGCCTCAAAACCCTCCTACGAGTGTTAATCAAGAAGAATATTAAGGATTGGGAGGAATGCGTTCCCCATGCTGATTCGCCTACAATCGAGCCAAGCACTCCACAACAATGAAGAGTCCATTCATGATCGTCTATGGATTCGAGCCCCTCACCGCACTTGACATCCTACCGCTTCCTCTCCACGAGCGCACCAACATGGACGTCAACAAGTGTGCTCAAGCAATGAAGAAACTACATGAAGACACAAGAGCTACTATCGAGAAACAAGTTCTTCGACAATCATCAAGGATAAATAAGACCAAGAAAGAGATGATGTTCGAAGAAGGTGACCTCGTGTGGATACACCTAATCGAGGACCGTTTACCAAGGAATGTGATTCCAAGATAAAGCCAAGAGGAGATGGACCCTTTAAGGTCCTCAAGAAGATCAACAACAATGCCTACATCATCGACATCCTGACATCCAAGTACCTTGTGAGCAATATATTCAATGTGAAGGACCTATCACCATTCCATGGAGATGATGAGGATGAAGAGTCGAGGATGACTCTTTCCCAAGGGGGGCCTGATGTAGCCCGTCCTTCCAACATCACTCCATCTACTACGCCAAGTCCCCCAAGAGGACCAATGATGCGTGCTCGAGCCAAACTCCTACAAGATAAGGTTAACTCACTCCTCTCCTCATGTGACTTCGATAAACCCCTGAATGGTTTGATACTTCATGCCTCTACGCTGTGCATCCTCAGGTATGAATACATGAACCAGCAGAGTGAGGAAGCAGAACTCGAACCTACAAGCAACTGCCTGGAGCAACCGGTACTACCGGATCCCAACAACGGTACTATCGAACTAGCGGTACTACTGCCAGGCAACAACAATACTACCGCATGGACCTGAAGCCTCAAGTAGAAGCCCTTGGATCCATCCTATACTAGGAGGGCAGCACTATCACCACAAGTTGTACTACCAGAGGTGGCCAACGGTACTACCACACCTGGAGCATGTCCACAACCGAAGCCCGGAGCTACCACCCTAAGCCAACATCTACCTAGAAACCCGGTACTACCGGACCCATGTACGATACTACAGGTTGTCACAGTGCTTACGCGCAACAACTCAGGCCATATCCCATGTAACCCTTCAATATTTCCCTTTATGCCCAAATTACCCCTATGTTAGTGGCTGGCCTATATATAGAGCTCCCACCTCTTATTGTACCCCTTAGGCATAGATGATAGACTAAAGACAACCCCATGTGGAATCTCTAGTTTTGCCTCATCCCCTTAATCAAGGGGACCAACTATTGTCACCAACCTCTTGGATTTTGCCATAGTGCGTTCAAGTTGTACAAGGCCTTAGAGTCAGTGTTCCTTCTCCAAGTTGTCAAGATCTTTCACCAAGCCTCCCACTCACTGTGCCGGTTAGAGAGAGTGTGTCCTTGCCCGCCACCGATCCTAGGGATTGTGTCAGACCGGTAGCCAGCGGTGTGAGCTATAGGTTGCTTTGTGTATCGCGTGTGCATTGCATTCATCATGTTATTCGGGTGTGAGTTCGCTTGGATTTCATCTCCCCTCTCTCCCCTCACAAATTCCATCGTGATTCCCAGAGTTTCGTGAAAGATCGGGCCACCCCAAGGGGTCACCCCTAACAGCCGTTTTGGGCTGCTATTTGATCTTTAGCTCTATGGTGTGTTATTTATTTTGTCATTTCATTGATTAAGATAGAAAGGGATCATAGTTTTCATACAATATCGATCCTAAGAAATAAAACTCCAACAAAGATAGCCGACTCGTGAAGACATGAGGGCTAGAGAGACCCCATGGGAAACTACTCTCCCTGAATAAAAGTCACCAAACACTTGGTGCCCGTGATGAACCAAAGCTTCATCTCCTTGATATCCAAAATGATGCGAGAGGGCATTTGTGAAGTGTTCCTCAAGACTCGAGCATTCCTCTATTCCAGATCTTCCAAGCGACTAGGGAGGGGATGGATACCATAACCTTGCAAGGAAAGTTGGGGTGCATGATACAAGCCAACCAACATGATTTAACATCAGGGGGTTTTGTCAAAGGGCCCTGGATATATGGTTGATGCAGATCCAAGAGAAAATTGTGCTCCAAGTCCGAGAAGAGCTACACTGAAGAGCAAATGAGCCACAGACTCCAGGGTCAGTCTACAAGGGGGGAAAACACCACAGTCTGTCCATCCGCATGCTACAAAATGTCAGCTGTGTGATTTTGGATGACTAACAAAGCAAATAATTTATATTTAGAAGGTGCCCAAGTTTTCCAAACCAGCGAGTTCATTGTGGAGGCGGTAGCACCAATGAACTAAAGAAGGTATGCAAAGTAAGTGGAGTATTGATCATTGTTGGTGAATCTCCACGAGATGTCATCATCCAAATGAGAAAAGGTTAAACTAAGTGTTTGAAGCTTATATGTGTGATGGAATCAGGTTTTCATCCCGCGTGATCTTTCGACAATGAAGGCTCAAAGTGGGTTTCTAATAGTGCCCCAACTCGCTTCTAGTTCTAACCTTATTTTTTCTGGTTGTAAAGTTGTTGCGAACATGCTATAACCATTTGAATGAATGGAAAGGATAGAAGGTTGGTTTGAAAAAAATTGTGTGGCCACAAATTAACATGATATGGTTGCATGGGGACTCCATCCTTTCCGATTGTTTTATAAATTTCTTAATTTTACTAGGCGGTCTGGTTTACAACTTAAACTATAGTCAGGAACTGGGTGTCGACCAGTTGGCTCGCAATGCACATCTGTCTACAAGCGCTGCCCACGATCCGCGTTCGAGTCCTGGATCAGGCAGGTTGTACCACGAGTTTCTCTATACATATATTGTCGTTGGGTTCCTCCCCTGCTGGACTCTTGTTTCTTTTTACCTCAACCTGTAGTCAATACGAGCATCCACAACGTCAGTACTACATTGTGGATGGTGCGGTGCAGACCCAATGTTGCATCGAGGTTGGTCCAACCCATGTTAAAAACATCCTCATCTCTAGCACCCATAAAAACTTAGAGGAGGCTGATTTGGGAAATCGGTCATCCTTTTCAATCTTCGATCCCTTTATGTGAACGAATTTAGGTCACTGATCATCGCAATATAAAATCCTAACCACACCATCTTTTTGTATGTATGTAACATCATTTTATGTTAACGAATTTAGGGAACTGATCATCGCAATAGAAAATCTTAACCACATCATCCTTTTGTATGTATGTAACATCATTTAAAACATTTTTTCTTTCTGTGTAGAGGTTGCGAAAATATGTTGTAGCATTTTGATACATCAATGTAGCAAAAGACAATAATGTATGCAATAAATCTCCATTTGGTTGCAACAAAATGTTGGTAAAGTGTCTCACTGTTTGCAAGAAACAAAACCAAGTCATTGGAACGTATGTTGCCCACACATTCAATATCAATTGCATTGTTGAAGAAACCCATTTGTAGCATACCTCTAGAAATCATTGCAACATTTTACTCATGGGTGCACAACAAATAAGAGTCATTTGTAGTATTCCAAAACACCCTACGAGACATCGAGTAATAAAAATAAACCCTCCACCATCACCAACCTCAACGTTCCCAAGTTTGTGGACAACAAATCCGGCTGGCCTAAACCTCATCGTCACTGGATCTGACTACAATGGACCCATTCATTGGCCCCTATCTTCTCTTATTTGGTGCACATAGAGGCTATTTTTTTAAATAATACATTTTTAATTAATTTCACGAATAATACACGAAATTGGTAATTTCGGAAACTACGTGGCCTCGGAGACCCGTGCCCCGACGAGTACCTTTCGGAGTTCGACCAGTCCAACCGGGGTTTAAACTCCCGACCAGCCTCGAAAGGTACTCGTCGGGGCATGGGTCTCCGAAGCCGCGCTAGTTTTCGAAATTACCTATTTCGTGTATATTCGTGAAATTGATTTAAAAAATATTTTTTTTAAAAGCCTCTAGAGTGCTCAAGGATGGAACTCCATCCTCGAGCCTCCATGGCTGCACAAAAAGGACCATTCATGGCGGTAGGCGGCTGGGCAGCAATGACCCGGAGGAGGATCATGACAGCGAGCAGAGGACGGCGCGCGAGAAGTAGCAGTAGCCGGTTACGGGGTACGAGCGACACATGCAAGATGGTCTCACTGGAGTTGCGCGCGTGATGTAAGTGGATGATGTGCTGCATTATCCCGTCACTTTGGAGTAAGGATTTACTCCATCATTTCCATTAAAATGTATTTTAATAAAGTAAAATAATTGAATATAAGTTATTTCGAAAAACAATTTGAGTGATATGCATTCTGAACTTATAAATTATACTCGTATCCTATCCTTGAGCTAACGATCTCCCTCGTCTTCACGTAGGATGCAGATCTAGACGGACGCCGAACCGAACTATCCGGCAGGAACGTCTATACCGGTCGAGTTCCAACTGCCGCGCGCCGGCACCTCGCAAATTTCGCCTTCCTTCATCGGTGCGTGCCGTCTGGCAGCCTCCGAATCCTCCCCCTTCCCTAGGCTCCCCGCTTGTTGTTTGTCTATCTGTCAATGGAAAACAGGGGGATGACCAGACAACGACGAATTCCGAGTTCCTCTTTCCCCCGCGCGCTAGCATCGACGGGTTCTTTCCTCTGCCGCATCGCCTGATATCGAAGGGTCCACGAAGAGGGAAACGAACCTGAAAAAAATCGAGGTTGTCGCAGGTATGATGTGTACACCTCTTCTGTGCATTTTGCATAACTGCATGCCTACTTGTGGATGGTGATTGCTCACCTTCTTATCTTCTCACAGCCATTCCGAGGGGAGGAGGACGCAAATCAGGCAAAAACGGTGGTTCTTTTCTGAGAAGATTGGCTGAAGGTTTGAGCCTCTCCCAGATCTGATGTATATGTGGTGACTAATTTCGCAATCTGGACGCCGCTGCCTGGGTGTGTATCTGGGTGCGGCAAAACATCGAGCGCCCTGTGCCGCCAATAGATGCCCTCGTGCCCTAATGACACTAAGCAGTTACTTTTCTTCCTTGATTCTTGCAACTTCCACTTGATATTGCACCTGCAACAGTTTTTCTGCATAACCGCACCACAGTGATCGTAATGTTGAATTCACTGGTGACATTCCCCTTGTCTGCTGTGGCCCAATGTCAAGAACTCAAGATTATCTTTACTCCGGCCCATGCTTCTTTTATGGACTCCCACTGTTTAAGAAAAATGAATATCATGTCTCGTCATTATATTTTGTCTAATCGAGGACCCAATTGTCCCTCACAAAAAAAAAGAACCACTATTTCCGTTAGTGCAGTGTGCTGTTCATGACAGAGTTTCTGGTTTTAACTCATCATATTTGGATATGTTTCCGTGGAACATCCAGCAACCAACGTAATGAGTTCATTACCTTTACCTTACTCACGTGACTGTTCTAGGAGCACCATGTTGGATATATGGCATACCCATTTAGTCCAACACACTATATCTCTTGAAAATCAATATCCCATAGGGAGCATTGTTGTGAGAGAGGTAACAAAAAGGAATTGGTTTAAATTTTCCACCACCTGACAAGATTCTTACTCGAACTGCGTTAATATTTTCTTGAAATAGGCTTTCGCCCTGCGTAATTATATTCACAAATAGTCAATTTGCATAACTCTTGCTGATGCTAACGAAGCATGGTTCCTTTGTTGCTATCTACAACATGGATACAGGCGCAAGTATAGGCTTAACTATCTGTTGGTACAAATTCAAGTTTCTTGAAACTGGTGATTGAAAAACTAAATTCTTTGTTTGACAAAGGGATACCTTGCTATAATTTATTTATTGGATTAATCAATTTATTTGGTTGATAGATTGGCAGATCAGAACTTGGGAAGCAATGCCATCTCCTTCAGCACCTATTCGTGTAGGCGTTCCGCCACCGTATGTAACATCTCATGGAGCAAGAGTTGCAAGACTACATACGCATGACTGGATTGTGCTGGTTCTTCTAGTTGTGGTGGATGGAGTACTAAATAAAATAGAACCATTCCATCGATTTGTTGGTTCAGACATGATGACAGATCTCAGATATCCTATGAAAGAAAACACAGTGCCATTTTGGACGGTGCCGGTATATATTTTCAACTCGTAGTTCTACCCTGTTTATTCCCATGAACTTCTTAAGTACATTTTTCTTATATTATTGTGCTTTTGCAGATATATGGTATCATTGGACCTATGATTATTATAACCGGGATATACTTCAAAAGGATGAATGTGTATGATTTGCATCATGCCATACTAGGTATCTCCCTATGCTGCTCCTTTGCAGGTTTATGCTATTTCTATACAATTAATGATGACATCTAGCTTGCTCTCACAGGTCTCCTATTTTCAATGGTTATAACTGCAGTTTTAACTGATGCGATTAAAGATGGTGTTGGTCGACCACGTCCAGATTTCTTTTGGCGCTGCTTTCCTGACGGAGTACCTGTAATGTACCCACCTTCAGTTGGTTACTTCACACAATTTGCTTCGACTGGAGCCCTTTGCATGACTTCATCTGATCTGTATGTGAAGCTTATAGCTTTACTTGCTGTTTAGGCCTATGACAACATCACTACGGGTGTCCTATGTCATGGTAAAGCCAGTGATATCAAAGAAGGTCACAAGAGTTTTCCAAGTGGTCATACTTCCTGTGAGTGAAAGCATAGTGTCAGTTATTTTTTACCTCAGAGATATAAAAACTCATGGTGTTAGCGGCTTAGTTAGACTGCAGGAGCTTTTACATGTTACGGATCCTTGAGGCGGACGACTCACAAGTTTTCTGTTTCTCAGTGTCTTTTGCTGGCCTGGGATTCTTGTCATGGTATCTGGCTGGTAAAATCAAAGTTTTCGATCGAAGAGGCCATGTTGCAAAACTCTGCATTATTCTCCTCCCTCTGCTTTCTGCAGCCTTAGTGGCTGTTTCTCGAGTAGACGACTATCGGCATCATTGGCAAGATGTTTGTACTGGTGGTATTTTAGGTAGGTCGGAGAGGATTGTCTATTAAATATTAGGTCCCAAAGAAAATAAAAAAAATAAGTTAGAAGTGTTATACACGTAATTCTTGATAGACTAACGTATTAATCAAAACTCTGCAGGATTGGTGGTTGCTTCTTTGTGCTACCTGCAGTTTTTTCCACTGCCATGTGATGAAAGTGGTATGCTTCATACTTCTTTTAGAGTAACTCATAAGGCCCCATAGAATTTTGGATGTTGGTGCTTTGAAACCTGTGATATCAACTGAAAAATGCTTTGCAATAGTGAAAGTTAGTATCGAGATCTGGACTTGTAAGCATGACAACCACATAAGATCATTTTGTACAAAATCATCGGAGATAGATCTTCATTATGTATACCATACTATTTTTTGGTTATTGTGCACCATTGATGAGATGGTAGCATATATGAGGACAAATAACGTGCAGGTATCATGTCCAGTTTCCAGGTCATGACATAATGCCTCGAGAATACCGTCTCAAAGTGCTCAAAGTAATCTTTATCCTTTGTTGCCGCAATTTACAACGGATGCCCTTCACACGAAGCAATTTGTATTAACCATGTGCTATTCACATGATGAGAAATGCTTATCGCTTATGCTATTTTATTGTGGGAGAATAAAATCAAACTATTAGGAAGTTATTGACATGGAGTTAGCAGGGCTATCTCGTGTCCTACTGTAATTTGCTTGGTTCAAAAGCTAGGATCATCTTTTTTAAGATTATTGATGCTTTTAAAATTGTTCGATGACAGGCGTATGGCCTCACGCATACATCCGGCACGTTCATAACCTGGAAGGGGGCCACACAAGTGTAACTCTCGGTGATGGATCGCCAAAACTCAGTTCGGAATATTTCGTTTGAAGGTCCTGATGGATGGGAGATGAGCGCCACAACCCAAGCACTAGCTTCCTATGGAATACCAACATAAAAAAACGTGCGATACGTTCTGATGTACTATGGAGACCTTTCAGGTCCTACTTCTGTTCCTAATATTGCACCACGAAGAAAATTCTCAGGATGCTGCCTCAGATGATACTTTTGGCATGGGGAAAAAGCTTCATTGTAGTATAATGTTTTTTCTCAGGAGTAGTATATAATGTTAAGTTTCTGATGATTTATGACCTTTGTGCTTTGTTACTTCATTTTTGGGTGCATGAATGGTTTGAAGTACTCCCTCCGATCCAAAGATACATCCGAATCTAGACAAATCTGAAAACATTAATTTGAATTGCCGGAAGTAGTAAAATTTCTGTATAAACATTCAGCCACTGACAATAACAAATTAATAAGATGAAATATGGATTGTACTCAAAAGGATAGTACAAATCAATTTTGGTCGGCGGGGAGGGGAGGGGGTTGTCCAGTTTGAGCCAGGCACCTTAATTTTACAGACCCATCATTGCTGACTATCGATGTGTATCCAAGTTTGCCTGGCTGACACGGCGCCGGTAATAGAAACGGGTACTCCCTAGAGTTCACATGTACCTAAAATTGTTGTAGTGTATAAATACATACGAATTTAGACAAATGTCCGATATCTTATTCAGAAAAAATCGGAGGGAGTACAAAAAAATGGAATTCCAAGGATTTCTGATTCAATGGACCCCAAAGAAAAAAAAAGACATAATAGATCGAAGGCTGGGATCGACAGATACCTGTTCGCGTGTGGGGTAGGATCGGGATACGGGAAAGTTTGATCGCGTACGTACAGCCCGCCAAAGCCCGTACGCGTCCGAAGCGCATCAGCGTGAGGGTATTCTATGCATGCGACATGGATAAGAAATGTCCAACTCGTCCGCTGATCGTGGCAACACCGCGTATGTGGTTTAGAGCGTGTTTGCTGGACCGCATTTGTGTTGCACCGGCAGGCCTGTTTGTGTTGCACGCGTGCAAAAACTGGGATGCATCGGGAAGGCACGCTAGAAACCCCGCTCGCTCACCATTGTATCGTGACGATGACGCAGGACTCATCGTGACGCGTGCATGCCGGACGTGTGCACCAAGTGTCGTTGAATTATCCATCGATCGGTCGCATCGTTGCAGTCCTCTGGTTATTCCCTGCCACGTGTATGCAACACTTCTCTGAGAAAGCACATCGCACGGTAGATACAGCTGGAGATAGAAGGGGAGAGGGCAGTGGTGTGCCATAAGACTGGTCTACTGCCTAGCCTTTTGAATATCTACCTCCACTCGTCACTAGGCGCCCTCCTCCCTTTCTTCTTCCTCCTGCTCATCCCGCTCCTGCTCCCTCCCTCTCCGCAGACACATGGCTCCCTGTAGGAGGAATGCCACGGTGACAAGACACGAGGACAGAAAAGAGAGATCTCGCCGCGATGCTTTGCGCAATGCATAGTCAAAAAAGGCTCACGGCGGCTGTTCCCGCAGGCGAGGGGTCCTCCGCGTAGGTCTTGTACTTCTTCTCTTTAATCATGTTCTCCAACATTCTTCTTCTTATTCTTCATCATAATATTCTTCTCCTTCTTTAGAGTCGGCGGTTTAGCGACGGACCTGTTTGCCCCAGTTTCAAGGGTCAGAGCGAGGTAAGCACTGTATACTGGGTTTTTTGCGACTAGGATTTGGGCTTTTGTATCTTTTCCGCACCGCCCATTCTTGCATAAACCTCTGTGCTATAATTTCAGATATTATTTTTCCCGTTCCATGATAATAATACTGAAACCACGTTTTGTTTGTCCCATGAGAAGAAGCCAGAACTCAACCTTCAGGTGGATGCTTGGCTTAATGCACGGATAGTCAGCCACAAGGAGAAAATGCAAACTTAGGAACTAGAATTAGCACGGCTCCAATCAGCTGTCAAGACCCTTACTAAGGAGCGCGACCAACTAAAAATGGACAATGCTACCCGGGAGGAACTGCAGAAGAAGAGCCTCCCCTCGACACGATAGAATACATCCATCATCGAGCGGCTCTCGAAGGATAATGCGAGGCTAAAAAATGAGAATGCAGATCTCTGTATCAACGAAATGAACCTACTTCGGAAGCTCTAGGCTTCGCTCAGTGCGGAGGTCAAGATCAGGGTGGACATGCTCGTACGTCGCCTACTACTTGAAGAGATTCAGGAGCAAAACGAGCAGCTCCTCGCCAGGCTAGGTCTCTAATGTAGCAGTGTTGCTCTGCTGAACTGAACTATGTGCTTGTATTTTGTAAGTGTAAACTGAACTCTGCGAACTATGAGTTGCAACTGGAGACACCTTTTGCGCAGTCCGAAAACTGCCTGCGTTTCTATTTCTATCTATTTATTCAGAGTTACAGATGCTCAACAAAGGTCCAGAGTTACAGTGAGAAAAGTCTGCTCCACATGACCAGATACTTCTAATGCCATCCCGCGAATCGATCATGCAAGGCGTGTACTATGTGTCCCAATTACATCCTGTTCGGTCCAGTTCATCCTGCTATCTCAAGAATGGTTCAAACGATGACCTAAACATGTGCTATATGAAACTAAACAAAACAGATGCAAGGTTTTCATGTGTAATTGAAACTGAACAAAATCTAGAGGTTGTCGACAACAGCCTAACGGCAACAGTAACCTGACGAAACTAAACATTAGAAAAAGCATAAGATTTATTCAATATAGCATAGAATCCAACATTAACTAAAGGTTCACCACATAAAAAACATGTATATCATGTTCCTAATGCTAAAACCAACTTCAGTGTATGCACTGTATAAATTAACAATGCATTCAGGCAACTGAATCTTCAAAACAACAAGGATCCAATAGTCTAGATCCCATGCAATATTGGCATAGACCCACATGTTCCATAAGTGTGTCTCATGGCTTTGTATAGCACTCTTATACTTAGATGTATCAAGTGGGCGGGATCATGTTGCTCAAGTGTTGAATCACACAACCACAAGTTAATGATGGAGTTTCTAGTCAACCCAAAGAGGTCAATAGCATATGTAATGATGGCATAACAGGTGCCATAACTGGCAGTATCTCCGTAGTTTCGCACATGTACGATGATCAACAAGGACTCCCGGTTTCTCCCATCCAGCATAGATTGTGGATGTAGATATTTTGGATCGGGGTACCAGCAGCGTGATGGCGTGCGGTGGTTAAATCGTCTCCCACGTGCTTAGTGCTTCTAGGAACCACGTCCACGAGAGCCAACAAGGGAGAGAGAGAAGAGCCACGTGAGAAGAATATCTCTAGGCTTATGGGATTGTGTGCCTCCCCTCTCCCACATGCCCCCTCCTTATATAGGGGGAGGGTATGCGCCCTAGGAGGTAGGGTCGATGTCTAAGGCATGGGGAGATGGCGGCCAGGAGGGTGGAGGTGGCGGTGGCCAGGGGTGAGCCCCACCCCATGTGCCCCAAACCCTAGGCACCCCTCTCCCTTATCTAGAAGGGGACGGTGACCCCCTTCATGGGCCTCCCCTCTGGGAGGGTCCCATTTAAGTGGAATGTCCCTAAAAATATTAAATATATTTTTGATAAATACATATTATTTAATTCCCTATGCTCTGAAACACCTTTCAGATCGCTCCGAACAACCTTCGGGTTCACAGGGAACATTTCTGGTTCTCTCTTCTCATTATTCTGGTGATCCCGATGATTCCAAAACTATCTCTAATGTGTCATCGAACCTTAAGTGTGTTACCCACCAGTTCGGGAACACATCAGACATGATCAAGACGCTTCTCTAACCAATGATCATCAGCGGGACCTGGGTGCCCATAATGACCTCTGCGCATTCCATGAATATACATGTCGTTTGAATGATAAACATCGAGTCTAATTCCTTTTGTTACTTTAATACTTGACTTGTCCAAGATTTGATCATTGGTATCATCATACCTAGTTCAATATCGTTACTGACAAGTGCTACTTAACTCGTTCTCGTGATATTCCATCCTCATAACCTAGTCATGCATTGCAGCTTTATGGATGCAATCTCACCGAGTGGCCCGGTGTATCTTCGCATCATGAGGGGGAACAAATCCCGATTTTGATACATACGCCTCAACCTATCCCTTCGAAATACCCGATAGACACCTTTATAATCAACATGTTACTGTGTGACGGTTGATGCAGTCAAGGCAGCCTCCAGTGATAGTGATTAGATACAATCTCATGGTCTAAGAAATAGGATACTTTGTTTTCCTAATTTTTCAAAGATGAACTTTGTGACTTGATCGTGTTGCAATATTTATGTTGGGTATGTGTGTCCATCACATCATTCACTAATAATATGCCCTCATTTTCAATTAACATAAATGTCCATGATTAGAAAACCTTGATCATCAGTTTTCCAATGAACTAGTTGAATAGAGGCTTGCTAGGGACTTGGTTTGTTTACATACCACATGCGTATACCAATGTTTCCGATTAATACAATTATAGAATGTCATAAGACTTATTATGAACTAATGAGATATGATGACAAATACACTTTATTATTTTCCTCTAGCGCACATCTCTAACACCTTTCCCATGTCCATCCACAACCATACCGGTAATCACCGTGACACGACTGTACTGACATGTGTGCGTTGTGATCTTGATCAGGACTTGGACGCGATCTGCAACAACTATGTCCCTCCTCCTTCGGAGAAGGCATATATCATCACCTTCAGTAGATACTGCGAGCAGAGGGAGCCCGTGCCTAGGGTGATGGCGCATTTGGCGATGAGGAAGGCGTGAGCGCGTTTGGGGAGGCATGCAGCCCTGGGGCATCGTGGTGAACCACCGGTGCCTCGCCGGTTCTACATTCATATCAAGTTGATAGATATCACACCACTCTCCATACCCACTAGAATTGTTCCCATAGTGGCCAAGTAGCTTAAGATCACTCGCCATGTTCCGGTGACTGTGCCGGTCATGGATGGTAAGTTCTACAAGAACTTCATGCAGATGGAGTGGTTCGGAGGCCGCTTGTTCTTCATGAGGGGTGGCTAGAATTCGGCATCAAGATATAATTGATTACTAGTGATGTCCTCGTCTTCAAGCTCAACAACGATGGCCTGAAGATGAAAAATTTCAGGCACACCAAGAGCTCAGAGGGGATCTTCGTCTGCACACGCCATGGACTTTGGTCTTGTTGTGTCTATGCATATGTAAATAGTAGTGGCGATGGTGTTTGTTGGGAGGTTGTAGCTGAACCCTTCTTTTGTGTCAAGTGAGTGCACCCCTAGTTTAAGTACTAGATAGGTTGCATGGAATGCACTTACGTTGAACTTAAGTACATGCTTAGTTAAGTAATTGATGTTGAACCCTTCTTAGTTATGCCGGTTTAGTTAACCACTGCTTAGTTATGAATATGTTGAATGTGTATGCTTGTGTGTTGATGAATGTGTTGGTATCCTCACCATATTTGAATGTGGTGATCACATCTCAGTGTGTGTGCACATCAGGCTAGTTTGGTGGCAACCGAACAACAATCATTTGTTTGTGCTGAACTGCAAACGGTAACTAGCCAGTCAATCAACCGTGGCTCTGCGTTTTATCCATGTGATCCAGCCCACCAAATAAAATGCACAACATGATTTTTAAGCATTCTACGTGGCTATGTGGCTATGTTCTCAGGGAGCTCAAAATTTGGCCTAGCCTACCAGTTATGCCCTTAGAGCATCTCCACTCTTTGGAGGCCCCCAGGCTGAAATCCGGCGTTTTTTTTGCCGGATTGTGCGAACGTTTGGCCTAGGGGGCCGCCAACTTCCAGCCACCACCAAGGACCGGTCCCCAAAGATCAGAAAACGACGAATTTTTTGAATCTGTTCTTCTCGCTAGCAAAACACGATCAAGTCCAAGAGTTCGGCAACATAAAACAGGCATTGTCCGGTGGCACAAAACAGAGTTTGGCGATCAAACTACATATATAAGCGGGGGATTAGATGGTAGGCTCCTCGACAGTGGAAGTAGGACTCAGTGATGTCTCAGGCGTGGAGCTCGACTGGGATGTAGTAGAGGAGGTTGGGGCAGCGCTCAAAATCGGCATTAGCACTATGGTGGACGGTGCCTGTAGGCCGCTTAGGATGGCATTGCGCTCGGCCATGTACCATGCCTTGACTTGGTCGTCCATCACCACCATGTTCACCCCCATCAAGAACACTAGATCAATGTTCCTCTTCTTCGCTGCGACGTTGGTCCTGAGGAGGTCGATCTTGATGCCTTTGTTCTGCAACATCATGCTACACCTCTCGTCGAACTTCTCGTCCCACTGCACGGTGTGGTTCTTGGCGTCTGCCATGCACTTCTTGATCGAAGCTTGTAGCTTTTCGCTGGCATGTCCCTTGACCTTGAGCTCCTTGGCCTTCTTTTGGCCGAGCCCAGGCCGACCTTCGGATGTTGGCGGCGTCGGATCATCTGGCTTGTACACGGTGTCTTTCCTTTGGTGAGAGACGTGCGCACATCCCTCCACTTTGGTCACCCCAAGATTTTCGTGTAGACATGGAGGAACTTGAAGTCCTAGCCATTGTTGTCGTCGCGGTAGAGGTTGAAGGCATGGTTCTTCTGCGAACAGAGCGCCGCGGTTGGGCGTAGGTGGTGGCAATCTTGGGCGAAAGTAGGCGACAAGCGGAGAGTTTACCTTTCATTCGAAGTCGGTGCCGCTCTCCGGGTGATTCTCGATCTCCTCTTGTACCCCATGCCATTTGCTATAGGCTTGTTGAATGAATTCCTAATGGGTGGCCATGGCCTTGTCACCGTGCTCCATGTGAATCTTATTGAATTGAGGATCACAAATTTGAAGGGTTTCGCAGCATAGTAAATCAAAAATTTCTACGGAAGCGAACAGAGGGAAAGCCAAGATCTAATCTAGGAGATGCAAACAACGAGAGAGATTGGATTAGATCTTCATACCCTTGAAGATTCAAGATACAGAACGCTCATTTAACGTGGGTGATGTAGTCGTACTCGCTTCTCCTCCTCGCGATCCGATCCGATCTAGCACCACAAGTGGCGGTGCCTCCGTGAGATGCACACGTGCAGCACCTCGACATCTCCTCCTTCCTCGGACCAGCAAGTATGGTGGAGAGATAGATTGGATCTACAACGCGACGGCGCGGTGTATATGGTGGAGAATTTCTCAGCAGGCTTCGCCACAAACGATGGGAGGGAGAGAGGAAGGCGGCAGGCTACTAGGGTTTGGAGGAGGTGTGTTAATCGGGGGCGCACCAGCCCTCTATATATAGAGGGGTGCGCCAGCCCTTGCCCATCCTCCAAGCCTATCTCTAGTTTAAACGATTTAAACTCTCCTTCTAGAAACCCTATCTTATCTCTAGTTTAAACGATTTAAACTTATCTAGGATCGGCTGGGCCCTATGGGCCTTGTGCCCTGGCCCAATGCGCCAGGACACTCCCTCATAGGCCCATTCCCTCCCGGAAGGTGGGACCACGTTGGCCCCTTCCGGAAGGTTCTAGAAGCTTCCGTACAATACCGATTAATCCTAACAATTCAACACCAAAACTGCACCGCCTTTATATGAATCTTATTCTCCGGACCACTCCGAACCTCTCATGATGTCCCGGATCCCATCCGAGACTCAACAAAAATTCATAAACCAAGTATCCAATCTATCCTAGCGCCGAGACACGTTAAGTGTGTGACCTGCGGTTCGAGAATATGCAGACATGATCTTCTATCAATAATCAACAGCGGGTCTGGGCACCCATATTGACTCCCACATTCATCGATGATCATATCGGATGAACCACGATGCCAGGATTCAATCAATCCCATATATATATTCCCTTCGTCTCGCGATATTTTACTTGCGAGATTCGATCGCTTCGGTATCGCCATACCTAGTTCAATCTCGTTCACGCAAGTACTTTACTCGCTCTGTAATCCGATATCACTTTGTGATTAACTCCTTAACCACATGCTTGCAAGCGGTGTTGATATCGACACCGAGTGGGCCCAAGTATATCTCTCCGACTTGGGAGGGACAAATTCCATCTCGATACACACAACCCAAAAGATACTTTCCGATCACCTGAGAGACACCTTTATGATAACCCTCTCATAGGATGACGGTTGATGACCTCAAAGCTTACTTCCGATACTGTGGAGTTGTATTATCTCATGGTCTAAGGAATACAATATTTGACATGAAAAAGCTTCGCAAAGACGAACACGATGAAACGATCTAATAGCTTTGCTTAGTTTGGTCTCCCACCATATCATTCTCCCAATGATATGATCTCATTATCAATTGACAACTCATGTCTATGGTTTGGAAACCTTAACCATCATTGATCAATGAGCTAGTCCATAGAGGCGAATAGGGACACAGTGTTGTTCACAAACCACACAAGTATTAAAGTTTCCGCTTAATACAATTCTAGCATGGAATATAAACTTTATCATTAACAAGAATTATAATAATAACATCTTTATTATTGCCTCTAGGGCATAATTCCAACAGTCTTCCACTTGCACTAGAGTCAATAATCTAGTTTACATTTGGCAACAATCTCACACCCATGGCCGAGGTGCTGATCATGTTTTACACGTGGAAGAGGTTTAGTCAATGGATTTGCGACATTCAGATCAGATGTACTTTGCTGATCTTCAGATCTCCATCTCGCTATATAATCTCGGATTATATGAAACTTGTGGTTGATATGCTTGGTCTTTGGATGATATCTTGGTTCCTTAGCGAGTGCTATGGCGCCGTGTTGTCACATAATATCTCCAAGGGTCCAATACACTTGAACCACGCCAAGCTCGATGATGAAGTTTCGATCCAAACTCCTTCACTTGACGCTTCGCAGCAGCCATGTATTCCGCTTTCATCTGTAGATCCCGCGATCACGCTTTGCTTGCGACTTCTCTAGCTCACAGCTCCTCCATTCAAAATATACACGTATCCCGTCTGAGATTTAGAATCATCCTTGTCGGTGTCGAAACTAGCATCGACGTAACCTTTTACGACGAGCTGTTCATCACCCCATAGACTAAGAACATTTCTTTAGTCCTATTTAGGTACCTTAGGATGTTCTTCAAGGCTGTCGATGTTCCACTCGGATCACTTTGATATCTGCTCGTCAAACTAAGAGCATTGGACACATCCGTCTAGTACACAAGATGGCATACATGATAGAACCTATGGCCGAGGCATAAGGCACTTTGCTCATAGCTTCCCTATCATTTCATCAGTATGGACACCGAGCCTTGCTCAATATCTTACTCGACAACATAGGCACCGAACCTTTCAATGCCTTATCCATTCTGAACCTTTTAACTTTGTCTAGGTATGTACCGCTTAAAGCTATCAAAGGCCTTTGTCTATCTCTATAGATTTTGATGCCCAATATATAAGCAGCTTCACCTAGGTCTTTCATTGAAAACACTTGTTCAAATAACTCTTCACTTTAAGCATGTTGATGTCATTTCCAATAATCAATATGTCATCCACATATAGTACCGTAAACGCCACCGAGCTCCCACTCACTTTCTTGTAGATGCAAGCTTCAGAGCAATTTGGAACAAATCCAAAGCTCTTGATCACTTGATCAAACGAAGGTTCCAACTCCGAGATGCTTGCTTGATCCATAAATGGAACGCTGAAGTTTGCATACTTTATCAGCATCCTTAGGATCGACAAAACCTTCGGGTTGCATCATATACAACTCTTCATCAATGTTGCCATTGAGGAAAGCAGTCTTGACATCCATTTGCCATATTTCATAATCATGAAACGCAGCAATTGCTAATAAAATCGAATGGACTTAAACATCGCCACGGAGAGAAAGTCTCATCGTAGTCAACACCTTGAACTTGTCGAAAACCTTTCGCAACAAGCCGTGCTTTATAGACGGTAACATTACCATCCGCGTTAGTTTTCTTCTTGAAGATCCATTTGCACTCAACGGCCTTTTGGTCGCTAGGAGGGTCCACCAAAGTCCATACTTGGTTTTCGCTCATGGATCCCAATTGGATTTCATGGCTTCTAGCCATTTCTGAGTCTGGCTCATCATCGCTTCCTCATAGTTCGTGAGGTTCGCTGTCTTCTACTAACAAGACACAAGACAGGGTTGCTTACCACTCAGAGGGGCACACGACCTTGTCGACTGCGACGCTCAAGAGCAAGATCGTCCAAGCTTCATGATCCTTGTCATTAGCTTCCTCTATTGTTGGTGCAAAGGTAATCGAACAATTTCAGGTGCTGCGCTACTCTCCAATTCAAGAGAAGGTTCAATAACCTCGTCTAGCTCTACTTTCCTCCCACTCACTTCTTTCGAGAGAAACTCCTTCTCAAGAAAGGAACCGTTCTTTGCGACAAACACTTTGCCTTCGGTTACGTGATAGAAGGTATACCCAATAGTTTCCTTAGGGTATCCTATGAAGACATTTCTCCGCTTTGGGTTCGAGCTTGTGCATCAACTTCTTGACGTAAGCCGCATCCCCAAACTTTAAGAAACGACAACTTAGGTTTAGCACCAAACCACGATTCATACGGTGTCGCCTCAACGGATTTAGATGGAGCCCTATTTAAAGTGAATGCAGCGGTTTCTAATGCATAACCCCAAAATGATAACGGCAAATCAAGAAGAGACATCATCAATCGGACCATATCTAATAGGGTTCGATTCCGGCTCGACACACCATTGCGCCGTGGTGTTCCGGTGGCGTGAGTTGTGAAACGATTCCACTTGTTTTGAGATGCGTGAGAAAATCATAACTCAAATATTCGCCCCACGATCGGATCGCAGAAACTTAATCTTCATTACGATGGTTCTCCACTTCATTCTGAAATTCTTTGAACTTTTCAAACGCTTTCAGATTTATGTTTCATTAAATAGATATACCCATATCTACTTAAGTCATCGGTAAAAGTGAGAAAATAGCGATATCCACCGCGTCGAAACACTCATCGGTCCGCATACATCGGTATGTATGATTTCCAACAAGTCCGTTGCTCGCTCCATCATACCGAGAACGGGTTTTGATCATCTTGCCCATGAGGCATGGTTCGCATGTGTCAAATGATTCAAAATCAAGAGACTCCAAAAGTCCATCGAATGGAGTTTCTTCATGCGCTTTACACCAATATGACCTAGACGACGATTACACAAATAAGTAGTATTATCACTATCTACTTTGCATCTCTTAGCCTCAATGTTATGGATGTGTGTTTCATCCCTTCGAGATTTAGAAGAAATAAACCATTCACAAGAGGTGCATGACCATAAAAGATGTTACTCATATAAATAGAACAACCATTATTCTCCGATTTAAATGAATAACCGTCTTGCAATAAACACGATCCAGAAATAATGTTCATGCTCAACGCAGTACATAACATTTATTAAGGTTTAAAACTAATCCCAAGGTAAAACTAAGGAGAGCGTGCCGGCCATCACATCAACTCTTGATCCGTTGCCAACGCGATCGTCACCTCATCCTCGCAAGCCGCCGTCATTCCGTAGCTCTGTTTGAGTTACAAATATTAGCAACTGAACCAAAGATCAAATACCTGTGCACTACAACGAGGGCTAGTAAGGAAAACATCAATAACATGTATATCAAATATACCTTTGATGGTGCCAGCCTTCTTGTCCGCTAAGTACTGGACGATTGCGCTTCAAATGACCCTTGTCCTTGCAATAGAAGCACTCAGTGTCCGGCTTAGGACCAGACTTGAGCTTCTTCTCAGCAGGGGCAACGCGCTTGCCGCCGCTTTTCTTGAGGGGCTTCTTTGCACCCTTACCTTTCTTAAAGGTGGGGGGCTTGTTGACCATCAACACATGATTATTCTTTTTGATGTTCACCTCTGCTACTTTCATCTTAGCAAAGAGCTCAAGGATCATATCGTGGAACCAATCTGATTGTGATCAACTACAAAACTTTTGCAGCTTAGGAGAGTCAATCTTGAGCTCCTCTGGAATCTTGAATTCCAGTTGCTCAAGGCGTTGAGTGTAGCCCGACATCTTAATGGCGTGCTCACTAACGGAACTCCCTTCCTCCATCTTGTAGTTAAAGAATTTCTTAGAGATCTCATATCTCTCAGAACGGGCTTGAGTCTGAAACATGTTTTTCAGCTCCTCGAGAATCTCAAAGGGCCCGGCGAACTCCTCAAAACGATTTTGAAGATCCGATTCCATAGCATACAACATGGCGATCTTAATCAAATCATAATCATCCTTGCCTTGGTGATAAACAGCTTTTTCATCACCGGCGCATCTACGAGGGCGTCACCTAGCGCTTTCTCAAGGACATAGTCCTTTTGTCCGCCAAAGAATGATTCTTAGAATGCGAACCATTTGGTGAAGTTAGACCCATTGTTTCTAAGCTTTTCTATCTCAAAAACGTTGAAGTTGAAGTTGGACTTGGCGATGTGATCTACATTATTTGCAAGTACAATTTAGACTATGTTCATGATAAATAGTTCAACTTAATCAAATTACTAGATGAACTCCCACTAAATTCAACATCCCTCAAGTTGTTTAGTGAACACGATCCAAATTCACCACACCTAATCCGATCATCACGAGAAGAGATGTGGTTTCAATGGTGGACAACAATGTGTCGATCATATCATTCATATGACTCATGCTTAACCTTTCGGTTTGTGTGTTCGAGACCATGTCCGTACATGCTAGGCTCGTCAAGTCAAACCCAAGTATTTCCGCTGCAGTAAAACTGGCTTGCACCCGTTGTATGTGAGCGAGAGTCTATAGCACCCGATCATCACGTGATGCTTGGACACGAAACTTTGAACGGTGCATACATGGGGAGAACACGTTTTATCTTGATCTTTAAGTGAGGAATCATCTTATAATGCTACCGTGCGATCTAAGCATAATAAGATACATAAAAGGATAAACATCACATGCATATAACTTTATGTGACATGGTATAGCCAATCTTCGCAATGATCTCCATCTTGTGCTCCGCATGATCTTCATCACTCCACCATGATTGCCTCCACCACGAATAGCAACTACAACTATTGCTAACTACTTAGCGATAAAGTAAAGCTATTACATGGCGTAAGAAGTTGACTCAGGTCATACACAATTATAAAGACAACCATATGGCTCCTGTCGGTTGTGTACTCATCGACATGCAAGTCGTGAAACATTACAAAACATGATCATCGCATACAATATACACATCACATCTTGGGCCATACCATATCACAGAAAACACTCCCTGCAAAAACAAGTTAGACGCCTCTACTTTGTTGTTGCATGTTTTACGTGGCTTATGGGAGTAGATGCTAAGAACGATTCTTACCTACGGAAAGCCACAACGGTGATATTATGGTTGCCAAACTCCGGTGTTAATCCCATGACAACTATAGTGAGAGAACCGACATCCACCACATGTATGGTACAAGCCACACGTCAAGTGCGGAGCCGGTCTCGCGAACGACGTCGCGTAAGGTTGGCCTGGACCGCTTCAATCTCACTATCCCGCGCCATAAGAAGAACACAAACAAGAGGCTTGCAACAGAAAACATCAACGCCCGCAACAACCATGTTGCGTTCTACTCGTGAATCACATCTACGCATAGATCTAGCTCTGATACCACTGAAGGGTTTCGCAGCATAGTAAATCAAAATTTCTACGGAAGCGAACAGAGGGAAAGCCAAGATCTAATCTAGGAGATGCAAACAACGAGAGAGATTGGATTAGATCTTCATACCCTTGAAGATTCAGACAGTGAACGCTCTGAACGTGGGTGATGTAGTCGTACTCGCTTCTCCTCCTCGCGATCCGATCCGATCTAGCACCACAAGTGGCGGTGCCTCCGTGAGATGCACACGTGCAGCACCTCGACATCTCCTCCTTCCTCGGACCAGCAAGTATGGTGGAGAGATAGATTGGATCTACAACGCGACGGCGCGGTGTATATGGTGGAGAATTTCTGCAGCAGGGCTTCGCCACAAACAATGGGAGGAGAGAGGAAGGCAGCAGGGCTACTAGGGTTTGGAGGGAGGTGTGTTAATCGGGAGGGGGCGCACCAGCCCTCTATATATAGAGGGGGGTGCGGCCAGCCCTTGCCCATCCTCCAAGCCTATCTCTAGTTTAAACGATTTAAACTCTCCCTTCTAGAAACCCTATCTTATCTCTAGTTTAAACGATTTAAACTTATCTAGGATCGGCTGGGCCCTATGGGGCCTTGTGACCCTGGCCCAATGCGCCAGGACACTCCCTCATAGGCCCATTCCCTCCCGGAAGGTGGGACCACGTTGGCCCCCTTCCGGAAGGTTCTAGAAGCTTCCGATAATACCGATTAATCCTAACAATTCAACTCCAAAAACTGCACTGCCTTATATGAATCTTATTCTCCGGACCACTCCGGAACCTCTCGTGATGTCCCGGATCCCATCCGAGACTCCGAACAAAAATTCATAAACCAAGTATCCAATCTATCCTAGCGTCGAGACACGTTAAGTGTGTGACCCTGTGGGTTCGAGAATATGCAGACATGATCTTCTATCAATAATCAACAGCGGGGTCTGGGCACCCATATTGACTCCCACACATTCATCGATGATCATATCGGATGAACCACGATGCCAGGATTCAATCAATCCCATATATATATTCCCTTCGTCTCGCGATATTTTACTTGCCCGAGATTCGATCGTCGGTATCGTCATACCTAGTTCAATCTCGTTCACAGCAAGTACTTTACTCGTTCTGTAATCCGATATCACTTTGTGATTAACTCCTTAACCACATGCTTGCAAGGTGTTGATATCGACGAAAGTGGCCCAAGTATATCTCTCCGACTTGGGAGGGACAAATTCCATCTCGATACATACAACCCAACAGATACTTTCCGATCACCTGAGAGACACCTTTATGATCACCCTCTCATAGGATGACGTTTGATGACCTCAAAGCTTTCTTCCGATACCAGGGATTTGTATTATCTCATGGTCTAAGGAATACAATATTTGACATGAGAAAAGCTTCGCAAAGACGAACACGATGAAACGATCTAATAGCTTTGCTTAGTTTGGGTCTGTCCACCATATCATTCTCCCAATGATATGATCTCATTATCAATTGACAACTCATGTCTATGGTTTGGAAACCTTAACCATCATTGATCAATGAGCTAGTCCATAGAGGCGTACTAGGGACACGGTGTTGTTCACAAACCACACAAGTATTAAAGTTTCCGCTTAATACAATTCTAGCATGGAATATAAACTTTATCATGAACAAGAATTATAATAATAACATCTTTATTATTGCCTCTAGGGCATAATTCCAACAAAATTTTGCGTTCATCAAAAGCAAAATTGATCCTCTTCCAATAGGTGTTAGAGTTTTGGTTTGCGCCGATGATCGGGTCGATGGAGACGGTCTTCCATGCTTCGATGAGGCACTCGTCCTCCTTTGTCGCCCACTTGACGCGGGCTTCGTCTAGTGTCGCCAACGCCCTTCTTCTTCTTCCTCCCCTTGCATCTCGTTGAAACCTCCTCCGGGTTAGCCTCGACCTCCTCTTCCTCTTCCTCGTCAGCTTCCGCTTCCTCCTCACCTTCGTCTTCGTCGATGCCAAAATCTTGCGTGTTGAGGCCACGCTTGGCGGCTGTGCGGGCTTCGTCCTAGGTGAAGTACCCTGGAGCCGAAGCGGCGGCAGTTGAACCGGACGCGATCATGTCGTGTATGAAAGAGTCGCTCGGCATTCCATCGAACAGGCTGACAGCGTTGGCGGAACTGGCGGAGACGCTCGCGACGAAGCACTGGCGACATCCCGGGGAAGACAGTGTTGGGGTTGAAGCCTCCTGGCTGGTCACCATCGTACTCCGGCTGTGAGAACCTTGTGCGCGGTGTGGCATGGGTGCCTGCTTCCTGGTAAATGCTTGCGGGGACGGCTTGTAGTGCGCCGGGGAGACGCTCGACTGGCTGCCCCAAACCCCGCCGGGGAAGTTCTGGTCGCCGTGATGCGGCGGATACATGCCACTGTAGGACGTCGACGCTCGCGCCAAGGCCTCCTGCTTCTCCTTGAGTTTCTTCTCCCTCTCCTGGCGACTGTCGTTTTCCACCTTCCTCCGATTCACAAGCTTCACCCAATTAGCGTTGCTCATGCCTTCGGGCTTTTCCTTGGGTTCAATCGGTGGGGGAAATGGAGGGAAGTGGAGAGATGGCGGGAGTTGGCGGGAGATCGCCGTTGGGTTGAGGGGGGAAAGGAGGGAAAGGGAAGAAAAGGACGGAAATCGGCTTCTCTCGCCGACAACCTGGCCCACTCGACTTTTCGCTTCATCCGGCATCCGGCGCCCCCAGGCGAACCTTAGGGCGCTGAGTTTGGCATGAGTTCGCTGGATGGATTTTGGGACCAACCTAAGGAACTTGGGGCTCGTGAAGGCGTGGCTGGGAAAGGTTTTGTCGGATGGAGCCAAAAATAGACCAATGGGGCGTCCATGGTGGGGTATGGAGAGGGGGCGAGTGGATATGTTCTAAGTGCGTGCATGCGCCATCTATCCGCAGAGATTCCGCTCCCGTATGTCCATCCATTAGCGCGGCGATCGCACGCCAAAGCTGAGGTGGTGCACGCATGCATGTATGCAAGGTAGAAAAATGACCAGTTGAGCAACCGAAGTTGACTTGACATGATTTTTCCATGCTTACTTCCAGCCCGATCAACGTCCGTACCCCATGAATCGTGCAACGGCATGTGCTCCAAGCAATCCACGTTTCCACAAGTGGTAACTGATCATCGGTAGCTGGCTTAGCAAGGTCCCCCTCCAATTTGCAGAGATCAGTGCATGCATGAATCTACTAGATTGCTCACGAAATCTGCCGAATTCCTTGTAGATTATTAGAGCGATCATGGGCTCGTGGCAAGTTGGACACGTCTGCAGAGGCCAGCGCCTGGCTATATAAGGACATGCACCACACCAGCTTCTACCACACACACACCACTACCTGTGCAGACACTAGCTAGTAACTGCAGCACCACTAGCTAGTTCCAGCGGGTTCTCTGCTACATTGCCACGATGAGAGGACTTGTGGTGGTGGCCATGCTGGTCGCGGCCTTCGCGGTGTCTGCCTACGCCCAGCAGTGCGGCTCGCAGGCCGGTGGGGCGACGTGCCCCAACTGCCTCTGCTGCAGCAAATTCGGCTTCTGCGGCTCCACCTCCGACTATTGCGGCACCGGCTGCCAGAGCCAGTGCAACGGCTGCGGCGGCACGCCGGTAACACCGACCCCCTCCGGCGGTGGTGGCGTGTCCTCCATCGTATCGGAGTCGCTCTTCAACCAGATGCTGCTGCACCGCAACGACGCGGCGTGCCAGGCCAATGGGTTCTACACCTATGCCGCCTTCGTCGCAGCCGCCAACTCATTCGCCGGCTTCGCGACCACGGGCAGCGCTGACGTCAGGAAGCGCGAGGTGGCCGCCTTCCTCGCCCAGACCTCCCACGAGACCACCGGAGGGTGGCCCACGGCGCCCGACGGCCCCTACTCGTGGGGCTACTGCTTCAAGCAGGAGCAAGGCGCCACCTCGGACTACTGCACGCCGAGCTCGCAGTGGCCGTGCGCGCCGGGGAAGAAGTACTTCGGCCGCGGGCCCATCCAGATCTCCCACAACTACAACTACGGGCCCGCGGGGCAGGCCATCGGCAGCGACCTGCTCGGCAACCCGGACCTTGTAGCCTCGGACCCGACCGTGTCCTTCAAGACGGCGCTGTGGTTCTGGATGACGGCGCAGTCACCCAAGCCGTCGAGCCACGACGTGATCACGGGCCGGTGGAGCCCCTCGAGCGCAGACCAGGCTGCCGGGAGGGTGCCCGGGTACGGCGTGATCACGAACATCATCAACGGCGGGCTCGAGTGCGGCAAAGGGCAGGATAACCGCGTCGCCGACCGGATCGGGTTCTACAAGCGCTACTGCGACCTCCTCGGCGTCGGCTACGGAGATAACCTGGACTGCTACAACCAGAGGCCGTTCGCTTAAGTCTGCGCGCGGCCGGCAACACAGTTTATAGAGGAGAAGCTCTCTTAGTACTACTCTGTAACTATGGCGTTGCAAACAGGAGTGAATAAAAGTGTGATTCCTCACAATCCATTAACGAATTAAACGATCTGTGCCTAATACAGTTTCACATGTTGGCGGATCCACTCCACGTTTCCATGCATTGTAAGCAAATGACCACGCTGGACAGCGGTCGCTGTTCTATCCCTCGAGGCCATGGCAGAAGGGAATTTGCTACTACCATTTTTTATGGTGGAGTCGACGTCGCGCTAATTTTTTTTAAATAATACTTTTTTTAATAATTTTACGAATATTACACGAAAAAAGGAAATTACAAATCTAACGTGGTGTCGACCAGATCCTATCCTTCTTGAAAAGCCGACCGCCCCGGGCCGTCTTTTGAGACGCCGAAAGGAGCACGGTAGGCCCCACCCGGTCGGGCTGCAGGCGGACAGCGCACCACGTCGTAACTCGAAAAAGCGACCGCTCGCGTCGTCTTTTGGAAAGCCGACCGGTGAGGCTCGTCTGTTTTCGACAAACCAACACAGCGCGTCGTCTTTTGAGGCACCGACGAGTGGTGTCGTCTTTTGAGGCGCAGACGAGCTGCCTCCATATCCCCGCGCCGCGCCCAGCCCAGCCCGCCCCGACGGTGCATTCTTCCTCTCTCTCTCTCTCTCTCTCTCTCTCTCTCTCTCTCTCTCTCGTGTTTTCCACCAATAGCTGTTGTTGAAACATATTAGACAGTTAGTAGAATCCCGATCTACTAATGGGATAGTCCGGTGAGGTGATTTGAGGCATTTTTAGAGGGATCTGGTGGAGTTCTTGAGGGGCAATGGCTATGGTGGAGGCTGGGGGTGCAGCTTGAGTGGAGGTAGCTGTTCTTGAGTGGGGGTTGCCAATCCGTTGAGTGGAGGCAGCTGCACGGCAGGATTTCTCACGCTTCAAGGGTAAACCCCAATTTCTTGCTAACTGCAGCCATTTGTGTATTTTAATTTTATCTGTAGTTCTGGATGTGGTAGGTTAGCTGCCAGATTATTCGGCTATAGGATTATAAGTATATTTGCGGGTTATGCAAGATTATTCGGCTATAGGATTATTAGTATATTTTTTGGCTAAAATCTGCCATTGTACAGGCATTTGACAAATTGTGGTATTTTTTAGGTCGGAAGTTATGTCCAATAATATAGTATTTAGGTTCTACTATGGTGACGGTGTCGTCAAAACAAACCAGTATGGAGTTGATTTGAGCGATTTTTATTGTATTGATCAAGTGCTCCAGGATCCTGAAACAATATCCATTATTGAATTGAAGGATCGGTTATCTGCTCGTTTAGGGCTCCGTCCCACCCATACTGTCGGTGTGCATGTATTATGGTGTCATCCCAACAATATTTGATTTTGGTTTGCGAGGTAGCCGGATGTCCGGCCAGGGTCCATGCCCATCGTCCTCGGTATGACACCAACTGGAAGGTTAGCGATGTTGTGCAGCACACATGTCAACTTGACAATGTCCTTCAAGACCATCGTAATCTCACGTCAACCCTCCTGGCTAGACTGTTATACACTGAGATAGTGGAGACCAAAGCCATGATGGTGAAAGCTATCATCAACAAAGTTGCTGCCAGATTTCGCTATAATATTTCTTACGGAAAGGCTTGGAGGACTAAGCAGAGGGCACTGGAGACAAGATTTGGTTCGTTTTGAGATGGATATGACTGTGTTGTTCGGATGCTGCAGACACTATAGGCTAGGAATCTAGCCACATACCTCGACATACAACACTTTACATTGCCTCAAGAACCCAATTTGAGGGTTCTGCATCGAGTGTTCTTCTCATTTTCTATATGTATAGAAGCTTTCACTCACTGTCGACCAGTCATTTGTGTGGATGGTACATTTCTCACTGGCAAGTACAAGGGCCAGATCTTGACTATCATAGGTCAATACGGGAACAATCAAGTTGTTCCACTTGCATTTGCTTTCGTGGAGAGCGAGAACACCGAGAGTTAGGTATGGTTTTTCAAGCAGCTGAAGATAGCATTTGTGAGAGATGTACCGAATGTACGCGTCCTTCATGACAGGCATCCGGGTATACTCAGCGCGATAAGGAAGCTGACTCAGCCTGCTCCTGATGAACCAACTCCATGGCTAGACATGCAGAGTCGTTGGTGCATGCGGCATCTAGGGGCTAACTTTTTCTCACAGTTCAGGAATAAGGCCCTGATGAACCTATTCAATAAGCTTTGCAAGCAGAACCAAGAGTGGAAGTATATCAAGTTTCGGACCTATCTAGATGAATTCACAAAAAAACATGTTAGGCAGAGGAAATCAGCTAGAGCAGCAGCTGTGCCTGGTCATGCGGCCGTGGTAGCTGCACAGACAGTAGCTGGAGCAGCACCACCCGAGAAAGAACCAATTTCTCTTTGCGATTTGCCAGGATTTGACCAACCCGGTACTAGGAGGAGGCCTGATAGAAGGATTAAGAATTTTCAGGAATAGATAGAGCACGAGCCTGTGGAGAGGTGGTCTCTGTTGCACGACACTCATGGTGCTAGGTTTGGCGTCATGACTACAAATCTTGCCGAAACTTACAACTTCGTCTTGAGAGGAAGCAGGGCTCTACCATTAATAGCTATTTTGGAGTGTATTTTCACCGGAACGTTGAAGTACTTTAGAGACAGACTCCAGCTTGCTCAGATGCATATCATCAACAACCCAAACACGAGGTACTGTTCAAAGATAATGGATTACATGAATGACAAAATGGAAAAGGCTCGGTCTATGCACGTCGTCGCCATCGGTAATCAAGAATGAAGATTTGAGGTGTGCCTCCCTTCCAACAGGATCGGATCTGGAGAAGAGGTAAAGACACAAGAGGTGAGGATAGGCAATGAGGCTTGGCCGACGTGTGAGTGTACCTGCAACAAACCCAAGCTGCCGCATCTGCCTTGCTCTCATGTACTTGCTGCGTCCGGGTGGTTAGGTATGAATGCGAGATCGTTTGTGTCTCCTTATTTTCTTAAGGAGTCGGTGATCAATACATGGACTGGCGAGATGATGGGATATAGAGCATGAGGTAATTTTAACAAAGTAAACCCTAGTAAAAGGATTTACATCCCAGATCTTGGACTAATGCGGACAGGTAGAGGAAGGCGACAATGTGTCCGCATCCGTAATGATATGGATGAATCCGAAGCCAGAGGCCCTACTAGACAATGTTTTCTATGTAATCAGTTTGGTAATAGAGACACAAATTGTCATATCTTCGGGACTGGAGGAGCGGCTCCTCGTGGATGTAGCAGACGTGGCAGGTGAGGAACAAGAGGAAGAGGAAGAAACTAGAATTTGTAATTCGTATGGAACCATGTTTTAAATTTGTAACTAGTATAGAACTATGTTTTAAATTTTTAATTCGTATAGAACTATATTTTAAATTTATAATTCGTATGGAACCATGTTTTAAATTTGTAATTCGTACGGAACCATGTTTTAAATTTATAATTCGTATGGAATCATGTTTTAAATTTATAATTCGTATGGAACCATGTTTGAAATTTGTAATTCGTATGGAACTATGTTTTAAATCTGTAATTCGCATGGAACCATATTTTAAATTTGTAATTCGTGTGGAACCATGTTTGAAATTTGTAATTCATATGGAACTATGTTTTAAATTTATAATTCTTATGGAACTATGTTTTAAATTTATAATTCGTGTGGAACCATGTTTTAAATTATGCAGATAGCGGGATCTTTGCTTAACGCTGATATAGATAGAAAGCACCGATCAACTTTATTGGATGCGCAACCAGGGATCTTGAAGCACCTTATCACTCGCAATCCCATGTCTAACTGGATGATACACCCTAATTGGCTGCAGAGGTATGAGACATTTATTTCTAGTTGGGGTCCAAATATTTTAGGGCCAAAGTAAATAAATTGTAATCTATCTCGGTATGCAGGTTGAAGTGGGCCGGACTATTACCGTTTGTGCGTCTGGTTGAGGCCACTCATACGCAGGAGATAGAAGGACGACACCATGGCTTCCAGACCACGCGCATGGCCTACGACGGGTCGTTGCTAACCTGCTTAGTGGATCGATGGGGGCCCGAGACTCACACTTTCCACTTTCGTTGGGGAGAGATGGCTCCTACACTGTAGGATGTCTCATTCTTGCTGGGCCTACTGTTGGCTGGAGTGCCAATGGGCCCGGTGGATGCACCGGCGAATTGGGTCCAAGAAATGGCCCAACGATTCTATGGCATTCGTGATGAAGTTCCGGAGTTCACGTATGAAAATCATGGACCCAAATTTGATTGGTTGCAGTACTATCAGGTTCGTTTGCTACTCAGTATCTTCGTATTTGACACACCTTTTTTCATATCACACGATGCTAAAACTTTTTCTATTAACCAATGCCGATACGGAAGTTTGGGTACCTAGCCGTTCCGATGACTGAGCCACAAATTACACGCAGCTTGGAGGCGTACTTAATGTGGCTATTTGGAAAGGTGATGTTCACCGAGAACCACGTCTCAACCATCAGTGCGCGCTACATCCGCTATGCTAGAGAGATCACGGAGGCGACGTGCCAGAACGACATCACACGGTGGAGTTGGGGTTCTGCTGTCTTAGCAGCAACGTACCGAGGTATGTGCACGTGCTGTACGCTAACCAAAGAAAGATCTACCTTGCTAGGATGCCCACAATTGCTGCAGCTGTGGTCATGGGAGAGGTTCCCTATCGGCCGCCCGGAGGTAGCAAAGAATCAAGCGGTAATCATCCCGGGACAGGCCCCCGTTGTCTATGAGTCTGATATGCTGTTTGACCACGAGAGAATTGACATGCCTATATTCGGTATACATTGGACACGTCGCAAGGTAAGTTAAAAGGTTCAGTTAATTGCATTGTCCATATTGCACTTTGAAGGAAACTAACAACTATTTAATCCAACAGTGTCGTTTCGCGGGAGAACAGGTAACCCGCTGCTACCCGGCGTTCAGCGAGCAGTTCGACACGTTGAAGGAGGAATCGGTCATTTGGGAGTCGTACACCATAGTTGAGACAGCCGCAAGATATTCCGGCGGGTTATATATTATGTGCACTAGAGATGAGAACTACTGGCTGACTAAATCGAAGATCATCTTCGATTGTCAGGTGGAGGAGATGTCTCAACAGAGGGTCATGAGGCAATTCGGTCTTCGCCAGATGGTAGATCCTCCACATCCGGAGGCGCCCCTTTCATTAGACGTGCATATGTAAGTTAATATATTATGTATCTATAATTCTACAACGATTGTATACTTATAAAATCTAATTACAGGTACTCTCGGAAGGGTACTAACAGAAGCACAAATCAGTGTCATCAATGGGTTAATATTTATATCAATGGTTGGCAGAATGCAACAACTGACATATGGACCGCTTCTGCGTTTGATATGGAGCTATTCCGTGCATACTTACACAGGTACATGAGCATGACACGGTTGCGTCCCGTCCACCACACACATGATGATGAAAGATACCCAGCCAGTCGACTATGGAGCCTAGACAATCAGCGGTAAATACACTTTTCTTCATTACTGCACCTGGTAGTCTATATAATGTGTACTTATCCACTATACAAATGCAGGCTGATATGACATGGGAGCTACAGACTAAAGTGAATCAGTGGGGACATTCGCTCTCGTCCGCTCCTCTTCTACTACCACGTCAGCAAGCTTAGTCCTTTGTCAGGCCTATCGAGGAAAGACTAAAGAGTATCTATGCGATCATCACGTGCACGAACGTTTCAGACGTCGTTCAGCACCGAGAATCATAGTGTCAACCGCGTCACTCCGTGGGGGAGGGCCCATCACATCACTCCATGCAGGCTCGCCCGCCACGTCACTCCACGCAGGAGCGCACCCCGCGTGCAGACCAGACACTACTCCAAGGCTCGGGGCGGCCGCAGCAGGAGACACCGACTGCACCTATCCGCCATGGGCCTCGTCCACGGATCTCACAGCAGGAGACACCGAGAGCACCACCTCCAGACCAGGCTGGAGGCTCAGCGTGGCAGCAACAACAGGAGACACCGAGAGAACCACCCCAGACTAGGCTGGAGGCTCAGCGTGGCAGCAACAACAGCAGTTTACTTTCGACCAGTGGTAGTAGCAGCAGCCACAGTTTATTTTCGACCAGTGGCAGCAGCAACAGCCGCAAGTCCCATTCATGGGCTATCGTCCTGAGGGTACGCATTTTCCTATCTATTTTGGTTACATGTAGTGTATAATCGTTGAGTACTTAATATTTTTACATGGCAGGAGGATATGGAGACCCAAGCATGTCCTCAATGGGTTCGTGGGCGACTAATGAGGAGGATCAGCAGACTCAGCAGGATCAGGTTGACTGGTTTGGACTGTATCAGACGCAGTAGACTTCACCAACTTTCCCCACACAGGATACACAGACGCAGGGTGACAGGTCAACTCTACCTCCCCGTAATGTGGGGCCTCCTAGAAGGTACGGATGGAGTTCACCGACGCCAGGGCAACCTCGTGACCGGAGGCAATGATATCTATCTATGTATGAGACTTGTATCTTGTATCTGTCTACGTATCTGTGTATGTATGAGACTTGTATCTTGTATCTGTCTACGTATGAGACACATTTTTTTATTCGACAAACACTTCAACATAGCTTGCAACATAGTTCAACATAACTTGCGGTACATAAATAAGAGCGATCTCTATCCCTACGACTATGCCCTTACCCTTCGACGATGCCTTCTTCATGGCCTGCTCTTCTTGCCCTTACCCTTCGACGATGCCTCGACCGATGATGCCTTGCCCTTACCCTTCGACGATGCCTCACCCTTACCCTTTGACAATGCCTTCTTCTTGGCCAGCCTTTTGTCCCACTCAGTTCTCCACTTAGTCCCAACGACAGTCGTCATGAATATATCATCTTTATCTTCAGTCTCTTCTAACTTGTCATTGCTCTTCTTGGCATGCGCCTTGTTCAAGGTCTCGGCCTTGTCACCCTTTGCTCTATCCCTGGTACTACCGACCAGCGGCATAAAGAGATTGTCGGATTCTTCACTCTCTTCTATCCAAATCCAAGGGAGCGTGATGTTCTACTGCCTTGCCCCTTCATTAGAGAATCTTTTCTTGCTCCACCTAGTATTGATCCGAAGTAGCTCTTGCCGTATCTCCTTTGGAGTTCTCTTCGGCCAACCTTTTCTACGCAATCCCTCACCCAGCTCAGTGAGGAGACAATCACTACCAATTAGTTCCTCCAATGAGACTGGATTGTTGTCTATCCTAAAGTTCCTAGCCAAATGAAAAAGATCGACGAACATGTCTGTCACGAAACTGCGATCGTAGAGAAAACTGGGAAACATACTGGCTAAAAGGGTTTGCTTAAACAACTATGTGAGGAGGTGGTTTTATAGGGTAAACGAACAAAAAATGGCGGAAACATTTTGGCTGGAAATATTTTAACGGGAGATATTTTGACGGGAAATATTTTGGCGGAAAACATTTTGGTGGGAGATATTTTGGCTACATTGTCTCCAAAATTAAATGACATGTTAAATTTAAGATACATCACAATACTATAACTGAAATAAAGTTACATCAAGACACTACAACTAACATTAAGATACATAAAGACACTACAACTGAAATTAAGATACATCGGGATACTACAACTGAAATGAAGTTATTTCACGATAATACAACCGAAATTAAGATACATCGGTACTGAGACATACGTCTACCTTCCCTGAGTCCAGCGCGGGTACTTCCCGGTCTTGTCCTCACATTCCTCTGCCGCCCGCGCCTCGACAGCTCTTTCTCTTAATCTCTTCCTTTCCGCCTCATGGGGCTCCTTGCGCACCTGCTCCTTCCGCTCCCCTTCCTCCATTCTCTTCCTGTTCAGCTCGCGGTTTCGAGCTTGCTCTGCTCGGAATTCTTTTATTTCTCTCTCCCGTTCTTTCTTCCCGTTCGCGGCCTTCCTTTCAGCATGTTCCTCATCAAGAAAGATCTCCCTTACACGTCGGCTCCTGTCCGCAATCTCCTGCATGGCCCAGGCTGGCTGCTCCGTGTCAATCCAATGGTACCACTTGCAAAGTGGAGGAGGAGACTGCAAGCAAATCAATGGAATAAATAAAATAACACATGATAACATGAATGGTTCATATTAACCATACTCTAAGAACATACCGGAGGCCTCTCGTATGACGAACTTGCTTGCCGGGGCGGACTTGCGTCGTAGTTGGGACACATGAAAAACTTCATGCCCATGCAGGTGGAGAAATCAATCGACTCCTTGACCTTCGTGAGATGGCTGCACCAACAACGCTCGTGTGTCATCCCTTGTGGCAACCTGGCATCTTTCATCTTCATAGGCCTATACTCTGGGTCCGAACAAGGCACGCTCATGACGAAGAGGGGAAGGAAATGCGAGAAAAAGAGGAAGAACATGGTGAAGAGATACCATCTCGGTGCCAGTATTTATAGGGGCACCTAGTAGGAATTGGCGGGAGAAAACAGCGGGAAGAAGTGGCGGGAGATAAACGACGCGAAAGAGTGGCGGGAGAAAACAACGGGAAGAACTGGCGGGAGATAAACGACACGAAAGAGTGGCAGGAAAATACTAGCGGGGAAAAGAACGACGCGAAATAGTGGCGGGATTCAACCGGCGGGTGATAAACTCTGAACGCCTGGATTAGCCCAATTGTGTGCATGATCCATGCAGCCGTCGGCGTTTGAATAAATGACGCCTCCCTTCGGTTTTTGGAAAAACGATAGGCGCCGTCGGTTTTTGAAAAAACGATTGGTCGACACTTCGACCGCCCGCCGTCGGTTTTTGAAAAACGATAAGCGCCGTCGTTTTCAAAAACGATTGGCTACAGCGGTCTTCGACTACCACGGCTTTTCAAAAAACGATAGGATCCAGTCGTCTTTTGAAAAAACGACACCACGTTAGATTTGTAATTTCGCTTTTCCACGTAATATTCGTAAAATTGATTAAAAAAGTGTATTACTTTAAAAAAATTAGCCGACGTCACAGCCCACCACTGACAAACTTAGCCATGAAATTCGTATACGCCGACCAGGTTTAGCGCACGAGATACGCGCCGCACACCCTCCCGCGCGCCTCAAGGGCAGGCCGAGTTTGGTAAGCTCCTCCCTTTTTTCTGTTATTTTTCACTTTATTACGATTTCTTTCTTTTTTCTGTTAATTTTATTTTTCCATTTACGTTTAGAGTCCAAAAATGTTCGTTTTGAAAAATGTTCAAATTCAAAATTGTTTATATTCGAAAAAATTCAAATTCAAAAAACGTTTGTTTCTAAAAAATGTTTATATTTTAAAAGGTTCAAATTTGAAAATTATTCATGTTCAAAATTTTGAATTTTAAAATTTTTATAATAATTGTTAAGATTTTCAAATTGTTCAAATTTTGAAACATGTTCGCATATTTCTTGAAAACCAAAAAACCAGACATAGAGAACCACAAAAACCATAGAAAAAGGGTCTCAAAATCAAAAAAATTAGACAAGAAAACCGGAACTGTGATATGGGCCAGGCCCAAAAGTCATACCGGGATGTGCGATGGGCTGGTGCACACCGACCAAGTTAGCCGTGAAGGCTCGTTCAGAAGCGTGACCTAGTACAGTCGTCCGCCACCTATGATGGTCGGACCCATACCCCTTATTTCCTATTTTTTGAAAATACACAATAGAAGATGTATATATTAATCAAATAGAAGAAATGTCATGCACCAACATACCTCTCCTGGTGCGCCTAGAGAAGTTGGCGAAAATACATATCATCATAGACTCGGGGAAGACGCCTATGGGCCTTATTCTTTTGCACATTTCCTGGAGGCAAGCTAGACATCTGGGAAAATTTACCCCTAAAAATTCTAAAAAAACATTAATTATGTAAATTTGGCATGCATAACTATGTTCCGCAACCTTTCCCCGCGAGTCCGGTCCAAGGGCGTGTAGCGAGATCATAGTTAAAGAAGTTGTACACACGGAATAATCATAGATAGTAAAATAAAAGACGACACATGAAAATAGTTTATTATCAATTGGTGCCTCTCTCCATATATGAGTATATATATATATATGGGTAGAGGGTTAGGAGGATGTTGGCCAACTAGAGGAAAAACTCCAACCCCAAAGAAGGGTTGGGCCCACACCTTGAGCCGTGCAGTAAGTTTTTCAACACTCTCATTTGGTCTTCCGTCCCGTAGTGTCTATGTCTCAAAAATTCCAAAAAAACAATGGGAAAATACGGAGAAAGAACACATAGTATTCATCTTCTTATGTTGCATGAATTGCCTCATTAAAAACCTCAACTTGAGAAATATCTAGAATACTCACATGAGGGAAAAGAGTACAATCCACTCAATATTAGGTTGACTACTCGATCACCTGGATCAAGATTTATAGGTGGGTATATGAAGAATCTCCCCTAGAGTCTAGCATCTCTCTAAGTCTCATCATACCAATTCCATGAACGCACATCTCAAAAGATGATGCCGGTAATAATTTAGTAAACAAGTCAGCGGGATTTTCACAAGACTTAGTATGTAAGATCCTAACTTCGTTCATCTTCTACAGCTCATGCGCATAGGACAAGTTAGGATTGATATGCTTTGTGAGATTATGCTTCACATAAGCCAATTGCACTTGTGCAACACAAGCTACATTATCCCATGGATAATGGTTGGGGTCTGTATGATACTTAGCCCACATGTCTGTTGAATATGGCGAATCATCTGTCAATGTCATGCATACTCTCGTGATGCTTCACATAGTGCTATAATTTCTTGGTGGTTCGTCGAAGTCGATACAAGACTTTGCTTAGACGATTTCTAGAAAATTGAAGTTTCACCACAAAGGAAAACATATCCAGTCCGAGACTTGGAAGTGTGTGGGTATGACATGTACCCTGCGTCTGCATAGCCTGCCAATAATATGTCTTTCTTCCTCCTATAGAACAACCCAAGATCTTTGGTCTATTGCAGGTATCGAAAGATGTCATTTACACCTTTCCATTATCTATTGGTAGGATCAGAAATGTACCTAGCAAGTAAATTGACAGCGGATGCAATGTCCGGCCATGTACAATTCGTGAGGTACATGAGTGCTCCATTAACTGTCAAGCAGTGAAATTCTGGTTCCAGAATTTCTTCCCCCTCTTCCTTAGGCCTGAATGGGTACTTATCTTGCTGTAGAGACCTCCCAATCATTGGGGTGTTAGAAGGATATGCCTTATCAAATACAAATTGCTCCAGCACCTTCTGGGTGTAGGCGGACTGGTGCACTAGAATCTCAGCAGGGGAATGTTGAAGTTGTAGACCTAGACGGAACTTGGTTTTACGCAAACATTTCATCTTGAATTCCAACACCAAGTAGAAACTCGCTTCCTCAATATCTCTTGGTTTACCGATTTTATTCAAATCGTACATGTACACCGAGATTATATAGGATCCATCTTGGGATCGCCGTATAAAAACGACATTGAGCAACCCGTGTTGCTCGTGCAACCCTTCTAATGAAGGAAAGTGCTCAAGCAATTGTACCACATCCTACCATCATGTTTAAATTATACAATGATTTCTTGAGAAGAAACATTATATAGAACCTGGCTTGCTCTATCTTGATATGGAATGGGTATACCTTCCAGCACCTTCATGTAAATGTATGTAACAAGATTATCATACAGGTAAGAAGTGAGAACATCCATCAACTTCATTTCTAAATCTAGGTTTACTTTCATTGATATCAAGTATCTAAAGGTTATACTATCAATGATAGGGGAGTAAGTTTTGAAGGGGTTCGCAACAGAAAACAAAAAAAATTCTAGCTAGCGCAACACCATTGCCAATATCTATCTATGAGTTAATGCAGTAACAGGAAGGAGGTTTCGGTAACATACCCTTGTAGACCGAATGTGTTTTACGTTCGTGGAAACGTTGACAATGTAGTCGGGCTCGTAGCTAACCTCAAGATCGCGTTGCTCCTCGCATGTCACCTCCTGGCTCTTGCATGATAGCTCAGGTGCCACAAGTGGAAGCACCCCCGTTGTTTCGCACAAGTTAAATGCCCGACGACGACCTCCGTTCTCCCTGATGCAGCCAGGATGCGAAAGTAGATATTCTAGAACTGGGAACCAGCAGGGCGACGGCCTGTCAGGGTGGTGTCGTCTCTCACGCATGTAGTTCTTATTGGAACCACGCACATGAGATCCAACGGAGAGAGAGGGAAAATTCCTAAGGAAAATGCCTTAGGAATTTCCAATTTATTTGTTGTATTTTTCCTCTCCTATTCTCCCCTATATATAGAAGAAAATGAGGCACCCCCACATTGCTAGCTGGCAATGTGGGACTAAAGGAGGAGGGGGCATGTGGGGAATAAGGAAGTGTCGACAGGCCGGGTGCGCCCCACCCTCCGTGTGCGCGTGCGGCCCAAGGAGGTGGCAGCGGCTGGCCGGGGTGGGTCCCACCTACCTTGCGCGCCCATCCCACGTGGTGGCCCAAGTCTCAGCCGATGGGATCCCTAGGCAGCGGCGGCAGTGGCTGCCCCTTTGGGTGGCCTTCCCTCTTATGCCCTTTCCGTTCGGGGATTTGGCCCATTAGTGGAAGCTACCCAAAAATTAATTTTAAATACTATTTTTATTATTAATTCTAGTAATTAATATTAAAAACATATTTAAACATTTCTTCATGATCAAAAAACCCTTTTTGATCACTCTAAACAACTTCAAACTTTACCTGAAACACTTCTGGTTTTCTCTCTTCTTTCCGACTGTGATCCCAACAATTCCATAATGATATCAAGCGTCGTAACATCCTTAAGTGTGTTATCCTACAGTTCGTAACTGTCACAGACAAGATCATGCCAATGATCATTAGTGGGACCGGGATGCCCCCATGCATTCCATGAAGTTCTGTCATTTGAAACGTAAACTTCGAGTTGAGTTCCTTTTGTTTCTTTGATAAATAACTTGTACGAGATTTGATCATTGGCATCATTACACCAATCTTGTTACCGATAATTTTACTTAACTCGTTACCATGATATCACATCCTCATGACCTAGTCATTCATTGCAACTTATTGGATGCAATGTCACCAAGTAGGCCTAGCGTATCTTCCCGTCACTCGGGAGAACAAATACCGATATTGATGCATGCTCCTCAACATGTCCCTCTGGAATACCCATCATACACTATTATGGTCACCTTGTTATAGTGTGACGGTTGATGCAGTCTAAGACGCCTCGAGGACAATGATTAAACATGATCTCATAGTTTGAGGAGAAGGTATTTTAGTTTCTAACTATTGCAACGGTAAATCCTGTGACTTGATCACATTGGAATACTTATATGGGTAATGTCCATCATGTCATTCTCCAATGTCACGACCTCGTTGTCAACTAGCATAAATGCTCCATGATCAGGAAACTTTCATCATCGGTTGCCTAACGAACTAGTATATATATATACTAATAGGGACTTAGTTTGTTTGCATACCACACCTTTATGAATGTTTCTGCCTGATATAGTTATAGCATGATATGAAACTATTATGAACTAATTGAGATAAGATAATAAACAAATTTATTATTTGCCTCCAGGGCACCACTGAAGGTGTTCTGTGGTAGAAAACAAAAAAAATCCTATGGTGAACACACCTAGCCAAGATCTATCTATGCGGATGTAAGGTAACGAGAGGGGATTTGGTGTTCATACCTTTGAAGACCGTACGCGGTCAATGTTCCACGGGGAACATGGGTGATGTAGTCGTACTCACCCGACCTCAAGGTCACGAAGCTCCTCGCAAGTCACCCCCGATCCTTGTATGATGTAACCGACCTCATGGTCGTGTCGACGTCCAAGCTCTAAGCAAAAGCACCACAAGTGGCGGTGCCTCATGGCTTTACACACCTATGGTGTATAAACGTCTCCTGGGATCTGGTCTAGCAAAGCTGCAGAAGAAGATTGATCAAGACCGAGTCTAGTAGTATGACAGCGTGCGTATGATGGAGAAATCCCTATCCTCGTATGCAGTTCCAATATTGGTAACCACACATGAGGGGAGAGAGGGGGGGGGGAGAATAGGCAAAGCCAATTGATGGTATGGATTTGTGGAGAGGGGTGCCCCTCTTTATATAGGTGGAAGGGAGGTACTACCTCCCTCATAGTCCCGGGATGGGACTAAATAGGAGGGAAGAGGTGGGGAGGCGCCGCCGGCCAGCCCCCACCAAGGGCTCCCCTTTGGCGTTCCCTAGGGTGCGACCCCCTCTTGGGCCTCCTTCGGTGAGACCCAATTAGGTGGGATGTGATGGCTCTGTGTATGGCGCCCAGAAAAGTGAAGGTGCGGTGTTGATGTAGAGCTCATTGGGAACCCCAAGAGGAAGGTATGATGAGCACAACAGCAAGTTTCCCTTAGTATGAAACCAATGTTTAATCGAACCAGTAGGAGCAAGGAAACACCTCAAAGGTGTTACTAGCTGAGCTTTGGCAGGGCGCACTACCGGTGCTAGTAGCAACGTGGAGACCTGCACAACACAACCACGGAACTTTGTCCCCAACTTGCGATGAGGTTGTCAATCTCACCGTGTTTTGCGGTAAACAAAGGATTAAACGTATTGAATGGAAGGAAGTAAAAGTTTGCAGAAAGTAAACACAAAGAAGTAAACAATTTATAGATTGTATGTAAAAGACAAGGACCGGGATCCATAGTTCACTAGAGGTGGCTCTCCTTAAGATAGATAACATGCTGGGTGAACAAATTACAGCGGGGCTATTGACAAACACGGAGAAAGCAATATATGCATATACTAATCATCTTGACTCCTTTGAGAATTGATTGGGCATTACAACATTATACATAGACCGCCATCCAACTACATCTATGACTAATAATCCACCTTCAGGTTATCATCCGAACCCCCTCCAGTGTTAAGTTGCAAGCAACAGATTATTGCTTTACGAACTGCGTGTAAAGTAAACAATACGATTGTTCTATGAATAAAGGATTGTTGTTTTCTCCCTAGTAGCAACAGCACATCTAGTACCTTAGAGATTTCTGTCACTTCCCCAGATTACCAGAGGCATGAAAACCCACTATCGAGCATAAATACTAACTCTTGGAGTTGCTAGCATCTACTTGGCCAAGATAGCTACTAACAACGGAAAGCAAGCAAGATCACAAATAACAAAGACATGATAGAATCAATATCAATCTGAAATAGCATCTCAATATCCATCGGATCCTCGCAAACACAACATACAGAATTACAAATAGATGATCTTGATCATGAACGGAGCTCACAAGATCTAAACATGAAAGCACAAAGGAGGAGAACTAGCCATCTAGCTACTACATGGATCCGTAGTCCAAGTATGAACTACTCACGCATCACACCGGAGGCTTGCATGGTGATGAAGAAGGCCTCCAGGGTGAATTCCCTCCGGTGGTGCCGGAAGAGCTTCAGATCCCTCCCGATCTAGGGATGGAGATGACGGCGGCTACAGACTCTTTCGTGGATTTTTGATCGGGTACTTAGGGTTTTCGTCCCGAGGGCATCTTATAGTCGGAAGGGGAGGCCGAGGGGGTGCCAGGGGCCACCACACCACCCCCTGGTGCGGGCCCAGCCTGGCCGCACGGCCAGGTGGTGGCCTCGGCCCTTCTCCGCCTCGTATTCGGCACTTGATGACTTCAGGAAAATAGGCACTTTGGCTTTGTCCCGTCCAATTCGAGAATATTGATTTTCGACTTTCCTAGAACCAAAACAGCAGAAACAGTACCGGGCACTATGGCTCCTGTTAATAGGTTAGTCCAAGAAATCATATGAAAAGTACTCCAAAGTTGGAACAAAACACAAGAAAGTGGATAAAACCAAGCATGGAACATCAAAAATTATAGATACATTTGCAATGGATCAGGATGCCCCATAAATCCAATTTAAATACACCCTTCAATCCAAAATAAGTGTCGGAGATGTAGTACAAACTTTATAATAAAATGGTACTAAATCACCGACACTTATTATGGATCGGAGGGGGTAATTTTTTAATATTAATTGATATTAAATATATATTATTTAATACATATCACTCCGAAACACCTTTCGGACCCTCCCGTCATCATCGGATATCCCTGGAACCATTTCGTTATCACCCTGGAACTATTTCAGAGTTCTCTCTCTTTTCTCTTACGACCTCGAATCATTCCCTAAGCGTTATCTACCCTTAAGTGTGACAACCTATGACTCGGGAATACATAGACATGATCGAGACACATGTATGATCAATGACCAACTGTGGTATCTAGAAACAGATGATGGCCTCCATGCATTCTATGAATAACTTGATCGCTTGAACCTTGAATGTCGAGTCTCATTCCCTTTGCTCTAGGATACCTACTTTGTCTAAGATTTGATCTCCGGTATCACCATACCTAGTTCGACCTTGTTACCTGTAAACACATTTACTCATTCTCGTGGTATTACATCCCCATGACCTAGTCACATGTTTGCAAACTTATAGATGTAATCTCACCGAGTGGGCCCAGGGTATCTATCCGTCACTCAGATGTGCAAATCCCGATCTTGATACATAGGCCTCAAAAGTTCCTCTGGAATACGTGATGCACACCTTTATGGTCACCTAGTTACGGTCATGACAGTTGATGTCATCAAATCAGCTTTTGGAAATGGTGATTAATATTTAATATGATCCTATGGTCGAAGGACTGAATCATTACACTTTGATAGATATTGCAATGACGAACTATGTGATTGGATCATATTGCAATACTAGGGTTGGGTGTTCTCCATCACTTCATTCATCTAATGAAGTGACTAATGACCCACAAGTATAGGGGGTGTATTGTAGTATTTTTCATAAATAAGAATGTCGAACCCAACGAGGAGCTGAAGGTGTTGACAAGTGGTTTGGATCAGGAATTCTCTGTAAATACTTAGCAAACGGATTTTTAGGGGTTTTTGATAATACAGATAAATAAAGTGAGAGTAAATAAAAGACAATGATAATAATTGCAGCAAGTGGCCCAATCCTTTCTTTAGCAAAGGACAAGCCGGTTATATTACTTACGATGACTAAACGTTCTCGAGGACACATGGGAATATTGTCAAGTGCTTTCGCTTCATATAGTTGATTAATCTTCTCTGGTTGGGTAAGTGTTGTGTGGGTGAACCTATGATAATGTACTGACCTTCCTAGGACTAATACATACTTGTGATTATACCCCTTGCAAGCATCCGCAACTACAAGAAAGTAATTAAGATAAAAACCTAACCACAGCCTTAAACTCTGAGATCCTACACTCCCTTATGCAAAGGTTTCCTAACAGGGGTTTAGGTTTCTGTCACTCCGGCAACCCCACGATTAATAGCCAAATACAAAATGCATTCCCTAGGCCCATAAAGGTGAAGTATCATGTAGTAGATGTTCACATGACACCACTAGAAGAATAGCACCACAACTTAAATATCAAACCATTAAATCTTTCTCAACACAATTCCACTACTAACAACATGACTTCTCCCATGTCCACAAGAACTAAACGAACTACTCACGAGACATCATATGGATCAAGATCAGATATGAAATAATGATAAGTAACAATCTGAACATGAACAATAATTCAATGGTTCCACTCAATAGCATCAACTACAACAAGTAATCAACACCCGGGAAGTTTCCCCTAAGAATTATGCAAGATTCAACCCAATTGTTATAGCGATACGGAGTGGTGGTGATGGTGCTGGTGATGATGATGATGGTGGTGGATATGATGATGATGATGATGATCACGGTGAATTCTAGCTTGATGACGGTGTTGTTGGCGATGATCTCCCCTCTCTGGGAAGGAATTTGCCCGGCAGATTTTTGCCTGTCGGAGAGCTCTTTCTCTCTATATAGTTTTCGCCCCACAGAGGCGGTGAAACCTTTCTGTGGTCGCTCCCCCGAGTCTTAGGGTTTCGAGGGGATTATATACGCCAAAGGGCGATGCCATAGGTGGGCAAGGGTGGCTACACCACCTGGTGGCGCGTCCAGGGGTGGCCCGCGCTAGGGGGTGGTGTGGACCCGCTATGGCCCATCTCCACTTCCCCTTCTAGTGTTCTTCATCTTCTGGAAAAATAGAAATTTCTGTATATTTTCTGGGATTTTCTAATCTTCACCAATATTGCATATGGTCAGTGCTTTTTCCATCAGAATCCTGACTCCGGTGGTTCATCCTCCAAAAGTCATCAATCCTGCAAAAATAGATGAAATAACATCAGTATCATCTATTAATATGAAATATATCAATGAATAACAGTAAATTATGATATAAAATAGTGATGAAAAATGGACGTATCAACTACCCCAAGCTTAGACCTCGCTTGTCCCCAAGAAAAAACTGAGCTCAATAAACATGACCACAGGTTTATGGAGTGAAGTGTCGATAAAGAGAATACAGACAAGAAGCATCACATTCATCAATACACAAATCATAATAGAAAACAACTCACTATTATATAACTTAACTTGCAATGAGTAAGGGGAACACAATAAAGATACACAAAGTAAATCATAATTGGTAATGGCAAACTTTGTTCTTTGTCAGAGAACAGTTAACAAATTGCAGGAGTCAAACATAATGGGGTTTTCAATGATAGATTTCAAAGTAATATTCACTCAGATAAGAGTAGTGTGCAAAACAAGGAACATAAGAATCATGATTGAATAAATCATCATATGAATGATTGAATCACAACAACTCAAATGCTTGCTTAAGATAGAAAGGAATAGGTTTACTGACTCAACTAAAAAGTAAAAGATAGGCCCTACGCAGAGGGAAGCAGGCATTTCAAGTTTCATAAAGAGATTCCAAAAATTATGGTACTTATTAGCTTTCAGCTCTCATTTCCCCTATCATAGGCATCTTGAAGTGATTAAGGTTAAAGTGACACAAATAGGAGGATATGCTTGACAAGTTATAAGTTGAAAATCTCATGTCCCTTGCTTACGAGTACCAAACCTCATGCTACTCAACTTTAGTCACAAGTAAGTTCTTGTCATTGGAAGTACATGTGATCATAGAGAACCGCCAACGGGGTACCCCTTGCCCCATGACAGAAGAGCTTTCCCATATCAAAATGACAAGGCAACAGACAATGAGCATCTCAGTGATCCTTTTATTTGCTATTTGCATAGGTTTTTATTGAGGATGCTTCATAGAATGCTCACTATGGTTATGTTGCAAGTTTCCACCATGATTAGGCATGGCTTAGGCTAGCCGCCCAGGCGTTTCTCTAACACATATACAAACTCCATGAGCTTACAAGCTCCCCTTTTATTTCACACCGCCGGGATCCATAAAAAAAAGAACATGATATCAACTGAATAATAAGTGCAATGTTGAAAGCATTCCCTATGGTAACATGGTTCTACTAATTCACAACTTATAAAGTGAAATCATATAAGCAACATAGATGGACACAATGGTTCAAGTTTATTAAGTGCAAGAAAATAAAGTGTGCCATCAAGTTTGTGAGAGCTTTAATCACTAATTTTCACATAACAAGTTTAATTTGGAAGATAGATAAAACTCGAGAATTTTCTTGAAATAGCAATAATGATAATAGGTAGGTATGGTAGACACAAATGGCATAGGTTTTAGTTTAAGGATTGGATGCATGTGAAGCATTCCCTCTCAGTGCAGGTTTTTGGCTAGCAAGGCTGGGTAGCAAGCATAAGAGTTGAAGGAAACAAACAAACATACAAGTGATAGAAACAATCATGCAATCTTCCTTGGAAACACAAAAGATCTTAACTAGAGAATACTAAGCTTATCACCCAAACAAGAAAGAAAGATAATGAAACTATATTTCTCAAAGTACTTTTCTCTTTTCCATTCAATCCTCAAATAGTGTTGCTACTAACCAGATCCAGGTTTGCCAAAACCAACTAAATTTACTTAATGTGTCAACACCCGGATTTTTAATCCCAGGTGCCCGTTATGCCATACCTCGCAATCCCAGGATTACCATTTTTGCGAGACATAACTGCTTGGATATCATAGTACATCATCCATTACAAACCATACATAAGGTCTTACACAAATATGGATCTCATGATCCAGGTCTTAATACAACAAGCAGCGGAAATAAAAGATAGCGTAGCAGTGGGGTCCATCTTCAGGGGCACAGGCAATGCTGACAAAGGCAGATAGTCCTAGTTATCATAGCCGTCCTGCTGACCATCATCCTGATAATCTCCTTCATAGTCTGGCCATGATAATAGCCAGGGACAAAAGCCATGAGTACTCTTTAAGTACTCGCAAACTACTACTACCAGGTAGTAATATCCTAAATTAAAATACTGAATCTAAGTTAACTATCAAGTTAAGTTTGAAGCCTAAGCTAAGTTCAGAAGCGAAGAAAGATAAAATAAAATTCCAGAGTCACTTAAGCTGGGAAGCTATTATCATCAACACAACCCTGTTGTGGTCAAGTCAAGATCATCATTCATTTCAAGTTATTTGGAAAACATCTGACAACAAAAATAGTATGGCCATTCCAACTGTCCATAACCGCGGACGCGGCTATTCGAATAGTTTGACACTCTACAGAGGTGGTACACTTTCACCACAAGATTCGATACATCTGTCAGGGATACCCTGAATCATCATACTTAGTATGCAGATAATCAAACATAACCTTCCCTTTACACACCCTAGTATAAGCACCTCTCCTATGAGCATGGCCTCCCAACCATGACCATCAGTCATCTTGGGCACTGCATAGGTGGACAACATTAAGAGGTAGCCTCAGCTCAAACCTCTCCCGTGAGGGAACTAATACTAATGCATATAAATTTCCAGTTAAGCCTTACCCAATTCAGGTAATGTGGTTGTACGGTAAAATTTGGAATGGTATCGCATCCGAATCCAACCATCAGTTTTATAAAAGGGGTTAAGGCTCATGCCTTATCATTTTCCACATCATAAACCAGTTGTGTTTCGTAACACATGTCAAAACATCTCAATAGAATGACTCATCATTCCAAGGTTTTCATAACTCATTTTCACCAAGTATTCCCATCTAAAGTGACTCAAGTTTTTGATCTACTCTAAACTACTAAGTTAAGAGTGTTCACTAAGGTGGAAAGATGGGATCAATCTCATGCCATAGAATGATATCTAAAGGTTTCTAAGTAGGTCAAGTTTTATACTTTTTATGCTACCTTCAATTTTAAGTAGAGAACTTTGTATAATCTAAGGTGGGGTAAAACTTGTCCATGAGACTTGGGGCATTAATAGTGAAAAGGGGTGTGATTAAAGCATGCTTAAGGCATCTTTGCTAAACCATCTAGTTTATTCTAGCTTGCTAACCATAGCTTGCTAAGGTAAGTTTGCAAGGGTTAGCTTGCCCTGCTAATAGTGGCTTGCCTTGGTTGGTGCAGTGGTTGAAGTTGTCTTCTTCTTCTTCTTCCTGGTAGAACTCCTCCTCCTCGAGAGTTTGGTCGGTGCTATTGTCTAGAAATACATAGGAAGTGCACAATCACCAAACAATACTTAACTAGGCTAAGTAGCATTCTAAAGCACACAAGTGATGATCTATTATCATCACAAACATTACAAGTTTTAATTCAATAGTTTTAATCTTTTTATTTTAGAAAAGTAATTTCTACTCATTGAAATGTTAACTAAAATTTAATATTCACCACCAAAATATGAGATCATGTGGACACATGTCCTCACCACATATTCCACAGGTGGGAATGAGATTTAAAGGTTGGATCAATATTACTTTAGTTTAAGTTTATTATTTAATGATTTAAAGTGACTAGAAATGCCTATATAGCATTATTTTGGTACTAGTCCAAAGTCACTGCATGTAAACCTTAATATTATTACATATTTGGATAGATATGATGAAATGTGATTTTTGAGAGTTGGAATCAACTCAAAAGCTGACTTGGTTGATTTTATAAAAATGTTGCAAGTTGTAAAAGCTTCTGTCTTCTCATTTTTATTAGGAGAGATCTATAAATCTAATTGAATTAAATCCAACGGGCTTGGATAGAGCATTTCAATACCTTTCAGACAAAATTAGTTTCATGCAATTTGGATTTGTCAAACTCACAGAATTGATTTTTGAAACACAGGACAAAAACTATATTCTAACTAAAAAGAAAAAAATCCTAATTTGAATTTCCAACGCTGGCGAAAATGGGCCTGCGCTCAGGCCATGGCGTCATGGGATGACTTAAGCGAGGTCCCCACCCAAAGGGCATGGGGGTGCGAAGAGGTATGGGCGAACGTGGCGATCTGGTTCTAATCCAACGGCTGAGGGTCATCGTCGACGTTGGGCAACACCGGCGAGACAGAACCCTAGCGCGGCCAGTGGGGGTCGTTGGAGGCTCACCGGGGTTCAGGCGAGGGTCAGCGAGGCGGGCGATAGACGAAGTCGACGACGGCGAACCTCCTGGTATAGGCAGCTTCTCCTGGGGCAGCCTGGATCAACGGCGCCCTTCTCCTCCCGAGGCGGCGGCTCCGGCTGCAATTCCGGCGCTCTGGTGCTCGAGCGGCTCCGGCTGGCGGTGGGGAGTGAGTGAGAGTGGTGAGTGAGATGGTGTGCTCAAATCGCTGGGGTCGGCCTCTATTTATAGTGGCGAGAGGGGACCGACGGGCGACGCAGCGCTGTCGTGGTCGATGGTACAGACGGCTATCGGCATGGGCGATGGGGCGGCGGTGCTCTCGCTGGCGATGCTCAACGACACGGTGGCGAGACGGGGCGGTGCGGTTTGGTCTGAACGCGATGCTCGCGCGCGTAGGCGGCATCTTCGACGAGCGGTGGCTGTGCGTCATGGGCGGCGAACGGGATGTCTGGCGGTCTCTGGTCGGTGGCGATCATGTATGCAAGCGCAAGGGCAAGGCGCGCGTCTGGTGGGCGTCGGTGTGGTGGCGCTCTAGCGCATGCTCGGCATGGTTGCTGGCGGGCTGGGCGTGGTCCGTGCGTGTGGTCCAGGGGTTGGCAAGGTTCGGGCGCTGGACAGGGAGTGGCGGTGGACGGTGGGCTGCCTCCTAGACAAGGTTGGGACGGCTAAATCTCCTCCTAGCTTGCTGTCTCCACTGGGGTGGCATGGTGAGCTTCGGCTATTCACCATTGATGTCATTGCCCAGCTTACAGTGAGTCTAGTGCTTGGTTTAACTTGCTAGCTGATCTACTGAGATGGTTGTGAGCTAGAGAGGGAACAAGTTAGGCTTCAATCACTGCTCATAATAGTGTTTTGTTTTTGTTTGATTTGTGTCTGCCACCTGTTCGATGAAATGGCCGCAAGAACTCAAGTTTTGAATTTTGAAAAGATTTTTGGTGGGTGTGCTAAGTTGGTGCTGGTGAGTCTGCAGATGCTTGGGTTTTGAAAGTTGAGCTTGTTTGAGTGGTTTTTGAAAAAGTGGGATCTTCCCATATGATAAAGATTCAATTTTGAACTGTTATTTAAAATAGTTATAGAAGGTTTTTAGAATATCAAAAGGTGGGCCTTGGTACCTCATTATGTGTACTAGCAAGGGGTGCAAAGATCAAGAATTGTTTCTGTTAATTTTTGAGTACTAGGAATAGCCAAAGTAGACATGGGAGTTAATTTTGGCAAAATGACCATTTCTCCATTTTAAATCTTTTTGATTTGATTTTCTTTAGAAAAAGTTTGGGAATGATGTAGATGATGTTTAAATCACCTAAGAAACATTTTACAAGCATTGGATCACTTAATCATGGCAATTCAAACAACTCCTATTTAAATGCACATAATATGAATGCTTTCATTTTAAAAATGGAAAAGTTTTTGTTAACCCTATTTTTGGATGATTGGATCTTTGATAAACTTGGATTGAAGTTTTGGGATGTTACATAATGATCCCAAAGTGATACCAATACTAACAACAAGATCAATCATATAACAAAAATTGTAATCTAAAATAAGATGTGCAAAAAGTAAATGATAGAACTTCTCATTAATATTCCATAACGGCAACTCACACCAAGGGATACATAGATAACTAACTAGAGGAGAGATACTTCCACAATGCAAACCATCCTATATGATAACTTCTCTATTCATGATATGACTCTACTAAAAAGGTAAAAAGATGAAAGATAATGATGTGATACCACGATACTCCCCCAAGCTTGGAACAAACCAAGGGGATGCCAAAACCCGATGACGAATTACTCCTTCGGTGGTGGTGGTGTTCTCTCGATAAGTTTTTCAATCAATTTCTTCAAATCCTCAATCTCGAAGGTGATAGTACGAATCAACTCAGAATTGTTCTCAATGCAATTCATGATCATGTCGGGCTATGAATCCTAGCCCTTGTGATTCTTTCCCCACTCTTCCTCCTTAAAGTGTTCTTTTCCTGCATGGTTAGAACGAGGCATATCCCAATTGGATGGTAATTTTTCCTTAGGCATCTTTTGGAATTGCTGCTCATGTATAAGGGTATGGAAGGGATTCTTGATGCGTGGAGGAAGTGACCGTGAAGCTAAGCAAAGGCACGGAACCATCCCTCCAGTGGACATCCATGCTGTCCTTTTGAGCTTGACAGGACGTGCCACCACTCCAATGCTTGCAATGGTGGTGCTTGTGCGTGGATGCTGGTCTTCCTTCCCTTCCTCTTCAACTTCACCCTTGATCTTCTCCTCCTGCTTGGGGTCTTGGAGATCATCTTCCACAAGCTTCTTGCCCTTATCATTGGTGGAGACCATCGTGCTTCTAAACTTGAGAATAGTTCCTGACATAAACAGATCGAAACAAAAACACGACGAGAACATGATATATGGACCTCAGGGGATCTGGGGGATTATATATTACGAAGTTTAACAACAAAAGGAAGGTACTAGGAGAAAACGGGCCAGAGATGGGCTCCGGGGTGGCCACACCCCTGGTAGCGCGACCAGGTGGACCCGTGCCACGGGGTGGTGTGAGCCCCCGGGATCTGTTTCCGTCCCTTTTTAGACTCATTATCTTCCATGTTAGATAAAAACTGCAAAAATATAAATTGAAAAGTTTTTCGTGGACTTTTTCTTACCAGAACTGTTACCTATTCGAAAACGGACTCTACAGGTTTCTTAATTTGGTCTTTAATAAATTCTTCCGGAGTCACCACTTGAATAATATCAATATCTTCATTGTAAGAATCTCCAGAAATATAGTGCTTGAGTCTTTGACCATTCACCACTTGTGTAGTGTTGTCTCTTAAGGAAGAGATTTTATTGCCCCTAAACGATACACCTCTTCAATAACGAAAGGTCCTTCCCATTTTGAAAGTAGTTTTCCTGCAAAAAATCTAAGACGAGACCTATACAATAGAACTTTCTCACCAACATGAAACTCTCACTTAAGAATTCTCCTATCATGCCATTGATACGTTGCTAACGTATCCATAATTTTTGATGTTCCATGCTTGGTTTTATATACTTTCTTGTGTTTTGTCCACACATTGGAGTACTTTTCATATGATTTATTGGACTAACCTATTAACAAGAGCCACAGTGCCAGCTGCCTGTTTTCTGCTGTTTTTGGTTCTAAGAAAGTCAGAAAATGAATATTGTCAGAATTGGACGGGACAAAAGCTAAAGTTATTATTTTACCGAGGGACACCTGGAGCCAGAATACGAGACGGAGAGGGGCTGGGGCCCGGCCACACCACCTGGTCGCGTGGCCAGGCCTGACCCGTGTCAGGGGGTGGTCTGGCCGCCCCATGCACCCCCTCGGCCTCTCCTTCCGCCTATATATTGCCTCTAATACGGAAACACTAAGTACCCGATCAAAATTCCGTGGAAGAGTCTGTAGCCGCCGTCGTCTCTGTCCCTAGATCGGGAGGGATCTAAATCTCTTCCCGGCACCCTGCCGGAGAGGGGAATTCACCCTAGAGACCTTCTTCATCATCATGCAAGCCTCCGGTGTGATGTGTGAGTAGTTCATCTCTGGACTACGGGTCCATGTAGTAGCTATATGGCTGGTTCTCCTCCTTTGTGCTATCATGTTTAGATCTTGTGCGCTCCGTTCATGATCAAGATCATCTATTTGTAATTCTGCATGTTGTGTTTGCGGGGATCCGATGGATATTGAGATGCTATTTCAGATTGATTATTGATTCTATCATGTCTTTGTTATTTGTGATCTTGCATGCTTTCCGTTGTTAGTAGCTATCTTGGCCAAGTAGATGCTAGCAACTCCAAGAGTTAGTATTTATGCTCGATAGTGGGTTCATTCCTCTGATAATCTGGGGAAGTGACAGAAATCTCTAAGGTACTAGATGTGTTGTTGCTACTAGGGAGAAAACAACAATCCTTTGTTCATAGAACAATCGTATTGTTTACTTTACACGCAATTTGTAATGCAATTTTCCATTGCTTGCAACTTAATACTAGAGGGGGTTCGAATGATAACCTGAAGGTGGATTATTAGTCATAGATGCGGTTGGATGGCGGTCTATGTATAATGTTGTAATGCCCAATTGAATCTCAAAGGAGTCAAGATGAGTAGTATATGCTTGTATGCTTTCTCGATGTTTGTCAATTGCCTCGCTGTTATTTGTTCACCCAACATGTCATCTATCTTAAGGAGAGCCACCTCTAGTGAACTATGGACCCCGGTCCTTTCTATTACTATCAATCTACAATCAACTGTTTACTATTTTGTGTTTACTTTCTGCAACCTATTACTTTCTTCTACTCGATACGTTTAATCCTTTGTTTTCAGCAAAACCGGTGAGATTGACAACCTCATCGCAAGTTGGGGACAGACTTCTGTGGTTGTGTTATGCAATTCTCCATGTTGCTGCTGGCACCGGTAGTGCGCCCTGCCAAAGTTTAGCTAGCTACACCTTTGGGGTGTTTCCTTGCTCCTACTGGATTGATAACCTTTGTTTCATAACTGAGGGAAAACTTACTGCTATGCTCATCATACCTTCCTCTTGGGGTTCCCCAACAAGCTCGTTAGTACACGAGTCAGCAGCCATCTTTTAACTTTTTCTTTAAAGTGTCTAGCATTTTCATAAGCCTCACTTCTCCACTCATCTAAAGAACTCAAGTCAATAAATCTTTTCTTACCAGCAAGTTTAAAATCTCTATTAAGTTCTTTCAGTGCCCAATAAGCTTTATGTTCTAATTCTAAAGTTAGGTGACAAGCTTTTCCATAAACCATTTTGTAAGGAGACATTCCCATAGGATTTTTATAAGCAGTTCTATAAGCCCATAAAGCATCATTCAACTTTTTAGCCCATTTTTTCTAGATCTATTAAGTCTTTTGCAAGATAGATTTAATTTCTCTGTTTGATAGTTCTACTTGCCGACTGGTTTGGGGATGATAAGCTGAAGCAATTCTATGATTAAAATCATATTTAGCAAGGGTCTTCCTAAAACCACCATGAATGAAATGTGAACCTCCATCAGTCATAAGATATCTAGGCACTCCAAACCTAGGAAAGATAACATCCTTAAGCATTTTTAAAGAGGTCTCACCTTCAACACTTTTTGTAGGTATGGCTTCTACCCACTTAGTAACATAATCAATAGCAACAAGAATATGAGTATAACCTTTTGAAGGAGGAAAAGGACCCATAAAGTCAAAACCCCAACAGTCAAATGGTTCAATAAGAAGAGAGTAACTCATAGGCATTTCATTGCGTCTAGAAATATTACCAACTCGCTGACATTCATCACATGATAAGATAAACTTTCTTGCATCTTTAAAAATGGTAGGACAATAGATACCTGATTGTAGAACCTTTTGTGCGGTTCTATCTCCAGCATGATGCCCTCCATAGGCACTACCATGACATTTCTGCAATATCTCTTTTTGTTCATATTCTGGAACACATCTTCGCATAATACCATCCACTCCCTCTTTATATAAATGCGGGTCATCCCAAAAATAATGCCTCAAATCATAAAAGAATTTCCTTCTTTGCTAGGCTGTAAAATTTGGAGGAAAATACTTGGAGACAATAAAGTTAGCATAATCAGCTTACCAAGGACTCTCTCGTGAGCTTACCTCTATTGCAGCCAACTATTCATTTGGAAAACTATCATTAACATGCATAGGATCAAAAGAAATGTTTTCCAATCAATATAAATTATCAGCAACAGGATTTTCAGCACCTTTCCTATCTATAATATGTAGATCGAACTCTTGTAAAAGTAACACCCATCTAATAAGCCTAGGCTTAGCATCTTTCATTGTCATAAGGTACTTAATAGCAGCATGATCAGTATGAATGGTAACTTTTGAATCAACAGTATAAGGTCTAAACTTATCACAAGCAAAGACAACAGCTAAGAACTCTTTTTCAGTAGTAGCATAATTCTTTTGAGCAACATTAAGAGTCTTACTAGCATAATGGATAACATTTAACTTTTTATATATTCGTTGTCCAAGAACAGCACCTACAGCAACATCACTAGCATCACACATAATTTCAAAGGGTAGATTCCAATCAGGTGGTTGGGTAATAGGAGCAGTAGTTAAAGCCTTCTTTAGAGTTTCAAAAGCTTCCTTCCAATCATCATCAAAAATAAAAGGTACATATTTTTGTAGAAGATTAGTAAGAGGTTTTGATGTCTTGGAGAAATCTTAATAAACCTTCTATAGAAACCAACATGACCAAGGATACTACGAATACCTTTGACATCCCTAGGATATGGCATTTTCTCAATTGCTTCAACTTTGGCTCTGTCAACTTCAATACCTCTTTCAGAAATTTTATGTCCAAGGACAATTCCTTCATTAACCATGAAGTGGCTTTTCTCCCAATTAAGAACAAGATTAGTTTCTTCGCATCTCTACAAAACTTTATCAAGGTTGTGCAGATAATTATCAAAAGAAGTTCCATAGACAAAAAAATCGTCCATGAATACTTCCTCAATTTCCTCACAAAAACCATGAAAGATAGCAGACATGCATCTTTGAAAAGTTGTAGGAGCATTACACAAATAAAAAGGCATACGCCTATAAGCATAAGTTCCATAAGGACACGTAAAAGTGGGTTTTTCTAGATCTTGTTGTTTAACAGCAATTTGAGAGAACCCAGAGTATCCATCAAGAAAGCAAAAATGAGTCTTCTTAGACAACCTTTCTAAATTTGACCAATAAAAGGCAGTGGGTAATGATCTTTCTTAGTAACTTTGTTAACCTTTCTGAAATCAATGCACATCCTATAACCAACTACTACTCTTTAGGGAATAAGCTCATTATTCTCATTAGGCACAACAGTAATTCCTCCTTTCTTAGGGACACAATGAATAGTACTAACCCATTGACTATCAGCAATAGGATAAATAATATCAGCATCAAGGAGTTTTAATACCTCATTTCTTACCACTTCCTTCATCTTAGGATTTAAACGACATTGATGTTCTACCACCGGTTTTGCATATGGTTCTATATTAATAGCATGCTGACATATAGTAGGAGAAATCCCTTTTAAATCATCAAGAGCATAACCCATAGCTCCTCGGTGTTTCTTCAATACTTCTAATAATCTTTCCGCTTCCTTTCCTGAAAGTTTAGAACTAATAATAACAGGATATATTTTCTTATCATCAATGTAAGCATATTTAAGATCGTCAGGAAAAGGTTTCAGATCGAAAACCGGATCCTTTTTAGGTGGTAATGTGGTACCCAAATCTTCCACAGGTAAGTTATGTTAAGCATCTTGGGTTGATGAAGGAGAATCTCGTCAATCTCATTTCTTTCTTCCATGAAGATCTCACTTTCATGGTCTTCCATATATTGCTACAAAGCATTGTTAGGAGCAAGAGAAATAGAAGCAAGTTGTTCAACTCTAAAATCCTCATCAGGCAATTCATTTTCATTGGGAACTTTAGCAATTTTTAAAAAATTAAACTCATAAGATTCTCCATCAAATTTAGATAAAATTTTCTCCCTCTTACAATCTATAATGGCTCCACGAGTGTTCAAGAAAGGTCTACCAAAAATGATAGGACAAGTTTTACTAGCCGCTGAACCAAGTACTAGAAAATTAACATGATATTTAATCTTACCACAAAGAACTTCCACATCTCTTACAATACCAATTGGAGAGATGGTCTCTCTATTAGCAAGGTGAATAACCACATCGATTTCTTCTAATTCACAGGGACCAATTTCATGCATAATTTCTTTGTAAAGCTCATAAGGAATATCACTCGAACTTGCACCAATATCACATAAACCATAATAGCAATGATCACCAATTCTAACAGAAAGTACAGGCACACTAGCTTTCCTAGTTCTACTAGGATGTGAAACAATATTAGAAGCATCCTCACAAAAGATAATGTGTCCATCTTCTACACTTTTAGTGACAAGGTATTTCACAATTGCCACTTTAGGTTCAATGTTTATTTGTTCATCGGGTTTTACAGCTTTCTTTATACTTTTGTTAACCACACTAGTTATCATAGAATGCTCCTTTACATTAATAGGGAAAGGTAATTTCTCGATGTAAGGTTCAGGTAAAATATGATGAACGGTGCAAACTTCAGTATTTCTAGTTGGAACACAATCAACAATATCTTTATATGGTGCATGATACTTATTCCATTCCTTTTTGGGAATTTCAATATAAGAGGCAAAGGCCTTAATTTTTTTTGCAAGAACTTGAGAATCAAGACCATAAATAGTACTAATATTATGAAAGTCATCAGTTCCCATAAAAGATTTAATGCATTCATAATCATAATTTATACCTAACTTTCTTCCTTTATCATTCTCCCATGCTTCAGCATTGTCTTGAATACGGTCTAGAAGATCCCATTTAGCTTCTTCTTTCATACGTGTAAATGATTCAGCACAAGAAGCATCCAATAGATCCTTATCATGAAGATAAAGCTTGCATAAAAGTTATTGATCATAATATTATTAGGGAGCTCATGAATAGGGCATTTGAGCATTAGTAACTTCAATATCCCCCAAGATTGGGCGGTACTCTCTCCATCACGAGGCCAAAAGTTATATATTTGATTCCGATCTTTATGAATCTCACTAGGAGGATAAAATTTGGAATAAAAGAGAGGTACAATTTCCTCCCATTCAAGAGATTGGCCATTCTTCAGCATCTTATACCATTCCTTAGCTCTGCCTTTCAATGATACAGAGAATAACTTTTTCTTAACTTGATCTATTTTAATACCTGCACACTTAAATAATCTGCATAATTCATGTATAAAAAAGCAAATGATCACCAGGATGGACAGTTCCATCTCCAAAATAGTAGTTATCCATAACACGATCAACAATTTTTGTAGGTATTTTAAAAGTATCAATTTCAGCAGGTGGTGGTTCATCTACTACCTTAGAAGTGGTAGTAGCATTCTGAAATAAGAAACTAAGTGAACTATCCATATTGAAAATAAAGTAACAAACAAAAATAATCAATACTCACAGTAGAAGTTTCCTTTACCAGTTCCACTCTTCAATAGCACTTCACTCCCCGGCAACGGCGCCAGAAAATAGTCTTGATGACCCACAAGTATAGGGGGTGTATTGTAGTATTTTCGATAAATAAAAGTATCGAACCCAACGAGGAGCATAAGGTGTTGACAAGTGGCTTGGATCAAGAATTCTCTGTAAATACTTAGCAAACTGATTTTTAGGGTTTTTTGATAATGCAGATAAATAAAGTGCGAGTAAATAAAAGACAATAATGATAATTTTAGCAAGTGGCCCAATCCTTTCTTTAGCAAAGGACAAGCCGGTTGTATTACTTACGATGACCAAACGTTCTCGAGGACACATGGGAATATTGTCAAGTGCTTTCGCTTCATATAGTTGATTAATCTTCTCTGGTTGGATAATTGTTGTGTGGGTGAACCTATGCTAATGTACTGACCTTCCTAGGACTAATACATACTTGTAATTATACCCCTTGCAAGCATCCGCAACTACAAGAAAGTAATTAAGATAAAAACCTAACCACAGCCTTAAACTCTGTCTAGTAGCAAAGGATTGCTGTTACATGGACCCGTAGTAGCAACAACACATCTAGTACCTTAGAGATTTCTGTCACTTCCCCAGATTACTAGAGGCGTAAACCCACTATCGAGCATAAATACTCCCTCTTGGAGTTGCTAGCATCTACTCGGCCAAGATAGCTACTAACAACGGAAAGCATGGAAGATCACAAATAACATAGACATGATAGAATCAATAATCAATCTGAAATATCATCTCAATATCCATCGGATCCCCGCAAACTCAACATGTAAGATTACAAATAGATGACCTTGATCATGAACGGAGCTCACAAGATCTAAACATGGTAGCACAAAGGAGAAGAACCAACCATCTAGCTACTACATGGACCCGTAGTCCAGGGATGAACTACTCACGCATCATACCGGAGGCAGTCATGGTGATGAAGAAGGCCTCCAGGGTGATATCTCCCCTCCGGCAGGGTGCCAGGAAGAGCTTCAGATCCCTCCGGATCTAGGGATGGAGATGGCAGCGGCTATAGACTCTTTCATGGAATTTTGATCCGGTACTTAGGGTTTTCGTCCCAAGAGACTTTTATAGGCGAAGGGGCAAGGTCGGTGGAGTACCAGAGGGCCCACACCAGGTGGCGGCGTGCCTAGGGCTGGCCACGCCACCCTAGGGTGTGGCCGCCCTGGTTCCCCTCTTCGTCTCCCCTCCGGACTCCATATTGCTTCGGGTAAAATATTGACTTGGGCTTTTGTCCGGTCCAATTCCGAGAATATTTCCTTACTAGCTTTTCTAAAACCAAAAACAGCAGAAAATAGTCAATTGGCACTATGGCATCTTGTTAATAGGTTAGTTCTAGAAAATGTGTAAAAATACTCCAAAGTGTAGACAAAACATAAGAAAGTAGATATAAAACAAGCATGGAACATCAAAAATTATAGATACATTTGCAACGTATCACACTCCCTTATGCAAAGGTTTCCTAACGGGGGTTAAGTTTTCTGTCACTTCAGCAACCCCACAATTAGTAGCCACATACACAATGCATTCCCCTAGGCCCATAAAGGTGAAGTATCATGTAGTCGACGTTCACATGACACCACTAGAAGAATATCACCACAACTTAAATATCAAACCATTAAATCTTTCCCAACACAATTCCGCTACTAACAACATGACTTCTCCCATGTCCTCAAGAACTAAAAGAACTACTCATGAGACATCATATGGATCAAGATCAGAGATGAAATAATGATAAGTAACAATCTGAACATGAAACATAATTCAACGGTTCCACTCAATAGCATTAACTACAACAAGTAATCAACACCGGGAAAGTTTCCCCTAAGAACTATGCAAGATTCAACCTAATTGTTATAGCGGTACGGAGTGGTGGTGATGGTGCTGGTGATGATGATGGTGGAGATGATGATGATCCCGATGAAGTCTAGCTTGATGACGGTGTTGATGGCAATGATCTCCCCTCTCTGGGAAGGAATTTCTCCGGTAGATTTCTGCCTGCCGGAGAGCTCTTTCTCTCTCTATAGTTTTCGCCCCGCAGAGGCGGTGGAACCTTTCCGTGGTCGCTCCCTCGATTCTTAGGGTTTCGAGGGGATTATATACGCCAAAGGGTGATGCCAAGGATGGGCTAGGGTGGCCACACCACCTGGTGGCGTGGCTAGGGGTGGCCTGCGCTAGGGGGTGGTGTGGGCCCACTGTGGCTCATCTCCACTTCCCCTTCTGGCATTCTCCATCTTCTGGAAAATAGGAATTTCCGTATATTTTCTAGGATTTTCTGATCTTCGCCAATATTGCATTTGGTCAGTGCTTTTTCCATCAAAATCCTGACTCTGGTGGTTCATCCACCAAAAGTCATCAATCATGCAAAAATAGATGAAATAACATAAGTATCATCTCTTAATATGAAATATATCAATGAATAATAGTAAATTATGATATAAAATAGTGATGCAAAATGGACGTATCAGTGACCTCGTTGTCAGTTGACATTTCAGTAAGTCCATGATCGGGAAATCTCGATCATCATGTGCCCAATGAACTAGTCTAGAGGATACTAGGGACCTTGTTTATTTACATATTACACATGTATTAATGTTTCCACTTAATACAGTTATAGCATGATAAAAACTAATATGAACTAATGAGACATGTCAATAAAAACATCTTTATTATTGGCCTATAGGGCATATCTCCTTCAGTATCCCTAACGAGGGTTTAACTCATCAATGCCCATTGTTATGGACTTGGGTTTTGGAGAAGGAGGGAGCACTAGAAGCATCAATCGGCTAGCAAACAAGCACACAAGGACACAAGGTTTACCCAGGTTCATGCCTCATAGAGGACCCTACTCCTGCTTGTCTGCTCGTGGAATTAACGAAGGAATCGAAGATTATGATGGTGCATAGATGCAATCTGGCGAGGGTTGTGGAAACTAGGGTTGTGTGTGTCCTCCTCGCCACCCCTCCTGGCCTTTATATAGGTAGGCTAGGTCTCAGTTAGCAGGTTGAGTCAGTTACAGATTAGAGTTTGCCCTTCAAACTTTCTATCTTTAGACTTCTTGTCTCACAAGTTATCGAGAGTCTGTAGGCCACTCGAAATATTCATTGGGACATGGAAACACCGTGGGCTTCCACCATATTTGGACCGTATATACCAAACTCGAGTATCGGCAAGGTATACCCATGTTAGTAGCCCCTGAGTGTCCAGTGGAATCATAGATTCGACTGGGGACTTTATGAAGCCTTTCGAGTGCATGACTGAGTATTTTCGAGTGCTCTGTTTGTGTCATAGGGATTGTTGATGTGCGTGCCTGATTTACTCGATGTATCGGTATCAGTTAACTACCTTAGCGTAAAACAACGCAATTTACTCGAACTCGAGTCCCCAGACTCGAATTCGGAAAAGTGCTGGTGTAATTCGACTCAAGCCTCGGAGGTGTTACAGGAGTCGAATTCCAGTATATGGGTGTGAGCACTTGACGTGTCCGTCAAGGCATGTTCATCGTACCTGTAGGCACGGATATATTTCTGGTAGTGCGCAGCAAATGCATTGCCAGGCCTTATTCATGTCTTATCTTCACGCTGCAAGCGTGGCATCCGAATATTGTAATCGCGGAGATGATTCGGGTGACCTAGGAGACGTAGTCTCTTTATAGGGAAAAATTATGAGGTGGTGTCACCATAAACTTTGAGTGTGGATGTTATCGACACACAGTACGATGTACAAATAATCATAGGGTGCGCGACCAGCGCTCCCTATGGGAGTAGCCCCCGAGTGCCTGGTTGAGTCGAAGACTCAGGCAGGGACTAAAGAACTTTTGTAATTGCTGTCGTCTTTTGTTTGCTTGTTTCAGTCGAATTTATTTCTAGCGCTCCCTATGGGAGTAACCCATTTCCATAGTCGAATCGCGGATTTGAGTGATTGGGTATGCTTTGAATGTCCATATTCCTGCAGAGGAGAAAAAGAAAAAAAAGCGTAGGGTGCGCGACTAGCGCTCCCTATGGGAGTAGCCCCCGAGTGCTTGGTGGAGTCGAAGACTCGAGCAAGGACTAAAGTAGTCGAAGTCTTCCGCTGCTCAATTTTTTATGACATCAGTGCTGACGATGTGATGATCTCAGTTACCCGCGTGAGCGGGTTTGACGGGATGTGACGAGCGGTGGGTCCCATTTTCTGACCTTGACTTGATCGGGCGTGCATAATCTTTGTTTTAGCTGCACCTCCTCGATTTCCGCGCGTAATGGGGGTAGTGGGGGACGGTTCGTGCTTTAGGTCCTCCACGTGTCGATCACGATGGGCGCCATGCGTCTGATAGGGTTTCTGCTGGCCGTTGGATTACATCCTCCAGGGGGTTAAGTAGCTGCGCTGCGGCGGTAATTTTTTCCATCTGCTCTTTTCTCTGCCTTTTCCTTCATCGCCATTGTTGCTACTCCTATGCTCCCTAGAGTTCATCTTCTTCGTGGCACTGGACCAGCTCTGCGTATTCCCTAGTTACTTCCTCTGTCCGCATCACCATCGCAAGATGGGGAAGAAGAAAGGAGGTGCCGCCGCTGAATCTGCCGCCGCCACTACTGCTGCCAAGAAGAAGGGCGGCTCCACCACTACGGGCACCAGTGCCGCCGTCATCAGAAGAAGAAGGGCGCAGGCACTCGCGTCACCAATGGCGCGTGGCGCATGTCCATCATCAAGTCATCCGAGCTCCATCTCCTGAGCCAAGACAGAGTTCTTTCATCCACGGCCGGTGACTCGCGAGTCCCAGGTGGTGAGGTAACTCCTTGTCCTCCGGCTGGTTTCCGGGTGATGTTCCTAGCGTTCATCATCCACGGTCTTTCTATGCCCCTGCATCCTTTCTTTAGGGGCCTCCTTTGTTTCTATGGGCTCCAGCTCCATCAGCTGTCCCCCAATTCTATCCTCCATATTGCCTGCTACATTACGCTTTGCGAGTGCTGGCTCGGAATCGAGCCGCACTTTGGTCTCTTCAAGCGTCTCTTCAAGCTGCGATGTAGGAGGCTGCGGTATCCACGTCGACTCCTCCATCACGTATTTTGACATCAAGGTCATGGCATCCGTCCAAGGGTGGAGGGACAAGTGGTTCTACATCCGCGACCATAAGGCTGATGGAGACCACTTCGGACTCACACCTTTCGATCCCGTGGCGCCGTGCAGGAGGAGGCGCTCCTGGAAGAATATGGTGATGCCCGGCGAGTCCGAGGAGACATATGTGTTGTACGAGCACGTTTGCGACCTTGAGAGTCGCATGGGTAAAGAAGAGGGAGGCTACTCCCTCATTTGCACGTGGTTGCGCCGTCGCGTACAGCCCCTGTAGGCTAGAGCCCACCCTGTGTTCCAGTGGGCTAGCACGGACGATTTCACTCGCCTATCTGCCGATGCCACTTCCGCGAGTGAAGTAGATAAGAGGGTGCGACTGCTCACCAAGTACACCGCCAAGGATGTTCTCCCCAGTGAACCAGTCGTACCTCCATTCGATGCTGCTAAACCTCCTCCTGAGGTATGTTTGTGCTACGAAGTAGCTTTGTTTGTCGAGTGCTTCTTTTTCCTTGACTTGTGCTGACTTGTTGTCTGTATGCAGGATTGGAAGGTGTCTCCCAGTATGCCCCCTCTTCCTGAGGGGGTTATTCCTCGCGAAGTAGATGAGGAGGACGAGTCGGAGTCGATCATCCCATTTGAAGAGGAGGAGGAAGCCCCCGAGTCCAGCGGTCCGGACACTCGCAAGCGTTCGCGTAGCGAGGTTTCAGATGTGTCGTCTCCTTCGACTCCAAAAGGCCCAGCTATTGGTGCGGAGTCGCCGATACCTGCCGTTCCTGTGAGTGCCGTGGCGCCATCTTCCCGCAAGAAGATGCGGCTACCGAAGGAGTTGTCGTTGGAGTCGGAGGGTCAAACCTTCGATTTTGACAAGTTTGATTGGTAAGTATACAATTCTTCTCTTGGTTCTTTTGTGGAGTTGCATTGTCCTAATGTAGGTTTTGTTCTGCAGTCAACCGGCATCGTCATCTTTTGGTGACGTCCAGTTTTTGAAAGAGTCTGGAGTCGTGGACTCCAAAGCCAAGGAAGTGGCTGAGCGGACTCCTTCCCCTCCATTGGCGGCCCACTCCAGGCACAATTCATCAAGTTATCCACACGATGTGGAGCACCAGATGGTTGTACGGACGACTGCACGGCAATCGACTTCAGAGTCACTGGAGGATCACGTATGTGTGATATTGCTTTTCTTGTAGTCGAATTAATCATCTATGCTATCTACTGATCCTTTGTTGCTTGTCCTGTTGTAGCTTATTGTGACTGAAGCTTCTCGCCTGGCGGAGCAAGTGCTTGCCATGGGTCACCAGCATGCAATGCTGGACAACCGCCATCGCGTGGTTGAAAGTGAGTGCTTCTTTTTTTTCTTCATCCTTGTGATATACTCGACTCATGGTCTGCCTTTGCTTGTTTTGCAGCTGAGAATAATGCGCTTCTTCGTGACGCCGCTTCCCTCGAAAAGACGCTCACCGCTGCGGTGAAGGGTAGCGATGAGGCAGTCGCTGCGCTTGACGAATCGCGGAAACGCGAAGAAGATTTGCGCGCCTCAATCGCTGCTAGGGAGAAGTTGTTCGAAGAACAGCTCTTCTCGATTGCCAAGGCTCTTTTAGCTATTCCTTCATCTGAATTTTTGTCATGTCCTTTTGACATGGGTATACCCTACAGGTACTCGAGCTTGGTATATACGGCATGAATACAGCAGAAGCCCACGGCATCGCCAAGGCCCAAATAAAGAATTCGAGTAACCTACGGACTCTTGATTACTTGAAGAACAAGAAGAAGCTAAAGATAGAAAGATCAAAAGGGAAAACCCTAACCTGTAACCGACTCGACCTGCTACCCGAGACCTAGCCTATCTATATAAAGGCTAGGATGGGGCGGCGAGGAGGACACACGCAACCCTAGTTTCCACAACCCTCGCCAGATTGCATCTGTGCATCATTGTAATCCTCGATTCCTTTGATAATTCCACGAGCAGACAAGCATGAGTAGGGACCACTACGAGGCCTGAACCTGGATAAATCTTCGAGTCCCCTGTGTGCTTGTTTGCTAGCCGATTGATGCTTCTAGCGCTCCCTCCTTCTCCAAAACCCAAGTCCATAACAATGGGCATTGATTAGTTAAACCCTCGTCAATTGGCGCCGTCTGTGGAAAGTGGGAGTGCTGATGTTGTGGCTTCTTCGGCCCCATCAACTGCGATCTACAACTCCGCAACAGTGGAGATTCGCCAGCTCTTCGGCGCGTTCGACTTCACCGTCCACACGCCAGCCACTCGCCCGGCTTTCGGGTCCATGGGCGAGGGAATTAGCCTGGTGATCGGAAGCTTTCGCTTCCAAGTTGGTCAGATGGGCACGCTTCGCATGCCTGACCAGCCAACAACACCATCAATTGCTCCAGCATCATGGTTCCCTCCGCCGATCGGCACCCTCAGTGAGCTCAATGCCTCGACAACAGTCGAGAATACGGACAACAACAACAGTCGCGAATCCGATCTGGGCGATCTAGCGACTGAAGATGGAGCCTACGGCTCTAGATCTGAAAGTTGCAGGAGCAGCAGCTTCCCCAACCACTTCATGTGCACCGTCATCAACGCGGGCGATTCCTCCGCCAATCGCGACAACACAGGCAACGGTGGCAATGGAACCGACCCGCCAAACGGTGGCATACCTAATGGCGGACCACCCAATGGCGGACCACCCAATGGGGACCACCCAACGGCGGCCCCACTAATGGCACCCCCGTTAACAACGGAGGGGCAGTCGAACTCCCCACCATGGTGAATAGCAAACTAGCGAACGCGTCATGATCAGGCTCAACGATCTCGAGTGGGCTCGTTGCCGTGAAGCCCTACAAGGCCACCCTCTACCCTTCGGCTCCCTGCAAGAACTGCTGATGGGTTACCATTGCCTCCTGAAGGACGAATACAAACGCCAACTACAAACAATCACGCAACTCGAGGAGCGTAAAAAGGCGGCAGACGAGTCGAGGCTCCGGCGAGCTGGGCTCTCCTCCCACGGAGGATCCTCCTCCAAGTGCAACGAGTACATCACTAACAAGAGGCGATCTCGACTAGCCCACCTCACTGAACAAGAGCGTGTAGAAGCCGCAAAAGTCCTCGACTTCGGCTCCATGACGGTGGATACGCGTGGCAACGTGCTCCCAAAAACACCGCAAGCTGCGGTAACGGCAGGCACCATGTACCTCCTTAACAACCAGCCACCAGCTAGAGATCCTCGAGCTGCCATGCACCAATCTACGATCGTAGGGTTGGGGTTGATTGAGGCCACTCTTGACAAAGAGCCAACACCGGAGCCGAAGAAAGGTAAGGCTCTGGCAAAACGCTATTCCTCGCTCTCATCCAGCGATGACAGTCACGATCTGTCTCGACGCCGCCTCTCCCGGCGACATGACCACGACTACGACGCGCGTGATGACATCACGCAACGCAAGATCGACAAGTCAAGGGCGCGACGTTCCTGATCGACTAACTCAGAAGACGAAGATGTGGAGCTCTGTGGCGCTAGATGCTTCAGCAGGGCCATCAGGCAAAAGCGAATGCCCAGGGGATTTAAGCTCCTATTAGAGAACCCAAAGTTTGACGGTCTGCAGGACCCAAAAATCTGGTTAGAGGACCATATCTCCTCCGTCAGGCTCCACGGCGGGAGTCGAAGCACGGCTATGTAGTGCCTGCAGCTACAGCTACAGGGCGTCGCCTAGGCATGGCTCAACAACCTCCCACGTGGATCCATTCGCAGTTGGGAAGAGCTGGTCTATAGCTTTGTGTGCAACTTTAAGGGCACCTACAAAAGGCCCGCGTCAATCGAAGAGCTGAGGTGCTGCCAGCAAAGGTCGGGCGAATCGCTACGCTCGTACATCCACAGGTGGTCCATCATCAAGAACTCCACAGAAAATATCTCGGAGGATCGCGTAATCGACACATTCAATGGAGGCGTTCGCCGCATAGAGCTCAGGGAGGAGCTGGGCCGCTCGAAGCCCAAAACCATCGACCACCTGATGGAAATCGCGAATCGGTGGGAAGATGGAGAAGATTCGGTGAAGAATTGCGTTCACTCAGTCGACGAAGCAGAACTCAAATGCAGACGCGATCTCCGAAGCAAACGTCGAATGCGCATCTACGATGACCGCGACGATGTCAACATGGTCGCAGCCAGCTACACCGACAGACGCAACGAGAACCGCAACAACAGCTATCGCAGTGGTTGATACCGCAACTCCGGGAAAACCACGCAGGTATGGCAGCACCGCACTCGTGATGAAGCACCCGTAGCATCCATTGAAGACAAGCTGTCCGGGCCATGCATCGTACACTTCTACATCGACAAGCATGATGGCAAAAAGAAATCCAGCCACCTCCTCAAAGACTGTCGCGAGTTCCTCAAACTCCATGAGGGTCTAGCTCGGATGAATCGCGACGCGGTCAACAGGGGCTACGGAGCCGCCCCAGGCGATGTGGCACATGGAGCTCCTCCACCACCACCCGGACCACCGCCAAACGTAGCCACGCCTGACCAGCATCACGGAGGCGAGCCGTACCCACGGGCCATGGGCATCATGATGATCCAAAAGGGTCGCCCTCCAACCGGGTGCAAAAGGCCATCACTCGCCAAGTGAATCTGACGACAAACTCGCCACCATCCACCACTGAGTACCTCAGTGGAAGCGACTCCTGCATCACCTTCGACAAGCACGACCATCTACGCCAAGTACCGTGTTCAGGCCACTGTCCCCTCGTACTCGAGGCACAAATTGGAGGTTTCGACATGAGCCGCGTCTTCATGGACGGCGGAAGAGGCATCAACCTTATGTTCACGAGTACCTTGCGAGCAATGAGGATCCCTCTGACCTGCCTAGAGGCCCCGGACACAACATTCCATGGCATCGTCCCAGGCAAAGGCGTATATCCCCTTGGCAAAATCAACCTCGACGTCATCTTTGGCACGTCGAAAAACTTTCGACGCGAGCACATCGACTTTGAAGTCGTCGACTGGCCCTCACAGTACCACTTCATCCTCGGACGTGTCGCGTTCGCTAGGTTCATGGTAGTACCGCACTACGCCTATCTATAGATGAAAATGCCAGGCCCTAATGGCGTCATCACAATCAACGGGAGCTGCGAGAGGTCCGATAGTTGTGACAGGGAATTCAACAGAATTTCCCAGTCCTTTGGAATGCAGGAAGAACTCGCGAGACTGAAGGAGTCGACATACAACAGTCTGCCTCCCCTGAGCCGGCCAAGCTCACCCGACCTATCCTTTGACTCATCGGTACACACGAAGAAAGTTCAGGTCCACCTATCAGATCCCGCCAAGACGGCCCTCATCGCCAACAACTTGAGTCCCGCATAGGAACTCACGCTCGTCGAATTCCTCCTTGAGCACTGGGAAATCTTCGCCTGGTGTCCAGCGGACATGCCAAGAGTTCCCAGGGAATTCGCCGAGCACGCACTCAATGTCAACCCAGACGCAAGGCCAGTCAAACAAACAATTCGTATGCGAACCAAGAGCAAAGGCAGTCGGAATGGAGATCAACAGACTCCTCGATGCCAAATTCATACGCGAGATCAAGGAAAGCACTTGGCTCGCCAACACGATGCTAGTACCAAAAAAGGACACGGATATCCTACGGATGTGCGTGGACACTTCTCTGAATAAGCACTACCCGAAGGACCACTTCCCACTGCCACGAATCGACCAGATCATCGACTCCACCGTGGGATGTGAGGGCATCTGCTTCCTCGACGCGTACTCAGGCTACAATCAGATTCGAATGAAGGAGGAGGATCAAGAGAAAACAACGTTTACAACGCCTTTTGGTGTGTTTTGCTATAACACAATGCCCTTCGGGCTAAAAACACAGGAGCCACCTACCAGCGGTGCATGCAGGCTTACCTCAAGAACCAACTTGGTCACAACATTCAAGTCTATGTTGATGATATCATAATCAAGACTAAAGTGGAAGCTTCACTAATCGACAATTTACGTGAAACCTTCGCCAACCTCGACCGCTACCGGATCAAGCTCAATTCGGACAAGTGCGCCTTCAGCGTACCATCTAGGCAACTACTTGGGTATCTCATCTCCGCGAGAGGGATCAAGGCGAACCCGAAGAAAATAAAAGCCATACTGCCCATGGAGAAGTCGAAGAACATAAGAGGTGTCCAGCAGCTGGTTGGACGAATTGCGGCGCTCAGTCGATTCATCAGTCGAATGGGCGAAAAGGCACTGCCCTTCTACCAACTTCTCTGCAAAGCTGACAAGTTCGAGTGGACCAACGAGGCACAGGAAGCATTCAAATACCTCAAGCACCTACTGTCCACCTCGCTAGTACTAGTGACCCCATGCGAAAGGGAACCCTTGCTGCTATACATCTCCGCCACCAACCAGGTGGTCAGCATAGTGCTCGTGGTATCACGAGCCGAGGAAAACAAGGTCCACGGGGTACAACGCCTAGTCTATTACCTCAGCGAGGTACTCACGCCAACAAAGCAGCGGTACCCGCACTACCAGAAGCTGGCGTACGACGTCTTCATGACAGCCCGACGACTGCGCCACTACTTCCAGGAACACCCAATCGTGGTAGTCATCAATGCCCCGCTTGGACATATCCTCAACAATCCCGATGCCACCAGACGAGTCGCGGTTTGGGGAATCGAACTGTCTCCACGAGACATTACATATGAAAAACATGATGCAATCAAGTCGCAAGTCCTTCCTGACTTCCTCGTGCACTGGATGGAGAACCAGCTCCCTGAAAAACCAGATATGTCCTACCTCTAGACAATGCACTTCGACGAATCTAAGCAAAAGGATGGAGCTGGCGCAGGTGTCATACTGACATCGCCCTAGGGAGACAAGCTGAAATATATCCTGCGAATGCAGTTCACCGCCTCCAACAATGAAGCTGAATACGAGGCCCTGCTACACGGGATGAGGATGGCAAAAGCCTGCGGCGCCAAGAGGCTCATAATATACGGTGACTCCAAGCTGGTCGTCAAACAGACAATGCACGAGTACAACACACTGAACGAAAATATGATCGCCTACCACGACCTCTGCGACACACTCGAAGGGGACTTCGACGGCTGCGAGCTGCGGCACATAGGTCATGAAAGCAATGAAGAGGCGGACGCACTCGCCAACATTGGCTCTACCTGCGCCCCCATACCACCTGGGGTATTTCTCGAGCGCATCTGCGAACGCTCCATCAAGCCAAAGGCCGCAGAGAAGAAAACAAGCGCAACAACAGACTCGGGGGCTACGCCGCCCAATGAGCCAATGGCACCCGACGACCTGGAGCTTGACACAGGACTCGAAGGACCAATGAGCATCATGATGATCGAGCCATCTTGGACTCAACCGTACATCACATATCTTCTCAGCAAAAGGCTACCGAATGACCTGACTGACGCACGACACATTGCGCGGCGATCCAAGGCATTCGTTGTTATCAACGGCGAACTGTACAAGCGCAGCATCACAGGAGTACTCCAACGATGCGTCTCAAACACCGATGGAAGGGCTGTTCTCCTCGACATCTATGAGGGGACTTGCGGGCACCACGTTGGCAGTCGAGCCCTCGTCGCCAAAGCTCTACGAGCTGGATTCTACTGACCTATGGCCATGCGTGACGCCAAGGACATCATCCAAAAATGCAACGCTTGCCAGCGATTCGCGGACAAGCCACACGCACCTGGCGCGGAGCTCCGGCCAATTCCATTGGCCTGGCCCTTCGCACAATGGGGACTCGACATGGTCGGCAAGCTCCCAAAGTCCTCACAAGGAGCCTACGTCTACCTCCTGGTCGCAGTCGACAAATTTACCAAGTGGATAGAGGCCATGCCAGTGACTAACCAGTCAGGATACATCGCCGTCAAGTTCTTCGAGTCCATCGTCTATCGCTTCGGAGTACCACACAACATCATCACGGACAATGGGACGAACTTCACATCCAAGGAGTTCCAAGAGTTCTGCGAGAATCTGGGAATCAACGTAAGCTACGCCTTCGTAGCACATCCACAGACCAACGGTCAGGTCGTAAAAGCCAATGGGCTCGTCTACGGCGGCATCAAGAAGCGACTCCTTAGACCACTCGAACAAGACGCAGGCTGCTGGCCTGACAAGCTGTAGTCGGTACTCTAGATCCTACGCATAACTCCAAACAGCACCACGGGCTATACCCCGTTCTTCATGGTGCACGGTGCTGAGGCGGTGCTACTCGCAAAGGTACGATACAAGGCACCACGAGTGGTCGCTTACAGCGAGAAGGAGTCCACTCTTGCACTCGAAGACTCTGTCGACCTCCTTGACGAGGCACGGGAAATCGCCATGGAAAGATCAACAATCTACGAGCAGAACCTGCGCAACTACCACAACAGAAGGCTACGCCCCAGGTCCTTCGTCGAAGGAGACCTGGTCCTGCGACTGAAACAACAAGGGCATCTCAAGCTCGAGTCCCCCTGGGAGGGACCATACGTGATTACAGAAGTAATCCCAGGTGGCGCCTATCGCCTTAAAGATTTCAAGACAGGAGTCGCATACTCCAATCCCTGGAACGTCGCGTAGCTGCGGCGCTTCTACCCTTAGTCGTCTTTTAATTTTTACATTGCAAATAAGGCTACTCAGCCAAGGCTACTTAGACACACATTTGTACCTCGTACTAGCCTGCAAATAAATAAAGCTAAGTGCCCCAAAACTCTGTGTTCCTTTTATTTTTGCAAATCATCCACTCGGGGGCTACGCCACCCTACACACATCTGTTCTAAGAACTAACACGATATCCTGAGTAGCTGACGTACCAATCGAAACCCTTGACAAACACCAACCCAGTTGCAACGCACATGACAGGTTGGCAAGGTGTTGAGATAAACACAAGTCAGGCTAACGAAAAGGAATCGCATAGTGCAACGCACTCGCAAAGTCTACACACTAACAAACTCTTTATACACATCAATAATAATCAATTATACACAACATATATATATGAACTTTACAACACTGGTGCAACTATGTGCAGGATACAAACTAAACTACTGTTGCAACAAAGGAACGTTGGTCTACTCCTCGAAGAAGTCAGCGATTTCCTCCGCTGGACGATCCACCGCCTGGTAGTGAGGAAACATGTTCCAAGTCGAACCTGCCAGGGGCGCTGGCGGTCCGGCCACAATTGTTGCAACATCCACATCAGGCATGTGCAATCGCACCAGCGACAGAGCACCCTTGGCACCAGCCACTAACTATTGCCGTACACACTCGCAAACTGCACTCAAGTCTTGGAATTTGGCAAGAAGGGCCAGCAGGCTCGATGGAACAATGTCTAGCGGGAACATCGTCTGATAAATATTCTTCAAGCACGATTGCGACTTCTTCAGGTGTGAAGCACTCGCGACGCACGATCCTGCAGGGTCGCTAGTGCGATTGCGCGATCATGATCCACCCAGAAGTATCCACTCGCCTGAAGCTGCTCTTGGGTTAGATCATTCATGCGAATGGAAATCTTCTCCTTCTCATCCTACGGATGGCATGCACTGACAACTATACCAAGCAAAGGCAAAAGTATGAAGACAACGAACCATTACGGGTGACTACAAGAAAAGGATGAGGAGGAAAAAAGCTAACTTTTGAATTGGTCGCCCAGCTGTGTCACCTCCCCTAGCAGATATTGCTCTCGGGCGACGGCCTTCTCCGCCCTCGACTTCCATACATCCGTGTTGCCATGGAGCACAGGCAGTTCGCGCTCCAATTGCTTCACGCGGTCACGGATTCGCGAGAGCAGGGATAGTTCATCTACGCTCGAGTGCGACTGCGCCAAAGTATCATCAGCGGATGGCATATTCTGAGGTTCACTTGAAGGACCACTCGATGTGCCCTATCACAAGCCAAGCAAGAGACAATAATAAGACTAAGGCGATGTATAGACAAAAGACTCGAGTGCATTCAAGCATAATTAAAGTATCAACAGATACACTCGCCAAAAGCCATGTTCCAGACAAAAGAGACAAGCTATTTAACTATTACAGACACGATTACTGAGGAGCAACTGGCTTCTTCGACTTCGACTTCGGTTTTGGGGCCTCATCAGTGCAAGCGTGTCGACGCCACAGACTTCTCCGACCTGGCGCAGCCTTCACCGCCTTCTTGGCTCGCTGCAGTTCCTTAGAGTACTTTGATCAGATTGATCAATGCATGGCCGTACTTGCCGCGGGCAAACAAGTGAAAGGAGCAAAGACTACCTATTGGCCATCCGCGCTGACAGGCATTGCCTTGGAGACCGCTGCAGGATCAACCTCAACTCCATGGGCTTGAACCATCGCGAGTGACATCGAAGCGCCAGCCGCACGGAGTGAGTTCTTGAAGCCCGCAGGAATGCCTCCAGCAAGGGACTCTACCAGATCATCCATATTCTCGATTAACTCAGCCTTGGGCACCAGCTCCTCACGGAGGCGACTGAGCAAGCCCTTGGCCTTGGTGAGCGTCCCCTGAACAGCAACACTGTGATCTTCGACTGTCGAGATGGCACCTGCCAGGGCATCATCACAACGGAGTGCCTGGGGGTCGAAGCTCAGACCATTGGCATCTACACAAGAATAAAGCATTGACACAAAAGTCAGTACAGCAACAAATTCAAAAGAAGGGACATGACGAAAATCTAGACCAAGGAATACCTGAGAGAGCCTTGGCGATTGAGAAAAGCTGTCCTTCGAACAACTTCTCCCTAGCCACGATGGAGGCGCGCAGATCCTCTTTGCGTTTCCGCGATTCGTCATGTGTCGCGATTGCCTCATCGCGACTCTTCACCGTGGCGGCGAGTGCCTTTTCGAGGGAAGCGGCATCGCGAAGGAGCGCATTATGCTCACCTATGAAACAAACAAAGATAAACCGTCAGTCGAATATATCACAAGGATGCAGAAGAAAAAGTAAAGAACACTCACTTTCAACCGCCGATGGCGATTGTCCAGCATTGCATGCTGACGACCCATCGCAAGCACCTGCTCCGCCAGGCGAGCGGCTTCCTTCACAATGAGCTGTGACAAAAGAAACAGTAAAGGATCGGCAGATGGCATACATGAAAAAATTCGACTGCAAAATCAGAAGAAGAGATACTACACATACATGATCCTCCAATGACTCCGAAGTCGATTGACGTGCAGACGTCCGGATAACCATCTGTGTCGTGGTGGTGTCACAGCAGATGCCATGGATAAGCTAAAGGTGGGGACAAGATGCACTAGAGGAATCTAGGGAGGGATAGTGTGGTGATTCCACACACGGATGTTTGTATTTGATTCACTCCCAAGGTTTACAAGTGCTCCTTGAGCTGTATTGGGGAGAGGAGGAAGAAGGAACTCTCTTACTCACACCTCTAGCTAGCCCTCAGGAACATACTAGTAAAACTCAACCAACTCCTGATCAACTAGTCAAAGACCAACCCCTTCTACAGATGCCCTAGCCCTCCTTATATAGGGGTGGCTAGGTCTCCAATTAGGGCATACGTGGAGGTATATTCCAGGGAATATGCCTCTTCCCAAAATAGTAAGCCGACCGAGTCACTTTTACCCATCGTCATCCATGAAGAGGCTACGTGAACCTCCGTGGCGCTCGCATCATCCGACACAGGCATCGTCACCCTTGTCGGCCACGCCTCGGTGGTCCTGGCCTCTATCCGCTTCGCTCACGCTCTGCATACAGTGGTCACCTTTTGACCAGCGAGATACCTTCCTTCTCTTGCAAGCTTGATATAACCTGGATCGTGCCTAGTTGATCCGGCCACACCTGTACCTGCATACAAGTTGCATAAATCCTGCCGGCATACGACATAACTTGGCCGGGACTCAGTTAGGCGGACATACTCTGGTCCAGGTCACTCCGTGATTCGGCCTGCCTTGAGGTGACTCGGCCAACATTCGCTTTGACCTTGCCATACCTCGGCTAACTCGGCCATTATACCCCGGCGTGACCCTACCTGGGGGTATTGCCCCAACATTAGTCCCCGAAGCTGGTGCGGTCTTAGTTGCCTTAGCCGCTAAGGCCACAGCAGGTTCAATTTCACCGAGCCTTTTGCTCTAAGTTACATGGTATCCCGGATTTCATTGACTATCTTTTCCCTTGGCACATTCCGAGTTTTCACTCGTTGGCCGGGTCATCCTACAGTTATCCGGGTTACTCTTCCTTCTCTCGTACGCTTCCCCATGTCCTACGTGGAGGGTAATCATTATTTTGCCTCATTTTAAGGGCCTGCGCCAGTAACCGCCCTAGTTATTGTCATATATTACTGTTGCCCACGTCACATCGTGTATGTCTCCTCGTTAACTGTACCACCACGTCACGTCGTGGGATCCCCTACGCCCTGTGGCCCTTCCTGTGGCTCATCGCTGATTGGCTGATCCGGATTGTACACGGCCACACCGTGTGGCTCTTCCGCACATCACGATCCCACTACCCCTCCTGGGCGTGGTCAAATAGGGGAGGGGCGCGCCCCTTGGGTCTTTTCCCCATTCTCGCGCCCCTCTGCCTCTTCTTCTTCTTCTTCTTCCCAGCAACTGCGCCGCCGCACTTTGCTTAGCTGCCTTGCTGCGCCTGCCGTTGCAGACCGGCTGCCACTCCCTCTCATCCCCACCGCCACAGGTCCGCGCCAGTCCAGGCCACTGCCCCCCACCGCCGATAGGGTCAGTGAGGATAGTGACCTAGAAATGACGGAGGAGGAACTTGCTGTTGTGGAACAGGAGATGGAGGAGGACACGGAGAACACCGAGGGCGGCTGGCGAGTCCTAGGTATGCGACGATCTCGGCGGGTCAGACGCAGCGCCATATCCCGGAGGGCGTCATCGCCCGCCTCGCCGTCGAGGAACTAGCTCCCTCACCCAATCCGGGTGAGTTTGTTGTATTCCTCTCCCACTTCCAACGTGGGTTTAGCCTCCCTGTCAGCGACTTCTTCCACGACTGGCTCAACATCTACGAGCTTCAGCCGCATCATCTTCCGGCGAACGCTATCACTTCTCTCTCTGCCTTTGCTTCTACCATCGAAGGCTACACCGGATTATGGCCAAGTAAGGAGCTCTGGATCCGGTTCTTTGACCTCCACCGGAACATGATCCCGAATAGAGAGCTTGACCCAGAGGACAAGCAGCTCACACAGTTCGGCGCAGCTTCTATCTCTCCTTGGAAACAGTCTGTCTTTCCCCGAGTCACGGGGCTTGACTCTTGCAAGGGCTGGGCCCAAACCTTCTTTTATGTTAGAAATGGCACAACTGAAGATCTGATCCGGATGCGCCCCTATGCTCCGGGTCCTCCTAATCCGGATCTCTGGGACCAGATCCCCAAGAATCCCACCGTCCTGGCGAACCAAGTCAACAAAAGGTTCCAGGAGTTGAAGGATCTGGGATTGTGCAATGAGGACGCAATGATCACATTCGTCCGCAATCGTATCTCCCCTCTCCAGAAACGCACTCACAAACTCTGCCACATGAGCTGGTGCCTTGACCCCAACCAGACCTCCTCATTCGAGTTGAGCAACACCGAGATCTTCCGTCGAGTCAAGGCCCTCTTCACTACCAACAAAAAGTTCACCGCTGAATGGGTGTGGGGGATCGAGCACTTCTGCCGAGATAGGCTTCCTTCTGCGGTAAATCTCGTGCTCCAATCCTTTTCCGAGTTAAATTATATGTTGGAATTTATTGTATGTTTGATCCCTTCGTGTTTTCTCTCTTAGATGTTTCTTCAGCAAACTCTTGAGGATGGCACCAAGCCTTCTCTCAAGTGGGCGCCGGATCGAGATGTCCCGGATGAGGAGGAGCCGGATCAGGAGATGTTCCTTCCGTTCCCCGATGCGACCAAGCGGCATACCGGTAAACTCTCTTCCATTAGAGGTTGGCCTGAGGATGAAGATGATTCCGACGTTGAGGTGATGGAAGCATTTGATGATGTCCCCCTTTCTTACGCTTTTCCGGCATCAGCTAACCCCGGTGGGCAGATCCATTAAGATCCTCCCCTCACTACGGGCGAGCCTGTCCCGGTCGCGCCAAACAAAAGGGGAGCCGCATCCGCGTCTTCTTCTGAACCTTCCAAACCAGCGAAGAGACGCAAGAAGTCTGCAGACAAAGCTGCCACCAAGCCTATGACTAAGGCCATAACTCGGAGGGCTCGCAAACCCAAGGAGCCTTTGACCTCAGACGAGTAAGTCATTTCTTCCTTATCCAATTTTCTGCTTCGTGATTTGCTATTCATTTGTTCTTCCTTGGTTATAGTTTCTTATCACTCATCATTTGATTCGGCAGGGCCACGGTGGAGGTTCCTCAGAGCGGATCTGGCATCGCCTCGCTGCTCCGACATAGCCCTTCTCCCCCTCATGGTGATGATTCTCGGCCGCTGAGCCCCATTCAGGAGGGTCTAGCAGCTGCTCCGGGTTCGAGCCCACCTCGTCTAGATTAGGTCAACCTCGGAGCAGGGGGAACTGGCTCTACTGAGGCAGCAGCAACCACCACTTCGGCTCCGCCACAACCAGCTTCATCCGAGATACCAACAGCACCTCCGCTAAAACAAAAATCAGCACCAACATCCGCGCCAGCACCAACAGCAGCAGCACAAGCATCAGCAACAGCACCAAGTCCTTCCGCCTCGTCCGAGTGTTCCAAGGCTCGGCGAGAAGGCACCAGTAGCACCAAGGCTAGCACTAAGGTAGCTCCCAAGGGCAAATCCGTCGCAGCAACTTCAACCTCTCAGCAGTAGCCCAAGGGCAAAAAGGCTCCTGACACCGCCAAGGCAGCGTCCATCGAGGCTGGACAACGCACACTTGCGTCCATGCTTTCGAAGAAGACCCCACCAACGAAGGAGACCTCTACCGGGTCAGCTGATGCGCAACTCGTTTTTCACACGAGCCCCGCTGTTGCCCAGGTTGAAAGGAGGGAAGCCCATGCTAAGGGTCTGGTTGCGCCCCACATGCTTAGCGGAGAATGATATCCTCCGACCTTGATCGAGTTTGTTAACAACTGGAACAAGGCGGAGTTCGTCCACAATGACGATCTCCCGGAGAAGTTTGGGCCTGCCGAGTTTGCTGCTCAGATTAACACCGCTGCTAAGGCAATCAACCTTGCAGGTCAGATGATGGAGGTACGCTACTTCGCCTTTTCCTTAACATGTACTAGATATTAGTGATATAGCCATTAGTCCCCGAGCCTCCGGGGGAGTAACTTGTTACTCGGCCGGATGCTCCTTAGAGAATTAGCATAGCTCCTTATGACTTCGAATATGCACACACCTAGAGCCGGGTTAAGTTCTGCTTGGCCCGGATCTTGTACACTTCGAATATGCACACACCTAGAGCCGGGTTAAGTTCCACTTGGCCCGGATTTTGTACACTTCGAATATGCACACACCTAGAGTCGGGTTAAGTTCCACTTGGCCCAGATCTTGTACACTTCGAATATGCACACACCTAGAGCCGGGTTAAGTTCCACTTGGCCCGGATCTTGTACACTTCGAATATGCACACACCTAGAGCCAGGTTAAGTTCCACTTGGCCCGGATTTTGTACACTTCGAATATGCACACACCTAGAGACGGGTTAAGTTCCACTTGGCCCAGATTTTGTACACTTTGAATATGCACACACCTAGAGCCGGGTTAAGTTCCACTTGGCCCGGATTTTGTACATTTCGAATATGCACATACCTAGAGCTGGGTTAAGTTCCACTTGGCCCAGATTTTGTACACTTCGAATATACACATGCCTAAGCTATCCTTTTGTACTCTTTTCAGGTGACCACCAATCGCCGGAGCGCTGAGTTTCAGCGTCTCTTGGATACTCACAAAATGCTGCACGCGAAACATACTACACTTCTTGCCGAATACGAGAAAAGGGGTAAGTTTTCTCCTTGGCATTTTTCCCATTTCTCTTCTTCTTTTTCTGCCGAACTAATCTGATATTCGGATTGTGCAGCTGGAGTGGAGGCTGAGAACATCCTTATGAGGAAAATTTTGGATCAGATAAAGGGTAAGTCATTTTGCTCAATCTCCCTCTACGCCCTATCTTCTTTTCTTCTTGGCTCGGCAAATATTCATACCTCGGCTTTGCCGGGTCAACACACTATTTCAGCATCTCTTGAAGATAGTGTTCCCGTGCCTGATATGATGCTGCATTTTCTCGAACAAGCAGGGCAGCATCAAGACGAACTCAAGAAGAAAGATGATGAGCTTGCCCTCCTCCGGACAAAGGATGAAGAAATTGCCAAGCTTAAGGCAGAGATGAAGAAACTCAAGGTGTTGCACAAATCCGAGATGGATAAAGCTGGCCAAGATTTCTCCGAAGAGCAAGAGCGTCTGAAGCTCCAAATTGCCAAGGACCAAGAATTGCTAAAATAGGCCGACACTAACCTTGAGTCGGTGAATGCTGAACTTGTGCAACTCCAGGAGAGGCGCGACAACTGCACCAAGGAGCTGACCCGGGTCCACAGCCATATTTCTCGTAAGTTCTTTTCCTTCAACCGATGTTGATCTTTCCGGGTCTACTTCCTTTACTCAATTCACTTTTCTCGTTTTCCAGACAAATTTCCGGAGGGCGATGCCGTTGCATCCAATGTTGTTACCAAGTTCCGGAAGCAGAGAGGTACTCCATCTGGTCCTGGCACCATTCCTCTTGATCTAGAGGGTTTGATAGTCAGCTTGTCCTCCCGAGTCGAGATCGTAAAGAACTATGGCAAGGATATCTTGGATGTATCAATCCGGATCTTCAATGCCTTTTGGCCTAAAGAAGATACTCTGGAGGGGGCTACTACTCTTATTGCCAAGCTCATGGAGTGCGAGACCCAGCTCGATCTTTGGAGGGAATCCGCTGGATGCGCCAGGGCTGAAATCGTCCTCCACTATGTGCTCACATGGTACGAAAAGATAAACCTGAAACTTCTCGAGTGCATGCGCACTGGATCAAGGTGGTCCAGACCCGGATTGGAATTGCTAGGTGCAAGGCTTGCGCCCATAGCCTCATTCAATACGCCCCCATCCATCAATGGAATGAGGGACCAAGTTTCCTTGGCATCGTCGACGACGAATATGTTGAAGAAGGTTCGGGTGAGGAAGAGGAGGACGAAGCCTTGGATGTCGAAGAGGATGAAGACGAAGCTGAAGCCAAGGCCAGAGCTGCACCCGCTGGCGCCGAGTTACTTCCCCCTGCTGCTCCTTGATTAGAAACACTTTGTAGTTTATCAGATCCTCGATATGACGGGTGCAGATGTATTAAGCACATCAGTTATATTTTGCTACTAAGTTGCTTGTGCCAGATTAACTTGGGCGCAGTCCTCGAGTTTCATTTTCTTGTTCCCCCAATTTCTTGGTTCGGCTCGTGTCTACCTTGGTTCGGTTTTATGACTTACGAGTCCGAGTTTCAAAAATTGATTTAACAATACTTGGAAACTTTAGGATTAGCTCAAAATAATTCAGCAAAATAAAAGCGTGGTAAACATAAAGTTAGTCGAAATAATAAATGTCGGTTCGATTAAGTTCTTTCCTTAGTCGTTTTTCGTGTGCTACGCAATTCCAAACTTGTTCTCTTGCTTGCCATGAAGCCAAATCTTGTTGGACAGCAGCAAATCGAAGAGTTGAGTTTTTGGTGCTCACACACTACTAATCCGGATTAGGTAGAAACAACTTACGCCAACCGACATAAAAATAAATAACGAAAACAGGAAACAACAAATACCACTAAAGGCGGTCCCGAGTTCTTTGCTCGAGGTGCCAAGATTTCATTGATAAGCTCATTGCCGGCATACACACCGACATATGAGAGACTCGGATACACACACTTCTTTGCTAAGTGTAGAATGGTCAAAGTAGAGCTACATTCCATGGACGCTTAGATTCCTCGCCGGACCTGTCCGCCTTGTTCTTCTCATGTGGTTTTGCATTGATGAGATAATATGAGTCATTGTGCAATGCTTTGCTCACAATGAATGGCCCCTCCCATGGGGGGGATAGCTTGTGCATGCCGTGATACGTTGTACCAAGATGCAGATCACCTTCGGAAGACTCGGGGTTAACTTTCCGGCTATGATAAGCGTCGATTTTGCTGATATATGGCGGATCTAGGCAGTGCCAATTCTCTCGCTTCTTCGGTAGATCAACATCATTTTGCGGGCTTCTCACACTTGACTACGTGTATTGGGTGACTCTGGCGAATCATGCTCTATGTCGGCTGTGTCTGCCCCATATACTAGAAAAAATGGCGTATAGCTTGTTGATCGATTCAGAGTTGTTCTTAAACTCCATAGTACCGCTGGTAGTTCTTCTATCCAGCACCCCGCTGATCTTTGCAGCGGCTCAATGAGTCGGGGTTTTATCCGGATAATACTAATCCGTTGGATCTTTCCACTTGTCCGTTCGATGCGGGGTGGGCTACCGAGGCAACGTCCAGCCGGATCTTTTTATCTCGGCAGAATCGTGCAAATGCTCCTTCAGCAAAATTTGTGCCATTATCTGTTATGATACTGTGAGGATAGCCGTATCTCAAGATGATATCTTTGAGGAATGTTACGGCCGTAGCTCCATCGCATTTTCTTATTGGCTTCACTTCAATCCACTTTCTAAACTTGTCCACCATAACCAAGATATGAGTCATATTTCCCCTTGCTGGTTTGAACGGGCCAACCATATCCAAACACCATACGGCAAATGGCCGGGTGATTGGTATTTTCTTGAGCTCCGACATTGGCATATGTGTCTTGGTTGCATACCTCTGACAACCATTGCATTTTCTCACCAAATCTTCTGCTTGTTCTAAGGCACTTGGCCAGTAGAATCCATGCCGAAAAGTTTTTGCCACCAATGCTCTGGATGAGGCATGATGCCCACATTCCCCTTGATGTATATCTCGTAGGATATCCAGCCCTTCTTCTGGGTCAACACATCGCTGGAGGACATTGGTGACACTTCTCTTGTATAGTTCGGCGTAGATGATTGTGTATGCCTTTGCGCGCCTCTGAATTTGCCTGGAAAGCACCTCTTCACTGGGCAAAGTTCCATCATTCAGGAATTGAAATATGGGCAGCGCCCAAGCTGGTATAGCTCGCACTGGGAACAGCTCCTCGTCTACTTCCATTTGCTCCACCGGCATAACCTCGGCCGGATCACGCTACGTAGTCCTCGGGTTCTACGAAGCAGTCCCCGGGTTTCCTGAACCACTTCCCACGTCAATGTCCATGGGTACAGCTCCGAACTCCGGGTCTGCCAGGATATAGATTGAGTCGGTTTCTGGGGACGGCCTGATAGATGGTTTTTTGAGGTGCTCCAGTGCTACACCCGGTGGAATTGCTTGTCGGGTTGATCCGAGCTTCGACAATACGTCGGCAGCCTCGTTTTCCAGCCGGGGTACATGGTGAAACTCGTATCCCTCAAAGTACCCAGATATCTTTTGCACATGGAATCTGTACAATGCCATGTTTGGATCAAGAGAATCCCACTGCCCCGAGACTTGCTGAACTACCAAATCCGAGTCGCCAAAGCATTGGATATGACGTATCCCAATTTCCTTTGCCACTTTGAGCCCATGCACAAGTGCTTCATATTCAGCGACATTGTTTGACGCTGCGAAATGGATTTGCAGCACATACTTCAGCTGGTCGTTCTTTGGCGAGGTAAGTACCACTCCGGCACCTAACCCGGTTTTCATCTTTGATCCGTCAAAGTGCATTCTCTAGTAGTTCGGATCTGGTAACAGTGGTTCGTATTGCATCTCGGCCCAATCTACGAAAAAGTTGGCCACAGCCTGAGACTTGATCGCATCTCTCCTGTTGTATTGTGGAGCATAAGGGGCTAGCTCAATTGCCCATTTTGCGATTCGGCCACTTGCATCCTTGTTACTCATTATCTCAGATATGGGGGCTTCACATATCACTTTGATGGGGTGTTCTTCAAAGTAGTGCTTTAGCTTCTTTGCTGACATGTATACACCATATGCCATTTTTTGATAGTGAGGATAGTTTTGTTTTGATGCGGATAACACCTCACTCAGGTAATAGACTGGCCTCTGCACCGACTTACCTTCTTCGTCGCGCTCTACCACTACCACTACCACTGCACTTACAACTCGGTTGGTTGCGGCTATATAGAGCAACATTGGCTCTTTTGATAGTGGAGAGGCTAACACTGGTGCAGTGGCTAACATTTTCTTTAATTGGATAAAGGCTTTGTTGGCCTGCGGCGTCCATATGAACTTATCCGCTATTTTCATTAGTTGATAGAGAGGCAATGCCTTTTCTCCCATTCGACATACAAACCGACTTAAAGATGCCAGGCAACCCGTGAACTTCTGGACATCATTAAGACACTTCGGCAACTCCATTCGCTCTATGGCTTGGATTTTAGTTGGGTTAACTTCGATACCTCGGCTGGATACAAGAAATTCGAGTAATTTTCTAGCCGGGACACCGAAGGTACATTTTTTCGGATTAAGCTTCATCTAGAATCGTCTTAGGTTCGCGAACGTTTGCCTGATATCATCAAGGAGCGTTTTGCTTTCCTTGGTCTTTATAACCACATCGTCCACATATACTTGCACATTTCCACCAATTTGATCGTGCAAACATTTTTGCATACATCTTTGGTACGTTGCCCCTGCATTACGTAAACCAAAAGGCATGGTGCGATAGCAATAAGCCCCATACGGGGTGATAAATGCAGTCTTTATTTGATCATTCAGATTCAGGGGTATCTGGTGGAAACCAGAATATGAATCTATGAATGACAACAGTTCACACCCAGCAGTTGAATCTATGACCTGATATATCCTTGGCAGTGGGAATGGATCTTTTGGACACGCCTTATTCAGGTTCGTGTAATCGATACACATACGCCAAACCACTGCCACATTCGGATCATCTTTCTTCTTTTCCACGAGCACCGGATTGGATAGCCAATCCGGGTAAAGCACTTCCATGATAAACCCGGCTGCGAAGAGCCGAGCTATCTCATCCCCAATGACTTTTTTCATATCTTCAGCGAAGCGGGGGAGAGGTTGCTTCACCGGCCTTGCTCCGGGTCTCACATTCAAAGAGTGCTCGGCCAACTCCCTCAGAACACCTTGCAAGTCCTGTGTGGACCAAGCAAAGATATCCCGATTCTCACGGAGGAAGTTGATGAGATCGCTTTCCTATTTGTCATTTAACCCGACACCAATTGTTACGGTGCGCTCTGGGAACAGATCATCAACAGGCACTTTCTTCGTATCCTTTGTTGCTTGAAACGAAACACTTCCATGCGGGTTACTCAGTGCCGGCATATACTGCTGGGCATACTGAGCCAGTGTCGCTACTTCCTGTATCTTTCTTTTCTCTTGCGCAATCACGAGTGACTCGGCTAGGTTAGACCCGGCCGACGCACACTCAATGAAACGTCGGAAATCTCCAGCTATGGTAATTACTCCATTTGTCCCGGGCAACTTCATCTTCAAGTAACCGATGTGACAACTCGCCGTGAACTTGTTCAGTGCTGGCCTACCGAGTAACGCGTGATACGCACTTTCTAATTTCACCACTTCAAACTCCAAATTCTCAGTTCGGTAGTTATCCCGCGTGCCAAATAACACATCGACTCGGACTTTGCCAATAGGCTCACAGGATATGCCTGGCACAATACCATGAAACGTTGTTCTGGTAGCCTGGAGCATGTTCTCCGAGATACCCAACTTGTGCATTGTGTCCGCATACATGATATTGATGCTGCTGCCATTGTCTATCAGCACCTTAGAAAATCTCACATTGATATTTGGCCCGATGAATGTTGGGTCCAGCACTACTTATCTGACACGGGGCTAGGCATAAGATTGGGGTGATCCTTGATACTCCAGGTGATTTCCTGATCCGACCAAGGCATATAACTCGTTACTGCGGGCATACCTGCGTTCACTTCCATCTGTCGGCGATGCAAACTCTTTCTATATGTTTCCTCTGTGGTAAACACACAGTAACTCTGGTGATGCTCTCTGTATTCATTTCTCCCCTCATTCTCGGGATACCTCTGATCTGGCTGAGGTTGGTTTTCTACGTGATGCACTGCATCTCTTCTTTCATGATTTTCATACCTTGGCGAAGGGGGAGGCAACATTAACTGCTGCACGTTCGCTCCGGAGAGCAATTGCTGCCGGGGTAACTCCTGCCGAGGTTGATCATTCTGAGGTGCCTGAGAATTCCCCGAACCACTTTGTTCTATCTTTCTCATCCACTCACATTGCCGAGTCATGTGACCTGCCGGGTTACTCGGATTTGGCGTGTGAAATTTACACGGCTGATCCAGCATTGCCTCATAGGTATACCTCGGACGGTCCTTCTTTTCTTGCCACTGTTTCTTCTGCTCTGGCGTCCAAGTTTTCTGTCCATCATTTCTTGGAGTCCATTGTTGCCCTCCAGTTTTCTGATGCTGATTACTCCCTACACCGAGTTGATCCTGATTCACAGCAGCAACTTGCTGTGAACTGTATCTGTAATCTGGTCTATCATCTCTTCTCTTACCTCGGTAATCATTTCGCCGGGATGATCCGGCTCCATCTCTCTGGTAGTACTCCTCATTTGACTTGTTTGACACAAGCCTAGGTTGAGTCGGATCACCCAATGCATATGAATCTGCAATCCGGATTGTCTCTGCCAATGTAGTTGGCATATCCCTTTGTAGCCTTTGCCACAATATGCTCGCATATCTACACCCTTGTGCATACCAAGCTATTGCCTGTGACTCGATCACACCCTCACACGAGTTTCGCACTGTGCACCACCGGGTTAAGAACTCCCGGTCCGTCTCATTCGGTCTCTGCTTGCACATTGCTAGGGTCTGTGGCCTATTCGACCTCGGATACATGCTCGAGAAGTTGCTTACAAACATTTCCTCAAAATCAATCCAACAGTTGATACTTCCTGGTGGCAAATTGTTTAGCCATACCCTTGCTGGCCCCTCTAGCATTTGAGGTACGTATCTCACAGCCCATCTCAAGTTGCCTGTTGCAATTTTCACTGCCGTAGCGTAGTTGATCAACCAATCCTCTGGTTTGGTGCTACCGTCATATGTTTTCGTGCCTCTGGGTAACTGAAAGTTCGGTACTGGAGGCTCCTTCATGATCCGGGGCCCGAAACACGCCGGACCCGGAGGACCTTGACATTCAATTTGCTCCGACCTATAAAGCCGATCCAACTTCAACCTGGCATCATCAGGCATCAAGTACCTGCTTCCCAATCTTGACCCTATCACATGATAGTCCGGCGTTGGGTATCCTGCTTTCACCATTTCCGAATCACCATCATTATATATGTCTTGCTCTCGTGGAGCGCCTCTCTGTTGCATACCTCGGCCAGCACTTTGCTCTTGCCGCGGTATATTCCGCTGCTGCGGTTGCCCTGCTCCCGCCGAGTTGTGCCGTCTGGCATTGCCATTTATAGCGTTCCCTTGACCGGCATTACCTTTGTCGCGGTTACCTCGGCCAGCTTCACCTCGGCTAACACTTCGTCGATCATCATTCCCCTGCACTACTTTTCCTTTCCCTGCCCTTGCCGGGTCATACGGAACTATCTGTTTGTTTCTCCTTGCCGAAGTTACCACCTCTTCTCTTCTTGGGTCTCCGTGAGGGGATGACGCTGCTCCAGCTGATTTCTCCGGGTTACCTACAGCTGAATGAACAACTTTGGATGCCCCAGCCCTTGCCGGGTTTGCCCTGAGCAACTCTTCATTTTGTCTGTTCGCGTTCCGAACCAACTCATTGACTCTTTCCTGCTGTCTTTGCCGGGCTTCACCCATCAAACCCTAACTCGGATGCAGCTGCATCCGCTGCTCTAAGGTTCTTTGCGGTCTTGTACTTGGCAGCCCAGACGAAAGTTCTGACTCCTCAACTCTAGTATCACCCTCTTTGTTCATTTCACTGATGAGGTTTTTTCCCTTTACTTTTACAACATCTACCTTATTTGCTCTTACATACTCACGCAGTGTCATGTTCAATGATTGCTGAGCCGCGGCTATCTTTTTTGCACCCTCTAGTATTTTCTGCCTAGTCTCCTCTAACTTGGCATATACCTAAGCCGGATCTACTGCAGGTGCTATGGGGCTCTCTAGGCTATCTATTGCCTGCTGCAGCACATTCTCAGGCCTCTCTAGTGGTGGACCTCTACTTTTCCTTGGTGCCTTTGGTGTTACCTCCGGATCTGGTGTCGGATCCTTGCTCGCGCCAGCGCCAGGCGCCGTCATCATCACCTCGGCGCGGTCAGGGGAGCGAGTGATATGCACCCCGTGAACCGCTCTAAGGGGTGGCTCGCCTCCCTCGACGATGTGCCGTGGGTGAACGCATGACACATCGACAGCGACGTAGACCTTGTGCGCGCCGAGCTTGACGAAGAGGCCGTTGTGCGGGAGAGGTCGCTTGCCGAAGCAGCCAGCGTTGTCGCTGACGAAGTCCAGCGCTCCAAAGCGCTAAACAAGCCCGGAGACGATGCGTTCGCCGGTGCCGATGATGTTTCCCGTCCGGATCTTCACTCCTGCTAGCGCCTCTAGCCCCACGGTGGGCGCCAACTATCGTGGTGGTGTCACGGTAGATGCCATGGATAGGCTAAAGGTGGGGACAAGATGCACTAGAGGAATCCAGGGAGGGATAGTGTGGTGATTCCACACACGGATGTTTGTATTTGATTCACTCCCAAGGTTTACAAGTTCTCCTTGAGCTCTATTGGGGAGAGGAGGAAGAAGGAACTCTCTTACTCTCACCTCTAGCTAGCCCTCATGAACATACTAGTAAAACTCAACCAACTCCCGATCAACTAGTCAAAGACCAACCCCTTCTACAGATGCCCTAGCCCTCCTTATATAGGGGTGGCTAGGTCTCCAATTAGGGCATACGTGGAGGCATATTCTAGGGAATATGCCTCTTCCCAAAATAGTAAGCCGACCGGGTCACTTTTACCCAGTGTCATCCATGCAGAGGCTACGTGAGCCTCTGCGGCGCCTGCGTCATCCGACACAGGCATCGTCACCCTTGTCGGCCACGCCTCGGTGGTCCTGACCTCTGTCCGCTTTGCTCACGCTCTGCGTATAGTGGTCACCTTTTGACCAGCGAGATACCTTCCTTCTCTTGCAAGCTTGATATAACCCGGATCGTGCCTAGTTGATCCGACCACACCTGTACCTGCATACAAGTTACATAAATCCTGCCGGCATACGACATAAGTCGGCCGTGACTCAGTTAGGCGGACATCCTCCGGTCCGGGTCACTCCGTGATTCGGCCTGCCTTGAGGTGACTCGGCCAGCATTCGCTTTGACCTTGCCGTATCTCGGCTAACTCGGCCATTATACCCCGGCGTGACCCTACCTGGGGGTATCCCCCCAACAATCTGGTGCTCCACATCACGTGGAGAACTTGATGAATTATGCCCGGAGTGGGCCGCTAATGGAGGAGAAGGGATGCGCTCAGCCACTTTCTTGGCTTTGGAGGTCGCGACTCCAGATTCCTTCAAAAATTGGATGTCGCCAGAAGATGATGACGCCGGCTGACTGCAGAACAAAACCAACATCAAGAAAATGCAACTCCAAAGAAGAACCAAAAGGAAGACTCATATACTTACCAATCAAACTTGTCAAAATCGAAGGTTTGATCCCCCGACTCTGACGATGAATCCTTTGGCAGCCGCATCTTCTTGCGAGAAGATGGCGCCATGGCGCTCACAGGAACAGCAGGTATCGGCGACTCTGCACCAATAACCGCGCGTCTCGGAGTCAAAGGAGATGACGCATCTGAATCCTCGCTGCACGAACGCTTGCGAGTGTCTGGACTATTCGACTCAGGGCTTCCTCCTCCCCCTCAGATGGGACGGTCGACTCCAGCTCGTCCTCTTCCAAGGCTTCGCGAGGGATAACCCCCTCAGGAAGAGGGGGCATACAGGATGACACCCTCCAATCCTGCATACAAAAAACAAGTTAGCACAAGTCAAGCAAAGAGAAGCATTCGACAAACAAAGCTACATTGTAGCATAACCATACCTTAGGAGGAGGATTAGCAGCATCAAATGGAGGTACGACTGGTTCACTAGGGAGCACATCCTTGGCGGTGTACTTGGTGACCAGTTGCACCCTTTTATCTACTTGCAGAAATACCATCGGTAGATACGCGAGTGACATCGTCTGTGCCAGCCCACTGGAACATAGGGTGGAATCAGGCCTGCAGGGGCTGGACGCGACGGCGTAGCCATGTGCGAATGAGGGCGCAGCCTCCCTCTTCTTTACCCATGTGACTCTCGAGGTCACGAACATTCTCGTACAGCACATCTGTCTCCATGGACTCACCGGGCATCACTATGTTCTTCCAGGAGCGCTTCCTCTTGCACGGTGTCGCGGGATCGAAGGGCGTGAGTTCGAAGTGGTCTCCGTCGGCCTTCTGGTCGCGGATGTAGAACCACTTGTCCCTCCACCCTTGGACGGACGCCATGAGTTTGATGTCGAAGTACGTGATGGAGGAGTCGACGTGGATACCGCAGCCGCCTACATCATAGACTATGGAGCCAGACGCCGACTGGCGCTTCAGCTTGAAGAGACGTTTGAAGAGACCGAAGTGCGTCTCGATTCCGAGCCAGCACTCGCAAAGAGTAATGTAGCAAGCTACATGGAGGATGGAGTTGGGGGACAGCTGATGCAGCTGGAGCCCATAGAAACAGAGAAGGCCCCTGAAGAAAGGGTGCAGGGGCAGCGAGAGACCGCGGATGATGAACGCTAGGAACATCACCCGAAAACCGGCAGGAGGAGAAGGGATTACCTCACCACCGGGGACACGCGCGTCAGCAACTACGGAAGATAGAACTCCGTCTTGACGCAGGAGATGGAGCTCAGAAGACTTGATCACGGACGTGCGCCACGCGCCATTGGTGACGCGAGTGCCCATGCCCTTCTTTTTCCCGGCGGTGGCGGTGCTGGTGCCCGCAGCGGTGGAGCTGCCCTTTTTCTAGGCAGCAACAGTGGCGGCGGCAGATTCAGCCGCGACACCTCCTTCTTCCCCATCCTGCTGTGGGGATGCGACCGGAGGAAGTAACTAGGGAATACGCGGAGTTGGTGCAGTGCCGTGAGGAAGATGAACTGTAGGAAGCAGAGGAGCAACAGCAATGGCGACGGAGGCAAAGGCAGAGAAAAGAGCAGATGGGAAAAATTACTGTCGCAGCACTACTACTTAACCCCCTGGAAGATGCAATCCAACGGCCAAGAAAAACCCTATCAGATGCGTGGCGTTCATCGTGATCGACACGTGGAGGACCCGAAGCACGAATCGTCCCCCACTACCCCCATTACACGCGGAAATCTAGGAGGCACAGTTAAAACAAAGATTACGCACGCCCGGTCAAATCAGAGTCAGAAAATGGGACCCACCGCTCGTCACGTCAGCACTGATGTCATCAAAAATTGAGCAGCGGAAGACTTCGACTACTTTAGTCCTTGCTCGAGTCTTCGACTCCACCAAGCACTCGGGGGCTACTCCCATAGGGAGCGCTGGTCGCGCACCCTAAATTTTTTCTTTTTCTCTTCTGCAGGAACATGGACATTTAAAGCATACCCAATCACTCGAATCCACGATTCAACTTTGGACATGGGTTACTCCCATAGGGAGGGCCGGAAATAAATTCGACTGAAACAAGCTAACGAAAGACGACAGCAGTCGCAAAAGTTATTTAGTCCCTGCCTGAGTCTTCGACTCAACCAGGCACTCGGGGGCTACTCCCATAGGGAGCGCTGGTCGTGCACCCTATGATTATTTGTACATCGTACTGTGTGTTGATAACATCCACACTCGAAACTTATGGCGACACCGCCTCATGATTTTTCCCTACAAAGAGACTGTGTCTCCTGGGTCACCCGAATCATCTCTGCGATGACAAAATTCGGATGCCGTGCTTGCAGCGTGAAGATAAGACCTGAATAAGGCCTGGCAACGCATTTGCTGCGCACTACCAGAAATATATCCGTGCCTACAGGTACGATGAACATGCCTTGACGGACGCATCGAGTGCTCACACCCATATACTGGAATTTGACTCCTGTAAGACCTCCGCGGCTTGAGTCGAATTACACCAACACTTTTCCGGATTCGAGTACGGGGACTCGAGTTCGATGTAGATTGCGTTGTTTTACCCTAAGGTAGTTAACTGATACCGATACATCGGTTAAATGAGGCACGCACATCAAACAATCCCTATGACACAAACAGAGCAGTCGAAAATATACTCATTCATGCACTCGAAAGGCTTCATAAAGTCCCTAGTCGAATCTGCGATTCCATTGGACACTCGGGGGCTACTGACATGGGTATACCCTACACGTACTCGAGCTTCGTATATACGTCCTAAATACAGCGAAAGCCCATGGCGTCGCCAAGTCCCAAACAAAGAATTCGAGTAACCTACGGACTCTTGATTACTTGAAGAACAAGAAGAAGCTAAAGATAGAAAGATCAAAAGGGAAAACCTTAACTTGTAACCGAATCAACCTGCTACCCGAGACCTAGCCTATCTATATAAAGGCTAGGAGGGGGCGGCGAGGAGGACACATGCAACCCTAGTTTCCACAACCCTCGCTAGATTGCATCTGTGCACCAATCTAATCCTCTATTCCTTTGATAATTCCACGAGCAAACATGCAGGAGTAGGGACCTCTACGAGGCATGAACCTGGGTAAATCTTTGAGTCCCCTGTGTGCTTGTTTGCTAGCCGATTGATGCTTCCAGCGCTCCCTCCTTCTCCAAAACCCAAGTCCATAACAATGGGCATTGATGACTTAAACCCTCGTCATCTTTCTTTCAAATTTGTTATTGTGCTGACCTTTTTTGCCAACACTTTGCTCTGTGTAGACGCTGGTGGTCTGAGCTTCGACGCCCAGGCGCTCCGTCATGATGATGCCTTGGCAGGCACCATCGCAGCAGTCGAAGATCGGAGTGCTTCCATCCAAGGGACTCTGACCAAGGCCAAGAGTGTACTCAGTCGCCTCTATGAGGAGCTGGTGCCCAAAGCTGAGCTGATCGAGAATGTTGATGATCTGGTGGAGTCCCTTGCTGGTGGCATCCCTGCAGGCTTCAAGAACTCGCTTCGTGCGGCTGGCGCTTCTATGTCACTCGTGATGGTTCAAGCCCATGGAGTCGACGTGGATCCTGCTGCGGTCTCCAAAGCAATGCCTGTCAGCACGGATGGTCAACAGGTAGTTTTTCCTCCTTTTGCAACTGCCTGTGGAAAGTACGGGCCACAGCTCATCAACACAGTCGTGAAGTACTCTGAGGAGATGCAGCGAGCCAAGAAGGCGGCAAAGGCTACGGCGTCAAGGGCCAGCGGTAAGTCTGTGGCGTCTGATACTGCCACATACTCGATGAGGCCCCCGAAACCGAAGTCCAAGTCTAAGAAGCCAGTTGCTCCTCAGTAGTCATATTTGTAATAGTTAATAGCCTGTCTCTTTTGTCTAGAACATGCTGTTGGCGAGTGTATCTGTTGATACTTTATTATGCTTGAATGCACTCGAGTTTTTGTCCATGTATTGCTTTTGTCTTCTTATTATCTCTTGCTTGGCTTGTGATATGTCACATCGAGTGGTCCTTCGAGTGAACCTCGGAATCTGCCGTCCACTGATGATACCTTAGCGCAGTCGCGCTCAAGGGTGGATGATATGTCTCTGCTTTCGTGACTTCGTGACCGTGTTAAGTAGCTAGAGCGTGAACTACCCGTGCTCCGTGGTAACACGGATGTATGGAAGTCGAGGGCGGAGAAGGCCACTACCTGAGAGCAGTATCTGCTAGGGGAGGTGACACAGCTGGGCGACCAATTCAAGTGTTAGCTTTATGCTTCCTCATCTTTTCTTGTAGCCACTCGCGATAGTTCGTTGTCTTCATACTTTTGCCTTTGCTTGGTATTGTTGTCAGTGCACGCCATCCGCAAGATGAGAAGGACAGGATTGCCATTCGCATGAATGACCTGACCCAAGAGCAGCTTCAGGCGAGTGGGTACTTCTGGGTGGCTCATGATCGCGCAATCGCACTGGCGACCCTGCAGGATCGTGCCTCGCAAGTGCTTCATTTCTTGAAGAAATCACAATCATGCTTAAGGAGTATCTATCAGATGATGTTTCCGCTGGACGTTGTTCCATCGAGCCTGCTGGCCCTTCTTGCAAAATTTCAAGACTTGAGTAGAGTTCGTGAGTGTGTACGGCAACAGTTAGTGGCTGGTGCCAAGGCTGCTCTATCGCTGGTGCGACTGCACATGCCTGATCTGGATGTTGCAGCTATTGCTGCTGGACCGCCAGCAGGCTCCACCTGGAATATGGTTCCTCATTACCAGGCGGTGGAATGCCCAGTGGAGGATATTGTCGACTTCTTCGAGGAGCAGACAAATGTTCTTCTGTTGCAACAATAGTTTAGTTTGTATCCTGCACATAGGTATACCAATGTTGTAAAGTTCGTATGTATGTTGTATATAATTGATTAGTATTGATATGTGAGAAGCTTGCTAGCTCGTATTTTTGCAAGTGCGATGCACTATGCGATTCCTTTTCATTATCCTGACTTGTGTTTATCTCAGCATCTTGCCAACCTACCAGGTGCGTTGCAGCTAGGTTGGTGTTTGTCAAGGGTTCGATTAGTGCGTCAGCTAATCAGGATATCACGATTGGTTCGTAGAATAGATGTGTATAGGGTGGCGCAGCCCCCGAGTGGATAACTTGCGAAAAATAAATAAAAGAACGCAGGGTTTGGGGCACTTAGCTTTATTTATTCGTAGGATAGTACGAGGTACAATGTGTGGCTAAGTAGCTTTGGCTGAATAACCTTATTTGCAATGTAAGAAATAAAAGATGACTAAGGGTAGAAGCACCGCAGCTGCACGACGTTCCAGGGGTTGGAGTACGCGACTCCTATCTCAAAATCTTTAAGGCGATAGGCGCCACTTGGGATTACTTCTATAATCACGTATGGTCCCTCCCAAGGGGACCCGAGCTTGAGATACCCTTGTTGTTTCAGTCACAGGACCAGGTCTCCTTCGACGAAGGACCTAGGCGTAACCTTCACTGTGGTAGTTCTGCGAGTTCTTTGGTAGATCGTTGATCTTTCTGCGGCGATTTCCCGTGCCTCGTCAAGGAGGTCGACGGAGTCTTCGAGTGCAATTGTTGACTCCTGCTCGCTGTAAGCGACCACTCGCGGTGCCTTGTACCGTACCTCTGCGGGTAGCACCGCTTCAGCACCATGCACCATGAAGAACGGGGTATATCCCGTGCCACTGCTTGGGGTTGTGCGTAGGCTCCAGAGTACGGATTGCAGCTCGTCTGGCCAGCATCCCGCAGCTTGCTCGAGTGGCCTGAGGAGTCGTTTCTTGATTCCGTCGTAGACGAGCCCATTGGCTTTTTCGACTTGACCGTTGGTCTGTGAATGAGCTACAGAAGCATAGCTTACATTGATTTCCAGGTCCTCGTAGAAGCCCTGGAACTCCTTAGAGGTGAAGTTTGTTCCATTGTCCGTGATGATGCTCTGTGGCACTCCGAAGCAATAGACAATGGACTCGAAGAACTTGACTGCACTGGCTCTAGATTGGTTGGTCACCGGCACAGCCTCTATCCACTTGGTGAATTTGTTGACTGCTACAAGGAGGTAGACGTAGCCTCCTCGTGAGGACTTTGGGAGCTTGCCGACCATGTTGAGTCCCCATTGCACGAAGGGCCAGGCCAATGGTATTGGCCAGAGCTCCGCACCAGGTGCGTGTGGTTTGTCCACGAATCTCTGGCAGGCGTTGCATTTTTGGACGATGTCTTTGGCGTCACGCATGGCCGTAGGCCAGTAGAATCCAGCTCGTAGCGCTTTGGCGATGAGGGCACGACTGCCGGCGTGGTGCCTGCAAGTCCCCTCATGGATGTCGAGGAGAACGGCTCTTCCATCAGCGTTTGAGACGCATCATTGGAGTACTCCTGTGATGCTGCATTTGTATAGTTCGCCGTTGATGACGGCGAATGCCTTGGATCACCGTGCAATGTGACGTGCGTCAGTCGGATCGTCCGGTAGCCTCTTGCTGAGAAGGTATGTGATGTACGGTTGAGTCCAAGATGGCTCAATCATCATGACACTCATCGGTCCCTCGAGTCCTATGTCAAGCTCCAGGTTGTCGAGTGCCATTGGCTCATTGGGCGGTGCAGCCCCCGAGTCCATTGTGCGCTTGTTTTCTTCTCTGTGGATTTCGTCTTGATGGAGCGTTTGCAAATACGCTCGAGAAATACCCCAATGTTGGCGAGTGTGTCTGCCTCTTCATTGCTTTCGTGGCCTATGTGCTGCAGCTCGCAACCGTCGAAGTACCCTTCGAGTGTGTCGTAGAGGTCGCGGTAGACGATCATATTGTCGTTCAGTGCATCGCACTCGTGCATTGTCTGGTTGACGACCAGCTTGGAGTCACCGTATATTATGAACCTCTTGGCACCGCAGGCTTTTGCCATCCTCATCCCGTGTAACAGGGCCTCGTATTCAGCTTCATTGTTGGAGGCGGTGAACTGCATTCGCAGAATATATTTCAGCTTGTCTCCCTGGGGCGATGTCAGTATGACACCTGCGCCAGCTCCATCCTTTCGCTTGGATCCATCGAAGTGCATTGTCCAGAGGTAAGACATATCTGGTTTTTTAGGGAGCTGATTCTCCATCCAGTGCACGAGGAAGTCAGGGAGAACTTGCGACTTGATCGCGTCGCGCTTTTAATATGTAATGTCTCGTGGAGACATCTCAATTCCCCAAAGTGTGACTAGTCTGGTGGCGTCGGGGTTGTTGAGGATATGTCCAAGCGGGGCGCCGTTGACCACCACGATTGGGTGCTCCTGGAAGTAGTGGTGCAGTCGCCTGGCTGTCATGAAGACGCCATATGCCAACTTTTGGTAGTGCAGGTACCGCTGTTTTGTTGGCGTGAGGTACTCGCTGAGGTAGTAGACTGGGCGCTATACCCCGTGGACCTTGTTTTCCTCGGCTCGTTCTACTACGAGTACCGTGCTAACCACCTGGTTGGTGGTGGAGATGTATAGCAACAGTCGTTCCCTTTCGCGTGGGGACATGAGTATTGGTGAGGTAGACAGTAGACACTTGAGGTCTTCGAATGCTTCCTGTGCCTCATTGGTCCACTCGAACTTGTCAGCTTTTCAGAGGAGTTGGTAGAAGGGCAGTGCCTTTTCACCCATTCGACTGATGAATCGACTAAGCGCCACAATTTGCCTAGCCAGCTGCTGGACACCTCTTACATTCTTCGGCTTCTCCATGGCCAGTATGGCTTTTATTTTCTTCGGGTTCGCCTCGATCCCTCTCGCGGAGATGAGATACCCGAGCAGTTGCCTAGATGGTACACCAAAGGCGCATTTGTCCGGATTGAGCTTGATCCGGTAGCGGTCGAGGTTGGCGAAGGTTTCGCGTAAATCGTCAATTAGCGAGGCTTCCTCTTTGGTCTTGATTACGATGTCGTCAACATAGACTTGGATGTTACGACCAAGTTGGTTCTTGAGGCAAGCTTGCATGCACCGCTGATAGGCTGCTCCTGCGTTTTTTTAGCCCGAAGGGCATTGTGTTGTAGCAGAACACACCAAAAGGCGTTGTAAACGCTGTTTTATCTTGATCTTCCTCCTTCATTCGAATCTGATTGTAGCGTGAGTAGGCGTCGAGGAAGCAGAGGCGCTCACATCCCGCGGTGGAGTCGATGATCTGGTCGATTCACGGCAGCGGGAAGTGATCCTTTGGGCAGTGCTTATTCAGGGAGGTGAAGTCCACGCACATCCGCACGATATCCGTGTCTTTTTAGGCACCAGCACCGTGTTAGCAAGCCAAGTGCTTTCCTTGATCTCGCGTATGAAGTTGGCGTCGAGGAGTCTGTTGATCTCCATTTCGACCGCTTTTGCTCTTGGCTCAGACAGTCGCCGAATTGTTTGCTTGACTGGCCTTGCATCTGGGTTGACATTGAGTGTGTGCTTGGCGAATTCCCTGGGAACTCCTGGCATGTCCGCTGGACACCAGGCGAAGATTTCCTAGTGCTCACGGAGGAATTCGACGAGCACGAGTTCCTATGTGGGACTCAAGTTGTTGGTGATGAGGGCCGTCTTGGCCGGGTCCGATGGGTGGATCTGAACTTTCTTCGTGTGCACCGACGAGTCGAAGGACAGGTCAGGTGAACTTGGCCGGCTCAGGGGAGGCATAATGTTGTCTGTCGACTCCTTCAATCTTGCGAGTTATTCCTGTATGCCGAAGGACTGGGAAATTCTGTTGAATTCCCTATCGCAACTGTCGGACCTCTCGAAGCTCCCGTTGATTGTGATGACGCCATTGGGGCCTGGCATTCATCTGCAGCCAGGCGCAATGCGGCACTGCCATGAACCTAGCAAACGCGACACGTCCGAGGATGCAGTGATACTTTGAGGGCCAGTCGATGACTTCGAAGTCGATGCATTCATGTCGAAAAAATTTCGGCGTGCCAAAGATGACGTCGAGGTTGATTTTGCCAAGGGGATATACGCCCTTGCCTGGGATGATGCCGTGAAATGTCGTGTCCGAGACCTCTAGGCAGGTCAGAGGGATCCTCATTGCTCGCAAGGTACTCGCGAACATAAGGTTGATGCTGCTTCTGCCATCCATGAAGACACGACTCATGTCGAAGCCTCCAATTTGTGCCTCGAGTACGAGGGGACAATGGCCTGGATGAGGTACTTGGCGCGGGTGGTCGCGCTTGTCGAAGGTGATGCAGGAGTCGCTTCCACTGAGGTACTCGGTGGTGGATGGTGGTGAGTTTGTCGCCAAATTAACTTGGCGAGTGATGGCCTTTTGCACCCGGTTGGAGGGGCGACCCTTTTGGATCATCATGGTGCCCATGGCCCGTGGGTATGGCTCGCCTCCGTGATGCTGGTCAGGCGCAGCTGCGGTTGGCGATGGTCTAGGTGGTGGTGGAGGATCTCCATGTGCCACGACGCCTGGGGCGCCTCCATAGCTCCTGTTGACCGCGTCGCGATTCATCCGAGCCAGGCCCTCATGAAGTTTGAGGAACTCATGGCAGTCCTTGAGGAGGTTGCTAGATTTCTTTTTTCTGTCATGCTTGTCGATGTAGAAGTGCACGGTGCATGGCCTGGACAGCTTATCCTCAATGGATGTTGCGGGTGCCTCGTCGCGAGTGCGGCGTTGCCATACTTGCGTGGTTTTCCCGGAGTCGCGGTGTCCACTGTTGCGGTAGCCGCTATTGTGGTTGTCGTCGCACTTGTCGGCGTAGCCGGCTGCGACCATGTTGACGTCGTCGCGGTCATCGTAGATGCACATTTGATGTTTGCTTCGGCGACCGTGTCTGCGTTCGAGCTCTGCTTCGTCATCAGAGTGAATGTGGTTTTTCACCGAATCTTCTCCATCTGCCCACCGATTCGCAATTTCCATTAGGTGGTCAATGGTTTTGGGCTTCGAGCGGCCCAGCTCCTCTCTGAGCTCTATACGGCGGACACTGCCATTGAATGCGTCGATTGCCCGATCCTCCGAGATATTTTATGCGGAGTTCTTGATGATGGACCACCTCTGGATGTATGAGCGTAATGACTCACCCGATCTTTGCTGGCACCATCTCAGCTCTTCGATTGACGCGGGCCTTTTGTAGGTGCCCTTGAAGTTGTGCACAAAGCTGTAGACCAGCTCGTCCCAGCTGCGAATGGATCCGCGCGGGAGGTTATTGAGCCAAGCTCGGGTGGCGCCCTGCAGCTGTAGCTGTAGGCATTGTATGGCTGTGCTTCGACTCCCACCATGGAGCCTGACGGAGGAGATGTGATCTTCCAACCAGATTTTCGGGTCCTGCAGGCCGTCAAACTTTGGGTTCTCCGATGGGAGCTTGAACCCCTTGGGCATTCGCTTTTTTCTGATGGCCCTGCTGATGCATCTGGCACCACAAAGCTCCACGTCTTCGTCTTCTGAGTCAGTCGATCGGGCGCGTCGCGCCCTTGACTTGTCGATCTTGCATTGCGTGATGTCATCACGTGCGTCGTAGTCATGGTCGTGTCGCCGTGAGCGGCGATGTCGAGACAGATCGTGACTGTCGTCGCTAGATGAGGGTGAGGAATAGCGTTTTGCTAGAGCCTTGTTTTTCTTCGGCTCTGGCGTCGGCTCTTTGTCGAGAGCGGCCTCGATTAGTCCCAGATCTCCAGCTGGCGGCTGGTTGTTGAGGAGGTACACGGTGGCCGCCGTTACCGCAGCTTGCGGCGTTTTTGGGAGCATGTTGCCATGCGTATCCACCATCATGGAACCGAAGTCGAGGACCTTTGTGGCTTCTATACGCTCTTGTTCGGTGAGGTGGGCCAGTCGAGATTGCCTCTTGTTAGCGATGTACTCGTTACACTTGGAGGAGGATCCTCCATGGGAGGAGAGCCCAGCTCGCTGGAGGCTCAACTTGTCTGTCGCCTTTTTACGCGCTTCAAGTTTCGCGAGTGTATGCACTTGGCGTTTGTATTCCTCCTTCAGGAGCCAATGGTAGCCCATCAGCAGTTCTTGCGGGGAGACGAAGGGTAGAGGGTTGCCTCGTAGGGATTATCGACAGCGGGCCCACTCGAGATCGTTGAGCCTGATCACGACACGTTCATCAGTGTGCTTGTTCACCATGGTGGGGGGTTTGACTACCCCTCCGTTGTTGACGGGGGCACCGTTAGTGGGGCCGACGTTGGGTGGTCCGCCATTAGGTATGCCACCATTTGGTGGGTCAGTTCCATTGCCACCGTTGCCCGTGTTGTTGCGATTGGCGGAGGAGTCGCCAGCGTTGATGACGGTGCACATGAAGTGGTTGGGGAAGCTATTGCTCCCACAACTTTCAGATCCGGAACCGTAGGCTCCATCTTCAGTTGCTAGATCGCCCAGATCGGATTCGCTACTACTGTCGCTGTCCGTATTCTCGACTGTTGTCGAGGCATTGAGCTCACTGAGGGTGCCGATCGGTGGAGGGAACCACGATGCTGGAGCAATCGATGGTGTTGTCGGCTGGTTAGGCATGCGAAGCGTGCCCATCTGACCAACTTGGAAGCGGAAGCTCCCGATCGCCAGGCTAATTCCATCGCCCACGGACTCGAAAGTCGGGCGAGTGGCCGGCGTATGGACGGTGAAGTCGAACGCGCCGAAGAGCTGGCGAATCTCCGCTATTGCGGAGTTGTAGATCGCAGTTGATGGGGCCGAAGAAGCCACAACATCAGCACTCCCAATTCCCACCGACGGCGCCAATTAACGAGGGTTTAACTCATCAATGCCCATTGTTATGGACTTGGGTTTTGGAGAAGGAGGGAGCGCTGGAAGCATCAATCGGCTAGCAAACAAGCACACAGGGATGCAATGTTTACCCAGGTTCAGGCCTCGTAGAGGTCCCTACTCCTGCTTGTCTGCTCGTGGAATTAACGAGGAATTGAAGATTATAATGGTGCGCAGATGCAATCTGGCGAGGGTTGTGGAAACTAGGGTTGTGTGTGTCCTCCTCGCCATCCCCTCCTGGCCTTTATATAGATAGGCCAGGTCTCAGGTAGCAGGTCGAGTTAGTTACAGATTAGGGTTTGCCCTTCAAACTTTCTATCTTTAGACTTCTTCTTGTCTCGCAAGTTATCGAGAGTCTGTAGGACACTCGAAATCTTCATTGGGTCGTGGCAACGCCATGGGCTTCCACCATATCTGGACCGTATATACCAAACTCGATCACCAGCAGGGTATACCCATGTCAATCCCACTTGCACTAGAGTCAATAATCTAGTTACACAATTTATGACCTATGGCATTCCGGTGTTATCCACATGTGTTGCTTGTGGTAAAGTCAATCTCCAGAACTGACACTTTCAGCTCTATGTGTATTTGTCTGTCTATGGATCACTACACATCACTTGTTATTGAATGAGATTGCATTGCATAAATTAAGTCTTTTGGTGAGACTTCAATTCCTTGAGCCAAAACTATGTTGACACTATTGTCGTACAATAGATCTTCATAGTATATCCCACCTGCAACTGCACCTAGTTTTGATGACAAACTATTTGACACAAATGCCCTCTTTTATGCTACTAGTATACAGTCATATATTCATCCTTTGTTGTAGTATCCACCACAATGTTATAACTTTGGAACTAGTCCAAATCCATCTTATCTCTTAACACATAGCCTAAATGAGATAAACTTTATTTTTACATGTGACAAAAACATGCATCAATGTAACACTTTACATTGAACTATTTTGTCATACCTACATACCAAGCATATTCTTTGTTCTTCCAAAGTACACAACAATATCATTACTATTGTCCAATGATCGTCTTATGAATTATCCTGATATATGATCATAACACTTAGAGCATAGTACTCATCTAGATATGTACATATCATGGCTTTCATGATTAATCAATTATGAGGTTTCACTTATCATCTGTCAATACAATTGATCTTGATACCATGTGGCAAGAACTTTTCTTGTCAACTATTGACTAGGACACTAACACAGCTCCCACTCAAATATGCCACCATATTGAACTAATTGAATATTTCATACATGTAATTTAGCATAACCATATTATCATTTCAATCTATCTTTATAGACTTAGATGCTTAATATTCCAGTTTTGCCTAAGTCTTTCATCAAATCCAATTTGTATGAATTTCTTAATTCATGTCTCATAAAAGATACATCATTTCCAATCAACACAATGTATTTCACATAAAGCATTGGAAATATGTCTTAACGCTACCATTTACTTTCTTGTAAACACAAGCATCTTCATCATTTCTAATGAACTTAAACTCTTTAATAATTTCATCACAGCGAAGATTCCAACTCCCCAATGCTTATTTCAATCATTGAAATTTGCATATTCTAGCATCCTTCAAATTAACAAAACCCTTTGGAATGTGTCATGTACACATCCAAGGTAACCATTCTTTTAGAAGAACATTGGTTTTTTTATTCAACTACAGTATATCAATATGTAGTGGTTGCTACAATAATCTGTACAGACTAAATATCACTATGGAAGATCCCAATATTGTCACAGTCAAATTTTAACTTTGTCGTAAACTAATTTCGAAAATGTCGACCATTTCACAGATGTAAACATCCATGTCTATCTGTTTATAGGTCCATTTATGCTTTGAAAATCTCCACGCCTTCCTGAAGGTCTACCAAGTTCATAACTAGATTTTCATATAAGGATACTAACACGAATTCTTATGGCCTCTAACCATTTAATGGAGTCAGGGATCATCATTGCTTCTTTGCATGTAATCGGTATATCATTGAACAACAATGAAACTTTGCATCAAATCTTGTTATTTGATTAACACCCTATCCACATGGTTCAATAGGAACTTAGATTTCTAGAACTACAACATTTGTAGAAATGGTAGCCATGAGCATTGTAGCAACCTCCAGAACACTTTTTGGAGTTTCTCTACTCTGATCATGTCACTTAGGTTCAAATAACCACATCAAAGTTTCTATTGTCCTCCCACTCATCTTTTCACGAAAAGTTCCTTCTCAAAGAACTCACTATGTTAGCGACAAACACTTTTTTCTTTAGTATTATGTTGGAGGAATTCTCAATGATTTCTTTTGGGATAACCTACCAAGACATGCATATCTGACTTTGGTTTTGTAAACATTTTACATATGCCTTACATACCAAAATTTAAGAAAATAAACTAGGTTTTTATCCGTTGCCAATTCAATGGATCATGATGTTGCTCTTTTTAGTGTAAATCGGTATGTCACTATAGTATAATCTTTTAAATCATAATGGCCGTTTTATATTCAAACTTACCAAGTCAAACTAGGTTCGACTATATTCTAAAAACATTCCACACTACTATGGTATTTTGGGAAACTCAAGTTTATGAATCAATTTCATACGTTTGCTAAATTTGTAACTCAAATGTATTCTTTTATGATCTAATCATAAACTTTTGATTTTCTTGTTGCAATGATTTATTTATTCGCAATAACTTTATCAAAGTCTCCAGAAACTCGAATGTGCCATAACTCTTATGGTGTTGTTTCCACGATTTTGGATGATTTCTTCTTCACGCTAAGACCTTTGAACATGTTTCAAATGTCTTATACTTCTTCCTTATTAAACATATATACTCATATATCAATTTAAATCCCCGGTGGAAGTATATGAAGTAGAATAATCCACCACACACGGATTTACATAATGGACCTCATATATTAATATGTAATATTTCTACTAAGTTAGACGTCCGTTCAACTTTTTCCTCTGAACAGAGTTTTAGTTATCTATAGGAAAGTCTAACAAGCGTCAATTCATTTGAAAACAACTTGACTCCAAAATTCCATTAAGATGGAGTTTCTTCATGTCTTTATTTCGAATATAACTTAAATGGTGGTGTCACATTTAAGTGAAATTTCAATCATTTCGTCTTGCGACGCTTTTATCATTTAGTTTTATGAATATTAATTTGCCAACAAGATTCATAATGGTTCATCCATCAATAATGAAATACAGTAATTATTTGAACAACAATTTGTTCTCACAATACTGGAACCAGATAATAGTTATCAGAATAAATCCTAATGGCTTGGTTTTTTATGTAGATGACAAACATAATAACACTTTATTTGTTTATCGATGAACATTATTACCATATTCTCTTGCTAGTTATTAGGACCAATGCATTTCTCATATTGAGTTGTTGTATGACATTTCGTACCAACAAATTCAGTATCTAATACCAAAGAATTACATAGGTTTAACAAGCAAAGAATATGCATTCATAACATTTAAATCTTGTATATACCTGATCTGGACAATTCTAGTTTATTAATTTCTGCCAATTATATTTATGAATTTGTTTTCAACGTTTTCCGATCTTTTAGAAGAGTCAACCAACATGAAGAGTGACACCAGTCACTTGGTACTTGGTCCAAGTGTATTAGTCAAATACTAATACTCTCAAACTTACACTTTGAAGTGAATCACAATCATCACGTGATTCATGTTCTTCCAGATTCATCTTTTAGTGATCTTTTTAGTATGGTAAACCATTTACCTATACCTTTTATTCTTACTATCATGACAACTTTCATGATTAAACTACTATAGTTCATAAGGATGAATATTTGCACAATTTTAGTTCCCAAACTTGTTGGGTGATAGGTACGCCTAGCATCACCATCATTTTCAAATGCTCATCCAATATGATAATTTGTTTCCAACTAAATTATACTTTATCATCTTTAAATCAAACAGTGTTTGAGATATCAAAATATCTTTTACATGAGATGATTTCTGAAACTTTTTACCTCTAGATAATCTTGATACAAAGAACTTTCTTTCTAATCAAGTATTATGGAGGCAACCATGATCCTTATTGACACTAACTTTGTAATCTATTACTCTAGGATTAATACACTTATTAACCCTTATGGAGTAACTGAGGTTTACTTGAAAGTCTTCTTTAGGACTTTTATCTATAATTTGACACTCAAACAATATGGTACTAGTCCGTAAAGTAAGTATCTAGAATACTACAGTTCTATTATCTCAATTACAACCAAGGTAGTCTATAACGGATGCCAGCTACAACAACTATGCAAATTCACTTAGATTTTTTAGTTCATAATATGAGTTCATTACTAGAACTCCCACCCAAACAAGCATCCCCCAACGTTTGTTTAGTGATTACGCGGTCCCTTTACACCGTATCATCCCCAATCATCACAGACTTTGATATAGCTTGCATGGTAGATATCAACATATCGATCACATCACCATGCGACTCATACTTAACCTTTTGGTCATCTGTGTTCTGAGGCCATGTCTGTACATGCTAGGCTCGCCAATTTTAACCACAGTGTATTGCAGTGCATACATGGCTTGCACCCATTGTACGCGAACATCGAGATGTCTAGAATCCGATCGTCACTGTCTGTTTCATAACGAAGAACTTTCTTGGAGGTGCACACTTGTGGGAGAACATGCACATTGGAATTATGTTGAGGTATCATCTTATAATTCTACTGTCGTAGTCTAGTACTCGCATAATAAGGTGCACAACCAATTAACATCAAATGTAAACGGTTTATGCGATATGATATGGTCGCCGCGCCTTGATCTCCAACGAGAGCGCTAGCATTTCACCAGGTACACGGTGGCATGTTGCCTTTGGTAGTTCATCTCATAAACACTTACCTTGACCATACATATCACAAGCCCATGTAAAATAAAGTTAGACACATATACTTTATCTTTGCATGTTTTACGCGACTATTAGGGATTTTGCAAGAGAACCGTTTCTACCTACGAATTTCCAACCATAACATGGATTGCCTGGTTTCCGCTTTAAATCCCCTTTCAGGGTTATCCTTTGTAAATGCCATATCAAATAATGTCGGAGAGATAGACACCCGCTAGACACTTATATGGTAGAAGTCATATGTTGAGCGTGGAACCAGTCTCGCGTAAGATTACACGTAAAGTCGGTCTGGGCCACTTCATCCATCATTGTCGCGATATGAACAAGTACACGTGGGAGGGTAGCGACTAGAGAATCAATGCTGACACAATCAACATGTGTTCTACTCGTACCAAACATCTACGCATAGATCGGCTTTGATACCATTGAAGGGGTTCCGTGACACAAAACAAAAAAATCCTATGGTGAACACACCTAGCCAAGATCTATCTATGTAGATGTAAGGTAACAAGAGGTGATTCGGTGTTCATACCTTTGAATACCGAACACGGTTAACGTTCAGCAGAGAATGTGAGTGATGTAGTCATACTCACCTGACCTCAATGTCATGAAGCTCCTCGCAAGTCACCACCGGTCCTTGTATGATGTAGGCAACCTCATTGTCATGTCGACATCCAAGATTCAAGCTCCAAGCAAAAGCACCATAAGTGGAGGTGCCTCATGTCTTTACACACATAGAGTATAAAGATGTCTCCCGGGCTTCGGTCCAGAAAATCAGCGGAAGAAGATTGATCCGAACCGAATCCAGCAGCACGACAGCGTGTGTATGGTGGCGAAACCCCTGTCCCCATATGCAGTTCCAATATTGGAAAACACACATGAGTCAGAGAGAGGGAGAGAGAATAGGCAAAGTAAATTGATGAGATGGATTTGGGGAGAGGGGTGTGATGCATGTAAAATGCATACATGAACTTTGTAGTTTGTTGATATTAGTTCCCACATATTTGTATCGTATTAGTAGTTATTACCAATGTTCTTAATGATTTTGGGGATTTTCTAAAAAATTCCCTCTCTTTTGGTTTTAACTCTATCTAGCAGAAAAACCTTATGTTAGTGTTTTTGACTTTCCAGGAGCTACGGAACCCAAAACGAAGCTAGGTTAACAGGAGCTGTTAGATAATTTCCATACAAATCCAATAACTTAAAGTAGGGCCCAACAATCAGAAAATGGAATCCCATTTAATGGGTGCTTCACTAGTGCTATCTAAGCCGTCAAAACTGCAATGTCGTCGATTCCACTGTCATTCACTTCATTTTGACCTAGAACCATCTATATATACCCCTTGATAGGCTTTCTCGAGAAGGATGGAGGCAGAGATCGAAAACCAAGTAACAGAGAGTCAGCAGGCCACCGCTCGGTGGAAGATTGGAGGGAGTACCGCTGCCGCAATTGCCTCTGGCCGCCTCTCCTCCTTCACCAACGTGTTCTCATCACTCTCCATGATGAGAGACGAGTAGTCCACCCCCTGGACTATGGGTTTATGGTAGTAACTTGATCTAATCTCTCTATGTATTATCATTGTTAAAGTCCATATGATGTGCCTTGCATGAGTATGGATCTATCTATGTAATTCCTATGGTGGATATTGTGGTATGAGATAATACTTGTTATGCATTTACCGTTGTGTTGGATGTTTCATGGTTTGTCATACTTTAGAAATATTCTATGATGCATGTGATGGTTTGATCTATACAAAATGCATTTTTATCCATGTCATGAGGTGATTGACACCACCAAGTGAAGGTAGATGAGAGATGTGTGGTAATGCACACAACATATGAATCATTGCACTAGTGTTTGAAATGTTTTCCATTAATAAGTATGATGTATGTAGGAAATGGGTGGCCGAGTGACAACGGCATATGTATTGAGTGACACAATGCAGCCAAACATCCTTTATCTAGGGGTAAAAAGGGGAAATATGATGTGTGGTGTGACAATAACCAAATGCTAACCTTATTACAAGGGTGACCTAGCAGCACAAAGTAGTACTTCTTTCAACTATGTGTTTTAAGACATGTAGCCACCATAAAGTTACTATTGCAATATGACTATTGTGTGTACTTTTATTATCTATAACATGATCATCACCATAGATGGAGAGAGATAGGATTGAGTAAACCCATGGACCCATGTCTATTGTTCCTATAATAGAAAACCTTTGTCTTGTCCTCTTACATTGAAAAGGATTGGGACACTTTTACATTTTTGCTTTGTTACATTACACTTCCAAGCCTTAAATCAACCACCTTGTTCCCTAAACTTGTTTAGTGCATAATCAACCAAAACTTGGGACACTTTAGTTGTAGAGAATATATAGCTTTTCCTTATTTCTCCTGCGGATCGATACCCTATTTCCACATTGAGAGGTACTACAGTAATCCCCTTCTCTTGGGGGTTATCAAGTACTTTTCTGGCACCGTTGCCGGGGAGCATAGCACTTAAGTTTTTATTCTGGTGGGCACTAGACAATGGAGTTTTCTAGTAATAACTATATGAGAGAATTATTATTTAGATATGTTAAAAGTTTGAATCTTCCTCCTTGTACTAATGTTTACAAAAGAAGTGCCATAGAAAGCACTCATGTTTTGCAGGAAGAAGATGAAAAAAACATAAGCTTGGGGATGCCCATGCACCCCTAAGAAGAGGAGAGTGATGAGAAAACACAAGAAGAGGACAAAAGCCTAAGATTGGGGATGGCCATGCACCCCAAAGAAGAAGAGAATAATTAATAAGAGGGAGAATATATGGTCCAACCTAAGCTTGGGGATGTATAGAAACCTCTCAAAGATGATAGTAATACTCAAACTCAAAACTCATTTGTCATTTATCAGAACCCATGTTATGATAATTGTCCAACTAAAAATTATATGTCCATCTATGAAAAACCATTCTATTATGATGAAACTAATAATACTTCTTTGCTTGCTAGTAATGCTACTAGTAAAACTATTGATAATGAGGAGTGTTGCTTAGATATGTTATATGATAATGCTTTAGATGATGGTCCTATGTTTATTGATAACCCTACATGTATAATACATGAGGAGAAATGATATAATTGTTATCCATGATGATGCTCTTATTAGTAAGAGTTCTACATTATTCTTGAGTTCTCCTAGTTTCACCATAGAGGAGAAATATGAACTTGCTAGGAAATATATATGTGGTTTGAAAAAATCTTGTTGCAACCATGATATTGATATTGAAAATAGTACGAGAAACTATTTTGAAATAGCAAAGCATGCTAATGAATGTAATGATAGTTATAATCCTCTTTACATGAAAAAATCTATGAACTTGCATGCTTTGAATGGTTACAATATTAGATTTGGTTCTAGTGAATGCAACTACTATGAAAAAGAGGTGATAAGTGCCCTATTTATTCTTCTATTTATTATATGTTGTGTTCACCTACTGATGATATGCAAAGGTATGCATCTACTTGCTATGATTTAGTCATATATAAAATACCAATGCATAGGAAGAAGGTGAGACTTTGTTGTTATTGTTTCCATATCTCTTGTTGCTTTTTACCATGTTTTAACTTGATTATTATTTTGATTTGTATGAGCACACCATGGGACCCTAGTATTATGCATGGAACACTTCCCAAGGAATAAGGAGGTAGAACCAAGGTACAAGCTACCACATGAACTCCACATCACTTGAAACAAGTAAGTAAGCCTAGTTATATGGCTATAAAGAAAGCGCTTTACGGGAGGCAACCAGGTTTGTTTTCTTCTGGATTTTATTTTTGAACTCTTGCTTCAGCAAGAGAGTTTTCTTTTGGTTTTATTTATGTAGTTTTCAATAAAGAACCAAGTTGAACCCATTTGGATGTTTTAAAGTTGACAAAACATATGGAGCAGAAAATTTCTGCATGAACTCTAGTAAAAAAAATCTATGATTTTTAAAGTAACTCTGATTGATCTCATATTTATACTTTAGTTGAAACTTTTCATCCTATATATGCCCAAAAATTTGATAAAATTCCTGACATGTTTAAGTGGGCGAAATAAATGCGTTTAGCAGCGGTTTTTTCTGGACAGAATCTGTCTTTTGTTGCAAGAGTACTCTCTTTGGATTTTGATTTGATTCTTTTTAAGTCTTTTGATATCTTATGGATCTTCGACACTTAAATAGCTCTCTGGACATTTAAAACCAAATTTTATTTGGACATTTTATCACAGCTAGCTTGATATATTTGTACCCAATAATGTCACCCCATAGAAAAGAAATGGGAGAAAGTTTTGTATTGAAGTTTTTTGAAAGGGAATATAGGAACACCACACCAAGAGCTATCCAAGAATGGTGAAAAACGTAATCTTGGGGATGCCTAAGTCACCCCACTGGACCTATAAAACTCTTGGTTTGCAAACCTCTAAACATTTTTTTGGAGCAACATAGAATGATTGTAAAAACTTGGAGCGTCTTTGTTTAGTGTTATGTTTAGTTTTGCTTGATATGCTTGGAAATAAATAACACCATCATTGATATTTTGCATGCTTAGGAAAGAGCTACTGAAATAAACTATCCCATGAATGAATGCCATGTTTGAATAAATGCCATGTTTGATTGAATGCCTTGCTTGAAATAGAAAAAGGGGGAAACCAAACTATGCATGTTATTGATTTAGGTTGGATTGTTCATATGCTTTATGGAGTGATAAATTACAAGTGTACCATCTTGTGATAGTTCTTATATTCAACATAAATGGTGCTTAATGCTTATATTGTCTTCTAAAAACGACTTAGTACTATGGGCACTTTGCATTCTTATAGAAGGTCAAATGGTTACCATTGCTAGCCCCACCATATTGAAACAACCTCCTTTAGCAAAACAAACATAGAATTTATACAGGAAACACCTACCCAAATAGCTCAAGCTATATCCCAAAGTATACTATCATGTGTGAGTCATTATTTAGCTTCCAAACACTATTATTATGGTTATGGGTGACATGGAGAAGTTAGTCATGGGGTGACCAATAACTCACTAGGCATAGAGTACCCCTTCCCAAAAAGCAATAAGAGGATGCATACATTAAAAGATGAGGGCAAAAACCCTCCATAGAAGGGGTGCTGCTGCTAAGGTGAGGGCAAAAATCCTCCAAATATTTATATGATATCAAAGGTGAGAAGAGTGAGTATGCAGAGGCTAGGACTTCCCAAAAATCAAAACAAGCAAAAAGTGACATAGAAATATAAAGAAAAAGCAAAGAGAGGAAAGAAGAAAATAATTCCAAAACAAGAATGCCAGGAAGAATCAGGTAATGAGGGGCAATGGAACCAAATACTAATGATGAACTATGCTTCAACCATAAACTTAATGGATAGTGTTTAGAAGGTAGCTTGTGTATCACATATGATATTCCCTACTTGCCAGCCATACACTCTTTCCAACCTCATTTGCTAAATATTCTGACAATAGGACTGCCACTATATATATACTTTTCTCTATGCAAAGAATGCCCTAGTACCTCATATTACTATATGCATTTGTGTTAGTCAATATAAACATTGTGTTGTCAAGTATAATATTATAAGAAATATCACTTTATCATATTCTTGCTTGTTGTTATTCTCTAAACAAATGAACCGTTTAACTTTTTGTCATACTTGCTAGTGAAAAGAAGCACCAAACTCCAAAGCCCATGTTAGTTTTCTCACCTTCATGCTCGAGGACGAGCATAGGTTAAGCTTGGGGATGTTGATGCATGTAAAATACATACATGAACTTTGTAGTTTTTTATATGAATTCCCACATATTTGTATCATATTAGTAGTTATTACCAATGTTATTAATGATTTGGGGGATTTTCTAAACAATCCCCTCTCTTTTGGTTTTAACTCTGTCTGGCAAAAAACCTTTTGTTAGTGTTTTTGACTTTCCAGGAGCTACGGAACTCAAAATGGACCTAGGTCAATGGGATCAGTTAGATAATTTCCATACAAATCCAACAAGCTAAAGTAGGGCCTGAGGGGCCCAACGAGCTGAAAATGGAAGCCCATTTACTTTAGGGCATGCCATTGGTGCTATCTCAGCCATCGATTCCACCTCCATTCGCTTCGTTTTGACCTAAAACCATCTATATATACCCCCTGGCTGCCTTTCTTGAGACGGACGGAGGCGAAGATTGAAAACCAAGTAACCGAGAGCCAGTAGGCCGCCGCCCGAAGGAAGATTGGAGGGGGGAACCGCTGCCGAAATCTCCTCCAACCACCTCTCCTCCTTCACCAACGTCTCCTCATCACTCTCCATGATGAGAGGGGAGTAGTACACCCCCTGGACTATGGGTTTGTGGTGGTAACTTGATCTAATCTCTCTATGAATGATCATTGTTGAAGTCCATATGATGTGCTTTGCATGAGTATGGATCTATCTATGTAATTCCTATGGTGGACATTATGGTATGACATAATACTTGTTATGCAGATACCATTGTGTTGGATCTTTTATTGTTTGTCATACTTTGGAAATATTCTATGATGCATGTAATGGTTTGATCTATACAAAATGTCTTGTTTATCCATGTCATGAGGTGACTAACACCACCAAGTGGAGGTAGATGAGAGAGATGTGGTGATGCACACAACATATGAATCATTGCACTAGTGTTTGGAATGTTTTCTATTAATAAGTATGATGTATGTAGGTAATGGGTGGCGAGTGACAACGGCATATGTATTGAGTGACACAATGCAGCCAAACATCCTTTATCTAGGGGTAAAAAGGGGGAAGTATGATGTGTGGTGTGACAATAACCAATTTCTAACCTTATTACAAGGGTGACCTAGCAGCACAAAGGAGTCTTCTTTCAACTATGTGTTTTAAGACATGTAAAAAACAATTAGTCACCATAAACTTACCATTAAAACATGACAATTGTGTGTACTTTTATTATCTATAACATGATCGTCACCATAGAAGGAGAGAGAGGATTGAGTAAACCCATGAAACCCATGTCCATTGTTCCTATTAGAGAAAACCTTTGTCTTGTCCTCTTACATTGAAGAGGATTGGGACACTTTTACATTTTTTGCTTTGTTACAATACACTTCCAAGCCTTAAATCAACCACCTTGTTCCTTAAAGTTGTTTATTGCATAATCAACTAAAACTTGTGACACTTTAGTTGTAGAGAATATATAACTTTTTCTTCTTGCTCCTGCGGATCGATACCCTACTTCCACTTTGAGAGGTACTACAGTGATCCCCTGCTCTTGGGGGTTAATAAGGTGCCCCTCTTTATATAGGTGGAATGGAGGTACTACCTCCCTCAAAGTCCCCGGGGTGGTACTAAACAGGAGGGAGGAGGTGGGGACGCGCCCCCGGCCAGCCCCCACCATGGGCTCCACGTAGGGGAAAGCCTACTAGGGCCGCCGACCCCTCCCCCCTTTAGCCTTCCCTAGGGTGCGACCCCCTCTTGGGCCTCCTCTGGTGAGGCCCAATTAGGTGGGTTGCCCCATAAATCCAATTTAAATAATATTTTAATATTAATTCATTTAATTAATATTAAAATACCTATTATTTAATATCAATCACTCTGAAACACCTTTCAGACCCCTCCGATCATTATCGGATATCCCTAGAACCTTTCTATTATCACCCCAGAACTATTTTGAACTTTTCTCTCTTTTCTCCTACGATCTCAAATCAATTCCTAACCGTCATCTACCCTTAAGTGTGACACCCTATGGCTCGGGAATACGTAGACATGATTGATACACCTGTCTGATCAATGACCATGTGGAAACACATGATGTCTCCCATGCATTCTACGAATAACTTGACCGCTTGAGCCTTGAGTGTCGAGTCTCATTCCCTTTGCTCTACGATATCTATTATGTCCAAGATCTATTCTATGGTATTTAAATACCTAATTCGACCTTGTTACCGACAAACATATTTACTTGTTCCGGTGGTATTACATCCCCATGACCTAGTCACATGTTTGTAAACTTATAGATGTAATGTGGGCCCAAGGTATTGTAGCATCCCAATTGTCTAACAATTGTAATGCTAGTTGGTTTAGTAATATAATGGCTACTTCCTATATATAATTGTTGCATCATAATTATATCATGCTCATGTCATCATGCCACCTTGCATTTGAGCATCATATAAAACCCCTTTTTCTTTTGGTTCTTATCTCATATGCATTATTAATTGTAGTTGCCTCTTGATACATTGTATTTGGTTTTTGATAAATGCTTGATGCCCAAGTTGAGTTGGGGGCATTTCTCTTTCAACTCCACCACCCTTCTTTGGCTTCATCTAAATTCCACCACCCTAGTCATATATGAGCCATTGCTTTTCTTTTGCTACTTAAATCTAGCTCATATGTGTTGGTGTGGATCCATTCTATGTCTACATGTTCCATATAGGATGTATGTTGTTTTCACAACATTAATTATGTGGAGCCTCATGGCCATCTTTGAATGTCATGTGAGTAGAATCTTCCGTTTACCTTCCATATGGTTGTTTTGGCTAATTGAGATTGTTTAAATATAATTGTGGCCAAATAATCTTTTAGTGGAATATACACACTAGCATGGCCTATATATTCAACTATGCTTGATTCTACCATTCCCATATATTCATCAAGCTTGTATCTAGTGGGTTGGGATTTTATCCAATAGTGATGTGCATGCATGTAATGAGTTCCCATATGTACTATAGTTGTTTTTACAACTAATAGAAGTGGCCATTCACATTCATGCATGCCCCATGCAACATCACCATCCCCTCCTCCCTTACCCATTCATGTGAGTTTGTTGAGGTTATTTTCATTTTTGTGTGGATTTAATTCGCATGGGCATCTCCATGCTAGCAAGTGGTTTTTCCCCTCTCTCTTCTTCTAACTCTAAACCCTACCACCATGATCTACCCCAAACCCTAAACCCCCTCTCTCTTTTCCATCTAACCCTAACCTCTCTCTCTAACTCCTCTCTCTCCAAACCAAACCCTAACCTTCCCCCTTAGTCTCACCATGCCGAGCCTCACCTTGCTGGCCCCACCTGGCCACCCTGGCCCCACCTAGCTACCAACCACCCCAAGCCCTAACCCGAGCCACTACTCCTACTCCAACCCTAGCTCCATGCCACCCTCCTCTCTTCTCTCCCCTGCCATGAGGGGCCCCCCACCCGAGCCTTCCCACCGAACCTGCCATCCCTACACCTTACCTTGACTGGACCAGCCCCAGACCGAGCCCTGCCCGAGCACGTGAGGAGAGGGAGAAGAAAAAGGTGGCCGAGACCACCTTTTTTCCTCCACCTTCCCCATGGCACCCTCCCCCTCCTTCTGCTATCTACCACCACCTCACGGCTCTCCTCTGCCCTCCCAGATCCGCCCCAGGGCCTTGCCCTCTCCCCTCTCTTCTCCACCGCCACCATCGCCGGGCGATCCGCTTGGTCTCCTTTGTTCTCCCTCTTGCAGTGTGGCGAGGATCGGTGATTGTCGAGGAAGATCGAAGAGACTCCTAGGAGGCCGCTTTGACTGTCGGAGGAGGAGAAGGACTAGAGCAAGTTCACCGACGGCGACGCCAAACCCTAGCCTGCTTTGCCTTCGCCGACGCCCTGCAGCTCCCCAAGCCGATCGAACACCACCAACATCTCCTCGGTGAGCCCCTAATCCTCGCTGACATCCTCGCTCTCGCTGTCGCCGTCTGGTGCCGCCGTTCGTTAAATAAACAGGCTTCGTCTGCCTTTCGGTCGCGTCGCAGAACCCCATCTAGGCCCCGTCGCCATCCTACCACCACCCAAGACCTACGCTGGCACCGCTTTTGGCGCGCACCCTCGCGTCCCCAGTTCGATCCACCGCGTCGCGCCCTGCGTCGGACGCGCACCGATCCGTCCGCAGGCGCGGAGAAGAGGAACAGTACGGGCGACCCTTTTGCACTTAACCCCCTGCATCTTTTTCGGCTAAACCCGCGGTACGCAGAGCCCACCAGTCAGCCTCCCTGGCCTTTTACAAAGAGCCCCCGTAGAACCTTAGCCTTAACCCGCGCTCCCGGGCTCCCCCACGTGGCACGTCCCCGCTGGCGCGCCCGCGTGTGGCCCTGAGGCTGCCGTGGCCCCACCCGTCAGTCGCAGTGACTAGGAAGCGCCGCGGTGAGAAAAGTAATTCCTGGACGCGTGTGTCCTAGTCAGCCTTGGCCCCACTTGTCTGTGACTATGGCTGGGCCTGGGCTGAGTGACAAAAGTATCTCTGTTTCTCTGTTTTAATTTAAACCTTTTTCAAATTAATTTAAATTCAAATTTAAATCTGTTTTTAAATATCTTTTAAAATACAACTCCAAATTAAACATGTAATATATGTTTTGAAATCAGAAAAATGTGAGGGATTCAAATATGCCCTTCAAAATATTGTTTGAACACTTTAATTTTTAAATTGATTAAAATTACAATAAAATGCCCTTTTTCCGTAATTAATTAATAACTTTTGTTGTATAACTCCAAATTTAACAAATAATATGTCTAAATCGATCAGCTCGACGAGACCTTTCTGTTTATGCATTCCATGTTCTGAATTGCAGCATGCATCATACAAATATAAAGTATACAGCAACTTAATTGAGGAGAAAATATGGTTAAAACCCCATAAAATGTTTATTTCTTATATTCCACACCTCACCCATGCCATGCTACTTTATTGCCATGCAAATTGTGCATCATTCATCATGGCATGATTGTTTGCTTGTCGCATTTTATTCATATGCTTGTGCACTTTATTTATGTTGGCCCTTGTTTGTTTGGTTCTTCTTCGAATAGACGAAAGGTGGGATATATCAAGAAACCCAGGAGCACTACCCAGATCCTTCTCTCGCTTCAACTGAGCTGCCAGGCAAGCACTACCACATGCTTGCATACATATAGTACCTATTGCCTCTATCTTATTCTTGCATCATTGAGTCGCGATTGCATTAAACTGAATCCCAAGTATTGCATAGCCTTTATTTTTAAACCCCACCGAAGCTCGTCCCTCCATCCCATGAGCCATTACTACAAGAGTTGTTTGAGCCATGCGGGTCGTAGAACAACATGTGTAGGGTATGTGAGTGTCTGATGGATAACGAGGTACCTAAACAACTTAACCTGAGTAGTAATGGGATAACTAATGAAAGTGGCACCGGTCAGCAAGATCTGTTATTTGGCTTTTCATGCTCACTTGTGTCCCGTAGGAACCCGAGTACTTGATTCCTGTTCCTTGAATATTCGCGCTATCCACATCCGGGAGGCTTATGAACCCCCCTTAGCCAGAGCTTGATTCATTCTTATTTCTTGGGGCCACAAAGTAGTTTGGGGCTTTATTACTATCCTGTACTTATGCCATGCTTTACTGCTTTATTTAAGATTGTTTAGGTAAGCGGAGTGTTTTCGCGGTATCGACAAGCCCAGTCACACTTTCGGGTTCCCAGTCGTTTATAGCCATTGACACAAACCTTGAGTCCGTCTCGAGCCGCCAACCGTTATGGGTAGCTTAATGGGGTGGCCCCAAATATTTCGAATCTGTGATCGCTTTGTCGTGAATGCCTCGTTGGGTTTTGATTTGGTTTTTCCGAGGTTGATCGAGTGTGTGTTGCTATTTGTGCACCCTTGCAGGGTAAAACTTTCTGAAAGCCGTGTCCGCGGTTATGGACGACTTGGGGCACAGTTTCTCGATCATAGACAAGTATAACTAAAGTACCGCTTTTAATTTGACTAAGTATCTGACTAGTATATAGTGCAACACTCATGGAATGGATAATAAAACTGCCAACGGATGGGGGGTTGTTCGTCCGCTTCCTCGTTGGTAAGCGAGGAGGAGGATGGATCTGTTAATATTACTGTTATAACTGTTGTTATTAATTCACGGACATCCGTCTATCTGTGGTTAGGCGGATGGTTAGCGAGTATCTATAGAATTGTTAGGTATTATCTTTTGCTGCAATTGCGTCACCCCAGGTTGTGTTCCCTTTAGAGGCATAAAGACTTGCTGAGTACCCCTAGGGTCTCACACGATAAATTGTTTGATTCAGATGAACAGGTAAACTCGCAAGATGGATACTGGGTGGAGGAGACGGACGATGTTGGCGCGATCATTCGTGTAGAGATTCCGGAACGGGATCCGTGAGATCTATGGGCGGATGTGTTTAGTTATGGGGCATCTTATGCCGATTTGCTTCTTATCCGTACTCGGATCTTGTTTTCCGCTCACCGATACTCTGATGTTTGATGTATGAGGAGATATCCTAAACTATTATATCTATCTAGGATATTTGGATCTTGCCGTATGGCGTTGCAATATTTCTATTTATTTTAGATGGAATGGCTCTGAGGACTGTTGTATGGTGGCTTACATACATACTCATTTGTGTATGTAGTTGATCCCTTCGCCGACACGCCGTTCTTGTCCCGATGTTTGGAAATGGTTAGGACGACCGAAAGGTCTACCTGTGAGTGGCATTTGGGCCCCACCGTACTATTTTAACCATTTCCGCTCATCCAGGCTTGTAACTAGGAGCGTAATTCACCGAGGTAGTTACAATTGGTATCAGAGCCATTCCGCCCTTCAGGGTCTCAGCCAAATGGTCGTTGTCAGTCTAGCAAATATTTTTGGTAGCTATGTATACTAGGGAAAAACAAAACGCGAGAGTAGGACTGCTTCCACTTTTCTTCTTACCCACCCACCCACCCTGTTCTGGTAAGGAAGTGTAACGTTTTCAATCCTCTTCTTAAAATTCAAACTAGGATTCACGCGTTCTGGGTTCCGTAGTACCATAGGTTGTGTGTGTGTAACTCCTTGTCTATCTGTTGCATCCAACATGTTATCTTTAATCTGGCTTTGGTTATCAACTGTTGGTACATTCCATACCGACAGGCTTTTGCAAACCGACGCGATCTATCTGATTCGTTGTATACCGCCGCGATCTGTCTTACTCCTTGTTATCTGACGTTATCTTGTTTGGGGTGTTCGTTTCCGTAGTTACTAATCTTTAGGTTCATCTTGAGAAGAAGGTGTTGGGATATGTGTTTTACTTATTCATGTGCGGAGTAATGATTTGAGTGCGGGATGGAGTCGCGACCATACCACTACTTTTATCATTCGCTCTTGTATATTGAATTGGTAGAGACACTAATCTTGATTCGTTAAGTGATTTTGCGCATCTATTGGTATTTTAATGCCGAAATTTGCGGGAAATTTTTCTTTGATAGTTGTGTACCACACTCCTTTTCAGTCGTGTGCGATATGCTTAATATCTTAGAGGTGCTTTGAACTTTGTTGATATTTTAATATCATCTTAGTAAATTGTATCCTTTAATATTGGTTAATTCCATCTTGGTACTATTTTGGATTATTATTATTCTCCATTATAGTACTGACTTGAGTTTTATATCAATCACAGGATGGCACCACCACGCCGTTCTGAGGAGGACATACAACCTGAACTGGGGGCCGCGTTGTCAAGCATCGCCAATGCCTTGGCAGCAATGCAGCAGAACCAGCAGCGTTTTGAAGAAAGTGTCAGGAGGAATGAGTTTGTTCCGCTACCTCCACCTCCCAAGCGAGGAGACATCAAAAGCTTCCTGAAGTTCAACCCACGCTAATTTGATGTTTCTGATCAACCACTTGATGCTGATGATTGGTTGCGTGAGATGTCAAGGTTACTGATGACTGCTGATGTTCCTGAGCAAGAATGGGTAAAATGTGCTACTCACCTTCTGAAGGGAGATGCAGCTCTGTGGTGGGAGAATTACCTGAAGGCAAACTGCACTGGTTTTCAGCCTACTTGGGAACAGTTCACTGGAGCTTTCAAAGAGCGACTGCCGAAATTGTCATGGAGAGGATGAAGGAAGTGTTTCAACCTCAAGGTGGCAATGACAATGTCAATACCTACATCGAAACTTCATGAACCTTTCTCGTTATGGTGGCGATGAGATCTCCGATGACAAGAAGAAGCAAAAGAGGTTCCAAGGGCTCAATGCATCGATTAAATATGCAATCACACATGCAAGGCCGGCGTCTTTTCTGGAACTTCAGCATACAGCTCTGCAGGAAGAAGCAAGTAGGCAAGTGTTTGAGGAGTCAAAGAAACACAACCGTGATGCAGCAAGCTCTTCAGCTATGTCAACTCCTTCTAAGCGTCGTGTCTGGGTTCCTAACACCCCACCGTCGCTCCCGGCTCCACCAAGACCTTCAAGCTACGCGGCAAGGCCACCAAACTTCCTCACTGCTGCTCCTAGGGGCTACAACCACCACTACCCTGGAGCGCCTGGCGGAGTCCCTGGCTACGTTGCTCCACGTCCACCTGGTGCTTGTTACACTTGTGGAGACTCTGGGCATCAATACTGGAACTGTCCTATGAAAAAAAAAGCTCTTCCTCCACCACCTCCAAGACCTGCGGCAAGCTCTCCTTTGGTTCGTGCACCACCACCTCGGGCTCTCAACATCAACACCAAGCCCGGTTCATCGTTGCTCGTTCGAATCGGTGTCAACGCCGCTCAAGCTGAGCATGCACCTGGAGTTGTGATGGGTATGCTTTCCGTTAACTCAGTCCCTGCACGAGTTTTGTTTGATTCTGGTGCATCGCATTCTTTTGTTTCTCACAAGTTTGCATATGAGAATGAGTTAGCTATGGATCCTCTCCTTAAGCGGTTAATGGTCCTTTCTCCTGGAGCAACAATGGCAGCTTCTAAAATCAGCCATGGCAATCAAATTGAGATTGGTGGCTCTTCGTTCTCGGCGTCCTTAATTGTTCTGGGCAATTCTGACATTGATGTCATCTTGGGCATGGATTGGTTGACAAAGAAATGCAGATGTGATTGATTGTCTGAACGCTTCGGTTTCTCTGAAAATTCACGAAGGCCATATAGTCTATTCTCCAAGTCGACTCGCTATCCATTTTTCTCTTTGGCGGCTCAATGCTGATGCTATGGAAGCTATTCAGAGTGTTCCGATGGTCCGTGAGTTCGGATGTCTTTCCTGAAGAGTTGCCAGGTATGCCTCCGAATCGTGAGGTTGAGTTTGTAATTGAGCTTGAACCTGGAACGGCTCCTATCTCTAAGCGGCCTTATAAAATGGGTCCTGCTCAGTTGGCTGAACTCAAACGTCAGCTTGATGAACAAGAGAAGTTGGGTTTCATTCAACACAGTACCTCTTCTTGGGGTAGCCCAACCCTCTTTGTGAAGAAGCGAGACAAGACTGATAGACTTTATGTTGACTATCGGGCTCTCAATGCTAAAACCATCAAGAATAAATATCCCCTTCCGCGGATTAATGATCTCTTCGATCAGCTAGCTGGAGCTGTGGTATTCTCTAAGCTTGACTTGAGAAGTGGTTATCACCAAATCAAGAATCGCAAGGAAGATGTTCCTAAAACAGCTTTCACCACCCGCTATGGCCTGTATGAGTACACGGTCATGTCTTTCGGTCTCACCAACGCACCTGCCACCTTCTCGAGGCTTATGAACTCGGTTTTCATGGAGTACCTTGATAAGTTCGTTGTGGTCTACCTGGATGACATCCTAGTCTATTCTAAGTCACAGGAAGAACATGAAGAACACCTTCGGTGTGTCCTAAACAAGCTTTGTGAGAACCGCCTGTATGCAAAGTTCTCCAAGTGTGAGTTTTGGCTGCCTCAAGTAACCTATCTTGGTCACGTCATCTCTGCCAAGGGCATTGCCGTCAACCCGGAAACTGTAAAGACAATTGTTGACTGGCTTCCTCCTGTAAATGTCAAAGAAGTGCGGAGTTTCATAGCTTTGTCTAGTTATTGCCGTCGCTTCGTTCAGAACTTTTTGAAGATAGCGAAGCCTCTTACCGATCTCCTCAAGAAAGGCAAGAAATACCTTTGGACTCCTGCATGTCAAGCAAGCTTTGAGACACTCAAAGAGAAGCTCACTTCCACACCAGTCTTGGTTCCTCCGGATACATCCAAGCCTTTCCAGATCTTCTGCGACGCCTCTTTGCAAGGATTGGGTGCGGTCCTTATGCAAGAAAAACAAGTTGTTGCTTATGCCTCTTGACAGTTGAAGACGCATGAGATCAACTATCCTACACATGACCTCGAACTCGCAGCCGTTGTCTTTGCTTTGAAAGTATGGAGGCATTACTTGCTGGGCAACCATTGTGAAATCTTTTCTGATCACAAGAGCTTGAAGTATATCTTCACTCAGCTTGATCTTAACCTTCGTCAGAGGAGGTGGATTGAAGCAATCAATGACTTCGATTTGACCATCAACTACACTCCGGGCAAAGCTAATGTCATGGCCGATGCTCTCAGCCGCAAAGCTTATGTCAGCAACCTCATGCTGGAAGAACAACAGCCTCTCTTGTGCGAGGAATTCCGTCAGCTAAACCTTGAAATTGTGGATCAAGGGTATCTTCTGAACCTTCTGGCAACCCCTCTCTTGGAAGAAAAGGTTCGCTCCTTTCAGCTTGGTGGTCCGTACACCAGAAAGATCATCTCCAACCTTCAGCTTCCGAAGTATGAGTCCTTCCACGTTGATGACCAAGGCACGCTTTTCTTTCAACACCGAATGTTTGTTCCGAACTACCCGGGTTTGAGAGAGCAAGTTCTCAAGGAGGCGCATGATTCTGTTCTTTCTATCCACCCTGGCAGCACAAAGATGTACATGGACTTGAAAACACAATATTGGTGGCCAGGATTGAAACGATATTGTGCCAAGTATGTCTCGGAGTGTGATGTCTGCCGCAGAGTTAAAGTTGTCCATCAGAAACCTTCCGGTCTTCTACAGCCATTGAAACCCCCGGAATGGAAATGGGAGAAAGTAGAGATGGACTTCATCACTGGCTTTCCAAGGTCGCAGAAGGGCAACAATGCAATCTTTGTTGTCATTGACAGGCTTTCTAAAGTGGCTCACTTCTTCCCCGTCAAGGAAACAATTTCTGCAATTCAGTTGGCTGAGCTCTATATCAACAGAATTGTCTCTCTGTATGGGGTTCTGCTTGAGATCAGTTCAGACCGTGGAAGCATCTTCACTTCCAAGGTCTACCTGTGAGTGGCATTTCGGCCCCACCGTACTATTTTAACCATTTCCGCTCATCCAGGCTTGTAACTAGGAGCGTAATTCACCGAGGTAGTTACAGGTATCTATCTGTCACTCAGATGTGCAAATCCCGATCTTGATACATAGTCCTCAAAAGTTCCTCTGGAATACCTGACGCACACCTTTATGGTCACCTAGTTACGGTCATGACGGTTGATGTGATCAAAGAAGCCTTGGGAGACAGTGATTAATATGATCTCATGATCATAGGACTGAATCACTACGCTTTGCTAGATATTGCAATGTTGAACTATGTGACTGGATCATATTGCAATACTAGGGTTGGGTGTTGTCCATCACTTCATTCATCTAATGAAGTGACCTTGTTGTCAGTTGACGTTTCAGTAAGTCCATGATCGGGAAACCTCAATCATCATCTGCCCAACGAACTAGTCTAGAGGATACTAGGGACCTAGTTTGTTTATATATCACACATGTATTAATGTTTCCACTTAATACAGTTATAACATGATACAAAACTATTATGAACTAATGAGATATGTCAAAAAAAACATCTTTATTATTGGCCTCTAAGGCATATCTCTTTTAGTCTACCACTTGCACTAGAGTACAAATAATCTAGCTTGCATTTATAACTGACCATAAAATACAATATCATATAGTGTTTTTCTCATGCTTGCTCATGGAAAACGTCATGTCCTTTTGATTTGTTTTACCAGATATGTATGTCTTTTGTGAATTGTTAATGTCTCCTAATATGGCATTCACAACATTATCACATAATGTGTTGAAGTATTTGATTTTGGCAACAGAGTGAGACTTTGTTTCATTGTGTTTGCAATGTCGGTCAATCGGTCAATTGAGCTTTCAATGTTGTCAACACACTGGAAACACACTCAGTTGAAGTCGAACTTCATTAGACAAAATTTCATACATTTCATTTATGAAGTAGTTTCCTACTTCTTAATCTATGTAGATCCTTTTCTTTCCTCTAAATGCCTAATGATAAGCTTAATCCTAGTTCGGTGATTCATGAATCACTCTAAACCTTTTCTTCCATTAAGAAGGTGCGTCACATTTTTGTCAAGTATACAACGTGGTTATACAGAAGAATCTACGACAAAGACATATGAGAGGAAGATCATCTCTATTCTTCTTTTCAACCATTGTTGTATATACCCAATGTTTCACCTAATTTTATAAGTAAGTTTTACTGTAAGAACATTTCTTTTGTGTTCTATTCTGAACTTCTTCAGAATCCAATATAGGCCATTCTGGACTTTCTTTAGAATTCATACAGAAACATATAAACTTTAATGTCTTATTGAACACACCAATCTATCTCTATAGATTTCAATTCAACATTTTGTTTAACTTCATTCACAGAATATTTACTTATTTAAATATCACCGATACCAATTACACCATTCATTATGTGTCATACACATATGCAAGAATGTTGTCACTCTCCCACTCAAATAGTCTACTATATCTAAGAAATATCCTCTTAGCTCCCACTAAAATATGTCACTCACACATTTGATCAAGAAACTATTTAACTCCCACTTGAATACTTCACAAGTGTAGGTCTTATGAATATTTTGACAATTCCAAAATCCTTTAATATTTCACCAAATCGAGAAATTTTCCACTACCAGACAATAGCATCCAATTTCTAAGTGTAAACCGAATGGACTCAAGCATCACTACACTGTTGTAGTCAAACATTGAATTTGTCAAAACAACCATTGTGACAAATTGGCCTTCATGTCTTTTAAAGTTCCATTTCTTCCCTATAACTTTGCAGATATTTGGAAAGAATCAAGTAACCAACTTACGTTCATAAGATCAGGTAACATATTACCTTTGTGATCCTAAATGTAACTTACTCTAGGATTTCATGATTCTTAATCATTTCCTGTACTTAGGTACATCATTGCTTCTTCGTAGTTTGTAGGTGTGTCATGTTCACTTAACATGACAAGTGAATCAACAATATATTTCCATTACTTGGGAAATGTATTATTGAATCCTACTTTCTTTGGTAAAGGTACTCGATCGAAACGTCATGATCATATCATCAATTTCACATGTTCTTGTAGAGTCTCGTTCCACGGAACACATTCCGTTGCACTACTCAACATTTGTAGGTAAGATCAAATATCTTGATTTTGAACTTTCACTTTCTTCCACTAACACTTTCATCAAGAAACTCTTTCTTGATTACTATATTCTACACAAAAACAGGCTTTATTATTTTAGTTGTGGAAGACGCATTCATAGTTGCCTATGAACATTCTACAAAGATTTGCATCTGTCCACAATGACTTTATCAAAATCTCTAGAAAACTCGAACATGCCATAACTCTTATGGTGTTGTTTCTGTGGATCTGGATGATTCCCTATTTTATAAGTGTTTTCTAATGTTGACTTATAACTCTAAACTTTCTAAGATAACCTGGTAAGAGATATTTTGGACCAAATGTATCCAATACAATATGATTATGGTGCCTAAGATATATCAATGCACTTTGATATATATTAATCACCATAATTTGTGAAACAATTTTCACAAGTCCTTTTACATGTTAAAATATTAACTCAAATACTAGTCACTTTGATCTCATCATAGAAACTTGTGTTCTCTTGTTAATTTCATATCCCTTTTATTCTAAAAGTCTATTGAACATTTCAAACGGTTTCAGATTCATGTGTCTTTGAGCGAATATCTTTTATTTACTTAAATCCACAATCATACTTACGAAATAATGATATCTACTATATTGATGAATCGTAATACATCACTATGTACAATATTCAACAATTTAGTACATACATTCCTTTTTACAAGAACATATTCTATTTTAGTCATCTCTACCCAATCAGGCATGACTTTGCATGTGTTAATAGATCGAGTATCTAATGACTCCAAGTATTCATCAACATGAATTCATTGCATGCGTACAACACATTTATGACTTAAACTAATAGTGTCAAATACACCATTATATCATTATTAAGTTGGATATCTTTTAGCTTTCAATGTTTTATAAATGTATAAAAATTATCATCATGGTTGCAATGAGAATAACACATTCATAATTGAAAATGTGACCATAATAGAATTTTTTTATATAAACAGAACATTTGATTTGTCACTGATATATATAAATAACCGTATCACGAGATTCAAGACACACTAATAAGTTCACACACACTCAAATCGATTACAAAATCTATTCAAACACAACTAATCTAGACGATAAATGTAGAAGGAGAAGTTTCGCCAGCCATCAACATCTTGTATGCCACCAAAGCGACATGTCTCCTCGTCTCCTCCATGCAATGCTCATGAAGGGGGTCATGTTTTTATAAAACAAGAACAACTATCAGTATACTTGATGAAATTGCAACAAGTGTCATGTGATAAACACATTTATAACTGTATATCATATATACCTGCTTAGTCAATGATCTCCCTGGTGATGGGTTCTACATCAATAGTTCTCAGTTGTAGCATGAACTCATGAAAGGTGAACACTTCTTCTTTCATGACGTAGCCTTGGATGAATTTTTATAGCCGGGAGGTAGCGAACGCAACATCCCATCTATCGCAAATTGGTCATCCTTCCAGTAGTCCACAATATACACGAGGCACGTGTGCAACTCATGCATGATCTCCACATGACTGTCCAAGCACGTGTTTTCTTCCATCTTTTGTGAAAGAAAATTGTCAAGCAGCTCAAACTTCAAAAGCATGACCTATTCAATGCACATTGCTCTCAACTTGGTGATCATGTCAAAAAAATTAGTGTGCACAAACTACTCACGTAATTCCGTCACCATCCCGAACTGCATGGCATATTTGGCAAATATGAACATGCCATGACGATCGTGGTACTCATCATGATCCTCCGAGCATGCACCAACATTGGGAGTATCTCCTAGAGGTTCTTGTATAGTGTAGAGTGTGTCATTCATGATGAGCATAGTCTTTAAGCGTTGATACCAGTCTATGAAGTTGGACCCATCTCAGCTAAGCATCTCATCACGCAAGAAGGACCCGTGGTTGAAACACAAAGGAGGTTTGTATGCCATGATCTACAAAGATATTTGCAAAGACATAAGACTAAGTTCATAATATGAGTTCAAGTTTTATAATCAAATTATTACAAGAGCTGCACCTAAAACTATCACCCCTCTGACGGTTTTAATGATTACATGACCCAAAATCCACTACACCACCCCTGATCATCATGACCGGTGGTATAGCTTCAATGGTAGACAACACCGTTTCAATCACATCATTTATGGGACTCGTGATCGATCTTTCGATCTTCTGTGTTCTGAGGCCATGTATGTACATGCTAGGCTCGCCAGTTTAACTTAAGTGTATTCTCTATGCATACATGGCTTACACCCACTAACATGGGTATACCCTACATGTAATCGAGTTTGGCATATACGGTCCAGATACGGCAGAAGCCCACGGTGTTGCCAAGGCCCAATGAAGAATTCGAGTGGCCCACAAACTCTTCGATTGCTTGCGAGACAAGAAGAAGCTTAAGATAGAAAGTTCAAAGGGAGATCCCTAATCTGTAACCGACTCGATCTGCTACCCAAGACCTAGCCTATCTATATAAAGGCTAGGAGGGGGTGGCGAGGAGGACAGTCACAACCCTAGTTTCCAAAACTCTCACCAGATTGCGTCTGCGCACCCCTGTAATCTTCGATTCCTTCGATAATCCCAAGAGCAGACAAGCAGGAGTAGGGACCTCTACGAGGCCTGAACCTGGGTAAACCTTGTGTCCCTGTGTGCTTGTTTGCTAGACGATTGATGCCTCCAGCGCTCCCTCCTTCTCCAAAACCCAAGTCCATAACAATGGGCATTGTCGAGTTAAACTCTCGTCAATTGGCGCCGTCTGTGGGAATTGGGAGTGCTGATGTCACGGCTTTTTCGGCCCCGTCAACCGCGATCTACAACTCCGCAATAGTGGAGATTCGCCAGCTCTTCGGTGCGTTCGAATTTACCTTCCACACGTCGTCCACTCGCCCGGCTTTCGAGTCCGTGGGCGATGGGATCAGCCTGGCGATTAGGAGCTTCCGCTTCCGGGTTGGTCAACTGGGCATGCTTCGCATGCCTGACCAGCCAACGGCACCCGCGATTGCTCCAACATCGTGGTTCCCGCCACCAATCGGCACCCTCAACAAGCTCAACACCTCAGCAATAGCTAGGAGTATGGACAGCGACAACAGTCATGGATCCGATCTGGGTGACCTAGCCACAGAAGAGGGAGCCTACGGCTCTGGATCTGAAAGTTGTGGGAGCAACATCTTTCCCAATCACTTCATGTGCGCCATCATTAACACGAGCGATATCGGCGTCAATCGTGAAAATGCCGGCACCGGATCTGGCACTGGGCCGCCCAACAGCTGTATACCCAACGGTAGTACAACCAATGGTGGCCCCACCAATGGCGCGCCCACCAATAACAGGACAGGAGGAGAACCATCGCTCATGGCGAATGAAAACACCAGAGAGTGCATGCTGATCAAACTCAACGACAACAAGTGGGCCCGCTGTCGAGAAGCTCTACGGGGCAATCCTCTACCCCCCTCCCAACACCTCGCATGACATGCTGATGGGCTACCATTGGCTGCTGAAGGAGGAGTTCAAGTGCCAGCAGCAAGTGATCGCACAACTCGAGGCGCATAGAAAGGCAGCGGATGAGTCGAGTCTTCGACGAGCTAGGCTCTCCTCCCACAAAGGATCTTTCTCCAAAGGCAACAAGTATGTGGCCAACAAGAGGCAATTTTGACTGGCCCACCTCACCGAGCAAGAGCGCGTAGAAGCTGTGAAAGTCCTCGACTTCAGCTCTATGATGGTGGATACGCGGGGCAACGTGCTCCTTAAAACACTGCAAGCCGCGGTGACGGCGGCTACCATGTACCTCCTCAACAACCAGCCACTGGCTAGAGATCCACGAGCTACCATGCACCGATCTACGATCACGGGCCTAGGGCTAATCGAGGCCACCCTCGATAAAGAAGCAACACCAGAGCCGAAGAAAAGAAAGGCTCTGGACAAGTAATACTACTCGTATCCTCAAGTGATGATAGTCACGATCTGTCACGGTGATGACATCACGCATCGCAAGGTCGAAAAGATGCGGGCAAGGCGTGCTTGTTCGACTGACTCGGAAGAAGACGAGATGGAGCTCTGTGGCGCCAAATGCTTCAGTAGGGCCATCAGGCAGAAGCGAATGCCTAAGGGGTTCAAAATCCCGTCAAAGAACCCAAAATTCGACGGCCTACAAGAGCCGAAAATATGGTTGGAGGACCACATCTCCTCCGTCAGACTGCATGGTGGGAGTCAAAGCACGGCCATGCAATTCCTACAGTTGCAGTTGCAGGGCACCGCTCGCGCATGGATCAATAACTCCCGCGCGGATCCATTCGCAGCTGGGAAGAGTTGGTCTACAGCTTCGTGTGCAACTTCAAGGGTACTTACAAAAGGCCCGCATCAATCAAAGAACTGAGAAGCTTCCAACAAAGGTCTGGCGAGTCGCTACGCTCGTACATCCAGAGGTGGTCCATCATCAAGAACTCCACAGAAAACATCTCGGAGGACCACGCAATCGACGCGTTCAATGGCGGCGTTCGCCGTATAGAGCTCAGGGAGGAGCTGGGCCGATCGAAGACCAAAATGATCGACCACCTGATGGAAATCACGAATCGGTGGGCCGATCGAGAAGATTCAGTGAAAAACTGCACCTACTCCGATGATGACGACGACCTTGGGCGCAGACGCGACCGCTGAGGCAAACGTCGATTGCACGTCTACGATGACCGCGACAAAGTCAATATAGTTGCATCCGGCTACGCTGACAAACGCGACGACAATCGCAATAGTGGATATCACAGTGGTGGATACCGCGATAGCGGGAAAACCACACAGGTGTGGCAGCGCCTGATACGTTGCTAACGTATCCATAATTTTTTATGTTCCATGCTTGGTTTTATATACTTTCTTATGTTTTGTCCACACTTTGGAGTACTTTTTATACACTTTCTTGGACTAACCTATTAACAAGATGCCACAGTGCCAGTCGCCTGTTTTCTGCTGTTTTTGGTTCCAGGAAAGTGAGAAAATGAATATTCTCGGAATTTGACGGGACAAAAGCCAAAGTCAGTTTTTCATCGAGGGGGGCATGGAGCCAGGATACGAGACGGAGAGGGGCCAGAGGGCCGCCACACCACCTGTCCGCGCGGCCAGGCCTGGCCCATGCCAGGGGATGGTCTGGACGCCTAGGGCACCCCTTGGCCTCCCCTTTCGCCTATAAGATGCCTCCGATACAGAAACCCTAAGTACCCGATCAAAATTCCACGAAAGAGTCTGTAGCCGCCGTCATCTCCATCCCTAGATCGGGAGGGATCTGAAGCTCTTCCCGGCACCCTGCCAGAGGGGAGAATTCACCCTGGAGGCCTTCTTCATCATCATGCAAGCCTCCGGTGTGATGCGTGAGTAGTTCATCCTTAGACTACGGGTCCATGTAGTAGCTAGATGGTTGGTTCTTCAGCTTTGTGCTACCATGTCTAGATCTTGTGAGCTCCGTTCATGATCAAGATCATCTATTTGTAATCATACATGTTGTGTTTGCGGGGATCCGATGGATATTGAGATGCTATTTCAGATTGATTATTGATTCTATCATGTCTTTGTTATTTGTGATCTTGCATGCTTTCCGTTGTTAGCAGCTATCTTGGCCAAGTAGATGCTAGCAGTCCAAGAGTTAATATTTATGCTCGATAGTGGGTTCATGCCTCTAGTAATCTGGGGTAGTGACAGAAATCTCTAAGGTACTAGATGTGCTGTTGCTACTAGGGAGAAAACAACAATCCTTTGTTCATAGAACAATCGTATTGTTTACTTTACATGCAATGCGTAATAAAATTATTTGTTGCTTGCAACTTAGTACTAGAGGAGGTTCGGATGATAACCTGAAGGTGGATTATTAGTCATAGATGCAGTTTGATTACGGTCTATGTATAATGTTGTAATGCCCAACCAAATCTCAAAGGAGTCAAGATGATTAGTATATGCATGTATGCTTTCTCGATGTTTGTCAATTGCCCCGCTGTAATTTGTTCACCCAACATGGCATCTATCTTAAGGAGAGCCACCACTAGTGAACTATGGACCCCGGTCCTTTCTTTTACCATCAATCTACAATTGTTTACTGTTTCTGTTTACTTTTTGCAAGCAATTACTTTCTTCCACACAATACGTTTAATCCTTTGTTTTTAGCAAAACCGGTGAGATTGAGAACCTCACTGTAAGTTGGGGGCAAAGTTCTGTGGTTGTGTTGTGCTGGTTTCCACGTTGCTACTAGCACCGGTAGTGCGCCCTGCCAAAAGCCAGCTAGCAGCACCTTGGAGGTGTTTCCTTGCTCCTACTGGATCGATAACCTTGGTTTCATAACTGAGGGAAACTTACTATTGTGCTCATCATACCTTCCTCTTGGGGTTCCCCAACGAGCTCGTTATTACACGAGTCAGCAAGTACTTTTCTAGCACCGTTGCGGGGAGTCAAGGACATCTTCACAAGGGGAGTCCCTCATAACCAATCTCTTTACTTTGTTGTTTTTGTTTTGCTTAGTTTATTTTTTCTTTGATTGCTTGTTTCTTTATCAAAAACACACAAAAATTAGTTGTACTAGTTTGCTTTCTTTATTAAAAACACACAAAAATGACTACCCTTGAAAACACTAAGTTGTGTGACTTTACTAGCACCAACAACAATGATTTCATGTGCACACCTATTGCTCCACCTGTTCCTGAAGCTACTTTCTTTGAAATTAAACCTACTTTACTCAATCTTGTTATGAGAGAACAATTTTCTGGTATTGGTAATGAAGATGTTGTTTCTCATCTAAATAACTTTGTTGAACTTTGTGAGATGCAAAATCATAGGGATATAGATGGAGATATTATTAAGCTTAAATTGTTTCCTTTCTCTTTGAGAGGAAAAGCTAAAGAATGCTTGCAATCCCTAACTAGGAATAGTATTGATTCTTGGACTAAATGCAAAGATGCTTTCATTGGAAAATACTATCCTCCTACTAAGATTATATCTATGAGAAGTGAAATAATGAAGTTTAAACAATCTGATAATGAACATGTTGCTCAAGCTTGGGAAAGAATGACATCTTTGGTAAAGAATTGTCCCACTCATGGACTGACTGCTTGGATGATTATCCAAAACTTTTATGCAGGATTGAACTATTCTTCAAGAAATCTATTGGATTCTGCTGCTGGAGGTACCTTTATGACCATTACTTTGGGTGCTGCAACAAACCTTCTAGATAATATGATGGTTAACTATTCTGAATGGCATACTGAGAGAGCTCCACAAGGTAAGAAGGTAAATTCTGTTGAAGAAACCTCCTCCTTGAGTGATAAAATTGATGTTATTATGTATATGCTTGTTAATGGGAAGGCTCATATTGATCCAAATCATGTTCCCTTAGCCTCTTTGGTTACTCAAGAAGAGCAAGTTGATGTGAACATTATAAAAAATAATAATTTTGGCAACAATGCTTATGGTAATAACAATTATAGGCCTTACCCTCCTAATAATACTTATGGTTATAATGGCAAGCCTAGAATACCTAGTGAAGGCAGAATTTTAGAAGTTGAAAGAGCCACTAAAAACTTCATGCAAATTCAATATGAACAAAATAAATTATTTACTAAAACTATGGAGGAACAATCTACCATTTTGAAAAACATTAGTCATCAACTTGAGATTTCGAATAGGGAAATTCCTAGTTTGCAATTGAAACTTTCTAATGCGGAAAGAAATATATCATCTTTGTCTGAAGCACAATCCTCTTTGATTAATAAAATGGTTGCTAAACCTGAAACTATTGATAATCCCTTTGCTGCTACTAATGCAATACAAGTTAGAATGATGAAAATGTTAGACTATTAGCTGAATTGCATGCTAAGTGGGAAAGAGAAGATGAAATTGCTAGAAACATTAGTGTTTATACTATCACTACCACTAGAGTTGAAGCTAGTAATAGCTCTACTACTTTAGATGATAATTATGATTTTGATCTTGATGGTTGCAACATCTCTGAAGTTATTAAGTTCCTACAAAAGCTTGCTAAAAGTCCTAATGCTAGTTGACGAGGGTTTAACTCGTCAATGCCCATTGTTATGGACTTGGGCTTTGGAGAAGGAGGGAGCGCCGGAGACATCTATCGGCTAGCAAACAAGCACACAGGGGACAAAGGATTTACCCAGGTTCAGGCCTCGTAGAGGTCCCTACTCCTGCTTGTCTGCTCGTGGAATTATCGAAGGAGTCGAAAGTTACAATGGTGCGCAGATGAAATCTGGCGAGGGTTGTGGAAACTAGGGTTGCATGTGTCCTCCTCGCCGCCCCCTCCTAGCCTTTATATAGATGGGCTAGGTCTTGGGTAGCAGGTCGAGTCGGTTACAAGTTAGGGTTTCCCCTTCAAACTTTCTATCTTTAGCTTCTTCTTGTCCTTCAAGCAATCGAGAGTCCGTAGGTTACTCGAATCCCTCCATCCGGGCCTTGGCGACACCATGGGCCTGTATGTATTTGGACCGTATATACCAAGCTCGAGTACCTGTAGGGTATACCCATGTCAGTAGCCCCCGAGTGCCCAGTGGAATCGCAGATTCGACTGGGGACTTTTGAAGCCTTCGAGTGCAAAAATGAGTACATTTCGATTGCTTTTATTTGAGTCATAGGGATTGTTGATATACGTGCCTGATATAACCGAAGTATCGGTATCAGTTAACCACCTTAGGGTGAAACAACGCAATCTACTCAAATTCGAGTCCCCGGACTCAAATCCGGAAAAGTGCTGGTGTAATTCGACTCAGGCCACGGAGGTCTTACAGGAGTCGAATTCCAGTTATATGGGTGTGAGAACTTGACGCGTCCGTCAAGGCATGTTCATCGTGCATGTAGGCACGGATATGTTTCTGGTAGTGTGCAGTTAAATGCGTTTCCAGGCCTTATTCAGGTCTTACCTTCACGCCGTAGGCGCGGCATCTGAATTTTATCATCGCGGAGACGATTCGGGTAACCCAGGAGACGCAGTCTCTTTGCAGTGAAAAATTATGAGGCGGTGTCGCCATGAGTTTCGAGTGTGGATGTTATCAACACACAGTTTTTCTTACACAAATAATCATAGGGTGCGCGTCCAGCGCTCCCTATGGAGTAACCTTGAGTGCTGGTTGAGTCGAAGACTCGGTGCAGGACTAAAGAACTTTTATGCATTGTCGTCTTTTGCTTGCCTGTTCGATCGATAACTCAGACGGTACTAAAACACTTTCATTCTTTGTCATCTTTTGCCTGCTTGTTTCAGTCGATGACTCAGGCAGGGACTAAAATATTTTTGCGACTGCTATCGTCTTTTGCCTGCTTGTTTCCGGCGCTCCCTATGGGAGTAACACATGTCCATAATCGAACTGTGTTTCAAGTGGTTGGGTTTGCTTTTGTGATTGTCCATGTTCCTGCAACAAGAAAAAGGAAGTCATAGGGTGCGCGGCCAGCGCTCCCTATGGGAGTAACCCCGAGTGCTTGGTGGAGTCGAAGACTCCAGCAAGGACTAAAATAGTCGAAGTTCTCCACTGCATAGCCTTGATGACGTAAGTGCTGACACTTGTATGACCTTAGTTGCCCGCGTGAGCAATTTTGACGGGACGTGACGAGCGGTGGGCCCCACTTTCTGACTTTGATTTGACTGAGCGTGCGTAATCTTATTTTTAACTGTGCCTCCTCGATTTCCGCGCGTAATGGTAGAAGTGGGGGGACGGTTCGCGCTTCCTCTTCTCCACGTGTCCTACGCGATGCGTGTCACGCGTCCAATAGGGTTTTTGTCAGCCGTTGGATTGCATCTTCCAGGGGTTAAGTAGCGATGACGTGGCGGTAATTTCCCATCTGTGTGCTTTCTTCCTTGCTGCCATCGCCATTGCCCTTTGCTTTCCTGCTTTCCTCTGCGCCCATCTTCTCCATGACGCTGGACCAGCTCCGTTCGTTCCCAAGCTATTTTCTTCGCTCTCATCGCCGCCGCGCAATGGGGAAGAAGAAGGGAGGCGCTGCCGCTGATTCCACAGCCACCCTCGCTGCAGCGAAGAAGAAGGGTGGCTCCGCTGCTGCGGCCACTAGTGCCGCCGCCGCCGGGAAGAAGAAGGTCGCGGGCACCCGCGTGACTAATGGTGCATGGCGCCCCTCTATCATCAAGGCGTCGGATCTCCGTCTTCTTCGCCAAGACGAAGTGATTTCTACAGCAGTCGCCGATTCGCGCGTCCCCAGCGGTGAGACCGTTCTTGTGCCTCCTGCTGGTTATCGAGTGATGTTTCTTGCATTCATCATTCGCGGTCTTTCCTTGCCTCTTCACCCCTTTCTTCGGGGTCTTCTGTGTTTCTATGGGCTCCAGCTCCATCAGCTGTCCCCAAATTCTCTCCTCCACATCACTTGTTTCATCACTCTCTGCGAGTGCTGGCTCGGAATCGAGCCGCACTTTGGTCTTTTCGAACACATCTTTAAATTGAAGCATCAGTCCACATCTAGCTCTTTAGTTTATGACGTAGGTGGTTGTGGAATCCATGTTGACCCATCCGCCACCTACTTCGATATCAAGCTCACCAAGTCCGTCCAGGGATGGAGGGACAAATGGTTCTACGTGCACGACCAGAAGGCCAAGACGAGCACTTTGGACTCACGCCCTTTGATCCCGCGACTCCCTTCAAGAAGATGCGTTCTTGGAAGAACGTGATCATGCCTTCCGAACTCGTGGAAACAGACGTGTTATATCAGCGTGTCTGCGACCTCGAGAGTCGCATAGGCACAGAAGAGGGAGGCTGCGCCCTTGTCAGGACTTGGCTGCGTCGTCGCGTCCAGCCTCTCCAGGCCAGGGTCCATCCCATGTTCCAATGGGGTGGCGCTGATGATCCCACTCGCGTGTCTGCTGATGGCATGTCTGCGAGTGAGGTAGATAAGAGGGTGCGACTGGTCACGAAGTATACCCTCAAGGATGTGCTTCCGAACGAGCCAGTCGTTCCTCCTTTCGATGCTTCGAATCCTCCTCCTGAGGTATGGTTGTGCTACGTAGTGGCTTATTTTCTCGATTGCGTCTTCTGTTGCTTATCTGTTTTACTTTTGTATGCGAGGTGGGCGGTGTCGCTTGCATGCCTCCCTCCTGAGGGATTATTCTCGTGAAGCTTTGGAAGAGGACAGTCTGAGTCATTGTCCTTCCGATGTGGAAGAGGAAGCCCAGTCTGAAAGTCCGGATACCATGGCGTTCGCATAGAGGGGATTCTGGCGTCGACTCCTTCAACTCTAGGAGGCCTTGTTGATAGCAGAGTCGCCAATTCCGCCCGTTCTGTGAGGCTGTGCACCGTCTTCTCGTAAGAAGATGCGATTGCCCAAGGAGTCTTCGTCGGAGTCGACGGAGGCCACATTTGATCTTGACAGATTTGACTGGTAGGTTTGCTAGTGCATTCCTTCTTCTCTTGTTTTCTTCTTGTTGGCTTTGCCTTGGAGTTTGCCTTTTCTGAGTGCGGATTTTGTCTTGCAGTCAAGAGGCGTCGTCATCTTCTGGCGACGTCGAATTTTTGAAGGAATCAGGAGTCGCGACCTCAAAAGCCAAGACAGAGGTCGAGCACGCTCCTTCTCCTCCGGTGCTGGCCCACTCCGGGCACAATTCTTTGAGCTCTCCTCACGTAGGGGAGCATCGAGTAGTTGCTCGGATGATGATTCAGCAATCTTCTTCGGAGTCGCTGGAGGACCATGTAATTATATATTTCTTTCTTTTTATAATTTGGCAGTCAACGCCCTTATGTTGCCCTTTGCTAACTCCTTGTTTTGTGCGACAACTCCTTGTAAAGGAAGCCGCGCAAGTAGCGGAGCAGGTGATGGCGATAGGTCGCCATCATGCGATGCTGGAGAAGCGCCACCGCGTGGTTGAGAGTGAGTGTTTTATACTTATTCTTTTCGTCGTCTCCGTATTTTGGTATAATCGACTGACCGCCAAATTTTTGACTGCCCTGTAGCTGAGCATAATGCTTTACTGCGTGATGTCGCCACGTTGGAGAAGACGCTGGCCGCAGCTATGAAGGGGCGTGACGAGGCAATCGCGGCTCGTGATGAAGCCCAGAAGCGCGAAGAGGATCTGCGTGCCTCCTTTGCGGCCAGGGAGAAGTTGTTCGAAGATCAACTTTTCTCAGTCGCCATGGCCCTCTCAGGTACCTTTACTTGGTAGATATTTTATTGATGTTCTTCTCTTCCTGTGTAGTGCCAGTGGCATTAGAAGTTTGATCCGTGTACGTGTTTTGGTGTAGATGCTGGCGGCTTGAGTTTTGATCCATAAGCCCTTGGTCGCGATGACGCTTTGGCGGGCGCGGTATCTACGGTCGAAGACCGTAGCGCCGCTATCCAAAATACGTTGTCCAAAGCCAAGGCCACCCTGAGTCGGCTCCGGGAGGAGCTGATGCCGAAGGCAGAACTGGTCGACAATGTGGAGGAGCTGGTGGAGTCGCTCGCTAGGGGTGTGCCTGCCACGTACAAGAACTCCCTCCGCGCAGCTGGCGCGACCATGTCGCTTGCCATGGTGCAAGCCCACGGAGTCGAAGTGGATCCCTCTGCGGTGTCGAAGACGATGCCTGTTGGTGCGGATGGTCAGCAGGTAGTATTCGCTCCTTTTGCAACTGCCTGTGCCAAATATGGCCATTCCTTGATAAACACTGTTGCCCAGTATTCGGAGGAGCTCAATCACGCGAAGAAGGCGGTGAAAACTTCGGCCTCAGGGGCCGGCGGAAAGTCAGTGGCATCTGATACTGCCACGGACTTGATGAAGCCCCCAAGGTCATGAAGCCGAAGAAGCCAGCTGCTCCGTAGTTAATTCCTTGTAATAGCTGGTGAACTTGCTCTTTTGATTGGAGAACATGCCTGTTGGCGAATGTGTTTGTAGATACTTTTATTGATCCTGAATGCACCTGTTACTTTTGAATTTTGAGTTGGTCGCCTTATTTTGCCTCTGGCTTGATTTTTGGTAGGGTACGTCAAGTGGCCCTGTGGGGGGAACCCCGGACTCGCCATCTCTTGAGGGTACAATGGCACCATCCTGCTCCAGGGTAGAGGAGCTTTCCTTGCTTTCGACTTCGTGATCGCGTTAAGCAACTGGAGCGTGAGTTGCCCTTGATCCGTGGTAGCGCGGACGTGTGGAAGTCGAAGGCTGAAAAAGCCGCCGCTCACGAGCAATATCTGCTTGGCGAGGTGACGCAGCTGGGCGACCAGTTTAAGTGTTAGTTTGCTCATCCTCGTCTTTTCTTTGGTAGTTAATCGCAATGGTACGTTGTACTCATGTTGTTGATGCTGCTTCGTGTAGTTGTTAGCGCGCGCTGTCCGCAGGAGGAGAGGGATAGGATTGACATCCGCCTTCATGATCTTACCCAAGAGCAACTTCAGGAGAGTGGATACTTCTGGGTAGATCATCATCGTGCGACTGCGTTAGCGACCCTGCAGGATCGCGCCTCGCGGGTGCTGCTCTTTCTGAAGAAGTCGCGGTCGTGTTTGAAGAACATCTACTGGGCGATGTTCCTGCTGGATGATACTCCATCAAGCCTGCTGGCCCTTCTGACGAAATTTCAAGATATGTCCGCGGTTCGCGAGTGCGTGAGGCAGCAGCTGGTGGGTGGTGCCAAGGCTGCCCTCTCTGTGGTGCGTTTGCACAGGCCTGACGTGGATGTCGCCGCCATTGCATCTGGGCCACCGATGCCGCGAGCAGGATCTTCCTGGAACATGGTGCCGCACTATCAGGCGGTGGATCGCCCAGCCGAGGAGATCATCGACTTCTTCGAGGAACAGACTAATGTTCTTCTGTTACAAGGGTAGACAAATATGTATCCTGCATATAAGTGTACTGGTGTTGTAAAGCTCATATATATTTGTAGATAATTTATTGTTGAATGTATACAAATAGTTTTATAAGCGTGGGGTGCGTTGCACTTATGCGAGTCCTTTTCGTTAGCCTGACCATCTTTGTATCTTTCCCTTGTCAACCTGTCAGGTGCGTGGCAGCTGGGTTGTGCTTGTGTTAAGGGGTTCGATTAATGTGCCAGCTACTCAGGATGTCACGTTATTGTTCGAAGAACATTTGTGTATAGGGTGGCGTAGCCCCCGAGTATGAAAGTTGACAAAAGAAGAGAGAACATGGAGTTTTGGGGCACTTAGCTTTTATTTATTCGGAGAACAGTACGTAGTACAATATGCGGCTAAGTAGCCTTGGCTGAATAGCCTTATTTGCGATGCAAAAGTAAAGAAGAAACGACTAAGGGTAGAAGCGTCGTGATTGTGCGGCGTTCAAGGGTTGGAGTATCGACTCCCATCTCTAAATCTTGAAGGCGATAGGCGCCACAGGATTATACGTAATCACGCAGTCCTTCGGGGGACTCGAGCTTGAGATGCCCTGCTGCTTGATCGCAGGACCAGGTAACCTTCGACGAAGGATCTTGGTGAAGCCTTCCGCTATGGTAGTTCTTGAGTTCTCTTTGGTAGATCATAGATCTTTCTGCGGCGATTTCTCTTGCTTCGTCAAGAAGGTCGACGGAGTCTTCGAGTGCGAGGGATGACTCCTTCTCGCTGTAGGCGACTACGCGTGGCGCTCTGTACCGTACCTCGGCGGGTAATACTGCCTCTGCTCCATGTACCATAAAGAATGGTGTGTAGCCGGTGGCGCTGTTTGGAGTTGTATGTGAGCTCCAGTCTGGATTGCGATTCGTTTGGCCAGCATCCCGCGGCTTGTTCGAGTGGCCGGAGGAGTCGCTTCTTGATGCCGCTGCAGACGAGCCCGTTTGCATTTTCCACCTGACCGTTGGTCTGCGGGTGTGCGACTGAGGCATAGCTGATGTTGATCCCCAGGTTCTCGCAGAAATCTTGGAACTCTTTGGATGTAAAGTTCGTTCCGTTGTCGGTGATGATGCTGTGTGGCACGCCGAAGCGGTATACAATGGACTCGAAGAACTTGACTGCGTTGTGCCCTGTTTGCTTGGTCACTGGCATGGACTCGATCCACTTGGTGAATTTGTCGACTGCGACCAAGAGGTAGACGTAGCCTCCTTGCATGGACCTTGGAAGTTTGCCAACCATGTCGAGTCCCCACTGGGCGAAGGGCCAAGCCAATGGAATAGGCCGTAGTTCTGCGCCTGGTGCGTGTGGCTTGTCCGCGAATCGCTGACAGGGCGTTGCATTTTTGGACTATATCCTTGGCGTCGCGCATGGCCGTGGGCTAGTAAAATCCAGCTCGTAGAGCTTTGGCAACGAGGGCGCGACTGCCGGCGTGGTGCCCGTAGGTCCCTTCATGGATGTCGAGGAGGACTGCTCTTCCATCGGCTAGGGAGGCGCTGTAACACGCTGTGATGCTGCGTTTATCTGATTCGCCGTTGATAACGGTGAATGCCTTGGAGCGTCGCGCGATGTGTCGTGCATCTGTCGGGTCGTCCGGTAGGCGCTTGCTGAGGAGGTACGTAATGTACGGCTGCGTCCAGGATTGTTCAATCATCATGACGCTCATTGGTCCCTCGAGTCCTGTGTCGAGCTCCAAGTTATCGAGTGTTGTTGGCTCATTGGATGGCGTAGCCTCTGAGTCCGTTGTTGCGCTTGTTTTCTTCTCTGCGGCCTTTGGCTTGATGGAGCGTTCGCATATGCGCTCGAGAAATACCCCATGTGGTATGGGTGTGCAGGTGGAGCCTATGTTGGCGAGTGCGTCCGCCTCCTCATTGCTTTCGCGACCTATGTGTCGCAACTCGCAACCATCGAAGTCTCCTTCAAGTGTGACGTAGAGGTCGCGGTATGCGATCATGTTGTCGTTCAGTGCGTCGCACTCGTGCATTGCTTGGATGACGACCAGTTTGGAGTCGCCATATATGATTAGCCTCTTTGCGCCGCAGGCTTTTGCCATCCTCATCCCGTGTAACAGGGCCTCGTATTCAGCCTCGTTGTTTGAGGCTGTGAACTGCATTCGCAGGACGTATTTCAGCTTGTCCCCTTGAGGCGATGTCAGTATGACACCTTCTCCTGCTCCATCTTTCCTCTTGGACCCATCGAAGTGCATTGTCCAGAGGTAGGACATGTCTGGCTTGTCCGGGAGTTGGTTTTCCATCCAATGTACGAGGAAGTCCGGTAGAACTTGCGACTTGATTGCGCCGCGCTTTTCGTATGTGATGTCTCGAGGAGACAGCTCTATTCCCCAAAGCGCGACTCGCCCTGTGGCGTCAGGGTTATTGAGGATATGTCCCAATGGGGCGTTGTTGACTACCACGATTGGGTGTTCCTGAAAGTAATGGCGCAGTCGCCGGGCGGTCATAAAGACGCCGTACGCCAGCTTCTGGTAGTGCGGGTACCGCTGTTTTGTTGGCATGAGGACCTCGTTGAGGTAGTATACCGGGCGTTGTATGCCATGGACCTTGTTTTCCTCGGCCCGTTCGACGACGAGCACCGTGCTAACCACTTGGTTGGTGGCGGAGATGTACAGCAGCAGTGGTTCCCTTTCTCGTGGAGTTACCAATACTGGCGAGGTGGATAGTAGGCGCTTGAGGTCCTCGAATGCTTCTTGCGCTTCGTTGGTCCACTCGAATTTGTCAGCTTTGCGGAGGACCTGATAGAATGGCAGCGCCTTTTCTCCCATTCGACTGATAAATCGACTAAGGGCCGCGATTCGCCCGGCTAGTTGCTGAACGCCTCTTATGTTCTTTGTCTTTTCCATGGCCAGTATGGCCTTTATCTTTTTCGGGTTTGCCTCAATCCCTCTCGCGGAGATGAGATACCCGAGCAGTTGTCCAGAGGGTACGCCGAAGGAGAATTTGTCCGGATTGAGCTTTATCCGGTAGCGATCAAGATTGGCGAAGGTTTCGCGAAAGTCGTCGATTAGAGAGGCTTCTTCCTTGGTCTTGATTACTATGTCGTCGACATAGACTTGGATGTTGTGACCAAGTTGCTCCTTGAGGCAAGCCTGCATGCACCGCTGGTACGTGGCTCCTGCGTTTTTTAGCCCGAAGGGCATTGTGTTATGTGAGAACACGAAGGCGTTATGCGCGGTCTTCTCCTGGTCTTCCTCCTTCATTCGAGTTTGGTTATAGCCTGAGTAGGCGTTGAGGAAGCAGAGGCGCTCGCATCCAGCAGTGGAGTCGATGATTTGATCGATCCGTGGTAGTGGGAAGTGATCTTTCGGGCAGTGCTTGTTTAGAGAAGTGAAGTCCACGCACATCCGCAGGATATCCGTGTCCTTTTTTGGCACCAGCACCGTATTGGCGAGCCAAGTGCTTTACTTGATCTCGCGTATGAATTTGGCCTCGAGGAGTCTGTTGATCTCCATTACATTGCATGCCGTGGCTCGAACGATCGCTGATTGTTGCTTGGCGGCCTTGCGTCGGGGTTGGCGTTGAGTGGGTGCTCGGTGAATTCACAGGAACTCTTGGCATGTCCGCGGGACACCGGTAGCTTCCGGTGCTCACGGAGGAATTGACGAGCGAGTTCTATGCGGGACTCAAGTTGTTGGCGATGAGGGCCATTTAGCGGGATCTGATGGATGGACCTGCACCTTCTTTGTGTGCACAGATGAGTCGAAAGAGAGGTCGGGTGAGCTTGGCCTACTCGGGGGCGGCTGTTATGCATTTTCCTTCAATCGCGTGAGTTCCTCCTGCATGCCGAAGGACTGGGAGATTCTGTTGAATTCCATGTCGCAACTGTTAGATCGCTCGAAACTCTCGTTGATCGTGATGACGCCGTTGGGACCTGGCATTTTCATCTGCAGGTAGGCGTAGTGAGTCGCCATGAACTGGCGAGCGACAGCGCCCGAGGATCTGATGGTATTGTGAGGGCCAGTCGACAACTTCAAAGTCGATGCGCTCGCGCCTGAAGTTCTTCGGCGTGCCGAATATGACGTCGAGGTTGATTTTGCCCAGTGGGTATACGCCTTTTCCTGGGACGATGCCGTGGAACGTTGTGTTCGATGCCTCCAAGCAGGTTAGAGGAATCCTCATTGCTCGCAAGGTACTCGCGAATATGAGGTTGATACCGCTTCCGCCATCCATGAAGACACGACTCATGTCGAAGCCTCCAATTTGCACCTCGAGTACGAGGGGGCAATGACCTGGGCGAGGTACTTGAGGCGGGTGGTCGCGCTTGTCGAAGGTAATGCACGATTCACTACCACTGAGGTACTCAGTGGTGGATGGTGGCGAGTGTGTAGCCAAATTGACTTGGCGAGTGATGGCCTTCTGCACCCTATTGGAGGGGAGTCCCTTTTGGATCATCATGGTACCCATGGCCCGTGGGTATTGTTCTCCTCCGTGATGCTGGTCCGGTGCAGCTCCGTTCAGGGGTGGCCCGGGTGGTGGTGGTGCGCCATGTGCCACTGCGCCTGGAGTGGTCTCGTAGCCTCTTTCAACTGCATTGCGGTTCATTCGAAACAACCCCTCATGTAGCTTGAGGAACTCGCGGCAGTCCTTAAGGAGGTGACTGGACTTTCTCTTGCCGTCATGCTTGTCGATGTAGAAGTGTACCGTGCATGGTCCGGAAAGTTTGTCTTCGATGGAGGTCGCGGGTGCTTCGTCGCGAGTGCGGCGTTGCCATACTTACGTGGTCTTCCCAGAGTCGCGATATCCACCGCTGCGGTATCCGCTGTTGCGGTTATCGTCGCGTCTATCGGCGTAGCCGGCTGCGACCATGTTGACGTCATCGTGATCGTCATGAAGCAGCGCGCTCGGCGTTTACTCCGGCGGTCGCGTCTTCGTTCGAGTTCTGCCTCCTCGTCAGAGTGAACGCGATTCTTCAATGAATCTTCTCCATCAGCCCACCGATTCGCGATCTCCATCAGGTGGTCGATGGTCTTGGGTTTTGAGCGGCCTAGCTCCTCCCTGAGTTCCATGCGGTGGACACCACCGTTGAATGCATCAATCGCGCGGTCTTCCGAGATGTTCTCCGCGGAGTTCTTGATGATGGACCATCTTTGGATGTAAGAGCGCAGCGATTCACCAGATTTTTGCTGGCAGCATCTCAGTTCTTTGATTGAAGCGGGGCATTTGTACATGCCCTTGAAGTTGCGTACGAAGCTATAGACCAGCTCATCCCAGCTGCGAATGGATCCGCGTGGGAGGTTATTGAGCCATGCTCGGGCGACGCCCTGCAGCTATAGCTGCAAGCATTACGTATGCGGTACTTATCGCCTCCGTGCGGCTGGCGAGGAGATGTGGTCCTCCAGCCAGATCTTGGGGTCCTGCAGACCGACAAATTTCGGGTTCTCCGATGGGAGTTTGAACCCTTTAGGCATTCGCTTTTGCCTGATGGATCTGCTGAAGCATCTGGCGCCGCAGAGCTCCGCATCTTCTTCTTCTGAATCAGTCGACCGAGCACGTCGTGCCCTTGACTTGTCGATCTTGCGCTGCGTGAGCTCGTCGCGTGCATCGTAGTCGCGATCGTGTCGTCGTGAACGGCAGCGTCGAGACAGGTCGTGTCGTATAAATTAAACGAGACGAGGTAGCATTTGCTAACGCTTTGCCCTTTTTGGGTCTAGTACTGGTTCTTTGTCGAGGGCGGCCTCGATTAGCCCAAGGCCCGCGATCGTAGATCGGTGCATGGCCGTCCGGGGATCTCCAGCCGGTGGCTGGTTATTGAGAAGGTACATGGTGGCCGCTGTCACTACGGCCTGCGGCGTCCTAGGAACCACGTTGCCTCTCGTGTCGACTGTCATAGAGCCGAAGTCAAGGACTTTCGTGGCGTCTATGCGTTCTTGTTCGGTGAGGTGAGCCATCCGCGATTGCCTCTTCCTGGCGAGATGCTCGTTGCCTCTTGAGGAGGATCCTCCGTAGGAGGAGAGCCCAGCTGACGAAGGCTTGACTCGTCCGCCTTTTCTGGCGCTTCAAGTTGCGTGATTGCTTGTTCGGCGTTTGAATTCCTCTTTTAGGAGCGGTGGTAACCCATCGATAGTTCTGAGGGGACCCGAAGGTTAGAGTGCACCTCGTGGGGCTTCGCAGCGTTCCCTCTTGCTCGTTGAGCCTGATCACGGCAGCGTTAGCGGTTTGCTCGTTGATTATCTTTGGGGTTATTTGCTCCTCCATTGCCGCCGTTGCTGCCGTTGGCAGCATTGGGCGGGTCGGTGCCATTGCCGGTGTTACCATTGTTGTCGCGGTTGGCGGAGGTGTCGCCCGCGTTGATGACGGCGCACATGAAGTGATTTGGGAAGCTGTTGCTTCCACAACTTTCAGATCCGGAACCGTAGGTTCCATCTTCAGTGGCCAGATCGCTTAGATCGGAGTCGCGACTGCTGTCGCTGATCAGGTTCTCGACCGCCGCTAGAGTATTGAGCTCGCTGAGGGTGCCGATCGATGGAGGGAACCACGATGCTGGGGCAATCGCCGGTGCTGTCGGCTGATCGGGCATGCGAAGCGTTCCCATCTGACCAACTTGGAAGCGGAAGCTCCCAATCGCCACGCTGATTCCGTCGCCCACGGACTCGAAGGCCGGACGAGTAGCCGGTGTGTGGACGGTGAAGTCGAAGGTGCCGAAAAGCTGGTGAATCTCTACTGTTGCAGAGTTGTAGATCGCGTTTGATGGGGCCAAAGAAGCCGCAACATCAGCACTCCCAGTTCCCACAGACGGCGCCAATTGACGAGGGTTTAACTCGTCAATGCCCATTGTTATGGACTTGGGTTTTGGAGAAGGAGGGAGCGCTGGAGACATCTATCGGCTAGCAAACAAGCGCACAGGGGACAAAGGATTTACCCAGGTTCAGGCCTCGTAGAGGTCCCTACTCCTGCTTGTCTGCTTGTGCAATTATCGAAGGAGTTGAAAGTTACAATGGTGCGCAGATGAAATCTGGCGAGGGTTGTGGAAACTAGGGTTGCGTGTGTCCTCCTCGCCGCCCCCTCCTAGCCTTTATATAGATGGGCTATGTCTCGGGTAGCAGGTCGAGTTGGTTACAAGTTAGGGTTTTCCCCTTCAAACTTTCTATCTTTAGCTTCTTCTTGTCCTTCAAGCAATCGAGAGTCCGTAGGTTACTCGAATCCCTCCATCCGGGCCTTGGCGACATCGTGGGCCTGTATGTATTTGGACCTATATACCAAGCTCGAGTACCTGTAGGGTATACCCATGTCACTAGTGCTATGAATATGGCCTTTACAAAACACATTACTGACGCTCTCATAAAAATTAAAGAAGAAAAGATGAAACATAAAGCTTCTATTCCTATAAAATAAGAAGATGGTTGGGAACCCATCATTAATATGAAAGTGAATGATTTTGATTTCAAAGCTTTATGTGATCTTGATAGTAGTGTTTCTATTATTCCTAGAAGGATTTATGATATGCTTGATTTGCCACCATTGGAAGATTGTTATTTGAATGTCCCACTTGATGATAATGCTAAAAAGAAACTCATGGGGAGTATTAATGATGTTCTTATTATGGTTAACAATGCCTATGTCCCCGTTGATTTCTATGTTTTGGATGTTGAATGCAATGCTTCTTGTCCTATTACTTTGGGAACACCTTTTCTTAGAACTATTGGTGCCATTATTTATATGAAAGAAGGCACCATTAAATATCAAATCCCACTCAAGAAAGGTATAGAACATTCCCTAAGAAGAGAGAGAAGATTTATTTTGCCTCTCCTATGAAAACAAAATTTGCTCTTAATGCTTCTTCATTTGAGAACACTTGATTCTTTTTCTTGCTTCTTATGCCTAACTTAAAGGCGTTAAAGAAAAGTACTTATTGGGAGATAACCCAAAAGTTTTAGATGAGTCTTGGAAGTTATTAACTCTGTAATAACCGCTCCTTATCCTTTTTATTTGCTTTTTTGCCAAGAATAACCTCTAATGAGAGAGAAGTAATGATTGGGAAAGTTGCTGTCCCGAAACAGATTTTTGTGCTTCACCGTAAACATTCGTGTAAAATCTCTGTATGTCGTTTTGAGGCGTGAATTTTTGTGCTTCTGCCCCAGGTTGTTATCTAACTTTCGTTAGTTCAACACTTTTTGATTTGAGCAACAGACGGTCTTTGAAATAATTGGTTTTTACCTACTGGTCTATTTTGACAGATTTCTGCCATTATTTGCATTTGCTTCTTGTTGGTTCCTTTTTGAGTTCTTTTGGGGAATTGAGCTTTTTGAGGGAAGTTCTTCAGTAGCTTGTGTTTTAATGGAAGTTTTATTGGTGTTGAAACTGAACCTAAAGACTTATTATCTTGAGTGCACTAATGTTCCTAATAAAGATTGTGTGAAGTTTTGTATGAAGGAAATTTTTTAGGTGTATGGAGAGAATGATGTAATGAGATGAAGAATGGACTAAAGCTCAAGCTTGGGGATGCCACCCCGTGTCACCCCAAGAATTATCCAAGAAGTACAAGCATCAAAGCTTGGGGATTCCCAAGGCATACCCGTCTTCATCAATAAAAATCCTAGGTTTCTTCCAAACACTTCATTTTTATTGTTTCATGCACAGTTGTGTTGTTCTTGGAGCGTCTTCATTTTTTTTGGTTTTCGTTTGCTTGGTTTTCTTAGTTTGCTTGAATAAATTGGTTGGACCCCCTCTTTCATGCATTGGTTTTTAAATAGTTTGGTTTGGAATGGAAAAGAGTAGGAAAAGTTCATGCTTAAGTGGTAAAGAGAGCTTGTTTTTGACTGTGGCCATGCTTTGTCATGCCATGCTTGATATTGCTTTGGCTTTATTCTTAATGATCTTTGTTGTAGCATGACATGTTATAAACAATTGAGATTTCTTAATGTGCCTTAGAAGAATCATGCGTTGTTTTAGCATATTAAAGCATAATCTTGTGGTATTCTCCTTTGGTGCTTTATTTGGGTTGACTTGGCGCATGCTCACACCATGTTATGACTATCCCAAGTCACCATAGACTTTATGATCCTTTAGTTTTCGACTTGTAGTATCACTTTATGCTTTGATTAATGATGTTTTGTCACCCTGCATGATTATGGCCATTATGGCTCTCTTAGTTGGTCGCTCCCAGTCTTTTGCTAGCCTCCATAAGCAAGTATGAGTTCAACTCATGCATCCAACTCCTAAAACCAAGTTATTCCAAAGAGTCCACCATGCCTACCTATTAGCATTTGCTATTCCAAGTATATTCATGTTTTTATCTACCTTCCGAATTAAACTTGTTATGAGAAAACTAGTGATTAAAGCTCTCACGAACTTGATGGCACACTTTACTTTTCTTGCCCTTAATAAACTTGAACAATTGTGTCGTCTATGTTGTATATGCTTGCACTTATATGTTGGGGATTAGCAGAACCATGCTATCATGGGCAACGCTTTCAACATTACACTTGTACTTTGTACCTAGTTGATATCATGCTCTTTTGTCTATAGATGTCGTCGGTGTGAAATGAAAGGGGAGCTTGTAAGTCCATGGAGTTATGTATGCGTGTTAGATAAACGCCTGGGCCGCCGGTCTAATCCATGCTATCATGGTGGAAACCTGCAGCGTAACCATAATGAGTTGTCTATGAAGCATTCTTCTTATAAAAAAGAGTCAGATATTGAGAAAAAAAATAAAAAGAAAAAAAGAGATATGAGAAAAGAGGAAAGAGAGAAAAAAGCACCATTTTACCATAGTAAATAAGAAGATTGCTGAGATGCTCGTTGTCTGCTTGCCTTGTCATTTTGATATGGGGATTCTTCCGTATCATCGGGCAAGGGGTACCTCGTTGGCGGTTCTCTATGATACACATGTACTTACTATGACAAGAACTTACCGATAACTAAACTGGAGTAGCATGAGGAGTGGCCCTCATATTCAAGGGACATGAGATTTACAACTTATACTTTGTCAAGCATATACTCCAGAGTTTGTTCACTTTAACCTTAATCACTTCAATATGCTTATGAAAGGGGCAATGAGAGCTGAAAGCTAATAAGTACCATAATTTTTGGAAGCTCTTTATGAAACTTGAATCCCTGCTTCCTTCTATGAAGGGCCTTTCTTCTACTTTTATATTGAGTCTCCACCTTCTATCTTTATGCACCTATTTTGAGAGCATAGTGGCCATTCTTAGTTCTATGTGCATTGTCCCAAGACCTTTTGATTGATGCATAATTTTGATATTGCTTGTTCTTAAACTATTTGTATCTAGTCTCTCTTATGAACTTTGAAGGTATCCTATGCATTTATGTTTGCTACTCTATGAGGGACAAGTTGAATGCCACTATGCTATGTTTTCTTTATGTGAAACAAACAAACGTCTTGCAAAGTATTGTTATTCATGAATCTTTTGTTTGTGCCTTTTCATGTTACAACATAGTTGCTATGTCTTATTGTTAGAACTTTGTCTTTCATGCGATGTTGAAGTAGTATGATCCTAGCTATCAATGTTTTACAAATACTTTAATCAAGTTTATGATGGTGCATGTCACCTCAAAAATTATTCTTTCTATTTATCACTTACCTACTCGAGGACGAGCATGAGTTAAGCTTGGGATGTTGATACGTTGCTAACGTATCCATAACTTTTGATGTTCCATGCTTGGTTTTATCTACTTTCTTATGTTTTGTCCACACTTTGGAGTACTTTTTATACACTTTATTGGACTAACCTATTAACAAGATGCCACAGTGCTAGTTGCTTGTTTTCTGCTGTTTATGGTTCCAGGAAAGTCGGAAAATGAATATTCTCGAAATTGGACGGGACAAAAGCCAAAGTCAGTTTTCACGAGGGGACACAGAGCGAATCTGAGGCGGAGAGGGGCGGAGGGCCGCCACACCACTGGCACAGCGGCTGGCTGCCAGCCGCCAGGGGGTGGTCTGGCCGCCTAGGGCACCCCCTTGGCCTCCCCTTTCGCCTACAAGATGTCTCCGATACAGAAACCCTAAGTACTCGATCAAAATTCCACGAAAGAGTCTACAGCCGCCGTCATCTCCATCTGTAGATCGAGAGGGATCTGAAGCTCTTCTCGGCACCCTCCCAAAGGGGAGAATTCACCCTGGAGGCCTTCTTCATCATCATGCAAGCCTCCGGTGTGATGCGTGAGTAGTTCATCCTTAGACTACGGGTCCATGTAGTAGCTAGATGGTTGGTTCTTCTCCTTTGTGCTACCATGTCTAGATCTTGTGAGCTTCGTTCATGATCAAGATCATCTATTTGTAATCATACATGTTGTGTTTGCGGGGATCCGATGGATATTGAGATGCTATTTCAGATTGATTATTGATTCTATCATGTCTTTGTTATTTGTGATATTGCATGCTTTCCGTTGTTAGCAGCTATCTTGGCCAAGTAGATGCTAGCAACTCCAAGAGTTAATATTTATGCTCGATAGTGGGTTCATGCCTCTAGTAATCTGGGGAAGTGACAGAAATCTCTAAGGTACTAGATGTGTTGTTGCTACTAGGGAGAAAACAACAATCCTTTGTTCATAGAACAATCGTATTGTTTACTTTACACGCAATGCGTAATGCAGTTATCTGTTGCTTGCAACTTAATACTGGAGGGGGTTCAGATGATAACCTAAAGGTGGATTATTATTCATAGATGCAGTTGGATTACGGTCTAAGTATAATGTTGTAATGCCCAATCAAATATCGAAGGAGTCAAGATGATTAGTATATGCATGTATGCTTTCTCGATGTTTGTCAATTGCCCCACTATAATTTGTTCACCCACCATGTCATCTATCTTAAGGAGAGCCATCACTAGTGAACTATGGACCCGGGTCCTTTCTTTTAGCATCAATCTACAACTATTAATATTTTCTGCTTACTTTCTATAAGCAATTACGTTCTTCCACACAATACGTTTAATCCTTTGTTTTCAGCAAAACCGGTGATATCGACAACCTCACTGTAAGTTGGGGGCAAAGTTCTGTGGTTGTGTTGTGCAGGTTTCCACGTTCTTTGCTAGCACCTTTGAAAAGGCCCTGCCAAAGGCCAGCTAGCAACACCTTGGAGGTGTTTCCTTGCTCCTACTGGTTCGATAACCTTGGTTTCATAACTGAGGGAAACTTACTGCTGTGCTTATCATACCTTCCTCTTGGGGTTCCCCAACGAGCTCGTTATTACACGATTCAGCAGCGCCGCACTCGCGAAGAAGCACCCACAACATCCATCCAGGACAAATTGTCCGGACCATGCAACGTGCACTTCTACATTTACAAGCACAACGACAAGAAAAAATCTAGCCACCTTCTCAAGGATTGTCGTGAGTTCCTCAAACTCCACGAGGGCCTGGCCCAGATGAATCGCGACGCGATCAATAGGGGTTATGGAGCTGCGCCAGGCGCTATGGCACACGGAGCTCCGCCACCACCTCCCGGGCCACCACCACCTGCAGCTGCGCCAGTCCAGCATCATGGAGGAGAGCCGTACCCACGAGCTATGGGCAACATGGGGTTGATCTAAAAAGGGCGTCCCTCCAATAGAGTGCAGAAGGCAATCACTTGCCAAGTCAATTTGGCGATAAACTCCCCACCTTCCACCACTTAGTACCTCAGTGGAAGCGACTCCTGCATCACCTTCGACAAGCGCGATCACCCGCAACAAGTTCCTCGTCCAGGCCACTGCCCCTCGTACTCGAGGCACAGATCGGGGGCTTCAATATGAGTCGTGTCTTCATGGACGGCGGGAGCGGAATCAACCTCATGTTCGCGAGTACCTTGCGTGCGATGAGGATCCCTCTGACTTGTCTGGAAATTTCAGACATGGCGTTGGCATCGTCCCAGGGAAGGGCGTATATCCCATGGGCAAAATCAACCTCGACGTCATCTTCAGCACGCTGCAAAACTTTCGGCGAGAGCGCATCGACTTTGAAGTCATCGACTGGCCCTCACAATACCACTGCATCCTCAGACGTGTCGCGTTCGCAAGGTTCATGGCAGTGCCGCACTATGCCTACCTGCAGATGAAAATGACAGGTCCAAACGTCATCATCACAATCAATGGAAGCTTCGAGAGGTCCGACAGCTGTGACATGGAATTCAACAGAATCTCCCAGTCCTTAGGCATGTAGGAGGAACTCGCAAGATTGAAGAAGTCGACAGACAACAGTCTGCCTCCCCTGAGCAGGCCAAGTTCACTCGACCTGTCCTTCGACTCGTCGGTGCACACGAAGAAATTCCAAGTCCACCCAACGGACCCAACCAAAACGTCCCTCATCACCAACAACTTGAGTTCTGCATAGGAACTCGTGCTCGTCGAGTTCCTCCGTGAGCACTGGGAAATCTTCGCCTGGTGCCCAGCAGACATGCCAGGGGTTCCCAGGGAATTCGCCGAGCACTCACTCAACGTGAATCTCGACGCAAGGCGATCAAGCGGAACAATCGGCGTATCAGACCAAGAGCAAAAGCAGTCGGAATGGAGATCAATAGACTCCTTGACGCAAACTTCATACGCGAGATCAAGGAAAGCACCTGGCTCGCTAACACAGTGCTTGTGCCTCAAAAAGACACGGATATCCTGCGGATGTGCGTGGACTTCACCTCCTTGAATAAGCACTGCCCAAAGGATCACTTCCTGTTGCCACGAATCGACCAAATCATCGACTCCACCGCGGGATGTGAACGCATCTGCTTCCTCGATGCCAAGTCAGGCTACAACCAGATTCGAATGAAGGAGGAAGACCAGGAGAAAATGGTGTTTACAGCATTCTTTGGTGTGTTCTGCTACAACACGATACCCTTCGGGCTAAAAAACGCAGGAGCCACCTATCAGTGGTGCATGCAGGCTTGCCTCAAGAATCAACTTGGTCGCAATATCCAAGTCTACGTTGATGAAATCGTCATCAAAATCAAAGAGGAAGCCTCGTTAATCGACGATCTCCGCGAGACCTCCCTAACCTCGACCGCTACCAGATCAAGCTCAATCTGGACAAATGCGCCTCTGATGTACCATCTGGGCAATTACTCGGGTATCTCATCTCTGCGAGAGGGATCGAGGCAAACTCGAAGAAAATAAAGGCCATACTAACCATGGAGAAGCCGAAGAACGTAAAAGGCGTCTAGCAGCTGGCTAGGCGAATCGTGGTGCTCAGTCGATTCATCAGTCAAATGGGCGAAAAGGCATTGCCCTTCTACCAACTTCTTCGCAAAGCTGACAAGTTCGAGTGGATAGACGAGGTGCAAGAAGCATTCGAAGATCTTAAGCATCTACTATCCACCTTGCCAGTATTGGTGATGCCTCGTGAAAAGGAACCACTGCTGCTCTACATCTCCGCCACCAACCAGGTGGTCAGCATGGAGCTCGTAGTGGAACGAGCCGAAGAAAATAAGGTCCATGGGGTCTAGCGCCCAGTATACTACCTCAGCGAGGTGCTCACACTAACAAAGCAGTGGTACCCGCACTACCAGAAGCTGGCCTACGGTGTCTTCATGACAGCCAAGTGACTGCACCACTACTTCCAGGAGCACCCCAATCATGGTGGTAAATGATGTCCTGCTCGGACATATACTCAATAATCCTAGCGCCACCGGACGAGTCGTGCTCTGGGGAATCGAATTGTCTCCACGAGACATCACATATGAAAAGCGTGACGCGATTAAGTCGCAAGTTCTCCCGGATTTCCTCATGCACTGGATGGAGAACCAGCTCCCCGACAAGCCAGACATGTCCTATCTTTGGACAATGCACTTCAACTGATCCAAGCGAAAGGACGGAGCTGGCGCAGGTGTCATACTGACATCGCCCCAAGGGGACAAGATGAAATATATTCTGCGAATGCAGTTCACCGCCTCCAATAACAAAGCTGAATACGAAGCCTTAATCCATGGGATGCGAATGGCAAAAGCCTGCGGCGCCAAGAGGCTCATTATCTACGGCGACTCCAAACTGGTGGTCAACCAAACAATGCACGAGTGCGATGCACTGAGCGACAACATGATCGCATATCACGACCTCTACGACACACTCGAAGGGGACTTCGACGGCTACGAGCTGGGACATGTGGGCCGTGAAAGCAACGAAGAGGCGTATCTACTCGCCAACATTGGCTCCACCTACGCCCCCATACCACCTAGGGTATTCCTCGAGCGCATCTGCGAGCGCTCCATCAAGCCCAAGGCTCCAGAGAAGAAAGCAAGTACGTCAACGGACTCGGGGGTCCAATGAGCCAATGGCACTCGACGACATGGAGTTCGATATAGGACTCGAAGTACCAATGGGGGTCATGATGATTGAGCCATCTTGGACACAACCCTACGTCACATACCTACTCAGCAAGAGGCTGCCAGATGACCCGACTGATGCGCGACACATCGCGAGATGATCCAAGGCATTCGCCCTCATTAATGGCAAACTGTACAAGCGCATCATCACAGGAGTACTTCAACGGTGTGTCTCCAATGGGGACGGAAGGGATGTTCTCCTCGACATACATGAAGGCACCTGCGAACATCATGCTGGCAGTCGCGCCCTCGTTGCTAAAGCTCTGCGAGCTGGATTCTACTGTCCCACGACCATGCGCGATGCCAAGGACATCGTCTAGTGCTGCAACGCTTGCCAGTGATTCGTGGACAAACCTCACGCACCTGGCGTGGAGCTCAGGCCAATACCATTGGCTTGGCCCTTCATGCAATGGGGACTCGACATGGTCGGCAAGCTCCCAAAGTCCTCACGAGGAGGTTATGTCTACCTCTTGGTCGCAGTCGACAAATTCACCAAGTGGATCGAGGCCACGCCAATGACGAATGAATCAGGAGCCAGCGTTGTCAAGTTCTTCGAGTCCATTGTCTACCGCTTTGGAGTGCCACACAACATCATCACAGACAATGGGACGAACTTCACCTCTAAGGAGTTCCAGGAATTCTGCGAAAACCTGGGAATCAACATAAGCTACGCCTTGGTGGCTCACCCGTAGACCAATGGTCAAGTCGAAAAGGCTAACAGCCTCGTCTACGGTGGAATCAAGAAACGACTCCTCCAGCCACTCGAAAAAGCTGCCGGATGCTGGCCAGATGAGCTGCAATCCGTACTTCGGAGCCTACGCACAACTCCAAACAGCGCCACGGGCTATACTCCGTTCTTCATGGTGCACGGTGTTGAGGCGGTGCTACCTGCAGAAGTGCGCTCCAAAGCCCCACGGGTGGTCGCATATAGCAAGGAGTCAACTCTAGCACTCGAAGACTCCATCGACCTCCTTGACGAGGCTCGCGAGATAGCAGCGGAGAGATCAGCGATCTACCAGCAGAGCCTCCGCAACTACCATAGTAGAAGGCTACGCCCCAGATCCTTCGTCGAAGGAGACCTGGTCCTGCGACTGAAGTAACAAGGGCATGTCAAGCTCGAGTCCCCTTGGGAAGGACCTTACGTGATTACAGAAGTAATCCCAGGTGGCGCCTATCGCCTTAAAGATTTTGAGAGCGGAGTCGCATACTCCAACCCCTGGAACGCCGCGCAGCTGCGTCGTTTATACCCCTAGTCGTTTTACATTACAAATAAGGCTATTTAGCCAGGCTACTTAGCCACACATTGTACCTTGTACTATTCTATGAATAAATAAAGCTAAGTGCCCCAAAACTCTATGTTAATCCTTATTTTCTTGCAATTTTATCACTCGGGGGCTGCGCCACCCTTTACACTTTCGTTTTGCGAACAAATCACAGTATCCTGGGTAGCTGACACAACACCAATCGAACCCTTGACAAACACCAACCCAATTGCAACGCACCTGACAGGTTGGCAAGGTGCTGAGATAAGCACAAGTCATGTTAACAAAAAGGAACTACAGAGTACAATACACTCGAAAAATACACAAGCTAGCAAGCTCTTCACATATCAATGGGTACTATATACACCCAACACAATCATACGAACTTTACAACACTCATACATCTATGTGTAGGATACAAACTACGCTACTTCTGTAGAAGATGAACATTCGTCTGCTCTTCAAAGAAGTCGACGATATCCTCTACTGGCTGATCAACCGCCTGGTAGTTCGGCACCATGTTCCAGGTCATCCCTTCTAGTGGCAGCGGCGGTCCAGCAACAACGGATGCCATGTCCACATCTGGCCGATGCAGTCGCACCATCAACAAGGCAGCCTTGGCACCAGCAACCAGCTGCTTCCGCACACACTCGTGTACCGTGCTTATATCTTGAAACTTCGCGAAAAGGGCCAACAGGCTTGAAGGGACAACATCTAGAGGAAACATCATCTGATAAATGTGCCTGAGGCACGACTACGCCTTCTTCAAGCATTGAAGCACTCGAGAAGAACGATCCTGCAGGGTCGCCAACGCAATTGCACAGTCTCGTCCACCCAAATATATCCACTCACCTGCAGCTGCTCCTGGGTCAGGTTGTTCATTCGAATGGCCACCCGGTCCTTCTCATCCTGCGGATGACGAGCGCTAACAACTACACCAAGCAAGCAACAAAGTATGAAGACAAGGCATCGTCGCGACTGACTAAAAGAAAAGATGAGAAGGCAGAAAGCTAACATTGAAACTGCTCATTCAATTGCACCACTTCCTCCAAGAGACACTTCTCGCGGGCAGTGGCCTTCTCCACCTTCGACTTCCACATATCCGCACTACCGCGAATGATGGGCAACTCACGCTCCAATTTCTTAATGCGATTGGGCAGTCACGAAAGAAACGACAATTCCTCCACCTTTGAACGCGGTTGCACCATGGTTTCATCGGTGGGAGGAGAATCATGAGGACCACTCGAAGGACCCTAGGTACAATCAAGCAAGAGGCAAATGAGACTCATCACACATCGATAAATAGAGAACTACAATCAAACTTGATAAAATGTCAAGGGAACACCTCCCACAAAAGTACGGTTCGGACAAAAGGCTAAGCTACAGCTATTACACATGAAGACTAGGGAGCATTTTGCTTCTTCGACTTCGACTTCGGGGGCTTCATTGCATCTGTGGCAGTCTCCGATGCCACGGACTTGCCGGTGGTAGCCCTAGATGCCGCGGCCTTTGCCGCCTTCGCTCGCCGCCGCTCCTCAGAGTATTTGGCGATTGTCTCAATAAGCTGAGGCCCATATTTAGCGTAGCTACTAGCGAAGGGAGCAAACACTACCTGCTGGCCTCCGGCGTCGATAGGCATCGCCTCGGAGATCACGGCGGGATCCAACTCCACGCCATGGGCTTGCACCATAGCGAGTGCCATGGTGGCACCGACAGACCGCTGGGAGTTCCTGAATTCCATGGGAATACCTCCAGCGAAGGATTCCACCAGGTCGTCAAAATTGTCGATTAACCCAGCCTTGGGAGTCAGGTCCTCACGGAGGCGGCTGAACACATCCTTGGCCTTCCCCAGCGTCTCCTGAAGGGAAACACTGTGGTCCTCGACTACAGCAACGGTGCCAGCCAATGCATCCGCGCGACACAGGGACTGGGCATCAAAGCTCAGGTCAGCGACATCTGCATACACAAGGTGTTAGCACAGCAACATGACATCAAACAAGGAGCAACACAAATCAAACTAAAAATTACCTGAGAGGGCCTTGGCAATCGAGAAAAGTTGTTCTTCGAACAACTTCTCCCTTTCAGCAATGGAAGAGCGCAAATCCTCTTCGCGCTTTCGTGACTCCTCCAGGGCTGCGACTGCTTCGTCGTGATTCTTTCACCATCGTGGCAAGCCCCTTCTTGAGGGACACAACACGACTGAGAAGCTCATTGTGCTCACCTACAAAGGACGGGGCAAAACAACAATTGATTCGACAAATTCCACGAAAACAAAAGACAAAATCCAAAACTAACCCTCGACTGTGTGGTGGCGATTTTCCAGCAGAGCATGTTGTCGACCCATAGCAAGGACTTGCTCCGCAAGGCAAGTAGCTTCCTTCACAATGAGCTACATCAAGGGAAACGAAGATTCAGTGGCAACCCAAAGTACAAATTCGACTGTCAAAGAGCAAAAGGGACACTTACATGTTCCTCTAGGGACTCCGAAGATGACTGACGCACAGTCGTCTGGGCAACCATCTGGTGCTCCCCAGCATGTGGAGAACTCGAAGAATTAGCACCAGAGTGGGCTGCCACTAGAGGCGAAGGAGACCGTTCAGCCACCTCCTTGGCCTTGGAGTCTGCGACTCTGGACTCTTTCACAAATTGGACATCGTCAGAAGATGACGATGCCGCTTACTGTAAAACATGCCCAGCACCACTTCAGAAAAAGCAACTTCAAAGAGAGCAACGACGAACTCGTGGACATTAAAAGCTTACCGGTTGAATTTGTCGAGATCAAAAGAGTCATTCGACGAATCCTTCGGTAGTCATAGCTTCTTCTGAGCAGGAGGAGCCATGGCGCGCACAGGTACGGCGGGGATTGGCTCCTCTGCAGTAGCAGAAGGACCTTCCGGCATCGTCGGCGAAGAAGCGTCAGAATCCTTGCTGCAGGAACGCTTGCGAGTATCGTGGCTACAGGACTCGGGGGCTCCCTCTTCTTCTTCAATTGGGACGGTCGATTCCGACTCGTCCTTTTCCTCCGCTTCATGAGGGATAACCCCTTCAGGTCGAGGAGGAAAATTGGAAGACACTTTCCAGTCCTGCATTCAGAAGAAACAACAGCACAAATTTCAAGCACTTGGAAACCAATCGAACAAATACAATACTACTTTAGAGAAAACTCTACCTCTGGTGGAGGGTTGTTGGCATCGAAAGGAGGCACAACTGATTCGCCTGGGAGATCCTCCTTGGAGGTATACTTGGTCACTAGTCGCAACCTCTTATCTACATCACCCGCAAAAATGCCCTCGACAGATATGCGAGTGACATCGCCAGCACCGGTCCAGCGAAACATAGGATGGACTCTAGCTTGCAGAGGGTCGATGCAGCGGTGCAACAACGTGCGAATGAGAGCAGCGCCACCCTCTTCCTTGCCTATGCGGCCTTCGAGGTCGCAGGCGCGCTGATACAGCACCTCCGTTTCCTTGGACTTGCCAGACATCACGACGTTCTTCCATGAACGCCTCCTCTACAAGCTGCCACGGGGTCGAAGGGCGCGAGTCTGTAGTGCTCTCCGTTGGCCTTCTGGTCGCGGATGTAGAACCACTTGTCTCTCCACCCTTGGACAGACGCGGTAAGCTTGATGTCAAAGTAGACGGCGGAGGAGTCGACATGGATTCCGCAGCCTCCTACATCATAGACTACCGAACCAAACGCCGATTGACGCTTGAGCTTGAAAAGCCTCTTGAAGAGGGCAAAGTGTGGCTCGATTCTGAGTCAACACTCGCAAAGTGTGATGAAGCAAGAGATGTGGAGAATAGAATTTGGGGATAGCTGGTGCAGCTGGAGCCCATAGAAACAAAGAAGGTCCCTGAAGAAAGGATGCGGGGGAAAAGAGACCTCGAATGACGAACGCAAGGAACATCACCCAGAAACCCGGAGGAGGACGGGGGATTACCTCATCGCCAGGCACCCGCGAGTCATCATCTGCGGGTGAAAGAGCTCCATCTTGACGAAGAAGATGCAGCTCAGAAGACTTGATGACAGACGCGCGCCATGAGCCGTTGGTAACGCGGGTGCCCGCACCCTTCTTCTTCACAGCGCTGGTGCCCACGGCGGTGGTGCTGCCCTTCTTCTTGGTGGCGGCAATGGTGGTCGCAGATCCAGCAGCGATGCCTCCCTTGTTCTTGCCCATCTTTCGATGGCGATGCGAGCGGAGAAAGTAACTGGGGAAGACACGGAGCTGGTCCAGTGCCATGAAGAGGAAGCGCGCAAGGAAGCGGAGAGAACAACAATGGCGAAGGGGGCACGAGCAAGAAGAGAGATGAGGAAAATTTACCACAGCTGCGCTTCTACTTAACCTCCTCGCAGAAGTCATCCAACGGCCAGCAAAAACCCTACCGAATGTGTGGTGCACATTGCCATCGACACGTGGCGAAGGTGAACCACGAACCGTCCCCCACTACTCCCATTACGCGTGGAAATTGAGGAGACGCAGTTAAAACAGAAGATTACGCACGCCCAGTCAAATCGAAGTCAGAAAGTGGGACCCACCGCTCGTCACGTCTTGTCAAAGCCGCTCACACGGGGCAACTGAGGTCATCACATCGTCAGCACTGACATCATCGATTTCAGCAGAAGAGGATTTTGACTACTTTAGTTCTTGTTCGAGTCTTCAACTCAACCAAGCACTCGGGGGCTACTCCTAACAGTAGCGCTGGCCACGCACCCGAAAGAATTTTTATGCAGGTGTATGAGCATTCAAGACAAACCCATCACTCGAATTAACGATTCGATTGTGAACTACGGGTTACTCCCATAGGGAGCGCTGGAAGCACATTCGACTGAAACAAGCAACCAAAGACGGCAACAGTCGCAAAATGTTTTTAGTCCCTACTCGAGTCTATGACTCGAATAGGCACTCGGGGGCTACTCCCATAGGGAGCGCTGGCCGTGCACCTTATGATTATTTGTACATCGTACTGTGTGTCGATAACATCCACACTCGAATGCTATGGCAACTCTGCCTCATATTTTCCCTGCAAAGATATCATGTCTCCTGGGCCACCCGAATCATCTCCGCAATGACCAAAATTTCGTATGCCGCGCTTGCAGCGTGAAGATAAGACCTGAATAAGGCCTGACAACACATCTGCTACGCACTACCAGAAATATATCCAGGCCTGCAGGTACGATGAACATACCTTGACGGACACATCGAGTGCTCACATCTATACACTGGAATTCGACTCTTGTAAGGCATCCGCGGCCTGAGTCAAATTACGCCAGCACTTTTCCGAATTCGAGTCTAGGGACTTGAGTTTGAGTAGATTGTGTTGTTTTGCCCTAAGGAAGTTAACTGACACCGATACATCGAATAAATCAGACACGTATATCAACAATCCCTATGACACAAACAAAACACTCGAAAAAATGATCAGTCATGCACTCAAAAGACTTCATAAAATCTCCAGTCGAATCTGCGATTCCCCTAGACACTCGGGGCCTACTGACATGAGTATACCCTACAGGTACTCGAGTTTGGCATATACGGTCCAGATATGGCAGAATCCCACGGTGTTGCCAAGGCCCAGTGAAGAATTTGAGTGGTCCACGGACTCTCTGATTGCTTGCGAGACAAGAAGAAGCTTAAGATAGAAAGTTCAAAGGGCGAACCCTAATCTATAACCGACTTGACCTGCTACCCGAGACCTAGCCTATATATATAAAGGCTAGGAGAGGGTGGCGAGGAGGATAGTCATAACCCTAGTAGTTTCCACAACTCTCGCCATATTGCATCTGCGCACCCCTGTAATCTTCGATTCCTTCGATAATCCCAAGAGCAGACAAGCAGGAGTAGGGACCTCTACAAGGCCTAAACCTGGGTAAACCTTGCGTCCGTGTGTGCTTGTTTGCTAGCCGATTGATGCCTCCAACGCTCCCTCCTTCTCCAAAACCCAAGTCCATAACAATGGGCATTGACGAGTTGAACCCTCGTCACCCACTGTATGCGAACATCGATGTGTTAGCACCCGATCATCACGGCATGCTCCACAATGATGGACTTTCTTGGTGGTGCATACTTAGGGAGAACACTAATGTTGGTATTAATTAGGGATCATCTTATTATTTCTACCGTTGTGTATCTAATACAACTAAGAAAAATAAGATGCATAAAGGATTAACATCACATGCAATTAATAAGTGTGATATGATATGGTCCTTCATGTCCTACGCCATTATCACTGTCATGCGTCGTGCCTTGATCTCCATCACGCACCATGGAATGATCTCCATCACGCCCACCAGCATGACACCAAGTCCACGACGCCTCCATTTGGTCGTCCGTCATGATACACTACTACTAGATCTTAGTAACAAGTACACTACTTTACATCATGATCTCGGCGTGCAGACTATAAGAATAGAACAAACAACCAAGTGGCTCCTGCCAGTTGTTTTACATCAAGAGCATTTCATCCAACAATATAAAATGACCATATCATGTCACTTGCCCCTGCAAAATAAAGTTAGACGCCTCTACTTTATCTCTTGCAAGTTTTACATGGCCGCAAGGGTTTTCGCGATAAAACTGTTTCTATCTATGAACTTTAACCACAATATTGATCAAATAGTTGTCTATACTACACTCCTCTCGGGGTCCTCCTTTGTAAAATTCTATATTAGCTACTTTAAGAGAGATAGACACCTGTTAGCCACTTATACGGCAAGCCGTATATCAATTGTGGAACCAGTCTCGTGTAAGCTTACACGTAAGATCGGTCCAGGCCGCTTCATCAACCAGTGTCGCGATTTAAACAAGTACACGTGGGAGGATAACAACTAGAGGATCAATACCCACATTGTACATGTGTTATACCCGTAATTGCATACCTACGCATAGATCGGCTCTGATACCACTTAAGGGGTTCGTAGCAGAAAACAAAAAATCCTAGCTAGCGCAACATCACTGCCAAGATCTATCTATGAGATATGTAGTAACAGGACGGAGATTTAGGTAACATAACCTTGTAGACCGAAAGCGTTTTACGTTCAAGGGAATGTTAACAATGTAGTCGTACTTGTATACAACATCAAGGTTGTGTTGCTCCTCGCACGTCACATATTGGCTCTTGCATGATAGCTCTGGTGCCACAAGTGGCAGCACCTCCGTGGTTTCGCACACGTCCGGTGCCTGACGATGACCTTCATTCTCCCTGATCCAGCCGGGACGCGGAAGTATATCTTTTAGAATTGGGATCCAGCGGCGTGATGGCGTGTCGGGGTGGTGTCGTCTCTCACACGTGCAATTCTTCTTGGAACCACACACACACGATCCAACGGAGAGTGAGGAAAAAACCCTAAGGAAAATGCCTTAGGAATTCCCAATTTATTTGTTGTCTTTTCTATCCTATTCTCTCCTATATATATAGAAGAAAAGGAGGCACCCCCACATTGCCAGCTGTCAATGTGGGACTAAAGGAGGAGGGGGCACGCGGTGGACAAGGAGGTGTCGGCAGGCTGGGTGGGCCCCACTCGTCTTGCGTGCGCGTGGCCCAAGGATGCGGCGGCGGCTGGCCGGGATGGGCCCCACCTTCCCCACCCGCAAGCGGCGGCCCAAGGCCGGGTCGTTGAGTGAACCCTTGAGTACTAGACCAACTTTTACTATGTGTCTATGCTTACATTCTGCCGACCCATTTTTTTTGGACATGTGGACAATACACATGATGAGATATTCTCATTTTAGTGAAGGGGTTGAATTTGTCATATTCACCTCCCCAGTCTGTTTGCTTTGCAGTATTTTTTCTATCAAATTTGGGTTCAACGAGACTTTGGAAATTCTTAAAAATTTGAATTACTTTATTTTTTATAAGATAGATCCATGAGAATTTTCTAAAATCATCAATGAAGCTTACATAGTATAAAAACGACCAACAGAAGTAGGTGTTCGCCCCTACACATCGGAGAACACAAACTCTAGGGGCATGGTTGACACACTAGTGGATCTAGTATAAGGGAGTTGATGACTCTTTGCTCTTTGACATGATTCACAAATAGACTTAATTTTAGATTCCTTAGAACAAGGAATATCAAATTTGCAAAGGACTCGTTGAACAACTTTAAAAGAAGGATGGCCTAATCGATCATGCCACCTTGTAGCTGAAGGCTTGGTGGCATTGGGATTTTTTATCATACTTGGTGATGATGACACCAACAGACAGAGACCTTGTTGTGCATCTACCCTTAAGAAGTTCCCTCTTCATGTCTTATTCGTTCGCACATTATTGTCATGTGTTAATCGATGAATAGAGACAAGATTTTTTGTGGCTGATAGAACGTGAAGGACATTGCGAAGATGGAGTTGTTTAGATGGAGAATTAACAAATGAATGACCAACGTGGATGATTTTCAATCCCTCAACCATTGGTGTTGTGGATCTTTTCGTCACCATTGTACTTCTCCTTCATGGTGAGCATGTTGACCTCACCGGTAATGTGGTCGGTGGCGCTAGTGTCACCGTATGAATTGGTATCAACGTCGTAGGTGGCAGCGCTGGCGCCCTTCTCTTCTTCCTCCTCTTCATCATTGGATTACCGGTGCCAAACCTTACATGTCGGGTGGCCTGGTTTCCACAGATCTGGCAAACGATGACATCCTTGCTACCCTTGCCGTTGTTCTCGCCTCCACGACGATCGTTGTCGTTGTTGTTGCCACTTTCTGTGGGCGGCCTTGCCCACGACCATAGTCGTGGCCTCCTCCACCATGTCCTCATGGTGCTCCACGGCCGCCACGCCTTGGTTCGCCTCGTCCACGCATGACTGAGTTGATGGAGCTGTCTCCTTTGTCCCCGAGAAACATCTCCATCTGATTGCCAGCACATGAGCATACAACTCGCCCAACGTGAGCTTGGCGTTGGGGTTGGCCCCAACGTAGGTGAAGAGGGGGATGTAGGGGTCATCTAGTCCCGCAAGAAGGTACTCGATGATCTCGTCCTCCTCGATCTTGCGGCCTGCAGCAGCCAGCTCGTCAGCGATAGCTATCATCATAGCAAAGTACTATGACGTCGTCTTTCCTTCCTTCTTGGTGTTGGTGAGCTTGACCCGAAGGTTGGCCGTGCGGGTGCGGGACTACAGGACAAACATCAGCATGATCACCGCCCAAACGACGGTCGATATCTTCATCCCGATGCAGGAGACCATGATCCTTTGACAATGACGTAAGGAGGTATGCGCGGACCTGTTGGTCGGCCTGGACCCATGCTTCGTAGTCCGGGTTGGTCACCTCTTCGGTGCCCTTGTCGTCGCTCCTCTCGGCGGTGATGGTGGTCAGGGATGCCTTGCAGATCCCGTCTAGGTACCCCATGATACACGCTCCACGGACCGCGGGAAGGACCTGCGTCTCCCACAACAAAAAGTTGTCGCGGGTGAGTTTCTCCATCGTTCCTTGGCTTGGGAGGGGACTGCTCATGGTGGCGGAGGAGGGTGATGAACTCATAGGATTTGGATGTATTTGGGAAGAGTTGGCTCTAATACCATGTCATAACTCGCGTTTAACAATGCCTTATTCTCGGTCATCGGTTCCGTGTTATATAGAGGCCATACATCGTCAGGATTACATCACGAGAGGTTACAAACCGTAGAGGAAAAGAGGGAGATGATCTGATCCATATCAATGGATCAGCTGTGTACAACAAGATGTCAACAGCCTCAACGCCTATCTACAATTATCTCTAGCACACCCCGCGTGATTGTTGTGGGATTTGTGCTAACAAAATAGGATATAAATCGATGTTACTAATAGATACTTCAAGCAGAAACTAAGTATCTTCAATTAATAACGTTTTGTCAATTCTCAGTCGAGAATTACCTTAGAACTCACCATGGTCCTAAACCATTTGATTTGCATCACAAATAGGCTGCAACTGAAAATTTTCAATAAGTGAATAGAACTTTTTAGTTGCAAGTAGGGTAACAAGTCGATTGCAAAAGAGGTTGTAAGTGAGTTGCAGGTGGGGTAGCAAGTGAGTCGCAAGTAGAAGTACCTGACATCGACGGTTAATTCTTAGTAGCATGTGGGAAAAATAATAGTTTGAACTATAGTCAGAAGAGAAGAGATTGGCAGCAAATCTTTGAATCTCAATTAGTTGTTTTCCTCCAAGAAGGAGCGCCATTCTTATAAGTCATCACTATCGATGAAATGAAATATATATATTTAGGAACTTCCTTTCGAAAATATTATATATTCGGCGCTGTCCACTACAATTTCGCATCGTCATCGTCTTGTCTCTGACTACGTCTATTCATCTACTCCGACAACCGTGAACTGCACTGACATCTCTCTCTTGGTGGCTCTGCGCCTCGCGACTGTCCAGAAGGCCTCCTCTGCTAGTTCCTCCCACATGGCGCGAACATCATACTGGTCCTGTTCTACGGATGCACAGTACTGACATAACCAAAGCGTGCCTTTGCCCCCCGACGTGTCCCGGGACTTGGAAAAACCGGTGTGGAGCCTCGTTTATGGCGGCTTCAACAAGATCGTATTCAATATCAACAAGCTCCTTGATGAATGCATAGATCGTGTCACCTTCTTCGTTACTAGCTGGCACATTCTTACACCCATGAATCCAATGCTCTTCCTCGTGTCTGTGGCTTCATGTGCGGCTAACTGGACACCGATATTTCCGACCACGACATCAACCACGACGTCCCCTCGCACGACTACCTTGACCATGGCACTGCCCACACTCTCGGTTACCTCGACATCGGCACAAAGTACTACACCCTTGAGCACCTCATCAGCTTCCTTTACAGTCCAAGCATCCGTGATGCAACACCGTCCACGATGTTCCTGCTATGACCGCGGGGGGTGTTAGCCTACTGGACTCTACTTCTGTTTCTCTCTAGTTTTGCGATGTTTCAGTTGTTTACGACGATACCGCTACGACTGACGGGAGTGTTAGAGTATAGGCATGTATGGTTGTTATGGTAATTGAGGATAGGGTTAGGATCTATTTTTATACAATCCTAACTTAACTTGTACTCCACAATGATCCATGTACGTCTATATATATTTGATCGTGGATCAATAATACATCCATCATAATCCGCTAATTACTTACTTCTACACTTACGAACCTATTATTGCTGACTTGTGTATGCAACGAAGTTTGCCTAGTTGGCACAGCGTTGGTCGCCGGTAACAGGAACTGGTACTCCCTCCGTCTAGAAATAAGTGGCTTAGATTTGGCTAGATTAGCATGTATCTATACACTAAAACGCGTCTAGATACATGCGAACCTACACATGTGCAAGCCACTTATTTCTGGAATCCGTCTCAAAATATTCGCGGTAGGTTTAACAAAATTGGATGAATCTATATACTAGTGTCTATATTTATTTAAATTTTGACAAATCTGTGACATCTATTTTAAGACTGAGGAAATACAAAAGAATGAAATTCCAAGCATATCCATATGAAGAAAGAATGGATGGATTTATGCACGAAAGCTACATCCCAATCCAATCCATCCATGTGCATGCGCCATCTATCCGAGAAAATTCCACGTCCGTCCATCCACTAACGCGGCGAAGTTTGATCGCACGCCAAAGCTGAGCTACTGCACGCATGCATGCAGCAATGCGCTTTGGAAGCGAGGAGAAAAATCTGACCAAGAGCAACCGAGCTTGACTTGACATGACGTTTCCACGCTTACTTCCAGCCCGATCAATGTCCGTATGAATCGTGCAACGGCATTCCACGTTTCCACAAGTGGTAACTGATCATCGGTAGCTGGCTTAGCAAGGTCCTCTCCAATTTGCAGAGAATCTACTAGATCGCTCACGAGATCTGCCGAATTCCTCGTACTGTAGACTAGAGCGATCATGGGTTCGTGGCAAGTTGGATACATCTGCTGAGGCCACGGCCATGGTTTAGCTAGCTATATAAAAGGACGTGCACTACACCAGCTTCTGCCACACACACCACTACAGGAGCAGTGTTCCAGTGACACTAGCTAGTAACTGCAGCACCGCTCCACCGGGCTCTGCTACATTGCCACGATGAGAGGACTTGTGGTGGTGGCCATGCTGGTCGCGGCCTTCGCCGTGTCTGCACACGCTCAGCAGTGCGGCTCGCAGGCCGCAGGAGCGGTATGCCCCAATTCCCTGTGCTGCAGCCAATACGGCTTCTGCGGCTCCACCAACGACTACTGCGGCCCCGGCTGCCAGAGCCAGTGCAGCGGCAGCACGCCCGTAACTCCGACGCCCTCCGGCGGCGGCGGCGACGTATCCTCCATCGTATCGTCGTCGCTCTTCGAGAAGATGCTTCTGCACCGCAACGACGCGGCGTGCGAGGCCAAGGGGTTCTACACCTACAACGCCTTCCTCGCCGCCGCCAAATCATTCCCCGCCTTCGCGACCACGGGCAGCACCGACGTCAGGAAGCGCGAGGTCGCCGCCTTCCTCGCCCAGACCTCCCACGAGACCACCGGCGGGTGGCCTACGGCGCCCGACGGCCCCTACTCGTGGGGTTACTGCTTCAAGAAGGAACAAGGCGCCACCTCCGACTACTGCTCGCCGAGCCAGCTGTACCCCTGCGCGCCAGGGAAGAAGTACTTCGGCCGCGGGCCCATCCAGATCTCCTACAACTACAACTACGGGGCAGCAGGGAAGGCCATCGGCGCAGACCTTCTCGGCAACCCGGACCTTGTGACCTCGGACGCGACCGTGGCATTCAAGACGGCGCTGTGGTTCTGGATGACGCCCCAGTCGCCCAAGCCGTCGAGCCACGACGTGATCACTGGCCGGTGGACCCCCTCGAGCGCAGACAAGGCCGCCGGGAGGGTGCCCGGTTACGGCGTCATCACAAACATCATCAACGGCGGGGTCGAGTGCGGCAAGGGGCAGGAGAGCCACGTCGCCGACCGGATCGGGTACTACAAGCGCTACTGCGACCTCCTCGGCATCAGCTACGGAGACAACCTGGACTGCTACAACCAGAAGCCGTTCGCTTAAGTCAATCGGCTATGTAATAAGCCGCGCGCGACTCGGCCGGTAACAAAAATAAAAGCTCTCTAAATACTGTAACTGTGGAGTTACAAAGAGGGAGCTCGCGTACTATAGATCCTAAATAATAGTGTGATCAATCACAAGATGTGCGATTGAGTACTGGCATAAACGATTTGATCCTATTACAGTTTCACAGAAGAAGAAAAATCCCGCTTTGTGCCGTCCTCGCAGGCGACCAGGGCGATAGCAGAAGCCTCTCACCTTCCCCCCCCCCCCCCCCCCCCCCCCTCCCCCTCTGCCGCCGCCACCGGCGAGGGCCTCCGGACAAAGCCTACGCGCTGTCGGCGACGATCCTACCCTTATTTCCCCGAGTGGCAGGTGGGTCTTTGCGGGTGGCGATGCGCGGTCAGCAAATGCGGGGAGCTCGGTGCAGCATTGGCCGGCGTGCCGTTGGCAGGTGGATCTCACAAGCGGAGGCAGCGCTGTTAGGCGGCAGGACTTCGTGGCGGCGATGGCCTCCTAGTCCGCCATAGAGGGCATCGGCAGCGGAGCTCGTGGCGCTCGGAGGTGATGCACCCCGTCCTATGGACGTCCCTACACCTAAACCACCAAGTCCCCCAAGTGGACCAATGACTCGCGCCCGAACAAGGAACGCTTCCCCAAGGAGCACGATTCCAAGCTCAAACCAAGAGGAGATGGACCCTTTAAGATCCTTAAGAGAATCAACAACAACGCTTAAATCATCGACATCCCGACCTCCAAGTACCTTGTGAGCAATGCGTTCAACATCAAGGACCTTTCACCATACCATGGAGATGTTTAAGATGATAACAATGAAGAGTCGAGGACGACTCTTACCCAAGGGGGAGCTAATGTAGCCCATCCTACGGGCGTCCCTACATCTACACCACCAAGTCCCCCAAGTGGACCAATGACTCACGTCCGAGCTAAACTCCTACAAGCTAAGGTTAACTCGCTCCTCTCCTCGTGTGACTTTGATACATCCTTGGATGGCTTTCTACTTCATGCAACTACTCTATGCATAATCAGCTACGAAGCCCCAACGCATCGCCAAGCCCTGGCGGATGAAGTACAAGGAGCTGGACGAGAAGAAGGCGCTGCTGAGGCTAAAGCCCCGGAGTCTCCGGCCCTGAAGCCCGGAATCTCCGGACTCCAACCCCGAAGTCTCTGGCCTGGACTCCGGACCAGTCTCTGAACCCTTGCTTGGAGAGTTCAGTACACCCTCACAGAGACTAAGTCGGAAAGCGTTAACCCTCACGGAGTCTCCGGCCTATAACCCCGGAGTCTCCGCCACCAGGACTCCGGCCTACAACCCCGGAGTCTCCGCCCCCAGGACTCCGGTAAAACTCCGGCCTACCACTGCAGGTCTCTGTCTATCGCCCCGAAGTCTGCCCCAGAGACCGCTCTCCACCCCGGAGTCTCCGGCCACCCCGGAGTCTCTGGCCCTCACACTCCAGAGTCTCCGGTGTAAGTGAGACGGGCATGTTAAAGCCTTTTGGGCCTTTGGCCCATGTAACCCCAAATTCATCTAGATTTTACCCTTTTATGCTTAAAGTACCCTTAAACTAGTGGTTGGCCTATAAATAGTCCCCATCTCTATTGTAAACCCTAGGCTTGATATTTGGAATTAGAAGAAACCCTTGTGGATCTATCTATTAGTTCTTGCCTCATGCTCCTATGATAGAGGAGCACCAAATATTCCCCACCTTGTTGGAGTTTGCGTCGTGCCTCCCTCATTGTACAAGGCCTCGGCATCGAAGCCCCTTGCCAAGACGTCAAGATCTCACCAAGCCTCCCGCTCATCGTGCCAGTTTGAGAGAGAGATCCGTGCTCGACATCTCAGCAAGCCTCCCGCTCACCGGACCGGTTGCCGTTGGCATGAGCTATTGGCTTGTATCGTGTCTTTGCGTGTAGGTGTGTTCATCGAGTTCTGCGTGCATGAGTTCGTGGTTTTCATCCTCTCCCTCTTCCCCTCGCACCTCCCTCTCGATTTCCACAAGGAATCGTGAAATATCGGGTACCCCTGATGTTAGCCCTTAACATATTGGTATCAAGATCTCCGTTGCTCACGAATTCCCTCTCCCTTTTTTCTTCTATCCACCATAAATTTGAAAATCTCAAAAGAAAAGAGCCCCAAATTTGCCTTTGGATCGGTCACTTGATTTGGAGTGTTATTTGTGGTTTTGATCCGACCAAATCTTGTCTTACATGTTGGTCTAGCTTTATCTTGTGTTTTCCGAGCCCAGTTTGGCCAATTTTTCACGGATTTGAGGCCCCAAGGTGTGGATTTCTGCGCAAGAACACGAGCAAGTGGAGCAGAAACCCCGACCCCGAAGTCTCCCCCCTCAGAGTCTCCGGCCTCAGACCTCGGAGTCTCCGGCCTCAGACCTCAGAGTCTCCGGCCCCTAAACGCCTAATTTTGACTTTTTGCCTCTTGTTTCGCCTTGGCTAATGTTTTCCTTTGTTTGTTGTGTCTCGTGTGTGTGTGTCATCAACTAACAACAAGATTTCACATCTTCAACATGCGCGCTCATTGACACCACGGCACCGAACATCATCTCGCACCACCGACCGCAAGTTCATCATCACCAACGAAGGTATAACTTGCGTCACCTTGTTAACCCCTATCTTCCTTTGTGTGTACCTATCCCATGAGAGTGGCTCATCTTGTGTTTGCTTGAGCATTGTGCATTTGTCCTTGGATACTGAGAGTGCAAAAGCAATAGCAAGAGTGACTAGGTAGCATGAAGGGAGAGCAAAAAAAAGAAACAAAAAAAAAGATACAATGAAAAAGAAAAATAGTCTTCCATAGCAAAAGAGAGTCTCAAGCTTGTAAGCAAGACATAAAGAAGAGCGTCCAAGGCAAGTGCACAAATCAGTTGCTCATTTTTTTCCTTTTTGCGAACGAGCCACCGTCTCTCCTTGCATTGGCATGACACCGAGCTTAGTCTTTGTTAGGACATTTTGTTGCTCATTTTCATAGTCATGTCAATCCCACTTATCTCCACGTGTGTGTATAGTCGTAGGTTCTCGTCCCTTTTTTGAGTTGTTGACCTTTACCTTTGACTTGAGTATTGTTGGATTTTACCCACTTTTGACTATCCCTTTTCTTTCGGTTGGTTATTTGGCATTACACAACCCTAACCTACCATCAACAAGCTTTTCAGAGTATAGTTCTTTCTTTAGTGTGAGATTTCTTTGCGATTTCACTTTGCAAGATAATAGTTCTTGTTTGTGGCTCCTAGTTTAGTTTAATCCCCAAGGTGAGGTAAAAGGCTAACACCCACAATATACAATCCTTGTGTGTTTTGCATGATGGATAGGCACGGTGAGTCGAGCCAACCACCTCCCCAAGAAGAAGATCAAGGACCATACATGACGCACGCAAGCCACAGACACCATTCACCATGAGTTCCGTGAACATTGCGAGGCTCTTGAGACGTGACAAGATGAACAATTCGGCGAGACTCAAGTCGAGTTCAAGAACATCGGCACCGCTTCGATGGCCTCGAAATACAAATGCATGCAATGCAACACAACTTTGGCCATCAAAGTGAAGCGCTCCAACGCTCCATTGCCGAAACAAATGACAAGCTTCGCCTACTCATCGACGGAATGACAAACAACACAAGACTGCATTCACGCGCATCAAGCTCTTCAAGATCGTCGTGTCACTGTTCACCACTTCGTCAAGACCCTGATATGAGTACTCCAAGACACAATGAAGCCCTAGTGGTTGAATATGGAAGTTCTTCGCACTATATACCTTCACCCACGGCATCCGCAACGTCAAGCTATGATGGCAATTTCTCCTCAAGGCCTCAAGCAAGGAGAGCCAAACACCGTCATCATGCAAGAGATTTGGTGATCCAACAAGAACAACCACATGAAGAACCATGAGTGGAACCTCGAGCACAACCTCAACTATACTGACATCGTCCCCACAACATTCTTGCCACTACAAGTGATGACTCCAACTTGGAGGACCAAGCTCGCCTTCGACATGAAGCTCTCCGAGATCCTAATCTTTGTCATCACCTTTAAGAATGTCCGCTCCGTCACCATGGTCACCATGACGAGCCTCCTCCACTACATCAAGACATGGAGCATCAAATGGTATATATTGAGCGATGCCCACCACGTCATGAGGCTCAAGACCGTGATCTTCACCATGAGGCCCATGTGCCTAACCAGCATCACCAACCGAGGAACGAGCCTCCTCTCCGTCAACAACCGCGTCAAGAGGCTCCACAACCTCATCACCCTCGTGAGGCCCAAATTCCTTCCCCTCGTTAACAACCGCGCCAAGAGCAAGAGTAAGCTCCTCAACAACGTCACGAGCATCAAGTTCCCCCACCTACAAATGCGGCTTCTCAACTGCAAGTGCACCAACAAGGTCACCAAGCTCATTGCAATGATTGCATGGAAGATGAAGACAGTCACCATCAAGGAAACAACCGCTACCATGACCACAATGATGAAGAAACTTTTGGCAATCTCAAGTTCACTATGCCCAAGTTCACCGGATCAAATGATCCCGAAGAATACCTCTCATGGGCACTCAAAGTCGACAAGATCTTCCGTATGCATAATTATAGTAATGAGAAGATGGTCGCCATGGATTCACTTGAGTTTGATGACTACACTAACCTTTGGTGGGAACAAGTCCAAGTTGCTCGTGACGCGAGAGAAGAGCCGCCAGTCACCACTTGGCATGACATGAAGGCTCATATGACATCCCGCTTTGTTCCTTCGCACTACACGCGTGACCTCTTCAACAAGATACAATCACTTAATTAAGGGACAAAGACCGTGGAAGAGTACTTCAAGCAAATGGAGCTCAACATGGTCGCGCCAACATTGAAGAGTGCAAGGAGTAAACAATGGCATGTTTCCTCATTAGCTTGAACCATCCAATCAAGCGCATCATCAAGTTCCAAACATACAATGATATGGTTGAGCTTGTGCACATCGCAACAAAATCCAAGCTCCAAGTACAAGAGGACATCAAGTACAACAAGCCCAAGACGTACTTCACCTACAAGCAAGCTTCAACCGCTACACCAACTACCTTCAATGGAAGCTCCCCAAGTACCTCCAAGCCTTCCTCCCCACACTTCCTCAAGGAAAACCGCCCCCAAGTGACAAACATACAAAGGATGACCCACCATTCAACGACAAATGATACAAGTGTGGAGGCAAAGGACACAAGTAGGCCACTTGTGGAAAAAAGAAAGTATTGTTCATCCATAACAATGGAGACGAAGAGTACTTGAGTGAAGATGAATTTGATGCTAGGGTCAAGGAAGAAATGGCAAGGCAACCTACGGAAGATGACCAAGAACTCCTCATGTGCCAACATGATGCAAGTCCATTGCTTGTCGCCCCAAGGATCTTGACCACTCAAGCCCAAGAACATGAAGATCAATGATCCAACATCTTCCAAATGCGAGTTGGCATTAATGGCAAATCCATCAAAGTTATCATCGATGGAGGGAGTTGTCACAACCTTGCTAGCACCGAGTTGTGTGAGAAGCTCAATCTCACCCTCCATCCTCACAAGCACCCCTACCATGTGCAATGGCTAAGTGACCAAGGATCCTTGAAGATAAAGAATACCATATCGGTAACCTTATCAATTGGTCCTTACAAAGACACGGTGGAGTGTGATGTTGTTCCCATGACGGTTTTCCATATGCTACTTGCTAGACCTTGGAAATTTGACAAAGGTGTTGTACATGATGGTCGCACCAATGTTTACACCTTCAAATGGATTAACAAGACATGTGTTTTGCAACCAATGACTCCTAGCCAAATAATTGAGGACAATGCAAAGGCTTTAGCGAGGACGCAAACCACAACACCTACTTGTGAGAACAGTGGTGAGTGAGAGAACCACCATATGGCAAGTGAGATCCACAAGCCTAACTCGAGTGGAAAAACTAAGAGTGTTATTCTTTCCACCAAGAGTAAGATGAGAGAAGTGAGGAATGACCCATCAATCTTGCACTATGTCCTCATTTTCAAGGGGCTAGTGCAAGGAGCTGATGACTTGACAAATATTCCTCTCTCTTTGATGGATATTTTGCAGGAATTCAAGGATGTGTTTCCCGAAGAGCTTCCTCATGGATTACCTCCTCTTCGCGGAATCGAGCACCGCATTAACCTCATACCCGACGCACCTCTTCCAAATAGCACCACCTACCGCACGAACCCGAAGGAGACGATGGAGGTAGAACGTCAAATTAACCAACTCATCTCCAAAGGTTTGATCCAAGTAAGCACTAGTCCAAGTGCGGTACCCATGATTCTTGTGCCAAAAACGGATGATATGTTGCGATTATGCATGGACTGCCATCCAATCAATGCTATCACGATGCGTTATCGACATCCCATACCATGTCTCGATGACATGCTTGATGAGTTGTGTGTAGCCACTATTTTCTCGAAAATTGATTATCGTAGTGGTTACCATCAAATACGCATGGCAGAAGGTGATGAGCGGAAAACCACCTTCAAGACCAAAACTTGGTCTCTCTGAATGGTTGGTCATGCCTTTTGTCTTATCCAATTCCCCATTCACCTTCATGCGCCTTATGAATCATATTTTGCATTCTCTCATTGGAAAGAGTGTTGTTGTGTATTTTGATGACATACTTGTTTATAGCAAGTCACTTGAGGAACATGTTACACATGTCAAGGCAGTCTTGCAAATCCTTCGACATGAGAAGCTATATGCTAATCTTCCCAAGTGCACTTTTGCTAAAGAGTTGATTTTTCTTGGATTTGTCATTTCTTCAAAGGGAATTGAAGTTGATGTTTCCAAGGTAAAGGACATATGAGATTGGCCTATCCCCACAAATGTGAGTGAACTCCGAAGTTTTCATGGGTTGGCCGGTTTCTACCGTTGCCTTGTGAAAGAATTTTCTACCATTGCTTGTCCTCTCAACGAGTTGACAAAAAAGAATGTCACCTTCATGTGGGGCAAAACACAACAAAAAGCTTTTGATGAACTTAAAAAGAGGCTCACTGAAGCACCTCTTCTTGCGTTACCGGATTTCACAAAAACTTTTGAGATAGAGTGTGACGCTAGTGGTATTGGCATTGGAGGAGTCCTCATGCAAAATGGATGTCCTATTTCTTACCATGCGAGAAACTTGATGGTGCTCGCCTTAACTATCCGATTTATGACAAAGATATTTTTGCCTTAGTTTGTGTCCTTCAAGTTTGGCAATACTACCTTTTGCCTAAGGAATTTATCATACATTCCTACCATGAATCGTTGAAATATCTCAAAGGCCAAGCCAACTTGAGCAAGAGACACGCGAAGTGGGTTGAGCTTATGGAATCTTTTCCTTACATTGTCAAGTATAGGAAGGGCAAAGATAATGTAGTCGCAGACGCTTTGTCTCGCAAGCACACAAGCCTTCTTACTCGACTTGAAGTAAGCGTGTTGGGTCTTGATGAAATAAAAACTTTGTATGCTTCTGACCCGTTCTTTGGACCAATTTTCACAAAGTGCTCCATTAACAAAGGAGTTGATGATTTCTATTTGCATAAGGGATTTATCTTTAAACAAAACAAGCTTTGCATTCCGAAGTCGTCTCTCCAACTTTTGCTCCTCCAAGAATCACATGGTGGAGGCCCCATGGGTCAGTTTGGCTGTGACAAGACATTGGACATGCTCTCCACTAAATACTTTTGGCCCAAGATGAAGCGCGACATGGAACGCCACGTCCAACGATGCACTACTTGTGTTCAAGCTAAGTCCAAGTCTAATCCCTTTGGTCTTTATATGCCATTGCCTATTCCTTATGCACCTTGGTCCGACATTAGCATGGATTTTCTTTTAGGATTGCCTAGGTCTAAGCATGGTCGTGACTCTATATTTGTGGTAGTGGATCGCTTTTCCAAAATGGCCCACTTCATACCATGCCATAAGACCAACGATGCTTCACATGTTGCCATTTTTTCTAGGGAAATCGTCTGTCTTCACGATGTGCCAAGAACAACCGTCTCTGACCGCGACATCAAATTCATGAGCTACTTGTGGAAGACATTAATGGCCAAGCTAGGCGTCAAGCTACTCTTCTCATCCACGTCGCACCCGCAAACCAATGGCCAAATCGAGGTCGTCAACCAAAGCCTTGGGACACTCCTATGCATGTTGATCAAGAAGAATCTTAAGGATTGGGAGGAATGCATTCCCCAAGCCGAGTTCGCCTACAATCAAGCCAAGCACTCAACAACCAAGATGAGCCCCTTCATGATCGTCTATGGCTTCGAGACCCTCACCCCGCTCGACATACTACCACTCCCTCTCCATGAGCGCACAAACATGAACATCGAAAAGCAAGCACAAGCTATGAAGAAGCTTCACGAAGAAACAAGAGCTACTATCGAGTAACAAGTCCTTCACCAAGCATGAAGGATGAACAAGGACAAGAAAGAGTTGGTCTTCGAAGAAGGCGACCTTGTATGGATACACTTGAACAAGGAACGCTTCCCCAAGGAGCACGATTCCAAGCTCAAACCAAGAGGAGATGGACCCTTCAAGGTCCTTAAGAGAATCAACAACAACGCTTACATCATCGACATCCCGACCTCCAAGTACCTTGTGAGCAATGCGTTCAACATCAAGGACCTTTCACCATACCATGGAGATGTTCAAGATGATAACCATGAAGAGTCGAGGACGACTCTTTCCCAAGGGGGAGCTAATGTAGCCCATCCTACGGACGTCCCTACATCTACACCACCAAGTCCCCCAAGTGGACTAATGACTCACGTCCGAGCTAAACTCCTACAAGCTAAGGTTAACTAGCTCCTCTCCTCGTGTGACTTTGATACATCCTAGGATGGCTTGCTACTTCATGCAACTACTCTATGCATAATCAACTACGAAGCCCCAATGCATCACAAAGCCCCCACGGATGAAGTACAAGGAGTTGGACGAGAAGAAGGCGCTGCTGAGGCTGAAGCCCCGGAGTCTCTGGCCCTGAAGCCCGGAGTCTCCAGACTCCAACCCTGGAGTCTCCGGCCTGGACTCTGGACTAGTCTCCGAACCCCTGCCTGGAGCATTCAGTACACCCCCGCGGAGACTAAGCTGGAGAGCGTCGACCCCCACAGAGTCTTCGCCCACCCCGGAGTCTCCGGCCTATAACCCCGGAGTCTCCGCCCCAAGGACTCTGACTCCGGGCAAGACTCTGGCCTAACGCTACAGCTCTATGTCTACTGCCCTAGAGTCTGCCCTGGAGACTGTGCTCCACCCCGGAGTCTCCAGCCCTCACACCCCAAAGTCTTCGGTGTAAGTGAGACAAGCATGTTAAAGCCTTTTGGGCCTTCAGCCCATGTAACCCCAAATCCATCCAGACTTTACCCTTTTATGCCTAAAGTACCCTTGAACTAGTGGTTGGCCTATAAATATCCCCCACCTCTATTGTAAACCCTAGGCTTGATATTTGGAACTAGAAGAAACCCTTATGGATCAATCTTGTTCTTGCCTCATGCTCCTTTGATAGAGGAGCACCAAATATCCCCCACCTCATTGGAGTTTGCATCATGCCTCCCTCGTTATACAAGACCTTGGCAGCATAGCCCCTTGCCAAGACGTCAAGATCTCATCAAGCCTCCCGCTCACCGTGCCGGTTCGAGAGAGAGAGATCCTTGCCCAACACCGATCCTAGGGATTGCGCCGGACCGGTTGCCGCCAGCGTGAGCTATTGGGTTGTAGCGTGTCTTTGCGTGTGGGTGTGTTCATCGAGTTCTTCATGCGTGAGTTCGTGGTTTTCATGCTCTCTCTCTTCCCCTCACACCTCCCTCTCGATTTCCACGGGGAATCGTGAAAGATCGAGAACCCCCGAGGTTAGCCCTCAACAGGAGGCTTAAGATGCGTGTGGTGGTCTGCCCCGAGGTTCTCCACCTAGTCTAAGGGGGGCACATGCAGGCTAGCCGGCGATGTGAAGCAATGGTGGGGGGTGGAGCTGGCCCCTGGCGGTGGGGCCCTTGACCCAAATCTGGGACCGTCCAGGCCTGATTCGGCTTGGGTGGGCCCTTTTGCCAACGCGGGTTTCAGGGGATCCTGGTACGCCGGGGAGCCCACCTCCTGGTCATGGTGTGGCTAGGGTACTTAATCAGGGCTACTAGGCCTAGATCTGGACCTAGTAGTCCCTGTTTCGATGTTTGTAGGTCTGACTTGCATTCTTGTTGAATCTATAATGTCTGAGCGAATTTTGGAGGGCCATGCCCTGTTCATTCTGGTGGTTTGGCCTCGAGGTGTATGTCGCGTTGTAGGTGTGAGATCTAAGACTCCAGCGGTGGCCTCGGAAGGTGCACTAGGTCGTCGGCTCTACAACGAGTGACATGACGGTGGTAGTGATATTCTTATTTGGCCATGTGGATGGCAAGAAGCTGGTGGCGAGGTTCCTAGTGGTGGCAGACCTTTCGCGAAGTCTTCTCCTAAATTGGGTTCTAGAGACCTGGATCGGGGGCAGGGCCAGTCAGAGATACCTAGAGTGGCGTGGAAAAAAATCGGGCGAAAGCTCAGCGCTTCGGTGTCGATCGCGGCGATGCCTGTGGGTGGCATACCCTTCTTGAAGGCACTGTTGTGGTTACTTTATCCATGTTTGGACTCTGGGTGCAAACCTTGGTCGTCTCAGTCTCAACATCGGCAGCGTGTTGCGTCAACACCCTCTTAGCGGCATCGTCGTGGAGTCTGGTACCCCTCGATCTCGCTATTCTGCCTTCGATTGCAAGCTCGATTTTCCTTGTTTTTCTTTCATATTATTTGAGATGTTTTGCAATATGTTTTCCTCATCACTTTGTATATGTTCAACCACTAAGCTTTATTTTGTAAAGCGGGACGAAAGTCTTTTTTAAATACTCTCCTTTTGAAAATAGATGACTTGAATTTACCTAGATTCGTATATATATTGATTTGTTTTAGTGTATAGGTATACGAGTGAGAGTATTCTAGTTTCATCGTATCGCTAGATGCACTCTATGCATTGTGAGCAAATGCCCACGCCGAACGGCGGCCCCTATTCTTCTATCCGTCCAGCCTCCAGCCATGACAGAACGGAATATACTATTATTACGATTTTTTGCAGGTGTTCTTTCGATTTACATTTTTTAGGCAACCACACACTTTATTATGTTTCAATGATCAGAGGTACAACATGTGGATATGGCAGTATGCAGAAAATTGACCCAAATTTAAAAGGAATTCATAAACTAAACTCGCGACGAAACTATTTTACTCCACAAACCCTTTTGTGTAGAGCCTAACAGAAAAAATTCATACTACACAGTGTAGCGATTGTGACAAAGGCGCTACACCCCTTGCCAGCCTGGCACGTGGGTACCAGGGACCGTTTATATACGTTGCGCATCTATATATACTGTACACGTTTATGCATATATATAAGATAACTTGTCTTAAGATCGAGCATACAAATATATACATGATAGTTACATGGAGATCACAATTGCCGGATCTAGAGCCCGTCTATTCGATTACACGGCCGGGGATTATCGGTAGCATATATTCACACTAAATTCTCCAACGTCATCTACCATCTCTTTTAACAAAAATCCCACCAGTTCTACTGTAATTCGTAGTACGCGTTGCTCTGATAGGAGCTGATCCCGCATGCTCTTGAACTATATAACAAAAGGAGATCAATATAAATATCAATCATGATAACAAAAAGTGACGGTAAAAAAATAATGTTGTGAATGTATTGCTTACATCGACTCTATAATCTTTGTGGGTAGTGGTAAACATGCGAATCAAACATAGAATCCACATATATTCGTCCCTGGTGGCTGCCTCACGCATTTTACGAGAATAGATGTCAATCAAAGTAATAATCTAGCATCATAATTGTATTAAAACTATAAGTAAAGAGATGCGCGGACATATCATGTACTACTTACCGAGACCGTCTTAAACGTCAGCTTCTCACTAAAAGAACCCGTAACCACACTCTTGAACAGGTTCCAAACCCTGCTCGGGAAAGAAAATGAATGAATGAGTTATTTATTACCTAATATCTCAGGAAATCAACGAAAGAGACCGATATAGCGCGAAATTTACCTCTGGAGCATGTCCTGCATGTCCCTAAACTCTTCCAGGTGTCTCTTAATGGGTTCATGACTTCAACTATTCCCTTATCAAGTTGAATGTTTAGAAGAATCCAGTGGAACCTGCACACGTTTATATATACATCAGTAACTCATCAATTACACTTAACATTGAGTAAGCAAAAGTGAATTTGTACAACAGAGTAAGACCCTCACTTGAAATTGTAAGGAAACATTATGTGGTCATAGAAACCTTGCGCCGTTAGAAACCTTAGAAGGTTTTCCTGCGTCTCCTTGGATTTATCCGTTACCGTCTTTATATGTACTTTATCTGGGTCAATGAATCCAACACTATAGAGTAACTTTCGTTTACATTCCTGGATCTTCATTCTGCATAATAATAGAGTACAAAAGGATATAGTGAGGATAAGTACATGCAATGAACTGAACAACTGAAAAACTGGACAACTTATATGTAGACAATGAATTCAACAACTTATGGACAATAGCAACTCATGAGAGATTTGTCGAGGGCGCAAAATTGTACAACTGGAAGAGTTATGAAAAGTCAACATGAACCTCGTCAGCTCGAAAGTAGTACTCATGTGGGACTTTCACCACGATCATTATTCTGTCGTCCTTTACGACTCTCAAGTACCATTTATGTAAACTCCGCATTTGTGTTGGCAGTTGTTGAAACTTCTCTTAGCTGACCAAAGGCATCCCTAGGACATATCTAGGGACTACATCAGCCTTAGGTAACTTGTCTGTCTTGGGAACCTAGCAATTCATCAAGACTCACACCCATAGCGGCCGCCAACTTCGCAGCTTCTTCTATATCCTGCTGGTGAACGTCTTTGGATAACACCTTGAGGGGTGGGATCAATTGTTTGGCCTATTTCCCGAGCTGGGGAACGTCCCTTCTTTTCCCGCTTGGATTGTTTGCACTTGGTTTGTTTGCACTTTTACTTGATTTGCTCTTCTTCACTTCCTTCTGAAGTGTGCGTAGATAGTCATCTAGCTTATGGTGCAACTCATACTGTGATTTGTGTTCAAAAAAGCAAGTGCATACGCTTTTTGCTTCTCGGTGTATACCGAGGCGGGATCGGGTTTCTTCTTTTGAAATTGCGCATCACATTCGGCCTATTTGATCGCTGCGTTTTCCTCGTCAGTACGATCATAAGGTCTGATGGGAAGATTCTTATGAGGTACTCTTGGGAGGGGTGACATTTGTCATTTTGGGTTGCTGCGTTGGTTAGTACTCATCGACGGGGCACACTTCCTCTTATTGTCCTTAGTGGGCGGCGAAGACGGCTGACCCTGCGGCGGAGATCGAGATGGAATCATGTTGTGGTGGTCGTAGTCATGGGGTGGGCTTCTTGGAGGTGATGGAGGTGAAGGTGACATGCGACGACTCAGAGGTGGTGGTGTCCTTGGCGCAGAGCCTGGAAGCTTGATGTTGTTCTTGTCCCATAGAATGATACCACCCAGTACTTCTCCGAGTGTCCTCTCACCTTCAGATCTAGGTATGTCAAGCTCCATTGAGTCAAACCCCGTTGTGATTTCATCCACCCCGAGTTTAGCATAGCCAGCTAGAATCTCACGGCCATGCCAGCGTGCGTCAGGTGGACAAGGTAAAGCACATCCGACCGCCACCTTCAAGGATATGTTCTTCACCTTCTAATGGAGCTCACAAGATAGTTGCTCATTGATTCCATCCACGGGGTAGCTGGGACCACCATCTATCATCCGTGCATCATCAGACGGGACCTCCGATTCAGCCACGCTGCTTCTCCGCTGAAATGGGATGGCGGTAATATCGAGTGCAGGATCTTGCAGGCACGCTACTCCTCGAAGTTCGTCAATCTGCTGATGATGCTTTTCCATTCTTCCTAGCAACTGGTTGAATCTATCTCTCTCCTCCTCCTCCCGTCGCTTCTTTCCTCTCTCTTGGCTTCTATAACTATTTTTGCCATTGGAAAACCCAATCTCCCACGTATAACTAGGGCCAAGGCGTCGCACTCGTCCTCCATGTTCTTTATTCCCGAGGACCTTTGTCAGCAAGTCTTTCTCTCTATCAGGATGGCAATTTGTTTTTCCCTCTTTAATTTATTTCACCACTATCGGCCATGTCTGCCTAGGTATCCTAATCCCGTCACTGCAAACAAGGTCCCATGTATTATCGTCATACTCACTCCAATGCCCAAGGAACCAATTTCTTGCCCTCAAATCCCATTATTTGCGTATTGGTTCTAGAATGGCCCCTTTATCAAGCAACTCTTTCTCTTTTTTATCCCACTTTGGCATGGCAGTCGCGTAGCCCCCTGGCCCTAGGTGTTGGTGATCTTTCTTTTTCGCAGCATTTATCTTTTTTCTAACGTTTTCTGAGCTGGTTCTGACTCCTTGTACTTCACAAATGCAGCCTAGTAAGGTTGTTGCTTTGCTAGATAGGCTTCGAATTTTGGAGCAGTCTTATCCTTCTGATACTTTAGCCATAATGCTTTCTTCTAGTTATTGAATAGTTCGGCCATCTTTTTAAGAGTCCACTTCTTCACTTTCTTCATCAATGCAGTTGTGTCGGCATCATCCTCATATTCTGGCAGAGTGAAATGTGCCATGAGGTCATTCCGAAGACCCTCTTTGTACCTTTCGATGACATACTCACTCTCTTCCGCCCCTTTGGTCTTATTTCACTCTCGAACGGTGATCAGGATACGATCCCTAACCATAACTCTGCATTGTTGTACAAATACATTTTTAGCCTTTTCAGGTTCCAACGATTCGCCTAGTGCTGATACCACCGTAATTGTATAACGCGTAGATACGTCCAACTTTTTGGCCAGGCCTCGTTTGGAATATTTTTTGCTCGATGTGGAGGCCTAAGAGAAGAAACATTCGTCAATTTATATATATACAACTCAATTAATGCATCTACTAATCACCGGATTTCATATATATACCTCATCAGACTTTGTTAAGGATCCACCAGAGTTGTCGGCTTCTCCATCATCAGAGCCGTCGGCTTCTCCCTCAGTTCGGTTGACCTCCTAACCCTCACCGGAGGGGTTTAGATACATCGACGGAGATTCGGGTGTACCAACATGGGGGGCGTCGTTGATAATATTCTCGAAAATTTCTTCCCGTGCTAGGTCTCTCTGGATTGGATCCATAGTTTTTCTGCAAAATGCACACAATATCATTTTTACATATAATATTTCTATATAAAATAATACTAAACAATAATATGTACACCTAATTTGCTACAATAATAGTAAATAATAGAAAATTTCTAGTGATGCCTCGCGTGGGCCCCATGTCTGGTCACTCGCCATGAGGTCATTCCAAATACCCTCTTTGTACCTTTTGACGACATACTCATTCTGTTCCACCCCTTTGGTCTTATTCCACTCTCAAACGGTGATCGGGATGCGATCCCTAACCATAATCCCGCATTGTTGTACAAATACATTTTTAGCCTTTTTGGGTTCCAACGGTTCACCTAGTGCTAATACCACCATAATTGTATAACGCGTAGATGAATCCAACTTTTTGGTCGGGTCTCGTTTGGAATATTTTTTGCTCGATATGGAGGCCTAAGAGAAGAAACATTCATCAATTTATATATATATATATATATAACTCAATTAATGCATCTACTGATCACCGGACTTTATATATATACCTCGTTAGACTTTGTTAAGGGTCCACCGGAGCTGTCGGCTTCTCCATCATCGGTGTCGTCGGCTTCTCCCTTAGTTTGGTCGAAATCCTCACCCTCATCGGAGGGGTTCAAATACAACGACGGAGATTCGGGTGGACCAACATGGGGGCGTCGTTGATAATATTCTCGAGAATTTCTTCCTGTGCTTGGTCTCTCTGGATTGGATCCATAGTTTTCTGCAAAATGCACACAATATCATTTTTGCATACAATATTGCTATATAAAATAATACTAAACAATAATATGTACACCTAATTTGCTACAATAATACTAAATAATAGCAAAATTCTATTGATGCCTCGCGTGGGCCCCATGTCTGGTCGCCCGCCATACCTCTAAACCCCCTGACCTGCACCCACCACCCTAAGTCCGCACGCCCGCGAGCACCACCACCCTAACCCTAACTCCGGTCGCCCGTGAGCACCATTATATATTATATTATACTAGAAACCCCTCAACATGCACCCACCACCCTAAGTCCGCTCGCCCGCGAGCATCACCATCCTAACCCTAACTCGGGTCGCCCACGAGCACCACCATCCTACCCCTAACTCCGGTCGCCCGCGAGCACCACCACCCTAACCCTAACTCCGGTCGCTCGCGAGCACCACTATATATTATATTATACTAGAAACCCCCTGACCTGCACCCACCACCCTAAGTCTGGTCGCCCGCGAGCACCACCACCCTAACTCCGGTTGCCCGTGAGCACCACCACCCTAACTCCGGCCGCCCGTGAGAAACACCACCCTAACCCTAACTTCGGTCGCCTGCGAGCACCAACACCCTAACCCTAACTCCAGTCGCCCGTGAGCACCACCATATATTATATGTACACTATAAATATATACACTATATATTATACTAGAAAATATATTACACTATATATTATATTACACTAAAAATATATACACTAAAAAAATACACTATATATTACACTATACACTATATTATATTTTTATGCACTATATAGTAATAATAACATATAATAAAAAAATACTAGAACAAAATACAAGAAAATACAAAAAAAATAGCAGTGCATGGCCGGCGCCGCCTTGCACTGTCAAGAAGGCCACTGTGTGGATGTCATCGCCGATGCCGGATGGGGAAAGGAGGTACTGTCGGGATTAACGCTGGGCTGCTGGAGGTAGTGGCACAGCCGAAGAGGGGGCGATGCATGGCGTGGCGGCGGTTGGAGGCGATGGCGGCGGCACGGACGGTCGAAGAGGGGGATGACGATGTGCGGAGAGGGGGACGGCCGCCGAAGAATCGTTTGGGTAGCCTGTCAGCGTCCTTTGCATTGTCGTCGAGGCTTCCATGCTGCAGTAGAGTGAGATGGGGATTTAGGGGGAGAAGGGGCGCGTGAATATAAGGGGATGGACCTTTAGTCCCGGGTCGTGGCACGAGCCGGGACACTAAGGACCTTTAAATTTTTTATAAATACTCTTGTTTCTGCATGCCTTGCATACAATGTTATTAAATAAACTAATATATATATATATATATCAATATTATTAAATCTGATAAAACTTACAATATTATTAAATAAACTAGTTTAAGGTTTAGGGTTCTAGGGTTTCAATTTGATTGAATAATCCAAAACCATTTTCTATTTTCTAAAATATTTAGTCTGACTATTAAAGCTAGTAACAGGGACTAAATATATCTCGGAGGCCTTTAGTCCCGGTTGGAGCCAATAACAGGAACGTAAGATATTTCCCGCCCTTCTCAGAGCCGTCAAGCCACGCGTCATGCTTTCCCGCCATTTTCCTCCACTTCCCGCCATATTTTCACGCATTTTCCCTATGTATCTAAGCCGACCGCCATGGCCATCCACACATCCACAACATCTCCTCTTAGAATAATGGACACCACATACTGGGCCATTCTAACCCTAGAGGAGACTGAGGTGATGTGGGCCTCCAGCTACCCATGCCTGCTAGGTTATTGGCTGCCCGCCGACTAGATGCTGGGCGCTGGAGGAGTTCATGTCCCTCTTGTGCCATCACGAATCACTTCTACCTCGAGCTCATGTCGGAGCAGCGGATGGATCCCCATTGGGATCCCGATAACTATGACACCTGGAATGCCTTCTTTGCTAAACGACAGGAAAAAGAGCTCGCCAGGTACGTGGGTGACGGCCCACCCCCGGTGAACCACAACGAGGCCGGTTGCCGCCTGTGATGGGAAAACCGGACTATCATCGGTGTGATGCGCTACAACACCCAGGGAGAGATCATCCTCGCCTGCGGTGCCTACACTTTGACCCTCCAGAGATCCACAAGAAGGGTGGAGGTGGTGCAGGCCGCGGGCGTAGCGACATCGTCATCCAGGAGCCTCCTCCCCCGCGCGTCATGAATCTGAGGCCGGAGTGGCAGGTACCCCCGGAATATGCCCTGGCTGGGCTTAGGATCCAGCCGCATGCGCCTAGCAACGACGACAATGATGACGAAGACGAAGACAACCCTGAAGATGTGTACTGTAGGGCTAGACATGAGTATGACTAAAGGGGGGCCTTTAATCCCGATTTCATAGTCTCAGTTTTTAATAATAATAAATGTCTTGAGTGTTAGTCCCGGTTTGTGGCTGGACCGGGACTAAAGGGGGGTCTTTAGTCCCGATTCCGTAGTCCCACAGTTAGGAAACCGGGGCTAATGAATCGTTTCCTACTAGTGTTGGTCTCTCTACAACTTTACCGAACTATGAAGATGTTGTTCTATTCTTGAGCCAGGGCGCTAACTAATTTCACATATTAGGGAATGCTTCTATGGCTAACTTGTTGGAGATGTCGGAGGACTGGGCTCCGCCGGCATCTCCCTCAAGTTGACCGTAATGTTTTCCTGGCTCTCGCACACCATCTTGTAGTTTATAACTTTTCTAACTAGATCAATACGCCGGGGAGCTAACTAATTTCACATATTAGGGAGTGCATCTATGGCTAGCTTGTTGGAGATGCTAGAGGACTGGGATCCGCCGACATCTCCCTCAAGTTGGCCGTAGTGTTGTCCCTGCTCTCGCACACCATCTTGTTTGTAGTTGATAACTTCACAAGGATGCCTATTTATAGATTAAGCAGCACAACATAGTGTCAACACTCATGACATAATGTCGACACTCACCCCTGTCATAGTATCGACACTCACCCCTTAAGTCCCAGTTGGTTTCTTCAACCGGAACTAAACATGCTCGCGCCGACTCCAGCCTGGCGCAACCCCTGAAGTCTCGGTTGGTTTCTTCAACTGGGACTAAAGATATTATGTGATATAGTTGCAAAGAAAAATACCAAACTTGGTATATTGATTATGTCTCAAAAAACCTTCACAAAATGACCTATCATGTTCGAGGTTTCATGGATTTCGGTCCAAATGACGAATGTTATGTGCAGAAACGCGACATAGTTTGTGATACTTTTCCCATATTATGCATGCATGTGCATCTTGGGATGGAGAACAATGTTGCAGGAGGAATTTTCCTTTTCGTCGCACGGAAAACCCATTTTCCATTTTCCGAGCACCAAAAACGAGGCGTTTTGTGAAGCAACCACCAAAATGCTATTTCAAAATGCTACCACACTATTTTTCAAAAATACTATAACACCTTACATGGAAGATCTCCCAACCTGGAGATATCAAACCTTTCCGTACTTCCCGGGTGAAAAAGACAAATGTCTATCGAATCGGTAGCAAGTGGGTCCGGTTTGAACTACAGGTACATGATCTAACGCTCATGATTTTTTGAAAATATCATTTTTAGATTCACAATATGATGTTTCTTCAGAGATCTAATGCAAGTTACATAAAAGGTTTAATACATTATTACACATCACCAACATCCCTATCTAGTGTTGTGGTTTTCTTCTGTGTCGTAGCCATGGAAAGTCTTCATCATTTAACAGGATGCTTGGGTCAATTTTCACTTTGAAGGGCGGAATTTCATGAAACTTATTATAATCTTATGACATGTTTGTCGTGTCATCCACTCCCATGATGTTTATTTTCCCTGAAAGAACTATGTGGTACTTTGGCTCATCGGACGATGTATTCTTTTGCTGATTTCTTTTCTCGGTTTGGTAGACATGTCCTTCACACAGAAAACCTGAGCCAAATTGTTGGTTAGGATGAATGGTTCTTCCATGTACGCAATATTGTTTAGATCCACTGTTGTCATGCTGTAATTTTGGTCTACATGTACCCCGCCTCTTGTCAGCTTGACCAATTTGCACCGAAACAAAGGGACCTTAAAAGTAGGTCCATAGTCAAGTTCCCATATCTCCTCTATGTACCCATAATATGTGTCCTTTTTCCCATTGTCATCTATTACATCAAAGCGGACACCACTGTTTTGGTTGATGCACTTTTTATCTTGGGCGATCATGTAAGATGTATTCATATTTATCTCATACCCTTGGAAAGTACATATAATCGAAGATGGTGTAACCTGGCCAACAAGTACAACTGATCTCCAACAGTGGTGTTATTCACGAGATGTGTCCGCAATCAACTGCCGAAAGTCTTCTCGTGTTCCCCTTTAATCCAGGAGTTAGGCTTCCCCGGGTTTTCAGAGCGTAGAATATTCTTGTGTTTCTTGATATACTGAGCCACCACGGTGGAATTGTGTAGAACTATGTAGTATGCTTGAGTGAAAGAATTCATGTCCCTACATACCATTGATTTCATTCCTAGTGTGCCTTTTCCAGTCGGCCTCCCCTCATACCGAGATTCAGGAACACCAATATGCTTAAGGTCGGGAAGAAAGTCAACACAAAACTCAATGACCTCCTCTGTTCCATAGCCCTTGGAGATGCTTCCTTCTGGCCTAGCACGATTATGAACATATTTCTTTAAGACTCCCATGAACCTCTCGAAGGGGAACATATTGTGTAGAAACACAGGACCGAGAATTCTAATCTCTTCGACTAGGTGAACTAGGAGGTGTGTCATAATATTGAAGAAGGATGGTGGGAACAGCAACTCAAAGCTGACCAGACATTGGATTACATCAATCTATAATCCTGATAGACTTTATGGATGGATTACCTTCTGAGAAATTGCATTGAGAAATGCACATACCTTCACAATGGCTAGTCAAACATTTTCTGGTAGAATTCCCCTCAATGCAACTGGAAGCAATTGCATCATAAGCATGTGGCAGTCATGAGACTTTAGGTTTTGGAATTTTTTCTATTTCATATTTACTATTCTCTTTATATTCGACGAGAAGCTAAATGGGACCTTGATACTGAAAAGGACTTCAAAAAATATTTCCTTCTCTTGTTTGGTAAGAGCGTAGCTGGCAAGCCCTTGAAACTGCCCTGGATGCATACCGTCTCGTCCTTTATGATGTTGCTGGTCCTCCTGTGCTGCCGGGTATCTTTTGACTTCCCATACAAGTCCAGGAAGCCTAGAATATTCACGCAAAGATTCTTCGCTGGGTGCATCACGTCGATTGCAGAGCGGACCTCATGCACCACATGGGTGTGTGTCCATCGGCGTCTTTCGGAACAGGCTGTCCTCCAGGACCCTTTCCAAATATTATATTTAAATCCTTGACCATATCAAATACATCAGCACTAGTACGGGGGACAGGCTTCGTCCGAGTATCTTTCTTGCCATTGAAATGCTTGCCTTTTTTCCTTAAGGGATGCCTGGGCAGAAGAAAATAACGATTGTACGGGTACACATTCTTCCTACATTTATCTATATATATACTTTCAGTCCCATCTAAAAAGTGCGTGCATGCATTGTATCCTTTGTTCGTCTGTCCTGAAATGTTACTAAGAGCAGGCCAATTATTGATGGTTACGAACAGCAACGCTTGTGGGTCAAATTCCTGTTGTTTGTGCTCATCCCACACACGTACACCTGGTTTGGCCCACAATTGTAAATGTTCATCAACTAATAGCCTTAGGTACACATCATTGTCGTTGTCGGGTTGCTTCAGGCCTTGTATAAGCACTGGCATCATAATGAACTTCCTCTTCATGCACAACCAAAGAGGAAGGTTATAGATACATAGAGTCACGGGCCAGGTGCTGTGACTACAGCTCTGCTTCCCAAAAGGATTCACGCCTCTTTGTTTCTGAACAATAGTTTCAACCGTGGTATTATAGGAGCATACCACATCATCTTGGCAGGAACCCTCTTCCTGAGTGGCTCACCCTCAACATCACTAGGATCATCTTTTCTGATCTTATACTACAATGCAGTGCATATCGGGCATTTATCCATATTCTCGTACTTATCACCGCGGTAGAGGATGCAGTCATTAGGGCATGCATGTATCTTCTGCACGTCTAATCCTAGAGGGCAGACAAGCTTCTTTGCTTCGTATGTACTGGCGGGCAATTCATTCTTTCTTGGAAGCATATTCTTCATTAGTATCAGCAACTTTTCAAATCCTGAGTCAGTCACAACAGTCTCTAGCTTCCACTTCAGCAATTCCAGTGTGCTACCCAGGTTCTTCTGGCCATCTTCACAAGTTGGATACAACAATATGTTGTGGTCTAGTAACATCTATTTGAACTGCAACCTCTCCTTTTCAGTGTCGCAGCCTCGCTTTGCATCAGAAATGACCCGACCAAGATCATCATCGGGCTCATATGGCGCCCGTTCTTCAACTCCTTCTTCTTCATTGTCTTTCATTGTGGTATCATCGTATTCAGGGAACATAGATCGGTAGTTGTCATCATCGTTCTTTTCTTTATCGTCGTCTTTTATCATAACCTCTCTTTCTCCGTGTTTGGTCCAAACATTATAGCCGGACATGAACCGGACCGAAGCAGGTGGCTTTGAATGACTCTTGAGGAGGTGTGAGCCTGCTCATTCCGACATTCAACACATGGACAACACATAAAACCATCCTGCCGCTTGTTCGCCTCGGCCACAAGGCGAAAAGAACGCATGCCTTCTCTGTAAGCGTCAGAGTGTCGGTCACCGTCCATCCATGGATGGCTCATCTTCATCATACAACCATATATATCAAATGCAATCACAATGCTAAAATTAGGACCACGCGGTCTAAACGATAAAATGGTTGCTAACCTTTTAGGATACTGGGAAACAAATAGGAGAAACTTTAAGTGTGTCTCGGGCACCTCATATCATGTTTGTCTTGTGTGAACTCAAGTGGGACCGCTCTCACAAGCATTTCATCTAGCACCTCTAGTGCATATAAGAGAAAAAACCTAGCACAAACTATACCACACGTTCCCCATGAATAATAGAGGAGAGCTGTGTCATATATATAGAGTCAGCCAATTTGTCCCAGTTTGAGATACAAACCGGGACTAATGGGTTTGGTCCCTGTGCACACCCATTAGTCCCGGTTTGTATCTCAAACCGGGACAAATGGTCTCTTATGGTCGGGAAAAAATGATTTTGGGGGTTTCGGGCCGTCGATTCGGACCATTAGTCCCGGCCCCGCCACGGCCGGGACTAATGGCCGAACCAAAGGCTATTTTTCTACTAGTGAGTGTAGATGCACACCGTCTATAAATAGTAGTGTAGCGCGTATCACTTAGGCGCTACACTCTTACTATAACGTCTTACGCCAAGACGCTACCGGAGTGGCCCCTTCGACCCGCGTGCCATGCTGGCAAGGGGTGTAACGACTTTGCACAGGCGCTACACTGTGTAGTGTGAAGTCTTTCTGTTAGGCGCTACACAAAAGGATTAGTGGAGTAAAATAGTTTCGCCGGGAGTTTAGTTTGTGAATTCCTTTGTGCATACTGCCCTGTGGATCTAGGCATCAAGCGGCGTTTCCAGCCATAAATAACTACCTGGAGCCAAGTTTGATGAGAACTTAGCCAGGTTATGAGCATGTAAAGTACATTCCTAAAACTAAAAGAAACACAATCAAAAAGCCTCTGCATATCTTGAAGATCGCTTATAACTGAGCTATGGCTCACGGTGCCCAACTTGATCGCTTCCACGACCCCACTGTAGTCTGAACTCACTGCATTTTTCCGTGCTCCCGTGTCCATCCCCAGGGATAAAGCTTCCGGGCAAGCGAGCGCCTCCAATGTTGTGGGATCAGGTATGCTACCAACAACCACCGCGCTTGACCCTTTGAATCCTTGATAAACCCCTGTATTATTTTGACAGACCGCTGAGCATGCCCTTCTCCTTGCCACCTTTGCCTGAGCACCATCAAAATTAAACTTTAAACAGCGCACAGCAGGAACCATCCATTTATTCCGTGTCTTACAGACCGCAGTGCATTTCTTCTCCCCTTACGACGGAATTGCTACTTTCAGTTCCTCCAGATAAGAATTCACGAAACTGAATATTGACAATGGACTCTGAAATATTTGTTCATAAATGGCCTTTCTCCTCGCTGTCCAAATTTCCCATAGAACTACAAGAACTTTGATGAACTCCTCATGCTTCAAAGTCTCCGGAAGGTCAAACAACCACTGTTTAGTATCGCCTCGCCTGTGTTGTGTACTTTGATGGACTCCTCATGCAGGTCCTTAATCGATTTACATGTAACGTGAGAGCCCACCACCATGCATGGGCCAATTTAGCCGTGGCCGCCTTCGGAAATATCGGCTAGTCGTTAGCAACCCACATAGGCTGGGCCGCTGGGCTTTATTCCTTTACGCATTCCATATCTCTTTGTCGTCAGGACTCTGGACTCATGATTTACTATCTGGGGTTTCTCTCAGTATTCGTCTGTCTTTCGTTCTTTTATTTTCTATATACTAGCAACAATGTCCTGCAGTGCAACGGAAGAAGCCGACACGGAAATAGTAATGTGTGCGGGAGTGCCATCACCATGACATGTCAGTTCGGACTCCATATTATTCCGGTCCTAGGTTGTGTTGATGCGTTGGATAACGGCTGATTAACGTGTCCATCAATGATTTGTATAATTAATTTTTTCGAATGGCAAAATATAAACTTGGCTCGTTGTCGCAGTACACGGGCTCGGCTTGGCCCTATTATTCCGGTCCTGGGTTGTATTAATGCAATACACAGGCTTGGCTTGGCTCATTGTCGCTATTGCGCCGCTGTCAGGCGATGTACGCCGAAGAGGCGGCGCAAGAGATTCTCTTTTGAGAATCTGGATAGGGTTGATGTGATGCAAGTTTTGTTTTCTTTGAGCAATGCTCATCTCACTTTTACTACTTATAAATTGCAGGAGGTTCCCCACAAATGTGAGCTCCACCAAGTATGGTTACATGTTGAGTACTTTGCGCACCTTTGTTTGTGGGTTGTTGGCCTCATGGAAACTACTTTGGATATTGATTTGTTTAGCCTGCGGAAATGAGGTGTGGTACGTATCCTTGTTGCTATGTTTGATACTAGAATGCTTTGGATTACTATGTTTTGTTTGATGTTGTGGTTAAGTTGAAGGGGTATGAATTCCGCTTCAGGTTGGTTATATTCTAGAGCCGGAGTTTGTTCTATCGGTGATTTGTCTCGCGAAGGAATTAGGGTCCAACGATCCCTTGGTTCGTGAGGGGGCTAAAAACGCGATTTCGATGGAGTTCGGTGACGGCGGCGGAACGGGCGCACGACAAAGAGTTGACACCTGGTTTTTTATCGAGGTTCGGGACCCTCGTGGGGAGGTAAAGCCCCTACTCCTGCTTGGTTGTATTACTCGCTTGCCTCGCGAGGTTACAATGGTGGATGAAAGACTATTATTTTAGATCTCTGGGATCCGTCCCTTACAAGGTAGGAGAAGGGTCCCTTATATAGGGCGGTGCCGGGCCTCTTCCCCTAGCTCTTGGGCGGGAAGGGTCACCACATTCCCGCCAATGGACTTGGTCCCGGCTTGTCTTCTTGTGACCTCCGAGTGGTTGCCGTGTCAGGGGTGGTCGGCTTCCCTTCCTCTTTACGTTGCCATCCTGGTCTTCTTGCACCCAAACGGCTGTGTCAGGAGCTGCCTTCGTCTTGCGTCATCCCACTACCCCTGCACGCCTTGCTTTTTTAGGGTGGACCGGTCATCCCTTGGACTGGCCGTTGGGGCGTCATCTAGCAGAGCACGCTTGGTCCTCACGAGGTTTTCCTCTAGAGGTCTTGACGGGGGGGCTCGCCGCCTAGCTGTCACAGTCTCGAGCGCTCGTGGAGAGTTCTGGCGTCTTCCCCTCTTTAGAGGCCCCTTCCCTTCGAGAGCCCTCGAGAGGGCGTTTATGCAGGGCCCGGTGACCCGGTGAGACGGGGTACCCCCGGTACCGATAGTCCGATAGTAGCCCTCGGTCGCTTGGCTTGCACTTCACCGCGAAGGGGCGAGGAGGTCAAGGGACCTGATGGAGCCAGCCCCGCTATGTACTCACATCGATGGACGATCCCCAAAGCCACCGCCCGCAGCTTCCATGTGCCCATGCGGGACGTGGCGTACGCCGGGTATAGGAACCGTCGTTTCACTATTTAGCCTCGGGGAGGGGCTGCCCGAATAACCCCAAATCCCCGAGAACTCATCGTCTTCTACCCTTCCCCGGCACCAATTCGCCAGTGTTCCACACAACACCGTTCCTCCTTCTTCCACGACGCTCGTGATGGCGCTCAAGAGAGAACACGACACTTCAGCCTCGCCGAGTTTTCCCGCATCGATAGCGGGAGCCCTGCTGCTGGCGGTGATTTTGAATGGGAAGGGGCTGGAGAAGGTCCACAAGCTGATGGCTTCAGACTCAAATGAGTGGGGAGCATCACGTGTGTGGTGCGCCGATGTTGGGGGAAATGGGTGGGTCGCCACCGCGGCCCTCGTCTTCACCCACTCCAGCGTCGCCGACCTAGTTCCGCCGTTTTCCCCTTTCCTCATGGTCGTCCTGGACCATTACTGCATCGAACTCCTCCACCTCCGCCCGCAGAGCATGACCCTCTTGGACGCTTTCACGTTCTCGTGTGAGGCCTTCGTCGGGGTGGCCCCGTCCTTAGCATTGTTCCGGCACTTCTATAGCCTTCATGTCCTAGTACTAGGGGACATCATTGGCGGCGTTGGATTCTTCGCTAGGAAGGAGGGAGACTTCCTGCCTATCTCCATCCTCAGCGTGGCGTCGAAATTACGTCGCAATTGGGTCCTGGTGGACGTCGGTCGGGCCTGGCCCCCACTCCGTGCTCCCGTTGGGGCGGCGGTGGAGACCCTGGTTGGGCTCGCGAGGCATCCGCCTGTATGAGTCCCGGGCCCCTCTTGAGGCGCGTGGCATATCTGAGGAGCCTGGGGCTGTCCGGCGCAATGGTGGTGAGGGAGTTCCTGTGGCAAAAGATTGCCCCCTTCAGGAGCACAGAAGGCCCGTGTGGTCCGTGTCGCCCGATCATGACGCAGTCCAGCTCTCCGAGGGGCCCCGCATCAAGGACACCGTGTCCATGCTCATGCTGCTGTTCCTTGGCGCGGACGTGGCAGTGGAGCTTCCACCGGGCGCACGTCCCCTGTACTCGGTAGGCAGTACGAGCACCACCCGTGCGGGTCTCCCCACCTTCGATGCTAGGGGTATGTCCCTTGGTTGACCTGGATGATGAGGACAAGGGACCAAACCAAGCCCCCGAGCCACTTCGACACGCTCGACGCGGAAGGAAGATCAACATCGTGTCGTCTTCCGAGGAGGAAGACATCGAGGACCCCCCTTGCGCTGGGGCTGATGGCTTTTCTAGCAGAGGAGTCTGCGGGAAGTAGGCTGAACCTGAGGTGTCAGCCACCCCGGTGTCGGCTCTGTCAGTTGAGAAGCGTCTGAGGCAGGGTGGCAGCAGCTCCTTCCTTCCTCTCGGTGCGAGGAGGGCCAATTGGTCCTTGGCGGGGGAAGGAGTGAAGAGGTGAGACACCTTCGCGAAACTTCCCTTCTTCTCTTGCCTCTTTCCTCATGACACCACCTCGCTCTATCGCTGCAGGCGTGAGGGGAAAAGGAAAGTAGCGGCGGCAAAGACCTATTTGGGTGAAGCGGGAGGGCACGTCATGGGCACCTCTGCCTCTGTGTCTGCCTAGGAACTCACCATGGTGTAGGAGATCTTGGCTAACGAGATCCTTCCAGACCTGGCGGTGGCCCCCGGACACGGTGAGGCCCCTCTTCCGATGACCCGATAGGAGAGCAAGGCGGGACCCCGTCGCCAGCCCGCGACGACCGCGAGGAGTTAGCGGGAGACAGCCCCCATGCCCCCGAGGTAGCGGGGACAAGTGTGTTGGCCCTGCTACCTCTCGAGGGTAGCTCCTTGAGTCAGTAAGGGCGCCTGCGGGGCATTGTCGCAACTACCCACGCCGGGCTCGACCGGTTCCTTGCTGATATCGCTGTAGAGGAGCATCGTCTGGCCGGAGCGTGACGTCGCCTTCACCTGGAGAGGGCCACTCTCAAACAGGCCCAGGAGCAATGGAGAAACCGTAGCAAGGCCACGAGCTCTGGGGGCGGCCAGGACCTTGCGGAGCCGCATCGCGAGGCCGAGGTGACCCCTGCGCCGGTCCGGGGTCACGCTCTGCCTCCTGAGGCCTACCCTGCGGGCCTAGCCGGCGTCGCCCAGGACTTCTTTGTGCGTGAACGCGTGCTTGGCTTTTCTGAGAAGGAAGCCGAAGAGGATCACCGGAGAGTTACTCAGAGGAGAATATCATTTTGTGGCCCGAAAGTTGGGGTGGCCAGGCAACGCGGTACCCAAGTTGATTTTTATCACCGCGATTCGAAAATTTGGGGCACCAATTGCTGAGAGGGGTCTTTCGAGTGAATGATGGCCAAACCCAATATTTTCAAATCGCGCTTGTTAAGTCAGGATATTCCGTTACACTAGTTCCTGTTGTGCCCCTCCTTCGCCGGTCACTCTTCTTAGCCACCCTGCACGTGTCGTAGGGGTAAATCCATTACTGTACTTTCCTAACTCTTGACACTGAATCTTGCTGCGGCGGCGGTCCCTTTTCTTCCCTTCCTCGACCCTAAATCTGCCGGCGGCGGAGGACCTCTTTTCTCCCTCCCCCGACATTGAATCCGGCAGCGGCGGGCCAGCATGTCTTGCAAGGCGAAGGTTGTAGCTATGTCGCCGACTGAAAAGGGTCCATCGGGGCCCAAGTTTGGGGCTCAACACGTAGCAGCGCCGAGGTCTTCAGCCCCGGTTAGCGAGGAGGCCAGCAAGGATTCTGCTCCCAAGGTACCTACGAGCAGCGGGTTGAAGAGAAAAGCAAGGCCGGCGGTGGATTGTTCGGCTCCGGTGGGCGGATGCAGCACTCAGATCTCGAAGAAAAAAACCCGGGAGAAGAGAGAGAGGTGAATGTCTTATATGTGCTTTATCTTGCAAGTAGATTAGTTACGGCATAATAGAATCGAATGAACTGAAATGTTCCCCTTTTTAATCAAATTAGGCACAGCTTTGATACAAGGGACCTATATGAGTTCATAGTTCATGTTCAGGAGTACACTGCAAAGCTTGATTTTGGTTGCGAGAGGGTTGTGTTCGAGCAAGATGTGCATCTGCTTGTGAATTGCAAAGAGGTTGTGTCTGTTTCGCAGCTGGTAGATATGCTTGCCGCTAGAATTCCCTAGGGTTCTAGACAGAGGACAAAATTGGTGTGGCGCAACATGAATGATACCTATCCGCAAATTGAGCACTCCCATGAGCTTCAGATGGTTTGGGAGTGTTGTGCAGCTGATCGTAAGGTGAAAGTTGAAGCGATGATTGATGATATGTATGCAGATGCTGGAGATCTTGCTGCCAGAGCTTCTGCTCCTAAAGAAAACGGACCAATAGATGCTGATCTAGATAAGTTTAGTATACACATAGAGGTGGATTCATACATGGCAAAACTTGATGAGGGAGTTAATAAGCCAGTTTCGTCATGTACCGTGGAGATCACCGTCGATTCCAACAACATAACTCTTGATGAAATGAGAGAGATGATCGGTAAGGAAATCAGTATTGGCCCTAAGCAGATGGCAAAAATCCGGTGGTGGCATCATAAGAAGCAGCAATTCATAGATGTTTTCGATACTGAAGATCTTATGCAGATTATGCAGCGAAAGAAGCAAACCAGGAAGGTGTTCTTCCTTGGTACCATTTCTGATGTTGTTGAACAGGTTATAGTGGATGTAGATGCCCCTGTAGTGGCTGAACAGAATGAGGTGGTCGACGTTGATGAGATCTGATGAGAGCTGCTACCCTGGGCTTGTCATATGGACCGCGGGGTTCTCCTGCCTGTATTTGTAATATTGACTGCTGTTGCATTTAGAGTGTGCTTCTGTGATTATGTTTGTTGAGAGATTGCGATATAATGTTGTGCGAGTTGTTGAGATTTTCGGACATGTCACTCACTGAAACCATCGTTGTTGTAATAAGACATAAGTACATTGTAGTTGACATGATTATGTCTCTTAAGATGACGTATCGTACTTATTTCTGTTATTATGTTTGTTGGGACATTGTAATGTAATGTTTTGTGAAACCATGACTGGACTAGTGATGCATAAATACATTGTAGTTGACATGATTATGTTTCTTGAGATGATGTACTGTACTTGTTTTTGTTATTTTGTTTGTTGAGAGACTGTAATGTAATGTTTTGCGAAACCATGACAGGACAAGTGATGTGTAAGTACCTTGTAGTCGACATGATTTTTTTTCTTGAGTTGATGTAATATACTTGTTTCTCTGATTACGTTTGTTGAGAGATTGTAATGTGATGTTTTGTGAAACCATGTTGTGGTTATGTTTGTTGGGAGATTATAATGTAATGTTTTGTGAAACCATGACTGAAGAAGTGATGCATAAGTACCTTCTGAGCTTGACATGATTTTGTTTCTTTGGATGATGTAATATACCGGTATGTTTTCGTTAGGCAATGAAATTGGGATGGAGGAGTGCAGGTTTAATATGTGAAATGAGAATGTGAAGAGAATCCATATCGTGGTGAGACAAGTAATCCAAGGAAAGGGCATGGTATCCATTAAACTATTGTAACATGCCAGTTTAGTCATCGTTGCAGCAGTAGAAGGGCTGCTCTCTCTCTCTCTCTCTCTCTCTCTCTCTCTCTCTCTCTCTCTCTCTCTCTCTCTCTCTCTCTCTCTCTCTCTCGGCCGCGTCTGCACGCATTCTCCATGCTGTCCTTGAACGCAGGCGAGGGACCGGTCAAATGACAACCTTCTCTCCGACATCGAGTATTCCTTCCATGATGTGAGTTCCTCTGTTTTCTCGGGCTAGGGTTAGGCAATGGTAAATCTCTCGATCTGAGCTCCATATGTGCATGCAATCGTGTTTGATTTCAGCTTTGTGTTTACCTATAGGTACCAAGGACGATCTACGACTCCGAATGGGAGGGCCTAGATCTCGATGGAGAAGTGCCATGTGACCATGGGCTAAAACTGAGGAGATATGTTGCATTCGAAGGCAGTAACACTAGGAGAAGGTTTTTGGGCTGTACAAATCAGGTTTGTTTACATTATGTGCAACTATGACATGAAGTAAAATGTATCGTGCATGTTCATAACACTATAGTGTGTGTGTTTTTAGGTTGGCCCGGTGTGTAAAGCAATAGAGTGGGTGGATCTTGAGTGGCCAGATGCACTTAAGAAATGTTTGGCACAGTTATGGGAGATGTATGAGTTGGAAAGGTCGGGGAGATTTACTGATGTAAGTGATGCAGCTGAAAAAAATTACAAGCTGTCGGTACGAAATAAGGAGCTGGAACAAGAAATCGAGAATTTGCAGTCAGGGCTAACTGACGGAATCGATGGGAGCTTGGTTGTTGGAACTGCAAAGAAGCTTCAGGATAGTCATAGGTTGCTGATTCATAATGCAGAAAAGGAGAGGGATCAGCTCAGGGAAGACAAGAAGAAGCTAGAGTACTGCATTGCGGATCTGTTGAAGGAACTGAAGAAGGCGCGCGAGGGTGAACAAGGACAGACTATAGAGGATAAAGGAAATTCGAGATGAATAATTTATGTTGTACCAATGCCTGAAACTAGTTAATTGTAAGACTTGCAGTTGCGCTTTCCGAACTAAGCCAAACCCAATCCTCGAGCAAACTAATTTCAGACGAACACACATATCGTGCATAGAGTTAAGTTCACGCTTACAAAATCACCACTGCAGAGGATAAACCAGGCAGTTCAGTACTAAATAGACATATGTTGTGTTCAAGCGAGCCTGGCCCGGAGCTGCCTGTTTTCCTCCCTAAGATTGGCCAGCTCCTTCAGTACTATGTTGTGCTTCAGCTGTAGGTTCTAGCGCTCCATCACGGATTGGAGAATTTTGTCCGTAGCCATACAATTTTCCTTCAAGATCCCTTTCATGATCTCCGTCTGCTTCCTAGCCGAGGTGCGACCTTCACTGTGTAGCTTCGCCCATTCGGCGTTTAACTCCTTCAGTTTCTGGCACTTGTCAGAAAAGACCGTGACTTCAGCGCGCAGTTGGTCAAAGGCCAGTTTCTGGGAATTCTGCTTCTCCCTTTGGATTGCTATCTTGTCATTTAGCCAGGTCGCCAGGTCCCAGTCGATCTTTCGCCTCTTTCCCTGCAACAAAAATACATAGTATGGTTTGTTCAGTTCACCAGGACAAGCTGGTTAGTTTCCATAATTAACTGAATCAACTAGTGGCACTGTCATAATTTCAAGGAAGAAGCAATCTAGGACTAATCAACATTTTATGAATCGACTAGTGGCACTATCATAATTTCAATTTCGAAGACAAATAAGATTTATCAGCAGTTTAGTGTCCTGTGGGTTTTTCCCAATATCACCAAATAGTAGTGGGAGAGTGGCAAACTCATAATGCAGAAACCCATGTCCAGATACATAATGGAAAGAGAACATGGTGTCCATTCATGAACATGAACACCAACACATGTCCAGATAGATAAGGAGTTGACCTAGGATTCTTATTGCACCCTATAATGGGAAGCAGATATGGGCAATGCTCCCTGAACCCTAAACATTACAAAAGGAGAGGAGGACGAACTAGTATTCGTGTCCCTGCTAACGGGAATCAGACTTGGGCATTGCTCTGATACGCCTCTAGACATGCCCTTAGCTCCTCGTTCTCTTTCCGAACATTCTCGAGTACGGTGATCCCTCTACTCATGTCCGCCTTCATCTCCTTGACTGCATCTAGGCAATGGTTCCTGTCATGGTAGGCTCAGATGGTAGCCTTGGTTTCCTCGACGCATCCTCTGAGTGCCTCGTTGACTTCGTCCTGCAGGAGAATGCACCTTTCCACGAGATCCTTCTTCTCCTCTGTGAGCTCGTTGATTATCTTGATGGCCTGTTCTTGCCTGATCAAGTTACGGTCGAGCACTTTCTGCATCCTAACAACGTCACGTGCAAAATCTAGTGAGATCTCCTTCTGCACAGATAATTGCTTGCGTAGGCTCTCATTAGCTTGGGTGAGGGAGCATGCAAGCTCATGTTGGTTGGCAATCTTGGAACTGATCGCGGCCACCTTCTCACAGTACTCGGCCTTCGATCGTTGCATCATTCATGTTAATTGAAATAGGAATTCTACAATTACACTCCATGTCCCAGGTGAATACTAATATAGATCAAAAAAATCCCGGTTGAATCTATTGGCCACAGTGTTAAAAAATGGACCTGGAGATCTATTCATGACCACGATAAACTAATCCTAATCACAAAAAATCCATAGTGAATCTATGAACAGCGGTATTAAGGAAAGACCAAGAGATCTAGTCATATTCATGAAAACTAATACAACTCGCAAAATAAGAAGAAAAACCAATGCGGGGCGGACAACATCTAAGAAATCCACATCATAACTCGGAGAAATAATAGCGTGGAGATTTGCTACCTCGCTGAGACATGGAACAGGGCCGAACAGGTCCTGCAACGCCTCCGTCATGGTGGATTCGGGCTCCACGGACGGCCTATAATACGTAGAAGAGGAAGAGCCAGAAGAAAAAGAAAAACAAGAAGAAGATGATTAAGATCATGATGGAGAGGGAGATGGAGAAAACGTAGAACAAGGAGACCGTACCGGGAGGAGCCCTCGCTTGCTAGAACATTTGGTGCCATTGTTGGGGGAGATTGGACCTCGATGAGAGGGTGGGCTTGAGCGGCTGGTAGAGCAAGAAGTGCCTCGCGGCGATTTCTCTCCCTTTTCTCCACGAGGATCGTCGACCGGCCTCTCCCCCTCCTCAGTGGAGCCATGGCTTGCAGGGTGAGTGTGGCGGCGGCAGGAGGTAGGAGATAGTAATTAGTGCGGGAGAAGAGTCAAAGAGTATAGGCCGTGGTCCAGTAGTACTAGTACTATTATACAAGACCACCGTGTACGGTCTACCTTCTCAAAGAAGCCAGGGAGACAGGGGTAGGGAATTGATGGGACTTGTCTTTATTGCGATGGACACTTCAATGGTCTTCGACGCCGCCCAAAATCCAGTATATAATAAAGGGAGTGCGAGCCGGGTGGTCGTCACGGGAATCGGCGCGCACATCCCGCGTGCGTGCGTGATGGCTCAATGCACGGCGCCCAGAAAAATGCTTGATGGCGGTGTTGATGTAGAGCTCGTTGGGAACCCCAAGAGGAAGGTATGATGAGCACAACAGCAAGTTTCCCCGGTTTATGAAACCAAGGTTAATTGAACCCAGTAGGAGCAACGTTGATGTAGAGCTCATAAACCCCACCCCAAGGTATGATGAGCACAACAAATAACAGCAATCTTCCTCAGTTATGAGGCAGGTTTAATTAGAGAGGGAGCAATCTAAACACCTCAAATGTGTTACTAGCTGAGCTTTGGCGGTATGCTACCGTGCTAGTAGCAACGCGTGAGACCTGCACAACACAACCATAGAACTTTGTCCCCAACTTGCGATGAGGTTGTCAATCTCACCGTGTTTTATGAAAAAAAAAAAGGATTAAACGATCGAATGGATAGAAAAAAGTTTGCAGAAAGTAAACAAAAAAGTAAACAGTTTATAGATTGTATGTAAAGAAAAGGACCGGATCCATAGTTCACTAGAGGTGGCTCTCCTTAAGATAGATAATATTTGGGTGAACAAATTACAGGGCAATTGACAAACACCGAGAAAGCAATACATGCATATACTAATCATCTTGACTCCTTTGAGACTTGATTGGGCATTACAACATAATACATAGACCGCCATCCAACGCATCTATGACTAATAATCCACCTTCAGGTTATCATCGAACCCCTCCAAGATAAGTTGCAAGCAACAGATTATTGCTTACAGAATACTGCGTGTAAAAAAAAAGGTAAAAAATACTTCTAACAAGGATTGTTGTTTTCTCCCTAGTAGCAACAGCACATCCTAGTACCTAGATTTATCGTCACTTCCCCATTTACGGAGGCATGAACCCCACGAAAGAGCATATAACTCACTCTTGGAGTTGCTAGCATCTACTTGGCCAAGATAGCTACTAACAGCGGAAAGCATGCAAGATCTCAAATAACAAAGACATGATAGAATCAATAATCAATCTGAAATAGCATCTCAATATCCATCGGATCCCCGCAAACACAACATGTATGAATTACAAATAGATGATCTTGATCATGAACGGAGCTCACAAGATCTAAACATGAAAGCACAAGGGAGGAGAAACCAGCCATCTAGCTACTACATGGATCCGTAGTCCAAGGATGAACTACTCACGCATCACACCGGAGGCTTGCATGGTGATGAAGAAGGCCTCCAGGGTGAATTCTCCTCTCTGGCAGGGTGCCGAGAAGAGCTTCAGATCCCTCCCGATCTAGGGATGGAGATGACGGCGGCTACAAACTCTTTCGTGGATTTTGATCGGGTACTTAGGGTTTTCGTCCCGAGGGCAACTTATAGGCAGAAGGAGAGGCCGAGGGGGTGCTGGGGTCGGCCAGACCACCCCCTGGCGCGGAGGAGAGTGACGTGGACCCATGGGACTACGAAGAGGAGGAGGAGGACTCCGACGAGGAGATATCGCGCTTATTCGAGGAAGGGGCGGTGTCGATTCGTCATAGGAGGAATCACGCGATATGGTAGGGACCATGGCTGCTGACGAAGGAACGAAAATTTAAGACGATGGCTTCTTAGAAATATGATCATTTATTTTAGTTAGATAGATGGATTTTCACTTGTTTATGGGGGTAAAGTATCGGTGGCACGGATAGAGAGGTGGCACGGATTGACCATGCACAAAAAAAGTGGAGAAGGGAGGGGTTATCCTGCCCGTTAGATCACATGGGATCAACGGTTAGTGGAGACGATCCGCGTGACATCTTTGTCAGCCAATCAGGGCATAGCACCCAGAGTGAGCACATGTTTGGGATCTCCATACGTTTGGGCTTTTGTGAGATTTCTGACAGAGAGAGAGGGAAAATCTCTTTTCACAATCCGCCTATGGATCCACCAGTACCATTCAAATGTCATTGCATGTGTGCTCTTTTCACAATCCACCTATGGATCCACCGGTGTCATTGCATGTGTGTTCTTTTTACTAACAACAACCAGAGTCATTGCATGTGTGTTCTTTTCACATACCACATATGGATCCACCAGGGTCATTGCATGTGTGCTCTTTTCACAATCTACCTATGGATCCACCAGTGTCATTGCAGGTGTGTTATTTTCACTAACAACAACTACAGTCATTGTATGTGTGCTCTTTTCATAATCCACCTATGGATCCACCAGTGTCATTGCATGTGTGTTCTTTTTACTAACAACAACCAGTGTCATTGCAGGTGTGTTCTTTTCACTAACAACAACTGGAGTCATTGCATGTGTGCTCTCTTTAGAGACCACCTATGGATCCACCAGTGTCATTGCATGTGTGTTCTTTTTACTAACAACAACCAGAGTCATTGAAATGTGTGCTCTCTTCAGAGACCACACATGGATCCACCGGTTACATTGCATGTATGTTCTTTTCACTAACAACAACTGGAGTCATTGCATGTGTGTTATTTTCACTAACAACAATTGGAGTCATTGCATGTGTGTTCTTTTTACTAACAACAACCAGAGTCATTTCATGGTTATTCTTCTCACAAACCACCTATGGATCCACCAGTGTCATTGCATGTGTGTTCTTTTTAGTAACAACAACCAGTGTCATTGCATGTGTGTTCTCTTCAGAGACCACACATGGATCCACCAGTTTCATTGCATGTGTGTTCTTTTCACTAACAACAACCAGAGTCAATGGAATGTGTGCAATCTTTAGACACCACACATGGATCCACCAGTGTTATTGCATGTATGTTCTTTTCACTAACAACAATTGGAGTCATTGCATGTGTGTTCTTTTCACATACCACATATGGATCCACTAGTGTCATTGCATGTGTGCTATTTTCACAATCCACCCATGGATCCACCAGTGTCATTGCATGTGTGTTCTTTTTAGTAACAACAACCAGTGTCATTGCATGTGTGTTGTTTTCACTAACAACAACTGGTGTCATTGCATGTGTCCTCTTTTCACAGTCCACCTATGGATACTCCAGTGGCATTGCATGTGTGTTCTTTTTACTAACAACAACCAGAGTCATTTCATGGCTGTTCTTCTCACATACCACCAATAGATCCACATGTGTCATTGCATCTGTGTTCTATTCACAATCCACACATGGATCCACCAGTGTCATTGCATGTGTGTTCTTTTTAGTAACAACAACCAGTGTCATTGCATGTGTATTCTCTTCAGAGACCACACATGGATTCACCAGTGTCATTGCATGTGTGTTCTTTTTACTAACAACAACCAGAGTCATTGAAATGTGTGCTCTCTTCAGAGACCACACATGGATCCACCGGTGTCATTGCATGTATGTTCTTTTCACTAACAACAACTGGAGTCATTGCATGTGTGTTCTTTTCACATACCACATATGGATCCACCGGTGTCATTGCATGTGTGCTCTTTTCACAATCCACCCATGGATCCACCAGTGTCATTGCATGTGTGTTCTTTTTAGTAACAACAACCAGAGTCATTGAAATGTGTGTTCTTCTCACATACCACCTATGGATCCACCAGTGTCATTGCATGTGTGTTCATTTCACTAACAACAACCAGAGTCATTGCATGTGTGTTCTTTTCACATACCACATATGGATCCACTAGTGTCATTGCATGTATGTTCTTTTCACTAACAACAACTGGAGTCATTACATGTGTGCTCTTTTCACAATCCACATATGGATCCACTAGTGTCATTGCATGTGTGTTCTTTTTAGTAACAACAACCAGTGTCAATGCAGGTGTGTTCTTTTCACTAACAACAACTGTAGTCATTGCATCTGTGCTCTTTTCACAATCCACCTATGGATCCACCAGTGTCATTGCATGTGTGTTCTTTTTACTTACAACAACCAGAGTCATTGAAATGTGTATTATTTTCACATACCACCCATGGATCCACCTGTGTCATTGCATGTGTGTTATTTTCACTAACAACAACCAGAGTCATTGCATGTGTCTTCTTTTCACTAACAACAACTGGAGTCATTGCGTGTGTGTTCTTTTTACTAACAACAAACAGAGTCATTTCATGGCTGTTCTTCTCACATACCACCCATCGATCCACCAGTGTCATTGCATGTGTGTTCCTTTTAGTAACAACAACCATTGTCATTGCATGTGTGTTCTCTTCAGAGACCACACATGGATCCACCAGTGTCATTGCATGTGTGTTCTTTTTACTAACAACAACCAGAGTCATTGAAATGTGTGCTCTCTTCAGAGACCATACATGGATCCACCGGTGTCATTGCATGTATGTTCTTTTCACTAACAACAACTGGAGTCATTGCATGTGTGTTCTTTTCACATACCACATATGGATCCACGAGTGTCATTACATGTGTGCTCTTTTCACAATCGACCCATGGATCCACCAGTGTCATTGCATGTGTGTTCTTTTTAGTAACAACAATCGGAGTCATTGAAATGTGTGTTCTTCTCACATACCACCTATGGATCCACCACTGTCATTGCATGTGTGTTCATTTCACTAACAACAACCAGAGTCCTTGCATGTGTGTTCTTTTCACATACCACATATGGATCCACCAGTGTCATTGAAATGTGTGTTCTCTGCAGAGACCACGCATGGATCCACAAGTGTCATTGCATGTATGTTCTTTTCACTAACAACAACTGGAGTCATTGCATGTGTGCTCTTTTCACAATCCACATATGGATCCACCAGTGTCATTGCATGTGTGTTCTTTTTAGTAACAACAACCAGTGTCATTGCAGGTGTGTTCTTTTCACTAACAACAACTGGAGTCATTGCATGTGTGCTCTCTTCGGAGACCACCTATGGATCCACCAGTCTCATTGCATGTGTGTTCTTTTTACTAACAACAACCAGAGTCATTCAAATGTGTGCTCTCGTCAGAGACCACACATGGATCCACCGGCGTCATTGCATGTATGTTCTTTTCACTAACAAAAACTGGAGTCATTGCATGTGTGTTCTTTTCACTAACAACAACTGGAGTCATTGCATGTGTGTTCTTTTTACTAACAACAACCAGAGTCATTTCATGGCTGTTCTTCTCACATAGCACCTATGGATCCACCAGTGTCATTGCATGTGTGTTGTTTTTAGTAACAACAACCAGTGTCATTGCATGTGTGTTATCTTCACGGCCCACACATGGATCCACCAGTGTCATTGCATGTGTGTTCTTTTCACTAACAACAACCAGAGTCATTGAAATGTGTGCTCTCTTCAGAGACCACACATGGATCCACCAGTGTCATTGCATGTATGTTCTTTTCACTAACAACAACTTGAGTCATTGCATGTGTGTCCTTTTCACATACCACATATGGATCCACCTGTGTCATTGCATGTGTGCTCTTTTCACAATTGACCCATGGATCCACCGGTGTCATTGCATGTGTGTTCTTTTTAGTAACAACAACCAGTGTCATTGCATGTGTGTTATTTTAACTAACAACAACTAGAGTCATTGCATGTGTGCTCTTTCCACAATCCACCTATGGATCCTCCAGTATCATTGCATGTGTGTTCTTTTTACTAACAACAACCAGAGTCATATCATAGATGTTCTTCACACATACCACCTATGGATCCACCAGTGTCATTGCATGTGTCTTCTCTTCACAATCCACACATGGATCCAACAGTGTCATTGCATGTGTGTTCTTTTTAGTAACAATAACCAATGTCATTGCATGTGTGTTCTCTTCAGAAACCCCACATGGATCCACCAGTGTCATTGCATGTGTGTTCTTTTTACTAACAACAACTAGAGTCATTGAAATGTGTGCTCTCTTCAGTGACCACACATGGATCCACCGGTGTCATTGGATGTATGTTCTTTTCACTAACAACAACTAGAGTCATTGCATGTGTGTTCTTTTCACATACCACATATGGATCCACCGGTGTCATTGCATGTGTGCTCTTTTCACAATCCACCCATGGATCCACCAGTGTCATTGCATGTGTGTTCTTTTTAGTAACAACAACCAGAGTCATTGAAATGTGTGTTCTTCTCACATACCACCTATGGATCCACCAGTGTCATTGCATGTGTGTTCATTTCACTAACAACAGCCAGAGTCATTGCATGTGTGTTCTTTTCACATACCACATATGGATCCACCAGTGTCATTGAAATGTGTGTTCTCTACAGAGACCGCACATGGATCCACCAGTGTCATTGCATGTATGTTCTTTTCACTAACAACAAATGGAGTCATTGCATGTGTGCTCTTTTCACAATCAACATATGGATCCACCAGTGTCATTGCATGTGTGTTCTTTTTAGTAACAACAACTAGTGTCATTGCAGGTGTGTTCTTTTCACTAACAACAACTAGAGTCATTGCATGTGTGCTCTTATCAAAATCCACCTATGTATCCACCAGTGTCATTGCATGTGTGTTCTTTTTAGTAACAACAACCAGAGTCATTTAAATTTTTGTTCTTTTCACATACCACCTATAGATCCACCGGTGTCATTGCATGTGTGTTTTTTCACTAATAACAACCAGAGTCATTGCATGTGTGTTCTTTTCACTAACAACAACTGGAGTCATTGCATGTGTGTTCTTTTTACTAACAACAACCAGAGTCATTTCATGGTTGTTCTTCTCACATACCACCTATGGATCCACCAATGTCATTGCATGTGTGTTCTTTTTAGTAACAACAACCAGTGTCATTGCATGTGTGTTCTCTTCAGAGACCACACATGGATCCACCAGTGTCATTGCATTTGTGTTCTTTTCACTAATAACAACATGAGTCATTGAAATGTGTGCTCTCTTCAGAGACCACACATGGATCCACCGGTGTCATTGCATGTATGTTCTTTTCACTAACAACAACTGGAGTCATTGCATGTGTGTTCTTTTCACATACCACATATGGATCCACCAGTGTCATTGCATGTGTGCTCTTTTCACAATCCACCCATGGATCCACCAGTGTCATTGCATGTGTGATCTTTTTAGAAACAACAACCGGAGTCATTGAAATGTGTGTTCTTCTCACATACCACCTATGGATACACCAGTGGCATTGCATGTGTGTTCATTTCACTAACAACAACCAGAGTCATTGCATGTGTGTTCTTTTCACATACCACATATGGATCCACCAGTGTCATTGAAATGTGTGTTCTCTACAGAGACCACACATGGATCCACCAGTGTCATTGCATGTATGTTCTATTCACTAACAACAACTGGAGTCATTGCATGTCTGCTCTTTTCACAATCCACATGTGGATCCACCAGTGTCATTGCATGTGTGTTCTTTTTAGTAACAACAACCAGTGTCATTGCAGGTGTGTTCTTTTCACTAACAACAACTGGAGTCATTGCATGTGTGCTCTCTTCAGAGACCACCTATGGATCCACCAGTGTCATTGCATGTGTGTTCTTCTCACATACCACATATTGATCCACCGGTGTCATTGCATGTGTGCTCTTTTCACTATCCACACATGGATTCACCAGTGTCATTGCATGTGTGTTCTTTTTAGTAACAACAACCAGTGTCATTGCATGTGTGTTCTCTTCAGAGACCACACATTGATCCACCAGAGTCTCCGCATGTGTGTTCTTTTCACTAACAACAACCAGAGTCATTGAAATGTGTGCTCTCTTCAGAGACCACACATGGATCCACCGGTGTCATTGCATGTATGTTATTTTCACTAACAACAACTGGAGTCTTTGCATTTGTGTTCTTTTCACATACCACATATGGATCCACCGGTGTCATTGCATGTATGGTCTTTTCACAATCCACCCATGGATCCACCAGTGTCATTGCATGTGTGTTCTTTTTAGTAACAACAACCAGAGTCATTGAAATGTGTGTTCTCCTCACATACCACCTATGGATCCTTCAGTGTCATTGCATGTGTGTTCTCTTCAGAAACCCCACATGGATCCACCAGTGTCATTGCATGTGTGTTCTTTTTAGTAACAACAACCAGAGTCATTGAAATGTGTGTTCTCCTCACATACCACCTATGGATCCTTCAGTGTCATTGCATGTGTGTTTATCTCACTAACAACAAACAGAGTCATTGCATGTGTGTTCTTTTCACATACCACATATGGATCCACCAGTGTCATTGAAATGTGTGTTCTCTACAGAGACCACACATGGATCCACCAGTGTCATTGCATGTATGTTCTTTTCACTAACAACAACTGGAGTCATTGCATGTGTGTTCTTTTCACTAACAACAACTGGAGTCCTTGCATGTGTGTTCTTTTCACTAACAACAACTGGAGTCCTTGCATGTGTGTTCTTTTTACTAACAACAACCAGAGTCATTTCATGGCTGTTCTTCTCACATACCACCTATGGATCCACCAGTGTCATTGAATGTGTGTTCTTTTTAGTGACAACAACCAGTGTCATTGCATGTGTGTTCTCTTCAGAGACCACACATGGATCCACCAGTGTCATTGCATTTGTGTTCTTTTCACTAATAACAACATGAGTCCTTGAAATGTGTGCTCTCTTCAGAGACCACACATGGATCCACTGGTGTCATTGCATGTATGTTCTTTTCACTAACAACAACTGGAGTCATTGCATGTGTGTTCTTTTCACATACCACATATGGATCCACCAGTGTCATTGCATGTGTGCTCTTTTCACAATCCACCCATGGATCCACCAGTGTCATTGCATGTGTGATCTTTTTAGAAACAACAACCGGAGTCATTGAAATGTGTGTTCTTCTCACATACCACCTATGGATACACCAGTGTCATTGCATGTGTGTTCATTTCACTAACAACAACCAGAGTCATTGCATGTGTGTTCTTTTCACATACCACATATGGATCCACCAGTGTCATTGAAATGTGTGTTCTCTACAGAGACCACACATGGATCCACAAGTGTCATTGCATGTATGTTCTATTCACTAACAACAACTGGAGTCATTGCATGTGTGCTCTTTTCACAATCCACATGTGGATCCACCAGTGTCATTGCATGTGTGTTCTTTTTAGTAACAACAACCAGTGTCATTGCAGGTGTGTTCTTTTCACTAACAACAACTGGAGTCATTGCATGTGTGCTCTCTTCAGAGACCACCTATGGATCCACCAGTTTCATTGCATGTGTGTTCTTATCACATACCACATATGGATCCACCGGTGTCATTGCATGTGTGCTCTTTTCACAATCCACACATGGATCCACCAGTGTCATTGCATGTGTGTTCTTTTTAGTAACAACAACCAGTGTCATTGCATGTGTGTTCTCTTCAAAGACCACACATTGATCCACCAGAGTCTTTGCATGTGTGTTCTTTTCACTAACAACAACCAGAGTCATTGAAATGTGTGCTCTCTTCAGAGACCACACATGGATCCATCGGTGTCATTGCATGTATGTTATTTTCACTAACAACAACTGGAGTCTTTGCATTTGTGTTCTTTTCACATACCACATATGGATCCACCGGTGTCATTGCATGTGTGGTCTTTTCACAATCCACCCAAGGATCCACCAGTGTCATTGCATGTGTGTTCTTTTTAGTAACAACAACCAGAGTCATTGAAATGTGTGTTCTCCTCACATACCACCTATGGATCCATCAGTGTCATTGCATGTGTGTTTATCTCACTAACAACAAACAGAGTCATTTCACATACCACATATGGATCCACCAGTGTCATTGAAATGTGTGTTCTCTACAAAGACCACACATGGATCCACCAGTGTCATTGCATGTATATTCTTTTCACTAACAACAACTAGAGTCATTGCATGTGTGTTCTTTTCACTAACAACAACTGGAGTCCTTGCATGTGTGTTCTTTTTACTAACAACAACCAGAGTCATTTCATGGCTGTTCTTCTCACATACCACCTATGGATCCACCAGTGTCAATGAATGTGTGTTCTTTTTAGTGACAACAACCAGTGTCATTGCATGTGTGTTCTCTTCAGAGACCACACATGGATCCACCAGTGTCATTGCATGTGTGTTCTTTTCACTAACAATAACCAGAGTCATTGAAATGTGTGCTCTCTTCAGAGACCACACATGGATCCACTAGTGTCATTGCATGTATGTTCTTTTCACTAACAACAACTGGATTCATTGCATGTGTGTTCTTTTCACATACCACATATGGATCCACCAGTGTCATTGCATGTGTGCACTTTTCACAATCCACCCATGGATCCACTAGTGTCATTACATGTCTGTTCTTTTTAGTAACAACAACCGGAGTCATTGAAATGTGTGTTCTTCTCACATACCACCTATGGATCCACCAGTGTCATTGCATGTGTGTTCATTTCATTAAAAACAACCAGAGTCATTGCATGTGTGTTCTTTTCACATACCACATATGGATCCACCAGTGTCATTGAAATGTGTGTTCTCTACAGAGACCACACATGGATCCACCAGTGTCATTGCATGTATGTTCTTTTCACTAACAACAATTGGAGTCATTGCATGTGTGCTCTTTTCGCAATCCACATATGGATCCACCAGTGTTATTGCATGTGTGTTCTTTTTAGTAACAACAACTGGTGTCATTGCAGGTGTGTTCTTTTCACTAACAACAACTGGAGTCATTGCATGTGTGCTCTCTTCAGAGACCACCTATGGATCCACCAGTGTCATTGCATGTGTGTTCTTTTCACATACCACATATGGATCCACCGGTGTCATTTCATGTGTGCTCTTTTCACAATCCACACATGGATCCACCAGTGTCATTGCATATGTGTTCTTTTTAGTAACAACAACCAGTGTCATTGCATGTGTGTTCTCTTCAGAGACCACACATGGATCCACTAGTGTCATTGCATGTGTGTTCTTTTCACTAACGACAACCAGAGTCATTGAAATGTGTGCTCTCTTCAGAGACCACACATGGATCCACCAGTGTCATTGAAATGTGTGTTCTCTTTAGAGACCACACATGGATCCACCAGTGTCATTGCATGTGTGTTCTTTTCACATACCATATATGGATCCACCAGTGTCATTGCATGTGTGCTCTTTTTACTAACAACAACCAGAGTCATTGGATGTGTGTTCTCCTTAGAGACCACACTTGGATGCACCAGTGTCATTGAAATGTGTATTATTTTCAACTACCGCCGTTGGCCACAAACAATCGGGACGCAGAACTAACCAGCAACCGCTCTGGGCTTCTAGAAGACCCGATCCCCGATTGTTAGGCGTCGTTGGATCGGGGTGCGTGGACGATAGTGATGTCCTTCGCAAGGGCGATCCGCGAGAAGTCTGTTCTTCAAAATGATTGGCCGTGGCTACTACGCTGGGCCTACGTCCTTGCCCTTATCCCCTTAACCTCGGGGCCAAAAATCAGATCGTGTTCCTTCATCGCCATGGAGAGGGAGAGGCCCAATCTTAGCTTGCACGAGGCTCAGATGTTCACCCACTACGACATACTCGCACCGCCGTTAGCGAGGCTTCCGGCCGGCTTCGAGCTCAGCTATGTCGGGGTTCCTGTCGTGTCGCTCTTGCGCGACAACGCGTTGGCGAGGCAGATCGAGGAGCGCTGCCGCCAGCTGTCAGAGCAGAAGAGGGCAATGGTGTGGTACTCGCGTACGAGCGCGTACTGGCGAAAGCTGTTCAAGAAGGAGCGGGCTGCGTTGATGAGCTGTGCGGAACCCACCGGCGGGAGATCCACCCGGATCTGCGCAACCGAAGGAGGCGCTCAGGCGGTGCACGGGCATACGACCTCCACCGTTATTGATGCAGCACGCCGTGAAGAATCCATGAGGAGGAGGAACGCTGCCGGGAACATCGGCATCGATTCCGACGCGGACAACATCGTCAATGATGGAGACTGCGGGAGCGTCATAGTCGATTAGGGCCACTTAAGCATAAATTAAATCTATGTACGGTATCTTAATGTGCTCTTTGGATCTGGGTCACCTGAGTCATGGTCGATTATCGTCATAATCTATATATGTTGGCCATGTTTTAGTTGTCTTTGTCTTTGAAACTAGTCGATCGAAACTCGTCCGATCCTGAAAATAAAGTTCGCGCGTTCCTTGGCATATCTGATGGGACAATACGCTGACTCTGCTCCCAGCACTTGATGACACAGCCGTAATTTGGAGTGCGCCTGAGGAGAAGGGATCGAGCGTGTTGTAATAGTGTACTACTCCTGTCCAGATATAACTGACTTAGTTTTTTTAGATATTTAATAAATGTGTCTATACCCAAAACATGTCTAGATACATGTTTTAGGTTTCTCTGTCTTTTAAACTAATCAAAAGTCGTCAAATTCTGAACAAACAAAGCCATTGCATTCACACCTGATGGGATAATACGCTGACTCTGCTACTTGATGGCACAACCATAATTCTAGAGTGCACCAGAGGAGATGGGAATGCAAGGGAGATGGAAACTAGTAGCCGCGTCCAAATGCAGGTAAAAAATTAATGTAATAATATTTAAAAAAATGTAATCTGGTCCACATGACCCCATCACAGACACGTTGCACGCGCCAGATATAAATAAAGACGACACGACTAGTTTAGTTTCAATGATATAATTCAACATACAACGTTACTGTGCCCGTATCATTTTGCTCCTCTTATTAGTCTGCTAGCCCATGCTGCATTAAGCATCAGTTGATGTGGATAAAAAATGATAAAATGGCAAATAAAACAATTTTTAAGCTTACCTTTCATCCAAAGAATCGTACAAAGATGAAATTGGCAGGGATTTATTATTTCTCCTGCAGTTAGCCGAAAGATCCTCAAGAACATCCTCAATCACCCCTGCAACTTCTTCATATTCTAATACACCTCCATTATTTGCCCTTTCCTCCCCGTTCCGCTTACCCTTTTGTTTCTTTTCACACCCTTTTCTCGCCGGCACCTCCCGTTCTTCATAAATTGGCTGTTTACGTATGTTTTCCTCTGAGTGCTCATCACCGTCTTCGCGCTGCTGTTCCGCCAGTTCTGGCTGAGAAGCCTCATTTTCTGCCACCGGGGTGTGAACAGGGACAATAGCATGTGTAACTAGGTTTTTGCACAACCTCTTGATATGGCCGAATCCGCCACAATGCCCGCATTTCCTTTTCCTAGCTCCCAGCCTTGGACCTTTATCGGTGGAGGCTTCGATCCTTAGCTTTCTAGGCCTCCCAGGTGGCCTCCTAAGAACTGGTGGTTGAAGTTTGAACCCTGGATCGACAATATCCCAATCATTTTCATCGGCCATAGGTGGTACGTTTTCTGCATAAGTTGCAGCAAACTTGTCCACGGAGAAATAGTTGTCGACATAATTCTCTATTTCAGCTCCGTTACCTCTAAGCTTTAAGATGAAGTAAATTGCATGGTGACATGGCAGACCAATAATCTGCCACTGCCTGCATGAACAAGTCTTGTTTCCAATGTCTACAGTGTACCTCCGTTCACTTCCACACTTGTATTCTGCATAAACCTTAGCCAATGTTCTGGAACTTCTGACCACACTCATCTTTATCGTTCTCATTGCCCCGGTTCTTGCATTCAGTAACATAACCACCTTTGGAACTATTTTATGGCCTAAACATTTTCTTGCACAAATTCTTTGCCTTAAATCTATCTTCACCATTATGCACTGTCTTATTGCATCCAACAAAATAACAATTCCAAGTGTCTTCATGCCCGAAATCTTATCATTGAAACTCTCTGCCAAATTATTGCATACAAAATCCACCTTGCTTAACTCACCAAACTTGCTTCTGGCCCATAGCTTGGTGTGATGTTCCTCAAGGTATTTTTTCACCTTTGGCACTACATACATGTTCTGCAAGTAAGTAGCATGCGTGCTTGGGATGTATGTGTATGCTGATCGCCACAAGTCCTCTTCAAAGATCTTTCCTTTGAACTTCTTCGTGAAGTTAGTAGCGAGGTGCCGCATGCATTCCCTATGCTCAACCCCAGGAAACACAACATCAACAGCATTCTCAAGACCCTCGGATGCACCAGTGTGTATCACCAAGCCTTCAGGGTGACTAATTACTTCTCGTAGTCTCTGCATGAACCATGTCCAGCTTTCATTTGATTCACCCTAAAGAAAAGCATAAGCTACGGGTAGAAGCCAATTATGCGCGTCGAAAGCACAAGCAGAAGCAACATGTCCCCTGAACTTCCCTGTTAAAGAAGTTGCGCCTATTGCCAAGTATGGCCTGCAACCATCTAGGAACCCCTTCCAGCATGCCTTCAGGCAGACAAAACATCTCCTGAAGCATATCTTATATGCCTGCTTATACCTGACCCCCTCGAGACCTTTTCTCTCCCTTTCACAACCTCGTAATCAATGTCAACAACACTACCAGGTGATGTTTTCTCTACCTGAGCTTTGAAACTATACAACATATGAAAACTGTCATTCCACTTGCCTTGAATGAATTCTAGAGCCATCTCCTTCCCATCAAAGACTCCGTGATAAGGAATCAGAACGTTAAACTTTTTGCTAATCTTTGCTCTGAGTTCAGCAGGTCCAATGTTATGATCCTGCCTCACCCAAATAAGTACATGCAAGCAATCCACTTGGTAGTCGCTAGTCTAATTTTACCACTTAAAGAAGTATTAGGGAAGTTGTGTTTCTTCGTGTTTACTTTGATCTGCATTCGATGAGAATCCAAATAATTCAGAGCTAGTTATTAGCAGAATAAATATGAGAAAGACTGAAACTAAATGTAGCTATTGCAACCTGAAATGGGTGTCCACCCCGCATTGGAGATGCATGTAATCTCCATTTACACACATTACTTTCCCTGATTGCACCCTAAATCTCTTTTGGTCGCTCTTTTCAATGATAAATTCGAACCCAACTCTGATTGCATAGGTTGCAACTGCATATCTGCAGTCCTCCACATTATCAAAGACAGTCCCCTCATCAATTGTAGGATTGTCCCTGTCAAAGTGTATCACTGGCCTGTCCACGTCTTCGTCGTCGTATCTACATCCCATTTCTACATCTTCACATTCCTCTTCCTCATTAGTCCCATAGTCAGGTTCAAAGTTCGAATCAACCAAATATTCCCTACTCTCCATCCTATCAGGGTTAGCAGCCACGTCTGGATATGCTTTCTCATCATCATCCGCACTGCCACATGTTTCAGTGCCTTCATGCTCGCTTGACAAAGCATCATGCTCAAGGACAAGCTGTACAGACGTCCTGCGGTTACCAACACATATCATTGCCATCACCACAGGACTAGAAACGCTAATTGGGGTATGCAGATAAGGAATCACAGTTCTTACCCTTCAATGTGGACGCACGGCACCTTCTCCGGGCTCCATACCTCCAAAGCTCTGCACCCCGCTTCCTCTCCCCCCGTTTCGTTGTCCTCTGTGCTCTCTAGACTTTAAGGAGATTCCGTGCTCTCCAGCCGCGCAGAACCCATATCCATGCTCTCAAGCCTCGCAGGATCCATCTCCGAGCAGGATCCGGATCACCAGCGTTGTTGGGCCCCTAACCCAACAGGCGACTCTTGGTTTTTGTTTCCAGACGCGCCTGGGCAGTGGGTGGCGGCAAGGAGACAAGGCAGGGAGGGGAGGAGAGGGGACGTGAGGGGATGGCAGGGAGGGGAGGGCGGGAGGACGACGACCCAAGGGGATGATGAGAGCGGTGGACGACTGAGTGGAGTGGCGGCGGTAGGAGCAGAGGAGAGGAGCGGAGCGGAGCTAGTTGCGACAAAGCATGGAAAATTGCACAATAATGTGTTGGTGGGCGGCACCAGCCCTCGAACCTGGGACGCGCGCCGTCGTAGGTGTAGGAGGCGGGCCCGCCTGTCAGAAAACATGCCACCTGTCAGCGCACTATGCACTAGGAGCACTTCACGGAATTTTTTAGCAGGTCCCACATGTCAGTCTGTTTGATCAAAACTTGCATGTAGTGCATGGCTGATTCACGTGCTAGTTCCGAAAAAAAGCCCGTTGATCCAAACTTGAATTGGTAGTTTCGCTTCTTCTCCCCCGTCTCATCGTCTCCTCGTAGTGGCAGTTCCGCTTCGTCTCCCTCATCTGTTATCCTCTTCTTCTTCTCCTCGCAGTGGTAGTTCTTATTTCTTCCTCAATCAAAACATTCCCGCATGTAAGCCATGGCCAGTAGCCGGATGAAGAGGAACTGGGCCGATCTCCCGGCCGACCCACTTTGCAAGATCGCCGACTATTTGCTGGAGAAAGAGGAGTACGTCGACACATATGCTGCTTGTCGGGAAGTCTGCACCGATTGGCGCCGCACTTTAAAGGTGCCCGAATTCCATCTCAACAATTGGATCATGATAGATCACACACTTCTAGACGTTGGCGACTTCACCTTCCTCAACATCGCCACTGGTTGTTGCTTCAGGACAAATCTAATGGACGTCCATTGCAGGTTCACATTCACATTCGATATTTATTGGTATTTTCCATTGTAAACATCTTAGTGCTAACTGATGCCCTCTTCTTCCAAAAGATTCTACTTCCTCGGTGTTTCTTGTGGCGTCATCATGCTTGCTCAGAGGGTGGAGCCATACCAGATTCGGCTTCTGAACCCAATCACTTATAAGTCTAACACTGAGTTTCAAGCACACATACCATCTGATCCTCTGCAATTTGTCGTTGTGACGAAGTCCCCGACGATGGTGTTCATTTGCACCAATTATCCAGATCGTATTGCATGGGCCAATGAGAGCACCCCAACGGGGCAAATCAATGAATCATTTGGAGAAGGATTGTATTCGCCACCTCCTGCTATGCTTCTGGACTGCATGACGACATTCCGAGGGGAACTATATGCATTACTTGAGAATGGAGACATCTTGTCGACCAACATCAAGTTAGAGCAGCGCGCGAGCACTGTCACGATGGCCAAAATAATTTTGGCCCCAGTCTTTGAACAGGTACATGGAACTTACAAATTTTACCTTGTGGAGTCAGATGGTGATCTGCTTCTTGTGTTGAACGGGGATTTCGCCAAAGGGCAAGCGGTGTTGTACCGGGTGGACACGGAGAACCGCTCTCTCGAGGCTGTCAGTGACATTGGAAGTCGTGCCCTCTTTGTTGATTATAGTCGGTCTATCTCCATTGACACCAGGTTACACCCCACAGTGAAACCCGGTTGCATATACTACAGGAATTATATCAGACTGTACGATCATGAGGTTCAATCCTAGGAAGAGGAACCAAGAATGACGTATGGCTTAAGTCTAGAACATACACCGAGGCCTTACCCTCTAGACGAGATACTGGCAGCACATTGCAGACGGAGAGAGTTCTCTGAAGGTGTGTTGCAGCACGCGGGAGCCGCCGCCGACGAAATATATAGGGGAGAATGAATCCTATATTCATCCTAGGTTATTTGCTAGCATTTTCAGGTCTATTTTTCGAAGTAGAAATTTGTACTGTATTTATATTATTTCGATGAGCAGTATGCATATTAACTTTTACACAAAATTGTAATGTATTTAAATTTAGTACTTCCAGAATTCAAAGTATTTATTTTTAGTAGCTTCTTTCAGAATTCTCTGTGTTCGACATGGGCATCAGCTCAGCGCCGGAATTCAGGTCCCACATGGAAAATTGCACAATAATGTGTTTGTGGGCGGCATCACCCCTCGAACCTGGGATGCACGCTGTCGAAGGTGGAGGGGGCGGGCCCGCCAGTCAGAAAACATGCCACGTCGGCATCCCTTGTTTCTGATGCCCTTTAAAAAAATAAAACACGCCACGTTGTTATCCCCTATTTCTAATGGTGTTGCTACACTCGACGGTACATGGTGGCATATAAATAATATCGTATAAACATAAAGGCACAGTCGTCAACATTTCTAAAATGAAACCCGGTCCCGTCTCCTACTTGTCCTTGTACATTGCCCGATGAGGTGGATAGCCACGACCGATCTTTTTAATACGTTCGCACTCTTATGCTGAGAAGGGAAATAAAGATTGAGCTGTTAATGCAACGAGTGTCGAATTATTACCCTCTAAGGAAATGGGAAATTGTTATTTTCACGCGTGCCCGTAGTCCAAACCTACTGTCAGTCTTTCACTCCCCTTCTCCGACTAACCACAGTTAACCTTGCGCAGCTCCTCCGCGCCACACCAACTAGGGTAACATGGACCTGCCTAAGCCGCCGCCGCCGCGACAGCCGCCGAAACTGGGGTATTTAGCCCCTCTAATGTGCCGATGATTTCAAGGCCGGTCTCCCATTGCCCTGCAGGCGGATGATTTCCCCGAATGTGCCGAATCAGCCGCGGCGGCGACTGCGCCGTCGTCGGCGCCAGATGCGGCAAGCAGGGCCAAGAGAGCGATGTGGAGAAATCGCGTGGTGGCATTTTGGCATGCTCTAGGCAGTGGGAACAAGGTACGTATCAAATCGTTCATGAGAGCATGTCGCCGCCGAGGGTACACACCCTCGAACACGGCAGCGCTAAGGTCTAGGAACTCTCACGTCCACGCTTCGGCGCGGACTACCTTACCTCAGTGGGGTAGGCTGGGAGCGCGCCGTCTGTGGCAAAGACGCTCCATCCTACGTACCGTCGAAGGCCATACCATGGCGGTGACCAAGCGTCTACACTCAGCATGCTGGATTGTTCGACAGCCGGAGCCGGCGGCGGGCATCAGCTCAGCCCCGGAATTCAGGTTCGAGTTCACACGGACCTATGATCCCGAGAAGGAGATGTCGAATTTCAGTTTCGAAGAAATCGTTGCGGCGGCGCGGATGGTCCAACTGAACCGGGACTGGCGCACGCAAATCGCTCGTGCATGAACGATGCAGATTTCTTGTAGTTTGGCGGGAAGGCAATAGATCAGTTTGGGTTAAATGATCAAAGAACTTATGTCCTCTCAATACAATTGGCCAGCCAACTTTTCTGGTGGAGATCTGTAGTTTCTTCAGTGTAGAATAATTAAGTTCAAACTGAAGAATGGCTTTTGTAGATGAAATGCTGATGAATTGTTCTATAAACTAGTAGGAAGTTTAGCCCACTTTTGTGCACGTATAAGACCCTTTTGTATGGAAGTCCTACTGTTGTAAGAAAATACTATCAAGTACCTATTTCTTGCAATTACTAGTCGTGGTTCAATCCAGTTAACTGGCATCTTTTTATTCCAGACTACAGATTTTGCGTCTGCTGTCTGTGCTGTAAACCATTTTTTTCTTTGTCTTGTGTTGCCTGCAAAATGGTCCTGTAGTTCAACGTGTTACAAATGTAGCTACCTTGTACTTGAAGAGGAGATGGACTATATTTTCCTGGCATCCACAGAATTGACATTGCTCATTGCCAGACCACCCTCTTTTCGTGAGGTTGTCCTTGGTTATTCACAGAAATTATAAATCACGGTGTTCAACTACATCGATTCAAACTATTACACACACACTACATCAAATTCATTACCCACACATACTACATCGATTCAAACTATTACACACACATACTACTTCAAACTATTACACACACGTACTACATCGATTCAAACTATTACACATTTTTAGTCGATGCTAACTTCCTGCTACGCTCTCCATACTACAAATTCATTAGCCACACATACCACGGCAATTCACTAGAGCTCTGTCTTCACTCGAGGGAAATCAGAACCACCAGCTCGTCCAAGCCCGGTCCCCCCACCGAAACTGTGTGCCCCGTCGCGAAACGGTGGCGGTCCTGTGCCATCGATCCTTCCAGGCCAACACTGCAGGCGACGAGGGCGCTTTCTGTCAGCCTCTTCGGGGCCCTGAATGCCATGTACCGATTCCAGAACCTCCTCCAGGTGGATGATGACCGGGTGCTTCTAGCAAAGTTGTCGCCCTGCCCTGCTTGGAATCTGCACCTCGTACATCTTAGGAACGGCGTCAGGATCTTTCAGCCACGCCTTTACCTTGATGACCCATCTGTCGCTCGGTGGCACGATTTCCACCAGCTCGCCGCCAAGGCTACTGACGACCTGCTTGAGGGCCTCCGGCTCCCAAGCATCCAATGGGAGGCCGTCAAAGCCAAGTTTGGAGAAGAAACGAAGCTGCCCCAAGCGATCGTCCCACCCACAGGCGCGATGCCAACGCATGAAGCTCATTTTCTCCCTGCAGCACTCGAAAGAACGGGAAGAATGCAGAACACACTCGGTGTCTAAGCTGTGCTCGAACCGGACGAAAAAATCGAATGGCAGCGCGCATACCTCAATGTTGACCTCATTTCGTCTGATCCCAAAACGAGACCTAAAAGCCGACAGCAACTCTGTCGGTGACACGGCGGGACGGACGCCCAGCACGGTGGCAATGAGAGTGTGGTCGTCGAACTGCCGTGCCAGGGCTACCATGCCTGGGGTGCACGGCAGCACACAACTTCCCGAGGCCGGTCCCCGGCCTGGGTCGCCCGACGGGATGCGCTCCGCCGTGCAAGAAGGACTAGCCAGAGGCGGGATATTAGTCCGGGGATGCGAAGCTCCGATACGGCGGATGATGCAACGGCGACGGCTGCGAGCTTCGATTAGAGGCGTGGGAGGTTGATCGGACATGGCGGGGACGCAAATTAGAGCAAGTGCGAGCTCCGATCTGAGACGAGTAGCCGGAGCTGAGCAAATGTTATGGGGAGGGGAGCAGGGGAGAAGACCAGAGCAGAGCAAAGAAATAGATCTGGTCCACTCAGGGATCTGGTCCACGCAGGGGTAAGCTAGTCCACGACCGCAAAAGATAACAGGGAATACTGACATGGTGGACCAAGAAGAGTTGACCTAACGGCGGTATTTGAGTTCAACCGTTTTTCGTCTGGTTCAAACGACCGTTTGGCCGTTAGATTTGTATTCACCCCCATTTGGCCCTTCTGGACAATTGGTGAATCTACTATGACCCCTCCGCGCGATTGATGGCAACTCGGGTACCACGGTGCGCTCACCTACCAAATTTGGTACCGCAAACGAACATTCCCTACTCAGAGGGAGCGAGACGTGGCCCTCTGCGAAGAGGCAGTCCAGCTTCGCGAGGACGAAGCTCGGCTGGAGAAGAGCCGTCTGGAGGCGTTTGAGGCCTAGCTGGTTACGGCCCAACAATGGCTCGAGGAGCGCACGCTTGATGTCGATCGTTGCAGTGCGGACGCCAACAACCGCGTCTTGTGGTGCTACACCAAGGTCGCCGTAGAGTGGGAGCAGATGAAGAGGACAACGAGGTGGTGCTCTCGCAGCTTCGCTAGGCCTGTTGGGCAGAATGGCATGGGAAGGCCAAATTCCAGGAGTCCTGCTTCGTGAAGAGGCGGGAGGAGCTGCAAGCTTCTCTTCGCTCAGCGGAGGAGCGCCTGGCCCAGGCTCTTGCTAACCAGGACGCCCTGAAGGAGCTACAAGATGCTCACCAGGAGCTCCAGAAATGCTGGAATCTTCACGACCAGGTGGAGGGAGACCTCCAGGTGCTAGAGAAAGAGAGGTGCAAGATGTATCGGGCGCTTGCCAAGCGCGCGGCTGCCACCCTGTAGGACTTCGGGGTGACCGATTTCTACACCGGGCCCCTCGTCGATGCTAGCACAGATGGTACATTTCTGACGCTCTTCAATCATATCACGACGGCACTGGAGGGGTGGGACGTGCTTTACCACGGGTATCACCTGGAGGAGTTCCGTAAGATGATGCGGGTCATAGCGACCCACGTTCTCTCTATCCTCTATCAGTATGATGCCAACTTCCCCTGGAGGGTGCTCCTAGATAAAGTGACACACCCCATGGGGACCCTGCCTAGCAAGGTCGCACGGTTCAACCAGCTCATGGAGGAACGCATCAATGAGTTCCTCCCGGTCTTTAGGTTGACCGAAGAGGGGAAAGCTCTAAGGCTGCTGAGTCCTCCGGTGATGAAAACGGAGACTCCCCGGCTGGCTCGCCTAGTGCCAGGGGAAGTGACGAGCCATCTATGGGAGATAGCGCTTCAGAGACATTCGCCTGAGGGGCGCTTTCGACTGTACTCCATGTAAAGTGAACTGGCATAGTAGCCATGTCCTAGACCTGATGTCTTTTTGTGGCACGTACTTTTCCATGCTCTTGTCGAGGTATAAGCGTTTGTGTTTGCAGGTGGGGTGACTTGTATCCCTGATTGAGTGGCAAGTTCAGAGCCCATCCTGCTGAGTCCCTTAATCAGCCGAGGGGCTAGTGTTTCGTGAGCCATTCTGCCATCCTCTTGAGGAGAGGGCTGTCCTGTTGGCATAGGGATTTTTAGTCTTTTGAGGGCCAGGAACTATGGGTGAGGTGACTTACGGCCGAGGAACGGGCTGTAGGTTCAGAGCTCGACACTTTAGGTCCTGTGGAGCTTGATCCGTGAATGGAAAGGGCCTCGCAAGCCATCATAGCAGGGTGTGTACGCGTTTGTTTTAGTTTAGGAACCATGGGTGAGGTGACTCGCAACCGAGGAACGCGTCACAAGTTCAGAGCTCGACACTTTAGGCCCTTAGGAGCTCGGGCCGCAGATGGACAGGGCCTCACGAGCCGTCATAGCGAGGTTTTTGTCGTGCCATGGACCGTGGGTGAGGTAACTTGTGGCCGAGGAACAAGCTGCAGGTTCAGAGCTCGACACTTTAGGCCCTTAGGAGCTTCGGCCACGGATGGACAGGGCCTTGCGAGCCATCATAGCGAGGTTTTTCTCGTGCCAGGGACCGTGGGTGAGGTAACTTGTGGCCAAGGAACGAGCCACAAGTTTAGAGCTCGACACTTTAGGCACTTAGGAGCTCGGGCCGCGGATGGACATGGCCTCCTGAGCCATCATAGCGACGTTTTTCTCGTGCCAGGGACCGTGGGTGAGGCAACTTGTGGCCGAGGAACATGCCGCAAGTTTAGAGCTTGACACTTTAGGCCCTGGCGATTTAGGGCCGCCGGAGGGAAGTGCCTCACGAGCCACCCCGTAAGCATCTCGAGGAGAGCACCGTGGGGCCCGTGCTAGCCCGTGATCCTCTCGAGGAGGAGATCATAGGTATCACATGTTGCGGCGGTCCCGACCGGGGACGTGTGTGTCCTGGCCGAGCCATGTTCCCAGCGCCTCCTCGACCCGTTAGTACATCATACGAGGGCCTCGGGCGTTAGGGATCTGCGAGCGAGGTGACTTACCGGAGCTAGTCCGTAAGTTCAGAGCTCCCTTCTTTAGTCCCCGACATCGACGGAGGCAATCAGGTGATATGCACCACCCTAGCCCCCGATGGAATGATGGACTATAGGGACGAGGCTAGCATGTGGGTGAAGAAAAACCTAGAAGAACAGAATAATTTATCCAAAAATAGGCAGAAAGCATCATCAATTGCAGTTGTCTCCCTTCCCGGGTGCCCTGGCGAGGGGCCTGTTCATCTGCGGTACCAAAGTTCCTGGGCCAGCGGATGGCGGTACCTAAGTTGCCTGAAATTGCCGCATTTCGAAATGTTGGGTCACCAACTACTGAGAGGGGCCATTTCGAGGCAAACTCATCCCACCCCTGCCAAATTCAAACATTCCGTTAAACTGCCCCGTGAAGTAGACGGCCGGGACCCTCATGTCGGTCATCTGTCCGTGACGCGAGCGCCAACGTGGCAACCTCTTAGGAAAATCGAGTAACTAAGTGGATTGGATGCATTGACCAATTTCACAAATCCATTCCCACCTTTCCCCTAGCACCGACGGCGTCAGAATCCACCCTCCAGGCAGGACGATCCCTTCGGACATTTGACTTCCGGCGCCAAGTTGCTGTGCCTAGTCGCTGATCCTGAGCTCCAATGGAGCATGACGTAGCCACCGTTGCGAGGCTCTAGCCCACCTCCGCCGCCGACGAGCCGAGCAGATCGGAGGATGGCAGATCCTACTACCAAGGAAGAAGAAGTTCTGGCTACAACCGAGTGAGCTACCCTTCTCTTTGCTATTCGCACTAATTATAACTGCTAGCTGGCTACTAAACCTAAAGTTGTTTGTTAGCCCAACGCTAACAAACATATTTTGTCCACAGTTTTCTGTCAAGTGGGATCTCCGCGGACCACCCTTACCTGGTTACGGTAGTCCTCTTTAGGTACGACTCTAAGGGCAAGTGGTATGGACACCATTGTATCACGATGGAAGAAGCGCCTGCATAGATCTGCACTATATCTGGTATGGTTGCTGCTTTGCGTAATCATGATGAATTATGGCCGAAGCAGACTGCAAAGTTCAGCTTCATGGATGAACGTGGCATCATGGTTCCTCTAACGTGTGACAGTCACCTAATTGGGTTGATGAAAAGGTATGCTTCGGCTTGCATGTTTGAGCTGAATTGTGATGTACTGGATGTGGAAGCTGCTGCAACTGGGAGTCGCCCTTCTATTCTTGGACAGGGTGGTTGCTCGAACCCAATTAGCTCCTAGTAAGCAAAAGTATCTTGGGGTTCGCATGTTTGTACTGAATTGTAATTTTTGTTTTATTTACTCTGTTGATATTGGGCAGTTATGCAACAGTCTTGTTTCTTTGACAGGAAGCGCCGCAAGGTTAGAAACATGATTGTCGGGTCAGTCATTTTGCTGCCCGAAGAAATTAAAAACAAGTGGAAAGATGATGCTGGACACGATTCTGGTGCCCATTGTCCCGGCGATGCAGAGTACGTGAAGCTAAGAAAATTGGCACCGAGGAAGAGGAAGAAGGCAGGAAATGAAGAAGCCAGTGGACGTGAAGGCTTGGCACCCAGGCTGCGGAAGAAGGCTCCTGGCAATGAAGATGCATAGTAATGTGTTGAACTTGAACCTATATATGTAATTCGGTTAAATTCTGGAGCTCTATGTGTGGAACTTTGCTGGCGAAACAATCTACCCACGTTCTCTGAGTAAAATGTATCGCGACTTAGGGTTTGGAAACGCCGAGTCAGTAGTTGAATCAGAAATTGTGATTGTGCCACTACTATCTGAAAACACGCAGCACCAATTCCACGATTGCTGAGGGGCAGGAGGTCTCCAAATACGACGGTATGTAAGTGGCACAGAAATAAATTATTTAAGCTGCTACACTCCATGAAGCAGCAACTTATTTCAGCTGCTGCACACAACGACATGGCAACATAAACAACAATGGCAACCGATAATTCCCAGATGAGGAGGAAATCGGTACCACTTTCTGGCCTAATCTTGAGCCCGTCTATCTCACCGCCTCTCTACTCCTGCATCCCCTACATCTGGCGAAGCTCTCAGATCTCCAGTAACCGGGTGTACGTGCTTCCACTTTATAAATTGTGGTTGTGCCATTTCCATGCGGCACAATCCACGTAGATTACGTTTAAAAAACTACCAATGTCAGAATACACTACTAGAAAAAGGGTCTTTGGTCCACGGTCACGTTCCCAATCCGGGACAAAGATCTAAATTGAGGCAGAAATTGATCTAAATCACAAATTCTTCCACAAATTAATCGAGACAGAGATCTAAATCGAGGCATTTCATTAATTCAACCACAAATTCTTCTAAACAAAGGTGCGATTTCACATCCTACATTAATTCAACCACTAGTCAACAATTTCACTTGCGCTGCCGCTGTCCTCCGAGCCGCCGGCTTCCTCGTTGTCATCGGACGGAACCTCCATGATTTACGCATTGTTCGCGAGACGGAGCACCTCTTCGCGATGAGCAGCGGCGATGACTGTGTACTTGGTCCATCCAGGGACCGACCAGAACCTCTCCCGCCTTCTCGGTTGCGAAGATCCCGGTGCACCATGCACCCGTAAACGATCGGTTGCCAATCTTGGCCTTCCGCTCCTCCTTGAACATCACCGGCCAGTACGGGCTGGCCGCTGCGTACTAGGGTAGCGCCCTCTTCCAGGCGGGCATCTGGTGGCGGCGTGCCGCGATTTCTCTCTCCATCTCGGCTCCGCCGGGGACGAGGAGCGGAGCCACCGGCACCCCTGCATAGATGATGCGCCATCCGTGGGGGACCATCGCGGCCGGCGGCACGAGGATGTCGAAGTGCGTGAACATCACTGCCTCGTAGAAGTTCAGCGCGGGCATCTCCATGGCGGTGCGATGGAGATTGGAGAGGGAGCGAGGGGATGGACGTCGAAGCGACGACGCGGTGGAGATTGGAGAGGGCGAGGGGATGGACGATGAAGCGACGCGCTGTGGCGCCTCCTATTTGTACACGAGGACGACGAAGCGACGTGCGGAATATCCAAGGGGCACTGGTCAGACAAAAGGAAGTAATGCAGGGTTAAGACAGATTAACGGGCAACCAATTTTTTTCCTCCCAGGACTCCGGGGGCAATAGCTCAGACCGCTAGGTCAACAAGTACAACTATTACAACTTAAAAGGCACGGAGCTCAATATAAATAGACCTAGTTATCACACATATCCTTGATCTTCCTAATCTTAGCTCGATGTGCATCTTCCTGCAAGAGCAAGGATCGAATCGTCTGCTCCTTCCTTTTAGCATCTTCCTTGCATAGCTTCAATTGTTCTTGCTCTGCTTTAGCCTTCAGGGCCAACGCCGTGTCCCTCTCCTTCTCGACTTTGCTAACCTTGTCTTGCACCCACCTGAGATCTCGCTTATGCTTGGTCGTGTCAACTGGTTCCCATAGCTTCATCTTAACACTGTCAAGAAGTGAGCTGAATACGGATTCTTTCAACTCAACAGTCATTTCCCATAGTTTGTCTAGCGTTTTCTGCATCGATTTGGGCCACTCTGGATCTACCCATTTGACAACACTGCAACTTCCGCCTTGCATCATTGCACGATGTCCTTGACACCGTAGAAACCTCCTGCCTGCGTTTCGTCCTTCGAACGCTACAAATTTAGCGGGCACATATCCATGTTTACATAGTAGAGGACTGTCTTAATCCGCTAAACCGTGATAGTCGGAGTCATACATCGTCTTGTTGACCTAACACATCATACACGCATGAGTAAACAGAGTAGATCTAGATCAAAAATTAGACAACTGGCCACAGATGATAGAGATAGAGATGAGATGACTCACATCGAAATCACCGTCCCTGTCGTCATGACGCGTTTCCTCGCCGTCTCCTCTTGAACCCATGGTGAGAGGAGGGTGGTTTCCGAAGAGTGGATTGGGATGGAGGCGCCATCGGCTTGCGGCTACGGCAGGATGGGAGTGTAGTTGGGAAAGTGGCTTCGAGGGGAAGGAAGAGAAGTACGGGGAGGAAGAGAAGTAATGGGGACGTGACATTGGGATATGGCCCACTGAACTCGTGAGTCGTGACACTCGCAACAGGGAGCGCCTGGTGTTTCCAGTTTGTCCAGATCAAGCGTGGCCAATCATGCCGCAGAATAGCCTACTCGTGGATCGCTCTCACGAAGACCATCCCAATCGTCCAAGCGCCTCGATCGAACGGTATGTAACAATCGTCAAGTAGAACAACTGTGTTAGGGCGTGCCTTCTAGAAGACTCGGTCTAACAGCCACCCATTGGAGGGCTAAGGTTAGGGCTCTCCTAAGGTTAGGATCCATATGTGGTTTATGAAAAGAACACGCATCCAATGATACTGGTGGATCCTTATGTGGTTTGTGAGAAGAACACACATGCAATCACACTGGATGGATCCATATGTGGTTTATGAGAGGAACACACATGCAATGACACTGGTGATATGTGGTTTGTGAAAAGAACACACATGCAATGACTCTAACTATGGTTAATCAAAAGAGCAGACATGCAATGACATTGATGGATCCATGTGTGGTTTGTGAGAAGAACACACATGCAATGACACTGTCTGTTGTTCATGAAAAGAACAGACATGCAAAGACACCAGTGGATCCTTGTGTGGTTTGCAAGAAGAACAGAAATGCAATGACTCTAGCTGTGGTTCATTAAAAGAACAGACATGCAATGACACTGGTGGATCCATCTATGGTTTGTGAGAAGAACAGACATGCAATGACTCTAGATGTGGTTCATGGGAAGAACACACATGCAATGACACTGGTGGATCCATGTGTGGTCTGTGAGAAGAACACACATGCAATGACACTAGGTGTGGTTCATGAAAAGAACACACATCCAATGACACTAGTGGATCCTTATGTGGTTTGTGAGAAGAACAGACATGCAATGACTCTAGATGTGGTTCATGAGAAGAACACACATGCAATGACACTGGTGGATCCATGTGTGGTTTATGAGAGGAACAGACATGCAATGACACTGGGTGTGGTTCATGAAAAGAAGAGACATGCAATGACACTGGTGGATCCATATGTGGTTTGTGAAAAGAACAGACATGCAATCACACTAGGTGGATCCATATGTGGTTCATGAGAAGAACACACATCCAATGACATCGGTGGATCCATGTGTACACTGTGAGAGGAACACGCATGCAATGACACTAGGTGTGGTTCATGAGAAGAACACACATGCAATGACACTAGTGTATCCTTATGTGGTTTGTGAGAATAACAGACATGCAATGACTCTAGATGTGGTTCATGAAAAGCACACACATGCAATGACACTAGTGGATCCATGTGTGGTTTATGAGAAGAACATACATGCAATCACACTTGGTGTGGTTCATGAAAAGAACAAACATGCAATGACACTAGTGGATCCATATGTGGTTTGTGAAAAGAATAGACATGCAATCACTCTAGTTGTGGTTTGTGAGAATAAAAACATGCAATGACTCTAGTTGTGGTTCATGAGAAGAACACACATGCAATGACACTGGTGGATCCATGTGTGGTTTATGAGAAGAACAGACATGCAATGACACTGGGTGCGGTTCATGAGAAGAACAGACATGCAATGACACTGGTGTATCCTTATGTGGTTTGTGAGAAGAACACACATGCAATCACTCTAGCTATGGTTCATGAGAAGAACACACATGTAATGACACTGGTGTATCCTTATGTGGTTTGTGAGTAGAACACACATGCAATGACTCTAGATGTGGTTCATGAGAAGAACACACATCCAATGACTCTAGCTGTGGTTCATAAGAAGAACACACATGCAATGACACTGGTGGATCCATGTGTGGTTTGTGAGAGGAACAGACATGCAATGACACTGGGTGTGGTTCATGAAAAGAACACACATCCAATGACACTGGTGGATCCTTATGTGGTTTGTGAGAAGAACACACATGCAATGACACTGGTGATATGTGGTTTGTGAAAAGAACACACATGCAATGATTCTAACCGTGGTTAATGAAAATAGCAGACATGCAATGACACTGGTGTATCCATGTGTGGTTTATGAGAGGAACACACATGCAATGACTCTGGGTGTGGTTCATGAAAAGAACACACATGAAATGACACAGGTGATATGTGGTTTGTGAAAAGAACACACATTCAATGACACTGGTGGATCCATATATGGTTTGTGAAAAGAACAGACATGCAATCACACTGGGTGGATCCATGTGTGGTTCATGAGAAGAACACACATGCAATGACTCTAGTGGTGGTTTATTAAAAGAACAGACATGCAATGACACTGGTGGATCCATCTGTGGTTTGTGAGAAGAACAGACATGCAATGACTCTAGATGTGGTTCAGGAGAAGAACACACATGCAATGACACTGGTGGATCCATGTGTGGTCTGTGAGAAGAACACACATGCAATGACACTAGGTGTGGTTCATGAAAAGAACACACATCTAATGACACTAGTGGATCCTTATATTGTTTGTGAGAAGAACAGACATGCAATGACTATAGATGTGGTTCATGAGAAGAACACACACGCAATGACACTGGTGGATCCATGTGTGGTTTATGAGAGGAACAGACATGCAATGACACTGGGTGTGGTTCATGAAAAGAAGAGACATGCAATGACACTGGTGGATCCATATGTGGTTTGTGAAAAGAACAGACATGCAATCACACTAGGTGGATCCATATGTGGTTCATGAGAAGAACACACATCCAATGACACCGGTGGATCCATGTGTACACTGTGAGAGGAACACACATGCAATGACACTGGGTGTGGTTCATGAGAAGAACACACATGCAATGCCACTAGTGTATCCTTATGTGGTTTGTGAGAATAACAGACATGCAATGACTCTAGTTGTGGTTCATGAGAAGAACACACATGCAATGACACTAGTGGATCGATGTGTGGTTTATGAGAAGAACAGACATGCAATCACACTGGGTGTGGTTCATGAAAAGAACAGACATGCAATGACACTGGTGGATCCATATGTGGTTTGTGAAAAGAACAGACATGCAATCACTCTAGTTGTGGTTTGTGAGGATAACAGACATGCAATGACTCTAGCTGTGGTTCATGAGAAGAACACACATGCAATGACACTGGTGGATCCATGTGTGGTTTATGAGAAGAACATACATGCAATGACACTGGGTGCGGTTCATGAGAAGAACAGACATGCAATGACACTGGGTGCGGTTCATGAGAAGAACAGTCATGCAATGACACTGGTGTATCCTTATGTGGTTTGTGAGAAGAACACACATGCAATCACTCTAGCTGTGGTTCATGAGAAGAACACACATGTAATGACACTGGTGTATCCTTATGTGGTTTGTGAGTAGAACACACATGCAATGACTCTAGATGTGGTTCATGAGAAGAACACACATCCAATGACTCTAGCTGTTGTTCATGAGAAGAACACACATGCAATGACACTGGTGGATCCATGTGTGGTTTGTGAAAGGAACAGACATGGAATGACACTGGGTGTGGTTCATGAAAAGAACACATATCCAATGACACTGGTGGATCCTTATGTGGTTTGTGAGAATAACACACATGCAATGACACTTGTGATATGTGGTTTGTGAAAAGAACACACATACAATGACTCTAACTGTGGTTAACGAAAATAGAAGACATGCAATGACACTGGTGTATCCATGTGTGGTTTATGAGAGGAACACACATGCAATGACTCTAGGTGTTGTTCATGAAAAGAACACATATGCAATGACACTAGTGATATGTGGTTTGTGAAAAGAACACACATGCAATGACACTGGTGGATCCATATGTGGTTTGTGAAAAGAACAGACATGGAATCACACTACATGGATCCATGTGTGGTTCATGAGAAGAACACACATGCAATGACACTGGTGATATGTGGTTTGTGAAAAGAACAGACATGCAATGACTATAATTGTGGTTAATGAAAAGAGCAGACATGCAATGACACTGGTGGATCCATGTGTGGTTTGTGAGAAGAACACACATCCAATGACACTGGTGGATCCTTATTTGTTTTGTGAGAAGAACAGACATGCAATGACTCTAGTGTTGGTTCATGAGAAGAACACACATGCTATGACACTGGTGTATCCTTATGTGGTTTGTGAGAAGAACACACATGCAATGACTCTAGATGTGGTTCATGAGAAGAACACACATCCAATGACACTGGTGGATCCATGTGTACACTGTGAGAGGAACACACATGCAATGACACTGGGTGTGGTTCATGAGAAGAACACACATGCAATGACACTGGTGTATCCTTATGTGGTTTGTGAGAAGAATATACATGCAATGAGTCTAGTTGTGGTTCATGAGAAGAACACACATGCAATGGCACTGGTGGATCCATGTGTGGTTTATGAGAGGAACAGACATGCAATGACACTGGGTGTGGTCCATGAAAATAACACATGTGCAACTACACTGGTGGATCCATATGTGGTTTGTGAAAAGAACAGACATGCAATCACACTTGGTGGATCCATGTGTGGTTCATGAGAAGAACACACATGCAATGACACTGGTGGATCCATGTGTGGTTTGTGAGAAGAACACACATCCAATGACACTGGTGGATCCTTATGTGGTTTGTGAGAAGAACAGACATGCAGTGACACTAGATGTGGATCATGAGAAGAACACACATGCAATGACACTGGTATATCGTTATGTGGTTTGTGAGAAGAACACACATGCAACGACTCTAGCTATGGTTCATGAAAAGAACACACATCCAATGACTCTAGGTCTGGTTCATGAGAAGAACATGTTGGGACCGCAGCATAGAAAACAAAAAAATTCCTACGGTGTGAACTACACGCAAAGATCTATCTACTAGGTACAAATCAACGGGTGGACATACATCCAACGAGAACTTACCCTCGTAGACAACGAGCTTTATTAACGAGTAGGAACTCGTGGTTGATGTATTCGTACACTTGCCGATCTCAAGATCGTGATGAAGTCCAGCAGGTCCGGCTCCAACACGTCCATCAGATCCAGCTCCAGCACCACCAAGTCCAGCACATAAGCGGTGCATCCGTGATCGCACACACGTCCGGTACCCCGACAACCTCCGTCCCTCACTCCAGCAAAGCAGCGGAAGCAGCAACTCCTTTCCAGATAAAGCCACCGGGAACATGTATCTCGCTAATCCGTGACCATGGGGAATAATACTAGAGGGGGAGAGAGATCCTTCACAAGGAGGTGTGTTTGAGAAGTGAGGAGAGGGTGTACTTTTATAGGAGGAGGGGAGGGGGTGCCCCTCCTTTATGGCCGGCGCATGGAGGAGGTGTCTCTTCACCTCCTCCATTCATGTGGTGGTAACCCCTCCACATTAAAATGCCTCTTCACATTCCCTTTTAAAGTCTCCACTTTAAATGCATTAAATATTTCCAAATTTAATGCTCTCTCATTTAATAAAACTCTTTTATTATTTTTATTCAGAATTTTGTTAATTACTTTAATTAACAAACATTCACATAAAACCCCCTGCAACATTTCAATATTACATGCAGAACCAATTTCAGCAATTTCACCCAAAACAGTTTCGGTGTCTATTGAAATAATTCCAGCGCTTTATTAAATCTTTATCTAAAACATATTTGCTCCAAATGGTGTCGGTATCCCTTAAGTGTGTCACCCTATGGTTCGCGAATAATGTAGACATGATCGAGACCCCTCTCCGATCAATAATCAGCAGCGGGACCTGGAGATCCATACTGACTCCTACACATTCAACGATGACTTCTGTGATCGTGAGAACCTTTAACGCTAGTAACTAAATCCCTTTGTCCCGCGATATATTACATGTCCGAGATTCGATCATCGGTATCTCCATACCTAGTTTGATCTCGTTACTGACATGCACTCTTTTCTCGTTCCCGTGATATAACATTCTAGTGATCACATCACTTGCTTGCAAGCTATTTCAATGTGATATCACTGAGAGGGCCCAGAGTATATCTATCCGTCATCGGGATTGACAAATTCCACTCTTGATCCATGAGCCTCAACATAACACCTTCGTAGCATTGAACCCATCTTTGTAGTCACCCTGTTACGGTGTGACGTTTGATGTTATCAAGATACTCTTCCGGTGTTAGCAATTAACATGATCTCATGGTGTAAGGATAAAGATTACTTCGTGTGATGTTATAGCAATATAAACATAATGACTTTGATCGTAATGCTATACTTCGGATGAATGTTCATCACATCATTCCACCAATGGTGTGACCTTGTTATTAACAACATCCAATGTCCATGATTAGGAAACCTTGATCATCTTGTTAATCAACAAGCTAGTCTATAAGAGAGGCATAACTAGGAACCCTTTTTGTTTATTAAACACACATGTATTGATGTTTCCGATCAATACAATTCTATCATGTAAAATAAACATTTATCATAAACATGGAATAAGATAATAACCACTTTATTATTGCCTCTCGGGCATATTCCCTTCAGTCTCCCACTTGCACTAGAGTCAATAATCTAGTTTGAAAAACTTTGCGTATTGAACACCTATGGCTTTCTGGTGTTGCATATACGCTATTGCTAGTGGTTAACATAATCTCTGGATCTGACAGTTTCAGGTCCGTGTGTATTTGCATGTCTTTGCGTCTCAAATGAGATGGCATTGTATAAATTTGGTCCTCTGGTGAGACCTTTAGTTCGTTTGGGTTAAAATATGTTGATATTATTGTCACACAATATATCTTCATAGTATTAGTCCACTTTGAACCACACCTAGTTTGATAACAAACTACTTAACACAAATGCCCTCCTATGCTGCTACTATAGCAGTCATATACTTAGCCTTTTGTTGTAGTATCCGTCACAATATCTCAACTTTGGAACTCATCCAAATCCGTCATGGAACATCCTTTCCATTATATTGTGCCACCCATAGTATAAATTGAGATAAATTTAATTTGTATCTTGTGACAAAACTAGTATCAATGTAACACTTTACAATGAACTACCTTTAACTATTTGTCACTTATACATGATATATTCTTAGTTCTTCCAAAGCTCATAAGAATATCTTTACTATTGTCCAATGATCATCTTATGAATCATTCTGGTATATGCTCATAACATTTAGAGCATAGGACATTCTGGATATATACATATCATGGTATAATCGATCAAAATTTTCATGTGATTTTACTCACCAAGTGTTGAAACACTTGAATCTTGATACAATCCTTTCCATGCAGCAAGAACCTTTCTTGTTGTTTCCATATTGAACCCTTTCAATATCTCATATTGAACCCTTTCAATATCTTATATATGTATATGCACATAACCATATTAGCGCCTTAATCTATCCATATAGATATTGATGCCTAATATTCTGGGTTTGCCCAAGTCTTTCATCGAAATCTTATTTTAATGAAATCCTTAACTTGTGTCAATTCAAGATACATCATTTCCAATCAACAATATGTCCTCTACATAATGTATTAGTAATATGTCTCAGCGCTCCCACTTAATTTCTTGCAAATGCAAGCATCTTCATCATCTCCGATGAATTTAAACTCTTTTAACAGTTTCATCATGGTGAAGATTCCAACTCCGCTATGCTTACTTCAACTATTGAAGTTTACATGCCCTTTTAGCACCCTTTGAATTAACAAAAACCTTCGGACCATGTCATGTACATGTCCTAGGTTACCGTTCTATTAGAAGAACCTTGTTTTGTTTATTCAACTACCATATACCAAATTATATGTAGTGGTTGCTACATTAATCCGTCAAGACTATATATCGCTATGAAAGATCAAATCTTGTCATAGTAAACTCCTTGAACATTGTCGTAAACTTCTTTCCGACACGTCGACTACTTCATAGATGTTAAACATCCATGTCTTATTTCTTTATAGATCCAAACACGACCGATAGGCTTCACGCCTTTCCGGAGGGTCTTCCAAGTTCAGAAACTTGATTTCTCGTGTATGGATACTATCACGGATTCTATGACTTCTGGTCATTTTATGGAGTCAGGGCCCATCATCGCTTCTTAGCATGTAGTCGGTTCATCATTGTTAAAACAATAACGACTTTCTTATCAAATCTTACTATTTGATTCTTACCAACCCACACGGTTCAATAGGAACTCTAATCTCCGAGATCACACCTTTTGTAATCACGAGAGCCATGAGCATTGTGGCTGCCACCGGGACACTTTCCAGTGTTGTGCTACTTAGCACATATAGCTAAGGTTCAACAACCTTATCAAAGTTCTATTGTCCCCCCACTTAACTTTTCACGAAAAGTTCCTTCTCAAGAAACTTGACGTTCCAAGTGACAAACTCTTTTGTCCTTGGTGTTATGGAGAAATTCCCAACAAATTCTTTGGGATAACCTACAAAGACGTGCTTATCCGACTTTGGTTGTAAACATTTTACTTATGCATAGCATACCAAAATTTAAGAAAAGATAATTAGAATTTTATCCCAAACCATAACTCATATGGTGTCATTTCAATGGATCACGATGGTGCTCTTTTCAGTGTAAAAGCGGTAGTCTCTAAAGCTTCAATCTTTAAAACATAATGGCAGTTTTATAAATGACACACCTTTGATCTTACGATGTCAAACATGGTTTGATTTCAGCTCTCGAATATGCCATACTCCTATGGTTTATCGGGAAAACACAAATCATGGAACAATTCCTCAAATCTTAGGTGTTTTGCTAAACCTGTAACTCAAATATCTTCCTTTATGATCGAATCATAAACTCTTTATTTTCTTGTTACAATGATTTTCCACTTCATCTTGAAAGTCTTTGGACAACTTTCAAATGTTTCATACTTATTCCTTATTAAGTAAATATACAGATATATTCACTCAAATTTTCGGAGAAAGCATATGAAGCAAAAATATCCATCGCATATGGCTACAAATAATGGACTATGCACATCAGCATGCACAATTTCCAATAAGCTAGTCATCCGTTCCTCTCTGGCCTATGGACGGAGTTTTAATTATCTCGAGGAAAGTCTCACATGCGTCAATTGATCAAAATCAAAGACTCCAAAAATCCATCAACATGGAGTTTCTTCATGTTTTCTTTCAAATATAATTTAAACAACGATGCCACTTCATAAGTGATCTTTCAATCATTTGTCTTGCGACATTTTAGCAATAGTGTTTATGGATGTGATTTCTCCAACTAGGCTTGTAAACGTTCATCCATCCTTTATGGAATACGGTAATTATTTGAACAGCCATTGTTCTCATGATACCGGAACAAAATAACAATTATTTAAACAAATCTTGAAGGCTTGGTTTGATGACAATGAAAAACACAATAACACTTTATTTGTTTTCGATGAACATCATCACTCATTCTCTTGCTGGTTTACTTAGGCCATTATAGTTCATGAATTGCGTTGTCCTGTATGACACTTCATACCAACCAATTCGGTATCCAATACCAGTATCCAATACCTAAGAACCACATTTTTTTAACAAGCAAGGAATACAACCATAACATGTATATCTTCTATATACCCAAGTTGGACATCTCCAACCTTATATTTTCTGCCAAATATTTTTATAGATTCTCTTTCAGCAATTCCTTTTTCTTCTAAAAGAATATATCAACATCAATTGTGGTGTCATTCACATGACACATAGTACAAAGAGTATATAGTCAAATACTAATACCTTTGGACTTGCACTTTGAAGTGGATCGCCATCATCAAATGTTTGGTGTTCTTTCAAAAATCCATACTTTAGTAATCTATTAGTGTAGTAAACATTTTACTTATATCTTCTATTCATCCTTATCATGAAAACTATCATGATCAAGCTACTATAGCCTATAAGGAAGAATCGCGAGTATAATATCAGTTCCCAAAACCTTTTTGGTAGATTCGGATGCCTAGCATCTCCATCCTTCACAAATTCTCATACAATATGAGAACATGTATTTTGCTAAATTATACTATATCATAATGCAACCAAAAACATTGTTTCAGATATCACAATATCTTTCACACATGATGGTTTCTGAAACAATTTTCAGCTCCAATATAATCTTGATATTAAAACAACTTCTTGAATATCAATAATCATGGAGGCAAACATGATACTTTAGATACTAACATTGGAATTCTTACTCTTGATTTAATACTACTTATTAAACTTCATGGAGTAAATAGAGTTTGCTAAAAGTTTGCAATAGGACTTATAAACTTTAAATTGACATTCAAAACAATACGATACCAGTTCATAAAGTAAATATCCAGAATTCTATAGTTCTATTATCTCAAATAAAAACTTAGCATAAGGTAGAAAACGAATGCGAATGACTACAACAAATTATGCAAATTCACTTCGATTTAGTTTATGACAAATTGAGGTCGACTAATCCAAATTAGTAATGAACTCCGACTCAAAAACGACATCCCTCGTGCCTTTTTGGTGATTACATGAACCAAATCCACTACACCAAGTCCGATCATCACGTGAGTCCGTGTAGCTTCAAAGGCGAGCATCAATATGGTCATCACATCAACTATATGACTCATGCTTAACCTTTCGGTCCATGTTCCGAGGCCATGTATGTACATGCTAGGCTCGTCAAGTAAGAACCTTAGTATTTGTGTGTGTAAAACTGTCTTACACCCGTTGTATGAAAGCGTAGAGTTGAGAACACCCGATCATCACGTGATGCCTCAAAACACGATCCACAAAATGGTGCATACTTAAGGAAGAACACATTTTATCTTGATATTTAAATGAGAGATCATCTTACAATGCTACAGAAAGCGCCAAACTAGCAGTATAAGATGCTAACATCTAATGTGTAAAGTGAGATGATATGGTTCATGCATTTGATCTCTATCATTTGCATCGTGGTATGATCTCTATCATTCCTTTGTGTGTAAGGCCAAGGTCTATGGAACTTACATGTTGAATGTGTTGTAAGAGTATCTGTCATACATCTACTTACAACTATACCATATCAAGACACTAGCCTAGTAACGATCTAAACTAGATGCCTCTAATTTATCAATTGCAAGTTTTACGTGGCTTAGGGCTTTCGGAGATAGAACCGTTCTTACCTACGAACATGAACCACAACGAGGATAACTAAGTTATTAGCAACTCGTTGTAAATCAGATATTGACTATAGTAGGAGAGACAGACACCCGCCAGCCACTTATGCAAAACTAGTTGCATGTCAGTCGTGGAACCGGTCTCATGTACGATGACATGTAAGGTTGGTCCGGGCCGCTTCATCCCACTATGCCACCAATATCCAAAATACATGAAAGAAGCAATAACATGATCATCATCGCCCACATATAAACATATGTGTACTACCCGTGCTAAGCACCTACGCATAGATCAGGCTCTGATACCACTGTTGGGACCGCAACATAGAAAACAAAAAAATTCCTACGGTGTGAACTACATGCCAAGATCTATCTACTAGGTACAAAGCAACGGGTGGACATACATCCAACAAGAACTTACCCTCGTAGACAACGAGCTTTGTTAACGAGTAGGAACTCGTGGTTGATGTAGTCGTACACTTGCCGATCTCAAGATCGTGATGAAGTCCAGCAGGTCCGGCTCCAGCACGTCCATCAGATCTAGCTCCAGCACCACCAAGTCCAGCACCACAAAGCAGCGGTGCATCCGTGATCGCACACACGTCCGGTAACTCAACAACCTCCATCCCTCGCTCCAGCAAAGCATCGGAAGCAGCAACTCCTTTCCAGATAAAGCCACCGGGAACATGTATCTCGCTAATCTGAGACCATGGGGAATAATACTAGAGGGGGAGAGAGATCCTTCACAAGGAGGTGTGTTTGAGAAGTGAGGAGAGGGTGGACTTTTATAGGAGGAGGGGGTGCCCCTCCTTCATGGTCAAGCATGGAGGAGGTGTCTCTTCACCTCCTCCATTCATGTGGTGGTAACCCCTCCACATTAAAATGCCTCTTCACATTCCCTTTTAAAGTCTCCACTTTAAATGCATTAAATATTTCCAAATTTAATGCTCTCTCATTTAATAAAACTCTTTTATTATTTTTATTCAGAATTTTGTTAATTACTTTAATTAACAAACATTCACATAAAACCCCCTGCAACATTTCAATATTACATGCAGAACCAATTTCAGCAATTTCACCCGAAACAGTTTCGGTGTCTATTGAAATAATTCCAGCGCTTTCTTAAATCTTTATCTGAAACATATTTGCTCCAAATGGTGTCGGTATCCCTTAAGTGTGTCACCCTACGGTTCGCGAATAATGAAGACATGATCGAGACCCCTCTCCGATCAATAATCAGCCAGGGACACGGAGATCCATACTGACTCCTACACATTCAACGATGACTTCTGTGATCGTGAGAACCTTTAATGCTAGTAACTAAATCCCTTTGTCCCGCGATATATTACATGTCCGAGATTCGATCATCAGTATCTCCATACCTAGTTTGATCTTGTTACCGACATGCACTCTTTTCTCGTTCCCGTGATATAACATTCTAGTGATCACATCACTTGCTTGCAAGCTATTTCAATGTGATATCACCGAGAGGGCCGAGAGTATATGTATCCGTCATCGGGATTGACAAATTCCACTCTTGATCCATGAGCCTCAACATAACACCTTCAAAGTATCGAACCCATCTTTATAGTCACCCTGTTACGGTGTGACGTTTGATGTTATCAAGATACTCTTCCGGTGTTAGCAATTAACATGATCTCATGGTCTAAGGATAAAGATTACTTCGTATGATGTTATAGCAATATAAACATAATGACTTTGATCGTAATGCTATACTTCGGATGAATGTTCATCACATCATTCCACCAATGGTGTGACCTTGTTATTAACAACATCCAATGTCCATGATCAGAAAACCTTGATCATCTTGTTAATCAACAAGCTAGTCTATAAAAGAGGCATAACTAGGAACCCTTTTTGTTTATTAAACACACATGTATTGATGTTTCCGATCAATACAATTCTAGCATGTAAAATAAACATTTATCATAAACATGGAATAAGATAATAACCACTTTATTATTGCCTCTCGGGCATATTCCCTTCAGAATACACATGTAGTGACTCTAACTGTGGTTAATGAAAAGAACACACATGCAATGACACTGGTGGATCCATGTGTGGTTTGTGAGAAGAACACACATACAATGACACTGGGTGTGGTTCATGAAAAGAACACACATCCAATGACACTGGTGGATCCTTATGTGGTTTGTGAGAAGAATAGACATGCAATGATTCTAGATGTGGTTCGTGAGAAGAACACACATGCAATGACACTGGTGTATCCTTATGTGGTTTGTGAGAATAACAGACATGCAATGACTCTAGCCGTGGTTCATGAGAAGAACACACATGCAATGACACTGGTGGATCCTTATGTGGTTTGTGAGAAGAACAAACATTCAATGAGTCTAGCTGTGGTTTGTGAGAAGAAACACATGCAATGACTCTAACTGTGGTTAATGAAAAGAGCAGACATGCAATGACACTGGTGGATCCATGTGTGGTTTGTGAAAAGAACACACATGCAATGATTGTAACTGTGGTTAACGAAAAGAGCAGACATGCAATGACACTAGTGGATCCATGTGTGGTTTGTGAGAGGAACACACATCCAATTACACCGGGTGTGGTTCATGAAAAGAACACACTTGCAATGACACTTGTGTATCCTTATGTGGTTTGTGAGAATAACAGACATGCAATGAATCTAGATGTGGTTCATGAGAAGAACACACATGCAATGACACTGGTGTGTATCCATGTATGGTCTGTGAGAAGAACACACTTGCAATGACTCTAGCTGTGGTTCATGAAAAGAACACACATCCAATGACTCTAGCGTGGTTCATGAGAAGAACACACATGCAATGACACTGGTAGATCCTTATGTGGTTTGTGAAAAGAACACACATCCAATGACACTGGTGGATCCTTATGTGGTTTGTGAGAAGAACACACATGCAATGACACTGCTGATATGTGGTTTGTGAAAATAACACACATGCAATGACTCTGGTGGATCCATATGTGGTTTGTGAAAATAACAGACATGCAATCACACTGGGTGGATACATGTGTGGTTCATGAGAAGAACACACATGCAATGACACTTGTGATATGTGGTTTGTGAATAGAACACACATGCAATGACTCTAACTGTGGTTAATGAAAATAGCGGACATGCAATGACACTGGTGGATCCATGTGTGGTTTGTGAGAAGAACACACATCCAATGACAATGGTGGATCCTTATGTGGTTTGTGAGAAGAACAAACATGCAATGACACTGGTGGATCCATGTGTGGTTTGTGAGAGGAACAGACATGCAATGACACTGGGTGTGGTTCACGAGAAGAACACACATGCAATGACACTGGTGGATCCTGATGTGGTTTGTGAAAAGAACAGACATGCAATGACTCCAACTGTGGGTAATGAAAAGAGCAGACATGCAATGACACTGGTGGATCCATGTGTGGTTTGTGAGAAGAACACACATCCAATGAGACTGGTGGATCCTTATGTGGTTTGTGAGAAGAATAGACATGCAATGACTCTAGCTGTGGTTCATGAGAGAACAGACATGCAATGACACTGGTGTATCCTTATGTGGTTTGAGAGAAGAACACACATGAAATGACTCTAGATGTGGTTCATGAGAAGAACACACATACAATGACACTGGTGGATCCATGTGTACACTATGAGAGGAACACACATGCAATGACACTGGTGTATCCTTATGTGGTTTGTGAGAAGAATAGACATGCAATGACTCTAGCTGTGGTTCATGAGAAGAACACACATGCAATGACACTGGTGGATCCATGTGTCGTTTATGAGAGGAACATACATGCAATGACACTGGGTGTGGTTCATGAAAATAACACACATGCAATGACACTGGTGGATCCATATGTGGTTTTTTAAAAGAACAAACATGCAATCACACTTGGTGGATCCATGTGTGGTTCATGAGAATAACACACATGCAATGACACTGGTGTATCCATCTGTGGTTTGTGAGAACAACACACATCCAATGACATTGGATGTAGTTCATGAGAAGAACACACATCCAATGACACTGGTGGATCCATGTGTACACTGTGAGAGGAACACACATGCAATGACACTGGGTGTGGTTCATGAGAAGAACACACATGCAATAACACTGGTGTATACTTATGTGGTTTGTGAGAAGAACAGACATGCAATGACTCTAGCTGTGGTTAATGAAAAGAGCAGACATGCAATGACACTGGTGGATCCATGTGTGGTTTGTGAGAAGAACACACATGCAATGACACTAGATGTGGTTCATGAAAAGAACAAACATGCAATGATACTGGTGGATCGATGTGTGGTTTGTGAGAAAAACACACATGCAATGACACTAAGTGTGGTTCATGAACAGAATACACATCCAATGACACTGGTGGATCCTTATGTGGTTTGTGAGAAGAACAGACATGCAATGACTCTAGGTGTGGTTCATGAGAAGAACACACATGTGATGACACTGGTGGATCCATCTGTGGTATGTGAGAAGAACACACATGCAATGACACTGGGTGTGGTTCATGAAAAGAAAACACATGCAATGACACTGGTGGATCCATGTGTGGTTTGTGAGAAGAACAGACATGCAATGACTCTGGGTGATCCATATGTGGTTTATGAGAAGAACACACATGCAATAAACTCTAGTGGATCTATCTTGGCATAATTTGATGTATGCCGTGATGTATTTCATTGTACAAGACACTCACTTTCGATTTTTATACTACTTAGTTTTGCCCTTGTGTTTTTGATACTACTCAGTTTTGCCCTTGGTTTTTTGATACTACTCAGTTTTTCCCTTGGTTCCCCCTCTCTCTTTCGTAGAAGTCCAAACATGTACTCACTCTATCTACTACGCCCTGATTGGTTTTCATAGTTGTCATGCGGATCGTGCGCACCAACCATTGATCCTGTGTGGTCCAACGATGATCGTTGCACACGTCATGCCCTTCACAGTACAGCGCGAGACAGCACAGATGTCTCCCTCTACAAGAAGGAACACGATGCCGTCCATGGAAAAAGTCGCCGAGTGGTCATGTCACGTTTAATCTGTTCTGCAAAGGCTACTACTGCTACTACAACACATGCACAGGGCAACGGGGTCATCGAGTGCATGGTTGTCGATGGGACGCTGCAATTTATTGCCACTTGATTTTAATAAGACATATCCAATTTTTATGCAGCGCTCTCAATCTCACTTCCAACTGGTCCCTACCGCAAGTAAACTTCCATGAGTCAAGGGCCCCCCTCGAGTAGATCTAATGTTGCTAGAAATTGGTTTCACGCCACTTGCATGCAGTGGAATCGAGGTCTGCCATGAGCGTGTTTTCAATGTAGCTCTAAGGTGGAGATCGTGGCTGTTTCGAAAAAAAGGGAACCCGAAAAAAGAGAGGTGGAGATCATGGTAGCCCCCCGCCCACCACACGTGTCCACTCGAGGACTACGAACGGTCCGGTGTTTATAAACCCGCTCGACCTTCTTCCACCATGTGCTCGTGTCATTTCCCCCCAGTCTGTCTAGTCCCAAGACCCCAATCTGCACCTACCGTGTGCGCCGAAGCACCCTCGCTTGCACTACCTCCTTCCCTAGGTGCGCCATGAAGCGTACACATGGAGACGAGCCGGAGGTGAAGCCAGTTGAAGGCGCAGCAGCAGATGGCTCGGTCGTTGCCAAGCAGGTCGTCTTCTCCGAGCACGAATGCCGCTTATCTCCATGCCGTCGAGGGTGCGAGCTCATCCGTCCAGCCAGTAGCCGTTGCCGCCGAGCAGCAGGTGGCCGACAACATCGTGGCCGACAATGTCGTGGTGCCAGCGGAAGATCTGGATGGGGGGCAGGCGGCAGGCAGAGGCAATCTGGTGCTCTACATCAACGACCCCATCGTCGTACAAGAAATCTTCGATGCAATCACGAAGAATGACGAGTTCGAGGAGGAGGTCCCTGATGAGGAGTCCGAGGTACTACATTTCTAGCTTCTCTAGTCGCAGCCGCAGATTTCACTATTTATACATAGTATTTGCTCAATCGTGTACAGATTCTTTTGCTCTTGGAGTAGGGTAGTATATATATGGTTCGATCGGTCGATTGATGCATCTGCCATCTAGTCACAAAACCCCAATCCGTCTAGTCACAAAACCCCAGTCTGCTCATCTGCCATCTAGTTGAGTTTGCTAGTTGAGTGTTGATTTCGATACACAGCATGCCTATAACATTACATTTATATTCCTTACTGAGCCCAATGATTCAATTTTGCCCCAAAATAGTGCAAGGGCATCTGATGGTGTCGTTTTCTTAGGGATGGTTAGTGAACCTGAGGCAGCAATGCACATAAACAATATAGGTTGTGCTGTTGGTATTTTGGTTCTCCTACTCCATCGCTGAAAAAAATGAGGCCCTAATTTTTTTTCTCATATGGAACCTATATATATAATCTTTGTATTGTTTCTGATCTATGAATGCGTTGTATGATGCATATGTATATCCCTGAATATTGTTTTGTACGATTACATTTCAATTTCTTATTGTGGCCAATGATTCAAATTTGCCCCAAAGAGAGGCAAACACATTTGTGTCGGATTTTTTAGGGATGAGTTAGCGAACCTGGGGCCATGTACAAGATTAATATAAGCTGTGCAATTGTTACTTGGTTCGCTTACGCCATCTCTGTAGAAACTTATGAGGCCACAATCTTTATTCTACATTCATAGAACTATGATATTTGAATTATCTATTCCATGCATTCATAGTTTATAAGAATTACATTTTAGTTTGTCACCGAGGCCAATGATTGAAATTTGCTCCAAAAGAGTTCAAGGGGAGACACGTATGATGGTGTCGTGTTTTAGGGATGGGTTGGTGAACCTGAGGCAGCAATGCACACAAACAATATAGGTTGTGTTGTTGGTACTTTGGTTCTCCAACTCCATCTCTAAAACAAACTATGAGGCCCTTGATTTATTCTCATATGGAACTACATAAATGATCCTTGATTTGTTTCTGATCTTTTAATGATTGGTATGATACATATGTATATGAATGGTTTTGATCATAAGTATTTTTAACATGTACCTGAAGATTAATTGTTTGGTTTTTTATTTATAATTACAATATTTAGGACTGTTTTTGTACCTGACTATGTATATCCTTGAATATTGTTTTGTACGATTACATTTCAATTTCTTATTGTGGCTAATGATTCAAATTTGCCCCAAAGAGAGACAGACACATTGGTGTCAGATTTTTTCAGGGATGAGTTAGCGAACCTGGGGCCATGTACAAGATCAATATAAGCTATGCAATTGTTACTTGGTTCGCCACACCATCATCAGAGAAACTTATGAGGCCGCAATCTTTTTTCTACATTCATAGAACTGTGATATTTGAATTATCTATTCCATGCATTCATAGTGTATAAGAATTACATTTTAGTTTGTCACCGAGGCCGATGATTGAAAATTTGCCCAAAAGAGTTCAAGGGGAGACACATATGATGGTGTCGTGTTTTAGGGATGGGTTGGTGAACCTGAGGCAGCAATGCACACAAACAATATAGGTTGTGTTGTTGGTACTTTGGTTCGCCAACTCCATCTCTGAAACAAATTATGAGGCCCTAGATTTATTCCCATATGGAACTACATATATGATCCTTGAATTGTTTCTGATATTTTAATGATTGGTATGATGCATATGTATATGAATGGTTTTGATCATAAGTATTTTTAACATGTACCTGGAGATTAATTTTTTGGTTTTTTATTTATAATTACAATATTTAGGCTTGTTTTTGTACCTGACTATGTATATCCCTGAATATTGTTTTGTACGATTACATTTCAATTTCTTATTGTGGCTAATGATTCAAATTTGTCCCCAAAGAGAGGCAGACACATTGGTGTCAGATTTTTTCAGGGATGAGTTAGTGAACCTGGGGCGATGTACAAGAACAATATAGGTTGTGCAAGTGTTACTTGGTTCACCAACTCCATCCCTGAAGAAACTTATGAGGCCGTGATGGCCCAAAATATATCGAGCTCGTTGGGGAACCCCAAGAGGAAGGTACGATGAGCACAACAACAAGTTTTCCCTCAGTTATAAAACCAAGGTTTAATCGAACCAGTAGGAGCAAGGAAACACCCCAAAGGTGTTGCTAGTTGAACTTTGGCAGGGCGCACTACCGGTGCCAGCAGCAACATGGAGACCTGCACAACACAACCACATAACTCTTCCCCAACTTGCGATGAGGTTGTCAATCTCACCGGTTTTGCTGAAAACAAAGGATTAAACGTATCGAGTGGAAGAAAGTAATAGTTTGCAGAAAGTAAACGGAAAACAGTAAACAGTTGATTGTAGATTGATAGTAAAAGAAAGGACCGGGGTCCATAGTTCACTTGTGGTGGCTCTCCTTAAGATTGATGACATGTTGGGTGAACAAATTACAGCTGGGCAATTGACAAACATCGAGAAAGCAATATGCATACACTACTCATCTTGACTCCTTTGAGACTTGATTGGGCATTACAACATTATACATAGACCGTAATCCAACTACATCTATGACTAATAATCCACCTTCAGGTTATCATCTGAACCCCCTCCAGTATTAAGTTGCAAGAAACGGATAATTGCATTACGAATTGCGTGTAAAGTAAACAATACGATTGTTCTATGAACAAAGGATTGTTGTTTTCTCCCTAGTAGCGACAACACATCTAGTACCTTAGAGATTTCTGTCACTTCCCCAGATTACTAGAGGCATGAACCCACTATCGAGCATAAATACTAACTCTTGGATTTGCTATCATCTACTTGGCCAAGATAGCTACTAACAACGGAAAGCATGCAAGATCACAAATAACAAAGACATGATAGAATCAATAATCAATCTGAAATAGCATCTCAATATCCATTGGATCCCCGCAAACACAACATGTAGGAATTACAAATAGATGATCTTGATCATGAACGGAGCTCACAAGATCTAGACATGATAGCACAAAGGAGGAGAACCAGCCATCTAGCTACTACATGGACCCGTAGTCCAGAGATGAACTATTCACGCATCACACATGAGGCTTGCATGGTGATGAAGAAGGCCTCCAGGGTGAATTCTCCCCTCCGGCAGGGTGACGGGAAGAGCTTTAGATCCCTCCTGATCTAGGGATGGAGATGATGGCGGCTACAGACTCTTTCATAGAATTTTGATCGGGTCCTTAGGGTTTCTGTATTGGAGGCATCTTATAGGCGAAAGGAGAGGCCGAGGGGGTGCTTGGGCGGGCTACACCACCCCCTGGCGTGGGCCAGGCCTGGCCGCGCGGCCAGGTGGTGTGGCTGCCCGCTGGCCCCTCTCCGTCTCGTATTCTGGCTCCAGGTGTCCCTCAGTGAAAAACTGACTTTGCCTTTTGTCCCGTCCAATTCCGAGAATATTCATTTTCTGACTTTCCTGGAACCAAAAACAGTAGAAAACAGGCAGCTGACACTGTGGCTCTTGTTAATAGGTTAGTCAAAGAAAGTGTATATAAAGTACCCCAAAGTGTGGACAAAACATAAGAAAGTAGATAAAACCAAGCATGGAACATCAAAAATTATGGATACGTTAGGAACGTATCAACATCCCCAAGCTTAAATCCTGCTCGTCCTCGAGTAGGTAAGTGATAAAAAGAAAGAATAATTTTTGAGGTGACATGCACCATCATAAACTTGATCAAAGTATTTGTAAAACATTGATAGCTGGGATCATAGTACTTCAATCATAACATAAAATACAAAGTTCTAGCAATAAGGCAAAGCAACTATGTTGCAACATGAAAAGGCACAAACAAAAGATTCATGAATAACAATGCTTTGCAAGACATTTGTTTGTTTCACATAAAGAAAACATAACATAGTGGCATTCAGCTTGTCCTTCATAGAGTAGCAAACATAAATGCATAGGACACCTTCAAAGTTCATAAGAGTGACTAGATACAAATAGTTTAAAACAAGCAATATCAAAGCTATGCATCAATCAATAAGTCTTGGGACAATGCACATAGAACTAAGAATGGCCACTATGCTCTCAAAGTAGGTGCATAAAGATAGAAGGTGGAGACTCAACATAAAAGTAAAAGAAAGGCCTTCATATAAGGAAGTAGGGATTCAAGTTTCATAAAGAGATTCCAAAAATTATGGTACTTATTAGCTTTCAGCTCTCATTGCCCCTATCATAAGCATCTTTAGGTGATTAAGGTTAAAGAGACACAACTAAGAGGATATGCTTGACAAGTTATAAGTTGAAATCTCATGCCCCTTACTTACGAAAACCGAACCTCATGCTACTCAACTTCAGTCACAAGTAAGCTCTTGTTATTGTAAGTACATATGTATCATAGAGAACCGCCAATGGGGTACTCCTTGCACATGATACAGGAGCTATCCCATAATCAAAATGACAACGCAAGCAGACAATGAGCATCTCAGTGATCTTTTTATTTGCTATTTGCATAGGTTTTTATTGAGGATGCTTCATAGAGTGCTCATTATGGTTATGCTGCAAGTTTCCACCATGATTAGGCATGGCTTAGGCTAGCGGACTAGGCGTTTCTCTAACACACATACAAACTCCATGATCTTACAAGTTCCCCTTTTATTTCACACCGCCGGGATCCATAAGCAAAAGAACATGATATGCACGGCGTACAATGTACAAGTGCAATGTTGAAAGCGTTGCCCATGATACATGGTTCTGCTAACTTCAACTTATAAAGCGCAAGCATATATATGCAACAAAGATGGACGCAATGGTTCAAGTTTATTAAATGCAAGAAAGTAAAGTGTGCCATCACGTTCGTGAGAGCTTTAATCACTAATTTTCACATAACAAGTTTAATTCAGAAGGTAGATAAAAACATGAATATACTTGGAATATCAAATGCTAAAAGGTAGGCATGGTGGACTCTTTGGAATAACTTGGTTTTAGGAGTTGGATGCATGAGTGGAACTCACACTTGGTTATGGAGGCTCGCAAAAGACAGGGAGCGGCCAACTAAGAGAGCAATAATGGCCATAATCATGCAAAGCGACAAAACATCATTAATCAAAGCATAAAGTGATACTACAGGTCAAAAACTAAAGGATCATAAAGGCTATGGTGACTTGGGATAGTCATAACATGGTGTGAGCATGCGCCAAGTCAACCCAAATAAAGCATCAAAGGAGAATACCACAATACTATGCTTTAATATGCTAAAACAACGCATGATTCTTCAAAGGCACATTAAGCAATCTAAATTGTTTATAACAAGTCATGCTACAGCAAAGAATACTAAGCATCGAGCCAAAACAATATCAAGCATGGCATGACAAAGCATAGGCCATAGTCAAAAACAAGCTCTTTTTACCACTTAAGCATGAACTTTCCTACTCTTTTCCAACCCAAACCAAACTATTTGAAAACCAATCCATGAAAGAGGGGGTACAACCAATTTATTCAGAAAACTAAGCAAACCAAGCAAATGAAAAACCAAAACAAAAACGAAAAATAAGACGCTCCAAGAACAACACAACTGTGCATGAAACAATAAAAATGAAGTGTTTGGAAGAAACCTGGGATTTTTATTGATGAAGAAGGGGATGCCTTGGGCATCCCCATGCTTTCACGCTTGTACTTCTTGGATATTTCTTGGGGTGACACGCGTGGAATCTCCAAGCTTGAGCTTTAGTCCATTCTTCATCTCATTACTCATTCCTTCCATACACCTGAAATTTTTCCTTCATACAAAACTTCACACAATCTTTATTAGCAGCATTAGTGCACTCAAGATAATAAGTCTTTAGGTTCAGTTCCAACACCAATAAAACTTCCATTAAAACACAAGCTACTGTAGCACTTCCCTCAAAAATCTCAATTCCCCAAAAGAATTCAAAAAGGAACCAATAAAAAGCAAATGCAAATAATGGCAGAAATCTGTCAAAACAGACCAGCAGATAGAAACCAATTGTTTCGAAGACCTTCTGTTGCTCAAATCAAAATGTGTTGAACTAACGAAAGTTAGATAACAACCTGGGACAGAAGCACAAAAATTCATGCCTCAAAATGACGTACAGATATTTTACACGAATTTTTACGGTGAAGCACAAAAATCTGTTTCGGGAGAGCAACTTTCCCAAGCATTACTTCTCTCTCATTAGAGGTTACCCTTGACACAAAAGGCAAATAAAAAGGATAAGGAGCGGTTATTACTGAAGTAATAACTTCCAAGACTCATCTAAAACTTTTGGGTTATCTCCCAATAAGTACTTTTCTTTAACGCCTTTAAGTTAGGCATAATAGTTTGAGAAGATGCTCACATAAGAAATATGAATTGAAGTAAAAGAGAGCATCAAGAAGCAAATTCAAAACACATTTAAGTCTAACCCCCCTTCCTATGCATAGGAATCTTGTAAGAAAATAAATCAAAGAAGCACATAGTAACAAGAATGGGTAGATAAAACAAGAGCAACTTCAAAACTTTCAGCACATAGAGAGGTATTTCAGTACCATGAAAACTTCTACAACCATATTTTCCTCTCTCATAATAATTTCAGTAGCCTCATGAATAAACTAAACAATATAACTATCACATAAAGTATTCTTTTCATGATCTATAAACACATATTTTTTATCAAGCTCAAAAATAGTGGGATTAAAACCTTCAAACCCACTTTTAACAATTCTATAACAAGATGACTGATCATTCAATATAGGACCATCGTCTAGAGCTTTATCATAAACATTTTCTAAGCAAAACTCTTTAGTACCATACATTTCGAAGTTAGGCACAAATAAAGGATTATCACAGATAGCATGAGCATAACATTCATCCTTCTTTGGTAAGCATGGAGGACAATCAAATAATATAAGGGATAAAGAGTTACTCTCATTAGAAGGTAGGCATGGGTAGCTAATCGATTCTTCCTCCTTTTGTTCATCACTCTCCTCCTCTTTTTCATCTAATGAGCTTCCAGTTTCAGTAATTTCTTCTTCCATAAGCTCCTGCAAGGCATTAGTCTCTTCTGTTTGTAGAAAGCATCTATTAATATATTCAAGAACATAGCCATTTTCTTCCTTGTAATTATCAAAGAAAAATTTAAGTATATCATAAACCTCATATTTATAAGGTGAATCATTAGTATTTTCAAGCAAACTAGCAAGTTCAAATGCACCCTTCCAAGCAATAAATTCTTCAATTTATTCCACATCATAAAAGTCATAATTTCCTTTAACATAAGAAGATATGGTAACATTATAATTATACTCACATTGAAAAGGGAGGTGTTTATACCTCCTATAGCAACAAGATTTATCAAAGCAATAAGTAATATTATAAGTAGAGCACACGTTTTCTAGCAATGGTATACAATTTATCAATTTGTTCCCATAAGTGTTTCCCTTTTTGTGACAAGCGGTGTTCCTTATAATAATATTTTTTTTCCGTGAACCCACCTTGCCAATTAGATTCAGTTTCAAAGAAACCAACCATTAATAGAAAGCATGATAAAGCAAGACAATAACAGACCAACGAAAATAACAACTATAGTAGGAACTTTTTTTTGATAAAAAGAACAAGCAAACAATGTAGAAATAAACTAAGCAAAACAAAAACAACAAAGTAAAGAGATTGGTTATGAGAGACTCCCCTTGTGAAGATGTCCTTGACTCCCCGGCAACGGCGCCAGAAAATAGCTTGATGGCCCAAAATATATCGAGTTCGTTGGGGAACCCCAAGAGGAAGGTATGATGAGCACAGCAGCAAGTTTTCCCTCAGTTATGAAACCAAGGTTTAATCAAATCAATAGGAGCAAGGAAACACCCCAAAGGTGTTGCTAGCTGAAATTTGCCAGGGCGCACTACCGGTGCCAGCAGCAACGTGGAGACCTGCACAACACAACCACAGAACTCTGCCCCCAACTTGCGATGAGGTTGTCAATCTCACCGGTTTTGCTGAAAACAAAGGATTAAACATATCGAGTCGAAGAAAGTAATAGTTTGCAGAAAGTAAACGGAAAACAGTAAACAGTTGATTGTAGATTGATAGTAAAAGAAAGGACCGGGGTCCATAGTTCACTAGTGGTGGCTCTCCTTAAGGTAGATGACATGTTGGGTGAAAAATTACAGCGGGGCAATTGACAAACATCGAGAAAGCAATATGCATATACTACTAATCTTAACTCCTTTGAGACTTGATTGGGCATTACAACATTATACATAGACCGTAATCCAACTGCATCTATGACTAATAATCCACCTTCAGGTTATCATCCGACCCCCCTCTAGTATTAAGTTGCAAGCAACGGATAATTGCATTACGCATTGCGTGTAAAGTAAACAATACGATTGTTCTATGAACAAATCATTGTTGTTTTCTCTCTAGTAGCAACAACACATCTAGTACCTTAGAGATTTCTGTCACTTCCCTAGATTACTAGAGGCATGAACCCACTATCGAGCATAAATACTAACTCTTGGAGTTGCTAGCATCTACTTGGCCAAGATAGCTACTAACAACGGAAAGCATGCAAGATCACAAATAACAAAGACATGATAGAATCAATAATCAATCTGAAATAGCATCTCAATATCCATCGGATCCCCGCAAACACAAATTGTAGTAATTACAAATAGATGATCTTGATCATGAACGGAGCTCACAAGATCTAAACATGATAGAACAAAGGAGGAGAACCGGCCATCTAGCTACTACATGGACCCGTAGTCCAGATATGAACTACTCACGCATCACACCGGAGGCTTGCATGTTAATTAAGAAGGCCTCCAGGGTGAATTCTCCCCTCCGGTAGGGTGCCAGGAAGAGCTTCAGATCCCTCCCGGTCTAGGGATGGAGATGGTGGCGGCTATAGACTCTTTTGTGAAATTATGATCGGGTCCTTAGGGTTTCTGTATCGGAGGCATCTTATAGGCGAAAGGAGAGGCCGGGGGGGTGCCTAGGCTGGCCACACCACCCCCTGACGCGGGCCAGGCCTGGCCGCGCAGCCAGGTGGTGTGGCCGCCCTCTCCATCTCAGATTCGCTCCGTGTCCCTCGGTGAAAAACTGACTTTGGCTTTTGTCCCGTCCAATTCCGAGAATATTCATTTTCTGACTTTCCTGGAACCAAAAACAGCAGAAAACAGGCAGCTAACACTATGGCTTTTGTTAATAGGTTAGTCCAAGAAATCATATGAAAAGTACTCCAAAGTGTGGACAAAACACAAGAAAGGAGATAAAACCAAGCATAGAACATCAAAAATTATAGATACATTTGCAATGTATCAACTCGCACTTTTGGGTTGGGCTCATGGCTTCTAAGAAAGATTTCTTCTGTTTTGGTGTTTTCAATATTAAGGATGGATCTCATGAACGCTTTTGAGAGGATAAGTGGCTAGGCCTGCTACCTTACGAGAGCAATATCTAGCTATGTATGCTACTGTTGGACATAAAGGGGATGCGATTTCCACTGTGATGGAATCGAACCCTCCGAATGTGTCTTTCAGACGAGATCTTATTGGACCTAGATTACTGTCCTAGAATAATCTTTTATTAGGATTGTCCATAGTACAATTATCTGAAGGTCCAGATGAGCTCAAAAGGAAATTATTGGTGAATAGAAAATTCACAATTGATTCCATGTATAGAGCTTTGATAAAACCTAATATTGCAGTCGATGATGATAATAAGAAAATTTGGAAAATGAAGATACCATTAAAATCAAAACAAAATGCATGGTATCTTCGTCGAGGAGTTATTCTTACTAAAGATAATCTTATTAAGAGGAAATAGCAAGGAAGTAAGCAATGTGTTTTTTTCATCAAGATGAGATAATTAAACATTTGTTCTTTCAATGCAAATTTGCATGGTCTATATGGTCAGTCATCCAAGTAACATCTGGATTATCCCCACCAAGATCAGTGACCAATGGTTTTGGTAACTGGTTGCATGGGATTAATGATAAATACAAGATCATGTTCAGGGTGGGAGCGCTTACAATTATTTAGTCGCTTTGGCTTTTAGAAATGATAAGATTTTTAATGTAGTGTCTACTGACTTGCAGGTTATCTACCGATGCACGGCTACTCTCCGCGTATGGTCACCACTACAGCGTGCGGAATTTTGACATCTGTTTAGGGAGGAGTGTACGCGCTTGGAGGATACATCGAGGGACTTTTTCTCCAGACATGGATGGTGTGTATTGATCTCCCATCGTCCTAGGCATCAGGATAAACAGCTTCTGTTGTAATGGTTGCCTAATTTTTCTACTTTGTTCGAACTCGGCTGTGTGACTCTTAATTATGTAGAGGCCGGACGTAAATATTTTCGTAATAAATCGTCCATTTCAACAAAAAAGAAGTTGGCTGAAACTTTATTTCACCCGTCTACCTGAACCTGACACACCGACATGTGATTCCGTTTCTTGAGGCGAAAAGATGACGAGGTTACGTGATTGCTCTTTGAAAAAATATGATTGCATAATGGATAGACCAGAGCTTTAGAGCTGATCGTGTTTTTTGAGACATAGCTTTAGTTGCTGGAATGATTGACAAGGAGGAGAATTTTTGTGATCCGACATGTCTCTTATTACTCGGCTAAATTAGGCAACAAAAGGTACTTCCTCCATCTCAGAAAGTATGTTGTCTAGATAAATATGAGTTTGGACAGATATGTGACATCATTTTTGGAACAGAGGTAGTGATAGATTGTAGCGTGAATGTAGAAACCGTCCTTATACTCTTTGAAACACCATCATGCACTTGTTGAAACTCGAGAACGAACGGCTGATTTGTTTTATTTTGTTGGGACATCTCTGAATTTTGCATTACAACTACATTTTGAAGCATACATTTTTTTTAATCAAAAGGGACTCTGTCCCTCATTCCATTAACAAGTTCCAACAACAAAGTCTGAAAGTAGTCTAGGCAGCTAAAACAGTAACTTAACCCAGTAGGGAGGAGAGAAAACTACCAGAAAACTACAGAGTACTTAAAGCATTACAACCGCGACACAAGGAACAGAGTGAAAGGCAGCAGACTTAGAACACCACATGTATTGAATCATCTTCTTCAGGATGGGCCTGGAGATGACCCAGTGATGCACGTCCTCCGTAGCTTGACGATGTTGTAGTTTTCTAAGTCTACAGCTTAATTCGCCAGGAGCGCCAGAGGACTTCTTAGTCTGCAGATCATCCCTTCTATGAAGAGATTGATCTTCCCTTCCTCCAGTTCCTTGAACGGCATCTTCCACAGTTTCAGATATGATAGAACCAGGCGCCAGACCTGTTTCATGTTAATCCAAGATGTCTTGTTAAAGACAAGGCTATTTCTATTATTCCAAATACTCCAAAGGACAGCCGAAGAAACAACATTAAAATGTAAGTGTTTCTTATTAGCAAGCCATATCGAAGCAACAGATTCAAAATTCGTAACCAAAACCCCAAAAATGTCCCGAACATCTTCCCAGATGATTCTAGAAACTAAACATTCCAAAATAAATGATAAACAGATTCTATTTCCTTACAGAGATTTCATTCTAAAGGTTTCTGGATCCCTAGCCCTAAGATTGTCTCTAGTCATAATTTTATTCTGAGAGAATAACTAAAGAAAAACCTGGATTCTAGGGGGGATTTTTAATTTCCGGACAACAAGTATATAAATCTGGGTTATACCTCTAAAATTAACTAAAGAATATATAGAACTAGAGGAATAAACTCCCTTAGCTTCATATTGCCAGATTAGTTGATCTTCCTCATCAGTGTAGGTTATATGTTGGACAATTCCTAAAATCTCATGCCATTGAACCATCATTTGCTCACTAAAAGTTCTCCTAAAATCACATTTTATTTGAGTTCCATCCCACAACTCAGCTATTGTTTTTGTTTCCTGGTTAGAGATTAGATAAATCTCCCAGAATTGGGTACCTAAGGTAGAGTTACCAAACCAGATGTCTTCCCAGAACTAAATGGATTTACCATTACCTACATGCCACTTATAACCTATGTCTATATACCTAGAGGCCCACATAATCCCCTTCCAAAAAGTGGAGGGATGGATATCATGATAGCATAAGATGTTTGGCGACGTAGTTTTATACTTAGCATCTATGACTTTCCTCCACAGAGCTCCTTCCCCTTGGATATATCTTTTAACCCAAGAACCAAGAATACACAGATTCAGGTCTTGTAGATCAGGGATGCCTAAACCTCCATACTCCTTTTTCATGCAAACTAAAGACCAGTTTGCTAGATGCAGTTTATGGTTTCCTTCTTCATCATTCCAGAAGAAGTTGGCCATGTGAGAATATAAAAGCTTAAGGGCCCATTTTGGGAATTTAAAGAAAGATAAGAGGTATATAGGAATACTAGAAAGGCAGGCCTGAATTAACACTCTTTTAGCAGCATAGGAGAGGAGCTTCCCTCTCCAGCCAGTAATCCTACTCAGCAGGTTTTCTATCAGGGGTTGCAGATACTCCCTCCTAAGTTTTTCAAAGTGCAAAGGTATCCCTAAGTATTTAACAGGAAAGCTACCCATAATACAAGAAAAAATGTCTAGAAAAGGATTTATTTCTGCTTCCTCCATATTAATTGGAATGAGTTCACTTTTGTGATAATTGATCCTCATCCCAGAAATTTGTTCAAAGCAGGTAAGGATCCATTTCAAGTTAATAGCTACAGCTTCATCAGGCTCCAGGAAAAGGAGGGTGTCATCTGCATATTGCAAACAAGCCACTCCTCCTGGGATGAAATTTGGGCAAAGGCCTCTAATAGCACCACACTCTGAGCCTTTGATTAGAATCCTAGCAAACACATCTATCATAAGGTTAAAAAGGAGGGGAACAATGGGATCACCTTGTCTAAGGCCCTTCCCAGAGAGAAAAAATCACTTTCAAAGTCATTAACTCTAACTCCTATAGATCCTCCCAAGGTGATCTATTTAATAAATCTAATAAAGGTGGGGCAGAACCCTCTAAGTTCTAGGATTTCAAACAAGAAATCTAGATTAACTCTATCATAGGCTTTCTCATAATATATTTTAAGCACAAGACCTTTATTCTTACTTCTATGCACCTCATGAATTACCTCGTGAGAAGTAACCACACTCTCTAAAATAAACCTACCTCTAATAAAAGAAGATTGATTGGGGGAAATTAGCCTACCTATTATAGTATCTAGTCTATTAGTTAGAACTTTGGTGAAGATCTTAAAAGAACAGTTTAACAAACTAATAGGCCTGAACTTTTTCATAGTTGTTGCATCATTTTCCTTGGGAATCAAAGTAATCATAGCAAAATTAAGCCTAAAAAGGTTAAGTTGATCTCTATGCCATGCATTGAACATGAGCAGAAGATCATCCTTGACAACATCCCAGAAAGCCTGGAAAAACATAAAGGAAGGTCATCAGGGCCCGGGGCCCCATCAACATAAGAAGTAAAGACAGCTACTCTGATCTCTTCTTCAGTGAAAGCAGCTCCCAAACCTACATTTTCATTATCACTAACTTTTTCCTCTTCATTAAAGAAATCTTGTTTTAGTTGGATATCAGGCCTGGGTTCCCAAGCAAACAAGTTCTTGTCATAATCAGTAGCTACCTGAAGCATGTCCTTATTTTCTGTGACAGGCCCATCAAGGACATTAATCAGCTTCTTCCTTCTTCTTTGGTTAGCAAATGCATGGAAGTATGCAGTGTTTCTATCACCCTCCATTACATTACTATCTCTAGATCTTTGGCCTGCCTTAATTTCTTCTAGGATCCAATATTTATGTAATTCAGCATAGATGAAATCTAGTATGCCTCTTTCATCCTCTAACAGGGTTTGATTTTCATACTTGATATCTAGAGCATCATATTCCTCCATCAGCGCTCTCCTATTTCTTCTAATTACGGCCTCTATGTTTGTATTCCAACCTTTAGCTAGTTTCCTAAAGTACCTAACCTTGCTTTGCCAAATGTCCATGGAGTCATTACTATTAACTTGTAAAGACCAAGCTTTGCCCACTATATCCTTAAAGTCAGCTCTACTTAGCCACCATTGATACGTCCATTTTGCATCACTATTCTATGTCATAATTCACTGTTATTCATTGATATATTTCGTATTGAGGGGTGATACTTATGTTATTTCATCTGTTTTTGCATGGTTGATGACTTTTGGAGCATGGACCGCTGCAGTCAGGATTCTGATGGAAAAAGGTGCTGTTTGGAGGCAAAATTCACGAAGATCGGAAAATCCGAGAAAATACATGGAAAATCCTATTTTTCCAGAAGACGAAGGAAGCCAGAAGGGGGCTGGAGATGGGCCACAGGGGGCCCACACCACCCCCTGGCGCGGGCCAGCCTAGGCCGCGCCACCAGGTGGTGTGGCCGCCCTGGTCCACCCCTGGCACTCCCCTCTGGCGTATATTATCCTCCCGAAACCCTAAGACTCGGGGAGCGACCACAGAAAGATTCCACCACCTTTACGGGGCGGAAAACATCGAGAGAGAAATATCTCTCCGGCAGACAGATTTCTGCTGGGGGAATTCCTTCCCCGAGAGGGGAGATCGTCACCATCAACACCACCATCAAGCTGGACTTCATCGGGATCATCATCATCACCACCACCATCATCACCATCAGCACCCTCATCACCATCTCCATATTGTTGTAACAATTGGGTTGAATCTTGCATAGTTCATAGGGGAATTTTTCCCGGTGTTGATTACTCTTTGTAGTTGATGCTATTGAGTGAACCATTGAATTATTGTTTATGTTTAGATTGTTATACATCATTATTCCATCTCTGATCATGATCCATATGATGTCTTGTGAGTAGTTCGTTTTGTTCTTGAGGACATGGGAGAAGTCATGTTGTTAGTAGTGGAGTTGTGTTGAGAAAGATTCAATAGTTTGATATTTAAGTTGTGGTGTACTTCTTATAGTGGTGTCATGTGAACGTCGACTACATGACACTTCACCTATATGGGCCTAGGGGAATGCATTGTGTATTTGGCTACTAATCGTAGGGGTTGCCGGGATGTGAAACCTGAACCCCCGTTAGGAAACCATTGCACAAGGGACGTAAGGGTCTTAGAGTTTAAAGTTGTGGTTAGGTTTCTACCTTAATTACTTTCTTGTACTTACGGATGTTTGCAAGGGGTATAATCACAAGTATGTATTAGTCCTAGGAAGGTCGGTACATTAGCACAGGTTCACCCACACAACACTTAGCAAGCTAAAGAAGATTAATCAACTATATGAAGCGAAAGCACTTGACAATCTTCCCATGTGTCCTCGAGAACGTTTGGTCATCTTAAGTAATACAACCGGCTTGTTCTTTGTTGCATAAAGGATTGGGCCACTTGCTGCATTTATTCCAACTGTCTTTTATTTACTCCTACTTTATTACTTGCATTATCAAAAATCCCTAAAAATCCGTTTGCTCTAAACTTTCAGGGAAGGAAGAAGAAAGGTTATTGGAGGTTTTGAAGAAACACCGAGGAGCAATGGGCTATACTTTGGATGATTTAAAAGGGATTTCACCTACTATATGTCAGCATTCTATCAATATAGAACCAGATGCAAAGCCAGTAGTAGAGCACCAACGACGTTTAAATCCTAAGATGAAGGAAGTGGTAAGAAATGAGGTATTGAAACTCCTTGATGCTGGTATTATTTACCCTATTGCTGATAGTGAATGGGTTAGTCCTGTTTATTATGTTCCTAAAAAGGGAGGAATTACCATTGTTCCTAATGATAATGATGATCTTATTCCCCAAAGAATAGTAGTAGGTTATAGGATGTGCATTGATTTTAGGAAAGTCAACAAAGTTACTAAGAAAGATCACTACCCGCTTCCTTTTATTGATCAAATGTTGGAAAGGTTGTCTAAAAAGACCCATTTTTGTTTTCTTGATGGTTATTCTGGTTTCTCTCAAATTGCCGTTAAACAACAATATTAAGAAAAAACTACTTTTACTTGCCCTTACGGAACTTATGCTTATAGACGTATGCCTTTTGGTTTATGTAATGCTCCTGCTACTTTTCAAAGGTGGATGTCTGCTATCTTTCATGATTTTTGTGAGAAAATTGTAGAAGTGTTCATGGATGACTTTTCTGTCTATGGAACTTCTTTTGATAATTGTCTGCACAACCTTGATAAAGTTTTGCAGAGATGTGAAGAAACTAATCTTGTTCTTAATTGGGATAAATGCCACTTCATGGTTAATGAAGGGATTGTCCTTGGGCATAAAGTTTCTAAAAGAGGCATAGAAGTTGATAGAGCTAAGGTTGAGGCCATTGAGAAGATGCCATGCCCAAGAGACATCAAAGGTATTCGTAGCATCCTTGGTCATGCTGGTTTCTATAGAAGGTTTATTAAAGACTTTTCTAGGATATCAAAACCCCTCACTAATCTTCTTCAAAAAGATGTACCCTTCGTTTTTGATGATGATTATAAGGGAGCTTTTGAAACTCTTAAGAAGGCTTTAACTACAGCCCCTATTGTTCAACCACCTGATTGGAGTTTACCCTTTGAAATAATGTGTGATGCTAGTGATTTTGCTGTAGGTGCTGTCCTTGGGCAACGAATTGATAAAAAGTTAAACGTTATTCATTATGCTAGTAAGACTTTAGACGCTGCTCAAAGGAATTATGCTACTACTGAAAAAGAATTTCTAGCTATCATTTTTGCTTGTGATAAGTTTAGACCCTATATTGTAAACTCAAAAGTCACCATTCATACTGATCATGCTGCTATTAAATACCTTATGACGAGGAAGGACGCTAAGCCTAGGCTTATTAGATGGGTGTTGCTTTTACAAGAGTTTGATCTACACATAGTAGACAGGAAAGGTGTTGAAAACCCTGTAGCTGATAATTTACCTCGATTGGAAAACATCTCTTTTGATCCTATGCCTGTTAATGATAGTTTCCCAAATGAACAGTTAGCTGCAGTAGGGGTAAGCTCGCGAGGGAGCCCTTAGTACGCTGATTATGCTAACTTTATTGTCTCCAAGTATTTGCCTCCAACTTTTACAGCTCAGCAAAGAAGGAAGTTCTTCTATGATTTGAGGCATTATTTTTGGGATGACCCACACTTATACAAATAAGGAGTGGATGGTATTATGCGAAGATGTGTTCCAGAATATGAACAAAAGGAGATACTGCGTAAATGTCATGGTAGTTCTTATGGAGGACATCATGCAGGAGATAGAACTGCACAAAAGGTGCTACAATCAGGTTTCTACTGGCCTACCCTTTTTAAAGATGCAAGAAAATTTGTTTTATCTTGTGATGAATGTCAGCGTGTTGGTAATATTTCTAGACGCAATGAAATGCCTATGAACTACTCTCTAGTTATTGAACCCTTTGATTCCTGGGGATTTGACTTTATGGGTCCTTTCCCTCCCTCGAAAGGTTATACTCATATTCTTATTGCCGTTGATTATGTTACTAAGTGGGTAGAAGCCATTCCTACGAAGAGTGCTGACGGGGAAACTTCTCTAAAAATGCTTAAGGATGTTATCTTTCCTAGGTTCAGAGTGCCCAGATATCTCATGACTGATGGGGGTTCTCATTTCATTCATGGTGGTTTTAGAAAGACCCTTACTAAATATGATGTTAATCATAGAATTGCTTCAGCTTATCACCCCCAAACTAATGGGCAAGTAGAGTTATCAAATAGAGAAATTAAATCCATCTTGCAAAAGACTGTTAATAGATCTAGAAAAAACTGGGCTAAAAATTTGAATGATGCTTTATGGGCTTATAGAACTGCCTACAAAAATCCTATGTGGATGTCTCCTTATAAAATGGTTTATGGGAAAGCTTGTCACCTACCTTTAGAATTAGAACACAAAGTTTACTGGGCAGTTAAAGAACTAAATAGAGATTGTAAGCTCGCTGGTGAGAAAATATTATTTGACTTAAGTTCTTTAGATGAATGGAGGAGTGAAGCCTATGAAAATGCTAGGCTCTTTAAGGAAAAAGTTAAAAGATGGCATGACAAGCGAATACTTAAGAGAGAATTTCATGTTGGTGAGAGGGTTCTATTATATAGGTCTCGTCTCAGATTTTTTGCAGGGAAGCTACTGTCAAAATGGGAAGGACCTTTCATTATTGAAGAAGTATACCGTTCAGGAGCAATACAAATTTCTTCTTTAAAAGATAATACTACACAAGTAGTGAATGGGCAGCGACTCAAACACTATATTGTTGGGGATTCTTATAATGAAGATGTTGATGCCTTTCAAGTTTGTAACATCCCTAAAATCATATTTCAAAACTCATTCATATCATCATTGCATCCTTCATTCATCTAGGGTTTTTCTCAAAATCATTTAGAAGCAGAAGTTTGTGCTATGATTTCATGTGAGCAAATTTAACCCAATTGGCCATCACCCTTTGAGACTTGATTGTTTAGGAACTTGGTTGCTTGCCTCCATTGTTGAAAGGTTTAGGTGTAATGGTTTAACCAAAGTTTTCAACTTGGAAATAATTTCAAAACCCCTATTTCAAACATTTGCAAACTAGAGGCATAGTCTCTGTTTGTTTGAAACCAAGCTTGACCAAGCCCTTGCAGGGTGACCACTTGTTAAATAACTGGTTTTTGAAACCACAGAACCCTGCAAAGATCCCCAGATTTGTTTGAATTCAAGAGGATTTGAATTCATATCAAAATCATTCCAGAAAATAGAATTAGAAAAAGAAAAGAAGCTAACAAAGGAAAAAGGCCGCGCGGCTGAAATCTGGCCCAGCAGTGAAACAGGCCCATCAAGCCCACCCGGGGTTTTTCCTTTTCTTCTATCACGCGCGAGCGTACACGCCCAGTCGCTGACAGCCAGACCCCACCTACACCTCGCACACTTCGCTGACGAGCAGGCCCGGTCCACGTCGTCCTCGTCTTCCCCAAACCGCGCCTGCGACCACGTCGCTGCTGCAGTCATTGCCGGTAATGGCGCGGCGTAATTGGGCATTAATCTGCGAGCGTTTCCTGTCGCGCCTCTGGCTATAAGACCCTCTCTGCCTCGCGAGCATTTTCCCCCAAACACCTCGCTCACTCCGTCACCAGGCTGCCCTCAATCATCCTCGCACCGCCGCAGACAGAGCCGACTCCGGTGATCAATTACGGTGAGTCTCGACCACCCCTTTCCCTCTGGTTCAAACGAGCAGATTCACCATATCTTTGCGCACCTCCTGACCCCACTAGTTCATCCTGTACTGCCCCAGGTCGCCGGTTCCACTCGACACCGCAAGCACCGACGACAGACCCGACTCCGGCGAGCTCTAGTGGTAAGTCCAGACCGCCCCAAGCCTTGTCATTCACGCACGCATGTTCTCCGTGATCTTCTGCATCAACCACACCTCCCGTTTGCATCCTAGTGATCTACAACATCGTCTCTCCGAGAGCAGAACCACCGCTACCGCCTCTACTCCGACGAGCAATCCTCGCAGTGACAGTACGCCCCTTCGCCAACCAACGCAACCTTGAGCTTCAGCAGCCTCTTGCGAACCTGGTATGACCCTTCTCCCTCTCGCGGACGATCTGGAACGCAAGCGCCGCCGTAGACCGAGCGCTCCGCCGCTCGCTGACGTCGCGCGCCGCCAGGACATGGTCGCTTGCTCGCGCGCCGTTAGATCTAGATCCAAGCGCTAGGATAGATTCACTTATCGGCGAAGCGATATGCGATCTGGAGCGTACGATCTGTTTAAATCCTGCGGCTGCCAACCGTGATCCAACCGAAGCGGTACGCGCCAATCACAGCGCGACGCGTGGCTAGGGTTAGAACTGAAAACAGATTTAAAATCAGATTTTGATCCAATTTTCAAATGCTTATAACTTTTGATTGCCACGTTAGAATTTTGCAAACTTTATACCGTTGGATTCAGTGAGACAAGACCTTTCTGATTATCCAATGTGTTTAGCAAATAGTAACCATTAGAATGACTTTATTTGTAGAAACTTGTTTAAGGCTATTTTGAGTATAGATTTAGTTTAGTATTTTGTTTTAGGGTTAAATAAGTTTAGTTGGCAAACTTGTGACTTGTTAAGTTTCTGTAAACTTACACATGCTTGGTAGAGTTTTCAAAAATCACCACTTAGTAGATTCTTGCATGCATGCATTCATATTATTTTTGTTTTGTATATATTTGTGTGTAATTGTGTGCTACAACTTTGTGTGTAGATTTTGCTAGTGATTGTGATTGTGAAGAGTGCTACTCTCCTCATTACCAAGGCAAGTGATATTTTCATGAATATTCCATTCCTATATTTTATACTTGCATTAGATATTTTGCTAAGACATGCATGCTACTTTTGTCAAGTGATATGATGGGAAATCCTATGTAGATTAGAATGGTAGAGTTGCTAGGAAAATTCCCTAAGGATAAGTTACCATGCCATGCTTAGCCTAGCTACTAGAAAACAAGGGTGGAATATATATTCATGCTATGGAAAAATATTCTAAGTCTGTGGACTTATGTTTTGATTAATAAAACAACTAAGTGAATGGATCACCTGGGTGGAATGGAAGGAATGGTTTGTGTTGAGTGGTTCACAAGGCCATGGACTTGGCTTGTGTATCTCACTTGTGGTTGGCCACCCAGGAACAAAGAGATTTGAGATGTCAAATGTTGAGAAGCTTCAAGTGCAACCACTTGGCATTATGGGCTCTTCCATGATCTTAGGTTGCAAGAACTTAGTCTCTTGGACAGTTGGTGGTAGTGGGAATGATAGGTTGGAGCGCGTCCATTTGACTAAGGAAAGGCTTCTGAAGGATCTTGTCTTGGGAAACCAAGTCTTGTGGGGAAAGTGCACCACCTCTGCAGAGTGTAAAACCTAAGTACTTAGCCATGTCCCTGGTAAAGGACAATTTGAGCATCAAGACATGGAAGCTTCAAGAATCTCATCACTCCAATTTCTGAATAAAACTTGTGGGTGAACAAGGGTTAAAGGATCTTCAGTCTTTGATTGGTAGATGCCTTGGAAAGGATCTTCAGTCTTTGATTGGTAGATGCCTTGGGAAGGTTTTTGTCAAACAAAAAAACTTAGTGTTTTCAAATGTTAGGGGAAAATCTATTTTGAGCAATGCAAGCCTAAACTCCACTTAGCCAAATGCATATAGTATTATAGTCCACTTAATATATACTAAGGTATCACTTGCCAATACTATTCCAAAGTATTGACCCTCTGTGGCTGTAACTTGTAATGTTGCAGGTTACTCTGATGATGAATAGGAGTCATGAGTCTACACTCAACATGCTTGCTTGTGGCACATGAAGATGAAGACTTATGTTTATTTACTTATTCCATAAACTCTTGTATTAGGCCTTTGGCCCTGAGTTGTAAAAGACTATGTTTTACCTCTGGAATGAATGTAATAAACGACCTTTGTATCTGTGTACTTCATCTTAAACTGTGGATGCTAGCATTGATCCAGGGACTAGCATTGTAATCACAGGGATCTTTTCCTTTAATAAGGAGGGATCTTACAGATGGTATCAGAGCACTGTGTTGCCTGTAGGATTATGACCCTAGGATTGGAAACCACTAAGGAAATTTTTTTAACTACTTCTACACTTGTCTATTCTTCTCGTAAACTTTTCTAATCTTCTCATTCTCATCTCTATTTGTAGATGAACTCCATCAACGAAGCCGTGAAGAGAGGACCACTCATGACCATGACCTTGGAGTGTGAGACTGAGTTTCCCAAGATTCTCAAAGACCTCATGGAGACAATGGAAGTACATGGTGCAGCCGTGTACAAGGGCTTTCCAGTGATGGAGGAAGGAGTGGAGTATTGGTGGGTACAGCTTCACTTGTACAAAAACAAGGAAGACAACCACAAAGAAAAAGGCTTTTGCATGTACACCAACACTTTTATGCACACCACATTCTTTGAGTCAGCAAAAGAAGCAGCTTGGAAGGCTATCAAAGAACTAAGTGCAGAATGCTCAACCTCCAAAAAGACTTAGAGAAGGAGAAGGAACATACCCAAGAGTTGGAAGTCACCAACCAAACCTTAAGGGGAGATATTATAGACTTAGTGATAGAAGCATGTGAACAAGATAGGTTGATTGCCTATAGGAACATTGTGTTAGCCACCAGATCCAGTGAGATAGGTTTGTGAACGCATTTCGTTAGTTGGACCACCACCTATCACCTTATTTTCCAAATGATACCTTAAATAAGTTGAACCTTGGTTGATGTAATGGATTCATGTATGCATGACTTGTGTGATTTTTGTGTTCCAAGAATGTGTATGAATGTTTGTCTTGTTTATTTTAATTGTGCTGTTCTAACTTTTTCAATCTTATAAATAGATGCCTATTGCCATCAGCACTGTTGAGGAGTTCTAGGTTACCCGTTTTGGTCCTCGTATCGTAGAGCTTACTACCTTGCTCGATCTCCCTCTTCCCACCATTACGGTGCACCCACTCACCAAGTTTGAGAGGAAGGACCTCTGGGGCTTCAAGGTGAACCAGCCAGGACGCCAGACAGAGCCTACTACGGAGGCCATCGTCTTCAAGCTTATGCACGATGACAGGGAGAGAGGCATGGAGGTTGTCATGCAGGACCTGATAGGACGACTGTTAGGCCGTCACTCCCGACAGGTTAGAGGCACTCACTTCCACGCCTTCGGAAGGCGTGATGATGACGGAGAGTCCATCGACTTTGAGGACGACTCGAGGGTCACAGCAGAGCCTGCATTACCTCCAGGACTTAGAGACTCTTATTAGGCACGTGGATCCGACAGGACCAACGTCATGCTTAGCAATGACGAAGCTCAGTGCAGCTTCGCGAGAAGGACAAGCTCTTCGCGCAGCAGGACGAGATAGTCAAGGAGATGGAGGCGAAGTTCGAGACCCAAGACCGTAAGTTCAAGAGTCAAGAGAAACGTGTCCAGGATAGGAACAAGAGGATTCGGGACATGACCGAGGAACTGCAGTCCAAGGACTTCGAGTTAGAGCAGCAGCAGACAGTGATTGAGAGACTTCGTTCCCAGAATAGGGCTCTCAAGGCCAAGATCGACTCCTTGACCACTACCATCGAGGAGAACAAGACCGCAATGGAGAACGCAGGTCTTACCTTTGTCGAGGAGGAGATTGATGCTGACGAGTAGACTTGACTACTCAGTTATCTTTATTTACCGTACTTGTTATTTGTGAACTTATTATTGGACCATCCGACATGTGGATGGCTTGCCACTTGTGTGTTTTTACTTTGAGACTTTTGTTATCTGGTTGTTAAGCTTTTATCCTTGTGTTGCGTGCTATGTGTTTGCTTGTGTAATGTATTGTGCATAAATCATGTAAGGGTATCTCATTCTTATCTCTATATGAATAAACCACAGATGCCTCCCCGTCACAAGAAACCCCAACCCCAACCCCAACATTACCCCGGAAATGCAACAGATGATGAATGCGCAGACACAGCTTATGCAAATGATGACGACATTCATCCAAAACCAGAACAACAACAACCCCAATAACAACAACAACAACAATAACAACAACAACAACCCTCCGGGTTTTGATATGCTCACCAGATTTCTGCTCGAGGCCGCTAAGTTTTCAGAACGATCGATCCCATGGTGGCCAATGATTGGCTACGCTCGTGAACAAAGACTTAGTGACTGAGGGTCGCACGGATGCTGAAAAGTCAGGTTCGCGGCACATCTGTTGGAAGGACCAGCCGCCGCATGGTGGGACAACTTCCAGATCACCACTCCTATTGATGAGGTGACTTGGGCTATCTTTGAAGATGGCTTTCGTACTACTCATATCTCACTAGGAATGATGAGCACGAAAAGAAGGAGTTTCACAACTCAAGCAAATACCACCACAAGTGGCTGAGTATATTGAAGAGTTCAACAATCTGGCGCGCTATGCACCGGATGAGGTTGACACAGATGCCAAAAGAAAGGAAAAGTTTCTGGAAGGCTTGAATGATGAGCTGAATCTGCAGCTGTCTGTGGCATATGTTCCAACTTATCAGTCACTGTGTGACAAGGCTGTTATTGTGGAGAATAAAATGAAGCAAGTCGAGAGTAGAAATAGGAAACACTCCGACAAGCACAGCTCGGGATCGTCTCATAAACGATCTCACTATGATGATAGTGTCACCAGATCCCACAAGCATGGGAAATTTAACAAGCACCACAACCACAACCGTCATGACAACAAGCATCATCGCAGTCATGACAATGATAAGTACAAGAATCACAAGAGTGGACATAAGAGCCACCATAGTGGAAGTGGAAGTGGAAGTAGAAACCAGCCTAAAACGGACATCAGTCAGGTCGAATGCTACAAATGCAAGAAGCTGGGGCATTATGCTAATGAGTGCTCTGAAAAGAAAGTTGAAGGACCTAACAAGCCCAATCCTTTTCAGAAAGGACAGGTTAACCACATCAATGTGGAGGAGATCTATGAAGAGCCTGATGCTGTTGCTGGTAAGTTCAGACTCAATTCCATCTCAGCATTTGTACTCTTTGACACTGGTGCATCTCATTCATTCATATCAAAAGCATTTTTTGATAGAAACGGGTTTGCATCTGAAAACATTGGGTGTCCGATAAAAGTTAGCTCTCCGGGAGGAGATATGATAGTAAGTCTTGGATGTCGGGATCTAGTCATAGAGATCGGAAAACATAAGTTTCCAGTGAACCTAATAATCCTAAATTCCCAAGGATTGGATGTGATTTTGGGAATGGATTGGATGGCTAAGTATGAGGGAGTACTAGATTGTGCCAATCGTACAGTTTCACTCACAACCCCTGAAGGTAAGAGGATAAAATTTAAGTCCAATTTTAAAACTAAAGGAAGTAAGCTGAATTCTCTTAAGGGGGTTAGCATGGACAGCGTGCCAATTGTATGTGAGTATCCGGATGTGTTTCCGGAAGAATTACCGGGAATGCCACCAGATAGAAATGTAGAGTTTATAATAGATTTGGTACCAGGTTCTGGACCAAGAGCAAAGAGGCCTTATAAAATGTCAGTTGACGAACTTAAGGAACTCAAGAAACAGCTTGGAGAACAATTACAGAAAGGATTCATCCAGCCAAGTTCTTCATCTTGGGGAGCCCCAGTATTGTTCGTAGAAAAGAAAGATAGAACTCAAAGATTATGCATAGATTACCGTTCTCTCAACGAGGTAACCATCAAGAACAAATATCCTTTGCCAAGAATCAATGACTTGTTTGATCAGCTAGAAGGAGCATGTGTATTCTCGAAGATTGATCTTCGGTCAGGCTATTTTCAACTCAAGATAAGAGAGCAAGACATACCTAAAACAGCATTCACCACAAGGTATGGATTGTACGAGTACACGGTGATGCCTTTTGGTTTAACCAACGCTCCAGCATACTTCATGAATATGATGAACAAGGCGTTCATGGAATTTCTCGACAAGTTCGTTGTCGTTTTCATCGATGACATGTTAGTCTACTCCAAGAGCAAGGAAGAGCATGAAAGACATCTCCGCTTGATACTTGAGAAACTGAGGGAACATAAGCTTTATGCCAAATTCAGCAAGTGTGAGTTTTGGTTGGAAGAAGTTGGATTTCTTGGTCACATTATGACAAAGGATGGTGTAGCAGTTGATCCTGCTAAAGTTTCATTGTGATGTAATGGGAGTCACCTAAGAACGTAAAAGAGGTTCGTAGTTTCCTTGGTTTAGCAGGTTACTACAGAAGATTCATTGAAATTTTTTCAAAGGTGGCTAAACCAATGACAGAATTGCTAAAGAAAGATAAGAAATTTGCTTGGTCTGAAGGTTGTGAACTCAGCTTCCAAGAATTAAAGAAGAGGATTGTGTCAGCACCAGTTCTGTGCCTACCAGATCTGGAAAAGGATTTCCAAGTGTATTGTGATGCTTCTCATCAAGGATTAGGTGCCGTACTTATACAAGGCGGAAAAGCTGTGGCTTATGCCTCGAGACAACTCAAAACTCATGAAGTAAACTATCCTACTCATGATTTAGAGTTAGCCGCTGTTGTCCATGCACTCAAAACATGGAGACATTACCTTTTGGGAAAACGTTGTGAAGTATTCACCGATCATAAGAGTTTGAAGTATATCTTCACCCAGAAGGAAATCAATATGAGACAAAGGAGATGGCTAGAAGTTATCAGGGATTACGACTTGAGTTTGCAATACCACCCCGGTAAAGCAAATGTAGTAGCAGATGCTCTAAGTCGTAAGGCGTTTGTAAATGGCCTTACCAAAGGTGAATTGCCAGATGACTTGTGTAAGCAATTCAAGGAACTCAGGTTGGAAATTGTGCCAGAAGAACATCTTATGTCTTTGGATGTTCAACCCACTCTGTTGGATAAAATTAGAGAAGCTCAAAAGACGGATAAGGAAATCGAAGAGATTAAGGAAAGGATTAGCCAAGGGAAAGCTAAAAGTTTCCACATAGACGAACAAAGTACTTTATGGCACGGGAAACGTATTTGTGTTCCACAAGATCCGGAATTGCGGAAACTGATTCTACAAGAAGCCCATAACTCTCCGTATTCTATTCACCCGGGAAACACCAAAATGTACATGGATATGAAAGAAAAAATTTGGTGGAACCATCTCAAAAGGGACATCGCCGAACACATTGCTTTGTGTGATGTGTGTAGTAGAGTGAAAGCGGAGCATCAGAAACCAGCAGGTTTGCTTCAACCAATGCCTATTCCTGAATGGAAGTGGGAAAATATTGGTATGGATTTCATTACCGGATTACCAAGGACCAGGTCGGGGTATGATTCCATATGGGTAGTAGTGGATCGCCTGACTAAAGTGGCTCATTTTATACCCGTAAAGACAACTTATACCAGTGCCAAGTTAGCCAGAATCTACATGAGCAGAATTGTATGCCTTCACGGTGTACCTAAGAGTATTGTGTCTGATAGAGGAACTCAGTTCACTTCTCACTTTTGGAGACAGCTTCACGAATCTTTAGGAACGAGGTTGGAATTCAGCACTGCTTTTCATCCTCAAACTGATGGACAAACAGAAAGGACTAATCAGATTCTTGAAGACATGTTGAGGGCATGTGCCCTAGACTATGGAGCAAGTTGGGATGAAAGTCTGCCTTATGCAGAGTTCTCTTACAATAACAGTTACCAATCTAGCATTGGGATGGCGCCATTTGAGTTTCTCTACGGAAGTAAGTGTACCACCCCTTTGCTATGGAATGGTGTGGGAGAAAGAAGTTTGTTTGGACCAGATCTTATCAAAGACGCCGAAGAAAAGGTCAAATTGGTTAGGGACAGGTTGAAAATAGCACAGTCTCGACAGAAAAGCTACGCAGATTCTAAGCGTAGAGAAGTCACCTACGAAGTTGGGGATAGAGCTTATCTTAGAGTATCACCACTTCGTGGAGTGAAAAGATTTGGAGTCAAAGGAAAGTTGGCACCAAGATATGTTGGACCATTCAACATTCTAAGTCGCAAGGGAGAAGCTGCATATGAAATCGAACTGCCATCATCTTTATCAGTAGTCCATAATGTTTTTCATGTGAGTCAACTTAAGAAATGTCACCCAAAAATGGAAGAAATTTCTTTGAAGGATACCATATCTTTGGAAGAAATTCAACTAGGAAGTGATCTCACCTATGAAGAAAAACCTGTCAAGATTCTTGAGACCGCAGAAAGAGTCACAAGGACAAAGACTATCAAGTTTTGTAAAGTACAATGGAATCATCATTCCGAAGAGGAAGCAACATGGGAAAGAGAAGATGATCTTCGGAAAGACCACCCTCACCTATTTGCTAGCCAATCCGAATCTCGAGGGCGAGATTCATCTTAAGGGGGTTAGACTTGTAACATCCCTAAAATCATATTTCAAAACTCATTCATATCATCATTGCATCCTTCATTCATCTATGGTTTTTCTCAAAATCATTTAGAAGCAGAAGTTTGTGCTATGATTTCATGTGAGCAAATTTAACCCAATTGGCCATCACCCTTTGAGACTTGATTGTTTAGGAACTTGGTTGCTTGCCTCCATTGTTGAAAGGTTTAGGTGTAATGGTTTAACCAAAGTTTTCAACTTGGAAATAATTTCAAAACCCCTATTTCAAACATTTGCAAACTAGAGGCATAGTCTCTGTTTGTTTGAAACCAAGCTTGACCAAGCCCTTGCAGGGAGACCACTTGTTAAATAACTGGTTTTTGAAACCACAGAACCCTGCAAAGATCCCCAGATTTGTTTGAATTCAAGAGGATTTGAATTCATATCAAAATCATTCTAGAAAATAGAATTAGAAAAAGAAAAGAAGCTAACAAAGGAAAAAGGCCGCGCGGCTGAAATCTGGCCCAGCAGTGAAACAGGCCCATCAAGCCCACCCGGGGTTTTTCCTTTTCTTCTATCACGTCCCAGTGACACGCCGCCCAGACCCACCTACACCTCGCACACTTTGACGACGAAAGCAGGTCCACGCCGTCCTCGTCTTCCCAAACCGCTACCGAGACCACGTCGCTGCTGCGATCATTGCCGTAATGGCGCGCGAATTGGGCATTAATCATGAAGCTTCGTCGCGCCTCGCTATAAGACCCTCTCCGCCTCATGAGCATTTTCCCCAAACACCTCGCTCACTCCGCCACCAGTGCCCTCAATCATCCTCGCACCGCGCAGCAAAGGCCGACCGTGATCAATTACGGTGAGTCTCGACCACCCCTTTCCTCCGTTCAAACGAGCAGATTCACCATATCTTTGCGCACTTCCCGACCCCACTAGTTCATCTCAGACGCTTGCCCAGGTCGCCGGTTCCACTCGACACCGCAAGCACCGACGACAGACCCTACTCCGTGACCGCCCCAAGCCTTGTCATTCACGCACGCATGTTCTCCGTGATCTTCTGCATCTAACCACACCTCCCGTTTGCATCCTAGTGATCTACAACATCGTCTCCGACCTCGAACAGAACCACCTGCCGCCTGCCTCTACTCCGACGAGCAATCCTCGCAGCGATGAAGACGCCTTCGCCAACCAACGCAACCTTGAGCTTCAGCATCCTCTTGCGACCTGGTATGACCCTTCCTCTCGATTTATATGGAACGCAGCGCCCAGACCGAAGCGCCGCTTGGACGCCGCCAGACATGGTCGTTGTTCGCGCCATTAGATCTAGATCCAAGCGCTAGGATAGATTCACTTATCGGCGAAGCGGTACGCGATCTGGAGCGTACGATCTATTTAAATCCTGCGGCTGCCAACCGTGATCCAACCGAAGCGGTACGCGCCAATCACAGCGCGACGCGTGGCTAGGGTTAGAACTGAAAACAGATTTAAAATCAGATTTTGATCCAATTTTCAAATGCTTATAACTTTTGATTGCCACGTTAGAATTTTGCAAACTTTATACCGTTGGATTCAGTGAGACAAGACCTTTATGATTATCCAATGTGTTTAGCAAATAGTAACCATTAGAATGACTTTATTTGTAGAAACTTGTTTAAGGCTATTTTGAGTATAGATTTAGTTTAGTATTTTGTTTTAGGGTTAAATAAGTTTAGTTGGCAAACTTGTGACTTGTTAAGTTTCTGTAAACTTACACATGCTTGGTAGAGTTTTCAAAAATCACCACTTAGTAGATTCTTGCATGCATGCATTCATATTATTTTTGTTTTGTATATATTTGTGTGTAATTGTGTGCTACAACTTTGTGTGTAGATTTTGCTAGTGATTGTGATTGTGAAGAGTGCTACTCTCCTCATTACCAAGGCAAGTGATATTTTCATGAATATTCCATTCCTATATTTTATACTTGCATTAGATATTTTGCTAAGACATGCATGCTACTTTTGTCAAGTGATATGATGGGAAATCCTATGTAGATTAGAATGGTAGAGTTGCTAGGAAAATTCCCTAAGGATAAGTTACCATGCCATGCTTAGCCTAGCTACTAGAAAACAAGGGTGGAATATATATTCATGCTATGGAAAATATTCTAAGTCTGTGGACTTATGTTTTGATTAATAAAACAACTAAGTGAATGGATCACCTGGGTGGAATGGAAGGAATGGTTTGTGTTGAGTGGTTCACAAGGCCATGGACTTGGCTTGTGTATCTCACTTGTGGTTGGCCACCCAGGAACAAAGAGATTTGAGATGTCAAATGTTGAGAAGCTTCAAGTGCAACCACTTGGCATTATGGGCTCTGCCATGATCTTAGGTTGCAAGAACTTAGTCTCTTGGACAGTTGGTGGTAGTGGGAATGATAGGTTGGAGCGCGTCCATTTGACTAAGGAAAGGCTTCTGAAGGATCTTGTCTTGGGAAACCAAGTCTTGTGGGAAAGTGCACCACCTCTGCAGAGTGTAAAACCTAAGTACTTAGCCATGTCCCTGTAAAGGACAATTTGAGCATCAAGACATGGAAGCTTCAAGAATCTCATCACTCCAATTTCTGAATAAAACTTGTGGGTGAACAAGGGTTAAAGGATCTTCAGTCTTTGATTGGTAGATGCCTTGGAAAGGATCTTCAGTCTTTGATTGGTAGATGCCTTGGGAAGGTTTTTGTCAAACAAAAAAACTTAGTGTTTTCAAATGTTAGGGAAAAATCTATTTTGAGCAATGCAAGCCTAAACTCCACTTAGCCAAATGCATATAGTATTATAGTCCACTTAATATATACTAAGGTATCACTTGCCAATACTATTCCAAAGTATTGACCCTCTGTGGCTGTAACTTGTAATGTTGCAGGTTACTCTGATGATGAATAGGAGTCATGAGTCTACACTCAACATGCTTGCCTGTGGCACATGAAGATGAAGACTTATGTTTATTTACTTATTCCATAAACTCTTGTATTAGGCCTTTGGCCCTGAGTTGTAAAAGACTATGTTTTATCTCTAGAATGAATGTAATAAACGACCTTTGTATCTGTGTACTTCACCTTAAACTGTGGATGCTAGCATTGATCCAGGGACTAGCATTGCAATCACAGGGATCTTTTCCTTTAATAAGGAGGGATCTTACAAAGTTATAACTCCGGAAAAATTTATCAAGGACCAAATTCAGAGACCTGCAGAGTCCGCTTTCAAATAGGTAACAGTTCTGGTAAGAAAAGTTCCGCGAAAATACTATCCAACTATATTTTTGCAGTTTTTAGCCAATAAGGAAAGCTACGAAGCAAAAAAGGGACGGAAACGGAGCCAGGGTGGCTCACACCACCCTGTGGAGCGGGCCCACCCCTGGCCGCGCCACCAGGTGGTGTGGCCACCCCAGACTCCGTCTCTGACCTGTTTTCTCCCAGTACCTTCCTTTCGTAATATATAATCCCCCGGATCTCCCGAGGTTCGTATATCATGTTTTCGTTTTGATATGTTTCTGATAGGCAGAGTCCCAGATTTGGATCTACAATATCTTCCTCTGGACCAGCAAAGGAAGATTCTTTAGAGGATATCATCAACCCATACATGAGAGAGTTGAAGATTCATCCCAAGGAGTTGTTGCTTGAAGATGGGGAACTCCGGATAAAAGAGGTTCGAGGCCCTAAAGGTGAAGGAAGTCTGGAGGACAGGATGGAAGCACTGGAGCAAGAAGTCTTTAGGTACAAGAAGACGGCGGAGCGCGAAGTGGATATCATCCATAATATTTGTTCCGAACTCATCGCCGAGCACCAAAAGGAGACTGCTGAACTCAAGGATGAAGTCCTCTCACTCCGCCAAACAACCAACAAACTGCAAGCACAGTTCTATGACGTTCAAAATCAAAACTGTGAGTATGAGGTTAGGTTTAAACGCATAAGTGATGCTGCAAGTTTCAGGATGCTGGAAACCACAATGTCCTTTGTTGATGGGAAGCCCTTACCCTGGAAGTCGGATGAAGATGAGAGGATACCACCACCACCAAAGGAGTAATTCGTCATCAGGTTTGGCATCCCCTTGGTTTGTTCCAAGCTTGGGGGAGTGTTGCGGTATCACATCACTATCTTCTATCTTTTTGCCTTATTAATAGTCATATCATGAATAGAGAAGTTATTATGTGGTATGGTTTGCATTTTGAAAGTGTCCCCTCTCTCGTTAGATATGTATCCCTTGGTGTGAGTTGCCGTTATGGAATATTAATGAGAAGTTCTATCATTCACTCTTTTTCATAGCTTATATTAGTTTTCAATTCATGGTTATATGATTGATCTTGTTGTTAGTATTGGTATCACTTTGGGATCATTGAGTTAATTTAGTTGGTTTTGGCAAACCTGGCTTGGTCAGTAGCAACACTATTTTTGAGAGTTGAAAGAAAAGATAAAAGTACTCTAAAGAAATATAATTTCATCATCTTTCTTTCTTGATTTGCTCATAAGTCTAGTATTCTCTAGTTAAGATCTTTTGTGCTTCCAAGGAAGATTGCATGTTTGTCTTTATCACTTGTATGTTTGTTTGTTTCCTTCAACTCTTGTACTTGCTACCCAACCTTGCTAGCCAAAAAACTGTACTGAGAGGGAATTCTTCTCGTGCATCCACTCCTTTAAACCAAAACCTTTGCCATTTGTGTCCACCATACCTACCTATTAGCACTATTGTTATTCCAAGTAAATTCTTGTTTTATCTACCTCCCAAATTAAACTTGTTATGTGAAAATTAGTGATTAATGCTCTCATGAACTTGATGGCACACTTTACTTTCTTGCACTTAATAAACTTAAACCATTGTGCTCACCTATGTTGCGTATATGCTTGCGCTTTGTAAGTTGTGAATTAGCAGAACCATGCTGTCATGGGGAACACTTTCAACATTGCACCGGTACTTTGTACCTAGTTGATATCATGTTCTTTTGTCTATGGATGTCGTCGGTGTGAAATGAAAGGGGAGCTTGTAAGTCCATGGAGTTATGCATGTGTGTTAGAGAAACGCCTGGGCCGCTGGTCTAATCCATGCTGACATGGTTGAAACCTGCAGCATAACCATAACGAGCATCTATGAAGCATTCTTCTTATAAAAAAAGAGATAGAGATTGATAAAAAGAGAAAAGAAAAAAGATATTATGAAAAGAGGAAAGAGAAAAAAAGCACCATATTCCCATGGTAAATAAGAAGATTGCTGAGATGCTTGTTGTCTGCTTGCCTTGTCATTTTGATATGGGGATTCTTCCGTATCATCGGGCAAGGGGTACCCCGTTGGTGGTTCTCTATGATACACATATGCTTACGATGACAAGAACTTACTGGTGACTAAACTTGAGTAGCATGAGGAGCGGCCCTCGTATTCAAGGGACATGAGATTCTCAATTTACAACTTGTCAATGCATATCCTCATATTTGATCACTTTAACCTTAATCACCTAGAGATGCCTATGATAGGGGCAATGAGAGATGAAAGTTAATAAGTATCATAATTTTTGGGAGCTCTTTATGAAACTTGCAATCCCTGCTTCCCTCTGCGAATGGCCTTTCTTTTACTTTTTAGTTGAGTCAGTAAACCTACTCCCTTCTATCTCAGCAAGTATTTTGAGTTGTTGTGTTTCATTCATTCATATGATGATTTATTCAATCATGTTGCTTATGTTCCTTGCTTTGCACATTGCTCTTATCTTGATGTTTACTACTTTGAAAGCTATCATTGAAAACCAGTTATTTGTGAACTCCAGCAAATTATCAACTATTCTTCGACCAAGAGCTAAGTTTGCCATTACCAATTATGATTTACTTTATGGATCTTTCTTGTGTTTCCATTACTCATTGCAAGTTGAGTTATATAATAGTGAGTTGTATTCTATTATGATCTATGTATTGATGAATGTGATGCTTCTTATCCGTATTATTTTATCGACTCTTCACTCCATAAATCTGAGGCCATGTTTATTGAGCTCAGTTTCGCTTGGGGACAAACGAAGTCTAAGCTTGGGGGGAGTTGATACGTCCATTTTGCATCACTATTCTATGTCATAATTCACTATTATTCATTGATATATTTCGTATTGAGGGGTGATACTTATGTTATTTCATCTGTTTTTGCATGGTTGATGACTTTTGGAGCATGGACCGTTGCAGTCAGGATTCTGATGGAAAAGGTGCTGTTTGGAGGCAAAATTCGCGAAGATCAGAAAATCCGGGAAAATACATGGAAAATCCTATTTTTCCAGAAGACGAAGGAAGCCAGAAGGGGGCTGGAGATGGGCCACAGGGGGCCCACACCACCCCCTGGTGCGGGCCAGCCTAGGCCACACCACCAGGTGGTGTGGCCGCCCTGGTCCACCCCTAGCACTCCCCTCTAGCGTATATTATCCTCCCGAAATCCTAAGACTCCGGGAGCGACCACAGAAAAATTCCGCCGCCTCTGCATGGCGAAAAACACCGAGAGAGAAAGATCTCTCCGGCAGACAGATTTTTTGGTGGGGGAATTCCTTCCCAGAGAGGGGAGATCGTCGCCATCAACACCACCATCAAGCTAGACTTCATCGGGATCATCATCATCACCACCATCATCACCATCAGCACCCTCATCACCATCTCCATATTGCTGTAACAATTGGGTTGAATCTTGCATATTTCATAGGGGAAACTTTCTCGGTGTTGATTACTCTTTGTAGTTGATGCTATTGAGTGAACCATTGAATTATTGTTTATGTTAAGATTGTTATACATCATTATTCCATCTCTGATCATGGTCCATATGATGTCTTGTGAGTAGTTCGTTTTGTTCTTGAGGACATGGGAGAAGTCATATTATTAGTAGTGGAGTTGTGTTGAGAAAGATTCAATAGTTTGATATTTAAGTTGTGGTGTACTTCTTCTAGTGGTGTCATGTGAACATCGACTACATGATACTTCACCTATATGGGCCTAGGGGAATGCATTGTGTATTTGGCTACTAATCATAGGGGTTGCCGGAGTGACAGAAACCTGAACCCCCGTTAGGAAACCATTGCACAAGGGACGTAAGGGTCTTAGAGTTTAAAGCTATGGTTAGGTTTCTACCTTAATTACTTTCTTGTACTTACGGATGTTTGCAAGGGGTATAATCACAAATATGTATTAGTCCTAGGAAGGTCGGTACATTAGCACAGGTTCACCCACACAACACTTAGCAAGCTAAAGAAGATTAATCAACTATATGAAGCAAAAGCACTTGACAGTCTTCCCATGTGTCCTCAAGAACGTTTAGTCATCTTAAGTAATACAACCGGCTTGTCCTTTGCTGCATAAAGGATTGGGCCACTTGCTGCATTTATTCCTACTGTCTTTTATTTACTCGTACTTTGTTTACTTGCTTTATCAAAACCCCCTAAAAATCCGTTTGCTAAGTATTTGCAGAGAATTCCTGATCCATACCACTAGCCAGCACCTTCTGCTCCTCGTTGGGTTCGACACTCTTACTTATTGAAAATACTGCGATACACCCTTTTGGTTTCTTGGAAACCAACATACTCTACTTTTAAAGGAATAATATTCTCAGCTATGTACTTCTGTCTACCTGGAGCACTGAGGCTCCTACTATTCCGACACTAATCATATTTTCTTCTTCCTAGGGTGCTTTCCCTGAGATCTATGTAAAATTTCTATCCACCCTTTTGTTTCTTCATCTATAGTACTATGTTCAGATGAAGAGCCAGCATGAGGAGGTGGGCTATGTAAAACAGAGCTAGTACTAGAGGAATCAACAACAAATAAATCTACTCCTATATTATCAGACAAACTTTCTATATCACTAGTAGAAAGAGCACAGAAAGGATTAGTGGAAATAATACCTTTCATGCTCTTAGGTACTGGTAACACCCCAAATCTTATAACCAAGATTATCCATTTCTAAGCACCCAATTTAGGGTTAACAAAAAAACTTTTGTTAAGAAAAGGAATATGAATGCATGTGTGTTTGCATTAGTATAGAATTGAGTGTATATGCCATGCTTGAATGTTCTAAATGTTGTGAAATGGTTTAAAGGTGAATGCCAGATCATCTAGACCATTTACAAATAAAATCCAAAGAGAAACAAATCAAATAAGAATAAATAAAGCAAATGGTCATTTTGACCATTTTAAACCACTAGGCCACTTTAGGTGTTCCTAGGAGAAGATTTCTAACAGAAACATTTCTATCTCTTTCCCCCCTTGCTAGACCAAGTAAAGATGTCTCAAGGCCCACTTTACAAACTTACAAAAACATCTAGCAAAGCCATTTAATGGACATTTGAAAATTGAATCAAGTGTATGTGTTAAGATCACACTTTTTCAAAAACACATCAAATGAATTCACCTTGACCTATCCAAGCAAACCTAGTCTCTCAAGCTTAAGGCAAGTTCACTCAAAAAGTTTGAATCAAAAATTCAAAAGAAATTTTCATGCGGCCATTTCATCAAACACTTGGCAGGCACAGAATAAACACTAGACTAACTACACTGTTTGGTACAGTGATCATCGACCATTTGGTCTCCAATTTAACCCCCTGTCCCCTCTAAGCCTAACCTAGCCCCAAACAAGCTCCCCCCTTTGCCGCTGGCACAGTGGAGCACCACCCATTCTTGGTCGTCGTCGGCCGACAGTGGGCAGCATGCCAAGAGCCACGCCAGCCTCGCCCAAGACGTGCACCAGACACGCGAGCTCCTACTGCCACCCCTGTCCACCCCACGGTCGAAGCCCAGCCCTGGACCACACTAGCACCACCGCGCACCGCCTCTCTGCGTCGTGTCCAGAGCATGCTAGTGCGCCGCGGCTTGACCTCCCCTTGCGTGCACAGACCCGCCATGATAGCAGCACCCCGACAGACACCCCCGTTCGCTGTCGCGCGACCCGCAGCAGCCGCACGCCGCCACAAGCACCTCTGCCTCTGCTCAGAGTGCCGCACACGCCAGACCAAACCAAGCCGCCCCACGTTGCTCCATTAAGTCCATGACAACCGCCAGGGAACACCGCACCGTCCTACGCCCTTGCCCATGCCAATAGCCACCTATAGCGACGCCACCATCGAGCTCACTGCCGCACCGTTCTGTCCCCTCGTCGAGCTATAAAAGGAGGCCACCCCAGCCTCCATTCCTCACACCACTCGACTCCCCACTCACCACTGATCCTCCCACACCCCTTCTCGGAGCAAGGCGAGCACCACCATGCCGGAATTGCACCGGAGTCCACTGTTGCTGGAGGAGAAGGGCGCCGTCGATTGCGACCACCCCAAGCCTCGCCGTGACCGCGCCTCGCTTCGCCGTCATCTACCATGTTGTTTGCCCCTGTCGCCGAGCCTAGCTAGATCCCAGGTGAGCCCCGCTAGACCCACACCACCACGCTAGGTCTAGTTCCTTGCCGGAGCTGTTCGTCATCGACGATGACTCTCGGCCGTTAGATTAGAAGTTGATCGCACGGCTCATATTCGCCCATACCGTTTCGCTTAGTTAGTTTCGTTGAACAGTGGGTCCGCACTATCAGCAGCCCGCTGCACCGCGGAGTGACACTGGGCCGGCCGGTTAGCTTTCCCGCGCTGGCCCAAAAATTCAAATAAGTGGTTTTCCAATTCAGTTGAAATCATATTCTGTCCACTTATTCAAAAATCTATTCAGAGAGTTTCACTTAACCAAAGGGCATGATTCAAATTTTTTCAAAAAGATAATTAAAATATCTATCCAAGCCCGTTGGATTTAAATCATTTGGAGTTAGAGATAATCTATAGAAAAAAATAACAAAACCGAGACTTTTGCCACTTCAATTTTTTTTCAAAAATCAACCATATACTTTTGAGTTGATTCCAACTATCAAAAATCACATTTGATAATACCTATCTAAATATGTAATAATATTTAGGTTTGCATGCAGTGACTTTGGACTAGTACCAAAATAATGCGATATAGGCATTTCTAGTCACTTTAAATCATTTAAATAGTAATCTTAAACTTTATAAAATGTGACCAACCCTTTAATTCACATTCCCATGTATTAGAATATGTGGTGATGACATGTGTCGACATGATCCCATATTCCATTTGGAGAATATTAAATCTTAATTAAATTTAATGAGTAGAAATTACTTTTCTCAAATAAAATAATTGAAACTAGTGCTTTAATGAATGTGATGATTGTGATGATGCTAGATCATCAAGTGTGTTCCTTAGTGTGTTAAATAGACTTAGTTAAGTATTGTTTGGTGATTGTGTACCCCGTATTCCTTTATATACGATAGTACCGACCAAGTCTACGAAGAGGAGGAGTTCTACCCCGAAGAAAACTTCAATCACTGCACCAATCAAGGCAAGCTAGAACTAAGAAAGTTAACACTTGCCCCCCCTTTTGATAACTTAAGCAATTGTATTAGGCATGCTTGGTTATACCTTTTTAATTATACCCATCCCAAGTTTTACATGCAAGCTTTACTTTTCGCTTTACCAAAGTTCTTTACTTTTAGTTAATGCTTTGTGAGATTGTGGAAAGATAGTATAGATAGCATAAAGAGTACAAAACTAGGCCTATACTAGATGTCATTCTATGGCATGAGATTGAGATTAGCATCCCTCATTAGTGAACACTATTAACTTAGTGGCTAGTGCTAAACCAAAAACTTGATCACTTTAGATGGGAATACTTGGTGAAAATGATTATGAAAACCTTGGAATGATGAGTCATTCTATTGAGATGTTTTGACATGTGTTGAGAAACACAAATGGATTTGATGATGAAAATGTTGAGGCATGAGCCTTAGCCTTTATAAAAACTGATGGTTGGGTTCGGATGCGATACCATTCCAATTTTACTATATAACCACAATACCTGAATTGGGTAAGGCTTAGCCGGAAGTTTATATGCATTAGTATGGGTTCCCTCACGGAAGAGGTTGAGCTGAGGCTACCTCTTGATGATGTCCACCTATGCAGTGCCCAGGATGGTAGATGGCCATGGCTGGGAGGCCAAGCTCATAGGGGAGGTGCCTATACTAGAGTGTGTAATTGAAAGGTTATGATTGATTATCCGCATACTAAGTATGATGATTCAGGGTTATCCCTGACAGATCTATCGAATTTTGTGATGAAAGTGTACCACCTCTGCAGAGTTCAAACTATTCGAATAGCCGCGTCCGTGGTCATGGACAGTTGGAGTGGCCATACTGTTCCATCATCAGATGTTTTCAAAACGACTTGTGAAATGAATTATGACTTTGACTTGACCACAATAGGGTTGTGACTATGAAAACTAAGTTCCCACTTAGGTGATTTAGAACATTAATTTAACTTTCTTTGCTTCTGAACTCAGTTTAGATCAATCTGGATTTTTGCAAATAAACTTAGAGCTTAGCATTCCTACTAGAAATACCTTACTTGTTAGTGATAGTTTGCGAGTACTTAAAGAGTACTCATGGCTTTGTCCCTAGCTATTCCTGTGGCCAGACTATGAGGAGGACTATCAGGAAGATGGACAGCAGGACGGCTACGACAACTAGGATCATCTCCCATCGTCAGCATTGCTTGTGACACTGAAGATGGAGCCCACCGCTACACTTATTATTCCGCTGCTTGTTTGTATTAAGACTGGATCATGAGATCCTTTATTTGTGTAAGACCTTATTATGGTTTGTAATGGATGATGTACTGTGATATCCAATCTGTTATGTCTCACAAAAATGGTAATCCTGGGATTGCGATGTATGGCATAACAGGCATCTGGGATTAAAAATACGGGTGTTGACAGTACTTCTAGGTTAGTACCTTTCTTCGGGTTCATAGCTTTCTCTAGGATGTTTTTGGACTCGTCCACCCTAGTGCTTTGTCTAGTTGGCTGCACAGGACCCTAATGTTTTTGTTTCTTTGCAGCTTTCTGATTGAGTTGTGAATCACCTCTTTCCCTCACCACCAGATCTTTAAAGCTTGGCATTATGTCCTCGGGTAGGGTCATAGATTGAGACTCCATTCCAGATGGATCAGCAGCAACCCCATTCTGAGACAAATTCATGTCCTCAACCTAGTTATCAATCCAAAATATATGTGCTTCTACATCAGCCCTAGGAGCCATAGGAGACTTGTCCCAGATGAAGTTATCTTCGGTATCTACCATCCCCCTCTAAACCAGGAGTTGGAACACAACATTATCACCATGGGGGGATTCTGTTGCCATCCTAACCCTATTAGAAGTTTGACCACCATTTCTTCTAGGTACACTATTGTTTGTCTAATGAGATGATGTCCCACTGCCAGGGGGATCAATAGGACCACTTCCCCCCTTTGTCCAGCAAGGTCTTCCTCATTCTTGATGTCTACACACTTCTATTCTTGTAGAAAGTTGTTGGGCCTCCAAGTGCAGAGGTTTGTAGAACAGCAGCAAGTTTCCCTTAAGTGGATTACCCAAGGTTTATCGAACTCAGGGAGGAAGTGGTCAAAGGTATCCCTCTCAAGCAACCCTGCAATCAAGATACAAGAAGTATCTTGTGTCCCCAACACACCCAATACACTTGTCAGGTGTATAGGTGCACTAGTTCGGTGAAGAGATAGTGAAATATAAGTGGTATGGATAAAAGACAACGGTGCCAGAAAATAGCTTGATGGCGTGGAAGAGACTAAAGGCAAACTAAAATAAATATGGCAGCAAAAAAACATGTAACAGATCTAGTTGCAAACGGTGTTTCAATGCTTAGAAACAAGGCCTAGGGATCATACTTTCACTAGTGAACACTCTCATATAAATATCATGTCTTCATGATACTACTCTGAACTACTCTCCGGTTGGACACTCTAATCCATGGTAGGGCTATAACAGCACACCTCAAAGTAAGCCTTTCTCATCTAGATAACCCCACACTATCACCTTGAGCACTAGATGGTTCCAACAAACACCACAATTTCATAAAGACATCCAACTCCATATATAACTCATAACAAGTATTTGTAATCTCTAGCCTAAGTGCCACCATGGTGTGCACGCTGTCACTTTCACACACATGGGGAGAGCAGAGATCTATTAACACACTTGAGTAGCAAAGTAGATCTACTTGATTACAAAGCTCATGATCACAATATGATCATGCATAGAGAGAGATATGAACACATAGCTACCAGTAGAGCCCTTAGCCTCGAGAGAAAACTACTCCCTCATCATCATGGGAATCAGCAATGGCGATGGAGATGGTGGTGGAGATCGATGGAGATGGCTCCGGGGGCACTTCCCCGTCCCGGCAAGGGTGCCGGAACAGAGACTTTCTGTCCCCTGAATCTCCCCTTCGGTGGCGGCGGTGCTGTGGAACTTTTCGTGGATTTCTGATTGACGATTTAGGGTTTTGCATCGGGAGGATTTTATAGGCGAAGGGGCAAGGTCGGTGGCTGGCCAGGGGGCCCACACCATGCCCTGGCGTGGCCTAGGGTTACCCGCGCCAAGGTGGTGGCCGCCCTGTGGCCCCTCTCCGTCTCGTCTTCTGACTCCGTGAGTCTTCCGGTAAAATATCGACTTTGGCTTTTGTCCCGTCCAATTCCGAGAATATTCATTTTCTGACTTTTCTAGAACCAAAAACAGAAGAAAATAGGCAGTTGGCACTGTGGCATCTTGTTAATAGGTTAGTCCAAGAAGGTGTATAAAAATACCTCAAAGTGTGGACAAAACATAAGAAAGTAGATAAAAACCAAGCATGGAACATCAAAAATTATGGATACGTTAGCAACGTATCAACATCCCGAAGCTTAACTCCTGCTTGTCCTCGAGTAGGTAAGTGATAAAAAGAAAGAATAGTTTTTGAGGTGACATGCACCATCATAAACTTGATCAAAGTATTTGTAAAACATTGATAGCTGGGATCATAGTACTTCAACATAGCATGAAAGATATAGTTCTAACAATAAGACATAGCAACTATGTTGTAACATGAAAAGGTACCAACAAAAGATTCATGAATAACAATGCTTTGCAAGATGTTTGTTTGTTTCACATAAAGAAACATAGCATAGTGGCATTCAGCTTGTCCCTCATAATGTAGCAAATCATATTTGCATAGGACACCTTCAAAGTTTATAAGGGTGACTAGATACAAATAGTTTAAGAACGAGCAATATCAAAGTTATGCATCAATCAACAAGTCTTGGGACAATGCACATAGAACTAAGAATGGCCACTATGCTCTCTCAATAGGTTCATAAAGATGGAAGGTGGAGACTCAATATAAAAGTGGAAGAAAGGCCTTCATAGAAGGAAGCAGGGATTCAAATTTCATAAAGAGCTTCCAAAAATTATGGTACTTATTAGCTTTCAGCTCTCATTGCCCCTATCATAAGCATCTTTAGGTGATTAAGGTTAAAGTGAACAAACTATGGAGTATATGCTTGATAAAGTATAAGTTGGAAATCTCATGTCCCTTGAATACAAGGGCCGCTCCTCATGCTACTCAAGTTTAGTTACCGCTAAGTTCTTGTCATAGTAAGTACATGTATATCATAGAGAACCGCCAAAGGGGTACCCCTTGCCCGATGATACGGAAGAATCCCCATATCAAAAAGACAAGGCAAACAGACAACAATCATCTCAGCAATCTTCTTATTTACCATGGGAAAATGGTGCTTTTTTCTCTGTTTCCTCTTTTCTCATCTTTTTTTCTTTTCCCTTTTCTCAATCTCTATCTCTTTTTTATAAGAAGAATGCTTCATAGATTGCTCATTATGGTTACGCTGCAGGTTGGACCATGATTAGGCATGGATTAGACCAGCGGCCCAGGCATTTCTCTAACACACATACATAACTCCATGGACTTACAAGCTCCCCTTTCATTTCACATCGACGACATCCATAGACAAAAGAGCATGATATCAAATAGGTACAAAGTACAAGTGCAATGTTGAAAGCGTTTCCCATGACAGCATGGTTCTGGTAATCACCAACATATAAGTGCAAGCATATACAACATAGACGACACAATGGTTCAAGTTTATTAAAGGCAAGAAAAGTAAAGTGTGCCATCAAGTTCGTGAGAGCTTTAATCACTAGTTTTCTCATAATAAGTTTAATTCGGAAGGTAGATAAAAACATGAATATACTTGGAATAGCAAATGCTAATAGGTAGGTATGGTGGACTCTTTGGAATAACTTGGTTTTAGGAGTTGTATGCATGAGTGGAACTCATACTTGGTTATGGAGGCTAGCAAAAGACTAGGAGCGAGCAACTAAGAGAGCAATAATGGCCATAATCATGCAAAGCGACAAAACATCATTAATCAAAGCATAAAGTGATATTACAAGTTGAAAACTAAAGGATCATAAAGGGTATGGTGACTTGGGATAGTCATAACATGGTGTGAGCATGCGCCAAATCAACCCAAATAAAGCATCAAAGGAGAATACCACAATACTATGATTTAATATGCTAAAACAACGCATGATTCTTTCAAGACACATTAAGCATAAATCACTAAGCAAAAATCACTAGGCATAAAGGCAAAAAAATATCAAGCATGACATGACAAAGCATAGGCCACAGTCAAAAACAAGCTCCCTTTTTTACCACTTAAGCATGAACTTTCCTACTCTTTTCCAATCCAAATCAACTTATTTGAAACAACTCACAAAGATAATAATAAATAAAGATCAGTGAGCTTGTATCACAAATCCACAAAGAAGAACTAAAAAGTTCTAGGCTGAAAGCACAAGAAAACTAAGGCTAAACACAGTGCTAGCAAAAGAGAACACTCACAAAACAATAAGAATGAAAACTAGAGTGTTCTAGGCAATGAATAACGAGGTGTGTCTCTCTCAAAAAGAAGTGTGTTGGGATCCAACCAACTTATTCAAGAAAACTAAGCAAACCAAGCAAATGAAAACTAAAAACGAAAACAAAGACGCTCCAAGAACAACACAATTGTGCATGAAACAATAGAAATAAAGTGTTTGGAAGAAACCTGAGATTTTTATTAATGAAGAAGGGGATGCCTTGGGCATCCAAAAGCTTTGACGCTTGTACTTATTGGATATTTATTGGGGGGACACGCGTGGCATCCCCAATCTTGAGCTTTAGTCCATTCTTCATCTCATTACATCATTCTCTCCATACACCTAAAATTTTTCCTTCATACAAAACTTCACACAATCTTTATTAGCAACATTAGTGCACTCAAGATTATAAGTTTTTGGGTTCAGTTTCAACACCAATAAAACTTCCATTAAAACACAATCTACTGTAGCACTTACCTTTAAAAGCTCAATTCCCCAAAGAGAACCCAAAAAGGAACCAACAAGAAGCAAATGCAAATAATGGCAGAAATCTGCCAAAACAGACCAGCAGGTAAAAACCAATTTTTTCAAAGACCTTATGTTGCTCAAATCAAAAAGTGTTGAACTAACTAAAGTTATATAACAACCTGGGGCAGAAGCACCAAACATTACAGCTCAAAACGACGTACAGAGATTTTACACGAATTTTTACAGCGAAGCACAAAAATCTGTTTCGGGACAGCAACTTTCCCAAATCTTACTTCCCTCTCATTAGAGGTTATTCTTAGCACAAAAATCAAATAAAAAAGGATAAGGAGAGGTTATTACAGAAGTAATAAATTCCAAGACTCAACTAAAACTTTTGGGTTATCTCCCAATAAGTACTTTTCTTTAACGCCTTTAAGTTAGGCATGATAGTTTGAGAAGATGCTCACATAAGAAATATGAATTGAAGTAAAAGAGAGCATCAAGAAGCAAATTCAAAGCACATTTAAGTCTAACCCACTTCCTATGCATAGGAATATTTTAAAGAAACAAATCATGAAAGCACAAAGCAACAAGCATAGGAAAGCAAAACAAGTGCAACTTCAAAATTTTCAACATAAAGAAGGGAAACTTAATATTATTGAGATGCAAAAATGAAGGAGATATGCCCTAGAGGCAAATAAGAAATAGGTTTTTATTATCATATCTCAATTAGTTTATAATAGTTTCATATTGTGCTATAACTATGCCAAGTAGAAATATTGGTACAGGTGTGGTATGAAACAACAAAGTCCCTAGTAGCCTCTATTCATACTAGTTCGTTGGTCACGAAGATGATCTAGGTTTCAAGATCATGGGCATTTATGCCGACTGACAACGAGATCATATCATTGGAGAATGATGTAGTTGGACATTCCTCGAAGGATTGCAACACGATCAAGTCATCTAGTTCATTGTTGCAACAGCTATATCTAGAATCCTTCTCCTTAGACCGTGAGCTCATATTACTCACTGTTTGCCTAGGCTGCTTAGACTGCATCAAACGTCATCTGGTAATGCGGTGGCCATAAAGGTGTACGTTGGGTATTCCAAAGGAACAGTAGATGACATGTGACTGCAAGACCGGGATTTGTGCACCCACATGACGGGTAAAGATACATACGGCCGGCTTGGTGAGATTACATCCATAAATGTTGCAACATGTGACTAGGTCACAGGGATGTAATATCACGGTAACAAGAAAACATAACTTGTTGTGAACGAGATTGAACAAAGGTATGGGATACCAATGATCGGATCTCAGACAAGTTTTATTGAGAAACAAAAGAAAGAGGATGCTACATATAGACGGTTCAAACGACATTGTCATCAGGAATGCATAGGGGTCACATGGATATCCCTGGTCCCTCTATTGATCATTGATACAGATCATGTCTAGAGCATTCCCGAGCCGTGAGAGGATACACTTAAGGGTATGATGAGAGCGATCATTCATAAGACGAAATCACAGTAGAGAAAGAGAAACCCGGAATCATTCCACGGAGAGATCCGAAGTTGTTCGGAAAAATAATAAAGGACCGGAATCATTCTAGGAAAGATCCGAAGTCATTCGGAGGAAATCAAAAGGGAACCAAAAGGTGTTTCGGGTCAAGATGGATTTTGTAATATGTATTTACATATTAATTAGTGTAATTAATATTAAATATAATATTAAAATCTAATTTGAAGAGTTATTCCACTAATGGGCCAAACTTCCTAGGGAAATAGGGCCCATGAGGGAAAACCGGAAGAGGAAAGGGCCAAGGGCCAAGGGGCCAAGGCCCAGGCGCCTTGAGGGGGCCCACCCGACCAGCCTAGGGCTATGCGTGGGGTGGGTCCCACCCCAGGCCGGCTGGCCCACTAAGGCCCATGCGCCTCCCCCTCTCCCTTGAATAGTCCCACATGGGAAACCCAAAGGGGAGGGCACACCCCCTCCCCCTATATAAAGGGGTGCCCATGGGTGGTATTAAACACACCAATATTTGGAGAAGTCCTTTGGTTGACTTCCTCCTTCTCTCTCTCCATGCCTCGTGACCATGGCCCCAAGTCTGGGATGTGCGATCGAGGCACTCCTGCAGTACGCCTTTGCGCTGCAGGGATTCCTAGCCGGATATCAACTTCCACACTCCCGATGGGATCAGGGATCCGGAGGTCTCATCGTGCACCGGATGTGTATGAAGACACGTGGCGCAACACTTGGGGCGCTAGAATGTCGTGAGCCGGAGCTGTTGCACGATGAAGATGATGAAGATCAAGAAGGAGCAAGGGGTGACATGCGAGGAGCTTCGCGACCTTGAGGTCGGCTACGAGTATGACTATTTCAACCACGTTCCCCACGGAATGTTAACCGCGTACGGTCTGCAAGGGTATGTATTCTCTACGCATCGGCCGTTACTGCATTACTACATAGATAGATTCTAGGCAAGTTTCTGGGGGTTCAACGTAGGAAATTTTTTGTTTTCCGCACCGATTCTCTACAGTGGTATCAGAGCCGATCTATGCGTAGGACTGTTGTACGGCCAGTACGCATAAGTTTTGTGCAGGCATTGATCCCTTAGTTGTTACCCTCTAACGTGTACTTGTTTATATCACGGTATTGTTTGATGAAGCGGCCCGGACTGACCTTACGCATATTCGTACGCGAGACTAGTTCCACGCTCAACATACGGCTTGTACCGTATAAGTGGCTAGCGGGTGTCTGTCTCTCATTCGATAGTTGATATAACATTTATAATGGAGGGCCCCGAAAGGGGTGTAATAGAGACAACTGTCGGATCCATGTTGTGGTTGGAAAGTTCGTAGTTTAGAAACGGTTCTAGTGCGAAAGCCCTAACAACCACGTAAAACTTGTAATAGATAAAGTAGAAGCGTCTAACTTTATTTTGCAGGGGGCATCATGTGATTATGATATGGCATTGGTCGTTACAAAGGTAAAGTAGTTTACCTTTCTGTTGCTAAGTAGTATAGTAATAGTCATCGTTCCGATGAACGACCTGGTGGAGGCGTCGTGGACTTGGCGTCAAACCAAGGGCACGATGGAGATCATGCCGGAGCGCTCGATGAAGATCAAGACGCAAGAAAGACCATATCATATCACATTATACATATGATGTTGATACCAGTTTTTCATCTTATTGTGTGCTAGTATTTAGATACTCAACGGTAGCAAATAAGATAATCCCTATTTAATTCCAATGTTCCGTGTTCCCCTTGTGTGTGCACCACCAAGAAAGTTCTTCGGTATGAGGCGATCCAGGGTTACAGGCCTAGGTGTCAAACATATCTACGTTCGCATACAGTGGGTGTAAGCCATGTTGCACAGCGAATACACACAAGTTAGATTTGGCGAGCCTAGCACGCTAGAGAAGTGTGGCCTCGAAACACAAGAGATCGAAAGATCGAGCATGAGTCACATGGATGATGTGATTGGCATTATTGAATGTCTACCTATGATAATGCACTGCTGGCCGTGACGATCGGGGGAGGTGCAGAGGATAGGGATCATGCGATCACTAAAATCGTCCAAGGGATGACCGTTTTAGTGGAGACCAGTTATACATTGATCTCTTATTATAAACTTAGTCTAGATGTCTGTTTGCAAATATCTTTGTAGACCTTAGCCTATCCCATTGAGGTCCTTTGCGACCATGGGAATATATTGCTTAATATGGAACTTAGCAAAAGGGTCCAACTTCATAGATTAATACCCACACCTGAGGGATATCCTCGTAAAAGGTGATCTTCTCTTCTTGATACAATAACCATTAGGAGATAATTCGATGACTCCGGAATGTTTGTGTTTTCTCCATAATCATCCAACAAGACATGCTCCATTCGATGGAGAGTTGGGCTACATTTTGTATTTTACAGAATAAGGCACATAGTGTATGAGCCGTTGGATGGGTTTTCCTCCATCATGGATGAAAAAGGGATTGTTTGGAAAAACACTCAGCGATCTTGCATTAGAGTTGAGAACTCTTAGAAGGGCTTGATTGCAAATGGAGTCTTGGATGAAAAGGTATATGTTAGATATACAAATTATAAATGTGGTTCTTGCAAAACTCGTTGCAAATTGCAAAGTATTTGATACTTCTCCCGTTTTGTGAAAACAGGATGATCTGCTTGAGAATTGCTGGTTTTGAGGCAATGTGACTTGATGACGGCAAGCAAATCGGTTGATGGCCGACATCACCTCTTCCCACAAAGTTTATCATTTGGATTAGTGGACTTGAATGTAAATTTGTAATCTTTGTATGTGTGTCTTGCTTTTGGCGAGACGATTATTCATATGAACAAGTTACAAACCAGTTTGTACTATTCTTATGAACAATACCTTATGGTCACATTACGATTACAAATAAGTTATTCTCATCACTATGTTAATGATAATAGTTTAAACATTTATAAAAGATTAGAATGCTAAAAGATAACCAAAGCTTAAGTAATGAAAAGACACTACAGTTTAAGTCATTTTGGTTATTGCGGGTTCTTTATGAAAGATCGGGGTCCTAGATGCTTAATCTAGAGACTTTGCAAAACCATGCCTCTTGGGCAGAATGACAAAAACTCCGCATTCTGGTAAAACGATGATATGCGAAGAAATGTTGAATCTTATACATAATGATGTATCGTATTTTCAACAAGTAGTGGAAATCATTTATTGTGGACTTAAGTGAATAAGTGTATTTACTTAATGAAACATGAAGTTTGAATTGATTTGAATTGTTCAAATGAGTTCATAACTAAATGGGATATTGAATTAACTGAATTAACAAGTCTTTTCAATTTGATCGACATGACTAAAGTATTCAGTTAAGTTTAGCATAAAAGAAACTTGTGAAAGATGTTTCACAAATTATGATAATTGGACGAATTCAAACTATGTTGAAATGTCTAAACATCATAATCATTATGTATTAGATACATATGGTATAATATTATCTCTTATCGGGGTTATAGTTGTTGTTTAGAGTTAGAGATTAAAATAAGCAAACACTCATTTGAAATATAAAGGAACATCCAAAAGATTCGTGGAAACAACACCATAAGTGTTATGGCACGTTCGAGTTTCTGGAGATTTCGACAAGTTGAAATCGTCGCGAATAAATAAGTCTTTGTAATTCTTAGGAAGCTATGAATGCATCTTCCACAATAAGGGGCAAACCTATTGTTGTCCTAAGTTGACGTGTCTTGATGAAGATATAGGTGGAAGAAAGTAAAAGATCAAAACAAGGTATCTGACCTTACCTCTGAATTGTTGAGTGGCGCAGTGGAATTTGTTTCATGAATCCAAACTCTACATATAGAGGATAAACCAATGATAATGATCATAAAGTTTCAGTGAATACTTTTACTAAAGAAAGTAGGATTCAACTATATATTCTACAAGTTTGTGGAATTATATTATTGATTCACTTGTCATGTTTTGAACAAGACATACCTACAAATTACAAAGAAGCGTGATGGACCTAAGTGCGAGAAATGACTAGGAGTCATAAAATCCTATATTAAGTTACATTTAAGATTTCAAAGTAACATGTTACTTGATCTTATTAAAGTAAAGAAGTTTACTTGGTACTTCTGAATGACTGCAAAGTCATAACAAGGAAATGACAAAGAGCTCGATTTGTCACAAGTTTGGACAAATTCAAGGAATTGACTACAACAGTAGTGATGCTTAAGTCTTTTGGATTTACACTAGAAATATGTGGATATTGAAGTCTCGTAATTGGAATTCTCAAATTGATAATGATCAAAGAATTTTGGAATGTCCAAGATTATCGAGAGGAACTAGACTTGAGTGGGAGCAAATCAGCTTAGCTAATTCATAATATGTAGCTGACATATTTTGAGTGGGAGCTAAGTGAAATCCCTGGATCTCAAACATGAATGTCATATTTGAGTGGGAGCTAAGTGAAATCCCTGGATCTCAAACATGAATGTCATATTTGAGTGGGAGCTAAGTGAAATCCCTAGATCTCAAACATGAATGTCATATTTGAGTGGGAGCATGAAATCATTCTGGGATATGTGGACGACATATGTGAATGATGTGATTGGTGTTAATAACATTTAAGTTAGATAAGTAAGGATGAAGTTAAAGTTATTAAACAAAGAGATCTATTAGAATAGATTGATGAGTTTAATAAACACTAAATGTAGAATGCTTCCTGGACTTGATTCTGAAAGATGTTCGGAATATCCTAAGCAAGATTCTGAAGTAGCTCAGAATGAAAGAAGGTAAGAAAGTAGTTCTTACTGTATAAAGCATTGAGTATTGCAACTATGGTTGAAAGAAAAAGATGTGTTGCATCTCCTGTGCCTCAGTCATAGGTTCTTCCATATAACCATGTTGTATACTCGACATAAAGTGACCCGAAGTTCTGGTTGGTAAGACAAAGTCTTAACTGTAAGAACATGTCTTTAAGTGATTCCTAAGTTGATCACTAAACCAGAATTGAGTTTGTACTTAAGTAGCAAGAAGCAATGTAAGTGGCATAGTTGCGTTTCATGCACTAGGATCTACATAGATATAGAAGTATAAAAGCTCCATCTGATGTGATGTATAATGTTATGGCGGGGCTAGTTCGCTTTTAACATAGAATGATGTGTCTCAGGGCCCAGTGCCCATGAGAAAGCCCTCGAGGTTGATCTAACGTCACTGTAAGCTCCTGTAATCCGGCCTCGTTCTGCTGCCATGACTATAGTATATACACAAAGGATAGCAAAGTGTGTTTCGAAGTTTAGATGACAATGTGAAAACACCGTCCTCAAAAACACTAGAAACAAAAGTCTCGCTTTGTTGCCAAACAAATGCTTCGACCCATTATAAGATAATGGTGTGAATGTCAAATTAGGAAGACATTAACGATTTGCAAAAGACATAATGATCTGGTAAAACAGAACATGGACATGACGTTTCCCACGAGCATGCATGATCTGTAAACGCATATGGTATATGGTTTATATGAGTAAAATGCAAGCTAGTTTATTTGTACTCTAGTGCAAGTGGGAGACTGAAGGAGATATGCCCTAGAGGCAAATAAGAAATAGGTTTTTATTATCATATCTCAATTAGTTTATAATAGTTTCATATTGTGCTATAACTGTGCCAAGTAGAAACATTGGTACAGGTGTGGCATGAAACAACAAAGTCCCTAGTAGCCTCTATTCATACTAGTTCGTTGGTCACGAAGATGATCTAGGTTTCAAGATCATGGGCATTTATGCCGACTGACAACAAGATCATATCATTTGAGAATGATGTGGTTGGACATTCCTCGAAGGATTGCAACACGATCAAGTCATCTAGTTCATTGTTGCAACAGCTATATCTAGAATCCTTCTCCTTATAACGTGAGCTCATATTACTCACTGTTTCCCTAGGCTGCTTAGACTGCATCAAACATCATCTGGTAATGCGGTGGCCACAAAGGTGTACGTTGGGTATTCCGAAGGAACAGTAGATGACATGTGACTGCAAGACCGGGATTTGTTCACCCACATGACGGGTAAAGATACATACGGCCGGCTTGGTGAGATTACATCCATAAATGTTGCAACATGTGACTACATCACGGGGATGTAATATCACGGTAACAAGAAAACATAACTTGTTGTGAACGAGATTGAACAAAGGTATGGGATACCAATGATCGGATCTCAGACAAGTTGTATCGAGAAACAAAAGGAAGAGGATGCTACATATAGACGGTTCAAACGACATTGTCATCAGGAATGCATAGGGGTCACATGGATATCCCTGGTCCCTCTATTGATCATTGATACAGATCATGTCTAGAGCATTCCCGAGCCGTGAGAGGATACACTTAAGGGTACGATGAGAGCGATCATTCGTAAGACGGAATCACAGTAGAGAAATAGAAAGCCGAAATCGTTCCGCAGAGAGATCCGAAGTTGTTCGGAGAAAGAATAAAGGACCAGAATCATTCCAGGAAAGATCCGAAGTCATTCGGAGGAAATCGAAAGGGAACCGAAAGGTGTTTCGGGTCAATATGGATTTTGTAATATGTATTTACATATTAATTAGTGTAATTAATATTAAATATAATATTAAAATCTAATTTGAAGAGTTATTCCACTAATGGGCCAAACTTCCTAGGGAAATAAGGCCCATGAGGGAAAACCGGAGGAGGGAAGGGCCAAGGGCCAAGGGGCCAAGGCCCAGGCGCCTTGAGGGGGCCCACCTGGCCAGCCTAGGGCTATGCGCGGGGTAGGGCCCACCCCAGGCCGGCTGGCCCATTAAGGCCCATGCGCCTCCCCCTCTCCCTTGAATAGTCCCACATGGAAAACCCAAAGGGGAGGGCACACCCCCTCCCCCTATATAAAGGGGTGCCCATGGGTGGGATTAAACACACCAATATTTGGAGAAGTCCTTTGGTTGACTTCCTCCTTCTCTCTCTCCATGCCTCGTGACCATGGCCCCAAGTCTGGGCTGTCCGATCGAGGCACTCCTGTAGTACGCCGTTGCGCTGCAGGGATTCCTAGCCGGATATCAACTTCCGCACTCCCGGTGGGATCGGGGAGCCGGAGGTCTCATCTTGCACCGGATGTGTACGAAGACACGAGGCGCAACACTTGGGGCGCTAGAATGTCGTGAGCCGGAGCTGTTGTACGATGAAGATGATGAAGATCAAGAAGGAGCAAGGGATGACCTGCTAGGAGCTTCGCGACCTTGAGGTCGGCTACGAGTACGACTACTTCAACCACGTTCCCCGCGGAACGTTAAACGCGTACGGTATACAAGGGTATGTATTCTCTATGCATCGGCCGTTACTGCATTACTGCATAGATAGATCCTAGGCAAGTTTCTGGGGGTTCAACGTAGGAATTTTTTTGTTTTCCGCACCGATCCCCTACAATAAAACCATGTTTCCCTCTCTCATAATAACTTTCAGTAGTATCATGAATAAAATTAACAATATAACTATAACATAAAACATTCTTATCACGATCCACATGCATATAATAATTATTACTCTCCACATAGGCGTGGTCATTCTTATTAATCGTAGTGGGAGCAAATTCAACAAAATAGCTATCATTATTATTCTCATCACCATAATCGTCAAATATAGGAGGCATATTATAATCATAATTGATTTTCTCCTAAATAATAGGTGGACTGAAAATATCATATTCATCATTGTAATCATCATATATTGGAGGTATAGTATCATCAAAGTAAATTTCTCCTCTGTGCTTTGGGGACTAAAAATATCATGCTCATCAAAACCAGCTTCCCCAAGCTTAGAATTTTCCATAGCATTAGCAATAGTGGTGTTTAAAGAATTCATACTAATAACATTGCTATTAGCATGCAAATAAAGTTCCATAGGTTTTTTAATTTTCTCTTCAAACACTTCATGTCCTAACTCAAGATAAATACTATAAAGCTCTCTAATTTTTTTGTTGTTTTCCATTAAGTCTAACAAGTCAAAATAAAAACAAGAAACAAAAAGATATAATTGCAGAATCTAAAGAAAAATAACTTTGAGCACTCACACACCAGCAACAATGCTAGAAGATAGGTTAGTAGCCAGAGGATGTGAGTACCTTTTACCTTACCTCCCTGGCAACGGCTGATACGTCCATTTTTCATCACTATTCTATGTCTTAATTCACTATTATTCATTGATATATTTCGTATTGAGAGGTGATACTTATGTTATTTCATCTATTTTTGCATGGTTGATGACTTTTGGAGCATGGATCGCTGCAGTCAGGATTCTGATGGAAAAGGTGCTGTTTGGAGGCAAAATTCGCGAAGATCAGAAAATCCGGGAAAATATACGGAAAATTCTATTTTTCCAGAAGACTCAAGATGCCAGAAGATGGAGTGGAGGTGGGCCACAGGGGGCCCACACCACCCCATGGCGACGGCAGGCCTAGGCCACGCCAGGGAGTAGTGTGGCCACCCTGGCCCACTCCAGCCTCTCCCCTCTGGCGTATATCTTCCTCCCGAAACCCTAAGACTCGAGGAGCAACCACAGAAAGATTCCGCCGCCTCTGCGGGGCGGAAAACACCGAGAGAGAAAGATCTCTCCGGCAGACAGATTTCTGTCGAGGGAATTCCTTCCCGGAGAGGGGAGATCGTCGCCATCAACACCACCATCAAGCTGGACTTCATCGGGATCATCACCATCATCATCACCACCATCATCACCATCAGCACCCTCATCACCATCTCCATATTGCTGTAACAATTGGTTGAATCTTGCTATAGTTCATAGGGGAAACTTTCCCGGTGTTGATTACTCTTTGTAGTTGATGCTATTGAGTGAACTGTTGAATTATTGTTTATGTTTAGATTGTTATACATCATTATTCCATCTCTGATCATGATTCATTTGATGTCTTGTGAGTAGTTCGTTTTGTTCTTGAGGACATTGGAGAAGTCTTGTTGTTAGTAGTGGAGTTGCGTTGAGAAAGATTCAATAGATTGTTATTTAAGTTGTGGTGTACTTCTTCTAGTGGTGTCATGTGAATGTCGACTACATGACACTTCACCTATATGGGCCTAGGGGAATGCATTGTGTATTTGGCTACTAATCGTAGGGGTTGCCGGAGTGACAGAAACCTGAAACCCCGTTAGGAAACCATTGCACAAGGGACGTAAGGGTCTTAGAGTTTAAAGTTGTGGTTAGGTTTCTACCTTAATTACATTCTTGTACTTACAGATGTTTGCAAGGGGTATAATCACAAGTATGTATTAGTCTTGGATGGGGCAGTACATTAGCACAGGTTCACCCACACAACACTTAGCAAGCTAGAGAAGATTAATCGACTATACGAAGCAAAAGCACTTGACAGTCTTCCCATGTGTCCTCGAGAACGTTTGGTCATCTATAGAAATACAACCGGCTTGTCCTTTGCTGCATAAAGGATTGGGCCACTTGCTGCATTCATTCTTACTGTCTATTATTTACTCATACTTTGTTTACTAGCTTTATCGAAAACCCCTAAAAATCCGTTTGCTAAGTATTTGAAGAGAATTCCTGATCCATACCACTAGCCAGCACCTTCTGCTCCTCGTTGGGTTCGATACTCTTACTTATCGAAAATACTGTGATATACCCCCTATACGTGTGGGTCATCAAGACTATTTTCTGGCGCCATTGCTGGGGAGTGATGCGCTATTGGAGAGTGGAACTGGTAAAGGAAACTTCTACTGTGAGTATTGTTTAGTTCTGCTAGTTGCTTTATTTTCGTTATGGATAATTCGTTGAGTTTCTTATTTGGTAATGCTACTACCACTGTTAAGTTAGTAGATAAGCCACCACCTGCTGAGAAAGGTTTTTTCAAAATACCTACAAGAATTATTGATTGTGTTATGGATAACTACTATGTTGGGGATGGAACTGTCCATCTCGGTGATCATTTACTCTTTATACACGAATTATGCGGGTTGTTCAAGTGTGCAGGTATTACTACAGATCAAGTTAAGAAGAAGTAATTCTCATTATCGCTGAAAGGAAGAGCTGAGGAATGGTATAAGCTGCTGAAGAATGGTCAAGCTCTGGAATGGGAGGAAATAGTGCCTCTCTTTTATTCAAAGTTTTATCCTCCTAGTGAGATTCATAAAGATCGGAATCAAATATACAACTTTTGGCCTCTTGATGGAGAGAGTACATCTCAAGCTTGGGGGAGATTGAAGTTACTAATGCTCAAATGTCCCATTCATGAGCTCCCCAACAATATTATTATCAATAAATTTTATGCAAGCCTCCCTCTACATGATAAAGATTTACTGGATGCTTCTTGTGCTGGATCATTCACTCGCATGGAAGAAGAAGCTAAATGGGACCTTCTAGATCGTATTCAAGACAATGCTGAAGCTTGGGAGAATGACAAAGGTAGACAGTCATGTATAAATTATGATTATGAATGCATTGAATCTTTTATGGGAACTGATGACTTTCAAAATATTAAAAATGCTTATGGTTTAGACTCTCAAGCTATTGCTTCTTATTTTAAGGCCTTTGCTTCTTATATTTAAGTGCCTAAAAAGAAGTTGAATAAGTATCATGAACCTTATAAAGATATTTCTAAGAGTGTTCCTGCAAGAAATACTGAAGTTTATACTGCTAGTCATGTTTTACCTAAACCTTATATTGAGAAAATGCCTTTTCCAGTTAAGGTAAAGGAACATTCTATGATAGCTAGTATGGTTAATGAATATACTAGTAAAGCTGTTGAACCTGATAAACAAGTGGTTGATGAACCTATAGTAGCAAATGTGAAAGACTTTGTCACTAAGTATGAAAAAGAGGGACACACTATCCTTTGTAAGGATACCTCTAATATTGTTTCACAAAGTAGTGTTATGAGAGCTAGTATTCCTGTGTTTTCTGTTAGAATAAGTGATCATTTCTATGATAGTCCTTGTGACAGCTATATTGTTAAGTTTATGCATGATACTGAAAGCTATTATGAGAGAGGGAAAAGTGTTCTTGTGCACCTCAATAATATCAAGTTTCCCCGTTTTATGCTGAAAGTTTTTATGTTGCACTTCTTTTGCCTTCTTATGCAAGTTGCCTTTGGTTCCAATAACTTGTTTGTTTACAAAATTCCCCTGCATAGGAAGTGGATTAGACTTAAATGTGTGTGTGTTTTTGCTTCTTAATGCTCTCTTTCACTTCAAATCATATCCCTATGAGAGCTTCTTCAAAATTATCATGCCCATCTTAATGGCTATAAAGAAAGAGCTTTATGGGAGACAACCCAATTTGTTTTTGCTTTTAGTTTGTTTTTGTTTCTTTGAGTCTTGGAAGTTATTACTTAGTTAATAACCGCTCCTTATCTGTTTTGTTTAGTTTTTGTGTCAAGATCAACCTCTAATAAGAGAGAAGTAAGATTTGGGGAAGTTGCTGTCCCGAAACAGATTTTTGTGCTTCACCGTAAAAATTCGTGAGAGATCTCTGTATATCGGATTGAGCTGTAATTTTTTTTGCTTCTGACCCAGGTTGTTATTTAACTTTCGTTAGTTTTGCACTTTTTGATTTGAGCAACAGAAGATATTCGAAAAAATTGATCTTTACCTGCTGGTCTGTTTTGACAGATTTTTCCAATCTTGCATTTGCTTCTTTATTCGATTTCCTTTTTGAATTATTTTTGGGTTTTCGAAAGTAGTTGCTACAGTAACTTTTGTTTTTATGGTTTTTAGTCGAAGTTGGACTCAAAAGGTTTTATCACTTCACTTATACTAATGTTGCTAATGAGAACTGTGTGAAGTTTTGTGTGAAGGAAATTTCCAGGAAATGGAGATAATGGTGTAACAAGGAAGTGAAAGGTTTTATGACTCGAGTAATAAGTATATGAAGATAAAGATATCAATGATATTACTCCGCCAAACAACCAACAAACTGCAAGCACAATTCTATGACGTACAAAATCAAAACTGTGAGTATGAGGCTAGATTTAAACGCATAAGTGCTGCTGCAAGTTTCAGGATGTTGGAAACCACGATGTCCTTTGTTGATGGGAAGCCTTTACCCTGGAAGACGGACGAAGATGAAAAGATACCACCACCACCAAAGGAGTAATTCGTCATCAGGTTTGGCATCTCCTTGGTTTGTTCCAAGCTTGGGGGAGTGTCGCGGTATCATATCACTATCTTCTACCTTTTTACTTTATTAGTAGAGTCATATCATGAATAGAGGAGTTATTATGTAGTATGGTTTGCATTATGGAAGTGTCCCCTCTCTCGTTAGATTTGTATCCCTTGGTGTGAGTTTCCGTTATGGAATATTAATGAGAAGTTCTATCATTCACTCTTTTGCTTAGCTTATGTTAGTTTTCAATTTGTGGTTATATGATTGATCTTGTTGTTAGTATTGGTAGCACTTTGGGATCATTGAGTTAATTTAGTTGGTTTTGGCAAACCTGACTCGGTCAGTAGCAACACCTTTTTGAGAGTTGAAAAGAAAAAGATAGAAGTACTCTAGAGAAAAATAATTTCATCATCTTTCTTTCTTGATTTGCTCATAAGTCTACTATTCTCTAGTTAAGATCTTTTCTGCTTCCAAGGAAGATTGCATGTTTGCCTTTATCATTTGTATGTTTGTTTATTTCCTTCAACTCTTATACTTGCTACCCAGCCTTGCTAGCCAAAAACCTGTACTGAGAGGGTATTCTTCTCGTGCATCCACCTCCCTTAAACCAAAACCTTTGCCATTTGTGTCCACCATACCTACCTAGTAGCATTATTGCTATTCCAAGTAAATTCCTGTTTTGTCTACCTCCCAAATTAAACTTGTTATGTGAAAGTTAGTGATTAAAGCTCTCACGAACTTGATGGCACACTTTATTTTCTTGCATTTAATAAACTTGAACCATTGGGTCCTTCTTTGTTGCGTATATGCTTGCGCTTTATGAGTTGAAGTTAGCCGAACCATGTATCATGGGGACCGCTTTCAACACTTCATTGGTACTTGTACCTAGTTGATATCATGTTCTTTTGCTTATGGATCCCGACGGTGTGAAATAAAAGTGGAACTTGTAAGATCATGGAGTTTATATGTGTGTTAGAGAAACGCCTGGGCCGCTAGCCTAAGCCATGCCTAATCATGGTGGAAACTTGCAGCATAACTATAGTGAGCATTCTATAAAGCATCCTCAATAAAAACCTATGCAAATAGCAAATAAAAGATCTGAGATGCTCACTGTCTGCTTGCCTTGTCATTTTGATTATGGGATAGCTCCTGTGTCATGTGCAAGGGGTACCCCGTTGGCGGTTCTCAATGATACGCATGTATTTACAATGACAAGAGCTTGCTCGTGACTGAAGTTGAGTAGCATGAGGATCGGTACTCATAAGTAAGGGGTTTGAGATTTCAACTTATAACTTGTCAAGCATATCCTATTAGTTGTGTCACTTTAACCTTAATCGCCTAAAGATGCCTATGATAGGGGCAATGAGAGCTGAAAGCTAGTAAGTATCATAATTTTTGGGAGCTCTTTATGAGACATGCAATCTCTGCTTCCCTCTGCGAAGGGCCTTTCTCTTACTTTGTAGTTGAGTTAGTAAACCTATTCCCTTCAATCTCAGCAAGTATCTTGAGTTGATGTGTTTCATTCATTCATATGATGATTTATGCATTCATGTTTCTTATGTTCCTTGTTTTGCACATTGCTCTTATCTTGAATTTTACTACTTTGAAAGCTTTCTTTGAAAAACCAGCTATTTGTGAACTCCAGAAAATTATCAACTATTCTTCGACCAAGAGCTAAGTTTGCCATTACCAATGATGATTTACTCTATGTATCTTTATTTTGTTTCCTTTACTCATTGCAAGTTGAGTTGTATAATAGTGAGTTGTCTTCTATTATGATCTATGTATTTGATGAATGTGATGCTTCTTGTCCGTATTCTTTTATCGACTCTTCACTCCATAAACTTGAGGTCATGTTTATTGAGCTCAGTTTCGCTTGGGGACAAGTGAAGTCTAAGCTTGGGGGGAGTTGATACGTCCATTTTGCATCACTATTCTATGTCTTAATTCACTATTATTCATTGATATATTTCGTATTGAGAGGTGATACTTATGTTATTTCATCTATTTTGCATGGTTGATGACTTTTGGAGCATGGACCGTTACAGTCAGGATTCTGATGGAAAAGGTGATGTTTGGAGGCAAAATTCGCGAAGATCAGAAAATCCGGGAAAATATACGAAAAATTCTATTTTTCCAGAAGACTCAAGATGCCAGAAGATGGAGTGGAGGTGGGCCACAGGGGGCCCACACCACCCCATGGCGACGGCAGGCCTAGGCCACGCCAGGGAGTAGTGTGGCCACCCTGGCCCACTCCAGCCTCTCCCCTCTGGCGTATATCTTCCTCCCGAAACCCTAAGACTCGAGGAGCAACCACAGAAATATTCCGCCGCCTCTGCGGGGCGGAAAACACCGAGAGAGAAAGATCTCTCCGGCAGACAGATTTCTGTCGAGGGAATTCCTTCCCGGAGAGGGGAGATCGTCGCCATCAACACCACCATCAAGCTGGACTTCATCGGGATCATCACCATCATCATCACCACCATCATCACCATCAGCACCCTCATCACCATCTCCATATTGCTGTAACAATTGGTTGAATCTTGCTATAGTTCATAGGGGAAACTTTCCCGGTGTTGATTACTCTTTGTAGTTGATGCTATTGAGTGAACTGTTGAATTATTGTTTATGTTTAGATTGTTATACATCATTATTCCATCTCTGATCATGATCCATATGATGTCTTGTGAGTAGTTCGTTTTGTTCTTGAGGACATGGGAGAAGTCTTGTTGTTAGTAGTGGAGTTGCATTGAGAAAGATTCAATAGATTGTTATTTAAGTTGTGGTGTACTTCTTCTAGTGGTGTCATGTGAACGTCGACTACATGACACTTCACCTATATGGGCCTAGGGGAATGCATTGTGTATTTGGCTACTAATCGTAGGGGTTGCCGGAGTGACAGAAACCTGAACCCCCGTTAGGAAACCATTGCACAAGGGACATAAGGGTCTTAGAGTTTAAAGCTGTGGTTAGGTTTCTACCTTAATTACTTTCTTGTACTTACGGATGTTTGCAAGGGGTATAATCACAAGTATGTATTAGTCTTGGATGGGGCGGTACATTAGCACAGGTTCACCCACACAACACTTAGCAAGCTAGAGAAGATTAATCGACTATACGAAGCGAAAGCACTTGACAGTCTTCCCATGTGTCCTCAAGAATGTTTGGTCATCTATAGAAATACAACCGGCTTGTCCTTTGCTGCATAAAGGATTGGGCCACTTGCTGCATTCATTCTTACTGTCTTCTATTTACTCATACTTTGTTTACTTGCTTTATCGAAAACCCCTAAAAATCCATTTGCTAAGTATTTGAAGAGAATTCCTGATCCATACCACTAGCCAGCACCTTCTGCTCCTCGTTGGGTTCGACACTCTTACTTATTGAAAATACTGCGATAGACCCGTATACTTGTGGGTCATCAACGGCGCCAGAAAATAGCTTGATGTCTACACACTTATATTCTTGTAGATAGTTGTTGGGCCTCCAAGTGCAGAGGTTTGTAGAACAGCAGCAAGTTTCCCTTAATTGGATTACCCAAGGTTTATCAAACTCAGGGAGGAAGTGGTCAAAGGTATCCCTCTCAAGCAACCCTGCAATCAAGATACAAGAAGTCTCTTGTGTCCCCAACACACCCAATACACTTGTCAGGTGTATAGGTGCACTAGTTCGGCGAAGAGATAGTGAAATACAAGTGGTATGGATAAAAGACAACGGTGCCAGAAAATAGCTTGATGGCGTGGAAGAGACTAAAGGCAAACTGAAATAAAGATAGCAGCAAGAAAACATGTAACAGATCTAGTTGCAAACGGTGTTTCAATGCTTAGAAACAAGGCCTAGGGATCATACTTTCACTAGTGAACACTCTCATATAAATATCATGTCTTCATGATACTACTTTGAACTACTCTTCGGTTGGACACTCTAATCCATGGTAGGGCTATAACAGCACACCTCAAAGTAAGCCTTTCCCATCTAGATAACCCCACACTGTCACCTTGAGCACTAGATGGTTCCAACAAACACCACAATTTCATAAAGACATCCAACTCCATATATAACTCATAACAAGTATTTGTAATCTCTAGCCTAAGTGCCACCATGGTGTGCATACTGTCACTTTCACACACATGGGGAGAGCAGAGATCTATTAACGCACTTGAGTACCAAAGTAGATCTACTTGATTACAAAGCTCATGATCACAATATGATCATGCATTGAGAGAGATATGAACACATAGCTACCGGTAGATCCCTTAGCCTCGAGAGAGAACTACTCCCTCATCATCATGGGAATCAGCAACGGCGATGGAGATGGTGGTGGAGATCGATGGAGATGGTTCCGAGGGCACTTCCCCATCCCGGCAGGGTGCCGAAACAGAGACTTTTTATCCCCCGAATCTCCCCTTCGGTGGCGGCGGCGCTGCGGAACTTTTCGTGGATTTCTGATTGACGATTTAGGGTTTTTGCATCGAGAGGATTTTATAGGCAAACGGGCAAGGTCGGTGGCCGGCCATGGGGCCCACACCAAGCCCTGTCGTGGCCTAGGGTTGCCCGCGCCAAGGGGGGTGTGGCTGCCCTGTGGCCCCTCTCCGTCTCGTCTTCTGGCTCCATGAGTCTTCCGGTAAAATATCGACTTTGGATTTTGTCCCGTCCAATTTCGAGAATATTCATTTTCTGACTTTTCTAGAACCAAAAACAGAAGAAAATAGGCAGCTGGCACTATGGCATCTTGTTAATAGGTTAGTTGAAGAAAGTGTATAAAAATACCTCAAAGTGTGGATAAAACATAAGAAAGTAGATAAAAACCAAGCATGGAACATCAAAAATTATGGATATGTTAGCAACGTATCAATTCCCTCTACTCTGCCCACTATGGTCATCAGCCAGAAGATCATCTTCTTCATCCACCACTGGCACAGAACTGTCCAAAGCAAACCCCAAATGGAAGACATGATCTTGAAAGTTAAAAATCCTACCAACAAGAATTTTTGAAGGATCTTTTCATTTGATGAGAACCCTCACTTCTTTAGCATTGTTCCTAAAAATACTTTGCCAACCTACCTCCTCTAGGATACCACATATTGAAGCTGCTTGATCTAGGGTATTCCACTCACACCACTTTGTTTGCAATCCTGTAATTATCACCCACACTTTCTTCAGGGAATCAACTGGTTCTGGGTCATCATTCCAGGCCTCTACTTTCACCCAGACCGCTGGCTTTGAGACACAAAACTTAGGTAACCAATGACTTGTTCAACTACAATATGGGGTGGAAACTTAACCAGAAAGGTGTTTTCCACACCCAGCTCCCTGCTCTGCGAAGGCCAATTAGTTTTTTATATCTTAGAGAATTCTTTAGCTAATTCCATTGCAGACAATGAGCCTTCTTCTACTAGGACAATCCCACAATTTTTTGTGGAGGCAATAGGATTCATCACACTTTCAGGGATATCAATGTGATAGAAGCCTAAGCCAGGAGCACCACTACCAATATACTTAGCCATCTGATGGGGCCTCTTCCTCACAGGACACTTCTCAACAATATATGCAAAACTCTTATAGAAGCAACATGTGTCCTCTCACAATTGATCTGTAGGTGACCAGGCTCTCCATAGCAAAGACAGATTGTATCTATGTAGTTCCACTGGGAACTAGAATTTGAGAAAGCTCCCACTTCTTTCTGAATAGGAATCTGCTTCTTCTTATTCTTCTATTGTCCCAGAGACTTGGTTTTATCTCCCAATTATGCACCCTGTATAGCCTGCTATTGTGGGGGAGCAATCCACTGATTTGACTGCATCCCAAACTGGTGTTGGGTAGGGAAATGAGGGAAAGGGTTATTGAAAGCCCAGGGAGGAGGCATATTACCAGGAAGATAACCAAAGGGAGGTTGGTTGGAGTAGAACTGAGGATTGAACTACCCAAACTCATAGGGACGTTGTTGTTGCATCTGTGCTTGTCCTCCTTGTTGGTTCTGCCAATTATCCTGGTTCTGCCAATTGTCCTGGCTATTATTCCCTCCCCTGCCCCTACCCTTGTTTCCTCTACCTCGATCCCCCATGTCAGAACAGCCAAGAGCTTCAAAAATCTGTGGATCTTCTAGTCCCAGGCACTGCAAACCTGAAGTAAGCTCCACCACCACCACCACCAGCAGAAGTGGGAAGGGACAATGCTTAGGGTTTGCAGCCCCTGGATATATATGATGGGACAGGTGTCCTTCTAGATGGTGGGGGAGGTGGTTTTTGTAGTTGTGTGCACATGGGTTGTATAGGACAGCACCAAAGCTATGAGAGAAAGCCCTCCATGCCTCCATCTGTAAAGCACTCCTTTAGCCCATCAACCTTTTCCATAGAATATTTCCACAGACTGAATTTCCTACTCTGAACCCACCCATGGTTTGTAGTTTCAGGTTCCCGTCAACCTCTCACCTCCGAAGCTTCCCTAACTGATGTTGCCTCAACGAGCACAGAATTTTTTGAATAGGACTAACTGCAGATTGAGGTCCAATAATCCCACTACTGCTCCCATCTCCTTTCTCGAGAAGTCTGGAGTCATCTGAACCACATCGCAGAGCTTCAGAAGCGGACTGCGTAGCTCCTGTTCCATCCGTGAGAAAGGTGGGGTTGCTCTGCGTGGTTGTCCCTGCTTCGGCCTTCTCAAAATAGTCCTTGAGATCCATTTCACTGGATTTTTCATCTGCAGAAGTTTGCTGTCTGAAGAAAGGTTGTTGAGAGAAACAAATTTCCTTTTCGGCCTGCACCTCCGATTCGATTTGCCCAAACTCTGCTCTGCTTGCTTCAATGGGGATGGGTTCGAAGGATCTAGGACAGAGATTGAATTTGCCAGTTCCTGAGTTGCAGATTGAGTCCTTGCCGAGGGAGATTTCTGACACCCCAAGCGGAACTGACGGTGAATTGGGTCGCCGTGTTCCTCACCAGATCTCCCAACATGCTCTTATCTCTCTTCCTTCTCCGTAGTCCCTTGAAATGCACCTCCGCACGGCTCATTGGGGCCTCCATCTTCGAAGATCGCCAGGGTTAGCCGCTGGGAGACCTCAGATCGGGGCTTGATGAGACGTGCTATCGGCGGCGAGCTCAGAGTTGTGCTGATGGGGGAGTGGGTGGAGAGGGGGTGGGAAGGACGCACGCGAGCACGTGTCTCATTGGAGAGACCCATCGGGGTCTGCCATGGGGGGAGATCGAGCCCCCGCCATGAATAGGACCTCGGGTGCGGGTCGGAACAGTGGAGAGCGGGCAGGACAGGTTTCTCGGTCCTTCTTTTGAAGCATACATCTTAGTCTATGGCCGTTAATTGGGGAGGTCCAACGCTGTCAAATCAAATGGCGGCCGACTTGTACTGTATGACACTTAGTTCTTTTTCTTTTTGAGACTTGAATAGAAAATAAAAATATTGGAATTGATAGTAGCCACTAAACCACGAAGCTTTCTTTGTTACACCAAACATCCAGATATGTTGACGAATACGGCAGGACCACAAGCCATCAAATATACTCCTTGTTACTAGTTAATGTTCTTTCTGGAAAACCAAAATGTGTGTTTGTATATTACTTGGCTTACTAACGTTGTAGTACTACTTGCTAATTCAAAGTCATCATGCAGATGAATGTAATTCAGTTGGTTAAGTAATACTACAAATTTCCATTTACAAAAATGAAAAGTCATGCAGATGAGTGGATGGCTGCGTCAACTGTCATCTCCACCTAAATTGTAAAGCTGTCTAACTGGAAATAAAGAAGGATGCGCGTGCACATAACTAACTATACATAACTTTCCGTATTCTTGTACCGCGGTGCTACAATATCAACACATTCTGACTGCTTTTGATGCACACATTTGGTTAATCAAACATTTCCGTGACGTGCGTACACCTTGTATTTGTATACGAAACTTTCGCATGAAGTGGAAAACGATTGGTCTCTATACGTCGTTGGCGTCATGGTGTATCTTACTAAACTCGCACGAGTACTACTGTATATAGATCAGTATTCCTACTAATACTGTTTATACGCAGCCACGAAGGCCCGCCATGGTGATGCGTACAGTTCGAGCACCACAAATACTGGACTAAAATTGTTTCGAGTCGAGTTCCTCTCTGCCCCGGTCAAAGGAAGCGCTCGTGGAGAGATATCAAGCCAGCTGCGGGTAGCTTTCCAAATCAAACTGGCGCTGTAATAATAAACTATCTTTCCTTCCAGTAGTAGTACGTGATCGATGGAGCGTGGAGCCTAACCACTTGACCAAGTGTGCTTTTGATGCGCTGCAAGCTGGTTACTTTAATTAATTAAGTAATTAGAGGCTGCATATGTACACGCCTGCACGCTCCTATCGTCCACCGATCGCCTGTGTCCTTGGCCGTGAAGTTTGACTAGTGTCCAAAGGCTGCCAATGTCCATGCATGCATGTGGGTAGGAAGTTGATCTCTTGAGAGGAAGGGCTGTGAGCTAGCCGTCTTCGAGCACATGTGACCTGCTGTTTTGCCACATACCTTTGCGTGATCCCCAAGAGCCACGCAGCAGATTAACTACTTGGACAACACCAGTTGGCGATTGAATATCTTCCTGCGTTGCTTCTTGATCCGGCAAGGGGTAGAAGGAAGAATCAGGCTCAAATCTGTCAGACTCCGCAACAGTATAGTACTCCCAATTTGTTGGTACCTCAAGGTGTAGATTCCTCAAATCGAAATGTACAATCGTAGTTTAACCCTAAAGCTTTGAGCTAATCACATTGTTTTCGCCTGTCACCTGAATCTGTGCCAGTAATAATCTGTTCGGTTATACGCTCTGTCTGGTTACGTATATGACAGATCGACGCATTTGACGGTACATCAGAGGAGCGAATTTGGAAACACTTCATGAAAACAACATGGCGTCCTTGTAAGCATACAAAAAAGTATTATAGTATAATGCATGTTTTACAGATCAGATTCCTTTAAGCATTCAAGGGACTTCTGATCCGTCCGACTAGTTATTTCCAACCCATTCCAAATCCCATAGGCACACGATCAAGTAGTTGTCCGTAATGAAGTACTAAAACATGTATACTACTAGATGACGAGCACACCACTCGATTATACCACTTGCAGCGTGGGTTAATTATGTATTTATGCGAAATGTATCGGCGTAGCAGTAAAACGGCTAAAAGGTCCTTGGTCTTTTTTCTGGGTCAGTACTGCTATTCAGAGAACCCAGCTTCTGGGTGCTTTGCACTCTTCTCCATTAAAAAAAAAATGGAGTAAAAACAATTACTAGTACTACCACAAGAGAGGCCTCTGTTGGCTGTCACTCCCCGTCACACCCGGAGCAAGATTCTGCGATGGCATCGCGATGAACCAGGCCACCAGGGAAGAGCTTGCGTGCAAAACACCCATGCTGGGGAAGACCCGAGAAAGAGAACGACCTAACGAGACCCCGAGAACCGAGCCATGGTTACTAGGTCAGCCGTTCAGGATAGTCTCTCAAAATAAACATTCGCAGAAGCAGCGCAGGGTTGACTTGGCATCTCTCCCACATGCGCTGCAGATTGCAGGGATCGCAAACAACGGCGCCTGAATAATTAGGCTACGCCGTATAGCACACAATTAAGAAGAAGCAAGTTGCCCGTGCTCCTCGCAACCCTCTCGTCCTCTCGACCGCCAGGAAGGGAAGGTGACGTAGTACGTGTACCTGCTGCATGTGGCCACTGGGCTGGGCAGCACGCGGCCACCGCGTCAGCGACAGACAGAGCCAGAAAGACTTGACGACGGAAGCCGCGCGCGTTCCCACGCACATCTCTCCACCTCTCCGGCTCCGCTACAGGCAGGCACCACCAACATCACCGCATTTCTTCGCTACCAAGGCGAGGGAGGTCCCGCATTCAATGCCTCTGCTGTTCCGTGGCCTCAAAAGTCCAGGGGTTTATTTTTACCTCTGTCGATCTCTGTTCCTGCGTTCACGTCTTGTCTCTGCCGCCCTGCCAGGCCCCTGCGTGTCGTTCGGCGCGTGTGCTCTCCGAGGCACACATGTACTACTGCCTCTGCATGTGCGTGCATGGTGCTGTACGCCGATCGAACCACCACGTCTCTCTTCTTTCCGTCGGCCTCACGCACGCGTGTCCACGGCGGGAAACTTCCGGGAAGGGGATGGTGGTGGGGTAAAGCCTGGCTGCTGTTTTCACAGCTCCGATCGCGGGTTCAGAGCTTCAAAAGCACCAGTCGACCACGCAGTCAAGCGTATATACCGTATAGTATTGTGTGGCAGTACAAACGTACAAAGGCGTAGGCCACAGGAATCCTGCTGCCGCGATACGGAAGGCAGCTCGTGGAAGAGCCTAGTAGTGAATCATGGAATGCCACATAGTAGTACTACTCATGAGTTTCGAGTACTCGAGTAGGGAATACCGTGACACACGTTTCAATGCGACGTCTCTCAGAATACCAGTCTTGTTGCGCGTGTTGCACAAAACACTCATTTTACATGTTATTTGCATAAAACACCAGCTATATGTGTACATAGAGGTCTAAATCTGATATTAGATTGATTAATAGCAAATCTGACCGATGGATGGTTATCTTTGCCTTTAAATGTACGTCGACATGAATGTATTAGGCCATCTAAACTGTTTCAAAATTTTCCAGATTTGCTAGTTTATATAATATTAGTTATTGAATTTTTTATATATTTTTTTGAAATGTTTGAAAAAAGTAGCGATCCTAACCGTGTGGGTCCTAAGGCCTGAGCTGTTAAAAAAAAGTAGCCACATCATCATTGCCATGTGGTCCTAGCAGTCAGGTTTGCTCTTAAGCAAACTAATACCAGATTTGGATATCTCTGCAATGAATTACAAGTATAGCTGGTGTTTTATGCAAACAACATGTAAAGTGAGTGTTTCTGGCAACAAGCACAGCAAAAGTTGATGGTCCGTGCAATTTCCTCCTAGTAATATCCAGCGAAACAGATGACTCCAGTTCGGCACATGCGATTCAGCCAGGTGGCTGTCGGTGGCGCCCCTTGCTCGCTTCAATCTTTCCTTTGTGACATTTGAAACACGCTTCAGAGTTCAGAGTACTGCTGCTAGCCGTGCCACTACCTCTTTCCTTTCGTATACTACTCGGTACTGTACTCGGTAGAGCTACCGACGATCGAGCCCCTTTGTCCAAATTAAAGAAAAGCTAGTACCGACGAGGTCAGGCGCTTAGGACATGTACAATGGTATAAGACAGTCTTATCTTATACGAGCCAAATTATTTGATATGATAACAAAATACGACAGACAATGTTTTTTTTTAGTCTTATCTCTAGCACTAGATGTTCTTAAATATGTGGTGAGACATATTGTTGCTAAGAGATGATCTCTTAGCCAAAAGAAGGCAGACGTCTTTTTCTGTTTTTCTCTCTTCCAACTCAGCAATTATCATATGTGACATTGCTAAGGTAAAGTCATTGTACGTGGCCTGCGAAGCGACCGAGGAGCACGCCTTTAAACCAGCAGCTGGTCCCCGTGCAGGTCGCCGCATGCAGATTGTTATTGTTGTTGTCGAAACAGGCAAGCAGCAGGAGTCCCCCTGGCCCCGATCTCCTCGTCAAGAGACGTGTACGCCGCGTCTCTCTCTCTATCTTTCTGCCTCTGTGTCTATCCGTACGTGGCGCCCAATGGATGACTCGGCTGTCGGTACTGCCGGATCTGTGCATCACCTCACTCACCATGCTTTGATCATTTCTGGCATCCCAATAGTATATTTTATGTACTCCACCGTTTGCTTCACATAGTACCATTGATTTGGACGCACGATAACTATAATAAAAAGTTGCGTCACAGAGTAACGTAACACAACCAATGGTTTATCAATCGAGTGAAATTAGCAGAGTCGTAGAAGAAAACAGGCTAAAAATGACATATGGAAACACGAGTATTTTTGTGGCAATTTGCACAAAAGTAATCTAAACTAGAAAGAAATTCACGGATTAAACTTTGGCCGAAATATTTTTACTGGTCTAACCATTTTTCAGCGCAGTACAGGGTGGCGCCGGCCCCTGCAACGCAACACCATCTACCTTGACGCCGCACCTGTTACAGCGTGGCGTGGTGGGCCCCAGTTACGTAAGTACGGCACCATGGGCACCGCACAGGGTTGTGCAACGGTGGCGACGCACTTTCCAACTAGGGTTACCCCGCCGAGCCCGGGCTAGCCCGACCCAGCCCTCATTCCCTTCCCCAAAGGAAGAAGACAGCGACAGTGGCGGCGGCAGGTCTCCTTTCAAATCCCTCTCTTCTTAAGGCCAAATTGGAAGCTTCTCTCAGTGGATTTCGATCCAGAAGTGCCTTGAGGTATTCTTTCCTATTTTTTTTATTTTCTTTATTTTGACCCATTTAAATCTTGTACGTTGGTGATATATGTTTATATCTTAGAAATCCTAGGTAATAATACAAGATGCATGGTAGATTCTTGTAGCATTGGCATAGGGGGTGGGTTGTTGTTGGGGATATGCTATATGGCTATCCTCACAGCATGTCACCAATCCGCCTAACCCGGGTGTCCCATATTTGGTAGCAAGGCCTATGGCCTGCTGGGCGGCCCAGTTAGACGGATCTAGAAGGGAGACCTGCCGGATAAAGGAAGGCTACATAAGAGTTACCGACATACTCGAAGCCTTGGAGTACAAGATACCGAAGAATAGTTCGTATTACTGTAGGACTCTTTACCTTGCCCGACAAGGACCTTTTCCTGTAAACGCTAGGTCTTGGCGCCTTTATAAGCCGGCATGCAGGAGCCTTTAGGACATAACCTCTTAGATTGCAGCCTACAACGTGCAACACCTCGCACAACGAACATATCTCTGTAACTCGGCGTATTGCCATTATAGTGATTTATAGCAGGAGTAGAGTTCCGCCATCGTTGTGAGACTCGAACCTGGGTAAGCTGTGTTACCTCGTACCCGCCAACTCTCCGCCTTACTCCACATCTCTAAACATGCACTGTGAGGACCCCTCCATGGCGTACTCGTTGGCAATACCACGACAGTTGGCGCCCACCATGGGGCAAGAGGCGCTTCGAGCTCTACACCGGGCGAGGTCCAATCTCTTCGCGGGAATCGGAGACACCATAGCCATCGGACGCGTTCTCTTCTCCGGCAATGTCCCGATCGTCTCTCCAGACGAGTTCTGGGTGCCGGCGAAAACGAACCCTACGCGTTGCTCCGTCATCCCCTTCGGAGACATCCACATCTTCATCGGCGAAACTGACTCAGGTCCTAGCTCCCAGGAAGTCGGAAACTCGTCAAGCCCCGCATGGACCGCCTATGAGCAGGACACGTTCGCGGAAGGATCTTGGCCATACCTCTCCTTGAAGTATGGTGGCTCGGATCAGGAAATTTTAAGGCCCACCCAAACCGCCCCAGTGCAGGATATAAAGGTGGAAGGACCCCGCAAATCCGCTTGGCTTCCCCGAGCGTTAGAGATGCGCAGGTCACACTTTGTCGGCGTAGTCACCATCTTCGATCTGGCCAGATGCGTTCAAAGGGATGGAGAACCTCCCCGCGAATACCTTGCCAGATGGATGAGGGTGAGGGAAACCCTAGAGGGAGGCCGCACCGACGAGCTCGTGTACCACTTTGTGGAAGGGCTCACACCTAGAACACTCCTCTGACATACCCTCCGAAGGCGGCAGGCCGCAGGTCCTCTCACCCTGGGTGATATGGTTACCATCATCAACGAATACGCGGAAGCTGATGAAGAGGCTGAAACAGCGATCGCCAACATGGCCGAAGGAGGAAACAACAACAATGGCCCGCCTCCATCACCCTCCACAACCGCCATCGCCAACACCAAAGCCAACTCCGACTCTGATCTCGACACGTTATACGTCAACATCAATATGGATGGCGGTGGCTCGGACGCTAACTCGGAGGAATACGATGATGTTATGAGGGAGATCGAGTAGGAGATCGAGAAGGAGGAGCGTGCCGAGAAGACCAACGCTTCCCACCAAGTGCTAGTCGCCATTGGGAGCGTGAGGGAAGAAGACGGACAGGAACAGGAACGTGAGAGAGCTCCGCCCACGCCAGTGGTGACCAGAGCAGCAGCAGCTAAGAAGGCCGCCGAGCCTCCGGCTCCGGTCAAGGCTATGCCTCCTCCGGTTAACCGCCCGCAACCGGCGCAGGAACTCACCATAGCCCTAGTACCGCCCGACAATCAAACCAGCCACCAATGCCACTGTCAACGTCTACAGCTGGCAACCCATTGGCTACCCCCACTGACAAAGCAATTTATGGCGCACTCCTCGTTGAACCTATCACCATCACCCATATCTAGAGTATTACAGAGCTTGACGAGATGCACGCGGCAATCTTGGCGGAGGCCAAGTGCATCGCGGAGCAGGGGGATAAGCTGGACGAAGACATGGCTAGGGCGCAGCAATCCATCAAGGCGACAAGAGCTATGGAGGCTGAGTACAAGCAATTGCTGTTGAAGCAAAAGGCAAAGAAGGCATCAACTCACGTCATCGAAGATCCTGGCGTTCGGCGTAGGTTGGGGTATGAGGGCTCCAAGCCGACAAAAGCCACCCCATACATCGATTCAGAGGGGAGGCAAGTCATGCCAACTCTAGCCCTCAACATCGTCGTCACCAAGACCCTCCTAGAGCAGGACAGGTCATCAGAAGCAGTTGCTCAGGTGTACGACCTCGTCGCTAAGGCATGCAAGCAACAGGAAAAGGCTACCTCGCAGAGGATTTAGTCCAACCCGGAGCTTTGGCAGTCAACCCTGAATAGCCGCAGAAGGCCAAAATCTCCCCGTGACGAGTGATCGCGCACATGCTCCACAGAGCAAAGACGGAGAGAGGCACACAACAAGACTGACGCCATCCCCATATCCTCCGATCACGGAGAAAAGGCTCATCCTCGCCGGTCGCCACCTCCACCACTATCTCTGCGTCACGAGGAACTAGAGCTACACCATCGTACAAGCATGCCACCTCCAAGGCGGCCCCAGGCTGGCATCGTCATACGCGACCAGGGTGAGCAGCCTCGGCATGCCGGAGAGCGCAGCGGCAATGAAGGACATAGGAGCAGGGACCATAAGGAGCCACCACGTCTGACAAGCAACCGCATCAGGCGTGAGGAGTCGCAGGAGGGCCATAGCAAGAAGGCTAACCCACCGCCTCCACCGCCACCATCGCCACCTAGTAGCCATCATAGCGGAGGCCATGGCGGATCTAACAAATCGCGCCACAACTCCCCTCCCCATGACGGAAAAGGGAAGCAGCCAGAGCCATATGACGCATGATCGTGGCTGGACAAGATCGAAAAAGATCGGGAGCTCCCATATCTTGGGCCACGTTATTTTGTACAAGTAATACGAGCCACAACTTACCCCAAGGGTCTCCAGATAGACAAGACCATAAAGCCCTACAATGGCACCGCTAGGCCAACAACGTGGTTGCAGGACTAAAACGAAGCGATTCACATCGCAGGGGAAACCCTAATGTTGCTATCAAGTACCTTCCACTCATGCTGACCGGCACCACCCGGCAATGGATCGATGACTTACCGGAGAAATAAATTTGCAATTGGTTGGACATGCATGAAGCGTTCACCAAGAATTTCGAGGGCACGTACAAACATCCCTATACTGTCGAAGACCTCCAGCAGTGTGTACAAGAAAATGATGAAACTTCTCGTGCTTACCTCTCTCGCTGGCTGGATATGAAAAATTCTTGCACAGGGGTGCACGAACAGACCGCTATGGTCGCCTTCGTCAACGGTATGGAAAAGGGAACTTTGCTTCGCCATAAGTTGAAGCGCAAGCAAGACAACAATGAGCTCACCCTCAACGCAATGATCGCCATGGCTAGCGAATTTGCCGCTGCTGATGACGACGCGTGCGGATCACTGCCGGCAAAAGCGCTCCCTACCCAGGCCATAAAAAACAACAATACTAACAAGCGGAAGAATCAGCCCGAAGAGAAGCAAACAACCGACATGGTCGCCGCAACGTTCACTAGCAAAGGCAGAGGCGAACAGCGTGGACGTGGTCGTGGGGCTAGCAGTGGCCAGTAGAGGAGTGACGCTACACCCTCAGCGCCCCGCGTTCCCCAAACGTACGAAGAGTACCTTGATATGCCGTGTTTCGTCCATATCGACGCCAACGGCAAGGCCACCCACACCAACCGCCAATGCAAGTTTGTAAATGATCTCAAGGAGGACCCTGAGTCCGGCTACAAGCAACGTCGGAAACAGACCCCGCGAAGAGGGCAAAGGGAAGAAAAAGGAGGAAGAGCCCAAGGATTCAAGTGATATGGATGAAGACGTGGAACCCAAATCTTCCGACAAGGGAGAGGATAAAGGGAAAAATCCCTTTAAAAATAAGGCTCCATGTTACCACACTTTCCTTGGCACCCCCACCGTCCAGGCCCAGAAAACCTCTTTGAGGATACTGCTGGCTACCCTCCCTCCGGTTCCTCAGTACGTCTAGTGGTCGGAAGTTCCAATTACTTGGGATAGGAAGGAACATCCAGATCTTATCCCAATAGAGAACCAGTATGCCATGGTCATCAACCCTCTAATTGACGGCACAGAGTTCACCAAGTGCCTCGTGGATAGTGGAAGCGGCATCAACATCATGTACCTGGATAAACTGCACAAGATGAACTTGACGGAGACCCATCTAAGGAAAAGCAACACTGTGTTCCATGGGGTTGTCCCCGGCTGACAAGCAAATTCCCTGGGCTGCATCACCCCTCCGGTCGCTTTTGGCGATGTTAAAAATTACCGCCAGTAACATATGACCTTTGAAGTGGTGCCTTTCAAGAGCGTGTACCACGTCATCTTTGGACGCGACATCTTCCACTCCTTCCTCGCAAGGCCATGCTTTGTCTACAACAAGGTCAAGATACCCGGACCAAATGGCGGCATCACCATTGACGGAAGCTTCTCCAAGGCATGGGAGTGCGAGCTCAGCGAAGCCGCCTTCGCTAAAGCAGTTCTCTACGGTGAGGAGTTCAAGGAGATCCAGAACCAGGTCGATGCCTCGGAGATGCCGGCTTCGAAGAAGCAGATCACTGCTACCAAACCCACCTTCAAGGCCGCCATCAAGACCAAGAAGGTGGAGCTTGTTGAAGGAGATTCTTCCAAGACCACCACCATTGGCATGGACCTGGATCCCAAATAGGAAAGTGCGCTCGTCAAGTTCCTCCATAAGAATAGGGACATCTTTGCATGGCAACCTGCCGACATGAAAGGTGTACCTAGGGAACTTGCCGAGCATAGCTTGAATATTGATCCCAGTGCCAAACCAGTGAAGCAACCTCTACGACGCTTTGGTGATGAAAGATGAAGGGTTATAGGCAAAGAAATAGCTAGGTTACTTAAGGCTGACTTTATCTAAGAAGTTATTCACACCCGATGGGTTGTAAATCCTATACTTATCCCAAAAAAGGGAACCAATGAATTAAGAATGTGAGTTGATTGCACCGGCTTGAACAAAGAATGTCCGAAGGATCAATTTGCTTTGCCTCGCATTGACCAAGTCATTGACTGGATGGATGGCTCGGAACTTCTGTGTTTTCTCGATGCCTATTCAGGATACCATAAGATCCGGATGAGAAAGTCGGACCAACTGGCCACTTCGCTTACCACACCCTATGGCACGTATTGCTACGTCATGATGCCCTTTGGGTTAAAAAACGCTGATGCTACATACCAACGGACGATGCAACATTACCTACAAGACCAAATAGGTCGCAACGTACACGCTTACATGGACGATATCGCGGTAATGTCAAAGAAATCAAATGATCTTAACGCTGACTTGTAGGAAACCTTCGACAATCTCCAGAAATACAACATTATGTAGAACCCCAAGAAGTGCGTCTTCGGGGTACCCTCCGGCAAACTGTTGGGTTTCATCGTTTCCCATCACGGAATCAAGGTGAACCCGGGGAAAATCAAGGCCATCCTCGACATCAAACGCCCGACATGCCCGAAGGACATACAAATGCTTATAGGTTGCATTGCAGTAGTAAGCCGGTTCATCAGCCGACCTGGTGAGAAGGCTATGTCACTCTACAAGTTGCTCAAGAAGGCTGACAAATTCACATGGACGGACGAAGCTGACGCAACACTTCAGGAGTTGAAGAGAATACTCTCCTCCCCACCAATACTTGTAGCACCGGTACCAAGGCAGGCTATATTATTTTACATGGAGGCAACCAACCGAGTAATCAGCATCGTCATCGTGGTGGAGCGCAAGGAACCAACACACGAATACGGAGTTCAGCGGCCCGTTTACTACGTAAGTGAGGTCTTGACGGAATCCAAGCAGCGTTACCCGCACTACCAGAAGATAGCTTATGGAGTTTTCCTTGCTTCACGTAAGCTAAGACATTATTTCCAGGAGCACCCCATCACAGTAGTGAGCAAAGCTCCACTGTCCGACATCATCAATAACAGCGACGCTACAGGGAGAGTGGCAAAGTGGGGCATTGAACTTGCCGCCTTTGGAATCACCTACAAGAGACGTGACGCTATCAAATCACAAGCATTGGTGGACTTTCTTGTAGATTGGACAGAACTGCCAGAAGACACTCCTGTACCAGAGCCAGAATATTGGGTTATGCACTTTGACGGATCAAAGCTACTCAATGGCTCGAGAGACGGATCAAAGCTACTCAATGGCTCAGGGGCTGGTGTATTATTACAATCGCTAACAGGAGAAAAGCTACAATATGTCCTACAAATCCACTTCAATGCTACCAACAACATGGCGGAGTATGAGGCCCTCATTCACGGACTTCACTAGCCAACGATATTGGCATCAAGCGCATAGTTTGCTATGGAGATTCCAACTTGGTTGCCCAACAAGTAGCTGGCACATGGAACACGTGGAACCCTATGATGGCGGCATATCGAGACGAAGTAGACGAAATAGCCAAGTGCTTCGTTGGCTATGAAGTCAAGTACGTCAAAATGGAGGATAATGAGGCAGTAGATCTGTTATGAAAGCTTGGATCATCTCGTCGACCAATTCAGCCAGGCGTTTACCTGGAGCATTTACGGACCCCATCCGTGAAAGGAGCAGACCCCAACAACCCGGATAGAGTGGATTCATTTGTTAACATAGTAACAATGACCTCTCCGGCTTGGATGAAACCGTTCATGGACTATCTACAAGCCGGAACTTTGCCCGCCGACAAAGTCGAAATCCGACAAATAGTACGTAGAGCAAAAGGCTACGTCATCATTGACGACCAACTATATAAAAGAAGTACCACAGGAGTTTTCCTACGATGCATCTCCCAGCATCAAGGTATTGACTGTTGGGCCACACAGAGATAAACAAAACTTTTTCCCTACGCGGTGATCCCAAGATCTAGCTTAGGTAGAAGGCCACGAGGATTACCACTAGACGCGCAGTTGCGGAATCGATGAAGCACGTCGCTTGATGCAGTGCAGTCCTCATGTTCCTTTCCGGTTTCGCGATCGTCGAAGTGCTGAATGTACAACACCTCCGCCAGTATCCACACGTACGAGGAGGAGCACCGGTGTTGGACTGCTAGGTCCGGTACGGCGGCGACAGGACAGACTGGAGCTAGGGTTTCCAACACATGGAGTGACCTAACCTTGTACTCTAAGCACCTGCGCCCCAGCTTATATAGGGAGTGAAAGTGGGCTCCACTCACTTGTGGCCCATTCACTAAAAGGCTTATATTAGTCACTATGAGTCCAACTCACTGACTAAGTCCATGAATCTATTTGGGTCAAACCCAAATAGATTTCATGTTTGGATCTAACCCAAACTTGCTCCCGCTCTTAAGTGTGTGACCTGACAGGCTCATGGTAACCCGAACACGATCCGAGTCTCACTCGTGACCGATCAGTTGGTAGCAGCTCCTAGCAAAACGTGTCGACTCCCAAGTACCAAAGAGTCATGATGACATACCTTCCAATGCGACTTTCGTCTAAGTCTCTTTTGCCTCACGATATACCTTGTCGGACTATAGGCGAATAATCGTCACCCCTTAAATAGTCCGACTCTCTTTCTTGATCTGAGATAATTGATTCATCCGACTAACTCTTAGTCGATTGCCTCGGTTAACACTTAACCGAGTCATGCATGGCCATGATTTCCAAATCATATCTTCCGAGAGGGCCCAGAGAATATCTTTCCAGATGGAGGGGCAAAATCCCATCTTGGTTATTCACATCAGGCAGCTTGATTATTAGTCGACCCGAACTCTGCCTTTATAACTGCCCAGTGACGGAACAACGTTTAACAGAACCTAAGTCGGTGATTCTCAACTCGGATTGTGCAATAACCTCATGTCTAAGGATTACATTGATTGAGACATGAAAATGTCGACTTGTTCGTTGCATCTCAATATGGGTCAATTCGACTCGCTAAACTATTTTGCCGAATCCGTGTAAGTCGGAATAGCATCTCCATGCCCATGACAAGTGGAACCGAGTCATCTGCCGACTTTCATATTGGTCTAAGTTGTGTGTCCGGCACAATCTCAATGACCAAGGACAATTAGTATGAACAACATGAATATATAGTTCCACAATCGAATCACATATTCAATGATACATATTAGTAGTTCATACATGGACAATAACTTTATGAATACATTGGGAATAACAACATATATGATTACCTCTAGGGCATATTCCCAACAGTCTCCCACTTGCACTAGAGTCAATCATCTGACATCACATGTCTAGCCATCTAATGCCCATAGCTCTCAGGTGCGCCTCATGCTTCGGCTATGGAAGTGGCTTTGTCAATGCATCCGCAATGTTTGCATCCGTGTGTACCTTGCATAACTTGATATCACCTTGATCCATGAATTGGCGAATAAGGTGGTACCGCATGAGTATATGTTTGTTCTTCTGGTTTGTCTAGGTTCCTTGGCTTGTGCAATAGCACCATTGTTGTCACAATACACGTCTAACGGATTGGACGAGCCCTAAATGACACCAAGATCCATGAGGAAATTCCTCATCCAAACGGCTTATTTTGCCGCCTCTGAGGCAGCAATATACTCATCCTCTGTTGTAGACATAGACACCGTCTCTTGCTTGGAACTCTTCCATCTCATAGCCCCTCCGTTTATCACAAACACATATCTGGATTGCTAACGAGAATCATCCGAGTCAGTGAGATAACTTGCATCTGTGTAACCCCTTACACTGAGTTCATCCTCACCTCCATAAACCAGGAACATATCCTTAGTCCTTCTCAAGTACTTAAGGATATTTTTAGCCGCTGCCCAGTGGATCTCTCTAGGGTCAGCCTAGTATCTGCCCACAACACTTAGAGCATAGGAAACATCCGGCCTAGTACAAATCATAGCGTACATGATGGATCCGACTACAGAAGCATACGGAATCGCACTCATCCGACTTCACTCATCAGTTGTCGAAGGACACTGAGTCTTGCTAAGTTTTACGCCATGTGACATCGGTAAGAACCCCTTCTTAGACGATTCCATGTTGAACTTCTTCAACACTTTGTACAAATATGTACTCTCACTCAATCCAATGAGATGCCTTGATCTATCTCTATAGATCCGGATTCCTAGTATGTAAGTCGCCTCACCCAAGTCTTTCATCGAAAAACTCTTTTCCAATGATTCCTTGGTTTCTTGCAACATCTGGACATCATTTCCAATCAGTAATATGTCATCCACATATAAGATCAGAAAGCTTACTTTGCTCCCACTAAACTTCTTGTATAAACAAGAATCATGATCACTTTTGATGAAGCCAAATGATTTGACTACTTCATCAAAGCGAATGTTCCAACTCCGAGATGCTTGCTTCAACCCATAAATGGATTTCCGAAGTTTGCATACCTTGTCAGCATTAGCCGGATTGACAAAACCCTCGGGTTGTATCATATACACGTCCTTGGTTAAATTTCCATTAAGGAAAACCGTCTTGACATCCATCTGCCATATCTCATAGTCGAAATAGGCTGCTATAGCTAACATGATCCAAACTGACTTAAGCATCGCCACGGGAGAGAAAGCCTCATCGTAGTCAACTCCTTGAACCTGTCGGAACCTTTTCGCAACAAGCTGTGCTTTATAGATAGAAACATTTCTATCCATATATCAGTTTTCTTCTTAAAGACCCATTTGCACTCGACGCGTCTTGCACCGTCTGGCAGATCAACCAAGTTCCAAACTTGATTTTCATCCATGGACTTTAACTTGGATCTCATGGCTCCAAGCCACGACTCAGAATCAGATCCCACCATCGCTTCCGAATAAGTTTCCGGCTCATCACTGTCCAACAGTAACACATTACGAACACTTTGCAATCTGGTCGATCTTCACAGTATCGGTGTAGTTACCGGCTCAGGTACCACGACGAGCTCAACCTCCAAGGTTTTTGCCGACTCGCTGCTAGCCGATACGTCTCGAATTTATTTGAGCTGCACCGTGCTCCCACTGACTCTTTGACTGAGAAACTCTTTCTCAAGGAAGACACTGTTCCGAGCGACAAACACTTTGCCCTCTTCTCGGTTGTAGAAGTAGTAGCCCAAGGTTTCCCTCGGATACCCCATGAAATTACAGTTATTCGACTTGGCCGTAAGCTTGTTCGACTGAAGTCGCTTGACAAATGCTTCACAACCCCACATCTTAAGAAAAGACAAACTCGGCTTCTTGACAGTCCACATCTCAAGCGGTGTCTTCTCTACCGACTTTGATGGTACTCTGTTTAGTGTGAACGCTGCAGTTTCTAGACAAAAACCCCCAAAATGATAAAGGCAGATCTGTTCGACTCATCATTGATCGTACCATGTCCAACAAGGTCCGATTCCTCCTTTCCGACACATCGTTTCTCTGTGGCGTTCCTAGAGGAGTGAGCTGGGGAACTATTCCACAACTCCTCAGATGGTCATCAAACTCATGGCTCATGTACTCGCCTCCTCGGCCCAACCGAAGAAACTTTATTTTCTTGCCGAGTTAATTTTGTACCTCATTCTGGAATTCCTTGATCTTTTCAAAGTCTTCCGACTTATGTTTCATCAAGTAGATATATCCATACCTACTCAAATCATTAGTGAAGGTAATGAAGTACTCATAACCACCTCTGGCTGTCGTGCTCATTAGGCCGCATACATCACTATGTACTAGTCCCAATAAGTCGGACGCCCTTTCACAACTCTTTGTAAAAGGTGTCTTGGTCATCTTGTCGAGTAGGCAGGATTCACATGTCTCGAACGACTCCAAGTCGAACAAAGTTAGGAGTCCATCATCATGGAGCTTCTTCATGCGTTTCCAACTTATATGACCAAGCCGACAATGCCAAAAGTAAGTCATATTCAGATTATTTGGTTTGAACCTTTTCACATTTATGTTATAGACAGATTCACCTTCAATATTCAAAATAAATAACCCGTCCCGGACGGGTGCAAAGCCGTGAAACATATCATTCAAATATAAAGAACAACCATTATTCTTAATATTCGACTCATAGCCTTGTCTTATCAAACATGAGGCATTATTAATGTTTTGACTAAGCACTGGAACATAATAACAATTATTTAGCTCCATTAAGAATCTAGAAGGTAAATGAAGTTGCATCGTGCCGACTTCCAACGCAGCGACTCTCGCTTTGTTGCCGACTCGAATGTAAACCTCGCCTCTTGCCACGCTCCTAGTTCTTACCTGTCCCTGCAACGAGTTGCAGATGTGAATGACTGATCCGGTATAATATAGCCAAGAACTACTAGGTGCATCATCAAGATAAATGTCTATAACATTACAAACAAGCGTACCTGAGCCGGAAGTCACACCTCCACTCTTGGCTTTGTCAGCCAGATACTTGCTGCAATTCCTCTTCCAGTGGCCATCCGCCTTGTAGTAAAAGAAGGTGGATCCGGCTGCAGGAGATGGCTTAGTCCTTGAGGAAGCGCTTTGGACCGGGTCCTCAGCCTTACCTCCCGACTTTGCCTTCTTCTTCTTAGTCCAAGAACTTTTCTTGAACTTAGCCTTATTCTGCACCATCAACACTTGACTGACACCTTTCTTGAGATCCGACTCAGCCTGCTTGAGCATCCCATGCAATTCAGTGAGCTTCTTATCTATACCATGCATGTGGTAGTTCGATATGAACTGACCATACACACTAGGAAGAGAGTTCAGAATTATGTCCGTAGCGAACTCTTCGCTAATGGGGGTAGCCAAGCCTTTCTAGAGACTACACGTAACCAACCATCTTGATCACATGCGGACTCAGTGGATCGCCATCCTTAAGCTTGCAGCTCAACAAAGCCTGAGAGACTTGATACCTCTCAGTCTTTGCCTGGGCCTGGAACATACTTTTGAGGCTTTCGATCATATTGTAGGCCTCAACATTCTTGAACTGCTGCTGCAAGTCCGGTTCCATGTGAGTAAGCATAAGACAGCTTATCTCCGTGGATTCATCACAAATCCGACGATAGGCATTGGTGGCTGCGACAGTCGCATTCTCATCCGGCTCATCTAGAAGTGGGTTGTCTAGGACATGGTCCCTTTTTTCTTGTTTGAGAACAATTCTCATATTACAATACCAGTTGGTGAAATTAGTTCCATTCAGCTTATCTTTCTCTAAGATGGTTCTCAAAGCAAAACCGGAAATCTGAGGGAGACTGCTAGGTGCCACTTATCTACAACAGAAAATATGCAAAACACTTAAGACATGTATTCATAAAAGAGCAAGCATATTAAACATTTTAATATTTATGCTCCCACTAAAACCAACACCCCTCCGATGGTTACTTAGTGATTCAGGACCCTAAATAAGAAAGTCGACTAGTGAGCTTTAGCATCACCGCTAGCCGTCAAGTGATCTAGGTAGACAACTCCTTGTCAATCGTATCTCATACGACTCCTGTTGGATGGGTGGCATCACATGCCCTGGCTCCCATCCGACTTTCCCCGAGTCCCACAACCGTTGTGATAGACCCGTCTAGATTACCAAGTGCTTCGCTATAAGAGCTTGACCCGAACCCACCTAGTCAGAAAGAATTGATAGCACCTCAATTTTATGAGCCCACTACCAAAAATGTCCGACTTGTGATGGTGCAGCACTGGCGGGGAAACCGACTAGACCTTCTTTGAGGGATTACTTTCTACTAACTATCTAATAGAGGTAAAACAGAGACATAAACATAACACAAAATAAAGCAATTATAATGTGAGATGGTATGGCTCTCTTCATGGTGATCTCCATCTTCACAAAGTTTGTAATCCGACTCGTGCCAACTATTGTCACGTGCCGCCTTACACCATGTAGCTGACTTGTACATCGACTCGCATGCCATCCAGATTCTCCAAACAGCTACACTAGCTAGTAATGTAAATTACATGGAGAATCCGACACGCAGGTCGTTATACAATAAAATAACAGTACCTAGGCTCCAGCCGGCTGACAAAAAACCGTGATACGCAAATCACATATGGATTACACACATCGCATGCTCATAAGCCATACCATTCACAACATCATCCTGCAAAAACAAGTTATGCATAGAAACGATATCTACCGGTGTTGTGAAACTTGCAACGACATCTAAGGCGCTTCTGACGATGAAGCCGGTGGTCCCTTAATGCGGATAGCGGGCAGGATCAAAGAAGCGGCCGTGATTTTCCGAAAACACAGATCTCATCTGCATTCCGGACATGGATTTCATCATCGGATAAAACAATTTTACCCAAATCTGATCCGGACTCTGATTCGACCAAACTCTTTGATCTTCGATAACCATATCCGGATTTACGTGTCACAGTCTACCCCGATGGCGGAAGCCGATCGGTAGGGGTATGTCGTTCCACGACCTCTATAGTTAGATCACGGAAACTGGATCATCCAATTCCCCGAGTACAGTTGATCCAATCAACCTCGTACAAAACCAATCTATCTCATAGATCGACCACCAAAACTGTAATTAGATCTAATCTAAAGCCAACTGCATATCACATATGCACGATCTCGAGCCTAAAACCAGAAGCTAATGCTCTGATACCATTGTTGGGCCACGCAGAGATAAACAAAACTTTTTCCCTACGCGGTGATCCCAAGATCTAGCTCGGGTAGAAGGCCACGAGGATTACCACTAGACGCACAGTTGCAGAATCGATGAAGCATGTCGCTTGATGCAGTGCAGTCCTCACGTTCCGTTCCGGTTCCACGATCGTCGAAGTGCTGAATGTACGGCACCTCCACCAGTATCCACACGTACGAGGAGGAGCACCGGCATTGGACTGCTAGGTCTGGTACGGCGGCAACAGGATGGACTGGAGCTAGGGTTTCCAACACATGGAGTGACCTAACCTTGTACTCTAAGCACCTGTGCCCCATCTTATATAGGGAGTGAAAGTGGGCTCCAATCACTTGTGGCCCATTCACTAAAAGGCCTATATTAGTCACTGTGAGTCCAAGTCACTGACTAAGTCCATGTCTCTATTTGGGTCCAACTCAAATAGATTTCCTGTTTGGGTCTAACCCAAACTTGCTCCTGCTCTTAAGTGTGTGACCCGACAGGCTCATGGTAACCCGGACACGATCCGACTCTCACTCGTGACCGATCAGTTGGTAGCGGCTCCTAGCAAAACGTGCCGATTCCCAAGTACCAAAGAGTCATGACGACATACCTTCCAATGCGACTTTCGTCTAAGTCCCTTTTGCCTCACGATATACCTTGTCGAACTATAGGCGAATAATCGTCATCCCTTAAATAGTCCGACTCTCTTTCTCGATCCGAGATAATTGATTCATCCGACTAACTCTTAGTCGATTGCCTCGGTTAACACTTAACCGAGTCATGCATGGCCATGCTTTTCGAATCATATCTTCCGAGAGGGCCCAGAGAATATCTCTCCAGATGGAGGGACAAAATCCCATCTTGGTTATTCACATCACGCAGCTTGATTCTCAGTCGACCCAAGCTCTGCCTTTATAACTGCCCAGTGACGGAACATCGTTTGATAGAACCTAAGTCGGTGATCCTCAACTCGGATTGTGCAATAACCTCAGGTCTAAGGATTACATTGATTGAGACATGCAAATGACGACTTGTTCGTTGCATCTCAATATGGGTCAGTTCGACTCACTAAACTCTTTAGCTAAATCCGTGTAAGTCGGAATAGCATCTTCATGCCCATGACAAGTGGAACCGAGTCATCTGCCGACTTTCACATTGGTCTAAGTTGTGTGTCCAGCATAACCTCAATGACCAAGGACAATTAGTATGAACAACATGAATATATAGTTCCACAATCGAATCACATATCCAATGATACATATTAGTAGTTCATACATGGACAATAACTTTATGAATACATTGGGAATAACATCATATATGATTACCTCTAGGGCATATTCCCAATATTGACATCCTTAGAGAAATACATCTCGGAGATTGCAGGCATCACGCCGCTCCCCTATCGTTGGTGGCTAAAGCCTTCCGACAAGGATTCTACTGGACAACTGCCAAGGCGGACATTGACAAGTTGGTTCAAATATGTCTTGGGTGTCAGTTTTATACAAGACAACCAAGTGTTCCAGCTGAAGAATTGCGAACAATACCAATAACTTGGCCGTTCGTAGTTTGGGGACTGGACATGGTGGGAGCTTTGCAAACAGCACCCTGTGGATTCACACACTTGCTAGTAGCAGTGGACAAATTCACAAAATGGATTGATGCTAAACCCATTAGAAATCTTGATGGGGAAACAACCCTATAATTTATCCGGGATCTAGTGGTGAGATTTGGTCTCCCACATAGCATCATCACCGACAATGGCAGGAATCTATCTCTCGGAGAAGTTGAGGTGTACTATCATGAAAAAGGCATCCGCCTTGACCTAGCATATGTGGCACACCCGCAGTCAAATGGGCAAGTTGAAAGGGCCAATGGACTTATTCTACATGGAATCAAGCCACACTTAGAGGCACCGCTACGTAGAGCAGCTGGAGCCCGCGCAGAGCAATTACCATCTGTCTTGTGGAGTTTGAGAACAACACCCAACAGATCCACCGGCTTGACTCCTTTCTTCATGGTTTATGGAGTAGAAGCAGTCCTCCCATCCGACATCCTCCACGATGCACCAAAAGTTTCTGCCTACAACGAGGATGACGCTGAAGAATCCAGGCGCATATCTGTGGACCTACTTGAAGAAGAGCATGTGCTGGCATGCTAGAGATCTGCCATCTACCAGCATAAGCTGCGTGGCTACCATAGTCACTACGTAAAGCATCGCTCGTTTAAAGAGGGGGATCTGGTGCTTAGGCTCAAGAAGGAGAAATCACACAAACTATCTCCACCTTGGGAAGAACCGTTCGTCATAAGCAAAGCATTGCTAAATGGTTCCTATTACCTCGTCGATATTCACGAGTTGAAAGATAGGCCAAAAAATCGCAAGCGCAAGCAACGTGACTCCGATGATGATTACCCGGAGACAGATCGGCCATGGAACATAGCACAACTACATCCTTTTACACTTAGCACATTTATATTATGTAATAAGTTTCTTATATGATCAATGAAATAAAGCATTTGGTTCACTCATTTCTCTGAGTCTTTTACCTCCTTTAGTTGTTCATTTTTGGATCATATAAACCCTTTATGTGCAAGTTTGCATTTGCACTTGTGAAAATTCCGCCTACGGGCGTTAGCTTAAGTTTTCTGGTCTACACGATTTCTAAAGTTTTTATGTGGATTCCGGAGTAGTGACATTTCGGCACTCAAAGCCTGCGATTTTGCTCTTAGGTTCTTGACGGTGCTATTAAGCATCATCACCTGAGAGCATAGTTCTGTGCTGCGAGTCTTCCGTCTCACGAAAGGTCAAGCATACGAACCAGAATAATGGATAAGCCAGCACTTGCTTTAAAACTGTACACATGCTGGAAACAGATAAGTTGCAGGAAACTTGAGTACAAGTTTTTCCGCCTTAGCAGAACATAAGTTTTTTCCACATACACATTGCAGAGACACATTTAATACAGACATTGTTTTTTATGGCTCTGCTGTAGGGGGCTTCATGGTGGCATCATCAGGAGAGCCAGGCCGAGAGAGCTCATCAAACTCGGAAGGAGAGGGGCTAGACTCAGACGAGGCCATGTCTTCATCGAGGATCTCGGTAGGCACGAAGACATCCGCCTTGACCATCGTGGCAACTCTGGTGTCAAAGCCAGCGAGGGAGTTCCAAATAGCATTGTGATCGATCTCTTTCCCTTCCTCATCTATCTTGGGCATGTCGAAGGTCACAGAGTCGATGTCGGCATTGTCGTAGTGTGCCTTGACCAATGACAGGGTCATCCTAGCACCAGCCCGGACACAAGAGGCTTTCCAGTCCTTGACTTTCTCGAGGGCTCAACGCAGGATTTTCGCGAACTTGGCCGTTGAGTCTGACGCCTTGATATTGATGCCCAGAGGTTGAGCTATCTCCTTGGCTTGGGCGATGGTGGTGCTGACGAAGTTGCCGGCAAGAATCATGCGTTCCGTGGGATCCGGAGCACCCTCACCCAGGTTGGCTAAGCCAATGGGAGCTATGGTTTGCACAAAATACAAGGACCATGAGTACAGAACAAGTAAAATAGTTGTCCACATTATAGAAGTGACCAAGATGGAGAAAGGTTACCGAATATGCTCGTTTCCGCTTGCTTGCACGTCTCCGCCATGGCATCACGCTCCTTCTGGACTGTCTTGTACACCTCAAGGTTTCTAGCATTCTACTCTAGGGCATCTTGGTTCTACTCCTTGAGTTGTGCAATTTTGTCCTTCAGGCGCTGCATCTCGGTGTTAGCAGACTCTTGCAACACCTTCATCGCTGACTCATGGCCCTTGACGGCATCAGCCAGGTCCTTCTTCAGAATTTTGTTTTCATCATAAAGCTCCTGGATATGCTTGGATTGATCGATGATGCTCTTGGCCTTGGCAATGGCTTCTGTAAGACGGAAATCAGAAAGTGCTATCAGAAGACGGAAGAAATAATTCAATGAGAAAAGCAAGGAGCTGTTGTAGGAAATAGACTCTAGCTATTTTTGATCTGTTGCTTCAGGAATTTGGTTTTACCCTATTCAAGGTCGATTCCTTCATGCAGAAGACAAACCTCTCATTGGCGGCTATCCTCCGTTTGTTCTCATTCTGCACAAGATGTTAACATGCTTAGTTTATCTAGAGAATCTAGTCGGAACTATTCAAGTTTCAACTAAACGCTCAGGGGCTACAGTATATGATTTTAAAATAAGCTAGTTTCTCTAGAGCATCTAGTTAGAACTATTCAGTTTCAACTAAACGCTCGGGGGCTACACGAACAAGTTCTACACTTAGTTCTTTGGAGCACTTAGGCCAATAACTATTGGTTTATCCGCCTAAGAGCTCAGGGGCTACAGTGGGATACATTACAAATCAAAAGAAGTAAAAGATCAAAATACTTACGATGGCAATGACCCTAAGATTGTTGGCCAGATGAGCATAGGAATCATGGAAGGTTCGGGCATTCTTATAGATTGCATTGGCCTACATGATGAGGTCATCCAGGATCAACGTCGGAGGAGTCGCAGTGAATGGAGAGGTTGAAGCCGGAGGCATGGATGAAGCCCTAGCCGCCTCTTGCACCTTCAAAGAAGATGATGGCTTGGAGGCTCCCGCCTCGATCATCGCTTCCACGTCCACCTCTTCCACCACTTCCTTCCCTTTCTTAGTAGCATCCTTAGCCGGAGCTTCAGCCACTTTAGAGGAGGTGCTCTCCTGCGTCACCTGGCCGCTGGGAGCAACATCTGCCTCGACATAGCCTAAGCTATCAAGTATTGGATTAACATATGTCTCCATGGCGGAGATCTCAGGGATGACGGGAGATGAAGGCCCATTGGGGCCAGTAGAAGGCTTGGCGGTAGGAGCAGGGGGAGCAGTAGCGGGAGAGGACTTGGCAGACAAATCCTTGGTTAGCATATCATGAATGTTTTTGACCCTCCAACATCTTTGGAGGATCGCTTCAAACTAACACTGGCTTTCCTCCTGAAACATATAAAATATAAGTACAAGAGTTGAAAAAAGGTATGGGCTGAAAAGCACAAGTTGGAGAATGAAAATACTTACTCCACGGCAGGAGCCTTGGTGAGGGGAATGCCAGTGGACTTCTTCTTCTTCTCCACCTCTAAGGCGGTAGTGGAACGTTTGGAGACTCCACTCTCTGATTTCTTCTTCTTGGCCTCGGCAATAGCGTTAGAGATGGAGCTCTTCCGCTTTCGTGCTGCTGGAGCTGGTTGATCCTTGGGGCATCGTCATCAGACACCACCTGGATATCCTTTAGCTTAGGATCGTAGACATGGGAGGCCATTTGATCCGCCGCAAAGGTCGCCAGCTCGGATACATAGGAGTGTTAGATTGATAACTTCAAGTCAGAAAAACCTTAGAGCATCTAATGAGCAACAAAGGAAACATAAGCTACCTCTAGGCATTTTCCGCAATCGAACATGTCGAAGGTGATCTTGAAGCCATGCTTCTTGTCCTTCACCTTGATGATGTCCTTAAGCTGCAGTTTGATGGAGTCAGTAGAGAAGTTATCCCATGAAATTCGCATGGGATCCCTCCTGTCTTGAGTCTATTTACACATCAACTCGGCGTGGTGCTGCAGAGGCTGGATCCGCCTGATGAACCAGCACATGGCAAGGTCCAAGCCTGTCATACCTCTGTCTACGAGCCATTCAATCCGCCTTACGGCGCAGTTGGCTTCATTGTCGGAGGGAAGAGAGGCAGGGGTCCGCCATGCAGGCACCTTGGCGATGGCTCCATCGACGAAGTCAGTATAAGTCTCAAGGCGGTCAGGCAGAGGGATATCTGGGCCGTAGAAATATGTGCGCTGCCAGTTGTTGCATGACTCATGCCCTACTATGTCGGGGAAGCGCCGGCTAGGCCAGATCTTGAAGCTAATGGTTCTGCAGATCCGCAATTCGTCCTTGGACTCTATGGACTCTCTCTTGACGGTAAAAAAACAGATCTAATCTAGGCTTGATTCCTAGAAATCCTTCGCACAGAGCTACGAAGTTGATAAGGACTAGAATGTTGTTGGGAGAGAGATTGTGGGTGAGTACCCAGAAGTGCCGGAGGACATCCAAGAAGAAGTTGGAGACTGGCAGGCTTACGCCACGCACCAGCTGAGACTTGAGGTATACCTTCTCTCCGGTTTTGGGAGAAGGGACCACCTCGCCGGCCGGCGCCGCCCGCCAGACCAACTCCTTCGCCGCGGGGAGATACCCCTCAGCGACCAGTTCCTGTAGATCCTCGGCAGAGAGATCAGAGCCTCTACACACCCCTTGTGGGAGTCATTTTCTTCTTCAGCGGCTTCGGGCGCCGCTCGTTATTGGTCATCACCGGTGGCTTCCACCACGGCGGAGACAGGAACGACCACCCCCTCTGGCGGGACGACCACTCCCTAGGATGGCTCTAGTGTAGCCTCGGGAACCACTACCGTGGAAGGGACAGAGCTGCCGGAGGCCATTACGACGTGGGGGAGGTGGAAAAGAGAAGGGCTCTAGTTAGGGTTTTCGCAGAAGAGCTCGAACGGTCGCACGACTGGAGGAAGACGAAGACTGGAAAGCGAATGCAGGTAAAAGAGAAGTAGATTGACTGGGGTGAAAATATATAGACCCCGTGTCAAGATTCGTGCAAAGAGATCTAATGGAAGGAATGTGTCGACGTGGAAGTGAACGTGCGCGGTAATTTCGCCACGTCCTCGTCTTTGCCGCTTTGCCGTTTCAGATTTCGCGCGCGTGAAAATAGTTGATGATTAATTCTCTGTTTCTGTGAGTTTTGAGGTAGCATAGGATTTACCCTACGTTATCCTCCTGATAGTTGAAGTGAAGGGTCACATCCTAAGATTCCATCGAAGGCGGAGTCTACCCGACTATGGAAACAAGGACTCAAGGAATCTCCGGCTGCATTGCGAAGCCGGAGAGGATTGCGGGGTTCTTTAGGAGACCTTTGAGATATTGCTTGACGGATTGCCGGCATCACTTAGACGGGATATTCAGAGATCAACAAGCAAGATGGCGCAAGATTTCCATGTCCTCCGGGGGCTACTGTTGGGGATATGCTATATGGGTATCCTCATAGAATGTCACCAATCCGCCTAACCCGGGTGGCCCATAGTTGGTAGCAAGGCCTATGGCACCTGGTGACGATTAGAGCGGATCCAGAAGGGAGGCCCATGCCGGATAAAGGAAGTCTACGCAGGAGTCACCGACATACTCGGAGCCTTGGAGTACAAGATACCGAAGAATAGTTCGTATTACTGTAGGACTCTTTACCTTGCCCGACAAGGACCTTTCCCTGTAAACGCTAGGTCTTGGCGCCTTTATAAGCCGGCATGCAGGAGCCTTTAGGGCATAACCTCTTAGCTTGCAGTGTACTACGTGCAACACCTTGTACAGCGAACCTATCTCTGTAACTCGGCGTATTGCCATTATAGTGATTTATAGCAGGAGTAGAGTTCTGCCACCATTGTGGTACTTGAACCTGGGTAAGCTGTGTTATCTCGTACCCGCCAACTCTCCGCCTTACCCCACGTCTCTAAACACGCACTGTGAGGATCCCTTCATGGCGTACTCGTCGGCAATACCACGACAGTTGTGATTAGTATATTGTGTTAAATTTTAGCATGGCTATCTATTGAGTATGTTGACCATGGTTTTGTTGGTGTTATCTTAGGAATGTCAAGTCTTATTCATGTTCATCATGTAGCACTACAAAAATACCCCAGCCCCCATACTCGATGGATTTTTGGGGCGGATAAGCAAAAAATACCTGCAATAGTTGGATACGCGGTGGATAAGCAATCGCAGCATCATTTTTCCGCGGCGTCCCATTATACGCCTGGGCACACAAGGTAGAATTTCGGTGGCGTGGTAGGTGTCCAGGTAGGACGGCGCATTGTAATGGCGTAGTGGATCGATTGGGCATATATTAGTGCGCCATGCATTGTAGTGCCGCAGCAGAGTGTGTCCCATGTTCTCTACTGGTCAACAAGCACACGTTGACTGGTCAGGCTGGTCTCACTGACTCATGTGACCGTCCACAGACAAACTATTTTTCTCTCTATTATATACTCCTCATCCACATCCACACACCCTCTTCCTACAGCTTTCACTAATGCACGGAGGGGACTGTAGAGGTGGTTGCTGACGACGACATCAAGGTGTAGAATCCTCAAGGTGCTGAGTGCGAAGGCTGCAGCGAGATGCTGCATCATAGACGTGTTCAGGGTGGTAGCAAAGTCTGTGCTTATGTAATTTAATTTCGTATTTCTTTTATCTCCTATATCTGAAACACTAATTTGGGGTTTTATCAATCAGGGCATGGTGTTGAGGTTGATCGACTTGAAAGAAGAAGGGTGAACCGACATCTTCAAATCAAACTCCGATCTACTTTGCAAGTGTGTCCTACAGCCGCATTGCCTAATCGCATACGAGGACGTGAAAACCAGCCACAAGTTCCTTGCGTGTCACCGCGAGAAAACAAAGTGTGACTTCGTCTTTTATGTTGATAAAGAACACTCACCGGAGTTGCAACATATGTTGGTGGCCTTGTGGAAGGATACCGTCCACAACTTGTCTGAATTGTCGACTCTGACTATGAGAAAACGGTGATGCAAGTGAAGAAGGAATCAGAGGACAAGGTGGCTCCTGCGATAAGCGCGATTAAGGCGACATGCGCGTGTGTGGGCGATGCGCTGGAGCCGCTTGCGGAAACTCTAGATCAGCTTACTTATGAGTGATATAGCATTTCAATTTACGCAACAATATGTATAACCCTTATGTGTAGTTTCGGAAAAAATAATATATAACTTTTCAATATTGCTTTCTCTCACTGACTAGCGTGTCCCACCAATAAGTGAGCATCGGATTAGCCTACTATGGCCCTCGGAGCTACCATGGCGCATAATGTTGTGGCGCACGACCTAAAGGCCCATGAGAAACCTTAATCCCTGTACCACAATCCTATTTCCTATATAATACAAAAAATTCTTGATTCACTCGACAGCCGCCATATTCCTGGATCTCCCTGCTATCTCAATCAGAAATTTTCCCACTCCATCTTCTTCTCTTCTTTAATCCTGTCCATCTACTTCGAGCAGATCCATCACGCGGAATATTGACCGTGGGTAGATCAATCGCGGGCAGATCCACTACGTGTAAGATGGTGGCCAGGGTCGTGCAGATCCACCGCGCGGAAGATGGTGGTGAGGTCTTTAAGATCCACCGGGAGGAATATGAGGGTGATGCCTTGAAGATCCAGTGCGGGAAATATGATGGCCAGCACCCTGCAGATCCACCTCGAGGAAGATGGATAGGACCTTACAGATCCACCGCGCGGGAGATGGTGGCCATCGCCTTTGTCATCTCCTTCACCACAACCATCAACAGAGCAAAGAAAAAATAGTGTAATTAGGTTAGGTGGTTAGACTAGATGAATGATAATTGCACCTTTCTAATCATCCTCGATTTTAAAATCGAAGCATTAGAAGAGTGCAATAATAAAATGTAATGTAATGAGTTTCATGTTTTGAAATAAAATGGAATTTTATATCTTAAACAATTGTGCATCACAATCTGTTTATATTAGCAACGAAAATCAGTTATTGTTAATGTAATTAACTTTCACTGATGCAAGACTGAAAGAGCATTTCACGATTCCTAGTGTTTTGTGCGTTAGATAACAATACCAAAGGATATTTTAATTGTGCGTTGGGTGCTGCACATAACTCTCCTCAAAAGATCTCCTGGTCAAATAAAGAAAAAGAAGGATTTTAGGTCGGATTATCCACCCTTGGCTAGGGCCAGATAATCTACCCCTAGAAAAACTGGCTAAGGACCAGCCATGCAACACTTTGTGGGAGGGTGAATTATGTGCCGGATATTTGGCACTAGGCCGGATGATTGCCTAGGGCCGGATTATCTGCCCCTACTTTGCTAGGATTATCCGCCCCTACTCTGCCTGGATTATCTGCCCCTCCCAAGAATCGACTAAGGACCAAGTGTGTGACGCTCAGATAGGGCAGAGTTTTCCCCCGGATGTTTGGTCAGGGCTGGAGCTTTTGCCCTGACCAGATAATCCACCCCTCCCCATGGGCCGGATTATAGGCCCTCCAGGGATTTTCACTAAGGACCAGCAACGCGTCATGCGGAAGGGGCGGATGTTTGGGCCGGAGTATTTGCTCTGGGACGGATTTTTTCCCTCGGCTAGATTATCCGTCCCTACTCAGGCCAGACTATTTGGCCCCAGTTGACTCCAACGGCTTCGTCTCGGGAGGGGCTACAAATACCCCTCCACATCTTCAACCCGAGCTCTCTTGAATTTGATGAAAAGGCACTTTACAATTGAGCTCAAAATTCTGTAAGATCTCTCCATCCAGCCATCTAAAGGTCTTGATCTTTGGAAAATCAAAGGAGGAGGCCTTGATCTACATCATCACTAGAAAGATCTTCAATTCCCCCTCATTCATTTGAGGGCCCTTCGATCTAGAGTTTCATTAGAATTTCTAGATCTCGCTTTCATGTTTTGATAAACTTGTTTATTGTGGCAGCTTATTATCATCTCGGGAGCCTCCAATTCAGTTGTGGATGCGTGCCCCGTTCTCGTTGTAAAGGTGTCGGTTCCCACCTCGAAGGTACCGTATAGTGGAATGGTGGATCATGCTAGTTGTGGCAAGATCCATCGGAGAAGAGGGTGATGCCTATTGTGGCGTGGTGGTCTTAGTACCACTCATCCCTCCAACGCTGATGTACTTCCCCTAAAAAGGAAGGAACTGCGGTAAAACAAATCCCGTGTCTCTGTGTGCTCCACTCTCGGTTACTTCGTTCCTCTGATCGCCTTTACTCGTTGGCATATAGGAAAATTCACCATAGTTGCATATCTAGAGAATTCACCTTTGTATCAAGCCTAAATTGAAAAGGTGTTAAATTTCAAAGTATCACATATTCACCCCCCTACTGGTGCCCAAGTGATCCTTTTCATGGATGCTATAACATGACAAATAATTTGCGGTTACAACGGCACTAAAGTTCCGCCATCTTCAATAATGTATCGAGGCACATCTTTTGTCATGCTGCGAAAGTGCTAGCTCGGCGGATCATGTTGTGTCGAGCCAAAAAATTACGCCGCCATTGTAGAATCCCTAGCACAGTTATCCCTAGCGGCTTTACTTTACCGCTCTAGCATGATTATGGAGACTAAGGTTATGCCTCGTCGTCTATAAGCGGCAGGGCCCGAGCTCCGTGTTATAGTGTAGACAAGAATGTTTTTTTAAAAGGTAGTATAGAACCGGAAGAGCTTGACTTGGTGTTTGAGTGTACTCCCACCTATGTCGAGGTATTGGAGCAAGCGAGGATTGACTTGAAATGGATGGACCTAAGTGATGTTGTTGAGTCGGAGAGAAGACATAATGTGGATTTGGAAATGCATATATGTTGGAAGACCATGTGTATCTACTCCGAGCCCCGTTGGGTTGCATACAAAGAGGTGGTGGCCGAATCACTAGACAACTCTCTTGACATATTTGCCACCAAGAAGGTTGATAGTAATTTTGGAATTGAACCTTCTTGCCTCCCCATTGGATTCTAGGAGTTCTCCACTCTTAAACCAAGAGGTATTGAGTGAATGTCATTTGACCCAAACATTGAGCCCAGTTTCAAAGAACAAAGACAGAGTATTGGAAGAGGACAATGATGCTTATGATTATGGGCACGATGAGAATGAGGTTAATATCCATGATAACAATGTTGGAGATTTGGACAACTATATTACACAAGAGAACATTAACTGTGACATCCCGTATACTTGAGGATATGCATCGGACTCGGATGATTATGGTCCCGAAGAAGAAGTTTATGAGGAGGGGTTCACAGCAAAAGAGGCTAAAATCCACGATACCATATTAGGGCGGGACCATCGGGTACCTTTGTTTTGTTATCTTAGTCTCGCGGATGAAGCCATGGTTGATGTCGTCAAGGGATAGTTCTTGGACCAAGGCCAACTTCCCACCGATATGATAATCACAAGAATAATGGGATTTATCACGGATCTAATTTCAAGACCTTGTTGGAATTTAAGAAATGGATTAAGGACTTCTTGGTTAAGCATCATCATCCTTACACGGTCATTCACTCGGGCATGAAGAACCTTTACTCGGTTATATGCGAGGTGGATGTATGTCCTTGGATTGTGCATGCAAGACCATTCAAGGGAGGGCCCAATTGGCACATATCTAGTTGTGTATCAACTCACACGTGCCGAGGTCAAAGGGTGGATGGCAAGGATGTGAAGCACGAGCATCGACAACTCATCTCTGAGTTCCTCGCTTATAGGCTTTCTAGCAACATCTCGTCATTTCCAACAATGAGCATCAAGATGGTCATGGATCTTGTGAAATCCATCTTTCACTACGAGGTGAAGTACATGAAAGCATGGAAGGCGAAGCAAGCCGGATTCAAGAGATGTTCTACAGTGATTGAGAGGAATCTTATAGCCGAATCCCTAGGTTGTTGGGAGCGATGGCCAATGATAACCCGGGTATGGTCCATGTGGTAGAACCTTATGGGAAAAAGACAAAGATAATCAACGAAAGAACCGTCTGAGTATTTGTCCATGCATTTTGGGCTTTTGAGCAATTTGTGAGGGTTTTCGAACACTGTAGGCCTATCATCTCCGTTGATGTCACCTTCTTGACCGGACAATTCAAGGGTACTCTCTTGATTGCAATAGCTAATGATGCCAACAACCATTTGGTTCCTTTGGATTTTGCTTTGGTGGAGGTGGAAAACAATGATAATTGGGAGTGGTTCTTCCGTCTTTTGAGAACCAAGGTATTACCCACTCAAAGGGAAATATGTGTCTTCTTGGATCGTCATCAAGGAATTCTCCATGAGCTGATAATTGACATTCATAGCCATGCTCTGTTGCACCATTGATGGTGCATGAGACATTTTTGTTCAAACTTCTATAGAGCATGCAAGAGTAAGGACTTATCTGATGATCTACAAGATTGTTGTGTCGCTTTCATGAACCACCGTTTCTCAAACTTGTACAAAAAATTGCTCTTTAACAAAGAACTCAATGTGGGGGCCAAGAGTTTCTCAATAGGAACATTGGAGATAGGACAAAGTGGGCACGAGCTTGGACCGACTTCGAAGTAAGCTACGTGACATGGATCAGCCAAGAAGGAACTTTCCCCTCCATCTCGGAGAGATATTCTCTGGTCCCTCTCATGTGACATGATTCAGAAGCATGGCCATGCACTACTCGATCAAGTGTTGATCGAGGTAGTTCGACTTAGAGAAGCCGGAGGGAATTAGTTATCACTACAACAAGAAGAGAGTAAACCGACACTGGGATGATGGAATCTCCCCTGCGGTTTATCACAAATATCATGAGGCAAAGGTACTCGGATAGACCATCACATTGAGGGCACTTGCAGAAACTGGTAGTCGTCAAGTCTTGCTAGAGGCCATTACGGACTATCAGTTCTAGTCGGAAGGTCACTAAGCTACGGCTCTGACTGAATGATTACAGAGTTGTGTCCGGCTTACCGTAAGCCTGCGGCATCACACACTTAAGAGAGTGGGACTAGGAGGATGTTGATCCGACTATCACAAGCCAGGAAGTTGGACTTGTTGAGATAGGGACACGTGTCAATGGGTTAGACCCACTTTGACTAGGGTTAGGGTTTAGGACCAAGGGACACAAGTGTTGTGTGCCCTCACCTACTCGCCTATATAAAGGAAGGTGGGTGGCGGTGGACAAATGGCAATCCAATGCTACTTCCTAGGGTTTTGCTAGACTTGGCAACCACCCTCCTGTCCCGCGGCGGCAAGACCGAGACTAGCATCTCTCTTGCTGATGTTCCACCTTGTATGTGTGTGTGACAGTAGAGGAACCACACCTGCGGTGCTCGTCGGCGACATTGGGCGAGAGCATAGTTGGAGGTGAGGAAGGGCACGAAGCCAGCAGCGAGGTGGTTCTAGGATCAAGAAGTTCGCCGGAGCCGGACGAGTGATGTCTATGCATGCTTCTATTCTTGTAGACAGTGTTGGGCCTCCAAGTGCAGAGGTTTGTAGAACAACAACAAGTTTCCCTTAAGTGGATCACCCAAGGTTTATCAAACTTAGGGAGGAAGTGGTCAAAGGTATCCCTCTCAAGCAACCCAGCAATCAAGATACAAGAAGTCTCTTGTGTCCCCAACACACCTAATACACTTGTCAGGTGTATAGGTGCACTAGTTTGGAGAAGAGATAGTGAAATACAAGTAATATGGATGATTAAAAGTGGTAATTGCAATCTGAAATAAGAGTGGCAGCAAGCAAACATGTAACAGAACTTATTGTAAATGGTGTTTCAATGCTTAGAAACAAGGCCTAGGGATCATACTTTCACTAGTGGGCACTCTCATATAAATATATTCTCTTCACGATGCTACACTGAACTACTCTTAGGTTGGATGATGTAGGGCTATAACAACACACCTTAAAGTTCGCATTCCCCATCTAGATAACCCCTCACTGTCACCTTGAGCGCTAGATGGTTCGAACAAACACTACAATCTCATAGAGACATCCAACTCAAATTATACTCATGATAAGTATTTATGTAACCTTAGCCAAAGTGCCACACGGTGTGCACACTGTTAACTTCACACACGTGGGGATAAGCAGAGATTAATTAAAGCACTTAAGTAGCAGAACAGATCTATAGATTACAAAGCTCATGATCTCAATAAGATCACGCATAGAGAGAGAGAGAGAGAGAGAGAGAGAGAGATGAACACATAGCTACCTGTACAGCCCTTAGCCTCGAGAGCGAACTACTCCCTCCTCATCATGGGAGTTAGCAACGACGATGGAGATGGCAGTGGAGTCGATGGAGATGGATCCGGGGGCACTTCCCTATCCCGGCAACAGAGACTTATGTCCCCCAAATCTCCTCTTTGGTGGCGGCGGTGCTGCAGAACTTTTTGTGGAATTCTGATCTGGTTCCTAGGGTTTTCATCCCGGGAGGCTTTTATAGGCGAAGAGGCAAGGTCGGTGGGTGCCCGAGGTGGTCACACCACCCCCTGGCGTGGCCTGGCCTTGCCCGCGCCACCAGGTGGTGTGGGCCCCTCGTGGCCCCTCTCCGTCTCGTCTTCTAGCTCCGTAAGTCTTCTGGTAAAATAGTAACTTTGGATTTTGTCCCGTTCAATTCCGAGAATATTTCTTTACGAGCTTTTCTGAAACCAAAAACAACAGAAAACAGGCAACTGGCACTGCGGCATCTTGTTAATAGGTTAGTTCCAGAAAATGCATAAAAGTATCTCAAAATGTAGACAAAACATAAGATAGTTGATATAAAATAAGCATGGAACATCAAAAATTATAGATACGTTTACGACGTATCAACATCCCCAAGCTTAACTCCTGCTCGTCCTCGAGTAGGTAAGTGATAGAAAAGAATAATTTTTGAGGTGACATGCACCGTCACAATCTTGATCAAGGTATTTGTAAAACATTGATAGCTGGGGTCATAGTACTCTAACATAGAGATGAAAGATATAGTTCTAACAATAAGACATATCAACTATGTTGTAACAGGAAAAGGTACAAACAAAAGATTCATGAATAACAATGCTTTGAAAGATGTTTGTTTGTTTCACATATAGAAAACATAATGAGAATGGTATTCAGCTTGTCCCTCATGGTGTAGCAATACATAAATGCATAGGACACCTTCAAAGTTCATAAGGGTGACTAGATACAAATAGTTTAAGAACAAGCAATATCAAAGTTATGAATCAATCAACAAGTTTTGGGACAATGCACATTAAACTAAGAATGACCACTATGCTCTCTCAATAGGTGCATAAAGATAGAAGATGGAGACTCAACATAAAAGTAAAAGAAAGGCCCTTCATAGAAGGAAGCAGGGATTCAAGTCTCATAAAGAGCTTCCAAAAATTATGGTACTTATTAGCTTTCATCTCTCATTACCCCTACCATAAGCATCTTTAGGTGATTAAGGTTAAAGTGAGCAAATATGAGGATATGCCTGACAAGTTATAAGCTGAAAATCTTATGCCCCTTGCTTACGAGTACCATGCTACTCAACTTTAGTCACAAGTAAGTTCTTGTCCTTGTAAGTACATGTGTATCATAGAGAATCACCAACGGGGTACCCCTTGCCCTATGATACAGGAGTTTTCCCATATCAAATTGACAAGGCAACAAACAATGAGCATCTCAGCGATCCTTTTATTTGCTATTTGCATAGGGTTTTCCCTTTTTTTATTGAGGATGCTTTACAGATTGCTCATTATGGTTATGCTACAAGTTTCCACCATGATTAGGCATGTATTAGGCTAGCCTCCCAGGAGTTTCTCTAACACATATACAAACTTTTAACTACCTCGGTGAATTACGCTCTTAGTTACATGCCTGGATGAGCAAAAGTGGTTAAAATAGTATGGTGGGGCCCAGGGGCCACTCACAGGTAGACCTTTCGGCCATCCTAACCACTTCCAGAACATCGGGACAAGAGCAGTGGCGTGTCGGCATGAAGGATCAACTACATACACAAGTGAGTATGTATGCAAGCCACCATACAACTGTTCACAGAGCCATTCCATCTAAAAGAAATAGAAATATTGCAACGCCATACAGCAAGATCCAAATATCCTAGATAGAGATAATATTTTAGGATAGCTCCTCATACATCAAACATCAGAGTATCAGGCGGAAGCGGAAAACAAGATCCGAGTACGGATACGAAGAAAATCGGCATAAGATGCCCCATAAATAAACACATCCCGCCCACAGATCTCACGGATCCCCGTTCCCGGAATCTCTACACCGCGTGATCGTTGCCAACATCGTCCGTCTCCTCCACCCAGTATCCATCTTGCGAATACACCTGTTCATCTGAATCAAACAATTTATCGTGTGAGACCCTAGGGGTACTCAGCAAGTCTTTATGCCTCTAAAGGGGACATAACCTGGGGTGACGCAATTGCAGCAAAAGATAATAACTAATAAGTCTATAGATACTCGCTAACCATCCGCCTAACCAATGATAGACGGATGTCCGTTAGTTAGTAACAATAGTTATAACAGTATAATTAACAGATCCATCCTCATTCTCGCTTACCAACGAGAAAGCGGACGAACAACCCATCCGTTGGCAGTTTTATTAACCATTCCATGAGTATTGCACTATTTACTAGTCAGGTACTTAGTCAAATTAAAAGCGGTACTTTAGTTATACTTGTCTATGATCGAGAAACTGTGCTCTAAGTCGTCCATAACCGCGGACATGACTTTCAGAAAGATTTACCCTGCAGGGGTGCACAAATAGCAACACACACTCGATCAACCTCGGAAAAACCAAATCAAAACCCAACGAGGCATTCACGACAAAGCGATCACAGGATTCAAAAACATTTCAGGGGGCCACCCCACTAAGCTACCCGCAACGAAGTTGGCCGGCTCCGGAACGGACCCAGGGTTTGTGTGGACGGCGGTAAACGACTAGGAACCCGAAAGTGTGACTAGGCTTGTCGATGCAGCGAAAACATGTCACGGTCCAAAACAGTACAGGTGCTCCACGCACAATCTTAAATAAAGCAGTAAAGCATGGCATAAGTACGGGATAGTAATAAAGCCCCAAACTACTTTGTGGCCCCAAGAAATAAGAATGAATCAAGCTCTGGCTCAGGGGGGTCCATAAGGCCTCCCGGATGTGGATAGTGCGAATAGTCAAGGAACAGGAATCAAGTACTTGGGGTCCTACGGGACACAAGTGAGCATGAAGAACCAAATAGCAGATATTGCTCACCGGTGCCACTTTCATTAGTTATCCCATTACTACTCCGGTTAAGTTGTTTAGGTACCTCGTTATCCATCAGACACTCACATACCCTACACATGCTGTTCTACGACCCTCATGGCTCAAACAACTCCTGTAGTAATGGCTCATGGGATGGAGGAACAAGCTTCGGTGGGGTTTTAAAAGTAAAGGCTATGCAGTACTTGGGATTCAATTTAATGCAATTGCGACTCAATGATGCAAGAATAAGATAGAGGCAATAGGTACTATATGTATGCAAGCATGTGGTAGTGCTTGCCTGGCAACTCAGTTGAAGCGAGAGTCAGATCTGGGTAGTGCTCCTGGGATTCCTGATATATCCCCTGCTCGGCGTCTATTCGAAGAAGAACCAAACAAACAAGGGCCAACATAAATAAAGTGCACAAGGATATGAATTAAAATACGACAAGCAAACAAACATGCCATGATGAATGATGCACAATTTACATGGCAATAAAGTAGCATGGCATGGGTGAGGTGTGGGATACAAGAATAAAGTATTTTATTAAGTTTTAGTCATGTTTTGCTCTCATAACACTTGCTGTCCACTTCATATTTATATGATGCATGCTGCAATTCAGAACATGGAATGCATAGTTAGAACAGGCTCGTCGCGCTGATCGATTTAGACATATTATTTGTCGAATTTGGAGTTGTAGAACCAAAGTTGTTAATTAATTAAGAAAATGGCATTTTATTGTAATTTTTATCCTCTCGAAAATTTAAAGTGTGCAAACATTATTTTGAATAGCATATTTGAAATCCTCACATTTTTCTGATTCCAAAACATATATCATTTGTATTATTTGGATTTATAATTTAAAAGTTATTTAAAAACAGGTTTGAATTTGTATTTAAACATTTACTGATATCATTTTATTTAAACAGAAAATCGTCAGGACTTTTTACACCTAGACAGAACTAGCCTCAGCCACAGACAGGTGGGGCGCTGTTGGGCAAAAAACAATGTGAGAACTTTTCTCACCATGAGCTTATCTAGCCTATCGCGACAGGGGCAATTTGGCGACCTCATGGTCCATCTGTGTGACCGGTGGGCGACACGTGGTGGATCCCGGGACTGCGGGTTGAGGAGTACAAAATCCCAGGAACCTTTTTGCAAAATTGTCACGGGGCTGTCTGGTGGGCCTGGGGGTACTGCGGGTTGAGACAAAAATGCATGGGGGGGTATTTGCAAAGTGCGCGCGCACTGTTCCTCTTCTCGTCTTGTCTGTCGAAACTGACAGAGAACGCATGCGGCGCGGTGGGGGCTCGAACCCGTGATGCGGTGTGTGCGCGCAGCCGGCGGTGACCACTAGGCTAGGCGGGGGTTGATGCAGGGTGAGCGCGGCGCGGCTAGGTAAGGTTCTCGCGTCGCCTCGGCGAGCAGACGCATGCGCACACCGACGCACAGAGGGTGTTCGGCACGTGGTCCGGCGAGCACAGGCGACCAAGGTGAAACGGGAGGTGTCAGGGAGAGAGGTGGGCTCACCGCGGGGTCGACGGAGTGGTCGGATCGGGACAAGGCGCAGGCGGCCAGCGATGGCGATGTCGGACCTAGGGTTTCTGGCCGTCGGCGTGCGGCAAATCGGCCTTCTCCTCCTCCTGGGCTGAGGGGGTGATGCAGAGGCACGGCTCGATCTCCTCGACCACCTCCACGCCACGCCCGCCTGCTGGAACGAGAGATCGGTGGTGGACACGACGGTGGGCGCCGGCGAACAGAGAGGGAGGGTGGCGTCGGTGGAGAAGGAGAGGGGAAGGGCAAGGCCCTGGGGATGGATCTGGGCGATGCTAGGACGGAGGGGGAGGAGATAAAGGCGAGAGGGAGAGGGGAGATGCCGTGGGGCACGTTGGAGGAAAAGGTGGCTTCGACCACCTTTGTCCCTCTCCTCCCTCACGTGTTGGGAGTGGCTAGGGCAGGGCAGGGGGTAGGAGAGACCCGGGTGTGGGGCTGGCCAGCAAAGAGAAAGAGAGAGGGTAGGGAGAGGCTCGGGTTTAGCTAGGTTAGCCTCGGTTAGGGTTTAGGAGGCATGGGGTAGATGGGGTAGCTCGGGTGTGGGCCAGCATGGCAGGGAGAGAGAGAAAGGTGGTGAGGTTGGGATGGTAGGCTCGGGTAGGTATTACACTAGAGGGGGTGGTTCGGCTAGGGTTTAGAGAGAGATTAGAGAGATAAGCTAGGTGAGTGGTTAGGGCTTGAGCATGAACAAAAGAAGATCAAGCACATGGGTGGGGTTTGGTTGTGATGGATAAGGAGAGTGAGGGTGGAAGGGAGGAAAAGAGTTGTTTAGGGTTTGATTCAATTCAACCAAAACCAAGTGAGATTAAAAGAGAATAAAGAGAGAAGGGAAAACAAGTGTGCATGGCCCATGCATGAGGAGTAAAAGCCATGTTTGGTTTTGTGAAAACAAAATAACACCTCATGGCATTTAGTCCCATGCATCCCAAAAATGGAATTAAAGCCAAGCTAAAGGAATTAAAAGGAACTAAAATGGATGTTCCATGGGGAGTTGATGGAGATGATAATATTTGAATATAATCTAGACATGCTAGTGTGTATGTCCCACTAGATGTTTAATAGTCTTAAAGATATCCCAAACATGAGCATCTATTCCAAAACAACCCATATGGAAGTTAGGACAAGGGGTACCACTCATAATGCATGCAAATGTGGCTCCACATATCAAAAATGTGAAAACAACAGGATGCTTGCATGGAAGTATGTGGAGTGGTAAAAAGGATCCATCCCAACCCATATGAGCTAGAGGTAAAACCCAATAAAGTGCAAAGCTCATATTTAGTTGGATGGTGGAATTATAAGGTGGTGACAGAGAAAGGTGATGGAGTTGAATAAAAGATATGCCCCCAACTCAACTTGGGCATCAAGAATTTATCAAGAATCAAATACAATATATCAAGAGTCAAATACAATTACTAATGCATATGAGAGAAGAACCAAATGAAAAGGGGTTTTATATGATGCTCAAATGCAAGGTGGCATGATGACATGAGCATGATATATTTATGATGCAACAATTATATGTAGGAAGTAGCCATTATATTAATAAACCATGTAGCATTACATATGTTAGACATATGGGATGCTACAACTCTCCCCCACTAAACAGGAATCTCTCCCCGAGATTCTAGGAAGAAGAAGAAGACACGAAGTGGGTAGGATACTTGGCACGGAGCTCATCTTCGTGTTCCCAAGTGGCTTCATCAACGGAATGGTGCGACCACTGCACCTTGCAGAACTTGATGGACTTGTTGCAAGTCCTTCTTTCTGCGACTTCAAGGATTTTTATGGGGTGTTCTTGATAAGACAGATCTTCTTGGAGATTGATAAGTTCATGGTCCACGGTCCTGCCGGGATCCTTGAAGCACTTCTTGAGTTGAGATATATGGAAAACATCATGGACCTTGCGTTTTTCAGGGAGCTCAAGAGCATAAGCAACTTCTCCTCTTCTTCCACGAACTTTGAAAGGACCGATGTATCTAGGAGCCAGCTTTCCTTTGATACCAAAGCGGTGCGTGCCCCTCATGGGAGTGACACGAAGGTACACGAGATCACCAGGGGCATACTCCATGTCCGTGTGCTTTCTGTCATAGTTGCTCTTCTGGCGACTTTGAGCAACCTTCAGATTTTCAAGAATGATGTGAACCTTCTCCTCCGCTTGAGTTACAATGTCGAGGCCAAACAATGTTCTTTCACCTGCGCCCGACCAACCAATCGGAGTTCTGCATTTGCCTCCATATAGAACCTCAATTGGTGCCATCTTTAGAATTTTCTGGAAGCTGTTGTTGTAAGAGAATTCAGCATAAGGAAGACATTTTTCCCATTTCATGCCGAAAGAGATGACACAAGCACGGAGCATATCTTCCAGAATCGGATTGATCCTTTCAACTTGTCCTTGCGACTGAGGGTGGTAAGCTGTGCTGAAGGTCAATTTTGTTGCCAAAGCATTTTGGAAACTTCCCTAGAACTTGGAAGTGAAGATGCTTCCACGGTCTGAACTGATCTCAAGAGGAACTCCATACAGAGAGACAATTCTGTTGATATAGAGCTCAATAACTGAATTGTAGATTGTTTCCTTGACGGGAAAGAAGTGAGCCACTTTAGAAAGCCTGTCGATGACAACAAAGATTGCATTGTTGCCCTTCTGCGACCTTGGAAAACCACTTATGAAGTCCATCTCTACTTTCTCCCATTTCCATTCCGGAGGTTTCAATGGCTGTAGAAGACCGGAAGGTTTCTGATGAACAGCTTTAACTTCTGGCGAGACATCACACTCCGAGACATACTTGGCACAATATCGTTTCAACCCAGGCCACCAATATTGTGTTTTCAAGTCCATGTACATCTTAGTGCTGCCAGGGTGGATAGAAAGAACAGAATCATGCGCCTCCTTGAGAACTTGCTCTCTTAAACCCGGGTAGTTCGGAACAAACATCCGGTGTTCAAAGAAGAGAGCGCCTTGGTCGTCGACATGGAAGGACTCACACTTCGTAAGCTGAATGTTGGAGATGATGTTTTTAGTGTAAGGATCACCAAGTTGAATGGGGCGAACTTTTTCTTCCAAGAGAGGAGTTGCCAGAAGGTTCAGAAGATACCCTTGATCCACAATTTCAAGGTTGAGCTGACGGAATTCCACGCACAAGAGAGGCTGTTGTTCTTCCACCATGAGGTTGTTGACATAAGCTTTTCGGCTGAGAGCATCGGCCATGACATTAGCTTTGCCCAGAGTGTAGTTGATGGTCAAATCGAAATCATTAATTGCTTCAATCCACCTCCTCTGACGAAGGTTGAGATCAGGCTGTGTGAAGATATACTTCAGACTCTTGTGATGAGAAAAGATTTCACAACGGTTGCCAAGCAAGTATGCCTCCATATTTTCAACGCAAAGACAACTGCTGCGAGTTCAAGGTCATGTGTAGGATAGTTGATCTCATGTGTCTTCAACTGTCGACAGGCATAAGCAACAACTTGTTTTTCTTGCATAAGGACCGCACCCAATCCTTGCAAGGAGGCATCACAGAATATCTGGAAAGGCTTTGATGTATCTGGAGGAACCAAGACTGGTGTGGAAGTGAGCTTCTCTTTGAGTGTTTTGAAGCTTGCTTGACATGCAAGAGTCCAAAGGTATTTCTTGCCTTTCTTGAGGAGATCGGTAAGAGGCTTCGCAATCTTCGAGAAATTCTGAACGAAGCGACATCAGTAACTAGCCAAACCAAGGAAACTCCGGACTTCTTTGACATTTATAGGAGGAAGCCAGTCAACAATTGTCTTAACAGTTTCTAGGTTAACGGCAATGCCCTTGGCAGAGATGACGTGACCAAGGTAGCTGACTTGAGGCAGCCAGAACTCACATTTGGAGAACTTTGCATACAGGCGGTTCTCACGAAGCTTGTTTAGGATACACCGAAGGTGTTCTTCATGTTCTTCCTTTGACTTAGAATAGACTAGGATGTCATCCAGATAGACCACAACGAACTTATCAAGATACTCCATGAAAACCGAGTTCATAAGCCTCGAGAAGGTGGCAGGTGCGTTGGTGAGACCGAAAGACATGACCGTGTACTCATACAGGCCATAGCGGGTGGTGAAAGCTGTTTTAGGAACATCTTCCTTGCGAATCTTGATTTGATGATATCCACTTCTCAAGTCAAGCTTAGAATACCTGACTCCACTAGCTGATCGAAGAGATCATTAATCCGCGGAAGGGGATATTTATTCTTGATGGTTTTAGCATTGAGAGCCCGATAGTCAACACAAAGTCTATCAGTCTTGTCTCGCTTCTTCACAAAGATGGTTGGGCTACCCCAAGAAGAAGTACTGTGCTGAATGAAAACCAACTTCTCTTGTTCATCAAGCTGACGTTTGAGTTCAGCCAACTCAGCAGGACCCATTTTATAAGGCCGCTTGGAGATAGGAGCGGTTCCAGGTTCAAGCTCAATCACAAACTCGACCTCTCGGTCAGGAGGCATACCTGGCAACTCTTCAGGAAAGACGTCTAGGAACTCACAGACCACCGGAACATTCTGAATAGCTTCCATAGCATCATCATTCAGAGCCGCCAAAGAGAAAAGCTGAATTGCAGGAGTCAGACTTGGAGAATAGACTATATGGCCTTCAGGAATTTTTAGAGAAACCGTGCGTTTAGCACAATCAATCACAGCTGCATTTGTTGTTAACCAATCCATGCCCAAGATAACATCAATGTCAGAATTGCCCAGAATAATTAAGGACGCCGAGAACGAAGAGCCACCAATCTCAATTTGATTGCCATGGCTGATATGAGCACCCCTCATGTTTGACCCAAGAGATTGTACCACCAGACGATGCAATAAGGGACCATAGCCAGATCATGCTCATGCGCAAACTTATGAGAAACAAAAGAATGCGAAGCACCAGAATCAAACAAAACTCGTGCAGGGACTGATTTAACAGGAAGCATACCCATCACAACTCCAGGTGCATGCTCAGCTTGAGCGGCGTTAACACAGTTGGCACGAGCAACCGTAGACCCGGGCTTAGTGTTGATGTTGAGAGCCCGCGGTGGAGGTGCACGAACCATAGAAGAACTTGCCGCAGGTCTTGGAGGTGGTGGAGGAAGAGCTTTGTTGTTCATTGGACAATTCCAGTGTTGATGCCCAGTGTTTCCACAGGTGTAACAGGCACCAGGTGGACGTGGACCAGCGTAGCCAGGGACTCCGCTAGGCGCTCCAGGGTAGTTGTGGTTGTAGCCCCTGGGAGCAGCAGTGAAGGAGTTTGGTGGCCTTGCCGCATAGCTTGACGGTCTTGGTGGAGCCGGGAGCGACGGTGGGGTGTTAGGAACCGCCACACACGGCGCTTAGAAGGAGCTGACACAGCTGAAGAGCTTGCTGCATCGCGGTTGTGTTTCTTTGACTCCTCAAACACTTGCCTACTTGCTTCTTCCTGCAGAGCTGTATGTTGGAGTTCAAGAAAAGACCCCGGCCTTGCATGAGTGATTGCATATTTGATTGATGCATTGAGCCCTTGTCTGAACCTCTTTTGCTTCTTCTTGTCATCAGAGATCTCATCGCCACCATACCGAGAAAGACTCATGAAGTTTCTGATATAGGTATTGACATTGTCATTGCCCTGCTTGAGGTTGAGAAACACTTCCTTCATCCTTTCCGTGACAATTTCTGACAGATATTGCTCTTTGAAAGCCCTAGTGAACTGTTCCCAAGTAGGCTAAAACTCAGAGTGATTTGCCTTCAGGTAATTCTCCCACCACAGAGCTGCATCTCCCTTCAGAAGGTGAGTGGCACATTTTACCCATTCTTGCTCAGGAACATCAGTAGTCATCAATAACCTTGACATCTCACGCAGCCAATCATCTGCGTCTAGAGGCTGATCAGACACCTCAAAGTGGCGCGGGTTGAACTTCAGAAAACTCTTGATGTCTCCTCCCTTGGGAGGTGGAGGCAGCGGAACAAACTCATTCCTCCTGACACTTTCTTCAAATCGCTGCTGGTTCTGCTGCATTGCTCCCAAGGCATTAGCAATACTTGCCAACGCAACCCCCAGTTCAGGTGGTATGTCCTCCTCAGAACGGCGTGGTGGTTCCATCCTGCGATTGATATAAAACACAAGTCAGTACCATAATGGAGAATAATAATAATCCAAAATAGTACCAAAATGGAATTAACCAAGATTAAAGGATACAATTCACTAAGATGATATTAAAATATCAACAAAGTTCAAAGCACCTAGAAGATATTAATCATATCGCACATGACTGAACAAGGAGTGTGGTACACAAAACTATCAAAGAAAAATTTTCCGCAAATTTCGGCATTACAATACCACTATATGCGCAAAACCACTTAACGAATCAAGATTAGTAACTCTACCAATTCAATATACAAGAGCGAATGATAAGAGTAGTGGTATGGTCGCGACTCCATCCCGCACTCAAATCATTACTCCGCACATGAATTAGTAAAACACATATCCCAACACCTTCTTCTTAAGATGAACCTAAAGATTAGTAACTACGGAAACGGACACCCCAAACAAGATAACGTCGGATAACAAAGAGTAAGACAGATCGCACCGGTATACAACGAATCAGATAGATCGCGTCGGTTTACAAAGGCCTGTCGGTATGGAATGTACCAACAGTTGATAACCAAAAGGCAGATAGAGATAACAAGTTGGATGCAACAGATAGACAAGGAATTCACACACACACAACCTATGGTACTACGGAACCCAGAACACGTGAATCCTAGTTTGAATTTTAGAAGAGGATTGAAAATGTTACACTTCCTTACCAGAAAAAGGGTGGGTGGGTGGGTAAGAAGAAAAATTGAAGCGGTCCTACTCTCACGTTTTGTTTTTCCCTAGTATACATAGCTACCAAAAATATTTGCTAGACTGACAACGACCATTTGGCTGAGACCCTGAAGGGCGGGATGGCTCTGATACCAATTGTAACTACCTCGTGAATTCGCTCTTAGTTACATGCCCGGATGAGCGAAAGTGGTTAAAATAATGCAGTGGGGCCAGGGCCCGCAGTGAACCTTCGGCCATCCTAACCACTTCGAACATCGGGACAAGAACGGCGGCGTGTGCTTAAGGATCAACTACATACACAAGTGAGTATGTATGCAAGCCACCATACAATTGTTCATAGAGCCATTCCATCTAAAAGAAATAGAAATATTGCAACGCCATACGGCAAGATCCAAATATCCTAGATAGAGATAATATTTTAGGATAGCTCCTCATACATCAAACATCAGAGTATCGGTGAGCGGAAAACAAGATCCGAATCGGATAAGAAGCAAATCGGCATAAGATGCCCCATAAATAAACACATCCGCCCCAGATCTCACGGATCCCGTTCCGGAATCTCTACACCATGATCGTTGCCAACATCGTAGTCTCCTCCACCCAAAGATCCATCTTGCGAATACACATGTTCATCTGAATCAAACAATTTATCGTGTGAGACCCTAGAATTTCGGCAAGTCTTTATGCCTCTAAAGGGGACATAACCTGGGGTGACGCAATTGCAGCAAAAGATAATACCTAACAAGTCTATAGATACTCGCTAACCATCCGCCTAACCAATGATAGACGGATGCCCGTTAATTAGTAACAACAGTTATAACAGTATAATTAACAGATCCATCCTCCTTCTCGCTTACCTACGAGAAAGCGGATGAACAACCCATCCGTTGGCAGTTTCATTAACCATTCCATGAGTATTGCACTATTTACTAGTCAGGTACTTAGTCAAATTAAAAGTGATACTTTAGTTATACTTGTCTATGATCGAGAAACTGTGCTCCAAGTCGTCCATAATCGCGGACACGGCTTTCAGAAAGATTTACCCTACAGGGGTGCACAAATAGCAACACACACTCGATCAACCTCGGAAAAACCCTATCAAAACCCAACGAGGCATTCATGACAAAGAGATCACAGGATTCAAAAACATTTCAGAGGGCCACCCCACTAAGCTACCCGCAACGAAGTTGGCCGGCTCCGGAACGGACCCAGGGTTTGTATGGACGGTGGTAAACGACTGAGAACCTGAAAGTGTGACTGGGATTGTCGATACAGCGAAAACGTGTGACGATCCAAAACAGTACAGGTGCTCCACGTACAATCTTAAAGAAAGCAGTAAAGCATGGCATAAGTACGGGATAGTAATAAAGCCCCAAACTACTTTGTGGCCCCAAGAAATAAGAATGAATCAAGCTCTGGCTCAGGGGGGTCCATAAGGCCTCCCAGATGTGGATAGTGCGAATAGTCAAGGAACAGGAATCAAGTACTCGGGGTCCTACGGGACACAAGTGAGCATGAAGAACCAAATAGCAGATATTGCTCACCGGTGCCACTTTCATTAGTTATCCCATTACTACTCCGGTTAAGTTGTTTAGGTACCTCGTTATCCATCAGACACTCACATACCCTACACATGCTGTTCTACGACCCTCATGGCTCAAACAACTCCTGTAGTAATGGCTCATGGGATGGAGGAACAAGCTTCGGTGGGGTTTTAAAAGTAAAGGCTATGCAGTACTTGGGATTCAATTTAATGCAATCGCGACTCAATGATGCAAGAATAAGATAGAGGCAATAGGTACTATATGTATGCAAGCATGTGGTAGTGCTTGCCTGGCAGCTCAGTTTAAGCGAGAGTCGGATCTGGGTAGTGCTCCTAGGATTCCTGATATATCCCACAGCTCATTCGAAGAAGAACCAAACAAACAAGGGCCAACATAAATAAAGTGCACAAGGATATGAATTAAAATGCGACAAGCAAACAAACATGCCATGATGAATGATGCACAATTTACATGGCAATAAAGTAGCATGGCATGGGTGAGGTGTGGGATACAAGAATAAAGTATTTTATTAAGTTTTAGTCATTTTTTGCTCTCATAACACTTGATGTACACTTCATATTTATATGATGCATGCTGCAATTCAGAACATGGAATGCATAGTTAGAACAGGCTCGTCGCGCTGATCGATTTAGACATATTATTTGTCGAATTTGGAGTTGTAGAACCAAAGTTGTTAATTAATTAAGAAAATGGCATTTTATTGTAATTTTTATCCTCTCGAAAATTTAAAGTGTGCAAACATTATTTTGAATAGCATATTTGAAATCCTCACATTTTTCTGATTCCAAAACATATATCATTTGTATTATTTGGATTTATAATTTAAAAGTTATTTAAAAACAGGTTTGAATTTGTATTTAAACATTTACTCAAATCATTTTATTTAAACAGAAAATCGTCAGGACTTTTTACACCCAGACAGAACTAGCCTCAGCCACAGACAGGTGGGGCCGCTGCTGACTGGGCGAAAAACAGCGCGCAGGAACTTTTCTCACCGCGAGCTTATCTAGCCTATCTGATCGACAAAGGTGCTGCGCCTCATGAGTCCACTTGTGTGACCAGCCGGTGGGCGACACGTGGTGGATCCGGGGACTGCGGGTTGAGGAGTACAAAATCCCGGGAACCTTTTTGCAAAATTGCCACGGGGCTGTCTGGTGGGCCTGGGGGTACTACGGGTTGAGACAAAAATGCATGGGGGGGTATTTGCAAAGTGCACGCACACTGTTCCTCTTCTCGCGTTGTTAGTCGAAACTGACAGAGAACACGGGCGGCGCGGTGAGGGCTCGAACCCGCGACGCGGTGCGTGCACGCAGCCGACGGTGACCACTAGGCTAGGCGGGGGTTGATGCAGGGTGAGCGCGGCGCGGCTAGGTAAGGTTCTCGCGTCGCCTCGGCGAGGAGACGCATGCGCACGCCGGCGCACAGAGGGTGTTCGACAGGTGGTCCGGCGAGCACAGGCGACCAAAGGGGAAACGGTAGGTGTCAGGGAGAGAGGTGGGCTCACCGCGGGGTCGACGGAGTGGTCGGATCGGGACGAGGCGCAGCGGGGCGACGGCGATGCAGGCGTACCGGAGCTAGGGTTTGCGGTCGGCTTCGTCGGCGTGCAGCAGGTACGGGCCTTCTCCTCCTCGCTGCGGGGTACGGGGGGTGATGCAGAGGCACGACTCGGTCTCCTCGACCACCTCCACGCCACGCCCGCCTGCTGGAACGAGAGATCGGTGGTGGACACGACGGTGGGCGCCGACGAACAGAGAGGGAGGGTGGTGTCGGTGGAGAAGGAGAGGGGAAGGGCAAGGCCCTGGGGATGGATCTAGGCGATGCTAGGACAGAGGGGGAGGAGATAAAGGCGAGAGGGAGAGGGGAGATGCCGTGGGCACGTTGGAGGAAAAGGTGGCTTCAGCCACCTTTGTCCCTCTCCTCCCTCACGTGCTGGGCGTGGCTAGGGCAGGGCAGGGGGTAGGGTGTGGCTGCAGGTGGGCCAGGGAGAGGAGAGGCCCGGGTGTGGGGCTGGCCGGCAGAGAGAAAGAGAGAGGGTAGGGAGAGGCTCGGGTTTAGCTAGGTTAGCCTCGGTTAGGGTTTAGGAGGCATGGGGTAGATGGGGTAGCTCGGGTGTGGGCCAGCATGGCAGGGAGAGAGAGAAAGGTGGTGAGGTTGGGATGGTAGGCTCGGGTAGGTCTTACACTAGAGGGGGTGGTTCAGCTAGGGTTTAGAGAGAGATTAGAGAGAGAGGCTAGGCGAGTGGTTAGGGTTTGAGCATGAACAAAAGAAGATCAAGCACATGGGTGGGGTTTGGTTGTGATGGATAAGGAGAGTGAGGGTGGAAGGGAGGAAAAGAGTTGTTTAGGGTTTGATTCAATTCAACCAAAACCAAGTGAGATTAAAAGAGAGTAAAGAGAGAAGGGAAAACAAGTGTGCATGGCCCATGCATGAGGAGTAAAAGCCATGTTTGATTTTGTGAAAACAAAATAACACCTCATGGCATTTAGTCCCATGCATCCCAAAAATGGAATTAAAGCGAAGCTAAAGGAATTAAAAGGAACTAAAATGGATGTTCCATGGGGAGTTGATGGAGATGATCATATTTGAATATAATCTAGACATGCTAGTGTGTATGTCCCACTAGATGTTTAATAGTCTTAAAAATATCCCAAACATGAGCATCTATTCCAAAACAACCCATATGGAAGTTAGGACAAGGGGTACCACTCATAATGCACGCAAATGTGGCTCCACATATCAAAAATGTGAAAACAACAGGATGCTTGCATGGAAGTATGTGGAGTGGTAAAAAGGATCCATCCCAACCCATATGAGCTAGAGGTAAAACCCAATAAAGTGCAAAGCTCATATTTAGTTGGATGATGGAATTATAAGGTGGTGACAGGGAAAGGTGATGGAGTTGAATAAAAGATATGCCCCCAACTCAACTTGGGCATCAAGCATTTATCAAGAATCAAATACAATATATCAAGAGTCAAATACAATTACTAATGCATATGAGAGAAGAACCAAATGAAAAGGGGTTTTATATGATGCTCAAATGCAAGGTGGCATGATGACATGAGCATGATATATTTATGATGCAACAATTATATGTAGGAAGTAGCCATTATATTAATAAACCATGTAGCATTACATATGTTAGACATATGGGATGCTACAACTCTCCCCCACTAAACAGGAATCTCGCCCCGAGATTCTAGGAAGAAGAAGAAGACACGAAGAGGGTAGGATACTTGGCGCGGAGCTCATCTTCGCGTTCCCAAGTGGCTTCATCAACGGAATGGTGCGACCACTGCACCTTGCAGAACTTGATGGACTTGTTGCGAGTCCTTCTTTCTGCGACTTCAAGGATTTTTATGGGGTGTTCTTGATAAGACAGATCTTCTTGGAGATTGATAAGTTCATGGTCCACGGTCCTGCCGGGATCCTTGAAGCACTTCTTGAGTTGAGATATATGGAAAACATCATGGACCTTGAGTTTTTCAGGGAGCTCAAGAGCATAAGCAACTTCTCCTCTTCTTCCACGAACTTTGAAAGGACCGATGTATCTAGGAGCCAGCTTTCCTTTGATACCAAAGCGGTGCGTGCCCCTCATGGGAGTGACACGGAGGTACATGAGATCACCAGGGGCATACTCCATGTCCGTGTGCTTTCTGTCATAGTTGCTCTTCTGGCGACTTTGTGCAACCTTCAGATTTTCAAGAATGATGTGAACCTTCTCCTCCGCTTGAGTTACAATGTCGGGGCCAAACAATGTTCTTTCACCTGCGCCCGACCAACCAATCGGAGTTCTGCATTTGCATCCATATAGAACCTCAAATGGTGCCATCTTTAGACTTTTCTGGAAGCTGTTGTTGTAAGATAATTCAGCATAAGGAAGACATTCTTCCCATTTCATGCCGAAAGAGATGACACAAGCATAGAGCATATCTTCCAGAATCTGATTGATCCTTTCAACTTGTCCTTGTGACTGAGGGTGGTAAGCGGTGCTGAAGTTCAATTTTGTTCCCAAAGCATTTTGGAAACTTCCCTAGAACTTGGAAGTGAAGATGCTTCCACGGTCTGAACTGATCTCAAGAGGAACTCCATACAGAGAGACAATTCTGTTGATATAGAGCTCAGCCAACTAAATTGCAGAGATTGTTTCCTTGACGGGAAAGAAGTGAGCCACTTTAGAAAGCCCGTCGATGACAACAAAGATTGCATTGTTACCCTTCTGCGACCTTGTAAAACCAGTTATGAAGTCCATCTCTACTTTCTTCCATTTCCATTCCGGAGGTTTCAATGGCTGTAGAAGACCGGAAGGTTTCTGATGAACAGCTTTAACTCTGCGGCAGACATCGCACTCCGAGACATACTTGGCACAATATCGTTTCAACCTAGGCCACCAATATTGTGTTTTCAAGTCCATGTACATCTTAGTGCTGCCAGGGTGGATAGAAAGAACAGAATCATGCGCCTCCTTGAGAACTTGCTCTCTTAAACCCGGGTAGTTCGGAACAAACATCCGGTGTTCAAAGAAGAGAGCGCCTTGGTCGTCGACGTGGAAGGACTCATACTTCGGAAGATGAATGTTGGAGATGATGTTTTTAGTGTAAGGATCACCAAGTTGAATGGAGCGAACTTTTTCTTCCAAGAGAGGAGTTGCCAGAAGGTTCAGAAGATACCCTTGATCCACAATTTCAAGGTTGGTGGCCGAATTCCTCGCACAAGAGAGGCTGTTGTTCTTCCACCATGAGGTTGTTGACATAAGCTTTTCGGCTGAGAGCATCGGCCATGACATTAGCTTTGCCCGGAGTGTAGTTGATGGTCAAATCGAAATCATAAGTGCCTCCATATTTTCAACGCAAAGACAACTGCTGCGAGTTCAAGGTCATGTGTAGGATAGTTGATCTCATGCGTCTTCAACTGTCGACAGGCATAAGCAACAACTTGTTTTTCTTGCATAAGGACCGCACCCAATCCTTGCAAGGAGGCGTCACAAAATATCTGGAAAGGCTTTGATGTATCGGGAGGAACCAAGACTGGTGTGGAAGTGAGCTTCTCTTTGAGTGTTTTGAAGCTTGCTTGACATGCAGGAGTCTAAAGGTATTTCTTGCCTTTCTTGAGGAGATCGGTAAGAGGCTTCGCAATCTTCGAGAAATTCTGAACGAAGCGACGGCAGTAACTAGCCAAACTAAGGAAACTCCGGACTTCTTTGACATTTATGGGAGGAAGCCTGACGAGGTTTCAACTCGTCAATGCCCATTGTTATGGACTTGGGTTTTGGAGAAGATGGGGATGCTGGAGATCGTGGCACGGTTAACAGACAAGCAACCAGGGGACACGGGATTTACCCAGGTTCAGGCCCCCGGAGGGAAAACCCTACTCCTGCTTGTCTGCTCTTTTATTGCGGCGGAACCGAAAGTTACAGGGTGCGCAGATTCGATCTGGCGTGGAAGTGTGTATGTCGTAATCGCAGGGTGTAATCGTTGTTGGGTGTCCTCCTCGTTGGACCCTCCTAGCCTTTATATATGGGGAGGCTAGGTCTCGGGTACCGATACGAGTAGGTTACAAGTTGTATTGAAACTCTAGTCTTGTTCTTCAAGGATCCGAAGGCGTCATGGGCCTGGGCCACCCGAAAATCTTCATGGGCTGGCGTATATTGGCCGTGGGCCTTCCTTGGGCTGGACCAGGTATGCTGAAGTTACGTACCCGTAGGGTATAACCATGTCAGGAGCTCCTGAGTGATCAGTCGAATCGTAGATTCGGCTGAGGACTCTTCAATCCTTCGGGTGTAACTCTGTCTTTCAAGAGAATGTGTAGGGATTGTTGATGCGTATGCCTGACTCACCCGACGGATCAGGGTCAGTTAATCGTCTTAGGACAAAACAATACGATCTTCTTCAGGTGCGAGTCCCTCGACTCGAACCCGGAACATATGCTAGCGTAATTCGACTCAGGCCGCGGAGGACTTACAGGTGGAATTCGGTGTTTTAAATGATGTACCCAACGTCCGTCTGGATTTTTCATCGTACTGCTGATGCAGTTCATACTAGCGAGCGCGATCAGTGCATTGCCAGGCCATCGGATGATATCATGGTCTTATCTTTGCGTCGCAGACGCATCGAATGTTTATCACAGCGGAGGTGTTTGGGTGGCCAAGGAGGATGTTACTCACTTAGCATTACTTGGGCAGAGTTACGAAAGTTTTGCATGCGGATCCGGAAGATCGCGTCGAAGATTTCATAGGGTGCGCGACCAGCGCTCCTATGGGAGTAGCCCTCGAGTGTCTGTTCGAGTCGTAGACTCGAGCGGAGACTTTTAGTGCAAGCATTGCTCAGTTGTTTAGTCCGTAGGACTCGAAAATTTTCGGATGCTGAAATCCTTCCTCCCTATGGGAGTAGCCCCCGAGTCCGTAGTGGAGTCGTGGACTCGACGTAGGACTCGAAACTCTTGTTAGTGAACGGCCATCGCTCCAGTTTGGAGTAGCCCCCGAGTGTCTGGCAGAGTCGTAGACTCGGGCAGAGACTCGAGTCTTGTATCATGCAACGGTAGTAGGAAAATCTCGTGGGCGTACCGTTGACCCGGAAGTACATCGGGTGCGCGACCAGCGCTCCTGATAGGAGTAGCCCCCAAGTATTTAGTCGAATCGTAGATTCGAGTGAGTACTTTTAGCGGTGGAGCCGAAGTTATTGCTAGTATAGCTGTTGATGACGTCAGTGCTGACGATCAATGACCTCAAGCGTCTGCTGCGCCAGAGATGACTTGACTGGACGATGCGTGGGTCCCACTTCCTGACTTTGAATTGACCGGTCACGCGCGGCGTGGAGATGATTACGGCGTTTCCTCGATTTCCGCGCGTAGTGGACGTCGTGGGAACGACGGTTCGTTTTGGTGCTGACACGTGTACGGCCAGATCTGCCGTTGGCGTTAGGTCTTCTTGATGGACGGTCAGCGTGCGTCGTCTTTGCTGTTATAATCCATGGTGAAAATCGTGGTTTGTTTTCACCGCACCAGTTCTTGCGTTTTACTGCCTCCTTGTGCTCGAGCGATTCTTGCTGCGTGCTGAGAGTTCCTTTCGCATTTCCTTTGTCTTCGTCGTTGGCAACGACACCACCGCCGTAGCGCCATGGGGAAGCCAAAGAAGTCTTCGCCTGCAGTGGGAACCAGCACCGCCGGAGGCAAGAAGGGCGCCGCCGCTGCTCGTGTCACCGATGGTGGCTGGCGGCGATCAGAGACGCGGGAGAGCGATCTCCGCAAGCTGCATGAGCGGAGCCTGATTCCGCAGGACACGACGGCCGTGAGACTCCCCGGGAGTGAGGTAATCCCCCGTCCCCCATCTGGGTATCGGGTTATGTTTGTCGCCTTCATTTTGCGTGGGTTTGCGTATCCAGTCCATGACTTCCTTCGTGGACTGCTCTTTTTCTATGGGGTTCAACTCCATCATCTGTCTCCCAACTCCCTTCTCCACATTGCGTGTTTTATCACGCTTTGCGAGTGTTGGCTTGGCATTGAGCCGCACTTTGGCCTCTTCCGAAGCTGTATTCGTGAGGCGATCGTTCGGATGGTGTGTATACCATTGGGGGTTTCATCATCTCTCTTAGTCCCGATGTCCAATTCTTTTCCTTCTCCATGTCCGAATCTGTCCAGTACTGGCGGAGGAAATGGTTTTACATCCGTGACTCCGTGCTGCCTGGGCAATATTTTGGTCTCGTTCCTTTTGACCCCTCCCAGTTAATTGTGAAGAAGAGGTCCTGGAAAAATCAGATCTTAGACGGTGAGGTGGCGGATATAGAGGCCTTGTACCGTCGGGTGGAGGAGCTCCAATTGATTCCTGAGAAGGAGGTGAACGGTGTCGACATTATCCGGGTGTTTCTTGAGCGTCGGGTGCAGCCGCTCCAGGCTAGAGCGCACCCGATGTTCCTCAGACTGGGCGCCGTGATCCGACGAGGGTTTCGTGAGAAGGTCTCGAGGTGGACCTTGACAAGGATCTTCGCGTCTGTTGAAGTTCAAGGCCGACGAAAAAATCCGGAAGTCGCTGATTCCTCCCTTTTTCGGCGTTGGCCGTAAAGGTGTAGATTTGCGCACGTAGTGCTTCCCTTATGTTTTTGTCAGTTGTGTACTTGTGTCCTTTGTTTGCTAACAAAGTTTCTTCTCATCTTGTAGAGCTTCAAAGTGCCAGGCATGGCGCCACCATTGCCCAAAAGGTATCCGAATGCCCTGGATAGTGAAGTGGTGGATTCCGTGTCCGAGCTTCCTTCGGCGCGATCTCCGGCGGAGGATGCCGACGAATCGAGTGAAGACCATTCGAGTAAGCGATCACGGAGCTCGAGCGAGTCTTCGTATGCCTCGACTCCTCCGACTCCTGTGAATCCTCGGGGTCTTGGCGTCATGATGATGTTCGGGGGTTCGCCTTCTCCTATTCTGCCATTCACATGCGAGCTGTTGCTCGCACGCCAAAGAAGCGGAAGAAGGAAGAGAAGAAGGAGGAGAAGAGGGCCCGGAGGGCTTCTCCTATCTTTGACCTGAGCGTGTTGGGCTCGTAAGTGTGCTTGTTGCCACGGTTGTCTTTTGCTCACTTGTTATTTTTGCGCCTGTGTTGATTGGTTCGTATGTAGGCAATCCTCCGACGGCTCTAGTGATGGAGCGCGCGAGATGATGGGGGAGTCCAACATTGCGTCTCCGCCTCCTGAGCAGGTGGCGACGTCCGGGTGGTGCCGCAGTTCCTCTTGTCTTGAGAGGCTGGTGGTTGCGCCTCAGAATTTCGCAAAGGGCTGCGGTTCGCCCGAGCACGTAAGTTTTTCGCTTCATGTCACGGGGTGAGCCCCGGCGTCTTCGATGTCGATGTTGTGTTTGCTTCTTTGTTTTGGCGAGCCCCAAGTCATGCTCTTCTGCTATTGCTTTTTCCTGCAGCCTTGTGTCCGAGAGGCCAAGCGGTGGTGGAGGAGCACTGACATTGGAGGTGAAGCTTCTGCAAGGTATTGCGCCTTGTAGTACTTTTTTGTTTATCCTTGTCTTGTTTGTTGACACTGGCTTGTTGTGAATGCAGAGGAGCATAATGACTCTCTTCGTGAGGTTGATGCTCTGAAGAAGAGCCTTGGCCAATTGGAGCAGAAGGCCGAAGTTGCCGCTGAGGCGAAAGAGCGCCTTGAGCTAGAGCTGGCAAAGGCAGCCGAAGCGAAAGAGCGTCTGCAGCAGGAAGCCGCAGGTCGTGAGGTAGGAGTAGCGGAGAAGCTCATGGCTGTTTCCAAGGCTATTTCGGGTGAGTGCTAGCTTTTGTACTTGCTTTTCTTGGTCCTCTTCTATGTTGCTATTCTTCATGTTTTCTTCTGTTTTGTCTCAGATGCCGCAGGCATCGAGTTTGACCGTGGTGCTCTGGAGCACGGGAGTGCTCTGGATGATGCCACTGTGGTGGTCGAAGACCGCTGCAGCACCGTTGTCAACTCCCTTGCCAAGGCAAAGGAGGTCCTTGGTCGCTTCTACCAGGAGCTCTTCCCGAAGGGCGCAACCCTTGAAGATGTGGGTGCTCTGGCAGAGGCTCTGTCAGCCGCTGCAGATACAAGCGCGAAGGGCATCGGCCGTCCGTCGGGCTGGCGATGGCCATGGCGGTGGGCGGAGCTGGACTTGCCCTGGATCACTTCTCGGATGGATCGAGGTAGCCTTTGCTGCTTACTCTTCGCGCAGCGATATGGGCCCAAGCTCATTGACTTGTTGTTCGAGTATGCAGCAGCGGCAGGCGAGGCCAAAGCTAAGCGGCCGGCTCGAGGCGATTTTGTGTCCTCGCCTTAGGCATAGGAGATGTAGGGTAGTATGTAGTTTACTTTGCTGTAAATATCTTTGTAGCACCATTCTTGAGCCACGATGCGGCCTTTATTTAATGAATTCCTCCGAGTTGGGCTTTATCTTTGGCTGAGTGTCTGTGTGCCTTCTTTTTCTTCTGCTTTAGGTTCCTTCGGGTGTTGACCCAGTTGGTACTTCATCCGAAAGGCCCTTGCGAGAATCGTTGGATGATTCCTCGCAGCTCGCTTTTCTGCGGGATCGCGTGCGCAGCTTGAAGAGGGATTTGCTTGGGCTACGCGGTCGTGTTGACGTTTGGAAGTTCAAAGCAGACCGTAGTGCAGCCAGAGAGGAATACTTGATGGCGGAGCTGGGTCGGCTGTCCGAGCAGCTGCAGTGTAAGTTGATCCTTCTTTCGGGTCGTAGCTTAGTTCTTCGGGTGAGCCTGCTGGCCTCACTCTTGTTCTGTGCTGTTGTCGCAGGTGCGAATCTCGCTCCGAAGGAAGAAAAGGAGCGCATTGCTGTTCGAGTCAATTGTTTGGCTCAACAGGACATGGAAGCCGGTGGCTTCTTTTGGGTGGATCGCGATCGTGCCATGGTTCTGGCGACGGTGCAGGATCGCGTCTTCCAGGTTTCGCGGGTGCTCCACCAGGTGCAGACATCGCTGTCCTCGGTGTTGCACGTCATGTTTCCGTTGGATGGCGCGCCGACGACCCTTGCAGGTCTTTTGGCGAAGTTTCGGAGTGCCAGCAATGTCAAGGAGCTGGTCAGCTTGTCGCAGGGTGAAGGCTGCCTTGTCTCTTGTGAGGTGCATCATACGATGTAGATTTGGCTGTTGTGGCGACTGGGCCACCTCCTCGGCCAGATGGTGGCGAGTGGAATATGCGTCCGCATTACGCGGCTGTAAGGCAGTATGCCGAACAGATTGTAGATTTGTTTGAGTAGCCTGCTCAGGCTATTCTGCAGAATAGGTAGAACCTGAAAATAAACAGATAGATGTAAAATTTGTATATTGCAGCTGGGCGTGTATGTGCCCTTTGTTGTAAAGGTTTGCTTGTTAGCGAGCACGCAGTGCTTTGATTTAGTACGTGCCCTTTTCGTTAGCCTGAAGTGGTCAGCTACTCAGGTGTACATGTGTTGTCCTCAGTCGATGAAATCATGAGGTGGGGGGAGCCCCTGAGCGCGTTTTGTCCTCAGTCGATGAAATCGTGAGGTGGGAGGAGCCCCCGAGCGCGTTTTGTCCTCAGTCGATGAAATCGTGAGGTGGGGGGAGCCCCCGAGTGCGTTAGTATCATGTAACAAAGTTGCAGAGAAATAGTCAACCGAAGGTTGGGAGCGAGACACTTAGCTTTATTTGTAGCGTAATGGAGGAGGTACATGGTTCGGCTGAGTAGCCTTGGCCGTAAGCCTTATTGAAAGTAAAAGGGGTACATTGCACATTGCTATGGGTAGAATCGTCGCAGGTGCGAGATGTTCCATGGGTTGGAGTATGCGACTCCAGACTCCACGTGCTTGAGGCGATAGGCGCCACCTGGTATGACTTTGGTGATGACATAGGGTCCTTCCCATGGCGAATCGAGTTTGTTCGGTCGCTTTTGCTTGAGTCGCAAGACGAGGTCTCCATCGACGAAGGACTGGCAGGCGCGGCTGTGATAGTTGCGGAGACTTTGCTTTGGTACACGCGGATCTAGCTGCTGCTATATCCGTGCCGTCGAGTGTGTCGACGACGCGTCTTCGAGTGCAGCCGTGGATTGATTCGCCTCGTCGTTTAGCTTACTGCGAGCTCGGTGCCGATGGTAGTATAGACCTCAGCTCCGTGTACCATGAAGAACGGTGTGTAGCGGTGGAGCTATTTGGCGTAGTTCGTAAGCTCCACGGAGACGGTAGCTCTTCGTCCGATTCGCTTTGTGCTCGAGTGAGCTCATGAGGCGATTCTTGATGCCAGCGCCGATTAGGCCGTTGGCCGTTTCCACTTGCCCGTTTGTTTGCGGGTGCGCCCGAGGCGTCGTAATATTGATCGAGGCCTTCGCGAAGTCCTGAAATTCTTCGGAGATGAAGTTTGATCCGTTATCGGTGATGATCTTTGTCTTGATGCGCGAACACAGAACTATGGATTCGAAGAACTTGACGGCGGTTTTGCCCTTATGGTTGGTGACTGGCATGGCCTCGATCCACTTGGTGAATTTGTCGACTGCGACCAAGAGGAAGACGTGTCCTCCCTTCGAGGATTTTGGTAGTTTGCCGATCATGTCAAGGCCCCATTGAGCAAAAGGCCAAGCTATGGGTATGGGTCGGAGTTCGGACCCAGGTGCGTGCGGTTTGTCAGCGAACCGTTGGCACCCGTTGGCACCCGTTGCTCATGGCCGTTGGCCAATAGAATCCTGCTCGTAGAGCTTTGGCGACAAGGGAGCGGCTGCCTGCGTGGTGGCCGCAGATGCCCTCGTGGATATCTTGGAGTATGGTCTTGCCATCGCTGATGGTGACGCACCGTTGTAGGACGCCTGTAATGATGCGTTTGTACAGTTCACCGTTGATGATGGTGAAGGCTTTTGACCGACGAGATATGCGCCGGGCATCTGTCGGGTTGTCTGGTAAGTTTCCGTTTAGCAGGAACCGGAGGTATGGACGTATCTAGGTTTCTTCGACTGCCATGACCTGCATCAGGTTGATCATGGCGACTTCGGTATCCAACTTTTCGGGTCCTTATTGACCTTCGGGTAGCGTAGCCCCAGTGTTACCTTCTTGGTGATCCCTTGGGGAATTTCCGCTTGATGGATGGCACGCAGATCTGTTCGAGGAACACACCTGGTGGTACTTTTGCACAAGTGGAGCCGATGTTGGCGAGTCTATCGGCCTCCTCGTTGCCCTCTCTTCCGATGTGCCAAAGTTCGCAGCCGTCGAATTCTCCTTCGAGTGCGTTGTATAGTGCGCGGTACGCGATCATGTTTTCGGCGTGTGCGTCGCACTCATTCATCGTCTGCTGGACGACAAGGTTGGAGTCACCGTAGATGACCAGCGTTGCGCGCATATTTTGCCATCCACATGCCATGGATGAGGGCCTCGTATTCGCCTCGTTGTTGGAGGCTCAATTTCATCCGAAGGGCGTACTTCATCTTGTCACCTTGCGGGGAGGTCGATGACTCCTGCCCTGCTCGGCAGCGTTTGGAGCCGTCAAAATGCATTGTCGAGATTGCGACATATGCAGGGTGTCGGCAGCTGCAGCTCCATCCGATGCACCAGGAAGTCCGAAAGGACTTGAGATTTGATGCGTGTCGCTTCGTAGATTATGTCCGGTGGTGATAGTTCGATGCCCCACAGGGCCAGCGTCTGTGGCCTCTGGATTGTTCAGGATGCTGTTTAGGGGTGCCTCGTTGACGACCATCACCGATGCTCTGGAAGTAGTGGCTCGATCGTCGAGCCGTCATGAACACGCCGTGAGGCCAACCTCGTAGCGGGTACCGCTGTTTTGTTGGAGTGAGAACCTCGCCGAGGTAGTAAATTGGGCGTTGTACCCCATGGGTCTTGCCTTCTTGGTCGTTCGACCACGCATCTGTCTTGACCACGGTGTGTGGCTGCTATGTACAGCAACAGGGGCTCGCGCTCTTTTGGCGTGACCAAAACGGGCGAGGTGGAGAGGAGCCGCTTGAGGTTTTCGAATGCGTCGTTGGCTTCTGGTGTCCACTCGAACTTGTCTGCTTTGCGCAGCAGTTGGTAAAATGGTAGGGCCTTCTCGCCCATGCGGCTGATGAACACCTTAGTGCCGCTACTCGCCTCGCGAGCTGAACGCCCTTGAGGTTTTCGGCTTCTCCATTGTCATGATAGCTTTGATTTTCTTGGGTTCGCCCGATCCCTCGTTGAGAGATGAAGTATCCGAGCAGGTGACTGAGGGGACGCCAAGGCACTTTTCTGGATTGAGCTTGATCCTGTAGCGATCAAGGTTGTCGAACGTCTCACAGAGATCGTCGATAAGTGTTCTTGCCTCCTTGGTTTTGATGACTATGTCGTCGACATAGACTTGGACGTTGAGACCGATCTGGTCCTTGAGGCAGGCCTGCATGCATCGCTGGTACGTGGCACCCGCGTTCTTTAGCCCGAAGGGCATTGTGTTGTAGCAGTATACTCCGAATGGTGTGATGAACGCCGTTTTCTCTTTATATTCTACCTTGAGTCGAATCTGTTATCTTTGAGTAGGCGTCGAGGAAGGAGAGTTTCTCACAACTGCGGTCGAATCGATGATCCGGTCGATCCGAGGGAGAGGAAGTGGTCCTTAGGGCAGTGTTTGTTCGGTGGCGTGAAGTCACGCACATCCTGAGCAGATGTCCGTGTCCTTCTTCGGGACCATCACTGTGTTTGCCAGCCACTCTCTTTCCTTGATTTCCCGGATGAAGTCTGCTGCGAGTAATCTGTTGATCTCTTTGCCGATAGCTTCGGCTCGTGGCTCCGACAGTCTTCGGCTAGACTATTTGACTGGCTTGGTGTCTGGGAAGACATTGAGTGCGTGCTCGGCGAATTCCCTGGGAACTCCCGGCATGTCCGCAGGACACCAGGCGAAGATTTCCTAGTGCTCACGGAGGAATTCGACGAGCGCGCTTTCCTATGTGGTGTTGAGGTCGTTGGTGATTAGCGCCGTCTTGGAGGCATCCGTTGGATGGACCTGTACTTTTTTGGTGTTGATGGTGGAGTCGAAAGACATATCAGGTGCGTTCTGCTTGGTACCGGGGTAGCCATTATGCGCCGCTCGTAGCCTTACAAGCTCGTCTTGCATGCGAAGGCGGAGATTTTGTTGAAATCCCTGTCGCATTGGTCCGATCGGGTGAAGCTCCCGTGGACTGTGATGACGCCCCTTGGTCCTGGCATCTTGAGTAGTAGGTATGTGTAGTGTGGGACGGCCAGGAACCTTGCGAATGCTACGCGTCCCAGGATGGCGTGGTATTGCGACGGCCAGTCCACCACTTCGAATTCTAGGCGCTCCTGCCGAAAGTTGTCCGGTGTCCCGAAGATGACGTCGAGCCCTATTTTGCCCAGGGGAAGATGCCCTTCCCTGGGAAAATGCCGTGGAACGTTGTGCGATTGTTCGGGCTGCATTGCGGGATCCGCATAGCTGCTAGAGTGCTTGCGAATATTAGGTTGATGCTGCTTTGCCGTCCATGAAGACGCGACTCATCTCGAAGCCTCGATCCGCGCCTCCAGCACCGTGGTAGCATGACTGGGCGAGGATCTGGCAAGGTGATCCAGCGGGTGAATGTGATGCAGGACTCCGATCTTTGAGGTACTCGAGGATTGCGGCGGAGTTATCACGGCCATGTTGATTTGTCGGGTGATTTTCTTACGCACCTGTTTGTGGGACGTCCCTTACGTATCATATTGAGTGCTCCTTTTGGTGGGGGTAGCGACCCGGCATTGTTTTATGGTGCGACTTGGTTGATGTGGGCCTCAATAGGCGGCGGTGGAGGAGCTCCGTGTGCTATTTACTTTGGCGCAAGTGCGTTTGAACGCAAGAATTGGAGCTTGTTGCCTCATCGTACCATGCTTTCGCTGAGTTTACGGAACTCACGGCAGTCCTTGAGCATGTGGCTAGCTTTCTTTTGCCATCTTGTTTGTCGATGTAGAAGTGGATGGTGCATGGACCCGAAAGTTTGTCGAGTGCTGAAGGTCCATTGTCGCGGTCGCGGCATTGCCACGACTGCGTTGGTCGTCCGTTGTCGCAGAAGTTTACGCTGCGATATCCTCTCGCCGCTTTGTTGTCGTTCTGGCGTCGGCGTGGCCGCCGCGACCATGTCGGGTCGTCGCGGTCCTCGTGAGACGCGGTCTCCTCTTCTTCTTGGCGTTCGCGTCTTCGGCCGTAGTCATCTTCTTCATCTGATTGCGCCCGCTGGATGCAATCTTCGCCATCTGCCCAACTGTTGGCGATTTCCATGAGCTGGTCGAGTGTCTTGGGCTTTACGCATCCAAGTTTCTCCTTGAAGTCTGGGCGTTTGACGCCGTGCCTGAAGGCGTCGATGGCCCGCTCTTCGGAGATGTGTGCTGCGGAGTTCTTGGTCGTGAACCAGCGTAGTATCTGGCGAATAGATTCACCCGTTCTCTGAGTGCAGGCTCGCAGCTCTTGATTGGCGGGCCTTTTGCTGGTGCCTTTGAAGTTTGGATGAAGCTATAAGCGACCTCCTCCCAGCTTCGGATGGATCGATGATAGGCTGCTGAGCGGACCAGCGTCGCGCCTGTCATTTGCGGTGAAAGGCATTGCATGGCGGTTTCTTTGTTGCCTCCGTGAAGCAGCGGATGTGAGATGGTCGCTGAGCCAGGACTTTGGATCTTGCGTGCCGTTGAACTTGGAGTATCCGAAGGAAGCTTAAAGTTGCGTGGCATCTGTGTTCGCCGGACGGATCTGCTGAAACATCGAGCCCGCAGTTCTCCTTCGTCTTCATCCATCTCAGATTCGGATGAGCATGCGCGTTTAGCGCGTGCTTTGTCGATCTTGCGCTGTGTAAGCTTGTCTCTGACGTTGTAGTCATGTTTGTGGCGGTGCGAGCTCTTCTTCCTTCGAGGAAGGTCGTGTTCTTCTTCATCTTCGGATGAGGGAGTGGGGCTCCGGTCGCGCCTGGCCGGAGCTTTCTTCTTCGGCTCCGTAGGAGCATCTTCGTGGAACGCAGCTCCGATTAGTCCTAGTCCGGTGAGTGCGGACCTATGCATGGCCCTTTTCGGGTCCCCCTCCGGAGGTGGGTGAGCTGCAAGATACGTAGTGGCTGCCATGATCGCGGCTTGTGGCGTCTTCGGGGTGATGTTGCCGTCGGTGTCCATATCCATGAATGATGTGTGGAGGGTTCGGGTCACGTCACGCCGCTCCTTCGGGTCCATGTTTTCCACCCGAGAGTGGTGCTTGTTTCCCTGATTTCCGTTTGTCCGGAGCGGGTCCCATGGCGGAGAGCGGCGTCGTCCTTTGGACTCATGTGCTGCTTTCCTGTGTTTATCGAGCGTCTCCTGCATCTTGACTTGCTTCTTGTGCTCCTCGATGAGGAGGTAGTGGTATGCCATCAGCAGGTCACGTGGGGAGTCCAGAGGTAGGACTATTTACTTTCTTGACGGCGCGGCGTGCTTCGGCCCATCCTTCTTTGCTAAGTTGGATGAGGTGGCCCCTGTTTTCCCCGTTTTCGCCGTTTCCGCCCTGCGGGTTGGGGTTGGGCGGCGGGTTAGGCGTGTCTTCATCGGTTTGGATGATTGCGGCGCACAGATAGCGCCTGCAGATTGGTTGGCTGCTGCCGCAGCTTTCGGATTCGGAACCGTAGGTCCCTTCATCCGAAGGTGGATCGCCTGAATCGGAGTTGCAGCTGCTGTAGAACTCATCTGTTGATGGTGACGTGCGTAGCACGGGGTGTGGAGCCCACGAAGCGGGCCTGATCGGCGGCACGGGCATCCGCTCGGGGAGGCGGAGGGTGCCAGCTTGTCCCACCTGGAAGCAGAAGCTCCCGAACAGAATTTCGAGTCTGTCGCCTACGGGCTCGAAATCCTTCATGGTGGCCGGCGAGTGGGCGGTGAAGTCGAAAGCGCCGAAGAGGAGGTGATTCTCCGTCGCCGAGGAGTTGTAGATCGATCGGGTCGGAACCGTCACGACCGCACAATCAGCAGCCCCAATTCCCACAGACGGCGCCAATTGACGAGGTTTCAACTCGTCAATGCCCAAATGTTATGGACTTGGGTTTTGGAGAAGATGGGGATCTTTGGAGATCGTGGCACGGTTAACGGACAAGCAACCAGGGACACGGATTTACCAGTTTAGGCCCCGGAGAAAAACCCTACTCCTGCTTATGCGCTCTTTTATTGCGGCGGAATCAAAAGTTCTGAGGTGCGTGATTCGATCTGGCGTGGAAGTGTGTATGTCGTAATCGCAGGGTGTAATCGTTGTTGGGTGTCCTCCTCGTTGGACCCTCCTAGCCTTTATATATGGGGAGGCTAGGTCTCGGGTACCGATACGAGTAGGTTACAAGTTGTATTGAAACTCTAGTCTTGTTCTTCAAGGATCCGAAGGCGTCATGGGCCTGGGCCACCCGAAAATCTTCATGGGCTGGCGTATATTGGTCGTGGGCCTTCCTTGGGCTGGACCAGGTATGCTGAAGTTACGTACCCGTAGGGTATAACCATGTCAAAGCCAGTCAACAATTGTCAACATAAAGAGGGGAAACTTAATATTGTTGAGATACATAAAACCATGTTTCCCTCTCTCATAATAACTTTCAGTAGCATCATGAATAAAATTAATAATATGACTATCACATAAAACATTCTTATCATGAGCCACATGCATAAAAGAATTAATACTCTCCACATAAACATAGTCATTCTTATTAATTGTAGTGGAAGCAAATTCAACAAGATAGCTATCATTATTATTCTCATCACCATAATCATCAAATATAGGAGGCATATTATAATCATAATTAATTTTCTCCTCAATAGTAGGTGGACTGAAAATATCATATTCATCATTGTAATCATCATATATTGGAGGCATAGTATCATCAAGGTAAATTTTCTGCTCTATGCTTGGGGGACTAAAAAGATCATTTTTATAAAAACTAGCTTACCCAAGCTAAGACTTTTCCATAGCATTAGCAATAATGGTGTTCAAACAATTCATACTAATAACATTGCTATTAGCACGCAAATAAAGTTCCATAGGTATTTTAATTTTCTCTTCAAACACTTCATGTCCTAACTCAAGATAAATACTATAAAGCTCTCTAATTTTGTTGTTGTTTTCCATTAAGCCTAACTAGTGAAAATAAAAACAAGAAACAAAAAGATATAATTGTAGAATCTAAAGGAAATAACTTCGAGCACTCACACACCAGCAACAGTACTAGAGGATAGCTTAGTAGCCAAAGGATGTGAGTACCTTTTACTTTACCTCCCCGGCAATGGCGCCAGAAAATAGCTTGATGTCTACACACGCTTCTATTCTTGTAGACAGTGTTGGGCCTCCAAGTGTAGAGGTTTGTAGAACAGCAGCAAGTTTCCCTTAAATGGATCACCCAAGGTTTATCGAACTCAAGGAGGAAGTGGTCAAAGGTATCCCTCTCAAGCAACCCTGCAATCAATATACAAGAATTTTCTTGTGTCCCCAACACACTCAATACACTTGTCAGGTGTATAGGTACAGTAGTTCGGCGAAGAGATAGTGAAATACAAGTAATATGGAAGACTATAAGTGGTAATTGCAATCTGAAATAAGATTGGCAGCAAGCAAACATGTAACATAACTTATTGTAAATGGTGTTTTAATGCTTAGAAACAAGGCCTAGGGATCATACTTTCACTAGTAGACACTCTCATATAAATATCGTCTCTTCATGATGCTACACTGAACTACTCTCCGGTTGGATGATGTAGGGCTATAACATCACACCTTAAAGTTTGCATTCCCCATCTAGATAACCCCTCACTTTCACCTTGAGCGCTAGATGGTTCCAACAAACACCACAATCTCATAGAGACATCCAACTCAAATTATACTCATGATAATTATTTATGTAACCTTAGCCAAAGTGCCTCACGGTGTGCACACTGTTAACTTCACACACGTGGGGATAGCAAAGATTAATTAAAGCACTTAAGTAGCAGAATAGATCTATAGATTACAAAGCTCATGATCTCAATAAGATCACGCATAGAGAGAGAGATGAACACATAGCTACTTGTAGAGCCCTTAGCCTCGAGAGACAACTATTCCCTCCTCATCATGGGAGTCAGCAACGACGATGGAGATGGCAGTGGAGTCGATGGAGATGGATCCGGGGGCACTTCCCCGTCCCGGCAGGGTGCTGGAACAGACTTCTGTCCCCCAAATCTCCTCTTCGGTGGCGGCAGCGCTGCGGAACTTTTTGTGGAATTTTGATATGGTTCCTAGGGTTTTCGTCTCGGGAGGATTTTATAGGCGAAGAGGCAAGATCGATGGACGTCTGAGGCGGCCACACCACCCCCTGGAGCGGCCTGGCCTGGCCTGCGCCACCAGGTGGTGTGGGCCCCTCGTGGCCCCTCTCCGTCTCGTCTTCTGGCTCCGTGAGTCTTCTGGTAAAATTGGAACTTTGGATTTTTTCCCATACAATTCCGAGAATATTTCTTTACGAGCTTTTCTGAAACCAAAAACAGTAGAAAACAGGCAACTGGCATTGCGGCATCTTGTTAATAGGATAGTTTTAGAAAATGCATAAAAGTATCTCAAAATGTAGACAAAATATAAGATAGTTGATATAAAACAAGCATGGAACATCAAAAATTATAGATACGTTTACGACGTATCAACGAGACAAGGGGAACGTACGGCAGCACCGCGACGCGCTTCCTCAGCTTTCGCACCTGCGCGCCGAGAGGTACAAACTATTGCCTTTGACCTTTGCCAGATCTTGGGGTGGCTTACCAGAGATCTCGCCAGAGTAGAAAAGTTTTTTTCCAGCCTAGCTTTGTGTGTTGCCAAACAATGGTATGAATGCATCGGCTCTAGGTTTTTGGTCTAGTTCTTGCGCATGCACTAGGAGGAAAGATTGGATCTTTTCTTTCTATTTTCGTTTTGCCTTTTTGATCTATTTTGATCTAGGGAAGTGACCAGATCTGGTTTGTCTTGGCCAAGAAGTTGGTCAATATTGGTCCAGATCTGAGTGGGAGATCACGTGGCTGACATCCATGATTAACCACTAAAGTTGCTTTTCTTGTTGGACAAGAATAGGACGGCTATACCCTGTCAAAAGTTACAGCTAAGAGTTAGCTGGTGTGAGTCGGAAAGGTTCCGACTTGCAAGTTTTATTTGCTTCTTTTTCCCTCAAAGAAGGTCTAGTCAGATTACCCCGCCATTTGCTACAACACTACAAGTCGGATATTTTTGGTTAGTGGGCTCATATTGTTGGGGCACTACCAGTTCTCTCTGATAAAGTGTGAGAGATTCAGACTCTCTCAAGCAGGGCACTTGGTAGCTAGACGGAGATATCACAATAGTTGTGGGCTTCGGGGTAAGGAGGCTTGTCGGACAATCCAAAAGGAATCAGATAGAGATCTGATTGGCAAGGTGTTGCCTACTCGGAAGGTTCTTCGACTTGCAATGACGCATTGGCTCACTAGTCAGATAACTGGCTAGGATCCTGAATCACTGTCGACTATTAGAGGGATATTAGTATCAGTGGGAGTATGCACAATTAAAGAGTTTATTTCACCTTCTCCTATTACAGATGCATTGTCTTAAGTGTTTTGCATCTTTCGTTTGTAGATGGCACCAACTAGCACCATTCAGATTTCCAGTTTTGCGTTGCACATGATCCTTGAGAAGGACCAGCTGAATTGAACAAACTTTACCAACTGATATCGTAACTTAAGAATCATTCTCAAGCAAGAAAAGAAGGAACATGTCCTAGACAACCGATTCTAGACGAGCGGGCACTAATGAGTCTCACACTTTAAGAACCGCCTTTCGCTGGGCTCATGATGAGTCAACAGAAGTCAGCCGCCTCATGCTCGCTCACATGGAGCCAGAACTGCTGCAGCAGTTCGAGAATGTTGAGGCGTATGATATGATCATTGCCCTCAAGAACATGTTTGAGACACGGGCTAGGACGGAGAGGTACAATGTCTCTAGAGCCTTGCTCGGGTGCAAGCTGAAAGGCGGAGATCCACTGGGACTGCACATGATCAAGATGGCCGGATATGTGCAGTCCTTGGATCATCTGGGTTTTCCCTTAAGCAAAGAGTTTGCTACCAACATTATCCTGAATTATTTTCCTAGTGCTGATGGTCCGTTCATTTCGAACTACCATATACATGGTATGGATAAGAAACTGGCAGAACTTCAAGGGATGCTCAAGACAGCAGAGGCCGACATCAAGAGAGGCGGCACCAGTCAAGTGTTAATGGTGCAGAACGCTGCCAAAATCAATAAGAAATATTGGTCTAAGAAAGCCAAGCCAAAGGGAGACGACACAATGGATCCAAATCCCAGCACCGGCTCAGTGACTGACAAGGTGACAAAACCTCTAGGTATAGTATGCTTTTACTGTAAGGCGGAGGGTCACTTGAAGAGGAATTGTGACAAGTACAAGGCGGATAAAGGCAGGAGTGGAAGTATGACTTACGACTCAGTTACTCTTGTTGTGGATGTTATAGACATTTATCTTGCTGACACTCCTAGCAGTACCTGGGTATACGATATCGGATTAGTTGTTCATGTGTGCAACTTGATGCAGGGACTAGTAAGGCATAGGAGCGTGGTGAGAGGGGATATTGACATCAGAGTCGGAAACAAGGCAAGAGTTGCTTGTTAGCCGTAGGGATGATGTAACTCTAGTTACCTTACAGATTTGTACTAGAACTAAATAAATGTTATTATGTTATTGTACTAAGCTAAAACATCATTTTCTGCCTCATGTTTGATGGAGCAAGGTTATGAATAAAGTATAAGAACAATGGTTGTTCCTTTTATTTGAATAATATGTATCATGGCTATGCATCTGTCCAAGCCGGACTTTTTGTCCTTGATCTTGAATGTAAAACATTCTTTAACTTGAATGCTAAAAGGTTGAAGCCGAATGATCCTAGTTCCACTTATCTATGGCATTGCCGCCCTTGGTCATATCAGCTGGAAACGCATGAAGAAGCTCCATGGTGATGGACTCCTGGATTCGTCCGACTTGGAGCCATTCGATACATATGAATCTTGTTTGCTCGGGAAGATGACCAAGACACCTTTCACAAAGATTTGTGAGAGGGCATCCGACTTGCTGGAGCTGATACATAGTGATGTATGCGGTCCAATAAGCATGACAACCAAGGTGGTTATGAGTATTTTGTCACATTCACAGATGATCTCAATAGATATGGTTATGTCTACCTGATGAAATCCAAGTCGGAGACCTTTGAAAAGTTCAAAGAGTTTCAGAGTGAAGTGCAAAACCAAATCCAAGAATATTAAGTTTCTACGATTAGATCGTGGAGGCGAATATATGAGCCATGAGTTTGATGACCATCTCAAGTGCTATGGAATAGTTCTATAGCTCACCCCGCCGAGAACACCTCAGAGGAATGTTGTGTCAGAAAGGTGGAACCGAACCTTGTTAGACATGGTGAGGTCGATGATGAGTAAGACGGATCAACCTTTATCATTCTGGGTTTTGGTCTAGAGACAACAACGCTAAACAAAGTACCATTGAAATCGGGAGAAAAGACACCACATAGATGTGGACGGGCAAGAAGCCAGCCCTGGCTTTTCTTAAGATTTGGGGATGTGAAGCTTTTGTTAAGAGGTTACAATCCGACAAGCTTAGCCCCAAGTTGGATAAGGTAGTTTTCGTAGGCTACCCTAAGGATACTTTGGGTTACTATTTCTACAACCGGGAAGAGGGCAAAGTGTTTGTTGCTCGAAACGGGGTCTTTCTGGAGAAAGGGTTTCTAAGCCGAAAAGATTGTGGGAATAGGGTACACCTCAAAGAAATTTGGGATTCACCAACTCAGGACAAGTCGGCAACCTTGGAGGTTGAGCTGGACATTGTGCCTAAGCCGACAAATGCACCAGAGCCACGAAGATCAGCAAGACTACGTGGAGACGTACTTATGCTTGACAATGATGAGCTGACTACCTATCAGGATGCGATGGAAGTACTGATTTCGAGTCATGGATTGGAGCCATGAGATCCGAGTTAAAGTCCATGAATGACAATCAAGTTTGGAACTTGGTTGATCTGCCAGATGGTGCAAGATCCATCGAGAGCAAATGGGTCTTTAAGAGGAAAACTAACCAAGACGGAAATGTTTCTGTCTATAAAGCATGGCTTGTCGCGAAAGGGTTCCAACAAATTTAAGGAGTTGACTATGATGAGACTTTCTCGCTAGTAGTGATGCTTAAGTCGGTAAGGATCATGTTAGCACTGGCTGTATATTTCGATTGGGAGATATGGAAGATGGATGTCAAAACGACCTTTCTTAATGGGAACTTAACCGAGGACGTGTATATGGTATAAACCGAGGGTTGTCGATCCGAATAGTCCTAACAAAGTTTGCTAGCTTCGGAAATCCATATATGGATTGAAGCAAGCAAGTCGGAGTTGGAACATTCGCTTTGATGAAGTGGTCAAATAATTTGGCTTCATCAAAAGAGAACAAGATTCTTGTGTATACAGGAAGTTTAGTGAAAGCTCAGTTATTTTTCTGCTACTGTATGTACATGACATATTGATAGTCAGAAACAACATTCCAATGTTGCAAGAAACCAAGGATTCTTTGGAAAGGTGTTTCTAAATGAAGGACTTGGGTGAGGCGACATTTATACTAGGAATTAAGATCTATAGAGATAGATTCCGCAGACTCATAGTTTTGAGTCAGAGTACATATCTGGATAATTTATTGAAGAAGTTCAATATGGATTCGGCCAAGAAGGGGTTCTTGCCGATGGCGCATGGAATCCGACTTAGTAAGACTCAATGCCTAGCGTCAGCTGATGAGCAAAGTCAGATGGAGAGGATCCCTTATGTTTTGGCAGTAGGATTGATCATGTATGTAATGATATATACTAGGCCGAATATTTTCTATGCTCTAAGTGTAATGAGCAAATATCAGTCGGGTCCTAGCGAAGGCCACTAGACAGCAGTAAAGAATATCTTTAAGTACTTGAGACATACTCAAGATGAGTTTCTAGTCTATGGTGGTGAGGAAGATCTAGGTGTAAAGGGTTACACGGATGCTAGCTTTCAGACTGACATGGATGACTCACGCTCGCAATCTGGCTATGTGTTCATAGTAAATGGAGGTGCGGTGAGCTAGAAGAGTTCCAATCAAGAATTGGTGGCCGGTTCTACTACGGAAGCTGGGTATGTTGCTGCCTCAGAGGTGGCAAAAGAAGGGGTTTGGATCAGAAATTTTCTGATCGAACTCAGTGTTGTCCCGGGTTCGTCCAGTACATTAGACGTGTACTCTGATAATACTAGTGCTATTGTGCAAGCTAAGGAACCACGAGCATACCATAAGAACAAACACATACTCAGGAAATTTCACATGATTTCGCAGTTTGTCGATCGCGGAGAAATTAAGCTATGCAAGGTACACACAAATGCAAATGTTGTAGACCTATTGACCAAGCCGCTTCCACAACCTAAGTTTGAGGCGCACGTAAGAGCGATTGGCATGAGATACTTAAGGCCTGAAGATGCCTGAGTGTTCGACTCTAGTGCAAGTGGGAGACTGTTAGGAATGATGCCCTAGAGGCTCACGTTCCGCCTTGTATTTGTAACCCGGAATCCGGCTTAGAGCTAGTTGTATGTGTTACTGCAATTGTTGTAGGTGTGGAACCACATACTCATATATAGCTCTAGCTAGTTTGTCCTTAGTCGTTTGAGGTTGGGAGGGAAAACCACTACCGAGACTAATTTGTAAGTCGGAAGATGACAATGTTTCACATGTCATGAGCATGGAGATGCTATCCACCTTGCATTGGCTAGTTGGAAGAGGTACGATAGTCGGACCGATCCAAAGGTTAGTAGGACGTGAGCACAACTTCATACTCTCTGACTAACACAATGGAATCCTTAGACCTGAGGGGATCGCATGATCCGAGTTGTGGAAAAGCCGGCTTTGACTCCATCCAACACTCTCCGTAACTGGGAGTCATAAGGGTGGTCTTGGAACGACTTCGAAGGAAGCTGCGTGACATGGCTCAGTCAAGATGGAATTTGCCCCTCCATCTCAGAGAGATATTCTCTAGGCCCTCTCATGTGATATGATTCAGAAGCATGGCCATGCGCTACTCGATCAAGTGTTGATCGAGATAGTCCGACTAAGAGAACCTAGAGGGAATCAATTATCACTACAACGAGAAGAGAGTAAACAGGCACTAGGATGACAGAATCTCCACTGCGGTTTATCACCAATATCGTGAGGCAAAGGGATTCGGACAGATCTTCATATTGATGGCACTTTCAAAAACTAGGAGTCGACAAGTCTTGCTAGAGGCTGCTACCGACTATCATCTCTAGTCGGAAGGTCACTGAGCTATGACTCTAACTGAATGATTATTGAGTTCTGTCCGGCTTATCGTAAGCCTGCGGGATCGCACACTTAAGAGAGTGGGACTAGGCGGATGTTAATCCGACTATCACAAGCCGACAAGTTGGACTTGTTCGGACAGGGACACATGTCAATGGGTTGGACCCACTTTGACTAGGGTTAAGGTTTAGGACCGAGGGACACAAGTGTTGTGTTCCCTCACCTACTCGCCTATATAAAGGAATGTGGGTGGTGGCGGACAAATGACAATCCAGTGCTGCTTCCTAGGGTTTTGGTAGACTTAGCAACCACCTTCATGTCCCGCGGCGGCAAGACCAAGGCTAGCATATGTCTTGCTACTGTTTTACCTTGTATGTGTGGGTCACAACAGAGGCACCACATGATATGGGGTGGCCCGATCTTCTCAGTAAGCGAGGTAGATGTATGATTATTGTGGGTGAAGATAACTTGTATGCCACTCACGAACCTCTCGATCGATCCCTGATGCTAATGCAACAGCTCTCAACCCTTGTAGATATTCGCAACTTCATACACTTGCGCTCATAGCCGCCAACCACGAAGCTGTTTGGAATCTTCTAATTCCCAATGGAATAACAGATCACACGATACTTGCAATTGGCTAAATCCCAATGGATCAACTAATCACACTTGATTGATAGTAGCAAATACACCAGATCAATATGAATTAGTGTGGTAGGATTCAATGGTTTGCACTTAGCAACTCCAAGAACTAGGGTTTATCTGAAACGTGGTCTAAACTAAGCTAAGGAGGCGTTCTAGGGCTTATAAGGGCGACTGGAACGACCAAAAAACGAAACAGGGACGTGTTCGACTCAAACTGATACAAGCCGACTCGGACCAGATTTGGTCGGCGGTCGGACATTCCGGTTGGAATGCGCTGGACATTTCGGTCAGGCCGGACACTCCGGTTGGAGTGCGCCAGACAGTCCGGTCCTGGCGGAAACTTCAGAGTTTCCAGCCAGAATCTGGGTGGCTTCTGATTTGGTGTACTGAATGGATGACACCTCGACGCTTCTCATGTAGGCCGGATTGTCCGGGTGATGCAGGTCGGACATTCCGGTTCTTCCAGGAAATTTTGTGTCTTTCTTCCTGGTCATCTTCTCCTCGTCGTGTGCGTCTGCCTCTCGCTCCTCCCTCGCGCATCCTTGGATGATCATCACGCCGGGCTCCTCTTGCATCAACCCTTCTCCTCCTTGCGCCATGCTTGTCTCTTCAACGAACCTGATCATACATAAGTGCAAAGACTTAGGCAGTATAAAATTCTCATCAATAAAAACATCAAACTTGTTTAGGAATAAATTCACCTGTTCCTCAAGTGGCTTGGCACGAGCTCTAGTAATAGGTCTAATCCTGATCTCATTGGACTTGGTCTTGGTAGCAACATCGACAACTACATTAGGAGTTGGAGATAGCAAATCAGTAGGGATGTCCTCATCACCACACCTGCGGTGCTCGTCGGCGACGTTGGGCGGCGGCGTAGTCGGAGGCGAGGAGGGGCACAGAGCCGGTGACGAGGTGGTCCCATGATCGAGAAGTTCGCCGGAGGCGGACGAGACGAGAGGAACGTACGGCACCGCCGCGACGCGCTTCCTCAGCTTCCGCACCTGCGCGTCGAAAGGTACAAAATATTGGCTTTGACCTTGGCCGGATCTTGGGCTGGTTTGCCGGAGACCTCGTCGGAGCAGAAAAGTTTTTGTTTTCGGCCAGACTCTGCGCGTTGCCCAACTGGTGCCACCGCACCAAGCACTGCACAACACAGTGCGGCGTGTCGGCGCGCACTTACGTAACAGGGACCCACCATGCTACGTTGTCAACAGCGCCGCGTTGCCCAACTGGTGCCACCGCACCAAGCACTGCACAACACAGTGCGGCGTGTCGGCGCGCACTTACGTAACAGGGACCCACCATGCTACGTTGTCAACAGCGCCAACCTGTACGGCGTTGCTTAGCTGGGTGCGGCGCCACCCTATACGACGCTAAAAAAGGGTTAGACCGGTAAAAAAAATTCGGCTAGAGTTCAATCTGTAAATTTCTTTCAAATTTATGTTATTGTTGTGCAAATTGACGCGAGAGGTCGCTGTGGCATCCTGTTCCTCTAGGTCGAAGATCCCACCGGCGACCTACGTACCGCTTGCCTCCCTCCCTTGGCCGGTCAGTCAAAACCGTGGAGCCGACGAAAACTCTCCGCTGGGTTTCGCAGTCCCGCAGAGACCGCGTGACGATCCGTGGTGCGTAGGAGCCGCACGTCGTCTAGCTCGCAGTACCGATCGATTCCATCGATGAGATGAGGAGATACCCGGCCTCGAAATAAATCTACTACCTCAGCAGCCCGAGCCCTGAGCTGGAGGCGGCTGGATCAGTCACGAGCAGCTGGCGAAAACCATAACATAAGCTACTGCTAATAAATCGACGGCAATGTGTTGCACATGTGTGGAAGGACATCACGCCTTGCATGCGCATCAATAAACAACCAGCAAGTAGACATGCAACTGGTTCCGCGCGCTAGCTAGGCTACGCTACGCTAGGCTATGCTAGGCTAGCAGCAACCAACCCACCAAACCGGAACCAGGCCACCACCTGTGTACCGTGTGCTGCTATCCGGCGCGAGGAACGGAATGCCCGCTACAGGGACAGTGCGTGCATTTGTTTTGTTTCATACTAGTTTTCTCCTCAGATCTATTTTTTGATCTGTTTTTTTCTCTTCAGCATATCCCTGTATAAAGCAACTGTTGCAGCCCTTCCTCTGTTGCCGATAAGCTTGTCATATCATCTACAGCAGGTCGTGTCTGTCCGTAGCGCGCTCGATATCCCTGCCATCAAGATTTAGCCCTTCTTCACTGCAGGACTTCGATCTCTTTCTCTCTCTCCCATGGTATAGTACATGCATGCACCTCGTGTACGGCGTGTACACACAGCGCAACCATCGCATCACGTCTCAGGTTGAACAGTAAAAAGGGGACAGGGAAGAAGAAGCCAAGTCAATCAAGATGCTAAATATCTAGAGCTAATTGCGGAATCATCTGCGATTGACATCTTCTTTGAAGTTGATCGGTCTAAGCTTTAGCCTTCTAGGGCTTGCTTGATTAGTATACTTCTTTCAGAGGAAAAGATTTACATCAGAGCGAGCATGCCGCAAGAACATGACAAATAAACAGACTGGTAAGTGAGATGGTACCAAGAAAGGACTATGCTAAGCTAGCTCTACCACCTGAATTATGCAGCCAAAAAGGGTCACTCTAGCTAGATAGAGAGATCGAGCTGTGATGCTACGCTAGCGACAGCTTTGTGCATTGTTTCTTGAATGCCGCTTCCGGAGGCGGGTTCACCAGGTCCCTGCTGCTCCTCTTGCACCCGGCCATCCCAAGCGCCGGTGCCGGTGCCGTGAGGAGGTCGACGCCGAACAGCCTCACGGGCTTCGCCACAGGTGCCGACTGATCCACGGGGCCTGTGAAGGCTGCGTTGCTGTTAGTGTCGGTCCGCAGCTTGCAGTCGATGAAGAGCTTGCTGTCATGGCCGGCGCCGGTGCCGGCGGAGCGGTAGAACCCGACGGCGTCTCCGGCGCTGAGGCCTTTCTCCTTGACGAAGCGGCTCCAGCCCTTGGTGAGCACGTAGCTCTGGCTGCTGTTCCAGTACGAGTACCGGAACCGCCACACCTTGCCGTCGGCGTCCTCGAAGTTGAGGAGCAGGCCCTTGTTGCTCTCGCCGCCCGCGGCGGGAGGCTGCAGCGGGAAGTGCTTCTCGGCGTGCTGCTTCGGTATCACCAGCCTGTTCAGCTTGCCCACGTCGCTCGGGGTCACCGTCTTGTCGAACAGGTGTTCGCGCGCGGCGGCGGCGGCGGCGGAGGGGAAGCGAGGCGAGGAGGAGTGCCCGTCGGCGCGCGAGACGGTGGCGGGGACGAGGGAGGCGGCGGCGAAGGCGCGCCTGCTCTGGGCGAGCTCGTCGAAGTAGGTGTGCTTGCGCAGCATGTCCACGACCTCGGCCTTGGAGCGCGAGGCGAGGAAACGGAGCTCGTGGCAGGCGTCGGGGTCGGCCTCCGCGAGCGGGCGGAAGTTGGTGACCGCGTCGCGGCCGCGGAAGCGCTGCGCGGCGACGTCGTAGGCGCGCGCGGCCTCGGCCTCCCCGGCGAAGGTGCCGAGCCAGACGCGCTGGTGCCGCTCGTAGATCTGCGAGCCCCAGCGCCCGTTGGGCTGGGGCACCACGCCCTTGTACTTGGACGACGGCAGCTTCCCTCCCGCGCCCGCGCCCACGCCGAAACCGACACTCCCCGCGCCCGCGCCGCCAGAGTCCGCCTCGGCCCCCGGCTCGGCCGCGTCCAGCACCGCGCTGGCGCCGCTGCCCATCCGCTCCAGCGGCGCCGCCGCCTCCGCCGCCGCTGCGGCCAGCGCCTTGAGCTTGTCCGTGGAGGACGCGCCGCCGCCGCCGCTGCTGGTGTCGTCCGCGATGCAGCTCGTGCTGTCCATTTCAGTAGAGCGGAGTATGCTTCTTCTGTTGGAGAAATGATGCTATAGATATGAGTTGTAGGATAGACAGCTGAGGGCAGCAAAGGGGGATATATAGGATCCGAGCGGCAGGGCCGGTGTCGTGTATGGCATGGCCGCATGGCGCATGGGCGGTAGTACTACTGTGCCACTCTCCACACCATGCCATGGTCCGCGTGGCCGCGTGATGGCCAGTTTGACAGCTAGTAATACACTTTGTTACGGTATTTTTAGGTTGGATTTTTGCTCGCTTTCCGGTGACGGCAACCATATAAAAATGGCGCCGCTGTGTTGGACAGATATATTGACGTCACCACCGTGGGCCGAGGGTCGACCGAGACATAGATACGTGACGAGAGTGTGGGCTGGCTGGTGTTGGTGTGGGTCAGTCAGCTCATGGGTTGGCTCAATGGCTAGATAACTATGAACGGATGGATGGATAGATAGATGGTAGCATGGTCTACGGATGGAAAAGATAGTTCTTGTTGCCGATGGTGTGAGCTGGATAGCCGGCCTGCAGCTGTTTGCCATGTCACGCGCGATCGGTTCCTTTTTCTCTTTTCTGGCTTTATTTTCTCATCAGGTTTGTGGCAGCATTATTGTTGCTTACGTAGTTGGCCTGTGGGTTTATGCGTGTTTCAGATAGATAGATAGATATAGATCGGTTTGGTGTGCTGGCCTGTCGCAATGTGGATTACATGTGACATCGACTAGTGAGCCTAATGCATATCCCAGGAACCCTAGTCTATTTTTATGCGTAACAATACACACACTTTTCTTTCAGTTTTTGTCTAATACAAAAATACAAAAACATCTTTTCAGCTTGCGTTTGTTGTTTACCGCTGCACTATTTTACACCATTGCATTTGCATTTACATTTCTTGTTAGTTTTTACTTTACTTTGTTAGTTTTGTTTTCATTTTGCTTACACCAGTTTAATCTTGTTTGTAAGTTCATAGAAGAGGAAGAGGGAACGGTTCTGCTATTTCTTTGAAAGTTTGGTATTAAACCCTGAGTCATCCCTTATGAGTAAATGACGCTTACTAAAACACTATGTGCTTGGATTTCCAAAGAATTGGTAGAACTTTTGCCATCAACGCCGACAGGAACCCAAATACATAGACCGAAACCCGCCGACTTTGTAGCTCTAGAGATGTTTAGCAACCTAGAGTCATATCTTTTTGATGCAAAGGCCGGGGGTAACACCTCCATTTCGGAAAAAAAAACCTAGTCGTATCAGCAAGAGCAAAATAGCTGACGCATGCGTGAACATCTCAAAGGCGAGTGGCATTTGATTAGACCGAGCCCGCCAGACTAGGGCGCGAAACACCTCTTGCCATGGATCAGGAAGATCCGTCAATGTCTTACTGAAACCGGAATCAACAAATCCATTGTCCACGCGAACTATAGATCAAAAACTTCGTTCGATGCCAGTATCGCCACTGCATTACCCCTGCAGCCGCCACGACATGTCCACCACCAAGAAGACGGGGCCACCTCCCCAACGTTCGATCTTCCTCGATGCAACCCTCTAGGGCATGTGACTTGATGGAGGAGCATGGTCATATGAAGCTTCAACACTCAACACAAATTGGTTCATAAATCAAAATTGTTACATAGGATGTGCCCACGAGCACGGAACAACCCACCATGGACCAACCCCCCCCCCCCCCCCCTCCCCCTCGAACCGGGCTGCCCGTACCCAGGCCATGTTACACTCACATCATGTAGATCAATTCAATGGTGAGACTAAAAGTATGACGTAGCCTTTGTATATATATGGAAACCGAAGGAGTTATTTCTTTTTTGTCGCCATGTTATTGGCTATATCGAAGTATTAGTGATGGTGAAAACACGTAAATGAAGAAATATAATTGAAGATCTAGAAATATATTTCACTTGTGTCGTCAGTTATTGGCTATATCAAAGTATTAATGATGATCAAATACATATACCTGGAATAATAATTAAAGAATTCTAGTGCGTAGTGAACTAAAAAAGATATTTCATTTTTGTCACCACGTTATTGGCTATATCGAAATATTAATGGCGATGACACACTAGGAATGATAGTTGAACAATCCAGTAAATAGTTTTTTTAATGGAATACTAGTAAATAGAGCTTTTTTTAGATTCTCCATTTCTTTTTCCATCTTATTCAACCACCATTGGAAATAGCGAACTTCACAAATTTTGATTATACCAGTGGGCTCAAGTTTAAAATTTATTGAAATCCATCCAATATTTGAACAAAATTGAACCTTGTTGAATTTACTTGTAGTACATGTCTCGCAGTTTTTTTCAAAAGCTGAATTTGTTTTTCCCAAATGTAAATAACCGTTTACCAGTGTTTCTTGAGCCTACTCTGAACGCGCTGACACCTAGACCCCACCATCCCCATGTCCTTTCCCTTTCGGGTCAAAAATCCTCGCCATGATTCTCCCCTATAAATAACCCTGTAAATATACAGTAATGCTACATCTACGGACTCATTTTCACGGAAACTAAGTTACGCGCTGATGTGGAAGTTCGTTGCAAACAAACGGCCCTACAATCACGGAAGGGCAGACGATTTACACCAGCTAGTTACATCCATGTCCCTCCGTAAAACTATTATGTATCAAAAAATTCATAAATCTAGCACTATAGATTTTTTTGAAAGGAGCATATATTAATATCACGATCATATCAATTACACCCAGCCTTTGCAAAAACGCATTACCCTATTGAAATTACAGATGCACACAACCGGAAAAAATAAGAGGAATCACAAAAAAGAAAAGTCCCGTTATAGCGATAAGATCCTTAGTAGTAATGACACTAACCCCATCGAAACAACACTAGAAATCCAACATTGTGACACCCCTAGGATCAGGGTTAGACAGATCCCATACATTAGCTTGACATAAACCTAACCTAGAGCTCGAGGATACCCAGTGAAGAATTGGTAATATAACAGTGACCCTACAACACAAAAATTATTACAGCAAGCTCATAACGAGCAGAGAACCAAAATATTACAAGCAGAGTCACTGACCACAAACATCAAACAACGAAAGGCAAATTATGCTATTAAGTATAACAAACTTAACAAATGGCCTACCTTAAGCATACGATGACGCCCTAGCCCATAGATTCCAGGCTACTGACTGGGAACATGAAGCTACTCGTCGGTGTCGATGTCGTAAGAACTCATCTTTAGAGAACACTTACTCTGCTACAAAAGTATCAACAAACCAAGGGTGAGTACATGGTGTAGTCCGCAAGACTTATGGCTGGTGGAGTTATTTTGCATAAAACTATCTTTGTTTGTAAAACAAGAGGGGGTAGAGCTCATCTAATTATAACATTTTAAAAGGGAATAAGAGAGCAACATATACAAAGTATTGGTCGTATCTTTGATATTTACCAATCATCATCTCCTCAACTAGGATCACCCCCTCATACCCATGAGGAAACATCCTTAACAAACCTTAGTGACCAAGTTTTACGATTAGGTTAATGTTCTATGTGATCTTCACGTCCATTGTCAAGTCATCCATAACCATGGACATGGTTTTTTGAAAAGATTAAAACCCTACAGGGGTGTTGTAACACCCCAGTATTAGAGCTTAGAAATAAGCTGAGATAAGGTGTGTGCATTGCATTCATGCATAGAAAATCCGGATAATTTTCGCGCTTTTGAATAAAACTTGTCAAAGAGATTGAAGCTTCTCTTAACTTGGTGTAACTGAAGTAGATCATCAAGTTGACTGCGATAAGTTTCAATATGACCTTTGTTAAAACCTTATCTTTGGGTAATATAATTTGATCTAAGGATAGATGAAATGTAATAAAACTAAGTCACAACACACTACTTAATAAGGAGTACTAGATCTTCTAGAGATCATTACATGGTATCCCATACCATAACACAAGGATGAATACTTAATATTCTAAAGATGATATCAAGGTATTATCTACCACAAACCCTGAATACCAAGTTAAGTATATAACCCAAGTAAAAGAACTCAATAACTAAATCTTGATATACTTTCTTGCCATAGTTATTCCTACCATGAAAATCATGGTAGTTTCTAAACATTAACTCTTACCACAAATAGAGTAGAAAGGGAAATCAAGCCAAGACCATTCATATCATATGTTTGGTTGCCATGTTAGTAGGTGACATATCTATTTAACCAAGTCCTAGTGTCAATTGATCTTCAATGTTGAGTAACCAATTCTTGACCTAACACTTGTTGACCCTTAGCTTTGACCTATTATATTAACCATCCAAAGACCTTAAGTAAATTAATAAGAAGGAGAAGCTAGTTATGGTAGAGTGTGCCATCATCAATGGAATGTGATCCTTAGTGGAGATCAAACCATTTGATGTTGGAGGAGTTAACTCATTCCTGAGTTAACTAGAAGAGTATTTAAACCCAAGAGTTTAGATAGTAATTATGGAGCCATTAGAAAGCTGGAAGTATTAGAGTATCGAGTGATAATCTTGTTAAGCCAAGTAGGTATAAACCTAAAGTAAGTTTCCTTAACAGGATAAGTCTTATAGAGAGATCAGTACAAGTCTACTACTTAATTGAATATAGATCTTGATCAGAAAATTAGAAGCCCAAGCTTATTATGATCAAAGTATGGAAGCCATAATTCTCAAATCACTTGAGAATAGATGATTAGGTATTGAAGAAGAGTTGTGAGTATACTAAATTAGGCAAAGCCTCAGTAAGATGAATCATCTAGCTTGATCATGAGAAGTCAAGCTAGAGTATGATGAAGTATATAACAGGAGTATATGGAGTAGTTGGAGGCATAGTAGTTTAACCAAGCTAATACAAGAACAAACTTGTATTGTGGAGAGTAGTACCCTACCCTTCCCAGAGGATTGTTACCACATATAATATAAAAAGAATTATAGTCTTGCAAGCTTTAGAAGTAGATACAATGTAAATGATAAAGAGTTTATGGATGGAGTTATAAGTAGCTACATTGATGGATTCATCAAAGGTACTTTAGCAATGGAATTTATATGGATACTAGGAGAAGAATGGACAATGAGAATTATTGAAGTGGCATGACCATGCCATCATATGATGATGGATATGGTGGAGTCAGATGATTGACTTATTCAAGAAGATGTGATCTTTGTGAATAAGATAAGAGAGATTTAGATAAAGTATATTTAGGAAAGGAATTCCTTATCTAAAGATAAGCTCGGTGAGGTATTAAGGTAGGAGTGCTTGAGAAACCTTTAACCAACAGTACATCAAACCATGACAAGACCCATGTCTACTTCTTTGTCCAAACCCTCAGAATTAAGTTAGTAGTTAAATCAATTCCTAGTTTTAGGCAGACAAAGAATAGTAGCTCTTAGTCAAGTAAAGTTTCCAAGAGATCAGTAGATACCAGTTGAGAGTTTATGGATGAAAGTCTTGTTTATTTTATCATCTTAAACCCTAATAGAAACCTAGAACCATGAACCATCAAGACCAGATTAAAAAGAAATCTTTGTAGCTCACTCTAAGATGAGATATTAACCATGGTCACAAAACATGATGGTAATGTGTTTTAGCATTAGTATCCATCCACATCCATAATAGAGTATGAGTTTATTAAGTCTTCTCAAAACTAATGGTAAGTATTTATAGATGAACCTCTTCATTTTTCCATTAATGATTATTACCCATGCATAATGACTTAACCAAAAGTGTCCTATAGTAATTCTAAATACTAAACACCAAGTAGAATTTCAATAGGTGAAATCACTAAGTGTTGAAAATAATGGAATTTAGATCACCATACTATAAACCATTAAACATTGAAGGCATTATAATGTATCTATATTAATTCTTATATGAAAATAAGTGTGAATAGAATTTTATATAAATCATTTTCCATCATTACCATAACCATTACCATATGGTGAAAATAAGAACAAGTATATAAGATCTCTATAAGAAACAAATATCTAAAACCCTAATTTATATTTACTTTACTAAATAGAGAACCTTTCATACACTCATGAATTTTGAAAAGATAAAGGAAAATAAAGAAAAGATTTAGTATAATGAATCTCTAAACCATTTGGAATATTACACCAGAACTCTGAGGATTAAAACCCTTGTAGAAATCAAATTTGAAGTGAATTTATAAATAGAAAAGAAAACAGAAAATACAAACTGAATAAAGAAAAAAAGAAGACATAGCGCTACAGTATCGGCCCACAACCCAGATCGTCACGGCGCTTTTTGTCGCTCGCGTGTGCCAGCCGCCACACTTCGCTTGTTTCGTCGTGGCCCAATACCAACCTGACCAACTTACCATTTTGTCCTGCTTATCACCGTCAATCCCTCAGCGCGTAGCAAAGCATTGGCGCCAACAAATGTCGTGCGGTGCCGAGATACTCGCCGCGGTCACCAAAGGGGGATAAGAATGCCACGAGACCCTTTCCCCTCGACCTTATCTCCATTTCCTTCCTCTCTCTCGCCTGTTCTATCTTATCCTCTCCATAGAAGGGGGCCGAAACCCTAGCCACCTAGATGCCGCTTATTGTCGTCGCTCTGAGCCGCCCCGTGACCGGAAGAGTAGCCCAGGAGCTCCGACATGATCTCTTACGTCTCCCTGCAAGAGGAATCAAGCCTGCATATCCCCATCGACTGTGTCGAGCTCTTCTTCCCGAAGTACGGCCGCTGCCTTCGTCGTTAATCGTCGCCGTCTCCGACCGCACCTCGCCTCACCGTCACCACCAGCGCGCTTAGGGTGAGCTTGCGAACCCTCCCATGCCATCTATTCGCCTGAGCATAGTCCGTAGTGCTAGCTCGTCGTTCATCACCGTCCTCCGGCGTGATAAAGCTTACCGCCGGCGAGTCCGGTGACCAAATGACCCGGCGCCACCACTGCTAGGTTCGAGGTTCGCTGCAAACTTCTCGTTCAAACGCCTAGCTCCACTCGCCCGTGCACGCTCACAAACGCTGATGCCGACGACCATCTAGGGGTGTCTAGTGGGATGATGTCATCCTGACGTCATACCCACATCATCCCCTCTCCAACCTGCGTGTTGACTAGTCCAGGTTCGCGTGGCTTGCCGACGTGGCCTGTGGCCCGCTTGTTTATGACTCAGGCTAGGGTCAGTATAGGTATAAAAAGTAGTTCCTGTTTAGGAAATAGATTAAATATTATAAATTCAATTATAAATATTTTTCACGAATTTAAGAAAAAGATTAAATCTTAGAAATTGAATATCTTTTGTTTTATAATTCAGAAAATATATATTATATATCAAAATGTTCAGAAAAATAAATTCTATATTCTAAACCTATTAACATATTTTATTTTCCAACTTAAATAAAATAATTAGTATTAATTAGTAAATACCTTATTAAGGATAAATCTTAAATAAATATATTCCATTATTTAAAAATTCCCCAAAATAGGTATAATATATCAAAAATCTTAGAAAAACAAATTAAAGACTTATAAATTTGTTTTATACATTTATCTATCACTTAACTAATATTTAGTATTTATTAAGTGTTTATAAAGTGGTAAAACTTATAAAAATCATATCTTATTATTTAAAAATCGCAAAATACATATAATATACCAAAATTATAAAACAAATAAAATCTACACCTTAAAAATATCATCTTTCATAATTGAAGTGAAATAAAAGGTAAAGGTCTAATAAATCTTATTAAAACCCTTTTCTTTTGTTTTAGTTCATTAAAAATATATAAACCATTACTATTGCCTTTACCATTATTTGTTTAAAGTCTAAAAATGTAATAACAAGTTCAATTGATGTTTAAGTGAAGTTAACATAGGTCTAACTATTTTAAAATGTATCTACTAAAACTATCATCTCAAATTAAGGCTATCTTAATTTTCCTAAAAAGATTTTTATCAATTATAAACTCAACAAGAATAGTATATTGTTTATCAAAAGGAGTCTATTCACTTATAAAATATAAGCATTAATAAGAAAGTAATTCTATCCGCTTATATTTTTAATAAAACAGCACCTCATTCGAGCAAAGTTATCTATACTCTACCTTTGTAGAATGTTAAGCAGTAAACCATATACAATGTGATGCCTCATCCAAAACATGTAAATCTCCATTACTTTGTTGTGATTGTTTGTCTTTTAATAATCATGATTAATAAGAAAACCTAAGAGTGTTAACTTATAGTTAAAATGCTTTTTCCTTGTAAAGTAATCTTTTCATAAAAGGTTATCCTTTTAAGAAATCTTTTAGTTACCATGTCCCATTTGAGTGCTTTAATATTGCATGCTACTTGCTGTATTTATAGGTTGTTTCACACACTATCACAAGCCTTAATAAGAAGCACAAGTGTGAAGCTGGTATAAAAGTACAACACATTCCAAAGAACTCATCACAAACTTCAAACTCTAGATCAGATACGATTAGTCCGGGGATTCACGTTTATCAAACTGCATTACATTACTTATGCATAACTGTATCTTGCTTCTTTAAACATTAGTCCTTACCATACCAATGATCTTGTTTACAGAATTTGGATCTTCTATTATTATCTCGAAGACCGTGAGTGCATAATCTTGCAATCACAAAAGGCAAGTTCACAACTTGCTCATGTCCTTTGGTTATTTTCTATCAAATGCTTGTAACTCAAATGTTGTCATCACCTGCATTTCAAAAAAGGTCAGAAAACACTATTTTCATAATAATTTGATTATGGATTACTTACCAAATGGTAATAATCTATTGATATAGTTCTAGTGATAAAGGAACATAATATCTAGGACTTAACAACCAATGTCGCCAGTGATTCTAGTGTTGTATATTACGCGTTAACCATGAGATTTGGAATGGGATGAAGAAGTCAACTGGATCTTCTTCCTTTCGCATGGACGGATGATCTTATCGTGAGGTCGTTGATTTCTCGTGGAGAATCCAGCACATGGGTGGGACCCCTTAGTTCCCCACGATATTGGGGTGTAGATTATCTGTGCATAGCTGTCTTGGTGTAAGTTCACCATAGCTGATGGTGGCTGCCAGACAGAGCTGCTTATAGAGTCTTCGAGAGGCTACCCGAAGAGTAACCGTGGTAGACCTTCTTGGGGGATCGTCTCTTCATGCGGGGTCGCGAAGAAGGGCAGCGATGGGCTTGGATCTTAGACTGGGCCCCATACCAAGGAAGTGTGGACGAGCCTGCAACTCGGATGAGCAACAAAGATAAGGTCTCTCATGGGTAAAGTAACGCACCTCTACAAGTGTAAGAACTGTGACATGTTACTCTCTCTTCCCGGAAGGAGCTACGAACGCAGCAGGAAAGGAACCCCACGAAGGTTCTGATTAACCTGTGAAGGCTGTCGGACATAGTTTTCAGAATAAAAGCAACCTTTGAAGAAATGTTTACAAAAACCTGCATTGCCTACGACCTATGGTCTGTGGCTGTAGAGATAGTGCATCATACACTCCTTTTTAGTGAACTTGCTGAGTACGCTCATACTCAACCGTACCTTCTTAAACCTTGCTAGGTTATAAGTTGTTGAAGACGACGTCAACACCAACTTGTGCTCAAGAAACCATCATCAACAACTCAAGTTCTTCAATTAAGTCAATAAAGTCAACATATACATCAGCTGAAGTGAAGACGAAGTTCCTGATTATATAGGAGTAGATACTATAGCCATAGAACCTACTTCTGTAGAGCAATGCAATAGCAGCATTTGCAAGCCAGATAGTTTAGATATTAGTCCTTTTAGCCAGATAGTTCTGAGTTGTTATTTCTGGTTCTTCTTTGTAAGAAGTTTCTTTCTCTCTCTTTAACCTAGAGTGTTCTCTGGATCTTCCATCTGGATCTTCCGTAAAGAGTCGAGTTGTAATCTATAGTCATGTCTTGGACCTGCTGTGTTTCTGTTGTACCACTCCGAGAGATGTAATACTAGTGAACGGTGTTTCATTGGTGTTATGTCAATGACTATAGTGTACTACATCATGCAATGGTATGTTGGGTCACCAATTGAATCTTAATGCCAGTTAACATTAGACCTCTTCCTTGGAAGGCTGGCAGAGGGTGGTTGACCACGACCTTTATCTTGCTTTCACCGAGACCATGAGTCGCACCCTAAGGAGTTGCCGCTGTAACGGGTCAAGTCCTGAAGCCGGTCCCTAGAGATGTGCACATGGTTCAATATTACGGAGGTCATGCCTCTCTTGTTCTCGGCCACACTTACCTACCTGTATGAATGCACCTCCTTCACCGCCTTCGAGAGTAACCAAAATTCATATGTCGAATGGAACGCCTGAACTATGTGACTCATGGAATATACTAGGCAAGTTAGTTGGTCGAGGGGGTTTCCAGGCACCGTGGCGCTGTATGCTCATCTTGGTTCACGCTTCCCTATATGTTATGATGCACCTCCTTCACCATCTTCAAGAACAACCATGATGACTATGTCGAAAAGAACGCCCGAACTATGTGAATCATGGAATCTACTAGACAAGTTAATTAGTCGAGGGGTTTTCTAGGCCCCGTGTTGCTGTACGCTCGTCTGTGTTCAAGAGGTAAGAACTTCTGGCTCCTAGGGGTGGTGAGCATGGGACTGCTAAAACACATCCCACTTTGGCCTCGCAAACAAGACTTAGTATGTTTAACTTTTACCACTGATCTCACATCATTAGTATATCTCGTTCTCCCGTCATACTATATTCTTTGCATCTGATACATCATTTGGATGAACTAACACTAACAGCTAAGCTTGGCTAAGAAGGACACCCATATAAGCTCTAGCAGTTCTCACAAGCCAAACCTAGTTATGCTAGGAGCAGTGGATCGGGTAATATAAGCTCAAAGGGAGTAATGCAACAGATAGGATACTCTATCTATCAATAAGAGACCATAGTAGAATCATATGCATCATGGAAAGAATTGAAATACTTTGAAATCATGATATTGTATAATGGTGGGGCTATGCTTTCCTTTGCCCATTGATAACCAATAAGTAGATCTTCGGTAGACTTCTACTTGACTTGGTCATAGTTGGTCAAGTATTGATCTTCAGTCTTCGATCTCGAACTCAGTATCTTATTCTATCAGGAAGATCCAAACACCGGAAAAAAGGGAAACAATCAACACATGGCATCGATGCAATGCTCAAGCAAGAATGACGATACAACAAGTTAAATAGTATTGAAATGAAACCCTAAGGCATGCTTGAACATTTTAAACAGGGCCCGAGGGGTATAAACCGTAAAACAGGGAAATCTTAGAATCACTTATGGGGGTTCATTTTGTTCCTCTAATGAACTTGTTAGTTTAAGTTGTTGAACAATGTGTGATTTTGATGCTAAGGTATAGATCTCATTTTTTTGAATATTTTGATATATTCTACATATATCTCTAACTTGTAAATATTAAGTTATTGATTTTATAAGATTTAAACCAATTCTTCAAATTATTAAACCTTTATTGCATCAGGATGACGTCAGCACAACGTCAGCTCGGGGGTGGGGTTGTCTATCACTGGGGATGAGCCAGCCCTAGTCACTGACTACTGGGCCTAGAGGCCACGTAGGATGCCACTGTGGAAAACCTTGCATGGTGCCGACGCAGGCACCATGCGGGAGCAACATGGGCGCCACACGGTCTCGCCGAAGGACTTCGATGGTGGCAGTGTATGGCGGAGGAGAGCGAACAAGGACGCGTGTGTGCCATGTGGCCGAGCGTGTAGAGCGGTTTAGTGGCGACACCTCTCCACTTAGGTCGTTGGAGCGACTGAAAAGATGATAACTGACAACGACAAATGGTAGTGCACGGCAAGATGGCAAAGCAAAGCGAGAGGGAGAGAGATAGAAGGTCTAGGAGGACCGCTAGCTCATCACGAGCACAACAGTTAGGTTGGTGAAGCGAGGGGAAGCTGGCAGAGGGGAATCGATGGTGATTACTACGCGGCTGGTGGGGTGTCGAGCTTGATTCTGGCGGTGCTCTCAGATAGACCTAGGGCAGCCGAAGACAGTGGCTCTACGCGACGGGCAGAGCTAGGATTCCAGGTTTGATTGTGAAACGATAGAGAGCACGCGTGAGGAGGGATAAGACTAGAGGGGAGAGAGGGTACGGCTCAGGCGGACCTTATCCTTGTCCAGGAGGCAGCGGGGCAGGCATCTTGGTGCATCAGTGTATCAGAAGGCATCAGGCGCGGCAACGATCAGCTCTCTATCGTCAACAAAGATGATGAGCTCGATTAGAGGCCAAAACGGCATGGGCTCCTGGTGGGCTAGCTTGGGACGGGGTGGGCCGTGAGAAAGGTTGCAAGGGCGGAGTGAAGAAGCTGGGTTGCGGGCTACTTCTGTTGCACGTGGGCGACATAGAGAGGGAGAGAAGAAGGTGGGCCGGCCTAGGAGCTCTCTGGTTATTTTTTCTGCTAAATCTTTCTCTTTTTCTATTTTCTTATTTTCTCTTTGTATTTTAAAATTTCTTTATGATTTTTATATATTTAAAATACTAGGATTTTGTAAATATGTTTAAAACATTGCAGGGGCCCTTGACACTGTTTGGGCTCCAAAAAGTTTGGTAGTTTTTGAAATATACAAACCCATTTGAAAGAGGTTACGAAGAGAGAGAAGTAGGGTTAGGTTTTTTTTTTGTTTTGCTTTGCATTATTCTGTCTTAGAAAAATTACATGATGCTCATGATAATGCACAAACAAACCATAATTAGTGTTTATCTAAAACTGGGGTGTTACAAAAATCTCCAATAGCGACGCCTTCAAGAAGGAAACAAAGCACAAGTGTCCGAGACTCGTGTCTCGTGAAGGAACAAGGGGTCCCACAAGCCCTGAGTTTGAGAGGGGGCTGAACACGCGGTCTAGGCTAGCCGTCAGCAAAGCAGACAATGGATCTAGCACACGTTTTTTACCCAGGTTCGAGACCTCATGAGGAGGTAAAGCTCCTACTCCTGCTTTGTTGTATTGCTCGTGGTGCTTCTCGAGGGTACAATGGTAGAGAAATGTCTAGTGTTTTTAGAACTCTGGGATCATCCCCTTCTAAGGTAAGAGTTGCCATCCTTCTATAGTGTCGTGGTGGTGTCATGACAGATGCCATGGATAGGCTAAAGGTGGGGACTAATACGCGCTAGGGGAATCCAGGGAGGGATAGTGGAGTGATTCTCCACACAGAAGATTGTATTGCTTTCCTTTCAAGATTATAAGTGCTCCTAGAGCTGTATTGGCGAGAGGAGGAAGAAGGAGCTCTCTTACTCTCACCCACAGTTCACCCCTAGAACCTTAGCCAAATCGGTATCTAAGAAAATCCAACCCCTCTACTGAAACCCTAGCCCCCCTTATATAGAGGCGGCTTGGTCTCTGCCTAGGGCATACGTGGAGGCATATGCCTCCTCTCAAAGTGGTAACCCGACCGGGGTGCTTTTCCCTCGCGTCACACATGCTTTAGCTACATGAGCCTCTGCGGCGCTTGCGTCAGCCGACACGGGCGTCGTCACCCTTGTCGGCCATGACCCGGTGGTCCTGCCGTTGCTTGCTTCGCTCATGCAGTGCGTACCGGGCCTTCTTTTTGACCAGAGAGATTCCTTCCTTCTCCTAGAAGCTAAACGGGACCCTGATCATGGTAGATCCGGCTATACCTGTTCCTGCATACAAGTTAGACAAGCACTTCCGACTTACTCCTTAAGTCGGCTGATATAATGTTAGGCGACCCCCCTGGTCCGGGTTACTCCATGATCCGGCCTGCCTTGAGGTGACCCGGCCTGCATCCGCTTTGGCCTTGCCGAACCTCGGCTAACCCGGCCTCTATACCCCGGAGTGACCCTACCCGGGGTTATCCCCCCAACATTAGTCCCCGAAGCTGGTGTGGTCTTAGCCGCCTTGGCCGCTAAGGCCACATCAGGTTCATTTACATTCGAGCCTTGGACGTTATTTCCGATTTAGCTCTTTATCTCGAATTATGTGGATTTACGTTCCCTTCGCGCGTTCCAAGTTTTCACTTGTCGGCCGGGTTACCACTTTGACTCGGATCTCATGGATTTACGTTCCCTCTGCACATTCTAAGTTTTTACCTGCTGTCCGGGCTACCATGGCTCTATCCGGGCCTTGTTTCCTTCTTTCATACGCCAACCCATGTGGAGGCTAATCATTGCGTTGTCTTATTTTAAGGGCCTGCACAAGAATCGCCGTGATAATTGTCGGATTATCACTGTGGCGAGGGTCACGCCACGCCTCGTTCTGCATCGATCGCGTCATGTCATGGGATCGCCTCTGCCCTGTGGCCCTCCGTGTGGCTCCTCACTGATTGGCTGTGGCAGGTGATACACGGCCACACCATGTGGCTCATTTGCAGGGTGCGATCCCACTCATCCTCTTAGGGGGTGGTTAAGTAGCAGAGGGGTGCACCCCTTAGGATTTTTTTCCTTTTCTGCACCCCCTGCCCGTTGCTCTTCTTCTTCATCTTCCTCGCGACCGCACCGCCGCCAGTGCTCCTAGCAGCAGCGCCGCCGCCGCACTTTTCCCCGTGCTTCTGCGTCGCAGCCACCGCTGCGCATCTCCCTCGCCACGGGTCCTCGCCAATCCAGGCCTCTGACCTCCGCCGCCGCTAGCGGCAGCGAGGGTAGCGAGTACGAGATGACGGAGGAGGAGCTCGTCGTCGTCGAGCAAGAAATGGAGGAGGATGCTGCTACGGCAGATCGTGGCGCGTGGGCCGGATCATGGGTCTGTCAGGATGACCTTGACTGGCTCTACCGGACCAGACGCATCCCTGCCGGCGTCGTCGCTCGTCTCCCCTCCGCTGAACTGGCCCCCTCACGCAATCCGGGTGAGTTCATCGTGTTCTTGTCCCACTTCCAACGGGGGTTCGGCTTGCCGGTGAGCGACTTCTTCCGGGATTGGCTTAGCACCTACCACTTGCAGCCGCACCACCTTCCAGCCAACGCTATCACTTCTCTTTCTACTTTTTGCTTCTACGATTGAGGGCTACACCGGACTGTGGCCCACGAAGGAGCTGTGGATCCGGTTTTCCGGCCTTCGCCGTAATGTCATCCCCAACATCCAAGTTGAGTCGGAGGATAAGCAGCTCACCCAATTCGGAGCTGCGTCCATCTCACCCCGGAGGACTTCCGTTTTCCCCCGGGTCACCGGGCTTGACTCCTGCAAAGGATGGGCCCGGACCTTCTTCTATGTCCGGAACGCAGGCACTGAAGATTTGATTCGGTTGCTCCCCTATACTCCGGGTCCACCTGATCCGGAATTCTGGGAGGAGGTCTCCAAGAAGCCCACGGCTCTGGCCAACCAGGTTACAAAGAGGTTCGCGGAACTGAAGAAACTCGGATTGCGCAACGAGGATGCTATGATCACGTTCGTGCGCAACCGAATCTCTCCCCTCCAGAAGCGCACCCACAAGGTGTGCCACATGAGTTTCGGCCGCGACCCCAACCGAACCTCCTCCTTCGAGCTGAGCAACACGGAGATTTTCTACCGGGTTAAGGCTCTCTTCACCACCCACAAGGATTTCTCCGCTGAATGGACGTGGGGGATCGAGCACTTCTGTCGTGACAGGCTCCCTCCCGCGGTAAGCTTCGCGGGGCAAACTTACTTCGGATTAAATATGTGTCGGTTTTTGTTGTATTTTTTACTCTGTTCTTCATGCTTTCTCTCAGCTATTCCTTCAACAAACCCTTGAGGATGGTACGGATCCGACCCTTAAGTGGGCGCCGGACCGAGAAACCCCAGATGAGGAGGAGCCGGACCAGGAGATGTTTCTCCCTATGACCGACGCTGCAAAATAACCCAGCGGTAAATTCTCTTCTCTTAGAGACTGTCCCGATGATGAGGATGACTTGGATGTCGACGTGATTGAACCTGTTGAGGCTGTCCCTCTTTCTTTTGCCTTTCCGGCATCAGCTAACCCCGGTGGGCATATCCACGAGGATCCTCCGCTTGCTACGGGCGAACCGGTTCTAGTGGCGTCGAAGAAGAGGCGCGGAGCCGCACCAAGTTCCTCCTCCGAACCTTCTCAGCCCACAAAAAGGCGAAAGAAGGCCGGAGAAAAGACTGCCTCCAAGCCGGCAGGCAAAGCCCCGGTACGAAGGGCTCGGAAACCCGAGGCCCAAACCTCGGATGCGTAAGACATTTTTCATTGCGTAACTCACTTCTCCTTGCATCGTTGTAATTTCTCTTCTGGCATTATTCTCCTCTTCAGGGCTCTAGTGGTGGTCCCTCAGAGTGGATCTAGCATCTCTTCACCACTCCGATCTGGCCCTTCTCCTCCTTGTGACGACGAGTCACGTCCGCTGAGCCCTATTCCAGAGGGTTCTGCGGCTGCTCCGGGTTCCGCACTACCTCGTCGAGAGGAATGCAACCTCGAAGCGGGAGGGGTCGGTCTAGCCGAGGCAACGGCGTCCACAACTTCGGCATCGCTGCAACCAGCAGCCACCGAGTCTACCTCAACACCAGCACCGCCCCCAGCACCAGCAGCAGTTCCGGTACCAATAACCGAACCATCACCATCACCCGTTCCGGCACCAAGAAAATCAACAGCCGCTCCAAGTCCAGCTATAAGAGCTCCAGCACCAAGTTCTTCTGCCTCGTCCGAGTCATCTCAACCTCGGCGAGGAACTACTCCAGTAGCTCCTAAGGGGAAATCTGCTGCAGTTACTTCTTCCTAGCAAGCCAAGGGCAAAAAGGCTCCGGATGCTACCAAGTCTGCATTCGTCGAGGCTGGGCAGCGAACCCTAGCGTCGATGCTTCCCAAGAAAGCTCCAGCAACGAAGGATGCTCCTGCCGAACCAACTGATGCGCAGCAAATGGTTCTGCATACCAGCCCAGCCCTTGCCTTGGTTGAGAGGAAAGAAGCGCACGCGAAGGGCTTGGTGGCACCCCATATGCCCACCGGTGAGCGGTACCCTCCGAACCTGATTGAATTCGTCATGAACTGGAACAAGGCGGAGTTCATCCACAACGACGATCTCCCAGAAAAGTTCGGCCCCGCAGAATTTTCCGCCCAAATGAATACAGCCGCTAAGGCAATTAACCTCGCGGGGAGGATGATGGAGGTATGTCGCTTCTCCTTTACATGCTGTAGATAGTAACCATTAGTCCCCGAGCCTCCGGTGGAGTAACTTGTTACTCGGCCGGATGCTCATTAGAAAACTAACGTAGCTCCATGTGAACTTCGAATATGCACACACCTAGAGCCGGGTTAAGTTCCACTTGGCCCGGATCTTGTACACTTCGAATATGCACACACCTAGAGTCGGGTTAAGTTCCACTTGGCCTGGATCTTGTACAGTTCGAATATGCACACACCTAGAGCCGGGTTAAGTTCCACTTGGCCCGGATCTTGTACACTTCGAATATGCACACACCTAGAGCCGGGTTAAGTTCCACTTGGCCTGGATCTTGTACACTTCGAATATGCACACACCTAGAGCCGAGTTAGGTTCCACTTGGCTCGGATCTTGTACATTTCGAATATGCACACACCTAGAGTCGGGTTAAGTTCTACTTGGCCCGGATCTTGTACACTTCGAATATGGACACACCTAGAGCCGGGTTAAGTTCCACTTGGCCCGTATCTTGTACACTTCGAATATGCATCAAGCTAATTTAAGCTTCTGTACTTTTTTCAGGTGACCACCAATCACTGGAGTGCTGAATTCCAACGCCTGCTGGATACCCACAAGATGCTACGCGCAAAGCACGTTGCACTTATCGCGGAACATGAAAAAAGGGTTAAGTTTCTCCCTTGGCGCTTCTCCGTTTTTCTTCATCTTCTTCTGCCGAACTAATCTCGTCATTCGGTTTCTGCAGCTGGGGTGGAGGCTGAGAACAAGGTCATGCGGAAGAACTTGGAGCAAATCGAGGGTATGTCCTTTTTATCCGACCTTGTAGTGTTTTCCATTTCCCTTTCTCCTTGGCTCGGCAAACATTCATTCCTCGGCTCTGCCGGGTCGACATACTATTTCAGCATCACTTGAGGATAGTGTGCCCGTGCCTGATATGATGCTGCATTTTCTCAAACAAGCAGGGCAGCATCAAGCCGAGTTGAAGAAAAAAGATGATGAGCTTGCTCTCCTCCGGACCAAGGACAACGAGATTGCCAGGCTCAAGGCTGAGATGGAGAAGATGAAGGCCCAGCACCAAACCGAGCTCCAAAAGGTTGGCCAAAACTTCACAGAAGAGCGCAAGCGCCTTACTCTCCAGATCTCCAAGGACCAGGACCTACTCAAAGAATCCGACATCCAGCTTGGGTCGGCAAACGCTGAGCTTGAGCAACTTCGCAAGAGATGCGATGACTGCATCAAGAAGTTGACCCGGATTCACAGCCACATTTCACGTAAGTTCCTTTCCCTTATCTGACATAATTTTCCGGGTTACTTCATATGTCTTTTCTTCAGCTTCTTCCTTTGCCTTGTTTCCAGGCCACTTTCCAGAGGGTACTCCTATCGCGAGCGCTGCTGTTGCCAATTTCCGCCGAGAGAGGGGTACTCCCGTCGCTCTTGACGGTGAGAGCATTCCTTTAGACATGGAGGACCTATTGGTCAGCCTGTCATCTCGCATGGAAATCATCAAGAACTACGGCAAGGATCTCCTCGACGTTTCAGTCAGAATTTTCAACATGTTCTGGCCTGGTGAGAGCGCTCTGAAGAGAATTACACTTCTTGCTGAAAAGCTGTCGGATATCGAGACCCAGCTCGACCTCTGGAGGGAGTCCGCTGGGCGTGCCGCGGCTGATACTATCCTTCACCACATACTCACATGGTATGAGAAGATCGACCTCAGCCTCCTTACACGCCGGCGCACCAAATCCAGATGGACTAATGACCCGGAGTGGGTAGCTCGGCGTCAGGCTTGCGCCTACAGCCTCATCGAATATTATCCTATCCATCACTAGGTTGAAGGACCGAGCTTCCTGGAATCCGCTGGAGACGAGAACGCTGAAGACGGGTCGGATGAGGACAAAGAAGGCGATGCCTTAGATATTGAAGACAGCGAAGACGACGCCGAACTTCCTCCTCCTGCTGCTCCTTAGGTCAAAAAACTTGAAAATTTATCAGATCCCTGGTATGCCGGGTGCAGCTGTATGCTTTGTATATGTGATATTTTGCTACTAAGTTCTTATCCCGGGTTAACTTGGGCGTAGTCCCCGAGTTTCTTTTTCTTGTTCGTCCAATCTTTTGGCTCGGATCGTGTCTACCTTGATTCGGTTTTATGACTTACGAATCCGAGCTTCAAAAATCGTCTTAACAATACTAAGAAACTTTCGGACTTAGCTCAAAAAATAAAGCTGCATAATATCTTGAAAATAAATACAGGGTTAGTCCAAAAAACAAATGTTAGCTCGAATAAATTCGTTTCCTTAGTCGTTTTTCATGTGCTACGCAATTCCAAACTTGTTCTCTTGCTTGCCATGAAGCCAATTCTTGTTGGACAGCAGCAAGTCGAAGAGTTGGGTTTTTGGTGCTCACACATTACTAATCCAGGTTAAGTAGAACAACTTATTCCAGCTAACGCACAAGAGACAACAACAAAAATTATTAAGGCAGTCCCCGAGTTACTGCTCGAGGAGCTACTATTTCATTGATAAGCTCATTGCCGACATACATACCGACATATGAGACGACTCGGATACATACACTTCTTAGCTAAGTGTAGAAGGGACGAAGTAGTGCTACATTCCACGGTCGCTTAGATTCCTCTCCGGACCTATCCGCCTTGTTCTTTTCCTGTGGCTTTGCATCTATAAGATAGTAAGAATCATTGTGCAATGCTTTGCTCACAATGAACGGCCCTTCCCATGGGGGGGATAATTTATGCATGCCAGTAGTACGTTGTACCAACCGGAGCACCAGATCACCTTCCCGAAAGACTCGGGGGCACACTTTCCGGCTATGGTAGCGTCAGATTTTTTGATATATGGCGGATCTGGGCGTGCCGCTTCTCGCTTCTTCCAGCAGATCAACATTATTTTGCCAGGCTTCTTGCACTTCAGCTTCGGTGTATTGGGTGACCCTAGGCGAATCATGCTCTATGTCGGCTGGTAATACAGCATCTGCCCCATATACCAGAAAAAACGGCGTATAGCCTGTTGATCGATTCGGAGTTGTTCTTAAACTCCACAGTACCGCTGGTAGTTCTTCTATCCAGCACCCCGCTGATCTTTGCAGCGGCTCAATGAGCCGAGGTTTTATCCCGGATAATACTAATCCGTTGGATCTTTCCACTTGTCCCTTCGATGCGGGGTGAGCTACCGAGGCTACGTCGAGTCGGATCTTCTTGTCCCGGCAGAAGCGCGCAAATGCTCCTTCCGCAAAATTTGTGCCATTATCAGTTATGATACTATGAGGATAACCGTATCTCAAGATAATGTCTTTGAGAAATGTTACGGCCGTAGCTCCATCACATTTTCTTATAGGCTTCACTTCAATCCATTTTGTAAACTTATCCACCATGACCAAAATGTGTGTCATGTTTCCCCTCGCTGGTTTGAACGTGCCAACCATATCCAAGCACCATACGGCAAATGTCCATGTAATTGGTATGGTCTTGAGTTCCGACATTGGCATATGTGTCTTAGTGGCATATCTCTGACAACCATTGCATTTTCTCACCAGATCTTCTACTTGTTCTAAGGCACTTGGCCAGTAGAACCCATGCCGGAATGCTTTTGCCACCAAGGGTCTGGATGAAGCATGATGCCCGCATTCTCCTTGGTGTATATCTCAGAGGATGTCAAGCCCTTCTTCCGGGTCAACGCATCGCTGGAGGACATTGGTTACACTCCGTTTGTACAGCTCGGAATTGATAATTGTGTATGCCTTTGCTCTCCTCTGAGTTTGCCTGGCTAACACCTCCTCAGTGGGTAACGTTCCATCTTTCAGGAATTGGAATATAGGCAGTGCCCAAGCTGGTATTGCTCGTGCAGGGAACACATCCTCATCAATTTCCATCTGATCTACCGGCATAACTTTAGCCGGATCATGCTGAGCAGTCCCCGGGTCAAGCGAGGTAGTCCCCGGTTTTGCCGAGGCAGTCCCTGGGTTTGCTGATGCAGTCCCCGGGTCTCGCGTACTACCTCCCGTGTCAATGTCCATGGGCTCAGCTCCGGATTCCGTATCTTCCGGGACATAGATCGAGTCGGTTCACAGGGACGGCTGATAGATGGTTTTCTGAGGTGTTCCAATGCTACACCCGGTGGAATTGCTTGTCGGGTTGATCCGAGCTTCGACAGCATGTCGGCAGCCTCGTTTTCCACCTGGGGTACATGGTGAAATTCACACCCCTCAAAGTAACCAGATATCTTCTGCACATTAAACTTTGTACAGTGCCATGTTTGGATCCGTATGCCCCACACCGGACACTTGCTGCACCACCAAATCCGAGTCGCCAAAGCATATTATCCGACGCATGCCAATCTCTTTTGCCACTTTGAGCCCATGCACAAGAGCCTCGTACTCAGCGACATTGTTCGATGCCGCAAAATGGATCTGCAATACGTATTTTAGCTGGTCCTTCTTTGGCGAGGTAAGCACACCCCCGGCGCCTAATCCGGTTTTGGTTTTCGACCCGTCAAAGTGCATCCTCCAGTAGTTCGGATCTGGTGGCGGTGGTTTGTATTGTACCTCGGCCCAATCTACAAAAAAGTCTGCCACAGCCTGAGACTTGATTGCTTCTCTCCGGTTGTATTGGGGCGCATAAGGAGCTAGCTCAATTGCCCATTTTGCAATTCTGCCACTCGCATCCTTGTTACCCATTATCTCGGATATGGGAGCTTCACATATCACTTTGATGGGGTGCTCCTCAAAGTAATGCTTCAACTTCTTTGCTGCCATATAAACACCATATGCCACCTTTTGAAAGTGCGGGTAGTTCTATTTCGAGGCAGATATTACCTCGCTCAAGTAATACACTGGCCTCTGCACCGACTTACCCTCCTCATCGCGTTCTACTACAATCACTGCACTTACAACTCGGTTGGTTGCGGCTATGTAGAGCAACATTGGCTCCTTTGATAGTGGAGAAGCTAACACTGGTGCGGTGGCCAACATCTTTTTTAAGTGGGCAAAGGTTGCATCGGCCTGTGGCGTCCAAACGAACTTATCCGATTTTTTCATGAGTTGGTAGAGAGGCAATGCCTTTTCTCCCAACCGACATACAAACCGAATCAACGATGCTAGGCACCCAGTGAACTTCTGGACATCGTTAAGACACTTCGGCAGCTCCATTCGTTCAATGGCCCGAATATTAGTTGGATTAACTTCGATACCTCGGTTGGAGACGAGAAATCGTACATTTTTCCAGTTTAAGCTTCATCCGTAACCTTCTCAAGTTCGTGAATGTCTGCCTGATGTCGTCAGGGAGCGTTTTGCTTTCCTTGGTCTTGATAACCACATCATCCACGTATACTTGTACGTTTTGACCTATTTGGTCGTGCAAACATTTTTGCATACATCTTTGGTACGTTGCACCTGCATTACGTAAACCAAACGTCATAGTGTGATAGCAATAAGCCCCATACGGGGTGATAAACACGGTCTTTATTTGATCATCCGGATTCAGAGGTATCTGGTGGAAACCAGAATATGCATCAATGAATGACAACAGTTCACATCCCGCAGTTGAGTCTATGACCTGCTCTATCCTCGGCAGTGGAAATGGATCTTTTGGACACGCCTTATTCAGGTTCGTGTAATCGATACACATACGCCAAACCACTGCCACGTTCGGATCATCCTTCTTCTTTTCTACCAGCACCGGATTAGAGAGCCAATCCGGATACAGTACTTCCATGATAAATCCTGCTGCTAGCAATCGAGCTATCTCGTCTCCTATGACTTTTCTCCTATCCTCGGTGAAGCGGCGGAGAGGTTGCTTGACCGGCCTTGCTCCGGGTCTTATGTTCAAAGAGTGCTCGGCCAACTCCCTCGGAACACCTTGCAAATCCTGTGTGGACCAAGCAAAAATGTCCCGATTCTCACGGAGGAAGTTGACGAGCTCGCTTTCCTATTTATCGCTTAACCCGCACCAATTGTTACGTGCGCCCAGAACATGTCATCAATCGGAACCTTCTTGGTATCCTTTGCGGCTTGAATGAAACACTACCATGCGGGTTACTCAACGGATATATATCGCTGCATGACCGAGCTAATGCCGCCACCTCTTGGATTTTTCTTTTCTCTTGCGCAATCACGAGTGACTCGGCTAGGTTAGACCCGGCTGAGGCGCACTCAATGGAACGTCGGAAATCTCCAGCAATGGTAATCACTCCATTTGGCCTGGGCAACTTCATCTTCAGATAACTGATGTGGCAGCTTGCCATGAACTTGTTCGATGCTGGTCTTCCGAGTAACGTGTGATACGCACTTTCCAAGTTCACCACCTCAAACTCCAGATTCTCAGTTCGGCAGTTATCCCTTGTGCCGAATAGCACGTCGACCCGGACTTTGCCTATGGGCTCACAAGAAATGCCTGGTACAATACCATGGAAAGTTGTCCTTGTAGCCTGGAGCATGTTCTCCGAGATACCTAACTTGCGCATTGTATCCGCATACATGATGTTAATGCTACTGCCATTGTCAATCAGTACCTTGGAGAACCTCAGATTGATGTTTGGTCCAATGAATGTCGGATCCAGCACTAGCGCATACGAACCTGGACTCGGCATAAGCTTGGGATGATCTTTGATGTTCTAGGTGATTTCCTGGTCCGACCAAGGCATGTACCTCGTCACTGCTGGCATTACCGCATTGACCTCCATATGTCAGTGTTGCAAGCTCTTTCTGTCTGTTTCCTCAGTTGTGAACACACAATAGCTCTGGTGATGTTCTCTGTACTCATTCCTCCCCTCGTTTCCGGGGTACCTCTGATCCGGCTGGTGCTGATTTTCCACCTGATGCACTGCATCCCTTCTCTCATTGTTGTCATACCTCGGCGGAGGGGAGGCAACATTAGCTCTTGCGTGTTCGCTCCGGAGAGCAATTGCTGTCGGGGTGCCTCCTGCCGAGGTTGATCATTCCGGGGTGCCTGAGCATTCCCCGAACCACCTTGTTCTATCTTACGCATCCACTCACATTGCCTCGTTGTGTGACCCGCCGGGTTATTCGGATTTTGCGTGTGAAACTTACACGGCTGGTCCAACATCGACTCATAGGTATACCTCGGACGGTCTTTCTTTTCTTGCCATTGTTTCTTTTGCTCCGGCGTCCATGTTTTCTTGCCATCGTTTCTTGGAGTCCATTGCCCTCCAGTTTTCTGGCGCTGGTTGCTCCCTGCTCCGGGTTGATCTTGATTCACAGCTGCAACTTGTTGCGAACCGTAGCGATGATCCGGTCTATCATCCCTTCTTTTTCCTCTGTAGTCATTCCTCCGAGATGACCCGGCTCCATCCCTCTGATAGTATTCCTCGTTTGACTCATTTGACACGAGTCTAGGCTAAGTCGGATCACCCAAAGCATACAAATCGGCAATCCAGATCATCTCTGCCAACGTAATTGGCATTTTCCTTTGCAACTTCATCCACAGCTCGCTGCCATACCTGCACCCTTGCGCAAACCACGCTATGGCCTGTGACTCTATGACACCCTCGCATGAGTTTCTCACGGTACACCACCGGGTCAAGAACTCACGGTCTATCTCATTAGGTCTTTGCTTGCACATTGCTAGGGTCTGCGGCCTATTCGGCCTCTGATATGTACTTGAGAAGTTGCTAATAAACATTTCTTCAAAATCTATCCAGCAGTTGATGCTTCCGGGTGGTAAGTTGTTCAGCCATACTCTGGACGGACCTTCCAACATCTGGGGTACGTATCGTACAGCCCATCTAAAGTTGCTAGTGGCAATTTTCACGGCCGTAGCATAGTTTATCAGCCAATCCTCCGGCTTTGTACTGCCGTCATACGTCATCGTGCCTCTGGGCAGCTGGAAGTTGGGTACCGGTGGCTCCTTCATGATCCGGGGTCCAAAGCACGCTGGACCCGAGGGACCTTGACATTCGATCTGTTCCGACCTATACAGGCGATCCAGTTTCAACCTGGCGTCATCCGGCATCAAATCCCTGCTTCCCAATCTTGACCCTATCACATGATAGTCCGGTCTTGGGTACCCCGCGTTCACCATCTCCGAATCACCGTCGTTGTATCGGTTTAGCTTTTGTGGCGCAACTCTCTGTTGCATACCTCGGCCGGCGCTTTGCTCTTGCCTTGGTATATTCTGCTGCTGCGGTTGTCCTGCTCCTGCCGAGTTTCGCTGTCCGGCATTGCCATTGACAACATTCCCTTGACCGGCATTGCCTTGGTCGCGGTTACCTCGGTCAGCTTCACCTCGGCTCACACTTCGTCGATCGTCATTTTTCCGTGCTTCTTTTGCTTTTCCTGCCCGCGTCGGGTCGTACGGGACGATCTGTTTGTTTCGTCTGGCCGAGGTTACTACCTCTTCTCTCCTTGGACCACCATGAGGAGACGATGCGGCTCCAGCGGATTTCTCCGGGTTACCCATCGCCGAATGGACGATTTTGGAAGCTCCAGCTCTCTCCGGGTTAGCTCTGAGTAGCTCTTCGTTCTGTCTGTTCACGATCCGGACTAACTCGTTAACCCTATCCTGTTGTCTTTGACGGGCCTCACCCGTCAGACTCTCTAACTCGGATGCAGCTGTATCCGCTGCTCTGAGAGGTTCTTTGCCGGGGTACTATACTTCGGCAACCCCACAGACAAACAGTTTTCCGATCCCTCGGCTCCATCATCACCTTCTCTGTTCATCTCGCTCATGAGATTTCTCCCTTTTACTTTTCTGTATCAACTTTGTTTGCTTTTGCATACTCACCTAGCGTCATGTTCAACGACTGCTGAGCCGCGGCTATTTTCTTTGCGCCTTCTAGTATTTTTTGCCTAGTTTCCTCTAGCTCGGCCTGTGCCTGAGTCGGATCTACCACTACTGCTACCGGGTTTGCCAAGCTATCCATAGCTTCTCTCAGTACATTCTCAGGCCTCTCTAGTGGAGGTCCTCTACCTTTCCTCGGTGCCTTAGGTTTTACCTCCGGGTCCGGTGCTGGATCCTTGCTTGCACGCACCTGATCATCATCACTTCAGCACGGTCCGGGGAGCGAGTGATACGCGCCCCGTGAACCACGCTAAGGGGTGGTTCCCCTGCCTCGACGACGCGCTGCGGATGAACGCATGATACGTCCACATCAACGTAGACCTTGTGGGCACCCAACTTGACGAAGAGGCTGCCGCGCAGAAGCGTTGTTGACGAAGTCCAGCGCTCCAAAGCGCTGAACGAGCCCAGAGACGATGCATTCGCCGGTGCCGATGAGGTTTCCCGTCCAGATCTTCACCCCTGCTAGCGCTGCTAGCCCCACGGTGGGCGCCAACTGTCGTGGTGGTGTCACGGCAGATGCCATGGATAGGCTAAAGGTGGGGACTAATACGTGCTAGGGGTATCCAGGGAGGGATAGTGGAGTGATTCTCCACACAGAAGATTGTATTGCTTTCCTTTCAAGATTACAAGTGCTCCTAGAGCTATATTGGCGAGAGGAGGAAGAAGGAGCTCTCTTACTCTCACCCACAGTTCACCCCTAGAACCTTAGCCAAATCGGTATCTAAGAAAATCCAACCCCTCTACTGAAACCCTAGCCCCCCTTATATAGAGGCGGCTTGGTCTCTGCCTAGGGCATACGTGGAGGCATATGCCTCCTCTCAAAGTGGTAACCCGACCGGGGTGCTTTTCCTCACACACACAGGTGAGCCTCATGCCACACTGCGTCGGCCGACACGCAAGGCGTCGCCACCTTGTCGGCCATGACCCGGTGGTCCCGCCTTGCTTGCTTCGCTCATGCAAAGGTGCACTGGCCTTCTTTTTTACCAGAGAGATTCCTTCCTTCTCCCAGAAGCTAAACGGGACCCGGATCATGGTAGATCTGGCTATACCTGTTCCTGCATACAAGTTAGACAAGCACTTCCGACTTACTCCTTAAGTCGGCTGATATAATGTTAGGCGACCCCCTGGTCCGGGTTACTCCGTGATCCGGCCTGCCTTGAGGTGACCCGGCCAGCATCCGCTTTGGCCTTGCCGAACCTCGGCTAACCTGGCCTCTATACCCCGGAGTGACCCTACCCGGGGTTATCCCCCTAACATATAGGGGCGTTGGGCCTCTTCCCCCAATCTTTGGGCAGGAAGGGTCACCACATTGCTGCCCGAAGGATGCCTGGTCTACAAGGCTGCTTTGTTTGGACTTCGTCTAGGACTACTGGCTGCCCTCCGATCCTTTGTAAAGCTGAGGTCCCTGGCACTATCCTCCGCTATGTGATGCCACCCTCGCCCCTTTGCACCAAAGTGGCAACGGGAAGCTCAGCTGGCGCCGATCTCATCCATGCTTCTTTTACACCAAAGGGAGCGGACTGACTCCTCTTTATCGAGGCGGTCCGCGCAACCCTGGCTCTACTTCCAGTTTTGTCCTCTTCCTTCCTTTTATTGTAAGATTATGAGCACACCCCTGCGGAACGCTCCAAAGTATCCGAGGCCCGTGGGTACCTAGGCAAGCCAGAGAACTCCCTCGTGAGGTGTCCACTCTAAGGGATACTCAGGTGAGGCTCTTGAGGAGTTGGTCTCCTGGAGTTCACCTCATGAGGCTGTTGGAAATATGCCCTAGAGACAAATAATAATATGGATTATTATCATATTTCATGAAGTTTATGATTAAGTTTTATATCATGCTATAACTGTATTGAAAGGAAACGTTAATACACATGTGATATATAAACAACCATGACTTCCTGGTGAATCTCTAGTCACTGGTTTATTGGTTAATAGATGATCAAGGTTTCCTGATCATGTGGCATTTATGCCAGTTGACAATGGAGTCACCTCATTATGGGAATGAGATGATGAGATATACCCAACCTAATCATCGTGACCCGATCATGTCACGAAGTTCAAGTTACGATGATTAGTATATACCTAGTGTCCTATTCCTTAGACCGTGAGACCATACCAATCACTGTTACCCGAGAATACTTAGATAGCCTCAAACTTCATTTGCGGGAGCGATGATCATAAAGGTGTCTTCAGGTATTCGGAAGAACATGTAGAGGCATTATGCGTCAAGAGCGGGATTTGTCCATCCACGTTACGGAAATATACTACATGTCCCACTCAGAGAAGTTATATCCAATAGCTGCGCAACGTGTGATTTGATCTCGGGGATATCACTTGTCGGAACGATTCAAATAGCATTTGTCAGTAACGATATTGAATATATATCAGATAATGCAAGTATCGAAGAACCAAAATGAATATGACACGACGTTCATGGTTCATCGACAAAAGATTCGTGGAATGTACAGGGGTCATCATGGGCATCTAGGTCCTGCTGATCATCATTGGTACGGGAATGTCTTGACCATGTTTAGAGTGTTCCCAAACCATGGGGTATCACGCTTAAGGGCTTGATAATGCTCAGAGGTCATTTTGGTATCGGCGAAATCACCAAAGGAAAGAGAGAGAAAACCAGAAGGGTTTCTGTAAGTCCGGAGGATGTCCAGAGTGGAGGTGGATGGAGTTCCATAGCCACGGGGATTGAATAATATGTAAGTAAATATTAAATATTGATTTAATCATTTATTTATAATTATTTAATAAAATAAAAATGAATTAAAAGGTCAAATACCTAATTGGGCCAAAATCCTGAGTGAAAAGGGCCCATGAGGAAAAGACCAAAGGGAGGAGAGAGTGGGAGTGGCCGGCTAGGCCTTGGCCACCCCGCGCGGGGCCCACAAGAGCCTTGGCCACCCCGCGCGGGCCTGATGAGCCACAAGTATAGGGGATGTATCATAGTACTTTCGATAAATAAGAGTGTCGAACCCAACGAGGAGCAGAAGGTGTTGACAAGTGGTTTGGATCAGGAATTCTCTATAAATACTTAGCAAACTGATTTTTAGGTTTTTTTGATAATGCAAATAAATAAAGTGCAAGTAAATAAAAGACAATAATAATAATTGTAGCAAGTGGCCCAATCCTTTCTTTAGAAAAGGACAAGCCGGTTATATTACTTAAGATGACCAAACGTTCTCGAGGACACATGGGAATATTGTCAAGTGCTTTCACTTCATATAGTTGATTAATGTTCTCTGGTTGCATAAGTGTTGTGTGTGTGAACCTATGCTAATGTACTGACCTTACTAGGACTAATACATACTTGTGATTATACCCCTTGCAAGCATCCGCAACTACAAGAAAGTAATTAAGATAAAAACCTAACCACAACCTTAAACTCTGAGATCCTACACCCTCCTATGCAAAGGTTACCTAACGGGGGTTTAGGTTTCTGTCACTCCGGCAACCCCACGATTAGTAGACAAATACACAATGCATTCTCCTAGGCCCATAAAGGTGAAGTATCATGTAGTAGACGTTCACATGACACCACTAGAACAATAACACCACAACTTAAATATCAAACCATTAAATCTTTCTCAACACAATTCTACTACTAACAACATGACTTCTCCCATGTCCTCAAGAACTAAACAAACTACTCACGAGACATCATATGGATCAAGATCAGAGATTAAATAATGATAAGTAACAATCTGAACATGAACAATAATTCAATGGTTCCACTCAATAGCATCAACTACAACAAGTAATCAACACCGAGAAAGTTTCCCCTAAGAACTATGCAAGATTCAACCCAATTCTTATAGCGGTACAGAGTGGTGGTGATGGTGCTGGCGGAGATGATGGTGGAGATGATGATGATGATCCCGATCAAGTCTAGCTTGATGATGGTGTTGATGGTGGTGATCTCCCCTCTACGGGAAGGAATTTCCCCGATAGATTTCTGCCTGCCGGAGAGCTCTTTCTCTCTCTGTATTTTCCGACCCGCAGAGGCGGCGGAATCTTTCTATGTTCGCTCTCCCAACTTTAGGTTTCCGAGGGGAATATATACACGGAAGGGCGATGCCGGAGGTGGGCCAGGGTGGCCACACCACCTGGTGGCGTGGCCCAGGGGGCCCGCGCCAGGGGGTGGTGTGGGCCCCTTTTGCCCATCTCCACCTCCCCTTCTGGCATTCTTCATCTTCTGGAAAAATAGGATTTTCTGTATATTTTCTAGGATTTTCTGATCTTCGCAAATATTGCATCTGGATAGTGCTTTTTCCATCAGAATCCTGACTCCGGTGGTTCATCCTCCAAAAGTCATCAATCATGCAAAAATAGATGAAATAACATAAGTATCATCTCTTCATATGAAATATATCAATGAATAACAGTAAATTATGATATAAAATAGTGATGCAAAATGGACGTATCAGGGCCCACAAGGGCCTTGGTCGGCCGGCCAGCCCTCCCCCTCTCCCCTCTCCTTTGTTTAGTCCCACATGGCTAAGGCAATTAACTATGTGGGGGGTTTTCCCCTATATATTGTGAGGTATTTTGACAAATTAAATACACAATAATCAGTAAAAGGTTTCCTCTCTTATAGGGGGACCTCTAGTTGATACTCTCTCTCTCCCATGACCATGGTCCCAAGTCTAGATCGTGCGAGTAGGAGTCTTCTTCACCATGGAGCACCATCGCGCTACATGATTCGGATCCAGAAGCTCTACTTCTGTAACTGCTGCTAGGTCGGAAGAGCGGGAGTCATCGGTAGGCACCATACGTGTGTAACTCCCTCGGAGTTGCAACACTAGGGCACTAGGAGTCGTTGGAGCCACATAAGCCGAAGGACTTCAACACGACCCCGAGGTCGGCTTCGGAACGACTACATCAGCCACTCTCTCCCGAGCATTAACAACAGTTTTCGGTCCTCAAGGGTAAGTTCATGAAAATCCCCTCCTGTTACTATGTTACTAATAGATAGGTCCTGACATTAGGATTCTTGGCATAGGAAAAATTTATTGTTTTCATGCGCAAACCCCTACGGTTGTATCAGAGCTAGATCTATGCGTAGTATTGCTAGTATGGGTTGAACACACGAGATGTAGCGTGTGGGCATTGATCTTTTAGTTTTTACCCTCCCACGTGTACTTGTGTATATCGCATTAATTCTTGATGAAGCAGCCCCCAACCGACTTTACACATTCATTCGTGAGACTCGTCCACGCTTGACATACGGTTTGTACCGTATAAAGTGGGTTTGGGGGTGTCTGTCTCTGTCGCATTAGTTGGTATGACATTTTCAATGGAAGGCCCCGAAAAGGGTGTAGTATAGACAACTACTTGATCAGCGTTATGGTGGAAGTTCGTAGGTAAGAATCGGTTCTTGTGCGAAAGCCCTTGCAGCCACGTAAAACATCCAAATATAAAGTAGAGGCGTCTAACTTTGTTTTTGCAGGGGTGTTGTGATGTGATATCGTAGTAGTTCAAGGTAAAGTACTTTACTTTATGATGCTAAGTAACAGTAAGGGTCATGGTGATGATGGACTACCACACTAGAGGCGCCGGTACCCCTGGGGCCTACGGCACCGGAACCCTGGCGCCGGGATCCGGAAACGTAGGATGGTGATCACAGCGAGAAGACCATATCGCATCGCACTTACATTCAATGTTTATTGTTTGTGCAACTTATTGTGTGCTAGTATTAGATACTCGACGGTAGCCTCATAACATGATCCCTAAACAAAATACCAATGAAAGTGTTCTCCCTTAGTGTGCACCACCAAGAAAGTTCTCTATTATGAGGCAAGCCATAACGATCGGGTGTCAGACATATCTATCGTGAGATGTCCATCGTGAGATGTCCACCTTCATTTCAGTGAAGATGTGCTTTAGAATGGTAGATGAGCTGCACCCAGTTGTGGGTAATCTTGACCCTCATGTGATGATGGTACAGCCTACATTGCAGTTCGCGGACCGAGTGCGCATGTGGGAGCACGAGTTGATGGGAGACTTCCTTTCCATAAAGATGGAAGAGAAAGCTTGTCTACAGAGCCACTTGGAGCACATACATGATGCGTACATGAGGCTCGCTTACTTCTTGGATCACTGGGTGATGGACTCTTTTGCAATAGGCATGTTGATGCGGTCGCTTCCCCCAAGCTACCAAGCACATGCCAGGACTTGCATCATGAGAGGTGATGGGGAAATACAAGATTTCCATGAGTTCATATCACATTTTAGGAATGTGAAAGTTGAACCCATTGCTGGAGAGGTCATCGATGACAAAGGTATATATTTGATATACAATTTTTATAAATGTTATAATCTTGCAAACTCTTGTTGCAGTATTAAAGTATTTGATACTTGTTCTGTTTTGGTGAAAATAGGTCCTTTTGCATGAGAGTTGCTTGCTAGAGAGGAGGTGACATTGCATGTTGATGGCGATCATGATGATGATAGCCGACAACACTCTCCCTCGACATTTATCATTTAGTTTATCATTTTGGATGATTATTGTAATCGATAGATTGTGAACTTGTTTAGTGTGTCTCACACTTCGTGAGACAGTTATTCATATGAGTTTGTAACAAACAGTTGTTCTGCTTGTATGAATGATTTCTATTTGCGTTCATATGTTGTTCGATTATGTGTGAATTATCCTTGTTGTGAAACTAATTATTAATGCATGAACATTTGTAAAATATTGAAATACCTATAAAATAACCCAACTTAATGATATATTCATTTTGAATGAAACCATTGTTTAAATTCGAAGTTATGTTGATAATATGTGAAAGTCATTTGATTTCTTGTCACATATGAATCATGCCCAAGTTTGGCAATATAACTAAGCACCGTGTATTGCATGAATGCAAAGTGTTTAATGAATTGTTGGAAGAAAATACATATTCGATGTATCATATTTCAATGAAATGGTGATTGTCATTTTGTAATTGTTGAACTTTGTAAAGGAGTTTATCAAAGGAAACATGAGCATGAAACTATTTGATATGATCAAAGAATTTTAGCATCAAGGGGTATAAAAATAAAAGGGAATCTAATTACTATGATTTGATCAATAGTAATGAAATTCAACGTCATAAGATTGGCATAAGGAATTGTGAAATGCAATGCATTCTTGATACGTCAAAGTACAAACCATCACAATACGGTATTAGATATCAAGTGGGTGAATAGGTGGCACCAAATAAAGCATGATAGTGTAAATGTAAAGACCAGTAGTTAGAAATAGCAAACACTCATCAAGTATAAAGTGAACCATCTGAATTCGTGAGATATGCACCATATCTTGTATGGATTGTCGTGGAAGTTTTGGAATTATTCGATATCACCAAAACAACAGCGAACAAGTCCTTATAGAGTATTCATTGGAAACTTTGAATATGAAATCCATGGCTGGTACCAAAAGATAGGGCAAAACTAGTATTGCTTAAATTTTGGTGCATTCTCGAAGAAATTTGTGTTCTCGATAATGAAGCTAATGGAAGATAGTGAAAAACATGATGAGGGTTCATAACCCTGCATCAGAGTGTTGAGAAGCGCAACGAAACGAGTTCCTGAATGGTTCTCTTCATAAAGGAAAGGATCAATGATAATGATCCTTGTGTTTTCTCAAGTAGTGTTTTTACTACATGAAGTAGGATTTGAAAATGTACCCCACATCTTGCGAGGAGACATTTGTGAATCACTTGTCATGTTACTGGAATATAGCATACCTACAAACTACAAAGGAATTAATGGTAAACTAAAATTATGAGAAATCCTTGAGGCAAAATTCACTTAACATTAGAAAGCAAAATGTTGCTGAATCTTACCAAGTAAAGAGGTTGCTTGATGTTTCCAAAAGATTGCAAGGTCATGATGGAAAAGCTGAATGACAAAGGGATGATTTTTCATGAATAATGTATTGGACAAATCCAAAAGAATTTGATTTAGAAGTGCTAAAAGTCTAATGGATTTGATACTAGTAAAGTACTAGCGTCTCATAATAAAAACTCTCAGTTTGATAATTGATTAAGGGATTTTAAAGTTATTCAAAATATTGAGAGGATATGCAATTTGCATGAAATTGAGTGGGAGCTATAAAAGTCTTCCTAAATCAATATGTGAATGATACGTTTTTGTGTAGGAGCAATGAATGTACCATACTCAAATGTGTAGGAAACACATTTTGAGTGGGAGTAATGTAAGTTTTGGACTTGAATATGTTGGGAACATATTTTGAGTGGGATCTCAATTCTTGTGTGTATTTGACACATTAAGAATGAAAGTGCAAGCACTAATAAATAATGATTTATAGGGATTAAGAGTTGAAAGTAAGTATATTACAATAGTATGTTGTGATGTATTCCTAAAAAAGATTCTAAAATAGTTTTGGAATAGGAATTGATTAAGGAATGGTCATTGGTCATTCAAATTAGGAATGACACTAAGTTAAACATCAATGGTTGAAAGAAAAAAAGGATGATCGTCATCCACTATGTTGAGACATAGGTTCTGTATTAGAAACCATGATGAGAACTCAACATAATATATGATCCAATAAGAAGCGTTCAGAACTGATTAAGTATGAATAACTAAACATTGAGCTAAGTTTGTCCATAGTGTCTAAATGAGAACTATAGAGATATTTCCAGATCTATGAAGGATGACATACCTTAAAGCATAAATGGTTATGTTATAAGGGAATATGTAACCTTAAAAGATTGGAAATCCTTGCATCAATAATACCGACTGAAGTCAAGTAGGAAGCGAGGTGGCAAACATCGAAAAATGCACATAGTGCACCAGTGTTTCGATAACTACATTTAGAATAAAATACAAGGGTACCATCTAACGTGATGTATATTGTTGTGGCGGGACTAGTTCGCCTTTTTGCAGAGGGTGAGTCCCAGGGAACAGGGCCCATGAGAAAGCTCATTTAGATGATCTAACGTCACTGTTGGTTCCTGGAAACCAACCTCACTCTGTTGCGCTAACTACGATATATACACAAGATGTTATCATGAGAGGATAAAGTATTGATGTCAATTAAGGTGACATTAGTAAGTTGCAAAGGATATGGAGTTGTAAAGTCTAGACCCAAGACTCAACCTCTTCCATGAGCAAGCATGATCAGAGGTGCCAGGTTATATGGTGTCGATGATTAGTAACAAATGCAACTAGCTTATTTGTACTCTAGTGCAAGTGGGAGACTGTTGGAAATATGCCCTAGAGACAAAAAATAATATGGATTATTATCATATTTCATCAAATTTATGATTAAGTTTTATATCATGTTATAACTGTATTGAAAGGAAATTTCAATACACGTGTGATATATAAATAACCAGGAGTTCCTGGTGAATCTCTAGTCACTAGTTCATTGGTTAATAGATGATCAAGGTTTCTTGATCATGTGGCATTTATGCCAGTTGAAAATGGAGTCACCTTATTACGAGAATGAGATGATGAGTTATACCCAACCTAAGCATCGTGACCTGACCATGTCACGAAGTTCAAGTTACGATGATTAGAATAGACCTAGTGTCCTAATTCTTAGACCATGAGACCATATCAACCACTGTCACCCGACAATACTTAGATAGCATGAAACATCATTTGCGGGAGCAATGATCATAAATGTGTGTTCAGGTATTCGGAGGAACGTGCAGAGGCATTATGTGTCAAGAGCGTGATTTTTCCATCCGCGTGATGGAAACATACTACATTGCCTACTCATAAAAGTTATATTAAATAGCTGCACAGCGTGTGATTTGATCACAAGGATATCACTTGTTAGAATAAGTCAAATAGCATTTATCAGTAATGATATTGAACACGACATAGTGATGTCATTGACCAGATATCATACAATGCAAGTATCGAAGAGACAAAAGGAATATGACACAATGTTCATGGTTCAACAACGAAAGATTCATGGAATGCATAGGGGTCATCATGGGCATCCAGGTCCCACTGATGATCATTGGTACGAGAAGGTCTCGACCATGTCTGGTGTGTTCTCGAACCATGGGGTATCATGCTTAAGGGCTTGACGATGCTCAGAGATCGTTTTGGTATCAGCGGAATCATTGAAGGAGAGAGAGAAAACTGAAAGGGTTTCGGTAAGTCCGGAGGATGTCCGGAGTGGAGGTGGAAGGAGTTCCATAGCCACGACGATTGAATAATATGTAAGTAAATGTTAAATATTGATTTAATCTTTTATTTATAATTATTTAATAAAATAACAATGAATTAAAAGGTCAAATACCTAATTAGGCCAAAATCTGGAGTGAAAAGGGCCCATGAGGAAAAGACCAAAGGGAGGAGAGATAGGGAGTGGCCGACTGAGCCTTGGGCACCCCGTGCGGGGCCCACAAGGGCCTTGGCCACCCTACGCGGGGCCCACAAGGGCCTTGTCCACCCCACGCGGGGCCCACAAGCGCCTTGGCCAGCCTGCCTGCCGTCCCCTCTCCCCTCTCCTTTGTTTAGTCCCACATGGCTAAGGAAATTAACTATGTGGGTTTTCCCCTATATATTGTGAGGTATTTTGACAAATTAAATACACAATAATCAATAAAAGGTTTCCTCTCTTTTGGGGAGACCTCTCGTTGATACTCTCTCTCTCCCGTGACCGTGGTCCCAAGTCTGGATCGCGCGAGCAGGAGTCTTCTTCACCCCAGAGCACCGTCGCGCTGCGGGATTCGGATCCAAAAGCTCTACTTACACAACTGATGCTGGATCGGAGGAGTGGGAGTCATTGTCAGGCACCGGGTGTGTGTAAATCCCTCGGAGGTGCAACATATGGTGCACTAGGAGTCATTGGAGCTGCAGGAGCCAAAGGACTTCAACACGACCCCGAGGTCGGTTTCGTAACAACTGCATGAGCCATGCTCTCCCAAGCGTTGACAACGCTTTTAGGTCTTCAAGGGTAAGTTCACAAAAATCCCCTCCCGTTACTGCATTAATAATAGATAGGTCCTGGCATTAGGGTTCTTGGCGTAGGAAAAATTTATTGTTCATGCCCCAGCCTCTAGAGGGCGCCATGGCTCAGGCGGTGGGCTTGACAACCATAGGATCGTGGTACCCCTAGTACCAGGACTTCGACAGTAGCCCCCAGGCGCTTGCGATGCACATGTCCCTTCATGGACGCAAACTGGCAAGGGACCAAATGGTCGGTGGGTCCTGCCGCTGCTCTGGTCAACATAGAACTACCAGTGCACACATCGTGACCGTGCATGCAAAATGGCGGGTTGCCCCTAACCGTTGGGAGCAGCAGGGCCCATCCTATCTTGGGAACTATTCCCCACGATTTGAAAACTCGTGGGTCGGACTGCCGGTTGATGTCGCGTGCCCTAGACGTTGTGTCGTCTTCGTGTTGTTTAAATGAGGGCCCAGAAAAGGTACCTTCTCTGCGACGCCACCTCCTCATCTCCTTTCCTTCTTATTCCTGTATTCCTAAAGCCTAGGCCTCACCCTCTCCTTGGATCCCAAGCGACTCTTCACCTCCGAGAAGGGCAAGTCGGTGATGTCGGAGGCGGATGAAGCTCCGCTAGTGAAGCGCGGGTGTGGGAAGCTGCGCGGGAGGCATGGCGGTTGTGGTGCAAGCCAGGTTGGGGCCTCCTCCTCCAGGGTCGTGACAGCTGCCAGAGAAGGAGCATCGGTGATGCGCGGACACAGGCGCCCTCACGAAAGAAGCTGTGGCCGGTGCAAGGGCTGTAGTGGTTGTCTGGAGCCAGTGTTGTTGCCTCCTTCACCTCCCCTGGGCATTGTGATCAAGATTGAAGATGATCCCGATCCAGAGCAGGTTGTCGACTTCGTCCTTGTCCTTGGGGACGTGGACTGATCTTCGAGGGTGAGGCTTCCCTCGCGCTTCGCCTTGGGGGCCCGGCACAACATCCCTAGAGGCGTGCGGCTGAAGCGCTCCAGAGGCGGTAACGACTGGAACATGAACGTCGAGATCCCCGCGTCTGTCAAGATGTACCTCACTAACGAGGGGTAACCTCGGCAATGCCCATGATGATGGACTTGGGTTTTCGCGGAAAAGAGAACGCTGGGGATTTCGTCAGATGTCAGGAAAACAATGAAGATAAAGTCGCTTGAATATTGGGGAAACACTCTATTACAAGTTGTCTACTAGATTTTCGGTACCCTCGCTTGGGCTTCTCCCGCCCTATATATAATAGGCCAGGTCTCAAAGCTGTATGCGGATAGGTTTCATACACGCGTGATTACAATACCAACATAATGTCGGTTCATGATATCTTTCCTAATACAATAAGAAGTTTATGTCGGTTGCTGATACATTGCAAATGTATCTATAATTTTTTATGTTCCATGCTTGGTTTTTATCTACTTTCTTATGTTTTGTTCCAACTTTGGAGTACTTTTTATACACTTTCCTGGACTAACCTATTAACAAGATGCCACAGTGCCAGTTGCCTGTTTTCTGCTGTTTTTAGTTCCACGGAAGTTAGAAAATGAATATTCTCGGAATTGGACCGGACAAAAGCCAAAGTTGTTATTTTCCCGGAAGACTCACGGAGCCAGAAGGAGAGTCGGAGAAGGCCGCGCTAGGGCATGGTGTGGGCCCCCTGGCCGGCTACCGATCTTGCCTCCTTCGCCTATATATTTCCCCTAATGCGAAAACCCTAGATCGCCAAGCCTCGAGCCATGAAAAGTTCCGCAGCGCCGCCGCCACCGAAGGGGAGATTCAGGGGGAGAAAGTCTGCATTAGGCACCACCACGGACGAGGAAGTGCCCTCGGAGCCATCTCCATCAATCTCCACCACCATCTCCATCGCCGTTGCTGATTCCCATGATGAGGAGGGAGTAGTTCTTCCTCAAGGTTGAGGGTTCTACCGGTAGCTATGTGTTCATCTCTCTCTATGCATGATCTTATTGAGATCATGAGCTTGTAATCTATAGATCTACCTTGCTACTCAAGTGCTTTAATAGATCTCTGCTCTCCCCATGTGTGTGAAGTTGACAGCGTGCACACCATGGTGGCACTTAGGCTAGAGATTACAAATACTTGTTATGAGTTATATTTGGAGTTGTATGTCTTTATGAAATTGTGTTGTTTGTTTGAACCATCTAGTGCTCAAGGTGACAGTGTGGGGTTATCTAGATGGGGAAAGTGAACTTTGAGGTGTGCTGTTATAGCCCTACCATCGATTAGAGTGTTCAACCGGAGAGTAGTTCAGCGTAGTATCATAAAGAGAAGATATTTATATGAGAGTGTTCACTAGTGAAAGTATGATCCCTAGGCCTTGTTTCTAAGCATTGATACATCGTTTGCAATTAGAGCTGTTACATGTTTGCTTGCTTCCTTCTTTATTTCAGTTTGCCTTTAGTCTTTTCCCACGTCAACCACACGCCAGCAAGCTATTTTCTGGCACCGTTACCACTTATAATTATCCATACCACTTGTATTTCACTATCTCTTCGCCGAACTAGTGCACCTATACGACTGACAAGTGTATTGGGTGTGTTGGGGACACAAGAGACTTCTTGTATCTTGATTGCAGGGTTTCTTGAGAAGGGATACCTTTGACCACTTCCTCCCTGAGTTCGATAAACCTTGTGTGATCCACTTAAGGGAAAACTTGCTGCTGTTCTACAAACCTCTGCACTTGGAGGCCCAATAACTGTCTACAAGAATAGAAGTGTGTAGACATCAGTTGCTTCCTTGGGCTTTTATCTGGAATCTCTATGGGCCGTAGGCCTTTTACCCAATGTAGGTAGCGATACCCATGTCAGTAGCCCCCGAGACTCTACCTGAATCCGAAGTTTTCAGGTTGAGTCTCAGATTTTATTTCTTCTTTCTTTTATTCTATTTGTTTTTGTTTTTGTAGGGATTTTGGCACAACGAGTCTGATGCTTCTGACAGATCAGGAATCAGTTAATTGCTCCTAGGAAAAAATAAGGTTGTCCTACATCAAACTCAAGTCCCCAGGCTTGAATCCAGAATTTTGTTATTGGCGTAATCCAGTTAGAGCCGCTGAGGTCTTACCGAACACTAAATTCCAGTTTTCTATTTTTTATCTGGTACCCAACGTGTTTGTCGGGATTTTGCATCGTATCGTTGATACGGATTTTTTCTGGCAGAGCGCATTCTTGTGTGATTACCAAGCCACACATGATGAATCCTGGGGTCTTACCTTCATGTTTCTGAACACGGCATTTTGATTTTGTCTCGCGTCTGAGCGTGATCCGAGGTTTTTGGATTTTTTTGGCGTTTGGCCTACTGGGCCGCCAATATTTCTGATTTATATCAGATAATTTTATTATTTTTATACTATCTCCCGATTGGAGTAACTCTTTTTTGAGGATAAACTAATGTAGAACTCAAAAGGTTTTTGCTGTTTGTCAATGCACTTTATACACAATGGTATTTATATCGGGTGCGCGTTAGCGCTCCCGATGGGAGTAGCCCCCAAGGCTATATTCGGATGCCTGTATCTGGACATAGGCTCATAACTGTTGTTTAACTTGATCAAAAGTATTGATCTTTGAAAACAAAGATTAAGATACAAATAACTTCTCTTTATAAGGCAAAAATCTTCGGTACATTATTCTTTGAGCGGATGGCTATTTTAGCCTTTTCTCCTGGACATCTTGCTTTTTAAGCCGAATTATACTCTTATCATTTTCCAAATAATCTTATGCGTAAAAGTGTCGTAGTTGTGCTACGTTCCATGGATTTGAGTAATTTACTCATGTCTTCTTGTCTTGCAGTCGATATGCTCCTCCAAGGATAACTTCTGTGACGATGTATGGTCCTTCCCATGGCGATTCTAGCTTCTTGTGTCCATCTTGCTTGAGGCGAAGAACTAGGCCCCCTACTGCGAAGGACCTAGGCCGCAATCTTCTGCTATGGTAATTACGCAGGTTTTGCTGGTACATAGTTGCTCTTTGGAGGGCTTCGTCTCGAGCTTCATCAAGCGCATCCACATCATCTTCAAGTGCTTTTCTTGATTCCTCTTCATTATATGCAGCTACTCTTGGTGATTCATGTGATACTTCAATTGGAAGCACGGCTTCTGCACCGTGGACCAAAAATAAAGGTGTCTCTTGTGTTGAATTTTTTGGAGTTGTACGTAAAATCCATAACACGGATGGTAATTCATCCACCCATGCTCCTTTTGCTCTGCCAAGTGGTGCCAGTAGTCTCTTTTTAAGTCCAGCGGTAACTTGTCCGTTGGCTTTTTCAGCTTGTCCATTTGTTTGCGGGTGAGCTACCGAAGCGTAGCTTATTTTAATGCCCATCTCCTGGCAGTACTCCTTGAACTCATTGGAAGTGAAGTTGGTCCCATTATCCGTGATGATGTTGTTCGGTACGCCAAACCGAAACACTATGGATTTGATAAAATTCACAGCCGAAGTTCCATCTTGGGTGGTGACAGGCATTGCTTCAATCCATTTAGTGAAGTTGTCGACAGCTACTATCAGAAAGACGTGTTCTCCTGGCGATGATTTGTGAAGTTTTCCGACCATGTCAAGTCCCCACTGTGCAAAAGTCCAAGCCAAGGGTATGGGATTTATCTCAACGGGTGGTGCTCCAGGCTTTGTTGCGAATCGTTGGCATGCTTCACATGTTCTGACAATGTCTTTTGCATCTTGTACAGTAGTGAGCCAATAAAATCCTGCCCTGAATGCTTTTGCATCAATTGATCGGCTACTAGCATGGTGACCACAGATGCCTTCATGTATATCTTTCAGTATAATTTTTCCTTCTTCGGGTGTTACGCAACATTGCAGCACACCCAAAATACTTCTTTTGTATAGTTCTCCTTTAATTATCCTGAAAGCCTTCGATCATCGGGTGATTCGCCGAGCTTCTATCACATCCTCTGGTAGTTCTCCCTTAACCATATATGCTATATACCGCTGCATCCAAGCTGGTTCAATTAGCATGACCTCTTTGATTTCTTATTCTTTTTCTTCGATGGCCTCTTCTATGTTCTTGGTTTCTGAAGTAGCCCCCAACTCTTTTTGCGGATGCTTCTTTTTCTCTGTCTTTGGTGCTATGACTTCCGAGACTTTTTTTGCCTTGATTGATCGCTCCACTATCTCCTCCCAAAAAACTCCGGGTGGTATTGGTAAACACAATGATACGATGTTTGCTAGATTGTCGGCTTCCTTATTGCTTGCTCTTCCTATATGTGATACTTCATACCCATCAAACTGAGCCTCCATGATGCCATATAAGTCGCGATAAGCGACCATATTTTCGCTAACAGTGGCACATTTGTTCATTGCATATTGTGCCACAAGGTTGGAATCTCCGAAGATTTTGAGGCGAGTTGCATCGCAGGCTTTGGCCATTCGCATGCCATGCACAGGGCCTCGTATTCTGCTTCGTTATTGGATGCGTTTGTAAAGCTCATCCGAAGAATATATCGCATTTTGTTGCCTTGAGGTGATATTAGTATGACTCCTGCTCTCGCTCCCTCTGTTCTTTTTGATCCATCAAAGTACATTGTCCATGTGCTATATGTTGGGTCCGCAGCATAGAAAACAAAAAATTTCCTACGGTGTGAACTACACGCCAAGATCTATCTACTAGGTACAAAGCAATGGGTGGACATACATCCAACAAGAACTTACCCTCGTAGATAACGAGCTTTGTTAACGAGTAGGAACTCGTGGTTGATGTAGTCGTACACTTGCCGATCTCAAGATCATGAGGAAGTCCGAGCGCCGCAACTCAGCAGTGCATCCGCACTCGCACACACGTTCAAGCCACCGGACAACCTCCACCTCCTCGCTCCAGCGATCCAGTGAGCGACAACTCCTTCCAGACGAAATGCCACCGGGAACATGTATCTCGCTAATCCGAGACCATGGGGGAATAATTCTAGAGGGGGAGAGAGATCCTTCACAAGGAGGTGTGAGGATGAAGGAGGGAATGGGTGGCCTTTTATAGGAGGAGGGGGGTGCCCTCTCTCTCCATGGCCGGCGCATGGGGGGGTGACCCCTCACCTCCCCCATTCATGTGGTGGTAACCCCTCCACATTAAAATGCCTCTTCACATTCCCTTTTAAAGTCTCCACTTTAAATGCATTGAATTTCTCCAAATTTAATGCTCTCTCATTTAATAAAACTCTTTTTATTAAATTTATTCAGAATTTTGTTAATTACTTTAATTAACAAACATTCACATATAGCCCCTTGCAATATTTCAATATCACATGCGAACCACCTTCGCAATTTCACCAAAACAATTTCCGGTTTCTATTGAAACAATTCTGCGCTTTGCAATTCTTTTCGTCGAAACATATGTGCTCCAAAATGGTGTCCGTAACTCTTAAGTGTGCCACTCTACGTTCGCGAATAATGCAGACATGATCGAGACCCTTCTCCGATCAATAATCAGCGGGACACGGAGATCCGACTCGACTACACATTCAACGATGACTCCTGTGATCGTGAGAACCTTTAACGCTTGTAACTAAATCCCTTTGTCTCTCGATATATTACATGTCCGAGATTCGATCATCGGTATCTCCATACCTAGTTTGATCTCGTTACCGACATGCACTCTTTTCTCGTTCCCGTGATATAACATTCTATTGATCACATCACTTGCTTGCAAGCTATCCTAATGTGATATCACCGAGAGGGCCCAGAGTATATCTAGCCGTCATCTGGATTGACAAATTCCACTCTTGATCCATGAGCCTCAACATAACACCTTCATAGTACTGAACCCATCTTTATAGTCACCCTGTTACGGTGTGACGTTTGATATTATCAAGATACTCTTCCGGTGTTAGCAATTAACATGATCTCATGGTCTAAGGATAAAGATTACTTCGTATGATGTTATAGCAATATAAACATAATGACTTGATCGTAATGCTAAACTTCGGATGAATGTTCATCACATCATTCCACCAATGGTGTGACCTTGTTATTAACAACATCCAATGTCCATGATCAGGAAACCTTGATCATCCTGTTAATCAACAAGCTAGTCTATAAGAGAGGCATGACTAGGAACCCTTTTTGTTTATTAAACACACATGTATTGATGTTTCCGAATCAATACATTTCTAGCATGTAAAATAAACATCTATCATATATAAGGAATATATAATAACAACTTTATTATTGCCTCTCAGCGCATATTTCCTTCAGTCTCCCACTTGCACTAGAGACAATAATCTAGTTCACATAGTGATAAATCTAACACCCATGGAGTTCTGGTGTTGATCATGTTTTTCCCTATAGAGAACTTTAGTCAACGGATCTGCTATATTTAGGTCCGTGTGTACTTTACAAATCTTTATATCTCCATCCTTGACATGCTCGCGGATGGAGTGAAACCGCTTTAATATGTTTGGAATTCTTGTGAGACCTTGGTTCCTTTGCATTGGCTATGGCTCCATTGTTGTCACAATAGATCACCATCGGGTCCAACGACCGGGAACCACACCCGTTCCTGTAATGAACTCTTTCATCCAAATCGCTTCTGCGCCGCTTCAAGCAAAGAACATATTCCGCCTCCGTTGTTGATCCAGCCACCACAAAGTTGTTTGGAACTCCTCCAACTAATCGCTGTCTGCTCAAGAGAAATACATATCCGGATTGAGACTTAGAGTCATCCGGATTGGTGTCAAAGCTAGCATCGACATAACACTTAGCGACTAGCACTTCTTCACCTCCGTATATGAGAAACATATCCTTAGTTCTTCTCAAGTACTTGAGGCTGTTCTTTACCGCTATCCAGTGTTCCAAACCTGGATCAGATTGGTACCTACTAGTCAAACTAATAGCATGTGCCACATCCGGTCTTGTACATAGCATGGCATACATAATAGAGCCTATGGCCGAGGCATAGGGGATCTTATCCATCATCTCTCTTTCTTCCGCCGTAGCCGGACTTTGAGTCTTACTCAATGTCTTGCCTTGCAACATAGGTAAGAACCCCTTCTTACTTTCGTCCATATTAAACTTCTTTAATATCTTATCAAGGTATGTACTCTGCGATAGCCCAATTAGGCGCCTTGATCTATCTCTATAGATTTTAATGCCTAATATATATGACGCTTCACCAAGGTATTTCATCGAAAATTTGCTGTTTAGATAACTTTTAACACTGTTTAAAAGATCTATATCATTTCCAATCAATAATATGTCATCCACATATAATATCAGAAATGCCACATTACTCCCACTCACTTTCTTGTAAATACAAGCCTCTCCATAAGTTTGGACAAATCGAAACTCTTTGATCACCTCATCAAAGCGGAGATTCCAACTTCGTGATGCTTGCTTTAGTCCATAGATGGATCGCTGAAGTTTGCACACCTTATTAGCATCCTTAGGATCGACAAAACCCTTAGGTTGTATCATATACAACTCTTCTTCAATCTTACCATTGAGGAACGCAGTTTTGACATCCATCTACCATATTTCATAATCGAAATATGCAGCAATTGCTAACATAATCCTAACCGATTTAAGCATCGCTATGGGAGAGAATGTCTCATCGTAGTCAACTCCTTGAATTTGTCGAAACCCCTTTGCAACAAGTCGAGCCTTATAGATGGTGACGTTACCATCAACATCAGTTTTTCTTCTGAAAATCCATTTATTCTCAACGGCCTTTCGGTCATGAGGTAAGTCCACCAAGTTCCAAACTGGGTTCTCGTACATGGATTCCATCTCGGATTTCATGGCTTCTAGCCATTTGTTGGAATCCGGGCTCATCATCGCTTCTTCATACGTCGCAGGGTCATCCATTTCATCAACCATGAAATTCACAACAGGATTGTCATATAGTTCAGGAGCTGCACGTGTCCTCCTTGACCTGCGAGGTTCGGTAGTGTCATTTTTCGGAGTTTCATGATCATTATCATTAGCTCTCTCTTCATCAGGTGAAGTCAACTCCGAAACAACTTCTGGTGCTGCGCCACTCGCCATTCCATGAAGAGAAGGTTCAATAACCTCTTCGAGTTCTACCTTCCGACTACTCACACCTTTAGCGAGAAACTCCTTCTCAAGAAAGGATCCATTCTTGGCAACAAAAACCTTGCCCTCGGATCTGTGATAGAAGGTATACCCAATTGTTTCCTTAGGGTATCCTATGAAGACGCATTTTTCCGCTTTGAGTTCGAGTTTATCCGGTTGAAGTTTCTTCACATAAACATCGCATCCCAAAACCTTAAGAAATGACAACTTAGGTTTGTTTCCAAACCATAATTCATACGGTGTTGTTTCAACGGATTTAGATGGTGCCCGATTTAAAGTGAATGCAGCTGTTTCCAGTGCATAACCCCAAAATGACAGATGTAAGTCAGTCAGAGACATCATAGATCGAACCATATCCAATAAGGTACGATTACGACGTTCCGACACACCATTACGTTGTGGTGTTCCGGCAGGCGTGAGTTGTGAAACTATTCCACACTCTTTCATGTGTGTGCTAAACTCGTAACTTAGATACTCTCCTCCATGGTCAGACCGTAGAAACTTGATCTTTCTATTATGATGATTTTCCACTTCATTCTGAAATTCCTTGAACTTTTCAAAAGTTTCAGACTTGTGTTTCATCAAATAGATATACCCGTATCTACTCAAATCATCCGTGAAAGTAACAAAATAACGATATCCACCTCGCGCCGACACACTCATTGGTCCACACACATCAGTATGTATGATCTCCAACAGATATGTCGCCCGTTCCATTGAACCGGAAAACGGCGTTCTAGTCATCTTGCCCATAAGGCATGGCTCACATGTATCAAATGATTCAAAATCAAGTGATTTCAAAAGTCAATCAGAATGGAGTTTCTTCATGCGTTTAACGCGAATATGACCTAGACGACAGTGCCACATATATGTAGACATATCATCATCAAGTTTAATATTTTTAGCATTAACATTATGAATGTGCGTAATATTACTATCGAGATCCAATAGAAATAAACCATTCAACATAGGTGCATGACCATAAAAGATATCATTCTTATAAATCGAACAACCATTGTTATCAGATTTAAAGGAATGACCACTTTGCATCAAACACGATCCAGATACAATGTTCATGCTCAGTGCAAGCACCAAATAACAATTATTTAGGTTTATAACTAATATCGATGGAAAATGGAGAGGTAGCGTCCCGACGGCGATCACATCAACTCTTGATCCATTGCCGACCCGCATCCTGACCTCATCCCTTGCTAGTTGTCGATTGTTCCGTAGCCCCTGAACCGAGTTACATATATTAGCAACCGATCCGGTATCAAATACCCAGGTGCTACTGCGAGTACTAGTCAAGTACACATCAATAACATGTATATCACATATACCTTTGTTTGCCTTGCTGGACTTGTTCGCCAAATACTTGGGGCAGTTGCGCTTCCAATGGCCAGTCCCCTTGCAATAGTAGCACTCGGTGTCAGACTTAGGGCCAGCCCGGGGTTTCTTTTCAGGCGTGGCAATAGACTTGCCACCCTTCTTTCCCTTGTGCTTGCCTTTCTTGTCCTTCTTGAAACCGGTGGTCCTATTGATCATCAACACTTGATGTTCTTTCCTAATCTCCACTTCTGCAGTGTTAAGCATTGATGTAAGCTCGGAAGAGACTTCTTCATGCCCGCATATTATAGTTCATCACGAAGCTCTTGTAGCTAGGTGGCAAAGATTGAGAACACGATGTATGCCTAAGTCAACGGGAATCGTTATTCCCAAGGACACAAGCTTATCGGGCTGCCGGACATTTTGAGTACGTGCTCACTAACGGAGCTGTTTTCCTCCATCATGCAGGTAGAGAACTTTTCTGTAGCATTATAACTCTCTACGGCAGCATGGGTATCGAAAATCATTTTCAATTCTCCCATGGTATCAAATGCATTGCCATTTTCGAAACGCTTTCGAAGTTCTGGCTCTAGCCCATACAATATGCCGCAATGAACTAAGTTGTGGTCCTCCTGACGAGTCACATAGACATTCTTTTCCTCGTCAGGGGCATCAGGAGCTAGTGGGGGGCCTAGCGGCGCATCTAGCACATATTGCTTTTGTGCAGCAGTGAGGAGAATCCTCAAATTCATAGCCCAGTTGGTGAAGTTGCTAGCATTCGCAGCAAGTTTCTCTTTCTCCATGAACACATTGAAATTAAAAGCAGGTGGTACCATCTACAACAGAATTTGTAAAGTTTATTTAGACTAAGTTTATGATAGATTGAGTTCAACTAATCCAAATTACTAATGAACTCCCACTCAAAAAGGACATCCCTCGTGTCCTTTTGGTGATTACATGAACCAAATCCACTATACCAAGTCCGATCATCACGTGAGTTGATATAGCTTCAAAGGCGAGCATCTATATGGGCATCATATCAACCATATGACTCATGCTTAACCTTTCGTTCCGTGTTCCGAGGCCATGTCTGTACATGCTAGGCTCGCCAAGTAAGAACCTTAGTATTCGCGTGTGTAAAACTGTCTTACACCCGTTCCTATGAAAGCATAGATTCGAGTACACCCAATCATCACGTGATGTCTTGAAACACGATCCATAGAACGGTGCATACTCAAGGAAGAACACATTTTTATCTTGATATCTAAAAGCGGGATCATCTTATAATGTTATCAAACGCGCCAAACTAGCATTATAAGATGCTAACATCTAATGTGTAAAGTGAGATGATATGGTCCATGCATTTGATCTCTATCACTTGCATCATGGTATGATCTCTATCATTCCTTTGTGTGTAAGGCCAAGGTCTATGGAACTTACACGTTTAGTGTGTTGTAAGAGTATCCACCATACATCTACTTACAACAATACCATATCAACACACTAGCCCAGCAACGATCTAAACTAGACGCCTCTAATTTATCAATTGCAAGTTTTACGTGGCTTAGGGCTTTCGGAGATAGAACTGTTCTTACCTACGAACATGAACCACAACAAGGATAACTAAGTTATTAGCAACTCGTTGTAAATCAGATATTGACTATAGTAGGAGAGACAGACACCCGCCAGCCACTTATGCAAAACAAGTTGCATGTCAGTCGTGGAACCGGACTCATGTACGATGACATGTAAGGTTGGTCCGGCCGCTTCATCCCACTATGCCACCAATATCCAAAATACATAGAAGATGCAATAACATGATCATCATCACCCACATATCAACCATATGTGTACTACCCGTGTTAAGCACCTACGCATAGATCAGGCTCTGATACCACTGTCCGCAGCATAGAAAACAAAAAATTTCCTACGGTGTGAACTACACGCCAAGATCTATCTACTAGGTACAAAGCAACGGGTGGACATACATCCAACGAGAACTTATCCTCGTAGACAACGAGCTTTGTTAACGAGTAGGAACTCGTGGTTGATGTAGTCGCACACTTGCCGATCTCAAGATCGTGAGGAAGTCCGAGCACCGCAACTCAGCAGCGCATCCGCACTTGCACACACGTTCAAGCCACCGGACAACCTCCACCTCCTCGCTCCAGCGATCGGCAGAAATAGCAACTCCTTCCAGACGAAATGCCACCAGGAACATGTATCTCGCTAATCCGAGACCATGGGGGAATAATTCTAGAGGGGGAGAGAGATCCTTCACAAGGAGGTGTGAGGATGAAGGAGGGAATGGGTGGCCTTTTATAGGAGGAGGGGGGTGGCCCCTCTCTCCATGGCCAGCGCATGGGGGGTGACCCCTCACCTCCCCCATTCATGTGGTGGTAACCCCTCCACATTAAAATGCCTCTTCACATTCCCTTTTAAAGTCTCCACTTTAAATGCATTGAATTTCTCCAAATTTAATGCTCTCTCATTTAATAAAACTCTTTTTATTAAATTTATTCAGTTTTTTTTTAATTATTTTAATTAACAAACATTCACATATAGCCCCTTGCAATATTTCAATATCACATGCAGAACCACCTTCTGCAATTTCACCCGAAACAATTTCCGGTTTCTATTAAAACAATTCCTGCGCTTTGCAATTCTTTCGTCTGAAACATATGTGCTCCAAAATGGTGTCCGGTAACTCTTAAGTGTGCCACCCTACGGTTTGCGAATAATGCAGACATGATCGAGACCCTTCTCCGATCAATAATCAGCAGCGGACACGGAGATCCGTCGACTCTACACATTCAACGATGACTCGTGATCGTGAGAACCTTTAACGCTTGTAACTAAATCCTTTGTCTCGATATATTACATGTCCGAGATTCGATCATCGGTATCTCCATACCTAGTTTGATCTCGTTACCGACATGCACTCTTTTCTCGTTCCCGCGATATAACATTCTAGTGCTCACATCACTTGGTTGCAAGCTATCCTAATGTGATATCACCGAGAGGGCCCAGAGTATATCTATCTGTCATATGGATTGATAAATTCCACTCTTGATCCATGAGCCTCAACATAACACCTTCGTAGTACTGAACCCATCTTTATAGTCACCCTATTATGGTGTAACGTTTGATGTTATCAAGATACTCTTCTGGTGTTAGCAATTAACATGATCTCATGGTCTAAGGATAAAGATTACTTCGTATGATGTTATAGCAATATAAACATAATGACTTGATCGTAATGCTATACTTCGAATGAATGTTCATCACATCATTCCACCAATGGTGTGACCTTGTTATTAACAACATCCAATGTCCATGATCAGGAAACCTTGATCATCCTGTTAATCAACAAGCTAGTATATAAGAGAGGCATGACTAGGAACCCTTTTTGTTTATTAAACATACATGTATTGATGTTTCCGAATCAATACATTTCTAGCATGTAAAATAAACATCTATCATGTATAAGGAATATATAATAACAACTTTATTATTGCCTCTCAGGGCATATTTCCTTCACTAGAAAGGTCTAGTGGATCCGCACATTGCAATTCCGTCCATTCTGTAATGAAATCTGGCAAAACTTGTGACTTAATTGCTTTGCGCTTCTCATAAGTGATATCTCAAGGGGATAATTCGATGCCCCATAGAGAAACATGCCCAGTTGCTTCTAGATTGTTGAGGATGCTTGCCAAAGGTGCCTCGTTGACCACTATGATTGGGTGCTCCGAAAAATAATGGCGTAGCTTTCGCGCTGTCATAAATACTCTGTATGCTAGTTTCTGATAGTGTGGGTACCTTTGTTTAGATGGTGATAAAACTTCACTCAGGAAGTATACTGGCCTCTGCACACCGTGCGTCTTTCCTTCTTCGGGTCGTTCTACGACCAGGACTGTGCTAACCACCTGATGTGTTGTAGCAATATAAATGAGTAAAGGTTCTTTCTCTGTTGGCGACACGGCGACAGGGGATGTCGAAAGTGTCCTTTTAAGATCTTCAAAGGTGTGCTGAGCTTCCTCCGTCCACTCGAATTTTTTTCTGATTTTCTCATGAGGGCATAGAATGGCAGCGCTTTTTCTCCTAATCTTGCAATGAAACGACTCATCACTGCTACTCGTCCTGCCAATTGCTATACACCATGCAGATTTGTTGGATTCTTTGTTGTGAGGATAGCTTGTATTTTTTTGCGGTTAGCCTCGATCCCTCTGGCTGATACCAAATATCTGAGGAGCTGTCCTGCCGGATCTCCAAATGAACACTTCTTCGGGTTTAGTTTGATATTGAACCTGTTGAGATTTCTGAATCTTTCTTCTAAGTCCTTGATCAACGCCGATCCTTGACCTATGGTAACTATGACATCATCAATATACACTTACACGGTTGTACCTATTTGGCTTCCCAGGCACTTTTGCATCATTCGCTGTTATGTTGCTCCTGCGTTCTTGAGGCTAAACGACATTGTTGTGTAGCGGAAAACACCGTAAGGCGTGATAAACGTTGTTTTCTCCTGGTTTTTCTCCTTCATCCTGATCTGGTGGTATCCTGAATAAGCATCCAAGAAAGAAAGACATTCGCATCCTATAGTTGCATCGATGATTTGGTCGATTCACGGTAATGGGAAGTGATCTTTTGGGCAATGTTTATTTAGTGCAGTAAAGTCGATACACATCTGAAGTTCCGTAGTGTTTTTCTTTGGAACACATACTGGGTTTGCAAGCCAGTCTGATTTTGTTAATTCTTTGATAAAATTGGCACCGGTTAGGCGATGGAGCTCCTTTCCAATGGCCTTGCGTTTTGGTTCTGCGAAGCATCGAAGCGGTTGTTTTACTGGCTTTGCCTTTGGATCTAAATTTAGTGCGTGCTCACCGAGTTCCCTGGGGATTCCCGGCATGTTAGAAGGTAGCCATGCGAAAATCTTCCAGTGCTCACGGAGGAACTCGATGAGCGCGCTTTCCTATGCGGGATCAAGGTTGGAAGCCACAACTGTTGTTTTCGTCAGGTCAACGGGGTGGATCTGTACTTCTTTTGTTTCTTTTACGGTGTCAAAAGCCTGATCAAGATTGACACATGCTACCTCCAGAGGTTGTTCGTTTGCCGAACTTTTTAGCTGCTCGAATTATGTTGCCATCCCGAAAGATTCTGAAATTTTGTTGAACTCTCGATCACAACTATCCGCCCGTGTGAAGCTTCCTTACACTGTGATAATTCCCTTTGGCGGTGGCATTTTCATTACTAAATATGCATAATGTGGTACTGCCATGAAACGTGCAAAGGCTGGTCGTCCCAGGATTGCATGGTATTGTGATGGCCAATCCATGACTTCGAATTTGAGTTTTTCCCACCTGAAATTTAATTTGGAACCAAAAATGACATCAAGGAATACTTTGACTAAAAGAATTTCGGCTTTACCTGGTACTATTCCATGGAAAGAGGTTTCTATTGGAGCGAGATTATCCAGAGGGTAGCCTATTGTCCGCAATGTTTTTGCGTAGATTAAATTTATACTACTCCCTGCATCCATGAAGACCTTGATCATGTTGAATCCGCCAATTTGTGCTTCTACTATCAGGGCTGAATGTCCTGGTCATGGGACCCGGAGTGAGTGATCTGCTCTGCTGAATTTAATTTCTTGCTCTGACCAATGGAGATACTTGGGTGTGGCTGATGTTGATGCTTCCTCCATATTTATTTGTCTTGTGATGAGCTTCTGAATTCTGTTGGGTGGACGCCCTTTCTGAATCATGGACATCATTTGAATTTTGCGATGATGTAACTAGTGGTGGTGCACCGATAGCTAGTGCACCAGGCGTGGATGTGTACCCTCCGTTTGCTGCTTCGGCTGCCTTTGCGTTGCATAACTCCTGCATCTTCAAGAATGTTCGGCAGTCTTTCATCAGGTGATTGGATTGTCACCTGCCTGTTGAGTCGACGTAAAAATGCATATTACAGGGTCCTTCCAACATCTGCATCGCGGACAAAGGTGGGTCTCGTGCTCTTGGCTGATATCACTGTGCGGATTGTCTTCCTCCGGTGTTGTCTCTGTTCTGACGGTATCCTCCATTATTTTCGTTGCTTCTGTTGTTACCTTCACCCGCAAAACCTGCTGCGACGTAACTTGGTCCCGCATTCCCATCGTTGCTCCTTCATCTTCTGTCATTGTCGCGTTTATCCTATCTTCCTTGGGTGACCGCACACGTTTATTATGTAGCGCATCTTCTCCGTTAGCCCAGCGGTTTGCTATTTCCATCAACGGTGATACTGTTTTTGGTTTTGTCCTACCCAAACCTTCTATGAATTCCCGGCGACGTAGGCTGTCGTTGAAGGTGTCAATGGCTCTCTCGCCCGATATGGATTCAGCTGAATTTTTGATAATATTCCATCTCTGTATGAATGCTCTTATTGACTCTCCGGATTTTTGTTTACATGCTCACAACTATTCCAAGGATGTTGGTCGCTTGAATGTGGAACAAAAATGTCGGTTGAACTTATCTTCCAGATCATTCCAGCTACCAATTGAACCTTCGGGTAATTGCCTTAACCATGACCTTGCAGCACCGGTGAGGTGTAATTCTAGACTTTGCATCGTTGTAGTTATGGATCTGCCCTGTAGTTTGATGGTGGCTAGATAATCTGCTAGCCAAGCTTCGGGTTCCTGGAGCCCATCGTATTTGTGTCGATCATATGGAAGTTTAAAATCTTTCGGTACTGAGGATTTTTGAATCCTATGCGTGAAACAACTGGCCCTGCATAATTCATGGTCGTCTTCGTCATCTCCATCTTGATATCGCCGGGTGCGGTTTTCGTCTCTATGTCCACTACTCCTATGCTGGGTGTTGTCATTCCTTGTGTTGCTTCGTGGCTCAGATCTTGCGAGGTGCGCCTGTGTGGTGATTGCGATCACCGGGTGTGTCCTGTTTGTTGAGGACTGTTTTGACGACGTGGGGTCCTTTGTGTGACTCCTTGTTCTGCTTCCGCAAGTGAGGCTCCTACCATGCCGAGGTTCATCATAGCGGAGCGGCGGAGGGCCGTGCGTGGATCGTCGGGTGCGGGTTGAGTGGTGATTAGGTATGTTTGCGTGGCCATAATGGCTGCCTGAGCTGTTTTTGCCTTGATGTTTCCTGCTTGATCGATCGACATGAATGATAAGTCGAGGTCTCGGATGATTCCACTTCGGTCTGCTTCAGGGATATTCTATAATCGATATGTCGCTCTTCTTGGTGGTGCTGCTCCTGTCACACTCCTTGACCCGCGTGTAGAGCTTAATTGGGCCCATCGTAAACTCGATTCATCGGCTAGCCTTTTTCTTTATCGAGTTGTCTTTGCATTTGGAGTAGATCTCTCTTCTTGTGGTGGAGCAAATATTGGTACACTAGTAGATCCTCATGTGAAGCGCCTGTCTTCATTGGGACTGCTCCTGAAATTGCCTCCCTTGCTTTTTGCCATGCCGATGCTGGTAGCCGAAGTCCTGGTCTCTCTTCTGTGCGTGGTTCTCCGCCTCCTCCTCGAACTATGTGATTATCTGTTGTTTCTCCTCCTTTTCCATGTTCTCCTTCGTTGTCATGGTTTCCTGCATGGTCATCTAATAAAATATCATCAGGGTTTATGATGGGATTACCGTTTTCGTCACGTGGCATTGAGGTATCTCCGTTGATCATGTACACTTGGTGGCGTGTTATATGTGTCCTGATGGTGTTGCCTTTTGCTTATGCGGGTGCGTTGGTAGTACTTTGAGATTGCAGTTCTGGATAAATTTTCGCCATCCTTTCTTCAAAGTCGACATTCTCACTGCTTTCTTCGGGTTCTGAGTGTGTTGGGTTTAATTCCCGTGGCGAGATTGATTGACCACCTTCTTTTTCTGCTTCGATCTGAGATGTGGTGTCTATGGGGGGTCGAACGAGAGGTGCTAGTACTGTTATAGGCGTGTCTTTTCGCACCGACGGTTCTGATGCGATCAGGGCCGAAGGGTGTGATTCCTGCATGTTATCTCCTTTGAAGTGGATGCTTCCGATGATTAGATCAGATCCACTGTTGAAATCGGTGGGTACTACTACAAGGGTGGGTGGGTGTGGATCTACTTTCGTCGAGTTAACGCTTGGTGGAGAGCGTTCCGCTGAATCCGTGTTTCCAGCATTCAAGTTTCCCACATGCGGAGCCAATTTACGAGGGGTAACCTCGGCAATGCCCATGATGATGTACTTGGGTTTTTGCGGAAAAGAGAACGCTGAGGATTTCGTCGGATGTCAGGAAAACAATGAAGACAAAGTCGCCTGAATATTAGAGAAACACTCTATTACAAGTTGTCTACTAGATTTTCGGTACCCTCGCTTGGGCTTCTCCCGCCCTATATATAATAGGCCGGATCTCAAAGATGTATGCGGATAGGTTTCACACACGCTTGATTACAATACCAACATAATGTCGGTTCATGATTTCTTTCCTAATACAATAAGAAGTTTTTGTCGGTTACTTCCTTGGGCTTTTATCTAGAATCTCTATGGGTCGTAGGCCTTTTACCCAATGTAGGGTAGCGAATAGTGCACATACGAGTAATCATACCCATGTCACTCACCGTCAGCTGGGAGAGTTTCATCCAAGACCACAACATCAAGCGCGGATCGGTGATGCGGTTCTGCTACATCCGTGGGGACGGCTTCATAGTGTCGGTGTTCGACCCTCAGATGTGCCGCGTCAACTACCCGTGCCACCTCCGGGGGCTCTGAGTGGGGTGTCATGTCGCGAATGTCGCCGCTACGTCGGCGGGGCCCTAGTTATTTTGTTCATGTAGATATACAATGGCGTTCTCTTAGCCTTTTGCCTTAGTAGGCATGACTATAATGAACTCCTTAGAGCTGATCCTCCTTGTTGTCTGCCTTTTTCTTGTGCACTCTACCAATGTATGTCGCGAGGGGGCACCCCCGGTTGTGGCGGCTTCATGCGCTAGTTAGGTGAGAGTCAGGGAGCGCCGACGCGGCTGACATGAGTCGACCGACGAACGAGCTCCTGTTCCGCCACACCATGAGTAGTACTAGGAAGGTATCCTTGCTGGGGGAAGAGAGCCGCCCCGGGAGTATTCCGACAGGGGCCCAACTCCACCGCCTCGGCATGGAGAGGGCTCCCGGAGGGCACACGGCCTTGTGTCCCTAGCCTACGCACGCACTCGTCGATACTTGCGTGAGAGAATTGAGAGCCTCCGGTCTGCCCGGTGTAATACCTCAGTCCCTATGCTCTAAGCACGAGCCTAGATGAACCCAAAAAGTGGATAAGGGATTCTACCGCGGAGGCCCAAGGCCACCCACGTGTAGGTCCGTCAAAGCGGAGCAGGGCACGGTACCGACCGACCACCCTATCCACTTTCAAGAACATCGGGACAAGAGCGAGCGACGTAGTCGATAGGTAACGTGACCACGACATACACAAATGAGTATGTATGTCTATGACTTACAATAGACATCAGAGTCACACCATCTAGAAACAATATAAACAAAAATATTTAACGCCATATGATAAGATCCAAATGTCCTAGATAGATATAATAGTTTAGGATATATCCTCATACATCAATCAACATAGTAGCAAACGGAAGCGAAAACATGATCCAAGTACGGATAAGAAGCAAATTGGCATAAGATGTCCTGAAAATAAGCACATCCTGCCCACAGATCTCATGGACATCCATCCCCGGAATCTCTACACCTGATGGTTGTTGCCACCATCATCCGTCTCCTCAACCCAGTAACCTTCCTAAGAGTATACCTGTCCATCTGAACCAAATATTTATCGTGTGAGACCCTAGAGGTACTCAGCAAGTATTAATGCTTCTAAAGGGAACAACCTGGGTGACACAATTGCAGCCAAAAATAATATCTACAAAGTTCTATAGAGAAACGCTACACATCCGCCCAACCAGAGATGGACGGACACTCGTTAATTAATATCAACAGTTATATAAACAACATAAATAAACCTCGCTCGCCCTCCTTCTCGCTTACCGACGAGAAGGCGTAAGAACATCCCATCCGTTGGCAATTTTATTAACCATTCCAAGAGTCTTGTATTATTTACTAGTCATGTCTGAGTGAAATTAAAGGCGGTACTTTAGTTATGCTTGTCTATGATCGAGAAACTATGCTCCAAGTCGTCCATAACCGCAGACATAGATTTCAGAAAAAATTACTCTGCAGGGGTGCACAAATAGCAACACACGCACGATCAACCTCGGAAAAACCAAATAAAAATCCAACGAGGCATCACGACAAAGCAATCACAAGATTCATAAAATATTTCAGGGGGCCACCCCACCAAGCTATCCACAACAAAGTTGGCCGGCTCCAAGACGGACCCAGTGTTTGTGACAACGGTGGTAAACGACTTGTAACCCAAAAGTGTGACTGGGCTTGTCAATACAGCATAAACATGGCACGAGGTTCCTAAACAGTACAGGCGCTCCACGCGCAATCGTAAATAAAGTAGTAAAGCATGGCATAAGTGCAGGATAGTAATAAAGCCCCAAACTAGTTTGTGGCCCCAAGAAATAAGAAATGAATCAAGCTCTGGCTAAGAGGATTCATGGTTCCACATGCGGATAGTGCGATAGTCAAGGAACAGGTATCAAGTACTCGGGGCCTACGGGACACAAGTGAGCGGTTAAAAACTGAATATTAACTATTGCCCACCGGTGCCTCTGCATTAGTTATATCTATTTCCAGCATTTTAATATGAAGTTGTAATTTAAGTCATGATCATCTCCAACATTAAGCATGAGGCATTCCTCCAACAACTGTGGTACTCGACAACTCGAACCAACACCTAAGCAAGCAACTACGACTCGCAAGGCCCACTGTCTACCAAACAATAGGCAATAGGAGGTGTCAAAGGCTATATAGAGGCTGCAAGGAATATAATTGGTACGGGAACTAAAGCATCGCCACACGGGTAGCAATATATCAACAGGAAGGAAGTAAAGACTATAAATGAAAAATAGGTAGAAAGGGGGAGAATGCTCGCCTAGGAAATATTGTCAAAGGTTCATCCGAAGAACGGGGTGAAGCTCGCATGAACTCAACGTCCTAATCCGTGAAGAAGCAAAGCACTAAAAAAAACATCGGATGCACTATTTAATACTACAACTGAAGAATCGACATGTTTATGATATGATGCATGACATGACATAGATGCAGTACTATTAGGCAATATTAAGCGGAACCGGGGTCCCGACTATTAATTCTAAGATTCAAGTTGTTTAGATACCCCACAATTTAAATGTTGTCTGGACAAGGCAAAGCATGTCATCGGTTCGCTATGAACTAATGTAGTCCTATAAATTTGACTTTGACATGTCCAGTAATCAGTTTTACTACAACAAAATGAGTAATAAAAGTGCCAACAATTGATGGACTTGGGATGCCTCATGCTAATTGTATCTAACTAGTAAGTATTGTAACTACAACGAAATGGTTAACTAAAACTGCCCACTGCTTATGATATCAGGATGACTCATGCTATCTATACCTGACTAGTAAGTGCTGCAACTATAATGGAATGGATAAAACTGACAACTGTGTGAGTTCCTCGGAAGGACTTCGTCATTTGGTCTCGAGGGGGAAATTCCAGGATGGGTATGTTTTGGTGTTACTATCAGGATTGGTACCGAATAGGTCTTTCTTATCCCTCTCTAATAGTCGACTTATGTATCGAGTCTCTATAGGATGTGTAGTGCATGCTTCGCTGCTGCTTCAGTACACCATACCTATGTAGGCGAGAGCCGACGAATTCTAGACTCACCGTGTACTGGCCTCAGTACTGACTGCTCCCTTTTTCCTTTTCCCTTTGTGGGCACCCCTTTTGTTTGACAAGTATAAGTTCGACGTCGTTAGCAGGGTTACCCTTCTGGCTTGGCCTAGGCAGTGTTATGGATGCCATTGGTTATTATTTAGGGCTCATAGCCCAATTTGCTTCTTATCCATACACGGATGCAACATCAATTTCAAGGTGATTTGGATCTTTGTACTATATATCTGTATTCTTGACTCGAGTCATTGTTGTATATATATGTTTTGTGGGTTCCATCATGGACTATTGTGTAATGATATTACTTCATTTTCCACCCGCACGCAAGTGCCTGGTAGGCATCTTTGAATCATTTCTATGCGGGTTTGGCGGGAAGCACTAAAATATGCGTAGGGCCAATTCGAGTGTGTTCGCTTGTCTGGACGGGAAACCTCCCCGGCTCTCCACCCGCACCCTCTGGGATAGAGCGATAGGTTTCCCCAGGCCCTAGCAGCTGGGGCAGGCTATCCTTGTGAGGGCTTTCACACTTAGATAACCTCGTGAGGGCGAATCCATGGGTTTTAAGTGAGCCTTGGGAGCACCCTCTTGGGCCATCCCTCGCATCTCCTAAGGCGTCGCTTGTAGGAAAACTTCTGTCATGGTGAGCTCTTGAGAGCGAGACCACTGAAAGAGATCATTCCCGTGGTATGCTCCGTAGATCCCTTGGGTAGGCAACCGTGGAGCGACGTATCACCGGCCGGCCCTCGAAGAGGTGCCGTAATGTTGGCCGCTGGAGAGGAGTACCCTCACGAGCCGTCTAGTAAGACTCTCAAGGAGAGAGAGAACCGTAGGGCAAATGCTTATCCTTTTTGGACCCTCAAAGGGGACCATAGGTTTAGCATGAAAGGGTGGCTGCTGGAGGGGAATACCCTCACGAGACGCCCCGTAAGCCTCTCGAGGAGAGAGAGGCGTATGGCAAATGCTTATCATGTTGGACCCTCGAAGAGGGGCCATAGGTCTAGCATGAAAAGGTGGACGCTGGAGGGGATACCCTCACGAGCCTCCCCGTAAGCTTCTAGAGGAGAGAGAGATGTAGGGAAAATGCTTATCATGTTGGACCCTCGAAGAGGGACCATAGGTCTATCATGAAAAGGTGGCTGCTGGAGGGGGATACCCTCATGAGCCACCCCATAAGCCTCTTGAGGAGAGAGAGCCGTAGGGCAAATGCTTATCCTGGTGGACCCTTGAAGAGGGACCATAGGTCTAGCATGAAAAGGTGGCCACTTGAGGGAGATACCCTCACGACCCGCCCCATAAGCCTTTCGAGGAGAGAGATCCATAGGGAAAATGCTTATCCTGTTGGACCCTCGAAGAGGGACCATAGGTCTAGCATGAAAAGGTGGCCACTGAAGGGGGATACCCTCATGAGCCGCCTTGTAAGCCTCTCAAGGAGAGAGACACATAGGACAAATGCTTGTTCTATTGGACCCTCGAAGAGGGACCATAGGTCTAGCATGAAAAGGTGTGTGTTGTGTTGGGAATATGCCCTAGAGGCAATCATGTATGATGTTATTCCCAATTTATTCATAAAGTTATTGTCCTTGTATGAACTACTGATATGTATCATTGAATATGTGATTTGATTGTGGAACAATATATTCATGTTGTTCATACTAATTGTCCTTGGTTGTTGAGGTTGTGTTGGACACACAACTTAGACTAATGTGAAGGTCGGATTATGACCCGGTTCCACTTGTCATGGGCATGGACATGCTATTCCAACTTACATGGATTCGGCTAAAGAGTTTAGCGAGTTGGACTAACCCATATTGAGATACAACGAATGTGTCGTAATTTGTATGTCTCAATTAATGTAATCCTTAGACATGAGGTTATTGCACAATCCGGGTTGTCAATCACCGACTTAGGTTATGTCAAACGTTGTTCCGTCAAAGGGCAATTATAATGGCAGAGTTCGGGTCGACTGAGAATTAAGCTGCATGATGTGGATGACCAAGATGGGATTTTGACCCTCCGACTAGAGAGATATTCTCTGGGCCCTCTCGGAAGATATGATTCGGAAAGCATGGTCATGCACAACTCGGTTAAGTGTTAACCGAGGCATTCGACTAAGAGTTAGTCGGATGAATCACTTATCTCGGATCAAGAAAGAGAGTCGAACTATTTAAGGGATGACAATTATTTGCCTATAGTTCGACAAGGCATATCATGAGGCAAAAGGGACTCAGACAAAAGTCACATTGTAAGGTATGTCATCATGACTCTTTGGTACTTGGGAGTCGGCACGTTCTTCTAGGAGCCGCTACCGACTGATCGGTCACGAGTGAGACTCGGATCGTGTCCGAGTCACCATGAGCCTGTTGGGTCACACACTTAAGAGCTGGAGCAAGTTGGGTTGGAACCGAATCGGAAACGGACTGAGTCAGTGAGTTGGACTCGTAGTGACTAATATAGGCCTTTTAGTGAATGGGACACAAGTGACTGGAGCCCACTTTCACTCCCTATATAAGCTGGGGCGCAGGTGCTTAGAGTACACGGTTAGGTCATTCCATGCGTTGGAAACCCTAGCTCCATTTCTGTCTAGCCGCCGTACCGGACCTAGCAGTCCACCTCCGGCGCTCCTCCTCGTACGTGTGGATACTGGAGGAGGTGCTTGATACGTTGCAAAAGTATCTATAATTTTTGATGTTCCATGCTCGGTTTTTATCTACTTTATTATGTTTTCCCCACACTTTGGAGTATTTTTATACACTTTCTTGGACTAACCTATTAACAAGATGCCACAGTGCCAATTGCCTGTTTTCTGCTGTTTTTGGTTCCAGGAAAGTCAGAAAATGAATATTCTCGAAATTGGACGGGACAAAAGCCAAAGTCAGTTTTTCACCAAGGGGGACACGGAGCCAGAATACGAGACGGGGAGGGTCCAGAGGGCCGCCACACCACCTGCCCGCACGGCCGCGCCTGGCCCGTGCCAGGGGCTGGTGTGGCCACCTAGGGCACTCCCTTAGCCTCCCCTTTCGCCTATAAGATGCCTCCGATACAGAAACCCTAAGGACCCGATCAAAATTCCACGAAAGAGTCTGTAGCCGCCGTCATCTCCATCCCTAGATCGAGAGGGATCTGAAGCTCTTCCCGGCACCCTGTTGGAAGGGAGAATTCACCCTGGAGGCCTTCTTCATCACCATGCAAGCCTCCGGCGTGATGCGTGAGTAGTTCATCCTTGGACTACGGGTCCATGTAGTATATAGATGGTTGGTTCTTCTCCTTTGTGCTACCATGTCTAGATATTGTGAGCCGTTCATGATCAAGGTCATCTATTTGTAATCCTACATGTTGTGTTTGCGGGGATCCGATGGATATTGAGATGCTATTTCAGATTGATTATGTATTCTATCATGTCTTTGTTATTTGTGATCTTGCATGCTCTCTGTTGTTAGCGACTATCTTGGCCGAGTAGATGCTAGCAACTCCAAGAGGGAGTATTTATGCTCGATAGTGGGTTCATGCCTCTAGTAATCTAGGGAAGTGACAGAAATCTCTAAGGTACTAGATGTGTGATACATTGCAAATGTATCTATAATATTTGATGTTCCATGCTTGGTTTTATCTACTTTCTTGTGTTTTGTCCACACTTTGGAGTACTTTTCATATGATTTCTTGGACTAACCTATTAACAAGAGCCATAGTGCCAGTTGCCTGTTTTCTGCTGTTTTTGGTTCCAGGAAAATCAGAAAATGAATATTCTCGGGATTGGACAGGACAAAAGCCAAAGTTATATTTTACCGGGGGACACTTGGAGCCAGAATACGAGACGGAGAAGGGCGAGAGGGAGGCCACACCACCTGGCCGTGCGGCCAGGCTTGGCCCGTGCTAGGGGGTGGTGTGGCTAGCCCAAGCACCCCCTCGGCCTCTCCTTCCGCCTATATATTGCCTCTGATACGGAAACCCTAAGTACCCGATCAAAAATCCATGAAAGAGTCTGTAGCCGCCGTCATCTCCATCCCTAGATCGGGAGGGATCTGAAGCTCTTCTCGGCACCCTGCCGAACAGGGGAATTCACCCTGGAGGCCTTCTTCATCATCATGCAAGCCTCCGGTGTGATGCGTGAGTAGTTCATCTCTGGAATACGGGTCTATGTAGTAGCTAGATGGCTGGTTCTCTTTGTGTTATCATGTCTAAATCTTGTGAGCGCCGTTCATGATCAAGATCATCTATTTGTAATTCTGCATGTTGTGTTTGCGGGGATCCGATGGATATTGAGATGCTATTTCAGATTGATTATTGATTCTATCATTTCTTTGTTATTTGTGATCTTGCATGCTTTCCGTTGTTAGTAGCTATCTTGGCCAAGTAGATGCTAGCAACTCCAAGAGTTAGTATTTATGCTCGATAGTGGGTTCATGCCTCTGGTAATCTAGGGAAGTGACAGAAATCTCTAAGGTACTAAATGTGTTGTTGCTACTAGGGAGAAAACAACAATCCTTTGTTCATAGAACAATCGTATTGTTTACTTTACACGCAATTTGTAATGCAATTATCCATTGCTTACAACTTAATACTAGAGGGGGTTCAGATGATAACCTGAAGGTGGATTATTAGTCATAGATGCAGTTCGATGGCGGTCTATGTAAAATGTTGTCATGCCCAATCAAGTCTCAAAGGAGTCAAGATGATTAGTATATGCTTGTATGCTTTCTCGATGTTTGTCAATTGCCTCGCTGTAATTTGTTCACCCAACATGTTATCTATCTTAAGGGGAGCCACCTCTAGTGAACTATGGACCCAGGTCCTTTCTTTTACTTTCAATCTACAAACTGTTTACTGCTTTGTGTTTACTTTCTTCAAACTATTACTTTCTTCTCGATACGTTTAATCCTTTGTTTTCAGCAAAACCGGTGAGATTGACAACCTCATCGCAAGTTGGGGACAGAGTTCTGTGGTTGTGTTGTGCAGGTCTCCACGTTGCTGCTGGCACCGGTAGTGCGCCCTGCCAACGTTCAGCTAGCAACACCTTTGGGGTGTTTCCTAGCTCCTACTAGATTGATAACCTTGGTTTCGTACTGAGGGAAAACTTGCTGATGTGCTCATCATACCTTCCTCTTGGGGTTCCCCAACGAGCTCGATATATTTTGGGCGATCAAGCTCTTTTTCTGGCGCCGTTGCCGGGGAGTCAAGGACATCTTCACAAGGGGAGTCCCTCATAACCAATCTCTTTACTTTGTTATTTTTGTTTTTCTTAGTTTACTTTTGTTTTGTTTGCTTGTTTCTTTATCAAAAACACACAAAAAATAGTTTTACAAGTTTGTTTTCTTTATTGAAAACACAAAAAAATTAGTCCCTGTCTTAAGTTGCCATTATGTCTAACATTGCTCCAATCACTATGTCACCTGAGGAAATGATTTTCACTTTTAAACAAGGAATTGAAGAGAGTTTCAAGGAAGCTTGGTCTAGAATCTCCGATCTACATGAAAAAACTGAGCCTAAAATGACTCAAAGCTTGTTCCTTAGCAGTTTTTACCTTGGAATTGCTCTTTGCTATAGATATGCTTTAGATGTTGTTGTGGGAGGAGATTTCCTCCAATACAATGAGGATGATGCTATTAATTCTATAAAGAAATTGATCTTTACTTACAACTTGCCTAGCAAAACTGATTCTTCCTTTATGAACATATTTGCTAGATTGAACACTCTTGGGACCCGCACTACTAGTTTAAAGGATTGTTATAACACGCTTAGAGAACATCATAATTATGTTCCAATAAATTCTGAACCATCAAAGTGGCTCCCCACGGTAAAGATTGATATAAATAATGAAACTTTTCAAGCTTGCTGTGATATCATGTCTGAATGTTGTCTTATGCCCAAAGATATTTATGAATCTTTGAATCTTTGGGGGCTTTCTAAAGGAGGAAAGAAATATCTCTTGCTAATAATGCCACAATATTACCTATTGGAATAGCTGAAGGAGTGTTTACAAAGATCCTTGGGAAAATGATTTCTACTGATTATCTTGTTATTGAATGTGCAGGAAAAAGACAAATTACACTTGGAAGGTCCCTATTAGAACTCCTTGGAGCAATAATAGATGTGGGAAAGGGGACCATGCACCTTGCTTCTCCACAAAACAATCATATTTTCCCCAAGGTTACGAATAAAAGTAAGAGAGGTAAGGGCAAGATATTTGGTTTTAATGCTTCTTCATTTGAGAACACTTGATTCTTTCTTGCTTCTTATGCCTAACTTAAAGGCGTTAAAGAAAAGTACTTATTGGGAGATAACCCAAAAGTTTTAGATGAGTCTTGGAAGTTATTACTTCAGTAATAAACGCTCCATATCCTTTTTATTTGCTTTTTGTGCCAAGAGTAACCTCTAATGAGAGAGAAGTAATGATTGGGAAAGTTGCTGTCCCGAAATAGATTTCTGTGCTTCACCGTAAACATTCGTGTAAAATCTCTGTATGTCCTTTTGAGGCGTGATTTTTTGTGCTTCTGCCCTAGGTTGTTATCTAACTTTCGTTAGTTCAACACTTTTCGATTTGAGCAACAGAAGGTCTTCGAAAAAAAATTGTCTTTACCTGCTGGTCTGTTTTGACGGATTTCTGCCATTTTCTGCATTTGCTTCTTGTTAGTTCCTTTTTGAGTTCTTTTGGGGAATTGAGCTTTCTGAGGGAAGTGCTACAGTAGCTTGTGTTTTAATGGAAGTTTATTGGTGTTAGAACTGAACCTAAAGACCTATTATCTTTAGTTCACTAATGTTGCTAATAAAGATTGTGTGAAGTTTTGTATGAAGGAAAAATTTCAGGTGTATGGAAGGAATGAGAAATGAGATGAAGGATGGACTAAAGCTCAAGCTTGGGGATGCCACGCGTGTCACCCCAAGAAATATTCAAGAAGTACAAGCGTCATATCTTGGGGATGCCCAAGGCATCCCCTTCTTCATCAATAAAAATCCTAGGTTTCTTCCAAACGCTTCATTTTTATTGTTTCATGCACAGTTGTGTTGTTCTTGGAGCGTCTTCTTTTTCGTATTTGGTTTTTTGTTTGCTTGGTTTTCTTAGTTTGCTTGAATAAATTGGTTGGACCACCTCTTTCATACATTGGTTTTCAAATAGTTTGGTTTGGATTGGAAAGAGTAGGAAAGTTCATGCTTAAGTGGTAAAGAGAGCTTGTTTTTGACTATGGCATATGCTTTGTCATGTCATGCTTGATATTGTTATGGCTTTATACTTAGTGATCTTTGCTGTAGCGTGACTTGTTATAAACAATTGAGATTGCTTAATGTGCCTTTGAAGAATCATGCGTTGTTTTAGCATATTAAAGCATAGTATTGTGGTATTCTCCTTTGATGCTTTATTTGGGTTGACTTGGCACATGCTCACACCATGTTATGACTATCCCAAGTCACCATATCCTTTATGATCCTTTAGTTTTCGACTTGTAATATCACTTTATGCTTTAATTAATGATGTTTTGTCGCTTTGCATGATTATGGCCATTATTGCTCTCTTAGTCGCTCCAGTCGGTCTTTTGCTAGCCTCCATAACCAAGTATGAGTTCCACTCATGCATCCAACTCCTAAAACCAAGTTATTCCAAAGAGTCCACCATACCTACCTATTAGCATTTGCTATTCCAAGTATATTCATGTTTTTATCTACCTTCCGAATTAAACTTGTTATGAGAAAACTAGTGATTAAAGCTCTCACGAACTTGATGGCACACTTTACTTTTCTTGCCCTTAATAAACTTGAACCATTGTGTCGTATATGTTGTATATTCTTGCACTTATATATTGGGGATTAGCAGAACCATGCTGTCATGGGGAACGCTTTCAACATTGCACTTGTACTTTGTACCTAGTTGATATCATGCTCTTTTGTCTATGGATGTCGTCGGTGTGAAATGAAAGGGGAGCTTGTAAGTCCATGGAGTTATGTATGTGTGTTAGAGAAACGCCTGGGCCGCTGGTCTAATACATGTTGTCATGGTGGGAACCTGCAGCGTAACCATAATGAGCTGTCTATGAAGCATTCTTCTTATAAAAAAAGAGTCAGATATTGAGAAAAAAGAAAAAAGAAAAAAAAAGATATGAGAAAAAAGGAAAGAGAGAAAAAAGCACCATTTTCCCATGGTAAATAAGAAGATTGCTGAGATGCTTGTTGTCTGCCTGCCTTGTCATTTTGATATGGGGATTCTTCCATATCATCGGGCAAGGGTACCTGCTGCAGTTCTCTATGATACACATGTACTTACTATGACAAGAACTTACCGGTAACTAAACTTGAGTAGCATGAGGAGCGGCCCTCATATTCAAGGGACATGAGATTTCCAACTTATAGTTTGTCAAGCATATACTCCATAGTTTGTTCACTTTAACCTTAATCACTTCAAGATGCTTATGATAGGGGCAATGAGAGCTGAAAGCTAATAAGTACCATAATTTTTGGAAGCTCTTTATGAAACTTGAATCCCTGCTTCCTTTTATGAAGGCATTTCTTTTACTTTTATGTTGAGTCTCCACCTTCTGTCTTTATGCACCTATTTTGAGAGCATAGTGGCCATTCTTAGTTCTATGTGCATTGTCCCAAGACTTGTTGATTGATGCATACTTTTGATATTGCTTGTTCTTAAACTATTTGTATCTAGTCACCCTTATAAACTTTGAAGGTGTCCTATGCATTTATGTTTGCTACTCTATGAGGGACAAGATGAATGCCACTGTGTTATGTTTTCTTTATGTGAAACAAACAAACGTCTTGCGAAAGCATTGTTATTCATGAATCTTTTGTTTGTGCCTTTTCATGTTACAACATAGTTGCTATGTCTTATTGTTAGAACTTTATCTTTCATGCTATGTTGAAGTACTATGATCCCAGCTATCAATGTTTTATAAATACTTTGATCAAGTTTATTCTTTCTTTTTTATCACTTACCTACTCGAGGACGAGTAGGAGTTAAGCTTGGGGATGTTGATACGTTGCAAACATATCTATAATTTTTGATGTTCCATGCTTGGTTTTTATCTACTTTCTTATGTTTTGCCCACACTTTGGAGTATTTTTATACACTTTCTTGGACTAACCTATTAACAAGATGCTAGAGTGCAAGTTGCCTGTTTTCTGCTATTTTTGGTTCTAGGAAAGTCAGAAAATGAATATTCTCGGAATTGGACAAGACAAAAGCCAAAGTCAGTTTTTCACCGAGGGGGACACAGAGCCAGAATACAAGACGGAGAGGGGCCAGAGGGCCGCCACACCACCTGGCCGCGCGGCCAGGCCTGGACCGTGCCACGGGGTGGTGTGGCCGCCTAGGGCACCCCCTCGGCCTCCCCTTTCGCCTATAAGATGCCTCCGATACAGAAACCCTAAGGACCCGATCAAAATTCCACAAAAGAGTCTGTAGCCACCATCATCTTCATCCCTAGATCAGGAGGGATCTGAAGCTCTTCCCGGCACCCTGCCGGAGGGGAGAATTCACCCTGGAGGCCTTCTTCATCACCATGCAAGCCTCCAGCGTGATGCATGAGTAGTTCATCCTTGGACTACGGGTCCATGTAGTAGCTAGATCGTTGGTTCTTCTCCTTTGTGCTACCATGTCTAGATCTTGTGAGCTCCGTTCATGATCAAGATCATCTATTTGTAATCCTACATGTTATGTTTGCGGGGATCCGATGGATATTGAGATGCTATTTCAGATTGATTATTGATTCTATGATGTCTTTGTTATTTGTGATCTTGCATGCTCTCCGTTGTTAGTGACTATCTTGGCTGAGTAGATGCTAGCAACTCCAAGAGGGAGTATTTATGCTCGATAGTGGGTTCATGCCTCTAGTAATCTGGGGAAGTGACAGAAATCTCTAAGGTACTATATGTGTTGTTGCTACTAGGGAGAAAACAGCAATCCTTTGTTCATAGAACAATTGTATTGTTTACTTTACACGCAATGCGTAATGCAATTATCTGTTGCTTGCAACTTAATACTGGAGGGGGTTCGGATGATAACCTGAAGGTGGATTATTAGTCATAGATGCAGTTGGATTAAGGTCTATGTATAATGTTGTAATGCCCAATCAAATCTCATAGGAGTCAAGATTATTAGTATATGCATGTATGCTTTCTCGATGTTTGTCAATTGCCCCGCTCTAATTTGTTCACCCAACATGTCGTATATCTTAAGGAGAACCACCACTGGTGAATTATGGACCCGATCCTTTCTTTTACCATCAATCTACAACTGTTTACTGCTTTCTGTTTACTTTCTGCAAGCCTTTATTTTCTTCCATACAATACCTTTAATCCTTTGTTTTTAGCAAAGCCGGTGAGATTGACAACCTCAATGTAAGTTGGGGGCAAAGTTTTGTGGTTGTGTTATGCAGGATTCCAAGTTGGCAACAACACCTTGAAGGTGTTTCCTTGCTCCTACTGGTTCGATAACCTTGGTTTCATAACTGAGAGAAACTTGATGTTGTGCTCATCATACCTTCCTCTTGGGGTTCCCCAACGAGCTTGAGATATCTTGGGCCATCAGTGTTGTATGTTCAGCACTTTGACGATCGGATCGTGAGGATTGCACTGCATCAAGTGACATGCTTCATCAATTCCACAACTGCACATCCAGTGGTAATCCTCGTGGCCTATCACCTTAGCTAGATCTTGGGATCACCGTGTAGGCAAAAAGTTTTGTTTATCTCTACGTGGCCCAACACGTTGCTTAGTTTCTGTGTATATGTTGCACGAGGGTCTCAAGCACCAAGAACCGTGGGTGAAGTGACTTATCGCAGGGGCTAGTCCACACGTTCAGAGCTCGATACTTTAGGCCTTAGCGTTGGCACCAAGAACCGTGGGTGAGGTAACTTAACACGGGTGCTAATAATCTGCAAGTTTAGAGCTCGACACTTTAGGCCTTGTCTTTGACGGGGCGTGACCTAGTGATTACCACCGTGCCTAGCCCCCCGCTCGCGTGACATATGCAGGAGAACCTTTGCAATGCATTGCCAAAGTGTTTCCCAATGAAAGCAAGGGCAAAAGCGAGGTTAGCCCCAAGGCGCAAGATCCAAAAAAACGACTAGGGAGGTCCAAGATTATTACAATGCCATCGTGATGTACACGGGGTATTACATGAGATAAGGCTGAAAAAAGGGTGGGAGTTAGGAGTCACCTTGAAAAAGTGGGGTAGTCGGCTGCGTGGCTCGAGGAGGCCTGCCTGTTTCCCAGGTGCCTGAAGCAGCCCCCGCTCAGGCCCCTCAGGGTTATCGGGGAGGAGGTTGATGTTGCCCGTGCGCTGGGTGCACTCCAGGGGGAAGCCGGGATCCTCGACCCCTACCATCCTCGCAAGCCCCCGCTGCATCGACAAGGGCCGACTGGGACGGCGCCGGACTCCCTCCATGATCGCGGACACTGGGCGGCCTAATCCTTGACAAGTGGGTACAAGGAAGCGATCACCCTTTTCACCAAGGCATTCTCCTAGGCCACCATCTGCTTCTTCCTTGCAGTGCCCCTGATGTATTCAAGGGCATCCATGTCCTCCGGGTATGCAGAGGTTGCAGTCTTGTAGGCGTGCTCGAGGGAGCGTATAGCTTCTTTCTCATCACAGCCGATCGTGATGACCTCGCCGCTGCCTCCCGGCATCTTAACCACATTATTGTAGGCATGATGGGTGACCGACATGGACTTGGTTAGTGTTGGGTACCCTAGGATGACGTTGTAGGGAAGGCCGATGTGTGCCATGTCGAAGTTGATGAGCTCGGTCCGGTAATTGTCACGGGACCCGAACGTAACGGTGAGTTGCACCTGCGTGATGGGTATGGTGGCCCCTTAGGTCACGCCGGTGAATGGCATGGTCGGCATCAGTTGGTCATAGGGCACCTGCAGCTTGGTGAAGGTCTTGGTGGAGATGACATTCAGGCTGGCGCCACCATCGATGAGTGTCTTGATGACCATGATGTTGTTGATGGTGGGACTATAGATCATGGGGAGGGTTCCCACAACCCTGGTGGAAGTGGTGTGGTCGTTGGCATCGAAGGTTATGGTGCACCACCTGAGCTTACGGGACGGAGTTTTGGGCCAGGCTTTCGTGACCTCGCGAGTGAGCTGCTTGAAGTGCCTATTGGAGGCTGGAGCCTAGGAGCCACCGAGGATGCAGGAAATGACCCTGGTGGGCTCCTGATAGTCCCTGGTACTCCCGTCGACCTGGCCTTTCACGACAGTGTGGGAGTGATGCTGTTGCACGACATTGGCCTGATGAACCTACTAAGGCGGGTTGTTGCCCCCGTAGTTGTTGTTCAGCGCCCGCCCCCTGGTGGCCTCCATGGTTGTTGTTCTAGTCGCTGCCTTGCCTCCCCTTCCTTTGGTTGCTGCGCTAGTCACGCAGCCTCTTGAGCTCATAGCAGTCATCCATGGGATGCCCGTGCTTCTTATGGAAGAGGCAGTATGTGTTGAGGGAAAACCTCTAGGGTGGCCCGATCTTTCACGAATCCCGTTCAAATCAGGGGTGGAGTGCGGGGAAAGGAGAGGAGGATGAACACGACGAACTCACGCATGAAGAACATGATGAACACACTCATGCAAAAACCATCATACACACCAATAGCTCACGCCGGCGGTGACCGGTCCGGCGCAATCCCTAGGATCAGCGTCGGGCGGAGGACTCTCTCTCGAACCGGCATGGCGAGTAGGGAGACACGGTGAGATCTTGACGTCTAGGCAACGGGACTTCGATGCCTAGGCCTTGTACAACACGAAGGCACGATGCAAACTCCAACGAGGTTTGGGATATTTGGTGCTCCTTTGTCAAAGGAGCATGACGCAAGAACTAGATAGATCCACAAGGGGTTTCCACTAATTCCAAATATCATTCCTAGGGTTTACAATAGAGGTGGGGGCTATATATAGGCTAGCCACAAATTCAGGGGTACTTTAGGGATAATAGATAAGTTCTGGACGGACTAAGAGGTCCATGGGCCGAAGTGAAGGAAATATGCCTTGAGAGGCAATAATAAAGTTGTTATTATATATTCCTTATACATGGTAGATGTTTATTTTACATGCTAGAAATGTATTGATTCGGAAACATCAATACATGTGTGTTTAATAAACAAAAAGGGTTTCTAGTCATGCCTCTCTTATAGACTAGCTTGTTTATTAACAGGATGATCAAGGTTTCCTGATCATGGACATTGGATGTTGTTAATAACAAGGTCACACCATTGGTGGAATGATGTGATGAACATTCATCCGAAGTATAGCACTACGATCAAGTCATTATGTTTATATTGCTATAACATCATACGAAGTAATCTTTATCCTTAGACCATGAGATCATGTTAATTGCTGACACCGGAAGAGTATCTTGATAACATCAAACATCACACCATAACAGGGTGACTATAAAGATGGGTTCAGTACTACGAAGGTGTTATGTTGAGGCTCATGGATCAAGAGTGGAATTTGTCAATCCAGATGATGGATAGATATACTTTAGGCCCTCTCGGTGATATCACATTAGGATAGCTTGCAAGCAAGTGATGTGATCACTAGAATGTTATATCACGGGAACAAGAAAAGAGTGCATGTCATAGGAACCACGTCGCACTCGACTGTGTCTTTGTAAGGACCAATGGCGAAGGTGACCGATACGGTATGTTTGATCTTCATGGACCCTTGGTCACTTAGCCATTGAATGTGGTAGGGGTGCTTGTGCGAATGGAGGGTGAGGTTGAGCTTCTCACACAACTCGGTGCTAGCAAGGTTGTGGTAACTCCCTCCATCTATGATCACTTTGATAGATTTTCCATTGATGTCGGCTCGTGTTTGCAAGATATTTGAGCGTGGTGGGCGTCGCTCAACTTGTACCACTTGGCTCTCCATGTTTTGATGTAGTGGAGGAGGCGCCTCGTGATGACCATGGTGTCATTGCGGATGTTCATGACGATGATGACGAGGAGGAGGATCTTGGAGCGCTTCACGTCTATGACGAGCTTGATTCTACAAATTGGAATCATCACTTGCTGTGTGAAGTATGTGTCGAGGGCGTGTCACGGACGATGGTGGTAGACTTGCGGTTGCACTTGTGGTTCTTCTTGTGGTTGTGCTTGTTGAATCACTAGTGCCCTTGCGTGATGTCGGTGTACTTCTTGCCTTGCTTGTGGCCTTGAAGAGAAGTCACCAACATAGCTTCACGTTGCGGCGTGCCGTGGAGAAGGTACATAGTTCGAAGAACTTCCATCTTCAACCATGGGGGCATCATTGCGTCTTGGAGCACCGGGATGAAGATCTTGTTGAAGAGGAACATGATGACATAAAGAACTTGAAGAGATTGATGCACGTGAACACGGTCTTGCCATTCCGTCGATGAGGCGTCGAAGATTGTCATTTGTTTCGGCAACTAAGCGTTGCAGCGCTTCATTTTGGTGGCCGAAGTTGTGATGCATTGCATGCATTTGTCGTTCAAGGCCATCGAAGCGGTTGTCGATGTTCTTGAACTCGGCTTGCGTCTCGCCAAATTGTTCATCTTGTCGCGTCTCAAGGTCTTGGCAACGTTCACGGAATTCTTGTCGAAAGATGAAGTGGCTTGCGCGCGTCATGTATGGTCCATGTTCTTCTTCTTGTGAAGGTGGTTGGCTCGACTCACCATGCCTATCCATCAGGTAAATCACAAAGGGTTGTATATGGAGAGCAATATGTGGTGTGGGGAACCTTCAACCTCACCTTGGGGATAGCACCGAACTAGAAACCACAAGTGAGACCTATAAGCATGCAAAGTGGAAATGCAAAGAAAACTCACAGTAAAGAAAGAACTAACTCTCAAAAGCTTGTTGGTGGTAGGTTAGGATTGTGGAATGACAAAGAACCAACCAAAAGAAAAGGGATAGTCAAAAGTGGGTAAAATCCAACAAAACTCAAGTGAAAGGCGAAGGTGCTAGCCCAAAATATATCGAGCTCGTTGGGGAACCCCAAGAGGAAGGTATGATGAGCACAGCAGCAAGTTTCCCTCAGTTATGAAACCAAGGTTTAATCGAACCAATAGGAGCAAGGAAACACCCCAAAGGTGTTGCTAGATGAGCCTTGGCACGTCGCACTACTGGTGCTAGTAGCAACGTGGAGACCTGCACAACACAACCACAGAACTTTGTCCCCAACTTACGATGAGGTTGTCAATCTTGCTGTGTTTTGCAGAAAACAAAGGATTAAACGTATCGAATGGAAAGAAGTAATAGTTTGCAGAAAGTAAACACAAAGTAGTAAAAGATTGTAGATTGAATGTAAAAGACAAGGACCGGGATCCATAGTTCACTAGAGGTGGCTCTCCTTAGATAGATAACATGCTGGGTGAACAAATTATAGCGGGGCTATTGACAAACATCGAGAAAGCAATACATGCATATACTAATCATCTTGACTCCTTTGAGACTTGATTGGGCATTACAACATTATACATAGACCGCCATCCAACTGCATCTATGACTAATAATCCACCTTCAGTTTATCATCCGAACCCCCTCTAGTATTAAGTTACAAGCAACAGATTATTGCTTTATGAACTGCATGTAATGTAAACAATACGATTGTTCTATGAACAAAGGATTGTTGTTTTCTCCCTAGTAGCAGCAGCACATCTAGTACCTTAGAGATTTCTGTCACTTCCCCAGGTTACCAGAGGCGTGAACCCACTATCGAGCATAAATACTAACTCTTGGAGTTGCTAGCATCTACTTGGCCAAGATAGCTACTAACAACGGAAAGCATGCAAGATCACAAATAACAAAGACATGATAGAATCAATAATCAATCTGAAATAGCATCTCAATATCCATCGGATCCCCGTAAACACAACATGCAGAATTACAAATAGATGATCTTGATCATGAACGGAGCTCACAAGATCTAGACATGAAAGCACAAAGGAGGAGAACCAGCCATCTAGCTACTACATGGATCCGTAGTCCAAGGATGAACTACTCACGCATCACAGCGGAGGCTTCCATGGTGATGAAGAAGGCCTCCAGGGTGAATTCCCACGGGCAGTCTTTGGGAAGAGCTTCAGATCCCTCCCGATCTAGGGATGGAGATGATGGTGGCTACAGACTCTTTCATGGATTTTTGATCGGGTTCTTAGGGTTTTCGTCTCGAGGGCAATATATAGGCGGAAGGAGAGGCCGAGGGGGTGCCTGGGCTGGCCACACCATCCCCTGGCGCGGGCCAAGCCTGGCCGCGTGGCCAGGTGGTGTGACACCGTCTGGCCCCTCTCCGTCTCGTATTCTGGCATCTGATGACTTCCGAAAAATAGGCACTTTGGCTTTTGTCCCGTCCAATTCCGATAATATTCATTTTCTGACTTTCCTGGAACCAAAAATAGCAGAAAACAGGCAGCTAGCACTGTGGCTCTTGTTAATAGGTTAGTCCAAGAAATCATATGAAAAGTACTCCAAAGTGTGGGCAAAACACAAGAAAGTGGATAAAACCAAGCATGGAACATAAAAAAATTATAGATACAGTTGCAATGTATCAACATCCCCAAGCTTAACTCTTGCTCGTCCTCGGGTAGGTAAGTGATAAAAAGAAAGAATAATTATTGAGGTGACATGCACCATCAAAGACTTGATCAAAGTATTTGTAAAACAATCAAAGCTGGGATCATACTACTTCAATCATAACATGAAAGACAAGGTTCTAGCAATAAGACAAAGAAACTAAGATGCAACATGAAAAGGCACAAACAAAAGATTCATGAATAACAATGCTTTGCAAAACATTTGTTTGTGTCACATAAAGAAAACATAGCATAATAGTATTCAACTTGTCCCTCAATAGAGTAGCAAATATAAATGCATAGGACACCTTCAAAGTTCATAAGAGTGACTAGATACAAAAGTTTAAAACAAGCAATATCAAGTTATGCATCAATCAACTAGTCTTGGGACAATGCACGTAGAACTAAGAATGGCCACTATGCTCTCAAAGTAGGTGCATAAAGATAGAAGGTGGAGACTCAATATATAATGGTGGAAGAAAGGCCTTCATAAAAGGAAGTAGGGATTCAAGTCTCATAAAGAGCTTCCAAAAATTATGGTACTTATAGCTTTCAGCTGTCATTGCCCCTATCATAAGCATCTTGAAGTGATTAAGGTTAAAGTGAACAAACTATGGTGTACATGCTTGACGAAGTAAAAGTTAGAAATCTCATGTCCCTTGTATACGAGGGCCGCTCCTCATGCTACTCAAGTTTAGTCACCGGTAAGTTCTTGTCATTGTAAGTACATGTGTATGATACATTGCAAATGTATCTATAATTTTTGATGTTCCATGCTTTGTTTTATCTACTTTCTTGTGTTTTGTTCCAACTTTGGAGTACTTTTCATATGATTTCTTGGACTAACCTATTAACAAGATGCCACAGTGCCAGTTGCCTGTTTTCTGCTGTTTTTGGTTCCAGGAAGTCAGAAAATGAATATTCTCGGAATTGGACGGGACAAAAGCCAAAGTTACTATTCTCCTGGAAGACTCACGGAGCCAGAAGGAGAGTCGGAGAGGGGCCACAGGGTGGCCACACCCCCTTGGCACGGGCCAGCCCAAGCCGCGCTAGGGCATGGTGTGGGCCCCCTGGCTAGCCACCGACCTTGGCTCCTTCGCCTATAAGAGCCTCCCGATACCAAAACCCTAGATAGTCAATCAGAAATCCATGAAAAGTTCCGCAGTACCGCCGCCACCGAAGGAGAGATTCGGGGGACAAAAAGTCTCTGTTCCGGCACCCTGCCGGGACGGGGAAGTGCCCCTGGAGCCATCTCCATCGATCTCCACCGCCATCTCCATCACCATTGCTGATTCCCATGATGAGGAGGGAGTAGTTCTATCTCGAGGCCAAGGGTTCTACCCGTAGCTATGTGTTCATCTCTCTCTCTATGCATGATCTTATTTAGATCATGAGCTTGTAATCTATAGATCTACCTTGCTACTCAAGTGCTTTAATAGATCTCTGCTCTCCCCATGTGTGTGAAAGTGACAGCGTGCATACCATGGTGGCACTTAGGCTAGAGATTACAAATACTTATTATGAGTTATATTTGGAGTTGGATGTCTTTATGAAATTGTGGTGTTTGTTGGAACCATCTAGTACTCAAGGTGACAGTGTGGGGTTATCTAGATGGGAAAGGCTTACTTTGAGGTGTGCTGTTATAGCCCTACCATCGATTAGAGTGTTCAACCGGAGAGTAGTTAAGAGTAGTATCATAAAGAGAAGATATTTATATGAGAGTGTTCACTAGTGAAAGTATGATCCCTAGGCCTTGTTTCTAAGCATTGATACACCGTTTGCAATTAGATCTGTTACATGTTTGCTTGTTTCCATCTTTATTTCAGTTTGCCTTTAGTCTTTTCCCACGTCAACCACATGCCATCAAGTTATCTTCTATCACCGTTACCACTTATAATTATCCATACCACTTGTATTTCACTATCTCTTCGCCGAACTAGTGCACCTATACACCTGACAAGTGTATTGGTTGTGTTGGGGACACAAGAGACTTCTTGTATCTTGATTGCAGGGTTGCTTGAGAGGGAATACCTTTGACCACTTCCTCCCTGAGTTCGATAAACCTTGGGTGATCCACTTAAGGGAAAACTTGCTACTGTTATACAAACCTCTGCACTTGGAGGCCCAACAACTGTCTACAAGAATAGAAGTGCGTAGACATCAAGCTATTTTCTGGCGCCGTTGCTAGGAAGGTAAGGTAAAAGGTACTCACATCCTCTGGTGTGAGTTCTCGAAGTTATTTCCTTTAGATTCTGCAATTTGGTCTTTTTGTTTCTTGTTTTCACTAGTTAGGCTTAATGGAAAACAACAAAAAAATAAGAAAGCTTTATAGTATTTATCTTGAGTTAGGACATGAAGTGTTTGAAGAGAAAATTAAAAAACCTATGGAACTTTATTTGCATGCTAATAGCAATGTTGTTAGTATGAATTCTTTGGACACCATTATTTCTAATGCTATGGAAAATTCTAAGCTTGGGGAAGCTAGTTTTTATGAAAATGATCTTTTTAGTTCCCCAGCTTTGGAAGATAGCTATTCTATTGCTTATGATGATACCAAACCTCCAATATATGATGATTACAATGATGAGTATGATATTTTCAGTCCACCTACTATTGAGGAGAAAATTAATGATTACAATATGCCTCCTATATTTTATGATTATGGTGATGAAAATAATAATGATAGCTATTTTGTTGAATTTGCTCCCACTACAATTAATAAGAATGACTATGTTTATGAGGGGAGTATTAATTCTTTTATGCATGTGGCTCATGATAAGAATGTTTCATGTGACAGTTATATTGTTAATTTCATTCATGATGCTACTGGAAGTTATTATGAGAGAGGGAAACATGAATTTATGCATCTCAATAATATTAAGTTTCCCCTCTTTAGTTGAAAGTCTTGAAGTTGCACTTGTTTTGCTTTACTATGCTTATTGTTTTTTGCTTTCATGACTTGTTTATTTACAAGATTCCTATGCATAGGAAGTGGGTTAGACTTAAATGTGTTTTGAACTTGCTTTTTGATGCTCTCTTTTACTTCAATTCATATTTCCTATGTGAGCATCTTCTCAAACTATCATGAACTTAAAGGCGTTAAAGAAAAGTACTTATTGAGAGATAACCCAAAAGTTTTAGATTATTCAGTAATAACCTCTCCTTATCCTTTTTATTTGCTTTTTGTGCCAAGAGTAACCTCTAATGAGAGAGAAGTAATGATTGGGAAAGTTGCTGTCCAGAAACAGATTTCTGTGCTTCACCGTAAAAATTTGTGTAACATCCCTGAAAGTCTTTTTGAGGCGTGAATTTTTGTGCTTCTGCCCCAGGTTGTTATCTAACTTTCGTTAGTTCAACACTTTTTGATTTGAGCAACATAAGGTCTTCGAAAAAATTCGTCTTTACCTGCTGGTCTGTTTTGATATATTTCTGCCATTTTCTGCATTTGCTTCTTGTTGGTTCCTTTTTGAGTTCTTTCGGGGAATTGAGCTTTTTGAGGGAAGTGCTACAGTATCTAGTGTTGTAATGGAAGTTTGTATGGTGTTAGAACTGAACCTTAAGACTTATTTATCTTGAGTGCACTAATGTTGCTAATAAAGATTGTGTGAAGTTTTGTATGAAGGAAAAATTTCAGGTGTATGGAAGGAATGAGTAATGAGATGAAGGATGGACTAAAGCTCAAGCTTGGGGATGACATGCATGTCATCCCAAGAAATATCCAAGAAGTACAAGCGTCAAAGCTTGGGTATGCCCAATGCATCCCCTTCTTCATCAATAAAAATCCCACGTTTTCTTCCAAACGCTTCATTTTTATTGTTTCATGCACAGTTGTGTTGTTCTTGGAGCGTCTTTTTTTTCGTTTTTGTTTTGGTTTTTAGTTTGCTTAATAAATTGGTTGGACCCCCTCTTTCATACATTGGTTTTCAAATAGTTTGGTTTGGGTTGGAAAAGAGTAGGAAAGTTCATGCTTATGTGGTAAAAAGAGCTCGTTTTTGACTGTGGCCTATGCTCTGTCAAGCCATCCTTGATATTTTTTTGGCTTTATGCTTGGTATTATTTGATATAGCATCACTTGTTATAAACAATTGAGATTGCTTAATGTGCCTTGGATGAATCATGCGTTGTTTTAGCATATTAAAGCATAGTATAGTGGTATTCTCCTTTGATGCTTTATTTGGGTTGACTTGGCACATGCTCACACCATGTTATTACTATCCAAAGTCACCATAAGCCTTTATGATCCTTTACTTTTCAACTTGTAGTATCACTTTATGCTTTGATCAATGATGTTTTGTCGCTCTGCATGATTATGGCCATTATTGCTCTCTTAGTTTGTCGCTCCCAGTCTTTTGCTAGCCTCCACAACCAAGTATGAGTTCCACTCATGCATCCAACTCCCTAAACCAAGTTATTCCAAAGAGTCCTCCATACCTACCTACTATCTTATGTTATTCCAAGTATATTCATGCTTTTGTTTACCTTCCAAATTAAACTTGTTATGAGAAAACTAGTGATTAAAGCTCTCACGAACTTGATGGCACACTTTACTTTTCTTGCCCTTAATAAACTTGAACCATTGTGTCGTCTGTGTTGTATATGCTTGCACTTATTTGTTGGGGATTAGCAGAACCATGCTGTCATGGGGAATGCTTCAACATTGCACTTGGTACTTGTACCTAGTTGATAGCATGCTCTTTTGTATACGGATGTCGTCGGTGTGAAATGAAAGGGGAGCTTGTAAGTCCATGGAGTTATGTATATGTGTTAGAGAAATGCCTAGGCCGCTGGTCTAATCCATGCTGACATGGTGGACACCTGCAGCGTAACCATAATGAGCTGTCTATGAAGCATTCTTCTTATAAAAAAGAGTCCTATATTGAGAAAAAAAGAGAAAAAAAAGATATTATGAAAAGAGGAAAGAGAGCAAAAAGCACCATATTCCCATGGTAAATAAGAAGATTGCTGAGATGCTCGTTGTCTGCTTGCCTTGTCATTTTGATATGGGGATTCTTCTGTATCATCGGGCAAGGGGTACCCCGTTGGCGGTTCTCTATGATACACATGTACTTACAATGACAAGAACTTACCGGTGACAAAACTTGAGTAGCATGAGGAGCGGCCCTCGTATTCAAGGGACATGAGATTTCTGACTTATACTTCGTCAAGCATGTACACCATAGTTTGTTCACTTTAACCTTAATCACTTGAATATGCTTATGATAGGGGCAATGAGAGCTGAAAGCTATTAAGTACCATAATTTTTGGAAGCTCTTTATGAGACTTGAATCCCTACTTCCTTTTATGAAGGACTTTCTTCCACCATTATATTGAGTCTCCACCTTCTATCTTTATGCACCTACTTTGAGAGCATAGTGGCCATTCTTAGTTCTATGTGCATTGTCCCAAGACTTGTTAATTGATGCATAGCTTTGATATTGCTTGTTTTAAACTATTTGTATCTAGTCACTCTTATGAACTTTGAAGGTGTCCTATGCATTTATGTTTGCTACTCTATGAGGGACAAGCTGAATACTATTATGCTATGTTTTCTTTATGTGAAGCAAACAAACGTCTTGCAAAGCATTGTTATTCATGAATCTTTTGTTTGTGCCTTTTCATGTTGCATCATAGTTTCTTTGTCTTATTGCTAGAACTTTGTCTTTCATTTTATGATTGAAGTATTATGATCCTAGCTATCCATGTTTTACAAATACTTTGATCAAGTTTATGATGGTGCATGTCACCTCAAAAATTATTCTTTCCTTTTATCACTTGCCTACTCGAGGACGAGCAGGAGTTAAGCTTGGGGATGTTGATACATTGCAAATGTATCTATAATTTTTGATGTTCCATGCTTGGTTTTATCTACTTTCTTGTGTTTTGATCCAACTTTGGAGTACTTTTCATATGATTTATTGGACTAACCTATTAACAAGATGCCATAGTGCCAGTTGCCTGTTTTCTGCTGTTTTTGGTTCCAGGAAGTCAGAAAATGAATATTCTCGGAATTGGACGGTACAAAAGCCAAAGTTACTATTTTCCCGGAAGACTTACGGAGCCAGAAGGAGAGTCGGAGAGGGGCCACAGGGTGGCCACACCCGCCTTGGCGCGGGCCAGCCCAGGCCACGCCAGGGCATGGTGTGGGCCCCCTGGCTGGCCACCGACCTTGCCTCATTCGCCTATAAGAGCCTCCCGATACCAAAACCCTAGATAGTCAATCAGAAATCCATGAAAAGTTCTGCAGCGCTGCCGCCACCGAAGGGGAGATTCGGGGGACACAAAGTCTCTGTTCCGGCACCATGTCGGGACGGGGAAGTGCCCCCGGAGCCATCTCCATCGATCTCCACCGCCATCTCCATCACCATTGCTGATTCCCATGATGAGGAGGGAGTAGTTCTCTCTCGAGGCTAAGGGTTCTACCGGTAGCTATTTGTTCATCTCTCTCTCTATGCATGATCTTATTGAGATCATGAGCTTGTAATCTATAGATATACCTTGCTACTCAAGTGCTTTAATAGATCTCTGCTCTCCCCATGTGTGTGAAAGTGACAGTGTGCATACCATGGTGGCAATTAGGCTAGAGATTACAAATACTTGTTATGAGTTATATTTGGAGTTGGATGTGTTTATGAAATTGTAGTGTTTGTTGGAACCATCTAGTACTCAAGGTGACAGTGTGGGGTTATCTAGATGGGAAAGGCTTACTTTGAGGTGTGTTGTTATAGCCCTACCATTGATTAGAGTGTTCAACCGGAGAGTAGTTAAGAGTAGTATCATAAAGAGAAGATATTTATATGAGAGTGTTCACTAGTGAAAGTATGATCCCTAGGCCTTGTTTCTAAGCATTGATACACCGTTTGCAATTAGATTTGTTACATGTTTGCTTGTTTCCATCTTTATTTCAGTTTGCCTTTAGTCTTTTCCCACGTCAACCACACGCCATCAAGTTATCTTCTATCACCATTACCACTTATAATTATCCATACCACTTGTATTTCACTATCTCTTCGCCGAACTAGTGCACCTATACACCTGACAAGTGTATTGGTTGTGTTGGGGACACAAGAGACTTCTTGTATCTTGATTGCAGGGTTGCTTGAGAGGGAATACCTTTGACCACTTCCTCCCTGAGTTCGATAAACCTTGGGTGATCCACTTAAGGGAAAACTTGCTGCTGTTCTACAAACCTCTACACTTGGAGACCCAACAACTGTCTACAAGAATAGAAGTGCGTAGACATCAGTGTATCATAGAGAACCGCCAACGGGGTACCCCTTGCCCGATGATACGGAAGAATCCCCATATCAAAATGACAAGGCAAGCAGACAACGAGCATCTCAGCAATATTCTTATTTACCATGGGAATATGGTGCTTTTTTCTCTCTTTCCTCTTTTCATAATCTTTTTTTTCTTTTCTCTTTTTTCTCAATATAGGACTCTTTTTTTATAAGAAGAATGCTTCATAGACAGTTCATTATGGTTACGCTGCAGGTTTCCACCATGTCAGCATGGATTAGACCAATGCCCAAAGTTTCTCTAACACATATACATAACTCCATGGACTTACAACGCCCCTTTCATTTCACACCGACGACATCCATATACAAAAGAGCATGATATCAACTAGGTACAAGTACCAAGTGCAATGTTGAAAGCGTTCCCCATGAAAGCATGGTTCTACTAATCCCCAACAAATAATTGCAAGCATATACAACATAGAGGACACAATGGTTCAAGTTTATTAAGGGCAAGAAAAGTAAAGTGTGCCATCAAGTTCGTGAGAGCTTTAATCACTAGTTTTCTCATAACAAATTTAATTTGGAAGGTAAACAAAAGCATGAATATACTTGGAATAGCATAAGCGAGTAGGTAGGTATGGTGGACTCTTTGGAATAACTTGGTTTAGGGATTTGGATGCATGAGTGGAACTCATACTTTGTTGTGGAGGCTAGCAAAAGACTGGGAGCGACAAACTAACAGAGCAATAATGGCCATAATCATGTAGAGCGACAAAACATCATTGATCAAAGCATAAAGTGATACTACAAGTTGAAAACTAAAGGATCATAAAGGCTATGGTGATTTGAGATAGTCATAACATGTTGTGAGCATGCGCCAAGTCAACCCAAATAAAGCATCAAAGGAGAATACCACTATACTATGCTTTAATATGCTAAAACAACGCATGATTGATCCAAGGCACATTAAGCAATCTCAATTGTTTATAACAATTCATGCTACAGCAAAGAATACTAAGCATAAATCCAAAACAATATCAAGCTTGTCATGACAAAGCATATGCCACAGTCAAAAACGAGCTCTTTTTACCACATAAGCATGAACTTTCCTACTCTTTTCCAAACCAAACCAAACTATTTGCTAACCAATGTATGAAAGAGGGGGTCCAATCAATTTATTCAGAAAACTAAGCAAACAAAAGCAAACAAAAAATAAAACGAAAACGAAAAAGAAGACGCTCCAAGAACAACACAACTGTGCATGAAACAATAAAAATGAAGTGTTTGGAAGAAACCTAGAATTTTTATTGATGAAGAAGGGGATGCCTTGGGCATCCCCAAGCTTTGAAGCTTGTACTTCTTGGATATTTCTTGGGGTGACACGCGTGGCATCCCCAAGCTTGAGATTTAGTCCATCCTTCATTTCATTACTCATTCCTTCCATACACCTGAAATTTTTCCTTCATACAAAACTTCACACAATCTTTATTAGCAACATTAGTGCACTCAAGATAATAGGTTTTAAGGTTCAGTTCTAACACCAATAAACTTCCATTACAACACTAGCTACTGAAGCACTTCCCTCAAAAATCTCAATTCCCCAAAAGAACTCAAAGAGGAACCAACAAGAAGCAAAAGCAGAAAATGGCAGAAATCTATCAAAACAGACCAGCAGGTAAAGAATAATTTTTTCGAAGACCTTCTGTTCCTCAAATCACAAAGTTTTGAACTAACGAAAGTTAGATAACAACCTGCGGCAGAAGCACAAAAATTCACGCCTCAAAAATATGTTCAGAGATTTTACACGAATTTTTACAGTGAAGCACAGAAATCTGTTTCAGGACAGCAACTTTCCCAATCATTACTTCTCTGTCATTAGAGGTTAATCTTGGCACAAAAAGCAAATAAAAAGGATAAGGAGTGGTTATTACTGAGGTAATAACTTCCAAGACTCATCTAAAACTTTTGGGTTATCTCCCAATAAGTACTTTTCTTTAACGCCTTTAAGTTAGGCATGATAGTTTGAGAAGATGCTCACATGAGAAATATGAATTGAAGTAAAAGAGAGCATCAAGAATAAAATTCAAAACACATTTAAGTCTAACCCACTTCCTATGCATAGGAACCTTGTAAGAAAATAAATCAAAGAAGCACATAGTAGCAAGAATGGGTAGATAAAACGAGAGAAACTTCAAAACTTTTAGCACATAGAGATGTGTTTCAATACCATGAAAACTTCTACAACCATATTTTACTCTCTCATAATAATTTTTAGTAGCCTCATGAATAAACTCAACAATATAACTATCACATAAAGCATGCTTTTCATGATCTACAAACACTAGAGCTTTATTATAAACATTTTCAGAAGAATCCTGAGGAACATGACATTCATCCTCCTTTGGTAAGCATGGGGGACAATCAAATAATGTAAGGGGTAAAGAGTTACTCTCATTAGAAGGTAGGGATGGGTAGATCCATTCTTCCTCCTCTTGATCATCACCCTCCTCCTCTTTTTCATCCAATGAGATTCTAGTTTCAGCAATTTCTTCTTCCATAGGCTCCTGCAAGGCATTAGTCTCTTCCATTGGTGGAGAGGATCTATTAAGATATTCAAGAATATAGCCATTTTTTACCTTGTAATTATCAAAGCAAAATTTAAGTATATCATAAACCTCATATTTATAAGGTGAATCATCAGTATTTTCAAGCAAACTAGCAAGTTCAAATGCACCCTTCCAAGCAATAAATTCTTCAATTTGTTCCACATCATAAAAGTCATAATTCCCTTTAACATAAGAAGATGTGGTAACATTATCATTATACTCACATTGAAAAGGGAGATGTTTATATCTCCTAGAGCAACAAGATTTATCAAAGCAATAAGTAACATTATAAGTAGAGCACACGTTTATAGCAATGGTATACAATTTATCAATTTGTTCCCATAAGTGTTTCCCTTTTTCTGACTACCGGTGTTCCTTATAATAATATTTTTGTTCTTCCGTGAACCCACCTTGCCAATAAGATTCAGTTTCAAAGAAACCAACCATTGATAGAAAGCATGATAAAGCAAGACAATAACAGACCAATGAAAATAACAACTATAGAAGGAACTAATTTTTTTGTATTTTTGATAAAGAAACAAGCAAACAAAGCAAAACAAAATAACAAAGTAAAGAGATTGGTTATGAGGGACTCCCCTTGTGAAGATGTCCTTGACTCCCTGGCAACAGCGCCAGAAAAATGCTTGATGGCTCAGTGTCGGCGCCAGAAAAATGCTGGTGCGATGTTGATGTAGAGCTTGTTGGGAACCCCAAGAGGAAGGTATGATGAGCACAGCAACAAGTTTCCCTCAGTTATGAAACCAAGGTTTAATCGAACCAGTAGGAGCAAGGAAACACCCCAAAGGTGTTGCTAGCTGAGCCTTGGCAGGGCGCACTACCGGTGCTAGTAGCAACGTCGAGACCTGCACAACACAACCACAGAACTTTGTCCCCAACTTGTGATGAGGTTGTCAATCTCACCGTGTTTTGCGGAAAACAAAGGATTAAACATATCGAATGGAAAGAAGTAATAGTTTGTAGAAAGTAAACACAAAGCAGTAAAAGATTGTAGATTGAATGTAAAAGACAAGGACCGGGATCCATAGTTCACTAGAGGTGGCTCTCCTTAGATAGATAACATGCTGGGTGAACAAATTACATCGGGGCAATTGACAAACATCGAGAAAGCAATACATGCATATACTAATCATCTTGACTCCTTTGAGACTTGATTGGGCATTACAACATTATACATAGACCGCCATCCAACTGCATCTATGACTAATAATCCACCTTCAGGTTATCATCCGAACCCCCTCTAGTATTAAGTTACAAGCAACAGATTATTGCTTTATGAACTGCATGTAATGTAAACAATACGATTGTTCTATGAACAAAGGATTGTTGTTTTCTCCCTAGTAGCAGCAGCACATCTAGTACCTTAGAGATTTCTGTCACTTCCCCAGGTTACCAGAGGCGTGAACCCACTATCGAGCATAAATACTAACTCTTGGAGTTGCTAGCATCTACTTGGCCAAGATAGCTACTAACAACGGAAGGCATGCAAGATCACAAACAACAAAGACATGATAGAATCAATAATCAATCTGAAATAGCATCTCAATATCCATCGGATCCCCACAAACACAACATGCAGAATTACAAATAGATGATCTTGATCATGAACGGAGCTCACAAGATCTAGACATGAAAGCACAAAGGAGGACAACCAGCCATCTAGCTACTACATGGATCCGTAGTCCAAGGATAAACTACTCACGCATCACACCGGAGGCTTGCATGGTGATGAAGAAGGCCTCCAGGGTGAATTTCCCTCTCCGACAGGGTGCCGGGAAGAGCTTCAGATCCCTCCCGATCTAGGGATGGAGATGACGGTGGCTACAGACTCTTTCGTGGATTTTTGATCAGGTCCTTAGGCTTTTCATCCCGAGGGCAATATATAGGCGGAAGGAGAGGCCGAGGGGGTGCCAGGGCTGGCCACACCACCCCCTGGCACGGGCCAAGCCTGGTCGCGCGGCCAGGTGGTGTGGCCGCCCTCTGGCCCCTCTCCGTCTCGTATTCTGGCATCTGATGACTTCCAGAAAAATAGGAACTTTGGCTTTTGTCCCGTCCAATTCCGAGAATATTCATTTTCTGACTTTCCTGGAACCAAAAATAGCAGAAAAGAGACAGCTGGCACTGTGGCTCTCATTAATAGGTTAGTCCAAGAAATCATATGAAAAGTACTCCAAAGTGTGGGCAAAACACAATAAAAGTGGATAAAACCAAGCATGGAACATCAAAAATTATAGATACATTTGCAATGTATCATAAATCCAAAACAATATCAAGCATGGCATGACAAAGCATAGGCCACAGTCAAAAACAAGCTCTTTTTACCACTTAAGCATGAGCTTTCCTACTTTTTTCCAATCCAAACCAAACTATTTGAAAACCAATGCATAAAAGAGGGGGTCCAGCCAATTTATTCAGCAAACTAAGCAAACTAAGCAAACGAAAAACCAAAATGAAAACGAAAAAGAAGACGCTCCAAGAACAACACAACTGTGCATGAAACAATAAAAATGAAGCGTTTGGAAGAAACCTGGGATTTTTATTGATGAAGAGGGGGATGCCTTGGGCATACCCAAGCTTTGATGCTTGTACTTCTTGGCTATTTCTTGGGGTGACACGCGTGGCATCCCCAAGCTTGAGCTTTAGTCCATCCTTCATCTCATTACTCATTCCTTCCATACACCTGAAATTTTTCCTTCATACAAAACCTCACACAATCTTTATTAGTAACATTAGTGCACTCAAGATAATAAGTCTTTAGGTTCAGTTCCAACACCAATAAAACTTCCAATAAAACACTAGCTACTGTAGCACTCCCTCAAAAAGCCCAATTCCCCAAAAGAACTCAAAAAGGAACCAACAAGAAGCAAATGCAAATAATGGCAGAAATCTGTCAAAATAGACCAGAAGGTAAAGACGAATTTTTTAGAAGACCTTCTGTTGCTCAAATCAAAAAGTTTTGAACTAAGGAAAGTTATAAAACAACCTGGGGCAGAAGCACAAAAATTCACGCCTCAAAAGGACGTACAGAGATTTTACATGAATTTTTACGGTGAAGCACAGAAATCTGTTTTGGGACAGCAACTTTCCCAATCATTACTTCTCTCTCATTAGAGGTTACTCGTGGCACAAAAAGCAATAAAAAGGATAAGGAGCAGCTTCCAAGACTCATCTAAAACTTTTGGATTATCTCCGAATAAGTACTTTTCTTTAACGCCTTTAAGTTAGGCATAAGAAGCAAAAAGAATCAAGTGTTCTCAAATGAAGAAGCATTAAGAGCACATTTTGTTTTCATATGAGAGGCAAAAGAAATCTTCCCTCTCTTCTTAGGGAAGTGTTCTATACCTTTCTTGAGTGGGAGTTGATATTTAATGGTGCCTTCTTTCATATCAATAATGGCACCAACAGTTCTAGGAAAAGGTCTTCCCAAAGTAATAGGACAAGAAGCATTGCATTCAACATCCAAAACATAGAAATCAACGGGGACATAGGCATTGTTAACCATAATAAGAACATCATTAATACTCCCCATGAGTTTCTTTTTAGCATTATCATCAAGTGGGACATTCAAATAACAATCTTCAAGTGGTGGCAAATCAAGCATATCATAAATCCTTCTAGGCATAATAGAAACACTACTATCAAGATCACATAAATCTTTGAAATCAAAGTCATTCACTTTCATATTAATAATGGGTTCCCAACCATCTTCTTGTTTTATAGGAATAGAAGCTTTATGTTTCATCTTTTCTTCTTTAATCTTTATGAGAGCATCAGTAATGTGTTTTGTAAAGGCCATGTTCATAGCACTAGCATTAGGACTTTTAGCAAGCTTTTGTAGGAACTTAATAACTTCAGAGATATTGCAACCATCAAGATCAAAATCAAAATTATCATCTAGAGTGGTAGAACTATTACTAGCCTTAACACTAGTGGTAGTGATAGTAGAAACACTAATGTTTATAGCAATTTCATCTTCTCTTTCCCACTTAGCATGCAATTCAGCTAATAGTCTAACATTTTCATCAATTCTTACTTGTATGGCATTAGTGGCTGCAAAGGGATTATCATTAGTTTCAGGTTTAGCAGCCATTTTATTCAAAGAAGATTGAGCTTCAGCCATAGATGCTATATTTCTTTCAGCATTAGAGAGTTTTTCCTCAATAGTTTTATCGAAAGCAGTTTGTTTACTAATAAAGTCTTTAAGCATAACTTCAAGTTCAGAGGGAGCACTCCTATTGTTGTTGTAGGAATTCCTATAAGCATTACCATTGTTGGGAGGATATGGCTTATAATTGTTGTTACCAAAAATGAGCAACGGATTTGTGCAATGCCTTGGGCGCTCTTCTTTCTCTCTTATTACAAGCTTTGAGACTCTCTTTTGCTATGGGAGACTATTTTCCTTTTCTTTTGCTTTGTATCATTTTTTGCTCTCCCTTGATGCTACCTAGTCACACGTGCTATTGCTCTTGCACTCTCACTATCCAAGGACAAATGCACAATGCTCATGCAAACACAAGATGAGCCACTCTTGTGGGATAGGTACACACAAAGGAAGATAGGGGTTAACAAGGTGACGCAAGTTATACCTTCATTGGTAATGATGAACTTGACGTCAGTGGTGCAGAATGATGTTCGTGGGCGGTGGTGTCGATGAGCGCGGAAGTTGTTGATGCGGAAGCTTGTTGTTAGTTGGACACGCACACATGCACAAACAAATAGGAGGAAATTAGCCAATGCGAGATAAGAGGCAAAACTGTCAAAATCAGGCGTCAGGGCCAGAGACTCCGGGGTCTCGGGCCGAAACTCTGGTCCAGGTCGGAGACTCCGGTGTGGACAGGTCGAAAACTCTGGTGTGGGCCGGAGACTCCGGTCTGCAGGTCCAAAAACTCTGGTCTGAAGGCAGAGCTTGCACTGGTCGTGTTCTTGAGCGGAAATCCACGCCTTCGGGCCTCAAATCCGCGAAAAATCGACCAAATTAGGCTAGGAAAACATAGGATAAAGCTAGACCAACACCTAAGACAAGATTTGGTCGGATGAAAACCACAAATAACACTCCAAATCAAGAGATCGATCCAAAGGCAAATTTAGGCTATTTTTGGGGGATTTTCGAATTTTTGGTGGATAGAAGAAAATTTTGTGGGGGAATTCGTGAGCAACGAAGCTCTTGATACCAATATGTTGAGGGCAAACCTCTAGGCTGGCCCGATCTTTCACGAATCCCGTTCAAATCGAGGGTGGAGTGCGGGGAAAGGAGAGGAGGGTGAACACGACGAACTCACGCACGAAGAACACGATGAACACACTCATACAAAAACCACAATACACACCAATAGCTCACGCCGGTGGTGACCGGTCCGGCGCAATCCCTAGGATCGGCGTCAGGCGGAGGACTCTCTCTCGAACCGGCACAACAAGTAGGGAGACTCGGTGAGATCTTGATGTCTAGGCAAAGGGACTCTGATGCCTAGGCCTTGTACAACGCGGAGGCATGATGCAAAGTCCAACGAGGTTTTGGATATTTGGTGCTCCTTTGTCAAAGGACGAATGGAATGATTTTGAATATAGATTTCTTGGTAAAAAACCTTCACCCAATTTTGAATTGTCAAAGCAAGAACTTTATGTAAGAGTGGAAGCCCCAAAAGGTGAATTAGGAATTTATCTAGTAGGAGACATGAGGCAAAAACTAGATAGATCCACAAGGGGTTTCCACTAATTCCAAATATCATGCCTAGGGTTTACAATAGAGGTGGGGGCTATATATAGGCCAGCCACAAATTCAGGGGTACTTTAGGGATAATAGATAAGTTCTGGACGGACTAAGAGGTACATAGGCAAGAACTCGTATGGGTTGTCGGTTCCGTCGGGACGATCCGGTATCTCCAAGCAGAAGTTATGCGGCCACACCACCCGGCGAAGATCCTTGGTGAACACGAGGTAGCTGTTGCTCTACACCTCCTTGCCACTAGAGAGGGCCGCACGGTTCTGTTGGCCCGTCGTGACCGCTTGGGTGGTCACGGGAGGCGGGATGATCTGGCACCTATTGCCGAGTGGAGGGGCGGTGTCGCTAGGCTTGGAGACATTGTCGAAGCCCGAGGGAGGGCGTGAACCCATAGCCTCCTGTGCTAGCTCCTCGACGTGAGCCCCCTGTGGCGCCTGGTTGGGCGCGGCGATGTCGAGAAGCTCCTCCATGCGCTCGCGCCACTTCTCCTGGCCGGACTCGGACGGTGGGTGCTGTAGTAGCTCCAACACCATGCACTTGGTGGCCTCCGGCATGGGCCGGTCGGTCTTGTCGCGGGAGGACATGGTGCGAGAGAGCGAGGTGTTGCTGCGAGTCAAGAGCGGCTGATCCCTCGACGGATGAAAGGAGGAGCCTTCCTCGTCCTCCATCCACGGGGTTTGCTCTGTGGTGGTGCATCGAGGGACGGGATCCGTCTAAGCCTTGCTCATCGCGTGACCGAGGGAACGCTTGGCCCGAGTCTCGTTGCGAGCCGACATGCCGACGAGGTGGGTGAAGACCTTGGAAGCACGCCTTGGCCCCTTACCTGGCGTGCCAAAGGTCAGGGACTCACGTCATGTGAAGGAACAAGGGGTCCGACGAGCCCTAAGTTCGATAGGAGGCTGGACACGCATTCTAGGCTAGCCGATGACGAAGTGGACGACGGAGCTTGCACACGACAGAGAGTGACACGATTTTTTTACCCAGGTTTAGGACCCTCGTGAGGAGGTAAAGCCCCTACTCTTACTTTGTTGTATTGCTCATGGTGCTTCACGAGGGTAAAGTGGTAGACGAATGTCTAGGTTTTTAGATCTTTGGGATCGCCCCCTTCTAAGGTAGGAGTTGTCCTCCTTTTATAGGGGTGTTGGGCCTCTTCCCCCAATCTTTGGGTGGGAAGGGTCACCACATTGCCGCCCGAAGGATGCCTGGTCTACAATGCTACTTTGTGTGGACTTGGTCTAGGACTACTGGCTGCCCTTCGATCCTTCGTAAAGCTGAGGTCCCTAGCGCTGTCCTTCGCTACGTGACGCTGCCCTCACCCCTTGCACCAAAGTGGCAAGGGGCAGCTCTGATGGTGTCGATGTCATCCATTCTGCTTTTACACCAAAGGGGGTGGACCGGCTCCTCTTTTCCGAGGCGGTCCGTGCAACCCTGGCTCCGCCTGCCAAGTTTTGTCCTCTTCCTTCATTTTGCTACAAGATTACGAGCACGCCTATGTTGTAACACCCCGTCTACTCCTGGGCCCGGGGGTGTCACTCCTGGCAGCTTAATAGGATATCTAGACTGGCCCCACAGACCAACACTAGTCTTTTCTGCGCACTTTGTCCTCACTCGTGCGCACCCGGTTATCCACTTCCCGGTCGGTCACCCATCCTAGAATTGCTCTAGGCCAAGCACGCTTAACCTTAGAGTTCTTTTCGAATGAGCTTCTGGAAAAGAAGTTGCAACTTGTTGGTATGAGTATTCTATCAATCCTATTAAGCCATGTGCCTGGTCTCACATACACCCACCCTTTAGAAGATCGATGCCCTCATCGATCAAGCACACCCCAGGAACGTTCCCTCTTTGCACGTGTTACGTGTCGATCCAAGCACATGTGCCATGCCGTGTCCACTCCACATGTCCCGCCACTATCCCGTGTAATCGCAAGGGTCGGCTCTGATACCACTTGTAACACCCCATCCACTCCTGGGCCCGGGGGGTGTCACTCCTGGCAGCTTAATAGGATATCTAGACTGGCCCCACAGACCAACACTAGTCTTTTCTGCGCACTTTTTCCTCACTGCAAGCGGTTACCCACTTCCCAGTCGGTCACCCATCCTAGAATTGCTCTAGGCCAAGCACGCTTAACCTTAGAGTTCTTTTTGAATGAGCTTCCGGAAAAGAAGTTGCAACTTGTTGGTATGAGTATTCTATCAATCCTATTAAGCCATGTGCCTGGTCTCACATATGTGGCATGCTTCAAAGTATCAGAGACCCGATGGGGACCTAGGAAAGCCGGAGTCCTCCCTCGCGAGGTGGCCGCTCTAAGGGAGACTCGAGAGAGGCTCTTGAGGGGCTGGTCGGCTTCAGTTCACCTCATGAGGCAATGCCACGGGATGCCCCAGCCTCTGGAGGGCGCCGTGGCTCAGGTGGTGGGCCCGACGACCGTAGGATCGTGGTACCCCTAGTACTAGGACTCCGACAACAAGCACTGTCGTCGCCCGATCAAAGGTCAAAGGTTTTCACCCTAGAGAAAGTCCTCGCTCACAAAATAACGCCTTTAACAATGTCATTGCCAGACACAACCAATTAAAGCCAGATCTTGGATTTTCACCTTGCAAGATAAGATAAGACTGTGAACTTCTCGTATGCTACCGCCCCCACTTTCCGATGCCACTGCTACAAGTCACGAATCACCAAGCCAATTCCTCATCATCACCAGGACTCGAACCACCATTGCTAGTCCACAAATATCGGCTTCCATGACATTCTCCGCTCACCGACTTCACCATGAAACTAAAAACATGTTCCACGATGGCAACAGACTGCAGAGCTTCGCCTCACTCCCTCTGAAACCAAACGGTCAGAAAAAATGGTTACGTGCGACCGAATCCCATCCGTTCCAGCAATCTCCAGGCATGGATCGTCCATGAGAGTTCGCCGGCGGAGCCTTCCGAAACACGACAGTGCCACCGATCAATGGAAACAGGCTGAAGGCAGGTTTTCGTCTTGGCGTGAGAGAAACCCTAGGACTACGCCCCTGTCAGCAGATGCGACCCGCGCCGCCATCTGCCGAGGGAAGACCGCCATCAAAGCCTAAGACCGCCGCCCCGGCTTTCAGACCCAAGGGGAGCATTACATTTAAATATATGGTACGCGGATTGCATACTCTCAAAAAAAAACTTTTTCTTTTCCTAGAATGTTACAGCTTTATCAACAGGAAAAAAAAATCTTAGCCAGGGAAGGAAATAGTGCAAATTAGCAAAACTAGAAACATCTAGGTAATTGTCCATACGTGACAGGGTGTGATCCGACCGACCTGATGGAGAAGTCCAGTACTTGCTCGCGCGGGAGCACCCGGGTCTGGTGGCTATCTAATCTAACCCATCGTTCTACTCATAAAACTAGTTAATCTACAGCCTCCAAGATAATGTTTTGTGCTAGTACCACAGTCCACAGTGGTTAATAAGTCGGCGCCTGCAAGTGCAAAGCTTTAGACCGGCCACAAGGGCAAGTGGGCTTTAGAATTCGGATGGGTGCGCTGTGCTTCGGCTGGACGTTGGTGAAAACAACAGCGGCGATAAATCTGGTCAGATTTGGTGCTACGCGACCCAGCGATCGGTCGGTCGGTCGATCGATATGGCCGATCGAGCTCGATCGTCATGCAAGTGGACGAGGGTAGTAGGAAACAGTAGAGCAATTGCAACTTTGCAACGGCGACTTGGGGGAGCGGTCTCGCCGCAACTTGTCGCGCCTCACGGAGTCACGGTCACGCCTGGCCTGTAGCTAGCCGTGTAGAGGAAGTTGAGTACAGCTACAGTAGTAAAATACAAACCGCGACGTGTAGTAGTGTATATGCTGTGCATTCTCTCCACCGGAGAGTCGATTGGTCTGTGCGTGTCTTTTACGGGGAGCAGCTGAAAATGCATGGCGTGTTCGTTGCCAAGTTTCGGACAGATAGTCACGGAGAAGAACTGCTAGCTTCCATAGAAAATTGGACGACTTTGGGTAGAGAACCTCTCGCGTCCAGTGTACACGTACACCGGCTCTTCTCATTGGCTGCCTGATTGAGAGACCTTGAGTTCACCGGGTCATTGTTTTGGAGAAAAAATATCTCACTCACGCAATGAATTTGATTACATGGAGAATAGTTTTATTGACCTACTATTGGGTAAGGGTTGACTGACTTTGTTTTTGGTTTTGTCGGGACGAGGCTCTCACGTCCACGGATTTTTTTGGTTTGTGTTATCTTCTACTTTTGAACAACATTGTGTCCTGTACTGCACTTCAAGAAGTAGAAATATCTACTGCTCCTTAAGACTAAATATCCTCGTGCATATTTGTTTTAGAATATACATGGAAGTACTCCATAGATATAGAAAACCCAAATATGCTCGTACTTATTTGTTTTAATTAGAAGTATTGAATATAAATATATTGTCTAGTCTCTTTTTATCAGATCGGTCTTTTGAAATAGTTGGCTAGTGCATAATTCCTTTAAGAAGAAGTACACTGTTTTTTTTTGAAATGTAGTACTTTCTCAGATTCATATTACTTGTCGCAAAAATGAATGTATCCAGACATATTTTAGTACTAGATATATCTATTTTAGCGATAAGTAATAAAGAGGGAGTACTACTAATGTACACAGATATAGAAAACGTTTGACAATGAAATGGCTTCATACAAACGGAGGGCCGGCCCTGTTACTCTAGATACACTTGCATGAAAAACGTTTGCATATGTCTTGTTGACTTGCATTTCCCACATTTTAGTCAGGGCTGGCCCTGGGGAGGGACCCACGGGGCAGCCACCCCGGGCCCAAAAACAGTAGGGGCCCTTCCAGAATATGTAGGCCTAATATATATCGTCAAAAAGTTTTTTTGTTGGGCTGGGAGCTTAATTGGGTCTTTTTCGTCTGAGCTGAGGCGCTATACCTGGCGAGGCGAGGGAGGTCAAGCGCTCGTCTAGATTGGACTTGGACGATTCCCAGGTCCCAAACGGAGTCGATCTCGGTCGATTTCCAGGACCAACCAGACACGCGATTAATTAAACACGAACATTGATATCGATCGCCATCGAACCGCCTCTGCCCTTCCCTAGTCCCGCCGTAACTCCCGTCGCCTGACGCCTGACGCCTCCACATCTCTCCAATCGATCAGATCGGGATCGGGGGAGCGGGGAAGCGGAACGAAAGCCTCGACGATCGACCATCGACGCCAGGCTCAAGGATGATTGGACGAAGTCAGTCTGTTAAGAAGGCAGGGCCATACCATCATGCTGAGTGCTGACTGCTGACGAGACAATCAACCGCGGACCGCCTGGATGCTGGTGCTGGTCCAGACGTTTTGGGGGCCGTCCCCCCCCCCCCCCCCCCCCCCGCTCTGATGGTTACACTTACGCCCTAATTTTTAGTTCTTAAATCTTAATTCTAATTACAATTGTTCTTTTTGTTTGTAGAGAGTGAGATTATGGCACCTGAATCCGATGCTAAGAAGAGAAAAAGAGAAGAAATTAATGGAATCACAAAGGATCTTTTCTTAAATTTTTGAAGAGCAACACGAGCACTTCGAGGAATCCAGATGAGTTGGCGCTAGTTCTTGTGGGGGAACAGACTAATATTGATCTAGAAGATAATGTCGGTACAGAGGATGATGTTCATAACAATGTAGATGATGACAATGTGAGTAATCATGATGATGAATCTGCTAATGTTGATGATGAATCTGCTAATGTTGATGATGAACCAGAACCAGTTAGTGTGGATATTTATAATCCGGAAAATTGGGGTACTCTTGATATCAAGGCAAGGGACATGTTAGTGGAAAAGGGTCCTATCAGAGAAGAAAATATCACTTTTTCTCTAACTGGTAAAAGACATTTCTCATATTCTCATTACTCTAGATACATGAGCAATGGAGAGGTATGTGATCGAAAATGGCTAGTTTATTCAAGACAAGTTGACAAAGTGTTCTGTTTTTCATGCAAGTTGTTCAATCATATTGACTGCAAGTGTTCCTTGGCACATGATGGGTTTAATGATTGGAAACATATCACCGATAGGCTCAAAAAACATGAAGTTAGTGTCGAGCATATCACAAGCATGATCTCTTGGAGTGAATTAAGAAATAGACTGAGCAAACATGAAACAATTGATAAGGAGTTGCAACATGAGATCACAAAAGAAAAGGAGCGCCTGAGACAAGTTTTACTAAGAATAGTTGTTGTTGTGAAATTTCTTGGTAAACGTAGTTTGGCATTTAGAGGATCCAGTGAGCAGCTTTACAATGATCATAATGGTAATTTCTTAGCTTGTGTTGAGATGATTGCAGAATTTGACATGGTAATGCAAGACCACATTAGACAGATTCAAAGCAATGAGATTCATTATCATTATCTTAGTCACAAAATTCAGAATGACTTGATTTTACTAATGGCTTCTAGCATTATAGACACTATTGTGAAGGTAGTTAAGAAGTGTCGTCGGATTGATGACAAGTACGCCATGAGGGGATCCTCGAGGCATGTGGAAGTGAGGGGTGTGAGACGTACGGTGTTCCGGGACGGTGAGCACACAAATTTACACAAGTTCGAATCCGCCGGCTTTGGACGGACCCTACTCCTGCTAGCAATCCAGTAATACGGCAGAGCCGGAATATGGGTTACAAGGGTTTCGCCTGTGCGAGTTGAGATTGTAAACTATTGTGGTGTGTCCTAAAGACTCTCCTAGGACGGCTTATATAGATATCCGGCCGAGGGTTTATAGGAGAGATCTATCCGGCTACGACTAAGAGTCGGTTACAGAGTACATCTTGAACTACAAGTAACACTATGGGCCTAAGTCGGTAAGTCTTGTAGGCCTTCCCGTAGCCGGATTAGACTCCATCTTTCTCCCTGACTGGGCCGCCCGTGAAGCAAAGCTCTAACCCGAAGTAGGCCACCCTGGTCAGTGAGGAACTGTGAGGATACCTGGAAAGTATATCCCCAACAGCAGCCCTCGGAGGCCTCCAAGATCCAAAGTCGGATTCATCATCGTCTAGCTTGATCTTCGGCTTGCAGAATCTTGAAGGGTTCCTGAAACTTCACAACAAAAAATATGATCCGGGTCTTAAAAATAAGTCGGACCTATCAACAGGTTACTCGGATTTTCTAGCTTGATTTCAAACTAAGCTGGAATTTGGTCTCTAACGCCACCTGACATAAGTCATGATCAAGTCACGTCACCTGACAAACATCCTGTCAGCACGACCGTTGGTGGGTCTGCAGTTCGCGGAACCGAGGCGCCATTTCAATGCATACGTGGAGGTCGAGGTGATGTAATCATCGCGTGGGTCCTTCCCAGTTCCTTCCACGACGCGTGGCGGTTACACTGTAGCATTTGCACGAGTTTGGCGCGGTTAGGTGGATATAAGGGGTGAGGATTCTTCTCCTCTTCTCTTCACCTGTCCTTTGCCTTTTCCTCTCCTCCAAATCTCCCCCGCGTGCACAGAGCTCCTCTGCTTTCCCCCAAAAAACTCCCAGTGCCGCCCATCCTAGGTCAACTACTCGCCGAAGAAATGGCTTCTTCTTCCTCTTCCGGCTTGGCGGCAGCAACGGCGATAGCGGCGACGGAAGCGGCGGCGGAGAAGGAAAGCTTCCGCGGGGTCTGGATCCCCTGCGTACTCGACGATGAGAAGCTATAGAACGTGGAGACAGAAGGGCTCCTCAGCGCCGGCGATTGGCGGAGCGGCTTCGAGGAAACCGTCCCCAACCCGCGTGCCGGCGAGCGGGTCCACTTCGGCACCCACCTCGACAGAGGTTTGTCATTCCCTCCCTCAGAGTTCTTCTTCGAGGTGATTGACCATTTTGGTGTCCAACTCCACCATCTTCCTCCCAACTCTCTACTAGAGATGAGCGCTTACGCTTCTTTGTGTGAGGGCTTTCTCGACATTAGGCCGAGTTTGACCTTATTCCGGTACTATTTTCATGTCCGGAGAAACTCAATCACTGTCGGTGTTCCTTACATCACCGGTACTATTAGTTTTTCACTTAGACGCGAGCGTGCATATCCCAAAATCCTAGCTAGTGACTCAGTCAAACAATGGCCATCCACATTCTTTTATCATAAGCATATTCCGGCTCCCGGCAAAGCCACTGCTTTGCCGTCTTTCATCGACGGAGCTGCCACGGCCCAATCGTCTTGGGACGAGGCTCCTTCGGCTCTCACTGATGATCTAATCCTCGCTAAGAGGTGGATCGAATACTTGATCAAACACAAAGGACTGAAGGGATCCGACTTGGTCCAATGTTGGGTGTCACGTCGGATCTAGCCCCTTCAGTACCACGGAAATCGACTGATGCACTCCATCACGTCGTCCAAGAAAGACTCCCTCCGCATCAGCCCCAAAGCCTACACCACACAGGGCTATATAAGCCAGATCAAGTGGCTGATCAGGGAGCGGATCGAGAGGAGGATCCCGGAGGTTTCTCTGGATATGCATACGGCGTAAAATCCCGTATTGCCGGTAAGCTTCTATAAGTACACCTTTTTATGTGTTTCAATCTTTGAATTACATTGCAATACTGATATGTTTTCTTCTTTTCAGCTTGCTGACCTCCCCGAGTCAGAATTCGCTCCGCTCGAAGGATATCCTCCAGAGTTTTCTCAGGAGACAAAAGTGGTACCATTGCCGGACGCTGCGCTCAAGAAGCGCAAAGCTCCAACAGTGGCTGTTGGCACAAAGGAGGTGCTTGTCGTGAAGAGGTAACTTTCAATCACAACTTCCACCTTTGTACTTTATTCAAATTCTCTTCTGGGATGTAATGTTTCCGACTTTATCACATTCTCAGAGCTAAACAGCTCATCAAGAGCAAGGGGAAGGGAACTTCTTCGAAGCCCCTACGACAGATGAAGCTTACCATAGCTTCTCCTGCCGTGGCTCCTCCGACTCCTGCCCCTCAACCTTCCGCAACGCCGGTGATTATTCCTTCCCCGGATGCCGCAGAAGATCTGGCTCCTTCAAAAGAGCCTGCGATCCTTGAATCGCTAACTGACGTCACCATGGGTGAGTCAGTTTTAGATAAGGGTGAACCCTCTTTGGGTAATGATCCCTCGGCAGAAACCTTTGCCGAAAACCTTATCAACAATCCGGGACTTGCCAAGTTTGGCCTATCCCGGAAATCTGCTGAAGAGATCCAGCGGCTGGCCAGGCAATGCCTAGAGAAAAGAAACTTATCTGCCGAAGAAGAAGCACAAGAGGCATAGGACATCAAGCACTCTGACCTTCTTGAACAAGTGCGTCTTCGCAACGAGAGGATACGGACCGGTGAGCTTCCAACATCTCCAGTGATCCCCCTGACTTTCGCTGAGAAGATTGCTGCTGAAGTGAATGCGAGTTTAGATAAACTGACTCGCGAACAATATGTAAGTCGGAATTCTAACTCCTATTTTTCCTTTATTTCATATCATATCCTCTAGCCCCCCAAGCATGAAGTAGGATAAATAATCCGGGTTTATGCTTCCTTAGGATTCCAAAGAACGAACTAGTGTAGCCCCCAAGGCTCGTGCTGATATTAGCAAAAATATTATCCCGAGTCTTTAGTAGCTTTCTGACTTTGGGTATTCTGACTTATAGAAAGTATATTCCTATAACCAGGATTTGTTGAAGAATGTCTGTGATAAGCGGAGAGAGATCAGAGCTCTCCGACTTAAAAATGTTGAGCTTAAAGTTGCCAAGGATGAGGCCGAAGGTAAACATTCTGAGACTCAAACTTTGTCTTTGCGTTTTCATAGTCGAATTTTTTCGCTGAACTGTTGTTCTTTTTGACTTATAGCACTGGTGAAACAATCTTGTGCCATGATTGAAGAGGCCGAGAACCTCAAGACTTTGGTGGTGGAGAACAAGGAGCTTCGCCAAGAGCTGGATTAGCTCAAGGCGGGTCATGAAAAAAGCATCACTCAAATCCTTAAATCCTCCTCCATGGCTACTGATGAGCGTGATCGCAAGATCGCTGATCAAGATCAAAAAATCTCGGACCTCAATAATGAGCTTAGCAGAGAGAGGGACCGTTCCGAGGCGCTTCGGGCTGAACTCCAGAGTCTTCGGGAAGAGAAGACCAAAATTGACGACGTCATTTTCGGTACGTTCCATCTGTCCGACTTTTCCGCTTTCTTCGAGTTCTCTCAATGTCGGATTTTCTTAACTTGTTTTGTGTATAGGTCCTCTGAACTTGACGAACTCTTCCTCCACCGAGCCCCGCACCCACCGGCTTACCCAAGTCGGTGACCTGCTTCATGACTTCCGCCAATCCCTTGAGGACATCGGCGAAGCTCTCAAGATTCCGGACATGCACAACATGTCGGATTTTCAAGTGCGGGACAAGGCAAATGAGATGCTGCAACTTGTCCAGGATTGGAATATGTCCTACGCACGGACTGCGGCGCAGAACGCTCTTACCATGGTCATGAGCCACCATGGAAACATGGAAATATGGCAAGTGACCAGAGGGTACTGCAAAGTAGATGACGACGGCCAGGAGCAGGACCTTCAAGCCATCATGCACTCATGTGCCAGATATGGGTGTCACGTGGTTGATTTGACCAGCTACGAAACTCCTTTCTTCACCCGCGTGGACACTCCGCCTCCGCCTCCAGAAGAATCAGCAGAAGTTTCCGACGATGACCACACTGTTTCGGATGTGGATATCTCGGAACAATACCAAGGCGGTGTATCCAGCGAGCCGACAGCTCCTTCCTCTCCTGCATCATAGATTAACAGAAATAATTATGTTATTCTGAAAAACATGATGGGCCTGTAAATATGCAGTACTATAATTTTGCTAATGCTAAGCTTTTGATCTATTCAGCACTTTTGGCTTTAAATATTTATGTGCTTGAAATGTTTACATAAGCACTTGTATTTTTTCGTCTATACTTATCGTTTATCTGGCTTTCCACCTTGTCCCTTTCGTGAGCCGGCTAAACCTTCTGCCGGAAACTTTGCCGAGGAACGGAGCTCAATTGCTAAACCAGTTTAAACTCGGAAACAAAGCCGGCTTCTAGTACCAACAATTCACTACTCGGAAAATGTCCGCATTCAGCAATCAGACAAATAACCAAAGTAAAGACTAGAAACTTTAGAGTTATACCCGAGGGTAGCAGTTTTAGAATCGGAAATCTAAATCAGAACGGACATGAGCATAAAGTACTTTCAAGCATTCTGGGATTTTCGACTATGACATGATCATTCGGAAATAAGATGGTAAAAACTTCTCAGAAAAACTTGAGGCAATCAAAACTTTTATTTCTCACAGAACATGTACATATATATGATTACAAAGAAGGATAAACTAAGAATAAAAGGGACGTAGCTGAGCAATATTCCACGATCTGTCTAACTCATCCGGATTTGTACTGCCTCCAGCTCTCTTTCTCTTCTTAGTAGCAGGTCTTTCTTTGACTGGCCTCATGTCAGTTAAGTAATATGAACCATTGTGCAATACTCGACTAACTAAAAAGGGCCCTTCCCATACTGGGGAAAGTTTGTGCTTTCTTTGTTGCACAAGCCGGAGAACCAAATCGCCTTTATTGAAAGATCTGTTTCCGACTCTCTAGCTATGATACTTGCGTAACTTCTGCTGATAGGCTGTTGATCCCATTTCAGCAACAACGCGAACTTCTTCAACTAAGTCGAGATCATTTTGTCGAGAAATCTCGGCATCCTCTTCAATATACGCGGCCACTCTAGGAGAAGTGTGAATTAAATCACTAGGAAGAACTGCTTCTGCACCATAGACCAAGAAGAAAGGTGTGTATCCGGTTGACCTGTTCGGAGTCGTTTATAAACTCCATATTACAGAGGGTAATTCCTCTGTCCAAGCCCCCGCAGCACGTCGTAGTGGTGCCTCGAGTCTCAGTTTTAGGCCTTGTAGGATTAAACCATTTGCTCTTTCAACTTGTCCGTTAGCTTGTGGATGTGCGACTGACGCAATGTCAAGCCGGATATTTTGCTCATTACAGAATTCGGCCAATTCTCCCATAGAGAAGTTACTCCCGTTGTCCGTGATAATGCTATGCAGATAACCATACCGGATTATAACATCCTCGACAAATCTTTTGGCTGTTGCTCCATCACAACTAATGACAGGTTTAGCTTCAATCCATTTGGTGAATTTATTCACCATCACTAAGAGATGAGTAAATCCACTTGGAGCTCGTTTAAATGGTCCTACCATATCAAGCCCCAGACCGCAAAGGGCCATGTTATAAGTATTGTTCGCAACTGATCAGCCGGAACATGAGCTTGTTTGGCGTACTTTTGGCAGCCTTTGCATGTCTTGACTAACCGTTCGGCATCTGCCTAAGCTGTAAGCCAGAAAAATCCGTGTCTAAAAGCTTTTGCCACTAAAGATTTGGCTACAGCGTGGTGTCCACACTCGCCTTCCTGGATTTCCCTTAAGATTTCCACTCCTTCTTCCGGAGACACACAGCGCTGAAAAACCCCAGAGATACTCCGCTTATAGAGCTCACCTTTAACTATAGTGTAGGCTTTTGCTCATCGGATAATCAGTCGGCTCAGAACCTCATCTTCGGGTAATTTGCCATCAACCAAATAATCGAGGTAGGGTCGAGTCCAGTTGGGAATTACATCCAGAACTGCTATCAAAGGTGAGTCGGATTTGGTCGGATATTCCTCATCTACTCCCTTTATCGAGGGAACTTTGAGGTGCTCCAAAAAAGCGCCATCCGGGACCTCATTCCGCGCAGAACCTATCCGAGATAGTGCGTCTGCTTCCTCATTTTCTGCTCGAGGGATGTGTTGAACTTCAAACCCTTCGAACGATTTAGATAGATCATCCACGACAGCTTTGTATGCTGCCATGTGTTTATTTGCATTACAAATATCCGACACTTGTTGAGCAACAAGATTCGAATCTCCATAACACATCAAACGTCAGATGCCAATATCCTTAGCAATCCAGATTCCATGTAGCAGTGCTTCATACTCGGCAATATTATTTGTCGCTGTGAAGTGGATCTGCAACACGTATAGAAGTTTATCTCCTTGGGGTGATTTGAGCACCACGCCAGCCCCCGAGCCCCCTCGAGCCTTAGATCCATCAAAATAGAGGGTCCAATATTCTGACTCAGGGAGGAGCATGTTCTCCTTCGTCTCTGTCCAATCAGCGACAAAGTCAGCAAGGATCTGGGATTTGATTGCTATCCGAGGTTTATACTCAATATCAAAAGCTGAAAGCTCTATGTCCCATTTAGTGACGCGTCATGTGGCGTCACTGTTATTGATTATGTCTCTCATGGGAGCTGTGCTCACCACGGTAATTGGATGCTCCTGAAAATAATGTTGTAACTTACGAGATGCTAGGAAAACACCGTAAGCCAACTTTTGATAGTGCGGATATCGCTGTTTTGATTCTGTCAGGACCTCGCTGACAAAGTAAGTTGGACGCTGCACCAGGTATTCCTGATTTTCCTCCGGTCTCTCCACTACCATGATGATACTAATGACTTTATTTGTCGTAGCAAGATAAAGCAACATCGGTTCCTGTGGTTCCGGTGCAGCAAGGATAGGAGCAGATGGGAGTAATTCCTTCAGGTCTTGTAGTGCAACTTTAGCTTCGTCAGTCTAAACAAAATCCTTGGTCTTTTTCAGGAGTTTGTATAATGGTGCGGCTCGTTCACCAAGCCGGCTTACAAACCGATTGACTGCAGCAATGCAACCAGTTAGTCTTTGTACGTCCTTCAGGCGAGTTGGCCTGGAAATATTGAGTATAGCCTTGATTTTGTCTCGGTTCACCTCTATGCCTCTTTGAGACACGATGAAACCTAACAATTTTATGGCTGGTATTCCAAAGAAACATTTCTTCGGGTTAAGCATGATGTTGTATTTTCGTAGATTAGCAAATGTTTCCTCCAAGTCGGAAATCGGCGTTTCCTTCTTTTTGGACATCACTGCGACATCATCCACGTATGCATGTACATTGCGTCCGAGTTGGTCATGGAGGCAACGATCATCGCTGATGCGTAGCTCCTGCGTTCTTCAGCCCAAAGGGCATCGTAACAAAACAGAAGGTTCTGAAGGGGGTTATGAATGAAGTTTTGACTTTGTCAGATTCCTTCATCCGGATTTGGTGGTAGCTGGAATATGCGTCGAGAAAACAGAGGAGTTCCGAGCCAGCCGTAGAATCGATAACTTGATCAATTCTAGGCAGAGTGAACGGATCTTTTGGACAAACCTTGTTCAAGGCAGTATAATCAACACACACCCTTAAATCAGTGGTGTCCTTTTTAGGGACCATTACAGGATTGGCCGACCACTCAGTGTGGATGACCTCTTCTATGAATCCGGCTAACTCGAGCCGTGCTAATTCCTTAGCTATTGCCTTACGCTTTTCATCGCCAAAACATCATAAGGACTGTTTGACGGGTTTAGCGTTCGAGTTTACATTTAAAGAGTGCTCGGCAAGTTCCCTAGGTACTCCGGTCATGTCAGATGGCTGCCATGCGAAGATATCTTGATTTGCTTGGAGGAACTTGACGAGCGCGCTTTCCTATGCGCTACCTAGGCCTACGCCTATCTGGGTCACCTTGGAGGGGTCATCATCCGTCAACGGCGTCTTCTTCGTCTCTTCTGATGCCTTGAACTCTGGATTTGGCTTTGTCACCTCCTTCTTTGTTGCGGGCATCTCGGACGGATCTATGCTCTTCTTGATCTCCTGGTACTCCTGGGCGTGCAGCACGGCTTCAACAAAGGCGGCATTTCCATCCTCGCACTCTCGCGCTTTCTTTGGGTCTCCCTTGATGGTGATCACGCCGTTGGGACCGGGAATTTTCATCATATTGTAAATGTAACACGGACAAGCCATAAAATCCCAGTAAGCCGGACATCCGAATATAGCGTGGTATGTGCTCTTGAACGGGACCACTTCGAAGGAAAGTGACTCCGTCCGATAGTTCTTTGGAGTTCCAAAGGTAACATCCAAAGTGATCTCTCCCAGGGAATTGGCTTGTCTTCCTGGGACAACTCCGTGAAAGATCACAGAGCTGTGGTTCAGCTGGGTTTCTGAGATCTTCATCCGGCGTAGCGTTTCGACATAGAGAATATTGATACTGCTACCACCGTCCATGAGGGTCTTGGAAAAACCATAACCGTCAATAAGTGGATTGACGATTATGATTTTCCTCTTTGTGCAACTTAGGCGGATGATCAGCGCGGTCAAATGTGATTGCCACTTCCGACCAGTCCAGGTATTGGGGGACAGCCGGAACTGTTGCGTTGAGCTCGTGTAGAACTGCTTTCTTGACCTTTGCTGGTTGAGATCCGAGGAAAGTGACATAAGTGTCCTTCTTGGTGGGAAAATTTTTCTTCCCTTCCGGCTTGGGATTTGAAGCATCGGCTTCCTCCAGGTCGGAATCTTCCTTGGTCTCTTTTTCTTTTTCGGGATTCTTCTTTCCCTTCTTCCGCTTAGCTTTGTAGCCCACGGTGTCATCTCTTTTGATGTCGTCATTGAAACGACATTCGGCATTGGTGTGGGATGAGCCCCCATTGGCGTCTAGGTGATGCACACATGGGTTATTGGCAATATCGGCCCCAGAGTAGGTTTTGCCTGGTTGTTGGTCTCCTCTACCTTGGACTCTTGAAGTTCCACGCCCACGCCCGCGGCCTCCACCGCGTCCTCCTCGTCCCCCAGACCTGAAAGTAGCAGTGACCACTGCCGTTTCCGCGTTGGGTTTTTCTTCCGAGGTGTTTTTACGCTTCTGAGCTTGTTGCTTTGGTTGTTTTGCCGACTATGGCACAACTAGGGCATTGAGTAATCCCTCTGCATTGTCGTCGGCATCTGCATACTTGCTCGCTACTTCTATCATCTCTCCCAGATCAATGACTTTGTCACACTTCAAGCGATGGCGCAGTAGGCTAATTGGGAGACCTACGATGAAAGCTTCAATCGCAGTTTGATCGTTTACTCCTTCACAGGAGTTCTTCGTGTCGATCCATCGTCCGAGGTAATCTCGGCAAATTTCTCTGGCTTTCTAGGTGCAACGTTGCAGGTCTCCGACCGTATAGGGCCTCCGATATGTGCCTTCGAAATTCCGAAAGAACGCACTTTGCATGTCATACCAGTTGTGGATGGTGTTCTCCGGAAGTTCATTAAGCCATGATCGTGCCGTCTTCCGCAACATAAGTGGGAGATATCGGGTTGCGACCAGGCTATTTTCGCCTTTCGCGATGCAGCAAGCTTGGAAAAAATCACAGCAGTGTGTGGCGAGCAATGTCGTCGTAGGCTTGGATATGTCTTGAGATAGCAAATCCTTCCGGGAATCTTGTAGCTCTGATGTGTGGTCCGAAGCACTTTGGGCCCACGTAGATATCATTGTTTTCGTAGTGCCGCGCCTCTATGTTGGAGTTGATTCTGTGCCTTGCATCGTTCGGGGATAGAGATCGTCCTGAATGTCAGCTGTGGCTGCGGCGCCTTGGAGCCGGACTTCGACTTTCGCCACCACCTCCTCCGCCACGTCGTCCTCCTTGTCCCCCTTGAGAGCCGTTGTGATGACTACTTGGTGGAGAGGGTGGGGCAGCTGGATTATTTCCGGCTAATCGCCGGCCTCCGTCCGGAGCATCATTCCGGGGAGGGTCTTCACTACGACGAGCCCCCTGCCGGCTTGTACCGGCATGGTTTCCGTCATTCCTTCGTCCGTTGTTCCTACTACGGTGAGGCTCAACCGGACGGCTTGCATGTCTAGGAGGTGGCATTTTTTGACGATCCTCCTCCCGGCGTTTCTCTTTATCTTCTCCCCTTCGATCGTTTGACTCACGTCGGGGAGGATTCTTCGGATACAGTGCAGCAATGGCATCTTGCTCCGCCACTGGAACGACGTTGCTCCAATCACGTGCGGTTCTGTGATGCTGTCCTGATGATCCGGTTCTGGAGTAGTTATCTTCCTGTCGGTCGGAACGGTGACGCTGTTCCGGAACACGCTGGGGCCTTATATCATTCCAGGCTGAGTCCGTGTGACATTGGTCGGATTTCGAGACTAGTTTTCCACTTCCGGATTTCGCAGCCATCTGTTGCTCCAGACCCTTGGTGAGTAGCTTGATGCCCAATCAAACCTATTCTCGGCCTGGGTTATTTGATAGAATATCTCAAGCTGTGTATCGGTGTTGGGTACACCAAGTCTCCTTTGCTGTCGAGTCGAGGCATCCCTAGATCTCCTTCAAAGAGTACCCTGTTTACTTCCGGAAATTTACCATCACCTGTGTAACGTTTCCGGGTCTTCTGACGCAACCGAGACATGTAACCTTTAGTTGCCATGCGTTTCTTTTCTCCCTCGATGTTTTTAGCTTCATCCAGGAGTTGTTGACGACACGCTTCTAGGGCCTAGGCCCTTTCATCCAGCTCTTCAGCGGTGAGTTCTGCAGCTGTAGGCATAGGTGTGGTTAATGCAGCATCGATGAGTTTACGAGCACCTTCACTGATCACGTGTCCATCCACCGATTCTTCTTTTTTCGGCTCTTCTGGGATAAGTGCTCCATCCGAGTCTTCTTCGTATTCCTCGGCAATCACCTCCTCTATCAGAGGGTCTTTTGTCGGGGTCTTGTTCTTCTTTGCCTTCTTGGCAGCACCGGTAGTAAAGACGGCTTTGGGTTCGTTTCCCGGAGTCAAGCTCGGATCGGTACTTTCAGACATCTGGACCTCGGGATTATCTCCGACGTCCATGTCATCCTGCGCTTTGGGAGAGTGTTCTCCGGATCCTTCATCCATGGCTTCTCCTTCTTCTACAGCTTTGGAGTTATACTCCTCTTCGTATTCCGCGGAGAACTTTCGGAAATCTGCTGACGTCATTGATTCATCCGAGGATGCGGGTACGTCGACGTTTGGTCCAATTGCCTCCAGCATAGAGTCGGTGTTTTCTCCAGCATCGGCAGAGCCAGATCCGGATCCTACATACCCAACGAAGTGCGACGCGTGCTTCCTGAGGTACCTGCGGCTCTCGTGGTCAGCCATGTCGAAACTTTTGATGGTCTCGAGAATTGCATCTGCGCTTGCATCTTGCATTATCATATGTCGCAGTGTGTACCTTAGGAAAGGCCTATCTGTCCTGGCATCATCAGAGCCGGAATCAGTGTCGTTGATATGCTCCTCCTGGATTTCGACTTCCGCGGGTGGGTCGATCTGGGATACGGTCTCTCCGAGGAGATCCACTCCAGATTTGGCTTTAACCGCTAGGTCTTTCTTAGGCTCGGATTTCTCCACTATCTCCGCAGCTGGTGCGGGCTGGGTGGGATCAGGTTTTTCTGAGATCCAGAACTCTGCCGCCTCCGCGGACAAAGGGGACCCAGAAGATTCTTCTACCTCTATCATCATCGCTGGGGTGGGTAGGGCAGGTTCAGCGAAACCGATGTAAACATCGATCTCGCCAAAATACATGATTGTGTAGGCAGTCACAGCCTCCCTAGCCGGAATCCACGTCTCGTCGAGAACGATGAGAGGGACGTCGCTGGCGTAGAGGATGCGACCAACGGTGATAGTCTCGCCGATTCCAGTTCTTGTAGATTCCGCTCGGAACGCAGATCCGAAGCTCACTTGCCCCACGGTGGGCGCCAACTGTCGTCGGATTGATGACAAGTACGCCATGAGGGGGTCCTCGAGGCGTGTGGAAGAGAGGGGTGTGAGACGTACGGTGTTCCGGGACGGTGAGCACACAAATTTACCCAGGTTCGAATCCGCCAGCTTTGGACGGACCCTACTCCTGCTAGCAATCCAGTAATACGGCAGAGCCGGAATATGGGTTACAAGGGTTTCGCCTGTGCGAGTTGAGATTATAAACTATTGTGGTGTGTCCTAAAGGCTCTCATAGAACGGCTTATATAGATATCCGGCCTAGGGTTTACAGGAGAGATCTATGCGGCTATGACTAAGAGTCGGTTACAGAGTACATCTTGAACTACAAGTAACACTATGAGTCTAAGTCGGTAAGTCTTCTGGGACTTCGCGTAGCCAGATTGGACTCTGTCTTTCTCCCTGACTGGGCCGCCCGTGAAGCAAAGCTCTAACCAGAAGTGGGCCATCCTGGTCAGTGAGGAACTGTGAGGATACCCTGAAAGTATATCCCCAACAAGAAGGCTAAATATTTCTCCGTTATTCTTGATTGTACCCCTGATGTGAGTCACCAAGAGCAAATGTATTGGTTCGCTGTGTTAATACCTCTGATGCACAGGTAAAAGTTGAGGAGTACTTTCTTGGTTTCTTGGTGGTGAATGACACATCTGGTGAAGGGCTTTTCAAGGTATTGGTTGAATTCATCAAGTCATATGGTCTTCTTATTGATGATATTAGGGGTCAAGGTTATGATAATGGCTCTAATATAAAAGGAACGAACAAAGGAGTGCAGAATAGGTTGATTAAGGTAAATCCAAGGGCTTTTTATATGTCGTGTGCTTGCCACAATCTTAATCTTACTCTTTGTGATATGGCTAAATCTTGTGGTACGGCTGTTTCTTTCTTTGGTATCGTGCAATGGATCTATGTTTTATTTTTGGGGTCTACCAAAAGATGGAAAGTGTTGCTTGACCACGTGGAAGGTTTAACTGTGAAGTCTTTGTCCAATACTTGTTGGGAGAGTCGGATCAAAACTGTCAAAGCAATTAGATTTCAAGCTCCTTAGCTAAGTTCTGCTCTTCTTGAGTTAAGTGAAGATGTTGATACTGAACCAAAGGATAGAAGTGATGCCAAAAAATTATTTAAAGTGCTTGGTAGCTTTGAATTTATATTTGGTATGGTTATCTGGTATGAAATTGTATTTGTACTAAATACAGTCAGCAAGAAGTTGCAGTCAGCATCCATGTGCATTGATTCTACAATATAGCAAATAGAAGGTATGCGCACTTACTTTCAAACATATAGAAATGAAGGGTTTGCTGCTGGTTTGAAGAGTGCCAAGGATATTGCATCTGAGATGGGTGTAGAGCAATCATTCCGTGTAAAGCGTCATGCTTCTAGGACAAAGTAATTTGATGAAACGGAATGCGAGGAAGCAATCTTCCAAGCCGAGGAGGATTTTGAAGTGAACTACTTTTTTGGTTATGGTCGATATGGCGACCACATCTTTGAAGCGTAGATTCGAAGAACTCCAGTCATTCAAAAGTATATTTGGATTTTTAATGAGTCCAACATCCTTGAAGGCATTGGATGGTTCTCAACTGAAAGAACATTGCACTACATTTGCAAAAACTTTTACTCGGCCTGGTACAAAAGGTACACCTGATATATGTGATGTTGAGTTAAATGCACTTATTTCTGAGTTAAGTGTTATGAAGTTCACTTTGCCAAATACATCAATGTCTGCTATGGAGCTTTTTTAGTTTGTCAGAGAAGCGAATTGTTATCCTAATATTTCTATCGCTTATCGGATCTTATTTACTATGCCCGTGACTGTTGCATCAGCTGAAAGAAGCTTCTCAAAGTTAAAATTATTGAAAAACTATTTGAGATCTTCAATGTCTCAAGAGAGGTTAAATGGTTTGGCAAGTCTATGCATCAAGAAGAAGTTAGTGGACGAGATTGATATTGATTCCATCATCACGGACTTTCCTTCTAGGATTTTTCAGAGGAAATTTTAAGGTATCATGTAAACATTGTTATTTTTATATGAATATTATAGTTGAAAGTGTACTTAAATTATTTATTTTTCATCATCTTATATATGCATAAAAAAATTATACTAAGGGTCCAAAATTTTGGTTTCGCCCTAGGCCCCCGAAATCTCAGGACCGGCCTTGATTTTAGTCGATCGACCTAAGTCGTTGAATAGATGGATTGGCGCATGCAATTCAACATGCCCCCATAGAACACTCTCTCACATATACTCCCTTCGTTTTAAAATATAAGATATTTTAGCTTTGTGAAACGATTATATCTACACTTCTTTTAGTACATAGGTTCACTCAGTTTTGAAGTGAATCTATACACTAAAAAAGTTCAGATTTTTTTTTCACAAAGCTAAAACATCTTATATTTTGAAACGGAGGGAGGAGTACGTAGCTGTGTAGAGTACCATCGTAAATTTGAATCCTCCACCTTGTTAAGCCCAACGAAGCATTGCAGATTACGTCGCTGAAACTACTCCAATTCTTCCACGTAATCTGCTTTTTTCCTTTTGCAAAACCAACAAAATGTATTTGCGCATAATGTCAACAATGGCGGCCGGGCGCGGGGGGGGGGGGGGGGGGGGGCAACTTGCATGTACTTGTACTTTAGACTGTTGCCTCGTGCTGGCGCCGGAGCGGGCGGGCCATGGGGCCAGCCCCCGGTATGGGGCTGGAAGGCGGCCATCGTGGCGTGGGGGCAGGTGGATGAGGGAGGGGCGTGGCGTTCACATGAAGTGTGGACCAGACCAGTGGCGCCAGGCAGCCAAGTGCATTCCCCCCTGAAACAATTTGCAGCTGTCGCCCGGTCTCGTGCTGACCGCTGACATTGGGCATCGCTGTTGGGTGTTGCCCGCTGCTTTCATTTCAATCCGTTTCCATCCCCTGCTGTTTGTTGTTGTCTCTAGTATCTCTCCCTCTAGGGCTTATCTCTCCGTTTCGTTTTTCTTCCTTCACGGCTCCAATAATTGTAGCAATGCAGATCGAGGTGCGCGCGTGGCCCTGTTGTCTTTTTTAGCAGGACGAGCGTGCTCGCATAGTATTATTTTTAGCAGGGATGGGAGGCCAGATTCTATCTGTGATTTGGCTGTTGGTTTTTGCCAATTGTGCTCCAGATAAGGCTGATGAGAAAACAAGATAACTTAGCTGTCCCTTCCGTGGCCACTAGTTTGTCTCGGCTGGGGTGAAAGGCCATTTGGCCTATGCTCTAAACTAGTAATTGTGCAGGTTGCTACTAGTGGTTTCTTCCTCCCTCTCCCCGTCAGTCTTTTGTTCACATGAATACTGAAGTTAGCACCAATCTGCGAGCGTACGATAAACTGGCGGCAGCCCACTCGTGGTTCAATTGGATATTCTATGGAACTGTTGAAATATCTCGTTACCTCCCAAACAAGAAAGCGAGACATTCCACCGTGTAATTAGGAAAAAAGGCAATGCGTTCACGCTTTCCCTATTTATTGGTCACCTGTTCTAAATAACCATCGGGGAAACTGCGAGATGCTGAGGTGTAGAGCAATTGCATGATTTGGACGGAACTCAAAGGGATCGCTAGCGGCGGATCGAGCACCTCAATTTTCTACCCTGCTGACGAATTCTTTCCCATTGTCCGGAAGTGCCGACGAGCAAAGACAGCAACATCAGGTGCTAATTAAGCTGCCTTGTGTTGACCTTTATCCATCCAACAAAGAGTGAGTTTTCCTCAAATGGAATAAGAAAAAGTGGTGGTAAATATCGATTTTGGGAAGAAACATCAGCTACATTGTTTAATTTAGCGTACTCCTACTAGACATCGGCTATGTATTGATGTGTTTTTTTTCTTAGTTGACACATGCACTAGATTTTCCGCGAGAGCGACACAAGACCCGTACATCTTGATGCATTGCTTTTGTGAAACTCCAACATGTCGATAAATGGTAGGTCGTGTGGAGGCAACTAAGAATGGGCCGACATGGCAGCATCACTGATGTAGATGCGCTCTCGTTGGCCTCGGCGGGGTGTCCCACCACCAACAAGAAGGCATAACCGGCCACTGTTGCGGCACATCATAAGAGAGAGTACAATCATCGATCGATAAGTGCCTCGTCGAGGTCTCATTGAACTCATCCTTGAGGCAACAATAAAATGATGCAAGGTGGGTGGTTTAGATCGACAAGCAAGACTAAAAGATCGAGCTCAAGATGACAAGTGTAGTGGTAAAAAAAAAGGAAAGAGGACTATATGATCTTGACGGCTGACATATCGAACAAGGATCCAGAGGTGAATGCAGCCCACATGATGTTTGTGTCGCCTTCTTGCAAAAAATGTGCATTCCAAAGGCACTGACATCAATGGTGACGCCAAAACCAGTGGTGAAGGAACAGGTGGTGGCAACAATGGATCCAACGTCTTCCATTTGATTTCCATGCTATGCGGTGTTTGTAATATGTGTGACCAAACTTGGCAGCAGCGGCAGAGGTATAGAAATGGTACCCGAGGGTGCACAACTCTAGAACACGGTGAACCAGCTATCCAAATATTAGGGGGAGGGGGGGGGTGCCCCCCGCCACAAGAACCAAGTGGATTTGCCCTGCTTGGCATTGTTTAAGGGGCTTGTTAGTCCGCGGCCCCAAAGTTGATGTGCGAGTGCATCGCGGGATCCGACTTACTTGTAATTGTCGGGTTTCGCAAAGTTGGGATGCGAACTACCTGAGAGGGCCCAATTCGGGCAAACTCATCCCACCCCTACCATATTTAAACATTTTATCAACTGTCCCGTGAAGTAAACGGTCGGGACCCCCATGTCTATGACGCGAGCACCAACGTGACAACCACGTAGGCAAAACGAGGAACTAAACGCCTTAGTACATTGACCAAATTCACAAATTCACTCCCTCCTTCGCATGAATTCTAGCACTGGCGGCGACGAAATCTACCTCCAACCAGAACGATCTCTTGGGATATTTGCCTTCCGACGCCAAGCTGCTGTGTCCACTCGCTGATCCCGAGCTCCAATGCCATATGACGTGCCCACCGTTGCGAGACTCTAGCCCGCCGCTGCCGGACGAGCTGAGTAGTATGGAGGATGGCAGATCCTACTACCAAGGAAGAAGAATTCCAGGCTACATGCGGGTGAGCTACTCTTCTCTTTGCTATTCGCACTAACTATAACTGTTAGCTGGCTATTGACATTATAGAGATAGATCGAGCCTAGAATTATTTTCTAGCCAATGCTGACATTTTTTTTTATCTTTTGTCCCCAAATTTATGTCAAGTAGGATCTCTGGGTTACGGTAATGCTCAGCAGCTACCACTCTAAATTAGCAAATGGGAAGGGCAAGTGGATTCAACTTCATTGTCTCACGATGGAAGAATCACCTGCTCAGATCTGCACTGTCCTTGATATGGTTGCTGCTCTGCGTAAACATGCTGAAATAGGATCGAAGCAGACTGTACAGTTCAGCTTAATGGATGAACGAGGCATCATGGTTTCTATAACATGTGACAGTCAGCTAAGCAGGTTGATTAAAAAGTATCTTGGGGCTCACATGTTTTTAATGAATTGTAAAATATTAGATACGGAAGCTGCTGCTATTGGGAGTCGTCCTGCTATTCTTGAATAGGGTGGTCTAACTCAAACCCCTGCTGCTGGTAAGCAAAATATAGATAAGAAGACGAGGGATAAGCTGGTGCCGTAGATCTGCGAGGCCTCCTATGCCGGACAGTAGAAGACGTAGCAGTTAGTGCTGGAGTGGTCGTAGCAGCCGCTGCCGGAGATCTAAATCACTGTCGCCGCCACCGCCAAAGCCGCCGTCGAAGAGGAAAATAAGGATGGATTTTTCTCTCAGCGATTGGTGACAGCGTAAGAGAGAGGTGAGCCTATTTTTGACGCCATACGGCGCCGCAATTTTCTCGGCTCCCACCATCTCCCTGCTGCCTTCCCGCACACGATGTTCCTCTCCTTGCGCTCTTCAGAGCCTGTTCTCGTGAAAACATTCAAAATCGGCGTTCCAGCGGGCCAAATTTTGGGCTGTTTTAAATCTCGTGTGATGCAAAAAAATCCATTCGACTCAGCAAAACAAATGGATTTATTTCTTCCGGCATCATACGAGAAACGAGAATACGGTCTAGCAAACACGCCCTATACTGCATCTATCTCACACGGTCTGTTGCAGCTGCTGCAGGTTCGATGGATCCAACGTTGCAATTGGTCACTATTATATGCTGCAAAATGCTCTTAACGCATAGATGCACAGGTGGATAGATGAGGCTTGAGGTATCCAGGCAGCTGGAAAAGGGTTTACGTACTCATCCGCACCGCACGCCCCATGTGCTTCACATATCACCAAAAAGCACGCGATATCACCTAAAACAAAGGGCACATTTTATATGCTCTCTTCAGTTAACTAATGTTGCTCTGTGGCTAGCTTTCAGCCGGCCCGGTGCTCGCCTACTCAATAATACACACATGTCTCATTTCTGTGTTGCTCGTTAGTAAGCTTTGGCCTCGCATCACGATGCACGCGATGAAACCGATCGAGATCAGCTGAGCTGAGATCGTTTCCGGAGAGGAGGGGTGAACTTATCCGGCTGACCTGGCGGCAGTTAGCGACTTGCGTACATTTATATATACTAGTACAACACGAGCTAAAGTGTTCCGGCGATCGACGCATGTGAAGGCTGGCCGGCCGGAAGAAGAAGATCAAAAGCGTGGCGCTCCGCTCTTTCCGCCATCTTCGGCTGACGATGGTATCATTAGGCGCGCGCATAGTTAGCCTGACCACGATCTGGTTTGTTTAGGACAGCCTTTTGACCAGTTCGGTCTGGAGGTGGTTGGAGGTGCCCCTCGGCCTGCTGCCTGCTGCGCCATTTGTTCGTTTGTTTGTTTGTTTTATCATCGATCGATCTCCATCTCCATGCATGTGAAGATTGTTTTCCACAGGTGTGAACTCTATACGGACAAACTAAAGGAGTCTTATAAATCCGCCCCCGCCCCTGGCATCATCAGCCACTAGCTAGCTAGTTAACGGGAAACTAGGTCACTTTATTTCTCTTCTGCTTTGTGTGCGTGGATCGGTTCGGTTCGCGAATCACTTCCTATAAAACCTTGGTAAACAAACTGTCCGTACAATACGAATGGCGTATGCATCGGGTTTTCCCACGTTTTTTCCTGGAACTATGCTTCTCTGTATTTTGACCAGAGCTGGCTAGGGAAGCCTGTAGTTAGTTTCCTTGTCAAAGGTTGTCTTAACTTTGCGAGTGCTGACTTAGACTTCCAACGATCTGCATAAACTCTACTCTGGGACCTATCATCTGGGACAATGGGATTCACCTAGACTCTGAAGCTTGCCCTGAACCTGAAGTATACAATGTGTGTGTGTACTACTACTACATCAGCGCCGGTGTTTTTTTTTTTTTGTCTCTCCAACAGTGTAGCGGCGACCGACCGACAATAGCAAAGGACGTACGTACCCCGTGAGAAACAGCGTAATGTACGTGACAACCTTAATAAATCGTGAGGGTACGGGTTGCTGCACCGTCCACAGTGGGATGATTGGAACCCATCACAGGCAGCATTCTCTATAGGCATCATATTTTCCTCGTGAAGGGAGTTAAAGGCCCGACCCATATAAATTCAAGTGCTACCCTCACTGGCCGTACGCCTCCTGCGTAGTGGTGTTCTGTGTTCCTGATGGCTACCTCTGCCCGGGCTTTTGATCATAGTACGTACAAACAATTTAGGCTCATCAATCGTCATGTGAGTGTCTGTCTAGAGGGTGCAATTTGCCAGATCGATTCAGTGACTCCGTCTTGCCATTCATTCATATGTCGTACTTTCGCTCCTTCCAAGCTACTGGTTTTAGGGTATCTCCACCAGCCGATCCATATAACACAAAATTTGTCCGTTTTGTGGTCGAGTGGATCGCCACGTGGAAAGAAAATATGTCCCGTCCTAAGGTTATCTCGACCGGTCCGACCCATTTTGGAGACGAGATGTGTCCAGATCTGTCCGCTTGGATTGGCCCACAGACACGGAAACACGTCATTTTGGCCTTTATCTGTTTGGGTTAGGGTGCCCTCGGCGGCCACCACCAATCTTTTTTTCCTTCAACATGAACGATACAAAAACTTACATGCATTACACAAACAGTTCAAAACCTAGCTACAGCAGGGTGGTGGTGTCGGAGGCGGCGTCGACACCTAGTCATCGGCCTTCGTCGTCCTCCGGCGGCGCCTACTCATCGTCGTCCTCCGTGAGGTCGATGACTAGCGTCGTACTAGGGGGAAGAGGCGGCGGAGGAGGCGGTGAGAGACGTAGGTAGTTCCCCGCCGCGATGTAGTCCATGATGGAGGCCGACATGCGGACTAGCACGCTCCACCAGAACCTACACCCTTCATTGTTATTGTCCGATGGCGAGGTACAACCACCATAGTACCAGACGAGCTTCCTCCCCCCGACGCGTTCGGAAGAACTCGATTCAGATGGGTAGATTGTCGGGATCCTAGTCCGTATTTGACCATAGCGCCACCGTGAACTGCTTCTCCCACTTGTATCGGATGGACGGATGCAACTCCTCACCGCGTGGCACTGGTGGAATCGGGATGCCGCCTCTTCTCAGCGCCCACCCGATGGGACGGACGTAGTTAGGAGGCGCTAGATAGTTCGCCTCGTACAAGGCGCGCGCGTCCCACTTGTGAAGCCAGCGCCGCTTGGAGTACATGACAGCAGGTGTGAGGTTGGTTGGGCGCGCGGGAAGGGCGGATGTTGGGAGTAGAGGAGTGAGGAGAAGATGGTCAATGGGCGGTGTTTTAAAAGGCGAGGGAATTGGATGCTGACGTGGAGCCTAGTAGTCAGCGGCGTGACACGTGCCGGGAGTAAGAGGGCGCCCAGACATGGCTATTTTCGGAGGTGCAGTGTTGCACCACTACTCCACGGGGCTCGCCCCTTTTTATAGCGGAGCAGCCTCTCCGGTAGGAAAGCCCGCGCGAAGCACCGGGAACTACTGGAAATGGCAGAAATAGATAGAACAGGCGTGAAACGATGGCGGAACCAACGGGAAACGATGGCAGTGGAACCCTTTACCGCCATCGGGAGACGAGCCAACGTCATGGCGTGCCCCAGTCACTGCCAGACGGGCTCATGCGCTGACGAGAGGACACGCGCTCTGTCTGTGGCGACGCATTCTGAGCGCATATTTGGGCCAGGAATGGGTTGTTCCGGACATGTGTGGTCATTTAGGTTGGACCGCTGGAGCAGGTTTTCAATGCTTCCACGCGGACGATTTAGACTGCTCGTGGTCGAATAGGTTGGCTCGGTGGAGATGCCCTAAGAGGGTGCCCCCAGCGGTGGAGACCCATAAAAGGGGTGGGTGGATGGCTGTCGGATGGGCCAGTCCATGGGCAGGCCGGGCAAGGGAGGGCATGCCAAACTCTTTGGCCTGTCCTGCTCGCCCCAAAACTAGACCAAATCTGATCAAGAAATGAGTTTGTCTCGACCGAAAAAACGGGCAAGTGGTCGAATAGGTCGGTCCGTTGGGAGGGTGTTTTGGCCTGGCGGATCGATTCGGACAGCAAGTAATCGAATGGGTCTACGCGTGGAGATTGCCTTAGTACTGTATTATCTTTGAGTCGTGGACTTGTTTCAAAAAAAAAGTATCTTTGAGCTGTGGTGGTCATTTTTATAGATTGCGGATACTTTGGTTGGCAAGCCACGCTTTTGCTAATATAAGTACACCCGGTGATCCATAATAAGTGTTGTTTTAATACAAAGTAGATTGGATTAACATGAATCGAGCAAACTGATGCTCTCTATCCAGAAATAACTGATATGGATTTGTCTAAATTTGAATGAACTGGATTTGTCTAGATTTGAATGGACGGAGGGGGTATTTAAAATACTAGGAACAAGATAGAATGTGATGGAAATAGCAGGGGCTCTGTATTGTACAAGAAGAGGGGGAAAACACATCGAGCTACTACTACGGAGAGGAAATACGGCTACAACTGCAACTTGGCAGGGACAAGATTCTTCTGCTTGTCTCTTTCTACAAATCCCAGACGATATGAAAGGCGAAGGTCACGTCCTAGTTCATCCGAGGATCATCTCTGTCCTGTTTACCTCTCTTCCAACAGTGGCTGATTGATGTCGAGTTGGACGTCACAGAATAGATTCGGGGATTGGAGTTCCTTTTTTTTTAGGGCAAATCGGGGATTGGAATTCTGAAACTATGCTGGAGATGGGCTTTTCGAGCGACTACGTAAGGAGGACGGACGAGCAAACCACATGGGCCTTATACTGGGCCATTTTTCTTCGATTCTTTCCTTATTTATGTGGCCCTTGTGTGTTTGAGGCCGGAATCATATCCCAAGGGACAAAAAATGAGAGAGGAGGCTAGAAGGTGAGTTGTTCCCTGATACTCCCTCCATCTCAAGGCTTAAGATATATAATTATTTTGAAAAGTCAAGCCATGTAAAGTTTGACCAAACTTTCAGAAAAATTTATTAAGAACTATTATATTATATAGATACCATGTAAAAATATGTTTTATGATGTATGTAAGGGTATGGATTACATAGTGTAAATATTAATATTTTTCTCTAAAAACTTGGTCAAACTTTAGTTGGTTTGACTTTTGAAAAAATCTATATGCCTTAAGCCTTGGGACAGAGGTAGTAACACACAATGCGAGAGAGGATTTGATGCTTTTCCTCTCCCTAAGTAGTAGCACATCAGCTTCTCGGACGTTCATCCTCACCGCGACATATTTCCCACCAGTGTGGTTTTGCTCTCTACATGATACACCCTATACTAAACTCGTCTGAGCGAGTGCTATTAGATCTTTTTTCCACAAGGGGGAATTCATGTTTGTGCATGATACATTCCCTGGCTTGTTAGTTTGGGGGATTGTGTTGAAATTTGGGTGTGGGTTTTAGTCCATGGCCCAATTCAAATTCTAAAATTCTCAAGGCTCATTCATGGCTAGCAAGGTGTGGTACCAAAGTTTAGTTCCACCTTGCTAGTTTGAAAGGAGTTACACCAATATATATAGTGGAGTGTTACACTACTTACTAAAGTGAGAGAAGAGGAGTGACATACACGCGTGCTCCTTCGCCGCCGCTGCGCGCCGCGGAATTGTGCCTCGGTGCCGATCCTCAAGACAGTAAACCTCCGGAACCCCGCCTCTCGTGAACCTGTACGGGTTTTTGGGGAGCGCTTCTACCCCGCTCCTTCCTCGACGATGACTTCTTCTCAGACATCAGCAGTCTCTACATCGACGATATGGCTGACGATACCAGCCTGAATCCTCCTGCAGCAACGTACGCAATATGCTCCTACCTATTTCAATCCTCGTACTAGCTTTTGAGATAGATGTGATCTGTTCATCTATACTACTAGTGTGTATGATTAGGTTAATTCCTGCGATTATAGTTATGCTTTACTATTGCTTATTTCGGATTAAATATTACAGCAATTTGCTTACTTATTTTTGGTCTAATTTGGCAGGGGTGCACATCAATCGCAACTGGTATGCACTAAATGGTCAAAAAGAAAAATCTTGTGTATTATGGATTTTGTCATGCAACAATCCTGATGGGTCAGTCATGTCGATGTTTTTTTTCCCCATAGTGTTAATGTGTATCTAATCTGCTTCCAGTTGGCTGCATATTGTCCCCCTTTAGCACCATCATCGCCGCACCTGCCAGAAGTTTTGGTTGGAGTTAGCAGAGTCCCTCAAAATAGGCGGCTTGCCTTACCATCCAGAGAGTGAGGCTGAATCTCAATTCTAAGTCAGCTTGAAGGTCGCCCAGAAACATCAGCGAAAATGTCATGGATGGGCATTAAATCGGGTGAGCAGTCGATTTGCCGAGGCCAGAGATATAACCAAAGGCCGCAAGGATAGTCTGGAAAGCACCAATTCCCGTCTTGACTTGGGTTAAAAAATGACTCCCACCAGCGCAATCCTGGACCATGCCACCGACTTGAGCTTACTGTACATGATTGTGCGCCACTACTCCAGGATCATGGTCACCCGAAGGCAAGCAGATCTTCAGTTATACCTCCGTTTATCAATGAAGGTAAAGCAAGTGTCTGCTCTTACAAGTTACAACACACACGTCAAAATTCTGCCAAACAAGAATTCTTCCCGACGTTTAGTTTTCGATGAAACGGCTTTCTGATGTTAAACGAATGTAACGGTTACAACTTTATCTTGGTTACATGTAAAAAAAACTTTATCTTGGTTACAAGAGGATATCACACATCATATTGACCATGACTGCTTTCAGGAACAAATACAAGAACAATTCTGATTAAAAACAGGCACAACTAGCGGTGATAGAAGTGAACCAAGGATAAACTTTCAGGACAAACATAAACACCTGAAGAAGTAGGCCTCTGGACAAGGGACTCTGATGGGAAATCACTATAACCTGATATTAAGCCAATCGGAGCACACCAAAATCAACAGAAAAAGTGTACATGATCTCTACATGAAGCTGGGCAGTTGCAGTGAGAAACAGATAGACTGGATAACTCCATTCGTTATCATGAGGTAGTGTGACACAAAGCCTAAAGGCCCTATCAACTCGCATTACCACAGTCACATAAAAGTTAACTGATTATTTTCCTGTCCCAACTAAAATGTAGAGAACAAGGAAAGATCAAAAGTTGGCTCCTAGCATAACCTGGATTATTTCTACTAAAGAAAAGCCTAGCAAGCAGCTACAAGAGATAAAGCTAGGGCAACCGCTTCTCAAAGAGCAACAGGTCATACACTAGGATTTCAGTTTATCCACTCAACCTTGTGACTATGGCTATCGAGCACTGACATTGTTTATGTATTTCAGTCCAAAACTACGCGATAGATACTTAAGCCGGTGCCCGGAAACGGATAATACTAGGACAACCACTTGCCAAAGAGTGACAGGTCGAGCACACAAGGATCTCAGTTTATCCACTGATCCTATGACTATGGCTACTGAATACTGACACTGTTATGTTGTTATGTGGTTATATGGAAGTCCAAACTATCCCCTGGATACTTAAGCTGGCGCCCAGAAATGCCTTGCTGCCACTGGAAGAAGAACTATGTCAAGGGCTTCAGGGCGAGAATTCTCTTGTGACTAATGAAAAGTAACAAAAATTGAAACAACCCTATATGTGTAATACATCTTGTTAGGTCAACCCTTGAAAGCTGCAGCAGACGTCACTTGCGTCATCTACAATCAAAATTGAAAAACGAGCAACGGGACAGGAAATAGGCAACCATACACTGGCAACACCAAACAATTATTCAGCCATAAGACCATATTTTATTATTGATATTACATGATACAGATAAAGTACAAGGAAAGCTCTATCCACTTTTGCCTATAGTTAAAAGAGCCTCAAGAACCTAGTACTGGAAAATAAAGATGATTGTGCCATACTATGGTCACCAACTGCAGTTCATTAAGGTGCCAAAGTACAGTCCGTGTGACGATAAACAAGAAAGGACGTCTTGAGGTTAATTAAAGATAAGCTCAGATCTTACCATTGAGCTTCTTCTGGAGAACATCCATGACAGAACCGAAGTCAGGCTTCACACTGATCGGTGGATTGGCATACTGGCACAACATGTCCTTGATGTTCTTATCATGGTAATCAATCTTTGACTGTGTGAACTTTAATCCGTGTGCTGTACTAACGACCACCGTACGGTCATTGGTGCCAATTATGCCCCGGTCACGGAGCTTGAACAGAGCAGCGAGTGCAACACCGGTATGTGGGCAAGCGAACATCCCAGTGAGGTCAGCAAGCGCCGTAGCATCCATGAGTTCCTCCTCTGTAGCTTCCTCAACAATGCCATCAGTTGCCTTGAGCGCAACAACCGCACGGTCAATAGAAACTGGATCACCAATCTGTATGGCAGATGCAAATGTGGTTTCAGCAACAAGTGACTTGAAGTCAGTCCATCCAGACTTGTAGTAGCGGTACAATGGATTTGCGTTTGCAGCCTGCGCACAGACAAGCCGTGGAACCCGATCAACTAGCCCAAGTTCACGGCACATCTCAAACCCCTTGTAGAAAGCATAAATGTTGCCAAGATTTCCTCCTGGAATAATGACCCAGTCTGGGACCTGCCAATTGAACTGCTGCAATATCTCGATGGCCGCCGTCTTCTGCCCCTCAAGTCGAAGCGAGTTGAGTGAGTTTGCAAGGTATATGGGCAGCTCTGCTGTCACCTCCCTGATTAGCCGCATGCATCCGTCGAAATCCGTGTCGAGCGAGAGCACTGTGGCGCCGTTGGCGATCGGCTGGATGAGCTGCTGCAGCGAGATGCGATCGGCAGGGAGGAAGACGATGGCTGGGATTCCCGCAGCGGCACAGTACGCAGAGAGCGCGGCGGAGGTGTCGCCTGTGGACGCGCACCCTACGCCGTTGATGGGGCGCGAGAGCGGGGCTCGGCGGAGGCGGTTGACCTGGCTGACGAGCGCGGTCATGCCGAGGTCCTTGAAGGAGCCCGTGTGCGAGATGCCGCACTGCTTGACCCAGAGGTCGTTCATCCCGCCGAGGTGCTCGCGGCCGAGGCGCTCGGCCCAGAACAGGTTGCTGTTTCCCTCGAAGAGAGAAACGATGTGGTCGGAGTCGATCTCGGGAAGCACGAACTCCTTCTTGGACCAGACACCGGAGCCATAGGGCCAGGTGGTGCGGCCGACGCGGGAGTCGAAGAGGTCGCGCCAGTAGGATCCCGGGAAGCGCGCGAGCGCCTCCATGTCGTGGCGGACGTCGAGGAGGCCGCCAGAGGTGGAGCGGTAGACGACATCGTCGAGCGAGTAGCGCTCGTTGGGGTCGCCATCGGAAGTCGGGGGGAAGGGCTCGTACCACGCCGAGAAGGTGGTGGCGGGGCCGCGGAGGCGCGCGGCCTCCTCCCTGATGTTCTCCTCCGCGGGGCGGCGGTGCTTGGTGGCAGTGGTGGAGCCCGATGCCGAGGCGCCGTCGGAGGCGCAGCGCGCGCGGAGCGGGAAGCGGAGATGTGACCTGTCGAAGCGCTGAGGCGTGGAAGACTGACGGGAGTGGGGGTGGGCGAAGAGGAGGGAGAGCGAGGAGGCGGTGGCCGCCATGGTGCGGCGACGGAGTTTGGCGGCGGGTTAGAGGAGGGGAGGGGAGGGGGCGGGGGAGGGATTAAGGAGGGGACGCGTGACGTGGTGGGAGGTTTTAGGCTTTACAGGCACTCGCTGATCGATCCGGTCGTTAATTGGGCAGGTAGTCGGACGCTGACAGGTAGGGTAGCAAGGAAGACGTAGCTGTTCTGGTTTTGTATTCAGTTGTGGCTCGTCGCAGTAGAATTGAGCCGCCCCAGGGACAGCTTGCGGCAGACGTGCTCTTCGCGAACTTGTATTTTCCTCCACCCTGGAAAATCCAAAGATATAAAATTGTCTCGGGAGTTCTATATCTATCTAGATTCGTAGGTATAGTAGACAAGATATATTCCTATCTAGAGAAGTTGAGGCTGCTATACTACGACAAGCTTTGCCTGGCTCTGGTGATGGCGGGGCGAGGACGATGGCGCGTCTTCGACTCGTGCCCGTATTTGTAGTCGTCGCTAGGTGGTCCAATAACCTATTTATAATTTTTATTACTTTTAAAACTCTTTATACTGATATTTATGATTATTAATAGATCATGAAATTTCGTAAAAAAAAAAGGACTGAAGGAAGTGAAAAATCGAAAGTATAATGCTATCTATGATATCTTGCATATATATAGGTATCTAAAGATGCACGAAAGATTCCATCAGAATACAACATAGATATAAATATTCAGCTTAGTCGTGATCAGACTAAGATCTACGTGTCGAGCAAGATCCCATCAGAATACGACATGGATATTAAATTCAGCTTAGTCGTGATCAGAGTATGATCTGTGTGCCGTGAGACAAAACATATCAAATTCCAAGATTGATCTCTTTTGTTTGTCGATGGAAAGACAGAAATCCTTGCACATACTTGTTTGGGTATTTGTCCATAGATCATACTTATATCAATTTACTGCTAGAGGCACAGAGAGACTGGTGAGGGGTTTATGTACCTTTTCTTGGCTTGAGGAGCCCGTGGCGTTGGCCATGATGGTCGACGGTGACGGCGAGTGGTGGGCTAGGCGGCGGTGGCGCTTCCCGTTACTGCTACGCTCCCTAGATCAGATTAGGGTTGTGTCGGTGGGGTGTACGGCGTCGCGACAAACCTCGTGTTGTATGCTGTCGGCCCCACCTTTTTATATAGCGCAGTATAACAGGGGTCCGCCAACCATAGTGGGTTGGACACCCCCGATCAGGGCGCGGATCAAAAGGGCCTGGTGGGCCGTGAGGCCCACGTGGGAGGAGATCAATCTAACATTCTCCCCCTTAATCTCAACATATTATTTTAACTATATGCTTTTTACTTTACTTGTTTCATCACTGATCAGTACGTAGAGTATATTTTATCGTCACAACTCAATTGCCGATAGAATCAGATAGCTACAACATACCTCTCTGTTTTGAAAACAAATTTTATTCCTCTTCAGGCCTTTCATGATTCAGGAATCATAGGCTTTCCCTTAAACCCATGTCAGCTAAGTGTTCCTTGAACACATTGGGCGGTAAGCCTTTATTAAGCGGATCCGCAAGCATATCCTTTTTTCTTATATGCTCAAGACTTATAGCGTGATCCTCCATTTTATCTTTCACAATATAATACTTTATCTCTACTGGTTTGGTAGCATTACTCGACTTGTTGTTGTGAGTATAGAATACCGCGGGCTGGTTGTCGTAGTATATCTTTAGTGGTCTGTCAATGCAATCTACCACTTTCAAGCCGAATATAAATTTCTTTAACCACATCGACTGCCCCGTTGCCTCATAACATGATAAAATTATGCATAAATCGTGCCGCGATCCAAAACAGTACAGGTGCTCGGCATAAGTACAGGATAGTAATAAAGCCCCAAACTAGTTTGTGGCCCCAAGAAATAGAAATAAATCAAGCTCTAGCTTAGGGGGATTCATAGAGTCTCCCGTATGTGGATAGTGCGAATAGTCAAGGAACAGGTATCAAGTACTCGGGGTCCTACGGACGCAAGTGAGCGTGGAAAAACCAAATAACATCTATTGCCCACCGATGCCTCTGCATTAGTTATATCTATTCTCACCAATTTAATAGTTGTATTTGAAGTCATGATCATCTCCACCATTAAGCATCTGCCAGCATACCAACAACTGTGGTACTCGACAACACGAGATCGCACCTGAGCAAGCAACTACGACTCGCAAGGCCAACTACCTACCAAACAACAGGTATTAGGAGGTGTCCATGGAAATATAGAGGCTGCACGGGATATAACTGGTGCACGGAAACTAAAGCATCGCGACACGGATAGCAATAGATCAACAGGAGGAAATAAAGACTATAAATGCAAAATAGGTAGAAGGGGGAGAGATGCTTGCCTGGGAAACACTGCCGAAGGTTCATATCTGGAGAACTTGTCGATACTCGCATCAACTCATCGACCTAATCCGTGAAGAAGCAAACACTAGAACAAACACCGATGCAATATTTAATACTACGACAGAAGATCCGGCATGATTATGATATGATGCATGCCATGGCACACATGCGGTGCAATTAGGCAATATTAAGCGGAACTGGGGTCCCGACAATTAATTATGTGGTTCAAGTTATTTAGAACCCTCGCAATTTAAATGTTGAATTAACAGGGCGAAACATGGCATCGGTTCGCTACACAAATTTAAATGGAGTCCAGAATAAGACAAAGATATCCCGCATAAACACTCCATATTAAATTATGAGGTGAATCGGCATAATGCCCCCAACCCACATGATATGCATGCGAGATGAACAATTAATATGCGACAGTTGATAATGTCACATTATAAAAATAGGGGCTTAGGGGCACACATCTGGGTTCGGAAGATCTTGGGTTTCGGGGGTCCGGGGTCTGGTCTCCGGGTTCGACGGGGACGGCGAGGTTTGGATACAAGATGGAGAACTTGGGTTCCAAGCAGTCGATCTTATCGTCGGTGGCGAACTTGAGTGGATCGGGTATCGGTGGTCTTCGGGTCCGTGTAGATGGTCATGGCATCCGGGATGAAGAACTTGGCATTTCGGTGGCGATCTTGGCGGTCTTCGGGTTCGGTCCTTGGCGTCCGAGAGGAAGTACTTGGTGGTTCCGAGAAGAAGGTCTTGTCGCATCCGATGGATCGGTCCTCGGGTCGAAGAACTTGGCGCGCCAGGGTTCGGTCTTCGGATCTTGGTCGGGTCGCCGGTAGATCTTGGTGTCCAGGGCTTCTCCGGGCCGGGGGTTGGAGAGCATGAGGTTCCAACATCACTGGGCCCGGGTTGGAGTTCTCGACGTGGCCGCTCTTGGTGCAAACGTGATCTTGTGGGCTTGCGGATCGCCTCGGTGTATCGTCCTCGGATCGGTCTCGGGCAGAACACATCAACGCACGGGATCACGGAGGCACACTTAGACGTCCTGAAGCACCAGGCATTCATACATCACATGCACCTGCACTGGTTTGTCAACACGAACAGGGAACGACCACTTGTGTCAGGGACACACCCGTCCAAGGTTCTGCAGGAGAAGGCCAGGAATGGGACACATGCAAGGCGGACGCAGACAACCGGGTTACAGGCATCAGGGCACCCTAGGGCGGGATGCACATGGTGCTGTGAGGGACCGGCCCAGGCCGTCGGAGAAGGCGGTGGTGCGAACTCCCCAACAAGGACATGGAGCAGCTCGGAGGTGGCGCGGGGCATGCCTGGGGCGACGCGGCGGCAGCGCTAGCAGGAGGAAGGAGGAGCAGAGGCGCGACAAGCGCGCGGGTCATCGGCCCTGGGGCCCGCGAGCGGCAGCGCCAGGGGCTTCCGGGCGGGAAGGCGCAGGGGCAAGGAGGTCGTCGTTGAAGCGTCCCGATGAGGAATAGAGAGCAGGGGGCGGCCTTGGTGACGCTGCTGCCGGGGTCGCAGGTCACGGACAGGGAGGAAGGTGGCGTTCCGCGGCACCGAGACAAGGAACTGGGGTGCCAAAGCTTGAGGCAGCGGCGACTGCGTGGAGGCCGGCGAGCCTGCAGTGGAGGACGGTGGAGCGGACGAGGAGGCGCGGGCGCACACGACGCGTGCGTGCTGGCGGCCGGAAATAGGGAGGAGGAGGTGCAGCAAGGCGCTTGCGGCCGAGGGTGCTTGAGAGGGAGGTTGCGAGCAAGGCCGCGGCGTTGCAGGGCAGGGCGGCACGTCGGCCGAGGTGAGCGCGGCGGCGGTTGGTGGGATCTGGGGAGGAGCGGGGATGGGAAGACAGAGAGCGGGTCGTGGGGTAGGAATCACGTGGATCGAGGGGAGAGGCGGGGCCGGGGGTGGTGTGTCGTGGTGAGCCAGGCGGCACGCGGGGCGTGGGGTAGGTGGACGCGGTCTGCATGCGGGGTGGCGTGCCCAGGTGGGGCTGGGGAATCCCGAGGTGGTGTGGTAGGTAGAGAGAGGGAGGAAGGCGGCTGGGAGGAGAGAGGATGGGTTAGGTGGCTGGGAGCCGATCAAGGCTGGGTGCGTTGTGTGTGTGTGTGTTGCGTGCGTGGCGGCGGAGGGCTGGGGATTAGGGTAGGGTTAGGTTGGGTCTGGTTTAGGGTTAGGTCTAGGTTAGAGTTTTATACATGCCGAGTAGTAGGTGGCCTGGCCTAACGGCCGGGCTGACTCCCCGGTCCGAAAAAAATAGTTTTATTTTTAGAAGGACTTTTATAAATAGATTTTAGACAAATAAAAGATCCGGAAAAGACCGGGGTTTTAATTTGAAATAAAGACAGGGGATATTTAGAAAACAAAGATAGGCTTTTCGAAAATAGTTTTAGGCAAACAATGTATGATGACATGACGATGCTCAAATGCAATGTGGCATGATGACATGAGCATGCGGTCATGATGATGCAATGCACAAAAACAGAGCGATTTTCTAGTAGTGATTTTAGCGGAGCGCCACAATTCGACACCACTAACAAGGGACCTCGCCCTCGAGATCTGCCTCATGGTACGGGGAAGAAGGTCGGTGATCTGAATCTTCTCGCTTCGTGTCATCCTCGCGACACCACTAACAAAGGTTCCTTCTTCGTCTTGAATCGGCGACACCACCAACAAGGGGTCGTTGTCCGTGATCGTCGAGAGAACACTCCGGGAACAAAGGGCGAAGGTAGAGGTATCAACAAATAAAGCCACCTCTAGCTTCTGTGGACGGAGTAAAATTGCTGGATCCACCGATTCAATATACAAAAGCGAATGATAAGAGTAGTGGTATGGTCATGACTCCATCCCGCACTCAAAACATTACTCTGTACATGAATAGTTGAATTATGCAATCAACTCTCGAAATCAGACTGAAGATCTCAACAAGCGAGGTTCAGAAACAAAGGAGTGATGCAGGGCTTTATCGGATCTGATGTAGATGAGGTTGTCGTGTTGGAAAACACCGGAAGGCACAAGAAGGAACAAAGAGAAGTCCAACAAATGAAGGATTCCTCAGATAGCATCAAGACCGGGTGTAGAAGCACCGTTACCAAAGGAGGAAGCGGAACCCTGAAGGTACGACGGAAACCCAACCACGAGAATTCCTGGACTCGAAGAAAAGATAAGAGAACAGATCCAAAACACGCAGAGGTAAGAGGAAAATAGCAGAGGGTACGGAGTAAAAGCAGACCTAATCAGATCTATCCAACCGATTTTGCAAAATAGTTTTGACATTCTACTTCGGCCGTTAGCTAGGTTATCCTACAATTTGGACCAGTGGGTATCAGAATCGCTGAGCTCGATACCACTCTGTAACACCTCGAATCGCCCTATGCAAGTTTTAGCCCTTTCCGCCAAACCCGCATAGAAACAATTCAAGGACGCCCACCAGCACTTTCGCAAGTGGTGGAAACGAAGTAATACCATTACACAACAATCCTTGATGGGACCCACAGAACAGATATATATATATATAACACGACTCCAAGAGTCAGGAATACAAATATACAATACAAAGATCCAAATCACCTTGAAAACGATACAGCGTCCGAGTACGGACAAGATGCAAATTGGGCTAAGAGCCCTGTAGAATAACCAAAGGCATCCATAACCCTGCCCAGGCCAAGCCGGAAGGGTAACCCCTCTAACGACGTCGATCTCAAACCTGCTAAAACAAAAGGGGTGTCGACAAAGGGCAAAGAAAAGAGGAGCGTCGATCGAGGCCAAGACAGCGAGGTTAGAATTCGGCTCTCGCCTACATAGGTATGGTGGATCAAGCGCAGCAAGAAGCACTAAATAACCTATAGAGACTCAGTAAAACTGGTGGCTATTAGAGAGGGATAAGAAAGACCTATCCAGATCCAACCTGATAGTAACACCAAACATACCCATCCTGGTATTCCCCCTCGAGACCAAACGAGGAAGTCAAACCGAGGAACTCACACAGTTGGCAGTTTTATTCATTCGATTATAGTTGAAGCACTTACTAGTCAGATATAGATAGCATGAGTCATCCTGATAGCATAAGTAGTGGGCAGTTTTAATTAACCATTCTGTGGTAGTTGGAACATGTACTAGTCAGATATAATTGTCCAGAGGAATCCCAAAATCCAGCAGTTGTTGGCACTTTTATCACATTTCATTGGAGTTGCAATACTTACTAGGCAGGTACAGCATGACACGAAACAACCCCAGATCCACCAGTTGTTGGCATTTTAATATCCATTCCGTGATAGTTGACTCTGATTACTAGTCATATATTAAGTCAAGTTTATAGCACTACTTTAGTTATGCTTGTCTATGATCGAGATACTGTGCTCCAAGTCGTCCAAACCGCGGACACGACTTTCAGAAAGATTTACCCTGCAGGGGTGCACAAATAGCAACACACACACGATCAACCTCGGAAGAAACCAAATCAAAACCCAATGAGGCTTTCACGACAAATCAATCACAGGATTCATAAAATATTTCCGGGGGCCACCCCACTAAGCTACCCGCAACGAAGTTGGCCGTCTCCGGAACGGACCTAGGGTTTGCGAGAACGGCTATAAACGACTGGGAACCCGAAAGTGTGACTGGGCTTGTTGATACCGCGAAATCGTGCCGCGATCCAAAACAGTACAGGTGCTCCACGCACAATCGTAAATAAAGCAGTAAAGCATGGCATAAGTACAGGATAGTAATAAAGCCCCAAACTAGTTTGTGGCCCCAAGAAATAGAAATGAATCAAGCTCTAGCGCAAGGGGATTCATAGAGTCTCCCGTATGTGGATAGTGCGAATAGTCAAGGAACAGGTATCAAGTACTCGGGGTCCTACGGTACACACGTGAGCATGGAAGAACCAAATAACATCTATTGCCCACCGATGACTCTGCATTAGTTATATCTATTCTCAGCAATTTAATAGTTGTATTTAAAGTCATGATCATCTCCACCATTAAGCATCTGCCAGCATACCAACAACTGTGGTACTCGACAACACGAGATCGCACCTGAGCAAGCAACTACGACTCACAAGGCCAGCTATCTACCAAACAACAGGTATTAGGAGGTGTCTATGGCAATATAGAGGCTGCACGGGATATAACTGGTGCACGGAAACTAAAGCATCACGACACAGATAGCAATAGATCAACAGGAGGAAATAAATACTATAAATGCAAAATAGGTAGAAGAGGGAGAGATGCTCGCCTGGGAAACACTGTCGAAGGTTCATATCCGGAGAACTTGTCGATACTCGCATCAACTCATCGGCCTAATCCGCGAAGAAGCAAACACTAGAACAAACACCGGATGCAATATTTAATACTACGGTAGAAGATCTGGCATGATTATGATATGATGCATGCCGTGGCACACATGCGGTGCAATTAGGCAATATTAAGCGGAACCGGGGTCCCGACAATTAATTATGTGGTTCAAGTTATTTAGAACCCTCGCAATTTAAATGTTGAATTAACAGGGCGAAACATGGCATCGGTTAGCTACACAAATTTAAATGGAGTCCGAAATAAGACAAAGATATCCCGCATAAACACTCCATATTAAATTATGAGGTGAATCGGCATAATGCCTCCAACCCACATGATATGCATGCGAGATGAACAATTAATATGCGACAGTTGATAATGTCATATTATAAAAATAGGGGCTTAGGGGCACACATCTGGGTTTGGAAGATCTTGGGTTCCGGGGGTCCGGGGTCCAGTCTCCGGGTTCGACGGGGACGGCGAGGTTCGGATACAAGATGGAGAACTTGGGTTCCAAGCGGTCGATCTTGTCGTCGGTGGCGAACTTGAGTGGATCGAGTATCAGTGGTCTTCGGGTCCGTGTAGACGGTCATGGCGTCTAGGATGAAGAACTTGGCGTTCCGGTGGCGATCTTGGCGGTCTTCGGGTTCAGGCCTTGGCGTCCGAGAGGAAGTACATGGTGGTTCTGAGAAGGAGGTCTTGTCGCATCCGATGGATCGGTCCTCGGGTCGAAGAACTTGGTGCGCCAGGGTTCGGTCTTCGGATCTTGGTCGGGTCGCCGGTAGATCTTGGTGTCCAGGGCTTCTCCGAGTCCGGGGGTTGGAGAGCATGAGGTTCCGACATCACCAGGCCCGGGTTGGAGTTCTCTACATGGCTGCTCTTGGTGCAAACGTGATCTTGTGGGCTTGCGGATCGCCTCGGTGTATCGTCCTCGGATCGATCTCGGGCAGAACACATCAACGCACAGGATCACGGAGGCAGACTTAGACGTCTTGAAGCACCAGGCATTCATACATCACATGCACCTGCACTGGTTTGTCAACACGAACAGGGAACGACCACTTGTGTCAGGGACACACCTGTCCAAGGTTCTGCAGGAGAAGGCCAGGAACGGGACACATGCAAGGCGGACGAGGAAACCGGGTTACAGGCATCAGGGCACCCTAGGGCGGGATGCACATGGTGCTGCGAGGGACCGACCCAGGCCGTCAGAGAAGGCGGTGGCGCGAACTCCCTAGCAAGGACATGGAGCAGCTCGGAGGTGGCACGGGGCATGCCTGGGGCGATGCGGCGGCAGCGCTAGCAGGAGGAAGGAGGAGCGGAGGCGCGACAAGCACGCGGGTCATCGGCCCTAGGGCCCACGAGTGGCGGCGCCAGGGGCTTCCGGGTGGGAAGGCGCAGGGGCGAGGAGGCCGTCGTCGAAGCGTCCCGATAAGGAACAAAGAGCGGGGGGCGGCCTTGGTGACGCTGCTGCCGGGGTCGCAGGTCACGGACGAGGAGGGAGGCGGCGTTCCGCGGCGCCGGGACAGGGAACTGGGGTGCCAAAGCTTGAGGCGGTGGCGACTGCACGGAGGCCGGCGAGCCTGCAGAGGAGGACGACGGAGCGGACGAGGCGCGCGGCGACACGACGTCTTGTCTGGCGGCCGAAGCGAGGAGGAGGCGCAGCGAGGCGCTTGCGGCTGGGGGTGCTTGAGCGAGAGGTTGCGGGCAAGGCCGTGGCGTTGCAGGGCAGGGCGACGCGTCGGCCGAGGTGAGCACGACGGCGGTTGGTGGGATCTGGGGAGGAGCGGGGATGGGGAGACAGAGAGCGGGTCGTGGGATGGGAATCACGTGGATCAAGGGGAGAGGCGGGGCCAGGGGTGGTGCGTCGTGGTGGGCCAGGCGGCACGCGGGGCGTGGGGTAGGTGGACGCGGTCTGCACACGGGGTGGCGTGCCCAGGTGGGGCTGGGGAATCCCGGGGTGGTGTGGTAGGTAGAGAGAGGGAGGAAGGCGACTGGGAGGAGAGAGAGGAGGGGTTAGGTGGCTGGGAGCGTGTCAAGGCTGGGTGCGTTGTGTGTGTGTGTTGCGTGCGTGGCGGCGGAGGGCTGGGGATTAGGGTAGGGTTAGGTTGGGTCTGGTTTAGGGTTAGGTCTAGGTTAGATTTTTATACAGGCCGGGTAGTAGGTGGCCTGGCCTAACGGCTGGGCTGACTCCCCGGTTCGAAAAAAAAGTTTTATTTTTAGAAGGAGTTTTATAAATAGTTTTTAGACAAATAAAAGATTCAGAAAAGACCGGGGTTTTAATTTGAAATAAAGACAGGGGATATTTAGAAAACAAAGATAGGCTTTTAGAAAATAGTTTTAGGCAAACAATGTATGATGACATAACGATGCTCAAATGCAATGTGGCATGATGACATGAGCATGCGGTCATGATGATGCAATGCACAAAAACATAGCGATTTTCTAGTAGTGACTTTAGCGGGGCGCCACATGATCACTTTTCATATGAACCATTTCTATATTGTAAACTTTATAATCAGTTGAATAGCTGATTTTTTAACTCTTTGAGACCTTCTAGGGGCCTTATTTGTTGGCGCATTCTATGTCCTTCTAGAGGCCTCATTTGTTGGCACATTGTGTGTCTCAACATGTGGCACATCTTGTTGAGATGGTTGTTGATGCTCCCTCTCATGCGCAACAATGGGTTCACTTGGTTCCTAACGGATAGGTTCCGGATCTTCACTCATTATTGTCACGGGTAGAGTTGCAACATGTGCTTGCACCACAACCTCCGGGTTTGTCGGTGCAGGAACAACATGTAGTGAGAAAATGGCTCCTGAGTCATCGGATTAGTTGCATACACCCTCTTTTTATCAAGATCAATTTTCTGAGCTACCATGCTCCCTCTCATCATTTCGTCCTCTAAGAATACTGCATGTCTTGTTTCCACAAACTTTGTGTATCTGTCTAGATAGTAGAAACGAAAACCTTTTGATATTTCAGGATATCCAATGAGAGGAAACTGACTGTTTTGAAATCTAGCTTTGCAATATTTGGATTAAACACTTTGACCTCAGTTGGGCTCCCCCAACACCCTCAAGTGGTTTAGAGATGGTTCTCTTCCTTTCCACAACTCGTACAGTGTTTTGGACACCGACTTGCTTGGTACTCTATTGAGAATGTAAATGGCGGTTTTTAGCGCCTCCATCCACAGTCCCAATGGCAAGGTAGAGTAACTCATCATACTGCGCACCATATCCATAAGTGTACGGTTGCGCTTTTCAGCTACTCTATTTTGCTGAGGCTCGCCCGACATTGAATACTGGACCACTATGTCAGTCTCCTATAAGAACCTTGCAAAAGGTCCAAGGACTTGGCCATATCGGGTGTGCCGACCGTAGTACTGCCCCCATGGTCAGATCTCACTATTTTTTCTTTTATCATGCTGATTTTCAACTTCTGATTTGAATATCTTGAATTTATTCAACGCTTTCGATCTTTCTTTGATTGGATAAATATAACCATAATGAGAGTAATCATCTACGAATGTTATGAACAAGTCATAGCCATCCACACTTTTCACGGGAAATGGTCCATAAATGTTAGTGTGAATGATTTCTAGTGTTCTTGTGCTTCGTTTTGCACCCTTTTGATTTGCTTTACATACTTTCCTTTAACGTAATCTATGCATTGCTCTGTGTCTGAGAACTCTAATTGAGGAATGATTTCATTTTTCACTAGTCTTTCTATTCTCCCCCTCGAAATATGGCCTAAACGACACTGCCATAATTTTGACGATAAATCATGAGTTCTCTTTTTTTCCTTTGAACTTTCTCCGACGCGGAAACATGTTCGTTCACATTACACACAAAATATACCTTTTCACGCAGGAATAACAAATAAAGCTCATTGTGAAGGAAAGCAACACCCACATAATTATTATTAAACCATATGGCACATTTGCCATGTCCAAAATGACATTCATAATAATCTTTGTCCAAACGTGAAACACTAATTAAGTTTTTGTGTAATGAAGGAACATAAAAAATCTCCAAGCAGGATCGTGAATCCATCAGCTAGCTCCATGGATATGTCGCTGACACTTCAACGTCTACTTGGACTCCATTTGCAACTTTAATGTATCTTTCGCTTTTTTGCGTAGTCTACATCGAATGAAATCCCTGTAATGAATTTGCAACATGAATAGTTGCATCTGAGTCAATCCATCAAGTAGATTTAAAAAATTGTGTGTATAAGAATTTATTTACAAAGTAAACAACGTTGTTACCATTCTTTGCCATTATGGACTTTAGCCAAATAGAGCAATCTTTCTTGTAATGCTCGGTCTTATTGCAATCGAGACATGTATCTTTGTCCACTGGGAATACCTTTGTTGATGCTGATGTTGCATGGGAGCTTTTCCATGTGGCTTTGAAGGGGAACCTTGATTGTTTTGATTGTAGTTCCTTTTCTTGTTATCCTTCACATAGTTCAGGGAACCACCATGCGAGGTCTTAAGTCTTTCCTCTTCTTGTACACACATAGCTAGTCTTTTCAATATCCCACTACTCTGGCTGCATGTTGCAGTTGACAACAAAGGTGTCAAAACTCTTTTAGCAGTGAAGCCATGACCAGATGAATAAGGAGTGCATGCTTGAGCTCCAAATCAGCATCCATGGGTTTCAACTTAGCTGCCATGTTGCTCATCCTGAGGATGTGCTCTCTTATGTCATGTCCAACTCCACTGTACTTTCTGTCACTAGCTGCTAAAGAAGCTGGTTAGCATATATCTTTGAAGAGCTAGTGAACTGACTCTTTATCTTTTTAAGATACTCTCCTACGGAAGTACACTCTGCAATTGAGCCCATAATGGCGTGCTCAATTGTGTTCTTTATGAAAGTCATTCACTTTTTGTTGACGGTGAGCCACTTTTTGTTCTCTAGGTTATATGTCATCTACAACAGAGCATACCCCCTCTTATTTTTATCCCAATCAACATCATCATATTTATCATCTCTGACTTGCTCTGTCGGCTTTGTGGGCTGCGAAGTGTCCACAACCTAGTCCACCTCAGCACAGACAAAAGCCAAGTCGACCTTTTTTCTCCATTCAGTGTAGTTTTCACCTCTAAAGGTTGGAATATCCTTGATGCATCCCATCAATTAGTACCCTCTTGAAAACCACGATGAAGTGAGATCATAACAACAATTGCATGCATTAATCCAACGTTGGTCAAAACTAATACATACAACTGTTTGTGCAATTGAATTTATATCACCGTTAGGCAGAAAATAGAAATAAATGCACAAAAGTAACCACTAATCATGATCATGCTATTAACAACATTGGTCAGAAAAATAACACGATCATAATTAGAATAAACACTTTAACATGCTCTCAAAATTTAATTGTCTCTTTAGTTCTATTTAAATTTAAAAAGCACTTTTGAACTATTTGCAGCGAAAAAATGAATAAAATTCATGAACTTTATACTTTTCAGAAGTATTTATGTTACTTTTATATTTTCTAAACAAACATCTCATTAGTTCAGTTTGAATAGACATCAGAAACTAAATGAAATTTGTCAAAAACTGTATAGAATTCATCAAAATTAGCTTTTGAACAAAAGAAAACTAGGCGCCGTCGCAAACCTGGGCGTAGAAATTTGGCCCACGGCCTCCTTGCGTGTCCCCTACGCGCCCCGCCTCTCGGCCTGGTCGCGGCCCGCGGCCTGCATTGCGCGCGTGTCGCCGCTTGGTCCATAATCGGCCCACGGCCAGCCCAACACCGATGTGTGCGCGTTGCTCAATCGTGGTCGTTCAACACCATCTGAGCGCATCGGACGGCTGCCCGCGGTTGTAGCCAGCACAAAAACGGCCAACCCCGTGCCTCTTTCCTAACCCTAGCTCATTCTTTTCCTTTCTCCCGCCCCAGCGTCTGTCCCGCTTGCTCTCTCATGGTGGCGGGGAGCGTCTCGGGCGATGCTGCTCCGGCACAAGGCCGACGGCGTGCTGGTGGCGCCCCTAGCCCACTTGCCGGCAGGCTGGCGTCACCAGGGAGAGCGGCGCCGTCAGCGAATGGCCAATGGCTTCCTCTCGCCCGTGTTCTCGGCGACGATGGTGGTGTCAAAAATTGTCTGTTTTCTTTTGACTGTAAGATTGGGGTGGGCTACTGTGATGAACTAGGGTTAGGGTTTGTACTACTTTTCTGTTTTTCGATTCTACCCGAAAAGATCTATGAAACCCTAGGTGCTCTGATACCATTGTTAGTTTCCTAGGATCATCTAGGGTAGATCTAGCCGGGTATTTGTCTATAGATCATACTTGTGTCAATTTAGTGCTAGAGGCAGAGAGAGATTGGTGAGGGGTTTGTGTACCTTCTCCTTGGCTCGAGGAGCCCATGGCGTTGGCCATGGTGAACGACGGCGCTTCCCGTTACTGCTAGATCGGATTAGGGTTGTGTCGGTGGGGTGTATGGTGCTGCGACGAACCTCGTGTTGCGTGTCGCCGGCCCCCACCTCTTTATATAGCACAGTGTAACAGGGGCCGCCAACCATAGTGGGTTGGGCGCCCCAATCAGGGCATGGATCAAAAGGGCCCGGTGGGCCATTAGGCCCACACGGGAGGAGATCAATCTAACAATACTATCTTTACCCTCTTCCTCTCATGAGGTTTGAAATGGCAATTTTGCGCGTTAAGTTTAAATAAATGGTAATGTCTACATTCACTATGAATCTGGTCACCCAGCCAAGATCGCCGATCTGGAAGGACTGAATGCACGTAGAGCATTAATATCATTTAATTTTTAAGATAATACTCTCTCCGTCTCGAAATACATGTCTGAGGATGTATCTGGTACTAAATAATGTCTAGATATATCTAAATTTTGATAAATTAGAGGCATGTGAGACGGAGTGAGTATGTTGTTTCTTCTGCAAGTTCATCTAGTCTACTCCTACTAATTTCGTAGTATAAGCTTGGGGGCAGTGGGTGCGACATCCAACTTCCATTCGATGACTGAGCTGATTTTCTCACAGAACAGATAAGGCAAAACGAACTTATCCCAATTCAGAACGTGAAAAATCTGATCGAACCGAGAGCTTATCCCGAAAAGTAGTAGAACGTGGAAGATCGAATCGAGAGCGATAGGACGGGGCGCTGAAGATCGGTTTTGGATGGATGGTACGGGCTGGAGGGCCCCGGGCTCACGGCTACCACAGGTGGTCGCATCTGAAGATGTGCCGCAGCGCAACTGCAGTGCGAACGACGAGAGCAGCATATTCCATCGAGCAGGCAGCAGCAGAGGACTTTCTTCTCCAGAGATGGCAATAATATCTCGCCTCGTTCTGAGGCAGGCAGACATGCCGCTGTTTGCCACCTGTAAAACATGCCACGTACGACACACCGGAGAAAGGAACATGCCGCTGTCGCTGTTTGCCTGTAAATCGTGCCACGACAGACAGGAGAAAGAAGCGTAAACCCAAGTATCGGTCCCCTTTTGTCTTCTTTTCGTTACTTTGGTGACAAGAAGTATCTACAAATTTTCAGTGAGCAGATAGGGTTGGGGGGTTGAGGACCGAGTTGCAGAAAATGAGCTCTAATAATCTTTAAAAGCAGTCTGCTCACTTGCAGAAAATTGATAAACAAGAATACACTCAATGTTGATATGTTATGGCATCGTTTCGGCTTGCTGGTATAAATCAATATAAATCAGCATTCCGGAATTGTCGTATGTGCAACAATAAAGCTTCAGTTTCGGGGTGGAGTACAAGGCAAGACCCCTATCTAGTTCCTTGACTACATTTCATCACATAAACTCAAATCTCATTTGGCACAAAAACTAACCAATCGGTATTTCATCTATTCAGCATTTCAATGATTGTGCAGTGTTCACGAACGTAGCGCTCTTGCTGAATCCTTCAAGTGACATTATTCTTACTGCTTCCAAGCCTCTATGGAACGTGAAATCAAGCTGCGGAAAGAGATTACTTGCATTAACGGTTGTCTTTTTGCCGCATTTGAATCAATATGGAGATCAAGTTTGAAAGATTATGTACTGCTTAGGTGAATGATGCCCTGAGCGTGACAGAAAAGCGGTAAGTATGGAAGATTTAAATTTTTATCAAACCTCTTCTTGTTCTTTCTTCGTGAATGGCCTGAGAACAAAATTGGCAGGATCCATCTTCCCAGGTGGTCGCCCAATGCCTGCAAAAAATATCATCACAAGAATATTCCAGGCAATAGGCCAGTAGTAATAACACTTGGAAAGGAGCGAAGTGACTGGCATACCAATTCTTAGACGTGGAAAATCACGATCCTGTTTGAGATGGTTGATAATGCTTCTCATTCTGTAGATGACGAGGAATGTCAAGAAAAACAAATAGCTCATCTCGGAGCAAAAAATCACAAGAAAGAATCCTAGCTCACCGTGACTATTTTGTTATTCCCAACCTCTTCCAAGAACAACAACGAAAGATCTATATACATTTTTTCTAATTATTATTACTCCCTCCGATCCAAATTAATGGACCTGGATTTGTCTAGATTCGGATGTATCTACCACTAAAACATGACTAGAGACATCGGAATCTAGACAAATATGAGTCCATTAATTTACACTGGAGGCAGTACGTATATAGATCCTGCCAATTTTGGAAAATAATGAAATAAAGGTTCAATATACTGATATAATTATTATGTTATGTTTATCTATCCAAAGTCACGAAGCTAAGTAAGTACAGCAAATGTGTTCATAAAAGACGAAGAGAAGACTGGAGTACCCATTATGCCCACCATGTCCGCCTTTTGGCAGTAGGCGTAATTTCGCGAAGGGTAAATCAAGATCATCATACATCTGCAGAGAAGAGAGGAATGAAGTGAGAATCAGATTATATCGATCTGTGATAAAAAATAACCAACTCAAGAACAACATACCACAAGGACTTGGTTATGTGGTATCTTGTAATATGAAACCAGCTGCCCAACCTGTATAATTCAGTGCATCAAACAACGGAACAATGAAGGAATTAGTTTCAAGTTTGTTCGGCAATCATTATACTTACAGACTCACCGCTTGCATTCATAAACGTTTGCGGCTTGGCAAGCATGATAGGAACATCTCCAATACGACCTGAATAATGCAAATTCTATTTTGATACAAATTTCTAATTCTACATACAGAATTTAGAAGCAGTAACATGCATCTAGTCATGTTAAATAATCATGTATAGATTATCCCAAAACACATAGCTTTTGCTTCCAATAATTACTTAAGAAAGCCGATAAAGATTGTTGGGAAACAAGTATTGCATGTTGCATTTCCCTAGGTATGTATGTTACATAGGTACGCAAAACATGAGGAAGAAAGTTTGACTCTGGTAAAAAAAAGAAGACAGATTAGCTCTAGCAAGATTCAATCATGGTAGCATCCCAGCCTCCAACTTGTAATGCAAACAAACATCTTTGGTGAGATTACCTTTGCCAACCATTGCCTTGAACTGCATACTGCTTAGCGATATACCCTCAGCTTCTGCTATAACATCAATCATCTCAAATCCAACCTGTGAATAATCAGATGTGGAATCAACTTAAATAGAGAGATATTGTCCATTGGACTATTAACGAACCAAAACATTTATCCATGTGTGGAAGACTGAAGTTATGTGCAATTCAATTCTACAAAACCAAGTCAGAAACTAGAGCAACCTTAGACAAAATCAAAAGCAGTGACAACGACCAATTTCACTGCCTATAAAGTAACATATTCTCCACAATATATACTGTTACAGCATGATGACCTTGGAAAAACAGGTAAGCTGTTGCCTCAAATTCTTTATCGGGTGGTGAGTGGGCTTGACGACCATCCAGATCACTAATGGTCTAACACAGACAATATAAGATACAATTCTGAGAACCACCATGATACACAATGCCGTTATCAACAACAATCCGGTACAAAGACAATATCTTCAGTCCACCTGCTAAAACAGAAAGCATGTTCACCCTCGCAAACTTGATGCTAGCCTATTTCTACAACCTAGCACCTACCATATCTTTTTCGCCATAACCTACCAGATATTGATACCTCTGTCATCACTATTCACCAAACAAAGCGTGGAACCTTTTTGGTGTAGAACTCAACGTACCATTTCAACATTTTAGCCCATGAGTAACTACGATGGTTTCACAATCCACCAAGCAGAACGATGTATTTTGAAGCGACCAGAGCCAGTAAGTAAGCTTACGTTGTGGCGAGTCCTCTGGTACATCTTCCCGGGGTTCCCGAGGCCAACGAACAGCCACGGCTTACGCGCGCCGCCGTCACCGGCGGGCGCAGCTGACGAGGAGGCCCGGCAAGCTAAGGCGGAGGAAGAGCGCGGCACACATCTAGGCCTTGCGCGGGCGAGCGGGAGGAGGGGGGAGTGGAGGCGGGAAGCCAAGGCGCCGGAGAGCAGTCGCATCGCCCCCGTCGCCGGCACGAATTTGACACCAGGAGAAGTGGTTTGGATGGGATGGGACAGGGGCCGGGTTTCTTAGGCACGCTGGGCTTCTTAGGTTAGGCCGAGATAGTTGGGCTCTGAATTTTCTTTTTATTCACTCTACACCTCTGATCTATAGCTGGGCTTCCTCTTTTAGTTGTCTCCTACTGTTACTTATTTTATTTTACAGCCATCAATTACCACGTCATATTACACGTTATGTGTGAGTAGCTAGTTGGACTTGTGAGTCATACTTGCATGTATAGTCTGTTGTACATTCCGTGGCATAGGTGTTTAATCGAATTAATTTGCGTAAACACTAGTTGAATGCCCGTGCGCTCATTTACTATTTTAATAAAGAAAACAAAGACAAAACATGAAAACTATGCAAACACTTGAATATATATCAAAAAAAGGCAGAAAAATGGCAGATAGTTTGTCTAGTAAATAGTCCCACAAAACAAAATTTATCCTCTAAATAGTAGCTATATTTCCTTCTTTAATTAGTCATTATGAAATTTTTTGTAGAGGGAAAACAAGCATGAGAAGATAGAGACACTTGATGCAAGATTTTCCAGAAAATGGTTTCGCATGTTAGATGCATGGAATATATAGAACACATTATATTGCAAGAGCGAAACAATAAACTATTAACATTTCATTCATTGTTAATCTTATATTCATGAGAATACTATACTACCAACTTTTTACAGTAAGGAAGTAGTATGGTGTACAAACACAAGTGTCACAAAATTAGTATTGCCGCAAACAAGAATTGGTCTTCTGTTTGTACAGGAAAAGGTTTCTTCTCAATTCTGAGTAACACCAATTGAATTTGTAATAATCAATTACATGTACAAATCTTCTTATTTTATAGAGGAAATAATAGGCTATGCACAGAAACTAGTATAGTATAAGGATACATCACGATTCAGGAGGTACTACATACAACACATCACAACGTGAAATTGCATAGACAAGAAATTTGGCCAGTGCTACAGAATGTTACCGGTGATTGTTGTAACAAAATGCCACATTCCTTTTCACGTGGTATGGCTTGAAATATACCAGTCCTGCTCCTGTATATGGTTAAACCGTTAATTCTTCACTGTCCAGCGACGACCCCTTATCTCGTAGCCATCAGGTGTCTTATTGCCACCACCCCAACTGTGTTATTTACCCTTCAGGACCCCACTGTCACTTGTGCTCCCGCTTAATAGTGGATCATCGATATCACGCACATGTCCCTGTGGTGATGCCGCACTCACCCAGTTATCATCCTAGCTTTTCTTATACGTGTCTTTCTTCTTCATCAATTTATCAGACCGCTTCTCCACTGTCCGCACTGTTTGGTTAATGGTGAACTTAAAATCCTTGATCACTTAAAGGTAGGTGGAAGAAAAATAATACATAAGCATGAGAATAGTGAACCATATTGTGTGCACATGCTAACAACTAACTTTGTAATTCATAACCAAGTGCGAGACATGATAAAAGTAAATAAATTGACAGCTCCATGATAAGATATCTTTATAGATGTCTAGAACTCACATATTCCCCATTGTCGATCACAAATTCTCGAACACTCTCCTTAATGTATGTTGCACTTCTCTCATACGATTCGAACTTTGGGAGCTTTATTTTACTGGGCTGGTTACTTTCCTTGATTTCATATCTTCTGCCAAAAAATGCACATTCAAGAATTCATCAACTTATGCTGAGAACAAATGCTCATTTTGAGCATTAGGGGGTTTGGCCAAGAGGGCCGGAGGCGCCAAATAAAGGAGTATATGCGCCAGGAAGATGTGGATATTGTGGGTCTCCAGGAAACGATTCGTCGGGACTTCACTATTGCCGAATTGGAAGGTCTCAGTCGCCACAAATTTGGGTGGAACTAGGTACCTTCTAATGGGCACTCGAGTGGAATCCTCCTCGGTGTTAGGGATGGTACCTTCGAGATAGATGACATGGACCGTGGGGAATTCTTTGTGAGCATGACCCTCACCCATAGGCAATTAAACCTCAAGTGGGAGGTGGTCATTGTCTATGGACCCGCGGACCACCGGAGATCCCCTGACTTCCTGCAGAGCTCAAGTCGAAGGTCGAGCTGAGTGAGATCCCGGCCATAGTGGATGGGGATATTAATCTCATTCAGATGCTTGAGGACAAGAGCTCTGCCATAGTGGATGTCCCGAGGATGCGGTTGTTCAACGACTGCATCGCGGATCTCGCATTGAGGGAGATCACGCGAGTGGGGGCTAGATACACTTGGACCAATAAACAAGCGGACCCTATTCGAAGCGTTTTGGATAGAGTTTTGTGTCTGTGGAGTGGGAGATTGCCTTCCCGCTATGTTCTCTGTGTGCGATCACTAGGATTGGCTCGGACCATGCTCCCCTTCTCCTGTCCTCAGGAGGTGGGATACCACCAAGACTGAACCATTTCCACTTTGAGAATTTCTGGCTAAACCATCCAGGATTTGTGGAAACGGCTCGGGTAAAATGGTTGGCCGCAGCCACCTCCCTGCCCCGTGTGCATAACGCGGTTGACATTTGGCACCACTGTGCTAAATTGATCCGCCAATTCATGCGAGGCTGGGGGGAAAATCGGGGTGCCACACTAAGATTACCATCCTCGAACAGATACAAACACTAGATCGTGAGGCCGATCTCATTGGCCTAACGGCTGATGAGTGGTCTAATAGGTATTCGTTAGAATCCTCCCTGATGGAGATCTATAAGGGGGAGTAATCCTTTTGGCGGCAGCGGAGTCGCCAAAGGTGGATCCTCTAGTGGAGTCTAACACTGCCTACCTCCATGCCATTGCCAATGGCCGATGTAGGAAGTATTCGATCCCTTGCCTCTGGGATGATGCGCGGCTCTTAGAAGAACCGCAGGATATTTCGTACCATATTTACTCCTTCTATAAGGAGTTATTCTCGTCGAGGGGATTGTTTGTTTGCGTCCTGAAAGTTCATGGGTGAGTGCATGGCGGTACCCAAGTTCCCTGTAATTGCCGTGTTTCGTAAAGTTGGGCTGTCAACTACTGAGAGGGGCCATTTCGAGGCAAACTCATCTCATCCCTGCCAAATTCAAACATTCCGTTAAACAACCCCGTGAAGTAGACGGTCAGGACCCACATGTCGGTCATCTGTCCGTGACGTGAGCGCCAACACGACAACCTCTTAGGAAAATCGAGGAACTAAGTGGATTGGATGCGTTGACCAATTTCACAAATACATTTCGTCCTTTCCCATAGCACGGACGGCGTCGAAATCCACCCTCCAGGCAGGATGATCCCTTCAGACATTTGACTTCTGGCGCCAATTTGCTGCGCCCAGTCGCTGATCCCGAGCTCCAATGGCGCATGCCGTAGCCGCCGTTGCGAGGCTCTAGCCCGCCTCTGCTGCCGATGAGCCGAGCAGCTCGGGGGATGGCAGATCCTACTTCCAAGGAAGAAGAAGTTCTGGCTACATGCGGGTGAGCTACTGACGAGGGTTTAATCGTCAATGCCCATTGTTATGGACTTGGGTTTTGGAGAAGGAGGGAGCGCTGGAGACATCTATCGGCTAGCAAACAAGCACACAGGGGACAAAGGATTTACCCAGGTTCAGGCCTCGTAGAGGTCCCTACTCCTGCTTGTCTGCTTGTGCAATTATCGAAGGAGTCAAAAGTTACAATGGTGTGCAGATGAAATCTGGCGAAGGTTGTGGAAACTAGGGTTGCGTGTGTCCTCCTTGTTGCCCCTCCTAGCCTTTATATAGATAGGCTAGGTCTCGGGTAGCAGGTCGAGTTGGTTACAAGTTAGGGTTTTCCCCTTCAAACTTTCTATCTTTAGCTTCTTCTTGTCTTTCAAGCAATCGAGAGTCCATAGGTTACTCGAGTCCCTCCTTCCGGGCCTTGGCGACACCGTGGGCCTGTATGTATTTGGACCGTATATACCAAGCTCGAGTACCTGTAGGGTATACCCATGTCAGCGGGACAAGGCAAATGAGATGCCGCAACTTGTCCAGGATTGGAATATGTCCTACGCACGGACTGCGGCGCAGAACGCTCTTACCATGGTCATGAGCCACTATGGAAACATGGAAATATGGCAAGTGACCAGAGGGTACTGCAAAGTAGATGACGACGGCCAGGAGCAGGACCTTCAAGCCATCATGCACTCCTGTGCCAGATATGGGTGTCACGTGGCTGATTTGACCAGCTACGAAACTCCTTTCTTCACCCGCGTGGACACTCCGCCTCCGTCTCCAGAAGAATCAGCAGAAGTTTCCGACGATGACCACACTGTTTCGGATGTGGATATCTCGGAACAATACCAAGGCGGTGTATCCAGCGAGCCGGCAGCTCCTTCCTCTCCTGCATCATAGATTAACAGAAATAATTGTGTTATTCTGAAAAACATGATGGGCCTGTAAATATGCAGTACTATAATTTTGCTAGTGCTAAGCTTTTGATCTATTCAGTACTTTTGGCTTTAAATATTTATGTGCCTGAAATGTTTACATAAGCACTTGTATTTTTTGTCTATACTTATCGTTTATCTGGCTTTCCGCCTCGTCCCTTTCGTGAGCCGGCTAAAACTTCTGCCAGAAACTCCGTCTTCTTCGCCAAGACGGAGTGATCTCTGCAGCAGTCGCCGATTCGCGCGTCCCCAGCGGTGAGACCATTCCTGTGCCTCCCGCTGGTTATCGAGTGATGTTTCTTGCTTTTATCATTCGTGGTCTTTCCTTGCCTCTTCACCCCTTTCTTCGGGGTCTTCTGTGTTTCTATGGGCTCCAGCTCCATCAGCTGTCCCCAAATTCTCTCCTCCACATCACTTGTTTCATCACTCTCATGAGTGTTGGCTCGAATCGAGCCGCACTTTGGTCTTTTAAACGATCTTTAAATTGAAGGCCACCGATCCGCTCTTTAGTTTATGACGTAGGTGGTTGCGGAATCCATGTTGACCCATCCGCCACCTACTTTGATATCAAGCTCACCAAGTCCGTCCAGGGATGGAGGGACAAATGGTTCTATGTGCGCGATCAGAAGGCCAAGGACGAGCACTTTGGACTCGCGCCCTTCGATCCCGCGACTCCCTGCAAGAAGATGCGTCCTTGGAAGAACGTGATCATGCCTTCCGAACTCGTGGAAACATACGTGTTATATCAGCACGTCTGCGACCTCGAGAGTCGCATAGGCACAGAAGAGGGAGGCTGCGCCCTTGTCAGGACTTGGCCGCATCGTCGCATCCAGCCTCTCTAGGCCAGGGTCCATCCCATGTTCCAATGGGGTGGTGTTGATGATCCCACTCACGTGTCTGCTGATGGCATGTCCGTGAGTGAGGTAGATAAGAGGGTGCGACTGGTCACGAAGTATACCCTCAAGGATGTGCTTTCGAACGAGCCAGTCGTTCCTCCTTTCGATGCTTTGAATCCTCCTCCTGAGGTATGGTTGTGCTATGTAGTAGCTTATTTTCTCGATTGCGTCTTCTGTTGCTTATCTGTTTTACTTTTTGTATGCAGGAGTGGGCGGTGTCGCCTTGCATGCCTCCCCTCCCTGAGGGGATTATTCCTCGTGAAGCTTTGGAAGAGGACGAGTATGAGTCGACTGTCCCTTCCGATGTGGAAGAGGAAGCCCCCGAGTCTAAAAGTCCGGATACTCGCAAGCGTTCGCGTAGCGGGGATTCCGACGCGTCGACTCCTTCCACTCTAGGAGGCGCAGCTGTTGGCACGGAGTCACCAATTCCCGCCGTTCCTATGAGGGCTGTGGCACCGTCTTCTCGTAAGAAGATGCGATTGCCCAAGGAGTCTTCGTCGGAGTCGACGGAGGCCACATTTGATCTTGACAGATTTGACTGGTAGGTTTGCTAGTGCATTCATTCTTCTCTTGTTTTCTTCTTGTTGGCTTTGCCTTGGAGTTTGCCTTTTCTGAGTGCGGATTTGGTCTTGCAGTCAAGAGGCGTCCATCTTCTGGCGACGTCGAATTTTTGAAGGAATCAGGAGTCGTGACCTCAAAAGCCAAGACAGAGGTCGAGCGCACTCCTTCTCCTCCGGCGGCGGCCCACTCCGGGCACAATTCTTCGAGCTCTCCTCACGTAGGGGAGCATCGAGTAGTTGCTCGGATGACGATTCAGCAATCTTCTTCGGAGTCGCTGGAGGACCATGTAAGTATATATTTCTTTCTTTTTATAATTTGACAGTCAACGCCCTTATGTTGCCCTTTGCTAACTCCCTGTTTTGTGCGATAGCTCCTTGTAAAGTAAGCCGCACAGGTAGCGGAGCAGGTGATAGCGATAGGTCGCCAGCATGCGATGCTGGAGAAGCGCCACCGCGTGGTTGAGAGTGAGTGTTCTATACTTATTCTTTTCGCCTTCTTTGTATTTTGGTATAATCGACTAATGTACCAAATTTTTGATCGCCAGAAATGAGCATAATGCTTTATCGCGTGATGTCGCCACGTTGGAGAAGATGTCGACTGCATTGTGAAGGGGCGCGACGAGGCAATCGTGGCTCGTGATGAAGCCTGAAGCCAAGAGGATCTGTGTGCCTCCTTTGTGGCTGTGGAGAAGTTGTTCAAGAGCAACTTTTCTCCGCCAAGGCCCTCTCGGTACCTTTACTTAGTAGATATTTTATTGATGTTCTTCTCTTCCTCAGAGTGCCGGTGGCATTAGAAGTTTGATCCGTGCGATTTTGGTGTAGATGTCGGCTTGAGTTTTGATCCACAAGCCCTTGGTCGCGATGACGCCTCGGGCGCGGTATTCGCGGTCGAAGACCGAGAGAGCCACCGTCCAAAATACGTTGTCCAAAGCCAAGGCCACCCCGAGTCGCCTCAGAGGAGCTGATGCCGTCAAGGCTGAGCTGGTCGACAATGTGGAGGAGCTGGTGGTCGCGTCATTGGGTGTGCTCGCCATACAAGAACTCCTCCGCAGCTGGCGCGACCATGTCGCTGCCATGGTGCAAGCCCACGGAGTCGGCGGATCCCTCCGGTGTCGAAGACGATGCTCGCTGGATGGATGGTGCAGGTAGTATTCGCCCTTTGCATCGCTTATGCCAAATATGGCCATTCCTTGATAAACACTGTTGCCAAGTATTCGGAGGAACTCAATCGCGCGAAGAAGGCGGCGAAAACTTTGGCCTCAGGGACCGGCGGAAAGTCAGTGGCATTTGATACTGCCACGGACTTGATGAAGCCCCCGAGGTCATCGAAGTCGAAGAAGCCAGCTGCTCCATAGTTAGTTCCTTGTAATAGCTGATGAACTTGCTCTTTTTGATGGGAGAACATACCTATTGGCGAATGTGTTTGTAGATACTTTTATTGATCCTGAATGCACCTGTTACTTTTGACTTTTGAGTTGGTCGCCTTATTTTGCCTCTGGCTTGGTTTTTGGTAGGGTACGTCAAGTGGCCCTGGGGGAACCTGACTCGCCATCTCTTGAGGATACAATGGCACCTCCCTGCTCCAGGGTAGAGGAGCTTTCCTTACTTTCGCGACTTCATGATCGCGTTAAGCAACTGGAGCGTGAGTTGCCCTTGATCCGTGATAGCGCGGACGTGTGGAAGTCGAAGGCTGAAAAAACCGCCGCCATGAGCAATATCTCGCTGGCAGGTGATGCACTGGCCACCAGCTTTAAGTGTTAGTTTGCTCATCCTCGCTTTTTCCTTTGTAGTTAATCGCAATGGTACGCTGTACTCATGCTGTTGATGCTGTAGTTGTTAGCGAAGCGCACGTCCGCAGGAGGAGAGGGATAGGATTGTTATTCGCCTTCATGATCTCACCCAAGAGCAACTTCAGGAGAGTGAATACTTCGGGTAGATCATGATCGCGAACTGCAGCGACCGCAGGATCGCGCCACGAAAGTGCTGCTCTTCAAGAAGTCACGCCGTGTTTGAAGAACATCTATCGGGCGATGTTCCTACCGGATGATACTCCATCAAGCCCGCTGGCCCGCCGACGAAATTTCAAGATATGTCCGCGGTTCGCGAGCGTGAGGCAGCAATGGTGGCTGGTGCCAAGGTTGCGCCTCCGTGGTGCGCTTGCACAGCCCGACGTGGATGTCGCCGCCATTGCATCCGGCCACCGGTACCACCAGCAGGATCTTCCTCGAACATGGTGCCGCACTATCAAGCGGTGGATCGTCCACCGAGGAAATCGACTTCTTCGAGGAATGTACTAATGTTCTTCTCGCTGTAAGGGTAGCCAAATATGTATCCCGCATATAAGTGTACGTGTTGTAAAGCTCATATATATTTGTAGATAATTTATTGTTGAATGTATACAAATAGCTTTATAAGCGTGGGGTGCATTGCACTTATGCGAGTCCTTTTTGTTAGCCTGGCCATCTTTGTATCTTTCCCTTGTCAACTCACAAAAGTGGCAGCCGGGTTGTGTTTGTGTTAAGGGGTTCGATTGATGTGCCAGCCTACTCAGATGTCGCGTTATTGTTCAAGAATATATGTATATAGGGTGGCGCCCCAGTATGAAAGTTGACAAAAGAAAAGAGAGCACGGAGTTTTGGGGCACTTAGCTTTTATTTATTCGGAGAACAAGACGTAGTACAATGTGGCTAAGTAGCCTTGGCTGAATAGCTTTATTTATGATGCAAAAGTAAAGAAGAAACGACTAAGGGTAGAAGGCCGCAGCTTGTGCGACGCTCCAAGGGTTGGAGTATGCGACTGCCTCTAAATCTTGAAGGCGATAGGCCACCTAGGATTACTTCGTAATCACGAAGGTCCTTCCTGTGGGGACTCGAGCTTGAGATGCCCTCGCCGCTTGGGCAGGACCAGTCACCTTCGACGAAGGATCTTGGGCAAGCCTTCGCTATGGTAGTTGCGCAGTTCTACCGGTAGATCGAGATCTTTCTCGCGATTTCTCTTGCTTCGTCAAGGAGGTCGACGGAGTCTTCGAAAAGCGAGGGATGACTCCTTCTCACTGAGGGCGACTACGCTGGCGCCTGCACTGCATTTCGGGTAATACTGCCTCTGCTCCATGTACCATAAAGAATGGTGTGTAGCCGGTGGCGCGGGTTGGAGTTGTACGCAGGCTCCCGAGTACGGATTGCAGTTCGTTTGGCCAGCAGCCCGCGGCTTGTGCGAGTGGACAGAGGAGTCGCTTGATGCCGCCGCAGAAGCCTGCTTTTTCCGACCGTTGGTCCGGGTGCGATCGAGGCATAGCTGATGTTGATCCCCGTGTTCTCGCAGAAATCTTGGAACTCCTTGGATGTAAAGTTCGCTCCGTTGTGATGATGATGTGGCACGCGAAGCGGTAGACGATGGACTCAAGAACTTGACTACGCCAGTGTCCCGATTGCTTGGTCACCGGCATGGCCTCGATCCACTTGGTGAACTTGTCGATCGCGACCAAGAGGTAGACGTAGCCTCACGAGGACCTTGGAAGTTTGCCAACCATGTCGAGTCCCCATCGGAAGGGCCGTGCCAATGGAATAGGCCGTAGTTCTGTGCCTGGTGCGTGTGGCTTATCCGCGAATCGCTGACAGGCGTTGCACTTTTGGACTATATCCTTGGCGTCGCGCATGGCCGTGGGCCAGTAAAATCCAGCTCGTAGAGCTTTGGCGACGATCCCTTCATGGATGTCAAGGAGGACTGCGCTTCCATCGGCTAGGGAGACGCATCGCTGTAACACGCCTGTGATGTTGCGTTTATACAGTTCGTCGTTGATAACGGCGAATGCCTTGGAGCATCGCACGATGTGTCGTGCATCTGTTGGGTCGTCCGGTAGGCGCTTGCTGAGGAGGTACATAATGTACGGCTGCGTCCAGGATTGTTCGATCATCATGATGCTCATTGGTCCCTCGAGTCCTGTGTCGAGCTCCAAATCATCGATTGTTGTTGGATCATTGGGTGGCGTAGCCCCCGAGTCCGTTGCTGCGCTTGTTTTCTTCTCTGCGGCCTTTGGCTTGATGGAGCGTTCACATATGAGCTCGAGAAATACCCCAGGTGGTATGGGTGCGCAGGTGGAGCCTATGTTGGCGAGTGCGTCCGCCTCCTCATTGCTTTCGCGGCCTATGTGTCACAACTCGCAGCCATCAAAGTCTCCTTCAAGTGTGTCGTAGAGGTCGCGGTATGCGATCATGTTGTCGTTTAGTGCGTCGCACTCGTGCATTGTTTGGTTGACGACCAGCTTGGAGTCGCCATATATGATTAGCCTCTTTGTGCCGCAGGCTTTTGCCATTCTCATCCCGTGTAACAGGGCCTCGTATTCAGCCTCGTTGTTTGAGGCGGTGAACTGCATTCGCAGGACGTATTTCAACTTGTCCCCTTGAGGCGATGTCAGTATGACACCGCTCTGCTCCATCTTTCCTCTTGGACCCATCGTGCATTGTCCAGAGGTAGGACATGTCCGGCTCCAGAGTTGGTTTTCCATCCAATGTACAAGGAAGTCAGGAGAACTTGCGACTTGATTGCGCCGCCAGTATGTGATGTCTCGTGGAGACAGTTCGATTCCCCAAAGCGCGACTCGTCCTATGGCGTCAGGGTTATTGAGGATATGTCCCAATGGGGCATCGTTGACTACCACGATTGGGTGTTTCTGGAAGTAATGGCACAGTCGCCGGGCGGTCATAAAGACGCCGTACGCCAGCTTCTGGTAGTGCGGGTACCGCTGTTTTGTTGGTGTGAGGACCTCGCTGAGGTAGTATACCGGGCGTTGTACGCCATGGACCTTGTTTTCCTCAGCCCGTTCGACGACGAGCACTGTGCTAACCACTTGGTTGGTGGTGGAGATGTACAACAGCAGTGGTTCCCTTTCTCGTGGAGTTACTAATACTGGTGAGGTGGATAGTAGGCGCTTGAGGTCCTCGAATGCTTCTTGCGCTTTGTTGGTCCACTCGAATTTGTCAGCTTTGCGGAGGAGCTGATAGAAGGGCAACACCTTTTCTCCCATTCGACTAATAAATCGACTGAGGGCCGCGATTCGCCCGGCTAGTTGCTGAACGCCTCTTATGTTCTTTGGCTTCTCCATGGCTAGTATGTCCTTTATCTTTTTCGGGTTTGCCTCAATCCCTCTCACGGAGATGAGATACCCGAGCAGTTGCCCAGAGGGTACGCCGAAGGCACATTTGTCCGGGTTGAGCTTTATCCGGTAGCGATCGAGATTGGCGAAGGTTTCACGCAAGTCGTCGATTAGAGAGGCTTCTTCCTTGGTCTTGATTACTATGTCGTCGACATAGACTTGGATGTTATGCAAGTTGCTCTTTGAGGCGCCCGCATGCACCGCTGGTACGTGGCTCTCGCTTTTTTAGCCCGAAGGGCATTGTGTTGTAGCAGAACACCGAAGGGCGTTGTAAACGCGGTCTTCTCCGGTCTTCCTCCTTCATTCAATTTGGTTATAGCCTGAGTAGGCGCCGAGGAAGCAGAGGCGCCGATCCAAAGAAGGAGTCGATGATTTGATCGATCCGTGGTAGCGGAAGTGATCTTTGGGCAGTGCTTGTTTAGAGAAGTGAAGTCCACGCACATCCGCAGGATATCCGTGTCCTTTTTGGCACCAGCACCGTACAGGAGCCAAGTGCTTTCCTTGATCTCGTATGAATTTGGCCTCGAGGAGTCTGTTGATCTCCATTCATCGCTCGTGCACGTGGCTCGCATACCGATCGATTGTTTGCTTGACCGGCCTTGCGTCGGGGTTGACATTGAGTGCGTGCTCGAATTCCCTAGGAACTCGGCATGTCCGCAGGACACCAAAGTAAAATTTCAGTGCTCACGGAGGAATTCGACGAGCGAAGTTCCTATGCGCGGGACTCAAGTTGTTGGCGATGAGGGCTGTTTTAGCGGATTCGATGGATGGACCTGCACCTTCTTTGTGTGCACAGATGAGTCGAAGGAGAGGTCGTGATCTTGGCCTATCGTTGTCTGTTGTTTCCTTCAATCGCTGAAGTTCCTCCCGTGCATGTCAAGGACCGGAGATTCTGTTGAATTTCGTCAGAATCGCCGACGTCAAACTCCCATTGATCATGATGACGCCGTTAGGACCTGGCATTTTCATCCGCAGGTAGGCGAGGGGTACCGCCATGAACCTAGTGAACGCGACGCCCGAGGATGCAAGTGGTATTGTGAGGGCGCCGACAACTTCAAAGTCGATGCGCGGCGCCGAAGTTCTTCGGTGCCGAATATGACGTCGAGGTTGATTTTTCCCAGGGGGTATACGCCTTTTCCTGGGACGATGCCGTGGAATGTTGTGTCCGATGCCTCCAAGCAGGTTAGAGGGATCCTCATTGCTCGCAAGGTACTCGCGAATATGAGGTTGATACCGCTTCCGCCATCCATGAAGACGCGACTCATGTCGAAGCCTCCAATTTGCGCCTCGAGTACGAGGGGGCAATGACCTGGGCGAGGTACTTGAGGCGGATGGTCGCTCTTGTCGAAGGTAATGCACGATTCACTACCATTGAGGTACTCAGTGGTGGATGGTGGCGAGTGCGTGGCCAAATTGACTTGGCGAGTGATGGCCTTCTACACCCTATTGGAGGGGCGTCTCTTTTGGATCATCATGGTACCCATGGCCCGTGGGTATGGTTCGCCTCCGTGATGCTGGTCCGTGCGCTCCGCTCGGGGTGGCCCGTGGTGGTGGTGGTGCGCCAGCCATCGCTACCGAGCGGTCCCATAGCCTCTTTCGACTGCATTGCGGTTCATTCGAACCAACCCCTCATGTAGCTTGAGGAACTCGCGGCAGTCCTTGAGGAGGTGACTGGACTTTCTCTTGCCGTCATGCTTGTTGATGTAGAAGTGTACCGTGCATGGTCCGGATAGTTTATCTTCGATGGAGATCACGGGTGCTTCATCGCGAGTGCGGCGTTGCCATACTTGCGTGGTTTTCCCGGAGTCGCGATATCCGCCGCTGCGGTATCCGCTGTTGCGGTTATCGTCGCGTCTATCGGCGTAGCCGGCTGCGACCATGTTGACGTCATCGCGATCGTCGTAGACGCGCATACGACATTTACTCCGGCGGTCGCGTCTTTGTTCGAGTTCCGCCTCCTCGTCAGAGTGAACGCGATTCTTCAACGAATCTTCTCCATTAGCCCACAGATTCGCGATCTCCATCAGGTGGTCGATGGTCTTGGGCTTTGAGCGGCCTAGCTCCTCCCTGAGTTCCATGCGGCGGACACCACCGTTGAATGCATCAATCACGCGGTCTTCCGAGATGTTCTCCGCGGAGTTCTTGATGATGGACCATCTTTGGATGTAAGAGCGCAGCGATTCGCCAAATTTTTGCTGGCAAGATCTCGCCTTCGATTGAAGCGGGCGTTTGTACGCGTGCCCTTGAAGTTGCGACGGTTGTAGACCAGCTCATCCCAGCTGCGAATGGATCCGCTGCGGAGGTTATTGAGCCATGCCCGGCGCCGCACCGTGTAGTCGCAGCATTACATGGCAAGGTTGACCGATCGCCTCCGTGCAACCTAACGGAGGAGATGTGATCCTCCAGCCAGATCTCGGGGTCCTGCAAACCGTCGAATTTCAGGTTCTCCGATGGGAGTTTGAACCCTTTAGGCATTCGCTTTTGCCTGATGGATCTGCTGAAGCATCTGGCGCCGCAGAGCTCCCCATCTTCTTCTTCTGAATCAGTCGACCGAGCACGTCATGCCCTTGACTTGTCGATCTTGGCGCGGTGAGCTCGCCGCTGGCATCGTAGTCGCGATCGTGTCGCCATGAACGGGCGGCGCCGAGACAGGTCGTGGATCGCTATCGCTTGACGAGGACGAGGAGTAGCGTTTTGCTAACGCTTTGCCCCCTTTTGGGTCTGGTACTGGTTCTTTGTCGAGGGCGGCCTCGATTAGCCCAAGGCCCGCGATCATAGATCGGTGCATGGCCGTTCAGGGATCTCCAGCCGGTGGCTGGTTATTGAGAAGGTACATGGTGGCCGTTGTCACTGCGGCCTGCGGCGTCCTGGGAACCACGTTGCCTCTTGTGTCGACTGTCATAGAGCCGAAGTCGAGGACTTTCGCGGTGTCTATGCGTTCTTGTTCGGTGAGGTGAGCCATCCGCGATTGCCTCTTCCTGGCGAGATGCTCATTGCCTCTTGAGGAGGATCCTCCGTAGGAGGAGAGCCCAGCGCGGCAAAGGCTTGACTCGTCCGCCGCCTTTTTACGCGCCTCAAGTTGCGCGATTGCTTGTTTCTGGCGTTTGAATTCCTCTTTTAGGAGCCAGTGGTAACCCATCAATAGTTCCTGAGGGGACCCGAAGGGTAGAGGTGCACCTCGTAGGGCTTCGCGGAAGCGTTCCCACTCTTGCTCATTGAGCCTGATCACGACGCGTTTGCCGGTTTGCTCGTTGATTATGCTTGGGGGGGTTCGACTGCTCCTCCATTGCCACCGTTGCCGCCGTTGGCAGCGTTGGGCGGGTCGGTGCCGTTGCCGGTGTTCCCGTTGTTACCACGGTTGGCGGAGGTGTCGCCCGCGTTGATGACGGCGCACATGAAGTGATTTGGGAAGCTGTTGGTTCCACAACTTTCAGATCCGGAACCGTAGGTTCCATCTTCGGTGGCCAGATCGCTTAGATCGGAGTCGCAACTGCTGTCGCTGACCATGTTCCCAACCACCGCCGGAGCATTGAGCTCGCTGACGGTGCCGATCGATGGAGGGAACCATGATGCTGGGGCAATATCCGGTGCCGTCGGCTGATCGGGCATGTGTAGCGTGCCCATCTGACCAACTTGGAAGCGGAAGCTCCCAATCGCCAAGCTGATTCCTTCACCCACGGAGTCGAAGGCCGGGCGAGTAGCCGGCGTGTAGACGATGAAGTCGAAGGCGCCGAAAAGCTGGCGAATCTCCGCTGTTGCAGAGTTGTAGATCGCATTTGATGGGGCCGAAGAAGCCGCAACATCAGCACTCCCAATTCCCACAAACGGCGCCAATTGACGAGGGTTTAACTCGTCAATGCCCATTGTTATGGACTTGGGTTTTGGAGAAGGAGGGAGCGCTGGAGACATCTATCGGCTACAAACAAGCACACAGGGGACAAAGGATTTACCCAGGTTCAGGCCTCGTAGAGGTCCCTAGTCCTGCTTGTCTGCTCGTGGAATTATCGAAGGAGTCGAAAGTTACAATGGTGCGCAGATGAAATCTGGCGAAGGTTGTGGAAACTAGGGTTGCGTGTGTCCTCCTCGTCGCCTCCTCCTAGCCTTTATATAGATAGGCTAGGTCTCGGGTAGCAGGTCGAGTTGGTTACAAGTTAGGGTTTTCCCCTTCAAACTTTCTATCTTTAGCTTCTTCTTGTCCTTCAAGCAATCGAGAGTCCATAGGTTACTCGAGTCCCTCCTTCTGGGCCTTGGCGACACCGTGGGCCTGTATGTATTTGGACCGTATATACCAAGCTCGAGTACCTATAGGGTATACCCATGTCAGCTACCCTTCTCTTTGCTCACACTAATTATAACTGCTAGCTAGCTACTGAACCTAAAATTGTTTGTTAGCCTAATGTTGACAAGCATATTTTGTCCACAGTTTTCTATCAAGTGGGATCTCCGCGGACCACCCTTATCTGGTTACGGTAGTCCTCTTCAGGTATGACTCTAAATCAACAAGGGTGAAGGGAAAGTGGTATGGACACCATTGTATCACGATGGAAGAAGCGCTTGCGCAAATCTGCACTATATCTGGTATGGTTGCTGCTTTGCATAATCATGATGAAATATGGCCAAAGCAGACTGCAAAGTTCAGCTTCATGGATGGACGTGGCATCATGGTTCCTCTAACGTGTGACAGTCAGCTAATTGGGTTGATGAAAAGGTATGCTTCGGCTTGCATGTTTGAGCTGAACTATGATGTACTGGATGTGGAAGCTGCTACAACTGGGTGTAGCCCTTCTATTCTTGGACAGGGTGGTCGCTCGAACCCAATTAGCTCGTGGTAAGCAAAAGTCTCTTGGGGTTCGCATGTTTGTGCTGAATTGTAATTTTTGCAAGTATTTACTCTGTAGATATTGGGCAGTTATGCAACAGTCCCGTTTCTTTGATAGGAAGCGCCGCAAGGTTAGAAACATGACTGATGGGTCAGTCATTTTGCTGCCCGAAGAAGGTAAAAACAAGTGGAAAGATGATGCTGGACACGATTCTGGCGCTGTTTGTCCAGGCGATAGAGAGTACGTGAAGCTAAGAAAATTGGCACCAAGTGATGACCCACAAGTATAGGGGGTGTATCGCAGTATTTTCGAGGGAAGTGAAACCCAATTTATTGATTCGACACAAGGGGAGCCAAAGAATACTTATCAGCCTTAACAACTGAGTTGTCAATTCAGCTGCACCTGGAAACAATCTTGCTCATAGCAGTTTATCAGTAGCAATAGTTTTGTAGTAGGAATAGTAAAGTAACAAAGAGAGTAAAAGTAAAGACAGTAGTAACAAAAGCGAACAAAGGGATTCGAAAAGGTAGGCATAGGGATGGATGGACGGCGTTGCATGCACAAGACAATCCACATAGCAATCAGAACATAGGGCAATTGCGATAAATAAGATAAAGCATCCAAGTACTAGACAATCCTAGGCATGTGTTCCATATATAGTCATACGTGTTTCCATAATGAGAACTTGCACAACATCTTTTGTCCCGCCAAACCGCTTGCGTGGGCCTCTAGGGAACTATCGAAATTAAGGTCCTCCTTTAATAGAGCACCGAGCAAAGCATTAACACTGCGGAACACATGTGATCCTCACATCAAAGCCTTTCCTTCCGGCTACCCCGATTTCCACTGGGACCATAGGTTGGACAACAACGTGTGTATACAACTTGTAGATAAGACCAAGAACAATACTATCATAATGAATCAATAACATGTTCAGATCTGAAATCATGGCACTCGGGCCCTAGTGACAAGCATTAAGCACAACAAAGTTGTAACAAAGTCATAAAGCACTAATAGAGATACTAGGCACTATGCCCTAACAATCTGATGCCATTACATGAACGATCTCATCCAATCCCTACCATCCCCATAGCCTACAGCGGGGGATTACTCACTCATAGATGGAGGAAACATGGATGGTCGATGAAGATGATGGTGGAGATCGATGGAGATGGCTGGGCATTTCGTTCCGCAGGGTGCTTAACAGAGACTTTCGTCTCGAATCTCCCTTCTGCTTCGCGATGCAATGAACTTTTCGTGGAAAACCGTCGAACCCCCCGAAGTTTTTAGTTCAGAAGGATTCTTATAGGCGAAGAGGGAGACCGAGGGGGTGCTTGGGGCCACCACACCAGGCCCTAGCACGGCCAGGCCCAGCCCGCGCCTGGGGGAGGGGGGTGTGGCCAGCCCCTGGCCGTCCTCCGTCTCGTATTCTAGCTCCATGAGTCTTCTAGAAAAATAGGCACTTTGGCTTTTGTCCCGTCCAATTCTGAGAATATTCATTTTCTGACTTTCCTGGAACCAAAAACAGCAGAAAACAGGTAGCTGGCTTTGTGGCTCTTGTTAATAGGTTAGTCCAAGAAATCATATGAAAAGTACTCCAAAGTGTGTACAAAACACAAGAAAGTGGATAAAACCAAGCATGGAGCATCAAAAATTATAGATACATTTCCAACATATCACCGAGGAAGAGGAAGAAGGCAGGAAATGAAGAAGTCAGTGGACGTGAAGGCTTGGCACCCAGGCTGCGGAAGAAGGCTGCTGGCAATGAAGATGCCTAGTAATGTGTTGAACTTGAACCTATATATGTAATTCAGTTAAGGAGCTCTGTGTGTGGAACTTTGTGTTGGAAATATGCCCTAGAGACAAATAGTAATAAGGACTATTATCATATTTCATATAGTTTATAATTAAGTTTTATATCATGCTATAACTGTATTGAGTGGAAACATCAATACCCGTGTGATATATAAACAACTAGGGGTTCCTAGTGAAACTCTAGTCACTGGTTCATTGGTCAACAGATGATCAAGTTTCCTGATCATGTGGCATTTATGCCAGTTGGAAATGGAGTCAACTCATTCTGAGAATGAGATGATGAACCAATACCCAACCTAAACATCATGACCCGATCATGTCACGAAGTTCAAGTTACGATGATTAGAAATGGATCCTCGTAGACTATTCCTTAGACCGTGAGGCTATATCAATCACTGTCTCCCGAGAGTTAGCATCAAGCGCCTCTTGGTAATGCAATGGTTATAAAGGTGTGTTCAGGTACTCGGAGGAAACCGTAGAGGCAATATATGTCAAGAGCGGGATTTGTCCGTCCATGTGACGGAAAGATACTCAAGGGCCCACTCAGAGAAGTTATATCCAAATAGCTGCGCATCATGTGATTTGATCACAGGGATATCACTTGTCGGAATGAGTCAAGAAGCATTGTTCGGTAACGAGATTGAACATGACATGGTGATGTCATTGATTAGATCTCGGGCAATTCAAGTATCGAGAGACAAAGGGAATAAGACACGACTGTCCCGGTTCAAACGACGAAAGATCTTCGTGGAACGCAGAGGGGTCACATGGCCATCCAGGTCCCTCTGTTGATCATTGGTCCAGGAGTGTCCTGACCATGTCTGGAGTGTTTCTGAACCATAGGGTATCACGCTTAAGGTTTTGATGATGCTTAGAGAGTGTTTATACGATCGGTAGAATCGCCGAAGAATAGTAGAGAGAAAACCGGAAGGGTTTTGGTAAGTCCGAAGGATGTTCGGAGTGGAGGTGGAAGGTGTTCCATAGCCACGGAGGTTGAATAATATGTGAATGAATGTTAAATAGTGATTTAATCATTTAAAAGGTCAAAGGGCTTAATGGGCCAATTCCTGGAGGGGAGAGGGCCCATTAGGGAAAGGAGAGAGGAAGAAGGGGCAAGGGGTGCCGGCTGGGCCAAGCCCCCCACGCGGGGCCTACTAGGGCCAGCCGACAGCTGCCCCTCCCCCTCCTCTCCTTTAGTCCCACCCCGTGACTTTGAGGGAGGTAGTACCTCCTTTTCCCCTATATATAGTGGCTGGTATTTGGCCAGATAAATACACACAATATTCAATAAAGGTCTTCTCACTTTTGGGAAGACCTCCAATTGATATTTTCTCTCTCTCCTCTCTCTCTCTCGTGGTCCCAAGTTCGATCGCTAACGAGAGAGACATCTTCACCATGAGCGCCATCGCTCAAGGGGATTTGGATCCAGAGCTCTACTCAAGAATCGCTGCTGGATCGGGGAAGCGGGAGTCATCGTTAGGCACCGAACGTGTGTAACTTCCCGCGGGTGTCGCACTTGAGGCACTCAAGTCGTTGGAGCCGTTGGAGCGCAAGGACTTCATCACGACCTTGAGGTCGGCTTCGGCTCGTCTACATCAACCACACTCTCCTGAGCGTTGACAATGATTTTCGGTCTTCAAGGGTAAGTTCACAAAAAGCCCCTCCCGTTATTGTATTACTAATAGATAGTCCTGGCAACATCAGGGGTTCAGGGGCGTAGGGTAAAAATTTATTGTTTTCATACGCGGAACCCCTACAGTGGTATCAGAGCTAGATCTATGTGTAGTAATGCTAGTACAGGTAGAACACACGAGATGTAGCGTGTTGGCATTGATCTTTTAGTTGTTACCCTCCCACGTGTACTTGTGTATACCGTAGTAATGCTTGATGAAGTGCCCCCAACCGACTTTACGCGTTCATTCGCGAGACTGGTCCACGCTTGACATACGGCTTGTACCATATAAAGTGGCTTAGGGGGTATCTGTCTCTCTCGCATTAGTTGGTATGCCTTTTACAACGGAGGGCCCCGAAAGGGGTGTAGTAGAGACAACTACTTGATCAGCATTGTGCTGAAAGTTCGTAGATGAGAACAGTTCTTGTGCGAAAGCCCATTCAGCCACGTAAAACATGCAAAGATAAAGTAGAGGCGTCTAACTTTGTTTTGCAGGGGCATTACTTTGTGATATGGTTGTGGCAAAGGTAAAGTGATTACCTTATGTTACGTAGTAGTAGATAGTCACGGAGGTGACGGACTACCACGCAGGAAAGACACCGGTACCCTGGTGTCTACGGCGTCGGAACCCTGGCGCCGGAATCTAGTGACGATGGATGGAGATCACGACGTGAAGGACCATGTCACATCGCATTTACATTCAATGTTATTGTTTGTATATCTTATTGTGTGCTAGTATTAGATACGCGACGGTAGCCTAATAAGATGATCCCTGTTAAAAATTACCAACGATTGTGTTCCCCCTTAGTGTGCACCACCAAGAAAGTTCTTCGGTATGAGGCGATCCATGGTACAGGCGTGGGTGTCAGACATATCTACGTTCACATACAATGGGTGTAAGCCATGTTGCATAGCAAATACACTAAGGTTGAGTTGGCGAGCCTAGCATGTGCAGACATGGCCTCGGAACGCGGATGGTCGAAAGATCGAGCACGAGTCGCATGAATGATGTGACCAATATTTAGCGTCCACCCTTGAACCCACATTGATGGCCGTGAAGATCGGGGGAGATGTGGCTTAAAGGGGTCGTGTTATCACTAGGAACCCTTCTGGGGATAGGTGTTTCTAAGTGGAGTTATTATTAACTCATTTAATTATAAACTTAGTCTAAATTCCTTTTGCAATTGTAAATGTAGAAAAGTTCTCCCTGATGCCACCTTTCCTGGTAACGATTGATTGGTTAGAAGGACAGAAGCCCAGATTAGATGGATCAAACTTCTCTATATGGGTTGCGCGTCTCCACGTTCTCCTTAGCGAGAATGACGTGGTCGACTACATACTCGACGAGATGGATTTGGATCAGCCCATTGACCTAGAGACCCTAGAGCAGCGGGAAGACCGCTATCAGCGTCGGGAGATGGCCTCCTTCATTTTAGTTACAATGCGTTTCGGAATGGTGGACGAGCTATGGCCTTTCGTGGGTGATGTAAACTCTTGTACGGTAATGCTACAGCTTAGGACACATTTCGTGGAAGAATCACGCATATGGGAGCATGAGCTGATGGGAGACTTCCTCTCCATTAAGATGAAGGAGAACTCATCACTTGACGACCACTTGGAGCGCATGCATGATGTGTACATGAGTCTTGCATACTTTCTGGATAGCTAGATGACGGGCTCTTTTGCAAATGGCGTTGTGCTATGGTCGCTGCCACCAAGCTACCAAGCACAAGTCAGGACTTGCATTATGAGAGGCGACGCGGAATCAACGGAATTCCACCGGTTTGTATCACATCTCAGGAATGTGTTGGTTGAACCAGATGTCGCCCAGGTCATCAATGACAAAGGTATATATTTGATATACAATTTTATAAATGTTATAATCTTGAAAAGACATTTGCATTGTTAAGTATATTTGATACTGTCACATCCCAAGATTTTCCAAATCTTGTAATGTGAAAAATAAAATAAACAAAATAAATTTTTGTTGAAAATCAGGGTGAAAAGAAACTTTTGTTCTAAAAGGAAACTTAAAATCCCATCTTGAACAAACTTTGGTTAAAGTTTGAATTCAACAAAAATCCAAATCAAGGGAAATGCATTCCTCAATGAATGTATCTGGATATTTAACCATTTGGAAAATAAATCCAAAACCCTAAACCCTAATGGAAGAAAATCATTTTCCAAAGTTATCTCCAAATCCATGGATTTGATCCATACCAAAATTGATCAACAAATATTCACAAAGGATCAAGAAAGACAAACAGAAATATTATAAAGCCATATAAGTTGGTTTCACTCAAATTGGAACCATAAATAAAATCTTATGAATATAATAAGATAAGGAAATTGAATTTCCAAAGCTAATAAAGCCCTTACCAAAAACCCATACCAATTGGTGAACAAATAATCCTAAAGGGATTAAAAAGATAAAAATTTAATAAAGGGAAAATAAAAGTATTTTATTACTACTTTGAAATCTTTTTATAAAAGGTTTTGATAAAAGGTTTTGGTTCTCAAAATGAAAAGAAATATTTTAAATAAAGATTATTTTATTAAGCCAAATTAAATCTTGGCCAAGACTTTGAAACAAAAGGTTTTGCTTTGATTAAACTAGTAGAGGTTTATTTAAAATAAAATAAAAAGGATTTAAATATCCAAGTTTTATTAATAAAGGTTTTACTATTTTCAAAACATCAAAACTTATTTATTTATTTAAAATAAGTTTTCCAAGTATTTTATATTCTCAAATAAAACCTACTGAAGTGTTTTGGTTTTATTTTAGATTTTCAAAATAAAGATTTAATAAAACAAATCCTATATGGATTATTAACTAAGGTCCATTTTATTTAATTATTAATGGACCCTAAAATAAAAGGTTATTTTGTTTTAAACAAGTTCCAAGTATTCTTTATTTTCAAATAAAACCTACTGATTTAGTTTTGAAAATATTTGGATTTCAAATAGAGTTTTAAAATAAATTAAACCCTATTTTGAATTATTAATAGATCTATTTATTTTGAAAATCTTTAAGGTCTATTTATTTAATTATTAATAGATCTTAACAGAATAAAAAAAATTATTTTGTTTTGGACTTTGTTTTTGTGTTATTAAACAGAACTAAAAATTTTACAAAGTTTGGTGGTGGTTTTGATTTGAATTGATGTTTGAAATTATTATTAAAACTTATTTGGTTTAAAACTAGGGCCTTTTGATTTATTTAAAAGACCCTAAAAAGAATAAAGTTTTATTCAAAAATTAATTTCAAAATGTGCTACTAATCAGTATTTAAATCCACACAAATTTTGACAAAGATTTGAAATCAAATGAGTGCTTGAAATAATTAAAGGAATTCAAAACAGAATTAAAGAAACAGAAATGGAAAAATGTAACAAGACAAAAAAGAGTCAAACCACCCAGCCCAGTCAAGCCCCACCCCAGCCCACCCCAATTTTATCCGCCTCTCCCCCGAACCGTTTTTCCTCACCACTGAAATAGCCCGCAAAGCCACTGACTGGTGGACCTCATCCTTACCCTTTTTCCCACTGACGCAACGGTCCCACTTCGCTAGCCATCGTCTTCAACCCCCGCGACGACCATGCCCTCTCTTCGCTGCCATTGCCAGACATAAATCCCACGCTTTAATCCGCTTCAATGCAGGAATAAACCTTGCCCTCGATCGGCCTCATAGTCGCTGTCCCTCCTCTCCACCCGCTCGACTCGCACTGGATCGCCCACGTTGCTCCAATTTTTCTCGCACCGCTTCGCTCGACGCCGGCGACAATTCGCCATACCGCCTCCCTTGCCTCATTGACCAAGCACGACACTCCCCATCTCGGCGCTTCGTCTGCGTTCTCCGTCCACTGCTGGTGCCCTAACCTCGACTCCGTCAAGCTCCGAGCGCCGCCGTCTTCTGCCGTTCTCCGACGATGTCACCCCGGTAAAGTCCGACCACCCCTCTTTTCCCGTGGATACGATGATGACCGCCCTGCTCTCGCGGACCTAATGGTGCTATTCGTTTGTCCTAGGGTGCCCCTTATCCTCACCTCGACGACCTCCTGAACCGCCGAAGCCCAGCCTCCTCGAAAGCAATCAAGGACATCCCGGCGCCTTCACCAACCAGTACCACGTTGAGCATCAGCAAGCGCCAACGATTCGGTGAGCACCTTTTTCCTCCTCCTCACTTCCTATTTCTGGCCACGCTGCCGCTGTCGCCCGCCGCCAGCACCACCGCGCCGGCTGTTTAAGGTCGAGCACCCCACAACGCCGCTCGTCTACTTAGATCCAATGGTCTGCAGCGTGATCCACCCCGAACCGGTATCAGCCAGTGAGATAGCGACGCGTGGCCAGCTCTAGTTTAAAACAGATTTGAAATCTGATTATTTTGTGAATTTCAAACCCTTATAACTTTGGATCCGCACGTCCAAAAATTACAAATTTTATGTCGTTGGATTCAGGAGAGCAAGCCCTAGCCAACCGTGCCCTTGGTTTAGCAAATAGTATCTGTTAGATTGCTTGTTTTTGCAGATTCTTTTGTGTGCTTGTTTATATTAGAAAAATTGTTTAAAAATGTTTTTAGGGTTAAAACCTTTGCAAAATGGTTTGTTGTAAACTCATTGACCCTAGGAACCAACCCTTGGTGTTAAAAATGATTTTGGTAAATTTAGGTTGGATTATTGGACTTATCCAATTTCTAGCCAAATAAAATTTATGATTTTATTATGAAAACATTTATGGAAAGAAAACTTTGAGAAAATGGTTTGGACCAAACACCAAGTTTTGCAATAGCAACTCATTTGGTGAAACAAAATAAGGATTCCTTGAATTAAAACCATTTCTAGTCAAATAGAAATGTGGTTTAATTATTAAAAGTGGTTTTTGAAGAAAACTTTTTGGGAAATGTTTTGTTTTAAACCCTCTGACCCTAAACACCAAGTTTTATGGTTTGAAAACATATTGGGTGAACCCTATAGGCTAATGCCTTATTAAAAAAATATTTCTACACCACATAAAATGATACTTTATTTTGAAAATGGTTTTGAAGTGAAACCTCTTTGCAAATGACATTGCCACATTACAAAATGACCAAATAGGTGTTTCCCAATGTCTATGACCCATTAGGAACCACTTTTTCAAACAAAACAAAGCTTGGCATGCTTGCACTCATTACTTTGACTTTGTTATTTTATGTGTTGTTTTGCTTGATTGGTAGAATGAGTTTGTACCTTGCTTGATTGAATTGTAGTGACTTGAAGAGTGTGATTGTTGCAAGGACAAGGATTGAACCTATACTCTACCAAAAAGGCAAGTGATGCTTCATACTTTCTATCCCATTACTTTCAATATGCATTAGTGATTTTGCTAAGTAAAACTTGCATGGAATTTTTGCTAAGTATAAACCTTGCTATAGAAAATCCTAGTAGATGAAACCTTAGTGGAAATCTTCCTAAGTTAAGATTCCTATTACTATCAAGCTTAGCCTAGCTAATAGAAAACATGGGTGGAATATATATTCACACTATGGAAAAATATCCTAAGTCTGAGGACTTGTGTTTTGTTTAATAAAACAACTAAGTTAATGAATCACCTGGGTGGAATGGGACTTGCTTGGTGGTTTTTGGTTGAGTGGTTCACAAGGCCCATGTTTATGGTTTACCTTGTGTATCTCACTTGTGGATTGCCACCCAGGAACAAAGAGATTTGAGATGTCAAATGTTGAGAAGCTTCAAGTGCAACCACTTGGCAATATGGGCTCTGCCATGATCATATAGGTTGCAAGAACTTAGCCATATGGACAGTTGGTGGTAGTGTTTGATAGGTTGGAACGCGTCCATTTTGGTCTAAGGGAAAGCTTCTGAAAGATCTTGTCTTGGGAAACCAAGTCTTGTGGGGAAAGTGCACCACCTCTGCAGAGTGTAAAACCTAAGTACTTAGCCATGTCCCTGGTAAAGGACAATTTGAGCATCAAGACATGGAAGCAATCAAGAATCTCATCATTCAAATTTCGAAGTTAAAACTTGTGGTTTGAACAAGGGTTGTTTGAAATCTTCAATCTTTGATGGAGAGATGCCTTGGTAAAAGGATCTTCAAATCTTTGATTGGGAAAAATGATTTTGCCAAGCAAAACTTAGTATTTTCAAATGTTAAGGAAAAATCTATTTTGAGCAATGCAAGCCTCAACTCCACTTAGCCAAATGCATATAGATGATAGACTCCACTATACTACCATAGTATCACTTGCCAATACAATTCAAATGTATTGACCCTTGTGGCTGTAACTTGTAATGTTGCAGATTTGATTGATTTTAGTGAAGATTGATTGATTAGGATTACAAAGTCTACAACCAACATCTGCCTGTGGCACTTTGAAGATGAAGGACCCCATGCTTATAGTTATTCCGCTGCAATGTAATGTAATAGCCAAATGAGCTATGTTTGATGTAATAAAATTATGTTATTCCTGGTTATAAAGTTATATTATGACCTTTGTTTCTTGATATTACATCTAAACTGTGGATGCTAGCTATTGATCCAGGGACTAGCATTGTAAACACAGGGGATTCTAACTTACCTTATATTTTAACAAGGTTGGGTCAGATTCCTAACCCTACAGATGGTATCAGAGCCAGGTTGTGTTGCCTGTAGGATTTGTAAACCTAGGATTGGACAAAAACCCTTAGAAAATAGGAGCTGTATTTGTTCAAAAACTTATTTACAAACAATCTTGTAAACTCTTTCCTCAACCATTTTGGTTTCAATTCTACATCTCTTCTATTTCAAACTTAATGGAAAAACCTACCCCATGACCAAAGACTTCACCATGTGCAAAGGACTCCATCAACTCTAATGACTTCAACTTCTTCAACTCTAATGACTTCAACATTTTCACCAAGGACTTCCAACTTGGATATCACTAAAGACTACAAGTGAGACAAGAAATGTTACTCAAGACTTGAAGACTAAGGAAACACAACTTAGAAGGAGCCATCAACACCTTTGAAGTATTTGTGACCAAGAGTTTTTCCCAAGGAAACCATGATCTCATGCAAGAAGAATCAACCAAGAAGGATGGAAGGATCACAAGTGAACCATGTAGATGGATCACCATTTATAGTTAAAGTCAAACACACCAACTTAGGTGGTGTAACAAAAATATTTTGTTGCCTAAGAATGTACTTGAACTTGTTGTTTGAGTGGAATGTTTGTTTGTGATTGCTTGCACATTGCTTGAGTGAATTGTGATGTGTGTGATTAGAATTGATTCCTTAGAAAATATTTTGCCTATTCTAATCCCAATCCAACCCAAACAGATGACTACTCCAAAGGACTCCAACATCAAAGTTGATGACACCAACACCAACCAAGCTGACAGCATGAAAGAGCTCATAGCAACCCAACACCAGTTGAACCAACTAACAGCTCAGTCATAGCCAGCAATAGTGATAAAGATCCAGCACTGCAAAAGTTTTTGGAAGAACAATCCCAACTAATGCTTAAGGTGACTAATCAAATGATCAACATGGAAGAAAACTATCCCAACAGAGTGTATGACAACAAGGATGACATAAATATTATTCTAGATGGAGCACCAGCTTGCATTATTTGTGGAGACAAGGATCATACTTTCAAGGATCATGAAGATCAATGCCCTAACTGTGAAGAAAATCATCCTGTTGGACAATGTCCCACCTCTCAAACTACCTATTACCTTTGTGAAGGAAACGACCATGTCCCTATCCAATGCCCCATCTACTCCATGGTGGAACAAAGAAAACAAGAAGGATCCAAGTCTACCAAAGGAAAAGGACCACTCATACCTCCAAACAAGACAACCCAATTCAAAGGATCAAAGAAAACCAAGAAACCAAGACTAGATATGAATCTTGTGCAATGTCGTAAATGTAAGGAAATGGGACACTTCTCCAGTGAGTGCCCAGAGAACCAGAAAAATAAGGGAATTGACCAAGTGATGTGCAACAACTACAAAGAGCTAGGCCACTATGTAGCAACTTGTCCACAAGAGCAACGTAAAGAACTCAAGGACATCCACTGTTTCAACTGCAAGAATCCAGGACACTATGCAAGCAATTGTCCAGAAAAGATGAAGAACAAGTTGAACAAGCCTATGGAGAAACTCAACCTTGGCCCATGAGTCAAGCATGGAAACAAAGGACACAATGCAAATGTTTGCTTAGAGAAGTTTCCCCAAGATTCCAAGAAGGACAATTTGTATTTTTTTGTTTGAAATTTTTTAAGGGTGGTAGTACCCTAGTTGTTTTGAGCCTGCTTGTAACCCTAACATTCCCAAATCTCGGGACGAGATTTATTTTAAGGGTGGTAGCCTGTCACATCCCAAGATTTTCCAAATCTTGTAATGTGAAAAATAAAATAAACAAAATAAATTTTTGTTGAAAATCAGGGTGAAAAGAAACTTTTGTTCTAAAAGGAAACTTAAAATCCCATCTTGAACAAACTTTGGTTAAAGTTTGAATTCAACAAAAATCCAAATCAAGGGAAATGCATTCCTCAATGAATGTATCTGGAAATTTAACCATTTGGAAAATAAATCCAAAACCCTAAACCCTAATGGAAGAAAATCATTTTCCAAAGTTATCTCCAAATCCATGGATTTGATCCATACCAAAATTGATCAACAAATATTCACAAAGGATCAAGAAAGACAAACAGAAATATTATAAAGCCATATAAGTTGGTTTCACTCAAAATGGAACCATAAATAAAATCTTATGAATATAATAAGATAAGGAAATTGAATTTCCAAAGCTAATAAAGCCCTTACCAAAAACCCATACCAATTGGTGAACAAATAATCCTAAAGGGATTAAAAAGATAAAAATTTAATAAAGGGAAAATAAAAGTATTTTATTACTACTTTGAAATCTTTTTATAAAAGGTTTTGATAAAAGGTTTTGGTTCTCAAAATGAAAAGAAATATTTTAAATAAAGATTATTTTATTAAGCCAAATTAAATCTTGGCCAAGACTTTGAAACAAAAGGTTTTGCTTTGATTAAACTAGTAGAGGTTTATTTAAAATAAAATAAAAAGGATTTAAATATCCAAGTTTTATTAATAAAGGTTTTACTATTTTCAAAACATCAAAACTTATTTATTTATTTAAAATAAGTTTTCCAAGTATTTTATATTCTCAAATAAAACCTACTGAAGTGTTTTGGTTTTATTTTAGATTTTCAAAATAAAGATTTAATAAAACAAATCCTATATGGATTATTAACTAAGGTCCATTTTATTTAATTATTAATGGACCCTAAAATAAAAGGTTATTTTGTTTTAAACAAGTTCCAAGTATTCTTTATTTTCAAATAAAACCTACTGATTTAGTTTTGAAAATATTTGGATTTCAAATAGAGTTTTAAAATAAATTAAACCCTATTTTGAATTATTAATAGATCTATTTATTTTGAAAATATTTAAGGTCTATTTATTTAATTATTAATAGATCTTAACAGAATAAAAAAAATTATTTTGTTTTGGACTTTGTTTTTGTGTTATTAAACAGAACTAAAAAATTTACAAAGTTTGGTGGTGGTTTTGATTTGAATTGATGTTTGAAATTATTATTAAAACTTATTTGGTTTAAAACTAGGGCCTTTTGATTTATTTAAAAGACCCCCAAAAGAATAAAGTTTTATTCAAAAATTAATTTCAGAATGTGCTACTAATCAGTATTTAAATCCACACAAATTTTGACAAAGATTTGAAATCAAATGAGTGCTTGAAATAATTAAAGGAATTCAAAACAGAATTAAAGAAATGTAGTGGAAAACACAAACAAGACAAAAAGAGTCAAACCGACCAGCCCAGCTAAAGCCCACCCCAGCCTCTAGCCCATCTCGCCTCTCTCCAACTGCTTTTCTCACCGCTGAAAGCCCATAAAGCCACCCTGGTGGACCTCCTCCTCACCCTTTTTCCCACTGATGCAACGGTCCCACTTCGCTAGCCGTCGTCTTCAACCCCCGCGACGACCACGCCCTCTCCTCGCTGCCGTTGCCAGACATAAATCCCACGCTTTAATCCGCTTCAATGTAGGAATAAACCTCGCCTCAGGTGCCCTCATAGTCGCTTGTCCCTCCTCTCCACCCGCCTCTCTCTCGCACCAGACGCCCTGCTGCTCAATTTTCTCGGCACCGCCATCGCCTCGGACGACTCGCGATAATTCCGCCATACCCTGCCTCCCTTGCCTCATTGACCAAGCACGACACTCCCCATCCTGGCGCGCTTCGTCTGCGTTCTCCGTCCACTGCTGGTGCCCTAACCTCGACCATTAAGCTCCGAGCGCCGCCGTCTTCTGCCGTTCTCCGACGACGTCACCCCAGTAAAGTCCGACCACCCCTCTCTTCCCCGTGGATACGATGATGACCGCCCTGCTCTCGCGGACCTAATGGTGCTATTCGTTTGTCCTAGGGTGCCCTTATCCTCACCTCGACGACCTCTGAATCGCCAAGCCCGGCTCGTCTCCGGCGAGCAATCAAGGATCCGGCGCCCTTCACCAACCAGTACCACGTTGAGCATCACAAGCGCCAACGATTCCGGTGAGCACCTTTTCTCCTCCCTTTCCTATTTCACCGGCGCCGCCATTGCTCGCTTGTTCGCCAGCCGCTTGCCTAAGGTCGAGCACCCATCACCGTCCGATCCCGATCCGATGGATAGGATAGAATAACTTAAACGAAGGTACGTGTTTCGGCCATACGATCTACTTAGATCCAGCGGTTCGCAGCGTGATCCACGGTATCACGCCGAGATAGCGACGCGCGGCCGCTTAGTTTAAAACAGATTTGAAATCTGATTATTTTGTGAATTTCAAACCCTTATAACTTTGGATCCACACGTCCAAAAATTACAAATTTTATGTCGTTGGATTCAGGAGAGCAAGCCCTAGCCAACCATGCCCTTGGTTTAGCAAATAGTATCTGTTAGATTGCTTGTTTTTGCAGATTCTTTTGTGTGCTTGTTTATATTAGAAAAATTGTTAAAAAATGTTTTTAGGGTTAAAACCTTTGCAAAATGGTTTGTTGTAAACTCATTGACCCTAGGAACCAACCCTTGGTGTTAAAAATGATTTTGGTAAATTTAGGTTGGATTATTGGACTTATCCAATTTCTAGCCAAATAAAATTTATGATTTTATTATGAAAACATTTATGGAAAGAAAACTTTGAGAAAATGGTTTGGACCAAACCTACTGACCCAAAACACCAAGTTTTGCAATAGCAACTCATTTGGTGAAACAAAATAAGGATTCCTTGAATTAAAACCATTTCTAGTCAAATAGAAATGTGGTTTAATTATTAAAAGTGGTTTTTGAAGAAAACTTTTTGGGAAATGTTTTGTTTTAAACCCTCTGACCCTAAACACCAAGTTTTATGGTTTGAAAACATATTGGGTGAACCCTATAGGCTAATGCCTTAGTAAAAAAATATTTCTACACCACATAAAATGATACTTTATTTTGAAAATGGTTTTGAAGTGAAACCTCTTTGCAAATGACTTTGCCACATTACAAAATGACCAAATAGGTGTTTCTGAATGTCTATGACCCATTAGGAACCACTTTTTCAAGCAAAACAAAGCTTGGCATGCTTGCACGCATTACTTTGACTTTGTTATTTTATGTGTTGTTTTGCTTGATTGGTAGATTGAGTTTGTCTTGCTTGATTGAATTGTAGTGACTTGAAGAGTGTGATTGTTGCAAGGACAAGGATTGAACCTATACTCTACCAAAAAGGCAAGTGATGCTTCATACTTTCTATCCCATTACTTTCAATATGCATTAGTGATTTTGCTAAGTAAAACTTGCATGGAATTTTTGCTAAGTATAAACCTTGCTATAGAAAATCCTAGTAGATGAAACCTTAGTGGAAATCTTCCTAAGTTAAGGTTCCTATTACTATCAAGCTTAGCCTAGCTAATAGAAAACATGGGTGGAATATATATTCACACTATGGAAAAATATCCTAAGTCTGAGGACTTGTGTTTTGTTTAATAAAACAACTAAGTTAATGAATCACCTGGGTGGAATGGGACTTGCTTGGTGGTTTTTGGTTGAGTGGTTCACAAGGCCCATGTTTATGGTTTACCTTGTGTATCTCACTTGTGGATTGCCACCCAGGAACAAAGAGATTTGAGATGTCAAATGTTGAGAAGCTTCAAGTGCAACCACTTGGCAATATGGGCTCTGCCATGATCATATAGGTTGCAAGAACTTAGCCATATGGACAGTTGGTGGTAGTGTTTGATAGGTTGGAACGCGTCCATTTTGGTCTAAGGGAAAGCTTCTGAAAGATCTTGTCTTGGGAAACCAAGTCTGGTGGGGAAAGTGCACCACCTCTGCAGAGTGTAAAACCTAAGTACTTAGCCTTGTCCCTGGTAAAGGACAATTTGAGCATCAAGACATGGAAGCAATCAAGAATCTCATCATTCAAATTTCTAAGTTAAAACTTGTGGTTTGAACAAGGGTTGTTTGAAATCTTCAATCTTTGATGGAGAGATGCCTTGGTAAAAGGATCTTCAAATCTTTGATTGGGAAAAATGATTTTGCCAAGCAAAACTTAGTATTTTCAAATGTTAAGGAAAAATCTATTTTGAGCAATGCAAGCCTCAACTCCACTTAGCCAAATGCATATAGATGATAGACTCCACTATACTACCATAGTATCACTTGCCAATACAATTCAAATGTATTGACCCTTGTGGCTGTAACTTGTAATGTTGCAGGTTTGATTGATTTTAGTGAAGATTGATTGATTAGGATTACAAAGTCTACAACCAACATACTCGTGGCACTTTGAAGATGAAGGACCCCATGCTTATAGTTATTCCGCTGCAATGTAATGTAATAGCCAAATGAGCTATGTTTGATGTAATAAAATTATGTTATTCCTGGTTATAAAGTTATATTATGACCTTTGTTTCTTGATATTACATCTAAACTGTGGATGCTAGCTATTGATCCAGGGACTAGCATTGTAAACACAGGGGATTCTAACTTACCTTATATTTTAACAAGGTTGGGTCAGATTCCTAACCCTACAGATGGTATCAGAGCCAGGTTGTGTTGCCTGTAGGATTTGTAAACCTAGGATTGGACAAAAACCCTTAGAAAATAGGAGCTGTATTTGTTCAAAAACTTATTTACAAACAATCTTGTAAACTCTTTCCTCAACCATTTTGGTTTTAATTCTACATCTCTTCTATTTCAAACTTAATGGAAAAACCTACCCCATGACCAAAGACTTCACCATGTGCAAAGGACTCCATCAACTCTAATGACTTCAACTTCTTCAACTCTAATGACTTCAACATTTTCACCAAGGACTTCCAACTTGGATATCACTAAAGACTACAAGTGAGACAAGAAATGTTACTCAAGACTTGAAGACTAAGGAAACACAACTTAGAAGGAGCCATCAACACCTTTGAAGTATTTGTGACCAAGAGTTTTTCCCAAGGAAACCATGATCTCATGCAAGAAGAATCAACCAAGAAGGATGGAAGGATCACAAGTGAACCATGTAGATGGATCACCATTTATAGTTAAAGTCAAACACACCAACTTAGGTGGTGTAACAAAAATATTTTGTTGCCTAAGAATGTACTTGAACTTGTTGTTTGAGTGGAATGTTTGTTTTTGATTGCTTGCACATTGCTTGAGTGAATTGTGATGTGTGTGATTAGAATTGATTCCTTAGAAAATATTTTGCCTATTCTAATCCCAATCCAACCCAAACAGATGACTACTCCAAAGGACTCCAACATCAAAGTTGATGACACCAACACCAACCAAGCTGACAGCATGAAAGAGCTCATAGCAACCCAACACCAGTTGAACCAACTAACAGCTCAGTCATAGCCAGCAATAGTGATAAAGATCCAGCACTGCAAAAGTTTTTGGAAGAACAATCCCAACTGATGCTTAAGGTGACTAATCAAATGATCAACATGGAAGAAAACTATCCCAACAGAGTGTATGACAACAAGGATGACAGAAATATTATTCTAGATGGAGCACCAGCTTGCATTATTTGTGGAGACAAGGATCATACTTTCAAGGATCATGAAGATCAATGCCCTAAGTGTGAAGAAAATCATCCTGATGGACAATGTCCCACCTCTCAAACTACCTGTTACCTTTGTGAAGGAAATGACCATGTCCCTATCCAATGCCCCATCTACTCCATGGTGGAACAAAGAAAACAAGAACGATCCAAGTCTACCAAAGGAAAAGGACCACTCATACCTCCAAACAAGACAACCCAATTCAAAGGATCAAAGAAAACCAAGAAACCAAGACCAGATATGAATCTTGTGCAATGTCGTAAATGTAAGGAAATGGGACACTTCTCCAGTGAGTGCCCAGAGAACCAGAAAAATAAGGGAATTGACCAAGTGATGTGCAACAACTGCAAAGAGCTAGGCCACTATGTAGCAACTTGTCCACAAGAGCAACGTAAAGAACTCAAGGACATCCACTGTTTCAACTGCAAGAATCCAGGACACTATGCAAGCAATTGTCCAGAAAAGATGAAGAACAAGTTGAACAAGCCTATGGAGAAACTCAACCTTGGCCCATGAGTCAAGCATGGAAACAAAGGACACAATGCAAATGTTTGCTTAGAGAAGTTTCCCCAAGATTCCAAGAAGGACAATGTGTATTTTTTTGTTTGAAAATTTTTAAGGGTGGTAGTACCCTAGTTGTTTTGAGCCTGCTTGTAACCCTAACATTCCCAAATCTCGGGACGAGATTTATTTTAAGGGTGGTAGCCTGTCACATCCCAAGATTTTCCAAATCTTGTAATGTGAAAAATAAAATAAACAAAATAAATTTTTGTTGAAAATCAGGGTGAAAAGAAACTTTTGTTCTAAAAGGAAACTTAAAATCCCATCTTGAACAAACTTTGGTTAAAGTTTGAATTCAACAAAAATCCAAATCAAGGGAAATGCATTCCTCAATGAATGTATCTGGAAATTTAACCATTTGGAAAATAAATCCAAAACCCTAAACCCTAATGGAAGAAAATCATTTTCCAAAGTTATCTCCAAATCCATGGATTTGATCCATACCAAAATTGATCAACAAATATTCACAAAGGATCAAGAAAGACAAACAGAAATATTATAAAGCCATATAAGTTGGTTTCACTCAAATTGGAACCATAAATAAAATCTTATGAATATAATAAGATAAGGAAATTGAATTTCCAAAGCTAATAAAGCCCTTACCAAAAACCCATACCAATTGGTGAACAAATAATCCTAAAGGGATTAAACAGATAAAAATTTAATAACGGGAAAATAAAAGTATTTTATTACTACTTTGAAATCTTTTTATAAAAGGTTTTGATAAAAGGTTTTGGTTCTCAAAATGAAAAGAAATATTTTAAATAAAGATTATTTTATTAAGCCAAATTAAATCTTGGCCAAGACTTTGAAACAAAAGGTTTTGCTTTGATTAAACTAGTAGAGGTTTATTTAAAATAAAATAAAAAGGATTTAAATATCCAAGTTTTATTAATAAAGGTTTTACTATTTTCAAAACATCAAAACTTATTTATTTATTTAAAATAAGTTTTCCAAGTATTTTATATTCTCAAATAAAACCTACTGAAGTGTTTTGGTTTTATTTTAGATTTTCAAAATAAAGATTTAATAAAACAAATCCTATATGGATTATTAACTAAGGTCCATTTTATTTAATTATTAATGGACCCTAAAATAAAAGGTTATTTTGTTTTAAACAAGTTCCAAGTATTCTTTATTTTCAAATAAAACCTACTGATTTAGTTTTGAAAATATTTGGATTTAAAATAGAGTTTTAAAATAAATTAAACCCTATTTTGAATTATTAATAGATCTATTTATTTTGAAAATCTTTAAGGTCTATTTATTTAATTATTAATAGATCTTAACAGAATAAAAAAAATTATTTTGTTTTGGACTTTGTTTTTGTGTTATTAAACAGAACTAAAAATTTTACAAAGTTTGGTGGTGGTTTTGATTTGAATTGATGTTTGAAATTATTATTAAAACTTATTTGGTTTAAAACTAGGGCCTTTTGATTTATTTAAAAGACCCCAAAAAGAATAAAGTTTTATTCAAAAATTAATTTCAGAATGTGCTACTAATCAGTATTTAAATCCACACAAATTTTGACAAAGATTTGAAATCAAATGAGTGCTTGAAATAATTAAAGGAATTCAAAACAGAATTAAAGAAACAGAAGTGGAAAAACACAAACAGTACAAAAAAGAGTCAAACCGACCAGCCCAGCTAAAGCCCACCCCAGCCCAGTCTAGCCCATCTGCCCCTCTCCCCCGAACCGTTTTTCCTCACCGCTGAAAACATAGAAGCCACCGATCGGTGGACCTCCTCCTCACCCTTTTTCCCACTGACACAACGGTCCCACTTCGCTAGCCATCGTCTTCAACCCCCGCGACGACCACGCCCTCTCCTCGCTGCCGTTGCCAGACATAAATCCCACGCTTTAATCCGCTTCAATGTAGGAATAAACCTCGCCGATCAGTGCCCTCATAGTCGCCGCCCTCCTCTCCACCTCTCTCGCACCAGATCGCCCACAGGCTGCTCCAATTTTTCTCGGCACCGCCACTGCCTCTGACGCACTCCGGCGATAATTCCGGCCATACCCTGCCTCCCCTTGCCTCATTGACCAAGCACGCACACTCCCCATCCCCTGGCGCTTCTGTCCGTGCCCTCCGTTCCACCGCGGGTGCCCCAGAACCTCGACTCCGTCAAGCTCCGAGCGCCGCCGTCTTCTGCCGTTCTCCGACGACGTCACCCCAGTAAAGTCCGACCACCCCTCTCTTCCCCGTGGATACGATGATGACCGCCCTGCTCTCGCGGACCTAATGGTGCTATTCGTTTGTCCTAGGGTGCCCCTTATCCTCACCTCGACGACCTCCTGAACCGCCGAAGCCCAGCTCGTCTCCGGCGAGCAATCAAGGACAGTCCCGTGCGCCCCTTCACCAACCAGTACCACGTTGAGCATCAGCAAGCGTCAACGATTCCGGTGAGCACCTTTTCCTCCTCCCTCGCTTCCTATTTCACCGGCGCCGCCACCGTCTGGTCGCTCCGCCGCCAGCAGCCGCCGCAGCGCCGCTCGTCTAAGGTCGAGCACCCCACAGCCGTCCGATCCCGATCTGATGGATAGGATAGAATAACTTAAACGCGAAGGGGTACGTGTTCTGGGCCATACGATCTACTTAGATCCAACGGTCTGCAGCGTGATCCACCCGAACCGTATCACCGATTGAAGGAGATAGCCGTGCGGAGCTCTAGTTTAAAACAGATTTGAAATCTGATTATTTTGTGAATTTCAAACCCTTATAACTTTGGATCCACACGTCCAAAAATTACAAATTTTATGTCGTTGGATTCAGGAGAGCAAGCCCTAGCCAACCATGCCCTTGGTTTAGCAAATAGTATCTGTTAGATTGCTTGTTTTTGCAGATTCTTTTGTGTGCTTGTTTATATTAGAAAAGTTGTTAAAAAATGTTTTTAGGGTTAAAACCTTTGCAAAATGGTTTGTTGTAAACTCATTGACCCTAGGAACCAACCCTTGGTGTTAAAAATGATTTTGGTAAATTTAGGTTGGATTATTGGACTTATCCAATTTCTAGCCAAATAAAATTTATGATTTTATTATGAAAACATTTATGGAAAGAAAACTTTGAGAAAATGGTTTGGACCAAACCTACTGACCCAAAACACCAAGTTTTGCAATAGCAACTCATTTGGTGAAACAAAATAAGGATTCCTTGAATTAAAACCATTTCTAGTCAAATAGAAATGTGGTTTAATTATTAAAAGTGGTTTTTGAAGAAAACTTTTTGGGAAATGTTTTGTTTTAAACCCTCTGACCCTAAACACCAAGTTTTATGGTTTGAAAACATATTGGGTGAACCCTATAGGCTAATGCCTTAGTAAAAAAATATTTCTACACCACATAAAATGATACTTTATTTTGAAAATGGTTTTGAAGTGAAACCTCTTTGCAAATGACTTTGCCACATTACAAAATGAACAAATAGGTGTTTCCGAATGTCTATGACCCATTAGGAACCACTTTTTCAAACAAAACAAAGCTTGGCATGCTTGCACGCATTACTTTGACTTTGTTATTTTATGTGTTGTTTTGCTTGATTGGTAGATTGAGTTTGTCTTGCTTGATTGAATTGTAGTGACTTGAAGAGTGTGATTGTTGCAAGGACAAGGATTGAACCTATACTCTACCAAAAAGGCAAGTGATGTTCATACTTTATATCCCATTACTTTCAATATGCATTAGTGATTTTGCTAAGTAAAACTTGCATGGAATTTTTGCTTAGTATAAACCTTGCTATAGAAAATCCTAGTAGATGAAACCTTAGTGGAAATCTTCCTAAGTTAAGGTTCCTATTACTATCAAGCTTAGCCTAGCTAATAGAAAACATGGGTGGAATATATATTCACACTATGGAAAAATATCCTAAGTCTGAGGACTTGTGTTTTGTTTAATAAAACAACTAAGTTAATGAATCACCTGGGTGGAATGGGACTTGCTTGGTGGTTTTTGGTTGAGTGGTTCACAAGGCCCATGTTTATGGTTTACCTTGTGTATCTCACTTGTGGATTGCCACCCAGGAACAAAGAGATTTGAGATGTCAAATGTTGAGAAGCTTCAAGTGCAACCACTTGGCAATATGGGCTCTGCCATGATCATATAGGTTGCAAGAACTTAGCCATATGGACAGTTGGTGGTAGTGTTTGATAGGTTGGAACGCGTCCATTTTGGTCTAAGGGAAAGCTTCTGAAAGATCTTGTCTTGGGAAACCAAGTCTTGTGGGGAAAGTGCACCACCTCTGCAGAGTGTAAAACCTAAGTACTTAGCCATGTCCCTGGTAAAGGACAATTTGAGCATCAAGACATGGAAGCAATCAAGAATCTCATCATTCAAATTTCTAAGTTAAAACTTGTGGTTTGAACAAGGGTTGTTTGAAATCTTCAATCTTTGATGGAGAGATGCCTTGGTAAAAGGATCTTCAAATCTTTGATTGGGAAAAATGATTTTGCCAAGCAAAACTTAGTATTTTCAAATGTTAAGGAAAAATCTATTTTGAGCAATGCAAGCCTCAACTCCACTTAGCCAAATGCATATAGATGATAGACTCCACTATACTACCATAGTATCACTTGCCAATACAATTCAAATGTATTGACCCTTGTGGTCAGAATTTGTAATGTTACAGGTTTGATTGATTTTAGTGAAGATTGATTGATTAGGATTACAAAGTCTACAACCAACATCTGCCTGTGGCACTTTGAAGATGAAGGACCCCATGCTTATAGTTATTCCGCTGCAATGTAATGTAATAGCCAAATGAGCTATGTTTGATGTAATAAAATTATGTTATTCCTGGTTATAAAGTTATATTATGACCTTTGTTTCTTGATATTACATCTAAACTGTGGATGCTAGCTATTGATCCAGGGACTAGCATTGTAAACACAGGGGATTCTACCTTACCTTATATTTTAACAAGGTTGGGTCAGATTCCTAACCCTACAGATACTTGTTCTGTTTTGCTGAAAACAGGTCCTTCTGCATGAGAGGTGCTTGCTGGAGAGGAGGTGACGTTGCGTGTTGATGGCAAGCATGATGATGGCCAACAATGCTCTCCCTCGACGTTTGTCATTTAGTATATATTTTGGATAGTTATTGTAATCAAAATATTATGAACTTCTTTAGTGTGCCTCACACTTTGTGAGACGGCTATTCAGATTAGTTTGTAACAAACAGTTGTTCTACTTTTATGAATGATTTCTATTTGTGTTCATATCTTGTTTGATTATATGTGAATTATCCTTGTTGTTTGAAACTAACTAATAATGCATGAACATTTTTGAAATATTGAAATGCCTTAAAATACCCAACTTAATGATATGTATTCAAATGAATGAAACCATTGTTTAAATTCAAAGTTATGTTGACAGTATGTGAAAGTCATTCGATTTCTTATCACATATAAATCATGCCTAAGTTCGGCAAAATAAATTGAACACCATGTATTACATGAATACAAAGTGTTTAATGAATTGTTGAAAGTAAATATTCGATGCATTGTGTTTTAACAAAATGGTAATTATCATTATATGATTGTCTAAATGTGTAAATAAGTTTACCAAAGGAAACATAAGTATGAAACTATTTGATTTGATCAAAGTGTTTCATCAACAAAGGGTATAAATATAAAAGAGAATCTAATTACTATGATTTGATCAATAGTAATTAAATTCGACTTTATAAGAATGACATAAAAGAAATTGTGGAATGCAAAGCGTTTTGAAACGTCAAAATGCAAAGCATCACAATTTGATATTAGATATCAGAATGGGTGAGTAGATGGCACCAAATAAATCGTTGTAGTATAGATGTAGAGACCATTAGTTAGAAATAGTTAGCACTCAATTAGAATATATAGTGGACCATTAGAATTCGTGAAAACGGCTCCATATCTGGTATGGATCATCGTAAGTGTTTTGGGGTTATTCGATATAACCAAAACAATAGCGAATAAGTCCTCGTAGAGTATTCATTGGAAACTTTGAATACGAAATCCATAACTAAACCCAAAAGAGAAGCAAAACTTGTATTGCTTGGATTTTGGTGCATTCTTGAGAAAACTCACTTTTAGTGATATTTCTCGATTATGAAGCAAATGGAAGATAGTGAAAAACAAGATGAGGATTCAAATCCCTGCATCAGAGTGTTGAGAAGCGCAACAGACAACGTTCCTGGACGATTCTCTTCACAAAAGGAAAGAATCAATGATAATGATCATTGTGTTTTCCCCACTGTTTTTTTCGCTACATGAAGTAGGATTCAAAATGTAATCCATATCTCGTATGGAGACATTTGTGAATCATTTGTCATGATTCTTGGAATATGACATACCTACGAACTACTAAGGAAATAATGGTAAATTAGAATTATGAGAAATCCTAAAAGCAAAATTCCCTCGAGATTAGAAAGCAATTCGTTGCTGAATCTCACAAGTAAAAGGGGTTACTTGAATTTTCCCAAATGACTGCAAAGCCATAGTGTAAAAGGGGTGAATAACAAAAGCACAATTTGTCAAGTATTGGACAAATTCAAATGAATTTGATTCAAGTGTGCTAAATGCCTAGTGGATTTAAAACTAGTAAAAGTACTAGTATCTCATAGTAAAACTCCAAGTTTGATATTTGATCAAAAGATTTTGAAATTGTTCAAAATAGTGAGTAGATGTGCAATTTGCATGAAATTGAGTGGGAGCTATGTAAGTCTTCCTAAAACAATATGTGAATGACATATTTTTGAGTGGGAGCAATATAAGACTCAAATTCAAATATGTAGGAACATATTTTGAGTGGGAGCTTATAGGAGTGATTCTTAAGTGTGTTAAGAATAAAAGCGCAAGTACCGATAAATAATGATTTAGAAGGTGTAGAAGTTAATAATAAGTGTATTATGATATTATGTAGTATTCCTTAAGGGATTCTGAAAAGGGTTTCAGAATAGAAGTTAATTAAGGAACTGGTCCTTAATAACTTAAGTTAGGAATAGTATTAAGTTTAACATCAATGGTTGAACGAAGGAAAAGGATGATCATCATCCACTATGTTGAGACATAGGTTCTATCTTAGAAAACCCTGATGATAACTTAACATAATATATGATCCAATAAGGAACGTTTAAAAGTGATTAAGTTTGAACCACGAAATGTTGAGCTAAGTTTGTCCGCAGTGTCTAATAGAGAACTGCAGACACATTTTCCAAATTCGTAAAGGATGACATATCTTAAAGCATAAAGGTTTATGTTATAAGGGAATATGTTGGAAACTCCCGTAATACCGATTAGAGTCAAGTAGGAAGCGAGGTGAACAAAAACATCGAAAGTTGCACAGAGTGCACTAGTGTTTCGATGAATACATTTATAATAATAGATAAGGGTACCATCTAAAGTGTTGTATAATGTTATGGCGGGGCTAGTTCGCTTTTAACGTAGAATGATGTGTCCCAAGGCATAGTGCCCATGAGAAAGCCCTCGTGGTTGATCTAAAGTCACTATAGGCTCCTGGAATCAGGCCTTGTTCTGCTGCCATAGCGATGATGCATACACACAGATGTTATCATGTGATGATAAAGTACTAATGTCAATCAAGGTGACATTAGTTAGTTGCAAAGGATTTGGGACTATAAAGTACAGGCCCAAGACTCAACCTCTTCCATGAGCAAGCATGTTCAGGGTACCGGATATATGGTGCCAATGATTAAGAACAAATGGAGCTAGTGTATTTGTACTCTAGTGCAAGTGGGAGACTGTTGGAAATATGCCCTAGAGACAAATAGTAATAAGGGCTATTATCATATTTCATATAGTTTATGATTAACTTTTATATCATGATATAACTGTATTGAGTGGAAACATCAATACACGTGTGATATATAAACAACCAGGGGTTCCCAGTGAAACTCTAGTCACTGGTTCATTGGTCAACATATGATCAAGTTTCCTGATCATGTGGCATTTATGCCAGTTGGAAAGGGAGTCAACTCATTCTGTGAATGAGATGACGAACCAATACCCAACCTAAACATCATGACCCGATCATGTCACGAAGTTCAAGTTATGATGATTAGAAATGGATCCTTGTAGACTATTCCTTAGACCGTGAGGCTATATCAATCACTGTCTCCCGAGAGTGCTCTGATAGCATCAAGAGCCACTTGGTAATACAGTGGTTATAAAGGTGTGTTCAGGTACTCGGAGAAAACCGTAGAGGCAATATATGTCAAGAGTGGGATTTGTCCGTCCATGTGACGGAAAGATACTCAAGGGCCCACTCGGATATATCCAAATAGCTGCGCGACATGTGATTTGATCACATGGATATCACTTGTCGGAACGAGTCAAGAAGCATTGTTCGGTAACGATATTGAACACGACATGGTGATGTCATTGATCAGATCTCAGGCAATGCAAGTATCGAGAGACAAAGGGAATAAGACATGACTGTCCCGGTTCAAACGACGAAAGATCTTCGTGGAACGCAGAGGGGTCACATGGCCATCCAGGTCCCTCTGTTGATCATTGGTTCGGGAGTGTCCCGACCATGTCTGGAGTGTTCCCGAACCATAGGGTATCACGCTTAAGGGTTTGATGATGCTTAGAGAGTGTTTATAGGATCGGTAGAATCACCGAAGAATAGTAGAGAGAAAACCGGAAGGGTTTCGGTAAGTTCGGAGGATGTCCGGAGTGGAGGTGGAAGGTGTTCCATAGCCACGGAGGTTGAATAATATGTGAATGAATGTTAAATATTGATTTAATCATTTATTCATAATTATTTAATAAAAGGGAAAATCAATTAAAAGGTCAAAGGGCTTAATGGGCCAATTCCCGGAGGGAAGAGGGCCCATTAGGGAAAGGAGAGAGGGAGAAGGGGCAAGGGGGTGGCTGGCTGGGCCAAGCCCCCCTGCGCGGGGCCCACTAGGGATGGTCGGCGGCTTCCCCTCCCCCTCCTCTCCTTTAGTCCCCACCCCGGGACTTTGAGGGAGGTAGTACCTCCTTTTCCCCTATATATAGTGGGGGTATTTAGCCAGATAAATACACACAATATTCAATAAAGGTCTTCTCACTTTTGGGAAGACCTACAATTTATATTCTCTCTCTCTCTCTCTCTCTCTCTGTGACTGTGGTCCCAAGTTCGGATCTTGAACAAGAGACATCTTCACTGCTGAGCGCTGTCGTCACGGGATTCGGATCCGAGCTCTACTTCCAAGAATCTGCTGGATCGGGGAAGCGGGAGTCATCGCCAGGCACCGTATGTGTGTAACTCCCCGCGAGGTGTCACACTTGAGGCACTCAAGTCGTTGGAGCCGTTGGAGCGCAAGGGCTTCATCATGACCTTGAGGTCGGCTTCGGCTCGTCTACATCAACCACGCTCTCCTGAGCGTTGACAACACTTTTCGGCCTTCAAGGGTAAGTTCGCAAAAAGCCCCTCCTATTATTGTATTACTAATAGATAGGTCCTGGTAGCATCAGGGGTTCAGGGGCGTAGGGTAAAAATTTATTGTTTTCATACGTGGAACCCCTACACTTTGCTGGGCGAAACAATCTACCCACATTCTTTGAGTAAAATGTACCACGACTTAGGGTTTGGAAACGCCCGAGTCAGTAGTTGAATCAGAAATTGTGATTGTGCCACTACTATCTGAAAAGACGCAGCACCGGTTCCACGATTGCTGAGGGGCAGGATGTCTCCAAATTCGATGGAATGTAAGTGGCACAGAAATAAATTATTTAAGCTGCTACACTCCATGAAGCAGCAACTTATTCAACTGCTGCACAACGACATGGCAACATAAATAGCAATGGCAACCGAGATGAGGAGGAAATCGGTACCACTTTCTGGCCTAATCTTGAGCCAGTCTATCTCACCGCCTCCCTGCTCCTACATCCCCTGCATCTGGCGAAGCTCCCGGATCTCCATTAACCGGGTGTACGTGCTTCCACTTTATAAATTGTGGATGTGCCATTTGCATGCAGCACAATCCACATAGATTACGTTTAAGCAAACAACCAATGTTAGAATACCACCATGATCAGAAAAAAGGAAGTAATGCAGGGTTAAGACAGATTAACGGGAGACCAATTTTTTTCCTCCCAGGACTCCGGGACCACTAGTTTAGACCGCTAGGTCAACAAGTACTACTATTACAACTTCAAAAGTGACGGAGCTCAAGCTAAATAGAACTAGTTATCACACATCTCCTTGATCTTCCTAATCTTAGCACAATGCGCATCTTCCTGCGAGAGCAAGGATCGAATCGTCGGCTCCTTTCTTTTAGCATATTCCTTGCATAGCTTCAATTTTTCTCTGCATTTTTCCTCATGCACTTGTCAATACTCATAGTTGTGAACTGCATGACTTTGGCCTGGTGAAGATCATTCCTTGCTTGAGTCAGTTCTTGCTCTGCTTTAGCCTTTAGGGCCAACGCCACGTCCCTCTCCTTCTCGACTTTGCTAACCTTGTCTTGCACCCTCCTGAGATCTCGGTTAAGCTTGGTCATGTCAACTGGGTCCCATAGCTTCATCTCAACACTATCAAGAAATGAGCTGACTATGGATTCTTTCAACTCAACAGTCATATCCCATAGTTTGTCCAGCGTTTTCTGCATCGATTTGGGCCACTCTGGATCTACCCATTTGACAACACCGCAACTTTCGCCTTGCATCATTGCGCGATGTCCTTGACACCGTAAAAACGTCCTGCATGCGTTTCGTCCTTCGAATGCTACAAATTTAGTGGGCACATATCCATGTTTACATAGCAGAGGACTATCTTCATCCGCTAAACCGTGATAGTCAGAGTCATACAGCGTCTGGTTGGCCTAACACATCATACGCGCATGAGTAAACAGAGTAGATCTAGCTCAAAATAGATAACTGGCCACAGATGACAGAGATAGATATGAGACGACTCACATCGAAATCACCATCCCTGTCGTCACGACACGTTTCCTCACCATCTCCCCTTGAACCCATGGCAAGAGAGAGAGGGGGAATGGGGTGGCTACCGGAGAGATAATTGGATGCGCCATCGGCCTGCGGCTACGGCAGGATGGGAGAGAAGTGGGGAAAGTGGCTTTGAGGGGAAGGAAGAGAAGTATGGGGAGGAAGAGAAGTAATGGGGACGTGACACTGGCATATGGCCCACTGAACTCGTGAGTCGTGACACTCGCAAAAGGGGAGCGCCCGGTGTTGCCAGTTTGTCCAGAGCAAGCAGGCAGCAAGCATGGCCAATCATGCCGCAGAACAGCCTACTCGCGGATCGCTCTCACGACGACCATCTCAATCCTCCAAGCGCCCCGATCAAATGGTATGTAACAATCATCATGCAGAACAACTGTGTTAGGGCATGCCTTCTAGAAGACTCGGTGTGGTTCATGAGAAAACACACATCCAATGAACTCTAGTGAATCCATATGTGGTTTGTGAGAAGAACCCACATGCAATGACTCTAGCTGTGGTTTGTGAAAAGAACACACATGCAATCACACTGGTGGATCCATATGTGGTTTGTGAGAAGAAAAAACATCCAATGACACTGGTGGATCCATTTGTGGCTTGTGAGAAGAACACACATGCAAAACAGACATGCAAAACTGATGTCTACGCACTTCTATTCTTGTAGACAGTTGTTGGGCCTCCAAGTACAGAGGTTTGTAGAACAACATCAAGTTTTCCCTTAAGTGGATCACCCAAGGTTTATCGAACTCAGGGAGGAAGTGGTCAAAGGTACCCCCTCTCAAGCAATCCTGCAATCAAGATACAAGAAGTCTCTTGTATCCCCAACACACCCAATACACTTGTCAGGTGTATAGGTGCACTAGTTCGGCGAAGAGATAGTGAAATACAAGTGGTATGGATGATTATAAGTGGTAATGGTGATAAAAAATAACTTGATGGCGTGGAAAAGACTAAAGGCAAACTGAAATAAAGATGGAAACAAGCAAACATGTAACAGATCTAATAGCAAACGGTGTTTCAGTGCTAAGAAACAGGGCCTAGGGATCATACTTTCACTAGTGAACACTCTCATATAAATACCTTCTCTTTATGATACTACTCTTAACTACTCTCCGGTTGAACACTGTAATCGATGATAGGGTTATAACAGCACACCTCAAAGTAAGCCTTTCCCATCTAGAAAACCCCACACTGTCACCTTGAGTACTAGATGAGTCCAACAAACACCACAATTTCATAAAGACATCCAACTCCAAATATAACTCATAACAATTTTTTGTAATCTCTAGCCTATTTGCCACCAGGGTGAGCACGGTTTAATTTTCACACACATGGGGAGAGGAGAGATCTATTAAAGCACTTGAGTAGCAAGGTAGATCTATAGATTACAAGCTCATGATCTCAATAAGATCATGCATAGAGAGAGAGAGATGAACACATAGCTACCGGTAGAACCCTTAGCCTCGAGAGAGAACTACTCCCTCCTCATCATGGGAATCAGCAATGGTGATGGAGATCGATGGAGATGGCTCCTTCGGGCATTCTCAGATCTCTCAGGTGCCTAATGAGACTTTCTATCCCCGAATCTCCCTTTCTTGGGTTCGTGGTGACAGAAACTTTTGATTGTGGATTGATTGATGATCTAGGGTTTGGTATCGGGAGGCTCTATAAGCCGAAGGAGGCAAGGTCGATCACCGGTGTGGGCTGTAGGGCCACCTGGCCTGGGCCAGTGGCCGGCCACAGCCCTCTCTGTCTCGTATTCTGGCTCCATGAGTCTTCCGGTAAAATAGGAACTTTGGCTTTTGTCCCGTCCAATTCCGAGAATATTCATTTTCTGACTTCCTGAAACCAAAAAAGCAGAAAACAGGCAACCGACACTGTGGCATCTTGTTAATAGGTTAGTCCAAGAAATCATATGAAAAGTACTCCAAAGTGTGGACAAAACATAAGAAAGTAGATAAAACCAAGCATGGATCATCAAAAATTATAGATATATTTGCAATGTATCAAAAACACACATGCAATGACACTGGTGGATCCATATGTGGTCTGTGGAAAGAAAAGACATGCAATGACACTAGTTATGGTTAATGAAAAGAACAGACATGCAATGACTCTGATGGATCCATGTGTGGTTTGTGAAAAGAACACACATGCAATGACACTGGTTGTGGTTATTGAAAAGAACACACATGCAATGAATCTGGTGGATCCATGTGGTTTGTGAAAATAACACACATGCAATGACTCTAGTTATGGTTAATGAAAAGAACACACATGCAATGACATTGTTGGATCCATATGTGGTTTGTGAAAAGAACAGACATGCAATGACACTGGTGGATCCATACGTGGTTTGTGAGAAGAACACACATGCAATGACACTGGTTGTTGTCCATGAAAAGAACACACATGCAATGACACTAGTGGATCCTTATGTGGTTTGTGAAAAGAACACACATGCAATGACACTGGTGGATCAATGTGGTTTGTGAGAATAACAGACATGCAATGAACTCTGGTGGATCCATATGTGGTTTGTGAGAAGAACACACATGCAATGACACTGGGTCTGGTTCATTGAAAGAGCACACATCGAATGAACTCTGTTGGACCCATATGTGGTTTGTGAGAAGAACACACATGTAATGACTCTCGATGTGGTTTATGAGAAGAACACACATGCAATGACACTGGTGGATCCGTATGTGGTTTGTGAGAATAACGCACATCCAATGACACTGGTGGATCCATGTGTGGTTTGTGAGAAGAACACACATGCAATGACACTGGGTGTGGTTAATGAATAGAACACACATCAACTAACACTGGTGGATCCTTATGTGGTTTGTGAGAGGAACACACATGCAATGACTCTGGATGTGGTTTGTGAGAAGAACACACATGCAATGATACTGGTGGATCCATGTGTGGTTTGTGAGAAGAACACACATCCAATGACACTGGGTGGATCCATATGTGGTTTGTGAGAAGAACACACATGCAATGACACTTGGTGTGGTTCATGAAAAGAACACACATCCAATAAACTCTGGTGGATCCATATGTGGTTTGTGAGAAGAACACACATGCAATGACTCTAACTGTGGTTTGTGAGAAGAATACACATGCAATGACACTGGTGGATCCACGTGTAGTTTGTGAGAAGAACACACATGCAATGACACTACTGGATCCATGTGTGGTTTGTGAGAAGAACACACATGCAATGACACTGGGTGTGGTTCATGAGAAGAACACACATCCAATGAACTTTGGTGGATACATATGTGGTTTGTGAGAAGAACACACATGAAATGACTCTAGTTATGGTTTGTGAAAAGAACACACATGCAATCACACTAGTGGATCCATATGTGGTTTGTGAGAAGAACACATATCCAATGACACTGGTGGATCCATGTGTGGTTTGTGAGAATAACACACATGCAATGACACTGGTGGATCCATATGTGGTTTGTGGAAAGAACAGACATGCAATGACACTAGATGTGGTTAATGAAAAGAACAGACATGCAATGACTCTGATGGATCCATGTGTGGTTTGTGAAAAGAACACACATGCAATGACACTGGGTGTGGTTCATGAAAAGAACACACATGCAATGACTCTAGCTATGGTTAATGAAAAGAACACACATGCAATGACACTGTTGGATCCAGATGTGGTTTGTGAAAAGAACAGACATGCAATCACACTGGTGGATCCATATGTGGTTTGTGAGAAGAACACACATGCAATGACACTGGTTGTGGTTCATGAAAAGAACACACATGCAATGACACTAGTGGATCCTTATGTGGTTTGTGAAAAGAACACACATGCAATGACTCTGATGGATCCACATGTGGTTTGTGAAAAGAACACTCATGCAATGGCAGTGGTGGATCAATGTGGTTTGTGAGAATAACAGACATTTAGTGAGCTCTCGTGGATCCATATGTGGTTTGTGAGAAGAACACACATGCAATGACACTGGGTGTGGTTCATGAAAGGAACACACATCCAATGAACTCTGTTGGACCCATATGTGGTTTGTGAGAAGAACACACATGCAATGACTCTAAATGTGGTTTATGAGAAGAACACACATACAATGACACTGGTGGATCCATATGTGGTTTGTGAGAAGAACACACATCCAATGACACTGGTGGATCCATGTGTGGTTTTTGAGAAGAACACACATCCAATGACACTGGGTGGATCCATATGTGGTTTGTGAGAAGAACACACATGCAATGACACTGGGTGTCGTTCTTGAAAAGAATATACATTCAATGAATAGGTGGATCCATATGTGGTTTGTGAGCAGAACACACATGCAATGACTCTAGCTAAGGTTTGTGAGAAGAACACACATGCAATGACACTGGTGGATCAATGTGTGGTTTGTGAGAAGAACAGACATGCAATGACACTGGTGGATCCATGTGTGGTTTCTGAGAACACACATGCAATGACACTAGGTGTGGTTCATGAGAAGAACACACATCCAATGAACTCTGGTGGATCCATATGTTGTTTGTGAGAAGAACACACGTGTAACGACTCTAGCTGTGGTTTGTGAAAAGAACACGCATGCAATCAGACTGGTGGATCCATATGTGGTTTGTGAGAAGAACACACATCCAATGACACTGGTGGATCCATGTGTGTTTTGTGAGAAGAACACACATGCAATGACACTGGGTGTGATTCATGAAAAGAACACACATCCAATGACACTTGTGGATCCTTATGTGGTTTGTGAGAGGAACACACATGCAATGACTCTAGATGTGGTTTGCGAGAAGAACACACATGCAATGAAGCTTGTGGATCCATGTGTGGTTTGTGAGAAGAACACACATCCAATGACACTAGGTGGATCCATATGTGGTTTCTGAGAAGAACACACATGCAATGACAATGGGTAACGTTCATGAAAAGAACACACATTCAGTGAACTTTGGTGGATCCATATGTGGTTTGTGAGAAGAACACAAATGCAATGACTCTAGCTATGGTTTGTGAGAAGAACACACATGCAATGACACTGGTGGATCAATGTGTGGTTTGTGAGAAGAACACACGTGCAATGACACTGGTGGATCCATGTGTGGTTTGTGAGAAGAACACACATGCAATTACACTAGGTGTGGTTCATGAGAAGAACACACATCCAATGAACTCTGGTGGATCCATATGTTGTTTGTGAGAAGAACACACGTGTAACGACTCTAGTTGTGGTCTGTGAAAAGAAAACACATGCAATCACACTGGTGGATCCATATGTGGTTTGTGAGAAGAACACACATCCAATGACACTGGTGGATCCATGTGTGGTTTGTGAGAAGAACACACATACAAAACACACATGCAATGACACTGGTGGATCCATATGTGGTCTATGGAAAGAACAAACATGCAATGACACTAGTTGTGGTTAATAAAAAGAACAGACATGCAATGACTCTAATGCATCCATGTGTTGTTTGTGAAAAGAACACACATGCAATGACACTGGTTATGGTTAATGAAAAGAACACACATGCATTGACTCTTGTGGATCCATGTGGTTTGTGAGAAGAACACACATGCAATGACTCTAGCTATGGTTAATGAAAAGAACACACATGCAATGACACTATTGGATCCATATGTGGTTTGTGAAAAGAACAGACATGCAATGACACTGGTGGATCCATATGTGGTTTGTGAGAAGAACACACATCCAATGACACTGGGTGGATCCATATGTGGTTTATGAGAAGAACACACATGCAATGACACTGGATGTGGTTCATGAAAATAACACACATCCAATGAACTCTGGTGGATCCATATGTGGTTTGTGAGAAGAACACACATGCAATGACTCTAGCTGTGGTTTGTGAAAAGAACACACATGCAATCACACTGGTGGATCTATATGTGGTTTGTGAGAAGAACACACATCCAATGACACTGGTGGATCCATGTGTGGTTTGTGAGAAGAACACACATGCAAAACACACATGCAATGACACTAGTGGATCCTTATGTGGTCTGTGGAAAGAATAGACATGCAATGACACTAGCTGTGGTTAATGAAAAGAAAATACATGCAATGACTCTGAGGGATCCATGTGTGGTTTGTGAAAAGAACACACAAGCAATGATACTGGGTGTGGTTCATGAAAAGAACACACATGCAATGACTCTAGTGGATCCATATGTGGTTTGTGAAAAGAACACACATGCAATGACTCTAGCTATGGTTAATGAAAAGAACACACATACAATGACACTCTTGGATCCATATGTGGTTTGTGAAAATAACAGACATGCAATGACATTGGTGGATCCATATGTGGTTTGTGAGAAGAACACACATGCAATGACACTAGGTGTGGTTCATGAAAAGAACACACATGCAATGACACTGGTGGATCCACATGTGGTTTGTGAAAAGAACACTCATGCAATGACATTGGTGGATCAATGTGGTTTGTGAGAATAACAAACATTCAATGACACTGGGTGTGGTTCACGAAAAGAACACACATCCAATGACACTGGTGGATCCTTATGTGGTTTGTGAGAGGAACACACATGCAATGACTCTAGATGTGGTTTGTGATAAAAACACACAGGCAATAACACTGGTGGATCCATGTGTGGTTTGTGAGAAGAACACACATCCAATGACACTAGGAGGATCCATATGTGGTTTGTGAGAAGAACACACATGCAATGACACTGGGTGTGGTTGATGAAAAGAACGCACATCCAATGAACTCTGGTGGATTTGTATGTGGTTTGTGAGAATAACACACATGCAATGACTCTAGCTGTGGTTTGTGAGAAGAACACACATGCAATGACACTGGTGGATCCATCTGTGGGTTTGTGAGAAGAACACACATGCAATGGCACTGGTGGATCAATGTGTGGTTTGCGAGAAGACCACACATACAATGACACTGGGTGTGGTTCATGAGAAGAACACACATCCAATGAACTTTGGTGGATCCATATATGGTTTGTAAGAAGAACACACGTGTAATGACTCTAGCTGTGGTTTGTGAAAAGAACACACATGCAATCACACTGGTGGATCCATATGTGGTTTGTGAGAAGAACACAAATGCAAAACACACATGCAATGACACTGGTGGATCCATATGTGGTCTGTGGAAAGAATAGACATGGAATGACACTAGCTGTGGTTAATGAAAAGAACAGACATGCAATGACTTTGATGGATCCATGTGTGGTTTGTGAAAAGAACACATATGCAATGACACTAGTTTTGGTTAATGAAAAGAACACACATGCAATGACTCTGGTGGATCCATGTGGTTTGTGAAAGTAACACACATGCAATGACTCTAGCTATGGTTAATGAAAAGAACACACATGCAATGACACTGTTGGATCCATATGTGGTTTGTGAAAAGAACAGACATGCAATGACATTGGTGGATCCATATGTGGTTATTGAGAAGAACACACATGCAATGACACTGGTTGTGGTTCATGAAAAGAACACACATGCAATGACACTGGTGGATCCTTATGTGGTTTGTGAAAAGAACACACATGCAATGACTCTGGTGGATCCACAAGTTGTTTGTGAAAAGAACACTCATGCAATGACACTGGTGGACCAATTTGGTTTGTGAGAATAACAGACATGCAATGAACTCTAGTGGATCCATATGTGGTTTGTGAGAAGAACACACATGCAATGACACAAGGTGTGGTTCATGAAAAGAACACACATACAATGAACTCTGTTGGACCCATATGTGGTTTGTGAGAAGAACACACGTGCAATGACTCTAGATGTGGTTTATGAGAAGAACACACATGCAATGACACTGGTTGATCCATATGTGGTTTGTGAGAAGAACACACATCCAATGACACTGGTGGATCCATGTGTGGTTTGTGAGAAAAACACACATGCAATGTCACTGGGTGTGGTTCATGAAAAGAACACACATCCACTAACACTGGTGGATCCTTATGTGGTTTGTGAGAGGAACACACATGAAATGACTCTAGATGTGGTTTGTGAGAAGAACATAGATGCAATGACACTAGTGGATCCATTTGTGCTTTGTGAGAAGAACACATATCCAATGACACTGGGTGGATCCATATGTGGTTTGTAAGAAGAACACACATGCAATGACAGTGGGTGTGGTTCATGAAAAGAACACACATCCAATCAACTCTGGTGGATCCAAATGTGGTTTGTGAGAACAAAACACATGCAATGACTCTGGTGGATCCATGTGGTTTGTGAAAAAGAACACACATGCAATGACTCTAGCTATGTTTAATGAAAAGAACACACATGAAATGACACTATTGGATCCATATGTGGTTTTTTGAAAGAACAGACATGCAATGACACTGGTGGATCCATATGTGGTTTGTGAGAAGAACACACATGCAATGACTCTAGATGTGGTTTGTGAGAAGAACACACATGCAATCACACTAGTGGATCCATATGTGGTTTGTGAGAAGAACACACATCCAATGGCACTGGTGGATCCATGTGTGGTTTGTGAGAAGAACACACATGCAATGACACTAGTGGATCCATATGTGGTCTGTGGAAAGAACAGACATGCAATGACACTAGCTGTGGTTAATGAAAAGAATAGACATGCAATGACTCTCATGGATCCATATGTGGTTTGTGAAAAGAACACACATGCAATGACTCTAGGTGTGGTTATTAAAAAGAACACACATGCAATGACTCTGGTGGATCCATGTGGTTTGTGAAAAGAACACACATGCAATGACTCTAGCTATGGTTAATGAAAAGAACACACATCCAATGAACTCTGGTGGATCCATATGTGGTTTGTTAGAAGAACACACATGTAATGACTCTAGTTGTGGTTTGTGAGAAGAGCACACATGCAATCACACTGGTGGATCCATATGTGGTTTGTGAGAAGAACACACATTTCAATGACTCTAGATGTGGTTTGTGAGAAGAACACACATGCAAAGACACTGGATGATCCATATGTGGTTTGTGAGATGGACACACATCCAATGACACTGGTGGATCCATGTGTGGTTTGTGAGAAGAACACACATGCAATGACACTGGGTGTCGTTCTTGAAAACAACACACATTCAATGAACTCTGGTGGATCCATATGTGGTTTGTGAGAAGAACACACATGCAATGACTCTAGCTATGGTTTGTGAGAAGAACACACATGCAATGACACTGGTGGATCAATGTGTGGTTTGTCAGAAGAACACACATGCAATGACACTGGTGGATCCATGTGTGGTTTGTGAGAATAACACACATGCAATGACACTAGGTGTGGTTCATGAGAAGAACACACATCCAATGAACTCTGGTGGATCCATATGTTGTTTGTGAGAAGAACACACGTGTAACGACTCTAGCTGTGGTTTGTGAAAAGGACACACATGCAATCACACTGGTGGATCCATATGTGGTTTGTGAGAAGAACACACATCCAATGACACTGGTGGATCGATGTGTGGTTTGTGAGAAGAACACACATGCAATGACACTGGTGTGGTTCATGAAAAGGACACACATCCAATGACACTGGTGGATCCTTATGTGGTTTGTGAGAGGAACAAACATGCGATGACTCTAGATGTGGTTTGCGAGAAGAACACACATGCAATGACGCCTGTGGATCCATGTGTTGTTTGTGAGAAGAATACACATCCAATGACACTGGGTGGATCCATATGTGGTGTGTGAGAAGAACACAGATGCAATGACACTGGGTGTCGTTCATGAAAAGAACACACATTCAATGAATTCTGGTGGATCCATATGTGGTTTGTGAGAAGAACACACATGCAATGACTGTAGCTGTGGTTTGTGAGAAGAACACACATGCAATGAGACTGGTGGATCCATGTGTGGTTTGTGAGAAGAACACACATGCAATGACACTGGTGGATCAATGTGTGGTTTGTGAGAAGAACACACATGCAATGACACTGGGTGTGGTTCATGAGAAGAACACACATCCAATGAACTCTAGTGGATCCATATGTGGTCTGTGAGAAGAACACACATGTAATGACTCTAGATGTGGTTTGTGAAAAGAACACACATGCAATCACACTGGTGGATCCATATGTGGTTTGTGAGAAGAACACACATCCAATGACACTGGTGGATCCTTATGTGGTTTGTGAAAAGAACACACATGCAATGACTCTGGTGGATCCATAAGTTGTTTGTGAAAAGAACACTCATGCATTGACACTGGTGGATCAATGTGGTTTGTGAGAATAACAGACATGCAATGAACTTTAGTGGATCCATATGTGGTTTGTGAGAAGAACACACATGCAATGACACTGGGTGTGGTTAATGAAAAGAACACACATCCAATGAACTCTGTTGGACCCATATGTGGTTTGTGAGAAGAACACACGTGCAATGACTCTAGATGTGGTTTATGAAAAGAACACACATGCAATGACACTGGTGGATCCATGTGTGGTTTGTGAGACGAACACACATGTAATGACTCTAGCTGTGGTTTGTGAAAAGAACAAACATGCAATCACACTGGTGGATCCATATGTGGTTTGTGAGAAGATCACACATGCAAAACACATATGCAATGACACTGGTGGATCCATATGTGGTATGTGGAAAGAACAAACATGCAATGACACTAGCTATGGTTAATGAAAAGAATAGACATGGAATGACTCTGATGGATCCATGTCTGGTTTGTGAAAAGAACACACATGCAATGACACTGGTTGTGGTTAATGAAAAAAAACACACATGCAATGACTCTGGTGGATCCATGTGGTTTGTGAAAAGAACACACATGCAATGACTCTAGCTATGATTAATGAAAAGAACACACATGGCATGACACTATTGGATCCATATGTCGTGTGTGAAAAGAACATACATGCAAGGACACTGGTGGATCCATATGTGGTTTGTGAGAAGAACACACATGCAATGACCTTGGTTGTGGTTCATGAAAAGAACACACATGCAATGACACTGGTGGATCCTTATGTGGTTTGTGAAAAGAACACACATGCAATAACTCTGGTGGATCCACATGTGGTTTGTGAAAACAACACTCATGCAATGACACTGGTGGATCAATGTCGTTTGTGAGAATAATAGACATGCAATGAACTCTAGTGGATCCATATGTGGTTTGCGAGAAGAACACACTTGCAATGATACTAGGTGTGGTTCATGAAAAGAACACATATCCAATGAACTCTGTTGGACCCATATGTGGTTCGTGAGAAGAACACACATGCAATGACTCTAGATGTGGTTTATGAGAAGAACACACATGCAATGACACTAGTGGATCCAAATGTGGTTTGTGAGAAGAACACACATCCAATGACACTGGTGGATCCATGTGCGGTTTGTGAGAAGAACACACATGCAATGACACTGGGTGTGGTTCACGAAAATAACACACATACAATGACACTGGTGGATCCTTATGTGGTTTGTGAGAGGAAAACACATGCAATAACTCTAGATGTGGTTTGTGAGAAGAACACACATGCAATGACACTGGTGGATCCATGTGTGGTTTGTGAGAAGAACACACATCCAATGACACTAGGTGGATCCATATGTGGTTTGTGAGAAGAACACACATGCAATGACACTAGGTGTAATTCATGAAAAGAACACACATCCAATGAACTCTGGTGGATCCATATGTGGTTTGTGAGAAGAACACACATGTAATGACTCTAGCTGTGCTTTGTGAGAAGAACACACATGCAATGACACTGGTGGATCCATGTGTGGTTTGTGAGAAGAACACACATGTAATGACTAGCTGTGGTTTGTGAAAAGAACACACATGCAATCACACTGGTGGATCCATATGTGGTTTGTGAGAAGAACACACATCCAATGATGTTGGTGGATCTATGTGTGGTTTGTGAGAAGAACACAAATGCAAAACACACATGCAATGACACCGGTGGATCCATATGTGGTCTGTGGAAAGAACAGACATGAAATGACAGTAGTTGTGGTTAATGAAAAGAACAGACATGCAATGAATCTGATGGATCCATGTGTGGTTTGTGAAAAGAACACACATGCAATGACACTAGTTGTGGTTAATAAAAAGAACACACATGCAATGACTCTGGTGGATCCATGTGGTTTGTGAAAATAACACGCATGCAATGACTCTAGCTATGGTTAATGAAAAGAACACACATGCAATGACACTGTTGGATCCATATGTGGTGTGTGAAAGGAACATACATGCAATGGCATTGGTGGATCCATATCTGGTTATTGAGAAGAACACACATGCAATGACACTGGTTGTGGTTCATGAAAAGAACACACATGCAATGACACTGGTGGATCCTTATGTTGTTTGTGAAAAGAACACACATGCAATGACTCTGGTGGATCCACAAGTTGTTTGTGAAAAGAACACTCATGTAATGACACTGGTGGATCAATGTGGTTTGTGAGAATAACAGACATGCAATGAACTCTAGTGGATCCATATGTGGTTTGTGAGAAGAACACACATGCAATGACACTGGGTGCGCTTCATGAAAAGAACACACATCCAATGAACTCTGTTGGACCCATATGTGGTTTGTGAGAAGAACACACGTGCAACGACTCTAGATGTGGTTTATGAGAAGAACACACATGCAATGACACTGGTGGATCCATATGTGGTTTGTGAGAAGAACACACATCCAATGACACTGGTGGATCCATGTGTGGTTTGTGAGAAGAACACACATGCAATGTCACTGGGTGTGGTTCATAAAAAGAACACACATCCACTAACACTGGTGGATCCTTATGTGGTTTGTGAGAGGAACACACATGAAATGACTCTAGATGTGGTTTGTGATAAGAATATACATGCAATGACACTGGTGGATCCATTTGTGCTTTGTGAGAAGAACACACATCCAATGACACTGGGTGGATCCATATGTGGTTTGTAAGAAGAACACACATGCAATGACACTGGGTGTGGTTCATGAAAAGAACACACATCCAATGAACTATGGTGATCCATATGTGGTTTGTGAGAAGAAAACACATGCAATGACTCTGGTGGATCCATGTGGTTTGTGAAAAGAACACACATGCAATGACTCTAGCTATGGTTAATGAAAAGAACACACATGAAATGACACAGTTGGATCCATATGTGGTTTGTGAAAAGAACAGACATGCAATGACACTGGTGGATCCATATGTGGTTTGTGAGAAGAACACACATGCAATGACTGTAGATGTGGTTTGTGAGAAGAACACACATGCAATCACATTGGTGGATCCACATGTGGTTTGTGAGAAGAACACACATCCAATGACACTGGTGGATCCATGTGTGGTTTGTGAGAAGAACACACATGCAATGACACTGGTGGATCCATATGTGGTCTATGGAAAGAACAAACATGCAATGACACTAGCTATGGTTAATGAAAAGAACAGACATGCAATGACTCTGATGGATCCATATGTGGTTTGTGAAAAGAACACACATGCAATGACTCTAGGTGTGGTTAATGAAAAGAACACACATGCAATGACTCTAGCTATGGTTAATGAAAAGAACACACATCCAATGAACTCTGGTGGATCCATATGTGGTTTGTGAGAAGAACACACATGCAATGACTCTAGCTATGGTTTGTGAGAAGAACACACATGCAATGACACTGGTGGATCCATATGTGGTTTGTGAGAAGAACACACATTTCAATGACTCTAGATGTGGTGTATGAGAAGAATGCACATGCAATGACACTGCTGGATCCATATGTGGTTTGTGAGATGGACACACATCTAATGACACTGGTGGATCCATGTGTGGTTTGTGAGAAGAACACACATGCAATGACACTGGGTGTGGTTCATGAAAAGAACACACATCCAATGAACTCTGGTGGATCCGTATGTGGTTTGTGAGAAGAACACACATGCAATGACTCTAGATGTGGTTTGTGAGAAGAACACACATGCAATCACACTGGTGGATCCATATGTGGTTTGTGAGATGAACACTGATGACCCACAAGTATAGGGGGTGTATCGCAGTATTTCGAGGGAAGTGAAACCCAAATTATTGCTTCGACACAAGGAGAGCCAAAGAATATTTATAAGCCTTAACAACTGAGTTGTCAATTCAGCTGCACCTAGAAACAATCTTGGTCACTACAGTTTATTAGTAGCAATAGTTTTGTAATAGCAATAGTAAAGTAAAAGCAGTTGTAACAATTGCAGTAAACATTAGGATTAAAGCGCGGTAGGCATAGGGATGGATGGACGGGCGTTGCATGGATAAGACAGTTCACATGGCAATCAAGACATAGGGCATTTACAGATAAATAAGATAAAGCATCCAAGTACTAGATAATCATAGGCATTTGTTCCATATATAGTCATACGTGCTCGCAATGAGAACTTGCACAACATCTTTTGTGCTGCCAGCCCGTTTGCAGTGGGGCCTCAAGGGAACTACTGGAAATTAAGGTGCTCCTTTTATTAGGGAACCGGAGCAAAGCATTAACACTCCATGAACACATGTGATCCTCACATCAAAGCCATCCCCTCCGGTTATCCCGATTGCTGTCACTTCGGGGCCTTTGGTTTCAGACAACAACATGTGTATACAACTTGCAGGTGAGACCATAAACAATACTATCACAATAAATCAATAACATGTTCAGATCTGAAATCATGGCACTCGGGCCCTAGTGACAAGCATTAAGCATAACAAGTTGCAACAAAGTCAAAAACCACTAATAATAGATACTAGGCACCATGCCCTAACAATCTGATGCCATTACATGAACGATCTCATCCAATCCCTACCATCCCCATGGCCTATAGCGGGGGATTACTCACTCATAGATGGTGGAAACATGGATGGTCGATGGAGAAGCGATGGTGATGATGATGGCGATGATCTCCTCCAATTCCCCGTCCCGGCAGAGTGCTAGAACGGAGTTTCTGGTTCCGAATCACGGAATCTAGTGGTGGCGGCGCAGTGGAACTCTTTTTGGAAAAACGTCGAACCCCCCTTGGTTTTTAGGTCAAGATGCAACTTATAGGAGAAGAGGGAGGCCGAGGGGGCATGAGCCGGCGACCACCACCCAGCACTGCTGGCCTGTGACCAGGTGGTGTGGGCCCCTGGTGCCCCTACTCCATCTCGTCTTCTGGCTCCATGAATATTCTGGTGAAATAGGATTTTTGGCATATTTTCTGGAATTTTTCCCGGTAGTTGATTTTCTGCACAAAAACTAGACACCAAGGTAATTCTGCTGAAAACAGCGTCAGTCCGTGTTAGTTGTATCCAAATCACACAAGTTTAGAAGAAAAGCAATAGCAAAAGTGTTCGGGAAAGTAGATACGTTTTGGACGTATCAACTCCCCCCAAGCTTAGCTTATTGCTTGTCCTCAATTCAGTTGAAAACTGAGTGCGATAAAAGAAACTTTCACGAACACATTTGCTTCATAAGATGTATATATTCTCAGCATATGATCAACTACTCAGGCAATTCATAATAAAGAGTATGCAACTAAGTTTGCTTAATAGTCATTGCAAGCTATGAAGAGATTCCAACTCAAAAATAATAAGTAGCATGAAACATAAACATAAGCAACATTACAATGCTCATAAGAAGGTATGATAGAGTGGTATCTTGCTTGCCTTTGATTGTAGAGCAAACATAAATGCCAAGGCACCTCTGGAGTTCAATTGAAGACTAGAAGTAAAGATATCAAAGATACAAGCATCAAAGTCATAACACAATTAATCAAGTTTTGAGACAAGCACATCACACTAAGAATGACAACTATGCTCTCAAGAAAGTGCTCATAGAATGTGTGGAGACTCAACAAGGAAATGAAAAGGTTTTGAAAAGTTTGAAAGGCTTCCAAATGCTGAAAGTATGGTACTCATTAGCTTTGAGCTCTCATTGCCCCTATCATAAGCATCTTTAAATGGTTAAGGTGAAAGTGAGGTCCAATCTGAGTTATATGCTTGACAGACTATAAACTAGAAATCTCATGTCCCTTGAGTACGAGGGTTGCTCCTCATGCTACTCAACTTTAGTTACCGGTAAGTTCTTGTCATAGTAAATACGTGTGTATCATAGAGAACTGCCAATGGGGTACCCCTTGCCCGATAATACGGAAGAATCCCCATATCAAAATGACAAGGCAAGCAGACAACAAGCATCTCAGCAATCTTCTTATTTACCATGGGAAAATGGTGCTTTTTCTCTCTTTCCTCTTTTCTCATATCTCTTTTTTTCTTTTTCTCAATAGCTATCTCTCTTTTTTTATAAGAAGAATGCTTCATAGATACTCATTATGGTTACGCTGCAGGTTTCCACCATGATTAGGCATGGATTAGACCGACGGCCCAGGCGTTTCTCTAACACACATACATAACTCCATGGACTTACAAGCTCCCCTTTTATTTGACACCGATGACATCCGCAAAAAAAAGAGCATGATATCAACTGGGTATATATTTATAGGTGTTGAAAGCGTTCCCCGTGACAACACGGTTCTGCTAATCCCCAGCCTATAATTTGCAAGCATATAACTTTCATGGATAGTCACAATGATTCAGGTTTATTAAGTGCAAGAAATAAAGTGTGCATCAAGTTCATGAGAGCTTTACTAACTAACTTTCTCATAACAAGCAAACATTTTATTTGGAAGAAAACAAGGCGTATTGAATATGCACGGAACAACAAATGATGCTAATAGGTAGGTATGGTGGACACTTTTGGCAATATTGGTTTTGGGGAATTGGAAACACGAGTAGAGCTCATACTCAGTGCAAGTAGAGGCTATCAATAGTAAGGGAGCGACAAACGAGAGAGCAATGACTATCATAATCATGCTTGCAACAAAACAAGACTTATCATGGCATGAAAGTGATTCAAGACTCCTGAGGCAAAATAATTCATCGAGGCTTAACTGATTTTTGTTTCAGTCATATGCATGCATTAGCATGTGCCAAGTCGATTCAAGTGAAACATTCAGAGGAGGATACCACAGTGTCATACCAAGTTATGAATAGAGCAATGCAAGCAAACATTTATATGACATGCTACAAACTATTACCAAGCTAGAGTTAATCATAAGAAAGCAAGAACTACTAAGCATCCATAATAACATACACCCTACATGAACAGACTAAGCATGCCCACAATGAAGAGTATATGTACAAAAATGAAAACAAATAGAGTTCGTTACCAGCCTCTTACCACACCTCAAGTTGTCATTAATCCTCATTATTGCCCTTCACTTGTTTGGCTTGAATAATAACATGAAACCAAATTCCACTGAGGAATGCTGAACCCTACAACAAACTTCACAAAACCAAAGAAGAACAACAAATATTTTTGGTGTTTTAAATTTTCAAAGGCAAGAACAAAAGGAAAAACAAGGAAAGCAAAATCTTTTTGGGTTTTTCGAATAGTTCAAACAAAGCAAAAAAGCAAACCAAGGCAAAAAGAAGAAGAAGAAGCAAACAAATAGAAGCAACGGAAATATTTTTGGTCTTTTTGTGTTTTAGAAAGCAAAAGTAAAGAAAGAACGAAAACTAAAAAGAGAACAAAACATGAATATACAAAGTACCGACAAAACATGATATGTAGATGAGTGTGATGTCGGTGTACCTCCCCCCAAGCTTAGGATTTTGGCCTAAGTGGGTATCAATCCCAAGCTGGCCAAGATGGAGGCGCCCAGTATGGCGAAGTACCTCATCCTGAGCTCGAGGACGACCCCCACCATAGTGCAGTGTAGAAGAAGGCACATCCTCCCCAGCCCCCAGTCAAACTGAAGGAAGCAAGTACATGCTCCCCCTCGTCCACCTCCACGGACCACGACCACGACCTCCTCCTGACAAAAGAGATTAAATAGCAAGGAGGCATCATATCTCATTCATGTAAGTAACATCTCTTGTATACTAAACTGTCTGTATCAGAGTCAGCAGTGATGAAGTGATGTGTTTTCATGGTAGCAAGATCAAGCCTTTGCGGTGCCAATATAGTATCATTAGGATCCACAGAAAGTTCTAACGCAGTAACCATACATGAAGCAATAATGCCCCCATAAATAGGTCCCCTAGAAGCTATTCGGCGAGCAATGAGAGAGCCAAGATTGTACCGAATATCATTATTAAGTGCAGCAGCGAGGAAGGCTAAATGATAATTGGAGATATTACTTGTGTTCTCCCTACCAAGAATGCTAGTAGTAAGATAATAAGCAAAGTATCTAAGAGCTGGGAGTTGGATGTTTCTTATCTTCCCACGCTGAGCTACGTGGTCATCGTCATTTGTCACACTTCAATAGAGCTCCAGCAAATCAACGGGTTGCTCTTGGATCTTCTTCGCGGCCCTGTCATGCCTATACCTATAATGCTGCAAAATCTTTCCAACGACATGGTAATAGGTTGATTATAAATTCTGAAAGAAATAGTTGACTAATAGGGGGTGTTAGTGAAAACGAAACTCTCAACGAAAGTTTTGGTGAGCACGGCATATTGCTCACTCTCATCCTCCATGTATGAGGTCAAACCGACCCTCTAAACCAGTAGTAAGAAATCATCGAGGATCCCATGACTTGCAAAAGGTATAACAAGGAAAAGTAGATGGGTGAGCATCCCCCTCATCTCCTTCATTGCCAAAGCGTGGTGCAATGAGATCTTCATTGTATGAAGGCCTAAACTGAGAGGCTGATCTTGAGGGCCTTTACCTCCTAGGTGTGTCCCTCTCAAATATTTCTCCAAAGGTGTGGTTGTTCATCTTTGATTTTCTGAAATTTAAACATCCATTACACAAGTGATTGCAAAGTGAATATATAATGAAGGGCACTACTCATAGGGACTTGTAAGAGGCCTAAACATGCATAAAAACAATATCTCTAAGCATTGAACAAGCTTACAAGCACTCATAACCTGTCACCTACAGCAACAAAATACTCAAGATATAAACCACTAAACACAAATCTACTTGGACAAGCGGAGGAGTCACATACCGGTGAACAAATGCTCCAAATTTCAGCCGCAAAGATGGGCTAAGCAAGGAGATCGAAAAATCGTGGGCAAGAACAGCAAGAACGCGATTTCGAGCAAAGAACTGATGTTTTCTCGGGAGAGAGAAGAAAGTGGGAAGTGAGAGTGAGTGGAGGTCCAGGGGTGGCCCACACCATGGCCAAGCGGCCACCCGGTGGTAAGCCAGTGGTGTGGTGTGCCCCTTGGTCCCTCCAGGTACTTCTCTGCCACTGTGGTGTGTTGCACTTATTCTTGGTACTTAGGTACTCTTCTCCCCTTTTTTCACGTAATTTAATATGAATTTTCTGGAATTTTTCGAGACACTTTATTTTTGAGCAATTTTCAGGTATAGATGAATGATTTTCTGACAGAAAAAAGTTTTTGGAATGATGCAATGACAAAACAAAACTAAAACTTCAGAAGTTCTAAGACACTCTAACATGCAAGCAACTAAAACAGAAAAGTAAACTAAACGAAAACAAAAACTAAAATGGATAAAATAAAAGTAAGCAGGGATAATCATGGTGAACACATTGTTTTGTTCATTAAAATCCCTTTGTTAACAAGGTTGATCAGGTCTTGTTACCAAAACAATTTTATATGAAACAAAACTTTGTGTTCCACTAATGATTATGTTACCTCAACCTTGATAGCAATGGTCCCAATCATAATAGTTTCATATTTTTCTCTTGGTATGGGACAATATATTTCTCCAACTTGAATGCCCTCAACATGTTCAATCGTCTTGGGGAAATAGACAATATGCTCTTTGTCATTAACATTAAAAGTCACCTTTCCTTGATTACAATTAATAACAGCTCCTGCAGTATTAAGAAAAGGTCTCCCAAGAATAATAGACATATTATCATCTTTAGGCATTTCAAGCACAACAAAATCAGTTAATATCAAGTAATTATGAGCCACTTGAACAGGTACATCCTCACATATACCAACAGGAATAGTAGTAGATTTATCAGCCATTTGCAAAGATATATCAGTTGGTATTAGTTTTTCCAGTTGAAGTCTCTTGTAGAGAGAGAAAGGCATAACACTAACTCCAGCTCCCAAATCACACAAAGTAGTTCTAACATAACTGTTCTTAATAGAGCAAGGGATAGTTGGAATCCCTGGGTCTCCAAGCTTCTTAGGAACCTTACCATTGAAAGAATAATTAGCAAGCAAAGTAGAGATTTCTTCATTAGGGATCTTCCTTTCATTCGAGACAATGTCCTTCATATACTTTGAGTAAGGAGGTAATTTAATAGCATTAGTCAAAGGAATTTGCAAGAATAAAGGCTTCATCCACTCACAAAACTTGTTATAGTGTTCATCTTCCTTTGACTTGTGTTTCTTATCAGGGAAAGGCATAGGTTTTTGGACCCAAGGCTCTCTTTCACTACCATGTTTCTTAGCAACAACATCTTCTTTAGTGTATTTAGTATTCTTTTATTGTGCCCTTAAGGTTCTTCTTCAAAATTTTCTTTATCAGGAACATCATTTTCTTCATTACCACTTTCAGTTTCAGCATCAAAGACAGATATACTATTAGGATCTTTAGCAGGTTCAGAAGTTTGTACAGTTTTATGTTTCTTTTTTTCTTTTCTTAGGAGTAGTACCATGATACATTGCAAATGTATCTATAATTTTTGATGTTCCATGCTTGTATTTATCTACTTTCTTGTGTTTTGTCCACACTTTGGAGTACTTTTCATATGATTTCTTGGACTAACCTATTATTTTAACAAGAGCCACAGTGCCAACTGCCTATTTTCTGCTATTTTTGGTTCCAGGAAAGTCAGAAAATGAATATTCTCGGAATTGGATGGGACAAAATCCAAAGTCATTATTTTACCGGGGGACACCTGGAGAGAAAATACGAGACGAAGAAGGGCCAGAGGGCGGCCACACCACGTGGCCGCACGGCCAGGCTTGGCCCGCGCCAGGGGGTGGTGTGGCTAGCCTAGGCACCCCCTCGGCCTCTCCTTCCTCCTATATATTGCCTCTGATACGGAATCCCTAAGTACCAGATCAAAAATCCACGAAAGAGTCTGTAGCCGCCGTAATCTCCATCCCTAGATCGGGAGGGATCTGAAGCTCTTCTCGGCACCCTGCCGGAGAGGGGAATTCACCCTGGAGGCCTTCTTCATCATCATGCAAGCCTCCAATGTGATGCGTGAGTAGTTCATCTCTGGACTACGGGTCCATGTAGTAGCTAGGTGGCTGGTTCTCCTCCTTTGTGCTATCATGTTTAGATCTTGTGAGCTCCGTTCATGATCAAGATCATCTATTTATAATTCTGCATGTTGTGTTTGCGGGGATCCGATGGATATTGAGATGCTATTTCAGATTTATTATTGATTCTATCATGTCTTTGTTATTTGTGATCTTGCATGCTTTCCATTGTTAGTAGCTAGCTTGGCCAAGTAGATGCTAGCAACTCCAAGAGTTAGTATTTATGCTCGATAGTGGGTTCATGCCTCTGGTAATCTGGGGAAGTGATAGAAATCTCTAAGGTACTAGATGTACTGTTGCTACTAGGGAGAAAACAACAATCCTTTGTTCATAGAACAATCGTATTGTTTACATTACACGCAATTCGTAATGCAATTATCCGTTGCTTGTAACTTAATACTGGAGGGGGTTCGAATGATAACCTGAAGGTGGATTATTAGTCATAGATGAAGTTGGATGGCGGTCTATGTATAATGTTGTAATGCCCAATCGTATCTCAAAGGAGTCAAGATGAGTAGTATATGCTTGTATGCTTTCTTGATGTTTGTCAATTGCCCCGCTGTAATTTGTTCACCCAACATGTTATCTATCTTAAGGAGAGCCACCTCTAGTGAACTATGGACCCCGGTCCTTTCTTTTACATTCAATCTACAATCAAACTGTTTACTGCTTTGTGTTTACTTTCTGCAAAATATTACTTCTTTCCATTTGATACATTTAATCTTTTATTTTCAGCAAAACCGGTGAGATTGACAACCTCATCGCAAGTTGGGGGCAAAGTTCTATGGTTGTGTTGTGCAGGTCTCCACGTTGCTACTAGCACCGCTACTAGCGCCTCGGTGGTCATTGAGCTAGCAACACCTTGGGGTGTTTCCTTGCTCCTACTGGATTGATAACCTTGGTTTCATACTGAGGGAAAACTTGCTGCTGTGCTCATCATACCTTCCTCTTGGGGTTCCCCAACGAGCTCGATATATTTTGGGCCATCAAGCATATTTTCCGCGCCGCGCTTGGGCCGTTGCCGGGGAGTCAAGGACATCTTCACAAGGGGAGTCCCTCATAACCAATCTCTTTACTTTGTTATTTTTGTTTTGCTTAGTTTACTTTTGTTTTGTTTGCTTGTTTCTTTATCAAAACACAAAAAAATTAGTTTTACAAGTTTGCTTTCTTTATCAAAAACACACAAAAATGACTACTCTTGAAAACACTAAGTTGTGTGACTTCACTAGCACCAACAACAATGATTTTATGAGCACACCTATTGCTCCACATGTTCCTAAAGCTACTTTCTTTGAGATTAAACCTGCTTTACTCAATCTTGTTATGAGAGAACAATTTTCTGGTATTGGTAATGAAGATGCTTCTGCCCATCTAAATAACTTTGTTGAACTTTGTGAGATACAAAAGCATAAGGATATAGATGGAGATATTATTAAGCTTAAATTGTTTCCTTTCTCTTTGAGAGGAAAAACTAAAGAGTGGTTGAATTCCTTAACTAGGAATAGTATTGATTTTTGGACTAAATGCAAAGATGCTTTCATTGGAAAATACTATCCTCCTGCTAAGATTATATCTATGAGAAGTGAAATAATGAAGTTTAAACAATCTGATAATGAACATGTTGCTCAAGCTTGGGAAAGAATGAAATCTTTGGTAAAGAATTGTCCCACTCATGGACCGACTGCTTGGATGATCATCCAAACTTTTTATGCAGGATTGAACTATTCTTCAAGGAACCTATTGGATTCTGCTGCTGGAGGTACCTTTATGACCATTACTTTGGGTGCTGCAACAAAGATTTTGGATAATATGATGGTTAACTACTCTGAATGGTATACTGAAAGAGCTCCACAAGGTAAGAATGTAAATTCTGTTGAGGAAACCTCCTCCTTGAGTGATAAGATTGATATTATTATGTCTATGCTTGTTAATGGGAAAGTCCATATTGATCCAAATAATGTTCCCTTAGCTTCTTTGGTTGCTCAAGAAGAGCAAGTTGATGTGAACTTTATAAGAAATAACAATTTTAGCAACAATGCCTACAGGAATAATTTTGGTAGCAACAATTATAGGCCATATCCTCCCAACAATGGTAATCCTTATGGAAATTCCTATAACAACAATAGGAGTGCTCCCTCTGAACTTGAAGTTATGCTTAAGGACTTTATTAGTAAACAAACTGCTTTCAATAAAACTATTGAGGAAAAACTCTCTAATGCTGAAAGAAATATAGCATCTTTGGCTGAAGCTCAATCTTCTTTGAATAAAATGGCTGCTAAACCTGAAACTAATGAGAATCCTTTGCAGCCACTAATGCCATACAAGTAAGAATTGATGAAAATGTTAGACTATTAGCTGAATTGCATGCTAAGTGGGAAAGAGAATATGAAATTGCTAGAAACATTAGTGTTTCTACTATCACTACCACTAGTGTTAAGGCTAGTAATAACTGTACTACTTTAGATGATAATTTTGATTTTGATCTTGATGGTTGCAACATCTCTGAAGTTATTAAGTTCCTACAAAAGCATGCTAAAAGTCCTAATGCTAGTGCTATGAACATGGCCTTTACAAAACACATCACTGATGCTCTCATAAAGATCAAAGAAAAAAAGATGAAACATAAAGCTTCTATTCCTATAAAACAAGAAGATGGTTGGGAACCCATCATTAATATGAAAGTGAATGATTTTGATTTCAAATATTTATGTGATCTTGATAGTAGTGTTTCTATTATGCCTAGAAGGATTTATGACATGCTTGATTTGCCTCCACTTGAAGATTGTTATTTGAATGTCCCACTTGATGATAATGCTAAAAATAAACTCATGGGGAGTATTAATGATGTTCTTATTATGGTTAACAATGCTTATGTACCTGTTGATTTCTATGTTTTGGATGTTGAATGCAATGCTTCTTGTCCTATTACTTTGGGAAGACCTTTTCTTAGAACTGTTGGTGCCATTATTGATATGAAAGAAGGCACCATTAAATATCAACTCCCACTCAAGAAAGGTATAGAACACTTCCCTAAGAAGAGAGATAAGATTTATTTTGCCTCTCCTATGAAAACAAAATTTGCTCTTAATGCTTCTTCATTTGAGAACACTTGATTCTTTTTCTTGCTTCTTATGCCTAACTTAAAGGCGTTAAAGAAAAGTACTTATTGGGAGATAACCCAAAAGTTTTAGATGAGTCTTGGAAGTTATTACTTCAGTAATAACCACTCCTTATCCTTTTTATTTGCTTTTTGAGCCAAGAGTAACCTCTAATGAGAGAGAAGTAATGATTGGGAAAGTTGTTGTCCCGAAACAGATTTCTGTGCTTCGTAAAAATTCTTGTAAAATCTCTGTACGTCCTTTTGAGGTATGAATTTTTTTGATTCTGACCTAGGTTGTTATCTAACTTTCGTTAGTTCAACACTTTTTGATTTGAGCAACAGAAGGTCTTCGAAAAAATTCGTCTTTACCTGCTGGTCTGGTTTGACAGATTTCTGCCATTTTCTGCATTTGCTTCTTGTTGGTTCCTTTTTGAGTTCTTTTGGGGAATTGAGCTTTTTTAGGGAAGTGCTACAGTAGCTAGTGTTTTAATGGAAGTTTTATTGGTGTTAGAACTGAACCTAAAGATTTATTATCTTGAGTGCACTAATGTTACTAATAAAGATTGTGTGAGGTTTTGTGTGAAGGAAAAATTTCAGGTGTATGGAAGGAATGAGTAATGAGATGAAGGATGGACTAAATCTCAATCTTGGGGATTCCACGCGTGTCACGCCAAGAAATATCCAAGAAGTACAAGCATCAAAGCTTGGGGATGCCCAAGGCATCCCCTTCTTCATCAATAAAAATCCCAGGTTTCTTCCAAACGCTTCATTCTTATTGTTTCATGCACAATTGTGTTGTTCTTGGAGCGTCTTCTTTTTCGTTTTCGTTTTGTTTTTAAGTTTGATTGGTTTTCTTAATTTGCTGAATAAATTGGTTGGATCCCCTCTTTCATACATTGGTTTTCAAATAGTTTGGTATGGTTTGGAAAATAGTAGGAAAGTTCATGCTTAAGTGGTAAAGAGAGCTTATTTTTGACTGTGGCCTATGCTTTGTCATGCCATGCTTGATATTGTTTTGGCTTTATTCTTACTATTCTTTTTTGTAGCATGACTTGTCATAAACAATTGAGATTTCTTAATGTGCCTTGGATGAATCATGCGTTGTTTTAGCATATTAAAGCATAGTATAGTGGTATTCTCCTTTGATGCTTTATTTGGGTTGACTTGGCGCATGATCACACCATGTTATGTCTATCCCAAGTCACCATAAGCCTTTATGATCCTTTAGTTTTCAACTTGTAGTATCACTTTATGCTTTGATCAATGATGTTTTGTCGCTCTGCATGATTATGGCCATTATTGCTCTCTTAGTTTGTCGCTCCCAGTCTTTTGCTAGCCTCCACAACCAAGTATGAGTTCCACTCATGCATCCAACTCCCTAAACCAAGTTATTCCAAAGAGTCCACCATACCTACCTACTAGCATATGCTATTCCAAGTATATTCATGTTTTTGTTTACCTTCCAAATTAAACTTGTATGAGAAAGCTAGTGATTAAAGCTCTCACGAACTCGATGGCACACTTTACTTTTCTTGCCCTTAATAAACTTGAACCATTGTGTCGTCTATGTTGTATATGCTTGCACTTATTTGTTGGGGATTAGCAGAACCATGCTGTCATGGGGAACGCTTTCAACATTGCACGTGTACTTTATACCTAGTTGATATCATGCTCTTTTGTCTATGGATGTCGTTGGTGTGAAATGAAAGGGGATCTTGTAAGTCCATGGTGTTATGTATATGTGTTAGAGAAACGCCTGGGCCGCTGTTCTAATCCATGCTGACATGGTGGAAACCTGTAGCGTAACCATAATGAGCTGTCTATGAAGCATTCTTCTTATAAAAAAAGATTCCTATATTGAGAAAAAAGAGAAAAAGAAAAAAAAGAGATTATGAAAAGAGGAAAGAGAGAAAAAGCACCATATTCCCATGGTAAATAAGAAGATTTCTGAGATGCTCATTGTCTGGTTGCCTTGTCATTTTGATATGGGGATCTTTCGTATCATCGGGCAAGGGGTACCCCGTTGGCGGCTCTCTATGATACACATGTACTTACGATGACAAGAACTTACCAGTGACTAAACTTGAGTAGCATGAGGAGCAGCCCTCGTATTCAAGGGACATGAGATTTCTAACTTATACTTCGTCAAGCATGTACACCATAGTTTGTTCACTTTAACCTTAATCACTTCAAGATGCTTATGATAGGGGTAATGAGAGATGAAAGCTATTAAGTACCATAATTTTTGGAAGCTCTTTATGAAACTTGAATCCCTACTTCCTTCTATGAAGGCCTTTCTTCCACTTATATATTGAGGACCTTCTATCTTTATGCACCTACTTTGAGAGCATAGTGGCCATTCTTAGTTCTATGTGCATTGTCCCAAGACTTGTTGATTGATGCATACCTTGATATTGCTTGTTTTAAACTATTTGTATCTAGTCACTTGATGACCCACAAGTATAGGGGGTGTATCGCAGTATTTTCGAGGGAAGTGAAACCCAATTTATTGATTCGACACAAGGGGAGCCAAAGAATATTTATCAGCCTTAACAACTGAGTTGTCAATTCAGCTGCACCTGGAAATAATCTTGCTCACAACAGTTTATCAGTAGCAACAGTTTTGTAGTAGGAATAGTAAAGCAGCAGTAGTAGTAAAGCAAAGACAGTAGTAACAAAAGCAAGAACAAAGGATTCGAAAAGGTAGGCATAGGGATGGATGGACGGGCGTTGCATGGACAAGACAATTCACATAGCAATCAGAACATAGGGCAATTGCCGATAAATAAGATAAAGCATCCAAGTACTAGATAATCCTAGGCATGTGTTCCATATATAGTCATACGTGCTCGCAATGAGAACTTGCACAACATCTTTTGTCCCTTGCCCGTTTGCAGGGGCATCTAGGGAACTACTGGCAATTAAGATTCTCCTTTTAATAGAGCACCGGAGCAAAGCATTAACACTCCGTGAACACATGTGATCCTCACATCAAAGCCATTCCCTTCCGGTTATCCCAATTTCTGTCACTTCGGGGCCATAGGTTCCGGACAACAACGTGTGTAAACAACTTGTAGATAAGACCAAAAACAATACTATCATAATGAATCAATAATAAGTTCAGATCTGAAATCATGGCACTCGGGACCTAGTGACAAGCATTAAGCACAACAAGTCGCAACAAAGTCATAAAGCACTAATAGAAGATACTAGGCACCATGCCCTAACAATCTGTTGCCATTCCATGAACGATCTCATCCAATTCCTACCATCCCCATAGCCTACAGCTGGGGATTACTCACTCATAGATGGGGGAAACATGGATGGTCGATGGAGAAGCGATGGTGATGATGATGGCGATGATCTCCTCCAATTCCCCGTCCTGGCAGGGTGCCAGAACGGAGTTTCTGGTGCTGTTTCGTGGAATCTGGTGGTGGCGATGGAGCGGAACTCCTTTTGGAAAAACGTCGACCCCCCCGAAGTTTTTAGGTTAGAAGGCTCCTTATAGGCGAAGAGAGAGGTCGAGGGGGTGCCTGGGGGGCCCACACCATCCTTGGCGCGGCCTGGCCTGGCCCGCGCCAGCAGGTGGTGTGGCCACCCCAGGGCTCTTCTCCGTCTCGTATCTGGCTCTTGGAGTCTTCGGGTGAAATAGGATTTTTGGCATATTTTCCGGGATTTTTCCTGATAGTTTATTTTCTGCATAAAAAGTAGACACCAAGGCAATTCTGCTGAAAACACCGTCAGTTCGCATTAGTTGCATCCAAATCACACAAGTATAGAGGAGAAACAATAGCAAAAGTGTTCGGGAAAGTAGATACGTTTTGGACGTATCAACTCCCCCCAAGCTTAGCTTATTGCTTGTCCTCAAGCAATTCAGTTGAAAACTGAGTGCGATAAAAGAACTTTCACGAACACATTTGCTTCATATGATGTAAATATTCTCAGCAATGTGATCAACTGCTTGGACAATTCATAATAAAGAGTATGCAACTGAGTCTACCTAATAGTCATTGCAAGCTATGAAGAGATTCCAACTCAAGAATAATAAGTAGCATAAAGCATGAACATAAGAAACATTACAATGCTCATAGAAAGGTATGATAGAGTGGTATCTCGCTTGCCTTTGATTATGAATGCCAAGGCACCTCTGAAGTTCAAGTGATGACTAGAAGTAAAGATATCAAGAATTCAAGCATCAAAGTCATAACACAAATAATCAAGTATTGGAACAAACACAAAGAATGACAACTATGCTCTCAAGAAGGTGCTCGGAGAATAAGTGGAGACTCAACAAGTAAAGGAAAAGGTTTTGAATAATTTTGAAAGGCTTCCAAATGCTGAAAGTATGGTACTTGTTAGCTTTGAGCTCTCAATGCCCCTATCATAAGCATCTTTAATGTGGTTAAGGTGAAAGTGAGGTCCAATCTGAGTTATATGCTTGACAGACTATAAACTGAAAATCCCAAGTCCCTTGAGTACGAGGGTCGCTCCTCATGCTACTCAACTTTAGTTACCGGTAAGTTCTTGTCATCATAAGTATGTGCGTATCATTGAGAACCGCCAACGGGGTACCCCTTGCCCGATGATACGGAAGAATCCCCATATCAAAATGACAAGGCAAGCAGACAATGAGTATCTCAACAATCTTCTTATTTACCATGGGAAAATGGTGCTTTTTTTCTCTCTTTCCTCTTTTCATAAATATCTCTTTTTTTCTTTTTCTCAATAGCTATAACTCTATTTTTTATAAGAAGAATGCTTCATAGATATCATTATGGTTACGCTGCAGGTTTCCACCATGATTAGGCATGGATTAGACCGACGCCCCAGGCATTTCTGTAACACACATACATAACTCCATGGACTTACAAGCTCCCCTTTTATTTCACACCGACGACATCCGCAAACAAAAGAGCAAGGTATCAACTGGGTATATATTTACAAGTGTTGAAAGCGCCTCGTGACAAAGACGGTTACGCTAATCCCACCTATAATTTGCAAGCATATAACTTTCATGGAGAGTTCACAATGGTTCAGGTTTATTAAGTGCAGGAAATAAAGTGTGCCATCAAGTTTGTGAGAGCTTTACTAACTAATTTTCCCATAACAAGCAAACATTTTATTCGGAATAAAACAAGGCATAATGAATATGCACGGGAGTAGCAAGTGATGCTAATAGGTAGGTATGGTGGACACTTTGGAAATATTTGGTTTAGGGAGTTGGAAACATGAGTAAAACACTCAGTGGAAGTGAAGGCTAGCAATAGTAAGGGAGCGACAAACGAGAGAGCAATAGCTGTCATTATCAGGCTTGCAACAAAACAGGACTACTCATTGCATGAAAGTGATTCAAGATCCTCAAGGCAAAATAATTCATCGAGGCTTAACTGATTATTACAATCATGTGCATGCGTGAGCATGTGCCAAGTCAATCAAATGAAACATTCAGAGGAGGATACCATGGTGTCATACCAATTTATGAATAGAGTAATGCAAGCAAACATTCATGAAACATGCTACAAACTATTAGCGAGCTGGAGCTAATCACAAGAAAGCAAGAACTACTAAGCATCCAAAGAAAACATACACTCTACATGAACAGACTAAGCACACCCAGAGTGATGCTTATATGCACAAAAATGAAAACAAATAGAGTTCGTTACCAGCCTCTTACCATGCCTCAAGTTGTCATTGATCCTCATTATTGCTCTTCACTTGTGTGGCTTGAATAATAATATGAAACCAATAATCCACTGAGAACTGCCGAACCCTGTAGCAAACTTGCAAAAACCAAAGAAGAACGACAAATATTTTTGGTGTTTTCGAATTTTAAATAAGAACCAAAAGAGAAAAACAAGCAAAGCAAAATCTTTTTGGTTTTTTCGAATAGTTCAACAAAGCGAAAAGGGAAAAGCAAACCAAGGCAAAAAGAAGAAGCAAACCAAAGAGAAACAACAAAAATATTTTTGGTCTTTTTGTGTTTTTAGAAAGCAAAAGCAAAGAAGAACGAAAACTAAAAAGAGAACAAAAACATGAATATACAAAGTACCGACGCAACATGATATGGAGACGAGTGCGGTGTCGGCGTAGCTCCCCCCAAGCTTAGGCTTTTGGCCTAAGTGGGTATCAATCCATGTACGAATAGGGGTTCCAAGCGGGCGGATCTTGGTAAGAATGGTCGTAGATGGGCCCATGAGAAGAAGAGAAAGCTCCCCAATCATAAGCGGGCTGCTGATATGAAGACTCTCCCTCATTCGAGGGCTGGACCGAATCGTCCGTGACCTCCCTTCTAGTTTCCTGCTCCTGTTGGGAGAGCTCTCCCAAGTACGTGTCCAGCTCCTCCTCAGTGAGGTACCATCCTTCCCTGTTATCAAGGTTAAACAAAACAGGTGCGGGCAAAAGGACAACACGCTCGGACTTGCTCTTTCTCCAACAAGCTTTGAGAAAGGTTATTTCATAAGACAACTCACTCAAACTAGCCCACGAGGAAATAAATTTATGCTGTATCATGGAATTAAGATCAAGCCTCTCTATGGGAAACTGTAGGTCTAGATGATGAGGCACTAAACCATGCAATGCTAGTAAACGAGAAGCAATGAGGCCTCCACAAATTCCACCTTTCTCACGGTTAGCAGCAAGACGGAAAGCTATCAAAGCACCCAAGTTGTAAGACCTATCTCGTCTAAGAGCAGCAGAGATAAATGCTAGATCAAACGAAGATAACTTATTGGCAGTTTCCTAGAAAGAACACACTTGGCAATAAAGTAGGCAAAGTAGCGAATGGAGGGAAGATGAATGTTACGGATTTTTCCATTCTCCTTTGAGAAGCTACTCCCTTGACAAATTTCTGCGTATAAATCCATGAGTGGTTCTGGTATCTCTTTAATCTTCTTACATGATCCCCATTGAGGTACCTTAATGGCTGCACAAAAATCATCAAGAGAAAGATTGACAGCAATATTGTAAATTTTGTAATGGACCATGGGGTTAGGAAAAGAGTGACTAAATTTGAAATCCTGCACCACAGACATGGTTAGCTTCACAAATTGACAAGGTTCATCTTCCAAGAAACACTCTAACCCTGCATTAGAAACCAAAGTGTGGAAATCTTGTATAATTCCTGCAGCCCTCATGAACTCAGGGCATGGATAAATGGAGGGAAAAACTTCCTCCTCCCGATGGACCTTCATGACCTCAGGCACCCAAAGCTCATGTTGGTTTAGGTGGTGTTCACTCATCTTCTATTCTGAAATTTAAACACCTTTTAAACGAGTGATTGCAAAGTAAATATAAGGAAGGATTCTACTCATAGGGACTTGCAAGAGGCCTAAACATGCATCAAAACTATATCTCTAAGCATCAAACAAGCTTACAAGCTCTCATAACCAGTCACCTACAGCAGCAAAATACTCAACATATAATCCACTAAACACAAATCTACTTGGACAAGGGGAGGAGTCACATACCAAGGAACAAATGCTCCAAATTTCAGCAAGAAAGATGGGCTGAGCAAGGAGATCAAAGAAATCGAGAGAAAACACAGAAAGAACGCGATTTTGAGCTATGAACTGGAGCTTACTCGGGAGAGAGAAGAAAGTGGCAGGTGAGAGAGTAAGTGGGAGGCCAGGGGTGGCCCACACCAGGGCATGGCGCCACCTAGGGCTGGCCATGCCACCACATGGTGTGCCTGCCTGGTGGGCCCCCTGGTACCTACCAGGTACTCCTCTGCCCCTTTTTTCACGTAAAAATTTAATATGAATTTTCCGGAATTTTTCGAGACACTTTATTTTTGGGCTTTTTCAGAAATAGAAGAATGATTTTTCTGACAGACAGATTTTTTCTTTTCTTTTGGAAACATGATGCAAGGACAAAACAAGGCTAGAACTACAGAAGTTCTAACATGCAAGCAACTAACAACAAAAAGAAAACTAAACGAAAGCAAAAACTAAAAATGTAAAGGATAGAAATAAATGGATATAATCATAATGAAACATTGTTTTGTTCAATGGAATCCTTTTGTTAACAAGGTTGATCAAGTCTTGCTACCAAAACAATTGCATATGAGACAAAACTTTGTACTCCACTAATGATTATGTTACCTCAACCTTGATAGCAATGGTCCCAATCATAATAGTTTCAAATTTTTCTCTTGGTATGGGACAATATATTTCTCCAACTTGAATGCCTTCAACATGTTCAATTGAATTCAAACCATAAGTCCTTTCAATCTTCTTGGGGAAATAGACAATATGTTCCTTGTCATTAACATTGAAGGTCACCTTTCCTTGATTACAATTAATAACAGCTCCTGCAGTATTAAGAAAAGGTCTCCCAAGAATAATAGACATATTATCATCTTCAGGCATTTCAATCACAACAAAATCAGTTAATATCAAGAAATTCTGGGCCACCTGAACAGGTACATCATCACATATACCCACAGGAATAGTGGTAGATTTATCAGCCATTTGCAAAGATATATCAGTTGGTATCAATTTTTCAAGCTGAAGCCTCTTGTAGAGAGAGAAAGGCATAACACTGACTCCAGCTCACGAATCACACAAAGCAGTTCTAACATAACTGTTCTTAATAGAGCAAGGGATAGTTGGAATCCCTGGGTCTCCAAGCTTCTTAGGAACCTTACCATTGAGATTTCTTCATTAGGGATCTTCCTTTCATTCTAGACAATGTCCTTCATATACTTTGAGTAAGGAGGCAATTTAATAGCATCAGTCAAAGGAATTTGCAAGAATAAAGGCTTCATCCACTCAGAAAACTTATTATAGTGTTCATCTTCCTTTGACTTGTGTTTCTTATCAGGGAAAGGCATAGGTTTTTGGACCCAAGGTTCTCTTTCACTACCATGTTTCTTAGCAATAAAATCTTCTTTAGTGTATTTAGTAGTCTTAGTGTGATTTTCAGGTTCTTCTTCAACTTTTTCTTCATTAGGAACTTAATTTTCTTCATTACCACTTTCAGTCTTAGCACCAGAGATAGATATACTATTAGGATCTATAGCAGGTTCAGAGGATTCTACAATAGTTTTATGTTTCTTTTTCCTTTTCTTACGAGTAGAACCACTATTTTCAGCTTGTTGAGAATCCTGCTCAATTCTTTTGGGATGCCCTCAGATATAGAGGATCCCGGTAGCAGATTCACTTCTAGTTCTAATTTCATAAGCATGTTTTTCTTTAGCAACATTAACTAGCAAGTCGTTTTGCACTTTAACGAGTTGATCTATTTGAGTTTGAACCATTTGAAAGTGTTTAACAATCATTTTAACATCATTAGAGGTTCTTTCCACAATATCTTTCAACTCAACAATAGCTCTAGTGTTTTCTAGTAGATGATTTTGCACCCTTTTATTAAAGTTATCTTGCTTAACAATAAAGATATCAAATTCTTCTAAGCATTGATCAGGAGGTTTCAAGTAAGGGATATCACTTTCATCAAAGTGTTGGAGAGAGTGTACCTCAATAGTGGGTGAGTAGGGAATAGGATTACATAATTCTTCTATAGGAGGTAAATTCTTGACATCTGCAGATTTAATTCCCTTCTCCTTAAGACATTTCTTAGCTTCCTTCATCACTTCATCAGTTAATTCAATAACTCCCCTCTTATTTGATGTTGGAATAGGCACAGGAATAGATGGTTCAGATACAATTACTTCAGGTATAGCTTCTTTAGGAGGAGTCCAATCTTCACAATTCTTGCTTATTTTAGCCATTCATTCCTCAGCTTCCTTAGGAGTCCTATTCCTGAAAACACAATTAGCACAACTATCTAGGTATGTCCTAGATTCTTCGGTTAGTACATTATAAAATATATCAAGAAGCTCATTCTTAGGTAATGGACTTCCATCCTGTGCATGAATCAGAGCACAAAACCTTGCCCAAGATTCAGGCAATACCTCTTTTTCTCCCTGTTTAAAATCAAAAAGTTCCTGCAAAATAGCATGTCTAGCACTAGGAGGAAAATATTTCTGCAGGAAAGTACTAATCAAGCACTCAGGGCTATCAATAGATCCAGGAGGTAAATTACTAAACCAAGTTTTAGCTTCTCCTTTCAGTGAAAAAGGAAAAATCTTAGCAACAAAGTAAGTACGCATCTTAATATCATCAGAAAACAAGCCACTCATGGTAGAAAGTTCATTCATATGTGCTACCGCACTTTCATTCTTAGTCCCACAAAAAGGTTCTTTCTCGACAATAGCTATGTAAGATAGATCGAGAGAGAAATCATAATCTTCATCTATAATGTTTATGGGAGAAGCAGCAAACTTAGTAGCAGGATATAATTTGGGTCTAATAGTACGCCTCTCAAGGAGACTCTTAGCAGCGCTCCTATCATGGGTGTTCTTACATTTTTTAATAAACTCATCGGTCATCTCAACATAATCTTCTTCAATATCATAACTCTCACTAGACTCAGGTGAGCTAACAGGTGTGGTAGTGTCTTCATTAGGAGTTTCGGTATTTCCAGCTATAGTTCTAGCAATCGTAGCATCTAGGAAAGGACCTAATGAACCACTCTTATCAAGCACAGTAGAAGAAGCATCATAAGCATTAGAAGTTTCAGATTCAGCAGTAGTAGCAGTGTGTGTATCATGTGTATGTGGTGGTGTAACGAGCTTACTTATAACAGATGGTGAATCAAGAGCAGCAGAGGTGTTCAGAACCGTACCTCTTCTTGTAGTGGATGGTAAAATAGGAAACTTCCCATCACGAGACTTACCCATGATGGATGGATAGCAACGAACAATAGATAATCCAAGTGAACTTGATAAATAAAGCTATGCTCCCCAGCAACGGCGCCAAAAAATAGTCTTGATGACCCACAAGTATAGGGGGTGTATCGCAGTATTTTCGAGGGAAGTGAAACCCAATTTATTGATTCGACACAAGTGGAGCCAAAGAATATTTATCAGCCTTAACAACTGACTTGTCAATTCAACTGCACCTGGAAACAATCTTGCTCACAGCAGTTTATCAGTAGCAACAGTTTTGTAGTAGGAATAGTAAAACAACAGCAGTAGTAAAGCAAAGACAGTAGTAACACAAGCAGTAAACAGTGAGATTCGAGTGCGGTAGGCATAGGGATGGATGGACGGGCGTTGCATGGACAAGACAATTCACATAGCAATCAGAACATAGGACAATTGCAGATAAATAAGATAAAGCATCCAAGTACTAGATAATCCTAGGCATGTGTTCCATATATAGTCATACGTGCTCGCAATGAGAACTTGCACAACATATTTTGTCCTGCCAGCCCGTTTGCAGCGGGGCCTCTAGGGAACTACTGGCAATTAAGGTGCTCCTTTTAATGGAGCACCGGAGCAAAGCATTAACACTCCGTGAACACATGTGATCCTCACATCAAAGCCATTCCCTTCCGGTTATCCTGATTTTTGTCACTTCGGGGCCATAGGTTCCAGACAACAATGTGTGTAAACAACTTGTAGATAAGACAAAAAACAATACTATCATAATGAATCAATAATAAGTTTAGATCTGAAATCATGGCACTCGGGCCCTAGTGACAAGCATTAAGCACAACAAGTCGCAACAAAGTCATAAAGCACTAATAGAAGATACTAGGCACCATGCCCTAACAATCTGATGCCATTACATGAACGATCTCATCCAATCCCTACCATCCCCATAGCCTACAGCTGGGGATTAATCACTCATAGATGGGGGAAACATGGATGGTCGATGGAGAAGCGATGGTGATGATAATGGCGATGATCTTCTCCAATTCCCCGTCCCGGCAGGGAGCCAGAACGGAGTTTCTGGTGCTGTTTCGTGGAATCTGGTGGTGGCGGCGAAGCAGAACTCCTTCTGGAAATGTCGACCCCCCGAAGTTTTTAGGTCAAAAGGCTCCTTATAGGCGAAGAGAGAGGGGGGTGTTTGGGGCCCACACCACCTTTGGCGCCTGGCTGGCCCGCCAGCCAGTGGTGTGGCCACCCATTGCTCTTCTCCGTCTCGTATTCTCGCTCTGAGTCTTCGGGTGAAATAGGATTTTTGGCATATTTTCCGGGATTTTTCCTGATAGTTGATTTTCTGCACAAAAAGTAGACACCAAGGCAATTCTGCTGAAAATAGCGTCAGTTCGCATTAGTTGCATCCAAATCACACAAGTATAGAGGAGAAACAATAGCAAAAGTGTTCGGGAAAGTAGATACGTTTTGGACGTATCATCACTCTTATGAACTTTGAAGGTGTCCTATGCATTTATGTTTGCTACTCTATGAGGGACAAGCTGAATACTACTATGCTATGTTTTCTTTATGTGAAACAAACAAACGTCTTGCAAAGCATTGCTATTCATGAATCTTTTGTTTGTGCCTTTTCATGTTGCATCATAGTTTCTTTGTCTTATTGCTAGAACTTTGTCTTTCATGTTATGATTGAAGTACTATGATCCCAGCTTCGAATGTTTTACAAATACTTTGATCAAGTTTATGATGGTGCATGTCACCTCAAAAATTATTCTTTCTTTTTATCACTTACCTACTCGAGGACGAGTAGGAGTTAAGCTTGGGGATGTTGATACATTGCAAATGTATCTATAATTTTTGATGTTCCATGCTTGGTTTTATCTACTTTCTTGTGTTTTGTCCACACTTTGGAGTACTTTTCATATGATTTCTTGGACTAACCTATTAACAAGAGCCACAAAGCCAGCTGCCTGTTTTCTGCTATTTTTGGTTCCAGGAAAGTCAGAGAGGGGAATTCACCCTGGAGGCCTTCTTCATCATCATGCAAGCCTCCGGTGTGATGCGTTAGTAGTTCATCTCTGGACTACGGGTCCATGTAGTAGCTAGGTGGCTGGTTCTCCTTCTTTGTGCTATCATGTTTAGATCTTGTGAGCTTTGTTCATGATCAAGATCATCTATTTGTAATTCTACATGTTGTGTTTGCGGGGATCCGATGGATATTGAGATGCTACTTTAGATTGATTATTGATTCTATCATGTCTTTGTTATTTGAGATCTTGCATGCTTTCCGTTGTTAGTAGCTATCTTGGCCAAGTAGATGCTAGCAACTCCAAGAGTTAGTATTTATGCTCGATAGTGGGTTCATGCCTCTGGTAATCTGGGGAAGTGACAGAAATCTCTAAGGTACTAGATGTGCTGTTGCTACTAGGGAGAAAACAACAATCCTTTGTTCATAGAACAATCATATTGTGTACTTTACACGCAGTTCGTAAAGCAATAATCTGTTGCTTGCAACTTAATACTGGAGGGGGTTCGGATGATAACCTGAAGGTGGATTATTAGTCATAGATGCACTTGTATGGCGGTCTATGTATTATGTTGTAATGCCCAATCAAGTCTCAAAGGAGTCAAGATGATTAGTATATGCATGTATTGCTTTCTCGGTGTTTGTCAATTGCCCCGCTGTAATTTGTTCACCTAGCATGTTATCTATCTAAGGAGAGCCACCTCTAGTGAACTATGGATCCCGGTCCTTTTTCTTTACATACAATCTACAACTGTTTACTGCTTGGTGTTTACTTTCTGCAAACTTTTACTTCTTTCCATTCGATACGTTTAATCCTTTGTTTTCCACAAAACACGGTGAGATTGACAACCTCATCGCAAGTTGGGGACAAAGTTCTGTGGTTGTGTTGTGCAGGTCTCCACATTGCTACTAGCACGGTAGCGCATCGCTAACGCCACTAGCAACACCTTTGGGGTGTTTCCTTGCTCCTACTAGATTGATAACCTTGGTTTCATACTGAGGGAAAACTTCCTACTGTGCTCATCATACCTTCCTCTTGGGGTTCCCCAACGAGCTCGATATATTTTGGGCCATCATACCACTATTTTCAGTTTGTTGAGAATCCTGCTCAATTCGTTTAGGATGCCCCTCAGGATATAGAGGATCCTGGGTAGCAGCACCAATTCTAGTTCTAATTTCATAAGCATGTTTTTATTTAGCAACATTAACTAGCAAGTCTTTTTGTACTTTAATAAGCTGATCAATTTGAGTTTGAACCATTTGAAAATGTTTAACAAGCATTTTAACATCATTAGAGGTTCTTTCCACAATGTCCTTCAACTCAACAATAGCTCTAGTGTTTTCCATCAAATGATTTTGCACCCTTTTATTAAAATTATCTTGCTTAACAATGAAAACATCAAATTCTTCTAAGCATTGATCAGGAGGTTTAGAGTAAGGGATATCACCTTCATCAAAATGTTGGAGAGAGTGTACCTCAATAGTGGATGAGTGGGGAATTGGCTTACATAATTCTTCTATAGGAGGTAAATTCTTGACGTCAGCAGCTTTAATTCCCTTCTCCTTAAGACATTTCTTAGTTTCCTTCATCACTTCATCATTTAGTTCAACAACTCCCCTCTTCTTTGATGTTGGTATAGGCGCAGGAATAGTTGGTTCAGGTATAGTTGTCTCAGGTATAGCTAGTTCAGGAGGAGTCCAGTCTTCATAATTCTTGCTTATTTTAGCCATTAATTCCTTAGCTTCCTTGGGAGTCCTATTCCTGAAAACACAATCAGCACAACTATCCAGGTATGTCCTAGATTCTTCAGTTAGTCCATTATAAAATATATCAAGAAGCTCATTCTTAGGTAATGGACATCCAGCCTATGCATGAATCAAAGCACAAAACCTTGCCCATGATTCAGGAAATATCTCTTTTTCTCCCTGTTTAAAATCAAAAATTTCCTGCAAAAAAGCATGTCTAGCACTAGGAGGAAAATATTTCTGCAGGAAAGTACTAATCAAGAAATCAGGGCTATCAATAGATCCAGGAGGTAAATTATTAAACCAAGTTTTAGCTTCTCCTTTCACTGATAAAGGGAAAATTTTAGCAACAAAGTAGGTGCGCATCTTAATATCATCAAAAAATAATCCACTCATGGTAGAAAGCTCAGTCATATGTGTTACTGCACTTTCATTCTTAGTGCCACAAAAAGGTTCTTTCTCAACAATACCTATGTAAGATAGATCAAGAGAGAAATCATAATCCTTATCTTTAATGTTTATGGGAGATGCAACAGACTTAGCATCAGGAGACAATTTGGGTTTTATAGTACACCTCTCAAGGAGACTCTTAATAGCACTCCTATCATGGGTGTTTTGACATTCTTTAATAAATTCATCGGTCATCTCAATATAACCGTCTTCAATATCATAGCTCTCTCTAGACTCAGGTGAACTAACAGGTGTAGTAGTGTCTTCATTAGGAGTTTTGGTATTTCCAGCTATAGTTCTAGCAATCGTAGCATCTAGGAAAGGACCTAATGAACCACCTGTATCAAGCACAGTAGAAGTAGCATCATGAGTATCAGAAGTTTCAGATTCAACAGTAGTAGTAGTGTGTGTAGCATGTGTATGTGGTGGTGTAAGGAGCTTACTCATAACAGATGGTGAATCAAGAACAACAGAGGTGTTAAGAACCGTACCTCTTCTTGTAGTGGATGGTAAAATAGGAACCTTGCCATCACGAGACTTACACATGATGGATGGATGGCAGCGAACAATAGTGATTCCAAGTGAACTTGATAAATAAATCTATGCTCCCCGGCAACGGCGCCAGAAAATAGTCTTGATGACCCCATCAGATGTTTTGCACAGCTACAGGTGAAACCGAACGCCCTAGGCCCTCTCTCTCCATCATCGACAACAACAAAAAGACGCAAGCTATTGGTCCGATAAAAACACAAAAGGAATTCTAAAACTCACGAAGGTCCGTTAAAGTAACTTCACTACGCATTCGCTTCCTGAGGATTCGATAACCTAGGTCTACTAGGAAAAATAAGCTATACTACATCCGTAATCCGAATCGAAGGTATCAGTAGGATGTAGCAAGTGTTGTTTTTGTGGTTCACAGGAAACCATAGAACATTTTTTCATATCCTGTCCTTTTGCTCGCCTTCTGTGGCGCATTGTCACTTTTCTTTTGATATACCCACTCTAGCAAATATAAATAAATATGTTTGGAAATTAGTTATCTGGTGTTGACAAAAAGTCAAAAGACAGAATTTGAATTGGTGTTTCAACCTTATGTTCGGCTATCTGGCATTGCAGGAATGATATTATCTTTAACAATTCAAAAACTTTTAATAGTTTGCAGGTTATCCATATGGTAGCACAATGGGTGCAACTATGGGGTTTTCATCAACCGCAAGACTAGCGAGATATTATGGCTACTGGGTGCAGTCGTCTCCTGATGGTCGCTCAAGACATCTTCACCCGGTCGTTTTGGAGGCATACTAGTAGACTACATGATGTTTAGTCTTTGATGACCCACAAGTATAGGGGGTGTATCGCAGTATTTTCGAGGGAAGTGAAACCCAATTTATTGATTCGACACAAGGGGAGCCAAAGAATATTTATAAGCCTTAAAAACTGAGTTGTCAATTCAGTTGCACCTGGAAACAATCTTGCTCACAACAGTTTATCAGTAGCAACAGTTTTGTAGTAGGAATAGCAAAGTAATATCGGTAGTAAAAGTAAAGACAGTAGTAACAATTGTAGTAAACAGTAGGATTAAAGCGCGGTAGGCATAGGGATGGATGGACGGGCGTTGCATGGACAAGACAATTCACATGGCAATCAAGACATAGGGCATTTGCAGATAAATAAGATAAAGCATCCAAGTACTAGATAATCATAGGCATGTGTTCCATATATAGTCATACGTGCTAGCAATGAGAACTTGCACAACATCTTTTGTCCTCCCAGCCCGTTTGTAGCGGGGCCTCAAGGGAACTACTGGAAATTAAGGTGCTCCTTTTAATAGAGCACCGGAGCAAAGAATTAACACTTGGTGAACACATGTGATCCTCACATCAAAGCCATCCCATCCGATTATCCCCATTGCTGTCACTTTGGGGCCTTTGGTTCTGGACAACAACGTGTGTATACAACTTGCAGGTAAGACCATAAACAATACTATCATAATGAATCAATAACATGTTCAGATCTGAAAGCACGGCACTCGGGCCCTAGTGACAAGCATTAAGAATAACAAGTTGCAACAAAGTCAAAAAGCACTAATAATAGATACTAGGCACCATGCCCTAACAATCTGATGCCATTACATGAATGATCTCATCCAATCCCTACCATCCCCGTGGCCTACAACGGGGGATTACTCACTCATAGATGGGGGAAACATGGATGGTCGATGGATAAGCGATGGTGATGATGATGGCGATGATCTCCTCCAATTCCCCATCTCGGCAGAGTGCCAGAACGGAGTTTCTGGTTTCGAATCACGGAATCTAGTGGTGGCGGTGCAGCGGAACTCTTTCTGGAAAAACGTCGAACCCCCTTGGTTTTTAGGTTAAGAGGCAACTTATAGGCGAAGAGGGAGGCCGAAGGGGCAGCCGAGGCGGCCACACCACCCCCAGGCGTGGCCTGGCCTGGCCCGTGCGGCCAGGTGATGTGGGCCCCTCGTGTCCCTACTCCGTCTCGTCTTCTGGCTCCGTGAGTCTTCTGGTGAAATAGGATTTTTGGCATATTTTCCGGGATTTTTCCTAACAGTTGATTTTCTGCATAAAAACTAGACACCAAGGTAATTCTGCTGAAAATAGCGTTAGTCCGTGTTAGTTGTACCCAAATCACACAAGTTTAGAGTAAAAAAATAGCAAAAGTGTCCGGGAAAGTAGATACGTTTTGGACATATCAAACACACATCCAATGACACTGGTGGATCCATGTTTGGTTTGTGAGAAGAACACACATCCAAAACACACATGCAATGACACTGGTGGATCCATATATGGTCTGTGGAAAGAACAGACATGCAGTGACACTAGTTGTGGTTAATGAAAAGAACAGACATTCAATGACTCTAATGGATCCATATGTGGTTTGTGAAAAGAACACACATGCAATGACTCTAGTTGTGGTTAATGAAAAGAACACACATGCAATGGCTCTGGTGGATCCATGTGGTTTGTGAAAAGAACACACATGCAATGACTCTAGCTATGGGTTGTGAAAAGAACACACATGCAATGACACTGTTGGATCCATATGTGGTCTGTGAAAAGAACAGACATGCAATGACATTGGTGGATCCATATGTGGTTATTGAGAAGAACACACATGCAATGACACTGGTTGTGGTTCATGAAAATAACACACATGCAATTACATTGGTGGATCCTTATGTGGTTTGTGAAAATAACACACATGCAATGACTCTGGTGGATCCACATGTGGTTTGTGAAAAGAACACACATGCAATGACACTGGTGGATCAATGTGGTTTGTGAGAATAACAGACATGCAATGAACTCTGGTGGATCCATATGTGGTTTGTGAGAAGAACACACATGCAATGACACTGGGTGTGGTTCATGAAAAGAACACACATCCAATGAACTCTGTTGGACCCATATGTGGTTTGTGAGAAGAATACACATGCAATGACTCTAGATGTGGTTTATGAGAAGAACACACATGCAATGACACTGGTGGATCCATATGTGGTTTGTGAGAAGAACACACATTTCAATGACACTGGTGGACCCATGTCTGGTTTGTGAGAAGAACACACATGCAATGACACTGGGTGTGGTTCATGAAAAGAACACACATCCAATGACACCGGTGGATCCTTATGTGGTTTGTGAAAAGAACAGACATGCAATGACTCTAGATGTGGTTTGTGAGAAGAACACACATGCAATGACACTAGTGGATCCATTTGTGGTTTGTGAGAAGAACACACATCCAATGACACTAGGTGGATCCATATGTGGTTTGTGAGAAGAACACACATGCAATGACACTTGGTGTGGTTCATGAAAAGAACACACATCCAATGAACTCTGGTGGATCCATAAGTGGTTTGTGAGAAGAACACACATGCAATGATTCTAGATGTGGTTTGTGAGAAGAACACACATGCAACAACACTGGTGGAGCCATGTGTGGTTTGTGAGAAGAACACACATGCAATGACACTGGGTGTGGTTCATGAAAATAACACACATCCAATGAACTCTAGTGGATCCATATGTGGTTTGTGAGAATAACACACATGCAATGACTCTAGATGTGGTTTGTGAGAAGAACACACATGCAATCACACTGGTGGATCCATATGTGGTTTGTGAGATGAACACACATCCAATGACACTGGTGGATCCATGTGTGGTTTGTGAGAAGAACACACAACCAAAACACACATGCAATGACACTGGTGGATCCATATGTGGTCTGTGGAAAGAACGGACATGCAATGACACTAGTTGTGGTTAATGAAAAGAACAGACATGCAATGAACCTGATGGATCCATATGTCGTTTGTAAAAAGAACACACATGCAATGACTCTAGTTGTGGTTAATGAAAAGAACACACATGCAATGACTCTGGTGGATCCATGTGGTTCGTGAAAAGAACAGACATGCAATGACTCTAGCTATGGTCTATGAAAAGAACACACATGCAATGACACTATTGGATCCATATGTGGTTTGTGAAAAGAACAGACATGCAATGAACTCTGTTGGATCTAGATGTGGTTTGTGAGAAGAACACAAATGCAATGACACTAGTTGTGGTTCATGAAAAGAACACACATGCAATGACACTGGTGGATCCTTATGTGGTTTGTGAAAAGAGCACACATGCAATGACTCTAGTGGATCCACATGTGGTTTGTGAAAAGAACACTCATGCAATGACACTGTTGGAGCAATGTGGTTTGTGAGAATAACAGACATGCAATGAACTCTGGTGGATCCATATGTGGTTTTTGAGAAGAACACACATGCAATGACACTGGGTGTGGTTCATGAAAAGAACACACATCCAATGAACTCTGTTGGACCCATATGTGGTTTGTGAGAAGAACACACATGAAATGATTCTAGATGAGGTCTATGAGAAGAACACACATGCAATGACACTAGTGGATCCATATGTGGTTTGTGAGAACACACATTGCAATGACACTGGTGGATCCATATGTGGTTTGTGAGAAGAACACACATGCAATGACGCTGGGTGTGGTTCATGAAAAGAACACACATCCAATGACATTGGTGGATCCTTATGTTGTTTGTGACAAGAACACACATGCAATGACTCTATATGTGGTTTGTGAGAAGAAAACACATGCAATGACACTGGTGGATCCATGTGGGGTTTGTGAGAAGAACACACATCCAATGACATTGGGTGGATCCATATGTGGTTTCTGAGAAGAACACACATGCAATGACACTAGATATGGTTTGTGAGAAGAACACACATGCAATCACACTGGTGGATCCATATGTGGTTTGTGAGATGAACACACATCCAATGACACTGGTGGATCCATGTGTGCTTTGTGAGAAGAACACACATGCAAAACACACATGCAATGACACTGGTGGATCCTTATGTGGTCTGTGGAAAGAACACACATGCAATGACACTAGCTGTGGTTAATGAAAAGAACAAACATGCAATGACTCTGATGGATCCATATGTGGTTTGTGAAAAGAACACACATGCAATGACTCTAGGTGTGGTTAATGAAAAGAACACACATGCAATGACTCTAGTGGATCCATGTGGTTAGTGAAAAGAACACACATGCAATGACTCCAGCTATGGTTAATGAAAAGAACACACATCCAATGAACTCTGGTGGATCCATATGTGGTTTGTGAGAAGAACACACATGCAATGACTCTAGCTGTGGTTTGTGAGAAGAACACACATGCCATCACACTGGTGGATCCATACGTGGTTTGTGAGAAGAACCGACATTTCAATGACTCTAGATGTGGTTTGTGAGAAGAACACACATGCAATGACACTGGTGGATCCATATGTGGTTTGTGAGATGAACACACATCCAATGACACTGGTGGATTCATGTGTGGTTTGTGAGAAGAACACACATGCAATGACACTAGGTGTGGTTCATGAAAAGAACACATATCCAATGAACTCTGGTGGATCCATATGTGGTTTGTGAGAAGAACACACATGCAATGACTCTAGATGTGGTTTGTGAGAAGAACACACATGCAATGACTCTAGATGTGGTTTGTGAGAAGAACACACATGCAATCACACTGGTGGATCCATATGTGGTTTGTGAGATGAACACACATCCAATGACACTGGTGGATCCATGTGTGGTTTGTGAGAAGAACACACATCCAAAACACACATGCAATGACACTGGTGGATCCATATGTGGTCTGTGGAAAAAACAGATATGCAATGACACTAGCTGTGGTTAATGAAAAGACAGACATGCAATGACTCTGATGGATCCATATGTGGTTTGTGAAAAGAACACACATGCAATGACTCTAGTTGTGGTTAATGAAAAGAACACACATGCAATGACTCTGGTGGTTCCATGTGGTTTGTGATAAGAACACACATGCAATGACTCTAGCTATGGTCTATGAAAAGAACACGGATGCAATGACACTGTTGGATCCTTATGTGGTTTGTGAAAAGAACAGACATGCAATGAACTCTGGTGGATCTAGATGTGGTTTGTGAGAAGAACAAACATGCAATGACACTGGTTGTGGTTCATGAAAAGAACACACATGCAATGACACTGGTGGATCCTTATGTGGTTTGTGAAAAGAACACACATGCAATGACTCTGGTGGATCCACATGTGGTTTGTGAAAATAACACTCATGCAATGACACTAGTGGATCCATGTGGTTTGTGAGAATAATAGACATGCAATGAACTCTGGTAGATCCATATGTGGTTTGTGAGAAGAACACACATGCAATCACACTTGGTGTGGTTCATGAAAAGAACACACATCCAATGAACTCTGGTGGATCCATATGTGGTTTGTGAGAAGAACACACATGCAATGACACTAGGTGTGGTTCATGAAAACAGGACACTCACTGTCCATTTTTATACTACTCAGTTTTTCCCTTGGTTTTTTGATACTACTCAGTTTTGCCCCCTCTCTTCCCTTTGTAGAAGCCCAAACCTGTGCTCACTCTGTCTGCTATGCCCTAATTGGTTGTCACAGTTGTCACGCGGATCGTGCGCACCAACTGTTGATTCTGTGTGATCCAACGAGGATCGTTGCACATGTCATGCCCTTCACAGTACAACGTGAGACAACACAGACGTCTCCCTTAGTGAGACTTCTATAAGAAGGAACACGAAGCCGTCCATGTAAAAAGTCGTCGACTGGTCATGCCATGTTTAATCAAGTCTGAAAAGCCTACTAGTGCTACTACTATGCCACAACACATGCATCATCGAGTGCACGGTCGTCGATGGGCAGCTGCAATTTATTGCCACTTGATTTTAATAAGACATATCCCATTTTTTACACAGCAGCTCTCAATCTCATTTCCAACTGGGCCCCACCGTAAGAAACTTCGACATGCTAGCCGGAGGCCTAAGAGCTGAGCTTGACGAGACCTAACATCTCCGCCTTCATCGAGTCACTCGGAGTCATCAACACATCCCTCTACCCAATCTAGCACAACCCCACAAATCTCGCCGTACAGCCACCTACCTTCCCCTCTACATTTCCCCTTTTAATTATCGCCAATTTTATGGCCGTGTCAAACTTCATACATAGAAATTGTGTATGCACCCTTTGCATGTGGCTCAATACATGACTGCCATGCATGGCCCGGGAAAAAAACATGATGTACCGTGTGCGTGTCGCGGTGCATGGTGCAGTAGCCTGCGCGGCGCATTGCACGGTGGTGCGACGAAACGTGCCTTGCTTCCATTCACCTTAACTATAGGGCCCCTCTCCACACACCCACTCTCACTCTTGCTCACTCTCCTCACGCAATCCTCTCCACTGTCTCACCAGCATCTGCAAACTCCCAAGGAAACCTCGTCCGCGCTGGTGATGGTAGAGGAGGATATGGTAGCCATTGTCGCCTCCGAGGCCGCCGACAAGGAGGCCCCCATATCCTCGCCGATCCCCCTCGACGCGTTGAAAGCATACACCATCCCTGTCTAGGCCCCCATCGAGGCATCGATGGCAGGCACCGTTCTCGTCCAGCCCCCGTCCCCGCTACCGACGTAGCCACCGGCGAGGAGCCTCCCGCCAGCGAGGAGGCTCCCACCGGTCACGAGTAGATCTAGATCTTCAGGGACCCCTATGATCTAGATGAGTACATCGCTTCGGTGAACCCCTACGACACCGGCATCGACGACCCTTGGTCGGAGGTAACTAGGGTTTGCTCCCCTTCCCATGGTTCCTCTCCTGTTCCCATCATTGGATGCTAGATCTTCGTTTATTAGGATTCGCTTGTTTGCATTTCGATTGCTCGATGTTCTTACATCATCTACTCCCCCATTTTCCTTTTCTTCCAATAGGTTTACGGCAGTGACGTCTGCAGCGATGACGAGTCCAGGCACACCAAGACTCGTCAGGTGCTGAGGAGGCTGCAGGCCAGCCAGTATGACGCCTTCTTCCCTAGCGGTGTCTATAGTTTCCCCTTCTGCAAGGGGATCTCCTTCTGCAGGACGAGTCTCGCCGGCACCGACTTCAACTGCTTTCTGATGTATGCAGAGGGCCCGAGCTCCGGCACCTCCAATGGCGGCCAGACCGTGAACATCAACGCCTACATCACTGAACACCAGGCTCTCGGCATTCACCTCCGAAACCTCCAGCGGGTGGCCATCAAAGAGGGTTGCATGCCTCTAATCAAGCCCAAGGCCCCCAAGATCAAGGGACTAGGCAGCAAGAAGTGGAGGAAGCGCCAGAGGGAGGAGGCAGAGGCGCAGGCGCATGCAAGGAGGGGTTGAACATGTCTGCTACTGCTACTACTAAGCACCTTCTTTTGATTTTCTATATTTTGCTTGCATCCTATTTCTGCATGCAAGGAAGGGGTTGAATGCATCAAACCTCGTTAAGCAACCTACTTTCTATCGCTATATCCTATTTAGCTACGCATAACTATATCTACATTTGTTTTGTTTTCTGAATGAATGTATTCTGCCTGGTGTGGTTTGCTGCTCTAGATTTGCTACCAGATCAGAGGCAAAAAGAGGTCCAAAAGGGAACGAATTATCGAAGAGAGAATCTTCTCTAGATTCGCTACCAATTTGGGCAAAATGGAACATATCTGTTTAGCGAGAGAGGAAAAAGGTACTCTTTCAAACTGCCAGTTAACGAGCTACCATCTTGAGAAGCTACAAGACACATACAGAAACATAACACAAAGAAATAAAATTTATTTTACTACTCTCACTTGAGGCGCTAGACATCTTGAAAAGATAAATGAGTTCCACAAAATATAAACATAACACAAAGGAGTAAAATTTAATTCACTTCTCATCAGCCCACTTGAGGTGCTTGCCATCGTTCCTAGGTGACCAACTGCGATCATTCCAGGTGGATCTTACATTATTGGCACTCCACAGCTCACGAAATGCTTCGTCCCACCTAGGATCTGACTTGGCTTCCCTATCTTCAGCGTCTTGCAGCACAATTAGCGGTGCATCACAGGCCTGATTGTTGCCGCTAGAAGATGCAGCCTCTCTGTTTGCTGCTTCAGCTACAACCTCTCTATCAGGTGCTTCAGCTTTAGCTGCAAGCTCTCTTTCAGCTGCTTCTGCAACCTCTCTGTCAGCTGCTTCAGATGCATCCATTTTCTTTGCATATGCAGCTTCAAACTCAGCTATTCTGCATTTTCTACAAAGGGCTCCCCTAAGCTCGTCTTCCCTCTTGCAAATAGGGCAAAACACGAGGTAACATAGAAAGAAATGGATCTTCTTGTACATCTGGTAGGTCACGTAAGCATCTATGGCTGCATACTTCAGGTTTATATCAGACAACGGCCACTCGTCCCAGAAATCGTGCCTATCCATAGGGAAATTTGCCTTCATTCTGTCGTACAACTCATCGAGGATTCTAGTTGCGAGTGATGCCATTCCATCCTTCCTCAAGCCCCCTAGGATCTTGACAAGACTCTGAATATCGATCTAGTTGTGCGCCGGAATAGTAATTCCCTCTCGATGAAATTTCAAAAAACCAGTTGTATTGCCGACAGTGCAAAAACAATTCCTTTTTCTACAAGGAACTGGCGCAACGCCGGACAATTCCTGCCAGTCCTGAAAGTATGTAGTTTGTCATCACCATAATTTGTAACTACAAATATTTTGTCAATGCAAGATCATCATCTGAATATAATTTTAAAAAGTTTAGTAAATGCAAGATCAAGACTCTCAACATTGTCTTGTCATAATTTATTTGGTCCTAAATAAAATCCAATAGTTGCAAGATGAGCAAATGGATAAAGAATAAGAGGAGAAAACCCTAAAAGCGGTTAACTAGAGAGAGAATATCTACAAACCGAGAGAAGTGGTAGACAAGGACGTGTTTCCTCATGGCCAATTGAACGACGGCGACTTCACTCCCTTCATATGGGTCCTTCGGGTGTACTCGAGGTCCAATCCCACAAACTCGTCCTTGTCTTTCTCAAGCCAACCCTCGTACATCCTCAGGACTCGCACCACTGCCTCCTCCTCATTGGTGTAGACGATGTCTATCTTCTTATTGTCATGGGTAGTGAAGCTTGTCTCTAGAGTGCGACGACCTTCCATGGCGGCAAGGAGAAGACGAGAAGAAGATAGATGACATGAAGAAGAATGGTTTCTGCGAGGCAAAGGAATGGTGGAACTGTCAATGCGCTTTTAAGGTAGTGGTTAACGACGGGGACGGAAGTCCAAAGGAGAGACGTGTGGCGGTGGCCGTTCCAGCTTCTGAGTTAACAAAAAATAATTATAACGATGATATATGTGCCCTGTTTTGTCACGTCAATACACTAGGCCGGTCGTGTTGTCTTATCCACTGTGCCAGCGCTGCAAGCCTACGTGACAGCCACCAGGCCTAAGCGACGGGAGTGATATAACAGCGAGAACTGGCAGGAGGGCCAACTTAATGGTCGTTAGCCTGATATTTTGTATTGAAACGTCAAGTTGAATTCATGCCGAGAAAGACCGTCTGAGTATTTGGCACACCAACCGTAGTCATCGCGGCTGATTACAGGCAACTTGGGTACCGTGTTGCCTGGGCGCCCCAACTTTCGGGCCGCAAAATGATATTCTCCTCCTCGAGACCCTACTCAGGGACTGCGATGGCTGTCAACCTCTGGCCTGCCCAGGATAGAGTGACGGACGATGAGAACATGGAGCTCACCCACCCATTTTCACCCGAGGAGGTAAAAAGGCGGTAAAGGACATGAGGACCAACTCGGCCCCTGGGCTAGACGGTCTTCCTGTGGCATTTTTCCAAACCTTTTGGGATTCCCTCCAGGCGGTGATAATGATGATGTTCCAATAGTTCTACACTGGGATGCTTGTCATGTCCCGCTTGAACTTTGGAGTCATTACTCTGATCCCCAAAGTCGCAGGGGCCACGGACATCTGTCAGTTCAGGCCTATTACGGTGATAAATGTCATTCTACGGATCTTCCTGAAGGTTTGCGCATCCAGGCTTGCCCTAGTGATGGAGTGACTCGACCACCCCCTCCAGTTTGCCTTCTTGAAAGGGAGTCTAATCCATGATGGAGTCCTAGCACTTCATGAGATCATTCATGAGGTGAAGACGTGTCGCCATTAGGGCGTGTTACTGAAGCTAGACTTCCAGAAGGCCTATGACCGCTTGGATTGGGCCTTCCTCCGCCAGGTGCTAGAAAAGAGGGGCTTTGAGGACCAAGAGATTTGCTGGATCAGGCAGTTTGTCATGAGCAGGAACACCGCCATTAACATTAATGAGGAGGTTGGCTCATACTTTCGACCAACCTGTGGAGTGAGGCAGGGGATCTTCTATCACCCCTTCTCTTCAACTCCGTTGTGGATGCCCAAGCAGAGATTTTGGATAGAGACAAAATCATCGGCCACCTTGCTGGGGTGGTAGGGCACCTCATCCTAGGAGGAGGGTAAAACCACCTCCAATATGCCGATGACACCATGATTATGGTCCAGGGTTCCATGTCACATCCCAAAATTTTCCTAATTTTGGAATGTGAAAATAAATAAAATAAGTTGGATTAATTGTTTGCCTTTGTTGAAATTCTCAAAGAAAAAGAAACCTTTTGATTTGATTTTCCTTCAACCATGAATTCAAAAACTTTACATAAGAGTGGATAAACATGACTATCCAACATTTTAGTATTTTACCTAAACCAAATTTCAAAGGATTAATCCAACCATACTTTAAATTCTTGAGAGGGAACAAAATGACTTTCCCAATTATACTGCAAATATTTGAATAAGTTTTATTTGACTTTTAGGGGTATATTTGTATTAATGGATTTACGAAACACTTTTCACCATTTGATTTGGATGAAAGAAGATAACACAACTTCTTCATTTTATTTTCATTGTTTGATTATTCACTTTTGAGGCTTTACAAAACTTATTACATTTAATATGGCCTAAGTAGTCTATAGGCAAAAAGGCATAAATTGATTTTTGCTTGAGTGAGTTACATGTGACATTGCATCATTTCATCCATGCAAAATTATCATTTTCAAAACCCTTTGTGTCAAAACCCTACTTCAAAATCTCTATTTCAACCTATCAAGGTTTTATTTGTAAAATACATGTTTGTATTTTGAATGGACAGGAATATGTTCCCTAGTAGTCCTATAAAGATATTTTGATTTTTAGAAAATTTTACAAAGTAGTTTGAACTTAATTGGAGCTATAAAAAAAGTTACAAAAGAAATAAGAAAATAATAAAAGAAAGTGAATAAAAAAATGAAAAAAATAACTACCCAGCTGATTGAGCCAGCGGAAATGGCCTGGCCCAGCCAGACCGCCGCTACTTACCGCCCTAGTGCGTGAGCAGCGTAGCACGCAGCTAGCAGGACGGCCCAGAGCAAATGGCAGCAGCACAGCCAGCCTGTCTCCCCTCCTTTGTTCCGCTGACGAGTAGGCCCGCACGGCAGCATCAACCTCCGGCCGGAGTCTAATACCTTCGATCCGCAGTATAGCTTCTTTTTCCCTAGTAGACCTAGGTTATCAAATCCTCGGTAAGCGAATGCATAGCGAAGTTACTTTAACGGACCTTCGGGAGTTTAGAATTCCTTTTGTGTTTTTACTTGACCAATAGCTTGTGTCTTTTTGTTGTTGTCGATGATGGAGATAGAGGGCCTAGGGAGTTCGGTTTCACCTGTAGCTGTGCAAAACATCTGATGGGAATAAAAGATAGAAATAAAGTGTGCATGTACTTGTTAGAGCAAGATAAATTATATGTGGGTAGTGCATCCATAATTTCTATTGCCTACGCAACCTCTTATAGTAATAACCTACTAGTCTCATCCATAGAAGAAAGAGAACTAATGATATGCATAGTGATGTCACCGTTAATCCCAAGCAAATCCCTCACATACAGCCATACTACCCCTTCTATCACTGGGGTTCCCAACCTGCATATCAGTCATTACTCATACTCCCTATACCTAGCTCAACCCTCGGGGTCTCGGGTACCTGACAAGTCCTTGGATTGAGGCAAGAGAGGATACAATAATCATCATGTCATACAAACTAATACACGATCCCATCTATGATAAATAACATGCACAAACACTACATGGCTAGGCCGAAGCCCTTAGCCCAAGGAGAATTACTCACACATAGAGATGAGATCAACAATCATAAACATTGTAATGAAAATCATAAGATTAATAGCAATAGTCTTACAATGTCGCCAATCGGAGAAGAGATCTACTATTACAAGTGGTGGAATATGGCTATGGAGATGGAGAAGGATTTTAAGATCTGGAGGCGGCTGGTGATCTGTGGCAGAGACTTTTTGGCGAGGTCTGGCTTGTTTTCTCGTTGCCGGAGGCTTCTTTATATAGGGGTCCCTTCACGAAAGTTGTTCTATTTGACCTAACGGTGGTGGCGCCAACTATACAACCGGAGCTATATGGCCGAAATTTTGCTCTGATCGTATAGTTGGTCGTTAAAGCGTCTGCCTCCGCTTTATGGCTCCTGGTTTCTTCTGGTTGTTGGAAATCTTGTATCTTTGACTTTAATGTAGTGATTCCCTCCTTTAGCCGACATTATCTGCGCGGCAAAAATATAAAAGAAAGTATTGCATACCCTTCTGAATATTAGGCATTAGTGGCAGGGTTTAGAGAGATATTTCATCAAAAATATGAGTAATATCTAGTTTAAATGTGGACGTAGATGGCTATATTTCAGACCCATCAACCTCCCCAAGCTTAAACTTGATCGTACCCGAGCAAGAAAACCAAAATCAAAAAGGAACTTAGCATTTAAACTAAAATAACGAGATGGTGATCTTACTCATGATTAGTAGTCTCATGTTTCCTCCACTTCATAAATCTGAAAAACTTCAGCATAGATAGAGTAATGGCAAGCATATCATACGGGTTTCATGCATCCTTATAGTGCAGCAAAATTATTGTCAACATGGATGATTCAAATGAGTAAACTTTATTCCATGTCAAGTAATCAACTCATAGGCTTGCCTTTGATCAATAAAGTATAATCATGTAAATTAAGAGTGTGAGAGTTGTCATGAAAAGCATATACATTAGAGTATCTCAATTCTACCACATCAATAAATCAAGACTTTTAAAGCACTACTTTTCTATTCATTGTCCTTCAAGAATTTTAGTTTTTAAGTAATTGAGAGCATGCCAAAAAAAATATTAGTTTATCGGGCTGTGATGGACACTCATGGCATCACTAAGGTTTTGTTCCTTTTGCATAATGATTTCTCATAACAGCCAGAGGAGTGATTCCACCATGATTACAACTACCCGGGAGTGCCAAGAATCTTACCCACTATAGCATTGCTGCTACAAGTGTTTAATCAACTCATAGCCGAAATCTAGGAGTTTCCCCCATGAAGATCATTTGTAGGCCAGTGGAGTTGTTGGCATCCCATGAAGTTTGACATGCATAAAGCTATATCATTCTTATGATTAACAAGTCAAACTTTGGCATGCTCACAAAAACCGCTAAACATTAATTCAATCGAACAAATTTTTCAAAGAGAGCTATCAAGTCAATCAACATTTTTAGTGGTGTTGAGTGTCTCTAGAAATAAACCTTCAAGACTAAGCACTACAACACCCAGGCCTTCAATTGTGAGACTTTTTCTTATTACAATTGTTTACCAATTTTTAGGCAAGACTTGGTTAATTACGAGAGCTAGAACAAAACCTACCCAATTAAATACCCATGCAAACGAAAATCTTACGGCAATACAAAGACTCACTCCACCAATATAATATCTCAACATTTACTACAAACTAGCACTGGTATCTCAAACTTCAAAAGTGGGGAGTCATAAGGCATACCTCTCATGTTTGGTTCCACTTCTCTCTTCCTTTTTTATTTGTTTCTTGGAAACTCGAAGTCGATCACTCTCCTGCAAATACATGAAGACCTCGAGGCGGAAAGAAAATAAAGAGGGAAAATAAGGAAAAATGGAGAAATCTTTTTATGGTTTTTAAGAGAGGGACTTTAAAGAATAGAAAATTGGTGGTAAAGCTTGGCTAGAAAATGTTAAAAGCAAATAGAAAGAACTAGAAATAAAGTGTTGGGGAAACCAACACGAGTGCTTATAAACACAAATAAAAATGCAACCTCGAAATAAATAAAAGCAAATGAACGCCAAGTTAAGATACATGAGGAAACTTCCCCAAGCTTAGGCTTTTGCAAGCCCTTCAAATCATTGTGGTGGCAGGAAAAAGTCACTACTCCAGTTTGCAAATTGAGTTGAGAGGTTACTAGTTGATTCTCGGAGGTTTCAAAGAGAGGCTATGCATCCTCTCCACAGTCCCTCCAAGTCCTTGGAAATCTTGGTATGTGGCGAACCGGGTTTGTGGCTCCTCCTCTTGATAAGGAACTTCTTGCTCCTCCTCTTGGTCCTCATCCTCTTCTAGAATCTCCTCCTCGGGTTGGTGTTGCTCAACCTGCAAGTCATATAGGAAACATCCTTCCTCGATAGAGAAAATGCCATTAGGCATAGGAGAGGGGTAGAGACGCCCATCTCTAGCAATATGCAGATAATAAACACCACCTCTCCTAGTGAGCATTCCACATGCTCTCAAAGTGGAGAAACCAACACGTGTCTCACCTAGCACGGGTTGCAACTCACCTAGGTTGATGCCTAGGGCAGTGGCAAGCACGGTGATAACGCCTCCACCTATGATTGGTCCTTGGCTTTGGGAGGCTTGGTGCTCCAGGTAGCGCACAAGGATGGCGCCCAAGTTGAGTGACAAGCTGCAGTTGATGTAAGCAACCTTTGCAAGGACTAGGATGTCCTCCTCGTTGAGTCTCGTGAACTCATTATGTGCCTACAAGGTGTTAGCAATAACATAGAACAAATAGAGAACTGCAGGATGTTGAATATTCTTCCCCTTGTTCACTCTACTAGTGAAACTCATTCCATTATAGTATTGTTCAGGGGTAGGTTCTAAGCTAGTAAAGTATGCACGTAAGGCATTAATATCATTGTTTGGCAAATTAAAACATGCGCACCATTCATCTAAAGTTAAAGTGTAGTTGTTGTTCATAAGTTGGAAAGAAATAGTATCCTCTCCTTGCCATTGTTTAACAGTGCTTTGCAATGAACTTAGAAATTCAATGGTTAAGCGGCGATAAGTAGGCACATCATTGTACACAAAGTTTTGCAGGCCAGCTCTATTGCAAAGTAAATTGAAGTCATCAGAAATACCGAGTTGGTTCAATATAATGGGGCAAGCCCACTTGGTGGCCTTCACTTCGCGGTTATTGATCTTGTTGAAGCGATCACGATGGGGCTCATCCCTGAACTGTACCCCCATGCGTTCTTGAGCGACAGCCCAAGAAGCGCTAGCGGTGGCACGAGCACGAGTTTGGCTCCTTGTGTTCATCATCTAAAACATTGAAGAAAGGCAAACGTAAAACTTTTTGATCCAACAACAGTAAGTGCATCATATTCCTCATCATAGCACACTAAAGAATCTCCTCAAAATAATAATCTAGGCAAGAAAATCATGGCAATTGGTTCATAGTAGGTCTCACCCTAGATTGATAATGACAATAGATCGAAAATTAATTTGCAAAAAGTAATTGGAGGATCGAAGGAGAAACATACCGTAGATCACTCATGTGCGAGGAAATCAAACGAAATTGAGCAGAGATGAAGATCTCTTGAGGTTTTGAGAGAGTTTGGAGGTAGAAGAAATAAAAAGGATTGAAGTTTTGGAGTTGAAGGTACCTTCCCGTGTGATTTTGTGGTTGGACGCAACTATACGGGCGCAACCATATGGCCAGAACAATGCGTTCCCGCCGTATAGTTAGCCTTCTGTAAAAATATTAAGGTTTCCTCCTGGCGGCACATCTATACAGACGCAACTATACGGCCGGAACAAAATGTTCCCGCCGTATAGTTGGTCGTTAAACTGTCTATCCCTGCGAAACAAAATATACAAAGGCATTGATATCTATACGACCGGAATTTTTATTCCTGTCGTATAGTTGGTCGTTAAACTCTCAGTACATTGGAAAAGAATTTGTACGGAGTCACTGATATCTATACGATCGGAGCTATACGGTCAAAATTTTTATTCCCACCGTATAGTTGGTCGTTAAGCTCTCTATGCATATTAAAAAATTGTCAATGGCAAAGATATCTATACGACCAGAACTATACGGCCAAAATTTTTATTCCCGCCGTATAGTTGGTCGCTAAACTCTCCGTGTGCATCAAAATAATTCTGTTTCTTTGAAAACTATTTATTTTCCTGTAACTTAGTGATATACCTTGTTTATGACAAAAAATTAATAGTTAATATTGTCGACCAACAATAGCATGAATAAAGCAGAATTTCAAGTACTTCTGAACTTCTTCTCCTCAAATGGAGTTTTCTCGCACTCTTTATTAAACATAAACTTAGACTAAAACTAAAATTTAACTCAAACCTTTATTTAATTAACATGGGTTGCCTCCCATGGGGCGCTCTTTTGTAGTCAATAGCTTGACCTTGATGATACTCACTTGGGCCAGATGAGTGGAACACCCACTCCAAAGTAATTGGCCTTCAAAGTGATGGCCTCCTTTTCATCATGCTTGGCTTTCTTCTTCCTGGGAAATGAATAACAAAAGGATCCCGCGAAGGCAATTGCAGCTTCACGTTCCCTTCATGGAGGTTAATCAAAGCCTTAATAGTTCTTAAGAAAGGACGGCCTAAAATAATAGGAGCAATAGTATCTTCAGGCATGTCAACAATAACAAAATCAATAAGAGCGGGACAACCTTTAATGTATACTAAAGTGTTCTCCTTAATTCCTACAGCTTGTTTGTAGGTAGAATCTGCTAGATGCAATTTTGATTCAGTGATTTCAAAGGAACCAAGATTTAACTTGTTAAAAAGACTCTTTGGAATTGTTGAGATGCTTGCACCTAGATCACAAAGTGCAACTATCTCATTGGTTCCAATTTTAATCTTAATAGTAGGCTCAAATATGTCATCTAGTTTAATAGGTAACTTTTCAGCAATTTGCTTGTATTCTTCCTCAAGCTCATGTACCTTTATTGCTACCTGATTAATGAAGTGCTGGTACATAGCTTCCTCACAACCTTCACTCACCGGAATCTTGACGTTTATCCTCTTTACGATATCTTCAACGGTGTAGCTTGGTGAAGGAGCATTACTATAGTCAAGTTCTTCAGGCTCCTCCCTTTGGATCCTCATCATTTTGAGTTCTTCAACGGGATTGGGCTCAGCTTTACCTGGAAATTTAGCTATAATGAGAGTTTGAGTCTCGGTTATCTTACCTAGATGTGCCTCAACGGTCCTCGTTCTTTCGTGGAGGGCCTGCAAATCATTTCTCAAACTAACAACTTGGTTAGATAATTTACCAAGCATAGCATCATGGTTCTCCGTTATTTTAACAAGAATATTGTTTTGTTCATTTTGTGATTCTATAAAAGACTTAAGTGTTTCTTGGAGACTACCATTACTAGTTCCCATATTATTATTAGAGTTACCTGTAGGACTAGAATAATGTTTCTGAAAGTTAGGATTGTAACTCTTCTTCCAAGCAGGGTTATAATTGTTATGAGCTACGAAATCTATTTCTTCAATATTTGTTTCAGGGGTAGCTCTCACCTAGGTTTCCTTACCTTTTATGGCTAGTATGAGCTCATCCAACTTGGCATTGAGTTCTTCGTTTTCTTGTGGTGAAATGGAGTTCACCTTCTTTGTGTTTGATCTTTCCACATGCCATTGAGCATGGTTATCTTGCATATTGTCTAGCAGCTGCTTTGCTTCAGTAATATGTTTACCCATAAATGTTCCTCTAGCTGTAGTATCAAGCATAGACTTAGACACCGAATTAAGAGCATTATAAAATAAATGTAGGATTAAACAATCTTCCATCCCATGACTTGGACAATTTCTTAAGCATTCTTTCATCCTTTCCCATGCAAGCGCTAGTGGCTCACGCTCTTCCTGTCTAAAGCCAGTAATATTATATCTGAGTTGCATAGTCTTTGCAGGTGGGAAAAATTTAGTCATAAATAAAGAAGTACATCCCACCCATGATGTAATAGTATTTCTAGGCAACGATAGCAACCATTCTTTTGCTCTCCCTCTTAGAGAGAAAGGAAATAAATGCAATTTGACCGCATCGGGGTCAACGTCTTTAATATGCATCATATCACATATTTCAGTGAAAGTATTCAAGTGCATACCTGCGTCTTCAACAGCAGAGCCTCCAAATTGATTCTGTTGAACTAAACTTAAGTAATGGGGCTTAATTTCATAGTCATCAGCAACAATTGCTGGCTGAGTAATAGGAGTACGCAAATAATCATTCTTGGGAGTAGCAAACTCCCCAAGCTTCTTTTCAACCATATTTCCTATATTTTTGGGTTTTCTTAAACAAACAATTATAATAGTAAAAGCAAGAATTTAAAGGCTAACTAATTTTTTGGTTTATCAAATAAAAACTGAAAGCAAACTAACAAAATTAAATACAAGAATTAAAACTAGCAAGGTTCCTAATAACCTCACCAGGGTAGCTATTTCTTCCCCGGCAATGGCGCCAGAAAAAGGGTTGATACCTTCGATCCGGATTACGGATGTAGTGTAGCTTCTTTTTCCCTAGTAGACCTGGGTTATCGAATCCTCGGGAAGCGAATGCGTAGTGAAGTTACTTTAACGGACCTTCGGGAGTTTTAGAATTCCTTCTATGTTTTACCGGACCAATAGCTTGTGTCTTTTTGTTGTTGTCGATGATGGAGAGAGAGGGCCTAGGGCGTTCGGTTTCACCTGTAGCTGCGCAAAACATCTGATGGGAATAAAAGATAGAAATAAAGTATGCATGTACTTGTTAGAACAAGATAAATTATATGTGGGCAGTGCATCCATAATTGCTATTGCCTCCGCAACCGCTTATAGCAATAACCTACTAGTCTCATCCATAGAAGAAAGAGAACTAATGATATGCATAGTGATGTCACCGTTAATCCCAAGCAAATCCCTCACATATAGCCGTACTACCCCTTCTGTCACTAGGGTTCCCAACCTGCAGATCAGTCATTACTCATACTCCCTATACCTGGCTGAATCCTCGGGGTCTTGGGTACCTGACAAGTCCTTGGATTGAGGCAAGAGAGGATACAATAATCATCATGTCATACAAACTAATACACGATCCCATCTATGATAAATAACATACACAAACGCTACATGGCAAGGCCGAAGCCCTTAGACCAAGGAGAATTACTCACACATAGAGATGAGATCAACAATCATAAACATTGTAATGAAAATCATAAGATTGATAGCAATAGTCTTACAATGTCGCTAATCGGAGAAGAGATCTACTATTACAAGTGGTGGAATATGGCTATGGAGATGGAGAAGGATTTTGAGATCTGGAGGCGGCTGGTGATCTGTGGCAGCGACTTTTTGGCGAGGTCTGGCTTGTTTTCTCGTTGCCCGAGGCTTCTTTATATAGGGGTCCCTTCAAGAAAGTTTTTCTATTTGACCTAACGGTAGTGGCACCAACTATACGATCGGAGCTATATGGCCGGAATTTTGCTCCGATCGTATAGTTGGTCGTTAAGCGTTTGCCTCCGCTTTACAGCTCCTGTTTTCTTCTGGTTGTTGGAAATCTCGTATCTTTGACTTTAATGTAGTGATTCTCTCCTTTAAACGACATTATCTGCATAGGAAAAATATAAAAGAAAGGATTGCATACCCTTCTGAATATTAGGCATTAGTGGCAGGGTTTAGAGAGACATTTCATCAAAAATATGAGTAATATCCAGTTTAAATGTGGACATAGATGGCTATATTTCAGAGCCATCAGAGCCTGACCTGGCCATGGTTCCTTTGATCGATTCAAACTTACAAACCAAATAACTTATTTCATAGGTAAATCGTGATATAAACCAACCTTTTTTGGTAGTTGGATGCTAACACGATATTTGGCTAACATTCGCCCATCATGGTATGTCATGGTATTAACTGGAATATTAGTTGTGCAACCAAAAACCCTCAGAAGTTCTCAGAGTTGTTCAGTTAAAGCCCCCTGATAATCATGAAGAGTCTCTTCTTTCCTTGCCAAAGTCTGTTTTGGAAACTTTGGTGCCATTTCCATTGTATAGAAAATATTCATAATTAGTAACCATTAATTATAATGATGCATCATAATAAAGAATTATCGCACTAAAAAATATAATGAAATATTCCCAATTGAATATTCATCATATAATCTAGAGAACTCTTTACCGTTGCCCTAAGACTCCTACAGGTAGTTCCCTTTACTAGGTTTCCAACCTAAGGTCAAAGCAATTGCTCTGATACCAGCTACGGTGACCCAGCATACCACTGCATGTGTAGTACACTATAGTCGTTGACATGACATCCATAGAACACTGTTCTGTAAATATCACATCCCTCAGAGTGGTACAACAGAAACATTATGGGTCCAAATTACAAACATACACACTTCATTATTATTACAATACCAGAAGTTCGAGACTTCAAGAGATTCAAACTTATGAACCAAATAACTTATCTCATAAGTTTAGTGGAAGAACTAAAAACACAACGGTAATAAAGACGTGAGCTCAATAGCTTATTCTATAGAGTTCGTGCTACTCGGCTCAACCTAGATAACTGTATTACAGCCTGACAACTACTCTGACTTGTTGTCTTCAGCTCCATAGTGTATCTCGTAGTACACTCCTTTGATTCCACCGGACAGGTCCGGCTCTTCATAGTAGACATCGTTCTAGACCTCCGTAGCATACACCTGGTTATTCTCCTGGCCCTCAAAGTCTAGCAAGGGGTTCAAAGGAAAGGGTGAGTAACAGCGTTACCCAGCAAGTTCACTATGTGCAAGGTGGGAAGTTTGATGTTCTATCACCACCTCGGACTATAAGTCCTTGGTACTATGCAGTTTTGGTAAACATTTCTTCAAAGATTGATTTTATTATCAAAAACCATGCCCATCATCCTTCACAGGTTGACCAGAACTTCATGGAGTTCCTTTCCTGCCGCGTTCGTAGCTCCTTCCTGGAACAGGGAGTAACATGTCACAATTCTTACACTCTGCAGAGGTGCGTTGCTTTACCCATAAGAGATCAACTCCTTGTTGCACAACCGGGCATACTTTCCCGTCCACAATTCCTTGATGTGGGGCCTAGTAGGTGATCCAAGCCAATCACTGCCCCTCTTCACGACCCCACATAAAGACACGATCCTCCAGGACCCGCCCCACCTCTGTTAAGCCCCATATAGGACAAGCTATAACTCTGGTAGGCACCCGAAGACTCTATGAGCCAGTTGTGCCCCTGGCAAGCCCCCTAAAGGACTAGATATATCTCCGGCAACCCCTCATAGATAATCAAGACACCAGTATCACGGGGAACTAAGGGGTCCCACCCATGTGCTGGATTCTCCACGAGAAATTCACAGCCTCATGATAAGGTCATCCGTCCATATGAAAGGAAGAAGATCCAGCGGACTTCCCTGTCCCCCATTCCAAAGCTTATGGTTAACGCGTAATATATGATGCTAGAATCACTGATGTCATGGGTTATTAAGTCCTAGATGTTTTGCAAGTGGAATCTTAGATTTCCCTACAATTCTTAGTATCTATCATCACTTAGGATGATAATAACATTTCATTTGTTTGGGAAAATACTTATTCTCTGTCTCTTTTAGAACATAGATGATAATACACAATTTTCAAATACTTTCATAAAGACTCTTCAAAGGACATAAGCAAGTGAAGAACTTGCCTTGTGACTGCAAGGTAGTCAAGTCGGATACTTCCACCTAACCTTGAGCTTCGGTTTCTACAAAAAACCATTATTTCCTGGTAAGCATAATATTTAAAGAAGCAATATGAAATGCATAGTAATGTCATGCAATGATTTATTTTCTTTCTTCTTTGCGTGTTTTACCCACCTAGTAAAGATTTTAGGTTTATTTTAATTAATAAAATAAAAGTATTACTTAGGAATTATTAAATTCCAATTATTTTGATATTTAGCATTTTTATGATAATTAGTATTATTCTAAGAGTTTAAATGAGTTTATTTAATTTTTAACTCTTTTAAATATTTAACTAAAATTCCTTTAAGGAAATAAACTTTATTATTGTTATACTTGATTTACTTCTCAAAAATAGAAACTAGTATTTTTCTATGATAGTACTTTCCTTTAGAATTTTAAAAATGAGTTTTATTCAATTTTATTTGTTTTGTATATTTTTATAAAATTCCAGAAGGAATATATACAATTTTAATAATAGATCTATATTTAATTACTGAAATTTACTATCTATTATTTTTATTGGATAGAGGATATTTTTGTGATTTCATAAATATATTATTTGTATTTTTATTTATTTTTCTAGAGCCTAATTTATCTCAGGGATCTATTTGTAATTATATATTTTATATAAGTCCTTCTTTTAAAGCACGGGCCTGGCCTAGTCCGGCTTGACCCGCTAGGGCTGGACAATTTCCCCTAGGTAGTACTAGGCTACCCACACCCGGCCTAGTACCAATACTCGCTCTCTCTTCTCTCTCGCGTGACTCCCTCTCTAGCCGCTCGATGCCGCCGCCGCGGTGATTCCGGCCGCCCCAGGCCACCGGGTCTGTTGCCGTGGTGCATGACAATGTGGATGTTGCCGCTGCTCGACAATCACTGATTCGACACGCACCTCTCGTCATACCCTACCTCGTGGCTAGGGTTTGGGTCCGTCGTGCTCTGGCGCTCCCTCATTGATGATGTGGTACTTGTGGTGCTACTCCTCCATGGCCACCATTATTTTGTGCAAGCGCGGGTTGCAGCGCCCCCCTTGGGTGCTCCCTGTGCTGCCACCTCTCTGCCGTCGGCCACCTCTCTGCTTCCTCTTCGCTAATATTATGAGGACATCGGGTAAGTGCACTAATCTCCTCTCTGTGCTCTACCTTGCCCCTATCCATGACATGTGATCACTAGCGATGGATTTCCCCATTTAGGGTTCATTCCTAAATTTCTAGGGTTCATACCCCCTTCAACAGTGGTTTAGCATAGCTCCAAGTTAATCTTGCATGTGTTAATCCCTTGATGTTGATCTACTATTAGTGTAATGTTAGTCTCGGTTGAGCATGTTTGTTACTCTGTTCTCTATCAGAGAATACCCTGTTGATCATGCTTGTGTTACTCTGTTCTCTGTCCTAGGTTGCTCTGTAAAAGCATGATTAGATTACTATGGATGCTCAAATTGTTGTGGCTATGGATTTACTCCTATGGAGTTAAGTTGAGATTGCTCTCTGTAATGATGCTTGGTTAATTGTCACTTGTGAAACACTGCTATGTTCAGTCTCAGGATTTAATCTTGTTACTGTGTAAATCAAGTGCTAGTGCTAGTCCCTACTCTGTGATTAATAAGAAGGTGATTTATAATGATATGATTCCTATATGCTTGTAGTAAAATGATTAAGCTTAGTGGTTTTTGTACATGTGGACTAATGATAGGCAATGTTGATCTTTTCTAAAAGAAATGTCTGTTTATGATTCCTAAATCATTTAGGAAGATGATTATTTCTGTTGAAAAAAGATATGCTTTGAATTTGAATTCAAGCAAACATGAACCTGCTGGGTATAGAGGTGCTACCCTTCTGGGAATGTGCCCTGTACCAATAGCTGTGATGAGTATCTATCTAGTTAAAACTAGATTATAGGTCAATGATGCTGGTCTGAGACCCTGCATGTGCAAGAACACTTGCATACTCTAGCTGTTTATTATTTGTTGTCTGATATGTTCATTATCATGTGCTTGTAATAAAATGAGTGTGTAAGATGAAAAATGATTAGATTTACATGTTGGAACATACTCTGGTTGCTTTGTCTGATTATTGCCTTCTACTTCTGGATTGTGGTAGCCCTGGATTTGTATTGGCTTCCTCCTGGTGTTGTTGCTCCTGTGTGACCTTGCTGTCCACCCAATACATCCCGCCTCCTCAAGTCACCATCTTTGCTGGTGATTTCCTGGGTTTTCTGTTGTTCTTGTGTTGTTCTTGGTTGTACTGGTGAGAAGCTATGGTTGGGCTCGCTGTGAAGTGAATAGGAAAGCTTGCTTTGCTCTATACGGTTGTAACATAAGCTACCCATTTGCTCTCTGCTGTTGACACCTCAATGCATGCATTTAGGTGTGTAAGCTTCTTCTCTACTTTCTTTGGCTATGGATGAGATCAAGTAATTGGACTTTTACTTTCTACCCTTTTACTGGTTACTTGCCCTGGTGAAACTTACCACTATTCCATGTGAATTATGATGTGGTACTGAATCTATTTGCTTAAAAGAACAGATTCTATACTTTGGTGAAACTTGCCCCTTCCAATTACTCTATGATGTAATATGAACAGTGCACTTCACTGTTCACCACTAAGAGTAAAACTAATCACTAACAATTTATTTCTTTATTGAGTTGTTTACCTTATTTTGCAGGAACAAAGTCTAGATTGTCAAGATGTAGTATAGGAATAAATAAATAGTGTAGATTCTTATTGTAATCTTATTTCTATTTGCTTTGTAAAGAATCTTGTAATAGTTTTTCTATGATTTAATAAAGATTCATTTTATTGGACTCAATCCCTTGTAATATTCTGTCTTGGTGTGTATATATATGTTTGTAATCTTATTATGAGGTAAAGAAAAGAAATAACAATTCATTTCTTATTTGAATTTACTTCTCTTAAATTCATATTGTTTTTTAATATATCTATGATATAATCAAACAATGTTAATACCTATTTTGTAAAACCACTAAATGATTCTAACTTCTATTTTTCAAATATTATTTAAATGATTTGAATTTCAAATGTGAATTCAAAATATTCCCCCCAAACACAATAATGCCTAAAGGTCATTGATACATTGCAAACGTATCTATAATTTTTGATGTTCCATGCTTGTTTTATATCTACTTTCTTATGTTTTGTCCACACTTTGGAGTATTTTTACACATTTTCTGGAACTAAGCTATTAACAAGATGCCATAGTGTCAGTTGTCTATTTTCTGCTGTTTTTGGTTTCAGAAAAGCTAGTAAGGAAATATTCTCGGAATTGGACCGGACAAAATGCCAAGTCAATATTTCACCAGAAGGAACACAGAGTCTAGAGGGGAGACGAAGAGGGGAGCCAGGCTAGCCACACCTGGTGGTGGCGTGGCCAGCCCTAGCCGCGCCACCAGGTGGTGTGGGCCCCCTAGCACTCCACCGACCTTGCCCCTTCGCCTATATATTGCCTCTATCATGTCTTTGTTATTTGTGATCTTGCATGCTTTCTGTTGTTAGTAGCTATCTTGGCCGAGTAGATGCTAGCAACTCCAAGTGGGAGTATTTATGCTCGATAGTGGGTTCATGCCTCTAGTAATCTAGGGAAGTGACAGAAATCTCTAAGGTACTAGATGTGCTATTGCTACTAGGGAGAAAACATCAATCCTTTGTTCATAGAACAATCGTATTGTTTACTTTACACACTTTGCTTAATGCAATTATCTGTTGCTTGTAACTTAATACTGCAGGGGGTTCGGATGATAACCTGAAGGTGGATTATTAGTCATAGATGCAATTGGATTATGGTCTATGTATAATGCAGTAATGCCCAATCAAATCTCATATGAGTCAAGATGATTAGTATATACATGTATGCTTTCTTGGTGTCTATCAATTGCCCCGCTGTAATTTGTTCACCCAACATGTCTTCTATCTTAAGGAGAATCACCTCTAGTGAGCTATGGACCCCGGTCCATTCTTTTACTATCAATCTACAATCTACTATTTACTCTTTTACATTTACTTTCTGCAAGCAACTACTATCTTCCACACGATACGTTTAATCCTTTGTTTTCAACAAAACCGGTGAGATTGATAACCTCACTATAAGTTGGGGGCAAAGTTCTATGGTTGTGTTGTGCAGGATTCCAAGTTGGAAACAACACCTTGGAGGTGTTTCCTTGCTCCTATGGTTCGATAACCTTGGTTTCATAACTGAGGAAAAATTTCTGTTGTGCTCATCATACCCTCCTCTTGGGGTTCCCAAATGAGCTCGAATATATTTTGAGCCATCAAGCTATTTTTCTGGCACCGTTGCCGGGGATTCAAGGACATCTTATCAAGGGGAGTACCTCATAACCAATGACTTTACTTTGTTTTCATTTTTCTTAGTTTATTTCTGCTTTGTTTGCTTGTTTCTTTATCAAAAACACAAAAATATTAGTTGTACTAGTTTGCTTTCTTTATATCAAAAACACAAAAAAATGACTACTCTTGAAAACGCTAAGTTGTGTGACTTCACTAGCACCAACAACAATGATTTCATGAGCACACCTATTGCTCCACCTCTTCCTGAAGCTACTTTCTTTGAAATTAAACCTGCTTTACTCAATCTTGTTATGAGAGAACAATTTTCTGGTATTGGTACTGAAGATGCTGCTGCTCATCTTAATAACTTTGTTGAACTTTATGAGATGCAAAAACATAGGGATATAGATGGAGATATTATTAAGCTTAAATTGTTTCCTTTCTCTTTGAGAGGAAAAGCTAAAGAATGGTTGCAATCCCTAACTAGAAACATTATTGGTTCTTGGACTAAATGCAAAGATGCTTTCATTGGAAAATACTATCCTCCTCCTAAGATTATATCTATGAGAAGTGAAATAATGAAATTTAAACAATCTGATAATGAACATGTTGCTCAAGCTTAGAAAAGAATGAAATCTTTGGTAAAGAATTGTCCCACTCATGGACTGACTGCTTGGATGATTATCCAAACCTTTTATGCAGGACTGAATTATTCTTCAAGAAATCTACTGGATTCTGCTGCTGGAGGTACCTTTATGACCATTACTTTGGGTGCTGCAACAAAGCTTCTAGATAGTATGATGGTGAACTATTCTGAATGGCACACTGAGAGAGCTCCACAAGGTAAGAAGGTAAATTCTGTTGAAGAAACCTCCTCCTTGAGTGATAAAATTGATGTTATTATGTCTATGCTTGTTAATGGGAAAGCTCATATTGATCCAAATCATGTTCCCTTAGCTTCTTTGGTTGCTCAAGAAGAGTAAGTTGATGTGAACTTTATAAGAAACAATCATTTTAGCAACAATGCCTATAGGAATAATTTTGGTAATAATAATTATAGGCCATATCCTCCCAATAATGGTAATGCTTATGGAAATTCCTACAACAATAAAAGAAGTGCACCCTCTGAACTTGAAGTCATGCTTAAAGATTTCATTAGTAAACAAATTGCTTTCAATAAAACTATTGAGGAAAAACTCTCTAATGCTGAAAGAAATATAGCATCATTGTCTAAAGCACAATCTTCTTTGAATAAAATGGCTGCTAAACCTGAAACTATTGAAAATCCCTTTGCTGCTACTAATGCCATACAAGTTAGAATTGATGAAAATGTTAGACTATTAGCTGAATTGCATGCTAAGTGGGAAAGAGAAGATGAAATTGCTATAAATATTAGTATTTCTACTATCACTACCACTAATGTTGAAGCTAGTAAACCCAATGTAACCTTTTCTAATAAAAATGCTGAAATTCTTCGAAATATGGGAAACAATAGCTCTACTACTTTCGATGATAATTATGATTTTGATCTTGATGGTTACAATATCTCTGAAGTAATTATGTTCCTACAAAAGCTTGCTAAAAGTCCTAATGCTAGTGCTATGAACATGGCCTTTACAAAACACATTACTGATGCTCTCATAAAAATTAAATAAGAAAAGATGAAACATAAAGATTCTATTCCTATGAAATTAGAAGATGGTTGGGAACCCATCATTAATATGAAAGTGAATGATTTTGATCTCAAAGCTTTATGTGACCTTGATAGTAGTGTTTCTTTTATGCCTATAAAGATTTATCAAATGCTTGATTTGCCACCATTGGAAGATTGTTATTTAAATGTCCACTTGATGATAATGCTAAAAAGAAACTCATGGGGAGTATTAATGATGTTCTTGTTATGGTCAAGAATGCCTATGTCCCCGTTGATTTCTATGTTTTGGATGTTGAATGCAATGCTTCTTGTCCTATTACTTTGGAAAGACCTTTTCTTAGAACCGTTGGTGCCATTATTGATATGAAAGAAGGCACCATTAAATATCAATTACCACTCAACAAAGGTATAGAACACTTCCCTAAGAAGAGAGAGAAGATTCCTTTCGACTCTCCTATTAAAACAAAATTTGCTCTTAATGCTTCTTAATTTGAGAATACTTGATTCTTTTCTTGCTTCTTATGCTTAGCTCAAAGGCGTTAAAGAAAAACACTTATTGGGAGATAACCCAAATTTCGTTAGGAGTCTTTTGTTGAGTCTTGGAAGTTATTGCTTCAGTAATAACCTCTCCTTATCATTTTTGTGTGGTTTTTGTGCCAAGAGTAACCTCTAATGAGAGAGAAGTAAGACTTGGGAAAGTTGCTGTCCCGAAACAGATTTTTGTGCTTCGCTATAAAATATTCGTGAAAAATCTCTGTACATCGGTTTGAGCTGTAATTGTTTGTGCCTCTTCCCCAGGTTGTTATCCAACTTTCGTTAGTTCAACACTTTTCGATTTGAGCAACAGAAGGTCTTCGAAAAAATCGGTTTTACCTGCTGGTCTGTTTTGACAGATTTCTGCAATTATTTGCATTTGCCTCTTAATCTCTTTCTCTTTGAGTTCTCTCTGATCATTTGAACTTTTTAAAGGAAGTACCACAGTAGCTTGTGTTTTAATGGAAGTTTAACTTGTGTTGGAACTGAACCAAAATACTTATTATCTTGAGTACACTAATGTTGCTAGTGAAGATTGTGTGAAGTTTTGTATGAAGGAGATTTTAAAGTGTAGGGAACAGTAATGTGATAATATGAAGAATGGACAAAAGCTCAAGCTTGGGGATGCCACCCGTGTCACCCTAAAAAAATTTCAAGAAGTACAAGCGTCAAATCTTGGGGATGCCCAAGGCATCCCCTTCTTCATCAATAAAAATTTCAGGTTTCTTTCAAACACTTCATTTTTATTGTTTCATGCACAATTGTGTTGTTCTTGGAGCGTCTTCGTTTTTGTTTTTAGTTTTCGTTTGCTTAGTTTTCTTGAATAAATTGGTTGGACCCCCACATTAATGCATTAGTTTTCAAATAAAGTTGATTTGGATTGGAAAAGAGTAGGAAAGTCATGCTTAAGTGGTAAAAAGGAGCTTGTTTTTTACCGACTTAGACTTTATCATGTTATGCTTGATATTGTTTTGGCTTTATGCTTAGTGATTATTACTGTAGCATGACATGTTACAAACAATTGAGATTGCTTAATGTGTCTTGAAAGAATCATGCGTTGTTTTAACATATAAAAGCATAATATTGTGGTATTCTCCTTTAATGCTTTATTTGGATTTACTTGGCACATGCTAACACCATGTTAAGACTATACCAAGTCACCATAGCCTCTATGATCATTTAGTTTTCGACTTGTAATATCACTTTATGCTTTAATTAATAATGTTTTGTCGCTTTGCATGATTATGGCCATTATTGCTCTCTTAGTTGGTCGCTCCTAGTCTTTTGCTAGCCTCCATACCAAGTATGAGTTCCACTCATGCATCCAACTCCAAATAAAACCAAGTTATTCCAAAGAGTCCACCATACCTACCTATTAGCATTTTCTATTCCAAGTATATTCATGTTTTTATCTACCTCCCGAATTAAACTTGTTATGTGAAAATTAGTGATTAAAGCTCTCACGAACTTGATGGCACATTTTACTTTTCTTGCCCCTAATAAACTTGAACCATTATGTCATCTATGTTGTATATGCTTGCACTTATACGTTGGGTTTAGCAGAACCATGTTGTCATGGGGAACGCTTTCAACATTGCACTTGTACATTATACCCATTTGATATCATACTCTTTTGTTTATGGATGTTGTCGGTGTGAAATGAAAGGGGAACTTGTAAGTCCATGGAGTTATCTATGTGTATTAGAGAAATGCCTGGGCCGCTAGCCTAAGCCATGCCTAATCATGGTGGAAACTTGCAGCATCACCATAGTGAGCAATCTATGAAGCATTCTTCTTATAAAAAAAGAGATAGAGATTGAGAAAAAGAAAAAAAAAGATGAGAAAAGATGAAAGAGAGAAAAAAGAACCATTTTCCCATGGTAAATAAGAAGATTGCTGAGATGCTTGTTGTCTGCTTGCCTTGTCATTTTGATATGGGGATTCTTCCGTATCATCGGGCAAGGGGTACCCCATTGGCGGTTCTCTGTGATACACATGTACTTACAATGACAAGAACTTACCCGTGACTAAACTTGAGTAGCATGAGGAGTGGCCCTCGTATACAAGGGACATGAGATTTCCAACTTATACTTTGTCAAGCATATACTCCATAGTTTGTTCACTTTAACCTTAATCACTTCAAGATGCTTATGATAGGGGCAATGAGAGCTGAAAGCTATAAGTACCATAATTTTTGGAAGCTCTTTATGAGACTTGAATCCCTACTTCCTTCTATGAAGGCCTTTTCTTCCACCATTATATTGAGTCTCCACCTTCTACCTTTATGCACCTACTTTGAGAGCATAGTGGCCATTCTTAGTTCTATGTGCATTGTCCCAAGAATAGTTGATTGATGCATAACTTGATATTGCTTGTTTTAAACTATTTGTATCTAGTCACTCTTATGAACTTTGAAGGTGTCCTATGCATTTATATTTGCTACTCTATTGAGGGACAACCTGAATACTATTATGCTATGTTTTCTTTATGTGAAACAAATAAACGTCTTGCAAAGCATTGTTATTCATGAATCTTTTGTTTGTGCCTTTTCATGTTGCATCGTAGTTTTTTTGTCTTATTGCTATAACTTTGTCTTTCATGTTATGATTGAAATACTATGATCCCAGCTTTGAATGTTTTACAAATACTTTGATCAAGTCTTTGATGGTGCATGTCACCTCAAAAATTATTCTTTCTTTTTATCACTTACCTACTCGAGGACGAGCAGGAGTTAAGCTTGGGGATGTTGATACATTGCAAATGTATCTATAATTTTTGATGTTCCATGCTTGGTTTTATCCACTTTCTTGTGTTTTGTCCACACTTTGGAGTACTTTTCATATGATTTCCTGGACTAACCTATTAACAAGAGCCACAGTGCCAGCTGTATGTTTTCTGCTGTTTTTGGTTCCAGGAAAGTCAGAAAATGAATATTCTCGGAATTGGACGGGACAAAATCCAAAGTGCCTATTTTTCCGAAAGTCATCAGATGCCAGAATACGAGACGGAGAAGGGCTGGGGCCACACACCACTGTCACGTGGTTGTGCTTGGCCGCCAGGGGTGGTCCGCCGACCCCCCTCGGCCTTGGGCATCCCCAAGCTTTGACACTTGTACTTCTTGGATATTTCTTGGGGTGACACACGTGGCATCCCCAAGCTTGAGCTTTAGTCCATCCTTTATCTCATTACTCGTTCCTTCCATACACCTGAAATTTTTCCTTCATACAAAACTTCACACAATCTCATTAGCAACATTAGTGCACTTAAGATAAATAAGTCTCAAGGTTCAGTCTAACACGAAATAAACTTCCATTAGAACACTAGATACTATAGTACTTCCCTCAAAAAGCTCAATTCCCCAAAGGAACTCAAGGAGGAACTAACAAGAAGCAAATGCAGAAAATGGCAAAAATCTGTCAAAACAGACCAGCAGGTAAATACGATTTTTTTCTAAGACCTTCTGTTGCTCAAATCAAAAAGTGTTGAACTAACAAAAGTTAGATAACAACCTGGGGCAGAAGCACAAAACATTACAGCTCAATCCGACATACAGAGCTCTCTCAGGAATTTTTACAGTGAAGCACAAAAATCTGTTTCGGGACATCAACTTTCCCAATCATTACTTCTCTCTCATTAGAGGTTACTCTTGGCACAAAAAGCAAATAAAAAGGATAAGGAGAGGTTATTATAGAGGTAATAACTTCCAATACTCATCTAAAACTCTTGGGTTATCTCCCAACAAGTACTTTTCTTTAACGCCTTTAAGTTAGGCATAAGAAGCAAAGAAAGAATCAAGTGTTCTCAAATGAAGAAGCATTAAAACCAACTTTCTTGCCCTTACCTCTCTTACTTTTATTCTTGACCTTGGGGAAAATATGATTGTTTGGTGGAGAAGAAAGGTGCATGGTCCCCTTTCCCACATCTATTATTGCTCCAAGGAGTTCTAATAGGGACCTTCCAAGTGTAAGTTGTCCTTTTCCTGCACATTCAATAACAAGATAATCAATAGAAATTGTTTTCCCAAGGATCTTTGTAAACACTCCTTCAGCTATTCCAAGAGGTAATATGGTAGTATTATCAGTAAGAGATATTTCTTGGGGTGACATAGTGACTGGAGCAAGGCTAGACATAGTGACAACTTTAGGATAGGAACTAATTTGTTTTGTGTTTTTGATAAAGAAAGCAAACTAGTAGAACTATTTTTTGTGTGTTTTTGAAGAACAAAACAAGCAAACAAAGCAAAAAGAAAACTAAGCAAAACAAAAACAACAAAGTAAAGAAATTGGTTATGAGGGACTCCCCTTGTGAAGATGTCCTTGACTCCCCGGCAACGGCGCCAGAAAATCTCTTTGATGGCGTGTAGTTGACGTGGGAGCTTCTTCTTCTTTGTTCCCCGGCAACAGCGCCAGAAAATCTTGATGCGCTCGACTTTCGACGTAGAGCTTGTTGGGAACCCCAAGAGGAAGGTACGATGAATATAGCAGCAAGTTTTCCCTCAGTTATGAAACCAAGGTTTAATCGAACCAATAGGAGCAAGGAAAAACCCCAAAGGTGTTACTAGCTGAGCTTTAGCAGGCGCACTACCGGTGCTAGTAGCAACATGGAGACCTGCACAACACAACCACAGAACTTTGTCCCCAACTTGCGATGAGGTTGTCAATCTCACCGTGTTTTGTGAAAAACAAAGGATTAAACGTATCGAATGGAAAGAAGTAATAGTTTGCAGAAAGTAAACACAAAGCAGTAAAAGATTGTAGATTGTATGTAAAGTAAAAGTACTGGGATCCATAGTTCACTAGAGGTGGCTCTCCTTAGATAGATAACATGGTGGGTGAACAAATTACAGCGGGGCATTTGATAAACACTGAGAAAGCAATACATGCATATACTAATCATCTTGACTCCTCTGAGACTTGATTGGGCATTACAACATAATACATAGACCGCCATCCAACTGCATTTATGACTAATAATCCACCTTCAGGTTATCATCCAAACCCCCTCCAGTATTAAGTTGCAAGCAACAGATTATTGCTTTACGAACTGCGTGTAAAGTAAACAATACGATTGTTCTATGAACAAAGGATTGTTGTTTTCTCCCTAGTAGCAACAACACATCTAGTACCTTAGTGATTTCTGTCACTTCCCCAGATTACCAGAGGCATGAACCCACTGCATAAATACTAACTCTTGGAGTTGCTAGCATCTACTTGGACAAGATAGCTACTAACAACAGAAAGCATGCAAGATCTCAAATAACAAAGACATGATAGAATCAATAATCAATCTGAAATAGCATCTCAATATCCATCGGATCCCCGCAAACACAACATGTATGGATTACAAATAGATGATCTTGATCATGAACGGAGCTCACAAGATCTAAACATGAAAGCACAAAGGAGGAGAAACCAGCCATCTAGCTACTACATGGATCTGTAGTCCAAGGATGAACTACTCACGCATCACACCGGAGGCTTGCATGGTGATGACAAAGGCCTCTAGCGCGAATTCCCCTCTCCGGCAGGGTGCCGGGAAGAGCTTCAGATCCCTCCCTATCTAGGGATGGAGATGACAGCGGCTACAGACTCTTTCGTGGATTTTTGATCGGGTACTTAGGGTTTTTGTCCCGAGGGCAATATGTAGGCAGAAGGAGAGGCCGAGGGGGTGCCGGGAGCCACCACACCACCCCCTGGCGCGGGACAGGCCTGGCCGCGCGGCCAGGTGGTGTGGTCGGCCCCTGGCCCCTCTCCGTCTCGTATTCTGGCACTTGATCCCTTCCGGGAAAATAGGCACTTTGGCTTTTGTCCCGTCCAATTTCGAGAATATTCATTTTCTGACTTTCCTAGAACCAAAAATAGCAGAAAATAGGCAGCTGGCACTGTGGCTCTTGTTAATAGGTTAGTCCAAGAAATCATATGAAAAGTACTCCAAAGTTGGAACAAAACACAAGAAAGTGGATAAAACCAAGCATGGAACATCAAAAATTATAGATATATTTGCAATGTATCAACATCCCCAAGCTTAACTCCTGCTCGTCCTCGAGTAGGTAAGTGATAAAAAGAAATAATTTTTGAGGTGACATGCACCATCAAAGACTTGATCAAAGTATTTGCAAAACTTTCAAGGCTGGGATCATAGTACTTCAATCATAACATGAAAGACAAAGTTCTAGCAATAAGCAAAGAAACTATGATGCAACATGAAAATGCACAAACAAAAGATTCATGAATAACAATGCTTTGCAAGACGTTTGTTTGTTTCACATAAAGACAACATAGCATAATAGTATTCAGCTTGTCCCTCAATAGAGTAGAAAATACAAATGCATATGACACCTTCAAAGTTCATAAGAGTGACTAGATACAATAGTTTAAAACAAGCAATAACAAGTTATGCATCAATCAACTAGTCTTGGGACAATGCACATAAAACTAAGAATGGCCACTATGCTCTCAAAGTAGGTGCATAAAGATAGAAGGTGGAGACTCAATATAATGGTGGAAGAAAGGCCTTTTGTAAAAGGAAGTAGGGATTCAAGTCTCATAAAGATCTTCCAAAAATTATGGTACTTAATAGCTTTCAGATCTCATTGCCCCTATCATAAGCATCTTGAAGTGATTAAGGTTAAAGTGAACAAACTATGGTGTACATGCTTGACGAAGTATAAGTCAGAAATCTCATGTCCCTTGTATACGAGGGCCACTCCTCATGCTACTCAAGTTTAGTCACCGGTAAGTTCTTGTCATCATAAGTACATGTGTATCATTGAGAACCGCCAACGGGGTACCCCTTGCCCGATGATACGGAAGAATCCCCATATCAAAATGACAAGGCAAGCAGACAACGAGCATCTCAACATTCTTCTTATTTACCATGGGAATATGGTGCTTTTTTCTCTCTTTCCTATTTTCATAGTATCTCTTTTTTCTTTTCTTTTCTCTTTTTTTCTCAATATAGGACTCTTTTTTATAAGAAGAATGCTTCATAGACAGCTCATTATGGTTACGCTGCAGGTTTCCACCATGTCAGCATGGATTAGACCAGCGGCCCAGGCGTTTCTCTAACACATATACATAACTTCATGGACTTACAAGCTCCCCTTTCATTTCACACCGACGACATCCATATACAAAAGAGCATGATATCAACTAGGTATAAGTACCAAGTGCAATGTTGAAAGCGTTCCCCATGAAAGCATGGTTCTGCTAATTCCCAAAAAATAAGTGCAAGCATATACAACATAGAAGACACAATGTTTCAAGTTTATTAAAGGCAAGTAAAGTAAGGTGTGCCATCAAGTTCGTGAGAGCTTTAATCACTAATTTTCTCATAACAAGTGGAAGGTAAACAAAAGCATGAATATACTTGGAATAGCATAAGCTAGTAGGTAGGTATGGTGGACTCTTTGGAATAACTTGGTTTAGGGAGTTGGATGTATGAGTGGAACTCATACTTGGTTGTGGAGGCTAGCAAAAGACTCGGAGCGACAAGCTAAGAGAGCAATAATGGCCATAATCATGCAGAGCGACAAAACATCATTGATCAAAGCATAAAGTGATACTACAAGTTGAAAACTAAAGGATCATAAAGGCTATGGTGACTTGTGATAGTCATAACATTGTGTGAGCATGTGCCAAGTCAACCCAAATAAAGCATCAAAGGAGAATACCACTGTACTATGCTTTAATATGCTAAAACAACGCATGATTCATCCAAGGCACATTAAGCAATCTCAATTGTTTATAACAAGTCATGCTACAGCAAAGAATACTAAGCATAAAGCCAAAACAATATCAAGCATGGCATGACAAAGCATAAGCCACAGTAAAAAATGAGCTCTTTTTACCACATAAGTATGAGCTTTCCTACTCTTTTCCAAACCAAACCAAACTATTCGCAAACCAAAGTATGAAAGAGGGGGTCCAACCAACTTATTCAGAAAACTAAGCAAACCAAGCAAACTAAAAACCAAAAAAAAAACAAAAAATAAGACGCTCCAAAAAAAACACAACTGTGCATGAAACAATAAAAATGAAGTGTTTGGAAGAAACCTGGAATTTTTATTGATGAAGAAGGGGAATGCCTTGGGCATCCCCAAGCTTTGACGCTTGTACTTCTTGGATATTTCTTGGGGTGACACGCGTGGCATCCCCAAGCTTGATCTTTAATCCATCCTTTATCTCATTACTCGTTCCTTCCATACGCCTGAAATGTTTCCTTCATATAAAACTTCACACAATCTCATTAGCAACATTAGTGCACTTAAGATAAATAAGTCTCAAGGTTCAGTTCTAACACCAAATAAACTTCCATTAGAACACTAGCTACTGTAGCACTTCCCTCAAAAAGCTCAATTCCCCAAAGGAACTCAAGAAGGAACTAACAAGAAGCAAATGCAGAAAATGGCAGAAATCTGTCAAAACAGACCAGCAGGTAAATACGAATTTTTTCTAAGACCTTCTGTTTCTCAAATCAAAAAGTGTTGAACTAACGAAAGTTATATAACAACCTAGGGCATAAGCACAAAAAATTACAGCTCAATCCGACATACAGAGCTCTCTCAGGAATTTTTACAGTGAAGCACAAAAATCTATTTCGGGACAGCAACTTTCCCAATCATTACTTCTCTCTCATTAGAGGTTACTCTTGGCACAAAAAGCAAATAAAAAGGATAAGGAGAGGTTATTACAGAGGTAATAACTTCCAATACTCATCTAAAACTCTTGGGTTATCTCCCAACAAGTACTTTTCTTTAACGCCTTTAAGTTAGGCATAAGAAGCAAAGAAAGAATCAAGTGTTCTCAAATGAAGAAGCATTAAAACCAACTTTCTTGCCCTTACCTCTCTTACTTTTATTCTTGACCTTGGGGAAAATATGATTGTTTGGTCGAGAAGAAAGGTGCATGTTCCCCTTTCCCACATCTAGTATTGCTCCAAGGAGTTCTAATACGGACCTTCCAAGTGTAATTTGTCCTTTTCCTGCACATTCAATAACAAGATAATCAATAGAAATCGTTTTCCCAAGGATCTTTGTAAACACTCCTTCAGCTATTCCAAGAGGTAATATGGTAGTATTATTAGTAAGAGATATTTCTTGGGGTGACATAGTGATTGGAGTAAGGCTAGACATAGTGACAACTTTAGGATAGGAACTAATTTTTTGTGTGTTTTTGATAAAGAAAGCAAACTAGTAGAACTGATTTTTTTGTGTTTTTGAAGAACAAAACAAGCAAACAAAGCAAAAAGAAAACTAAGAAAAACAAAAACAATAAAGTAAAGAGATTGGTTATGAGGGACTCCCCTTGTGAAGATGTCCTTGACTCCCCGGCAACGGCGCCAGAAAATCTCTTTGATGGCGTGTAGTTGACGTGGGAGCTTCTTCTTCTTTGTTCCCCGGCAACAGCGCCAGAAAATCTTGATGCGCTCGACTTTCTACGTAGAGCTCGTTGGGAACCCCAAGAGTAAGGTACGATGAATATAGCAGCAAGTTTTCCCTCAGTTATGAAACCAAGGTTTAATCGAACCAATAGGAGCAAGGAAACACCCCAAAGGTGTTACTAGCTGAGCTTTGGCAGGGCGCACTACCGGTGCTAGTAGCAACGTGGAGACCTGCACAACACAACCATAGAACTTTGTCTCCAACTTGCGATGAGGTTGTCAATCTCACCGTGTTTTGCGGAAAACAAAGGATTAGACGTATTGAATGGAAAGAAGTAATAGTTTGCAGAAAGTAAACACAAAGCAGTAAAAGATTATAGATTGTATGTAAAGTAAAAGGACCGGGATCCATAGTTCACTAGAGGTGGCTCTCCTTAGATAGATAACATGGTTGGTGAACAAATTACCGCGGGGCAATTGATAAACACCGAGAAAGCAATACATGCATATACTAATCATCTTGACTCCTGTGAGACTTGATTGGGCATTACAACATAATACATAGACCGCCATCCAACTGCATCTATGACTAATAATCCACCTTCAGGTTATCATCCGAACCCCCTCTAGTATTAAGTTGCAAGCAACAGATTATTGCTTTACGAACTGCGTGTAAAGTAAACAATATGATTGTTCTATGAACAAAGGATTGTTGTTTTCTCCCTAGTAGCAACAACACATCTAGTACCTTAGAGATTTCTTTCACTTCACCAGATTACCAGAGGCATGAACCCACTATCGAGCATAAATACTAACTCTTGGAGTTGCTAGCATCTACTTGGCCAAGATAGCTACTAACAACGGAAAGCATGCAAGATCTCAAATAACAAAGACATGATAGAATCAATAATCAATCTGAAATAGCATCTCAATATCCATCGGATCCCCGCAAACACAACATGTATGAATTAAAAATAGATGATCTTGATCATGAACGGAGCTCACAAGATCTAATCATGAAAGCACAAAGGAGGAGAAACCAGCCATCTAGCTACTACATGGATCCGTAGTCCAAGGATGAACTACTCATGCATCACACCGGAGGCTTGCATGGTGATGACGAAGGCCTGTGGTGAATTCTCTCCAGCAGGGTGCCAGGAAGAGCTTCAGATCCCTCCCGATCTAGGGATGGAGATGACGGCGGCTACAAACTCTTTCGTGGATTTTTGATTGGGTACTTAGGGTTTTCATCCCGAGGGCAATATATAGGCGGAAGGAGAGGCCGAGGGGGTGCCGGGAGCCACCACACCACCTCGGCGCTGGTCGCCTGGCCAGGTGGTGTGGTGTGGCCGCCCCGCCCTCTCCGTCTTGTATTCTAGCACTTGATCCCTTCCGAAAAATAGGCACTTTGGCTTTTGTCCTGTCCTATTCCGAGAATATTCATTTTCTGACTTTCCTGGAACCAAAAACAGCAGAAAACAGGCAGCTGGCACTGTGGCTCTTGTTAATAGGTTAGTCCAAGAAATCATATGAGAAGTACTCCAAAGTTGGAACAAAACACAAGAAAGTGGACAAAACCAAGCATGGAACATCAAAAATTATAGATACATTTGCAATGTATCACCCTCGTATTCAAGGAACATGAGATTGGCAACTTATACTTTGTCAGGCATATTCTCCTTAGTTTGTTCACTGTAATCTTAATCACTTCAAGATGCTTATGATCGGGGCAATGAGAGCTAAAAGCTAATAAGTACCATAATTTTTGGAAGCTTTTGATGAGACTTAAATCCCTGCTTCCTTCTATGAAGGCCTTTCTTTTACTTTTATGTTGAGTCTCCATTTTCTATCTTTATGCACCTATTGAGAGAGCATAGTGCCATTCTTAGTTTAATGTGCATTGTCCCAATACTTGTTGATTGATTCATAACTTTGATATTGCTTGTTCTTAAACTATTTGTATCTAGTCACCCTTATGAACTTTGAAGGTGTCCTATGCATTTATGTTTTGCTACACTATGAGGGACAAGCTGAATACCATTCTTATTATGTTTTCTATATGTGAAACAAACAAACGTCTTGCAAAGCATTGTTATTCATGAATCCTTTGTTTGTACCTTTTCATGTTACAACATAGTTGCTATGTCTTATTGTTAGAACTATATCTTTCATGCTATATTAAAGTACTATGATCCCATCTATCAATGTTTTACAAATACCTTGATCAAGATTATGATGGTGCATGTCACCTAAAAAGTTATTCTTTTTATCACTTACCTATTTGAGGATGAGCAGGAGTTAAGCTTGGGGATGTTGATATGTTGCAAATGTATCTATAATTTTTGATGTTTCATGCTTATTTTATATCTACTTTCTTATGTTTTGTCAACACTTTGGAGTATTTTTACACATTTTTTGGAACTAACCTATTAACAAGATGCCACCGTGCCAGTCGCCAGTTTTCTGCTGTTTTGGGTTTCAGAAAAGCTAGTAAGGAAATATTCTCGGAATTGGACCAGACAAAAGCCCAAGTCCATATTTCACCATAAGGAACACGGAGTCCGGAGGGAGACGAAGAGGGGAGCCAGGCCGGCCACACCTGGTGGTGGCGCCGCCAGCCCTAGCCGCGCCACCAGGTGGTGTGGGCCCCCTGGCACTCCACCGACCTTTCCCCTTCGCCTATATATTGCCTCTAGGACAAAAACCCTAAGTACCCGATCAAAATTCTATGAAAGAGTCTGTAGCCACCGCCATCTCCATTCCTAGACCGGGAGGGATCTGAAGCTCTTCTCGGCACCCTTCCGGAGGGGAGAGATCACCCTGGAGGCCTTCTTCATCACCATGCCTACCTCCGGTGTGATGCGTGAGTAGTTCATCCCTGGACTACGGGTCCATGTAGTAGCTAGATGGTTGGTTCTTCTCCTTTGTGCTACCATGTTTAGATCTTGTGAGCTCCATTCATGATCAAGACCATCTATTTGTAATCATACATGTTGTGTTTGTGGGGATCCGATGGGCATTGAGATGCTATTTTAGATTGATTATTGATTCTATCATGTCTTTGTTATTTGTGATCTTGCATGCTTTCCATTGTTAGTAGCTATCTTGGCCGAGTAGATGCTAGCAACTCCAAGAGGGAGTATTTATGCTCGATAGTGGGTTCATGCCTCTAGTAATATGGGGAAGTGACAAAAATCTCTAAGGTACTAGATGTGTTGTTGCTACTAGGGAGAAAACAACAATCCTTTGTTCATAGAACAATCGTATTGTTTACTTTACACACTTTGCTTAATGCAATTATTTGTTGCTTGCAACTTAATACTGGAGGGGGTTCGAATGATAACCTGAAGGTGGATTATTATTCATAGATGTAATTGGATTACGGTCTATGTATAATGTTGTAATGCCCAATCAAATCTCATAGGAGTCAAGATGATTAGTATATGCATGTATGCTTTCTCGGTGTCTGTCAATTGCCCCGCTGTATTTTGTTCACCCAACATGTCTTCTATCTTAAGGAGAATCACCTCTAGTGAGCTATGGACCCCGGTCCATTCTTTTACTATCAATCTACAATCTACTATTTATTGTTTCCTGTTTACTTTCTGCAAGCAATTACTATCTTCCACATAATACGTTTAATCCTTTGTTTTCAGAAAAACCGGTGAGATTGACAACCTCACTGTAAGTTGGGGGCAAAGTTCTGTGGTTGTGTTGTGCAGGATTCCAAGTTGGAAACAACACCTTGGAGGTGTTTCCTTGCTCCTATTGGTTCGATAACCTTGGTTTCATAACTGAGGGAAAACTTGCTGTTGTGCTCATCATACCTTCCTCTTGGGGTTCCCCAATGATCTCGAATATATTTTGAGCCATCAGTCATGTCAAAATTTATAGCAATCACCTCATAGAGCTATTCCTACCTCTAGATAGTGAACGAAACTCTGATCTCTTTAGGTTTTTGTTCGGCAAAAAATTTACCCCGATTTTACATATGAATGCATGCATATGCACAAATTCCTATTTCTACCCTTCGTTGGTTCCTAAATGCCGGGGTGTTACAGACTCTCCCTTAAATTAAACTTTGTCCCGAAGTTTGCTGATATGTACCTGAATAGTTCTAGATATGCTTCTTTTAAGTCATCCTCTTTCTCCCATGTAGCCTCTCTCCGGGTGATGTTCCCATTGTACTTTGCAGTTTTTGATTGCCCTGTTTCTCAACCTTTTCCAGTTCTCTTCCAGAATTTTACAAGGTTTCTCCACATAAGTCAAATCTACTTGTAACTTAATTTCTTGATGTGTAATTGCATCATCGGGAACTTTAAGACATTTCTGTAATTGCGACACATGGAAAACATTATGAACTTGAGCCAATCTTTTTGGTAACTCAAGAGCATAAGCTACTGTTCTGTTCTTACTCAGTATCTTAAATGGTCCAATATATCTTGGACTTAGTTTTCCTTTGACTCTGAATCTCTTAACTCCATTCATTGGACTTACTTTGAGATATACCATATCCTCCACTTCTGGATGCCATGATCTCCTACTTTGATCAATATAGCTCTTCTGGCGACTTTGAGCTATCTTCAATCGATCTCTAATAATACCGATGATATGTTGTTTCTCCTGGATATAGTCTGGTGCAAATTCCTTGCTACTACCAGGTTCATACCAACATATTGGTGATCTACATCTTCTCCCATAAAGTACTTGATATGGTGCGGCTTTTAGACTACTTTGATAGCTATTGTTATAGGAAAATTCTGCCAACGGTAGATGATCTTCCCATGAACCTCCAAAATCTAATGCACAAGATCAAGCATGTCCTCCAAGATTTGATTGGTTCTTTCTGTTTGGCCTCCAGTTTCTGGATGATGGGTTGTACTAAAATCTAACTTTGAGCCAAGTGTTTCATGTAATTGTTTCCAAAATGCTGAAGTAAACACAGATCCTCTATCTGATACAATCTTCTTGGGTACTCCGTGCTTACTTACTATCTCTTTGACATAAATTTTCACTAACTTCTCGGCATTATCTTTTTGATTTATCAGGATAAAATATGCACTTTTCGTGAATCTATCAAAAATCACCCATATCATATCCTTCCGCTTTGGCATCATAGGTAATCCTGTGATAAAATCCATACCAATTTCTTCCCATTTCCATTCCGGAATTTCTAAAGGTTGTAATGGTCCTGCTAGACTTTGATGTTCTACTTTTACCCTTTGACAAGTATGGCATTTAGATACATACTTTGCAATATCCCTTTTCTTGTTATTCCACCAGAATAATTCCTTAAGATCCATGTACATCTTCGTACTTCCTGGATGAATTGAATATGGTGTTTCATGTGCTTCTCGAAGTATCAACTCTCTAATCTCCGGTACATCTGGTACACAAAGACGATTTTGGAACCATAAAGATCCATAATCTCCTAGGTGAAAAACTAATTTTTGTCCTTCGGAAATTCTTCTGATTTCTTCAGCAATAAATGGATCATCAAGTTGATGTCGATAGATCTCATGACGAAGATCACTGCTTTGCTCTTCTACAACCCTCATGGTCGCTAAGCCTATACAAACTTCTGTCCTTAAGAACTATATTTCTAACCTCTCCAAATCCATTTGCAACTCTTTTGGTAATTCTCTATTGATGGGTTGAATATTCGTACTCTTCTGACTTAAAGCATCTACTACTACATTAGCTTTTCCTGAAGTATAGTTAATTGTAAGATCATAATCCTTGGTCAACTCCAGCCATCTTTTCTGCCTCATATTCAGCTCCTTCCGAGTAAAGAAATATTTTATGATCTGTGTATAGTTCACATCTTGCTCCATAGAGAAAATGTCTCCATCCCTTTAAAGCAAAGACCACTACCGCTAACTCCAAATCATGTGTTGGGTAATTGACTTCATGTGGTTTGAGTTGTCTAGACCCATATGTTATCACCTTGCAATCTTGCATTAGCACACATCCCAATCCTTCCTTGGATGCATCACAATAATCTGTGTAATCTTTTCCTGTTTCCGGTATAGCTAGGATTGGTGCAGTTGTTAATCTGATTTTCAATTCCTGAAAACTTGCTTCGCACTTCTCATCCCATATGAATGGTGCATTCTTTCTTAGCAATTTGTTCATTGGTCCAACTATCTTGGAAAAACCTTCAATGAATATCCGATAATAGCCTGCCATGCCCAGGAAACCTCGAATTTGTTTCACATTGGTTGGTGCATTCCATTCCAACACTAATTGAACTTTGGCCGGATTTACCGCAATTCCATCCTTACTGATTATATGACCAAGAAATTCTACCTTGTCCAACCAAAATTCACACTTGCTGAATTTAGCATACAGCTTATGTTCTCTCAAGATTTGCAATACTATCCTCAAATGATCAGCATGCTCTTCTTTATCCTTAAAGTATATCAAAATATCATCAATAAACACTATGACCAACTTATCCAGATACGGCATGAAGATTTTGTTCACCAGGTTCATAAATATTGCTGGTGCATTGGCCAATCCAAAAGGTACGACGAGATACACATGATGTCCATATCTTGACACAAATGTTGTTTTTAGAACATCTTCAGGTTTGATTTTTATCTGATGGTATCCTGATCTTAGATCAATCTTGGAAAACACTCCAGCTCCTTTGACTCGATCAAACAGATCTTGGATTCTTGGTAATGGATATTTGTTCTTGATGGTAACATTGTTGAGAGTTCTGTAATCACCACACATTCTTCGTCCTCCATCTCTTTTATCCACAAAAATTACCGAAGTTCCCCATGGGGATACACTTTCCTAAATAAATCCTTTTCTGGCTAACTCATCATTTTGCTCCTTAAGCTCTTTTAATTCTTTTGGTCCCATCTTATACGATGCTTGGGCTATTGGTGTTGTACCAGGTATTAGGTCAATAGTGAACTCTATTTCTCGATCAGGTGGCATTCTTGGTAACTCTGCTTGAAAAACATCTTGAAATTCCTTCACTACTAGAATATCTTCCAATTTGACATCCTTCATTGAGTTCAACTGCAAATATACCATGATATGACTATGTTTATCCACCTGATAGACTATCCTTCCTCCACTTGGAGACTTGATTGAAACAGTTTTATCCTCACAATTGATCTGAGCTCCATACTTAGCCATCCAATCCATTCCCAAAACTACTGCTATTCCCCTTAATGGAATCACATAAAGATCCGCATAATAGGTTTGGCCACATATTGAGATAACTTGGTTTAATTTAATGTTTCTAACTACCACTATCCCTCCAGCGGTAACTATGGTCATAGGTTTTTCTAACGGTGCCCTTCTAATCCCGAACTTATCACAAAATTGTTCAGATATGAATGAAGTAGTTGCACCGGTATCAAATAGAACTTTTCCAGGATTTGTGAGAATATTGAGCGTACCTATCACCACTTGATCCGAGTTATCCACCTACTCCAAGGTTGCACAATTCAGCTTTCCAGTAGGTCTAGCTTTCTTGCCATTGTCATTTTTGCCATAGCTTCCACCTCTGTTAGGCTGTCCACGTCCACCTCTTGTTTGACCATCGCCAGTTGTAGGCTAACCACCTGGTGGTTTGCTTGGGAAGTCAGGCTTGATGTTCCCCTTCTGACCACACCCGTAGCATATGATTACCGGCTTTAGGCAGTCCTTACTGAGGTGCCCTGGGAGCTTACAATTATGCCAAATGACATTCCTCCTGATTGTGGTTGCACCACGATTGGGGTTGTTACCATTGTTAAAGGACATGTTTCGAGATTTGAACTCCATATTAGGTTTAGGTTTATTTGCTTGGATCCTCTTGGTTTCTTTCTTTGCTCTCTTCCTGTGGTCCTCTTGAACATTCTTGTAATCATCCTCAAATGTGATGGCTGCATCAAGTAGCTGTTGAAAAGTCTACTTATTGGCTAACCTCAGCTGCATCTTCACAAATGGATTTAAACCACGTAGGAAATGTTTCTTCCTCTTTTCCTCAGTTTTCACCTCATCCTAAGCATAATGAGATAGTTGACTGAACTCCCGGATGTATTTCATAACACTGGTATATCCCTACTGAAGCTCTTCAAACTCCCTACACTTTAGTTCAATAACACTTTACGGAACATGATATTCACGGAATATCTGCATAAACTCCTCCCAGGTATACTCCCTACCTGGAGGTTGCCTTGCTAGCTGATTCTCCCACCAAGATGTTGCAGGTCACGTTAAGATATGTGTTGCATACCTCAACATTTCCTCATCATTGCATCCTACAGTCCTCAACTTTATCTCTATATCTACTAGCCAATCATCTGCATCCATTGGCTCAGGGGCTAATTCAAAAGGTAACGACCTTGCATTTTGAAAGTCAGAAAGACTCACACCATGCCCTTCAAGTTCCCTCTGATGTCCCACTCGATCCACTACCCCCTCCATGATCTTGTTCTGGGACTCTTGCATCATTTGCATGTACTGCATGAAGTTCTGTTACATCAACAGACTCATTGGTGGTGGTGGTAAATTTGCCTACATTCTGGCGTCTTCATCCGCCTTTTCCTTAGTTTCGCGCTCCATGCGCTGCTATTCAGTTTCGCCCTCTACACCCGTTTACATACCCCTAGTCCTGTAACATAAAACGAACACTCATAATTACATCATGCATATGTGTTCTGAGCTCAACTCCATGCACAGAACTAGTCACACAATGGAAAAAAGATCCAAATAAGAACCAAATATGCATTTCACATATTATACATTACAAACAACATAGTTAGTACAATGTCACTACAAGCCCATACCACTTAGGTATTACAAACTCATGTGGATGCTATCCCACTTATTTATTTACATCAAGTGCTCCAACTCTACTCCCGTATCATCATTGGGATTTTCCTCCTCAAGGACACGCTCCCCAGAAGCTGCGACGTTCATCGTACATTCTCGGAGTACAACCATGCTGACGTGAAGTACGATGCACTGTCTGTTGAACGACCTGCCTCTTTGGTGGATGATACTTAGTATCAGAAGTATCTGGACTTGACACATCATCTAGCTGAAGTGTGTCCATACCTTCCAACTCATCTGAGGTGTCTCCAGAATCATCCTCATCACGGTCTTCTTAAATCGCCTCTTGTATTCCGACTCCAGAATAATCAACAGAATATTCCGCTTCCGATGCTCCCTAAGTACTCTGCTGGGTACGATAGTTCTCAACTATAATTGGATAATGCACATTATCTGGAGTAGGATAATGTTCTGGTGACTCAAACACCCTTTCTTCAGGATCTTCCTCATCAGACTCTACATCCTCTACATGGACATCTCTTCCATCAACGGAATAAGATATCACTGCCATGCGACTAGTTTGACCGGTATCCCCAACTGAGTCTTCCACAAGAATAGGATTCCCGGCAGATCCGTACGTCCATCCTTTAGAATTTTCAATAGGTAGTTCCGAGCCCTCGGTTCCCCAAGAATTCTGTGGTACTGGATGACTAGTTCCCTCATCAGGATATCTAGTAGGTTCTAGCATAGGTGAATAAGGATATGGTGTAAAAGATACTGGATCTATAGGTATATCCTTAAAAATTGGGTTAACCCTATCCACTTCTTCATTCTCCAGTTTAGATGCTAACTTCTCCCTTCGTTCAGGATTAGTTAAATCCTCTAGCATATCAATCTGATCCTCTATAATAACCTGATGTGTCTTATACAAAGACCCAACCATCAGTCGATACAGATCCATAAACTTGGAAGCTAGTTCTGGATGGTTCTTTACTAAAGTAAGATGATCCGGAACTGGTTCCGTGTCTATTGAGTCATGAGGAATCATAGAATATGTGCTTCCCGCTAACTCTTCTGCTTTGTGCTCCCGAACATTGGATATCGCCTCTAGAATAGCAACATGGTATGCTGCTAGGTGACTTATACCTTCACCCATAGGTAAATCGTGATATAAACCAAGCTTTTTTGGTAGTTGGATGCTAACACGATATTTGGCTAACATTCGCCCATCATGGTATGTCATGGTATTAACTGGAATATTAGTTTTGCAACCAAAAACCCTCAGAAGTTCTCGGAGCTGTTCAGTTAAAGCCCCTGATAATCATCGAGAGTCTCTTCTTTCCTTGCCAAAGTCTGTTTTGGAAACTTTGGTGCCATTTCCACTGTATAGAAAGTATTCACAATTAGTAACCATTAATTATAATGATGCATCATAATAAATAATTATCACACTAAAAAATATAATGAAATATTCCCAATTGAATATTCATCATATAATCTAGAGAACTCTTTACTGTTGCTCTAAGACTCCTACAGGTAGTTCCCTTTACTAGGTTTCCAACCTAAGGTCAAAGCAATTGCTCTGATGCCAGTTGCGGTGACCCAGTGTCGACACCCGGATTTTTAATCCCAGATGCCTATTATGCCATACCTCGCAATCCCAGGATTACCATTTTTGCGAGACATAACGGATTGGATATCACAGTACATCATCCATTACAAACCATACATAAGGTTTTACACAAATAAGGATCTCATGATCCAGTCTTTAATACAACAAGCAGCGGAAATAAAAGATAAGCGTAGCAGCGGGGTCCATCTTCAGGGGCACAAGCAATGCTGACAAAGGCAGATAGTCCTAGTTATCATAGCCGTCCTGCTGACCATCATCTTGATAATCTCCTTCATAGTCTGGCCATGATAATAGCCAGGGACAAAAGCCATGAGTAATCTTTAAGTACTCGCAAACTACTATTAACAGGTACTATAGTTCTAAGTTAAAGTGCTAAATCTAAGTTTAACTATAAAGTTAAGTTTGAAACCTAAGCTGAGTTCAGAAGCAAAGAAAGATAAAGTACAGTTCTAGAATCACTTAAGTTGGGAAGCTATTATCATAAACACAACCCTGTTGTGGTCAAGTCAAGTTCATCATTCATTTCAAGTTATTTAGAAAACATCTGACAACGAAACAGTATGGCCATTCCAACTATCCATAAATGCTGACGCGGCTATTTGAATAGTTTGACACTCTGCAGAGGTGGTACACTTTCACCACAAGATTCGATACATCTGTCAGGGATAACCCTGAATCATCATACTTAGTATGCAGATAATCAAACATAACCTTCCCTTTACACACCCTAGTATCAGCACCTCTCCTATGAGCATGGCCTCCCAACCATGACCATCGGTCATCTTGGGCACTGCATAGGTGGACATCATTGAGAGGTAGCCTCAGCTCAAACCTCTCCCATGAGGGAACTAATACTAATGCATATAAATTTCCAGCTAAGCCTTACCCAATTCAAGTAGTGTGGTTGTACGGTAAATTTGGAATGGTATCGCATCCGAATCCAACCATCAGTTTTATAAAAGGGTTAAGGCTCATGCCTCATCATTTTCATCATCATAAACCAGTTGTGTTTCTCAACACATGTCAAAACATCTCAATAGAATGACTCGTCATTCCAAGGTTTTCATAATTCATTTTCACCAAGTGTTCCCATCTAAAGTGACTCAAGTTTTTGATCTACTCTATAATACTAAGTTAAGAGTGTTCACTAAGGTGGAAGGATGTGATCAATCTCATGCCATAGAATGACATCTAAAGGTTTCTAAGTAGGTCAAGTTTTATACTTTTTATGCTACCTTCAAAACAAGTAAAGAACTTTGTGTACTAAGGGGAGTAAAACTTGTCAATAAGACTTGAGGTACTCATAGTTACAGGGGGGTGTGATCAAAGCATGCTTATGGGATCTTTGCTAAACCATCTAGTTTGATTCTAGTTTGCTAAGGGTAGCTTGTACTGTTAATGGTGGCTTGCTAAAGTGTGTTTTGCAAGGGTTAGCTTGCCAATAATAGCTTGCCTTGGCTGGTGCAATGGTTGAAGTTTTCTTCGTCTTCGTCTTGATAGCACTCCTCCTCCTCGTAAGCTTGGTCGGTATTATCTTCTATAACAATACATACGGAGTAGACAATCACCAAACAATACTTAACTAGGCTATATAGCATTCTAAGACACACAATTGATGATCTATTATCATCACAAGCATCACAAGTTTAATTCAATAGTTTCTGTCTTTTTATTTTAGAAAAGTAATTTCTACTCAATGAAAAATTAACTAACATTTAATATTCACCACTTAAAACATGGGATCATGTTGACACATGTCATCACCACATATTCTAACATGTGGGAATGAGATTTAAGGATTGGATCAATATTACTTTGGTTTAAGTTCATTATTTAATGATTTAAAGTGACTAGAAATGCCTATATAGCATTATTTTGGTACTAGTCCAAAGTCACTGCATGTAAACCTTAATATTATTACATATTTAGATAGATATGATGAAACGTGATTTTTGAGAGTTGGAATCAACTCAAAAGCTAACTGGGTTGATTTTATAAAAATGTTGCAAGTTGCAAAAGCTTCTGTATTCTTATTTTTATTAGGAGAGATCTATAACTCTAATTGAATTAAATCCAATGGGCTTGGATAGATCATTTTAATACCTTTCAGACAAAATTAGTTTCATGCAATTTGGAGTACTAAAACTCTCTGAATTGATTTTTAAACTAGTGGACAGAAACTAGATTTAACTAAAAAGAAAAATCCAGATTTGAATGGGTGGGCTAGCGCGGGAAAAGAAATGGGACGGCCCAGTGGCGCTCATGATGAGGCTCGGTGACAGGGGTCCAGCGTGTCGTGGCACTTAAAGCCGAACCTTCACAGCGATGTGGGCCATGCGATTAGAATAGGAATCTATGGCTGAGGGTTGTCGTCGACGACGAACAGGTCGCCGGTGAGCTCGAACCCTAGCGGCTCGGTGGGGGTCTACTGGGGGCGTACCAGGGCTCCAGCGGGGTCGGCGAGGCAGGCAAACGACATGGAAGATGACGGCGAGGCGAGGCGCGATTGCGGTGGAGCTTGGGGTGGTCGCAATCAACGGCGCCCTTCTCCTCCTGCTGCGGCTGCTCCGGCTCCAATTCGGTGATGAGCTCGCCTTGCTCCGGCTAGAGGTGGGTGAGGTTCAGAGAGGTGAGTGGAGTGGAATGGTGTGGAGAGAAGAGGCTAGGGAGGGCTCCTTTTATAGGCCCGACGGTGAGACCGAACGGGATGGGCAGTCGACGGTGGCGACATGGCTACAGCGGGGTAGAGGCATGGCTGGGGGTGGCGATCGATGGGCGGTTCCCTGTCGGTGCTCTAGAACTTGAATGCGAGTGTAGGGGCGGTGGCATGCGGTCTAGGCGAGGTGGCGCTCTGAGCGGCAGAGGCGGCGGTGTCCACGGCGAGCGGTGGCTGTGAGGCGTTGGGCGGCTAGCGGGGGTGTCTGGGGTGTTCTCCAGGTCGACGCGGGCCAAGGCGGCGTCGGCATGCTCGACAAGCTCCGGGCGCGGCGGTTCCTAGCCTCTCTGCCCTCTAACTCTGGCCTAGGGCTGGTTGGGCGGTGGAGGTGGACCACTGGCATTATACTAGACATGGCGAGAGGGGTTGGAGAGGGCTGCTGCTGCGAGTGCACGGTCGGCCGGCGAGAGAGGGCTCGGCATGGCAGTCTGATCTTGACTAGGGGTAGGGAAGAGACTGGGGTTGGTCTGGTCAGGCTTGAGGGGGACAAGATGATCAAAGCACATTGCAATGGCTAGACAAAAATCAACCCAAAACAGTATTAGTTAGGCCAATATTATCTTGCCAACAAGGTGTTTGATAAAATGGTTGAAAGAGAAAAAGTTTTGAATTTTGGTTTCAAATTTTTTGAGTGATCTCCACTAGTGATAGGTAGTCTCTGGTTGCAAGGGTTTTGAAAGTGGAGCTCAAATAGATGGTTTTTTAAATAGGGGTGATCTATGCATATGCATTAGATTCAATTTTAAACTGTCATTTAAAATAGTTAACAGAATGTTTTTAGCAGATCCAAAGGTGGGCCTTGGTCCTCATTATGTGTACTAGCAAGGGGTGCAAAGATCAAGAATTGTTTCTGTTAAGTTTTGAGTACTAGGAATAGCCAAAGTAGGCATGGGAGTTAAATTTGCCAAAATGACCATTCCTCCTTTTTAATTCTTTTTGATTTGATTTTCTTTAGGAAAAGTTTGGGAATGATGTAGATGATGTTTAAATCACCTAAGAAACATTTTACAAGCATTGGATCAATCAACCATGGCAATTCAAACAACTCCTATTTTAAATGCACACCTATATGAATGCTTTCATTTTAAATTTGGAAAAGTTTTTGTTAACCCCATTTTTGGTTGATTTGATCTTGATAACCTTGGATTGAAGTTTTGGGATGTTACAAACCTTCCCCCCTTAAACAAAATTCGTCCCGAGATTGACAAAGAAAACTAGGAACTAAAGAGATCTGGGAACTCTGTCCTAATGTAATCTTCGCGCTCCCAAGTAGCTTCCCCCTCGGTATGGTTGCTCCAATGAATCTTGAGAAACTTGATACTCCTGGTCCTGGTGGTTCTGTATGCTTCTTCTAAGATACGGATGGGCACTTCCCAATAGGTCAGGTCATTGTTGATTTCCACAGCTCTGTGATCGATGTTCTTGAAAACTTCCGTCTTCTCAGGCACTTCCAAGCATTTGCGAAGTAACGAGATATGGAACACATTGTGGATGGCTGACATCTCTTCGGGCAGTTCCAATTGATACAATACTTCTCCTCGGCGGTTCAGAATCTTGAAAGGTCCGATATATCTAGGGGCTAACATTCCCTTCAGACTAAAGCGTTGAGTTCCCTTCAATGGTGAAAACCTTGAGATATACGAAATCTCCGACATTGAAAGTCAGGTCTCTCCTTCTCTTGTCAGCATAGCTCTTACATGCGGATTAGGCGGTCTTGAGGTGTTCACGGACTTTGTGAACTTTCTCTTCTGCTTCTCGGAGAATGTCGGGTCCAAAGATCTGACTCTCTCCTACTTGCGACCAATTCAAAGGGGTATGACACTTTCTTCCGTATAGGAATTCAAATGGTGCCATCTGCAAACTAGCTTGATAACTGTTGTTATATGAGAATTCTGCGAAAGGCAGGCAGTCTTGCCATTTTGATCCGTATTCCAACACACAAGCTCTAAGCATATCCTCTAGGATCTGGTTGACTCTCTCAGTCTGTCCATCTGTTTGCGGGTGATAAGCGGTACTGAAGTTCAAATTGGTTCCTAAACCTTCCTGAACTTTTTGCCAAAATCTTGAAGTAAACTGGGTTCCTCGATCTGAGATGATGGTCTTGGGGGTTCCATGCAGACTAACAATCCTAGCAATATACAGCTCTGCTAGCTTTGCACTTTGGTAGGTTGTTTTGACAGGTATGAAGTGGGCTACCTTGGACAGTCTATCAACTATGACCCAGATTGAGTCATTTCCCCTACTAGAAGTAGGTAAACCGGTGATAAAGTCCATTCCGACGGAATCCCATTTCCATTCCGGAATCTGCAATGGTTACAACAATCCTGCAGGTCTCTGATGCTCTGCTTTGACTCTTTGACAGATGTCACATTTGGCAATGTAGCTTCCGATCTCTCTCTTCATCTTGTGCCACCAAAATTGCTCTTTCAAATCTTGATACATCTTCGTTCCTCCGGGGTGGATAGAATAAAGAGTATCATGAGCTTCCTTCATGATAACTTCCTTCATCTCGAATCTGGCGGCACAGAATCGTCCTTTGTACCACAGTACTCCTTCTTCGTCTTCGGTGAATCCGGTACCTTTCACAGCAATACGACGTTTGATTCCATCAATACTGTCATTCCCCTTCTGGGCTTCCATGATTTGGCTAATCAAAGTGGGTTGAAGTTCAATGCTAGCTAGGAATCCTTTGCTAACTAACTCAGTCCTGAACTGCTCCAATTCCTCATACAAACTTGGTTGCTTCTCTTTGATCATGGTGTTAAGCCTACACGGCAATCTGCTAAGAGCATCCGCTACCACATTGGCTTTGTCGGGGTGATAGTGAATGTCAAGGTCATAATCCTTGATTAACTCTATCCATCTTCTTTGCCTCATATTCAGCTCCTTCTGAGTGAAAATATACTTCAAGCTCTTATGATCTGAGTAAATCTCATAGCGATTACCCATCAAATAATGACGCCATGTCTTCAATGCTAGAACCACAGCTGCTAGCTCAAGATCATGGGTCGGATAGTTTTGCTCATGCTGCTTTAGTTGTCGAGACAGATACGCGATGACTTTGCCTTCTTGCATCAATACACATCCTAGGCCAATCTTGGATGCATCACAATACACATCAAACGGCTTCTTGATGTCTAGCATGATCAAAATTGGGGCTGATATCAATCTTTTCTTCAGCTCCTGGAAACTGGCTTCACATTTGTCTGTCCATTCAAACTTCTTGTCCTTCTTCAACAGTTGGGTCATTGGTCGGGCTATGCTCGAGAATCCTTCTACGAACTTGCGGTAATATCCTTCTAATCCGAGAAATGAACGAACTTGGGTTTGATTGGTTGGGGCTTCCCATTCTTCGACATCTTTGATCTTGGTGGGATCAACAGAGACTCCTCTGGCAGACACAATATGTCCTAGGAATCCTACTTCTTTCAGCCAAAACTCACACTTGCTGAACTTGGCATATAACTGATGCTCTCTCAGGGTTTCTAGAATGATTCTCAGATGTTGCTCATGCTCTTCTTCTGACTTGGAGTAGATAAGGATGTCGTCGATAAACACAACTACAAACTTATCTAGGAAATTCATAAAGATCTTATTCATGAGATTCATGAAATAAGTAGGGGCATTGGTTAATCCAAAAGACATAACCGTATACTCGTATAAACCATAGCTAGTAGTAAAGGTGGTCTTCGGAATACCCGTTGCACGAATCTTAAGTTGGTGATAACCAGTCCGAAGATCAATCTTTGAGAATACCTGGGCTCCAGTCAACTGATCAAATAGATCCTCTATCTTTGGCAAAGGGTACTTGTTCTTGATGGTGACGTCATTCAACTTTCTGTAATCTGTACACAGACGATTGCCTCCATCTTTCTTGTCGACGAATAACACTGGTGATCTCCATGGCGATGCGCTTGGCTGAATCAAGCCTGTTGCTAACATGGCATCCAACTGTTTCTCTAGTTCTACTAATTCTGAGGGGTTCATGGTATAGGGTCTCTGGGCTATAGGTCCGGTTCCGGGGATTAGTTCGATAATGAACTCAAAATCCCTATCCGGGGGCATCCCTAGAAATTCATCTGAGAATACGTCGGGGTATTCACAGACTACTCTGACTTGGTCAATGGTGGGCAGGGCTACACTCTTGTTCCACTTGAATTGACGGGGTAAGGTTTCAAAGATATGCTCTACTGTTACTCCAGAACTACTGGTCATGGTGATGGCTTTCTTAGCACAGTATATTAGTCCTTTATGCCTTGACATCCAGTCCATACCTAGTACTACTTCCATTCCTTTGGTTCCAAGTACAATTAGGTTGGCATAAAAATCTATCCCATGTATTCTAATAGGTACAGCTTTGCAAATTTTTCTAGCTTTTGTTGTTGAACCGGGGATTTGAACTATCATGACATGCTTCAGGTTGGTTAGGTGAATCTTACTAGTGCATACAAATTCCTCGGTGACAAATGAATGTGATGCTCCCGAATCAAACAATACTCTTGCTAAAACTGAGTTAACAGAAAACATACCTAGCACTACATCTGGCGCTTCCTGGGCTTCTTCTGCGTTCATGTGGAAGAGACGACCGTTGCGGTTGTGAGGGTTTCCTTGGGCAAATCTTCTTCCTGGTTGAACACGACGCTGCTCTTGGTGGGGCATTCACGGGGGCATTGGCGGCGATCTTCTTGGGACACTCATTGGAGTAGTGACCCTTCACTCCACACTCGAAACAAGTGATCCGGACTTGTCCTTGGCTGCGATAGGTACATCATTGCTGCCGATTGGGTGCAATGTTGTTGTTGTTGTTGCTCTTGGGAGAACACGGTTGAAATTGTTGGCATTGCCGGAGTTGTGATTGTTTCCTCCGGAATTCACATTACCTCCGCTACGGTTGGGGTAGCTTGGGCAAGAATTTGGGGGTCGATTGTTCCTTGGTGCATATCCTGGTGAGGGGTTGGGACAGTACTTCTAGTGACTACTGGATCCAGACTGCTGCATCATATGACGCTTGCGGTTGTCGTTTGCCTGGTTAATCTTCCCTTCCATCTAAATGGCAGAGTCGACTAGCTCTTCGAGATCATTGAAACGGATGTTGACAAGGACAGTCTGCATCTCATCATGCAGTCCGTTTAAGAATCTCTCCTTCTTCTTGGCCTCCGTGTTGATCTCATCCAGTTCATATCTGGCAAGTGACAAGAATCTGTCACGGTACTCCACCACAGTCATTCTTCCTTGCTTCAATTCGCAGAATTCATCTCTCATCCTGTTGACGAGACCTTGCGGAATGTGGGTGCGGCTGAACTTGACCTTGAATGCTTCCCAGGTCATCACCTGGCCATGGTTCATAGTGCGGATGCTATTCCACCAAGCTCTTGCATCTCCTGCCAGGTAGTGGGTGGCGAAGAACTTTCTCATTCTCATCAACTCTGGCAATCTCTAAGTTGTTTTCCATGGTGCGTAACGGTCATCAACATCTAATGGGTTTTCAGATTAGTTAAAGATTGGGGATTGGTGTTACGAAAGTTTTGAGTTTGGATCCTTGGTGATCCTGATTTCCATGTCCTTGGTTGTTGAGAGCCATTTGGGCGATCTGCTGCAATGTTGCTAAGTTGGCTAGACGCCTACCTGCTTGCTTCACGATGCGTGATGAGATTACGCAAGATCTGCAGCATTGGGTCCTGACGAGCTGCTCCTCCTTGGTTTCCACGAGTCATCGAAGATTGAGATAGATATAGGGGTAAGAGGAAATTCTAAGGTTCATGGTTTTGGTTTTCAAATCTAAAACTTTGAGTTAGACTCAGGTTTTTCAACTATCTTCTTTTTCATTCATGCAAGCAAGCACACGATACAACACACGCCACAACAATCAAAGGGAAAACAGATGGTTTGAAGAACCATTCTGCAAGCTACGATACAATGAGATGATACATCTCATGCTACGACTGTGCTCTAGTGCATCTACTCATCATCGATGAAGTCGGAGTCTTCATCATCAGTGTAGAAGTCCACAACATCCTCCTCCAGAAAGTCATCATTGTTGCTGAGGTAAGAATCCATATCTCCCTGTATGTCTTCACCCTCATCTTCTTCTTCCTTGGCGGCAAGCTGAGCTTCTTGCTCCTTGACGGTCTTCTCGAGGTCGGCCACCTTCTTTCGAAGACGGGCGATGGTGCGATCCTTCTTTGCACGGTGGCGACGAAGAGACTGGCGATCTTGGACGAGCAGTGCGAAAGTCTGGACCTTCTGGTCGGCGATGGCATGGTTCTGGTTGGCTAACTCCCTGGCATTGTCTAGTTCTTGCTGTCGGTCGTGAAGCAAGAAGTCAAGGTTCTCCACTTGACGCCTCAACTCTGGGTGACTTGGCATCTCCATCGGCATTCCCATGAAGTCACGTCTTGCATAGTGGGCAAAACGGGTTCCTTGGATCTTGTTGATGCTGAGGGCACATAGACGTGCGAGAGCTTCATGCATTGCCCTGGCTAATCCATCTAGCCAGTTGTTCTCTCTCACGGAGAACTGAATTCTCCCGGAAGTTGGTGCTTCGATGCTTCCTCGAAGATCTGTGGTGACTAGCCACTGTAGGTCTCCTCACAGGGTCTGGAAGTTGAGCTCCAAGAAACTCCGGATGTGGGCGTCCCAGTAACTCCGACAGTGAATCCAGATCCCTCTCGAAGATCAGCTGACCTCCGTTTCCCAACTGGTAGAACTTGCTGAACTGAGTCTCCGTCTACAAGAATTAAGGATGAGGAAGTTAGTGAAGTGATCAAGTGTGTCAAATTTTAAGTAGTAATGTAAGAATTTTGAGGAACATGAATTTTTGAGGAAGACAGAATTCCCAAAGATAAGAGAGGAGATAGTTTTTCGTAAATACTCCCTTTGGTTTTGAAGCTAAGTTTTTGGTTTGGACGTCCATTCTAACTAGGGTCTCCTATGGTCAGGATGGCTCTGATACCAACTTGTCAACACCCGGATTTTTAATCCCAGATGCCCGTTATGCCATACCTCACAATCCCAGATAGTCCTAGTTATCATAGTCGTCCTGCTGACCATCATCTTGATAATCTCCTTCATAGTCTGGCCATGATAATAGCCAGGGACAAAAGCCATGAGTAATCTTTAAGTACTCGCAAACTACTATTAACAGGTACTATAGTTCTAAGTTAAAGTGCTAAATCTAAGTTTAACTATAAAGTTAAGTTTGAAACCTAAGCTGAGTTCAGAAGCAAAGAAAGATAAAGTACAGTTCTAGAATCACTTAAGTTGGGAAGCTATTATCATAAACACAACCCTGTTGTGGTCAAGTCAAGTTCATCATTCATTTCAAGTTATTTAGAAAACATCTGACAACGAAACAGTATGGCCATTCCAACTATCCATAAATGCTGACGCGGCTATTTGAATAGTTTGACACTCTGCAGAGGTGGTACACTTTCACCACAAGATTCGATACATCTGTCAGGGATAACCCTGAATCATCATACTTAGTATGCAGATAATCAAACATAACCTTCCCTTTACACACCCTAGTATCAGCACCTCTCCTATGAGCATGGCCTCCCAACCATGACCATCGGTCATCTTGGGCACTGCATAGGTGGACATCATTGAGAGGTAGCCTCAGCTCAAACCTCTCCCATGAGGGAACTAATACTAATGCATATAAATTTCCAGCTAAGCCTTACCCAATTCAAGTAGTGTGGTTATGCGGTAAATTTGGAATGGTATCGCATCGAATCCAACCATCAGTTTTATAAAAGGGTTAAGGCTCATGCCTCATCATTTTCATCATCATAAACCAGTTGTGTTTCTCAACACATGTCAAAACATCTCAATAGAATGACTCATCATTCCAAGGTTTTCATAATTCATTTTCACCAAGTGTTCCCATCTAAAGTGACTCAAGTTTTTGATCTACTCTATAATACTAAGTTCAGAGTGTTCACTAAGGTGGAAGGATGTGATCAATCTCATGCCATAGAATGACATCTAAAGGTTTCTAAGTAGGTCAAGTTTTATACTTTTTATGCTACCTTCAAAACAAGTAAAGAACTTTGTGTACTAAGGGGAGTAAAACTTGTCAATAAGACTTGAGGTACTCATAGTTACAGGGGGGTGTGATCAAAGCATGCTTATGGCATCTTTGCTAAACCATCTAGTTTGATTCTAGTTTGCTAAGGGTAGCTTGTACTGTTAATGGTGGCTTGCTAAAGTGTGTTTTGCAAGGGTTAGCTTGCCAATAATAGCTTGCCTTGGCTGGTGCAATGGTTGAAGTTTTCTTCGTCTTTGTCTTGATAGCACTCCTCCTCCTCGTAAGCTTGGTCGGTATTATCTTCTATAACAATACATACGGAGTAGACAATCACCAAACAATACTTAACTAGGCTATATAGCATTCTAAGACACACAATTGATGATCTATTATCATCACAAGCATCACAAGTTTAATTCAATAGTTTCTTTCTTTTTATTTTAGAAAAGTAATTTCTACTCAATGAAAAATTAACTAACATTTAATATTCACCACTTAAAACATGGGATCATGTTGACACATGTCATCACCACATATTCTAACATGTGGGAATGAGATTTAAGGATTGGATCAATATTACTTTGGTTTAAGTTCATTATTTAATGATTTAAAGTGACTAGAAATGCCTATATAGCATTATTTTGGTACTAGTCCAAAGTCACTTTGTAAACCTTAATATTATTACATATTTAGATAGATATGATGAAACGTGATTTTTGAGAGTTGGAATCAACTCAAAAGCTAACTGGGTTGATTTTATAAAAATGTTGCAAGTTGCAAAAGCTTCTGTATTCTTATTTTTATTAGGAGAGATCTATAACTCTAATTGAATTAAATCAAACGGGCTTGGATAGATCATTTTAATACCTTTCAGACAAAATTAGTTTCATGCAATTTGGATTACTAAAACTCTCTGAATTGATTTTTAAACTAGTGGACAGAAACTAGATTTAACTAAAAAGAAAAATCCAGATTTGAATGGGTGGGCTAGCGCGGGAAAAGAAATGGGACGGCCCAGTGGCGCTCACGGTCTTGAGGCTCGGTGACAGAGGGTCCCGCGTGTCGTGACACTTAAAGCAGCCTTCTGGCGATGTGGGCCATGCGATTAGAATAGGAATCTATGGTGAGGGTTGTAAATCGACAGGTGACGAGCAGTGAGCTCGACCCCTAGCGGCTCGGTGGGGGTCTACTGGGGGCGTACCAGGGCTCCAGCGGGGTCGGCGAGGCAGGCAAACGACATGGAAGATGACGGCGAGGCGAGGCGCGATTGCGGTGGAGCTTGGGGTGGTCGCAATCAACGGCGCCCTTCTCCTCCTGCTGCGGCTGCTCCGGCTCCAATTCCGGCGAGGCAGAGCTCGCCTTGCTCCGGCTAGAGGTGGGTGAGGTTCAGAGAGGTGAGTGGAGTGGAATGGTGTGGAGAGAAGAGGCTAGGGAGGGCTCCTTTTATAGGCCCGACGGTGAGACCGAACGGGATGGGCAGTCGACGGTGGCGACATGGCTACAGCGGGGTAGAGGCATGGCTGGGGGTGGCGATCGATGGGCGGTTCCCTGTCGGTGCTCTAGAACTTGATTGCGAGTGTAGGGGCGGTGGCATGCGGTCTAGGCGGTGGCTCTGGCGGCAGGCGGGTGTCCACGGCGGTGGCTGTGAGGCGTTAGGCGGCTAGCGGGGTGTGCAGGGTGTTCTCCAGGTCGTGGCGGGCCAGGCGAGGCTGCTACCAAGGGTGCATGCGGCGGGGACAGAGCACGCTCTAGGGGCGGCGTCGGCATGCTCGACAAGCTCCGGGCGCGGCGGTTCCTGGCCTCTCTGCCCTCTAACTCTGGCCTGGGGCTGGTTGGGCGGTGGAGGTGGACCACTGGCATTATACTAGACATGGCGAGAGGGGTTGGAGAGGGCTGCTGCTGCGAGTGCACGGTCGGCCAGCGAGAGAGGGCTCAGCATGGCATGGCGGTCTGGCTAGGGGTAGGGAAGAGACTGGGGTTGGTCTGGTCAGGCTTGAGGGGGACAAGATGATCAAAGCACATTGCAATGGCTAGACAAAAATCAACCCAAAACAGTATTAGTTAGGCCAATATTATCTTGCCAACACGGTGTTTGATAAAATGGTTGAAAGAGAAAAAGTTTTGAATTTTGGTTTCAAATTTTTTGAGTGATCTCCACTAGTGATAGGTAGTCTCTGGTTGCAAGGGTTTTGAAAGTGGAGCTCAAATAGATGGTTTTTAAATAGGGTGATCTATGCATATGCATTAGATTCAATTTTAAACTGTCATTTAAAATAGTTAACAGAATGTTTTTAGCAGATTCAAAGGTGGGCCTTGGTCCTCATTATGTGTACTAGCAAGGGGTGCAAAGATCAAGAATTGTTTCTGTTAAGTTTTGAGTACTAGGAATAGCCAAAGTAGGCATGGGAGTTAAATTTGCCAAAATGACCATTCCTCCTTTTTAATTCTTTTTGATTTGATTTTCTTTAGGAAAAGTTTGGGAATGATGTAGATGATGTTTAAATCACCTAAGAAACATTTTACAAGCATTGGATCAATCAACCATGGCAATTCAAACAACTCCTATTTTAAATGCACACCTATATGAATGCTTTCATTTTAAATTTGGAAAAGTTTTTGTTAACCCCATTTTTGGTTGATTTGATCTTGATAACCTTGGATTGAAGTTTTGGGATGTTACAAACCTTCCCCCCTTAAACAAAATTCGTCCCGAGATTGACAAAGAAAACTAGGAACTAAAGAGATCTGGGAACTCTGTCCTAATGTAATCTTCGCGCTCCCAAGTAGCTTCCCCCTCGGTATGGTTGCTCCAATGAATCTTGAGAAACTTGATACTCCTGGTCCTGGTGGTTCTGTATGCTTCTTCTAAGATACGGATGGGCACTTCCCAATAGGTCAGGTCATTGTTGATTTCCACAGCTCTGTGATCGATGTTCTTGAAAACTTCCGTCTTCTCAGGCACTTCCAAGCATTTGCGAAGTAACGAGATATGGAACACATTGTGGATGGCTGACATCTCTTCGGGCAGTTCCAATTGATACAATACTTCTCCTCGGCGGTTCAGAATCTTGAAAGGTCCGATATATCTAGGGGCTAACATTCCCTTCAGACTAAAGCGTTGAGTTCCCTTCAATGGTGAAAACCTTGAGATATACGAAATCTCCGACATTGAAAGTCAGGTCTCTCCTTCTCTTGTCAGCATAGCTCTTCTGTCTGGATTGGGCGGTCTTGAGGTGTTCACGGACTTTGTGAACTTTCTCTTCTGCTTCTCGGAGAATGTCGGGTCCAAAGATCTGACTCTCTCCTACTTGCGACCAATTCAAAGGGGTATGACACTTTCTTCCGTATAGGAATTCAAATGGTGCCATCTGCAAACTAGCTTGATAACTGTTGTTATATGAGAATTCTGCGAAAGGCAGGCAGTCTTGCCATTTTGATCCGTATTCCAACACACAAGATCTAAGCATATCCTCTAGGATATGGTTGACTCTCTCAGTCTGTCCATCTGTTTGCGGGTGATAAGCGGTACTGAAGTTCAAATTGGTTCCTAAACCTTCCTGAACTTTTTGCCAAAATCTTGAAGTAAACTGGGTTCCTTGATCTGAGATGATGGTCTTGGGGGTTCCATGCAGACTAACAATCCTAGCAATATACAGCTCTGCTAGCTTTGCACTTTGGTAGGTTTTTTGACAGGTATGAAGTGGGCTACCTTGGACAGTCTATCAACTATGACCCAGATTGAGTCATTTCCCCTACTAGAAGTAGGTAAACCGGTGATAAAGTCCATTCCGACGGAATCCCATTTCTATTTCGGAATCTGCAATGGTTACAACAATCCTGCAGGTCTCTGATGCTCTGCTTTGACTCTTTGACAGATGTCACATTTGGCGATGTAGCTTCCGATCTCTCTCTTCATCTTGTGCCACCAAAATTGCTCTTTCAAATCCTGATACATCTTCGTTCCTCCGGGGTGGATAGAATAAAGAGTATCATGAGCTTCCTTCATGATAACTTCCTTCAGCTCCGAATCTGCTGGCACACAGATACGTCCTTTGTACCACAGTACTCCTTCTTCGTCTTCGGTGAATCCAGGTACCTTTCCTGTACCAATACGACGTTTGATTCCATCAATACTGTCATTCCCCTTCTGGGCTTCCATGATTTGGCTAATCAAAGTGGGTTGAAGTTCAATGCTAGCTAGGAATCCTTTGCTAACTAACTCAGTCCTGAACTGCTCCAATTCCTCATACAAACTTGGTTGCTTCTCTTTGATCATGGTGTTAAGCCTACACGGCAATCTGCTAAGAGCATCCGCTACCACATTGGCTTTGTCGGGGTGATAGTGAATGTCAAGGTCATAATCCTTGATTAACTCTATCCATCTTCTTTGCCTCATATTCAGCTCCTTCTGAGTGAAAATATACTTCAAGCTCTTATGATCTGAGTAAATCTCATAGCGATTACCCATCAAATAATGACGCCATGTCTTCAATGCTAGAACCACAGCTGCTAGCTCAAGATCATGGGTCGGATAGTTTTGCTCATGCTGCTTTAGTTGTCGAGACAGAATCTGTGATGACTTTGCCTTCTTGCATCAATACACATCCTAGGCCAATCTTGGATGCATCACAATACACATCAAACGGCTTCTTGATGTCTAGCATGATCAAAATTGGGGCTGATATCAATCTTTTCTTCAGCTCTGAAGCGGCTTCACATTTGTACATCCATTCAAACTTCTTGTCCTTCTTCAAGTTGGGTCATTGGTGGCTATGCTCGAGAATCCTTCTACGAACTTGCGGTAATATCCTTCTAATCCGAGAAATGAACGAACTTGGGTTTGATTGGTTGGGGCTTCCCATTCTTCGACATCTTTGATCTTGGTGGGATCAACAGAGACTCCTCTGGCAGACACAATATGTCCTAGGAATCCTACTTCTTTCAGCCAAAACTCACACTTGCTGAACTTGGCATATAACTGATGCTCTCTCAGGGTTTCTAGAATGATTCTCAGATGTTGCTCATGCTCTTCTTACGACTTGGAGTAGATAAGGATGTCGTCGATAAACACAACTACAAACTTATCTAGGAAATTCATAAAGATCTTATTCATGAGATTCATGAAATAAGTAGGGGCATTGGTTAATCCAAAAGACATAACCGTATACTCGTATAAACCATAGCTAGTAGTAAAGGTGGTCTTCGGAATACCCGTTGCACGAATCTTAAGTTGGTGATAACCAGTCCGAAGATCAATCTTTGAGAATACAGGCTCGATCAAGCGATCAAATAGATCCTCTATCTTTGGCAAAGGGTACTTGTTCTTGATGGTGACGTCATTCAACTTTCGTAATCTGTACAGACGATTGCCTCCATCTTTCTTGTCGACGAATAACACTGGTGATCTCCATGGCGATGCGCTTGGCTGAATCAAGCCTGTTGCTAACATGGCATCCAACTGTTTCTCTAGTTCTACTAATTCTGAGGGGTTCATGGTATAGGGTCTCTGGGCTATAGGTCCGGTTCCGGGGATTAGTTCGATAATGAACTCAAAATCCCTATCCGGGGGCATCCCTAGAAATTCATCTGAGAATACGTCGGGGTATTCACAGACTACTCTGACTTGGTCAATGGTGGGCAGGGCTACACTCTTGTTCCACTTGAATTGACGGGGTAAGGTTTCAAAGATATGCTCTACTGTTACTCCAGAACTACTGGTCATGGTGATGGCTTTCTTAGCACAGTATATTAGTCCTTTATGCCTTGACATCCAGTCCATACCTAGTACTACTTCCATTCCTTTGGTTCCAAGTACAATTAGGTTGGCATAAAAATCTATCCCATGTATTCTAATAGGTACAGCTTTGCAAATTTTTCTAGCTTTTGTTGTTGAACCGGGGATTTGAACTATCATGACATGCTTCAGGTTGGTTAGGTGAATCTTACTAGTGCATACAAATTCCTCGGTGACAAATGAATGTGATGCTCCCGAATCAAACAATACTCTTGCTAAAACTGAGTTAACAGAAAACATACCTAGCACTACATCTGGCGCTTCCTGGGCTTCTTCTGCGTTCATGTGGAAGAGACGACCGTTGCGGTTGTGAGGGTTTCCTTGGGCAAATCTTCTTCCTGGTTGAACACGACGCTGCTACTGAGCTGGGGCATTCACAGGGGCATTGGCGGCAGTCTTCTTGGGACACTCATTGGAGTAGTGACCCTTCACTCCACACTCGAAACAAGTGATCTGGGACTTGTCCTTGACTGCGATAGGTACATCATTGCTGCCAGTTCTGGGTGCAATGTTGTTGTTGTTGTTGTTGCTCTTGGGAGGGGCACGGTTGAAATTGTTGGCATTGCCGGAGTTGTGATTGTTTCCTCCGGAATTCACATTACCTCCGCTACGGTTGGGGTAGCTTGGGCAAGAATTTGGGGGTCGATTGTTCCTTGGTGCATATCCTGGTGAGGGGTTGGGACAGTACTTCTAGTGACTCTCGGATCCGCAACGCATCATATGACGCTTGCGGTTGTCGTTTGCCTGGTTAATCTTCCCTTCCATCTAAATGGCAGAGTCGACTAGCTCTTCGAGATCATTGAAACGGATGTTGACAAGGACAGTCTGCATCTCATCATGCAGTCCGTTTAAGAATCTCTCCTTCTTCTTGGCCTCCGTGTTGATCTCATCCGGTTCATATCTGGCAAGTGACAAGAATCTGTCACGGTACTCCACCATAGTCATTCTTCCTTGCTTCAATTCGCAGAATTCATCTCTCATCCTGTTGACGAGACCTTGCGGAATGTGGGTGCGGCTGAACTTGACCTTGAATGCTTCCCAGGTCATCACCTGGCCATGGTTCATAGTGCGGATGCTATTCCACCAAGCTCTTGCATCTCCCGCCAGGTAGTGGGTGGCGAAGAGAACTTTCTCATTCTCATCAACTCTGGCAATCTCTAAGTTGTTTTCCATGGTCTGTAACCAGTCATCAGCATCTAATGGGTTTTCAGATTAGTTAAAGATTGGGGGATTGGTGTTCTGAAAGTTTTTGAGTTTGGATCCTTGGTGATCCTGATTTCCATGTCCTTGGTTGTTGAGAGCCATTTGGGCGATCTGCTGCAATGTTGCTAAGTTGGCTGGGCCTTTCGTACCTTGCTTCACGATGCGTGATGAGATTACGCAAGATCTGCAGCATTGGGTCTATGACGAGCTGCTCCCTCCTTGGTTTCCACGAGTCATCTGAAGATTGAGATAGATATAGGGGTAAGAGGGAAATTCTAAGGTTCATGGTTTTGGTTTTTTCAAATCTAAAACTTTGAGTTAGACTCAGGTTTTTCAACTATCTTCTTTTTCATTCATGCAAGCAAGCACACGATACAACACACGCCACAACAATCAAAGGGAAAACAGATGGTTTGAAGAACCATTCTGCAAGCTACGATACAATGAGATGATACATCTCATGCTACGATAACTCTAGTGCATCTACTCATCATCGATGAAGTCGGAGTCTTCATCATCAGTGTAGAAGTCCACAACATCCTCCTCCAGAAAGTCATCATTGTTGCTGAGGTAAGAATCCATATCTCCCTGTATGTCTTCACCCTCATCTTCTTCTTCCTTGGCGGCAAGCTGAGCTTCTTGCTCCTTGACGGTCTTCTCGAGGTCGGCCACCTTCTTTCGAAGACGGGCGATGGTGCGATCCTTCTTTGCACGGTGGCGACGAAGAGACTGGCGATCTTGGACGAGCAGTGCGAAAGTCTGGACCTTCTGGTCGGCGATGGCATGGTTCTGGTTGGCTAACTCCCTGGCATTGTCCAGTTCTTCTCGATTCGTGAAGCAAGAAGTCAAGGTTCTCCACTTGACGCCTCAACTCTGGGTGACTTGGCATCTCCATCGGCATTCCCATGAAGTCACGTCTTGCATAGTGGGCAAAACGGGTTCCTTGGATCTTGTTGATGCTGAGGGCACATAGACGTGCGAGAGCTTCATGCATTGCCCTGGCTAATCCATCTAGCCAGTTGTTCTCTCTCACGGAGAACTGAATTCTCCCGGAAGTTGGTGCTTCGATGCTTCCTCGAAGATCTGTGGTGACTAGCCACTGTAGGTCTCCTCCTGGGGGTCCTGGAAGTTGAGCTCCAAGAAACTCCGGATGTGGGCGTCCCAGTAACTCCGACAGTGAATCCAGATCTCTCAAGATCGGTGACCTCCGTTTCCCAACTGGTAGAACTTGCTGAACTGAGTCTCCGTCTACAAGAATTAAGGATGAGGAAGTTAGTGAAGTGATCAAGTGTGTCAAATTTTAAGTAGTAATGTAAGAATTTTGAGGAACATGAATTTTTGAGGAAGACAGAATTCCCAAAGATAAGAGAGGAGATAGTTTTTCGTAAATACTCCCTTTGGTTTTGAAGCTAAGTTTTTGGTTTGGACGTCCATTCTAACTAGGGTCTCCTATGGTCAGGATGGCTCTGATACCAACTTGTCAACACCCGGATTTTTAATCCCAGATGCCCGTTATGCCATACCTCACAATCCCAGATAGTCCTAGTTATCATAGTCGTCCTGCTGACCATCATCTTGATAATCTCCTTCATATTCTGGCCATGATAATAGCCAGGGACAAAAGCCATGAGTAATCTTTAAGTACTCGCAAACTACTATTAACAGGTACTATAGTTCTAAGTTAAAGTGCTAAATCTAAGTTTAACTATAAAGTTAAGTTTGAAACCTAAGCTGAGTTCGAAGCAAGAAAGATAAAGTACAGTTCTAGAATCACTTAAGTTGGGAAGCTATTATCATAAACACAACCCTGTTGTGGTCAAGTCAAGTTCATCATTCATTTCAAGTTATTTAGAAAACATCTGACAACGAAACAGTATGGCCATTCCAACTATCCATAACTGCTGACGCGGCTATTTGAATAGTTTGACACTCTGCAGAGGTGGTACACTTTCACCACAAGATTCGATACATCTGTCAGGGATAACCCTGAATCATCATACTTAGTATGCAGATAATCAAACATAACCTTCCTTTACACACCCTAGTATCAGCACCTCTCCTATGAGCATGGCCTCCCAACCATGACCATCGGTCATCTTGAGCCTTTGCATAGGTGGACATCATTGAGAGGTAGCCTCAGCTCAAACCTCTCCCATGAGGGAACTAATACTAATGCATATAAATTTCCAGCTAAGCCTTACCCAATTCAAGTAGTGTGGTTGTACGGTAAATTTGGAATGGTATCGCATCCGAATCCAACCATCAGTTTTATAAAAGGGTTAAGGCTCATGCCTCATCATTTTCATCATCATAAACCAGTTGTGTTTCTCAACACATGTCAAAACATCTCAATAGAATGACTCATCATTCCAAGGTTTTCATAATTCATTTTCACCAAGTGTTCCCATCTAAAGTGACTCAAGTTTTTGATCTACTCTATAATACTAAGTTAAGAGTGTTCACTAAGGTGGAAGGATGTGATCAATCTCATGCCATAGAATGACATCTAAAGGTTTCTAAGTAGGTCAAGTTTTATACTTTTTATGCTACCTTCAAAACAAGTAAAGAACTTTGTGTACTAAGGGGAGTAAAACTTGTCAATAAGACTTGAGGTACTCATAGTTACAGGGGGGTGTGATCAAAGCATGCTTATGGCATCTTTGCTAAACCATCTAGTTTGATTCTAGTTTGCTAAGGGTAGCTTGTACTGTTAATGGTGGCTTGCTAAAGTGTGTTTTGCAAGGGTTAGCTTGCCAATAATAGCTTGCCTTGGCTGGTGCAATGGTTGAAGTTTTCTTCGTCTTTGTCTTGATAGCACTCCTCCTCCTCGTAAGCTTGGTCGGTATTATCTTCTATAACAATACATACGGAGTAGACAATCACCAAACAATACTTAACTAGGCTATATAGCATTCTAAGACACACAATTGATGATCTATTATCATCACAAGCATCACAAGTTTAATTCAATAGTTTCTTTCTTTTTATTTTAGAAAAGTAATTTCTACTCAATGAAAAATTAACTAACATTTAATATTCACCACTTAAAACATGGGATCATGTTGACACATGTCATCACCACATATTCTAACATGTGGGAATGAGATTTAAGGATTGGATCAATATTACTTTGGTTTAAGTTCATTATTTAATGATTTAAAGTGACTAGAAATGCCTATATAGCATTATTTTGGTACTAGTCCAAAGTCACTGCATGTAAACCTTAATATTATTACATATTTAGATAGATATGATGAAACGTGATTTTTGAGAGTTGGAATCAACTCAAAAGCTAACTGGGTTGATTTTATAAAAATGTTGCAAGTTGCAAAAGCTTCTGTATACTTATTTTTATTAGGAGAGATCTATAACTCTAATTGAATTAAATCCAACGGGCTTGGATAGATCATTTTAATACCTTTCAGACAAAATTAGTTTCATGCAATTTGGATTACTAAAACTCTCTGAATTGATTTTTAAACTAGTGGACAGAAACTAGATTTAACTAAAAAGAAAAATCCAGATTTGAATGGGTGGGCTAGCGCGGGAAAAGAAATGGGGCCAGTGGCGCTCATGATGCGGGCTCAGTGACAGGGGTCCCGCGTGTCAGTGCACTTAAAGCGCAGCTTCTGGCGATGTGGGCCATGCGATTAGAATAGGAATCTATGGTGAGGGTTGTCGTCGACTGAACAGTGCCGGTGAGCTCGAACCCTAGCGGCTCGGTGGGGGTCTACTGGGGGCGTACCAGGGCTCCAGCGGGGTCGGCGAGGCAGGCAAACGACATGGAAGATGACGGCGAGGCGAGGCGCGATTGCGGTGGAGCTTGGGGTGGTCGCAATCAACGGCGCCCTTCTCCTCCCCACTTGCTATGCTCGGCTCCAATTCAGCGCTTGTTCGCTAGGTAGAGGTGGGTGAGGTTGGAGAGGTGAGTGGAGTGGAATGGTGTGGAGAAGAGGCTAGGGAGGGCTCCTTTTATAGGCCCGACGGTGAGACCGAACGGGATGGGCAGTCGACGGTGGCGACATGGCTACAGCGGGGTAGAGGCATGGCTGGGGGTGGCGATCGATGGGCGGTTCCCTGTCGGTGCTCTAGAACTTGATTGCGAGTGTAGGGGCGGTGGCATGCGGTCTAGGCGAGGTGGCGCTCTGAGCGGCAGAGGCGGCGGTGTCCACGGCGAGCGGTGGCTGTGAGGCGTTGGGCGGCTAGCGGGGGTGTCTGGGGTGTTCTCCAGGTCGACCAGGCTGCTACCAAGGCTAAGGCTCAGGCGAAGGGGACAGAGCACGCTCTAGGGGCGGCGTCGGCATGCTCGACAAGCTCCGGGCGCGGCGGTTCCTGGCCTCTCTGCCCTCTAACTCTGGCCTGGGGCTGGTTGGGCGGTGGAGGTGGACCACTGGCATTATACTAGACATGGCGAGAGGGGTTGGAGAGGGCTGCTGCTGCGAGTGCACGGTCGGCCAGCGAGAGAGGGCTCGGCATGGCAGTGCAGTGCGGCTAGGGGGTAGGGAAGAGACTGGGGTTGGTCTGGTCAGGCTTGAGGGGGACAAGATGATCAAAGCACATTGCAATGGCTAGACAAAAATCAACCCAAAACAGTATTAGTTAGGCCAATATTATCTTGCCAACAAGGTGTTTGATAAAATGGCCGAAAGAGAAAAAGTTTTGAATTTTGGTTTCAAATTTTTTGAGTGATCTCCACTAGTGATAGGTAGTCTCTGGTTGCAAGGGTTTTGAAAGTGGAGCTCAAATAGATGGTTTTTTAAATAGGGGTGATCTATGCATATGCATTAGATTCAATTTTAAACTGTCATTTAAAATAGTTAACAGAATGTTTTTAGCAGATCCAAAGGTGGGCCTTGGTCCTCATTATGTGTACTAGCAAGGGGTGCAAAGATCAAGAATTGTTTCTGTTAAGTTTTGAGTACTAGGAATAGCCAAAGTAGGCATGGGAGTTAAATTTGCCAAAATGACCATTCCTCCTTTTTAATTCTTTTTGATTTGATTTTCTTTAGGAAAAGTTTGGGAATGATGTAGATGATGTTTAAATCACCTAAGAAACATTTTACAAGCATTGGATCAATCAACCATGGCAATTCAAACAACTCCTATTTTAAATGCACACCTATATGAATGCTTTCATTTTAAATTTGGAAAAGTTTTTGTTAACCCCATTTTTGGTTGATTTGATCTTGATAACCTTGGATTGAAGTTTTGGGATGTTACAAACCTTCCCCCCTTAAACAAAATTCGTCCCGAGATTGACAAAGAAAACTAGGAACTAAAGAGATCTGGGAACTCTGTCCTAATGTAATCTTCGCGCTCCCAAGTAGCTTCCCCCTCGGTATGGTTGCTCCAATGAATCTTGAGAAACTTGATACTCCTGGTCCTGGTGGTTCTGTATGCTTCTTCTAAGATACGGATGGGCACTTCCCAATAGGTCAGGTCATTGTTGATTTCCACTCTGTGATCGATGTTCTTGAAAACTTCCGTCTTCTCAGGCACTTCCAAGCATTTGCGAAGTAACGAGATATGGAACACATTGTGGATGGCTGACATCTCTTCGGGCAGTTCCAATTGATACAATACTTCTCCTCGGCGGTTCAGAATCTTGAAAGGTCCGATATATCTAGGGGTTAACATTCCTTGGACTAAAGCGTTGAGTTCCCTTCAATGGTGAAAACCTTGAGATATCTGAAATCTCCGACATTGAAAGTCGTCTCTCCTTCTCTTGTCGGATAGCTCTTACATGCGGATTGGGCGGTCTTGAGGTGTTCACGGACTTTGTGAACTTTCTCTTCTGCTTCTCGGAGAATGTCGGGTCCAAAGATCTGACTCTCTCCTACTTGCGACCAATTCAAAGGGGTATGACACTTTCTTCCGTATAGGAATTCAAATGGTGCCATCTGCAAACTAGCTTGATAACTGTTGTTATATGAGAATTCTGAAAGGCAAGGCGGTCTTGCCATTTTGATCCGTATTCCAACACAAGCTCTAAGCATATCCTCTAGGATCTGGTTGACTCTCTCAGTCTGTCCATCTGTTTGCGGGTGATAAGCGGTACTGAAGTTCAAATTGGTTCCTAAACCTTCCTGAACTTTTTGCCAAAATCTTGAAGTAAACTGGGTTCCTCGATCTGAGATGATGGTCTTGGGGGTTCCATGCAGACTAACAATCCTAGCAATATACAGCTCTGCTAGCTTTGCACTTTGGTAGGTTGTTTTGACAGGTATGAAGTGGGCTACCTTGGATGATCATCAACTATGACCCAGTTGAGTCATTTCCCCTACTAGAAGTAGGTAAACCGGTGATAAAGTCCATTCGACGGAATCCCATTTCTATTTCGGAATCGCAATGGTTACAACAATCCTGCGGTCTCGATGCTCGCTTTGACTCTTTGAGATGTCACATTTGGCAATGTAGCTTCCGATCTCTCTCTTCATCTTGTGCCACCAAAATTGCTCTTTCAAATCTTGATACATCTTCGTTCCTCCGGGGTGGATAGAATAAAGAGTATCATGAGCTTCCTTCATGATAACTTCCTTCAGCTCCGAATCTGGGCACCTGATCGTCCTTTGTACCACAGTACTCCTTCTTCGTCTTCGGTGAATCCAGGTACCTTTCACTGCCAATACGACGTTTGATTCCATCAATCTGTCATTCCTTACAGGCTTCCATGATTTGGCTAATCAAAGTGGGTTGAAGTTCAATGCTAGCTAGGAATCCTTTGCTAACTAACTCAGTCCTGAACTGCTCCAATTCCTCATACAAACTTGGTTGCTTCTCTTTGATCATGGTGTTAAGCCTACACGGCAATCTGCTAAGAGCATCCCTTCTGAGTGAAAATATACTTCAAGCTCTTATGATCTGAGTAAATCTCATAGCGATTACCCATCAAATAATGACGCCATGTCTTCAATGCTAGAACCACAGCTGCTAGCTCAAGATCATGGGTCGGATAGTTTTGCTCATGCTGCTTTAGTTGTCGAGACAGATACGCGATGACTTTGCCTTCTTGCATCAATACACATCCTAGGCCAATCTTGGATGCATCACAATACACATCAAACGGCTTCTTGATGTCTAGCATGATCAAAATTGGGGCTGATATCAATCTTTTCTTGACTCACAGGCGGCTTCACATTTGTCTGTCCATTCAAACTTCTTGTCCTTCTTCAACAGTTGGGTCATTGGTCGGGCTATGCTCGAGAATCCTTCTACGAACTTGCGGTAATATCCTTCTAATCCGAGAAATGAACGAACTTGGGTTTGATTGGTTGGGGCTTCCCATTCTTCGACATCTTTGATCTTGGTGGGATCAACAGAGACTCCTCCGGCAGACACAATATGTCCTAGGAATCCTACTTCTTTCAGCCAAAACTCACACTTGCTGAACTTGGCATATAACTGATGCTCTCTCAGGGTTTCTAGAATGATTCTCAGATGTTGCTCATGCTCTTCTTACGACTTGGAGTAGATAAGGATGTTCGATAAACACAACTACAAACTTATCTAGGAAATTCATAAAGATCTTATTCATGAGATTCATGAAATAAGTAGGGGCATTGGTTAATCCAAAAGACATAACCGTATACTCGTATAAACCATAGCTAGTAGTAAAGGTGGTCTTCGGAATACCCGTTGCACGAATCTTAAGTTGGTGATAACCAGTCCGAAGATCAATCTTTGAGAATACAGGCTCGATCAACTGATCAAATAGATCCTCTATCTTTGGCAAAGGGTACTTGTTCTTGATGGTGACGTCATTCAACTTTCGTAATCTGCATACGCATTTATTGCCTCCATCTTTCTTGTCGACGAATAACACTGGTGATCTCCATGGCGATGCGCTTGGCTGAATCAAGCCTGTTGCTAACATGGCATCCAACTGTTTCTCTAGTTCTACTAATTCTGAGGGGTTCATGGTATAGGGTCTCTGGGCTATAGGTCCGGTTCCGGGGATTAGTTCGATAATGAACTCAATATCCCTATCCGGGGCATCCTGAAATTCATCGAGAATACGTCAGGTATTCACAGACTACTCTGACTTGGTCAATGGTGGGCAGGGCTACACTCTTGTTCCACTTGAATTGACGGGGTAAGGTTTCAAAGATATGCTCTACTGTTACTCCAGAACTGCTGGTCATGGTGATGGCTTTCTTAGCACAGTCTATTAGTACTTTATTCCTTGACATCCAGTCCATACCTAGTACTACTTCCATTCCTTTGGTTCCAAGTACAATTAGGTTGGCATAAAAATCTATCCCATGTATTCTAATAGGTACAGCTTTGCAAATTTTTCTAGCTTTTGTTGTTGAACCGGGGATTTGAACTATCATGACATGCTTCAGGTTGGTTAGGTGAATCTTACTAGTGCATACAAATTCCTCGGTGACAAATGAATGTGATGCTCCCGAATCAAACAATACTCTTGCTAAAACTGAGTTGACAGAAAACATACCTAGCACTACATCTGGCGCTTCCTGGGCTTCTTCTGCGTTCATGTGGAAGAGACGACCGTTGCGGTTGTGAGGGTTTCCTTGGGCAAATCTTCTTCCTGGTTGAACACGACGCTGCTACTGAGCTGGGGCATTCACAGGGGCATTGGCGGCAGTCTTCTTGGGACACTCATTGGAGTAGTGACCCTTCACTCCACACTCGAAACAAGTGATCTGGGACTTGTCCTTGACTGCGATAGGTACATCATTGCTGCCAGTTCTGGGTGCAATGTTGTTGTTGTTGTTGCTCTTGGGAGGGGCACGGTTGAAATTGTTGGCATTGCCGGAGTTGTGATTGTTTCCTCCGGAATTCACATTACCTCCGCTACGGTTGGGGTAGCTTGGGCAAGAATTTGGGGGTCGATTGTTCCTTGGTGCATATCCTGGTGAGGGGTTGGGATAGTACTTCTGGTGACTACGGATCCGCATCACGCATCATATGACGCTTGCGGTTGTCGTTTACTGGTTAATCTTCCTTCCATCTAAATGGCGAGTCGACTAGCTCTTGAGATCATTGAAACGGATGTTGACAAGACGATCGCATCTCATCATGCGGTCCGCTTAAGAATCTCTCCTTCTTCTTGGCCTCCGTGTTGATCTCATCCGGTTCATATCGGCAAGTGACAAGAATCATCACGGTACTCCACCATCATTCTTCCTTGCTTCAATTCACAGAATTCATCTCTCATCCTGTTGACGAGACCTTGCGAATGGGTGCGGCTGAACTTGACCTTGAATGCTTCCCGGTCATCACCGCCATGGTTCATAGTGCGGATGCTATTCCACCAAGCTCTTGCATCTCCGGGTAGTGGGTGGCGAGAACTTTCTCATTCTCATCAACTCGCAATCTCTAAGTTGTTTTCCATGGTACGTAACCGGTCCATGACATCTAATGGGTTTTCAGATTAGTTAAAGATTGGGGGATTGGTGTTCTGAAAGTTTTTGAGTTTGGATCCTTGGTGATCCTGATTTCCATGTCCTTGGTTGTTGAGAGCCATTTGGGCGATCTGCTGCAATGTTGCTAAGTTGGCTAGACGCTCGGCCCTGCTTGCTTCACGGTCTGTGATGAGATTCTGCAAGATCTGCAGCATTGGGTCCTGCGACGAGCTGCTCCCTCCTTGGTTTCCACGAGTCATCTGAAGATTGAGATAGATATAGGGGTAAGAGGGAAATTCTAAGGTTCATGGTTTTGGTTTTTTCAAATCTAAAACTTTGAGTTAGACTCAGGTTTTTCAACTATCTTCTTTTTCATTCATGCAAGCAAGCACACGATACAACACACGCCACAACAATCAAAGGGAAAACAGATGGTTTGAAGAACCATTCTGCAAGCTACGATACAATGAGATGATACATCTCATGCTACGACTGTGCTCTAGTGCATCTACTCATCATCGATGAAGTCGGAGTCTTCATCATCAGTGTAGAAGTCCACAACATCCTCCTCCAGAAAGTCATCATTGTTGCTGAGGTAAGAATCCATATCTCCCTGGATGTCTTCACCCTCATCTTCTTCTTCCTTGGCGGCAAGCTGAGCTTCCTGCTCGCCAGCGGTCTTCTCGAGGTCGGCCACCTTCTTGCGAAGACGGGCGATGGTGCGATCCTTCTTTGCACGGTGGCGACGAAGAGACTGGCGATCTTGGACGAGCAGTGCGAAAGTCTGGACCTTCTGGTCGGCGATGGCACGGTTCTGGTTGGCTAACTCCCTGGCATTGTCCAGTTCTTGCTGTCGGTCGTGAAGCAAGAAGTCAAGGTTCTCCACTTGACGCCTCAACTCTGGGTGACTTGGCATCTCCATCGGCATTCCCATGAAGTCACGTCTTGCATAGTGGGCAAAACGGGTTCCTTGGATCTTGTTGATGCTGAGGGCACATAGACGTGCGAGAGCTTCATGCATTGCCCTGGATAATCCATCTAGCCAGTTGTTCTCTCTCACGGAGAACTGAATTCTCCCGGAAGTTGGTGCTTCGATGCTTCCTCGAAGATCTGTGGTGACTAGCCACTGTAGGTCTCCTCCTGGGGTCTGGAAGTTGAGCTCAAGAAACTCCGGATGTGGGCGTCCCAAGAATCTCCAAAGTGAATCCAGATCTCTCTCGAAGATCAGCTGACCTCCGTTTCCCAACTGGTAGAACTTGCTGAACTGAGTCTCCATCTACAAGAATTAAGGATGAGGAAGTTAGTGAAGTGATCAAGTGTGTCAAATTTTAAGTAGTAATGTAAGAATTTTGAGGAACATGAATTTTTGAGGAAGACAGAATTCCCAAAGATAAGAGAGGAGATAGTTTTTCATAAATACTCCCTTTGGTTTTGAAGCTAAGTTTTTGGTTTGGACGTCCATTCTAACTAGGGTCTCCTATGGTCAGGATGGCTCTGATACCAACTTGTCAACACCCGGATTTTTAATCCCAGATGCCCGTTATGCCATACCTCACAATCCCAGATAGTCCTAGTTATCATAGTCGTCCTGCTGACCATCATCTTGATAATCTCCTTCATATTCTGGCCATGATAATAGCCAGGGACAAAAGCCATGAGTAATCTTTAAGTACTCGCAAACTACTATTAACAGGTACTATAGTTCTAAGTTAAAGTGCTAAATCTAAGTTTAACTATAAAGTTAAGTTTGAAACCTAAGCTGAGTTCAGAAGCAAAGAAAGATAAAGTACAGTTCTAGAATCACTTAAGTTGGGAAGCTATTATCATAAACACAACCCTGTTGTGGTCAAGTCAAGTTCATCATTCATTTCAAGTTATTTAGAAAACATCTGACAACGAAACAGTATGGCCATTCCAACTATCCATAACTGCTGACGCGGCTATTTTAATAGTTTGACACTCTGCAGAGGTGGTACACTTTCACCACAAGATTCGATACATCTGTCAGGGATAACCCTGAATCATCATACTTAGTATGTAGATAATCAAACATAACCTTCCCTTTACACACCCTAGTATCAGCACCTCTCCTATGAGCATGGCCTCCCAACCATGACCATCGGTCATCTTGGGCACTGCATAGGTGGACATCATTGAGAGGTAGCCTCAGCTCAAACCTCTCCCATGAGGGAACTAATACTAATGCATATAAATTTCCAGCTAAGCCTTACCCAATTCAAGTAGTGTGGTTGTACGGTAAATTTGGAATGGTATCGCATCCGAATCCAACCATCAGTTTTATAAAAGGGTTAAGGCTCATGCCTCATCATTTTCATCATCATAAACCAGTTGTGTTTCTCAACACATGTCAAAACATCTCAATAGAATGACTCATCATTCCAAGGTTTTCATAATTCATTTTCACCAAGTGTTCCCATCTAAAGTGACTCAAGTTTTTGATCTACTCTATAATACTAAGTTAAGAGTGTTCACTAAGGTGGAAGGATGTGATCAATCTCATGCCATAGAATGACATCTAAAGGTTTCTAAGTAGGTCAAGTTTTATACTTTTTATGCTACCTTCAAAACAAGTAAAGAACTTTGTGTACTAAGGGGAGTAAAACTTGTCAATAAGACTTGAGGTACTCATAGTTACAGGGGGGTGTGATCAAAGCATGCTTATGGCATCTTTGCTAAACCATCTAGTTTGATTCTAGTTTGCTAAGGGTATATTGTACTGTTAATGGTGGCTTGCTAAAGTGTGTTTTGCAAGGGTTAGCTTGCCAATAATAGCTTGCCTTGGCTGGTGCAATGGTTGAAGTTTTCTTCGTCTTCGTCTTGATAGCACTCCTCCTCCTCGTAAGCTTGGTCGGTATTATCTTCTATAACAATACATATGGAGTAGACAATCACCAAACAATACTTAACTAGGCTAGATAGCATTCTAAGACACACAATTGATGATCTATTATCATCACAAGCATCACAAGTTTAATTCAATAGTTTCTTTCTTTTTATTTTAGAAAAGTAATTTCTACTCATTGAAAAATTAACTAACATTTAATATTCACCACTTAAAACATGGGATCATGTTGACACATGTCATCACCACATATTCTAACATGTGGGAATGAGATTTAAGGGTTGGATCAATATTACTTTGGTTTAAGTTCATTATTTAATGATTTAAAGTGACTAGAAATGCCTATATAGCAATATTTTGGTACTAGTCCAATGTCACTGCATGTAAACCTTAATATTATTACATATTTAGATAGATATGATGAAATGTGATTTTTGAGAGTTGGAATCAACTCAAAAGCTAACTGGGTTGATTTTATAAAAATGTTGGAAGTTGCAAAAGCTTCTGTCTTCTTATTTTTATTAGGAGAGATCTATAACTCTAATTGAATTAAATCCAATGGTCTTGGATAGATCATTTTAATACCTTTCAGACAAAATTAGTTTCATGCAATTTGGATATCTAAAACTCTCTGAATTGATTTTTAAACTAGTGGACAGAAACTAGATTTAACTAAAAAGAAAAATCCAGATTTGAATGGGTGGGCTAGCGCGGGAAAAGAAATGGGCCGGCCCAGTGGCGCTCCACGGCGCGGGGCTCAGCTGACAGGGGGTCCCGCGTGTCAGCGACACTTAAAACGCGAAACGGTACGCGCGCTGTGGGTCGTGCGATTAGAATAGGAATCTACGGCTTAGGGTCGTCGTCGAACAATGTGTCGCCAAGTAGCTCAAACCCTAGCGGCTCGGTGGGGTCACTGAGGCGTACTCAGGCTCCAGCAGGGTCGGCGAGGCGGGCAAACGACATGGAAGAAGACGGCGAGGCGAGGCTCGTTTGCGGCGGAGCTTGGGGTGGTCGCAATCAACGACACCCTTCTCTTCCTGTTGCGGCTGCTCTGGCTCCAATTCTGGCGAGGCAGAGCTCGCCTTGCTCCGGCTAGAGGTGGGTGAGGTTCAGAGAGGTGAGGGGAGTGGAATGGTGTGGAGAGAAGAGGCTGGGGAGGGCTCCTTTTATTGGCCGGACGGTGAGACCGAGCGGGATGGGTAGTCGACGGTGGCGACATGGCTACGGCGGGGTAGAGGCATGGCTGGGGGTGGCGATCAATGGGCGGTTCCCTGGCGGTTCTCTAGAACTTGAATGCGAGCGTAGGGGCGGTGGCATGTGGTCTGGGCGAGGTGGCACTCTGAGCGGCAGAGGCGGCGGTGTCCACGGCGAGCGGTGGCTGTGAGGCGTTGGGCGGCCAGCGGGGGTGTCTGGGGTGTTCTCTAGGTCGAGGCGGAGCGCCGGGCGCGGGCTGCTACCAAGGGGCGGTCTGTGCGAGCGGGGACAGAGCGCACTCTGGGGGCTGCGTCGGCATGCTCGACAAGCTCCGGGCTGGTGTTCCCTCCTCGCCTCTAACTCTGGGCTGGTTGGGCGTGTGGAGGTGGACCACCGGCATTGTACTAGACATGGCGAGAGGGGTTGGAGGGCTGCTGCAAGGAGTGCACGGTCGGCCCGAGAGAGGGCTCGGCATGGCGGCAAAGTCTTGACTAGGGGGTAGGGAAGAGACTGGGGTTGGTCTGGTCAGGCTTGAGGGGGACAAGATGGTCAAAGCACATTGCAATGGCTAGACAAAAATCAACCCAAAACAGTATTAGTTAGGCCAATATTATCTTGCCAACAAGGTGTTTGATAAAATGGCCGAAAGAGAAAAAGTTTTGAATTTTGGTTTCAAATTTTTTGAGTGATCTCCACTAGTGATAGGTAGTCTCTGGTTGCAAGGGTTTTGAAAGTGGAGCTCAAATAGATGGTTTTTGAAATAGGGGTGATCTATGCATATGCATTAGATTCAATTTTAAACTGTCATTTAAAATAGTTAACAGAATGTTTTTAGCAGATCCAAAGGTGGGCCTTGGTCCTCATTATGTGTACTAGCAAGGGGTGCAAAGATCAAGAATTGTTTCTGTTAAGTTTTGAGTACTAGGAATAGCCAAAGTAGGCATGGGAGTTAAATTTGCCAAAATGACCATTCCTCTTTTTTAATTCTTTTTGATTTGATTTTCTTTAGGAAAAGTTTGGGAATGATGTAGATGATGTTTAAATCACCTAAGAAACATTTTGCAAGCATTGGATCAATCAACCATGGCAATTCAAACAACTCCTATTTTAAATGCACACCTATATGAATGCTTTCATTTTAAATTTGGAAAAGTTTTTGTTAACCCCATTTTTGGTTGATTTGATCTTGATAACCTTGGATTGAAGTTTTGGGATGTTACACCCAGCATACCACTGCATGTGTAGTACACTATAGTCGTTGACATGACATCCATAGAACACCGTTCCGTAAATATCACATCCCTCAGAGTGGTGCAACAGAAACATTGCGGGTCCAAATTACAAACATTCACACTTTATTATTATTACAATACCAGAAGTTTGAGACTTCAAGAGATTCAAACTTATGAACCAAATAACTTATGTCATAAGTTCAGCGGAAGAACAAAAACACAACGGTAATAAAGACGAGAGCTTAACAGCTTATTCTATAGAGGTCGTGCTGCTTGGCTCAACCTAGATAACTATATTACGGCCTCACAAATACCCTGACTCATTGTCTTCAGCTCCATAGTGTATCCCGTAGTACACTCCTTCGATTCCACCGGACAGGTCCGACTCTTCATAATAGACGTCATTCTGGACCTCCGTAGCATACACTTGGTCATTCTCCTGGCCCTCAAAGTCTAGCAGGGGGTTCAAAGGAAAGGGTGGGTAACAGCGTTACCCAGCAAGTTCACTATGTGCAAGGTGGGAAGTTTGATGCTCTATCTACCACCTCGGACTATAAGTCCTTGGTACTATGCAGTTTTGGTAAACATTTCTTCAAAGATTGATTTTATTATCAAAAACTATGCCCATCAGCCTTCATAGGTTGACTAGGACTTCATGGACTTCCTTTCCTGGCGCGTTCGTAGCTCCTTACCGGAACAGGGAGTAACATGTCACAATTCTTACACTCTGCAGAGGTGTGTTGCTTTACCCATAAGTGAACAACTCCTTGTTGCACAACCGGGCATACTTTCTTGTCCACAATTCCTTGATGTGGGGCCTAGTAGGTGATCCAAGCCAATCACTACCCCTCTCCGCGACCCTGCATGAAGACACGATCCTCCAGGACCCACCCCACCTCTGTTAAGCCCCATATAGGACAAGCTATAACTCTGGTAGGCACCCGAAGAGTCTATGAGCCGGTTGTGCCCCTGGCAAGCCCCCTAAAGGACTAGCTATACCTCCGGCAGCCCCTCATAGATAATCAAGACACCAGTATAGCGGGGAACTAAGGGGTCCCACCCATGTGCTGGATTCTCCACAAGAAATTCATAGCCTCACGATAAGGTCATCCGTCCATGCGAAAGGAAGAAGATCCAGCTGACTTCTCCGTCCCATTCCAAATCTTATGGTTAACGCGTAATATACTATGCTAGAATCACTGATGTCATGGGTTATTAAGTCCTAGATGTTTTGCAAGTGGAATCTTAGATTTCCCTTTAATTATTAGTATTTATCATCACTTAGGATGATAATAGCATTTCATTTGTTTGGGAAAATACTTATTTCTGTCTCTTTTAGAACATAGATGATAACACACAATTTTCAAATACTTTCATAAAGACTCTTCAAAGGACATGAGCAAGTGATGAACTTACCTTGCGACTACAAGGTAGAGAAGTCGGATACTTCTGCCTGACCTTGAGCTCCGGTTTCTACAGAAAATGATTATTTCCCAGTAAGGACAATATTTAAAGAAGCAATATGCAATGCATAGTAATGTCATGCAATGATTTATTTTCTTTCTTCTTTGCATGTTTTACCCACATAGTAAAGATTTTAGGTTTCTTTTAATTAATAAAAGAAAAGTATTACTTAGGAATTATTAAATTCCTATTATTTTGATATTTAGCATTTTTATAATAATTAGTATTATTCTGAGAGTTTAAAAATGCATTTATTAAATTTCAACTCTCTTAAATATTTAACTAAAATTCCTTTAAGGAAATAAACTTTATTCTTATTATACTTGATTTACTTCTAAAAAAAACTAGTATTTTTCTATGATAGTACTTTCCTTTAGAATTTTAAAAATGAAATTTATTCAATTTTAAGATTTTTGTATATTTTTATAAAATTCCGGAAGGAATATATACAATTTTAATAATAGATCTATATTTAATTACTAAAATTTACTATCTATTATTTTTATTGGATAGAGGATATTTTTGTGATTTCATAAATATATTATTTGTATTTTTAGGATTTATATTTATTTTTCTAGAGCCTAATTTATCTTAGGGGCCTATTTTTAATTATATATTTTATATAAGTCCTTCTTTTAAAGCACGGGCCTGGCCCATTGGGCTGGCCCGGTCCGGCCCGACCCGCTAGGGCTGGAGAATTTCCCCTGGGTAGTACTGGGCTTCCTACACCCGGCCCAGTACCACTACTCGCTCTCTCTTATCTCTTCTCTCTCGTGTGACTCCCGCTCTAGCCTCTCGATGCCGCCGCCGCGGTGATTCCGGCCGCCCCAGGCCGCAGGGTCCGTTGTCGTGGTGCATGATGACATGGTTGTTTCCGCTTCTCGACGCTGTCCCGCTCGATCTGACGCTGGCGCTCTCCTCTGGCCACGCTAACCCCTACCTCGTGGCTAGGGTTTGGGTACGCCATGCTCTGGCGCTCCCTCGTTGATGCTGTGGTACTCGTGGTGCTACTCCTCCATGGCCACCATTGTTATGTGCAGGCGCGGGTTGTAGCGCCCCCCTTGGTGCTCCCCGTGCCACCACCTCTCTTCCATCGGTCACCTCTCTGCTTCCTCTTCGCTAATATTACACGGACCTCGAGAAAGTGCTCTAATCTCCTCTCCGTGTTGTACCTTGCCCCTATCCATGACATGTGATCACTTGCGATGGATTTCTCCATTTAGGGTTCATTCCTAAATTTCTAGGGTTCATACCCCCTATAGTGGTGGTTTAGCATAGCTCTAAGTTAATCTTGCCTGTGCTAATCCCTTGATGTTGATCTGCTATTAGTGTAATGTTAGTCTTGGTTGAGCATGTTTGTTACTCTGTTCTCTATCAGAGAATACCCTGCTGATCATGCTTGTGTTACTCTGTTCTTTGTCCTAGGCTGCTCTATAAAAGCATGATTAGATTACTATGGATGCTCAAATTGTTGTGGCTATGGATTTAATCCTATGGAGTTAAGTTGAGATTGCTCTCTGTACTGATGCTTGGTTAATTGTCACTTGTGAAACACTGCTATGTTCAGTCTCATGATTTAATCATGTTACTGTGTAAATCAAGTGCTAGTGCTAGTCCCATGCTCTGTGATTTATAATGATATGATTCCTATATGCTTGTAGGAAAATGATTAAGCTTAGTGGTTTCTATACAGTGTGGCCTAATGATAGACAGTGTTGATCTTTTCTATCTTTTCTAAAAGAAATGTCTGATTATGATTTCTAAATCATTTAGGAAGATGATTATTTCTGTTGAAAAAGATATGCTTTGAATTTGAATTCAAGCAAACATGAACCTGCTTGGTACACAAGTGCTACCCTTCTAGGAATCTGCCCTGTACCAGCAGCTGTGATGAGTATCTATCTAGTTAAAACTAGATTATAGGTCAATGATGCTGGTTTGAGACCCTGCCTGTGCAAGAACACTTGCATACTCTGGCTATTTATTATCTGTTGTCTGATATGTTCATTATCATGTGCTTGTAAGAAAATGAATGTGTAAGATGAAAAATGATTAGATTTACATGTTGGAACATACTCTGGTTGCTTTGTCTGATTGTTGCCTTCTACTTCTGGATTGTGGTAGCCCTGGATTTGTGTTGGCTTCCTCCTGGTGTTGTTGCTCCTGTGTGACCTTGCTGTCCACCCAATACATCCCCCTCCTCAAGTCACCATCTTTGCTTGTGATTTCCTGGGTTTTCTATGGTGGAAAGTGGTTTGATCTAATGATATTATTACAAGATTTGATGTTGTTCTTGTGCTATTCTTGGTTGTGCTGGTGAGAAGTTGTGGTTGGGCTCGTTGTGAAGTGAATAGTAAAGCTTGATTTGCTCTATACGGCTATAACTTAAGCTATCCCTTTGCTCTCTGCTGTTGACACCTCAATGCATGCATTTAGGTGTGTAAGTTGCTTCTCTACTTGCTTTCGCTATGGATGAGATCAAGTAATTGGATTTTTACTTTCTACCCTTTTATTGGTTACTTGCCCTGGTGAAACTTACCACTATTCCATGTGACTTATGATGTGGTACTGAAGCTATTTGCTTAATAGAACAAATTCCATACTTTGGTGAAACTTGCCCCTTCCAATTACTCTATGATGTAATATGAATAGAGCACTTCACTGTTCACCACTGAGAGTAAAACTAATCACTAACATTTTATTTCTTTGTTGAGTTGTTTACCTTATTTTACATGAACAAAGTCTGGATTGTCAAGATGTAGTATAGGAATAGATAAATAGTGTAGATTCTTATTGTAATCTTATTTCTATTCGCTTTGTAAAGAAGCTTGTAATAGTTTTTCTATAATTTAGTAAAGATTCATTTTATTGGACTCAATCCCTTGTAATAATCTGTCTTGGTGTATATATATATGTTTGTAATCTTATTATGAGGTAAAGAAAAGAAATAAGAATACATTTCTTGTTTGAATTTACTTGTCTTAAATTCATATTGTTGTTTAATATATCTATGATATAATCAAACAATGTTAATACCTATTTTGGAAAACCACTTAATGGTTCTAAATTCTAATTTTCAAATATTATTTAAATAATTTGAAATTTAAATGTCAATTCAAAATATCCCCCCCCCCCCCCCAAAAAACACAATAATTCCTAAAGGTCGTGTCAAAATTTATAGCAATCAACTCATAGAGCTATTCCTACCTCTAGATAATGAAAGAAACTCTGATCTCATTAGGTTTTTGTTTGGCGAAAAATTTACCCTGGTTTTACAAATGAATGCATGCATATGCACAAATTCCTATTTCTACCATTCGTTGGTTCCTAAATGATGAGGTGTTACAGAAGCTTCCTCTAGTGGTCGTCAGATCGTTTGCCGACAGTTCGGATTAGAACCTAGTGTGAACAGGTACCGGCCAATGACGTCGTGCCATGTGTGCATCTCACACAAGAATTGAAGTCAAGACCATCACCACAAGATCCAATCGTGAGGCCGCTGGCAATCACTGTTCATCTCACCGTATTTTGAATTTAAATACGCAGATTAATAAGTAGATAATGTAAAATTCATATAAAATAAAATAAAAGTCAGAAAAATACAAATGATATATCCCTGGAATCAAAAAATATGTATAATATTATTATGTGATAAAATTTACACTTTGACTTATAAATATGTTCTAGAATATTTAAATCTATTTAATCATATTTAATTCATAGAAAAATATCCACAACTCCAAATTTGGTGTCTATGGATTCAGAAAATTGTAAATACACCACTATGCCATTAGTTGATTTTGTCACAGTACCAAATTATTATCTATGATTAAATCCCTTAATTGAGTATTTTGGCTATAACGTTTATTCTATAAATAATTTTAAAGTGAAACCAGCGGCAAATGAAAGCTATGAACATTGTCTATCGAGTGGAATGGTTCTCCAATTTTTCTAAAACAATTTTGTACTGAAAGTATTTAGATTCCAATAATGCCTACTAAAAGCTATTTGTTTAATAGAAAATGTCTATGAAAAACTTTTGAACTCGTTTTCTTTTCTAGCATGCATGCATACTGTTTTGTTGTGTTTGTTCTACAATTTGTTGATTGCCTTTATCCTTTTTCCGTGATAGATTGCCCGGAGTGCGATTCTTGTGAGTGTGATGACTGTTTGAACAAAAACTACAAATAAGGCAAGTGGAACTTGCTTCTTTATATTCCTTTTATTGTTCTATATGCATGTGTTGTGTTTAGTATAGCTACATGTGTAGATATGCTTGTTGTTTTATGCTATGATCGTGGTTTAGTAGAAATGGTGTGTTTTGGTTGGATGAAAAGGAGAGAAGTGTTTTGATTGGATGAAAGGGAGGTTATAGTTTGAGTGACATTGTAAGGGCCAAGGCATGACTTAGAAATGTTCACTAGTAGGGGTTGAATGCCATGCTAGGGATGTTGAGCCTGACTACTGACATGAGCATAGCCTGTTTGGTTGAGTGCCATGGTAGGGTCGTTGAACCTGACTACTGACATGAGCATAGCCGAGTTATTTGGAGAGTGGCATGGTAGGGCATTGAGCTTGACTACTGACATGTGCAATAGAGTTCAGTTGAATAGTGAGAGGCATGGTAAGGGCATTGAGCTTGACTTACTGACATGTTCTTTAATAAAGATGGAGTATTGAATCGAAGTTGGAGTATGGAATTGATCTAGTGAAGTTGGAGGTCTAGAACTTGATTTGGAAAAGTAGGACAAAATGATTTGTGCTTTCTATGAAATATGCTAGTACATTATGGGTATATTATAGTTGCGTGGTGACACTTGCCAATACATTCAATATATTGACCATTCGTGGCTGCAACCTTTTATGTTGAAGGTTATTTCTTTCTGCATGATTGTTCATAGGTCGTGAGACTCCACTTAACAATTGTTCGTCTATGGCACATTTGAAGGATGGAGATCTACCTTGTTATCATTTTCCGCCGTGTACTTGGATAATGTAATGTAAATTCTGGATCATATTCATTATATTTATAATGCATAGTTATTTTTGCTATCATTTCTTACTGTGTGTGCTAGTGAACCGATCCAGGGATTATCACTATAGACAGGAACTCAGCCTTATCAGGCGAGGGTGTTACAAGATGGTATCAGAGCTGTGTGTTGACTGTAGGATCGTGACCTTAGAAATAGATTAGAAATAGCTGACCTCTACTAGGAGTAAACTCATATTTCCTAGTTATTAGATGTCTTATAATCCTTGCCTATCTTTTCCAAGACCTCTTCTTATTCATAACTTATAGATGTCCATTCATTTGACTCGTAGCAGAGATAATCTACCATTAAAACTACAAGAATTGGAAAGTATTATTAGAAGTTTTCTATAAAGAAAAAACCTATATGAGAGTTGGCATATAATTAAAAGAACAAATAGGATGACATAAAATAATATCTCACCAAGTTTGAGTAGATATAGACCACCATGTTTATTTCTTTAGGAGGTCATCGCTATCGTGTTACATATTGATCTTACCAACTTATGTGGTATGACAATATTAGTTGTTTGCTTGGTTGTATTTAACCAAAATTATGTGATACTTTGTTTTGGATCTTTTGCTTTTGAAACTTTAGGGTTCCAGGATTTTGAGAAGTTTTACAATGCATTAATGGAAGGGAAAGGTTAAAATTCGTGACTTGTTTAGTTGCAGTTTTCTGCCTAACATGTTTCACGGAATGATTTTTCATTTCTTACTGCTAACTCGGATTGATCTCATATTTTAGGATCTCGAGTCTAATTACCTTTTTTATCTGCACAACAATTGGCTAAAATTTCTGACGAGTTTAAGTCGGTTAGAAAAATTCGTAAATCTTGTAGTACTATTTTGGACAGATTTTATTTATTGCTTATATGTTGCTCTGATTGCCTTAGTATTGTTTCCAATGTTTTAAAGTATTTTGTGGGTGTATACCACTAATATAAAACTTCTGAAACTGATAAAACAAGACTATTTTGGCTTGTGTATGCTTATGATTGTTTGCTTGGGTGTTGGTCGCTTGTGGTTGAATGTTTGTATGATTGTTGTTGCATGAGCTTGTTTGCATGGGTAGGTTTATTTTCTTGGTAGTTTCTTTTCTATAGAATCTACTCTTTTATATCTTAAACCCTTGGAGCTAAAATGATGAGTTGAATATATGGAGGATGAGTTAGTGGAAATATTTGGAAGATGACGCCCCAATGAATGTGAATAGTTCGTCTAATGCAACAAAAGGATATGGAAGTATGAAATGTTGCAAAGGATGTTATGTTGTAGATTATGCAACTTGAAAGTTTTGAAGTATTGATAGATTATTGTTTGTAGTAGCTTTGTTGATTGAGTACATGGGAGTCTACATTGAGCATTGGTTCGTGCCCATGGAAACTTCAACAAGGAAAGTGAGGATACCCGAGTGATAGAAAAACGTGATTCGCCTATCCTCATGCAAAGTAATAGTTTGAGTGCGGGATGGATTGGCCCCCATACTGAATACTCTTATTATTCACTATTTTATTGTTGGATTTTCGAATCTTGAGCGCCTTTTCAACCTTAGTAGAGAGTTGTCATTAGCCCGGTCTTCCATCTTTACAAAAGCATTTGTTGCTAACTGTAGGAATGTACGGCAAGGATGAACCTCGGAGCTCGTTGAATGGGTATTGTGAAGAAAACATTCCCTAGTTGACCACCATGAGTGTTTTTCTAGTTCAAGAAGTGTTGCCTAGAATCTACAAATCATGGAGTTCATAAAGTGTAGGGACATTGTACCAATAAATGTCCAAAGGAGAATCAATATGAGCCAAGTGAACCCTCTAGAAGCAATCTAGTCAATTTTTCTTTTAAGGGTGGTAGCACCCTAATGGATCTCGAACCTTTCTTTCTTTCTAGCCTTCCCGAATCTTGGGACGAGATTCCTTGTAAGGGTGGTAGTCTGTTACATCCCAAAATTTTCCTAATTTTGGAATGTGAAAATAAATAAAATAAGTTGGATTAATTGTTTGCCTTTGTTGAAATTCTCAAAGAAAAGAAACCTTTTGATTTGATTTTCCTTCAACCGTGAATTCAAAAACATTACATGAGAGTGGATAAACATGACTATCCAACATTTTATTATTTTACCTAAACCAAATTTTCAAAGGATTAATCCAACCATACTTTAAATTCTTGAAAGGGAACAAAATGACTTTCCCAATTATGGTGGAAATATTTGAATAAGTTTTATTTGACTTTTAGGTCTCTATTTGGTTTAATGGATTTACGAAACACTTTTCACCATTTGATTTGGATGAGAGAAGACAACACAACTTCTTCATTTTATTTTCATTGTTTGATTATTCACTTTTGAGGCTTTACAAAACATATTACATTTAATATGGCCTAAGTAGTCTATAGGAAAAAAAGGCATAAATTGATTTTTGCTTGAGTGAGTGACATGTGGCATTGCATCCATGCCAAATTATCATTTTCAAAACCCTTTGTGTCAAAACCCTACTTCAAGATATCCATTTCAACCTATCAAGGTTTTATTTATAAAATACATGTTTGTATTTTGAATGGACATGAATATGTTCCCTAGTAGTCCTATAAAGATATTTTGATTTTTAGAAAATTTTACAAAATGTTTTGAACTTAATTGGAGCTATAAAACAAAAGTTACAAAAGAAATAAGAAAATTAATAAAAGAAAATGAATAAAAACAAATGAAAAAAAACTAACTACCCAGCTGACTGAACCAGCCGAAACGGCCCGGCCCAGCCAGACCGCAGCTACCTACCGCCCTAGCACATGAGCAGCGCAGCTAGCAGGCCGACCCAAAGCAAGTGGCAGTAGCCCGCCAAGCAGCCACCGCCAGCCCAGCCCGTCAGCATCAACCTCCGCCTGGAGCCCGACCTTACCACGGTTCCTTCGATCCCGATCGATCCCTCCCGCCGAATTCGCTGTTCCATTCGATTCTTTTGCCCTCCCTATATAAATATTTCTCCTTCCACCTTGTCACGTTTTTTTGATCTTTTGGAAACCCTAGGCGCCCACGGAGATCTTCCCGATCTAGCCATCGTCGACCGCCATTGGAGCCCCCAGTCAAGGTCGGGAACGACGCCTTTGAGCCTCCCGCGCCTCCGTTTTTTCCTCTATCCAAACCCCCTCTTAGTTCCGCAAATCCTCATCGTGTTTTCTCTATGCATAGAGAAGCGGAACCGTTAGAATTAGTCGCTGGAGTATCGCCGACACCGCACGCCTCCAGCCGCCCTCTACCGTCGCCTAGGGAAGAGAACGACCGATCCGTTGCGACTAGGATATCGCCATCTTCACCCGCATCGCGTGGACTAACTCCTCGTCACCAAGAACCATCGGAAAGCCGCCAAGCTTTGCCACCTGAGACGCCACCGCCGTCCACCATCGCTATCGACGATGAACCTCGGAAGCTTCCTCTTGTGGTCATCCGATCGTCTGCTGACGGTTCGGATTAGAACCTGGTGCCAATGGGTACCAGCCAATGACGACGTGCCACGTGTCCATCTGCGTCAACAACGCTGAGTGAGCACCCAGTCACCGCACATCCAATCAGAGCGCGCCGCGTGGCAAGCCTGTCTGCTGCCCGTGTATTTTGAATTTAAATAGGCATATTAATAAGCGGACATTGTAAAATTCATAGAAAATAAAATAAAAGTCAGAAAAATACAAATGATATATCCCTGGAATCACAAAAATACGTATAATATTATTCTGCAATAATTAAATCTATTTAATGGAATTTAATTCATAGAAAAATATCCACAACTCTAAATTTAGCAAATTTGGTATCTATGGATTTAGAAAATTGTAACATACACCACATACACCATTGTGCCATTAGTTGATTTTGTCACAGTACAAAATGATTATCTATGATTAAATCCCTTAATTGAGTATTTTGGCTATAACTTTTATTCTGTAAATCATTTTAAAGTGAAACCAACGGCAAATGAAAGCTATGAACATTATCTATCTAGTGGAATGTTTCTCCATTTTTTTGAAACATTTTGTACTAAAAGTATTCAGATTACAATAATGCCGATTAAAAGGCTATTTGTTTGATAGAAAATGCCTATGAAAAGCTTTTGAACTTGTTTTCTTTTCTAACATGCATCCATACTGTTTTGTTGTGTTTGTGCTACTGTTTGTAGATTGCCTTTATCCTTTTTCCCGTGATAGATTGCTTGGAGTGCCATTCTTGTGAGTGTGATGACTGTTTGAACAAGACTACAAATAAGGCAAGTGCAACTTGCTTCTTTATATTCCTTTTATTGTTCTATATGCATGTGTTGTGTTTAGTATAGCTACATGTGTAGAAATACTTGTTATTTTATGCTATAACCGTGGTATAGTAGAAATGGTGTGTTTTGGTTGGATGAAAAGGAGATAAGTGTTTTGATTGGATGAAAGGGAAGTTATAGTTTGAGTGACATTGTAAGGGCCAAGGCCTAACTTACTGAAGTATTCACTAGTAGAGGTTGAATGCCATGGTAGGGACGTTGATCCTGACTACTGACATGAGCATAGCCTATTTGGTTGAGTGCCATGGTAGGGTCGTTGAACCTGACTACTGACATGAGCATAGCCGAGTTATTTGGAGAGTGGCATGGTAGGACATTGAGCTTGACTATTGACATGTGAAATAGAGTTTAGTTGAATAGTGAGTGGCATGGTAAGGGTATTGATCTTGACTTACAGACATGTTCTTTAATAAAGATGGAGTATTGAATCGGAGTTGGAGTATGGAATTGATCTAGTGAAGTTGGAGGTCTAGAACTTGATTTGGAAAAGTAGGACAAAACAATTTGTGCTTTCTATGAAATATGCTAGTACATTATGGGTATATTATAGTTGCGTGGTGACACTTGCCAATACATTCAATGTATTGACCATTCGTGGCTGTAACCTTTTATGTTGCAGGTTATTCCTTTCTCCATGATAGTTCATATGTCGCGAGATTCCACTCAACAATTGTTCATCTATGGCACATTTGAAGGATGGAGATCTACCTTGTTATCGTTTTCTGTTGTGTACTTGGATAATATAATGTAAATTCTGGATCATATTCGTTATATTTATGATGCACAGTTATTTTTGCTATCATTTTGTATTGTGTGTTCTAGTGAACCGATCTAGGGATTAACACTATACACAGGAACTCATCCTTATTAGGCGAGGGTGTTACAAGATGGTATCAGAGCTGTGTGTTGACTCTAGGATCGTGACCTTAGAAATGGTATCAGGTGAGGGTATTACATTCCGACCGTGACATCATCAATCTCAAGTTCCTGTTATTATGCTTTGAATCCATGTCAGGACTTAAGATCAACTTTGATAAGAGTGAGGTGATGATTTTGGGCTTCTCAGAGGAGGAGAGGCAGCGGATTGCCGACGATCTCTACTATAGGCTCGCCGATTTCCCCACAACTTATTTGGGGATCTTGGTGCGGGACACCCGGATATTGATCAAGGACCTTTCACCCTTGATGACGAAAGTGAGGTCTAAGGCCGAACCTTGGAGGGCCCGACTCACGTCTAAGGGGAGCAAGACGGTCTTGATTGACACGTGCCTCTCCAGCCTGCCCATGTACATTATGGGTCTGTACCTGCTACCTGAGGGAACCCATGCCGACTTCGCTAAGGAGTTATCTCGTTTTTTTTGGATGGTTAGGGATGGACACCAAAAGTACCACATGGTGAAGTAGGGAGATATCTACGCCCCAAGGACCTTGGGGGCATAGGCATTTTGGACTCCTGCCGCTTCAACGTCGCACTCACGTTGAAATGGGTATGGCATATCCTCTCAGAAGATGGTGGTCTTTGGCTACAGCTAACCAAAGCCAAATACCTCCACGGTCGGCCCCTCTTGATGTGTGAAAGGAGGGAGGGGTCCCAGTTCTGGAGGTCCATCTAGGATATCAAGCAGGAAATTCATTGAGGGATCTCCTTCTCCATCGGCCGTGGAGAGGGAACCCTTTTTTGGCTTGACCTGTGGCTTGCGGTCTCTCCCCTTAGGATAGAATACCCCTCCCTCTTTGAGATCTGCGCGGACCCATTGCTTCGGGTGGCAGAGGCATTCGGTGGGGGTACCTAGAACATCCCGTTCCGGCGTACCTTTGGAAATGCTAAGGCCTCAGCGTTTTCGTCCCTCCGAGGATCCCTAGCCACGACTCTCTCGGACACACCTGACAATGTCTCCTGTAGATTGTCCCCGGTAGGATATTTCTCGGTTGGCTCGGCATATAGGGCCCTATTCCGGGAGCCCTCCTTGCCTTGGACGCCCCCCCTTTTGGAAAGCCCCTATGGCTTTAAATATTAAGATCTTTATTTGACAACTTCTGCGGGACCATCTTCCCTCGGGCGTGGAGGTGATGAAGAGACAAGGAACCGGGAATGGCCTCTGTCCGTTATGTGGGATCCCGGAAACAGGGTCCCATATTATGTTTTCTTGCCCCGCTGCCCAGTTTCTCTGGAGGTTTGTCCGCGAAGCCCTGGGGCCTGCCTAGCAGCTGGACGGCACTCTTCGCGATCTCTTGGTAGTGGCGCACGCATACTCTTCGCCATCGTCACCGTCCCACTGAGCCCTCCCCTTGGACGTTTGTATCAGGCTTGTATTTTTGTGTTTTTCTGGGCTTTGTTGTGTTGTTGCCCTAGCGGACTTTTTTTTGCGTTTTTGCTCTTTTCTTTGGCTCTTGTATTGAACTGGGATGGTTGTGCTTTATTTATAACGCGGGGCGCAAGCCTATTTCGAGGATGCTGAGAACAAAAACTGAGAACATCGACTCATATCTTAGACCAAAAGTTTTACGGATCTGCCATCACAATGAATGCCGAAGAAATGACCAGGCTTCAGTAGCTTTCATATAATTCAGTTTCAAAATCACACAAACAATCTTCGTAAGTACTTAGTAGCCTGAACACTGAGTACGTATTTTACATCACATGGAAAGTAAAAATGGGCTAAAATGTAGTGTTTCTATGCCACAGCAGTGAGAGACCCCAGTCTGCAAAAAGAACAACACTGAAAATGCTTCTAGTGCCATATGTCGTCAATACTGGAGCTACAAGAACTCCATGCTGAACTTGAATCCAATGGGACGACCAACACCAAATTATGTCGAATTTCTGTTACTTGTCAGGTACTGAATTTTGGAAAATGATGGAATGCACATATTCAATAGGATTACTAAATTACTCTCCCCACATTGATGCACATGTGTCAAACACTCAAACGAGAAACCGCACAGCTCTGAACATACCTTGACTTATGTCAGAAACGGAGCTCAAACACACACGAAAAACACTGAATCACACACACGATGGAGACGATCGATTCTGTGCTGCATGCAAACATTACGGACTTTCTGTTCTTCTCTCTCTTATTTGTGGTAGTGATAACAAACTAACTGAAGAACCTAATTCTAAGGCATGTACGAGATGGTGTAATCGTGCCACCGAACGATCACCCGATCACCGCCGTGCGTGAATTTTACTCGTGCCATTCCACGACCCAACACTAGGTTGCCTATTACTTGCTCAGAACAGGCTCACTAACTCATCGTTTGTTCAGCTAACTGAAGAAGTGCTGCTGCTGCTAACCGACAGACTAACTCAAATTATAGCTAAATGAAAACGGCAATAGCCGCTACAGTGTAAGGTTTAGGAGTTCAGGTTGAACACCTAATCCCTAACCCCCGCGCCGCCTAGCCAGGCGACACGGGGGGCAATCACCGCCACCGGCCCTTGAGCCCCTCCCTCCACTCCCCCTCTCTACCCGCCGCCGCTGGAGGGCCTGCGGGGCGAAGCCAGGCGGTGACGGCAGCGGCGAGGACTTCTCCACATGCGGCGGCTGCCATCTGCGCTGGAGGCGGCGGTGTAGTTCCCGGTGAGATCTCGGCAGCGAGGTGCTGCGGAGTCCCGGCGAACGGTGCATCTCCTTGTCCTCTCAGATGTGATCCTGTCTCCCCGGGGTGGAGGCGCCCTGCTGCTGCGTTGGGTGCTCCGTGCCCGCTCGGTCTTCTGGACTATGCGTGTCTGGATCCTTGGCTTTAGTGGTGGGTGTTGGTTGATCCGCCGGTTTAAAGGAAACTGAAAAACACAGTTTCAGAGTTTCAGAATGTTTTTCAGAGAAATAAGAGACAGAGTCAAACACGATTAAAAGGATAAGGAGGAGGCCCACGAACCAACGTTTGGTCCTCTCCTGGTACGTAACAAAAACGCCCTGATCGGGGGTGTCGCTAACCGACTCGTGGTTTGTGGCCCCCTGCTGTGTGCGAAAATAAAAGGGGGAGCCCCGACAGCTAGCGATCTCCCCAGTTAGTCGATCTAGCCCCGCTGCTCCCCAACAACTCCATACGCTGCTCCGATCATAGATCTCGCACAAGCGGCAGGAAGGTTGAAACCTCGCCATGTCGTGCCAGGGCAGTGCCGCTGGAGGCCAGAGGGCATCCGCACCTTCCCCACATCATCTCCGTCGACTACAGTACAAGCCTACACCAACTGGGCAACAATGGCGTCTTCCTCAACTCCAACACCCAGTAAAGATCTAATTTTACCATTTTATTCATGTTGATCTGGTGTTCTAGTCGCTGGCACTATTGATCTTGTTGTGGGCATATAGTTTTAGGCCTAACAGTGGTATCAGAGGACTTGAATTGTGTAGCACCAGAACCCTACTGTGATGTGTTGATCATACTTAAGATGAACAGATCATGTATTAGGCAATTAAGATGATATGGATTGATTATGTTGATCCAATTATGCCTCTATTAACCCCGGCACTCACACCCATCTAACTTGCTTGCAAACACATACTGGATGATGTTAATAGATCAATATAATTAACCAATTAAAGTTGATCTATGGTTACACATATGCAAGCAATTAGCACAGGGGGTCACGATTTTGGCACACTAAAGGAAAACACCAATTTTATGATGAACCCTAACCCTAGAATAATTCCTAAATTTCGAATGAACCAAATTTCTTGCAATTTTGAGCATATGCACGAGTTTGGGGATGAAGGAACTCACCATGACGCCGCCGGATATTTGCCTCTCCCTCTACGGCCCGCCGAAGCACCCACTGCTCCGGTGAGGGCAAGGACCCCGCGCCGCCGCTCTCTCCCGATGGAGGGACGTGCGGATGGACGTGCTGCAAAGCACGGAATGTGCGCGCGCGTGTTAGTGGCCATCATGCCACTCGCCGCCGTCGTTGCCTGATGTCTGCCGCGTTGCTTCCGCTCCCATCTATGCGCTGCTTTGGCGACCACGACGAAGAACAGGGGAGACCCCACGTAGCTAGCGCCACCGCACATGGAAATGACGCCGGCAGCCACGGTTGACAGAGGAGCGCATGGGGCATCGTCCAGCGCACGCTACTCCGGCAACCGCAGCCACCACATCGGCATGGTGGACTGGGAGCATGGCCGCGCGCGCCGTTGCCCGTCTAGTCGCGCAGAATTGCTGCAGGAAGGGGAGGCTAATAAGGGGAGGGCGACGTCTCGCGCGCCACTGGCCACTCTCCAGCTAATTCACGAGCGAACCTCGAAGCAGTGAGCGAACGCGGCGACGCCTCTCTCACTCAGAGCAAGTACAATAAGTTCTAGTCCGCTGGCTATAAGGATTAAAATATTATTTCCTTGCCTAGTTGGAAGAGAGAGAAGAGGAGAGAGAAGAAGAGTGGGCTCTCATGCAAGAGCCAGCTCTAGCACTTGCTCCTAGGCACTTTGAGAGAGTGAAAGGTGGACCATATAGTGCTAAAATAGTATATTTTTATAGCTCACTATTATACATGCTAGCTCTAAGTTGGCTATTGATGACATGTCACTACTATTGTCCTTGCTCTCACATAGAATCGGGAGGGAGTGGGGGAGTGGATAGGATTAGGGGTTTGACCAGCCCCCTGGCGTTGATCTCGTCTGGCTCAGTGACATCCATCAGATCTCATCCGATGGATACGAGCAACACCGGGTCTCGGGAGGCCCGGCTGGGGCTTAACATGCCGAATTGAGGCTAGGTTGCGGCCTAGTACAGAAAACTCGGCAGCCACATTTTTTGTTTTGTGTTTTATCTATTTTATTTTAGTACAATTATTCTTATGTTATTATGTGTTTGTTTTATGCTTTTGTACTGAACTTTAATACATAAAACGGTTGCCTAAATATGATTGTAAAACATGTCATTATTCTGGACTAAAATGAACCAACGAGAATTTTTGTCTAGAATACTTAATATGTTTTAATGTTGTATGGCCATTTTAGGCATCGAATAATATTAAATTTTCTTATATTTTATTTCGATGTTTATTATGAAAATGTCATGACTGTAAAATTAATTCTGACCAACGTTGTGTTAATTTTGCAAGTCTTTCTCCTAATGGTGTTTTAATCTTGTGTCACTTCTTCCCAACGGTGTTTTGACATAGAATTGAAACTTTGATGTTTATGGCGTGTTTTAATTTGTGCTCATGCAATTTACTAATGATTTTACATGTAAAAATTTCAGCTTCCGCTATGATACGCTATGACACCATCGAGCCACCGACAAGAAGTAACTTTCCTTGCTGGAAGAACTCCATCGAGTTAAGCTTGACTTTCAGTGATTTTGATTATGTCTTAAGGTAGGATATAAGTCCACGACGCCCGCTCTTGGTGCCGAGAGGCATGAAGATTTAAAAAAAACTTATGACTCCAAGATGGAGAAGTAGGAAAGATCTAATCATGTGGCTATGATGAAGTCTTCCATATCACCTGAGATTATTGGGGCTCTCCCAAGAAGGATACTCCTAAGGAATTTATGGCATCCTTAGAGGAGCAGTTTCAAGGCTCCGAAAAGGTTTATGCGCATGAGCTTCTTCACAAGCTACTTGGGAAGTATAAATGTAATGGAGAAGTCAGGAGCCACATGATGAAAATGGTATATGCTTCACAAAAGCTGAAGACATTAAAGTGTGAGCTAAGTGACAATCTCCTTGTGATTATGATATTGGAGTCCCTCTCTTTTGAATTTGATCAATTCAAGATCAACTATAACTCCATGAAGGAACAGTGGACCCTTCTTGAGCTAACCCTAAAGTAGTCCAGGAAGAGGAAAGGTTCATGAGGAAGAACAAGGACCAAGCTTTTCATGTTGGCTCACAAAAGAGAAAGCATGACGGGCCAAGTTCCCCAAAGCCTCCCAAGAATCCTTTCAAGAAAGAAGTGCCAAAGTCTAAGGGAAAGGAAGTTGGACAGTCCTCTAGAAGGACAAATGATGAGAATGTGTGCTTCCATTGCAAGCAAGGAGGTCATTACAGGAAGACCTTCCAGAATACCTCAAGTGGATGATGAAGAGAGGTACCGATGAAATTACTTTTGTTGATGAATTACATTATGCAAATTTCTCTTGTACTTCATGGTGGATTGACTCAGGAGCAACTGTTCATATTGCTAACTCCATGCAGGGATTAAGTATGATCCAAACTACAACAAGAGGTTCAAGATAGCTTAAAGTAACGAATGTAGTTGAATTCGACGTTGAAGCAATAGGGTCACTCACCTTGGAGCTTCACACAGGCTTTAGTCTTCATTTAAATAATGTTCTTTATGTACCTACCTTGAGTAGGAATTTAATTTCTATCTCTTGTTTAGATGATGAGATGTTCGAATGCTTGTTTGGCCACAAAACAATTTATTTTGAAATATTGTAATAAAGATGTTGCCCTTAGTGTTAGATGAGGCAAACTATATATGTTATCTCTCAATGATTATGTGATGCATGTGAGTAATATTTCAAATAATGAAAAGAAATGGAAAGGTACTAGCACTTCTTTGAAATTGTGGCACCTCGTTTAGGCCACATTTCGAGGGGGGAATGGAAATACTTATTAAAAAATGATGCACTCATTCCATTAGACTTTTCGGATGCAGACAATTGTGTAGACTGCATTAAAGGAAAATACGTGAAAACGATTAAGAAAGGAGATGTAAGAGCCACAGGGGTTCTCCAACTTATTCACACTGACATATGTGGACCCCTGAATGTTAAGTCTATAGATGGTTTTGATTCTTTCATCACATTTACAGACGATTACTCCCGGTATGGGTATATCTACCCCATACGCGATCGATCGAAAGCTTTGGACAAATTCAAAGTGTTCAAAGATGAAGTTGAGAACCAACTGAATGCAAAAATTAAAGTTGTACGATCAGATCGTGGGGGAGAGTATTATGGAAGGCATGCTCCTTATGGGCAAATTCTGGGACCTTTTGCTAAGTTCTTAGCAGGAAATGGAATTGTTGCCAACTACTCAATGCCTAGCGAACCTCAGCAGAATGGTGTAGCTGAGTGTACAAATCACACACTCATGGATATGGTGTGAATCATGCTTAACCATGCAGATTTGCCAATAAACCTATGGATGGAGGCTTTGAAGACAACTGCACATGTACTAAATCTTGCTCCTACTAAAGCAGCATCATGCATACCTTACGAGATGTGGACGGGAAGGAAGCCAGGCTTGAACTACCTATGTGTGGGGGGCTATCCTGCTGAAGCTAGAGTTTTCAATCCATAACTAAAGAAGCTAAATCCAAAAACAGATAGTTGTTTCTTTATTAGATACCCTCGTAGGGGAAAGGGATATCGTTTCTATTGTCCAGGTCACACCACTAAGTATGTGGAGGCCGGACAAGCGGTATTTTTTGAAGATAATGAAGTGATGGAAATAAGGAAGATTGATCTTGAGGAGAAGAGGATGTGTGCCCCATGCTTGAATATCCAAGAAATCGTTCTACCAATACCAAGGAGAGTAACTTCTCATATTTCTGAATCTGATAGTTTAGACCCTCCACCTAATGGTGATGCTGAAACTAACGAAAATGACAATGAAGAGCCTCACCAGTCAGATGAAGAAAACAATCCACAAAATAATGATGCCCCTTCACCACCTCCTCTGAGAAGATCATTGCGAGAAAGGAAGAAAGCGATCCTAGAATATTATGTCACTTACATGAGTGAGGATGTAAATGATATAGGAAAGGTGGAGGATCCAACCTCATACAAATAAGCCATTAAAAGTATGAATTTGTCTAAGTGGTAGGTTGCCATGGAAGACGAGTTGAAGTCTATGGCCTCGAATGATGTTTGGGACTTAGTAGAAGTTCCCAATGGCGCTAAAAGAGTAGGTGCAAATGGGTCTACAAAAACAAGTATGACTCCAAAGGGAATGTCGAAAGGTTCAAGGCAAGACTTGTGGCAAAAGGGGTCACACAGAGAGAAGGAATCGATTAAAATGAGACCTTCTCTCCCGTGTCATCTAAAGATTCTTTTAGGGTCGTCATGGCTCTAGTAGCTCATTTTGACCTAGAGTTACACCAAATGGATGTTAAAGCAACTTTTATGAATGGATAACTAAAAGAAGATGTTTACATGACTCAGCTGGAAGATTTTTTCATGGAAGGAAGTGAACATTTGGCGTGTCGCCTAAAGAAATCCATCTATGGCTTGAAGCAAGCTTTGAGACAGTGGTACCTTAAGTTCGACAAGATTATTAGAACTTTTGGTTTTACAGAAAATGTTGTGGATAACTGCATTTATGTCAAGTTTAAGGGAAGTAGGTTCACATTATTAGTCATGTATGTGGATGACATATTATTGGCTTGCAGCGGTAAGGATATGCTACACGAGACCAAGAATTTTCTATCTTCCAATTTCGATATGAAAGATCTCGGTGAAGCCCCGTATGTCCTTGGCATAGAGATTCATCGGGATAGGTCTAAAGGTGTGTTGGGACTATCACAAAAGGCATACTTTGAGCGAGTACTAAAGAAATACAATATGCATAAGTGCTTAGCCTCACTTGCTCCAATAGTCAAGGGCGATAGGTTTGGAACATTTCAATGTCAGAGGAATCAAATTGAAACTGATCAGATGAAGTCGGTTCCTTATGCTTTAGCTGTCGGAAGCATCATTTATGCACAAGTTTGTACGCGCCCTGACTTGGATTTTATAACGGGAATGCTTGGCAGATTCCAATCGAATCCAGGATTAGACCACTAGAAGGCCGCAAAAAAAGTCTTGTGTTATATGCAAGGCACTAAAGACTACATGCTTACATATAGAAGGTCTAATAGCCTAGAAGTCATTGGCTTTTCAGATGCTGATTATGCCGGTTGTGTGAAAAGTAAGAAATCCATGTGAGGTGTTACATTGCAAACGTATCTATATTTTTTGATGTTCCATGCTTGGTTTTATCTACTTTCTTATGTTTTGTCCACACTTTGGAGTTTTCTATACACTTTCTTAGACTAACCTATTAATAAGATGCCACATGCCAGCTGCCTGTTTTTTTTGCTGTTTTTGGTTCCAGGAAAGTCAAAAAATGAATATTCTCGGAATTTGACGGACAAAAGCCGAAGTCAGTTTTTCACCAAAGGGGACACGGAGCCAGAATACTAGACGGAGAGGGGCCAAGGGGCCGCCACAACACCTGGCCGCGCGGCCAAGCCTGGCCCATGCCAGGGGGTGGTCTGGCCGCCTAGGGCACCCCCTCGGCCTTCCCTTTTGCCTATAAGCTGCCTCCGATACAGAAACCCTAAGGACCCGATCAAAATTCCACGAAAGAGTTCAGAGTCAGCCATCTCCATCCCTAGACCGGAGGGATCTGGTTTCCGGCACTCACGGGAGGGGAGAATTCACCCTGGAGGCCTTCTTCATCACCATGCAATCCTCCGGTGTGATGCGTGAGTAGTTCATCCTTGGACTACGGGTCCCTGTAGTAGCTAGATGGTTGGTTCTTCTCCTTTGTGCTACCATGTTTAGATCTTATGAGCTCCGTTCATGATCCAGATCATCTATTTGTAATTCTACATGTTGTGTTTGCGGTGATCCGATGGATATTGAGATGCTATTTCAGATTGATTATTGATTCTATCATGTCTTTGTTATTTGTGATCTTGCATGCTTTCCGTTGTTAGTAGCTATCTTGGCCAAGTAGATGCTAGCAACTCCAAGAGTTAGTATTTATGATCGATAGTGGGTTCATGCCTCTAGTAATCTTGGGAAGTGACAGAAATCTCTAAGGTACTAGATGTGCTATTGATGAAAACAACAATCCTTTGTTCATAGAACAATCATATTGTTTACTTTACACGCAATGCGTAATGCAATTATCTGTTGCTTGCAACTCAATACTGGAGGGGATTCATATGATAACCTGAAGGTGGATTATTAGTCATAGATGCAGTTGGATCACGGTCTATGTATAATGTTGTAATGCCCAATCAAATCTCGAAGGAGTCAAGATGATTAGTATATGCTTGTATGCTTTCTCGATGTTTGTCAATTGCCCCGCTGTAATTTGTTCACCCAACATGTCATCTATCTTAAGGAGAACCACCACTAGTGAACTATGGACCCTGGTCCTTTCTTTTATCATTAATCTACAACTGTTTACTGCTTTCTGTTTACTTTCTACAAGCAATTATTTTCTTCCACACAATACGTTTAATCCTTTGTTTTCAGCAAAACCGGTGAGATTGACAACCTCACTGTAAGTTGGGGAAAAAATTATGTGGTTGTGTTGTGCAGGATTCCAAGTTGGCAACAACACCTTGGAGGTGTTTCCTTGCTCCTACTGGTTCGATAACCTTGGTTTCATAACCGAGGGAAAACTTGTTGCTGTGCTCATCATACCTTCCTCTTGGGGTTCCCCAACGAGCTCGATATATTTTGGGTCATCATCAGGTTATGTGTTCACACTTGTCGGAGGAGCCATATCATGGAAAATCTCTAAGCAAACAATAACTGCCTCATCTATGATGCAAGCAAAATTTACAGCATGTTATGAGGCCACTGGGCATGCTATATGGTTAAAATTTCCATTCTCGGGCTTAAAGTGGTTGACAACATTTCTAAACCAATTGTTTTGTATTGTGATAATGAACTCGTAGTTTTCTATACGAGTAACAACAAGTTAAGTGCTGATGCCAAGCACATTGACATAAAGTATCATGTTGTGAAAGATAGAATCCAGGATCATACTATTGATGTTAAGCATATTAGTACTACTCGTATGCTTGCGGATCCGCTAACAAAAGTCTTATCACCCAGTATTTTTCGTGAGCATGTTGCCGGCATGGGACTGCTAGAAGCCTTATGATTCTAGGATAAAGGGACCACTACAAAGAACCACTCCCATTAAGTAAAATGTTATCCATTTCGAAATAGGCTGGTGTGCTATAAGTGCTGCGGTTCAACGACATTTCATTGGGTGTTGTAACACCTCACTTTGGTATATTGTTCCTATGGAGAATGGACTAAAAAATTTTAACCTAATGATCAAGGGCGAGAATGTTGGTTGATCTTTTGGTTTAAAGGGAACATAGAAACATAGTTCCAGAACATTTTTTAGACAAATAAAAGACATAGTAAAATACGATTAAAAGGATAAGGAGGAGGCCCACGCAATGTTCGGTCCTCTCCTCGTACGTAACAAAAACGCCCTGATCGGGGGAGTCGCTAACCGACTCGTGGTTTATGGCCCCTGCTGTGTGCGAAAATAAAAGGGGAGCCCTAGCAGCTGGCGATCTCCCCAGTTAGTCGACCTAGCCCCGCATATCCCCAACAATTCCATATGCTGCTTCGATCGCATATCTCGCACAAGCAGCAGGAAGGCTGGAACCTCGCCGTGTTGTGTCAGGGTAGTGCCGCTGGAGGCCGGAGGGCATCCACACCTTTCCCACATCATCTCTGTCGACTGCAGTACAATCCTGCACCAACCGGGCAGCAATGGCATCTTCCTTGACTCCTACACCCAGTAAAGATCTAATTCTACCCTTTTATTCATGTTGATCTGGTGTTCTAGTCGCTGGCATTGTTGATCTTGTGGTGGGCATATAGTTTTTGGCCTAACAGTGGGTTAGCGAGGTCTTTCCTACGGTGTCGGTTGCTGGGCACCATGGTTGTGCCGGCGGTCAGCCAGGCAGCGGTTGGCATGATCCCACTATCCAGTCATGTCCGGGACCTCGAATAAGGTGGCGGTCCTAGGGTTCTTCCTCCCACCGAGATGAAGACTGGAGGGATGAATGTCCTTATCGTTCTGGTTGTAGTGGCGTGTTCCAGAAGGCTCCACCGGCGACCTCCACTGGGTGACTCATTCCTAGAGATTGCTAGATCACGAGATTGGGTAGTGGGCACCTATGTTTTACTCTGGCCGTTTGGTTTCAGAGGGAACGCTTCGAAGCTCTACTAGATGTTAATATCATGGGGCATGTTCTCGTTCGATGGTGATGTCGAATAAGGTCATGGAAGCCGAGATCTAAGGACTAGCAATGGTGGTTCGAAGCTCTGTGGCGATGAGGAATTGGCTTGGCATTTATTAACTTGGAGGAGTGGCTTGCAAGTGGGGGCGATTGCACAAGAGAATTTAAAAGTCTTGCCTTCCAGGGTGAAAATCCAAGGTCTGGCCTTCATTGATTGTGCCTGGCAATGGTCTTGTTGAAGGCATTGTTTTGAGAGCTAGTAATTTCTTCAGAGTGAAAACCTAAGATCTATGATCGGGCGACGACAGCGCTTGTGCATTGTTCCTTTCTTGGAGGCGCGCTTTTGGAGAAGCTGGACTTCTGGTACTGTCCTGGTGGTGTTAGTGCTATTCTTACAAGGATTAGATCATTGTAGTGGGGCCTTTATTTTTTGTAATTTCTCTTTCTTTAGCTGTGTGCATCCATATTGCCGCTAGGGTGATGCATTGTTGCAAAGGCTGGGTGTAATTGGTATCTTCGCGATATTAATATGTACTCTTTATCAAAAAAAAAGATCAACACCTTGAACCCTGGAAACCATTCTGGCAAGCAGGATAAAGGATGGATAAACAACATATATGGGAATGCAATTAATCCCATGATTCACAAAGTGCAACAATGATAATACTAGCCACCAAACAATTCTTCTACTTCTCTTATCAATTAAGGCCACACAATGGTAAGTTCCAGCACAAGCGCAACACGTAGCTAGGATAACATAGCGAGAGATCAGAACCTAAATGATAAAAGTACTAACTATAGAGTACTGACCCACCCTTAGTTAAGCATCACAAGCAGCAAATCAGCTAATCAACCAAGCACTAGAACTATGGTTGCAGCGGCGGCGACAGCGAAACGAGGCATAGGGTCCGAGATGCACTGCTCAGAGGCTATTGCGATGGTGAGGTTCTTATTGCCTCTAGCCTAGATCGTCACGCCGCTGTGGAATGTGGGCATGGTGTCCAACAAAGACGTTGAGCTTACTCAGAGAAGGCAAGGAGATCGATAAATCCATATTACCTGTGAGGTTGTTGCCAGTGAGAATGACCATCACTAGATACTTGAGATCACCAAAAGAGGGATGAATAGTCTCGTCGAGCCTAAGGCGGCCAAAGTTCACAACAGTGATCAACCCTCTCTTTTCACAATAGATACCGAGGTAGGACCAGTCCCCTTGTTTAAAGTGACAGAGCTTCCCTAGGGTTAAGGGGGCAATGGCCCCCTACTCCATAAAATTCCCTGAAGGTATCTTTAATATTTATGCTAAAAATTTAAAAATTACTCAATGTTTAAGCATGATTAGAGTTCTTGGGCCTCTCAACAATATATGTCAAGCTTTGCCGCTTGTTTACATAGGAAAGACTTAAAAATATTTGTATTCCGCATAATGTAATAGAAAATTATATAATACGTACATTTGATAGATTCACGGTCTTTGGAATCTTGGTGAAGACATTCAAAACTATTTATTTCTATTGATCGAGTGAACTATATACCATGATACTTATATCTATCAATTGCTCCTTTTGTACATGTGTATATACGTATGTACCTCTAGAATTAATCACATAACAAAATTATAGGATTAAGATTCATACAGACGTGGAAAACTGAATAGAAGATTAGATATATTAGGCACTAAATTCATAAGAGGATTAAATAGTCTTTCAAAACATGTACGATGGAGATAATAGAACAATTGTGAATCTGAGGAGAGTTGCCTGTGAATGATATAGTTATGTGATTGCGTCTTTAGTCTCCACTAATAAATACTCACGATCTTGTAAAGGAACATGAGGTCCGATGTTGTTCTGCACATGGCCAGAGAAATCGTGGCATCTAGAAAAAATATTCAGAAATGTCGAAGTATTTTTTCGGGAAAGAGGAGTCGGAGTAGAGGCATGGTAGGCTACAGCTTGAGCCATCTATATTCTAGATCTGTCGGTGATAGGTCGGTAATAGGTGGGACAAGGCATGTGCTCTCTAATGTACAACCCTTGTACTACTTCTAGCCCACGGCGACTTTGATGTCTGTGGGCCCACATCTATAAGCTCTCAAATGACATGACCTACCGTGCTACAGGAGGACTTTCATAAAGGATCTCGAGACTAGACATACATTGAAGGGAGGACATTCATCTTGTAATTCTTGTACGATCACATCATAAAGAAAGTATCAGGACACTTCATCATCGTCATTATCTCTTTTGATCTAAAATTGCTGACATGAGCTGTTTGCCGAACAAATAAACTTTCTTTCGATATTGTAAATGATACTATCGTGGGATCGAATGATCTTTCGTCTGTTGGCGTGCCAGGCGAGGGAGCATGTGTCATAAAGATCATATCAGCATCAACGCCAAGAAGGACATCTTATAACTGAGACAACACCCGTGGGACTCCGTACACCTGCCCCAATACGCGCAGGTCAGGGCTCTGGGGGCCACCTATAGGCTCCCACCAGGAATAGGTTAACCGCATCCTGGGCGACATGCAGAGATCTCCTCTTCATGGAACAACTTTGGGCTGAGGAGGGGCCTAGAATCAGCTGACTACATCATACGGCCTCCCAGAATAGGTACCCCATGGACTCATCGGACGTTGCAATAGCTCGGAAGGGAGAGGTCAAGATATGGAGTTGGCCACATCAACACCCTACACCAAGCCTAGGACACATCAGCGTCTCACCCACATATGACCGGATCACCACGATATCTAGAGAGATACTCACCAGCATTTGGAGCGCCAGGGCATGACGCTCACATCCTAGAGCCCATCACCGGCAGAGCAGATGGGCTTCGATACCTACCAGGTCTCAAGAGGAGCGGAAGCTCAAGCGGAAGACCAAAGTCGCAAAGAAGAGGGGTTGCGGGAGGTCCTACTGCTTCAACGAGCGTTACGGCTCGGTCAGATTACGGGCGCGGCCGGTGTATCAGCACACTCCATCGACCGAAACCAACCGGAACGCCCACGAAGGTCAAGCTGGAGCGACTTACCACCCCGCAACCCAAGGCAACTCTATCATAGGTGGATACCTCTAAGACAGCGCACATGGGACAACTGGTGCAACTTCCATAGGACGATGACCGTGGCAAATAGCCAGACAGAGTGCAGGATGGTCAAGCGCTGGGTCAGCATCGTGACCGGCCATGGAAGTTTTGAACCATGTGTCAACTTAGTAGAGGGAGTTAACTTAACAGGGGGCAAACACCCGGCAGACGATGCTCACTACCCTACTAATCTTCCACCCTATGAGCTCAACCACCTACGGACCAGGTCTATGACGAGCAGAGCTGATGCGGACATTGCCATGTACTGGTATCATCGGAGATCAATGATGCGAGCATGCCACTAGTACCACCACGTATTTATAGGGGTTCCTGGCTGGATGGTACACTCGTTGTGTCAATGTACATGGCGAACGTTTGGACTCAAAATTTGAACTAGATTTTAGCAAATGAATTAGAAGTGGGATTTAAACGTATTTAGGCTTAAAATTTGAACTATATTTTGGTACATGAACTAGAAGTAAAATTTTGGAGAGACACACCTTATCTTAGATAGAGACTTTTAACATGCCCGCATGTCCTAGTCTCCTAGACCCTACTGTCGAGCAGGGGTCTCGAGGCTAGGCAGTGACACTAAGGAACTTACTCTCCATGTAACCTTTGGAGAGTCAGAAAATTTCATCACTAAGTTCTGTACTTTCGAGATCGTGGATCGACCAACCAGGCAGCTTAGCGTTCTCGGTCAGCGGCAATTGGCGCGGTTCTCTGCCACCCTTGATCACTAGCGTCGTATGAACTTGTTGTCAGGGCCTCGAGGTGTGATCAACCATAGGATCATCCACGCTCTAGCAGCAATACACAACCAACTCCAACTGAAGCTCGAGGGTTGAGGGTCTGAATAAGGGCACATGACTGTAGCACCCAGATTTGGAAGTGCTGTTTACGCAGGGGCTCGACAGGCAGGACACAAACGATGATTTCCTATACCTTACCAAGCCGAGACGCGAGGTCAGCGTTGCCAGCGGAACACCATCGCACTTACCATGAACTCCATGACGCTAGATTGATCGAGAAACTGAAGATAGCCCGACAAGGAGGTCCAGGCATCGGCCTTGCAGGAGGCTCGTGGACGTCAACGCAAACCCGGGGGGCTTCAGACCATGAGGGCTCCCTCTGCAGCGGAGGATGGTCACCACGAGAAATTGGGATGCTAACAGATGCAGAGGAGTGGCAGCCAGAAGAAATTAAATAGGATCCACCACCGTACCCCATTGGAACTATGGTAGGCTATGTCGAGCAACACGACCACAATGGATTATGCAAGGCTATGTGAGACACATCAACCACAATGGATTATGCAAGATATGCATCGAAGAGCTACCGCTCCCACGATGGTTCAACACAAGTCAGTTGAGAAACTCAAAGCCGATGAAGACACGGTGGCACACAACCCGCCACCGAAGCCTAAGGTCGCAAGGCTCCTCGTTATGTAAATAAAAAATTAGGTAACCCGTGTCAGTGTCCGTAACTACTGAAGGCTGTCCCAAAAGTCATCTACACTTGATCGAACACCCGGGGCTACACGTAGAGGCACTTTACTACCTTGTTTTTGTTAAAAAAGCATTTCATAAAATGCCATTACTCCTAGTATTTTTCGTTGTTCAACTTCTTACTCACGGGAATAAGGATCAACAAATCGAAAACAAGACCAGAGGCTTCATGTCCGCTGCCACGAGGGCTCCATGATTATTACCTCATGCGAACAACCCCATTCTACTAACTAAAACTTGCGTGATCTCTGGTCTACGGATCTCAAAACCCACTCGAAGTGTTCAGGATTCTGCTATTAACCCAGATTTGGCATGGTCGCCCCTGGTTACGTATGACCACGAGGAACACATATGTGGATATAGTGATTGATGAATGATGATAGAGTCGTCGAAGAATCAATGCTCACTCTGATAGTCTAAAATTACGTTGATGATTTCAAAAACCATCGGCATATGCAACTGGAACACGGGGACCACCGACGGAGATTGATCGGGAAAACCCAAGACCAAAAGCCACTACAGGGCACACCGTAGAGAAACTATGAACCATGATACAATTCAACATAGGTAATGGCCCAAAGAACGTCATCGACAGGATAGAGATGAAAATGCTTCCACACGGGCTGAAAACTCGGGCTAGCTAAAGACTCACACGTATATTAAACACGACGACAATTGTACGAAGACCCTAAAACTTATGAGCGAATTACCTGCAAAAGTTTGAGTTACTAGCCTCAAACAAACTAAAACTTACAAGATAATTTCCCGCACTAAGCTGAGCTACCGTCTTCAACTCGAAACCGCAAGTGAGGTGCATGCGGAAGGCATACTTAAAGACACCAGTCTAGAGGTCATCAGCAGCACAAATAATAACCTACTCGGACGGCTCGAATGGAAAAGACGCCTATAGAAGCTCATGGGCAGGGCAAGCACATCAGGGTCAAGGGTCCTGAAAAAGGACAATGAAGACCCAACTACAACCTAAAGTAAGAGCAACCATAGTTCAAAAAGCACGGTATAAAGGAGAAAAAAGAAAAACTTGCAGTGCAGCAAAACAACCACAAAAGATCCACTACACAAGGTTTCAGTTTACAAAAAGAAAAGCGTACTGACATCTAGGATTGAAAATGGAGAAAAAAATCGACTTCTTCATGAAGAAATGGAAGCGGAATAAATTACGCAAACGGAAATGGAGAGAATTTTGTTTTTAGAAACAAAAACAGAACATCGTTTTCTAGCAAAACATAAGGGGAAACGGAATTTCCGTTTCTGGCTAATATGTAATATAGGTTTTAGGGTTGATGTGTATGGTTAAATCCAACAATACAATTACATGACTTAGTCAAGCAAAACTGCCAAAGCCGCTCATCAAAAAACCAGCAACCACGTAATCCCTGAAATGTTCGCAGCATAGAAAACAAAAAAAAATCCTACAATATGAACGCCAATGACTCCAAGATATAATCTAATGTATGCTAGTAAGAAGTAAGGGGGTAACCAGAATAACTTACCCTCGAAGACCGAAAGCTTTTACGAAATCAGATTTTGTTGTTGATATAGTCGATCACTTGCTGATCTCAAGATTGAGTAGAAGATCTCCGTAAACTAGAAGAGCATCCGTTCTCAGGAACACGTCCAGCTCCCGACAACCTTCACACCCTCACTCCAGCAGAGTATCGAAAGCAGCAGAAGCAGTAGATCATTCCATAGAATTCACTAGAACATGTACTTCGCTAATCCGAAGCCATGCGAAATTGCTAGAGGGAGAGAGAACCTTCACGAGAAGGTGGTGCAGATGGAGAGGAGGGAGTGGCCTCCTTTTATAGGGGAGGGTCAGCCCCCATGCCATGGCCGGCGGATAAGGTGGATGCCCCCACCTCTTCCCTCATTTATGTGAGTGGACTCCATGAATTCCCTCTCCACTCACTTGCATTTAATTTCCACTCGATTAAATACAATCTCTCATTAATATTTTTTTATTTCTTTTATTCAGAATTTTGTTACTTTAATTAACAAGCATTTGCATAAAACCCCTTGTAGTATTTTGATATCACATCTGAAACCAATTTCAGCAATTTAACCTGAATCAATGAGTATCGAAATAATTCTAGCGCTTATAAAACCTTTCTCTGGTATACTTTATCTTCCCATTAGTTTCGGTATACCTTAAGTGTGTCACTCTACGGTTCGCAAATAATGCATATATGATAGAGACACCTCTCTGATCAATAATCAACATCAGCACCTGGAGATCCGTACTAACTCCCACACATTCAACAATGACTCTTGTGATCATGTGAACCATTAACGTCATACCCAGTTCCTTTTGTCTCACGATATTTTACTTGTGCGAGACCCGATCTTGTTACCCATAAGTACTCTTTACTCGCTCAGTGATACAACATCCTTGTGACCTAGTCACACGCTTGCAAGAGGTGTTGATGCGATATCACCGCGAGGGCCAAGGGTATATCTCTCCATCATTTGGATGGAATAATCCCATTATTGATTCATGAGCCTCAACTAATACTTTCAGAGTATCCAATGACACCTTTATAATCACCCTATTACTGTGTGACATTTGATGGAATCAAAGTACTCCTCTGGAATCAGCGATTGACATAATCTCATGGTCAAAGGATTAGGGTTAGTTCGTATGTGTTTGATGTTGCAATGTAAACTTAATAAATAGATTGAATTGTTATACCTACTTTGGGTGTATGGTCATCATATCAATCTCCGAATGATATGATCCCGTTATTATAAACATCCAATATTCATGATTGATGGCAACAACTTCGTGTACCAATTCGTTGGAACTCCAAGTGTAGATTGTTATAGCAAGCGTCTTTTCCCCACAAGGATGACTTGAGGGTTTATATCGAACTCTCGAGGAGTTGGCTCAGATACTTTATTATTCCTCTCCTCTTCAAGCAACCTACAAAGAAAAGTTTTTTCTTGTGTCCCCAACTCCACCGTGTGGTTGTCAATCACAAGGTTTCGTATTAGTAATATGAAATGACAATAACATAAAAATAAAACAACACAAGTAAACACTAGGTAAACAAAGTGACAATAATAAAGGATAGTTGTTTTGGGTTTTTGTTGTGTGTGCAAGTGAAGAAAGTATTTTATATTTTTGAAATAACAAATAATAGAAAATATAAAGTGTGGTAGTGGTGTTGGAAAGGTGTTTATTATGGTTTAAAATGGACCAGGGCTCATGGGTTCACTCATCTACTCTCTTTTTGGGTTGCAATGGACACAAATAATTCATCAAAGACATAATATTGGTGAAACTACAACATGTGTTTGATAAGAACTCATATGGGCATCACATCCTAACATGGAGATGGTGCTACACATCTCTCTTATACTCCTCAAGAAAGGGAAAACTCTAAGAAATATTGAATTAAGAATCAACAAAGTATAGCCTTAGGTATTTTGACATGATATTTGAATCACAAATATGCTACCTTGACAAAACAAGATTATCTAACTGCCATAAGATAATTATAGCACATGGATTCACTTAATCCCTAGTGAGGCATCAAAATAAAGGTAAATACCATAATAGATCTCAAATTTGTTGTCGCAATTCAATCACTACCACCATGCTACTCCATCTAATACACACTTCTCCCCACACGTGCTCTTGCATACAAGTTGGATAAGAACAAGTACTTAATAATTGGGTACATGATATGCATCTATAAATATATCTTACACATAATAGGTTCCAATCTCATATATCAAATCATAGAATAAAGATCCATGATATAGGAATTACAAATATGACCATAATCATGTTGGCAGCTCATATGGTACTAGATCTATGAAGAATAAGAGATAGAGAGATAGAGATCAACCTACTGCCACAAACCCATAGTACAGAGGTGGACTACTCCCTCTTCATGATGGTGATGATGGTGCAGACATTGGAGAAGGTAGAGATCCCTCCAGCGGTGGCTTCGGCGGAGTCCCCCCAACCTTCACTAGTTCTGGCTCTGTTTTGCTATTTCGGTGTTTCTACTGCGCCTCTTTGTAGGAACTCCCGAGGGGCCCTTTATATAGTGGTTTTTAGGTCAAACAAAGGTGATGGGTGAAAGATCGAAGCAAATCAATGGCCAAGGAAGAAAATAGAGTGGGTGGCATGCCCACCCTTACTGCGTGCGCCACCAGGTCTATCTTGGGCCTCCTGGTCCATGTGGTGAGGTCCAAGCTCCTGGTGCTTCTCTTGATGAAATATTTACGCTCCTAAAAGCCCAACTCCATTTGACTTCTTTTAGGTCCCTGAAAGGTAAAAATACACAAAACATGGTTTTCCTGTCTTGCAGAGTTATAAACAAAATAAAGGGGATCATTGGTAAATCCCAATAAACCAATGTAAAACATGAATATAACATTATATATGTAGCAAATATATGGGAATTCATAGCAAGAAACTACAAAGTTCATGTATGCATTTTACATGCATCAACATCCCCAAGCTTAAGCTATGCTCGTCCTCGAGCATGAAGGTGATAAAACTAACATGGGCTTTAGAGTTTGGTGCTTCTTTTCACTAGCAAGTATCACAAAAAGTTAAACGGTTCAATGCTTTAAGATAATAACAACAAATAAGCATAGCATAAAGTGATACTCCTTATAATACCATACTTGACAACACATTGTTCATAATGTCTACCAAAAATGCATATAGTAATATGAAGCACTAGTGCATTCTTCGCATAGAGAAAAGTATATATATAGTCGCGGTCCTATGGTCAGCATATTTGGCAAAAGAGATTGGAAAGAGTATATGGTTGGCAAAGTAGGGAATATCATATGTGAGACACCAACTAATTTCCAAACACCGTCATTAAGTTTATGGTTGAATTGCCCCTCATTAGTATTTTTGGGTTCATCATTAGTATTTGGTTCCATTGCCCCTCATTACCTGATTCTTTTTGGCATTCTTGTTTTAGCACTTTTTGCTTCTTTCCTCTTTTTATTTTTATTTTTATTTTTTCTTTCTATGTCAATTTTTTCTTGCTTTAATTTTGGGGAAGGCCTAGCCTCTGCATACTCACTCTCTCACCTTTTGATATCATATAAATACTTGGAAGGTTTTTTCCCTCATCTTAGCGGTGGTATCCCTTTTATGGAGGGTTTGTGCCCTCATATTTTATGTATGCATCTGCTTATTGCTTTTTGGGAAGGGGTACTATATGCCCAATGAGTTCGTGGTCACCCCACGACTAACTTCTCCATGTCACACATACCCATAACAATAGTATTTGGAAACTAAATAATGTCTCACACATGATAGTATACTTTGGGATATAGCTTGAGTTATTTGGGAAGGTGTTTTCTATATAGAAATAATAATTTTGTTTTGCTAACGGAGGTTGTTTCAATATGGTGGGGCTACAATGGTAACCTTTTGACCTTCTACAAGAATGCAAAGTGCCCATAGTACCAAGTCATCTCTAGAAGACAATATAAGCATTCAACATGATTTATTATGAATATAAGAATTAACACAAGACGATACCCTTACAAACCATCACTCCTTAAAGCATATGAACATTCCAACTTAAAGCAATAATATGCATAGTTTGATTCCCCTCTTTTTCTACTTCAAGCAAGATATTCAATCAAGCATGACATTCATTCAAGGGATAATTTATTTCAGTAGCTCTTTCCTAAGCATGAAAAGTATCTATCATGGTGGTCCTATTTATTTCCAAACATATCAAGAAAAACTAGACATAACACTAAACAAAATATGCTCCAAGTTTCTATGATCATTCTATGTTGCTCAAAAAACAAAGTTCAGAAGTTTACAAACCGAGAGTTTAATAGGTCCGGTGAGGTGCCTTGGTCATCCCCAAGATTATGGTTTTCACCATTCTTGGATAGCTCTTGGTGTGGTGTTCCTCCATTCACTATCAAAAAACTTCAACACAAAACTTTCTCCCATTTCTTTTCCATGGGGTGACATTAGTGGTACAAGGATATGATAGTAGCTTCCCTGTATATCAAATAAAAAAATTGTATTACAGAAAGCATATAGTGTCCTACACATTCCTATAATATCAAAAGACTCATGGCAAATCATTCTGGGACCCAAAGGAATGGCTTAAACACTAGTGGGCAGAATATGTCTAGATTTTTAGCAGTAGCAAAATGATTTTTTTCGACAACCTAGACATGTCAGGATTTTTTACTAATTGTTTTGCATGTAGAGGATGAAAATCTACAACTATAGTATAAATTTGACAACAATCGGAGTTACATAAAAAATCATAGATTTTTTTTACTAAAAAGAGTTTATGTAGAAATTTTCTGCTCCATGTGTTCTAATAACTCTCAAACATCCAAAATGGGTTCAACTTGGTACTTTATTGCTAACCTACAGTAAATACACTAAAAGGACTCTTTTACTACAACAAGTAAAAAATAAATAACTGGGTTGCCTCCCGCAAAGCGCTTTTTTATAGTCATATAGCTAGGATTACTTATTTGTTTCAAGTGATGTGGAGATCATGTGGTAGCTTGTACCTTGGTTCTACCTCCTTATTCCTTAGGAAGTGTTCCATGCATTTCTTATGTGGGAACTAAAACTTCATATTCCCTTCCTTTGAATCAATGACTGCACCTGTAGTTCTCAAAAAAGGTCTTCCAAGAATTATAGGACTAGAGGTCTTTCTCCCCATGTCCAGTACAACAAAATCAGCAGGACAGAAGTCATATGTAACTCAACCATTATATCATTTAATTTTCCTAAAGCATGTTTAGTTGAGTCATCAGCAAGCAAAAGATCTATTGAACATTTTCCATGGTTTTGAGTTCTAGTTGTTCATATAGTTATTTGGATAAAACAGATACACTAGATTCTAGATCTAGAATAGCATGATGGGTCTCTTTGCCAATAGTGATTAATATCTTGGGGATCCAAGCATCCCAAAGCTTTGGGGGTATCATGGCTTCATCATTGTATCTTTCTATCTTTTCTTTAATGACATAGTTTGCTATAAAGGATCCAAAACCTGCTTGATGAATATTAATAGATGGATCATTAGAAATTTTTCACAACATATTAATAAGTTCATACAAGCTACATTTATCAAGGTCTAGTAGAGGTTCTTGTGCTTCACTTAGCATTTTAACTTCCTCTACTTGTTTATCATTTGTGATCATAAGTGTTTCTTTCTCTTTTTTCCATCATATTAAGAGTTTCCCAAGACTTGTATATTACTTCTTGCACATATTTAATAGTCTCCTCATGGTTCTTTTGGGATTGGGTGAGTTTTTTGAAAGATATAACTTCTTGTGTTAAATGGTCCACGTTTTCAATTAAAGCATCTTGTCTTTCAAACTTAGCTATGAATTCTTTATTTAGTTCCTTTTGTGTTGATATAAAAGATCTAATGGTATTTTTTAGATCATTAGAGTTATTATTACCACTAGTATATTTATTAGGAACATATGGTGGCCTAATATAAGAGTTATTTTAGTTGTTCCCATATCCATTGCTACCAAAATTTCTTATGTAGTTGGCATCTACATTTTCATTGGTGCTTCCAACAAATGTTGTAGGGGGACACTATCAGTATTTTGCTTAGATATGTAGGCAAATATATCATCTATCTTCTTGGATAAGGGATCCATTTCTTCAATAGAATTTATCTTTTTTGATGATGGGTTAGGTGCTCTTTCAGTGTGCCATTGACTATGGTTATGTAGCATGTTTTCTAGGATGGCTTTAGATTCAAGAATAGTTTTACTCATAAAAGCACCCCCTGCAGCAGAGTCTATCATGCTTCTTAACATATAGTTTAACCCATTGTAAAAAGAGTGTAGGATTGTACATTCATTTACTCCATGTGAGGGCAAGTTCTAAGCATGTTTTTAATTCTTTACCAAGATGTTTCTACATGTTCATTGTCATTTTGCCTAAATGATAGGATACTATTTTTGTTTTGTAGGATCTTAACAGGTGAGTAGTATTTCTTTATAAAAGATTATTTTAGGTCATCCCAAGAATTTATACTAGAAGTAGGTAGTGATAATAGACATTCTTTAGCTTTACTCGTAAGTGAAAATGGGAATAGTTTAAGTTTGACAATATTAATTTCCACATTTTAAATTTTGCCCAAATTGTTCTTTAGCTATGAGGTATAATAGGCCAGGTCTTACTTCAAAACTTTCAGCAGTTATTTCAGGTGTTTTGATAGGCCTAGCAATGAATTGATCATTTGGAGTGTTGATGTAGTCACAAAGTTTGGTATTTCTTTCTCCCATGTCTACCAATAGTGTTGATACTAATTTTTATGTGTTTTCTGTTTTAAAGGAAAATTAAAAAGAAAATGACTAAAAACAAGAAAAAATAAAAATACTTTGAAAATCTAAAGGAGAAGGAAAAACTCGCAGTGGTGCAGCCTCCCCAAGCTTAGGTGGTTGCACAAAGTTGGTGTTGACTGTGCCAAAGAAGTTCTAACAGTTGTAGTGGAAGTTGACTTGTGCTTCACCATGCAGCAACCACTATGATGTCTCTTGCAATTCCCCGCCAACGGCGCCAGAAAATGTTCTTGATGGCAACAACTCTGTATACCAATTTGTTAGGACTTCAAGTGAAGAGTGTTGTAGCAAGCGTCTTTTCCTCACAAGGATGACTCGAGGGTTTATATCGAACTCTCGACGAATTGTCTTAGAGACTTCACTACAAGAAAAGTTGGCTTTTACAACGGACGATTTTCGTGGTTGAAGGCCCGTTTTTCGTGGCCGAAGAGTCTTGCACGACAGATGGCGTTCGTGGTAAAAGCCCCATCACAAATGAATTAACCATGGTTTTTTTTCGCCTGTGGAGAATCGCACCCTTCAGCAATGAAAACATGTTCCGTCATAGATCTATTCGCCAGCCACGCTGATGGCTGACGTCATGCCAACCGCCATTGCCAAGTGGCCGTTACCGTTACATAACGGTCATAGAAACCATGGCAAAAGCCAGGCCTAGCCAAGGACTGCTAAGTACTAACTGGGCCGGCCCATCAGGGGAGCCCAAAAAGAAGATGGTCTGTTACTATTTTGTCCTGCACTGTTTGAAATAGGCCCAGAGATGTAGCCCGCGAACTTTTAGGCCTGATTCTGTTTCGGCCTACAGAAGGCCCATGTTTGTCCAATACTGTGCTAACACTTGAGGCCTGCACAAGTCCGGCCCTACACTGTTCAGGCCTGTTACCAATTTAGCCTTTTACTGTTCAGTCATGTTACTATTTCAGCCTTTTAGGAATTTCAACCCGTTACTGTTTAGGCCCTTTAGTGTTTGGGCTTTTGCTTGTTAAGGCCGGCACTGTTTGGCCTGTTACTGTACTGGCATGCCACTGTACTGGCCTTTTGTTGTTGATACCTTTTACGGTTCCGACCTTTTATTGTTCCAGCCTTTTCATTACCGCCTTTCGCTTTACGGCCTTTTACCTGCTGCGTTGTCTTTTGCTACAGCCTTTTACTATTCTGGCCTTTTACTGTAATGGTCTTTTACTATTCTAGCCTTTTACTGTTCTGGCCTTTCACTATTCTGGCCTTTCACTGTTCTGGCTTTTTACTGTTCTGGCCGCTTTGGGCCGTCCATGCGCACGTTGTTACTGTTTCGGACTTTTTTTTATAGCGCCTACTTTTCGCAGAACATGTGAATATTAAGACATCAATTAATAAACACACAGAAATTAACATTACTTATTACACAACAATACAAGTTTGTTACAACAGGTTATACAACAAGATCGTAATTCCGACAGTTTACAACGTGTCAGTACCATCAATAAGAGATCGGTACATGGAGATTCGCTTCACTGTATCATATGTCCTCTTCTTCAACATTTCAGCAATAGATCGTAGAGCAGCTACACCCTTTCGTTCTGCATGCAATACAACATTTGTATATTTATCACATGCAGGAGTTGTTCTAGGTGGACTATTAAGTAAGTTTGCTTCGGCAATGCAACGGCAGGATGAATGGGACGAGGGATCACAACTTTCAGTCCTGCCTTCCAAGGACTTCTGCTGGGTTTTAACTGCAGTCTGCTAAAATATGGTGACCAGGTTAAAACAAACAACAAGGGAAACAAGTAGTATTATATAAAGTAGAGATCATTTAAAGTAAGTATGAACTTACAGTAGCATCTTCATGCTGACAGCAGATCCTTCTCGAGCGGGTGCGACTCCTGGTCAATCTGCCAGAAGAATCTGAGCAGAGCAGTTGGAACTCTGGTCCTTGTACTCCATTGTCATTTATATGCATGACATTTGAAACCAAGTTGGTTGGTTTGGAAGGATGGAAACTCTTGAAAAACACCAAAAACATAGCATTAAAAATTACCAGACGTATGTTTCAAACTAGATAGCTGGTTTGGAAGGATGAAAGTAGGTGAAAACACCAACATATAGCATTAAAAATGACCAGATATATCATCCAAACTAGATGGACATTTTACAAATTAAGCATTCGCACATATATTCACAATTGAACATAAATGCAAATGTCATGGCAAGTTATTAGGTAGAATGACAACTAATTAACATGACAAGAAACTGGCCTAAGCAACACAATGAAACCTCACGATTCAGCCTTGATGGGTGTCAGATTGTCAGTGTTGGATCCTCTATGAGCTGTTTGCATGACCCTGATGTCTACACACTTCTATTCTTGTAGACAGTTGTTGGGCCTTCAAGTTCAGAGGTTTGTAGAACAGCAGCAAGTTTTCCCTTAAGTGTATTACCCAAGGTTTATCGAACTTAGGGAGGAAGTGGTCAAAGGTATCCCCTCTCAAGCAACCCTGCAATCAAGATACAAGATGTCTCTCGTGTCCCCAACACACCCAATACACTTGTCAGGTGTATAGGTGCACTAGTTCGGCAAAGAGATAGTGAAATACAAGTGGTATGGATATAAGACAACGATGCCAAAAAATAGCTTGATGGTGTGGAAGAGACTAAAGGCAAACTGAAATAAAGATGGAAGCAAGCAAACATGTAACAAATCTAATTGCAAAAGGTGTTTCAATGCTTAGAAACAAGGCCTAGGGATCATACTTTCACTAGTGAACACTCTCATATAAATATCTTCTCTTTATGATACTACTCTTAACTACTCTCCGGTTGGACACTCTAATTCATGGTAGGGCTATAATAGCACTCCTCAAAGTCCGCTTTCCCCATCTAGATAACCCCACGCTGTCACCTTGAGCTCTAGATGGTTCCAACAAACACCACAACTTCATAGAAACATCCAACTCCAAATATAACTCATAATAAGTAATTGTAATCTCTAGCCTAAGTGCCACCATGGTGTGCACACTGTCAACTTCACACACATGGGGAGAGCAGAGATCTATTAAAGCACTTGAGTAGCAAGGTAGATCTACTTGATTACAAAGCTCATGATCACAATACGATCACGCATAGAGAGAGAGATGAACAAATAGCTACCGGGTAGAACCCTTAGCCTCGAGAGAGAACTACTCCCTCCTCATCATGGGAATCAGCAACGACGATGGAGATGGTGGTGGAGATCGATGGAGATGGATCCAGGGGCACTTCCCCGTCCCGGCAGGGTGCCAGAATAGAGACTTTCTGTCGCCCAAATCGCCCATTCGGTGGCGGCGGCACTGTGGAACTTTTCGTGGATGGAGGCTTGGCGATTTAGCTTTTTTGCATCAGGAGGATCTTATAGGCGAAAGGGGAGGCCGAGGGGGTGCCTGGGGTGGCCAGACCACCCCCTGGAATGGCCAGGCCTAGCCTGCGTGTCTAGGTGGTGTGGCCGGGCCCCAGCCCCTCTCCGTATCTTATTCTGGCTCCTGGTGTCCCTCGGTGAAAAACTAACTTTGGCTTTTGTCCCGTCCAATTCCGAGAATATTCATTTTCTGACTTTCCTCGAACCAAAAACAGCAGAAAACAGGCAGCTGGCACTGTGGCTCTTGTTAATACGTTAGTCCAAGAAAGTGTAAAGAAAGTACTCCAAAGTGTGGACAAAACATAAGAAAGTAGATAAAACCAAGCATGGAACATCAAAAATTATGGATACGTTAGCAACGTATCAACATCCCCAAGCTTAACTCCTGCTCGTCCTCGAGTAGGTAAGTGATAAAAAGAAAGAATAATTTTTTAGGTGACATGCACCATCATAAACTTGATCAAAGTATTTGTAAAACATTGATAGCTGGGATCATAGTACTTCAACATAGCATGAAAGATAAAGTTCTAACAATAAGACATAGCAACTATGTTGTAACATGAAAGGATACAAACAAAATATTCATGAATAACAATGCTTTGCAAGACATTTGTTTGTTTCACATAAAGAAAACATAGCATAGTGGCATTCAGCTTGTCCCTCATAGAGTAGCAAATCATAATTGCATAGGACACCTTCAAAGTTCATAAGGGTGACTAGACACAAATAGTTTAAGAACAAGCAATATCAAAGTTATGCATCAATCAACAAGTCTTGGGACAATGCACATTAAACTAAGAATGGTCACTATGCTCTCAAAGTAGGTGCATAAAGATAGAAGGTGGAGACTCAACATAAAAGTAAAAGAAAGGCCTTCATAGAAGGAAGTAGGGATTCAAGTCTCATAAAGAGCTTCCACAAATTATGGTACTTATTAGCTTTCAGCTCTCATTACCCCTATCATAAGCATCTTGAAGGTGATTAAGGTTAAAGTGACACAACTAAGAGGATATGCTTGACAAGTTATAAGACGAAGTCTCATGCCCCTTACTTACAAAGACCGAACCTCATGCTACTCAACTTTAGTCACAAGTAAGCTCTTGTCATTGTAAGTACATATGTATCATAGAGAACCGCCAACAGGGTACCCCTTGCACATGATACAGGAGCTATCCCATGATCAAAATGACAAGGCAAGTAGACAATGAGCATCTCAGCGATCTTTTTATTTGCTATTTGCATAGGTTTTTATTGAGGATGCTTCATAGAGTGCTCATTATAGTTATGCTGCAAGTTTCCACCATGATTAGGCATGGCTTAGGCTAGTGGCCCAGGCGTTTCTCTAACAAAATACAAACTCCATGATATTATAAGTTCCCCTTTTATTTTACACCACCGGGATCCATAAGCAAAAGAACATGATATCAGCGGGGTACAAAGTACAAGTGCAATGTTGAAAGCATTCCCCATGATACATGGTTCTGCTAACTTCAACTTATAAAGCACAAGCATATATGCAACAAATATGGACGCAATGGTTCAAGTTTATTAAATGCAAGAAAGTAAAGTGTGCCATCAAGTTCGTGAGAGCTTTAATCACTAATTTTCTCATAACAAGTTTAATTCGGAAGGTAGACAAAAACAGGAATATACTTGGAATAACAATTTCTAATAGGTAGGTATGGTGGACTCTTTGGAATAACTTGGTTTTAGGAGTTGGATGCATGAGTGGAACTCACACTTGGTTATGGAGGCTAGCAAAAGACTGGGAGCGACCAACTAAGAGAGCAATAATGGCCATAATCATGCAGAGCAACAAAGTATCATTAATCAAAGCATAAAGTGATATTACAAGTTGAAAACTAAAGGATCATAAAGGCTATGGTGACTTGGGATAGTCATAACATGGTGTGAGCATGTGCCAAGTCAACCCAAATAAAGCACCAAAGGAGAATACCACAATATTATGCTTTAATATGCTAAAACAACGCATGATTCTTCCAAGGCACATTAAGCAATATCAATTGTTTATAAAAAGTCATGCTACAGCAAATAATACTAAGCATAAAGCCAAAACAATATCAAGCATGGCATGACAAAGCATAGGCCACAGTCAAAATCAATCTCTCTTTACCACTTAAGCATGAACTTTTCCTACTCTTTTCCAATCCAAACCAAACTATTGTAAAACCAACGCATGTAAGAGGGGTTCCAACCAATTTATTCAGCAAACTAAGAAAACAAAGCAAATGAAAAACCAAAACAAAAACAAAAAAGAAGACGCTCCAAGAACAACACAACTGTGCATGAAACAATAAAAATGAAGTGTTTGGAAGGAACCTGGAATTTTTATTGATGAAGAAGGGGATGCCTTGGGCATCCCCAAGCTTTGACGCTTGTACTTCTTGGATAATTCTTGGGGTGACACGGGGTGGCATCCCCAATCTTGAGATTTAGTCCATTCTTCATCTCATTACATCATTCTCTCCATACACCTGAAATTTTTTCCTTCATACAAAACTTCACACAATCTTTATTAGCAACATTAGTGCACTCAAGATAATAAGTATTTAGGTTCAGTTTCAACACCAATAAACTTCCATTAAAACATAAGCTACTGTAGCACTTCCCTCAAAAAGCTCAATTCCCCAAAGAGAACTCAAAAAGGAACCAACAAGAAGCAAATGCAAATAATGGCAGAAATCTGTCAAAACAGACCAGCAGGTAAAAACCAATTTTTTCAAAGACCTTCTGTTGCTCAAATCAAAAAGTGTTGAACTAACAAAAGTTAGATAACAACCTGGGGCAGAAGCACAAAAATTCACGCCTCAAAATGACGTACAGAGATTTTACACGAATGTTTACAGTGAAGCACAAAAATCTGTTTCGGGACAGCAACTTTCCTAATCATTACTTCTCTCTCATTAGAGGTTACTCTTGGCACAAAAAGCAAATAAAAAGGATAAGGAGCAGTTATTACAGAGGTAATAACTTCCAAGACTCATCTAAAACTTTTGGGTTATCTCCCAATAAGTACTTTTGTTTAACGCCTTTAAGTTTGGCATGATAGTTTGAGAAGATGCGCACATAAGAAATATGAATTGAAGTAAAAGAGAGCATCAAGAAGCAAATTCAAAGCACATTTAAGTCTAACCTACTTTCTATGCATAGGAATCTTGTAAAGAAACAAGTCATGAAAGCACAAAGCAACAAGTATAGTAAAGCAAAACAAGTGCAACTTCAAGACTTTTAACATAAAGAGGGGAAACTTAATATTATTGAGATGCATAAAACCATGTTTCCCTCTCTCATAATTACTTTCAGTAGCATCATGAATAAAATTAACAATATAACAATCACATGAAACATTCTTATCATGAGCCACATGCATAAAAGAATTAATACTCCCCACATAAACATAGTCATTCTTATTAATTGTAGTGGGAGAAAATTCAACAAAATAGCTATCATTATTATTCTCATCACCATAATCATCAAATATATGAGGCATATTGTAATCATAATTAATTTTCTCCTCAATAGTAGGTGGACTGAAAATATCATATTCATTATTGTAATCATCATATATTGGAGGTGTAGTATCATCATAAGCAATAGAATAATTATCTTCCGAAGTGTGTTCATTTGTAAACATATCATCATTGGAAGGATCATGGATAACACTAATAGTATAGCAATTATTAATATCATCATTTTCAGAATTGGTACCGAAGAGATTTTCAATATCAAAAGTAGTGTGCTTTTCCCAATCATGATCACTACTATAGGTAATAGACATAGGAACATCATCGAGTTCAGACTCATCAAAAACTATAATAGGAGCAACATGCTTAGGGGAAAATACCGTTTCCTCTCTCCTTTTCCTCCTCCTCTTCTTCTTTTTCTTCTTCTCTTTAGGAGGGAGAGGCTTGAAAGTAAGCTTCTCCATATACCCTGGTTTATTGTTAGAGACAATAGAAGAAACTTTGGAGGATTCCTTCTTTTCATTAATAAGATCAAAACACATATTAGTCCTGTCATATTTTGGTAAAATCTCATCTTTTATAATATTTTGTATGTAAGTATTTGTGTTGCAATTATCAACACAATAAAGATGACAACCATGCATGACGTTATTCATACCAAAAGCACTCATATCTACCAAAGAAGTTTTTCTTGATAACTCTTCACACCCCAAAAATAATGTAAGTTCATCATGCTGATTAGGAGTGATCATGTCATCACAATACAAACTTGCAGTACTTATTGGATTAGAAGGACTATTATTATGGCCTGATCACTGAAAATTTAAATGACCCACTTCAAAGCAAAGTTCACAAATAAAAGGATAGAGGGCACAAACTTTTTTACCAAGATCATTTAGAGCCCTATACCACATTCTAGTTTTTTCATTCCTATGGGTGATACAATATTCTTCTTCAATTTGATTATTCTCACAAGCTCTATGTATTCCACAAAAATTAACATGCTTATAAGAAATAGTACTTTCAGAGGTTTGAGCATGTTTATTGCTATCATTAATAACAATTTCATTTTCCATGCAAGTGTCTTTAAAAGGCTCATGATACATGTTCCATTTTTCTTTAGGAGCATTAATATGAGAAGCAAAGGCTCTAAAACATTCAATAAGAATTTGAGGATCAAGACCATATTTAGCACTAAGCTCTTGAAAATCACTAGTTTTAGCAAAAGACTTAATCCAATCATACTCATAGTTTATACCTGGTTATTTACCTTTGTTGTTATCCCAATCTTCGGCGTTGCTTTGAATTGTTTCAAGAAGATCCCACTTAGCTTTGACCTCCTTACTTGTGAAGGATGCCTCTAAACAAGTATCTAGATAGTCCTTGTAATGTCCTGAAAGCCTTGCATAGAAATTATTAATAACAATATTACTAGGGAGCTCATGAATGGGACATTTGAGAATTAGTGACTTCAATCTCCCCCATGCTTGGGCAATACTTTCTCCATCACGCGGATGAAAATTATAAATGTAATTCCTATCTTTATGAATTTCATGAGGAGGATAAAATTTAGAGTAAAAGAGAGATTCAAGTTCCTTCCACTCCAAATGATGAGGATCATCTAGTAGCTCATACCACTCTCTTGCTTTGCCCTTAAGTGAAAAAGGGAATAACTTCCTATTAACTTGGTTCATTGAAATACATGCACACTTGAACAACTCGCATAATTCATGTATAAAGAGTAAATGATCACCAGGATGGACAATTCCATCTCCCAAATAACAGTTGTTCATAACACGTTCAACAATTTTTATAGGTATTTTAAAAGAGATGCTTTCAGTATGTGGATTTAAAATATCACAAGTATCATTAGAATTACCACATATGGGAGATAAAGTATCATCAGAGCAATTTTTCTTCTTTAAAGCTCGGGAACTAAAAAGATCATTTTCATAAAAACTAACTTCCCCAAGATTAGCATTAGTAACAAAGGTGTTCAAAAGATTCATACTAATAACATTGCTATTAGCATGCAAAGAAAGTTCCAAGGGTTTTTTAATTATCTTTTCAGACAATTCATGTTCTATATTAGGAAAAATACTAAAAAGCTCTGTAATTTTGTTGTTGTTTTCCATTAAGCCTAACTAGTGAAAACAAGAAACAAAAGGACAAAATTGCAGAATCTAAAGGAAATAACTTCGAGCACTCACACCGGAGGATGTGAGTACCTTTTACCTTACCTCCCCGGCAACGGCGCCAGAAAATACTTTATGGCGCGTTGTTGACGTGGGAGCTTCTTCTTTTTTATTCCCCGACAACGGCACCAGAAAATAGCTTGACGTCTATGCACTTCTATTCTTGTAGACAGTTATTGGGCCTCCAAGTGCAGAGGTTTGTAGAACAGCAGCAAGTTTTCCCTTAAGTGGATTACCCAAGGTTTATCGAACTCAGGGAGGAAGTGGTCAAAGGTATCCTCTCTCAAGCAACCCTGCAATCAAGATACAAGAAGTCTCTTGTGTCCCCAACACACCCAATACACTTGTCAGGTGTATAGGTGCACTAGTTCGGCGAAGAGATAGTGAAATACAAGTGGTATCGATATAAGACAACGATGCCGGAAAATAGCTTGATGGTGTGGAAGAGACTAAAGGCAAACTGAAATAAAGTTGGAAGCAAGGAAACATGTAACAGATCTAATTACAAACGGTGTTTCAATGCTTAGAAACAAGGCCTAGGGATCATAGTTTCACTAGTGAACACTCTCATATAAATATCTTCTCTTTATGATACTACTCTTAACTACTCTCCGGTTGGACACTCTAATCCATGGTAGGGCTATAACAACACTCCTCAAAGTCCGCTTTCCCCATCTAGATAACCCCACACTGTCACCTTGAGCTCTATATGGTTCCAACAAACACCACAATTTCATAGAAACAACCAACTCCAAATATAACTCATAACAAGTAATTGTAATCTCTAACCTAAGTGCCACCATTGTGTGCACACTGTCAACTTCACACACATGGGGAGAGCAGAGATCTTTTAAAGCACTTGAGTAGCAAGGTAGATCTACTTGATTACAAATCTCATGACCACAATACGATCACGCATAGAGAGAGATGAACACATAGCTACCAGTAGAACCCTTATCCTCGAGAGAGAACTACTCCCTTCTCATCATGGGAATCAGCAACGGCGATGGAGATGGTGGTGGAGATCGATGGAGATGGATCCGAGAACCTTGCCCCATCCGGCGGTGCGAACAGACTTTCTATCCCCGAATCTCCCTTGGTGGCGGTCAAGGTGAACTTTTCGTGGCTAGAGGCTTGACGATTTAGGGTTTTTGCATCGGGAGGATCTTATAGGCGAAAGGGGAGGCCGAGGGGGTGCCTGGGGCGTCCAGACTACCCCCTAGCGTGGCTAGGCCTAGCGTGCGCGACCAGGTGGTGTGGCCGGGCCCTAGCCCCTCTCCGTCTCGTATTCTGGCTCCTGGTGTCCCTCGGTGAAAAACTGACTTTGGCTTTTGTCCCGTCCAATTCTAAGAATATTCATTTTCTGACTTTCCTGGAACCAAAAACAGCAGAAAACAGGCAGCTGGCACTGTGGCTCTTGTTAATAGGTTAGTCCAAGAAATCATATGAAAAGTACTCCAAAGTTGGAACAAAACACAAGAAAGTGGATAAAACCAAGCATGGAACATCAAAAATTATAGATACGTTAGCAACATATCTGACCCGTGCGAGCGCTCGGAAAGAATAGAATCTATGAGTTCGTGTTGGAGGATTAATCCGATAGCGTGAGAATAAAGAAAGGGAATAAAAGCAAGAAGCTAATGAGGTGAATAGGACCTACAAGATGAAGGGTGCAAACGAAATGGCAATAGCATCCAGGATATTGAGCAACATCCTGAAGATTTCGTAGCTTACGAGTAACAAAAATATAGCAAACAGGCAAGAGAAATTACCGCTGCGCAGCGAGGATGGGTGGGACGGGCAAGTGGGTGGCGGCTCGGCATTTCAGGGTCAGCAACGAATGATTCAGTGAACCGGCCCTGGTAGGGTAGACAACGGCGTTGGCGAAGTAGATCTGGTGCCGCGAGGGAGTCGGTGAAATAGTTCCGTTAAAGAGCGCCTACAGTGGAACTCCGGTGTGGAAGAGAGGGCCGGCGGTGAAGCAGCTAGAGGAAGGTCGAGGTTGGAGGGGTCTGGACGGGGAAGAGAAGATGGGGGGATATAGGTGGGATGACGCACATTTACGACCTATGCCCCTCTATTATTGCAATACTGCCATTGTCCTTGTTTCTGGAGCAGGGATTGAAGAGGAATTTTGCATTTGCAAAAAGCGGGGCGGGATATTTGAATAGATGCGCGAGATATTTGAATATATGTGCGCGGGATGTTTCGGCGCCATGCAGAAATTTTGAGGTTGAAGCTTTCGACGTACGCTACTCCGACACGGCCGCTCTCACGTGTTGGCCCCATCTAGACCCACACGTCAGCGACAGTATGCTTACCAACATATAAATGAGTTTCCACACATTTGCCGAAATTGATAAACAATATATTTTGAAGGTTTTTATACAAGATGACTAAGGTCACGGCCATATCTCTGTGATAGTTTATAATAGCGTGTCCATATCTGGTAGATAGCTGCATCTTGGCATTTCAAAAGAAGATTCTGGATTTGATGGACAATGCCCAACTTTCATGAATTTCCAAACTTTCTAGCTAAATCTATGCAATAAAATGACTTTTTGACAATCTGAAGTAAATATGTCTAATTTCGAACTAGAACGTGTGTGATATACCTTGCTCTTGACTTTTTAAAATAATTCAAAGATATCAAGTAATCAAATATTGAAGAACCACCGAGAGTTTTGGAAAATTCAATTGTTTGATATGAATGGTAATGACACCTAATTTCAGCCATTTTAAAAAATACAAAGAAACAAAATATAAAAAGAAATGCATCCATTATTTTCTCTATTCGTGTCTCACTATGTGCACTACCTAGTTTCCATGGAAAAATATAATCTTGAAATTTGATAATTTTTGAGAAAAAATCGTATCACAATATATATGGAGTACCATGTAAGAATATGCATGGCTTTCAAACCAGATGACCAAGGTCATGGCCATATCTTTTCTATAGTTTATAATAACCTATCCATATTTTTTATGGTGTGTATTAGCATTTAAAATATTATTTACAAAGGAAGCTTCCGAATTGGAAGTTATTACAATTTTCTAATGCACAACAATGGCTTTAGTCATGAAGCTACTACAAAACATGGCTTTAAATCCCACTGTCCCGGTTTTCACTCAAAGTATATATAGCCTAGGGTTAATTAAGTTTAGGGTTCGGGGTTTTATTTTAGGTTGAGGGTTTAAGGGTTCATGGTTTAGGCTTTTAGGGTTTAGTGGTTTAGGGTTTAGGGTTGTTCAAGGTTTTAGAGTTTATGATAGTTTAGGTTTTAAGGTTTAGGGAATTTTCAATAATAATGTTCAAGCTTTATATATATGGTTATATTCATGGAATAGAATGGCGTTATCGCAATTTAATAAAAGTATTTCAAAATTTGATCTATAAGTGCATTATACCTCCTTGGTATGGGTTTAGGGTTCTAGGGTTAGGAAGTTAGAGTTCTAGGGTTAGGAGGTTATTAGGGTTTACGGTTAAGGGTTTATGATTTTCAATAATGTTCAAGCTTTATGCTTATATTCATGTAATAGAATGGTGTTACCACAATTTAACGAAAATATCTCAAATTTTGATCTATAAGTGCACGGTACCTTCTGATTTAGGGTTTATGGGTTGATGATTTAGGGTTTCACGTATTAGGTTTTATGGGTTGTTTAGGGTTTAGGGATTAGCGATTTTTCAATAATACTCAAAGATTTATACTTATATTCGTCGAATAGAATGGCGTTACCTGCTTCAATGAACATATCACAAATGTTGATCTATAAGTGCATGATACCTGCTTGGTTAGGGTTTTACAGTTTAGGTTTATCATTGTATAGGGTTTAGAGTTTAGCGACTTATAATAATGCTCAAGCTTTATTGTTATATTTGTCGAATAGAATGACATTATCTAATTAATGAAAGTATCTCAAATTTTGATCTATAAAGTGCATGATACCTGCTTGGTTAGTGTTTATGCGTTGAGGGTTTGGGGTTTTAGGGTTTAGGTTTTAGGGGTTGTTTAGGATTTAGGGTTTAGGGAATTTTCGATAATGTTCAAGATTTATGCTTATATTCGTCAAATAAAATGGCGTTAGCAAATTAAACAAAAGTATATCAAATTTTGATCTATAAATGCATGCTACATGCTTGGTAAGGGTTTAGGGTTTTTAGGGGTTTAGGGTTTAGGGTTTTGGGTTTTAGGAATTTTCGATAATGTTCAAGTTGCTTTATTGTTATATTCGTTGAATAGAATGGCATTACATCAATTTATTGAAAGTATCTCAAATTTTGATGTATAAGTGCACAATACCTGCTTTGGTTAGTGTTTATGGGTCGAGGGTTTAGGGTTATAGGTTTTTATGTTTTAGTTTATGGGTTGTTTAGGGTTTAGGGTTTAGCGAATTTTCAATAATGCTCAAGATTTGTGCTTATACTCATAGAACAGAATGGGTGTTAGCTGATTTAATGAAAGTATCTCAAATTTTGATCAATGTGTGCATGACACATGCTTTGTTAGGGTTTATGGCTGAGGGTTTAGAGCTTTAGGGTTTAGGGTTTAAGTTTTAAGGGTTGTTTAGGGTTTAGGGAAATTTTTATATTACTCAGGATTTATGCTTATATTAGTCAAATAGAATGGCGTTACCCAATTTAACGAAATTATCTTAAATTCTGATCTATAAGTGCATGCTACGTCCTTGGTGAGGGTTTAAGGTTATAGGGTTTAGGGGTTTAGGATTTGGGTTTCACTGGTTTCGATTTTCGAGAATTTTCAATAATGTTCAAACTTTATTGTTATATTCGTGTAATAGAATAGCGTTACCGCAATTTAATGAAAGACCGAATCTCAAATTTTGATCTATAAGTCCATGATACATGCTTGGTTAGGGTTTATATGGGTCCAGGGTTTAGGGTTTTACGGTTTAGGTTTTATGGACTGAATAGGGTTTAGGGGCTTTATCGAATTTTCAATAATACTCGAGCTTTATGCTTATATTCGTTGAATAGAATATGGCGTTACCTAACTCAATGAAAGTATCTCAAAATTTGTTCTATAAGTGCATGATACCTGATTGGTTAGGATTTATGGGTTGAGGGTTTGGGGTTTTAGGTTTAGGTTTTATTAGGGGTTGTTTAGGGTATTTTCGATAATGCTCAAGATTTATGCTTATATTCATAAAATAGAATGGAGTTACCAGTTTAATGAAAATATATCAATTTTTGATCGATAAGTGCATGCTACGTGCGGTGTTTAGGGTTTAGGGTTTTAGGGTTTAGGGCATTTCCAATAATGTTCAAACTTTATTGTTATATTCGTGGAATAGAATGGCATTACCGCAATTTAATGAAAGATCGAATCTCAGATTTTGATCTATAAGTCCATGATACCTACTTGGTTAGGGTTTATATGGGTTGAGGGTTTAGGGTTTTAGGGTTTTATGGACTAAATAGAGTTTAGGGGGTTTATCGAATTTTCAATGATACTCAAGCTTTATGCTTATATTCGTCGAATAGAATATATATGGCGTTACCTAACTCATTGAAAGTATCTCCAAATTTCATTTATAAGTGCATGATACCTGTTATATTATGGTTTATGGGTTGAGGGTTTGGGGTTTTAGGTTTAGGTTTTATTAGAGGTTGTTTAGGGTTTAGGGTATTTTCGATAATGCTCAAGATTTATGCTTATATTCATCGAATGAAATGGAGTTACCAGTTTAATGAAAATATATCAACTTTTGATCGATAAGTGCATGCTACGTGTTTGCTAAGGATTTTGGGTTTAATTAGTGTTTAAATTTTAGGGTTTTGGGAATTTTAAATAATGTTCAAGCTTTATGCTTATATTCATGGAATAGGATGGCGTTACCGCAATTTAATAAAAGTATCTGAAATTTTGATATATAAGTGCATGATACCTGCTTGATTAGGGTTTATGGGCCGAGGGTTTAGGGTTTTACATTTTAGTTTTATGGGTTGTTTCCGGTTTTGGGTTCAGAGAATTTTTGGTATTGCTCATTGCTGGCTCGTGGTTGATGTAGAGCTTGTTGGGAACCCCAAGAGGAAGGTATGATGAGCACAGCAGCAAGTTTTCCCTCAGTTATGAGACCAAGGTTTAATCGAACCAGTAGGAGCAAGAAAACACCCCAAAGGTGTTACTAGCTGAGCTTTGGCAGGGCGCACTACCCCGGTGCTAGTAGCAACGTGGAGACCTGCACAACACAATCACAGAACTTTGTCCCCAACTTGCGATGAGGTTGTCAATCTCACCGTGTTTTGCGGAAAACAAAGGATTAAACGTATCGAATGGAAAGAAGTAAAAGTTTGCACAAAGTAAACACAAAGCAGTAAAAGATTGTAGATTGTATGTAAAGTAAAGGACCAGGATCCATAGTTCACTAGAGGTGGCTCTCCTTAGATAGATAACATGCTGGGTGAACAAATTACAGCGGGGCAATTGACAAACACCGAGAAAGCAATACATGCATATACTAATCATCTTGACTTCTCTGAGACTTGATTGGGCATTACAACATAATACATAGACCGCCATCCAACTGCATCTATGACTAATAATCCACCTTCAGGTTATCATCCGAACCCCCTCCAGTATTAAGTTGCAAACAACAGATTATTGCTTTACAAACTGCGTGTAAAGTAAACAATACAATTGTTCTATGAACAAAGGATCGTTGTTTTATCCCTAGTAGCAACAACACATCTAGTACCTTAGAGATTTCTGTCACTTCCCTAGATTACCAGAGGCATGAACCCACTATCGAGCATAAATACTAACTCTTGGAGTTGCTAGCATCTACTTGGCCAAGATAGCTACTAACAACGGAAAGCATGCAAGATCTCAAATAACAAAGACATGATAGAATCAATAATCAATTTGAAATAACATCTCAATATCCATCGGATCCCCGCAAACACAACATGTATGGATTACAAATAGATGATGTTGATCATGAATGGAGCTCACAAGATCTAAACATGGAAGCACAAAGGAGGAGAAACCAGCCATCTAGCTACTACATGGATCCGTAGTCCAAGGATGAACTACTCACGCATCACATCGGAGGCTTGCATGATGATGAAGAAGGCCTCCAGGGTGAATTCCCCTCTCCGGCAGGGTGCCGGGAAGAGCTTCAGATCCCTCCTGATCTAGGGATGGAGATGATGGTGGCTACAAACTCTTTCGTGGATTTTTGATCGGGTACTTAGGGTTTTCATCCCGAGGGAAACTTATAGGCGGAAGGAGAGGCCGAGGGGGTGCCGGGAGCCACCACACCACCCCGTGCGCAGCAAGGCCCTGCCGGCAGTGGTGTGGCCGCCCCCTCTCCGCCTCGTGATCTCGCACTTGATCCCTTCCAGAAAATAGGCACTTTGGCTTTTGTCCGTCAATTCGAGAATATTCATTTCCGACTTTCCGAACCAAAACAGCAGAAAAGCAGGCGGTGGTGGCTCTTGTTAATAGGTTAGTCCAAGCAATCATATGAAAAGTACTCCAAAGTTGGAACAAAACACAAGAAAGTGGATAAAACCAAGCATGGAACATCAAAAATTATAGATACATTTGCAATGTATCACTCATGATTTATGAAGGAGATATGCCCTAGAGGCAAATAATAAATAGGCTTTTATTGTCATATCTCAATTAGTTTATAATAGTTTCATATTGTGCTATAACTATGCCAAGTAGAAACATTGGTACAGGTGTGGTATGAAACAACCAAGTCCCTAGTAGCCTCTATTCATACTAGTTCGTTGGTCATGAGGATGATCTGGGTTTCAAGATCATGGGCATTTATGCCAATTGACAACGGGATCATATCATTGGAGAATGATGTGATTGGACATTCCTCGAAGGATTGCAACACGATCAAGTCATATAGTTCATTGTTGCAACAGCTATACCTAGACTCCTTTTCCTTAGACCATGAGCTCATATTACTCACTGTTTCCCGAGGCTGCTTTGACTGCATCAACCGTCATCTGGTAATACGGTGGCCTTAAAGGTGTACGTTGGGTATTCCGAAGGAGCGATTCTTGACATGTATTTGCAAGACCGGGATTTGTTCACCCACATGACGGGTAAAGATACATACGGTCGTCTTGGTGAGATTACATCCATAAATGTTGCAACATGTGACTCGGTCATGGGGATGTAATATCACGTAACAATAAAATGAACGAGATTGAACAATGTATGTGATACAAATGATCGGATCTCGGATAGGTCGTATCAAGAAACAAAAGGAATTGGATGCTACATTTAGCGGTTCAAACGACCTTGTCATCAGGAATGCATAAGGGTCACATGGATATCCCTGGTCCCTCTGTTGATCATTGATACAGATCATGTCTAGAGCATTCCCGAGCCGTGAGAGGATACACTTAAGGGTAGAGAGCGATCATTCGTAAGACAGAATTACAGTAGAGAAAGAGAAAGACGGAATTGTTCCATAGAGAGATCCGAAGTTGTTCGGAGAAAGAATAAAAGACCAGAATCATTCTGGGAATTCCGAAGTTGTTCGGAGGATATAGAAAGGGGACCCGAAAGGTGTTTCGGGTTGAATCAGGTTTTGTAATATGTATTTACATATTAATTAGTGTAATTAATATTAAATATAATATTAAAATCTAATTTGAAGGGTTATTCTACTAATGGGCCAAACTTCCTAGTGAATAAAGGCCCATCAGGGAAAACCGAAGGAGAGAAGGGCCAAGGCCCAGGTGCCTCAAGGGGGCCCACCCGGCCAGCCTAGGGCCGTGCACGGGGTGGGGCCCACCCCCGGCCGGCTGGCCCATGAGGCCCATGCGCCTCCCCCTTCTCCCTTGATTAGTCCCACATGGGGAACCCAAAGGGGAGGGCACACCCCCTCCCCCTATATAAAGGGGTGCCCATGGGTGGTATGAAACACACCAATATTTGGAGAAGTCCTTTGGTTGACTTCCTCCTTCCCTCTCTCTCTATACCTTGTGACCATGTCCCCATGTTTGGGTTGTGCGATCGAGGCACACCTGCAGTACGCCGTTGCGCTGCAGGGATTCCTAGCCAGATATCAACTTCCGCACTCCTGGCGGGATCAGGGAGCCAGAGGTCTCATCATGCACCGGATGTGTACGAAGACACGAGGCGCAACACTTGGGGCGCTTAAATGTCGTGAGCCGGAGCTGCTACACAATGAAGATGAAGAAGGAGCAAGGGGTGACCTGCGAGGAGCTTTGTGACCTTGAGGTCGGCTACGAGTACGACTACTTCAACCACGTTCCCCGCAGAACATTAACCGCGTACGGTCTACAAGGGTATGTATTCTCTACGCATTGGCTGTTACCGCATTACTACGTAGATAGATCCTAGGCAGTTTTGGGGTTCCAACGTAGGAAATTTTTTGTTTTCTGCTGCGGATCCCCTTTAGTGGTATCAGAGCCGATCTATGCGTAGGAGTCTTTATCTGGCCAAGACGCAAGTTTTGTGCGGGCATTGATCCCTTAGTTGTTACCCTCTAACGTGTACTTGTTTATATCATGGTATTGTTTGATGAAGTGGCCCGGATCGACCTTACGCGTATTCGTACGCGAGACTGGTTCCACGCTCAACATATGGCTTGTACCGTATAAGTGGCTAGCGGGTGTATATCTCTCATTCAATAGTTGATATAGCATTTACAACGGAGGGCCCCGAAAGGGGTGTAGTAGAGACAACTTAAGGATCCATGTTGTGGTTGGAAAGTTCGTAGTTTAGAAACGGTTCTATTACGAAAGCCCTAACAACCACGTAAAACTTGCAATAGATAAAGTAGAGGCGTCTAAATTTATTTTGCAGGGGGCATGTGATTATGATATGGCATTGGTCGTTGCGAAGGTAAAGTAGTTTACTTTTCTGTTACTAAGTAGTATAGTAATAGTCATTGTTCCGATGGACGACCTGGTGGAGGCGTCGTGGACTTGGCGTCAAACTGATGGCAGGATGGAGATCATGCTGGAGCGCTCGATGGAGATCAAGGCGCAGGAAGCACCATATCATATCACATTATACATATGATGTTGATACCTGTTTTACATCTTATTGTGTGCTAGTATTAGATATTCAATGGTAGCAAATAAGATAATCCCTATTGAATTCCAATGTTCCGTGTTCCCCTTGTGTGTGCACCACCAAGAAAGTTCTTCGGTATGAGGTCGGCCGTGATGATCGGGGGTCAGACATATCTACGTTCGCATACAGTGGGTGTAAGCCATGTTGCACAGCGAATACACACAAGTTATATTTGGCGAGCCTAGCATGTACATACATGGCCTTGGAACACAAGAGATTGAAAGATCGAGCATGAGTCACATGGATGATGTGATTGGCATTATTGAATGTCTACCTTTGAGGCCGCACTGATGGCCGTGATGATCGAGGGAGGTGTAGAGGATAGGGACCATGTGATCACTAAAATCGTCCAGGGGATGACAATTTTAGTGGAGACAAATTATAAATTGATCTCTTATTATGAACTTAGTCTAGATGTCTATTTGCAAATATCTTAGTAGATCATGGCCTATCCCATTGAGGTCCTTTGCGACCATGGGAATACATTGCTTGATATGGAACTTAGCAAAAGGGTCCAACTTCATAGATTAATACCCACGCCTGAGGGATATCCTCGTAAAAGGTGATCTTCTCTTCTTGATACAATAACCATTAGGAGATAATTCGATGACTCCAGAATGCAAGTGGGAGACTGATATGTTGCTAACGTATCCATAATTTTTGATGTTCCATGCTTGTTTTATATCTACTTTCTTATGTTTTTTCCATATTTTGGAGTAATTTTACACATTTTCTGGAATTAACCTATTAACAAGATGCCACCGTGCCAGTTGCATGTTTTTTGCTGTTTTTGGTTCCAGGAAAGTCAGAAAATGAATATTCTCGGAATTGGACCGGACAAAAGCCAAATTTATTATTTTCCCGGAAGACTCACGGAGCCAGAAGGAGAGTCAGAGAGGGGCCACAGGGTGGCCACACCCCCCTTGGCACGGGCAACCCTAGGCCGCGCCAGGGCATGGTGTGGGCCCCTTGGCTGGCCACCGACCTTGCCTCTTCGCCTATATATCCTCCCGATGCAAAAACCCTAGATCATCAATCAGAAATCCACGAAAAGTTCCGCAGCGCCGCCGCCACCGAAGGGGAGATTCAGGGGACAGAAAGTCTCTGTTCCGGCACCCTGCCAGGACGGGGAAGTGCCCCCGGATCCATCTCCATCGATCTCCACCAACATATCCATCACCATTGTTGATTCCCATGATGAGGAGGGAGTAGTTCTTCCTCGAGACTAAGGGTTCTACCGGTAGCAATGTGTTCATCTCTCTCTATGCATGATCTTAATGAGATCATGAGCTTGTAATCTATTGATCTACCTTGCTACTCAAGTGCTTTAATAGATCTCTGCTCTCCCCATGTGTGTGAAAGTGATAGCGTGCACACCATGGTGGCACTTAGGCTAGAGATTACAAATACTTGTTATGAGTTATATTTGGAGTTGGATGTCTTTATGAAATTGTGGTGTTTGTTGGACTCATCTAGTACTCAACGTGACAGTGTGGGGTTATCTAGATGGGAAAGGCTTACTTTGAGGTGTGCTGTTATAGCCCTACCATCGACTAGAGTGTCCAACCGGAGAGTAGTTAAGAGTAGTATCATAAAGAGAAGATATTTATATGAGAGTGTTCACTAGTGAAAGTATGATCCCTAGGACTTGTTTCTAAGCACTAAAACACCGTTTGCTATTAGATCTATTATATGTTTGCTTGCTTCTATCTTTATTTTAGCTTTACTTTAGTCTTTTCCACGCCATCAAGCTATTTTCTGGCACTGTTACCACTTATAATTATCTATACCACTTGTATTTTACTATCTCTTCACCGAACTAGTGCACCTATACACCTGACAAGTGTATTGGGTGTGTTGGGGACACAAGAGACTTCTTGTATCTTGATTGCAGGGTTGCTTGAGAGGGGATACCTTTGACCACTTCCTCCCTGAGTTCGATAAACCTTGAGTGATCCACTTAAGGGAAAAGTTGCTGCTGTTCTACAAACCTCTGCACTTGGAGGCCCAACAACTGTTTACAAGAATAGAAGTGCGTAGACATCAGAGACTGAAGGAGATATTCCCTTGAGGCAAATAATAAATAGGTTTTTATTGTCATATCTCAGTTAGTTTATAATAGTTTCATATTGTGCTATAACTGTGCCAAGTAGAAACATTGGTATAGGTGTGGTATGGAACAACCAAGTCCCTAGTTGCCTCTATTCATACTAGTTCGTTGGTCATGAGAATGATCTGGGTTTCAAGATCATGGGCATTTATACCAATTGACAGCGGGATCATATCATTGGAGAATGATGTGATTGGACATTCCTCGAAGGATTGCAACACGATCAAGTCATATAGTTCATTGTTGCAACAGCTATACCTAGACTCCTTTTCCTTAGACCGTGAGCTCATATTACTCACTGTTTCCCGAGGCTGCTTTGACTGCATCAACCGTCATCTGGTAATACGGTGGCCATAAAGGTGTACGTTGGGTATTCCGAAGGAAATGTTGATGACATGTGACTACAAGACCGGGATTTTTTTCACCCACATGACGGGTAAAGATACATACGGCTGTCTTGGTGAGATTACATCCATAAATGTTGCAACATGTGACTCGGTCATGGGGATGTAATATCACGGTAACAAGAAAACAGAACTTGTTGTGAACGAGACTGAACAATGTATGTGATACCAATGATCGGATCTCGGACAAGTCGTATCAAGAAACAAAAGGATTGGATGCTACATTTAGCGGTTCAAACGACCTTGTCATCAGGAATGCATAGGGGTCACATGGATATCCCTGGTCCCTCTGTTGATCATTGATACAGATCATGTCTAGATCATTCCTGAGCCATGAGAGGATACACTTAAGGGTACGATGAGAGCGATCATTCATAAGACGGAATTACAGTAGAGAAAGAGAAAGCCGGAATTGTTCCGCAGAGAGATCCGCAGTTGTTCGGAGAAAGAATAAAGGACCGGAATCATTCCAGGAATTCCGAAGTTGTTCGGAGGATACAGAAAGTGGACCTGAAAGGTGTTTCGGGTTGAATCAGGTTTTGTAATATGTATTTACATATTAATTAGTGTAATTAATATTAAATATAATATTAAAATCTAATTTGAAGGGTTATTCTACTAATGGGCCAAACTTCCTAGTGAATAAAGGCCCATGAGGGGAAACCAAAGGAGAGAAGCGCCAAGGGCCAAAGGGCCAAGGCCCAAGCGCCTCAAGGGGGCCCACCCGGCCAGCCTGGGGCTGTGCACGGGGTGGGGCCCACCCCTGGCCAGCGGGCCCATGAGGCCCATGCGCCTCCCCCTTCTCCCTTGATTAGTCCCACATGGGAAACCCAAAGGGGAGGGCACACCCCCTCCCCCTATATAAAGGGGTGCCCATGGGTGGGATGAAACACACCAATATTTGGAGAAGTCCTTTGGTTGACTTCCTCCTTCCCTCTCTCTCTAGACCTTGTGACCATGGCCCCAAGTTTGGGTTGTGCGATCGAGGCACACCTGTAGTACGCCGTTGCGCTACAGGGATTCCTAGCCGGATATAAACTTCCGCACTCCTGGCAGGATCGGGGAGCCGGAGGTCTCATCATGCACCGGATGTGTACGAAGACACGAGGAGCAACACTTGGGGTTCTTAAATTTTGTGAGCCAGAGCTCCTGCACGATGAAGATGAAGAAGGAGCAAGGGGTGACCTGCGAGGAGCTTCGCGACCTTGAGGTCGGCTATGAGTACGACTACTTCAACCATGTTCTCCGTGGAACGTTAACCGCGTACGGTCTACAAGGGTATGTATTCTCTACGCATTGGCTGTTATCACATTACTACATAGTTAGATTCTAGGTAGTTTTGGGGTTCCAACGTAGGAAAATTTTGTTTTCTGCTATGGATCCCCTTCAATTTATGCTTATATTCGTCTGATAGAATGGTGTTACCTGATTTAACTAAAATAACCCAAATTTTGGTCTATAGTTGCGCGATTACCTACTTGGTCAGGGTTTAGGGTTTTAGATTTTATGGTTTAGGATTCCGTGAATTCTCAATAATATTTTCAAACTTTATGGTTATATATATTCGTGGAATAGAATGGTGTTATCGCAATTTAATGAAAGTATCTCAAAAATTGATCTACAAGTCGATGATATCCTGCTTGGTCATATTTCTTGTTAAATAAAATTGAATGTACCCGGGTACTAAAACAAGGGAGAAACAGGATGAGTTCCTTGAGATTTAGGCGCTGTTTGGTTGGGCTCGAATTCTGGCTTTTGATTTTTGGCTTATAAAGCTACGAACGTGTTTTTGGCTTTGTTTTTTAGCTTTTACTCTGACATATTGGAATGATAGTATAAGCCAGGTTGGATGATTTTAACGATTTTATCTCGGTTTAGTGAAAAATGTTCGAATTTTGAACAACAAGCGATGGGAATCTCTACTCCCCATAATTCTGGCTCACTGACATGTGGGTCACTTTCATAGTGGGTCCAAAAAATCGGTGTAGGTCGGAGTGGGCGGGCAGGTAAATATTGAAGAAGGGCTAGGAAACGTGGATGGGGTGATGCACTTGGGAGAACGCAAATTTACCACATATATCCCTCTATTATTGCAATGCTCCCTTGGATTCTTGTTTCCGGAGCAGGGATAGAAGAGGAATTTTGCATTCTAGAAAGAGGTGAAGCATGTTTGAATGGATGCGCGGGATATTTTAATGGATGGGTGCGATGTTTGGGTGCCATACCAAATTTTGAGGTCAAAGTTGTTGGGTCCGCAGCATAGAAAACAAAAAATTTCCTACGATGAGAACTACACGCCAAGATCTATCTACTAGGTACAGAGCAACGGGTGGACATACATCCAATGAGAACTTACCCTCGAAGACAATGAGTTTTGTTAATGAGTAGGAACTCGTGGTTGATGTAGTCGTACACTTGCCGATCTCAAGATCGTGAGGAAGTCCGAGCGCCGCAACTCAGCAGCGCATCCGTACTCGCACACACGTTCAAGCCACCGGACAACCTCCACCTCCTCGCTCCAGAGATCCAGCGGAAGCAGCAGCTCCTTCCAGACGAAATTCCACCAGGAACATGTATCTCGCTAATTCGAGACCATGGGGGAATAATTCTAGAGGGGGAGAGAGATCCTTCACAAGGAGGTGTAAGGATGAAGGAGGGAATGGGTGGCCTTTTATAGGAGGAGGGGGTGCCCCCTCTCTCCATGGCCGGCACATGGGGGGTGACCCCTCACCTCCCCCAATCATGTGGTGGTAACCCCTCCACATTAAAATGCCTCTTCACATTCCCTTTTAAAGTCTCCACTTTAAATGCATTAAATTTCTCCAAATTTAATGCTCTCTCATTTAATAAATCTCTTTTATTAAATTTATTCAGAATTTTGTTAATTACTTTAATTAACAAACATTCACATATAGCCCCTTGCAATATTTCAATATCACATGCAGAACCACTTTCTGCAATTTCACCCGAAACAATTTCCGGTTTCTATTGAAACAATTCCTGCGCTTTGCAATTCTTTCGTCTGAAACATATGTGCTCCAAAATGGTGTCTGGTAACTCTTAAGTGTTCCACCCTAAGGTTTTGAATAATGCGAGACATGATCGAGACCCTTCTCCGATCAATAATCAGCAATGGACCTAGAGATCCGTACTGACTCCTACACATTCAACGATGACTTCTGTGATCGTGAGAACCTTTAACGCTTGTAACTAGATCCCTTTGTCTCTCGATATATTACATGTCCGAGATTCGATCATCGGTATCTCCATACCTAGTTTTATCTTGTTACCGACATGCACTCTTTTCTCGTTCCCGTGATATAACATTCTAGTGATCACATCACTTGCTTGCAAGCTATCTTAATGTGATATCACCGAGAGGGCCCAGAGTATATCTATCCGTCATCGGGATTGACAAATTCCACTCTTGATCCATGAGCCTCAACATAACACCTTCATAGTACTGAACCCATCTTTATAGTCACCCTGTTACGGTGTGACGTTTGATGTTATCAAGATACTCTTCCGGTGTTAGCAATTAACATGATCTCATGGTCTAAGGATAAAGATTACTTTGTATGATGTTATAGCAATATAAACATAATGACTTGATCGTAATTCTATACTTCGGATGAATGTTCATCACATCATTCCACCAATGGTGTGACCTTGTTATTAACAACATCCAATGTCCATGATCAGGAAACCTTGATCATCTTGTTAATCAACAAGCTAGTCTATAAGAGAGGCATAACTAGGAACCCTTTCTATTTATTAAACACACATGGATTGATGTTTCCTGATCAATACAATTCTAGCATTTAAAATAAACATCTATCATATATAAGGAATATATAATAACAACTTTATTATTGCCTCTCAGGGCATATTTCCTTCAGTCTCCCACTTGCACTAGAGACAATAATCTAGTTCACATAGTGATAAATCTAACACCCATGGAGTTCTGGTGTTGATCATGTTTTGCCCTAGGGAGAACTTTAGTCAACAGATCTGCTACATTTATTAGTCAACAGATCTGCTACATTTAGGTCCGTGTGTACTTTACAAATCTTTATATCTCCATCCTTGACATGCTTGCGGATGGAGTGAAACCGGCGCTTAATATGCTTGGAATTCTTGTGAGACCTCGGTTCCTTTGCGTTGGCTATGGCTCCATTGTTGTCACAATAGATCACCATTGGGTCCAACGCACTGGGAACCACACCTAGTTCCGTAATGAACTCTTTCATCCAAACCGTCTCCTGCGCCGCTTCTGAAGCAGCAACATATTCCGCCACCGTCGTTGATCCAGCCACCACAGGTTGTTTTGAACTCCTCCAACTAACTGTTGCTCCGTTCAAGAGAAATACGTATCCGGATTGAGACTTAGAGTCATCCGGATCGGTGTCAAAGCTAGCATCGACATAACACTTAGCGACTAGCTCTTCTTCACCTCCGTATATAAGAAACATATCCTTAGTTCTTCTCAAGTACTTGAGGATGTTCTTTACCGCTATCCAGTGTTCCGAACCTAGATCAGATTGGTACCTACTAGTCAAACTAATAGCATGTGCCACATCCGGTCTTGTACATAGCATGGCATACATAATAGAGCCTATGGCCGAGGCATAGGGGATCTTATCCATCATCTCTCTTTCTTCCGCCGTAGCCGGACTTTGAGTCTTACTCAATGTCTTGCCTTGCAACCTAGGTAAGAACCCCTTCTTACTTCCGTCCATATTAAACTTCTTTAATATCTTATCAAGGTATGTACTCTGCGATAACCCAATTAGGCGCCTTGATCTATCTCTATATATTTTAATGCCTAATATATATGACGCTTTACCAAGGTCTTTCATCGAAAATTTTCTGTTTAGATAACTTTTTAACACTGTTTAAAAGATCTATATCATTTCCAATCAATAATATGTCATCCACATATAATATCAGAAATGCCACATTGCTCCCACTCACTTTCTTGTAAATACAAGTCTCTCCATAAGTTTGGACAAATCCAAACTCTTTGATCACCTCATCAAAGCGGAGATTCCAACTCCGGGATGCTTGCTTCAGTCCATAGATGGATCGCTGAAGTTTGCATACCTTATTCGCATGCTTAGGATCGATAAAACCCTTAGGTTGTATCATATACAACTCTTCTTCAATATTACCATTGAGGAACGTAGTTTTGACATCCATTTGCCATATTTCATAATTGAAATATGCAGCAATTGCTAACATAATCCTAACTGACTTAAGAATCTCTACGGGAGAGAATGTCTCATCGTAGTCAACTCCTTGAATTTTTCGAAACCCCTTTGCGACAAGTCGAGCCTTATAGATGGTCACATTACCATCAGCATCAGTTTTTCTTTTGAAAATCCATTTATTCTCAACGGCCTTTCGATCGTGAGGTAAGTCCACCAAGGTCCAAACTTGGTTCTCGTACATGGATCCCATTTCGGATTTCATGGCTTCTAGCCATTTGTTGGAATCCGGGCTCATCATCGCTTCTTCATACGTCGTAGGGTCATCCATTTCATCAACCATGAAATTTACAATATGATTGCCAAATGAGTTCGGAGCTGCCGCGTGTCCTGCTTGACCTGCGAGGTTCGGTAGTGTCCTCTTTCGGAGTTTCATGATCAATATCATTAGCTCTCTCTTCATTAGGTGAAGTCAACTCCGAAACAACTTCCGGTGCTGCGCTATTCGCCATTTCATGAAGAGAAGGTTCAACAACCTCTTCGAGTTCTACCTTCCGACTACTCACACCTTTCGCGAGAAACTCCTTCTCAAGAAAGGATCCATTCTTGGCAACAAAAACCTTGCCCTCGGATCTGTGATAGAAGGTATACCCAATCGTTTCCTTAGGGTATCCTACGAAGACGCATTTTTCCGCTTTGGGTTCGAGTTTATCCGGCTGAAGTTTCTTCACATAAACATTGCATCCCCAAACTTTAAGAAATGACAGCTTAGGTTTGTTTCCAAACCATAATTCATACGGTGTCGTTTCAACGGATTTAGATGGTGCCCGATTTAAAGTGAATGCAACTGTTTCCAGTGCATAACCCCAAAATGACAGTGGGAAGTCAGTCAGAGACATCATAGATCGAACCATATCCAATAAGGTACGATTACGACGTTACGAACACCATTACGTTGTGGTGTTCCGGCAGGCGTGAGTTGTGAAACTATTCCACACTCTTTCATGTGTGTGTGATAAAATCGTAACTTAGATACTCTCCTCCACGGTCAGACCGTAGAAATTTGATCTTTCTATTACGATGATTTTCCACTTCATTCTGAAATTCCTTGAACTTTTCAAAAGTTTCAGACTTGTGTTTCATCAAATAGATATACCCGTATCTACTCAAATCATCCGTGAAAGTAACAAAATAACGATATCCACCTCGCGCTGACACACTCATTGGTCCACACACATCAGTATGTATGATTTCCAATAGATCATGCTTTGCTCCATTGAACCGGAGAACGGCGTTCTAGTCATCTTGCCCATAAGGCATGGCTCACATGTATCAAATGATTCAAAATCAAGTGATTCCAAAAATCCATCAGAATGGAGTTTCTTCATGCGTTTAATGCCAATATGACATAGATGGCAGTGCCACATATATGTAGACATATCATCATCAAGTTTAATCTTGTTAGCATTAACATTATGAATGTGTGTAATATTACTATCGAGATCTATTAGAAATAAACCATTCAACATAGGTGCATGACCATAAAAGATATCATTCTTATAAATCGAACAACCATTGTTTTCAGATTTAAAGGAATGACCACTTTGCATCAAACACGATCCAGATACAATGTTCATGCTCAGTGCAGGCACTAAATAACAATTATTTAGGTTTATAACTAATCCCAATGGCAAATGGAGAGGTAGCGTCCCGATGGCGATCACATCAACTTTTGATCCATTGTCGACCCGCATCGTGACCTCATCCCTTGATAGTTGTCGCTTGTTCCGTAGCCCTTGAACCGAGTTACATATATTAGCAACCGATCCCGTATCAAATACCCAGGTGCTACTGCGAGTACTAGTCAAGTACACATCAATAACATGTATATCACATATACCTTTGTTTGCCTTGCCGGGCTTCTTGTCCGCCAAATACTTGGGGCAGTTGCGCTTCCAATGGCCAGTCCTCTTGCAATAGTAACACTCGGTGTCAGACTTAGGGACAGCTCGGGGTTTCTTTTCAGGCGTGGCAACAGAATTGCCACCCTTCTTTCCCTTGTGCTTGCCTTTCTTGTCTTTCTTGAAACCGGTGGTCCTATTGATCATCAACACTTGATGTTCTTTCCTAATCTCCACTTCTGCAGTCTTAAGCATTGACAGAAGCTCGGGAAGATACTTCTTCATGCCCTGCATATTAAAGTTCATCACGAAGCTCTTGTAGCTAGGTGGCAGAGATTGGAGAACATGATGTATGCCTAAGTCAATGGGAATCGTTATTCCTAAGGACACAAGCTTATCGGCGTACCCAGACATTTTGAGTACATGCTCACTAACGGAGCTGTGTTCCTCCATCATGCAGCTAAAGAACTTTTCTGTAGCATTATAACTCTCTACGGCAGCATGGGTATCGAAAATTATTTTCATTTCTCCCATGGTATCAAAGGCATTGCCATTTTCAAAACGCTTTCGAAGTTCTGGCTCTAGCGCATACAGTATGCGGCAATGAACTAAGTTGTGGTCCTCCTGACGAGTCACATAGACATTCTTTTCCCCGTCAAGGGCATCAGGAGCTGGTGAGGGGCCTAGCGGTGCATCTAGCACATATTGCTTTTGTGCAGCAGTGAGGAGAATCCTCAAATTCATAGCCCAGTTGGTGAAGTTGCTACCATTCGCAGCAAGTTTCTCTTTCTCCATGAACACATTGAAATTAAAAGCAGGTGGTGCCATCTACAACAGAATTTGTAAAGTTTATTTAGACAGTTTATGATAGATTGAGTTCAACTAATCCAAATTACTAATGAACTCCCACTCAAAAATGACATCCCTCGTGTTCTTTTGGTGATTACATGAACCAAATCCACCACACCAAGTCCGATCATCACGTGAGTTGATGTAGCTTCAAAGGCGAGCATCTATATGGGCATCATATCAACTATATGACTCATGCTTAACCTTTCGGTCCGTGTTCCGAGGCCATGTCTGTACATGCTAGGCTCGCCAAGTAAGAACCTTAGTATTCACGTGTGTAAAACTGTCTTACACCCGTTCCTATGAAAGCGTAGATTCGAGTACACCCGATCATCACGTGATGTCTCGAAACACGATCCATAGAACGGTGCATACTTAAGGAAGAACACATTTTTATATTGATATCTAAATGAGGGATCATATTATAATGCTACCAAAAGCGCCAAACTAGCAGTATAAGATGCTAACATCTAATGTGTAAAGTGAGATGATATGGTCCATGCATTTGATCTCTATCACTTGCATCGTGGTATGATCTCTATCATTCCTTTGTGTGTAAGGCCAAGGTCTATGGAACTTACACGTTGAGTGTGTTGTAAGAGTATCTATCATACATCTACTTACAACAATACCATATCAATACACTAGCCCAGCAACGATCTAAACTAGACGCCTCTAATTTATCAATTGCAAGTTTTACGTGGCTTAGGGCTTTCAGAGATAGAACCGTTCTCACCTACGAACATGAACCACAACGAGGATAACTAAGTTATTAGCAACTCATTCTAAATCAGATATTGATTATAGTAGGAGAGACAGACACCCGCCAGCCACTTATGCAAAACAAGTTCCATGTCAGTCGTGGAACCGGTCTCATGTACGATGACATGTAAGGTTGGTCCGGGCCGCTTCATCCCACTATGCAACCAATATCCAAAATACATAGAAGATGCAATAACATGATCATCATCGCCCACATATAAACATATGTGTACTACCCGTGCAAAGCACCAACGCATAGATCAGGCTCTGATACCACTGTTGGGTCCGCAGCATAGAAAACAAAAAATTTCCTACGATGAGAACTGCACGCCAAGATCTATCTACTAGGTACAGAGCAACGGGTGGACATACATCCAACGAGAACTTACCCTCGAAGACAACGAGTTTTGTTAACGAGTAGGAACTCGTGGTTGATGTAGTCGTACACTTGCCGATCTCAAGATCGTGAGGAAGTCCGAGCGCCGCAACTCAGCAGTGCATCCGTACTCGCACACACGTTCAAGCCACCGGACAACCTCCACCTCCTCGCTCCAGCGATCCAGCGGAAGCAGCAGCTCCTTCCAGATGAAATGCCACCAGGAACATGTATCTCGCTAATTCGAGACCATGGGGGAATAATTCTAGAGGGGGAGAGAGATCCTTCACAAGGAGGTGTAAGGATGAAGGAGGGAATGGGTGGCCTTTTATAGGAGGAGGGGGTGCCCCCTCTCTCCATGGCCGGCACATGGGGGGTGACCCCTCACCTCCCCCAATCATGTGGTGGTAACCCCTCCACATTAAAATGCCTCTTCACATTCCCTTTTAAAGTCTCCACTTTAAATGCATTAAAATTCTCCAAGTTTAATGCTCTCTCATTTATTGGACATTGATAATCTTGTATTGATCGGAAACATAATACATGTGTGTTTAATAAACAAAAAGGTTTCCTAGTTATGCCTCTCTTATAGACTAGCTTGTTGATTAACAAGATGATCAAGGTTTCCTGATCATGGACATTGGATGTTGTTAATAACAAGGTCACAGCATTTGTGAAATGATGTGATGAACATTCATCCGAAGTATAGCATTACGATCAAGTCATTATGTTTATATTGCTATAACATCATACGAAGTAGTCTTAGTCCTTAGACCATGAGATCATGTTAATTGCTAACACTAGAAAAGTATCTTGATAACATCAAACATCACACCATAACAGGGTGACTATAAAGGTGGGTTCAGTGCTATGAAGGTGTTATGTTGAGGCTCATGGATCAAGAGTGGAATTTGTCAATCCCGATGACAGATAGATATACTCTGGGCCCTCTCGGTGATATCACATTAAGATAGCTTGCAAGCAAGTGATGTGATCACTAGAATGTTATATCACGGAAACGAGAAAAGAGTGCATGTCGGTAACGAGATCAAACTAGGTATTTGGATACTGATGATCGAATCTCGGACATGTATTATATCATGAGACAAAGGGATTAAATTACTAGCATTAAAGGTTCTCACGATCACAGAAGTCATCGTTGAATGTGTAGGAGTCAGTATGGATCTCTAGGTCCCGCTTCTGATTATTGATCTGAGAGGAGTCTCAATCATGTCTGCATTATTCGTGAACCGTAGGGTGACACACTTAAGGGTTGCCGGACACCATTTAGGAGCACATATGTTTCAAATAAAAGGTTTGCAAAGCGCAGGAAATCTTTCGATAGAAACAAGAATTGTTTCGATAGAAACCGGAATTGTTTCGGTTGAAATTGCAGAAAGTGGTTCTGCATGTGATATTGAAATGTTGCAAGGGGTTTTATGTGAATGTTTGTTAATTAAAGTAATTAACAAAAATTCTGAATAAAATAAATAAAAGAGTTTTATTAAATTGAGAGTTGCATTTAATTTGGTGGAAATTAAATACATGTGAGTGGGATTTTGGGTGGAGGCCATGTTTATGTGAGTGGAGGTTCACCACATGAATGAAGGAGGGGAGGAGTCCCCCCCCCCTCATGCGCCGGCTATGGGAGGGGAGGGGTCTCCCTCCCTCCTATATAAAGCCCCCATCTCCCCTCTCACAAACCACACCTCCTCGTGAAGGATCTCTCTCCCCCTCTAGATATTCCCCCATGGTCTCGGATTAGCGAGATACATGTTCCCTGTGGCCTTACGTCTGGAAGGAGTTGCTGCTTCTGCTGATCCGCTGGAGCGAGGAGGTGGAGGTTGTCCGGTAGCTTGAACGTGTGTGCGAGGACGGATGCGCTGCTGATTTGCGGCGCTCGGACTTCCACACGATCTTGAGATCGGCAAGCGTACGACTACATCAACCACGAGTTCCTACTCGTTAACAAATCTCGTTGTATTTGAGGGTAAGTTCTCCATGGATGTATATCCACCCGTTGCTCTGTATCTAGTAGATAGATCTTGGTGTATAGTTCTCATCGTAGGAAAATTTTTGTTTTCTCTGCTGCGGACCCAACACTACAAAGATGATGGCTCAAAATGCCACCACCCCCTTTTTCACACAATGTATAACGCCCTTTCAAGCGTCCAGGCTAAATTTGTGCAATAAAATAATTTTTGGGGCTGGATGTTTGAATGGATGGGCGGGATGTTTGAATGGGTGGGCAGGATATTTCGGCGCTCTGTCGAAATTTTGAAGTTGAAGCTTCTAAGGTACGCTACTCCCACTTGGGATGATGTTCCCATCAGATAGACCCACAGGCATGTATGCTTTCCAGCATTTAATAAGTTTATAGACATTTGCCGAAATTAATGAACATTAAATCAAGGCTTTCAAACAAGAGGAGCAAGGTCACAACCATAGTTTCTGTATCTTTTTCATCTTTTGTACTACTCCGTACATTGAGGCATCTTCGCCAACCAAGCTTACAAACCTGGCAATATTTGGTAGATCGGTGCATATTGGCATTTCAAGCAATTGTTTACACAGGAGATTCCAGATTTGATGGATAATGCCCTACTTTCATGAGTTTCCAAGCTTCCTAGCTGAAGATGCTGAAATTAAATAACATTTTGACATAAATCCATTCGTTCACAAAGTGCAATGCTATGTGCATTAGTTTCCATGGTAAAACATAAACTTGTATATTGACAAGTTTTGGATCAATTTTGATCTATGGTGACTGGCAGGTGGGCCACGTATATGGTGGTGCCCAAAGCAGGGTAGGTCAGAATTTCCAAAGTTATCCCTCCGCAGTCCGCACCCCTTCGCGCCGTGTATTAACTTCCACCCTCCGCCGCCTAGGCCTCACCCCCTTCCCCACAAAACATACGCGCTTACGGCCGCTCCTCATCACCAACGTGCGTGAAGAAGCTCTCCCTACCCGTCGGTCTTTTTGAGACGCACCGGTGGGCACGTCGATCCTACGGTAGTCCTTCTATCTCTAGGTCGATCCGGTTGGCATTTTTATTTTCCTTTCAAATACTCCTACGTAGTTTAATTTGTCCTCAATATGCATGGTCATAATTTATTCTGCGCTGGATCTTTGTTCATAAATACCTTTGGTGATTTTTTCTATCAATATGTTTGCTGAAACGCATAGGCATATATAGTTTTTGTACTTCATCTATATGTTTCATGCTTTTCTTTTAATAATAACCAACCTTGTATGTCATAATTAAACAGATGGGCAGATTTTGGATTGAGATTGCTCCATTAGGCAGCGCTAAACATATCCTTGATGTTCTACGATTTATGGGATTTGTTACAGCTCATTGTGACAACTTAAAAGTACATTGCCCCTGCCGGTTGTGTGCGAATCGTAGGGTGCTGCCTCAAAGTATAGTGGATGACCATATTTTTACATTTGGGATGCTTAGCACATATGTTAGATGGGTATTTCATGGTGAACCATATGATCCTCCATCTGAATCGAGGGAAGCACATCTTTATCATCAAGATCAAGTAGGGGAAGCAGATGTGATCAACTAGATCAACTGGCAGAGGCAACTCCTGAGCATCTAGATCAACTTGGAGAAGGGGGAGAGAAAAAGCGCAAGCTGCATGAAACAAGATTCATTTCTGGTACTACCACTATGCCAGATGACAAGGTATATCTGTAGAACGACAAATGTTCAGGTTGTGTGTCTTTGATGTTTGTCTATAAACGTATCCGTTAATCTACTAATCGCAGAAGCAGACGAACGAAGAGGACTTTGATGGTAATGACGATGACCTGTTCATCGATGAGCCTGTACCTGAGGCTATGGATCGGGTACACTGCGTCTGGATGGATTTGATGCAGGGTTGCTGATCATCAGGGGTGTACTTTTGGTGTCGTTCATGACCACTAGCCTAGTTGCAAAACTCTTGGGGTGTAGAGCTATCCCATGATTGGTTCGCTACTGTCGTAGTTCTGTAATATGGAGCTACCTTATTATGATTTCTAGGCCTTTGTTAGCAGAACTATAATTGGAAACTATTCCGTATATTAGTATATACAGAGTATATGTGTGTTTGTGTGTGTTTCTAGTCTGAAATTCGAGCTTATCATTTTATGGGTTCCTAAACTGTTTTGGGGCCCCAGCGCTGGTGCCCTATGCTGCAATTACCGCCGTCTTGTCCACTGTTTCGTGAGATGAATCAGCAGAAGGATAATAAGCTGGGACCAATTTGATTCGAAGAGGGGCAATTTTCTCTGTCCTTGGAGAGGAAACCGGGAGAACTAGTACTGGTACCAAGGGAAGGAGGAGGTTGGCTCTGTCAATTATCTCACCCACTTGATGTGAGACCTGCTTTAACTCACCCCTGACATGGGTCCCGCTTGAAACAGTTGTAGGCCACCATGTGATAGCTGGGATCAAAAATTCGGGATTCTCTCCCGGCAAAATGTTCCCGCCACTACCACTTAAAAATACTGTGTAGAAAAAAGTGTACTGCCCAGCCCTACTACTGCTAGTACTACTACTCCCCTACCCATGCCTTTCTACCGACGACAAGACAAGAAACCATCACTAGCTAGCTCACATCCAGCAAGCAACTGTTGGAACTGGTGCAACCTCTGATTGGGGAGTTCTTATTGAAATAGGTGGGTGTATTTGCTCACCTCGAAATCTGGCTTTGCTTAATTTGCTTCCGATTGGGCCATTGGGGGTACTATTAGTACTAGTAGTAGTAGTATTCTATATGCTTTTATTGTGGAGTTCTTGCTTATTGCTCACCTCGGAATCACCTAATCAGGATATTTTTCCTCTTCTCTAATCGATTGGGTCATTTGGGTGGGGTGGGGGTGGTGGTGGGGATGGGGGTGGGGGTGGGGGTGGGGGTGGAGGGAGGTGGTACTGATTTCGTATGGATTCTGGATTAGGGCATGGTCACCGCTGTTCTGATTGGGGTATTTGGTCGGTTTCGATTTCAGTGTTCTTCACTTCTGTAACCTTTAGTTGCTACTCGTAATGTGCAATGGATTTGCGTCAGATTCTGTATGGATAACTATGGGTCAGTGGCGCGCACGACCACTACGGACAGGGATGGTCCCGTCAGTTCCCTTAAAAGTTGCCTAAAAAAGGTAATGTAGCAGTATATTCGTTGCGTTCTTCCATTCTTTCCAATGCTGGAAGTGGTTGGCTGCAATCTGGATGTATCCCTATGCTAAAAGTTGCCTCTGTCTGCATCCTGTTTTTGTGGAAGCCTCTGTGACACCATCTCTTCTTCATTTACTGTAGCACGGTGGTACATACATGCGAATGTGTGGTGCTCCAGGTGCGGCAACCAGGATGGTACCCCCACATGCCACAGGATCCGGTGAGTACCACTACTCACCAAAAAACAAGCGCAAGGCCACCGACCAGCTGGGAGGGCCCAGCTTAAAGAGAAAGGTATTTGTTCTTAATACCCTTATTACCATGGTGCAGACAGATTTAAGTATTACCCGCTTGGTGTGATGCATGCTTATCAGATATTCAGAAACATATGTGTGATTTTATTAATTCTGGCACTGTGTTTATGTGCATCCAGATCTGGATCTGTCAGACTGTCTCGTACAGTCAGTATATGACTACTATGTAATGTACTCCCTCGTCCCAAGGCTTAGGCATATACTGTATTTTTTGAAAAGTCAAGCGACGGAAAGTTTGACCAAATTTTATATAGTAGTATTGAACCGTTGAGCTCTATTGCTATTTATCCAGATTGAAGGTGCTGCTGCGGAGGCTGAGGCTGCTATAGAGGCTAATAGATTTCTGATGCCCGCACCAAAAGAGGACATCCTCTACACAATGAGGAAGCGCCAACACAGTACCCAGGTGGACAGTGACCTCTCTAAGAAGTGGGTATAATTTGGAAATCCATAATTTCACATGTTATGATTTTCCATGTTATTTTGATCAGCTAGTACTATATGTTTACGCTCATTAGAAGTTCACAAAAATAAAATATGTTTTCTTTACAAGCAATGGTTTTTTCTTATATTATTAGATTTACTTGCTCTTTACATAATTTAACCTTTCCACTTAATTTCAATCAGTACCACGCACCAACTGCTCAGCCCTTTCTGCTACCCTCCTCTTGTCAAGCTTGTGGATTGAAAGGGGGGCCCTATATGCCATTTCAAAGGCAGCGGGATGAAAAATGGTGCATGGCCACCCTTCGCAAAGGGTACCCATGGTATCAGGTATGGATTCCAAGTGGTCTAGACTGACTTGATGTAAGATCTTGTATCTCACTTTTTTTGCTGTCACCTTACTTCTCTATCAATTTTCTCATGAGGGTTGTTCCTTGTGTCGCTCGCCCCATTATAAACAAGATGTTCGGAAACGACAAGTTTCTAACTCCGTATAGCAAGGGCCCTAAAGGCATGCGACAACTATATGATGTGGATGTCTCCCAGACGATGGCCACCACCTATTTGGGTGGCCGAGGTTGGTCCAAGTATGTCCGTGAGAATGGACTGAAGCAGGGGATGAGGTAACATTCGATTTTAGCAAGCCTGGGCAGATACTTGCACGCCATCGTACACTTGTTGACCGAAGGACCAAGAATAGAGGTAGTACTAATTAATTTGATTATGTACTCATCACAACCTCTAATGATTTTCTTGCGACTAACTGTTCTGCACCATTGTCTTTACTCATCATATGACCCTGACCACTTCTGCAGTCCGCTTCCCCTTATGTACCACCCAAAAGGGTGCCAGGATCAAGTTGCTGGCACCGGCACCAGCACCGGCCCTAGTTCCTGAAACGGCACCTGTTGACCTCAGTAGGAGAAAGAATAGAGGTAGTAACTTAATTCGCTAGTATACTCTCATCTCTGTCTAGGAGTTACTGTTGTATAAGAAACCATTTTGCTTGTCCACATCTCATATGCCTCTCTGACCACTCCTGCAGTCCCCTTACCTAACCCTCAAAAGGTAACCAGCACCAAGCTGCTGGCACCCCCAATGGCACTGGCCCTAGTTCCTGCTCCGGCACCTGTTGACCTAAGTAGAAAGAATGGAGGTAGTAACTTAATTTGCTTGTATACTCATCATATCCTCTGATCACTGTCTTGTGAGTAATTGTTGTATAAGAGACCATTTTGCTTGTACACTTCTCATGTGCCTCTACCATCTCTGCAGTCAGCTTAGCTACCCCTCAGAAGGAATCTAGCATCAAGCTGCTAGTGCCGGCACCGCTTCTAGGCCTTCTGGCTCCTGCACCAGCCCCTCTACAATTAGTGGCACCATCTCCTGCACCAGCACCCGCCCCTAGCACAGGCACCGGCACAAGCTCCTTCATCACCCTGGGCAAAACACCTTGTCATACCATATCCTACACATGTGTCATCACAAGGGCGCACCAAATTATGTTTGTGAGTATATGGCGGCAGATAAAATGTTCTGAATGTCTTCTCAAGTTTCACATGATTCAGTGCATCACTCTTAGTAATTATGCGTTTATCTCTTGCTTTGACTCAGAAATTGCCTAAGAGTGCCACAAAGCAACTCCAGGCTAGACAAAAGGGCACAATAGTCTTCACGATGCAGAGCGAAAGATTGCTTATCGAGGGACGCTACGCCATTAACTCGACTGATGGGCGCTTGGCAGCTACTTCTAAGTGGATCAAGTTCCGGAAAGCAGCCAAACTTACTATTGGAAGAACGGTCAAGGTCGATGTATCTCGCTGCCCTGAATGCGGCATGTTGTTTATGAACTTCCTAGCTATCTAGCTCTTTGGCCGCATGCTATTGTAATTAATTACGTGGTTGTCTTATCTCCACTGATCATATATGGGTGGTAAAACTGTGATAACCTTTTGCTGGATTGGAGTTATCACTAGTATGTACGGGTATGGTATATCTGTATCTATATGATGGTTCCCTATATGAGCAAATATTATGACAACGATTGTGTTGTGATCGAGTGTGTTTGGAGAAAAGGGCAAATGATCGTGTGGCATGGTTTTTAGAGCTGAAACAAGAACTGTCTCTCTATATAGTGATATTGAATTTCAGTGTTTGTATTGCTGAATCAGTCAATTTGAAATGCTTCTGAATTGGTCAAGTGCTGCTGAATATGAACTAGGAATCTATCGATTTTTTTATGTCTTATTATTCTGTACTCCTTAATCTTTCAAATGGTATTGAATTTGTCAAAAGTTCTGTCGTTGCTGCTGGCTGCTTGCTCTAGAGCTTTTGCCTTTGTGTCATCGGAAGCGTTGGATGCATTTTGGATAGAGATGAGAGGGTAAAGATATACAACGTGTTTTCACCAAGTGAAGTCATTGGATACCAGCCCTATTTTGGCGCATGTGGTCTGTGTTCATTAGATATTTTTACATGAATATCTGTCAAAGGAATTGTCGCTTTTTTCCTCCCTCGAAGAGGTCTATGTTTGAATCTAGCGATACATAGCCTAGTAAAATTTGAGATAGGATCCCATTGACCATAGCCCAAAAACTTTTTAATTTGGCCTTTTTGGCAGCGCCCCCCACCTGAAAACAATTCTGCCTACCTAGGTTTTTAAGAAACTAATCCATTATGTGGCTTTTTATAAATCGAGGTTCCAGTAGCACTACTCTTTTATTTTAAGAGAGATAACATGGAAACACAACAATATTTTTTAGAAGACTGATACATAAGTTGTAGTACTAATACATGTTTAATGATTCAATTTCTATTAGTATCTTTGGTATTGTGGCAAAACACTCAGTTTATGTCTATTTGATTTGATTTGAAGGTCTTTAGTTCGAATCCACTGTGTGTACATATTTATATATATCTTGGGTTTACTTTTTTAGAAAGGGTTTACTTTTTAATATCGCATTACAGAGAGGCTGACATCATGGACCCACCAGCCTGCAGCATCCCTCGAGTTTAATGGTCGGGTTTGAAAAAAGTTAAATACTTGTACAGAGAGGCTAGCATCAGGGACCCACCGGCCAGAACATACCAGAGAGGGTGACATGGGGGCCTCAGCAGCAATACCATACACGACTGCCACATCGAGCAATGTTGCCAAGGTCAAAAAAGCAGACGTGGACGGAAGAAAGTCCATCATACGAAGGTTTGATATATAGAGAGACCGGCATGTGGGACCCAGTAGCACGGCCTTATACAGGTTCTGCCTCGAGCGATGTTGCCAAGTTCGAAACAGGGAGGCGCGAGCGAGGAAAAAGTCCAGCATGCACACCTTTCTTCTAATGAGAGGCTCACACGGGGACTCAGCAGTCTGGAAAAACGGCTGATGCATCGAGCAACGCTATCAAGTTTGATACACGGAGGCGCCACCGAGAGCAAAAATTCCATCATACACACGTTTCTTCTTATGAGTGTATGACATGTGGGGCCCTACATCATGATTAAACGGTAGATGCAGTGAACAATGTTATCAAGTTCGGAACACGGAGGCAGGACCGAGGGAAAAAATTCTATCATACACATGTTTCTTCTAATGAGAGGATGACATGTGGGGTCCAGGAGTTTGATTAAACGGCTGATGCAGCGAGCAAAGCTATCAAGTTCGGAACACGAAGGCGCGATAGAGGGTAAAAAGTCCATCATACAACATGTTTCTTCTAATGAGAGGATGACATGTGGGACTTAGGAGGTTGGTTAAACGGTAGCTGCGTTGAGCAGCGCTATCAACTCGGAACGGGGTCAGCGCGAGCCAAGGAAAAAAATCCATCATACACACGTTTCTTCTAATGAGAGGATGACATGTGGGGCTCAGGAGGTTGGTTAAACGGTAGATGCGTTGAGCAGCGATCAACTCGGAACGGGGTAGCGCCAGCGAAGGGAAAAAATCCATCATACACACGTTTCTTCTAATGAGAGGATGACATGTGGGGCCCAGCATCATGATTAAATGGTAGATGCATCGAACAGGGCTATCAAGTTCGGAACAGGGTAGCGCGAGCCAAGGAAAAAATCCATCATACACATGTTTCTTCTAATGAGAGGATGACATGTGGGGCTCAGGAGGTTGGTTAAACGGTAGATGCGTCGAGTGGCGGTATCAACTCGGAACAGGGTAGCGCCAGCGAAGGAAAAAATTCCATCATACACACGTTTCTTCTAATGAGAGGATGCCATGTTGGTCCCAGGAGGTTGATAGGGCGGTAGATGCATCGAGCAGCGCTATCAACTTCAGAACAGGGTAGCGCGAGCGAAGAAAAAAAATCCATCATGCACACGATTCTTCTAACGAGAGGCTGACATGTGGGACCAAACAGCCTGACTAAACGGCAGACGCCTCGAGCAACGTTATCGAGTTCAAATCAGGGAGGCGCGACCGAAAAGTATGGTCCGCTAGAGACACTGGCGTCTGAGACCCACACACCTCAAAAGATTTCGGCGAGTCAACATCGCGCGAGGAAACGAAAATCTTGCTTCTGCCACGCATTGGTCGAGCTTCCTCCATGTTTTTAGCAGATCTGTCGTAGTAGAGGGCCGCAAAACCGGAAAAAAAAGTTTTCCATCGGCCACAGCGGAGCCAAGAATTTCGTCGCGGAAGACGCGCCTTCTATGACGACCGTCGGGCCAATTCGTTGCGGAAGGAAACTTTTCTTGTAGTGCTTTATTCTTCCTCTCCTCTTCAAGAAACCTATGAAGCAAAGTTTGGTCTTAAGTCCCCAACTCCACTGTGTGGTTATCAAGCACAAGGTTTTGTATCAGTAATATGAAATAACAATAATATAAAAATAAAATAACACAAGTAAAAACTAGGCAAACAAAGTTAAAACAATAAAGGATAGTTGTTTTTGGGTTCTGGTTGCGTGTGCAAGTGAAGAAAGTATTTTTGTATTTTCGAAATAATAAATAGCAGAAAATATAAAGTGTGATATTGGTATTGGAAAGGTGTTTCTTATGGTTTAAAATGGACCGGGGTTCATGGGTTCACTTGTCTACTCTCTTTTTAGGCTGCAATGGACACAAACAATTCATCAAAGACATAATATTGGTGAAACTACTACATGTGTTTGATAAGCATTCATATGGGCATCACGTCCTAACATAGAGATGATTCAACACATCTCTCTTCTACTCCTCAAGAAAGGAAAAATCCAAGTAATCTTGAATTAAGAATCAACAGAGTATAGCCTTAAGTATTTTGACATGATGTTTGAATCACAAATATGCTACCTTGACCAAACAAGATTATCTATCACAAGATAATTATAGCACATGGATTCACTAAATACCTAGTGAGGTAGCAAAAGAAAGGTAAATACCATAATAGATCTCGAATTTGTTTTCACTATTCAATCACTATCACCATGCTACTCCATCTAATACATACTTCTCCGCACACATGCTCTTGCATACAAATTGGATCAGAATAATTACTTAAGAACAGGGTACATGATATGCATCTATCAATACATATTACACCTAATAGGATCCAATCTCATATATCAAATCATAGAATAAAGATCCACCACATAGGAATTACAAATATGACCATAATCATGTTGGGCAGCTCATATGGTACTAGATCTATGAAGAACAAGAGAGAGAGAGAGATCAAGCTGCTGCCACAAACCCATAGTCCAGAGGTGGACTACTCCCTCTTCATCATGGTGATGATGGTGGAGATGTTGGAGAAGGTAGAGATCCCTCCAGCGGCGGCTCCGACAGAGTTTCCCCCTCCAATCTTTGCTGGTTCTAGATCTATTTTGGTGTTTTGGTGTTTCTGCAGCGCCTCTTTCTAGGAACTCCTGATGGGACCTTTATATAGTGGTTTTTAGGTCAAACAAAGGTGGTGGGCAAAAGATCAAAGAAAAATCAATAGTCAAGGAAGAAAATAGATTGGGTGGCGCGCCCACCCTTACTAGGCGTGCCACCAGGTCTATCTTGGCCCTCCTGGTCCATTTCGTGAGGTCCAAGTGCTCCTGGTGCTTCTCTTGATGAAATATTTATGCTTCCGAAAGCCCAGCTCCATTTGACTTTGTTTAGGTCCGTGAAAGAAAAAATACACAAAAAAGGGGTTTTCCTGTCCTACAGAGTTATAAACAAAATAAAAGGGATCATTGGTAAATCCCCATAAATCAATATAAAACATGAATATAACATCATATATGTAGCAAATATGTGGGAATTCATGGCAAGAAACTACAAATTTCATGTATGCATTTTACATGCATCAATGATCATGAAACTTTGATAATTTGTTAATCAACGAGCTAGTTAAATGGGAGACATTACTAGGAACTTTGTTTTGTTTATTAAACACGCATGCATTAATGTTTCCGATTAATACAATTATAGCATGAGAAACAAACACCAATCATACACTTGGAATAAGATAATAATATTTTTTCAGCCTCTCGGGCATATTCCCTTCAATCCCCCCATGTATTCAAGGAGGCTTCCATGATTTGACTTTTCTCTTATTCCCTTTTAAATCGAGTATTGTGCTGGAATTGGGGAACAATTTTGTTAGTTTGCTCAAATGCTTGAGATTTTTTTGTATTATTTAATGGTTCTCTTGGTTCCACATCGTAATCTATCTGTATCTGCTTCTAACAATATTTGTTTTTGTCTTTGTTTCTGGGGTTTCTATATGTATTCATTTTTTCTGCAAATAAAACATGAAAAATAATGTGGAACCACTTAGTTCCATCCATTTTCGCTCTATTTTTATCCCTACTACCAAGGGAACCAGAGGGAGCCTATGAAAGCCTACTAAACCACTCCCCCGTGTCTCATAAAGTGCCAAGATTTAAATATTTGTTAGAGGCCATTGAATAATTTCATTCACCAACCCTAGATATAAGATAATCACATATAGGTCCATCATGTATATATGCCTCGATTTGTTTAGGTTTCTGTTGACACATAATGAAAGTTTTCTCCATCCTAGGCCGCTCGCGTGAGGGTGGATCCTCCCTAAACTCTAAAAAAACCACCCTGGCCGATCTCACATGTCGTTCTCATCATGGCGATGACGGTGGCAGACACTCCTTGCGAGCATCCCTTTGCACCGAGGGATTGGCTCCAGGGCGGAGCGGGTGGTGGTCCGCAAGGCGGCACCGATTGGCGGTGCACGGACTCACCGCCGCACGGCTGGGAGACGTGGAGGAGGCAAAGGTGGCCGCGACAGTGCAGGTCGGAGGCAGTAGCATGGCCATGCGCTTGGGGCAGCGGCACAACACCTGTGAGCCTCGTGGCGCTAGGGCCTGATCTAGGGTCAACCTTCATCTTGTCTACTCTGGATGTCTGCCCGCTCGATCCGATCGCCGAGAGTCGGCTGATGGTGTGGGGATTGTTGGATCGACCTGAATAAAGGTGGTTTTTGGCCATGCTAATCTTCAAGCGCCAAGTCATCGATCCACCAAATCTTCCTCCTCGATTGGGCCATCATCGAGTTCCGGTCTTCCTCTCGGAGATTTTGCCGCTTGACACTAGATGCTACTGGATGTCTACAGCAAAATTGATGCGGTCATGTGCACCCTTCTGGGGCGAGGCACAAGGCTTCGTCTACTGGCCGGTACCATGGGACATGTCTTCAAGGTTTCCATGAAACTGTCAGAAATGGAGAAAGTCATGGTGGTTGCGATCAGAAGTTGGTCTTGGCAGAAAGGTATTAGTTGTGATGAAGATAATATGGCATATGTTCTCTCCATTTGTTGGGTGTTCGGTGAGTGCATCAGTAGGTGGAAACATAGGTGGACTGCATTTTTAGTGGTGCACCTCGAGTATTTAGCCATGATTTCTAGGGTAAAAACCAAAGGGCCGGCTTTCATTGGTTTTACCTAGCAATGACCTTGCTAAAGGCATGGTTTTGGAAACTCGGTCTTTCTCCGGGGTGAAAACTCATCTTCAATCGGGTGACAAAAACACTTGCGCATTGTTTTCTTCTTGGAGGCGTTGCTTCTGGAGATTCTAGTTTGTAGTACAGGTGTTGTATGTAGTGGTGGTTAGAATGTTTCTGTTGCGAGTGTTAGTACACCACGACGGGTCTTTGTTTTTCCTTTCTCTCTTTTTTATTTTGTTCTTGGCTATGTGGATCCCTTCTATCTTTGGATTTCTTGTTGGTGTAGAGACTAGATGTAAATGGTATCTTCGCGATATTAATATATTCTCTTTGTCAATTTTTCACACAATAGGGATAATTTGTTAAACAAGCAATATAGTTTCTTCTTTCGTTTTCCCTTTTCCTCTTTCTTGGAAGCAAGCAAGCGTACATGGATAGTAAGTTGTATTACGCCCACGTGCACAAATACTCATGTGGAGGTGTAGTCATGATTTGACTAGAATCAACCAAATACAAGTTTCATGGAAGGCAGTAGCAAGTCATCATGTAGTACTTCAGTTCCTTGTCCTTAGCAGCATACAACCCCAGCTCCTTCATGTGTTATCTGTACAAACCACCAGTTATCAGTAGCACCGGTATATTTTGGACAGTGAAGTGACGTTTCTCAAAACAATCGGCGAAACGATACCTTGCAAGATCCCCCGTGCGTCTCCCTCACGTCGTCTTCTCTGGGTGACTGCGGGGAAGAAAACCCTAACCCCCGACACCGCCACCTCCATCCCTGCCATCCCTCCCCTCACCGTCCTCTGAGGCTGCTACCAGCTAAGCCCCGCAACGCCAGTGATGGAGGCGGCGGGGATTTCCTCGCGGCCCCCCTGCGCCGTGGCATGGAGGCTGGCCGTTGTGCGGGGGGTCTGGTCTCCACCTCCGGAAGCTGCTCGGTAACCTCAACCCCGTCCTTCTCTCCAGCTCGGCCCACCGGCGCTTGGCTTGGGTGGCCGGTGGCTGGGATGCCCCGCCGTGACCCTGGCCGAGACCATGGATTCATGGGCGGTGACCTGTTTGGTGGAGGCGACGTCATTCCTAGCAGCGGGGAGATGCTCCTGGTGCTGATGGTCGTCCTCCTTGGTCGCGGGGGCGACGAGGGGACTGTGAATGGTGGTCACAAGACGGTGGCCACCCTGTTGGTCTCATGTCCAAATGTGAAGGCGGTGGCTTCTCTACGCGTGATGCTACCCCTCAAGCTCTGATCTATGAATCTGGATCACTCAAGGTGGTGGGGTTGGGGCTCTGTCCGGGATAAGTCTTTGGCCGGCGGTGGTGTCCACGGTGTTGACGATGTCTATGATGGCGTATTCCTCCTTGGGGACGACATCAAGGTACACCCCTTCCCCGCCTTCCTATGCACGGTGAAAACCCCAAATCTTCGGATTGGGCGGCGATGGCGTCCTGGCGTTATTTCCTTCTTGAAGGCATCGCCTTGGGTTTGTAGGAAGGTGTGAAATGGATTGTATGGGCACCTAGAGGGGGGGTGAATAGGTGCTACTTCAAATTTTAATTCTTTTTCAATTTTAGGCTTGACACAAAGGTAAATTCTCTAGATATGCAACTATGGAGAATTTTCCTATATGTAAACCTAACTACTAAGCGAGTAAAGTGAGGAGCGAGGAAACCGTAGTGGAGCAAGCAGAGACACAAGATTTGTTTTACCGCGGTTCCTTCCTTGTTAAGATAAGTACATCTAGATTGGAGGGATGGGCGGTACTAAGACCACCACGCCACAATAGGCCTCACCCTGTTCTTCGATGGATATCGCCACCAAAGCCCTGATCCACCTTTCTATAGGGGTTTCTGATGACCCACAAGTATAGGGGGTGTATCGCAGTATTTTCGATAAGTAAGAGTGTCGAACCTTGAGGAGCGAAGGTCTTTGGCTAGTGGTATGGATCAGAATTCTCTGCAAATACTTAGCAAGCGGATTTTAGGGGTTTTGATAAAGCAAGTAAACAAAGTACGAGTAAATAAAAAGCGGTAGGAATAAATGTAGCAAGTGGCCCAATCCTTTATGCAAAGGACAAGTCGGTTGTATTTCTATAGATGACCAAAGCGTTCTCGAGGACACATGGGAAGGCATCCAAGTGCTTTCGCTTCATATAGTCGATTAATCTTCTTTAGCTTGCTAAGTGTTGTGTGGGTGAACCTGTGCTAATGTACCGCCCCATCCAAGACTAAATACATACTTGTGATTAAACCCCCTTGCAAACATCCAGAAGTACAAGAAAGTAATTAAGGTAGAAACCTAACCACAACTTTAAACTCTAAGACCCTTACGTCCCTTGTGCAATGGTTTCCTAACGGGGGGTCAGGTTTCTGTCACTCCGGCAACCCCTACGGTTAGTAGCCAAATACACAATGCATTCCCCTAGGCCCATATAGGTGAAGTGTCATGTAGTCGACGTTCACATGACACCACTAGAAGAAGTACACCACAACTTAAATAACAATCTATTGAATCTTTCTCAACACAACTCCACTACTAACAACATGACTTCTCCTATGTCCTCAGGAACAAAACGAACTACTCACAAGACATCATATGGATCATGATCAGAGATGGAATAATGATGTATAACAATCTGAACATAAACAATAATTCAATGGTTCACTCAATAGCATCAACTACAAAGAGTAATCAACACCGGGAAAGTTTCCCCTATGAACTAATGCAAGATTCAACGCAATTGTTACAGCAATATGAAGATGGTGATGAGGGTGCTGATGGTGATGATGATGATGATGATCCCGATGAAGTCTAGCTTGATGGTGGTGTTGATGGCGACAATCTCCCCTCTTCGGGAAGGAATTCCCCCGGCAGAAATCTGTCTGCCGGAGAGATCTTTCTCTCTCGGTGTTTTCCACCACGCAGAGGCGGGGGAATATTTCGGTGGTCGCCCTCCCAGTCTTAGGGTTTCGGGAGGATGATATACGCTAGAGGGGAGAGGCTGGAGTGGGCCAGGGCGGCCACACCACTCCCTGGCGCAGCCTAGGCCTGCCCGCGCCATGGGGTGGTGTGGGCCCCCTGTGGCCCACCTCCACTCCATCTTCTGGCATCCGGAGTCTTCTGGAAAAATAGGATTTTCCGTATATTTTCCCAGATTTTACGATCTTGAATTTTGCCTCCAAACAGCACCTTTTCCATCAGAATCCTGACTACAGCGGTCCATGCTCCAAAAGTCATCAACCATGCAAAAATAGATGAAATAACATAAGTATCACCTCTCAATACAAAATATATCAATGAATAATAGTGAATTAAGACATAGAATAGTGATGCAAAATGGACGTATCAACTCCCCCCAAGCTTAGACTTCGCTTGTCCCCAAGCAAAACTGAGCTCAATAAACATGACCTCGGGTTTATGGAGTGAAGAGTCGATAAAAGAATATGGACAAGAAGCATCACATTCATCAAATACATAGATCATAATAGAAGACAACTCACTATTATATAACTCAACTTGCAATGAGTAAAGGAAACACAATAAAGATACACAAAGTGAATCATGATTGGTAATGGCAAACTTAGCTCTTGGTCGAAGAATAGTTGATAATTTGCTGGAGTTCACAAATAGCTGGTTTTTCAATGAAAGCTTTCAAAGTAGTAAACTTCAAGATAAGAGCAATGTGCAAAACAAGGAACAAAAGAAACATGAATGCATAAATCATCATATGAATGAATGAAACACATCAACTCAAGATACTTGCTGAGATAGAAGGGAATAGGTTTACTGACTCAACTACAAAGTAAAAGAAAGGCCCTTCGTAGAGGGAAGCAGGGATTGCAAGTCTCATAAAGAGCTCCCAAAAATTATGATACTTACTAGCTTTCAGCTCTCATTGCCCCTATCATAGGCATCTTTTGGTGGTTAAGGTTAAAGTGACACAACTAAGAGGATATGCTTGACAAGTTATAAGTTGAAACCTCATGCCCCTTACTTATGAGTACCGATACTCATGCTACTCAACTTCAGTCACGAGCAAGCTCTTGTCATTGTAAATACATGTGTATCATTGAGAACCGCCAGCAGGTACCCTTGCACATGACACAGGAGCTATCCCATAATCAAAATGACAAGGCAAGCAGACAGTGAGCATCTCAACGATCTTTTTATTTGCTATTTGCATAGGTTTTTATTGAGGATGCTTCATAGGATGCTCACTGTAGTTATGCGGCAAGTTTCCAGCATGATTAGGCATGGCTTAGGCTAGTGGCCCATGCGTTTCTCTAACACACATATAAACACCATGATCTTACAAGTTCCACTTTTATTTCACATCGTCGGGATCCATAAGCAAAAGAACATGATATCAACTAGGTACAAGTACCAAAAAGGTGTTGAAAGCGGTCCCCATGATACATGGTTCGGCTAACTTCAACTCATAAAGCGCAAGCATATACGCAACAAAGAAGGACCCAATGGTTCAAGTTTATTAAATGCAAGAAAGTAAAGTGTGCCATCAAGTTCGTGAGAGCTTTAATCACTAATTTTCACATAACAAGTTTAATTTGGGAGGTAGACAAAACAGGAATTTACCTGGAATAGCAATAATGCTACTAGGTAGGTATGGTGGACACAAATGGCAAAGGTTTTGGTTTAAAGGAGGTGGATGCACTAGAAGAATTCCCTCTCAGTACAGGTTTTTGGCTAGCAAGGCTGGGTAGCAAGTACAAGAGTTGAAGGAAACAAACAAACATACAAATGATAAAGACAAACATGCAATCTTCCTTGGAAGCACAAAAGATCTTAACTAGAGAATACAAAACTTATGAGCAAATCAAGAAAGAAAGATGATGAAATTATTTTTCTTTAGAGTACTTCTATCTTTTTCTTTTCAACTCTCAAAAAGGTGTTGCTACTGACCGAGCCAGGTTTGCCAAAACCAACTAAATTAACTCAATGATCCCAAAGTGCTACCAATACTAACAACAAGATCAATCATATAATCATGAATTGAAAACTAACATAAGCTATGCAAAAGAGTGAATGATAGAACTTCTCATTAATATTCCATAACGGAAACTCACACCAAGGGATACAAATCTAACGAGAGAGGGGACACTTCCATAATGCAAACCATACTACAAAATAACTCCTCTATTCATGATATGACTCTACTAAAAAGGTAAAAAGATAGAAGATAGTGATATGATACTGCGACACTCCCCCAAGCTTGGAACAAACCAAGGGGATGCCAAACCTGATGACGAATTACTCCTTTGGTGATGGTGGTAATATTTTCTTAGTTGACGTGAGGTAATCTTCCAGCATCTTGCGAAGCCTATTATTCTCCCATTGAAGCATGTCCACCTTTCTCTGCAAGTCTCGGTACTTATCGCAGAACTTCTTAGTGACTCGTAGTGCTTCCGTTGATGCAGGGCAAGTAACAAAAGGTACCAGCCCCTGCTTGGGGTCTTGGAAGTCTTCCTCCATGGGCTCCTTCCCTTTATCCTTGGCAGACACCATTGTGCTTCTAAACTTTCAAAGAGTATGTCCTGGCAGAAACAGATCGAAATGAAAACACGACGAAAACACGATATACGGACCTCGGGAGATCCGGGGGGGTTATATATTACGAAGTTTCATAACAAAAGGAAGGTACTGAGAGAAAATGAGTTGGAGGCGGAGTCCTGGGTGGCCTCACCACCTGGTGGCGCGGCCAGGGTGGGCCCGCGCCATGGGGTGGTGTGGGCCACCCTGGCTCCGTTTCTGTCCCTTTTTCGCTTCGTGGCTTTCATTATTGACTGAAAACTGCAAAAATATAGTTGGATTGTATTTTTACGGAACTTTTCTTACCAGAACTTTTACCTAGTTGGAAACGGACTCTGCAGATCTCTGAATTTGGTATCTAGTAGATTCTTCCGGGGTCATCTCTTGAATATCATCGATTTCTTCATCTTCATACACTTATTACTTGAGTCATAAAACCCTTCTCTTCCTTATTACACCATTATCTCCACTTTCTGGAAATTTCTTTCACACAAAACTTCACACAGTTCTCATTAGCAACATTAGTATAAGTGAAGTGATAAAACCTTTTGAGTCCAACTTCAACTAAAAACCATCGAAACAAAAGATACTGTAGCAACTCCTTCCGAAAACCCAAAAAGAATTCAAAAAGGAGATCGAATAAAGAAGCAAATGCAAGAGTGGCTAAATCTGTCAAAACAGACCAGCAGGTAAAGATCAATTTTTTCAAAACTCTTCTGTTGCTCAAATCAAAAAGTACAAAACTAACGAAAGTTAAATAACAACCTGGGGCAGAAGCACAAAAAATTACAGCTCAATTCGACATACAGAGATCTCTCACAATTTTTTACGGTGAAGCACAAAAATCTATTTCGGGACAGCAACTTCCCCAAATATTACTTCTCTCTCATTAGAGGTTGATCTTGACACAAAAACCAAACAAAAATAGATAAGGAGTGGTTATTACCGAAGTAATAACTTCCAAGACTCAAATAAACAAAAACAAACTGAAAGCAAAAACAAATTGGGTTGTCTCCCATAAAGCTCTTTCTTTATAGCCATTAAGATGGGCATGATAATTTTGAAGAAGTTCTCTTAGGGATATGAATTGAAGTGAAAGAGAGCATTAAGAAGCACAAACACACATTTAAGTCTAACCCACTTCCTATGAAAGGGGATTTTGTAAACAAACAAGTTATTGAAACCATAGGAAACTTGCATAAGAAGGCAAAAGAAGTGCAGCATAAAACGGGGAAACTTGATATTATTGAGATGCATAAGAACACTTTTCCCTCTCTCATAATAACTTTCAGTATCATGCATAAACTTAACAATATAGCTATCACAAGGACTATCATAGCAATGATCACTTATTCTAACAGAAAACACAGGGATACTAGCTCTCATAACACTACTTTGTGAAACAATATTAGAGGTATCCTCACAAAGGATAGTGTGTCCCTCTTTTTCATATTTAGTGACAAAGTCTTTCACACTTGCTATTATAGGTTCATCAACCTTTTGTTTATCAGGTTCAACAACTTCATTCGTACTTTCATTAACCATACTAGCTATCATAGAATGTTCCTTTACCTTAACTGGAAAAGGCATTTTCTCAATATAAGGTTCAGGTAAAACATGATTAGTAGTACAAACTTCAGTATTTCTTGCAGGAACACTCTTAACAACATCTTTATAAGGTTCATGATACTTATTCCACTTCTTTTTGGGTACTTCAATATAGGAAGCAAAAGCCTTAAAATAAGAAGCAATAGCTTGAGAGTCTAGACCATAAGCATTTTTAATATTTTGAAAGTCATCAGTTCCCATAAAAGATTCAGTGCATTCATAATCATAATTTATACCTGACTTTCTACCTTTGTCATTCTCCCAAGCTTCAGCATTGTCTTGAATACGGTCTAGAAGGCCCCATTTAGTTTCTTCTTCCATGCGAGTGAATGATCCAGCACAAGAAGCATCCAGTAAATCTTTATCATGTAGAGGGAGCCTTGCATAAAAGTTATTGATAATAATATTGTTGGGGAGCTCATGAATGGGACATTTGAGCATTAGTAACTTCAATCTCCCCCAAGCTTGAGCTGTACTCTCTCCATCAAGAGGCCAAAAGTTGTATATTTGATTCCGATCTTTATGAATCTCACTAGGAGGATAAAACTTTGAATAAAAGAGAGGCACTATTTCCTCCCATTCTAGAGCTTGACCATTCTTCAGCAGCTTATACCATTCCTCAGCTCTTTCTTTCAGTGATAATGAGAATAACTTCTTCTTAACTTGATCTGTAGTAATACCTACACACTTGAACAACCCGCATAATTCGTGTATAAAGAGTAAATGGTCACCAGGATGGACAGTTCCATCCCCAACATAGTAGTTATCCATAACACGATCAATAATTCTTGTAGGTATTTTGAAAACATCTTTATCAGCAGGTGGTGGCTTATCTACTACCTTAGCAGTGGTAGTAGCATTACCAAATAAGAAACTCAGCGAATTATCCATAACGAAAATAAAGCAACTAACAGTAGTAAACAATACTCATAGTAGAAGTTTCCTTTACCAGTTCCACTCTCTAATAGCGCTTCACTCCCGACAGCGGCGCGGAAAATAGTCTTGATGACCCACAAGTATAGGGGTGTATCGCATTTTCGATAAGTAAGAGTGTCGAACCCAACAAGGAGCGAAGGTCTTTGGCTAGTGGTATGGATCAGGAATTCTTTGCAAATACTTAGCAAACGGATTTTTAGGGTTTTTCGATAAAGCAAGTAAACAAAGTACGAGTAAATAAAAGACAGTAGGAATAAATGCAGCAAGTGGCCCAATCCTTTATGCAGCAAAGGACAAGCTGGTTGTATTTCGACCAAACGTTCTCGAGGACACATGGGAAGACTGTCAAGTGCTTTCGCTTCATATAGTCGATTAATCTTCTTTAGCTTGCTAAGTGTTGTGTGGGTGAACCTGTGCTAATGTACCGCCCCATCCAAGACTAAATACATACTTGTGATTAAACCCCCTTGCAAACATCCGTAAGTACAAGAAAATAATTAAGGTAGAAACCTAACGACAACTTTAAACTCTAAGACCCTTACGTCCCTTGTGCAATGGTTTCCTAATGGGGGTTCAGGTTTCTGTCACTCCGGCAACCCCTACGATTAGTAGCCAAATACACAATGCATTCCCCTAGTCCCATATAGGTGAAGTGTCATGTAGTCGATGTTCACATGACACCACTAGAAGAAGTACACCACAACTTAAATAACAATCTAGTGAATCTTTCTCAACACAACTCCACTACTAATAACATGACTTCTCCTATGTCCTCAGGAACAAAACGAACTACTCACAAGACATCATATGGATCATGATCAGAGATGGAATAATGATGTATAACAATCTGAACATAAACAATAATTCAATGGTTCACTCAATAGCATCAACTACAAATAGTAATCAACACCGGGAAAGTTTCCCCTATGAACTAATGCAAGATTCAACACAATTGTTACAGCAATATGGAGATGGTGATGAGGGTGCTGATGGTGATGATGATGGCGATGATGATAATGATCCCGATGAAGTCCAGCTTGATGGTGGTGTTAATGGCGACGATCTCCCCTCTCCGGGAAGGAATTCCCTCGGCAGAAATCTGTCTGCCGGAGAGATCTTTCTCTCTCGGTGTTTTCCGCCCCGCAGAGGCGGGGAAATCTTTCAGTGGTCGCCCTCCCAGTCTTAGGGTTTCGGGAGGATGATATATGCTAGAGGGGAGAGGCTGGAGTGGGCCAGGGCGGCCACACCACTCCCTGGAGGTGGTGTGGGCCCCCTGTGGCCCACCTCCACTCCATCTTCTGGCATCCGGAGTCTTCTGGAAAAATAGGATTTTCCGTATATTTTCCCAGATTTTCTGATCTTCGCGAATTTTGCCTTCAAACAGCACCTTTTCCATCGAGAATCACATTGCAGCGGTCCATGCTCCAAAAGTCATCAACCATGCAAAAATAGATAAAATAACATAAGTATCACCTCTCAATACGAAATATATCAATGAATAATAGTGAATTAAGACATAAAATAGTGATGCAAAATGGACGTATCAGTTTCGCATATGAAAAATAATAAAATTTTACCCTACGCCCCTGAACCCCTGATGCTGCCAGGACCTATCTATTAGTAATGTAGTAATTGGAGGAGCTTTTTGTGAACTTACCCTTGAAGACCAAAAAGCGTTGTCAACGCTCAGGAGAGCGTGGTTGATGTAGGCGAGCCGAAGCTGACCTCAAGGTCGTGATGAAGTCCTTGCGCTCCTGCGGTTCCAATGACTTGAGTACCTCAAGTGTGACACCTCGCGGGGAGTTACATGCATCCAGTGCCTGATGATGACTCCCGCTTCCCCGATCCAGCAGCAGTTGCGGAAGTAGATCTCCTGGATCCAAATCCCACAGCGCGACGGCGCTCTGTGGTGAAGATGTCTCTCGTTCGTGCAGTCCAAACTTGGGACCACGGTCACGGGAGAGAGAGAGAGAGAGAGAGAGAGAGAGAGACAAATATCAATTGGAGGTATCCCCAAAAGTGAGGAAACCTTTATTGAATATTGTGTGTATTTCTTTGGCCAAATACCCCTACTATTTATAGGAGAGGGGAGGTACTACCTCCCTCAAAGTCCCGGGGGGGAGAGGGGGCAGCCACCGGCCGGCCCTAGTGGGCCCTGCACGAGGGGCTTGGCCCAGCCGGCCACCCCCTTACCTCCTCTCTCCTCTTGCCTTTCCCTCATGGGCCCTTCTCCCTCCGGAATTGACCCATGAAGCCTTTTGACCTTTTAAATTGATTTCTCTTTTATTAAATAATTATGAATAAATGATTAAATCAATATTTAACATTCATTCACATATTATTCAATATCTGTGGCTATGGAACACCTTCCACCTCCACTCCGGACATCCTCCAGACTTACTGAAACTCTTCCGATTTTCTCTCTTCTCTTCTTCTGTGATTCTACCGATCCTATAAACACTCTCTAACCATCATCAAACCCTTAAGCGTGATACCCCATGGTTCGGGAACACTCCAGACATGGTCGGGACACTCCCGGACCAATGATCGATAGAGGGACCTTGATGGCCATGTGACCCCTGTGCATTCCACGAAGATCTTTTGTTGTTTGAACCGGGATAGTCGCGTCTTATTCCTTTTGTCTCTCGATACTTGCATTGCCCGAGATCTGATCAATGACATCACCATGTCGTGTTCAATCTCGTTACCGAATAATGCTACTTGACTCGTTTCGACAAGTGATATCCCTGTGATCAAATCACACGCTGCGCAGCTATTGGATATAACTTCTCCGAGTGGGCCCTAGAGTATCTTTCCATCATGCGGATGGACAAATACCACTCTTGACATATATTGCCTCTATGGTTCCTTCGAATACCTGAACACACCTGTATTGTCACAGTATTACCAAGTGATGTTTGATGCTATCTAAGCATTCTCGGGAGACAGTGATTGATATAGCCTCACGGTCTAAGGAATAGTCTACAAGGTCTATTCTAATCATCGTAACTTGAACTTTGTGACATGATCGGGTCACGATGTTCAGGTTGGGTATTGGTTCATCATCTAATTCTCAAAATGAGTTGACTCCATTTCCAACTAGCATAAATGCCACATGATCAGGAAACCTTGATCATCTGTTGACCAATGAACCAGTGACTAGAGTTTCACCGGGAACCCCTTGTTGTTTATATATCACACGTGTATTGATGTTTCCTTTCAATACAGTTATAGCATGATACAAAACTTAATCATAAACTTTATGAAATATGATAATAATCCTTATTATTATTTGTATCTAGGGCATATTTCCAACAGTCTCCCACTTGCACTAGAGTACAAATAAACTAGCTGCATTTGTTCTTAATCATTGACAGCATATATCCCAATACCCTGGACATGCTTGCTCATGGACGAGGTTGAGTCTTGGGCTTGTACTTTATAGTGCCAAATCCTTTCCAACTTACTAATGTCACCTTGATTGACATTAATACTTTATCATCACATGATAACATCTTTGTGTATGCATCATCGCTATGGCAGCAGAACGAGGCCGGATTCTAGGAGCCTACAATGACTTTAGATCAACCTCGAGGGCTTTCTCATGGGCACTGTGCCCTGGGACACATCATTCTACATTAAAAGCGAACTAGCCCCGCCATAACATTACACATCACTTTAGATGGTACCCTTATCTATTATTATAAATGTAATCATCGAAACACGAGTGCACCCTATGCAACTTTCGATGTTTTGTTCACCTCGCTTCCTACTTGACTTTAGTCGGTATTACAGGAGTTTCCAACATATTCCCTTATAACATAACCCTTTATGCTTTAAGATATGTCATCCTTTATGGATTTGGAAAACATGTCTGCGGTTATCTATTAGACACTGTGGACAGACTTAGCTCAATGTTTTGTGATTCAAACTTAATCACTTTTCAAACGTTTCTTCTTGGATCATATATTATGTTAAGTTATCATCATGGTTTTCTAAGATAGAACCTATGTCTCAACATAGTGGATGATGATCATCATTTTCTTTCTTTCAACCATTGATGTTTAAACTTAATACTATTCCTAGTTTGAGTTATTAAGGACTAGTTCCTTAATTAACTTATATTCTAGAACTCTTTTCAGAATCCCTGAAGGAATACTACATAATATCATAATATACTTATTATCAATTTCTACTCCTTATATATCATTATTTATTGGTACTTGCGCTTTTATTCTTAATGTGTCCTATACACACTTAAGAATCACTCCTTTAAGCTCCCATTCGAATATGTTCCAACATGTTTGGGTATGAGTCACTACTCTTACTCAAACTATGTTCCTACATATTTAAATTTGAGACTTATTTTGCTCCCACTCAGAATGTCTTCCCGACACATTTGAGTTCGAGACTTACATTGCTCCCACTTAAAAATATGTCATTCACATATTGTTTTAGAAAGACTTTCATAGCTCCCACTCAATTTCATGCAAATTGCATATCCACTCACTATATTGAACGACTTCAAAATCCTTTGATCAAATATCAAACTAAGAGATCTACTATGAGACACTAGTAATTTACTAGTTTTTAATCCACTAGACTTTCAGCACACTTGAATCAAATTATTTTGAATTTGTCCAATACCTGACAAATTGTGCTTTTGTCATTCATCCTTTTTTCCACTATGGCTTTGCAGTCATTTGGGAAAATCCAAGTAACTCTTTACTTGTAAGATTCAGCAACGAATTGCTTTCTAATCTCAATTGCATTTTGCTTTGGGATTTCTCATATCTTTTAGCTTACCGTTATTTCCTTAGTAGTTCGTAGGTATGTCATATTCCGGTAATCATGAGAAATTATTCACAAATGTCTCCATACATGATATGGGCTACACTTTGAATCCTACTTTATGTAGTGAAAACACTAGTGGGAAAAACACAATGATCATTATCATTGATTCTTTCCTTTGTGAAGAGAATCATTCAGGAACACTTTGCGTTGCGCTTCTCAACACTCTGATGCAGGGTTTTTGAATCCTCATCATGTTTTTCACTATCTTCCATTTGCTCCATAATCGAGAAATATCACTGAATGTGAACTTTCTCGAGAATGCACCAAAATCCAAGCAATACTAGTTATGCTTCTATTTTGGTTCTAGCTATGGCTATTGTATTCATAATTTCCAATGAATACTCTACAAGGACTTATTCGCTGCTGTTTTGGTTATATCGAATAACCCCAAAACTTCCTCGACGATCCATACTAGATATGGAGCCGATTTTACGAATCCAGATGGTTCACTATATGTCTTAATTGAGTGCTAACTATTTCTAACTAATGGTCTCTACATCTACACTACAACGATTTATTTGGCACCATTTATTCACTCACTTTGATATCTAATATCACATTGTGATGCTTTGCATTTTGACGTTTCAAAATGCTTTGCATTCCACAATTCTCTTTATGCCAATCTTATAAAGTCGAATTTCATTACTATTGATCAAATCGTAGTAATTAGATTCTCTTTTATCTTATACCCTTAGTTGATGAAACACTTTGATCATATCAAATAGTTTCATACTTATGTTTCCTTTGGTAATCTTCTTTGCAAAATTTAAACAATCATATAATGATAATCACCATTTTTGTTAAAACACAATACATCGAATATGCATTCTCTTTTAACAATTCTTCAAACAGTTTGTATTCAAGTAATACATGGTGTTTAAGTTATTTTTGCCGAACTTAGGCATGATTCATATGTGATAAGAAAACATGTGTCCTTCACATATTATCAATATAACTTTGAATTTAAACAATGGTTTTATTCAGTAATGAACATATCATTAAGTTGGGTAATTTTCAAGGCATTTTAATATTTTACAAATGTTCATGCATTATCAATTAGTTTCATTACAAGGATAATTCACACATAATCGAATAAGATATGAACACGAATAGAAATTATTCATAAAAGAGGAACAACTGTTTGTTACAAGCTCATATGAATAACCGTCTCACAAAGTGTGAGACACACTAAAGAAGTTCACAATCTATCGATTACAGTAATCATCCTAAACATAAACTAAGTGATAAATGTTGAGGGAGAGTGTCGTTGGCCATCATCATCATGCTCGCCATCAACACGCAACGTCACCTCCTCTCCAGCAAGCACCTCTCATGCAGAAGGACCTGTTTTCAGCAAAACAGAACAGGTATTAAATATACTTAACGCTGCAACTCGATGACCTCAGCGACAATGGGTTCAACCATCACATCCCTAAAATGTGATATGAACTCGTGGAAATCCCGTGTTTCCGCGTCGCCTCTCATAATACAAATCCTGGCAAGTGCTTGGTAGCTTGGTGGCAGCGACCGTAGCAACACGCCTATTGCAAAAGAGCTTGCGAACCAGTTGTCGAGGAAGTATGCAAGACTCATGTATGCATCATATATGCATAACAAGTGATCATCCAGTGAGGAGTTCTCCTCCATCTTTATGGAGAGGAAATCCCTCATCAGCTCATACTCCCATATGCGCACTTGTTCCACGAAATGTGATCTCAGATGTGCCATAACCGTTTGGGGATTAAGACTTCCCACAATCGACCATAGCCCATCTTTCATCCCGAGGCGCATCATTACTAATATGAATGTGGCCATCACACGATGACAGCAGCGGTGATCCCGCTGCTCCTGGGTCTCGTGAAGATAGGGCGGCTCCAAGTACATCTCGCAGATCATGTAGTCGGCCACTTTGTTCTCGCTAAGGAGATCATGAAGGCGCATGACCCATATAGAAAAGTTGGATCCATCTATCTTAAGTTTTTATCCTTTTAACCAATTGTCAATAGGGAAGGTAATCTTGGGGAGAACCATTTTCTACATCTATAATTGCAAAAGGAATTTAGACTAAGTTTATAATGAAATGAGTTAATAATAACTCCACTCAGAAACACCTATCCCCTGAAGGGTTCTAGTGATAACACGACCCCTTTTTCCCACATCTCCCCTGATCATCACGGCCATCAATGTGGGTTCTAGGGTGGACGCTAAACATTGATCACATCATTCATGCGACTCGTGCTCGATCTTTCGACCATCTGTGTTCCGAGGCCATGTCTATACATGCTAGGCTCGCCAACTCAACCTTAGTGTATTCGCTGTGCAACATGGCTTACACCAACTGTATACGAACGTAGATATGTCTGACACCCGATCATCACGGCCTAGCTCATACTGAAGAACTTTCTTGGTGGTGCACACTAAGGGGAACACAATCATTGGTAATTTTTTAACAGGGATCATCTTATTAGGCTACCGTCGAGTATCTAATACTAGCACACAATAAGATATACAAACAATAACATTGAATGTAAATGTGATGTGATATGGTCCTTCACGTCGTGATCTACATCTGGCATCACCGAATTCCGGCGCCAGGGTTCCGGCGCCGTAGACACCAGGGTACCAGTGTCTTTACGGCGTGGTAGTCTGTCACCTCCGTGACTATCTGCTACTACTTCATAACAGAAGGTAATTACTTTACCTTTGCCACAACCATATCACAAAGCAACGCCCCTGCAAAACAAAGTTAGACGCCTCTACTTTTCTTTGCATGTTTTACGTGGCTGAATGGGCATTCGCACAAGAACCGTTCTTACCTACGAACTTTCACCACAACGTTGATCGAGTAGTTGTCTATACTATACCCCTTTTGGGGACCTCCGTTGCAAATGGCATACCAACTAATGCAAGAGAGACAGACACCCCCCAAAGCCACTTTATACGGTACAAGTCATATGTCAAGCATGGACCAGTCTCGCGAATGAACGCGTAAAGTCGGTCGGGGGCCGCTTCATCAAGCATTACTGCGGTATACACAAGTACACGTGGGAGGGTAACAACTAAAAGATCAACGCCCACACGCTACATCTCGTGTGTTCTACCCATACTAGCAATACTACACATAGATCTAGCTCTGATACCACTGTAGGGGTTCCGCGTATAAAAACAATAAAATTTTACCCTACGCCCCTGAACCCCTGATGCTGCCAAGACCTATCTATTAGTAATGCAGTAACGGGAGGAGCTTTTCACGAACTTAGCCTTGAAGACCGAAAAGCATTGTCAACACTCAGGAGAGCGTGGTTGATGTAGATGAGCCGAAGCCGACCTCAAGGTCGTGATGAAGTCCTTGCGCTCATGCGGCTCCAACGACTTGAGTGCCTCAAGTGTGACACCTCACGGGTAGTTACATGCATCTGGTACCTGACGATGACTCCTGCTTCCCCGATCCAGTAGCAGTTGCGGAAGTAGAGCTCCTGGATCTGAATCCCGCAGCGCGACGGTGCTCTGCGGTGAAGATGTCTCTCGTTTGCACAGTCCGAACTTGGGACCATGGTCACGGGAGAGAGAGAGAGAGATATCAATTGGGGGTATCCCCAAAAGTGAGGAAACCTTTATTGAATATTGTGTGTATTTCTTTGGCCAAATACCCCCACTATATATAGGGGGAGGGGAGGTACTACCTCCCTCAAAGTCCCGGGGTGGGACTAAAGGATGGGGAGAAGGGGGTAGCCACCGGCTGGCCCTAGTGGGCCTCGCATAGGGGGGCTTGGTCCAGCCGGCCACCCCTTGCCTCCTCTCTCCTCTTGCCTTTCCCTCATGGGCCCTTCTCCCTCCGGAATTGGCCCATTAAGCCTTTTAACCTTTTAAATTGATTTCTCTTTTATTAAATAATTATGAATAAATGATTAAATCAATATTTAACATTCATTCGCATATTATTTAATATCCGTGGCTATGGAACACCTTCCACCTCCACTCCGAATATCCTTCGGACTTACCAAAACTCTTCCGGTTTTCTCTCTTCTCTTCTTCTATGATTCTACTGATCCTATAAACACTCTCTAAGCATCACCAAGCCCTTAAGCGTGATACCCCACGGTTCGGGAACACTCCAGACATGGTCGGGACACTCCTAGACCAATGATCGACAGAGGGACCTGGATGGCCATGTGACCCCTGTGCATTCCACGAAGATCTTTCATCGTTTGAACCGGGACAGTCGCGTCTTATTCCTTTTGTCTCTCGATACTTGCATTGCCCAACATCTGATCAATGACATCACCATGTCGTGTTCAATCTCATTACCGAACAATGCTACTTGACTCGTTTCGACAAGTGATATCCCTATGATCAAATCACACGATGCGCAGCTATTGGATATAACTTCTCCGAGTGGGCCCTAGAGTATCTTTTTGTCACGCTCGTGGATAAATCCCGCTCTTAACATATATTGCCTCTATGGTTCCTACGAATACCTAAACACACCTTTATTGTCACTGTATTACCAAGTGACGTTTGATGCTATCTAAGCATTCTCGGGAGACAGTGATTGATATAGCCTCACGGTCTATGGAATAGTCTACGAGGTCTATTCTAATCATCGTAACTTGAACTTTGTGACATGATCAGGTCACGATGTTTAGGTTGATTATTGGTTCATCATCTCATTCTCAAAATGAGTTGACTCTATTTCCAACTGGCATAAATGCCACATGATCAGGAAACCTTGATCATCTGTTAACCAATGAACTAGTGACTAGAGTTTCACCGAGAACCCCTGGTTGTTTATATATCACACGTGTACTGACGTTTCCTTTCAATAAAGTTATAGCATGATACAAAACTTAATCATAAACTTTATGAAATATGATAAAAAATCCTTATTATTATTTGTCTCTAGGGCATATTTCCAACACTTTCCACTATTGGTACCCTTCGAGGCGGAAACCGGTGCCTTTACACAACTAGCGGGCACACATGCACAACCGAATTAGAAGCTCCCATGATGACAACAAGCTTCCACAAGAACAAGTATGATAAATAACCAAAACATAAGATCTAGATATTCACAAGAAATACTAGATCGAAGATCCTCCAAGTGAATGGAGGGGAAGTGATGCGCTTGATTGGTGTTGTTGAAGATCGAAGCCTCCTCCTTCGATTCCCCAAAGATCGGAGCTTTCGGGTGGTTGAGGAGAGAGATCTCCGTTGAGAGCTTGAAGAACAGAACAACACTTTTTGAATGAATCAAGAGTTCTGACAGGAGGAGTAATTGGGGTATTTATACCCCTGTCCAAACTCTGCTGTTGGAGATTTTGGGGCCGGATTATGCGGCCCAAGTGGGGGCCGGATTATCCGGCCGAGGCAAAAACTCCGCCCCATCGTTGGATTTTCTGGGGGGAAATCCGCCCCCTCTCTACATGACGCGCCTTGGATCCCTTTGTAGAAGTTCTCCGGGGCAGATTATCCAGCCCCCTTTGGGGGAGGATTATCGCCCCGAGCAAAAACTCCGACCCTCATACCACGTGACGCGCGTGATCACCCCCATACCGCGTGACGCGCGTTGCTTCCTTTGATGATCGAGCTGGGGCGAATAATCCGCCACTCAAAAGCCTCTTTGGCTGCACTTTATATGAACACTTATCTGCAACACTTAACACACATTAAATCTTCCTTGGTATTGTTATCTAACACTCAAAACTCTAGGGATTAGGAAATGTTCTTTCCATCTCCTCCTTTTTGGTGTTAGATGAAAATACTAGGATTTGCATAAATGTCCTACTAACATCATCATTTCAAGGATGAAAAAGACTCCCCCTAAATGTGTGCATATTTGAAATTTGCATTTGAATACAAATGCACACAAGAAGGTACAAGGATTTTCATTGACTTGAAAGCTACAAACAAATGATGAGTTACAAAAAAAATCATACCACCGAGAGGATGAAGATCTCAATAGTATATAGATAGCCAATATAATCATCACTCATTGAGACTTCAAAGCATAATACCATTTGGATGCATCCATAGAGATAAAACCATAATTCCATAGCATCTAGATGAATCCATACTCCCCAATAGATAAATCCATAATAATTCTAATGATGACCGGGATAAATCCAAAGTACCACACAAACCACATAGTCTCATACAAACCAAATAGCAAATTTAAAGTTTAACACTAAAATGGGCACATGCGAGAATAAAACGAAACGATAAAGTGCAAATGCTTGCGCTCGACCCATGTAAATCCATGATATCCTAATAGAACTACTTCTCCCCCTTTGGCATCAAAACACCAAAAAGGAAGAAGAGTGATGCTGACGCCCCAAGGAATCACTCCTCGTCCTCGTCATCGTCCTCGTCATCGTCCTCATCCTTGTCCTCGTCCTCGTCCTCATCATCATACTCCTCTTCATCGTCCTCATGATTAGTAGTCGATGGAGTAGGCTCCCTCTCAAAGGTGGGGAACAAGTGATGCTCAAGCTCTCCATAGTTGGTGCCGGAAGTGTTCCATTGAGCATATGGTGTGGGAGCTGTAGGAGTAGGAGGAGGGTCGGATGCCCCTGAGACATGGTGGAGAATGACATGTTGGGTGTGAGCCATATCATGGTGTTGGCTGTAAGCCTCATACTGCCCCTTGTATGTGTCTATCCCCATGCACAGAATGTTCCACTGGGACCAATTGAGTTGCTTCACCTCACAGGCAACGGATGGTATAGGGGGCCTCCGCCCACTAGAACGAGCATCTCTCATGAACCCCTCTGGAGCTGAAGAGGGATGAGATGTCTTCCTCGACTTGTTGTAAATCTTCTTCACTTTATGCTCACCATCATACTTGAAGTTCTCAAGAGGAACCATATGCTTGATTAGCAACATGATGTATGGAGCATAGGGAATGGAGAGCATGTTGAACATGGCATCAGTCATCTCATGATAAATAAATTCCATCACATCCAGCCGGTAACCAACATTAGGATCTCCAGTAGTGGCACATTCATGAGCAAAAGCAAGCAGCTGAACAAGGTGGCCTCGGATGCTATCATTGTTGCCCCCACTAGGTGTAATGGAGTCACGAAAGACACTGACCAATTGAGCATAGAGAGGTAGGAGACTTGCAACCTTGCCCACAACACCATAGGGACCACAGTAGGGAGAGAGCAAAGTATCCTTGTTTAGCTCAATGGGATAAATAATGCGATGTCCACAAGCACGATCACGGCCACTGAAGGGATAGCCAAGCACCTGAGAGAATACCCAGAAATCAGCTTGGATAAGAGTATCACCAGTCATACACTTCATAGTCTGTCGTTCATCACCACAAATCACAAGACTAAGAATTGCTTCACCACTACGGAGTCATAGTTACACCAGAGAGACATGAGATGGTGCAACCCCATCCGTTTAGCCACAGCCAAAGCATCAACAAGTTGGAGCTTCTCCTTAGCCTCGGACAAAACCATGGGACGAATAGAACGAATCTTTAGAGAGGAATAGATGTCCTCAAAGATGAACTTGTGATCAGTACACCAAAAACAGGAATCCCCAAGACCTTCATCACGCTCAGCCTCATCATACAGATCATGGTGACGAATAGAAGCATAAGTAATAATGTCCATCTGCTCATAGTTGACCCTGGTTTGCTTACCCTTCCTCTTGGAACTTGCCCGAGTGGCCTTTTCTTTCCTTGCATGTTCAGCCATTCTTTTAGCCTCTCTCGAGCATCTGTGCAACTCAACCTTGTCAACAAGACCTCCTTCACCGTCGGGCCTAAAAGAGCGAGCACGAGGACGATGCTTGTATGTTTGAGTAACACGAGAACCACCTGCGAAACGAATAAGATGGATAGCAAGTAGATAATCACACACAAGTCCAGGAGGAATGTGTAAACAATAGAAAAACAATCCACAACCCAAAATTACATGATGCTAGAATCTGGGAAATCCTAAACCAGGGACAAACCTTCTAGGCCAGGTAATCCGGCCTTGCCAGGGGCGGATAATCCGGCCCTGGCGAAAATTTTCAGAACTTCCCCAGATCAAAAGCATTAATGTAGATCGGGCACAGGTATTGCTAGTCTACAATTTCTAGCATGAATATGAAACACAAGGCGACATCTAGACCAAGTTCCACCAACAACCAACAACATCTATACAAAATATGATAGTGAGGGACTTACCCTCACTCATTGGAGGAAGAACATGGAGAAGAAGGTACCAAGATGGCTAGGGAAGAAGACCCGGGGGAGGGTCAGAGAATCCGGTGGCCAAAACGGCACCGAGGAGGGCTGGGGCGACAGGCGGCGGCTGTGGGAGAGGCAGGGGATCGGGGTGGAAGTGCTACTCTATTTGAGCCCTTGCCCCCGTCGCCCTGCCCTTAGTAGACGAAAACCGCCAGAGGCGGATTATCCGACCCACAATAGGGGCGGATAATCCGGCCCTTCTCTGAAATTTCTGTTGAACACAGATTTAGGCCTGCACATCCCAAACAAAACCCTCTCAAGAGAATCAAAGGACTTGTGTGCAAGAGATAGATGGTTCGGGGATTGAGAGAGGCTTGGGTTTAGACAACCAAACTGAGATGGTGCTACACAATCAAAATTTCAAGAACCAAATCAAATAAAAGCCAAAATTGAGAGTGTTTTCCATAAGAACACAAGATATGCAAGAAAATCCAAAGATATCCACAAGGAACCAACTCTTCTCAAAGAAGATGGCGGTGGCCGAAGCCACCATGTTGGAGTGGATGGTATGACGCCGCGAAGATATATCTTGGATTCATGACCAATACTCATCAATAAGCTCACATATCACAAAATGATATTAAGAGAAATGACTTTTCTTGCTTTCGGCATTATGGGGGGAGGGTTAGCCCAATCAATTCGGACCACACTCCCCCTATATCTATGCCCACACCTAAACCAAATAGAGGAAGAGATGTAAGTGGGTATGCATGAGTAATAAAGACAAGCTCCTTGAATCCACGATATTTAGCTCATTCCTCAAATAACAAAACCTTGCTTCATCAAGTGACTTCGTAAAAATATCAGCAAGTTGGTTCTTCATGCTCACAAAGGATAGATCAATATCACCATGAGCAACATGATCTCGAATGAAGTGATTGTGAATCTCAATATGGTTTGTCCTTGTATGCTGCACCGGATAATAAGCAATTTTGATAACACTCTCATTATCACACAAAAGAGGAACTTTGTCACAATTGAAACCATATTCCTTTAAAGTTTGCCTCATCCATAAGAGTTGAGTGCATGCACTAGCAGCAGCCACATACTCAGCTTCGGCGGTGGATAGAGATATACAATTTTGTTTCTTCAAAGACCAACATACCAAAGATCTTCCCAAGAATTGACAAGCTCCAGAAGTGGACTTCCTATCATCCTTGTCACCAGCCCAATCAGAATCTGTATAACCACATAGGGAGAAATTGGAGCCCTTGGGATACCATAAACCAAAATTAGGCAAATAAACCAAATATCGGAAGATTATCTAGACCACCACCAAGTGGTTTTCTTTAGGAGTCGCTTGTTACCTTGCACACACACCTACACTCAACACAATATCGGGTCTAGATGCGTAGAGGTAAAGGAGAGAGCCAATCATGGACCAGTATACCTTTTGGTCCACATCTTTACCATTGCGATTGAGTTCAAGATGGCATTTAGTTTGCATCGGTGTAGCAATGCCATTAAGATCCGTAATCTTGAACCTCTTGAGCATGTCTTGGATGTATTTTGCTTGATTAATGAAGGTTCCTTCTCTAAGTTGTTTGATCTCAAATCCAATAAAGAACTGTAATTCCCCCATCATAGACATCTCAAACCTGTCAGTCATAAGCTTTGAAAATTCATCATTAAAAGTTTTACTAGTAGAGCCAAAGATAATGTTGTCTATATATAGTTGGCATACAAAGAGATCCCCCTTAACCTCTTCAGTAAAAATAGTGGGATCGATCTGCCCAACCTCGAAGCCACGGTCTAACAAAAGCTCTTTAAGATGCTCATACCACGCACGTGGGGCTTGTTTAAGGCCATAGAGCGCCTTATCGAGTTTGTAGACATGGTTCGAGAAGTTGGGGTCCTCAAAACCTGGGGGTTGATTTACATATACCAACTCATGTAGATGACCATTAAGAAAAGCACTCTTAACATCCATTTGCTGTAATTTAAAGTTATGATGAGTTGTATAAGCAAGAAGGATACGGATATACTCAAGGCGAGCCACGGGAGCATAAGTTTCACCAAAGTCGACATCTTCCACTTGAGAGAAACCTCGTGCTACCAATCTTTCCTTGTTTCTTACGACAATTCCATTCTCATCTTGTTTGTTCTTGAAAATCCACTTGGTGCCGATAACATTATGGCAATCTTTGGGCTTCTCTACTAATTTCTAGACCTTGTTGCGCTCGAAATTATTTAGTTCTTCATGCATAGCAACAACCCAATTCGGATCTTCAAGGGCTTCAAAGACCTTTTTAGGTTCCACCATAGAAATATGAGATTAATGATCACTGAAACTTGCAAGCTCCCTTCTTGTGGACACTCTCCTTCTTAGGTCACCTACAACTTTATTGAGTGTATGCCCTCGAAGTTCGAGATTTCTATCAGCCCGAGCTTTGCGACGAATTTCAATCTCCTTGTTGTTTCTTGGAGGTATTTCTTCATCATTAGTCTTCGTCTTGACCATGGTCAACAGTATGTTCAGCATGCATAGATGATGGAGAAGCTTTCCCTTGATCTTGATCAGCGGCCATAACAGGAGGCTGCTGAGTTGAATTTCCAGGGTCGGATAATCCGGCCGAGGAAGGGGACGGATAAGCCGGCCTGGGATTTTTTGCTTCTCCTTGCGTTTCCTGGATATTTCTAGCAGTTGAAGGCGTTGGGCCAGATAATCCGGCCTCTAGCGGAAAATCCGGCCTAGGAGTTTCTGCTCCTTCCCGAGCTTCCCGGTCCTTCCTGGCAGGTGGTGACGATGGGCCGGATAATCCGACCTCTGGCGGATAATCCGGCATGGGACTCCCAATTTCTTCAAATGATTGATGAACTTCAGGAGGTTGTTGTGTTGGTGCAGTAGTTTCTCCAGCAGGTGGAGCTTGTCGATCTTGTGAAGATGAGGGCTCTACTTGAGTAGAGCATTGTCCTTCCCGATCCACCACAAGGGGTTTCTTCAATGGGACAGAAAAATCCCACGCCCATTCTTATTATGGCATCTTGGGGTATTTCAACATCTGCATCACAAACATCAACTTGCCCCACATGGGAGTCATCATTTTCCTCAAACACCACACTACAAGATTCTACAACAGTTCCGGAGAGCTTATTGTAGACTGTATAAGTGTGGTATTTGACACCATAACCAACAAAAATGCCTTATAAAGACTTAGACTCAAATTTAGATAAACGAACTCCTTTAATGAGAAAGAAACACTTACAACCGAACACCCGAAAGTATGAAATGTTTGGCTTGTTACCGGTAAGTATCTCATAGGGTGTATTGTCCAAGATTTTGCGAAGGTAAAGCCGGTTAGATGAGTGATAAGCGGTGGATATAGATTCAGCCCAAAAGTTGTACGGTGACTTGAATTTAGCCAACATAGACCTTGCCATGTCCATGAGTCCGGTTTTTCCTCTCGGCAACACAATTTTGTTGAGGGGTGTACGCAACAGAATATTGGTGTCTTATCCCCTCTTCACTTAGGAATTCATTCAGAGTGTAGTTCTTGAACTCAGAGCCGTTGTCGCTTCTAATTGCCAATATAGGAACATTGTGTTAACGCTAAACCTCATTGGCAAAGTCGATGACCGTTTGTTGAGTCTCACTTTTCTGCTTGAAGAAGTAGACCCATGTATACCTTAGTAATCATCAACAATGACGAGACAATATTTCTTCCCACCAAGGATTGCATGATATGGAGGACCAAAGAGATCCACATGAAGGAGCTCCAAAATCCTCTTTGATGAAATAATCATCTTCCTTCGATGGGTAGAGTCATGCATTTTACCCTCAACACAAGCCCTGCAAACACCCTCTCATGCATTTTCTTTTAGTCCTAGAATGTGGCCACCCTTGTGAAGGCGTTGCAAAGTTCTCATATTGACGTGGGCTAGACGGCGATGCCATAACCAACCCGCTTCTGCCTTTCCGAATAGACACATCGGACCTGTAGTGATTTTCCCCAAAAAGTCCACCACATACAAGTCATTTTCGACGTATCCAACGAAAGTGGCCTTTAGAGACTTGCTCCACAAGAGTACCACAATATCATCATCAATGAAAACTGCAAAGCCTATCTTACCAAGGGCACGAAAAGAAAGTAAATTGTAACCAAGGGTCTCAACAAGCATGACGTCCACGAGTGAGATATTGTAACCACAACTTTTCTAAGACCCAATACCTTTGACTTTGATTTATCAACATAGGAGATGGTTATTTGATCATGATTTGGCCTCATGTCCGTGATGATCTCCTTGCTTCCGGTCATATGACTTGTACAACCACTATCGAGCACCCATTTACATCCACGAAAGCATAGCCCTACAATAAAATTACTTCTTGGTTTTAGGTACCTATTTTTCAATGGGTCCTCTCATGTTTGTTACAAGGGTCTATAGGACCCAAATAGACCAAGCAATATAATTATCAAAGGGACCAACATAACTAGCATAGACATCACCATAATAATCATGAAATAATTCATAATGAGGATTGTTAGACCCTGCAAAACCATAATAATCAGTTTTGTCCCTCATTGTGTTCTTTTCAGCCGTGCTTGTCTTTGCTTGAGCATTCTTGGCTTTCTTCTTCTTGTTCTTCTTCTTCTTGGTTTTTGGAACATAACCAAGTCCCTCTTTTCCATTATTTGTCCTTTTCTTACTAAGGACCTCATCGAGAACTTCCTTACATTTAGATAGAGGTGCCTTGGCTACCTCATCTTTCAACCTAGCATTTTCTTCAAGAACTTCTTCATGTCCACATGTTGGGGCAGAAGTGCTAGGCATATCATACTTTCTTAATCGAGTTTAGTTTAAAGCTGATCATGAGACTCACTGAGAATCGAGAATTCACTCTCCAAAGCCTTGTGAGCAATGTTGAGTGCCTCATATTTCTCGAAAAGTCTAGCATGAGCAGCATCAAACTCAACCTTTTCCTTCTTTAATTTCTTTGCCTTGGCAATAGCATTATCACGTTCCTTTGCAAGTTTGGCCACAACCTCATCATGTGACTCCTCAATTGACTCAAGTATCTCCTCTAGAGAGACTCGAATCTCTTCTTCTTCTTCTAGAGCATTCTTCAAAGATGCAATTTCCATTGCATCATCTTTCTCAATTCTGCCCTTTTCTTCGAGAAGCTCTTCGGAGTGGACAAGTTGACTCATAAGAGCCTCAAAATGCATTTTGTTCTCACCTTGCAAGTTAGTGATGAAAAGATCCAACAATAACTTCTTTAACTTTAAGACTAGTATGACCATCCATATCAACATCCATAGTAGTCTTGGGAAAAGAAGTGGTAGCAGATGATACCCCAGAACCTCTTGCCATAATACAAGTGACGTTCTTGTTGATGACGTTCTCATTGGGAGAGGCGAAGAGAGATGTAGGTGTAGATGTAGTGACTATGGCAGCCACCTCTCGTGAGCTATGATCATCCTCTTCGTCTTCACTTCCGGATGAGTACTCCTCTTGTGCAACCAAAACAATCTTTGGTTGCTTCTTGTAAGGAGCATTTTTCTTCAAAAATGGCATCGTCTGAGGTGCCTTAGACCTTTCCTTGAGAATGAGCCTGCCCCCATTGTCTTCTCTACTTTGATAAGGGCACTCAGCTACAAAGTGCAAACGATCTCCACAATTGTAACAAGTTCTCAGCTTTGTACCGTTTTCCTTTCGTCCACTTGACCCATTCTTGCGCTCAAGTTCAGATTTGGCTTTGGTTAGGTCCTTCGAAAAGTTTCTTGTGTAGAAGGCCATGTACTCACCATGAGCACGCTTGACCTCCTCGGGATAGCTCATGGAGACGGTGTCAAAAACCCTCTCATCTTCATATTGTTCAATGGCATTGGCCTTCAATGCAACATTCACGCATTTTTGCATTCCAATTACTCGGGCACAAGCATCTTCGACATTCTTTGCTACAACTTTGAATGCAGCCATTTCTTGCATGAATTCGTTGGAGGTCATTTAGTGATAATTGTGTGGCACCATCAATGGGCTCTTCAAATCAATGGGCTCAAATGGCATAAGAGCACTCACATACTTCCTCTTGATCCATGCATCATCAACATGTGTGGCACCATGCTTTCTAAATGTAGTGGCAATGCCTTTGAGACTTCTATACATGTCTTCATGATACTCACCATCCAACATATAGAACCCTTTGGATTCATTGCTTAGTGCATCATACCTATTTATTCTCATGCTCTCATTTCCAATAAGTAGGTCAGTGAGTGCATCCCAAGCTTCCTTGGCAGTGTTGAAGTGTTCAATGTGTGGCATGTCCTTAGGACCCACACCAAGTTGGATCATGTGAAGAGCGGTTGCATTGAGTTGGCTATCAATGATTTCTCTTCTTATCAAGTTGTTGGGATTATCAACATGGAGGCCATCTTCAATGATTCTCCAAAGCTCTGCATACATGAGATTTCATCAAGAATTGCCATTGATTAAACAAAGATGAAGTAAGCTTGGGTGAATCACCCCTATTGTTTATATGAGTACGAGGGATTGGTGGATCGGGTGAATATAAGTGAGAGACATCACTATAGTCCTCTTTAGCACTTCCCTTTTTGGAGGAGGATTCATTATTTTTATCACCCACCAACTCGTCTTCCTTGGATTTAGCATTAGCTTTCTCCTTAGAGAGCAGGGTGGTAACCTCAGAGGTAGATGGAGGTGGGGCTGTAGATCGAGAGAGACGAGCAAGCATTTGATGCATCTCTTCCATTTTGGCCTCTATGGATTTTAGCAAGGTTGTTTCCAAGTCTTGAGATCATCCATAGTGACCTTGTCCACAACCTCACTACCATCTCCCTTAGTGCCCATATTCTCTTAGGCGGTAAAGCCCGAATAAAGAACCGAGGCTCTTATACCAATTGAAATGGATCGTATGGGCACCTAGAGGGGGTGAATAGGTGCTACTTCAAATTTTAATTCTTTTTCAATTTTAGGCTTGACACAAAGGTAAATTCTCTAGATATGCAACTACGAAGAATTTCCCTATATGTAAACCTAACTACTAAGCGAGTAAAGTGAGGAGCGAGGAAACCGTAGTGGAGCACACGGAGACACGAGATTTGTTTTACCGCAGTTCCTTCCTTGTTAAGGTAAGTACATCTGCGTTGGAGGGGTAGGCGGTACTAAGACCACCACGCCACAATAGGCATCACCCTGTTCTCCGATGGATCTCGCCACCAAAGGCCTGATCCACCTTTCCACTATTGGTACCCTTCGAGGCAGGAACCGATGCCTTTACACAACTACCAGGGCACACATCCACAACCGAATCGGAGGCTCCCATGATGACAACAAGCTGCCACAAGAACAAGTATTATCAATAACCAGAACATAAGATCTAGATATTCGCAAGAAATACTAGATCGAAGATCCTCCAAGTGAATAGACGGGACGTGATGTGCTTGATTGGTGTTGTTGAAGATCGAAGCCTCCTCCTTCGATTTCCCAAAGATCGAAGCCTTCGGGTGGTTGAGGAGAGAGATCTCCGTTGAGAGCTTGAGGAACATAACACCACTTTTTCGAATGAATCAAGAGTTATGACAGGAGGAGTAATTAGGCTATTTATACCCCCTGTCCAAACTCGGCCGTTGGAGATTTTGGGGCCGGATTATCTGGCCCAAGTGGGGGCCGGATTATCCAGCAGAGGCAAAAACTCCGCCCCAGCGTCGGATTTTCCGGGGGAAAATCCGCCCCCTCTCTGCATGACGCACCTTGGCTCCTTTTGTAAAAGTTCCTGGGGGCAGATTATCCGACCCGAGCAAAAACTCCGACCCTGGTCGGTCAATACGAAGGATAGTCCACCCCCATACCGCGTGACGCGTCTTGCTTCCTTTGACGATCGAGCTACGGCAGATAATCCGACCCCTGGTAGGGGCGGATAATCCGCCCCCCCCCCCCCCAAAAGCCTATTTCGGTTGCACTTTATATGAAAACTTATCTGCAGCACTTAACACACATTAAATCTTTCTTGGTATTGTTATCTAACACACAAAACTTTAGGGATTAGGAAATGTTCTTTCAAGGTGCTCGTGCTATGTGTGTCCCCTACCTGCAGTGGCATGCTCCCGGAGGCTTTGTGGTGGTGGTCGGTTAGATCCAGGGTCTGGCCTTCCACGGAGACGGTGGCCATCTTTTTACCGTGTCTTCTTCGGATCCTCGTCCTAAAGATTGTGTTTGTTTGGGTGGTTGGTGTTGTGGCCGATGACGCTGTTCGTGGATAGCTTGTGTGCAGAGGTTTCCTTGCTGGTTGCTCTCTTCCTTGGCGACTCGCTTATGTTGCCCATCCATGCTCTAGGGTGAGATGCTCCGCCTCTCAACGGTACAACGCCCTTTGAACCAGGGCGAGAAGGCAGGGGCCTTCTTCAAAGGTGGAGATGGATGGATCATCTTTGATATCGTGCCAGGAGTTGACAAAGGCGAGAGCTTTCTTCGGTGACGGGTCTATCTCCACGGCGTCCTCTCCCTTCGTCCAATCTTGCCAATGGTCAATGGCCTGTAAGCTGATCTCTCAACACCTTGTACTGTGTCGTTTCGGTGTTATTACGGCCTTCAGTTTAAAAAAATCAGTAGCATCGGAGAGTATTATCTAATGAACATAGTGTCTTATAAACAAGTGGAGTTGTCAGATACCACACAAAAAGAAAGGAAATAAATGCATTTGCACTTGAATAAAATTCAATCTCTCTACTATACCAATAGCAGAGCCAAGTTGGTAAAGATTGTCTCATCACTTCATGATCGAGTAACATATATAAATTGCCAGAGGAAATTGCACATAACACCACTTTTTTGTGCTGGTTTTGCACAGAACACAATCTAAGATTTTTTTGCACAAAACACCAGGTTTGCTGTAAGTTGTTGCAAAAAACACTAATTTTCATCATCAACAAGTTAAATAGAGAATTAAGCATATAGGACCCATTTGGCAGTGTGTCTAGCGTGGTTGTTGGTTTCATTACGGTTCCTCCACGGGTAAACAAAAGGGACAGCAGGGGCCAGAGGCATTGCATAAAAATTCAACAGATGGAGATTACAACAAAGTTGGTGTTCTATGCAAAAAGAATGTCAGATTGTGTTCTATGCAAAAATAGCACCGTCTGTAATTTCCTCAAATTGCCAAGAACAAAAGGAAAACTCGAGCACCCACTTCGGCGTGGGTATAGTTTCCCATCGTGTGGAGAAAAGCTTACTCAGATACTCCCTCCATTCCTTATATTAATGTGTATAGTTTTTTTTGAAAAATTCCATAATGTAAGGTGTATAGAGAATTTTGGGATTTGTTCCTCTTATTTAGAAGACAATTAATCCGATCAGTAGAGAGAGGATACCCAGATTTCGTATTTTCCCTCTATATCACGTGAATCACCTGGGATATTCAGTTCCTAAAGGAACGAAATTTGCTCTCCCAGCCTATGCGCTAATATGCGTGCAAGTTAAGAAATCGGAGGGAGTATGATACTACGGCGATAAGATGTGAATGGCTTCTTTAGTCAACTATTTAACTCGAAAGCAAGCAGAGGAAGCCAGAAAGACGTACCACCATCAACTTGCACATGTAATGAATCTGACCATCGTCAATATCGTGTGAACTTGCACTTGCGCAGTCTGGTTAGTAGAGCCGAACAATCCTATGAAAAATGATGCGGTGCTACATGCGAATCAGAACCCGCTCCACGTCTCCAGCGAGATCAGGATGACGGAAAACTGAAGTCATCTTGCTTCTGTCATTCAGGTATCTGATAAAAGAAGAGAGAGCTGTGGCACTTGTGATATCTTAAAGAGGTGCTTTTCTTGGACGGAAGTTCTTGTTTCCGAGAAGAAGCCGTGCACGCGTGTAGTCGGTCAGCTGCGTTAGAAAATGTTGGCGTATGGCGCTTCCTTCCTTGACCTTTCGGAGAGTACATCGGTGTGCAGCTTGCTGACTGCTTGACGACACAGCATTGAAAATGTGAGCAAGTTGGGGTGAGGGCTCATTTTAGTTCCAGTTATCAGCCACTTGAGCCTACTGACTGTACGTCCAAGACTCCAAATAAAACCAGCACACTGCAGATTCTCTTCACCAACCTTCACCACCATGGCTCTTCTCTCCATACGCATCCGCATCCGCCTGGTGGTGCTCCTCGTCTCACTAATGCCATGTGCCGCCGCACAGCCGGCACCCACCCTGCCATCCAACACCACAGACCGTGCCGCACTGCTCGCCTTCAAGGCACAGGTCAAGGACCCTCTCGGCATCCTCGCCGGCAACTGGACGGCCACGGCGTCCCCTTGTTCGTGGATCGGGGTATCATGCGACCGCCGTGGACAGCACGTCACCGGCCTAGAGTTGGACAGCATGCCCCTCCACGGCAGTATCGCCCCGCAGCTCGGCAACCTCTCCTTCCTCTCCAACCTTGTCCTCAGCAACGCTAGCCTTGAAGGCCCTGTCCCGAGTGAGCTTGGTGGCCTGCCTTGGCTCCAAAACCTTGTCCTTTCATACAACAGTCTTTCAGGTACCATCCCTTCCACCCTTGGCAATCTCAGTAGGCTCCAGTCTCTTTATCTTGACAGCAACAACTTCTTCGGGGGGATCCCGCACGAGTTTCAAAATCTCAACAGCCTCCAGTCGCTAAGATTGTCGAACAATGACCTGAGCGGACCGATACCGTATGGCCTGTTCAACAACACACCCAATCTGGGTATAGTACGTCTCGGGTCGAACCGGCTGACAGGAGCAATTCCTGATAGCATCGGCTCCTTGTCCAAGCTCGAGTTGCTAGTCCTGGAAAAAAATCTTCTTTCAGGGCCCATGCCTCCTGCTATCTTCAATATGTCCCAGTTGCAAGTCATAGCTATCGGAAGGAACAATCTCTCAGGTCCAATTCCCGGAAACGAGAGCTTTTACCTCCCAATGTTGGAAGTGTTCTCCCTCAGTGAGAATCAGTTTGATGGACCTATCCCTGCAGGCCTTTCCGCATGTCAGAACCTTGACATGCTCTCCCTCCCTGTGAATAATTTCACTGGTTCTGTGCCATCATGGCTGGCAACAATGCCAAGCCTCACCAGAATTTACTTGTCAACCAATGGTCTTACTGGAGAGATCCCTGTGGAACTGAGCAACTGTACTGGGCTTCTTGGTTTGGATCTCAGCGAGAATAAGCTCCAGGGAGGAATCCCACCAGAGCTTGGGCACCTAAGAAACCTCAGGTTTATAAGCTTTGCAAACAACCCAATAACAGGTCCCATTCCTGAATCTATAGGCTATCTTTCTAATCTCACCACAATAGATTTTTTCGGAACTGGTTTGACTGGATCAGTGCCAACTTCATTTGGAAACTTGCTCAACCTTCGTCGCATCTGGCTCGACGGGAACCAGCTCAGTGGGAACCTCGACTTCCTCTCTGCATTCTCAAAATGCAGGAGCCTGGATACAATTGGCCTGTCAAGCAACACATTCATAGGGAGGCTGCCACCCTACATCGGAAACCTTAGCGCAGTCCTCCAAACTTTTAGAGTGGATAACAACAGGATCACGGGCAGCATCCCTAGTACATTCGCCAACCTTATCAACTTATTGATACTGTCTCTTAGTGGAAACCAGCTGAATGGGACTATCCCCACATCAATTGCTGCAATGAGTAATCTCCAAGAACTCGACCTTTCCCGCAATAGCTTGTCTGGCACCATCCCAACAGAAATCGATGGATTAATAAACCTGGCTGAGTTACATCTTGACAGCAACAGACTCATTGGTTCCATTCCAAGCAGTGTCAGTAGCCTAAGCCAGATACAAGTCATCACACTGTCCAACAACTTATTGTCTTCAGCCATACCAACCAGTCTATGGCAGAATCAGAAACTAACTAAGCTTGATTTGTCACACAACTCTTTCAGTGGTTCCCTACCTGTTGATGTAGGCAAACTGAGTGCAATTACCATGATGGATCTATCAGGCAACCAGTTGTCAGGTGGCATCCCAGGTTCCTTCGGCGACTTGCAGATGATGACCTATCTGAATCTGTCCAGCAACTTACTCCAAGGATCAATACCCGATTCACTTGGCAAGTTACTAAGTATTGAGGAATTGGACTTCTCCTCCAATGCCCTTTCCGGTGCCATTCCCAAGTCCCTGGCCAATCTCACTTACCTTACCAACTTGAATCTCTCTTTCAACAGCCTGGGTGGGCAGATACCCGAAGGAGGTGTGTTCTCCAACATCACCCTGAAATCATTGATGGGAAACAGTGCACTCTGTGGCCTTCCGAGGGAAGGAATAGCTCCATGCCAGAAAAGAAAACACTCAAGGACAAAACAACTACTGCTGAAAGTCATATTACCTGCAGTTGCGACCCTTTTTATTCTATCTGCTTGCCTGTATATGTTGGTTGGAAGAAAGATGAACAAGCAAGGAAACATGGCAGCATCCTCAGAAACAGACTTGCTGAACTACCAGTTGATCTCATACCATGAGCTCGTCCGTGCAACAAGCAACTTCAGCGATGATAACCTGCTAGGGGCTGGAGGCTTTGGTAAAGTCTTCAAAGGTCAGCTAGATGATGGGTCTATTATTGCAATAAAAGTTCTCAACATGCAAGACGAAGTAGCTTCAAACAGCTTTGACACGGAGTGTCGTATACTGCGAATGGCCCGGCACCGGAACTTGGTGAGAATAGTTAGCACTTGCTCTAATCTTGACTTCAAAGCACTTGTTCTCGAGTACATGCCCAACGGTAGTTTAGATGATTGGTTGCATTCAATTGAAAGGCGGCACATCAGTTTCCTACAGAGGGTTGGAATCATGCTGGATGTTGCGATGGCACTGGAGTATCTACATCACAGGCATTTTGAAGTTGTCCTTCATTTTGATTTGAAGCCAAGCAACATTTTGCTTGACACGGAGATGATTGCACATGTTGCTGATTTCGGAGTCTCCAAGCTGCTGTTTGGAGATGACAACTCTATGGTGCTAACAAGCATGCCTGGCACTGTAGGATACATGGCGCCAGGTAATTTTCCTTGCAAAGTCTGATGGAACATTTCCTATTGGTTTGATATAATATAAGCTCATTGGTTTCTTTTTGACATGTAACAGAGTTCGGATCAACAGGGAAAGCATCACGAATGAGCGACGTTTACAGCTTTGGGATTGTTCTCCTTGAAGTGTTCACGAGAAAAAATCCAACTGATCCAATGTTTGTCGGTGAGTTGAGCTTAAGGGAGTGGGTTAATCAGGCATTCCCACACGAATTCTTAAGTGTCACTGACTGTACACTACTGCAAGGTGAACCAAAGCTTGATATAAACCCGACAAGCAATCCCTCTGAAGAAAATTCCACAATCTTAAATACTTGCCTAGTGTCCATTATTGAGTTGGGCTTACTTTGCTCAAGAACTGCACCTGATGAGAGAATGCCAATGGATGATGTGGTTGTCAGATTAAACAAGATCAAGTCAAATTACTGTTCTCAGTTACCAAAGTACTAAGGGAGCTCACTGGTTTGTTCTTACCTGCTTCCTTGAGAAGTATTTGTAATATATTTTTCCTCAATGAAATTAAGACGACCACCTTCCTCGTCACAAGAAAAGCCACCAGTAAACCAATAATATATTTTTCTAACATCAGCTAAAAAACGATAGTTGTGCTTCGGTGTCCCCCCTCTAACTTAGATGTGTTTTCGAAACGAATCGGTATTGTGCGATCCTGGCCGTCCACGAGTTTCTGTTTGTCAAAGTTTGAAGAGGAGGGGGACCCCGAAGCAAAAGTGAAAAAGATACATATCTGGTATAGATTGCTGCAGCAACTAATGACGCGCTACCACACCTAAATTACCATAGCTAACTGAACATGCTTATAGTTATATACCCAGGAGGACGCTATCATCAAAACATTATAACGATGTAATGCAGACAGTCTCATGGTTTGATTTTGGCAACAATGTGAGTGCTATAGTTGAGACGATTCAAAACTAGGGCAAAAACATATACCAGCATTTCGGACTGAGGCAGGACAGCAACGGTTACCGATCCATAGCACCACCTATAAACATCGACCCCATTCCTAGCGTGAAACCATAAATCCTCACTTACCCCGCCTCCTGGCGGTCAAATGAAGAAGTGGCGAGAAGCAAGGGCCTTTGCTGGCCTCTACGGCATGGTTCGCGGTGGCTTGGCGTGGACGCTAGGACCAGATCTGAAAACGGCGGCGAAGGCGGCGGAAATGTCTCTCGCGCCAACCGAAACTCTAGATGCGTGGAACCGAGCATTTGCGGTGAACCATAAAAAAAATCGATGCGGTACGGTTTACGGTATCTAGAATGGCCACTTTTTGGGCTGCGTACCGCAAATTGACGGTTATTATGCGGTCCGGTTGCGGATGCAGTATCTGCTAGAGATGCTCTAAGATTCAGTCATGCACACTAGAACTTTGCAGCAATCGCAACGGAGGTGCATGCCGCATGGCATACAAGGTGGGGCACGCAAGGCCGGTCTTTCCATTTGTCTGGTCATACTGCCATAATTTCATTTACTACATGCTGATTTTTGTTTGGATTTACTGCAGGTTGGCTGGAGTTGAGTTATAGAGCATCTTCACCGGACCGACCCTTTTCAGGTAGCGGACGTATCTAAAACAGTCTGTTTAGATGACCAAGTCTCGATGGGGTTCCCAGTGGCTCGATCTGGTTTGGCCAGACACGTCCAGCCTGACCAGTCTTGGCCATAATTTGCACCAATTCAAAACATATGACAAATACACTATACTAGCAATAAATTATCATAAATTAGGAAATAACCGAGTTCACATGCCATAGTACAGAATCATAGTGAAAATTAAGACAAGTTTCATAAAAAATGCACAAAAGAGATGGATCATGGATGAGATCACGCTTGGCTGTCATAGATGGTGATTTGCTTCTTCTCAAACCAAACTCTTTCGCCTCCGAGACCCGCGCTCAGTCGGCGCCTCTCCGAGCGGCGCGCTTCCTGCTCTCCTCCGTCCGCTACGCATCTGTCAAATCCTTCGGATTTAGCGGGCCCTTTGTCTTGGTGGCTAGGCCACGGTGGCGATGGTAGCGGTGGCCACGGTGGCTTCCTCCATCACGGGCTAAGGATTTGGGCCGACGTTTTTGATTTTGGTGGGAGAAGTGGAAGGGATGAAAAATGGTTTTGATCCACTGGCTTGCTGACCAGGGGAAGGACAGAGGACGACATGTCCGGACGCGCTCGCTATCCGGGCCGATGCAAAGCCAACCCAATTTGCGCTGGAAATGGGTCGTCGCGGACTGGTCCGGGACGCATGTCGGCAATTCTAGAGTTCCAATAATGTGCCCAAAACTCTTTCACCAGCCAGCACTCGTTGGCCTCATGGGTCCCTTCGGCCTGCCATTCCCCCATCCTAGGTCACCTCCCCCATGCTTGGTACCTCTCCCAACCACCCAAATCGCACTAAATCGCCGCCGAGCCGCTTCCTTTTCTCTACCTCTGCCATCAGTTCAGTGGCTAGTATCGAGCAACAGGTCACCGCTGTCTCTGCCACCACTGATCAAAACATGGCAAGAAAGCAAACTGTGATTGAGTTGGGCAAGATGGAGAAGGAGAGAGCAGAAGAAGAAATGAGACGAGGAAAAGAAGAACTGAAAGATGAAAACAAGAGGCTGGCATATACATGTTTGATCTTCTCAAAGCAAATGATGTGAACAAAAAAGATAAAAGATAATACATCCAATTTGTGATTAATGAGGTATTTTCACATGTAACGTGTTGAGTACTCCCTCCGTCCCAAAATAAGTGACTTGAGTTTGTCTAAATTCACATGTACCTATATACTAAAACGTATCTAGATACATCCGAATCTAGACAAACCCACGTCACTTATTTTAGGACGGAGAGAGTACATGATTCGCAAAAAAAAACTTGTTGAGCACGTGTGGCTCAAAAAAATCACCTAATAGTTTATTTGAATTGGTGTATGAAGTAATTCATGTTTAGGTAAAAATATGCTTGTATTTTAGGACATTTTCACCGGGCGACCCATTCGACCATCGGTTGTCTGAACTGGTATTTTCGGACAGGGACATGGCCTCGGGATGGGAATGGGCCGACCCGGTCCTGGACCTGGCCCTGGCCCTGTCAGCCTCAGGGCCAATTTACGAGGCCACGCGTCGACCCATTTCTGAGAAATCAATGGCCACGTTGGCCCAATGGGTATTTTGGGACGATCCAAAAAAATTCTTCTATACTCTCTGTCCTTATCTATTTTTACAAACTTAGCGATTTGATAGGTTCCGGTATACATAGAAAGCAAGCCAGCTAGCTTATTCATTTTGGTACATGTACCGAGCTAGCTGATGGAAGGTAGCGATCTGATTCCGCTCTAGTACGTGTACAAAGCTAGCTAGCTGACGCGGTACTACTAAGCTAGCTAGATGAACGAGACTTAACCGATCTGTTGCTACACGCGATACTACTTGCCAAACCTAACTACACAATAGAAATAACCATAGAATCGTTGGTTAGAGCTAATCAATGGAGTCCCAGCCTCAGCGGTGGGTCGGCCCTGCTGATCCATTGGGTCACTCGGTGCCGGCAATACTGACCCAATTGATATATGAGGCCGACCCAGCCGTCCCAATGGTCTTGTTTTTTGGGTCGGGCCATAGATCCGCTGGGTCGGCCCGACCCATTCCCATCCCGAACATGGCCCAAACAGACCAGTGTCCAGCACCGGTCCGAGACAACCCATTTTGAGTCAAAATTTGGGCTAACTTTGCGTCGGCCGAGACAGCGCGTGTCCGGACGTGGAGTTTGTATGTCCTCCCTTGTCCCGCCATGGCTGAGACACGTTCACCCACTTCCACTTCCCACCAAAATCTAAAAGCACCGGCACCAAACTTCTAGAACTTGATGGAGGCTAGCTGCCACCGAGGCCAAGAAGGCCACCAAGCCAAAGGCCCCGCGAAGCAGCTTGAGGAAAGCAGGAAGCGCACCGTCCCAGAGGCACGGGTTTTGGAAGCGAAAGTCATCATGGAAGAAGCCAAACAAGATCCAATTTGCGGTTCCGAGCAAAAAGGATCGGCATATTGGTAAAGAATCTTCAAGTACAAGCATGAGCACAAGAAGTTCAAGCCCCACCACATCTATAATGATCGAAATGACGTCTCTATTTTACCGAGATGGATTTCATCGATACGGAGTGCAACAAATTTTACGGTGCCTACGAGCATGTCCAAAGTCAGCCCGTGAGCTTATCGGCTACTATGCAAATGTGAATTGCACCTGATTCATTGACCGAGTAGACGAAGCATGGGCCACCATTCCGCTCAAGCACAGTACACTTGATGTTGCCTGCTTCGATAACCAACAACTAAGAAGGCGACTGCACTATATGTCCAACACGTCATTGACTTTTCTTCAGTCTGGGACAGAAAGATTTTCTCTGAAATCCCAAATGCATGAATCCCTCGAAACACCAAAAACCCACGGACAAGCACCACGGACACAAAAAAAACCCAAGGACAAGTACCACGCTACCACCATGGCTCTTGTCGTGGTACAAACCATGGTGGCCTTGTCGCTGCTGCTGCCACGCGCGGCGGCGCTTACACACCCAGCAAACGCCACCGACGTCGACTTCTCGGCGCTGCTCTCCTTCAGGGCCAGCGTGCGTGACCCGCGCGGCATCCTGCGCCGCAGCTGGACAGCACGCACGCCCTTCTGCGGCTGGCTCGGCGTCTCGTGCGACGCCCGTGGGCGGCGCGTTGCCGCGCTGTCGCTGCCGGGCGTAGCGCTCGGTGGCACCATTCCACCGGAGCTCGGCAACCTCTCCTTCATCTCCCACCTCAACCTCAACAGCACCGGGATGGACGGAGCAATCCCTACCGAGCTCGGCCAGCTAGCGCGGCTCAGACACCTCGACCTCTACGAGAACCGCCTGTCAGGTACCATCCCCACGGCACTCGGCAACCTCATCCAGCTCGAGTATCTTGACCTCGGCTACAATGGCCTCTCCGGGGCTGTTCCTCGAGAATTGCACGCGTTGCACAACCTCCGGTACATAAGCCTCAACTCCAACGACCTGAGTGGCACCATACCTCCAGGCCTCTTCAACAACACTCCTGATTTGAGAGTCATGTGGCTTGGCCGAAACAGGCTTACCGGAGGCATACCTGACGCCATCGGCTCTCTGAGGAAGCTTGAAATCCTAGTCCTGGAACTCAACCTTCTTAATGGCACTGTCCCTGCTGCCATATTCAACATGTCCATGCTCCGAATCTTCGGTTTGGGGAACAACAATCTTTTCGGTTCCCTCCCTGGCAACAAGAGCTTTAACCTCCCTATGCTGCAGAAACTGGGTCTTTCTCAGAATCACTTCACTGGCTACATCCAGCCAGCACTTGCCAGATGCAAAAACCTTGAGCTTCTTACCTTGGCTATCAATAACTTCACTGGTCCTGTACCGGCATGGTTGGCAACAATGCCCCGGCTTTCTACCATCATACTGGCGGCAAATAACCTCGTCGGCAAGATCCCGGTTGAGCTAAGCAACCTCACCGACCTTGTCATGCTTGATCTTAGTGTCAACCAGCTGGAAGGACAGATTCCACCGGAAATAGGTTATTTGAGAAACCTCAATAACTTAAGCTTTTCGACCAACCTCCTAACAGGTACCATTCCTGAATCCATTGGTAACATATCAAGCATCAGAAGTCTCGACCTGACACTCAATGCCTTCACTGGATCAGTCCCAACCACGTTTGGGAATATACGTAGTCTTACAGGCCTGTATGTTGATGGAAACAAGCTTAGCGGCAAGCTAAACTTCCTCCATGGACTCTCCAATTGCAAGAACCTCACTACCCTCGGAATGTCAAGCAATTCGTTTACAGGAAGCATACCTGACTATCTGGGAAACCTTAGTTCACAGCTCCAGTACTTCGTAGCAAGTTCTAACAGCCTAACAGGGAGCATGCCAGATACAATTGCAAATCTTAGCAGCCTTAGGACAATTGATCTCGATGGAAACCAACTGAGTGGGCCAATTCCTGTATCCATCAGTACACTGGACAATCTCCAAGAACTCAACCTTTTCAACAATACCATGACCGGTGCCATCCCAGAAGAAATTTCCAGATTAAAACGCCTACTAATATTGCATCTTGATAAAAACCAGTTGTCTGGCTCGATACCAAGCGGTGTGGGCAATCTAAGTGAGTTGCAGTACCTAACATCTTCTCTTAACTCATTGTCTTCAACCATACCCTTGAGTTTGTGGCGCCTCTCAAAGCTCATCATTCTTGATCTGTCATACAACATGCTGAGTGGTCCACTGCCGACGGATATGGGCCAAGTAAAATAAATTGCTCAAATGGATCTTTCAAGCAATCTCATGACCGATGGCTTACCAGATTCCTTGGGCAGGCTCCAGATGCTGACCTATCTGAACCTGTCAAACAATTTATTCCATGAACAAGTCCCAAGCTCATTTGGAGAGCTAGTCAGCATAGAGACCATGGACCTGTCATACAATTCCCTTCAGGGTTCCATACCAAGGCCACTGGCCAATTTGACCTTCCTCACTAGCTTGAATCTCTCTTTCAATAAACTAGATGGTCCGCTACCGGATAGTGGAGCTTTCTCAAACATCACACTCGAGTCTTTGAGAGGAAACAATGCTCTTTGTGGCCTCCCCCGAGTAGGTATTTCACCCTGCCGGAGCAATCATAGATCACAGAGATCGTTGATAAAAGTTATACTTCCTGCAGTCATGGGATTTGCAATTTTAGCTACCTGCCTGTGCGTACTAATCAGAAAACAGATCAAGAAGCCCAGAAGGATTTCAGTTCCCTCGGAGTCCAACATAATCAACTATCGGTTAATATCATTCCACGAGCTTGTTCGTGCCACAGAAAACTTCAGTCAGGGCAATCTGATTGGATCTGGGAACCTAGGCAAAGTCTTCAAGGGTCAACTAGATGATGAATCAATTGTTGCAGTAAAGGTACTCAACATGCAACATGAAGGAGCCTCTGTGAGTTTTGACGCAGAATGCCGTGCTCTGCGCATGGCTCGTCACCGAAACCTCGTGAGAATACTTAATACTTGCTCCAATCCTGACTTCAAGGCATTGGTGCTCCAGTACATGCCAAATGGGAGTTTGGACAGCTGGCTGTACTCCAGGAACAGCCAGCAGTGTTTGGGATTCCTCAAGAGGTTAGAGATTATGCTAGATGTAGCAATGGCAATGGAGTATCTTCACCACCAGCACACAGAGGTTGTTATTCATTGTGATCTGAAGCCAAGCAATGTATTGCTGGATGAAGGCATGACTGCACGTGTCTCTGACTTCGGCATAGCCAAGTTGTTGCTGGGAGATAATAACCCTATTGCATTGACAGGCATGCCTGGAACGATTGGCTACATGGCACCAGGTAATTACAATTTCCTATCTTGTCAACATAATCAAGCCTCTAGAAATGAAGAAACTTATCGTATTTTCCCATTGTGTTTTTATATGCGAAATGAACAGAGTATGGATCAGCTGGTAAAGCATCACGGATGAGCGATGTGTTCAGCTATGGGATCATGATGCTGGAGGTCTTCACAGGGAAAAGACCCACTAACCCGATGTTTGGTGGGGAGCTGAGCTTGCGGCAATGGGTTAGTGAAGCATTTCCAACCAGGCTTATAGATGTTGTCGACCCTGAAGTTCTACCAAATGGTGGCAAGAGTGATTGCCCTGCTGACAATCATAGCACCTTGCGAGAGCAGTCCATCACCCTTAACACATGCCTTGCATCTGTGATAGAGTTGAGTTTACGGTGCTCATCAACGATACCTGATGAAAGAACCCCAATGGACAAGGTGGTAGTGAAGTTGAACAAGATAAAGGCAGATTACTGCTCGCAGATGAGGTAGAGAGACAGTGGAACCACTGCTGCAATCATATCACATAATAGAACAAAACATCATCTACTTCTTGAGCTAAGACAGGCAAGAATAGTATACCATTTATGTAGTATAAATAGAATTGTATAAATTCATCAATTATATAAGGTGTTCTCGGTGGAGAATGGTCAAATCATCTACTTCTTGAGCCAAGTACAAAGAGATGTGTCTGAATAGGGGTGGAATTGTACAAATGGTATATCTAAAAACTTATTCAGGGTATACATGCTAGTTGGCAGGTGTTTTGGAGTGTTTCAGGGTTTACATGCTAGTTGTACAAATGGTTTATTTAAAAACAAATACGCATTGGGGAAAAGGAAGCCCAAAATCACCACAAGACTGTAATGAGGGAGAAAACGAAGTACCCAATTACTTCCGTATGAAGATCGATTCCGTGCTCCCCGAAAATTTCGAGCCCCGTTACAGTACTGCGACTCGATGATCCGAACAAAAAGAACCTGCAAAGATAATGACATCAAACGCTAACCCTAGGTATTAGTCGCCCATTTGTGCAGCTCCGTCGCGTTTCGGTACGACTAGAAAGCACTGGTACCATGCGGCAAGAAGGGAAGGCGCGCATCTACTACAGCACGGAAGAGGGACTTACTTCAACGGCGGTGGCCGCGGAACGGTGGCGCACGCCGGGACACCGACGGAGGCAGAAGAGCCGGGAAGGAATGAGAGCCGCGGAGAAGGGCTGCCCGAGTGCCTGGGTTGCAGGGGTCAGGGGAGACGATGAAGCTGCGGTTCGACTGCAACTTCAAACACGAATGCACAAAAGCAAGCAAGATTTGCGAAAAGTCCTTTTATCCTGAGGTACCTGGAGCTCCGATTTTAAAAAATTCAAAAACCTTATTTTCAAAGCACAGAGAATTCTGAATATAATGTAAGTACATAAATAATTTCATTGAAGTAAGAAGTCTACCCATTCTTACTTCAATTAGTCCGGATCTAGCCAAAACTATAAATAAAGTACTCCCTCCGGTCTAAATTATTGTTCTCAACCTTGTCTAGATACAAATGTATCTAGCCTAAATGATTAACTAGATACATCCGAATCTAGATAAAGTTGAGAACAATAATATGGATCGGAGGGAGTATTACTCCGTCCCTCCCATAATATAAGATGGTATTACAACAATATACTTTCTCCGTCAGAAAATAAGTGATTTGACTTTGTCCCGATTTACACGAATCTATACACTAGAGTATTTAGCAAAAACTTTTTCAAAATCACCCCCACATAAATTTTGAGACTTTTTCAAAATTTCTAAATAGCATCTCCCTAGAGCCATTACTGTGTCAGGGACTAACACATCAGGTATTTCACATATGACGGTATCTTCGTTGGCTAGGTCTATATAAGGCTACCTTGTATCCTATTGCAAAGGAAGAAATATGAAACCAAAATTTATCATTTATTTCCTACATTTATCTTAGATTTAGTTCTGCAATTTCCTAGTTTATCTACCGATTTCCCTCAAACCCCTCTTTTTCATGATCCTCTTCCTGTCAGATCCATCGGGATCCTGACAATTACGCCCGCACTCACCCGAATTGCCTCTTGTTGGACGCAATTTCTAGATCAACATCTTCAAAAAAGGAAGTCTGGTGCTTCCTGTGTTCTGGATGTATATGTAAACTCTAACAGAACCAACATCACAACGACAAAAAAAAAACAAATCAATGTCTTTTGATTTTCAATTGCATGCAGTACTAGCAAACCGTAGCAAGCTTAGACGTTAACGATGGAAAGACTAGATATCCTTCTAGTTTAAGACTGACCTTACAGAACTAGTGCTACATTATTGGTTTCTGAGGTACCTAGAGCTTGGCAATTACAACAAAGTACACACCACACTCAGCTCCAGTGCACAGTCCAGTCTCCTGCGGTAGGATCAACTATCTGGTCCACCGTCAGATGAGAGCAGTTTCATAACCAAAACACTTGGCCGTGACCCACATTCCACGACAGCTGAGAGCCTGCACACAGGGCTGCAGCCAACCCTTCTTGCAGCCATAGAAACCAGAAACGCCGTTGTCCTGGCGTGGAAATGTGAATACAGAACAGCCCGGTTGTTGTAATCCATGCATTGCATAATCTGGCCTCAACTGTTCAGAAGTATCGATGAACTACGCCGAAAAACAGCTCAGAGCTCTGCAATATTGCTTTCAGATAGTTGAGACAAGATACAGAACGGCCTGCACCTCTCAGCCCTTGCTGGTTCCCATCGAAGTCATGAGTTTTTCTTCTGCATACTGCACTTATAAATACTAATGATGCTCATGACTTCCAAAAAACAGGTGAACAAGTACGTCTTCAGGAGCAACAAACACTGCACTTGGTAGAAAAGGGCAAAGCATTAGAGAGCAACACACACAAGTGGCCTTAGATACAATAAAGGGCAACACACACGATGGCCTTAGAAGCAATAAATAGAGGAAGCTATTTTTCATTGGACGCACCCTGTCATTAGCAAGAAGCCATCCAAAACTGCAAATTCATGATCTAAACAACAGCTGCATCTCCACCTGATATCAAACAAAGTTTGTGGGTTGTCTAAACCAACGAATGTAAAATGGAAATGACAAAAAGTTCTTCAGATAGATTTACCACGCATATATTAAGAAGCCAAATTCAAGCAGTTCCATATAAAAACATGTTGCCTGAAAAAATATGTATGATGTTAGGAAATTTTTAATATAAGAGAAGAAATGAAACAAAACCAATGTATCAAGAAATTTATGGCAATCTAGAATGTGCAGCTTCAAGATACATCACTATGTCATACCTTGGCCAAGGATAAGCACAGAATCCTTGGAGATAGGTACAATGTCCTGAACCTTTTCACTGGTAAAGATGGCTTCAATAGCTGCAGGATGACAGAAGTTAATCCCCATGAAAAGAGGGTTATGATCCACCTGCTAGAAAGTATTAAAGACTACCTAAACCAAATGGGCTTACTTCCTTTGTCTTTGGGAACATAAGAAAACAGCAAATCTAAAACCTGAATAATAGGTAGTAGTACTCTTATATAATCAGTGTCCTTTCAAGTACTGTGAACTTCTGAGGTTAAACATAGGGATGTGAAGAAACAAGTACATGAATTAATACATAAGGCTGCTATCTTTCGGAAAGTAGCTTACAGTAGTTTCTAAGGTCTGGACTTACCTTGTGTGTTCAGCGACAGCATAACCAATTACAATAAAATTTGTTCAGTGAGAGAAAACAAGTTATGTGTTGTGCAATGATTGCTCAAATGCAAAATACAACTTCCACATTTGGATAACTGATAATATGTACGCATTTTTTAAAGAACTAACTAAGTTAGAAACAAAAATAATCAGAGAGACAAAAGAACTAGGGCGACACTACAAACCTGAGAGCCTAATGGTTGCTAACTCTCTTTCCCCATTACTATTATCATCGTCGATTTTAGGGGACTCGACATCAAATGCCGGCAATATTGACACCATGTGTATGGAGTGTCCACCATCTGAAACCCAAAGAGGTTGTGTCTCTGCACAAACACTCTGAACACATTTATTAATTAAGTAAACCACCACAATGCAAAAAAGAACAGTGACAACACGAACACTCACTCGTGGAGCTACTTGGGAAAGCAGCAAACAGTTGGACTTTCATGGCACAATCCAAACAATATGTTTTGGTAGCTTCTGGGGCCAATTCAGTATTTTGAAGACTGAATACATGCAATGCTCCAGCTGAATCAAGTACCAAAAACTTGTCCTTGGAAAAAGGTTGGATTGACACAGCTTTAGCTGATTTTATCAAATTTACACCACCTTGCGAGTTATGATCCACTTGGTTAAATACCAAAAAGATAGAGGAATAACTCCCTGAACTCTGTTTCACCCTCAAGGTTGTAAGCTTACCTGAAAGAATAAATTCAGAAACATATTATTGATTTTGCGAAAATGCAGATAAAAGCAGTACAAGTGGAAAGTCATAGACCTTGTCCGTAGTAAGACTGTAAGAGTACAACTAACCCTAATGCACAATTCTACAAGTTAGAACATCTGAAAGAAACCAGATATGAATTGCTCTGGAATTATCTAAGAATGCTATACAGTTGACATAGGTCATAGTGATCAACTGATCATTACCACACAGCATATCCTCTGGGCAAGGGATCCTTTGGGAGGCTAGTGTATCAGAAGACTGTCATGTTTATCTTTTCTACCAGAAACTGGAGGTGGTGGTTCATCAACATGGTATATTTATGTGCAGTTTACATTAACACAGTCCTAATAAATATGGTAAGCAATGTGCATGAGCAGCTACCGATGCCTATGAACACAACAAAGTTAAAAGCAAAATTATCATGTATGCTTCTGGAGCCCATCTAAGTAATAAATTAGCAAGTGGTGCAGAAAGCTGTTGATCTATATCGAACTAGGCATGTAAATCTTTTGCTTATAACAGATTTTCCCCGTAATTTGCTCCTTTACTGTTTTTATATATGAAAATAAGATAACCATTTTCTGTCCGAGTAAACAGTAAGTGGAGGGTGGGTCAAGTAGAGCGCCACACAATTAAATGAATGAAAAATAACCAAATATTCCGTGTTTGCGATGAAAAAAAATACAATGTGGACTGATTATAGACATTTCCTGTTTCATAATTTCCTCCACCACAGTTACTTTATCTTGAACATCCTAAGTGAACACTCTAATATAAAGTCCTGAGTAAACATAGCAAGGAGCATTAGACCTTGCTGATAACCTAATTACTTTACCATTCTAAGCATAAACCTAATGATGCCTAGTTGTAGTTCATACTGGTTGTGCTTCGGGTTTCAGGTTATAAAACAGGATTACTTAATACTCCCTCTGTTTCCACAATATAAGCCTTTTTATTAACAAGCTAGAAAGGCAAAGGCTTTATATTGTGGAACAGAGAGAGTAGAATCGAAGCTTCACAAAAGCGTGAAATAATACTCACAACCGGAAGCAGCAGCTCCTTCACCACCTCGGGCGCCGCTACCAAGCCCAACCGGCACAATCAACCCATTCAGAATCCCGTTCTTCTTGTGCAAGCTCTTCCTTGCTGATGCCCCAGCACCATCCTTCCTCCTCTCCCTCCCACCCTTCATCAAACTTCTCAGGGGGAACACGCGCACGCCGCCAGCCTCACCGAGAAGCAGCTTCCCCATGGCGACCTCCATGGCGTACACCGGCCTCGTAGACTCGAGCTCAACGACCGCGCACTTATGCAGCTGAAGCGTCCGCCCGTCCGCGGCCATCCTCGGTGCAAGCAGCCAGATCTGTCCGGCGGCCAGGGAGAGCAGCGCGACGGCGTTGACCCCGCCCGCGAGGCGGACGCCGAGGCCGAACGGGAGGCCGTGGAGGGGCAGTCCAGAGGGAGAGACGTGGTGCTTGAAGGAGAGCGGGGCGGGGGCGAAGCGACCAGAGGAGAGGGAGTAGGCGCGGAGGTGGACCGCGGGGGAGGAGGGGGCAGGGTGGGCGGAGAGGAAGAGGAGGTGGGAGGAGGGGAGCAGGAGCACGAAGCAGGCCGCGGCGGCGAGCGGGGAGGGCACGGGGGTGGGAGCCGGAGCGGGCGAGGCAACGGAGGTGGGGCCGGGGAGGGAAGCGAAGAGGCGCGCGGACGCGTCCGGGAAGAGGAGCGCGAGAGCGCGGGATGGGGAGGGGCCCGGTGCGAGGAGGAGAGAGGTGGGAGACGACGCCGCGGGTGGGAGAGGGAGGCGTTGGGCGTTGAGAGGGGGAGGCGAAGACGGCGGAGGAGGAGGAGGGGCTGGGGGTTGCGGAGGAGGCGGAGGCGGCATGACCACCGCCGGTGTTTGAGGGGGTGGGTGGTGCGGCGACCGAGCGGAACGAACTGGGTCGGGGCCGGCTTGACCTGTTTCTATTGTGTACGTGTAGATCGGGTCTGATGTGTCCGTGCCGGCTGCCAAATTATTTTTTCTTAGAACGTGTTTGTTTCAACCAATGTTACTGTAAACGGTAAGAATCTGGTTACCGTGGGATTTGCAGCGTAATGGGATTTTTTTCTTTTTTTTTTTTGGTTAGAGCACCTCCACTCGAGTAGGAGTTTCCAGTCCGAAATCCGGCGCTACGATGTAACTTTCGGCTTGGAAATGTCCTTTCTTCTACCTGTGTTCCCAGGTCGAGTTCTCACGTTCAGCCGAATTTTAAGCAAACTCGGCGAAAATTGGACGAATATAGGTGACTTTAATTAAACAGAAGCTAAATTCGGACATATGCCCGAATTTTGGTTGTATTAGGCTAAAAGAAAAACGAAAAAACATAAAAGTAACTACTAGGCGAGGAGATGCCGATGCCGACGCCGCTCACATGCCGAAGTTACGGTAGAACACCATGTAGTCAGGGTCCGCCTTGCCATCATCGTCGTTGTCGCTCGATTCTGGTATAGTATCTGGCCTGGCCGGCGTGCCGCGCATACCGACGAGGGCGATGGCGGCGTGCGTGGCGGTGGCAAGCAAGATCTATGGGCGGCTGCGCACTCGGCCTCCTCCTGGTGGCGTCGAATTCGGGCGGACTCCTCGTGCTCCCAGTCGGCCCGGGGCCAGGCGAGGGCGTCCGGCTCCGGCATCGGCGGCACGTCCCGGAGAGAATGCTCCATCGCCATCCTGATGGCGAAGGAGTCCTCGTCGACGGGATCATTTAGCCCGCCGCTGGCCGGGGCGCAGCGAAGACGCCGGCCAGTCGGCGGCGATGGCGCGCGGGGTTTGTTGATGACGATGCCCCGCAACCTCGTCCTCGGCAGCGAGCGCGTCGGCAGCGAGGCCTCCCGCTTCACGGTGCGCAGTGCCTCGCCTGACGAGCGCAAGGCCGAGGCGGCGGTGGCCGAGCCAGACGAACTACGACTGTCCATCCTCATGGGCAGCCAGTTCGTTGGAGGGGCACGCCTCGCCCTCGCTGTGGGGATCGGCGAGCGGGGGAAGCCCAACCTCGGGTGGTTGCCGACGTGGATGTGCTCCAGGACAACGTTGAGTGTCCTTCCTGGGGCACTCCACCAGTGACGACGCCCCGCCATGTTGTTGCGCTTCGGCGGCATGTCGGGCAGGCCTTTGAGGGCGGTGAGCTCCTGGTTCCTTCGCTCGGCGAAGAACTACTCCCAGTAAACGAGGTTACCGGGGTCTTCGGCGAGCTCTGGATCCGGCATCACCGCGATGGCGGCCTGGATCTCCTCGACTATCTTGTCGTCCTCAGGCACAGGCGGCACCGGCATGCTGCCGGTGTTGAGCTTCCAGCCAGGCGGGCACCGAAAGTCGAGAGGCGCCATGTAGACGATGTCGTGCAGCATCCAGGCCTCCCACGGCTAGAGGGTATGCCGTCCAAAGCCGTTCGCCGCTGCGGGATCCCCTGGGTATCTCTTCGCCATTGCTTTCGCTCAAGCTTCTTCTTCTCGCCGGAGGTGGAGTTCGTGGGGGGTAATGGGGAGGCTGAGAGTGTGTGCTATGAGTTGGCGAGGGTGCCGGCTTTTATAGCCGAAATGGGCAGCGAAGACGGGAGGGGTGTAGCGGTGTGGGCGGGAAAAGGGAAACGGCGGGAAGGCGAGCTGGCAGTGACGTGCCATTACAATGACGTGTGGCCGATGAGACAAGCAGTTATTGCCCAGTGGTCCATCGCGGGAGACGAGGTGGGAGGATGAGGACGACTCGCCTTCATTTGCTGACAGGGCAGGGCCATAGGCGGGCGCGTTTTTTTTGGTGTTTCCTCTGTGTTCGGTGTTCCCAGGCGGTTCCCAGCTCCCTGGGTTCGACCTAGGATCGCCGGATGAAAGTTGGACCAAATCGGCGTCTTGGAACACGACTGTGCCGTTTTTCACCGTTCGGATGAAAATTTCACCCTGGGAACGGCCTTCTGGGAACCCGAGTGGAGATGCTCTTAGACTTGGTAACCTAAACGAGGAGAACAAAGAAGAAATGGTTGGATATTGATAAGCTCGAAAGAATGGAAGCAATGTTCACCATGCACTAATCAAATGCCCTAGTTAGAGCATCTCTAGCAGATACCTACTGGCGCGTGGTTGGCGTGGGTGCTTTTTCCTTCAATCCACGACAATGGCGCCAGAAAGATGCTTGTTGGCTCAAGATACGATGATCTTGTTGGGAACCCCAAGAGGAAGGTATGATGAGCATAGCAGCAAATTTTCCCTCAGTTGTGAAATCAAGGTTATCGAACCAGTAGGAGCAAGGAAACACCTCCAAGGTGTTCTTTCCAACTTGGAATCCTACACAACACAACCACAGAACTTTGTCCCCAACTTACAGTGAGGTTGTCAATCTCACCGTTTTTGCTAAAAATAAAGGATTAAACGTATTGTATAGAAGAAAGTAATAGCTTGCAAAAAGTAAACAGAAAACAGTAAACAGTTGTAAATTAATGGTAAAAGAAAGGACCGGGGTCCATAGTTCACTAGTGGTGATTCTCCTTAAGATAGAAGACATGTTAGGTGAACAAATTACAGCGGGGCAATTGACAAACATCGAGAAAGCACACATGCATATACTAGTCATCTTGACTCCTATGAGATTTGATTGGGCATTACAACATTATACATAGACCGTAATCCAACTGCATCTAGGACTAATAATCCACCTTCAGGTTATCATCTGAACCCCCTCCAGTATTAAGTTGCAAGCAACAGATAATTGCATTAAGCATTGCGTATAAAGTAAACAATACGATTGTTCTATGAACAAAGGATTGCTGTTTTCTCCCTAGTAGCAACAACATATCTAGTACCTTAGAGATTTCCGTCACTTCCCCAGATTACTAGAGGCATGAACCCACTATCGAGCATAAATACTCCCTCTTAGAGTTGCTAGCATCTACTCGGCCAAGATATCTACTAACAACAGAGAGCATGCAAGATCACAAATAACAAAGACATGATAGAATCAATAATCAATCTGAAATAGCATCTCAATATTCATCGGATCCCCGCAAACACAACATGTATGATTACAAATAGATGATGTTGATCATGAACGGAGCTCACAAGATCTAGACATGATAGCACAAAGGAGAAGAACCAACCATCTAGCTACTACATGGACCCGTAGTCCAAAGATGAACTACTCACGCATCACACCGAAGGCTTGCATGGTGATGAAGAAGGCCTCGTGGTGAATTCCCTCTCCCAGGTGCCGGGAAGAGCTTCAGATCCCTCCTGATCTAGGGATGGAGATGACGGCGGCTACAGACTCTTTCGTGGAATTTTGATCGGGTGCTTAGGGTTTCTGTATCGGAGGCATTTTATAGGTGAAAGGGGAGGCCGAGGGGGTGCCCTAGATGGCCACACCACCCCCTGGCACGGGCCAGGCCTAGCCGCGCGGCCAGGTGGTGTGGGCGGCCCCTGGCCCCTCTCCGTCTCGTATTCTAGCTCCGTGTCCCCTCGGTGAAATATTGACTTTGGCTTTTGTCCCGTCCAATTCCGTGAATATTCATTTTCTGACTTTCCTGGAACCAAAAACAGAAAACAGTACCAGCACTGTGGCATCTTGTTAATAGGTTAGTCCAAGAAAGTGTATAAAATACTCCAAAGTGTGGATAAAATATAAGAAAGTAGATATAAAACAAGCATGGAACATCAAAAATTATAGATACATTTGCAACATATCAACGTCCCCAAGCTTAACTCCTGCTCGTCCTCGAGTAGGTAAGTGATAAAAAAGAAAGAATATTTTTTGTGGTGACATGCACCATCATAGACTTGATCAAAGTATTTGCAAAACATTGGTAGATGGGATCATAGTACTTCAACATAGCATGAAAGATATAGTTCTAACAATAAGACATAGCAACTATGTTGTAACATGAAAAGGCACAAACAAAAGATTCATGAATAGCAATGCTTTGCAAGAAATTTGTTTGTTTCACATAAAGAAAGCATAATGAGGATGGTATTCAGCTTGTCCCTCATAGAGTAGCAAAACATAAATACATAGGACACCTTCAAAGTTCATAAGGGTGACTAGATACAAATAGTTTAAGAACAAGCAATATCAAAGTTATGCATCAATCAACAAGTCTTTGGACAATCCACATTAAACTAAGAATGGCCACTAAGCTCTCTCAATAGGTGCATAAAGATAGAAGATGGAGACTCAACATAAAAGTAAAAGAAAGGCCTTCATGGAAGGAAGAAGGGATTCAAGTTTCATAAAGAGCTTCCAAAAATTATGGTATTTATTAGCTTTCAGCTCTCATTGCCCCTATCATAAGCATCTTTAGGTGATTAAGGTTAAAGTGACACAACTAAGAGGATATGCTTGACAAGTTATAAGTTGAAATCTCATGCCCCTTACTTACGTAAAATGCAACCTCATGCTACTCAACTTCACAAGTAAGCTCTTGTCATTGTAAGTACATGTGTATCATAGAGAACCATAACGGGTACCCTTGCACATGATACAGGAGCTATCCCATAATCAAAATGACAAGGCAAGCAGACAATGAGAATCTCAGCGATCTTTTTATTTGCTATTTGCATAGGTTTTTATTGAGGATGCTTCATAGAGTACTCATTATGGTTATGTTGCAAGTTTCCACCATGATTAGGCATGGATTAGGCTAGCGGCCCAGGCATTTTTCTAACACACATACAAACTCCATGATCTTACAAGTTCTCCTTTTATTTCACACCGCCGGGATCCATAGGCAAAAGAATCATGATATCAACGAAATATAAGTGCGATGTTGAAAGCGTTCCCCATGATACATGGTTCTGCTAACTTCAACTTATAAAGCGCCAACATATACGCAATAAAGATGGACACAATGGTTCAAGTTTATTAAGTGCAAGAAAGTAAAATGTGCCATCAAAGTTCGTGAGAGCTTTAATCACTAATTTTCACATAACAAGTTTAATTCGGAAGGTAGATAAAAACATGAATATACTTGGAATAGCAAATGCTAATAGGTAGGTATGGTGGACTTTTTTGAAATAACTTGGTTTTATTTGGAGTTGGATGCATGAGTGGAACTCATACTTGGTTATGGAGGCTAGCAAAAGGCTGGGAATGACCAACTAAGAGAGCAATAATGGCCATAATCATGCAAAGAGACAAAACATCATTAATTAAAGCATAAAGTGATATTACAAGTCGAAAACTAAAGGACCATAAAGGCTATGGTGACTTGGGATAGTCATAACATGGTGTGAGCATGCGCCAAGTCAACCCAAATAAAGCATCAAAGGAGAATACCACAATACTATGCTTTAATATGCTAAAACAACGCATGATTCTTTCAAGGCACATTAAGCAATCTCAATTGTTTATAACTTGTCATGCTACAGCAAAAATCACTAAGCATAAAGCCAAAACAATATCAAGCATGACATGACAAAAGCATAGGCACAGTCAAAAACAAGCTCCTTTTTACCACTTAAGCATGAACTTTTCCTACTCTTTTCCAATCCAAACCAAACCTATTTGAAAACTAATGTATGAATGAGGGGGTCCAACCAATTTATTCAAGCAAACTAAGCAAACGAAAACCAAACAAAAATGAAGATGCTCCAAGAACAACACAACTGTGCATGAAACAATAGAAATGAAGTGTTTGGAAGAAACCTGAGATTTTTATTGATGAAGAGGGGGATGCCTTGGGCATCCCCAAGCTTTGACGCTTGTACTTCTTGGATATTTCTTGGGGTGACACGCGTGGCATCCCCAAGCTTGAGCTTTAGTCCATTCTTTATCTCATTACATCATTCTCTCCATATACCTGAAATTTTTCCTTCATACAAAACTTTACACAATCTTTATTAGCAACATTAGTGTACTCAAGATAATAAGTCTTTGGGTTCAGTTTCAACACTAATAAAACTTCCATTAAAACACAAGCTACTGTAGCACTTCCCTCAAAAAGCTCAATTCTCCAAAAAGAACTCAAAACGGAATCAACAAGAAGCAAATGCAAATAATGGCAGAAATCTATCAAAATAGACCAGCAGGTAAAAACCAATTTTTTCAAAGACCTTCTGTTGCTCAAATCGAAAAGTGTTGAACTAACGACAGTTGTATAACAACCTGGGGCAGAAGCAGAAAAAATCACAGCTCAAACCGATGTACAGAGATTTTACACGAATTTTTACAGCGAAGCACAAAAATCTGTTTCGGGACAACAACTTTCGCAAGCATTACTTCTCTCTCATTAGAGGTTACTCTTGGCACAAAAAGCAAATAAAAAGGACAGGGAGCGGTTATTACAGAGGTAATAACTTCCAAGACTCAACTAAAACTTTTGGGTTATCTCCCAATAAGTACTCTTCTTTAACGCCTTTGAGCTAGGCATGACAATTTCGATGATGCTCACATAAGAAATATGAATTGAAGTAAAAGAGAGCATCAAGAAGAAAATTCAAAACACATTTAAGTCTAACCCACTTCCTATGCATAGGCATATTATATGCAAATAGATTCACAAAAAACAAAGTGATAGGCATAGGAAGATAAAACGAGAGTAACTTCAAAACTTTCAGCAAATAGAGAGGTGTTTCAGTACCATAAAAACTTTTACAACCATATTTTCCTGTCTCATAATAATTTTCAGAAGCCTCATGAATAAACTCAACAATAGAACTATCACATAAAACATGCTTTTCATGATCTACAAACACATAATTTTTATCAAGCTCAAAAATAGTGGGATTAAAACCTTCAAACCCACTTTTAACAAATTTATAACAAGATGACTAATCAATCTCATTTTCAATAGTAATACAATTAATATTATCAACCAATATAGGACCATCATCTAGAGCTTTATTATAAACATTTTCAAAAGAACCGACAGGAACATAACATTCATCCTCCTTTGGTAAGCATGGGGGACAATCAAATAATATAAGGGGTAAAGAGTTGCTCTCATTGGAAGGTAGGAACGGGTAGATCCATTCTTCCTCCTGTTGATCATCACTCTCCTCCTCTTTTCATCCAGTGAGCTTCCAGTTTCAGCAATTTCTTCTTCCATAGGCTCCTGCAAGGCATTAGACTCTTCCGCTGGTGGAGAGTATTTATTAAGATATTCAAGAATATAGACATTTTCTTCCTTGTAATTATCAAAGAAAAATTTAAGTATATCATAAACCTCATATTTATAAGGTGCATTGTCAATATTTTCAAGCAAATAAGCTAGTTCGAATGCACCCTTCCAAGCAATAAATTCTTCAATTTGTTCCACATCATAAAAGTCATAATTTCCCTTAACATAAGAAGATATGGTAACATCATCATTATACTCACATTGAAAAGGGAGGTGTTTATACCTCTTACAGCAACAAGATTTATCAAAGAAATAAGTAACATTATAAGTAGAGCACACGTTTCTAGCAATGGTATACAATTTATCAATTTATTCCCATAAGTGTTTCTCTTTTTGTGATAAGCGGTGTTCCTTATAATAATATTTTTGTTCTTCCGTGAACCCACCTTGCCAATTAGATTCAGTTTCAAAGAAACTAACCATTGATAGAAAGCATGATAAAGCAAGACAATAACAGACCAGCAAAAATAACAACTATAGTAGGAACTAAATTTTTTTATATTTTTGGTAAAAAGAACAAGCAAACAAAGTAGAAATAAACTAAGCAAAACAAATAAAACAAAGTAAAGAGATTGGTTATGAGGGACTCCCCTTGTGAATGTGTCCTTGACTCCCCGACAACGGTGCCAGAAAAATACTTGCTGGCGCGTGGTTGACGTGGGTGCTTTTCCCTTCAATCCACGGCAACGGCACCAGAAAGATGCTTGTTGGCTCAAGATACGATGAGCTCGTTGGGAACCCCAAGAGGAAGGATGATGAGCACAACAACAAATTTTCCCTCAGTTGTGAAACCAAGGTTATCGAACCAGTAGGAGCAAGGAAACACCTCCATGGTGTTGTTTCCAACTTGGAATCCTACACAACACAACCACAGAACTTTGTCTCCAACTTACAGTCAGGTTGTCAATCTCACCGGTTTTGTTGAAAACAAAGGATTAAACGTATTGTGTGGAAGAAAGTAATAGCTTGTAGAAAGTAAACAGAAAACAGTAAATAGTTGTAGATTGATGTTAAAAGAAAGGATCGGGGTTCATAGTTCACTAGTGGTGATTCTCCTTAAGATATAAGACAAGTTGGGTGAACAAATTACAGCGGGGCAATTGACAAACATCGAGAAAGCACACATGCATATACTAATCATCTTGACTCCTATGAGATTTGATTGGGCATTACAACATTATATATAGACCGTAATCCAACTGCATCTATGACTAATAATCCACCTTCAGGTTATCATCCGAACCCCCTCCAGTATTAAGTTGCAAGCACCAGATAATTGCATTAAGCATTGCGTGTAAAGTAAACAATATGATTGTTCTATGAACAAAGGATTGTTGTTTTATCCCTAGTAGCAACAACACATCTAGTACCTTAGAGATTTCTGTCACTTCCCAGATTACTAGAGGCATGAACCCACTATCGAGCATAAATACTCCCTCTTGGAGTTGCTAGCATCTACTCGGCCAAGATATCTACTAACAACGGAGAGCATGCAAGATCACAAATAACAAAGACATGATAGAATCAATAATCGATCTGAAATAACATCTCATATTCATCGGATCCCTGCAAACACAACATGTATGATTACAAATAGATGATCTTGATCATGAACGGAGCTCACAAGATCTAGACATGATAGCACAAAGGATAAGAACCAACCATCTAGCTACTACATGGACCCGTAGTCCAAATATGAACTACTCATGCATCACACCGGAGGCTTGCATGGTGATGAAGAAGGCCTCCAGGGTGAATTTCCCTCTCCGTCAGGGTGCCAGGAAGAGCTTCAAATCCCTCCTGGTCTAGGGATGGAGATGACGACAGCTACAGACTCTTTCGTGGAATTTTGATCGGGTGCTTAGGGTTTCTGTATCAGAGGCATCTTATAGGCGAAAGGGGAGGCCGAGGGGGTTCCCTAGGCGGCCACACCACCCCCAGCACGGGCGGCCAGCCTGTCCGCTGCGGGTGTGGTGGGGCGCCCTCGACCCTCTCCGTCTCGTATTCTGGCTCTGTGTCCCCCTCAGTGAAATATTGACTTTGGCTTTTGTCCCGTCCAATTCTGAGAATATTCATTTTCTGACTTTTTTAGAACCAAAAACAGCAGAAAACAGGCAGCTGACACTGTGGCATCTTGTTAATAGGTTAGTCCAAAAAAGTCTATAAAAATACTCCAAAGTGTGGACAAAACATAAGAAAGTCGATATAAAACAAGCATGGAACATCAAAAATTATAGATATGTTTGCAACGTATCAATACCGCATCCCATGGTACTGTAAAACACAGATGCGGTGTACCGCAAACCGATTTTTTGGCTGAGAACGGTGGCGCGGAATAGATACCGTATATGCATACTGCAAAATAGAATATTCCGTGAATATTCGATCATCTTCTTCGCAGGTAATCTTCCTCCTATGTCTAGATATGTGCCGCCCTGAGCGGTTGATGTTGAACGGTTGGAGGGCGGTCGAGGCATGCGTGGGAAGAAAAGCGCTACTTGCCGATGTTTGCCTGCATGCGCCATGTGCTGCTTGGCGCTACTTGTGTGTGCTTGCCACTGTGTGCGCTGCTAGCCGTTGTGTGCCTGCGCGCGCCGTGTGGTGCTTGGTGCTACTTGTGTGTGCTTGCCGCTGCGTGCGCTGCTTGCCATTTGTTGTGTGCGTTGCTAGCTGCTTGTGCATGCGCTGCTTGCCACGCGCTGCGTGCACCGCTAGCTGCTTGCGCGTGCATGTCGTTGCATGCGTTGTGCGCTGCTTGCACGTGCTTGCCGATGCGTGCGTTGCTTGCTGCGCGCTAATTGTGCGCTGCTTGCTGATACCTTCGATCCGGATTACGGATGTAGTATAGATCTTTTCCCTAGTAGATCTAGGTTTATCGAATCCTCGAGAAGCAGAAAGCATAGTGAAGTTATTTTAACGGACCTTCGGGAGTTTTTAGATTCTTTTTGTGTTTTATCAGACTAAGAGTTTGTTATCTTTTGTTGTTGTCAATGATGGAGAGAGGGCCTAGGGCTTTCGGTTTCACCTGTAGCTGTGCAAAACATCTGATGAGAATAAAAGATAATAATAAAGTATGCATGTAATTGTTAGAGCAAGATAATTATACATGGGCAGCATCCATAATTGCTATTGCCTCCGCAACCGCTTATAGCAATAACCTAGTAGTCTCATCTATAGAAGAAAGAGAACTAATAATATGCATAGTGATGTCACCGTTAATTCCAAGTAAATCCCTCACATACAGTCGTACTAGCCCTTCTATCACTGGGATTTCCAACCTGCAGATTAGTCATTACTCATACTCTCTATACCTGACTCAATCCTCGGGGTCTTGGGTACTTGACAAGTCCTTAGATTGAGGCAAGAGAGGATACAATAATCATCATGTCATACAAACTAATGCATGATCCCATATATGATAAATAACATGCACAAAAGTTACATGGCTAGGCCGAAGCCCTTAGCCCAAAGAGAATTGCTCACACATAGAGATGAAATCAACGATCATAAACATTGCAATGGAAATCATGAGATTGATAGCAAATAGTCTTATAATGTTGCCAATCGAATATGAGATCTACTATTACAAGTGGTGGAATATGGCTATGGTGGTGGAGAAAGGTTTGGAGATAAGATCTAAGTTTATTCCTTCGGCGGATCTTCGGTGTTGTGGATGGGGTGGCTAGCGATCTGGAGAGATGTGGGGCGAGCCTCTTTCTCGCCGCCCGAAGCCTCTTTATATAGGGGTCCCTTCACAAAAGTTGTTTTGTTTGAACTAGCGGTGTCGATGGCAACTATATGACCAGAACTATACGGCCAGAATTTTATTCCCGCATATAGTTGGCCATTAAATCATCTGTCTCCACTTCACGACCCCTGGTTTCTTTGGGTTGTTGGAACTCTCGTATCTTTGACTTTAATGTTGTGATTCCCATCATCAAACACCAATATCTGCACAGGGAAAAATAGAAAGAAAGGATTGCATACCCCTTTGATCATTAGGAATTAGTGGCAGGGTTTAGAGAGATATTTCATAAACATATGAATAATATCCAGTTTAAATGTGGACGTAGATTGCTATATTTCACAGCCATCAACCTCCCCAAGCTTAAACTTGATCGTCCTTGAGCAAGAAAACCAAAATCAAAAAGGAACTCAACATTTAAACTGAAATAACGAGATGATGATCTTACTCATTATTGGTAGCCTCATGCTTCCTCCACTTTATAAATTTGAAAAACTTCAGCATAGATAGAGTAATGGCAAGCATATCATACGGGTTTTTATTCATCCTTACAGCACGACAAAGTTATTGTTAACATGGATGATTCAAATGAGTAAACCTTATTCCATGTTATGTAATCAACTCATAGGCTTGCCTTTGAACAATAAAGTATAATCGTGTAAAATTGAGAGTGTGAGAGTTGTCATGAAAAACATATACACTAGAGTATCTCAATTCTCCCACATCAATAAATCAAGACTTTTCAAGCACTACTTTTCTATTTATTGTCCTTCAAGAATTTTAGTTCTTAAGTAATTGAGAGCATGCCAAAGATTTTAATTAGTTTATCGGGCTATGATGGACACTCGTGGCATCACCAAGGTTTTTGTTCTTTTTGCACAATGATTACTCATAACAGCCAGAGGAGTGATTCCATCATAAACACAGCTACCCGGGAATGCCAAGAATCTTACCCATTCACTGCTACATATGTTTAATCAACTCATAGCCGAAATCTAGGAGTTTCCTCCATGAAGATCGTTCGTAGGCTAGCGGAGTTGTTGGCATCCCATGAAGTTTGACACGCATAAAGCTATAGCATTCTTATGATTCACAAGTCAAATTTTGGCATGCTCACAAAAACCGCTAAACATTAATTCAATTGAACAAATCCTTTTAAAGAGAGCTATCAAGTCAATCATTATTTTCTGTGGTGTTGAGTGTCTCTAGAAATAAGCCTTCAAGACTAAACACTACAACACTCAAGCCTTCAATTGTGAGACTTTTTCTTATTACAATTGTTTAGCAAATTTTTAGGCAAGACTTGGTTAACTACAAGAGTTAGAACAAAACATACCCAACTAAATACCCATGCAAACAAAATTTTATTACAATATAAATACTCACTCCACCAATATAATATCTTAACATTTACTACTAACTAGCATGGGTTTATCAAACTTTAAAAGTGAGGAGTCTTAAGGCATACCTCTCATGATTGATTTCACTTATCTCTTCCCTTTTGATTTGCTTCTTGGAAACTCGAAGTTGATCACTCTCCTGCAAATATGTGAAAGCCACAAGGAGAATAGAATAGTAGGAAGAGGGAAAATAAAGATAAATGGAAAATTCTTTTTGTTGTTTTTAAGAGAGGGAATTAAAGAATAGAAAAATTGGCGACAAAGCTTGGCTAGAATATCTCGAAAACAAATAAAAGTAACTAAAGATAGAGTGTTGGGGAAACCAACACGAGTGCTTATAAACTCGAATTAAAAACATAACCTCGAAAATAAAAATAAATGAACACCAAATAAAGATAATGAGGAAACTTCCCCAAGCTTAGGCTTTTGTAAGCCCTTCAAATCATTATGGTGGCCGGAAAAGTCGTAACTCCAGTTCACAAATTGAGTTGAGAAATTACTAGTCGTTTCTCAGAGGTTCAAGGAGAGGTTTTGCATTCTCTCCACATTTCCTCCAAGTTCTTGGAAGTCTTGGTATGTAGTGAACCGGGTTGGTGGCTGCTCCTCTTCTTGGTCCTCATCCTCATCCGGAATCTCCTACTCAGATTGGTGTTGCTCAACCTGCAAGTCATATAGCAAACGTCCTTCCTCGATAGAGAAAAGACCATTAGGCAAAGGAGCAGGGTAGAGACGCCTAGCTCCAGCAATATGTATGTAATAAACACCACCTCTCCTAGTGAGCATTCCACAAGCTTTTAAAGTAGAGAAACCAACACGTCGCTCACCTAGCACTGGTTGCAAGTCACCTAGGTCGATGCCTACGGCAATGGAAAGCACAGTGATGATGCCTCTGCCTATGACTGGTCCTTGGCTTTGGGAGGATTGGTACTCTAGGTAGCGCACAAGAATTGGGCCCAGGTTGAGTGAAAAGTCGATGTTGTTGAAAGCAGCTTTTGCAAGGACTAATATGTCCTTATTGAGTATCGTGAACTCATTTCATGTCTGCGAGGTGTTAGCAATAACATAGAACAAATAGTGAATTGCAGGATGTTGAATATTCTTCCCCTTGCTCTAGAAGTGAAACTCATTCCATTATAATATTGTTCCGGGGAAGGGTCTAGGCCAGTAAAGGATGTGCGTAAGTCATTATCATTATTGTTTGGAAAATTAAAACATGCGCACCATTCATCTAGTGATAGAGCCTAATTGTTGTTCATAAGTCGGAAATAAATTATGTCCTCTCCACTCCATGCTTTAACGGTGCTTTGCAAAGAACTTAGAAATTCAAGAGTTAACCGGTGATAAGTAGGCACATCATTGAATACAAAGTTTTGCAAGCCAACCCTATTGCAAAGTAAATTGAAGTCATTGGAAATACTGAGTTGATTCAATATAATGGGGCAAGCCCACTTGGTTGCCTTCACTTCTCGGTTCTTGATCCTATTGAAGCAATCACGTTGGAGCTCATCCCTGAACTATATCGCCATGCATTCTTGAGCGACAGCCCGAAAAGCACTTGCAGTGGTACGAGCACGAGTCTGGATCCTTGTGTTCATCATCTAAAATAACAAGGAAAGATAAAAAAAATTATCCAACTATAATAAGCATAAAATATTCCTCATCATAGCACACTAAAGAATCCCCTCAAAATAATAATCTAGGCAAGAGAATCATGGCAATTAGTTCATAGTAGGTATCCCTAGATTGATAATGACAACGGATCGATAATGAATTTGCAAAAAGTAATTGGAGTATCGAAGGAGAAACATACCGTAGATCACTTGTGTGCGAGGAAATCGAACGAATTTGAGTAGAGATGAAGATCTCTTGAGGTTTTGAGAGAGTTTGGAGGTAGAAGAGAGAAAAAAGATTGAAGTTTTACGGTTGGAGGTACCTCCCGTGGCGATTTTGTGGTCGGACGCAACTATACGGTCAAACTATATAGCCAGAACAATTCATTCCCGCCGTATAGTTTATCTGCTATAAAAAAATTAGGGTTTTCACCTGGTGGCGCGACTATATGGCATGAACTATACGGCCAGAACAATTTGTTCCCGATGTATAGTTGGTCGTCAAACCTTTTGTACCTTGAAAAGAAATTTTAAAAAGGCATCGATATCTATACGACCGGAAACTATACGGCCGGAATTTTTATTCCCGCCATATAGTTGGTCGTTAAACCTTTAGTACTTGGAAAAGAAAAATTATCGATGGCAAAGATATCTATACGGCCAAACTATACGTTCGAAATTTTTATTCCTGCTGTATAGTTGGTCGTTAAACCTTCTTTAGTCATTCAAAAAAATCCATTTCTTCGAGAATTATTTCTTATCCTGGAACTTAGCGAAACACTTTGTTTTTAACAAAAAATGACAGTAAAAATTGTCGACCAACATCAACATGTATAAAGCAGGATTTTTAGTACTACCGAACTTCTTCTCCTCAAGTGGAGCTTTCTAGCACTCTTTATTAAACATAAAACTTAAACTAAACTTAAAAACTTTACTCAAACCTTTATTTCACATGGGTTGCCTCCCATGCAGCGCTCTTTTATGGTCAATAGTTTAACCTTGATGTTGCTCACTTAGGCCAGATGAGTGGAACACCCACTCCAAAATAGTTGGCCTTCAAATTGACAGCCTCCTTTTCATCATGCTTGGCTTTCTTCTTCCTGGGAAAATGAATAACAAAAGGATCACGTGAAGGCAATTGAAGCTTCACGTTTCCTTCATGTAGATTAATCAAAGCCTTAATAGTTCTTAAGAATGGACAACCTAATATAATAGGAGTAGTAGCATCTTCAGGCATGTCAACAATAACAAAATCAATAAGAGCAGGATAGCTTTTAATTTATATAAGTATTTTCTTTAATCCCTACAACTTTTTTGTAGGTAGAATCTGCTAGATGTAATTTTAACTCGGTGATTTCAAAACAGCCAAGATTTAACTTATTAAAAAGACTTTTCGAAATTGTTGAGACACTTTGATGACCCACAAGTATAGGGGGTGTATCGCAGTATTTTGGATAAGTAAGAGTGTCAAACCCAACGAAGAGCAGAAGGTGTTGACGAGTGGCTTGGAGCAGGAATTATCTGTAAATACTTAACAAATGGATTTTTAGGGGTTTTTGATAATGCAAATAAATAAAGTACGAGTAAATAAAAGACAATAATAATAATTGCAGCAAGTGGCCCAATCCTTTCTTTAGCAAAGGATAAGCCAGTTGTATTACTTAAGATGACCAAACGTTCTCGAGGACACATGGGAATCTCGTCAAGTGCTTTCGCTTCATATAGTTGATTAATCTTCTTTAGTTTGATAAGTGTTATGTGGGTGAACCTGCGCTAGTGTACTGACCTTCCTAGGACTAATACATACTTGTGATTATACCCCTTGCAAGCATCCGCAAGTACAAGAAAGTAATTAAGATAAAAACCTAACCATAGCTTTAAATTCTGAGATCCTACACTCCCTTGTGTAAAGGTTTCCTAACAGGGGTTTAGGTTTCTGTCACTCCGGCAACCCCTATGATTAGTAGCCAAATACACAATGCATTCCCCTAGGCCCATAAAGGTGAAGTATCATGTAGTCGATGTTCACATGACACCACTAGAAAAATAACACCACAACTTAAATAACAAACTATTGAATCTTTCTCAACACAATTCCACTACTAACAACATGACTTCTCCCATGTCCTCAAGAACTAAATGAACTACTCACGAGACATCATATGGATCAAGATTAGAGATGAAATAATGATAAGTAACAATCTGAACATGAACGATAATTCAATGGTTCCACTCAATAGCATCAACTACAACAAGTAATCAACACCGGGAAAGTTTCCCCTAAGAACTATGCAAGATTCAACCCAATTGTTACAGCGGTATGAAGTGGTGATGATGGTGCTGGTGGAGATGATGATGGAGATGATGGTGATGATGATCCCGATGAAGTCCAGCTTGATGGTGGTGTTGATGGCGACGATCTCCCCTCTCCAGGAAGGAATTTCCCCGACAGATTTCTGCCTGCCGGAGAGCTCTTTCTCTCTCTACAGTTTTCCACCCCACAGAGGCGGCAGAATCTTTCTATGGTCGCTCCCCGAGTCTTAGGGTTTCGTGGGGATAATATACTCCAAAGGGGAGAGCCAAAGGTGGGCCAGGGTGGCCACACCACCTGGTGGCGTGGCCTAGGGTAGCCCGCACCAGGGGGTGGTGTGGGCCCCCTATGGCCCATCTCTGCTCCCCCTTCTGGCATCCTTCGTCTTCTGGAAAAATAGAATTTTCCGTATATTTTCTGATCTTCACGAATTTTGCCTCCAAACTGCGTTTTCCATCAGAACCGGACTTCGGCGGTCCATCCTCCAAAAGTCACCGACCATGCAAAAACAGATGAAATAACATAATTATCATCTCTTAATATGAAATATATCAATGAATAACAGTAAATTATGATATAGAATAGTGATGCAAAATGGACGTATCAACTCCCCCCAAGCTTAGACTTCGCTTGTCCCCAAGCAAAAAACTGAGCTCAATAAACATGACCTCAGGTTCATGGCGTGAAGAGTCGATAAAAGAATACGGACAAGAAGCATCACATTCATCAATACACAAATCATAATAGAAGACAACTCACTATTATATAACTTAACTTGTAATAAGTAAATGAAACACAATAAATATATATAAAGTAAATCATAATTGGTAATGGCAAACTTTGCTCTTGGTCAAAGAATAGTTAACAATTTGCAGGAGTTCAAACATAATGGGGTTTTCAATGATAGCTTTCAAAGTAATAATCACTAATATAAGAGCAATGTGCAAAACAAGGTACATAAGAAACATGATTGAATAAATCATCATATGAATGAAACACAACAACTCAAAATCCTTGCTGAGATAGAAAGGAATAGGTTTACTGACTAAACTAAAAAGTAAAAGATAGGCCCTTCGCAGAGGGAAGCAGGGATTTCAAGTTTCATAAAGAGCTCCCAAAAATTATGGTACTTATTAGCTTTCATCTCTCATTGCCACTATCATAATCATCTTTAGGTGATTAAGGTTAAAGTGATCAAATATGAGGATATGTTTGACAAGTTATAAGCTAAAAATCTCATGCCCCTTACTTACGAGTACCATTCCTCATGCTACTCAAGTTTAGTCACAGGTAAGTTCTTGTCATTGTAAGTACATGTGTATCATAGAGAACTGCCAACGGGGTACCCCTTGCCCAATGATACGAAAGAATCCCCATATCAAAATGACAAGGCAAGCAGACAATGATCATCTCAGCATCCTTTTATTTCCTATTTGCATAGGTCTTTTTTTCTTTTTTCTCTCTCTTTTTTCTTCTTTCCTATTTGCATAGGTTTTTTTATATAAGGGATGCTTCATAGATTGCTCACTATGGTTACGCTGCAGGTTTCCACCATGATTAGGCATGGCTTAGACCAGCCGCCCATGCGTTTCTCTAACACATATACGAACTCCATGAGTCTTACAAGCTCCCCTTTCATTTCACACCGCCAGGATCCATAAGCAAAATAACATGATATCAACTAAATAAAGTGCAATGTTGAAAACGTTCCCCATGGTAACATGGTTCTGCTAATTCACAACTTACAAAGCACAAGCATATACGTAACATTGATGGGCACAATGGTTCAAGTTTATTAAGCGCAAGAAAGTAAAGTGTGCCATCAAGTTCGTGAGAGCTTTAATCACTAATTTTCACATAACAAGTTTAATTCGGAAGGTAGATAAAAACATGAATTTACTTGGAATAGCAATAGTGCTAATAGGTAGGTATGGTGGACACAAATGGCATAGGTTTTGGTTTAAGGATTGGATGCACGAGAAGCATCCCCTCTCAGTACATGTTTTAGGCTAGCAAAGCTAGGTAGCAAGCATAAGAGTTGAAGGAAACAAACAAACATACAAGTGATAAAAACAAACATGCAATCTTCCTTGGAAGCACAAAAGATCTTAACTAGAGAATACTAAGCTTATGAGCAAATCAAGAAAGACGATGAAATTATATTTCTTAAGAGTACTTTTATCTTTTTCATTCAATTCTCATAATAGTGTTGCTACTGACTGAGCCAGGTTTGCCAAAACCAACTTAATTTACTTAATGATCCCAAAGTGATACCAATACTAACAACAAGATCAATCATATAATAGTAATTGAAAACTAAAATAAAATATGCAAAAGAGTAAATGATAGAACTTCTCATTAATATTCCATAACGGTAACTCACACCAAGGGATACATAGATAACTAACGAGAGGGGGGACACTTCCATAATGCAAACCATCCTATAAGATAACTTCTCTATTCATGATATGACTCTACTAAAAAGGTAAAAAGATAAAATATAGTGATATGATACCGCGACACTCCCCCAAGCTTGGAACAAACCAAGGGGATGCCAAAACCTGATGACGAATTACTCCTTCAGTGGTGGTCATGTTCTCTCGATGAGATTTTCAATCAATTTCCTCAAATCCTGAATCTCGAAGGTGAGAGTACGAATCAACTCCAGTTGTGCTCAATGCGGTTCATGATCATGTCGGGCTGTGAATTCCAGCTCTTGCGATTCTTTCCCCACTCTTCCTCCTTGAAGTCTTGTTTTCCTGCTTGGTTAGAATGGGGCATATCCCAATTGGAGGGTAGTTTCTACTTTGGAATTGATGCTCATGGATAAGGGTATGAAAGGGATTCTTGGTGCGTGGAGGAGGAATTGACCGCGAAGCCAAGCAATGACGCGGAGTCTTCCCTCTAGTGGACATCCGTGTAGTCCTTTTAAACTTGGCAGGGTTTGCCACCACTCCAATGCTTGCAATGGTGGTGCTGGTGTGCGGATGCTGGTCTTCCTTTGCCTCCTCTTCAACTTCACTCTCGATCTCCTCCCCTTGCTGAGAGTCTTGGAGATCCTCCTCCACAGGCTCCTTGCCCTTATCGTTGGCGGAGACCATTGTGCTTCTAAACTTTAAGAATAGTTCCTGGCAGAAACAAATTGAAATGAAAACACACGAGAACACGATATACGAACCTTGGGGGATCCAGAGGATTATATATTACGAATTTTTACAACAAAAGGAAGATACTGGGAGAAAACGGTCGGAGACGGGCTCCGGGGTGGCCACACCCCCTGGTGGCGCGGCCAGGTGGGCCCGCGCCACGGGGTGGCGTGAGCCACCTGGGCTCTGTTTCCGTCCCTTTTTCGAGTCATTGCTTCCCATGTTAGATAAAAACAGCAAAAATATAAATTGACAGATTTTTCACGGACCTTTCCTTACCAGAACTGTTACCTATTCAAAAATGGACTCTGCAGGTCTCTGGACTTGGCTTTTAATGAATTCTTCTGGAGTCACCGCTTGAATAACATCAATATCTTCATCTTTATAAACATATTATTTGAGTCATTTAACCATTCACCATCTTATTACACCATTTTCTCCAATAACCTGGAAATTTCTTTCACACAAAACTTCACACAATTCTCATTAGCAACATTAGTGCATGCGAGGTAATAAACCTTTTAAGTTCAATTTCAACTGAAATCCATCAAAACATAAGATAATGTATCAACTCCTTTCAAAAGCCCAAAAATTAATTCAAAAAGGAAATCGATATAAGAAGCAAATGCAAGAGTAGCAAAAATCTGTCAAAACAGACCAGCAGGTAAAGATCATTTTTTTAGAAAATCTTATGTTGCTCCAATCAAAAAGTGCAAAACTAACAAAAGTTAAATAATAACCTGGGTCATGCACACAAAAAATTACAGATCAGTATGACGTTCTGGGATTCTTCACGATTTTTTATAGTGAAGCACAAAAATCTGTTTTGGAGCAGCAACTTCCCCAAATCTTACTTCTCTCTCATTAGAGGTTGATCTTGACACAAAAACCAAACAAAAAGGATAAGGAGAGGTTATTGCAGAAGCAATAACTTCCAAGACTCAAATAAACGAAAACTGAAAGCAAAAATATATTGGGTTGTCTCCCAAAAAGCTCTTTCTTTATAGCCATTAAGATGGACATGATAATTTCAAATGATGCTCACATAAGAATATGAATTGAAGTAAAAGAGAGCATCAAGAAGCAAAAATACACATGTTTAAGTCTAACCCACTTCCTATGCAAGGGAGTTTTGTAAGAAAATAAATTGTTGAAACTAGAGGCTGCTAGCATAGGAAGGCAAAACAAATGTAACATAAAGACTTTCAGCATAAAGAAAGAAAACTTAATATTATTGAGATGCATAAAAACAGTCTTCCCTCTCTGATAATAACTTTCAGTATCATGCATAAATTTAATGATATAACTATCACATGAACCATTGTAGCAATGATCACTTATCCTAACAGAAAACACAGGGACACTAGCTCCCATAACACTACTTTGTGAAACAATATTAGAAGTATCCTTACAAAGGATAGTGTGTCCATCTTCTACATATTTAGTGACAAAGTCTTTCACATTTGCTATTACAGGTTCATCATCCACTTGTTCATCAGGTTCAACAGCTTTATTTGTACTTTCATTAACCATACCAGCTATCATAGAATGTTCCTTTTTCTTAACTGGGAAAGGCATTTTCTCAATGTAAGGTTCAGGTAAAACATGATTAGCAGTATAAACTTCAGTATTTCTTGTAGGAACACAATTAACAATATCTTTATATGGCTCATGATACTTATTCCATTTCTTTTTAGGAATTACAATATAGGAAGCAAAAGCCTTAAAATAAGTTGCAATAGCTTGAGAGTCTAGAACATAAGCATTACTAAAAGTCATCAGTTCCCATAAAAGATTTAATGCATTCATAATCATAATTTATACCTAACTTTCTTCCTTTATCATTCTCCCATGCTTCAACATTGTCTTGAATACGGTCTAGAAGATCCCATTTAGCTCCTTCTTGCATGCGTGTAAACGATCCAGCACAAGAAGCATCCAATAGATCCTTATCATGAAGAGAAAGCTTTGCATAAAAGTTATTGATAATAATTTTATTGGGGAGCTCATGAATAGGACATTTGAGCATTAGTAACTTCAATCTCCCCCAAGCTTGCGCTTACTCTCTCCATCAAGAGGCCAAAAGTTGTATATTTGATTCCGATCTTTATGAATCTCGCTAGGAGGATAAAAATTTGAATAAAAGAGAGGTACTACTTCCTCCCATTCAAGAGCCTGACCATTCTTCAACAGATTGTACCATTCCTCAGCTCTTCCTTTCAGTGATAATGAGAATAACTTCTTATTTACTTGATCTATTGTAATACCTGCACACTTGAACAACCCGCATAATTCGTGTATAAAGAGCAAATGATCACCGGGATGGACAGTTCCATCTCCAAAATAGTAATTATCCATAACAAGATCAATAATTCTTGTAGGTATCTTGAAAGTATCATTTTCAGCAGGTGGAGATTCATCTACTACCTTAGTAGTGGTAGTAGCATTATGAAATAAGAAACTAAGTGAATTATCCATATTGAAATAAAGTAACTAACAGAAATAAACAATACTCACAGTAGAAGTTTCCTTTACCAAATCCACTCTCCAATAGCGCTTCACTCCCCGGCAACGGCGCCAGAAAATAGTCTTGATGACCCACAAGTATAGGGGGTGTATCGCAGTATTTTTGATAAGTAAGAGTGTCGAACCCAACGGGGAGTAGAAGGTGTTGACGAGTGGCTTGGAGAAGGAATTCTCTGTAAATACTTAGCAAACGGATTTTTAGGGTTTTTTGATAATGCAGATAAATAAAGTACAAGTAAATAAAAGACAATAATAATAATTGCAGCAAGTGTCCCAATCCTTTCTTTAGCAAAGGACAAGCCAGTTGTATTACTTAAGATGACCAAACGTTCTCGAGGACACACGGGAATCTCGTCAAGTGCTTTCGCTTCATATAGTTGATTAATCTTCTTTAGTTTGATAAGTGTTGTGTGGGTGAACCTGTGCTAATGTACTGACCTTCCTAGGACTAATACATACTTGTGATTATACCCCTTGCAAGCATCCGCAAGTACAAGAAAGTAATTAATATAAAAACCTAACCACAGGTTTAAACTCTGAGATCCTACACTCCCTTGTGCAAAGGTTTCCTAACGGGGGTTTAGGTTTCCGTCACTCCGGCAACCCCTATGATTAGTAGCCAAATACACAATGCATTCCCCTAGGCCCATAAAGGTGAAGTATCATGTAGTCGACATTCACATGACACCACTAGAAGAATAACACCACAACTTAAATAACAAACTATTGAATCTTTCTCAACACAATTCCACTACTAACAACATGACTTCTCCCATGTCCTCAAGAACTAAACGAACTACTCACGAGACATTATATGGATCAAGATTAGAGATGAAATAGTGATAAGTAACAATATGAACATGAATCATAATTCAATGGTTCCACTTAGTAGCATCAACTACAACAAGTAATCTTCACCGGGAAAGTTTCCCCTAAGAACTATGCAAGATTCAACCCAATTGTTACAGCGGTATGAAGTGGTGATGATGGTGCTGGTGGAGACGATGATGGAGATGATGGTGATGATGATCCCGATGAAGTCCAGCTTGATGGTGGTGTTTATGGCGACAATCTCCCCTCTCCGGGAAGGAATTTCCCTGACAGATTTCTGCCTGCCGGAGAGCTCTTTCTCTCTCTGCATTTTTTTTGCCCCGTAGAGGCGGCAAATCTTTCTGTGGTTGCTCCCCGAGTCTTAGGGTTTTGTGGGGATAATATACGCCAAAGGGGAGAGCCAGAGGTGGGCCAGGGTGGCCACACCACCTGGTGGCGCGGCCTAGGGTAGCCCACGCCTGGGGGTGGTGTTGGCCCCCTGTGCCCATCTCTGATCCCCCTTCTGGCATCCTTCGTCTTCTAGAAAAAATAGGATTTTCCGTATATTTTCTGGGATTTTCTGATCTTCGCGAATTTTGCCTCCAAACAGAGCCTTTTCCATCAAAATCCTGACTTCAGCGGTCCATCCTCCAAAAGTCATAAACCATGCAAAAACAGATGAAGTAACATAAGTATCATCTCTTAATATGAAATATATCAATGAATAACAGTAAATTATGATATAGAATAGTGATGCAAAATGGACGTATCACGCTTGCACCTAGATCACAAAGTGCATCTATCTCATTGGTCCCAATTTTAATCTTAATAGTAGGCTCAAATATATCATCAAGCTTCACATGTAATTTTTCAGCAATTTTCTTATATTCTTCCTCAAGCTCACGTACCTTTATTGCTACCTGATTAACGAAGTGTTGATACATAGCTTCCTCATTTCCTTCACTTTCCAGAATCTTTATATTGATCATTTTTACAAGATCTTCAATGATGTAATTTGGTGAAGGAGCATTACTATAATAAAGTTCTTCAGGCTCCTCCCTTTGGATTCTCATCATCTTGAGGTCTTCAATAGGATTGGACTCAGATTTACCTGAAAATTTAGCTAGAATGAGAGTTTGACTCTCGGTTATCTTACCTAGTTGTGTCTCAACAATCCTTGTTCTTTCTTGGAGGGCCTGCAAATCATTCCTCAAACTTACAACTTGGTTAGATAATTTACCAAGCATAGCATCATGGTTCTCCGTTATTTTAACAAGGATATTGTTTTGCTCATTTTGTGAGTCTATAAAGGACTCAAGTGTTTCTTGGAGACTACTATTACTTGTTCCCATATTATTATTAGAGTTACCTGCAGGACTAGAATAATGTTTCTGAAAATTAGGATTATAATTCTTCTTCCAAGCAAGGTTATAATCATTACGAGCTATGAAGTTATTTCTTCAATATTTGATTCTGGGACAACTCTTACCTGGTTTTCCTTACCTTTTATGGCCAATATGAGCTCATCCAGCTTAGCATTGAGTTCTTCATTTTCTTGTGGTGAGACGGAGTTCACCTTCTTCGTGTTTGATCTATCCACATACCACTGGACATGGTTGTCTTGCATATTGTCTAGCAACTGCTTTACTTCGGTAATATGTTTGCCCATGAATGTTCCTCCAGCTACAGTATCAAGCATAGACTTAGACACAGGGTTAAGAGCATTATAAAATAAATGGAGAATTAACCAATCTTCCATCCCATGACTGGGACAGTTTCTCATGCATTCTTTCATCCTCTCCCATGCAAGCGCTAGTGGCTCATGCTCTTCCTGTATAAAACCAGTAATATTAGATCTTAGTTGCATAGTCTTTGCAGGTGGAAAAAATTTAGTCATAAATAAAGAAGTACACTCCACCCATGATGCAATAGTATTTCTAGGCAAATATAGCAACCATTCTTTTGCTCTTCCTCTAAGATAGAAAGGAAATAAGCGCAATTTGACCGCATCGGGGTCAACATCTTTTATGCGCATCATATCACATATTTCAGTGAAAGTATTCAAGTGCACACCTGCGTCCTCAACAACAGAGCCTGCAAATTGATTATGTTGACCCAAACTTAAATAGTGGGGCATAATTTCATAATCATCAACAATAATTACTGGCTGGGTAATAGTAGTACGCAAATAATCATTGTTGGGAGTTGCAAACTCCCCAAGCTTCTTTTCAGCCATATTTCCTATGTTTTGGGGTTTTCTTAAACAAAGACTTATGATAGTAAAAACAAGAATTTGAAGACTAACTAATTTTTTTGGTTTTTCAAATAAAGACCGAAAGCAAACTAATAAAATTAAAAAACAAGAATTAAAACTAGCAAGGTTCCTACTAACCTCACCAGGCTAGCTATTGCTTCCTCGGCAATGGCACCAGAAAAAGGGTTGATACCTTCGATCCGGATTACGGATGTAGTATAGCTCTTTTTCCCTAGTAGACCTAGGTTTATCGAATCCTCGGGAAGCAGAAAGCGTAGTGAAGTTACTTTAACGGACCTTCGGGAGTTTTAGAATTCTTTTTGTGTTTTACCGGACCAAGAGTTTGTTGTCTTTTGTTGTTGTCGATGATGGAGAGGGAGGGCCTAGGGCTTTCGGTTTCACCTGTAGCTGTGCAAAACATATGATGGGAATAAAAGGTAATAATAAAGTATGCATGTAATTTTTAGAGCAAGATAATTATATGTGGGCAGTGCATCCATAATTTCTATTGCCTCCGCAACCGCTTATGGCAATAACCTACTAGTCTCATCCATACAAGAAAGAGAACTAATGATATGCATAGTGATGTCACCGTCAATCCCAAGTAAATCCCTCATATATAGCCATACTACCCCTTCTATCACTGGGGTTCCCAACCTACAGATTAGTCATTACTCATACTCCCTATACCTGGCTCAATCCTCGGGGTGTTGGGTACCTGACAAGTCCTTAGATTGAGGCAAGAGAGGATACAATAATCATCATGTCATACAAACTACTACATGATCCCATCTATGATAAATAACATGCACAAAATATACATGGATAGACTGAAGCCCTGAGCCCAAAGAGAATTACTCACACATAGAGATGAAATCAACGATCATAAACATTGCAATGGAAATCATGAGATTGATAGAAAATAGTCTTACAATGTCGCCAATTGAAGATGAGATCTACTATTACAAGTGGTGGAATCTGGCTATGGTGGTGGAGAAATGTTTGGAGATTAGATCTAAGTCTATTCCTCCGGCGGCTCTTCGGTGTTTTGGATGGGGTGGCTGGCGATCTGGCGAGATGTGGGGCAAGTCTCTTTCTCGTTGCCTGAAGCCTCTTTATATAGGGGTCCCTTCACGAAAGTTGTTCTATTTAACCTAGCGGTGTCGATGGTAACTATACGACCGGAACTATACAACCGAAATTTATTCCCGCCGTATAGTTGGTCGTTAAAGCGTCTGTCTCCACTTCATGACCCCTGGTTTCTTTGGGTTGTTGAAAATCTCGTATCTTTGACTTTAATGTTGTGATTCCCATCATCAAAGGTCAATATATACGCAGGGAAAAATAGAAAGAAAGGATTGCATACCCCTTTGATCATTAGGCATTAGTGGCAGGGTTTAGAGAGATATTTTATCAAAATATGAATAATCTCCAGTTTAAATATGGACATAGATGGCTATATTTCACAGCCATCGCTTGTCGCTGTGTGCGGAACGACAGGGAGGTGCGCATGTGGCACGACCAGCGGCAGCCATGGCACTATAGCTGAATATTCCCTCTCGCCAAACCGTTTTCCGTTTGCGGTACACTGCATATTCAGCCCCGAGAACTGAATATATGCAACACGGAAGCGACCTTTTGCGGGAAATCGCAAAAAAATTATATACGGTATGGATTACGGTATCTAGAACAACCACTTTTTCCGCGTCATACCGCAAACTGACGGTTATTTTGCGGGACGATGCTGGATGCGATATCTCCTAGAGATGCTCTTAGAGCATCTCCACTCGCCCCCCTATATGGGCTCCAGCGGTAGCAAATTTTAACCCATATGGGGAGGTGCCGACTATTTTTTTAGTTTAAGGGGTAATCGTTCCTAGTCACGCCCCTCCCGATATTTTATATTCAATTAATTTCAACTACATAATACATGGATAATATTGGAAAGGCGATTGTACATCACCAACTCCACGCCATCCTAATCAATTATGTCGCTTTCATCGCCAATGTTGCCATCAGCGTTGTCCGTAGCATCGCCATCTGTGACATCCTAGGATTAGTACCTCGAAATAGACAAGACACATGTTTGTGCATTGCATTCATGCATAAGAAAATCTAGAATTTTCGTGCAAAACTAAAGAAGCTATAGAGATATCAAGATCTCTCTTGTTCTGATGAAAGCATCCAAGCAAGTGCGACAGATTTCGGCATGACCTCTCTTATATCTTTTATGTTTGAGGGGAAGACAATTCAAATTTGATTATTCAATTGATAAAATTAAATCTAAAAAAAGAATTTGAAATGAAATTATTACAATAATAATCTTTATTATTACAAATATACATATAGTATTATTGTTCTTTTACAATTAAAGAATAAAAGTAAATTACAATTAAGTAAATGAAATAAAGGAAAATTGAATACATTAAAGTAATTTAAACAAATACAAAGCAGTAGAAATCTTTATTGATATATGAATATAATATTACATTGTCGGTACAATTAACTAAGAAATAAAAAGAGTAATTACAAAAATGATGAAGTGAAAGCCTAGTAATTAATTTTATCTAATCTACACTATGTCTTGGTCTTTTCTTCACTTTGATCTTCATTTCCTGAAAAAGAAATAGAGAAAGAAAGAAAATAAGAGTAATGGAAGGGGTTATTGGGTTAGAATACTCTTAGGTTTAGCAATGAAATGCATTCTTTGCCTCCTCATTGAGTAGTATTAAAAAAGGCCAATGTAGTATTTATTCAAATTAGTAGTTGGCCTCAGTTCAACATCATGGGCTTAAGAGGGGAAATTTCACCAATTTAGTAAAAAGTATAAGTCAAAGAAGTAATCCCAGCAAAAGATCTAATTTCACTTTGTCTCATCCACATATAATGGATCCAAAAAGGTGGAAAGTTGCGCCCGTGGGTCCCAACAGCAAGTATCTTACACAACACATGCAACCTCTGTGCTGTCAACAGCACAAGGCAAGCTAGGGGCAGCAGAGAAGGAAGCCATCAGCCGTGTAGCCAACAAAACAAGTCCATCTCTTCCATCTTGTTTCCACAATATTTCCTCCACTCTCACATCACACCATCTTCTTATTTCCCTTGTATTTAACACATCTCAAGAACGAACTGTTCTCCCCACACCACAAGATTACTCACCCAGACCACCATCACATCTCTAACTCTGGCTGCTCAGTGGAGCCATCCATGAGCTAGGACAAGGAGGTGACCAAGATCAGGCAGGAGATAAAGGGAGTATAATAAGATCAGGAATATAAGAAGGACAAGTCAGGAGTACTAGAAGCAGCAGATCATCAAACTAACTGTAAACATACCCAGATCCATCCATTTGTCTACTATGGATAGCATGTTAACATCTAAGATAAATTGCATCATTGTTTATATTCATTTCAAGTACAAATGGTATGGTTGGGGAGGATTACTCTCAGTTTTCCATAAAGGTGGTATGCAAGGCTCATCATAGAGATTCAGGGCATATAAAGCATCTGTTCTTAGTAGGAATCTATGCCTCAGCCTATTGCATCCTTGGCTTGGGCAAATTCTTAAAGAAGCAAATCATGCTACCCAGCCACTACTGTGCACACTCTAGGTATGGAGGCACCACAGCAGCAGGAAGGGAAGCAGATACCAACAATAAGAAAAAAAATTAGGTACTTGACCTATGTATCATAAGCCAAGAAATCTCTTAAAGAACAATATCAGCTATTGTGACCTGGGAATTAGCCACTATGCACACTCCGGGGAGGCACCACAGTAGATAATTCCTATGTGGTAAAAGACCACAATTTTCAGCTAAGTATAATATCCACCCAGTCAACCGGCTGCAATCAACCAAACCTGAAGTCAAATCATTTTCCTAGTTCATAAACTAGGAATCATTTTAAAGAGATACAAATATACTCCATGGGGGGCTATGATCATTTCTGGACCATAGGTTCAGATTACCATGTATATCTCACCCAGAAAATCAAATCCATCATTTACTGCTTGTAAACCATCAATTAGTAGAATCATATCATTTTCCTAATAGAGAGTCTATGAATTATATCCAAATTTCGTCCACTGTCTATTTGACAGAGTATAATTTTAGCAAATAGATCATTGAATAGAAGATTCAGTTATGCCAGGCTAACACCACATCAGATGTTCAAGTCATCAGCCTATAGTACTTGAATGCAAACAAAACATTTGAATTCATCTATATTCATAGCAATAGTTAGCTAGATACTTGATTGTATGAGCAGTCCAAACCATATGAGCATCGTGGAACTAGACCAAAATAAGCCATTAGCATATGATAACATATCAGAAAATACTAGAAGCAATAGAGCCTAAAACAGTTTAAGCACCACAGGCTCAATATGGTATGTGAACAAAGCCAATGTGAGCTACGCCTGATCAGCGGTAAGATGCCAAGAAGATTTAGTGAGAGAGCAGAGGTAAGAGGGGGAGGAGAATTCACCATGGGTGCCGAGCACCTATAACGGGAGGTGTGACGAAGCCATAGAGCAGCTCCATCTCAACACCACCATTAGTACACAACCATAGCAAGGTGGCGCATCGAAGGATGCCGAGGTTGCACTCGTCTGCTGCCATCCTGCCGGCGTCAGGTGGATAGGGGCGTGGCGAAGATGGAGCAAGGGAGATGCAGGGCAGGAGCCCCGGGAGAGCTGAGTCGCGTCATCCTCGATGCTGGACCGGAGTGGCGCATCCTAGGGCTGGTAGCGGGCTGCGCAAGGGTGGTGGCCAATGCCGAGGTAGAAGGAGGAGAGGTAGAGGTCAGGGACAGAGCACATGCCTGTGAGGAGCGGTGCTAGCGAGGACCAGAGACAACCAGAGTAATTAAGGGCGGCAGCGTCACAACTAGGGATGGCAATGGGTACCCAATACCCGATAACCCGACGGGTACCTGCCTTAAATGGGGAGGGTTTTGTAAGAAAAAAACCATGGGTCTGCTTATTGGTAAAAATCTGGACCCATTGGGTCTAGCGGGGACGGGTATGGGGGTGCCAAACCCGTACCCGCAGACCCGCCCACCCGTTTAGTGCATATGAATAGCCTAACTGGCTGTCGGCCAGGCCTACTACTACCCCGTCCGAAGCCCACCAACTGGCCCATCTAGAGCCCACCCCAGGCTCCTAGCCGAAACCCTAGGGGAGAGGATCCCGACTGCCCGAGTGCTTGACGACACTGACCCCGTGTTGCTCCCTCAGCCACCACAACACACCACATCTCCTTCCCTTTCCCAATTCCCTACCTACCGCACTCATCTCCTTCCACGCGGACGCGTCACAGATCCTCCGGCGTCATTGCACCTCCTCACGCATCGGCAAGCCAAGACCTCCACGCACCGCCTCTGCAGTCCGCACCTCCAGCGACGACCTGCGCTGCTGGTCGAGGTCGAGGACCATGGGGAAGGGAGCTCCGGTGACCACCAGCACTAGCGCCGTAGATCCTAGCACCACCGTCATCTTCAAGACCTTGGAGGGTACCCGTCGGGTCCCCATTTACCCGACAGGTGGCAGGTCTCGTGGGGATCTGTACCTGCCAATGGAAACGAGGCGGGTCACGGGGACAGGAAAATGGGGCGGGGATGGGTATGGGGGGCCGGACCCGGACCCGAACCCGACGGGTGCCATCCCTAGTCACAACTGAGTCAAAGAATCGAAGGGGGCGAGCCCAAGAGAGCCTTATACTCAAATCGAATCGAATGGAAGTGTAGACTGGTCGTGAGCTACGGTGGCAGTGGCGATGGCGCAATGGTGATTGATCGAATTTGGGGGGCGGAAAAGTTGTCGAGGAAGCACGGACTCGTGCTCATGTGTGAGGTGCGAGAGGGGAGAGGGGAGAGGGGTCATGTTGACCCCAAGCCTGGTCTGATTGGGCTGGGCTGGCCCATGAACCCAACCAAATAGGCCGACTTAAAAATAAAATGGAGAAATTACCAAAATGCCCCTTAACTCATTTTAGCCCTAGAAAAAATATAGACAAATCCTAAAAATATATATAATATACAAAAAAGGCCACAAAAATAATATCTACCTAAGAAAAATATAACTTTACTTACTTAAACTAAATAAAATGCAAATAAATGCTAACACCACTAAAGTCTAAGTGAGATTTCATAAATTAAGGAAAAGTCCTAAAAAATGAATAAAAATCATTTTTGCATATGAAAATAAATCTACTATTTGATAAAAATACTAACTTGATTTGTTTACAAATAAAACTTGAAGCAAATATTTAAAGATATATAATCCTTTGTGGAATTTTATAAAAATAAGGACAACACATAAAATTAAATAAAATTCACTTCTAAGATCTTAATTAAGTATGTTTTACTAGAAAATACTAATTATATCATTCCAACACATTTAAGGTTATTAAGAAATAAATCCTTCTTTATTATCTAGTTGGTAAATTCTTTAAAAACATTCATAAATAAGAAACAATCACAAATTTATATAAAACCCTAAATCTGATACATTTAGATACTACTTCCAAAACCATAACTTAAGTCTATAATAATATTTAAAAGTAAACTATTAACATTGAGAAAACTCTTTAAAATCATAACTCTAAGATAAACCAACAATTTGAATAAATTTTAATCATCCTTCACTTATAGTAAAAGTGAATGTTATTTATATCTTAACTATTCATGATTTCAAACTTTAATAGATTATTAAAATCATTTAAATTTACTTTCCTTAAAAGGTAAACTATATTCATAATAACAAGTCATATTTAGACTCATCACTCACTTAAACTAAAAGTGAACGATCTCATACTCTTAAACATGCTTATTCCAAAGCTTAAAACTTATTAATACTTTTAAAAACACCACACCCTAGGTATACTTATGTTTAAAGTTAACTTTGGTACCCCAAGTCATGCATAATGCCTAAAGACTATTTATGTTTTTATAATTAACTTTTGTCTATTCCAAATTAAGTCATAAGGCATCTCGAATCCAAGTGTATTGGATAAGAGCAAGCGATGTCAATCACATTCGATTAATCACAAAGAATGTTTAAACTTCAACAAAGAACTCTTTTCTTCAAAAGTTATTCGTTTTGCCACTTCAAACAACAATGTTATAATAAGTACCTGAACTCTTAACAACTTAACATAATAAATCTCATCATAATTACTAGATAACAATTCCCTTCAATTTTAGAATATCAGTATACTTCATTTTATACTTTGCATGTTAAACACTTAAATGCTTTTTCCTTATAAAGTAATTGATACATTGCAAATGTATCTATAATTTTTGATGTTCCATGCTTAGGTTTATCCACTTTCTTGTGTTCTATTCCAACTTTGCAGTACTTTTCATATGATTTCTTGGACTAACCTATTAACAAGAGCCACAGTGCTAGCTGCCTGTTTTCTGCTGTTTTTGGTTCCAAGAAAGTCAGAAAATGAATATTCTCGGAATTGGACGGGACAAAAGCCAAAGTGCCTATTTTTCCAGAAGTCATCGAGAGGCGGAGAGGGCCAGGGCCACCACACCACCACTGCATTACCTAGCCCGCGCAAAGGGGTGGTGAGGCCAACCCTAGCACCCCCTCGATCTCCCCTTCCGACTATAAGATGCCCTCGGGGTGTAAACCCTAAGTACCCGATCAAAAATCCACGAAAGAGTCTGTAGCCACCGTCATCTCCATCCCTAGATCGGGAGGGATCTGAAGCTCTTCCCGGTACCCTACCGAAGAGGGGAATCACCCTGGAGGCCTTCTTCATCACCATGCAAGCCTCCGGTGTGATGCGTGAGTAGTTCATCCTTGGACTACGGATCCATGTAGTAGCTAGATGGCTGGTTCTCCTCCTTTGTGCTTTCATGTCTAGATCTTGTGAGCTCCGTTCATGATCAAGATCATCTATTTGTAATTCTGCATGTTGTGTTTGCGGGGATCCGATGGATATTGAGATGCTATTTCAGATTGATTATTGATTCTATCATGTCTTTGTTATTTGTGATCTTGCATGCTTTCCGTTGTTAGTAGTTATCTTGGCCAAGTAGATGCTAGCAACTCCAAGAGTTAGTATTTATGCTCGATAGTGGGTTCATGCCTCTGGTAATCTGGGGAAGTGATAGAAATCTCTAAGGTACTAGATGTGCTGTTGCTACTAGGGAGAAAACAACAATCCTTTGTTCATAGAACAATCATACTATTTACTTTACACGCAGTTCGTAAAGCAATAATCTATTGCTTGCAACTTAATACTGGAGGGGGTTCGGATGATAACCTGAAGGTGGATTATTAGTCATAGATGCAGTTGGATGGCGGTCTATGTATAATGTTGTAATGCCCAATCAAGTCTCAAAGGAGTCAAGATGATTAGTATATGCATGTATTGCTTTCTCGGTGTTTGTCAATTTCCCTGCTGTAATTTGTTCACCCAGCATGTTATCTATCTAAGGAGAGCCACCTCTAGTGAACTATGGATCCCGGTCCTTGTCTTTTACATTCAATCTATACACTGTTTACTTCTTTGTGTTTACTTTCTACAAACTTTTACTTCTTTCCATTCGATACGTTTAATCCTTTGTTTTCTGCAAAACACGGTGAGATTGACAACCTCATCGCAAGTTGGGGACAAAGTTTTGTGGTTGTGTTGTGCAGGTCTCCATGTTGCTACTAACACCGATAGTGCGCCCTGCCAAAGCTCAGCTAGTAACACCTTTGGGGTGTTTCCTTACTCCTACTGGTTCGATTAAACCTTGGTTTCATAACTAAGGGAAACTTGCTGCTGTGCTCATCATACCTTCCTCTTAGGGTTCCCAACAAGCTCTACATCATCATCGCACCAGCACTTTTCTAGGCGCCATACACAGAGCCATCAAGCATTTTTCTGGCGCCGTTGCCGAGGAGTCAAGGACATCTTCACAAGGGGAGTCCCTCATAACCAATCTCTTTACTTTGTTATTTTTTGTTTTGCTTAGTTTCCTTTTGCTTTGTTTGCTTGTTTTGTTATCAAAAACACACAAAAAATTAGTTCTACTAGTTTGCTTTCTTATTCAAAAAAAAACACAAAAAAATGACTACTCTTGAAAACACTAAGTTGTGTGACTTCACTAGCACCAACAACAATGATTTTATGAGCACACCTATTGCTCCACCTATGCCTGAAGATACTTTCTTTGAGATAAAACCTGCTTTGCTCAATCTTGTTATGAGAGAACAATTTTCTGGTATTGGTAATGAAGATGCTGCTTCCCATCTAAATAACTTTGTTGAACTTTGTGAGATGCAAAAGCATAGGGATATAGATGGTGATATTATTAAGCTGAAATTGTTTCCTTTCTCTTTGAGAGGAAAAGCTAAAGAATGGTTGAATTCCTTAACTAGGAATAGTATTGATTCTTGGACTAAATGCAAAGATGCTTTCATTGGAAAATACTATCCTCCTGCTAAGATTATATCCATGAGAAGTGAAATAATGAAGTTTAAACAACTTGATAATGAGCATGTTGCTCAACTTGGGAAAGGATGAAATCTTTGGTAAAGAATTGTCCAACTCATGGACTGACTGCTTGGATGATCATCCAAACCTTTTATGCAAGATTGAACTATTCTTCAAGGAAACTATTGGACTCTGCTGCTGGAGGTACCTTTATGACCATCACTTTGGGTGCTACAACGAAACTTCTGGACAATATGATGGTTAATTATTCTGAATGGCATATTGAGAGAGCTCCACAAGGTAGGAAGGTAAATTCTGTTGAGGAAACCTCCTCCTTGAGTGATAAGATTGATATTATTATGTCTATGCTTGTTACTGGGAAAGCCCATATTGATCCAAATAATGTTCCTTTAGCTTCTTTGGTTGCTCAAGGAGAGCAAGTTGATGTGAAGTTCATAAGAAATAACAATTTTGGTAATAATTCTTATAGGAGTAATTTTGGTAACAACAATTATAAGCCATATCCTCCAAACAATGGTAATGCTTATGGAAATTCTTACAACAATAATAGGAGTGCTCCCTCTGAACTTGAAGTTATGCTTAAAGAGTTTATTAGTAAACAATCTGCTTTCAATAAAACTATTGAGGAAAAACTCTCTAATGCTGAAAGAAATATAGCATCTTTGGCTGAAGCTCAATCTTCTTTGAATAAAATGGCTGCTAAACCTAAAACTAATGATAATCCCTTTGCAGCTACCAATGCTATACAAGTAAGAATTGATGAAAATGTTAGACTATTAGCTGAATTACATGCTAAGTGGGAAAGAGAAGATGAAATTGCTAGAAACATTAGTGTTTCTACTATCACCACCACTAGTGTTAAGGCTAGTAATAGTTCTACTACTCTAGATGATAAGTATGGTTTTGATCTTGATGGTTGCAATATCTCTGAGGTTATTAAGTTCCTACAAAAGCTTGCTTAAAGTCCTAATGCTAGTGCTATGAACATGGCCTTTACAAAACACATTACTAATGCTCTCATAAAGATTAAAGAAGAAAAGATGAAACATAAAGCTTCTATTCCTATAAAACAAGAAGATGGTTGGGAACCCATCATTAATATGAAAGTGAATGACTTTGATTTCAAAGCTTTATGTGATCTTGATAGTAGTGTTTCTATTATGCCTAGAAGGATTTATGATATACTTGATTTGCCTCCACTTGAAGATTGTTATTTGAAAGTCCCACTTGATGATAATGCTAAAAAGAAACTCGTGGGGAGTCTTAATGATTTTCTTATTATGGTTAACAATACCTATGTCCCTGTTGATTTCTATGTTTTGGATGTTGAATACAATGCTTCTTGTCCTATTACTTTGGGAAGACCTTTTCTTAGAACTATTGGTGCCATCATTGATATGAAAGAAGGCACCATTAAATATCAACTCCCACTCAAGAAAGGTATAGAACACTTCCCTAAAAAGAGAGAAAAGATTTCTTTTGCTTCTCCTATGAAAATTTTTTTTGGTCTTAATGCTTCTTCATTTGAGAACACTTGATTCTTTCTTTGCTTCTTATGCCTAACTTAAAGGCGTTAAAGAAAAGTACTTATTGGGAGATAACCCAAAAGTTTTAGATTAGTCTTGGAAGTTATTACTTCAGTAGTAACCACTCCTTATCCTTTTTATTTGCTTTTTGTGCCAAGAGTAACCTCTAATGAGAGAGAAGTAATGATTGGGAAAGTTGCTGTCCCGAAACAGATTTCTGTGCTTCACCGTAAAAATTCGTGTCAAATCTCTGAACGTCTTTTTGAGGCGTGAATTTTTGTGCTTCTGCCCCAGGTTGTTATATAACTTTCGTTAGTTCAACACGTTTTCATTTGAGCAACAGAAATTCTTCGAAAAAATTCGTCTTTACCTGCTGGTCTGTTTTGACAGATTTCTGCCATTTTCTGCATTTGCTTCTTGTTGGTTCCTTCTTGAGTTCTTTTGGGGAATTGAGCTTTTTGAGGGAAGTGATACAGTAGCTAGTGTTCTAATGTAAGTTTATTTGGTGTTATAACTGAACCTTAAAACTTATTTATCTTGAGTGCACTAATGTTGCTAATAAAGATTGTGTGAAGTTTGTATGAAGGAAAAATTTCAAGTGTATGGAAGGAATGAGTAATGAGATGAAGGATGGACTAAAGCTCAAGCTTGGGGATGCCACGCGTGTCACCCCAAGAAATATCCAAGAAGTACAAGCGTCAAAGCTTGGGGATGCCCAAGGCATCCCCTTCTTCATCAATAAAAATTCCAGGTTTCTTTCAAACGTTTCAATTTTATTGTTTCATGCACAGTTGTGTTGTTCTTGGAGCGTCTTCTTTTTTGTTTTCGTTTTGGTTTTTTGTTTGCTTAGTTTTATGAATAAATTGGTTGGACCCCCTCTTCATACATTTGTTTGCAAATAGTTTGGTTTGGTTTGGAAAAGAGTTGGAAAGTTCATGCTTATGTGGTAAAAAGAGCTCATTTTTGACCGTGGCCTATGCTTTGTCATGCCATGCTTGATATTTTTTTGGCTTTATGCTTAGTATTCTTTGATGTAGCATGACTTGCTATAAACAATTGAGATTGGTTAATGTGCCTTGGATGAATCATGCGTTGTTTTAGCATATTAAAGCATAGTATAGTGGTATTCTCCTTTGATGCTTTATTTGGGTTGACTTGGCACATGCTCACACCATGTTATGACTATCTCAAGTCACCATGCCTTTATGATCCTTTAGTTTTCAACTTGTAGTATCACTTTATGCTTTGATCAATGATGTTTTGTCGCTCTGCATGATTATGGCCATTATTGCTCTCTTAGTTTGTCGCTCCCAGTCTTTTGCTAGCCTCCACAACAAAGTATGAGTTCCACTCATGCATCCAACTCCCTAAACCAAGTTATTCCAAAGAGTCCACCATACCTACCTATTAGCTTATGCTATTCCAAGTATATTCATGCTTTTGTTTACCTTCCAAATTAAACTTGTTATGAGAAAACTGTTGGGTCCGCAGCGTAGAAAACAAAAAAATTCCTACGATGAGAACTACACGGCAAGATCTATCTACTAGGTACAAAGCAACGAGTGTACATACATCCAACGAGAACTTACCCTCGAAGACAACGAGTTTTGTTAACAAGTAGGAACTCGTGGTTGATGTAGTCGTACACTTGCCGATCTCAGGATCATGAGGAAGTCCGAGCGCCGCAACTCAGCAGCGCATCCATACTCGCACACACGTTCAAGCCACCGGACAACCTCCACCTCCTCGCTCCAGTGACCCAGTGAAGCAAGAACTCCTTCGCATTTAAATGCCACCGGGAACATGTATCTCGCTAATCCGAGACCATGGGGAAATAATTCTAGAGGGGAGAGAGATCCTTCACAAGGAGGTGTGAGGAAGAAGGAGGAGGAGGAGGAGGGCCTTTTATAGGAGGAGGGGGGGGGGTGCCCCTCCTCTCCATGGCCGGCACATGGGGGGGGTGACCCCTCACCTCCCCCATTCATGTGGTGGTAACCCCTCCACATTAAAATGCCTCTTCACATTCCCTTTTAAAGTCCCCACTTTAAATGCATTAAAATTCTCCAAGTTTAATGCTCTCTCATTTAAAAAAACTCTTTTATTAAATTTATTCAGAATTTTGTTAATTACTTTAATTAACAAACATTCACATATAACCCCTTGCAATATTTCAATATCACATGCAGAACCACTTTCTGCAATTTCACCCGAAACAATTTCCGGTTTCTATCGAAACAATTCCTACGCTTTGCAATTCTTTCATCTGAAACATATGTGCTCCAAAATGGTGTCCGATAACTCTTAAGTGTGTCACCCTACGGTTCGCAAATAATGCAGACATGATTGAGACTCCTCTCAGATCAATAGTCAGAAGCGGGACCTGGAGATCCATACTGACTCCTGCATATTCAACGATGACTTCTGTGATCGTGAGAACCTTTAACGCTTGCAATTTAATCCCTTTGTCTCATGATATAATACATGTCCGAGATTCGATCATCGGTATCCAAATACCTAGTTTGATCTCGTTACCGACATGCACTCTTTTCTCGTTCCCGTGATATAACATTCTAGTGATCACATCACTTGCTTGCAAGCTATCTCAATGTGATATCACCGAGAGGGCCCAGAGTATATCTATCCGTCATCGGGATTTAAAAATTCCACTCTTGATCCATGAGCCTCAACATAACACCTTCGTAGCACTGAACCCATCTTTATAGTCACCCTGTTACGGTGTGACGTTTGGTGTTATCAAGATACTCTTCCGGTGTTAGCAATTAACATGATCTCATGGTCTAAGGATAAAGATTACTTCGTATGATGTTATAGAAATGTAAACATAATGACTTGATCGTAATGCTATACTTCGGATGAATGTTCATCACATCATTCCACCAATGGTGTGACCTTGTTATTAACAACATCCAATGTCCATGATGAGGAAACCTTGATCATCTTGTTAATCAACAAGCTAGTCTATAAGAGAGGCATAACTAGGACCCCTTTTTGTTTATTAAACACACATGTATTGATGTTTCCGATCAATACAATTCTAGCATGTAAAATAAACATCTATCATATATAAGGAATATATAATAACAACTTTATTATTGCCTCTTAGGGCATATTTCCTTCAGTCTCCCACTTGCACTAGAGACAATAATCTAGTTCACATAGTGATAAATCTAACACCCATGGAGTTTTGGTGTTGATCATGTTTTGCCCTAGGGAGAGCTTTAGTCAACGGATCTGCTACATTTAGGTCCGTGTGTACTTTACAAATCTTTATATCTCCATCCTTGACATGCTCGCAGATGGAGTGAAACTGGCGCTTAATATGCTTGGAATTCTTGTGAGACCTCGGTTCCTTTGCGTTGGCTATGGCTCCATTGTTGTCACAATAGATCATCATTTGGTCCAATGCACTAGGAACCACACCTAGTTCCGTAATGAACTCTTTCATCCAAACCGCTTCCTGTGCCGCTTCTGAAGCAGCTACATATTCCGCCACCGTCGTTGATCCAGCCACCACAGGTTGTTTGGAACTCCTCCAACTAACTGCTGCTCCGTTCAAGAGAAATATGTATCCGGATTGAGACTTAGAGTCATCCGGATCGGTGTCAAAGCTAGCATCGACATAACACTTAGCGACTAGCTCTTCTTCACCTCCGTATATAAGAAACATATCCCTAGTTCTTCTCAAGTACTTGAGGATGTTCTTGACCGCTATCCAGTGTTCCGAACCTGGATCAGATTGGTACCTACTAGTCAAACTAATAGCATGTGCCACATCCGGTCTTGTACATAGCATGGCATACATAATAGAGCCTATAGCCGAGGCATAGGGATCTTATCCATCATCTCTCTTTCTTCCGCCATAGCCAGACTTTGAGTCTTACTCAATGTCTTGCCTTGCAACATAGGTAAGAACCCTTTCTTACTTCCGTCCATATTAAACTTCTTTAATATCTTATCAAGGTATGTACTCTGCGATAGCCCAATTAGGCGTCTTGATCTATCTCTATAGATTTTAATGCCTAATATATATGACGCTTCACCAAGGTCTTTCATCGAAAATTTGCTGTTTAGATAACTTTTAACACTATTTAAAAGATCTATATCATTTCCAATCAATAATATGTCATCCACATATAATATCAGAAATGCCACATTGCTCCCACTCACTTTCTTGTAAATACAAGCCTCTCCATAACTTTGGACAAATCCAAACTCTTTGATCACCTCATCAAAGCGGAGATTCCAACTCTGGGATGCTTGCTTTAGTCCATAGATGGATCGCTGAAGTTTGCATACCTTATTAGCATCCTTATGATCGACAAAACCCTTAGGTTGTATCATATACAACTCTTCTTCAATATTACCATTGAGGAACGCAGTTTTGACATCCATCTGCCATATTTCATAATCGAAATATGCAGCAATTGCTAACATAATCCTAACTGACTTAAGCATTGATTCGGGAGAGAATGTCTCATCGTAGTCAACTCCTTGAATTTTTCAAAACCCCTTTGCGACAAGTTGAGCCTTATAGATGGTCACATTACCATCAACATCAGTTTTTCTTTTGAAAATCCATTTATTCTCAACGGCCTTTCGATCGTGAGGTAAGTCCACCAAGGTCCAAACTTGGTTCTCGTACATGGATTCCATTTTGGATTTCATGGCTTCTAGCCATCTGTTGGAATCCGGGCTCATCATCGCTTCTTCATACGTCGCAGGGTCATCCATTTCATCAACCATGAAATTTATAATAGGATTGCCATACAGTTCAGGAGCTGCACGTGTCCTGCTTGACCTGCGAGATTCGGTAGTGTCCTCTTTCGGAGTTTCATGATCAATATCATTAGCTCTCTCTTCATTAGGTGAAGTCAACTCCGAAACAACTTCCGGTGCTGCGCTACTCGCCATTCATGAAGAGAAGGTTCAACAACCTCTTCGAGTTCTACCTTCCGACTACTCACACCTTTCGCGAGAAACTCCTTCTCAAGAAATGATCCATTCTTGGCAACAAAAACCTTGCCCTCGGATCTGTGATAGAAGGTATACCCAATCGTTTCCTTTGGGTATCCTATGAAGACGCATTTTTCCGCTTTGGGTTCGAGTTTATCCGGCTGAAGTTTCTTCACATAAACATCGCATCCCCAAACTTTAAGAAATGACAGCTTAGGTTTGTTTCCAAACCATAATTTATACGGTGTCATTTCAACGGATTTAGATGGTGCCCGTTTTAAAGTGAATGCAACTGTTTCCAGTGCATAACCCCAAAATGACAGTGGCAAGTCAGTCAGAGACATCATAGATCAAACCATATCTAATAAGGTACGATTACGACGTTCCGACACACCATTATGTTGTGGTGTTCCGGCAGGCGTGAGTTGTGAAACTATTCCACACTCTTTCATGTGTGTGCTAATCTCGTAACTTAGATACTCTCCTCCATGGTCACACCATAGAAATTTGATCTTTCTATTACGATGATTTTCCACTTCATTCTAAAATTCCTTGAACTTTTCAAAAGTTTCAGACTTGTGTTTCATCAAATAGATATACCCGTATCTACTCAAATCATCCGTGAAAGTAACAAAATAACGATATCCACCTCACGCCGACACACTCATTGGTCCACACACATCAGTATGTATGATTTCTAATAAATCTGTCGCCCGTTCCATTGAACCAGAAAACGGTGTTCTAGTCATCTTGCCCATAAGGCATGGCTCACATGTATCAAATGATTCAAAATCAAGTGATTCCAAAAGTCCATCAGAATGGAGTTTCTTCATGCGTTTAACGCCAATATGACCTAGACGACAGTGCCACCTATATGCAGATATATCATCATCAAGTTTAATCTCTTTAGCATTAACATTATGAATGTGGGTAATATTACTATCGAGATCCATCAGAAATAAACCATTCAACACAGGTGCATGACCATAAAAGATATTATCCATATAAATCGAACAACCATTGTTTTCAGATTTAAACGAATAACCACTTTGCATCAAACACGATCCGGATACAATGTTCATGCTAAGTGCAGGCACCAAATAACAATTATTCAGGTTTATAACTAATCCCGATGGCATATGGAGAGGCAGCGTTCCGACGGCGATCACATGAACTCTTGATCCATTGTCGACCCGCATTATGACCTCATCCCTTGCTAGTTGTCGCTTGTTCCACAGCCCCTGAATTGAGTTACATATATTAGCAACCGATCCCGTATCAAATACCCAGGTGCTACTGCGAGTACTAGTCAAGTACACATCAATAACATGTATATCATATATACCTTTGTTTGCCTTTCCGGACTTCTTGTCCGCCAAATACTTGGGGCAGTTGCGCTTCCAATGGCTAGTCCCCTTGCAATAGTAGCACTCGGTATCGAACTTAGGGCCAGCTCGGGGTTTCTTTTCAGGCGCGGCAATAGATTTGCCACCCTTCTTTCCCTTGTGCTTGCCTTTATTGTCCTTCTTGAAATCGGTGGTCCTATTGATCATCAACACTTGATGTTCTTTCCTAATCTCCACTTCTGCAGTCTTAAGCATTGACAGAAGCTCGGGAAGAGTCTTCTTCATGCCCTGCATATTATAGTTCATCACGAAGCTCTTGTAGCTAGGTGGCAGAGATTGGAGAACATGATGTATGCCCAAGTCAATGGGAATCGTTATTCCCAAAGACACAAGCTTATCGGCGTACCTAGACATTTTGAGTACATGCTCACTAACGGAGCTGTTCTCCTCCATCATGCAGCTTAAGAACTTTTCAGTAGCATTATAACTCTCTACGGCAGCATGGGTATCGAAAATCATTTTGAATTCTCCCATGGTATCAAAGGCATTGCCATTTTCGAAACGCTTTCGAAGTTCTGGCTCTAGCCCATACAAGATGCATAATGAACTAAGTTGTGGTCCTCCTGACGAGTCACATAGACATTCTTTTCCTCGTCAGGGGCATCAGGAGCTGGTGGGGGGGCCTAGTGGCGCATCTAGCACATATTGCTTTTGTGAAGCAGTGAGGAGAATCCTCAAATTCATAGCCCAGTTGGTGAAGTTTCTACCATTCGCAGCAAGTTTCTCTTTCTCCATGAACACATTGAAATTAAAAGCAGGTGGTGCCATCTACAACAGAATTTGTAAAGTTTATTTAGACTAAGTTTATGATAGATTGAGTTCAACTAATCCAAATTACTAATGAACTCCCACTCAAAAACGACATCCCTCGTGTCCTTTTGGTGATTACATGAACCAAATCCACTACACCAAGTCCGATCATTATGTGAGTCGGTGTAGCTTCAAAGGCGAGCATCTATATGGGCATCATATCAACCATATGACTCATGCTTAACCTTTCGGTCCGTGTTCGGAGGCCATGTCTGTACATGATAGGCTCGCTAAGTAAGAACCTTAGCACTCGCGTGTGTAAAATTGTCTTACACCCGTTGTATGAAAGTGTAGAGTCGAGTACACCCGATCATCACGTGATGTTTCAAAACACGATCCATAGAACGGTGCATACTCAAGGAAGAACACATTTTATCTTGATATCTAAATGAGGGATCATCTTACAATGCTACCAAAAGCGCCAAACTAGCAGTATAAGATGCTAACATCTAATGTGTAAAGTGAGATGATATGGTCCATGCATTTGATCTCTATCATTTGCATCGTGGTATGAGCTCTATCATTCCTTTGTGTGTAAGGCCAAGGTCTATGGAACTTACACGTTGAATGTGTTGTAAGAGTATCTATCATACATCTACTTACAACAATACCATATCAATACACCAGCCCAGCAACGATCTAAACTAGACGCCTCTAATTTATCAGTTGCAAGTTTTACGTGGCTTAGGGCTTTCGGAGATAGAACCGTTCTCAGCTATGAACATGAACCACAACGAGGATAACCAAGTTATTAGCAACTCGTTGTAAATCAGATATTGACTATAGTAGGAGAGACAGACACCCGCCAACCACTTATGCAAAACAAGTTGCATGTCAGTCGTGGAACCGGTCTCATGTACGATGACATGTAAGGTTGGTCCGGGCCGCTTCATCCCACTATGCCACCAATATCCAAAATACATAGAAGATGCAATAACATGATCATCATCACCCACATATAAACATATGTGTACTACCCGTGCAAAGCACCTACGCATAGATCGAGCTCGATACCCTTTGGGTCATGACATAGAAAACAAAAAATTTCCTACAATGAGAACTACACGCCAAGATCTATCTATACAAAGTGTAACACCCTCGAATCGGCCCTATCCAAGTTTTAGCCCTTTCCGCCAAACCCGCATAGGAAGGATTTAAGGACGCCCACCAGGCACTTTCGTGCGGGTGGAAAACGAAGTAATACCATTACACAACAGTCCTCGATGGGACCCACAGAACAGATATATATATACAACAGCGACTCAACGAGTCAAGAATACAGATATACAATACAAAGATCCAAATCACCTTGAAAATGATAGAGCGTCCGACTACGGACAAGATGCAAATGGGGCTAAGAGCCCTGAGGAATAACCAATGGCGTCCATAACCCTGCCTAGGCCAAGCCGGAAGGGTAACCCTGCTAACGACGTCGATCTCAAACCTGCTAAAACAAAAGGGGTGCCGACAAAGGGCAAAGGAAAAAGAGGAGCGTTAGTACTGAGGCCAGTACACGACGAGGCTAGAATTCAGCGGCTCTCGCCTACATAGGTATGGTGGGCTGAAGCGGCAGCGCAGCATGCACTAAACAACCTATAGAGACTCGATACATCTGTCGGCTATTAGAGAGGGGTAAGAAAGACCTATTCGAATCCAACCTGATAATAACACCAAACATACCCATCCTAGTATTTCCCCCTCGAGACCAAACGAGAAAGTCGGACCAAGGAACTCACACAGTTGGCAATTTTACTCATTCCGTTATAGTTGCAGCACTTACTAATCAGATATAGATAGCATGAGTCATCCTGAAGCATGAGTAGTGGGAAGTTTTAGTTAACCATTCAGTGGTAGTTGTAATACTTACTAGTCAGATACAAATAACATGTGACATCCCAAACCCAGCAGCTATTGGCACTTTTATTTCATTCCATTGGAGTTGCAATACTTACTAGGCAGGTATAACATGACACGATAGAACCCAGTTCCACCAATTGTTGGCACTTTTATTTCCATTCCATGATAGTTGAATCTGATTACTAGTCATATATTAAGTCAAGTTTATAGCACTACTTTTGTTATGCTTGTCTATGATTGAGATGTTAGAGATATGCCCTAGAGGTAATAATAAATGTAGTTATTATTATATATCTTTGTGTTTATGATAAATGTTTACATTCATGCTATAATAGTATTAACAAGGAAACCATTAATACTTGTGTGATTTGTAAACCTAATTTGAAGTCCCTAGTATAGCCTCTATACTTCACTAGCTTGTTGGTTGATTGATGATGTGGTTTCTTTGTCATGAACATTGAGATGTTATCAACAACAAGATCATATCGTTAGGAGAATGATATGGTGGACATACTCCTATAGACAAGCGTAGCATAAAGATCAAGTCATTTCAATAGTTCAATTGCTATATGCTTTCTGATACATAGTAACCTAATTCCTTCGACCATGAGATCATGCATATTGCCTTTACTGGATGGATGCTTTGATGTCATCAAACACCACACCGTAACAGGGTGGCTATAAAGGTGGCATTGAGTGTTTGGAAAGTATTGGTTGAAACACATGGATCAAGAGTGGGATTTGTCCATCCACATGACGGATAGATATTCTCTGGGCCCTCTCGGTGAAATGTCATCCAATTAGCTTGCAAGCATGTGACTTGGTCACAAGGGATCACATATCAGGAGCGAGAAAAGAGTACTTATCGATGCGAGGATGAACTAGGTATGCGGAGATACAAGCGATCATAACCTCGGATAAGTAACATATCGTGAGACAAAGGAAATTGGTATCGTATGTAAGTGGTTCATTCGATCATAAAGTAATGTAGAAATATGTATGAATTTCCATATTCCTCTATTGGTTATTGTTAGAGAAGTGTCTCGATCATGTCCGCATAATTCACGAACCGTAGGGAGACACACTTAAGGATTGACGTTGTTTGAGTAGTTATGGTATTATGAGAAAGAGACCGAATGTTGTTGAGTCTCGGATGGGATCCGGGATATCACGAGGTGATCCGGAATGGTCGGAGAATAAGATTCATATAAGGAAAGTCCCGTTTGAGTTGGGGAATGGTTAGGTGTTTTCATCGGGAACATTCTAGAAGGTCGGAATGTCGGCACTCCGGGAGGGAAGGGTACATGAATGTGTCATTACATATTGGAATGATTGCATCATGTACTAAGTGTTCTCGCTGTCCAAAATAAAGGGTTTATTTAAATCCTAAATTGAAAAGTCAAGCGGCTAGTTTGAAAGTCAAGCAGCAAGTTTTGGAAAGTGGAAGAGGAGGAGAAGTGGAAACCGAGGTTGGGGAGATTCCTCCTCCCCATGGCGCCCACCTCAAGGCCGAGTTGGGGAGGACTCCTCTCTCCCTTGGCCGCCCGCCCTCCCACCTATAAAGGGAGGCAGGGCCCCCTCTAACACACAAGTTCCTATCCTCTAAACTAAACCCTAGACCTAAACCCGGTTTAGAGCTATTTGGTTTAGAGCCTTCTAATTGGTTTAGAGCCTTCTAATTGGTGTGTCTAATTACTAGACCACTAATAGCCTCTCTCATAAGCTCCACCATACTACCGGCTTAAGGCGAAGCCTGCAGGATTTCCCTCTACCTCGGTACCACGCCGTTGTCTTTGCGGAATCACGAGGAGAGTGCTACAACCTCCATTGCTTTGGAACAAGGAGAGGAAGGTCTTCGTCAGTACCGAACGTGTGACCGACTGCAGGGCGCCTTGAGGAACGCGGCCGGAAGGATCGTCTCGCGATCTTGAGATCGGAAAAATGCGACTACATCACCCACGAGAATCTGCTCTCGTTAAACACTTTGGAATCTTCGAGGGTGAGTTATTCCATCGACTCGTTGCTGCAATCTAGTAGATAGATCTTGGCTTGTTTGTTTGTATCACGATAGAAATTTTTGTTTTCCATGCTCGAACCCCTACGGTGTATCGAGCCGTGTCTATATGTAGATCTGTTGCAGTAGAACACAATGGTCATTGTGGGCGTTGATGCTTTATTATGTAGTGCTTTTGTGTACTTTGCATCTTGCGGTATGTTGGGATGAAGCGGCCGGGCTAACCTTACATGACATCGTTCATGAGACTTGCTCCACGCTTGACATGCAACTTCGTTTTGCATAAGTGGCTTTTGGTGCTGTTTCTCCTAGCATAGTAAAGATCCAATTTACAACGGGTAATCAACAATGCTAGTATCAATGTTGTGGTTCTTGTTCGTAGGTTAGAACGACACCTATGGAAAGCCCCAAACCACGTAAAATATGCAAAGAAAGTAGAAGCGTCTAACTTTGTTTTGCGGTGTGCCGTGATGTGATATGGCCATGATTGTGATTATATTTGATGTATGCAATGTTCCTTATTGTAAGTTGGCAACGGCGGGAACCATATGGTTGTCTTTAATTTACATTAAGACCTGCGTGTCTATTCAAAATAGTTGTAATAGTTGAAGCTGGTGGGCGACAACCATGAAGAAGCGTCATTGACCTTGATGCTATGCGGTGATGATGGAGATCATGTTCGTGCTTGAAGATGGAGATCGGAAGCACAAGAAGAAAACCATATCATATCACATATTATGAATTGCATGTGATGTTAATCCTTTATGCATCTTGTATTGCTTAGTAGGCGCGGTAGCATTATAAGATGATCCCTCATACACATAAATTTCAAGTTCTAAAGTGTTCACCCTTAGTATGCACCGTTGCCAAAGCTTGCTGCTTGAAGCACCACGTGATGATCGGGTGTCTTTGATTCCGGGTGAATACAAGCGTAAGCAAGCCAGATTTGCTTATCACGGAAGCTAAGGTTTGATCTTGAGCCTAGCATGTACAGACATGGCCTCGGGGAACACGGATGGCGAAAGGTAAAGCATGAATCATATAGTAGATATGATGAACATGATGATTGTTCGCCATTAAAACTATATCAACTCTCGTGATGATCGGTGTTGATGTAGTGGATTTGGTTCGATGTGATCACTAAAACAATGCGAGGATGTTGTTTTGAGTGGGAGTTCACCTAGTTTAATTTCATTAATTAATTTGAACTCAATTTGTCATAAACTTAGTCTAAACTATTGCAAATATGTTGTAGATCAATGGCAGCCCTACCATCAATTTTAATGCGTTCCTAGAGAAAGAAAAGTTGAAAAACAATGGAAGCAACTTGGCGGATTGGTTCCGCAATTTGAGATTGTCCTCACACGGTGGTAATTTGACCTATGTCTGGATGCACCGCTAGGTGACCCACTGCGGTGATGCTACCGATGAAGTAAAGAATGTTTACCTCGCTCGGAAGAATCAGTACTCCATAGTTCGATGTGCTATCTTGTATGGTTTAGAATCAGACTTGAGAAAAGGTTTGAAGAGTCAGATCCATATGATATTGTCGAGGATCTCAAATTAATCTTTGAGACTCATGCGGCAATTGAAAGTTATGAAGCTACGAAAAGTTCTTTAAGCGCAAGATGGAAGAGGTAGCTCCGTCGGTGAGCATGTGCTTAAGATGTGCAGGCACATAAATAAACTTCAAAGTTTGGGTATAGTGATTCCTAATACTTTGGGGTTTACGCATCCTCAATCACTACCACCAAGTTACAAGAACTTTGTGATGAACTACAACATGCGAGAACATGAACAAAGAGTTGCGAACTATTTGCTATGTTAAAATCTGCGAAGTGGAGATCAAGAAAGAGCACCAAGTGTTGATGGTCAATAAGACCACCAAATTCAAGAAAGGCAAGTCTAAGCAAAGGACACTTCAAGAAGGGTGGTAAGAAAGTTACCATGCCAGCGAAGAAGACCAAGGCTGGACCTAAGCACGATCTTGAGTGCTTTTACGCAAGGGAGAAGGTCCTTTGAGCGGAATTGCCCAAAGTACTTGGCGGATTTGAAGAACGGCAACATCAAGAAGAAAGGTATATCTGATATACATGTTATTGATGTGTATCTCACTAGTATTCGTAGTAGTGCACGGGTATTTGATCTGGTTCGGTTGCTCATATTTGTAACTCGAAGCAGGAGCTGCGAATAAGCGGAAGCTAGTGAAGAGCGAGGTGACGATGCGGCGTAGGAAGCGGATCAAAAGTTGATGTGATCGCGGTCGACACTACCTCTTCATCTACCATCGGGATTAGTTTTATACTTAAATAATTGTTATTTGGTGCTGCGTTAAGCATGAACATTATATCGAGGATCTTGTTTATTGCGAGACGGTTACTTGTTTAAATCCGAGAATAATGGTTGTTCGATTTATATGAGTAATATGTTTTATGCACATGCACCTTTGATAGATGGTCTATTCATATTGAATCTCGATGGTGGAAATACACATATAACATTGAAGCTAAGCGTTTGAAATCAGCGATAATTGACCTATATGTGGCAATGCGTCTTGGTCACATTGGAGTGAAGCGTATGAAGAAACTCCATTCGATGAACTTCTTGAATCACTTGATTTTGAATCACTTGAAAGATGCGAAGCATGTCGATGGGTAAAATGACTAAGACTCCATTTTACGGTATAATGGAAACTCTGAACTTATTGGAAATCATACATACCGATGTGTGGTCCAATGAGTGTAGCATCATGTGATGGTTATCGTTATGTTCTTACCTTCACGGATGACTTGAGTAGATATGGGTATATCTATTTCATGAAACATAAGTCCGAAACTTTCGAGAAGTTTAAGGAGTTTCAAAGTGAGGTAGAGAATCAACGTAACAAGAAGATTAAATTTCTACGTTCGATCGTGGAGGTGAATATCTAATTCTGAGTTTGGCGAGCATTTGAAGAAATGTGGAATACTTCGCAGATTGACACGCCGGGAACACCAGCGTAATGGTGTGTCTACGAGCGTCGTGTCGAACTCTCTTAGATATGGTTCGTTCTATGATGTCACTTACAGATTTACCGCTATCATTTTGGGGTTATGCATTAGAAACAGCATTCACTTTAAATAGGGCACCGTCTAAATCCGTTGAACGACACCGTATGAATTATGGTTTGGGAAGAAACCTAAATTGTCGTTCCTTAAAGTTTGGGGATCTGAAGCCTATGTAAAGAAGTTACCCGGACAAGCTTGAACCCAAAGCGGAAAAATCGTCTTCATAGGATACGAAGGAAACTATTGGGTATACCTTCTATCATAGATCCGAAGGCAAAATCTTCGTTGCTAAGAATGGATCCTTTCTAGAAGAATTTCTCTCGAAAGAAGTATTTGGAAGGAAAGTAGAACTCGGAGGTTGTCGAACCTTCTCTCGAAGTGCGAGTAGCGCACGGAAGAAGTTCTGTGGTGCACCAATTAGAGGAAGCTAATGATGGTGATCATGAAACTTGGTTGAAGTTGCTCTGAGCCTCGGAGGTCAACGAGAACTCGTACCACTCCAGTTGGTATGATTCCGTTATGAATGTCATGTTGGTGGACAACCGATGACCCGAGACATATGAGGAAGCAATGATGAGCCCAGATTCAATAAATGGCAAGAAGCCATGAAATCCGAGATTGGATCCATGTACGAAAACCAAGTATGGACTTTGGTGGACTTAGGATGGCGGAAGGCTGTCGAGAACAAATGGATTTTCAAGAAGAAAGCAGATCTTGATGGTAATATTCATCTATAAAGCTCGACTTGTCGCAAAAGGGTTTCGACAAATTCAAGGAGTTGACTACGATGAGACTTTCTCACGGTAGCGAAGCTAAAGTCTGTGAGGATTATGTTAGCAATCGCTGCATATTATGATTATGAGATATGGCGGATGGATGTCAAAACAGCATTCCTCAATGGAGACATTGATGAAGAGTTGTATATGATGCAACCCAAAGGTTTTGTCGATCCTAAAGATGCTAACAAGGTATGCAAACTTCAGCGGTCCATCTATGGATTGAAGCAAGCATCCGAAGTTGGAATCAACGTTTTGATAAGGTAATCAAAAGTTTTGGTTTTATACAAACTTATGGAGAAGCTTGTATTTACAAGAAAGTGAGTGGGAGCTCTGTAGCATTCTTAATACGTATGTGGATGACATATTGTTGATTGGGAATGATGTAGACCTTCTTAATAGTGTCAAAGAGTATTTGAATAATAGTTTTTCAATGAAGGATCTTGGCGAAGCAGCTTACATATTAGGCATAAAGATTTATAGAGATAGATCAAAGCATAAATATCATTGTCACAAAGTACATATTTGGACAAAGTTCTAAAGAGGTTTGGAATGGAAGATAGCAAGAAAGGGTTCTTGCCCATGTTTATGTCGACCTTGAGTAAAACTCAAAGTCCGACATCGGCGGAAGATAGAGAAAGGATGAGTAAGACTCCTATGCATCAGCCATAGGATCTCTAATGTATGCCATGCTATGTACTAGACCCGACATCGCATATCTTTGTTAGTCTAACTAGCAGATATCAAAGTGATCGAGGAGTGGATCATTGGACGATGGTCAAAAACATCCTTAAGTACTTGAGAAGAACTAAGGATATGGTTCTTTCTTATGGAGGTGATGAACAGCTCGTTGTTAATGGTTACACCGATGCTAGTTGGAACACCGATCCGGATGATTCTAAATCACAATCTGGATCGTATTTATTTTGAATGGTGCGTGATTAGCTGGAGGAGTGCAAAGCAAAGCGTTGTGGCGAGATCTTCAAGCTGAATCGGAATACATGGCTGCTTGGAGGCTTCACAAGAAGCGATATGGATGAAAGAGTTCATTCTGAGCTGGTGTGGTTCCAAGTCTGCTGGACCCAATGTCTATCTCTTGTGATAACATGGGCGCCATAGCCAATCGCAAGAACCAAGGTCACACAAGAAGCTGAAGCATATCAAGCTGCGTTTTCACGCTATTCGAGAACATATCCAGGATGGGGATATAAAGATTTGCAAAGTACACACAGATCTGAATGTGGCGGATCCGTTGACTAAACCTCTCCAGGGCAAAACATGACCAACACCAAACTGCCATGGGTGTTGGTATATTACCATGTAATCTAGATTAGATGACTCTAGTGCAAGTGGGAGACTGTTGGAGATATGCCTAGAGGTAATAATAAATGTAGTTATTATTATATATCTTTGTGTTTATGATAAATGTTTACATTCATGCTATAATAGTATTAACAAGGAAACCATTAATACTTGTGTGATTTGTAAACCTAATTTGAAGTCCCTAGTATAGCCTCTATACTTCACTAGCTTGTTGGTTGATTGATGATGTGGTTTCTTTGTCATGAACATTGAGATGTTATCAACAACAAGATCATATCGTTAGGAGAATGATATGGTGGACATACTCCTATAGACAAGCGTAGCATAAAGATCAAGTCATTTCAATAGTTCAATTGCTATATGCTTTACGATACATAGTAACCTAATTCCTTGACCATGAGATCATGCATATTGCCTTTCTTTGGATGGATGCTTTGATGTCATCAAACACCACACCGTAACGGGGTGGCTATAAAGGTGGCATTGAGTGTTGGAAAGTATTGGTTGAAACACATGGATCAAGAGTGGGATTTGTCCATCCACATGACGGATAGATATTCTCTGGGCCCTCTCGGTGAAATGTCATCCAATTAGCTTGCAAGCATGTGACTTGGTCACAAGGGATCACATATCACGGAGCGAGAAAAGAGTACTTATCGATGCGAGGATGAACTAGGTATGCGAGAGATACAAGCGATCATAACCTCGGATAAGTAACATATCGTGAGACAAAGGGAAATTGGTATCGTATGTAAGTGGTTCATTCGATCGCAAAGTAATCGTAGAAATATGTAGAACCATATGAATTTCAGATTCCTCTATTGGTTATTGTTGGAGAAGTGTCTCGATCATGTCCGCATAATTCACGAACCGTAGGAGACACATAAGGATTGACGTTGTTTGAGTAGTTATGGTATTATGAAAGAGACGAATGTTGTTGGTCTCGGATGGGATCCGGGATATCACGAGGTGATCCGGAATGGTCAGGAGAATAAGATTCATATAAGGAAAGTCCGTTTGGAGTTGGGGAATGGTTAGGTGTTTTCATCGGGAACATTCTAGAAGGTCGGAATGTCGGCACTCCGGAGGGAAGGGTACATGAATGTGTCATTACATATTGGAATGATTGCATCATGTACTAAGTGTTCTCGCTGTCCAAAATAAAGGGTTTATTTAAATCCTAAATTGAAAAGTCAAACGGCTAGTTTGAAAGTCAAGCAAGTTTTGGAAAGTGGAAAGAGGAGGAGAAGTGGAAGCCGAGTTGGGGAGGATTCCTCCTCCCAAGCGGCGCCCACCTCAAGGCCGAGTTGGGAGGACTCCTCCTCCCTTGGCCAGCCCTCCCACCTATAAAGGGAGGGGCAGGGCTGCCCCTCCTAACACACACAAGTTCCTATCCTCTAAACTAAACCCTAGACCTAAACCCCGGTTTAGAGCTATTTCGGTTTAGAGCCTTCTAATTGGTGTGTCTAATTACTAGACCACTAATAGCCTCTCTCATAAGCTCCACCATACTCGCACCGGCTTAAGGCGAAGCCTGGGATTCCCTCTACCTCGGTACCACGCCGTTGTCTTTGCGGAATCACGAGGAGAGTGCTACAACCTCCACTGCTTTGGAACAAGGGAGAGGAAGGTCTTCGTCAATCCGAGCGATGTGACCGATGCGGGAGGCGCTCTTGGAACGTGGCGCCGGAAGGATCGTCTACGCGATCTTGAGATCGGAAAGAGTACGACTACATCACCCACGAGAATCTGCTCTCGTTAAACACTTTGGAATCTTCGAGGGTGAGTTATTCCATCGACTCGTTGCTGCAATCTAGTAGATAGATCTTGGCTTGTTTGTTTGTATGCGATAGAAAATTTTTGTTTTCCATGCTACGAACCCCTACATGAGATACTGTGCTCCAAGTCGTCCCTAACCGCGGACACGGCTTTCAGAAAGATTTACCCTGCAGGGGTGCACAAATAGCAACACACACACGATCAACCTCGGAAAAACCAAATCAAAACCCAACAAGGCTTTCACGACAAAGCAATCACAGGATTCATAAAATATTTAAGGGAGCCACCCAACTAAGCTACCCGCAACGAAGTTGTCCAGCTCTGGAATGGACCTAGGGTTTGTGACAATGGCTGTAAACGACTGGGAACCCGAAAGTGTGACTGGGATTGTCAATACCGTGAAAACAATCCACGTTCCAAAACAGTACAGGTGCTCCACGCACAATCGTAAATAAAGCAGTAAAGCATGGCATAAGTACATGATAGTAATAAAGCCCCAAACTACTTGTGGCCCCAAGAAATAAGAAATGAATCAAGCTCTGGCTAAGGGGGATTCATAGAGTCTCCCGTATGTGGATAGTGCGAATAGTCAAGGAACAGGTATCAAGTACTCGGGGTCCTACGGGACACAAGTGAGCGTGGAAGAACCAAATAACATCTATTGCCCACCAGTGCCTCTGCATTAGTTATATCTAGCAATTTAATAGTTGTATTTAAAGACATGATCATCTCCACCATAAACATCTGCCAACATTCCAACAACTGTGGTACTCGACAACACGAGACCGCACCTGAGCAAGCAACTACGACTCGCAAGGCCAGCTAACTACCAAACAACAGGTATTATGAGGTGTCCATGGCAATATAGAGGCTGCACGGGATATAACTGGTGCAAGGAAACTAAAGCATCGCGACACGGATAGCAATAGATCAACAGGAGGAAATAAAGACTATAAATGCAAAATAGGTAGAAGGGGAAGAGATGCTCGCCTGGGAAACACTGCCGAAGCATCATTATCCGAAGAACTTGTCGACACTCGCATCAACTCATCGGCCTAATCCGCAAATAAGCAAACACTAGAAGAAACACCGGATGCAATATTTAATACTACGGCAGAAGATCCGGCATGATTATGATATGATGCAGATACGGTGCAATTAGGCAGTATTAAGCGGAACTGGGGTCCCAACAATTAATTAATAGGTTCAAGTTATTTAGACCCCTGCAATTTAAATGTTGAATTAACAAGGCGAAACATGGCATCGGTTTGCTACACAAATTTAAATGGAGTTGATATAAGACTAGAATAGCCCGCATATAGCCTCCATATTTAATTTAGGTGAATCGGCATAACGCCCCCAAACCCACATGAATATGTATGCAAGCATGACGATTTAATATGCAACAATTTATATAGATGGCATTTATAAAATAGGGGCTCGGATCGGGGTCATACATTGGCGTTTGGCGATCTTGGTTCGATGTGGTTCATATTCGGTCTCGCCGTGATCGGTCTTCGGACTCCGGGAACAAGGCTCCAGGATCCGTGAGAAGATCTTGACGTCCGGGGTCTCGGCGAGATTGGTCTTCGCATCCGGGAACGGGGCCTTCGGGGTCTGCGTCGGAGGTTCTTCGGATTCGTGGTCAAAGGTATCGATGCCTGTGAAGGAGATCTTGTCGATCCGACATCATCGCGTCTGGCTCCTATGTTGGAGTTCTTGTCATACCAATCTCGGATCATAGCTAGGGTCAAAGCAGGTGTTCTTGCATCCCGAGGTCCTTGTCCAACTTCTGGATGGTCTTGACGTTTTCTTTGGTCAGCCATACAATGCTCACTGGATCACTGAGTACCAACAGAGACAACAAAAACCCAACAGGGAACACACATCAACATATGTCAGAACTGTGTGAAACTTGAACATGAGGCGTGCTAGACTGAAATAGCAACCTCCCGGGGCAAAGCTCGAGCGGCCGATGGTCGGTGCGGGGCTCAACAGAGAGGCGGGCTTGCGCGGCGAGGCGGCCAGGGCGGAAGCTAGGCATCGCCGGCGACACCAGGGGAGCTTGTGAGCGGCGGTGGTGCGAGGAGGCCGACGGGGTGGAGGAAACGCGCCCGGAGACGTGGGGCCGGACCGGAGCTTGGCGGTGCCAGGGCTTCTTTGAGTCGTGAAGAGGATCACGACGCGTTCGCCTGAAGTCGCAGTCTGGCGAGGCGACGGACGCAAGGCGGGGTCGATGGTGAGGAAGAGGGCGCGGGGCGACCAGGCGGAGCTCCGAGGAACTGGCGAGACCATGCGCGGGGCGAGGCTAGAGGACGGCGGTCGGAGCACTAGTAGCCGGCGACGGCATGATGTAGGAGGGGGCCGCGGCGGCACATGGAGGCGGGGTCGTGCTCCGGGATGAGGCCGGGGGAGCTGGGGTTCCACGAGGCAGCGGTGCAGAGGAAGAGGCCGGTGGACGGGGCCAAGCCGATGCGGAGGCGGCAATGCAGAGGGAGGTAGGCGGCCGAGGCGGGGCTCCCGCGTCCGCGGCTGGAGACGGGGAAGGTAGAGGCGCAGGCGGGCAACCTTGGGGCGGAGGCGACGGAGATCGACCCGGGGCGGCGACCGGCAGTTGGGGAAGGGGAGAGGCTCCGGTGGTGGCCTGAGCGGGCGGTGGAGGACGGACCGGTGGCGGGCGGCGGTCTGGGATCTGGCGGCGGCGAGGAACGAGGAGAGGGAGGGAGAGTCGTGAGGTGGGGGTGGTGGCGTCGGGGACGGGGAGAGGAAGCAGGGGTAGGTGGAGACCGCGTGACCCAGGGTGGGGCTGCGCGCGCGTGTCGTGCGTGCCTGGTGGGGCTAGGGGGAGACGCGTGCACGCGGGGGGGAAAGTTGTGTGCGGGAGGCGCGTGTGGTGGCGTGATTTGGGCAGGTGGTGGGGCCGGCAGCGGAAAAGGAGGCGAGTAGGAGAGCGGGGGGGGGGGGGGGGGTTGGTGGCGTGCAGATGGACGTGATGGGGGGACGCGCCCAGGTGGAGACCAAGTGGAGGACCAGGGGGTGCGCGCGCGTGTGTTGGGCGGATCGATGTGCCGCGCGGGCTGCTGCTGCTGCGCGGGTGTGTGGAGCGTGTCCGTCTAGGTCTAGGTTGGGTGGGCGTGTTGGGTCAGGGTCGGGTGTGGGTCGGTTTAGGCTAGGGATTAGCTAGGGTTTGGAGGTGGCCGACTGGGCTTTTGGGCCTGGCTGGCTGCCTCCCAAAAATAATATAATTTATTATTATTATTTTAAGAGACGTTTGAAATTTGTTTTTAGACAAACAAAATATCCAGGAGAGACCGAGGTTTTGATTTGAAATAAAGACAGGGGATATTTAGAAAACAAATATAGGCTTTTAGAAAATAGTTTTAGACAAACATATGCATGATGACATGACGATGCTCAAATACAATATGGCATGATGACATGAGCATGCGGTCATGACGATGCTGTGCACAAAAACACAGCGATTTCTAGTAGTGGTTTTAGCGGGATGCCACACAAAGCAACGGGTGGACATACATCCAACGAGAACTTACCCTCGAAGACAACGAGTTTTGTTAACGAGTAGGAACTCGTGGTTGATGTAGTCGTACACTTGCCGGTCTCAAGAACGTGAGGAAGTCCGAGCGCCGCAACTCAGCAGCGCATCCCTACTCGCACACACGTTCAAGCCACCAGACAACCTCCACCTCCTCGCTCCAGCGATCCAGCGGAAGCAGCAACTTCTTCCAAACGAAATGCCACCGGGAACATGTATCTCGCTAATCCGAGACCATGGGGAAACAATTCTAGAGGGGGAGAGAGATCCTTCACAAGGAGGTGTGAGGAAGAAGGAGGAGGAGGAGGGCCTTTTATAGGAGGAGGGGGGCTGCCCCTCCTCTCCATGGCCAGCGCATGGGGGGTGACCCCTCACCTCCCCCATTCATGTGGTGGTAATCCCTCCACATTAAAATGCCTCTTCACATTCCCTTTTAAAGTCCCCACTTTAAATGCATTAAAATTCTCCAAGTTTAATGCTCTCTCATTTAATAAAACTCTTTTATTAAATTTATTCAGAATTTTGTTAATTACTTTAATTAACAAACATTCACATATAACCCCTTGCAATATTTCAATATCACATGCAGAACCACTTTCTGCAATTTCATCCGAAACAATTTCCGGTTTCTATCGAAACAATTCCTGCGCTTTGCAATTCTTTCGTCTGAAACATATGTGCTCCAAAATGGTGTCCGGTAACTCTTAAGTGTGTCACCCTACAGTTCGTGAATAATGCAGACATGATTGAGACTCCTCTCAGATCAATAGTCAGAAGCGGGACCTGGAGATCCATACTGACTCCTGCATATTCAACGATGACTTCTGTGATCGTGAGAACCTTTAACGCTTGCAATTTAATCCCTTTGTCTCATGATATAATACATGTCTGAGATTCGATCATCGGTATCCAAATACCTAGTTTGATCTCGTTACCGACATGCACTCTTTTCTCGTTCCCGTGATATAACATTCTAGTGATCACATCACTTGCTTGCAAGCTATCTCAATGTGATATCACCGAGAGGGCCCAGAGTATATCTATCCGTCATCGGGATTTAAAAATTCCACTCTTGATCCATGAGCCTCAACATAACACCTTCGTAGCACTGAACCCATCTTTATAGTCACCCTGTTACGGTGTGATGTTTGGTGTTATCAAGATACTCTTCCGGTGTTAGCAATTAACATGATCTCATGGTCTAAGGATAAAGATTACTTCGTATGATGTTATAGCAATGTAAACATAATGACTTGATCGTAATGCTATACTTCGGATGAATGTTCATCACATCATTCCACCAATGGTGTGACCTTGTTATTAACAACATCCAATGTCCATGATCAGGAAACCTTGATCATCTTGTTAATCAACAAGCTAGTCTATAAGAGAGGCATAACTAGGACCCCTTTTTGTTTATTAAACACACATGTATTGATGTTTCCGATCAATACAATTCTAGCATGTAAAATAAACATCTATCATATATAAGGAATATATAATAACAACTTTATTATTGCCTCTCAGGGCATATTTCGTTCAAAAACTAGTGATTAAAGCTCTCACGAAGTTGATGGCACACTTTACTTTACTTGCCCTTAATAAACTTGAACCATTGTGTCTTCTATGTTGTATATGCTTGCACTTATTTGTTGGGAATTAGCAGAACCATGCTTTCATGGGGAACGCTTTCAACATTGCACTTGGTACTTGTACCTAGTTGATATCATGCTCTTTTGTATATGGACGTCGTCGGTGTGAAATTAAAGGGGAGCTTGTAAGTCCATGGAGTTATGTATATGTGTTAGAGAAACGCCTGGGCCGCTGGTCTAATCCATGCTGACATGGTGGAAACCTGCAGCGTAACCATAATGAGCTGTCTATGAAGCATTCTTCTAATAAAAAGAGTCCTATATTGAGAAAAAATAGGAAAAAAAGAGATACCATGAAAAGAGGAAAGAGAGAAAAAAAAGCACCATATTCCCATGGTAAATAAGAAGAATGTTGAGAAGCTCGTTGTCGGCTTGCCTTGTCATTTTGATATGGGGATTCTTCCGTATCATCGGGCAAGGGGTACCCCGTTGGCGGTTCTCTATGATACACATGTACTTACAATGACAAGAACTTACCGGTGACTAAACTTGAGTAGCATGAGGAGCGGCCCTCATATACCAGGGACATGAGATTTCTGACTTATACTTCGTCAAGCATGTACACCATAGTTTGTTCACTTTAACCTTAATCACTTCAAGGTGCTTATGATAGGGGCAATGAGAGCTGAAAGCTATAAGTACCATAATTTTTGGAAGCTCTTTATGAGACTTGAATCCCTACTTCCTTCTATGAAGGCCTTTCTTCCACCATTTTATTGAGTCTCCACCTTCTATCTTTATGCACTTACTTTGAGAGCATAGTGGCCATTCTTAGTTCTATGTGCATTGTCCCAAGACTAGTTGATTGATGCATAACTTTTTATTGCTTGTTTTAAACTATTGTATCTAGTCACTCTTATGAACTTTGAAGGTGTCCTATGCATTTATATTTGCTACTCTATTGAGGGACAAGCCGAATGGTATTATGCTATGTTTTCTTATGTGAAACAAACAAACATCTTGCAAAGCATTGTTATTCATGAATCTTTTATTTGTGCCTTTTCATGTTGCATCATAGTTTCTTTGTCTTATTGCTAGAACTTTGTCTTTCATGTTATGATTGAAGTACTATGATCCCAACTTTGAATGTTTTAAAAATACTTTGATCAAGTCTTTGATGGTGCATGTCACCTCAAAATTATTCTTTCTTTTTATCACTGACCTACTCGAGGACGAGCAGGAGTTAAGCTTGGGGATGTTGATACATTGCAAATGTATCTATAATTTTTGATGTTCCATGCTTAGTTTTATCCACTTTTTTGTGTTTTGTTCCAACTTTGGAGTACTTTTCATATGATTTCTTGGACTAACCTATTAACAAGAGCCACACAGTGCGGTACATTTTCTGCTGTTTTGGTTCGGAAAGTCAGAAAATGAATATTCTCGAATTAGGCGTGACAAAAGCCAAAGTGCCTATTTTTCGGAAGTCATCAGATGCGAGTACGAGACGGAGAGGGGCTGGGCCACCACCACCTGGCCGGCTGACTGGCCCAGCCCGTGCCAGGGGGTGGTGAGGCCAGCCCTGGCACCCCCTCGATCTCCCCTTCCGACTATAAGATGCCCTCGGGACGTAAACCCTAAGTACCCGATCAAAAATCCACTAAAGAGTCTGTAGCCACCGTCATCTCCATCCCTAGATCGGGAGGGATCTGAAGCTCTTCCTGGCACCACTGGGAGAGGGAATTCACCACAGGCCTTCTTCATCACCATGCAAGCCTCCGGTGTGATGCGTGAGTAGTTCATCCTTGGACTACGGATCCATGTAGTAGCTAGATGGCTGGTTCTCCTCCTTTGTGCTTTCATGTCTAGATCTTGTGAGCTCCGTTCATGATCAAGATCATCTATTTGTAATTCTGCATGTTGTGTTTGCGGGGATCCGATGGATATTGAGATGCTATTTCAGATTGATTATTGATTCTATCATGTCTTTGTTATTTGTGATCTTGCATGCTTTCCGTTGTTAGTAGGTATCTTGGCCAAGTAGATGCTAGCAACTCCAAGAGTTAGTATTTTTGCTCGATAGTGGGTTCATGCCTCTGGTAATCTGGGGAAGTGACAGAAATCTCTAAGGTACTAGATGTGCTGTTGCTACTAGGGAGAAAACAACAATCCTTTGTTCATAGAACAATCGTATTGTTTACTTTACACGCAGTTCGTAAAGCAATAATCTGTTGCTTGCAACTTAATATTGGAGGGGGTTCGGATGATAACCTGAAGGTGGATTATTAGTCATAGATGCAGTTGGATGGCGGTCTATGTATAATGTTGTAATGCCCAATCAAGTCTCAAAGGAGTCAAGATTATTAGTATATGCACGTATTGCTTTCTCGGTGTTTGTCAATTGCGCTACTGTAATTTGTTCACCCATCATGTTATCTATCTAAGGAGAGCCACCTCTAGTGAACTATGGATCCCGGTCCTTGTCTTTTACATTCAATCTATAAACTGTTTACTTCTTTGTGTTTACTTTCTGCAAACTTTTACTTCTTTCCATTCAATACGTTTAATCCTTTGTTTTCCGCAAAACACGGTGAGATTGACAACCTCATCGCAAGTTGGGGAAAAAGTTATGTGGTTGTGTTGTGTAGGTCTCCACATTGCTACTAGCACCGGTAGTGCGCCCTGCCAAAGCTCAGCTAGTAACACCTTTGGGGTGTTTCGTTGCTCCTACTGGTTCGATTAAACCTTGGTTTCATAACTGAGGGAAAATTGCTGCTGTGCTCATCATACCTTCCTCTTGGGGTTCCCAACGAGCTCTAGATCATCATCGCACCAGCACTTTTCTGGGTGCCATACACAGAGCCATCAGTAATCTTTTCCTAAAAGGTTATTCTTTTAAGAAACATTGAAAGTAATCCTTAAACATTTGTATAAAGGCTCTAATTGATTAATAATCTTACTTAAGAAATCTTTTACATACCATGCCCCATTTGAGTGCTTCAATATTATATGCTACTTGTTATATTTACATATTGTTTCACACACTCTCACGAGCCTTAACAATAAGCACAAGTGTGAAGCTGGTATAAAAGTGGAACACATTCTAAAGATATCACCACAAGCTTTCAAACCCTAGATCAAATACAATTATTCCGGGATTCGCGTTTATGAAACTGCATTACATTACTTATGCATAATTGCATCCTGCTTCTTTAAACATTAGTCCTTACCGGACCAATGATGCTATTTCCAGATTTTGGATCCTCTAGTATCTCGAAGACCGTGATTGCATAATCTTGCAATCATAAAAGGCAAGTTCACAACTTGCTCATGTCCTTTGATTATTTTCTATCAAATGCTTGTAACTCAAATGTTGTCATCACCTGCATTTCAAAAGAGTCAGAAAGCCAAAAAATCAATTAAATAAAGTATTTTAAATTCGAAATTTGAAAATGGGGTGAAGTTCAATTGCTTTGACGAGTGAGTCTGATATTCAGAATTTACAAGCGGATTATACGTATGTAAACAGCCTTCCCGCCTGGTTTGAATGAGGAGAGGAAGGATCCGACCTCTAGCTCTTTACTTTTACTGCCTCTTGAAACTCTTCACTCTGTTGTTGCATCCGTTCGGCTAGATCTGCTTGGATCTTATCCATTGATTCTCTCATAGCTCTAACTTGCTCCTCAAGTTGTCTAGATCGGGTCTGAGTTCCTTCGTTTGCCATGATCGAGCTTTAGTCAGATCCATGCATCTAAGATTTCAGCGAAATGGTATTTCAAATAGCTAAGATAGCTTAGTAAACACTTTCCTGATCACTTCTGCATATTCAATAGGTTCGATTTGGCTTAGTTCAGGTACTTTTGGAGGGAAAATAAACTGGCCTTAGAATCTGTTCTCCATGGCAAACGACCAAGAAAAAGGAAACTTCCATTTCGCATAGCTGCTAAAGTAGTAGTTTTTGTCAAATCATACTTCTGACCAATAGTATCAGTGGCCTTATGCGTCCGCAACCTAGTTTTGTATCTGCATAGTGAAGGAAAGAAAGAAGCATGTTAAGGTGACTTGAGGGAAAGACTGATCCTGATAGACAAGAATGGTATGGTTGGATTGCCAGTGAATAAGCAGCAAGGCTCTCATAGGGTCACTGACTCAATTTCATTTCTTTAAGGGAGGGTTCTAGCTGAAGGGCGGTCCTTTTCATCTCTAACTCGAATGTTCGAGCTAATGTTTCCGGTAGTTGGAGTTTCTTATCTTTGGTAAGGATATGCCAAACCGTTCATCATCGTATAAACCCTACTTATATCGAAGTAAACTCCATCTATATTATTTGCACATGACTTACTAGTCATACCAAGAGTAATGGCGCGAACCCTGTGGACCACCCCCATGGGGGCGGTGAAGGGAAAGCCCCCATTGGTAGAAAAAAACCCACAACCCCTTGGGGTTACCCTGCGCTTGGGAGAAGAACTAGGAAAAGGAAAAAATATAGCGATAGTTTTATTCTTCGTAGCTCTTATAGCACTCTTTTCCTTAATGCCTGTTGGCTCTAGCACTGTGCTCTTTTCTAAATTGACTTCAACATCAACTGAAAAATAAGAATTTCCACGCCCACCAATCACTTTCTGCGGAAGCTCAATCAATGGCCACTACCGACAAGGGGACAATATATTACATTGAACACGCATCCAGCACCCTAACTTCATTTACAAAATTTTTGGTTTGGTTAATTTAGCTATATGGATAGCCAATCTTTGGGCTGATTTGGTTGACATTGGTATATAGTCTATGTTATACTGTTAAATAACAAGCCTTCTATTATCTATATTATTTCTAGTTAATACGTGTGCTTGGGAGTCCTTGCAACTTGAATAGGATTTCCCATATATATGAAAATAAAATGAACCCTCCTTGGCTAAGGTTGAATCAGATATAGAAGAAGCGGAAGCAGGAAGCTGAAGGATATCCGTAGCGAATGAGGAATAGGACATGCATGTGAGCTAGCGTGAAAAAGGGGGTTGCTCCTTCGGCAAAACTAGGATAAAGTTGAGCCAAAAGGTCACGATTCAAGATAAATTCATGGGGAAGTGGTATCTCTTTAGGATCCACCCCGGCGTCAAGAAATTGATTAATTGGTAAAGATACATGGATTTGGTGTCTCGCCCAAGAAAGAGACCCAAGTCCTAAAATTGAAAAAAAAAGAATGCCCCTTAGGAACCTTTCTTTGGATACCAAGATTTCTGACATCTTATCCTCGTAGTTTAAAATTCTCAAATCGAATCAATATCCCCCTATTGGTAACCCTTTTTTTTGCCACTACCGCCAAAGCAAACCTTACTTTGAGGATAAAACTATGCTATGGTTTGGTATGGATTCTAAAAACAGAGTACCAGCAGGCCTAGTTACTCTCTTGCCCAAACTTATGCGGAGTACAAATTTATCTCTGGAAATACTGGAACTGTACCTCAAGAAACACTATTTAGCAATTCCAATAATCTAGAGTGTTGAAACATTTGATAGAAGCCCACATACCCCCTCCTCTATCCCACATCAACCAGAATCCTGGTTAAAGTGGCCTATTCTAATCAGATTGGATGGCAAAGATTTCTCATTTTATCTCCTTTCTATTATTAATGTAATAAAGCCATAATATAATAAATACACTAGAAAGTTTGACTTTACTTCGATTTAGAATAGCGCGCTTACTTTAATAAAAAAAAGTGAGGGTTCTTTTACCGATCAAAAACCAAGAAAGAAAGAAAAGAATCAAATCAAATAAGAATGGTGGTCACCTTAATCCATTTTAAAGCTTTTACATCGTAGCGGCGCTTCTATGGCTTAGATTTTCGTAGGAAAGGTTTTGAGAAGTAGGTTTAAAGACAACTCAAGCCGAGTTGAGTCAGTCAGGGACTCCTGCACTTGCAAGAGGAAGAGAGCAGCAAAGAAAAAGAGGTCTATCTACTGCGGTACTAGAGTCTGATTCCTTCTCCGGAGATCTTGGCTATCATCAAACCATCCTCCCTCCGCTTATCTCTTTCCTTTCTATATGATAAGTCTACTCGCGCCTCAAGGGCCGGTCATTTACGCTCTCCACTGCATGAACAGCATTCCCAACTAGATCTGTACGGCTTCCGTTGTCTCCTTTTCGATTCGCGACTCTAGCTCACAGGTATCCATAAGAGCGACCGGCCCTGAATGCTTAAACCTATCAATCTCTCCTAAATTTCTTTCTTTTTGTCGTTGGGCAAGGAGCTCAAACAATCCATTCAGCACTTTCCGATGGGGACCAAAAGCCACTGGGCTACCAAGAAGTCGGATTCAGTTCAGTCCCGTTTTCAAGATCCGGTTCAGTGTTTGGGGATGGCTTGGTCCAAGCCCACATCCATAGTAGATGGACTTCAGCAGGCAAGTATGCCACCTACTGATATGATTGATTATGACAATTATGATATGGACTGGACGGTTGTGCAACCGATTCTACTGACTCGCTTACCCCCGAGAACACCTAAGACATGGGGGTTATTTACGCGAGTAAGCCTAGCAAGGACCAAGATCTCGATCACAAACTATCAAGAAGAAAGATCAAGATTCACTTTTGTCGGGCAAAGAACTCTCTTGAGGAAATGACTTCGCTCGCTGAAGACCAAGCAGCAGCCATTCTAGATGAAAGGACACAAGCCTAAAACTGGAATGCGGATCTATTTATCTGGAATTCCTATCTTCTTAAATAAAGAGTTGCCTATCTTAAGAAATGCTGGTATAGTTGACTTGCCTCTGTTCTCGCACCGGGGTCTGCCAGGGTCCCGTGTGTGCTCGAATAAGATTGTTTTAGGATTCTATTTAGTGGAATTTCTTGACTCCGCGGTGCTGGTTATAGAGTTTATGGCGCCGCCGACCATCCAAAAAGTCAAAGATGGCGTCGGCATTTACTTATTTTTTCCATAATAATATGATGATTATGGATTATTTACCAAATGGTAATAATCTATTGATACAGTTCCAGTGGTAAAGGAACATAAGATCTAGGACTTAACAACCAATGTAGCCAGTGATTCTAGCGCCTATATTACGCGTTAACCATGAGATTTGGAATTGGATGGAGAAGTCAGCTGGATCTTCTTCCTTTCGCATGGACGGATGACCTTATCGTGAAGCTACAGATTTCTCGTGGAGAGTCCAGAGAATCCAGCACATGGGTGGGACCCCTTAGTGCCCCGCGATATAGGTGTCTAGATTATCTATGCATAGCTATCTTGGTGGAGGTTCACCATAGCTGATGGTGGCTTCCAGGCAGAGCTACTTACAGAGTCTTCGAGGGGCTACCCGGATTGTACTCGTGGTAGAGCTCTTGGGGGATCGTGTCTTCATGCGGGGTCACAGAGAAGGGCAGTGATTGGCTTGGATCTTAGACCGGGCCCCATACCAAGGAAGTATGGACAATCTCTAGACTTGTATGTGTAAAAAGGCTAAGGTCTCTCATGGGTAAAGCAACGCACCTCTGTAAAGTGTAAGAACTGTGACATGTTACTCCCTGTTCTGGGAAGGAGCTACGAACGCGGCAGGAAAGGAACTCCATGAAAGTTCTGGTCAACCTGTAAAGGCTGTCGGACATAGTTTTCAGAATAAAAGCAACCTTTGAAGAAATGTTTATGAAAACCTGCATTGGCTACGACCTTTGGCCTGCGGCTGTAGAGATAGTGCATCATACACTCCTTTTTAGTGAACTTGCTGAGTTCGCTCGTACTCAACCGCATCTTCTTAACCCTTGCTATATCTCGGAGCAAGCAATGGCGTTCCCAAGCAATGGTCTACTTTGAAGAGTTAAAGATACCAAGTGGAGTTCAACAGAGTCAATAACCACATCAGAAGCTATGGAGGTCAAGTTGAAGCGTAGAATATAAATAAATTCCTAGAAACTAGAACCTACTTCTGTAGAACATTGCTATAGCAGCAATGGTAAACCATATATATATATATCTTAGTAGTAGTTCTCTTAGGGTAGACTTCGAGTTGTTCTTTCTGGATTTCTTCTGCATAATATTCCTCACTGTTCCTAGGAAGTTTCCTTGATCTTTTGTAATGTGATGTATGTAATCTAAAGTCATGTCTTGGACCCGCAATGTTTATGTTGTACCACTCTAAGGGATGTAATATTAGTGAACGATGTTTCATTGGTGTTATGTCAACGACTATAGTGTACTACATCATGGAGTGGTATGCTGGGTCACCGCAGCTGGTATCAGAGCAACCACTTTGACCTTAGGATTAAAACCCTTTTAGGAGATCTGTAGGTTTGATAGTGACTTTAGGAAGCCATCTTATCTACACCACAACTTCTTGTAAGTGTGATGGTTATCCACTTGAGAATAATCTTATCACAGTTTATGGAATAGTTACTTGTATAATATTTCCAAGTGAAGTTACCGATATCGTACCTCTCTAAGTAGCTAATATCCTTTTTACTAGATTATCCTACACCCATAATTAGATCAAAGTAGTATATCACCAAGCCAGAGTATCCCATAAGGGAGTAATCATGGTGTTATCTTACAAGGAGAATCCATGTAAAGGAGTAAAACTCCACTATTATCTTTATGATGGTGGGAAATATCAAGGAAGTACACCTTAAACCCTTTAACAACATGTATTTTAGGGGAAGTAATACATGTTTGAAAGCTATTACATGAAGAATAGAACCTTATCGATAGTTAACCAATATGTTATGTTTACTTAACCCATGGAGTATGCCAAATCCATAGTGGTAAGGCCCAAAAGGTAGTATTCTTGTAGTATAAGTCAATCTATATAGATTATGAAGCTTGTTAAGGCTTGAGAAATACTGTGGTTATAATGTAGAAGTACTTAGAGAAGAGAAGATTAGAAACCAAGAGCAGAAATGTAAGGATGATGTTAAGGATTACGTCAAGGATAATTATGTAATAACCAGTTATAGAGGGAATTACCCAAACTATTGTTAGTGTTGGATCATTTTTTCCCAAAGTTACCCCTTTGCAAATGGATAAGTGGTGTAATTCAAGAGGCAAAGAACACTATGATCTGTATATATAGTATGCAATGATAGAGATCCATACACTAATATGTATTAAAAATTGTAGTGTATAACATCAAAGCCTGAGTACAAGAGATGTTTTGCTCTAGGTACTATTTCTACAGGTTTCTGATGTATGTTTGCTAGCCATAATATTTGCGATTTGTTGGATTTTATTGGATTTTGCTGTGTGACTAGGTCTATGCATGAAGTTGAACTTTGTGGGCATATGCATGATGTTTCATGGAGTTCTTACTTGATGTATAGGTCTATAGGGGAAAATGGGTTCATGTGAGGGAGAGGCGAATTATCACTCTAATGATGGGAAGATGAAGGCTCATGAGATGATGCTGACACAACAAAAGGAGGTTAGCAAGGCAATTCCGAAGGATGGAGAAATTCAAATGCCATATTTAATCACCAACGAAGGAGTTCTTCAGTATAGGAAGGGTATGGAAGACGGAAGAAAGGCTAAAATAGAGAGGCAGAATCAATTCTACCAGGAGACTTTAAATAAAATGCAAGAGAATCAAACTGAGGAATTACATCCAAGAGTTAAACTAGTGAAGTTCTTACAAACCAAGCCTTGGAGTTTTTCCATGGTAGAAGAACCTCTGTAGGCGGAAAATTGGTTAATGGATACATCTCGAAAGCTTAAAAGTGTGGGATGTAAGGATGAAGAAAAGGTGCGATATGCAACTTATCTATTGACCGGAATGCAGTCATGTATTAGGAGAAGTCAAGGTTCACAACATTGGGAGAAGGTGCTAGTACCTGGGCTGAGTTCAAAAAGAAGTTTCGTGAAGAATTTGTTCATCAGAACAATGGTAAAAGGAAGGATGATGAAACCTTAGAAATGAAGAATCTTCTAGTTCTGAAACATGTACGGGAGTTTAGTCGTTTATCCAAGTACATTTGTGCGGAAGTAAACATGGAGGCGAAACGACAAAGGAAGTTCATGAAAGGACTACAAGCAGTTATGAGGATGCAGCTTAGGATTGTGTGTACAGAGGAGTTCCAGGAATTATTGGATAGTGCACATATATTAGAAGGTGATCAGATTGTTGTACCTGAAGGAAAGAGGAAGAAAATTCAAAAACAGACCACAACATGTCAGGTCCAAGGACATATGATGGAGAATTGTCCGGATCCACATCTGATGTACAACACAAAGAAGATATGTCACAACTATGGAATCAGGGGCCACGCTATTAAGGAGTGCCCAAACCCTAAGATATTATGTTACCAATGTGGAGAACCTAGACACATGATGATGAATTGCCTAAACCGACTGTTAATTCATGGGTTGTTAACAGGAGGAATAGGACCAATAATTGGGCTACCATCTAGTCCAAACATCCATCCTACTCTAATGAAGAGAAATGCAAGAGCATTTCTAGGAAAGTGTAACAGGTGTGGAATTATAGGACACAAGAAATCATGTTGTCCAAAACATCGAGAGAAATATGGAACATTCGTAGGAGGAAACCTAACATCCACTAGATTATCTTCAAAGGAGGGTGTAATTGAAGAAGGTACATCTTCAGGAAAACGAAAGTATGAGACCATGACTCAAGTTAATCGCAATGAAGCAAGTGGTAAGTCAAGACATTATTAGTTGTATAAGATGCCTCGTACATACATTTAAGAAGTCAGGGAATTCACTGGTATCCACAAATGGGTGGGTGTACCATATGTTTCCTCGTAAGACCTTCTAGAGGTAAAGTATAAGCTAGACGGAACTGATATCCTAACTATTGGGTTAATGGGTATTATACATGTAGTTTAGAGACCATTAGGAAACCCCAAGGGGGAGAGTAAAAAATAAACACTGAAGTGTTGTTATCTAATTTTCTGACTAAAGGTTGGAGAAGAAGTACTAAATCATGATAAGGATAAGCCTTATTCTTTTAAGGTTATAAGAAGTCATCCGTATAAAGAGTATTCTCAAAAGTATGTCCAGATGAAATATAGAAGGAGGTATAATAGATTAAACCTAGTGGACTAGTTCTTAAAGAAACAACTCATAAGTTGTCCTTAAAAGGGGGATAAACTACTCCAATATAGGCCAGTGTAGTGTAGCAGGAAAACCTGATTGGAATGGACTAAATGTGTCCACAGCCAATTCTAAATAGGACTTAAGGACATAATCCAAGAGATCATAGTAAAAGAAACCATAGGATAAATTAGAAGCGATAGTGGATATTGTCAAGTATGAAGAGAATTCAAGGTAAAAGATCTGGATACGGGATACTGCAATTATCTCCATTTGTGATCACAATGAAGTTAGGAAAGGTCATGATCAATACAAGTCAATTCCTCATTCCGAAACATAAGAGAGTGCGAACTTCGGGGATGAAGTTTATTTTAAGGGGGAGAGTATGTAACATCCAAGGATTAGTACCTCGAAATAGACCGGACACATGTTTGTGCATTTCATTCATGCATAAGAAAATCTGGAAAATTTTCGCGCAAAACTAAAGAAGCTGTAGAGAGATCGAGATCTCTCTTGTTTTGATGAAAGCATCCGAGCAAGTGCGATAGATTTTGGCATGACCTCTCTTGTATCTTTTGTGTTTGAGGGGAAGATACGTCAAATTTGATTATTCAATTGACAAAATTGACTCTAAAAAAAGAATTTGAAATGAAATTATTACAATAATAGTCTTTATTATTACAAATATACATATAGTATTATTGTTCTTTTACAATAAAAAAGTAAATTACAATTAAGTAAATGAAACAAAGAAAATTGAATACATTAAAGTAATTTAAACAAATACAAAGAAGTAGAAATCTTTATTGATATATGAATATAATATTACATTGTAGGTACAATTAACTAAGAAATAAAAAGAGTAATTACAAAAATGATGAAGTGAAAGCCTAGTAATTAATTTTATCTAATCTACACTATGTCGTGGTCTTTTCTTCACTTTGATCTTCATTTCCTGAAAAAGAAACAGAGAAAGAAAGCAAATAAGAGTAATGGAAGGGGTTATTGGGATTAGAATACTCTCAGGTTTAGCAATGAAATGCATTACTTTGCCTCCTCATTGAGTGGTATTAAAAAAGGCAAATGTAGTATCTGTTCATATCAGTAGTTGGCCCCAGTTCAACATCATGGGCTTAAGAGGGGAAAATTTCACCAATTTAGTAAAAAGTATAAGTCAAAGCAGTAATCCCAGCAAAATATCTAATTTCACTTGGTCTCATCCACATAGAATGGACCCAAAAAGGTGGAAAGTTGCGCCCGTGGGTCCCAACAGCAAGCAGCTTACACAACACATGCAACCTCTATGCTGTCAACAACACAAGGCAAACATAGGGGGCAGTAGAGAAGGAAGCCATCAGCCTTGTAGCCAACAAAACAAGTCCATCTCTTCCATCTCATTTCCACAATATTTCCTCCACTCTCACAGCACACCATCTTCTTATTTCCCTTGTATTTAACACATCTCAAGAACGAACTGTTCTCCCCACACCACAAGATTACTCACATAGACCACCATCACATCTCTAACTCTGGTTGCTAAGTGGATCCATCCATGAGCTAGGACAAGGAGGTGATCAAGATCAAGCAAGAGCTAAAGGGAGTATAATAAGATTAGGAATATAAGAAGGACAAGTCAGGAGTACTAGAAGAAGAAGATCATCAAGCTAACTGTAAACATACCCAGATCCATCCATTTGTGTACTCTGGATAGCAGGTTAACATCTAAGATAAATTGCATCATTGTTTATATTCAGTTCAAGTACAAAGGGTATGGTTGGGGAGGATTACTCTCAATTTTGCATAAAGGTGGTATGCAAGGCTCATCATAGAGATTCAGGGCATATAAAGCATTTGTTCTTAGTAGGAATCTATGCCTCAGCCTGTTGCATCCTTGGCTTGGGCAAATTCTTAAAGAAGCAGATCATGCTACACATCCACTGCTGTGCACACTCCAGGTATGGAGGCACCATAGCAGCAGCAAGGGCAGCAGATACCAACAATAAGAAAAAAATTAGGTACTTGACCTATGTATCATAAGCCAAGAAAATTTTAAAGAACAATAACAGCTATTGTAACTTGGGAATTAGCCACTGTGCACACTCCAGGGAGGCACCACATTAGCTAATTCCTATGTGGTAAAAGACCACAATTTTCAGCTAACTATAATATCCACCCAGTCAATCGGCTGCAATCAACCAAACCTGAGGTCAAATCATTTTCCTAGGTCATAAACTAGGAATCATTTTAAATCATTTTAAAGAGATAAAAATATACTCCATGGGGGGCTATGATCATTTCTGGATCATAGGTTCAGATTATGATGTATATCTCACCCAGAAAATCAAATCCATCATTTACTACCTACAAACTATCAATAAGTAGAATCATATCATTTTCCTAATTGAGTCTATGAATTATATCCAACTTTTGTCCACTGTCTATTTGACAGAGTAATTTTAGTAAATAGATCACTGGATACAAGATTCAGTTAAGCCAGGCTAACACCACATCCAGATGTTCAAGATATCAACCTATAGTACTTGAATGCAAACATAACACTACAAAAAAGTTGGCTTTTACAACGGTTAATTTTTGTGGTTGAAGGCCCGTTTTTCGTGGCTAAAAAGTCTTCTACGACGGATGCCCTTCGTGGTAAAAGCCCCATCACAAAAGAATCTACCATGTTTTTTTATCGTGGCGGATTGCACCCTTCAGCCACGAAAACTTGTTCCGTCGTAGATCTGTTCGCCACCCGCGTTGACTGCTGACGTCATGTAAAAATGCCACGTGGCACCCGCCGTTAACGGCCGGTTACCGCCGTTAACAGTCACAGAAATCATGGCAGAATCCTGGCCCAGACAAGGCCTGCTAATTGTTAAGTGGGCTGGCCTATGAGGAGAGGCCAATAAGATTACGGCCCTTTAATCTCATGACGTGTACTGTTTGACGTGGCCCATTAATGAATCCATCCAAGGCCCATATGATTCCAGGCCCGCTATAGTTTCGGCCTAAAGAAGGCCCACTTTGGTAGAATAATATGCGGCCCATTAGGGGCATGCGCCAGAAGGTCGAACCTTATTAAGGCTGCGACCAATTCTCGTTTTCCTCTGACCGTGGGGTATGCTCCTATTCTACCCATTTACGGTTATGGCCTTTTATATTTCTGGGTTGCCAGTGTTAGGATCCTTTACTGTTCTGGCCTTCTACTGTTCCGGCCGTTCACTATTTAGGCCTTTTGCCCTTATGGCCTTTTACTATTCAGGCCATTTACTGTTCAGGCCATTTACTGTTCAGGCCTTTTACTCGTTAGACCGTTTTACTGTGCAGGCCCTCTATTGCGTGGGATTTTTACTGTTTAGGCCTTTTACTGTTTCAGCTCTTTACTGTTCAGGTATATTAATATTCGGGCCCATTACAGTTCGGGCCCTTTACTATTCTCGCCTATTGTTGTTCAGCCCTATACATTTTCAGGGCCTTGGCCACTTATGAGGCCCACCAATATACTGACATGCCACTTACGGCCTTTTAGTGTTTATTTGGCCCATCTGCTGGCCAGCATATTTGAGTATTCTATAACTATGGCGAAATTATGGTTTTAAACAGTCCGTTAATATTTTAGCCTGCTAATGGCCGCGCTAGGATCACCCTATTACATCTACAGATATTTTTTGAAATTTATTACAGACCAGACTTTCAACAAAGATAAGATGAAGCATTGTAGATACATCGCGAGACATGTGTTGGAACAGGGTTTTACTATGGAGCTTACATCCCCATACAAGTAACAACTGGCATACCATGACAACTGCAGAAGAGATTATCAAGTAGACGGTCCGTCAAATCTTGTCGATCTTTCAATTCTTATATCTGTTCATGTGTAATCGTGATTATTCCATCTATTTGCTCTATTTCTTGTTCAATTAAATCAATTGTTTGGAGTGCAGCTGTAACACCTCTTTCTGCTGGAAAAACTGAAACCGTGGGCCGATGCAAGCAATAATCACGGTCACTGCTGCTTTGTGAAATGACCTCAATACTAAACGTAGGATTCCTCCCTTCTGCCCCTATAGCTTCATGTGCAACCTGAAACAAAGAAAACAAGTCAGCACAGCGTACCAGCTAACTGGCGGCCATCTTATATGTAAAATAATTCAAATTCATCATTGTCCAAGAATAATTAATGATGTGCCTCGTACATCTCTTTCTGGAATGACAAGAACTGTCGATGTCCTGGACTGATGCATACATGTGCCAGTATCATAGCCACTCTGGAAGAAACACTACAGGTTATTTGCATGCTGAAACTAAGACATTTAAGTTAGAGCAGCAAAGCAGGCGAAAAAACACCATGTTTGTTGTCAAATAATTTCAAAATTGGCATTGTCCTAATATAACAAATCAAGCCATCAACATGTGTGTCTCATGCAGACTAACTGAACTAGTGTGGTAATGAATGTAGGGAATCAAGCAACTCGACTCTTTCCCTAATCATATCACTACATAACAAAAATATAGAAATATAACAAAAAGAGGTGCATGAGATTCCTTCAGCTGCTTAGAACTAGTCAGGACAACAAAGCATTAACCTAAAATATAAGAATAGCGTTTAAAAATGGTATATAGTATGAACTAGCCAAAAAAGTGACCTGCAACCACATGTGGCATTGCTTTAATCATCAGGCAACTATGATAGTACCTTGGAAAAACAAGCAATATACCAAGTGTCTTAAATAGACTACCAGAATCATTTCAGACAAACAAGATATCAACCATTCCTTTTGAGTAGCCAGATCATTCAAATATTTTGATTGTCGGGCCAGTAAATAAAAAAGAAGAGGTCATTTGCTGCCAAAACAATAGTTGGATGCATCCAAAAAGTAGCACAAACCTTCTTTGTAATGCCTACAGCTATTGTATTTCCAACTGCTGACAGTATCATTGTACATATAACCAGGCAAGAAAATCTAGTAGATAAACAAGCAAATGATACACTGTGCACCTTGCAAGGTCAATGAAGCATTTAAACAATGTATGTCTAGGAACCACGTCAGAATATAGCATTGATGCAATCACAAGTCAACTAAAAATTCATAGGAACCATAACCAATTGAACCATATGGTGGCTAATATTAAACTCGCAAGATCATCTAATGATGTATAGATGAAAATCCCTTGTTTATTATTAATCAAACATTGTATTTCTCATAGAAATTGCCATCCCTAGTTTGGGACTGATGGGGCTCAAACCCGCAGCTTCGCCTTGACAGGGCGGTGCTCTAACCATTTAAGTTAAGAAAATCATTATATTGCTTTAATGACGAGCAAACTAAAGAATCAAATTGGCAATAGACTCTATATGTGCATCATGTAGAGTAGCTATTGAGGTAATGAATTAAGAAATCAAACAACAGGTGCACGATAGACTTCCAGATCATATTAACATGGTCATAGTACATATATATAGTAACTAGGGATCATATTAGATGATAATAGCTATGACAATCTCACTATGAGTAGTCTAGATAGAACTCCCTCTGTTTCAAAATATAAGATGTCATGGGTTTTGTGAAATGAATGTATCTAGACACCCTTTAGTGTTGGTAGAGTAACTTGGACTAGTATTGTATGCATTTTTACTAGTACAAGTTACTCCCCACCAAGACCAAATAATTTATACTAGTCTCATACATATAAGCTCAATCATGGTGGCGATCTCTAATATTATAATAGAATATAGATTAGTATAAAAGTGGATATACTTCAATCACCACCACCTAATCATGGTCTAGTTAATGTATATATATATAGATAGAAGATTATTAGTCAAATATAGCAAAAAGAGATCTCCACCATGATTGAGTGAGCAAATTGAATTACAAATCAACGGATTTACGTTCGGTCTTTGTGCAGTACCGTTAAAGGTCATCTTGTTCTAATCATTGGCCAACTCATGTGGTGCCAACACTAGACAATGTGACTACCTCCAGGGTGCATTCAAACTCTTAATTATAGCAGAAAAATACAATAATAGACTATAAATTAGCATAAAAGTGGATATACTTAAATTACCACCACATAATAGATAGATAGATGAACACAAGTCAAATATAGAAAGAATAGATCATCAACAAAATCAAGTGAGCACATTGAATTATAAATCGAGGGATTTACGTTTGGTTTTTGTCCAGTCTTAGTTAAGGTCAACCTTGTTCTAATAATTAGCCGAATCATGTGGTACCTCGTACAAACAAGCATCTGACACTGTGCATATTTCAGTAAAAACAAGAGACTTACTATTTGTTTTTGTGCAGTCCCGTTGGAGGACATCCTTTTGTCAGTTCGTTCTTTGAAGACATCCACCGCATCGAGTACTTGGATAGACGATCCATGTACTTTATTGTTGCTCCTCTGCATATAGGTTCAGGCCACTCATTCATATAAAATAGGTTTGCATTTAGCAATACAAAGCAACAGGTACTTACAAGATTGTAGGGGCGATTCACTCTATGATTCTCCGTGTTCCCTGTGAGAGGAAATAATATCAGATAGTGGTTGTTGCTATTTACAAAGAACTAGATAGACATTATAGTATAATCACTTGTGAACACGTAGAGCATGGAATGGCGGAATATAAACAAACATTTAAATGACATAAAGATTGCCATGGCGACAAAATAGAATGCAGTTACAGTCACTCCTTAGCACGAACAAGAGAGAAATTACAATGATTTAACTTGTGAAATAGGATTGCAAACAACTATGAGAAGTGCCATAAAAAGTGTCACCTTCTACAAAGCAGGCAGTTACTGTACTAACATTTGGACAAACAAGATAGACATTACAATGGTATATCTCGTGAATTTATAGAGCAGGGAATGCTAACCCATCCGTGAAGTGACTTAAAATGCCATGAACTACATAATAGAAGGTAGATACTGCTGCTATAGAAATTATAATTGATAAACTTGAATTTATAGAGAAGGGCATGCAGATAACCATGTTAAGTGCCTTAAAACATGCCATGTAATACTACATCCAATCCAAAGTAAATAAGGCGTATAAATTTTTCGCAAGTCAATCGACACAAAATTGGACCAAGTTTGTAGAACATACCAGGAACATCTACCATACCAAACCAACGCCATTCGATACATCGGGGTATATATTTTCACAGACGCAAATGCCACAAATTAACCCTTAATATATTTTTCTATGAGCTTGGTAAAAGTCATCATTGTTTGACTTTAATGTTGTATAGGCTTCTTTTATGGAATGGATGTACTCCCTCCGTTTCAAAAAGTTTAAGTCATCATCTAGACCACTTTTAGTCTGTAGGTTCATGTACGTTTGGAGTAAACCTACTCACTAAATGGTGTCTAGATACACTCCTATCACAAAGCTAAAACATCTTATATTTTGAAATGGAGGGAGTAGTACACAATAGGCCTCAGCTACTGTCGGAGCTTAATTGAAACAAACAATAATGGCATAACTTGCAGAGGAAATGCAAAACCAACAAGTTCAATGACATAAAATTTGCGATGAATTACATAAGAGAAGGCAATTACTGTGTTTGCTTAGAACAACCATATTGAAATTAAAATAGCATAAATTCTGAACTTGTAGAGCAGGGAATGTTAACCTACATGTTCAATGGCTTAAAACTACCAATGAAATCCAAAATTACATGCAATCAGTATTGTAGCAACAGACAAAGCAAGTGCACATTATGATGACATAACTTGTGAACTTATTGAACAGGTAGGCAGCCTCAGATGTTTAGTGAATTAACATTTGCCATGAACTGCATAATACCAATGAACTCTAATGATGTCTGTTTTATACTACCAAAATTGTTTATGTATATTAAGAGTAATTGTTGGTCAAAGAAAAACACGCATAACAAGGATGCCTTATACCTCGAAACAAAAGGAGTAGTTTAACGCCTAGATTTAACATAGACTACACATAATTTATCAAGGGAGAGTGGGAAATCAATTAATCCAGTATTGAGGCAAGAATTTACCACCAATACAGAAACACAGTTCACTGCCGCAGGCTCATACCTGCTATATTGAAATGAACAAACAAGCAGATCTGGTTTACCTAGGCCATAATGTCGTTTACGCATACACGACATCTTTGCGGGTGACATCAAGGACGCCGAGGGTGCCCGGTAGTGGTGAGAGGGCTGAAGCAGATAGATCTCGGCGGCGTCTGTGAAGCAGATCTGTGGAGGTTGTTGATGGGTCTGGCTTGCTTGACAATATGGCCGGTGAAGGAGATCCGGTGTAGTGCATGACGTCATCGGTGAAGCAGATCTGTTACGACCGATTTTGGATTCGAGGCGCTGCACAAGAGCGTCGGTGAAGCAGATCCAGTGTAGTGGATTGTTGAGTCCGTGAAGCAGATCTAATGCAGCGCACACCGGCGTAGGTGAAACATGTCAGGTGCTGTGGACTAGGGCGTTGACAAAACTAACATGGTTGTATGGAAGAGGGTGTCAGGCAAACTAGGGTTCGGTAAGGTGGACGTCGGCTGATCCCATAGACTGGTCAGGAGTATTGTATAGAGGTATGGCGTGTAGGCTGGCGAAGTGCAGTGGTGCAGGAGCCGGAGGTGGGATAGGGGGTTTGGGGTGGCGTGTGGGCCAGCGAAGTGCGGCGGCGATGTTCCGGTGCGGTGGTGCAGGAGCTGGAGGTGAGATAGGGGGTTGGGTGGCGTGTAGGCGGGGAAGTGGGGTGGAGATGATAACCGTGCGGTGGTGCAGGTGCTGGAGGTGAGAGGGGGTTGGGTGGCATGTAGGCGGTGGCATCAAGGGGATGGGCAGTCTTGGTGGTGCAGGAGCCGGAGGTGAGAAAGGGGTTAGGGTTTTTCGGAGTGCTTTAGGGGAAATGGCGTCGATGGAAGGTGGACTACCCAGCTTTAGAGCAGTGGGGACCCCTGCACCCCCGAGGGAAGGGGGATTACAAACCATACCCACGCCTCGACATTAGTAGATAGGCCATTATCAGGGGTAGAAAAGGAATTTTGTACGGCTACAACTTGGGGCGTGTGACCACTTGAAATATCTCGGTGGAGGTGAGGTGGGAGAATTTGCCGCTCTGGGTTTTTGAATTTGGCTATACAGTTCAAAAGATATAGAATAATAATATCCCATCCTATCCTAGGAGTATCTATAGTCCAATGACTAGAAAAAATAGTTTACTATAATGTCCTAGCCTTTCTAGGTACAGAATATTTCCGGAGCCATTTCTGCAAAAATAAGGTCTCTACCTTCGGCTCAATTACGTACACACATGAAGGTACATAGTAAGATGAACTAGAGTTAGGAACCGGTGGTGTTTTGCTGCAACGTGTGAAGTCGCTTTTTATTTAGAGCCTGATGAGTGTGTCAGCCATGCAGTTCTATTTTATGTGCATCCTCTCTCTACAAAGCTAACATCTCTCTCTACCATTTGGGCCTAATGCATTGCTCATGACAGATCCAATCCTTTGAACCGCATTGACTTGTTGGTTCACTTCTTTTCTCTCATGCATTGAATCGCTTGTATGGTTTGCTAAAAAAGTATGGAACCGAACCATGTGGCCCTTTGGTTTGCTTTGTGCTCACATAGTGTATGGTCTAATATGCATACATTGTGCTAAAGTCTATCAAAAGTACTCCCTTTGTCTAGAAATAACTGAGTTGGTTTTGTCTAGATTCGAATATATTTAGACGCATTTTAGTGTATAGATACATTCGAATGTAGACAAACCCAAGTAAGTTATTTATGGACGGAGGGAGTAGTATTTTTTAGATGCTAAAATGGAAAAGAAGATCCAACTGCTGGCAATGTTGGGATTCGAGAGTCTTGATCCAACACTCGAAAGTGTACGAATAACTTTGAATATTGACCATTGGATCAAGACTCGTGAATCCCAACATTTCCAGCCGTTGGATCTTCTTTTCCATTCTAGCATCTAGAAGATTTTAATGATAGTCTTCATCATAATGAATGGTATGCACAAAACTCAAAACACACTTCTCCATCATTCTAGAATCTTCTCCCTCGTTTCTGTAGACCATGTTACCAGAATTTTCAAGTTTTAGATAGCTAATAATCGTTGACTTCTAAATGATATAAAAGTACAAGAACCAAATATACACCCATACTTTATAGATGTTGATCAAATTTATATTTTTTATGCTTTACCTATTAAAATTTTATATAGTGGTGATATGTCGGACGTCTAGGTACTATTCAACACGAATCCAGCTCCTCTGAACCATTGGATCTAACGGCCCAACGACCAGGATTGGTGCTATGGATCCAATTCAAAACTGCTCCATTGTAGTAGTAGAGAGAATACAGCCTACTATGCTATGAAATTTTGGGGGTAGTGACATGATGGTTCTCGAAAATGGTGGAGTTTGCTGTAGGTACTATTCAACACGAATCCATGTGCTATGAACCATTGGATCTAACAGTCCAACGGTAAGGATTGGTGCTAAGTATCCAATTCAAAACTACTCCTGACGAGGGTTTAACTCATCAATGCCCATTGTGATGGACTTGGGTTTTGGAGAAGAAGGGAGCGCTAGAGGCATCAATCGGCTAGCAAACAAGCACATAGGGATGCAATTTTTACCCAGGTTCAGGCATCGTAGAGGTCCCTACTCCTGCTTGTCTGCTCTTGGAATTAACGAAGGAATCGAAGATTACAGGGGCGCGCAGATGCAATCTGGTGAGAGTCGTGGAAACTAGGGTGGTGATTGTCCTCCTCGCCGCCCCCTCCTAGCCTTTATATAGATATGCTAGGTCTCGGGTAGCAGGTCGAGTCGGTTACAAATTAGGGTTTTCCCTTTGAACTTTCTATCTTAAGCTTCTTCTTGTCTCGCAAGCAATCGAGAGTCCGTGGGCCACTCGAATTCTTCATTGGGCCTTGGTAATGCCGTGGGCTTCTGCCGTATCTGGACCGTATATACCAAACTTGAGTACCTGTAGGGTATACCCATGTCAGTAGCCCCCGAGTGTCCAGTGGAATCGCAAATTCGACTGGGGACTTTATGAAGTTTTTCGAGTGCATGACTGAGCATTTTTCGAGTGTTCTGTTTGTGTCATAGGGATTGTTGATATACGTGCCTGATTTATCCGATGTATCGGTATCAGTTAACTGCCTTAGGCCAAAACAACGCAATCTACTCAAACTCGAGTCCCCAGACTCGAATTCGGAAAAGTGCTGGCATAATTCGACTCAGGCCGCGGAGGTCTTACAGGAGTCGAATTCCAGTATATAAGTGTGAGCACTCGACGCGTCCGTCAAGGCATGTTCATCGCACCTGTAGGTACGGATATATTTCTGGTAGTGCGCAGCAGATGCATTGCCAGGCCTTATTCAGGTCTTATCTTCACGCTGTAAGCGCGGTATCCAAATTTTTTGTCATCACGGAGATGATTCGGGTGGCCCAGGAGACGTAGTCTCTTTATAGGGAAAATATGAGGCGGAGTCGCCATAGCGTTCGAGTGTGGATGTTATCAACACACAATACGATGTATCAGCAAAATAATCATAGGGTGCGCGACCAGCACTCCCTATAGGAGTAGCCCCCCGAGTGCCTACTCGAGTCGTAGACTCGAGTGGGGACTAAAAAACATTTGCGACTGCTGTCATCTTTTGTTGCTTGTTTCGGTTGAATATGCTTTCAGTGCTCCTTATGGGAGTAACCCACAGTTCAAAGTCGAATCGATGATTCGAGTGAAGGGTTTATCTTGTATACCTGCATAAAAAATCTTTTGGGTACGCGGCCAGTGCTCCTGTTAGGAGTAGCCCTCGAGTGCTTGGTTGAGTCGAAGACTCAAGCAAGGACTAAAGTAGTCAAAATCTTCTGCCGCTGGAATCAATGACGTCAGTGCTGACGATGTGATGACCTTGGTTGCCCACGTGAGTGGCTTTGACGGGACGTGACGAGTGGTGGGTCCCACTTTATGACTACGATTTGACCGGGCATGCGTAATCTTCTGTTTTAACTGCGTCTCCTCGATTTCCACGCGTAATGGGAATAGTGGGGGAACGGTTCGCGCTTCAACTTCGCCACGTGTCGGTGGCAATGTGCACCACGCGTGTAGTAGGGTTTCTGCTGGCCGTTGGATGGTATCTGCGAGGAGGTTAAGTAGCAGCGCAACTGCGGTAATTTTCCCATCTGTCTTCTTTTCTCGTGCCTCCAGTGCCATTGCTGATGCTCTCTGATTCCTTGCGCACTTCCTCTTCGCGGCACTGGACTATCTCCGTGTCTTCCCTAGTTATTCTCTCAGTTCTCACCGCCATCAGAAGATGGGCAAGAAGAAGGGAGGCGCCGCCAATGGATCCACGGCCACCATTGTCGCCGCCAAGAAGAAGGGCGGTACCACCACCATGGGCACTAGCACCGCCGGTGCTGGGAATAAGAAAGGTGCTGGCACCCGCATCACCAATGGCGCCTGGCGGGCGTCCATCATCAATCCTGTCGAACTGCATCTCCATCATCGAGATGGAGTTCTTCCTCCTGCGGAAGACGACTCGCGAGTGCCTGGTGAGGAGGTAATCCCTTGTCCTCCTCCGGGTTTCCGGGTGATGTTCCTTGCGTTCATCATCCGAGGTCTTTCTCTCCCTCTGCATCCTTTCTTTCATGGTCTCCTTTGTTTCTATGGGCTCCAGCTTCACCAACTGTCCCCAAATTCCATTCTCCACATCTCCTGCTTCATTTCTCTTTGCGAGTGTTGGCTCGGAATCGAGCTGCACTTTGGCCTCTTCAAGAGGCTTTTTAAGATGAAACGCCAGTCGACGTCCAATTCGGTAGTCTACGACGCAGGAGGCTGCGGGATCCACGTCAACTCCTCTGTCACCTATTTTTGCCATCAAGCTCACCGCGTTCGTCCAAGGGTGGAGGGACAAGTGGTTCTACATCCGCGACCAGAAGGCCGACGGAGAGCACTACGGACTCGCGCCCTTTGATCCCACAACGTCTTGCAAGAGGAGGCGCTCCTGGAAGAATGTCATTATGCCTGGCGAGTCCGAGGAGACAGAAGTGCTGTATAAGCGCGTCTATGACCTCGAAAACTGCTTAGGCAAGGAAGGTGGCGCTGCCCTCATTCGCACCTGGTTGCACCGCCGCGTCCAGCCTCTACAGGCTAGAGTGTACCCTATGTTCTGCTGGATCGGTGCTGATGATGTCACTCGCGTGTCTGCCAAGGGCATTTCTGCGGGTGAGGTGGATAAGAGGGTACGACTAGTAACCAAATACACCACCAAGGAGGTTCTCCCAGGCAAACCAGTCGTGCCTCCTTTCGACGCCTCTAACCCTCCTCCTAAGGTAGAACTCTACTATGAAGTAGTTTCCGTTTTTGATTGCCTTTATGATACTTTGATATATAATGTTGTATATTCTGAATGCAGGACTGGAAGGTGTCTCCCAATTTTCCCCCGACCTGAAGGGGTTATCCCTCACGAAGTGGATGAAGAGGACGAGTCAAAATCGACCGTCCCAATTAAAGAGGAGGAGGGAGCCCCCGAGTGCAATGACCAGGACACTCGCAAGCGTTGCCGCAGCGAGGACTCAGATGCCTCGTCACCGACAACACCAGAAGGCCCTTCTGTTGTTGCAGAGGAGCCAATCCCCGCCGTTCCTGTGCACTCCATGGCTCCTCCTGCCCGGAAGAAGATGCGACTACCGAAGGAGTCATCCGAGTCGAAGGAGCAATCCTTCGACCTTGATAAATTTAGCTGGTGAGTTCTGCATTTGCGACCTTGTTTTGGTTTCTTTTTGGAGTTGCTTTTTCCCTGAAGTTTTTGCTTGATGTGTTTTGTAGCCGAGCGGTGTCGTCGTCTTCTGATGACGTCCAATTTGTGAAGGAGTCCGGAGTCGCAGACTCCAAGGCCAAGGAAGTGGCTGAACGGTCTTCTTCTCCTTCATTGGCAGCCCACTCCGGGCACAATTCATCGAGTTCCCCGCATGTTGGGGAACACCAGATGGTTGCCCGGATGACTGTGCGACAGTCATCTTCGGAGTCTCTAGAGGATCATGTAGGCGTCATTTTGCTGTTTTGGCAGTCGATTTATACTTGGTGCTATTGCTGAACTTTTTGTTTTCTTCTGATGCATCTCATCATGAAGGAAGCTGCTCGTCTGGCGGAGCAAGTCCTTGTTATGGGTCGGCAGCATGCTCTGCTGGACAATCGCCACCGCATTGTCGAAGGTGAGTTTTGACTTCGTCTTTGTCTTCGTGAACTTTATGAACTCAATTGATGATACACCCTGTGCATTGTAGTTGAGCATAATGAACTACTTCGTGGTGCTGCTGCACTCGATAAGACGCTTGCCGCAGCGACGAAGAATCGCGACGAGGCAATCGCAGCGCTGGAGGAGTCGCGAAAGCAAGAAGAGGATCTCCGTGCTTCCACTGCTGAAAGGGAGAAGTTGTTAGAGGAGCAACTTTTCTCTATTGCCAAGTCCCTCTCAGGTATTCTTTTGGCTGGATTTGGCATTGCTCTTTTGCTTTGACGTGTGGTTGCTGTGCTAACACTTTTTGAGTATGCAGATGCCAGCGGCCTGAGCTTTGACGCCTAGTCCCCGCGTCGCGCGGATGCATTGGCAGGCGCCATCGTTGCAGTCGAAGACCGCAGTGTTTCCCTCCAGGAGACACTAGGGAAGGCCAAGGATGTGCTCAGTCACATCCGCGAGGATTGAACTCCCAAGGCCGGGCTAATCGACAACCTTGGAGACCTAGTGGAATCCCTCGCTGGAGGTATTCCCAGGACTTCAGGAACTCGCACGTTCCGTCAGCGCCACCATGTCACTCGCGATGGTGCAAGCCCATGGCGTGGAGATGGACCCCGCCATTATTTCCGAGGCGATGTCTGTCGACGCCGGAGGCCAGCAGGTAGTTTTTGCTCCCTTCGCTGGTAGCTGCACAAAATATGGTCCTCAACTTATCGAGACGCTCGCCAAGTATTCTGAGGAGCGGCGGCGAGTGAAGGCGGCGAAGGCCGCGGCCTCGGGGGCTACCACCAGCAAGTCCGTGGCGTCAGAGACTGCCACAGATGCGATGAAGCCCCTGAAGCCAAAGTCCAAGTCGAAGAAACAAAATGCTCCTTAGTCTGCATGTGTAATAGCTGTAGTGTTTAGCCTTTTGTGTTGGAACAATGCTTTTGTGGAAGTGTCCATGTCGAGACTTTGCTGTGCTTGAATGCGTTTATGCCTATTATCAATGTATTCTTGGTCCCTTATTTGCTCTTGCTTGGTTTGTGATAGGGTACGTCGAGTGGTCCTTCGAGTGGTCATCATGATCCTCCGCCCACCGATGAAACCTTGGTGCAACCGCGCTCAAAGGTGGAGGAGCATGAGTTGCCCATCCTCCACGGCAGCGTAGATGTATGGAAGTCGAGGGCGGAGAAGGCCATCGCCCGTGAGAAGTATCTCTTGGAGGAGGTGGCGCAGCTGAGTGAGCAGTTCAAATGTTAGCTTGCTTCCCTCTTATCTTTTCTTTTAGTCAGTCGCGGTGATGCCTTGTCTTCATACTTTGCCCTTTTTGCTTGGTGTAGTTGTTAGTGCTTGTCATCCGCGGGATGAGAAGGACCGGATTGCCATTCGAATGAATGACCTGACCCAGGAGCAACTGCAGGCGAGTGGGTACTTTTGGGTGGACCACGATCGTGCAATCGCGCTTGAGACCCTGCAGGATCGTGCTTATCGAGTACTTCATTTTTTGAAGAAGGCACAGTCGTGCCTTTGGCATATTTATCAAATGATGTTTCCACTGGACGCCGTCCCTTCAAGCCTGTTGGCTCTTCTGGCAAAGTTCCAAGATTTGAGTGCGGTTCGCGAGTGCGTGCGACAACAGTTAGTAGCTGGTGCTAAAGCTGCATTGTCGCTGGTGCGACTGCATAGGCCGGATGTAGATGTTGCAGCTGTTGCCGCTGGGCCGCCGCTTACGCCAGAAGGTATGACCTGGGACATGGTTCCGCACTACCAAGCGTCTGATCGCCCAGCAGAAGAAATTGTCGACTTCTTCGAGGAACAAATGAATGTTCTTCTGTTGTAGCAGTAGCATGACTTGTATCCTGCACATAATTGTATAAGTGTTGTAAAGTTCATATGGATATGTTGGATGTAATTAATACCCATTGATATGTGAAGAGCTTGCTAGTCCCTTTTCGTTAGCCTGACTTGTGTTTTATCTCATCACCTTGCCAACCTGTCAGGTGCGTTGCAACTGGGTTGGTGTTTTATTAAGGGTTCGATTGATTTTGTGTCAGCTACTCAGGAAACTGCGATTTGTTCATGGAACGAAAGTGTAAAGGGTGGCGCAGCCCCCGAGTGATAAAATTGCAAAAGTAAGGAAAAACACAGAGTTTTGGGGCACTTAGCTTTATTTATTCGTAGAATAGTACGAGGTACAATGTGTCGCTAAGTAGCCTGGCTGAATAGCCTTATTTGTAAATGTAAAAAATGATTAGGGGTAAAAGCGATGCAGCTGCACGATGTTCCAGGGGTTGGAGTATGCGACACCTGTCTCAAAATCTTTAAGGTGATAGGCGCCACCTGGGATTACTTCTATAATCATGTAAGGTCCCTACCAAGGGGACTCGAGCTTGAGATGCCCTTGCTGCTTCAGTCGCAGGACCATGTCTCCTTCGATGAAGGATCTGGGGCATAGCCTTCTGCTGTGGTAGTTGCGGAGGCTTTGTTAGTAGATCGTTGATCTCTCCGCTGCGATTTCCCATGCCTCGTCAAGGAGGTCGATGGAGTCTTCGAGTGCAAGAGTTGAGTCCTGCTCGCTGTAAGCGACCACTCGCGGGGCTTTGTAGCATACTTCTGCGGGTAGCACCGCTTCAGGACCATGCACCTTGAAGAACGAGGTGTATCCCGTGGCACTGTTTGGGGTTGTGCGCAAGCTCTAGAGTACGGATTGCAGCTCATCTGGCCAGCATCCGGCGGCTTGTTCGAGTGGCCAGAGGAGTCGTTTCTTGATTCCACCACAGACGAGGCCATTGGCCTTTTTGACTTGACTGTTGGTCTGCGGGTGAGCCACCGAGGCATAGCTTATGTTGATTCCCAGGTTTTCGCAGAATTCCTAGAACTCCTTAGAGGTGAAGTTCGTCCCATTGTCCGTGATGATGCTGTGTGGCACTCCAAAGCGGTAGACAATGGACTCGAAGAACTTGACAACACTGGCCCCTGATTGATTTGTCACCGGCATGGCCTCGATCCATTTGGTGAACTTGTCGACTGTGCCCAAGAGGCAGATGTAACCTCCTGGCGAGGATTTCAGGAGCTTGCTGACCATGTCGAGTCCCCATTGCGTGAAGGGCCAAGCCAATGGTATTGGACGGAGTTCCGCACCAGGTGCATGAGGCTTATCCGCGAATCGCTGGCAAGCGTTGCAGCGCTGAACGATGTCCTTGGCGTCGCGCATGGCCGTGGGCCAGTAGAATCCAGCTCGTAGAGCTTTGGCAACAAGGGTGCGACTGCCAGCATGGTGCCCGCAGGTGCCTTCGTGGATGTAAAGGAGGATGGCCCTTCCGTCCCCGTTGGAGACGCACCATTGGAGCACTCCTATGATGCTGCGCTTGTATAGTTCACCGTTGGTGAGGGCGAATGCCTTAGATCACCGCGCGATCTGCCGTGCGTCAGTCGTGTCATCTGGCAGCCTCTTGCTGAGTAGGTACGTAATGTAGGGTTGTGTCCAAGATGGCTCTATCATCATGATGCTCATTGGTCCTTTGAGTCCTGTATCGAGCTCTAGGTCGTCGAGTGTTATTGGCTCGTTGGGTGGCGTAGCCCCTGAGTCCGTTGACATGATTTTCTTCTCTGGAGCCTTTGGCTTGATGGAGCGTTCGCAGATGCACTCGAGAAATACCCCAGGTGGTATGGGGGCGCAGGTGGAGCCAATATTGGCGAGTAGATCCATCTCTTCATTGCTTTCATGGCCCACATGTCATAGCTCAAAGCCATTGAAGTCCCCTTCGAGTGTGTCGTAGAGGTCACGATAGGCGATCATGTTGTCGCTCAGTGCGTCGCACTCATGCATCGTTTGGTTGACCACCAGTTTGGAGTCGCCGTAGATGATGAGAATTTTGGCACCACAGGCTTTTGCCATCCGCATCCCATGGATTAGAGCCTCGTACTCGGTTTCATTGTTGGAGGCAGTGAACTACATTTGCAGAATGTATTTCAGCTTGTCTCCCTGGGGCAATGTCAGTATGACACCTGTGCCAGCTCCGTCCTTTCTCTTAGATCTATCGAAGTGCATTGTCCAGAGGTAGGACATATCTGGCTTATCGGGGAGCTGGTTCTCCATCCAGTGCACGAGGAAATCAGGGAGAACTTGCGACTTGATCGCGTCGCGCTTTTCGTATGTGATGTCTCATGGAGACAGTTCGATTCCCCAGAGCGCGACTCGCCCAGTGGCATCAGGGTTATTAAGTATGTGCCTGAGCGGGGCGTCGTTTACCACGATTGAGTGCTCCTAGAAGTAGTGGCGCAGTCGCCTGGCTATCATGAAGATGCCATACGCCAGCTTCTGGTAGTGCGGGTACCGCTGTTTTGTTGGCGTGAGCACCTAGCTGAGGTAGTAGACTGGGCACTGGACCCCGTGGACCTTGTTTTCTTCGGCTCATTCCACCACAAGCACCATGCTGACCACCTAGTTGGTGGCAGAGATGTAGAGCAACAACGGCTCTTTTTCGCGTGGAATCACCAGTACTGGCGAGGTGGATAGTAAACGTTTGAGGTCCTCGAATGCTTCTTGCGCCTCGTCTGCCCACTCGAACATGTCAGCTTTGCGGAGAAGTTGGTAGAAGGGCAGTGCCTTTTCGCCCATTCGACTGATGAATCGACTGAGCGCCGTGATTCTCCCAGCCAGCTATTGGACGCCTCTCACGTTCTTCGGCTTCTCCATGGCTAGTATGGCCTTTATTTTCTTCGGGTTTGCTTAGATCCCTCTCGCAGAGATGAGATACCCAAGTAACTACCCAAATGGCACGCCGAAGGCGCATTTTTCCGGATTGAGCTTGATCCGGTAGCGGTCGAGGTTGGCAAAGGTCTCGCGTAGATCGTCGATTAGCGAGGCTTCCTCTTTGGTTTTTATGACGATGTCGTCAATGTAGACTTGGATGTTGCGACCAAGTTGATTCTTGAGGCAAGCCTGCATGCATCGCTGATAGGTGGCTCCTAAAGGAAATATGCCCTGAGAGGTAATAATGAAGTTGTTATTATGTATTCATTATATATGATAGATGTTTATTTTACATGCTAGAATTGTATTGATCGGAAACATCAATACATGTGTGTTTAATAAACAAAAAGGTTTCCTAGTTATGCCTCTCTTATAGACTAGCTTGTTGATTAACAAGATGATCAAGGTTTCCTGATCATGGACATTGGATGTTGTTAATAACAAGGTCACACCATTGGTGGAATGATGTGATGAACATTCATCCGAAGTATAGCATTACGATCAAGTCATTATGTTTATATTGCTATAACATCATACGAAGTAATCTTTATCCTTAGACCACGAGATCATGTTAATTGCTAACACCTGAAGAGTATCTTGATAACATCAAACGTCACACGGTAACAGGGTGACTATAAAAATGGGTTCAATACTACGAAGGTGTTCTGTTGAGGCTCATGGATCAAGAGTGGAATTTGTCAATCCCGATGACGGATAGATATACTCTAGGCCCTCTCGGTGATATCACATTGAGATAGCTTGCAAGCAAGTGATGTGATCACTAGAATGTTATATCACGGGAACGAGAAAAGAGTGCATGTCGGTAACGAGATCAAACTAGGTATTTGGATACCGATGATCGAATCTCGGACATGTATTATATCATGAGACAAAGGGATTAAATTACAAGCGTTAAAGGTTCTCATGATCACAGAAGTCATCGTTGAATATGCAGGAGTTAGTATGGATCTCTAGGTCCCGCTTCTGACTATTGATCTGAGAGGAGTCTCAATCATGTCTGCATTATTCGCGAATCGTAGGGTGACACACTTAAGAGTTACCGGACACCATTTTGGAGCACGTATGTTTCAGACGAAAGAATTGCAAAGCGCAGGAATTGTTTCGATAGAAACCGAAAATTGTTTCGGGTGAAATTGCAGAAAGTGGTTCTGCATGTGATATTGAAATATTGCAAGGGGTTATATGTGAATGTTTGTTAATTAAAGTAATTAACAAAATTCTGAATAAATTTAATAAAAGAGTTTTATTAAATGAGAGAGCATTAAACTTGGAGAATTTTAATGCATTTAAAGTGGGGACTTTAAAAGGGAATGTGAAGAGGCATTTTAATGTGGAGGGGTTACCACCACATGAATGGGGGAGTTGAGGAGTCACCCCCCATGCGCCAGCCATGGAGAGGAGGGGCACCCCCCTCCTCCTATAAAAGGCCCTCCTCCTCCTTCTTCCTCACACCTCCTTGTGAAGGATCTCTCTCCCCCCCTAGAATTATTCCCCCATGGTCTCGGATTAGCGAGATACATGTTCCCGGTGGCATTTCATCTGGAAGGAGTTCTTGCTTCATTTGGATCGCTGGAGCGAGGAGGTGGAGGTTGTCCGGTGGCTTGAACGTGTGTGCGAGTATGGATGCGCTGCTGAGTTGCGGCGCTCGGACTTCCTCACGATCTTGAGATTGGCAAGTGTACGACTACATCAACCACGAGTTCCTACTCGTTAACAAAACTCGTTGTCTTTGAGGGTAAGTTCTCGTTGGATGTATGTCCACCCGTTGCTTTGTACCTAGTAGATAGATCTTGGCGTGTAGTTCTCATCGTAGGAAATTTTTTGTTTTCTATGCTATGGACCCAACAGTGGTATCAGAGCCTGATCTATGCGTAGGTGCTTTGCACGGGTAGTACACATATGTTTATATGTGGGCGATGATGATCATGTTATTGCATCTTCTATGTATTTTGGATATTGGTGGCATAGTGGGATGAAGCGGCCCGGACCAACCTTACATGTCATCGTACATGAGACCGGTTCCACGACTGACATGCAACTTGTTTTGCATAAGTGGCTGGCGGGTGTCTGTCTCTCCTACTATAGTCAATATCTGATTTACAACGAGTTGCTAATAACTTGGTTATCCTCGTTGTGGTTCATGTTCGTAGGTGAGAATGGTTATATCTCCGAAAGCCCTAAGCCATGTAAAACTTGCAATTGATAAATTAGAGGCGTCTAGTTTAGATCGTTGCTGGGCTGGTGTATTGATATGGTATTGTTGTAAGTAGATGTATGATAGATACTCTTACAACACATTCAACGTGTAAGTTCCATAGACCTTGGCCTTACACACAAAGGAATGATAGAGATCATACCACGATGCAAATGATAGAGATCAAATGCATGGACCATATCATCTCACTTTACACATTAGATGTTAGCATCTTATACTGCTAGTTTGGCGCTTTTCGTAGCATTGTAAGATGATCCCTCATTTAGATATCAAGATAAATTGTGTTCTTCCTTGAGTATGCACCGTTCTATGGATCGTGTTTCGAGACATCACGTGATGATCGGGTGTACTCGACTCTACGCTTTCATACAACGGGTGTAAGACAGTTTTACACACGCGAGTACTAAGGTTCTTACTTGGCGAGCCTAGCATGTACAGACATGGCCTCGGAACACGGACCGAAAGATTAAGCATGAGTCATATGGTTGATATGATGCCCATATAGATGCTCGCCTTTGAAGCTACACCGACTCACATGATGATCATACTTGGTGTAGTGGATTTGGTTCATGTAATCACCAAAAGGACACGAGGGATGTCGTTTTTGAGTGGGAGTTCATTAGTAATTTGGATTAGTTGAACTCAATCTATCATAAAATTAGTCTAAATAAACTTTACAAATTCTGTTGTAGATGGCACCACCTGCTTTTAATTTCAATGTGTTCATGGAGAAAGAGAAACTTGCTGCGAATGGTAGCAACTTCACCAACTGGGCTATGAATTTGAGGATTCTCCTCACTGCTGCACAAAAGAAATATGTGCTAGATGCGCCGCTAGGCCCCCCACCAGCTCCTGACGCCCCTAACGAGGAAAAGAATGTCTATTTGACTCGTCAGGAGGACCACAACTTAGTTCATTGCGGCATACTGTATGGACTAGAGCCAGAACTTCGAAAGCATTTAGAAAGTGGCAATGCCTTTGATACCATGGGAGAATTGAAAATGATTTTCGATACCCATGCTGCCATAGAGAGTTATAATGCTACTGAAAAGTTCTTTAGCTGCATGATGGAGGAGAACAGCTCCGTTAGTGAGCATGTACTCAAAATGTATGGGTACGCTGATAATCTTGTGTCTTTGGGAACAACAATTCCCATTGACTTGGGCATACATCATGTTCTCCAATCTCTGCCACCTAGCTACAAGAGCTCCGTGATGAACTATACTAGGCAGGGCATGAAGAAGATTCTTCCCGAGCTTCTATTAATGCTTAAGACTGCAGAAGTAGAGATTAGGAAAGAACACCAAGTGTTGATGATCAATAGGACCACCGGTTTCAAGAAGGACAAGAAATGCAAGCACAAGGGAAAGAAGGGTGGCAAATCTGTTGCTGCGCCTAAAAAGAAACCCCGAGCTGGCCCTAAGTCCGATACCGAGTGCTACTATTGCATGGGGACTGGCCATTGGAAGCACAACTGGCCCAAGTATTTGGCGGACAAGAAGTCCGGCAAGGCAAACAAAGGTATATATGATATAGATGTTATTGATGTGTACTTGACTAGTACTCGCAGTAGCACCTGGGTATTTGATACGGGATCGGTTGCTAATATATGTAACTCGATTCAGGGGCTGCGGAACAAGCGACAACTAGCAAGGGATGAGGTCACAATGCGGGTCGGCAATGGATCAAGAGTTGATGTGATCGCCGTCAGAACGCTACATCTCCATATGCCATCGGGATTAGTTATAAACCTGAATAATTGTTATTTGGTGCCTGCACTTAGCATGAACATTGTATCCGGATCGTGTTTGATGCAAAGTGGTTATTCGTTTAAATCTGAAAACAATGGTTGTTCGATTTATATGGATAATATCTTTTATGGTCATGCACCTGTGTTGAATGGTTTATTTCTGATGGATCTCGATAGTAATATTACGCACATTCATAATGTTAATGCTAAAAAGATTAAACCTGATGATGATATATCTGCATATATGTGGCACTGTTGTCTAGGTCATATTGGCGTTATACGCATGAAGAAACTCCATTCTGATGGACTTTTGGAATCACTTTATTTTGAATCATTTGATACATGTGAGCCATGCCTTATGGGCAAGATGACTAGAACGCCGTTTTCCGGTTCAATGGAACGGGCGATAGATTTATTGGAAATCATACATACTGATGTGTGTGGACCAATGAGTGTGTTGTGAGGTGGATATCGTTATTTTTGTTACTTTCACGGATGATTTGAGTAGATACGGGTATATCTATTTGATGAAACACAAGTCTGAAACTTTTGAAAAGTTCAAGGAATTTCAGAATGAAATGGAAAATCATCGTAATAGAAAGATCAAATTTCTACGGTCTGACCGTGGAGGAGAGTATCTAAGTTACGATTTTATCACACACATGAAAGAGTGTGGAATAGTTTCACAACTCACGCCTGCCGGAACACCACAACGTAATGGTGTTCGTAACGTCGTAATCGTACCTTATTGGATATGGTTCGATCTATGATGTCTCAATCGACTTCCTTGTCATTTTGGGGTTATGCCTTTGAAGCTTGCATTCACTTTAAATCAGGCACCATCTAAATCCGTTGAAACGACACCGTATGAATTATGGTTTGGAAACAAACCTAAGCTGTCATTTCTTAAAGTTTGGGGATGCAATGTTTATGTGAAGAAACTTCAGCCGGATAAACTCGAACCCAAAGAGGAAAAATGCATCTTCATAGGATACCCTAAGGAAACGATTGGGTATACCTTCTATCACAGATCCGAGGGCAAGGTTTTTGTTGCCAAGAATGGATCCTTTCTTGAGAAGGAGTTTCTCGCGAAAGGTGTGAGTAGTCGGAAGGTAGAACTCGAAGAGGTTGTTGAACCTTCTCTTCATGAAATGGCGAATAGCGCAGCACCGGAAGTTGTTTCGGAGTTGACTTCACCTAATGAAGAGAGAGCTAATGATATTGATCATGAAACTCTGAAAGAGGACACTACCGAACCTCGCAGGTCAAGCAGGACACGTGCATCTCCTGAACTGTACGGCAATCCTATTGTAAATTTCATGGTTGATGAAATGGATGACCCTACGACGTATGAAGAAGCGATGATGAGCCCGGATTCCAACAAATGGCTAGAAGCCATGAAATCCGAAATGGAATCCATGTACGAGAACCAAGTTTGGACCTTGGTGGACTTACCTCACGATCGAAAGGCCGTTGAGAATAAACGGATTTTCAAAAGAAAAACTGATGCTGATGGTAATGTGACCATCTATAAGGCTCGACTTGTCGCAAAGGGGTTTCGAAAAATTCAAGGAGTTGACTACGATGAGACATTCTCTCCCGTAGCGATGCTTAAGTCAGTTAGGATTATGTTAGCAATTGATGCATATTTAGATTATGAAATATGGCAGATGGATGTCAAAACTACGTTCCTCAATGGTAATATTGAAGAAGAGTTGTATATGATACAACCTAAGGGTTTTATCGATCCTAAGCATGCTAATAAGGTATGCAAACTTCATCGATCCATCTATGGACTGAAGCAAGCATCCCGGAGTTGGAATCTCCGCTTTGATGAGGTGATCAAAGAGTTTGGATTTGTCCAAACTTATGGAGAGGCTTGTATTTACAAGAAAGTGAGTGGGAGCAATGTGGCATTTCTGATATTATATGTGGATGACATATTATTGATTGGAAATGATATAGATCTTTTAAACAGTGTTAAAAGTTATCTAAACATCAAATTTTTGATGAAAGACCTTGGTGAAGCGTCATATATATTAGGCATTAAAATCTATAGAGATAGATCAAGGCGCCTAATTGGGCTATCGCAGAGTACATACCTTGATAAGATATTAAAGAAGTTTAATATGGACGGAAGTAAGAAGGGGTTCTTACCTATGTTGCAAGGCAAGACATTGAGTAAGACTCAAAGTCCGGCTACGGCGAAAGAAAGAGAGATGATGGATAAGATCCCCTATGCCTCGGCCATAGGCTCTATTATGTATGCCATGCTATGTACAAGACCGGATGTGGCACATGCTATTAGTTTGACTAGTTGGTACCAATCTGATCCAGGTTCGGAACACTGGATAGCGGTCAAGAACATCCTCAAGTACTTGAGAAGAACTAGGGATATGTTTCTTATATACGAAGGTGAAGAAGAGCCAGTCACTAAGTGTTATGTCGATGCTAGCTTTAACACCGATCCAGATGACTCTAAGTCTCAATCCGGATACGTATTTCTCTTGAACGGAGCAGCAGTTAGTTGGAGGGGTTCCAAACAACCTATGGTGGCTGGATCAACGACGGAGGCGGAATATGTTGCTGCTTCAGAAGCGACGCAGGAAGCGGTTTGGATGAAAGAGTTCATTATGGAACTAGGTGTGGTTCCTAGTGCATTGGACCCAATGGTGATCTATTGTGACAACAATGGAGCCATAGCCAACACAAAGGAACCGAGGTCTCACAAGAATTCCAAGCATATTAAGCGCCAGTTTCACTCCATCCGTGAGCATGTCAAGGATGGAGATATAAAGATTTATAAAGTACACAAGGACCTAAATGTAGCAGATCCGTTGACTAAAGCTCTCCCTAGGGAAAAACATGATCAACACCAAAACTCCATGGGTGTTAGATTTATCACTATGTGAACTGGATTATTGTCTCTAGTGCAAGTGGGAGACTGAAGGAAATATGCCCTGAGAGGCAATAATAAAGTTGTTATTATGTATTCCTTATATATGATAGATTTTTATTTTACATGCTAGAATTGATTGATCGGAAACATCAATACATGTGTGTTTAATAAACAAAAAGGGTTCCTAGTTATGCCTATCTTATAGACTAGCTTGTTGATTAACAAGATGATCAAGGTTTCCTGATCATGGACATTGGGTGTTGTTAATTACAAGGACACACCATTGGTGGAATGATGTGATGAACATTCATCCGAAGTATAGTATTACGATCAAGTCATTATGTTTATATTGCTATAACATCATACAAAGTAATCTTTATCCTTAGACCATGAGATCATGTTAATTGCTAACACCTGAAGAGTATCTTGATAACATCAAACGTCACACCGTAACAGGGTGACTATAAAGATGGGTTCAGTACTACGAAGGTGTTATGTTGAGGATCATGGATCAAGAGTGTAATTTGTCAATCCCGATGACGGATAGATATACTCTAGGCCCTCTCGGTGATATCACATTGAGATAGCTTGCACGCAAGTGATGTGATCACTAGAATGTTATATCACGGGAACGAGAAAAGAGTGCATGTCGGTAACGAGATCAAACTAGGTATTTGGATACCGATGATCGAATCTTGGACATGTATTATATCATGAGACAAAGGGATTAAATTACAAGCGTTAAAGGTTCTCACGATCACAGAAGTCATCGTTGAATATGCAGGAGTCAGTATGGATCTCCAGGTCCCGCTTCTGACTATTGATCTGAGAGGAGTCTCAATCATGTATGCATTATTCGCGAACCGTACGGTGATACACTTAAGAGTTACCGGACACCATTTTGGAGCACATATGTTTCAGATGAAAGAATTGCAAAGCGCAGGAATTGTTTTGATAGAAACCGAAAATTGTTTCGGGTGAAATTGCAGAAAGTGGTTCTGCATGTGATATTGAAATATTGCAAGGGGTTATATGTGAATTTTTTTTAATTAAAGTAATTAACAAAATTCTGAATAAATTTAATAAAAGAGTTTTATTAAATGAGAGAGCATTAAACTTGGAGAATTTTAATGCATTTAAAGTGGGGACTTTAAAAGGGAATCTGAAGAGGTATTTTAATGTGGAGGGGTTACCGCCACATGAATGGGGGAGGTGAGGGGTCACCCCCCAATGCGCCAGCCATGGAGAGGAGGGGCACCCCCCTCCTCCTATAAAATGCCCTCCTCCTCCTCCTTCTTCCTCACACCTCCTTGTGAAGGATCTCTCTCCCCCTCTAGAATTATTCCCCCATGGTCTCGGATTAGCGAGATACATGTTCCCGGTGGCATTTCGTCTAGAAGGAGTTGCTGCTTCCGCTGGATCGTTGGAGCGAGGAGGTGGAGGTTGTCCGGTGGCTTGAACGTGTGTGCGAGTACGGATGCGCTGCTGAGTTGCAGTGCTCGGACTTCCTCACGATCTTGAGATCGGAAAGTGTACGACTACATCAACCATGAGTTCCTACTCGTTAACAAAACTCGTTGTCTTTGAGGGTAAGTTCTCGTTGGATGTATGTCCACCCGTTGCTTTGTACCTAGTAGATAGATCTTGGCGTGTAGTTCTCATCGTAGGAATTTTTTTGTTTTCTATGCTGCGGACCCAACAGCTCCTGCGTTTTTTAGCCCGAAGGGCATTGTGTTGTAGAAGAACACACCAAAGGGCGTCATAAACACCGTTTTCTCTTGATCCTCCTCCTTCATTCGAATCTGATTATAGCCTGAGTAGGCATCGAGGAAGCAGAGACGCTCACATCCCGCGGTGGAGTTGATGATTTGGTCGATTCGCGGCAACGGGAAGTGATCCTTTGGGCAGTGCTTATTTAAGGAGGTGAAGTCCACGCACATCCGCAGGATATCCGTGTCTTTTTTAGGCACAAGCACTATGTTAGCGAGCCAAGTGCTCTCCTTGATCTCGCGTATGAATTTTGCATCGAGGAGTCTGTTGATCTCCATTCCAACTCTTTTGCCCTTGGTGCAGACATTCGCCGGATTGTCTGCTTGACTGACCTTGCGTCTGGATTCACGTTGAGTGAGTGCTCGGTGAATTCCCTGGGAACTCCTGGCATGTCCGCTGGACACCAGGCGAAGATCTCCCAGTGATCACGGAGGAATTCGACGAGCGCAAGTTCCTATGCGAAACTCAAGTTGTTGGCGATGAGGGCCGTCTTGGTCGGGTCCGTTGGGTGGACCTGGACTTTCTTCGTGTGCACCGACGAGTCGAAGGATAGGTCAGGTGAACTTGGCCTGCTCAGGGGAGGCAGACTGTTGTTTGTCGACTCCTTTAATCTTGCGAGTTCCTCCTGCATGCTGAAGGACTAGGAGATTCTGCTGAATTCCCTTTCACAGCTCTCGAACCTCTCGAAGTTGCCATTGATTGTGATTACGCCGTTTGGACCTAGCATTTTCATCTGCAGGTAGGCATAGTGCGGCACTGCCATGAACCTTGTGAACACGACACGTCCGAGGATGCAGTGGTATTGTGAAGGCCAGTCGACGACTTCAAAGTCAATGCGCTCTCGCTGAAAGTTTTGCAGCGTGCCAAAGATGTCATCGAGGTTGATTTTGCCCAGGGGATATATGCCTTTCCCTGGGACGATGTCGTGGAACGTCGTGTCTAAAACTTCCAGACACATCAGAGGGATCCTCATCGCACGTAAGGTACTCGCGAACATGAGGTTAATGCCGCTGCCGCCATCCATGAAGATGCGACTCATGTCGAAACCCCCAATCTGTGCCTCGAGTACGAGGGGACAGTGACCTAGACAAGGAACTTGGCGCGGGTGGTCACGCCTGTCGAAGGTGATGCAGGAGTCGCTTTCGCTGAGGTACTCAGTGGTGGAAGGTGGAGAGTTTATCGCCAAGTTGACTTGGCGAGTGATGGCCTTCTGCACTTGATTTGAGGGACGTCCTTTTTGGATCATCCCCATGTTGCCTACGGCTTGTGGGTATGGCTCGCCTCCGTGATGCTGGACCGACGCAGCCGTGGGTGGTGGTGGTCCGGGCGGTGGTGGAGGCGCTCCATGTGCCACAGCGCCTGGGGCGACTCCGTAGCCCCTGTTGACCGCGTCGCGATTCATCCGGGCCAGGCCCTCGTGGAGTTTGAGGAACTCGCGACAGTCCTTAAGAAGGTGGCTGGATTTCTTCTTGCCATCGTGCTTGTTGATGTAGAAGTGCACGTTGCATGGCCTGGACAGTTTGTCCTCGATAGATGTTGCGGGTGCTTCTTCGCGGGTGTAATGCTGCCACACCTGCGTGGTTTTTCTGCTATCACGGTATCCACCACTGCGGTATCCACTGTTGCGGTTGTCGTCACGTTTGTCGGCGTAACCGACTGCGACCATATTGACCTCGTCGTGGTCATCATAGACGCGCATCCGACGTTTGCCTCGGTGGTCGCGTCTGCGCCCGAGGTCGTTGTCATCATCGGAATAGGTGCGGTTTTTCACCGAGTCTTCTCCATCAGCCCACCGATTCGTGATTTCCATCAGGTGGTCGATCGTTTTGGGCTTCGAGCGTGTAACACCCCTAGTTCTACTAATAATATTTAGGGTTTGTTTTGTGCATCATGAGCATAGCATGCATATCATGGCTTGACAAACATTGCATCAAGAGAAATAAGAAACCCTAAACCCTAATATTTTCCCCTCTTTCTTTGAAACTTATTCAAAAGGGTGGCTTTTATATTTTGAAAACTACCAAAATGTGGAGCCCAAATGGATTAAAAGGGCCTCACAACATTTGAATAGTCTTACAAAATTCTCTGGTATTATCAAAATGTTCAGAAAAATGAGATCTACATAATAGACTCATAATCATGTATTGTTCAACAACTTCAATTGCAAGTTTAATTATAAGAACCAATTTAACCTCACAGGTGACTCCGAGGTTCCCCCTATTTTAGGGTTTGTACCCCTCGGATCCCATTTAAATTGCCAAGCATGCTATAGGGTTACATTTCAATACAATTTAACTTGTCATATCATCATCCTTGCTTGAGTATTGCATCAATGCCATGTGTTGATTGTTGTTTCCCCTTTCTTTCCGGTATTTGGTTCTTTCCGGTAGAATACGATAGCAAGATCAAGATCTAAGATCGAGATCAACACCATCGAAGCTTGAAGACCGAGATCAAAACCATCGAAGGTTATCGATGAATGACGCCAAGCAGATGAACCCAAAGTTCTATATCTTAGTATCAACAGGCAACGGCAAGAAAAACCCCACACATGATATAATCCTACGATTTCAAAGTGTTTCATTCTTTCCATGTGCATATGATTTCAAAGTCTTTTATCGATAGATAGAGTAATCCTATCTGATGCATGTTCCCCTTTGTAGCCTATATTCCCTGATCTACTGCTCCTAGCATAACTAGGGTTTGGCTTATGAGCTTCGATAGAGCTGCTATATTTGTTTGTGCTTAGCCATGCTTAGCTATTACCGCTGATCCATCCGGTTGATGCATCAGAGCTGCGAATGAACCTAGTATGATAGGATGACGTGGTATGATCAGAGATGAAAGTTAAACATGCTAAGGCTTGTATGGGAGGCCACGTCGGGTTGTGGTTTTTGCAGTCCCATACTTGCCACCACTAGGATCTGAGTTCTTGCCTCTTGAACCAAGACAAGCGTACAGCCACACGGGGCCTAGAAACCCCCTCGACCAACTAATTTGCCCAGTAGATTCCATGAGTCACATAATTCGGGCATTCCATTCGACATATGCATTTTGGTTGTTCTCGAAGGCGGTGGAGGAGGTGCATTCATACAGGTAGGTAAGCATGGCCGGGAACAAGAGAGGCACGACCTCCATAATCTTGTTCCCCGCACACATCTCTAGGGACCGGCTTCGAGACTTGACCCGTTAAGGCGACATCTCCTTAGGGCGTGACTCATGGTCTCGGCGAAAGCAAGGTAAAGGTCGTGGTCAACCACTCTGTGCCGGCCTTCCAAGGAAGAGGGCTAATGTTAACTGGCACTAAGAATCGGTTGCTACATGTGGGTAAAGTTGTGCCCCCTGCAGGGTAATAATATTTTCGAAAAGCCGTGTCCACGGTTATGGATGACTTGGGAATGGACGTGATGATCATAGAGAACTATAACCTACTCGTAAAACTTGACAAGAGAAGTGAGGTGTGTTTAAGGATGCTTCCTCAGGGATCGAGGGGGTGATCCTAGTTGGTAGGTTCAGCTGATAAAGATTCGGTGGATATTAAAAGAAGATCAAAGCTAGAGATATCGTTTTCTTATCCCCTTTTAAAAGGTTCTCTTAGTCGAGCTACTCCTCTCTCTTTTACAAAGAAAGTTAGATTTATGCAAAATAACCCCACTAGCCATAAGTCTTGCAGAGTACACCCTGTACTCAGCCTTGCTTTGTTGATACTTTTGCAGCAGGTAAGTGTTACCACAGAAGATGAGTTCATTACAGCATCGACATCAACGAGTAGCTTGGGGTTCCCGGTCGGCAGCCTGGAATCTATGGATTGGGACGTCATCGTTATGCTTCAGGCCTCTTAGGCCATTTGTTAAGTTTGTTATACTTAATAGCATAATTTGCCTTCCGTTGTTTGATGTTTGTGGTTAGTGACCTCTGTTTGTAATATTTTGTTTCTTTGCTCAGTTATGAGCTTGTTGTAATAATTTTTGTGTCGTAGGGTCACTGTAATGTTACCGATTCTCTCTCTGTACGCTTCCGAGATTTAGGTTAGGCTTATATCAGACAAAGGTCTGGGATTTGTCTAGCCTTGATCCGGTGTCTGTGTTTTAGTATCGAGCGATCTGACCGTAGGAAAACCTTTCTACTGGTCGATGTTGAGTCTAGTGCTTGTAAAAACTATTTTAAAGTTGAAAAGTATTTGTGAAAACTCTGGTATGTTTCTTTTTCTCCTTATCCAGTTTTGCTCTAACTCTGGGTCATCTTACCTTGTGTTGACTATGAAAAGTTTTTATATCTCATCTCGTCTTCCAAAGCTTAGGTGCCTTCTTGGCATGTCGTTTCTTAACCAGTTGACCTAGTGCGGAGTTCCCCAGAGTCAGTTGTGTGTGTGTTCCTTGTTAACCTTTGCTCTTATTTAGTTGAGAGATTCCTTTCCATCATGATCTCTTTATCTTACGGGTCCACAACATCATGTTGATGGTTCCACAATGTTCTGTTCTAGGCCTCGAAGTTTCCTTCCGCCTCGGGTGCCTCCTTCTCATTTGTTTGGGTACTTCAGAAGTTATTTCTTCTCTTGGAAGCTACCTCGTTGTTACTCCCTTGTAGTATCATCTGTACTACTAAGATAGTAGTTACTCCTTTCTTTAGGTTTTAACCCTTCGACTTGAACCGAAGATCCCGAATTGTGCTAGACTCTGCTGATGTGAATCTTGCACATGAAGCTAACCTTTAACCCAAGATCCATTTTGTTGATCCCTGTTGTTAATGATTAAACATTACCTCAGGATGGCTAGTACCTTCGAGTATAGCCTTCAGGCTTGTGGTTATTGTCATGATTAAATTACGACAAACTAAGGACTTCCCCTACCACATGCTATGGCAGATGTTCTTGAATGGAACCAAATAGATCACGACAAGAGTACTCCTCGCGAGTCTCGCATCTATACTCATGACTCTCCCACACCAACCTTCTATGCATTGGTTCTTGGAAGATTAATAATCTATGCATCCACATCTCGGGATTCTATCCTGAGCATGTTCCGTTTCCCCTTATTGTTTTCTGACCTTTGTCTACCAGTTGGTAGCCAAGTAGTACATGTGCATCGATGTATTGAGATGCAAGATACTCCTGTGGTTCGTCAAGACAAACCATTTCGGGATGTTAGGAGAAACAAACTCTAGTACCTTGTCATATCTAGGCCTAGGTCAAAGTGTTGTAATCCATAGACCAATAAGCATTGCTTAGCTTTGTTCTGTTCTACCTTAAAGTATCACACTCTTATAAACTAAGAGGTCGTGGTGATTTCATGACTCCCTTAATGAAGTGATGCTCTTACACATATTTACCCACCCTTCCTCCGAGCTTTCATGCTCGAGAACAATGCGTGTGCGTAATAATGTGACCATCTGAGATTCTTAGCAACCATTATTTCTTTGGACCTCAACAAGGACATTTGTGTCATTCGTAGTGTGATGGTTAACCTATCACTAAGCGAATTTTGACTTTGCTACCATGTCCATTATTCTGGTACACTCTCATCGGTCAAAGAGCTAGATTTGTGCCGAAGCTCTGAGACTATGTCTTCTTGCCTTACCAAGCAAGTTTCCTCTCGAACTAAGTGATATATCGATGGTTCGTGATATTCTAGATGTCTCTCTAGAAGTATCACCATGTCACCACATGACCGTGTAGTCAAGTTCTTGAGCAAGTAAGTTCTCTGAACTGCCTTCTCCAAGGATCTGTACTAGATAACCCTGAAGTAGTTGGTTGAGCTTAAACAACAACTTGGAGGGTTGTAATACAAAAGTTCTATCAAACTTGTTCCTTCTAATTGGATGTCTAGTTTTGTTCGTGCTGAAGAAAGATAGTATTTTATTTATGGAAATGTTATCGTCCCCACCTGTGATTTGATTCAGGCTATCGTCAAATCAAATGTAGTTCTGAGGACTATCCTGATGATGTATTTACTTGTGATGTTTCACCTGGGTACATCTTCATGTCCTTTGGCCTAGCCAGTATCGATGTCTTGTTCATACAATATATGAGTCCATATTCTTGGAGTATTTTGATAAGTTTGTTATTGAGCCCCTCGATGACATCCTTATCTTCTCCATGCTAGATTAGATTCATATAGAACAGTTGGCATTAACGTTGGAAACTTTTGAGAACCTTCTTTGAGTTATCCCAAAGTATGTGTTCAGGATGTTAGAAGTGACCTTCTCCGGTTCACGTGCAAAAGTTGAAAGTTGTCATAGTGGATCTGAGTAGAGTTATCTTTGTTTCCTCGGGAATTGTTTCAAGTCAGTCAAGCATGTGCGAAGTATTCTTGATATGGTAGGTTGATACCCACCGATCTCGAGAATATTCTTTAAGCACGCTAAGCCACTAACTGATTTGTCATGGAAGAGAAGAAGTTCTAAAAACTTCAATATTCTCCTAAATGTTTTCCCAACAAGGATTCAATTGTGTTTCGTCGTAATCAATTCATGTAGGTGCAATTATCTTTATGATAACTTACCGATGCATGGGTTTTGCAACCTAGCTCATATTTTGGAGCTTGAAAATGTATTCCATGTCTTGAGAATCTAGTAACTTTACCTCTATGGTAAATGTTGCAACCTTTCTATTCGGACATGCTGAGTTTAAAGTATCTTTCCATTTAACCAAATCTGAATCTCAAGAAGCAATGATGGTTAGTGTTCATCAAGGTTTTGACATAGGTCTCTTTGAAAATTTGGCAAGATTGATGTAATGGTTGACACAATTAGCCGAAGGACCTATTGGCTTATCCTCTTGAATCATCAATAGCAACCACTCCTCATGAGGCATCTTCTATTGTTTGTTATAGGAGTTGCGCTTATGGTTTCCTTTGTATCCGAAGTCCGACCATTACTTGACGTCCGCTCTCTTGAACATCAAGGAGAACATTTAAAGTAGAGTTGCTAAATGTCTCTTGGTCGATCCTCCAGACCCTTTTATGTGCAAGCATCTTGTTGTGCCAAGTAAATGAAGTTTCTTTTTCCTCATGTCATCAGGAATCTTCTTATATATTCATCTTAGTGGTGTAAAGTGATATCACGATCTTTGGAAAGGATTTTGATAGACCTAGATGAATAAAGAGTTCCCTTCGGTTCCCCTAATGTGTTCGAAGAGCGATTATGATTTTGGTAATTAGAAGTTCCTCTTGTTACATGTTCCTTATGACTCTTATGAGTCCTCTCCAAAACACCTTTCTGTCTTAACCTTCTGTTGAATGAAGAGTGATCCTTTTGTATCAAAAGAAGTTCAACACCTTGATTGTCTGTATCTTTGTACCTTGGAAGCTCTACTTAAGCTATTAGTAGAGGTTCATCTCTCGAAGTCTGTGGTCGTGTTCTTTTCGTTGTATGATCTCCTTTTCAGAAGCTTAAAATCTTCTGAAGCTCCATGGTCTCAATCCTTATGAAGACCAGTTATCTAATAACTTGAAACCCTTCTCCTCTTGTTTCCTCCGTTACCTTGACATGTTCATGTTCGTTGGCTCCAGAGATGTTATGAAACATCTATCCATGAGTTGACCATGAGATACTCTGTTATGGTTCTGTGTCCTTCCCTCTCTTCTTTAGTGTGTGCAGCTACCTCGAAGAAATGAAGCGCTTCATTCATTCAATGATGGTGGCATAGATCAACCTCTTCATGAAGATCATCAAAGTCTAGTATAACCCTGTTCCTTCTATCTTCCTACCTAGGAATCTCGGGACGAGATTCTGTTAAGGGGGATAGAACTGTAACACCCCTAGTTCTACTAATAATAATTAGGGTTTGTTTTGTGCATCATGAGCATAGCATGCATATCATGGCTTGAAAAACATTGCATCAAGAGAAATAAGAAACCCTAAACCCTAATATTTCCCCCTCTTTCTTTGAAACTTATTCAAAAGGGTGGCTTTTATATTTTGAAAACTACCAAAATGTGGAGCCCAAATGGATTAAAAGGGCCTCACAATATTTGAATAGTCTTACAAAATTCTCTGGTATTATCAAAATGTTCAGAAGAATGAGATCTACACAATAGACACATAATCATGCATTGTTCAACAACTTCAGTTGCAAGTTTAATTAGAAGAACCAATTTAACCTCACAGGTGACTCCGAGGTTCCCCTTATTTTAGGGTCTGTACCCCTCGGATCCCATTTAAATTGCCAAGCATGCTATAGGGTTACATTTCAATACAATTTAACTTGTCATATCATCATCCTTGCTTGAGCATTGCATCGATGCCATGTGTTGATTGTTGTTTCCCCTTTCTTTCCGGTGTTTGGTTCTTTCTGGTAGAATACGATAGTAAGATCGAGATCAAAGACCGAGATCAACACCATCGAAGCTTGAAGACCGAGATCAACACCATCGAAGGTTATCGATGAATGACGCCAAGCAGATGAACCTGAAGTTCTATATCTGAGTATCAACAGGCAAAGGCAAGCAAAACCCCACGCATGATATAATCCTACGTTTTCAAAGTGTTTCATTCTTGCCATGTGCATACGATTTCAAAGTCTTTTATCGATAGATAGAGTAATCCTATCTGATGCATGTTCCCCTTTGTAGCCTATATTCCCTGATCCACTGCTCCTAGCATAACTAGGGTTTGGCTTATGAGCTTCGATAGAGCTGCTATATTCGTTTGTGCTTAGCTATTACCGCTGATCCATCCGGTTAATGAATCAGAGCTGCGAATGAACAGAGTATGACAGGATGACGTGGTATGATCCGAGATGAAAGTTAAACATGCTAAGGCTTGTATGGGAGGCCACGTCGGGTTGTGGTTTTTGCAGTCCCATACTTGCCACCACTAGGATCTGAGTCCTTGCCTCTTGAACCAAGACAAGCGTACTGCCACACGGGGGCCTGGAAACCCCCTCGACCAACTAATTTGCCTAGTAGATTCTATGAGTCACATAGTTCGGGCGTTCCATTCGACATATGCATTTTGGTTGTTCTCGAAGGCGGTGGAGGAGGTGCATTCATATAGGTAGGTAAGCATGGCCAGGAATAAGAGAGGCACAACCTCCGTAATCTTGTTCACCGCACACATCTCTAGGGACCGGCTTCGGGACTTGACCCGTTACAGCGGCATCTCCTTAGGGAGTGACTCATGGTCTCGGAGAAAGCAAGGTAAAGGCCGTGGTCAACCACTCTATGCTGGCCTTCTAAGGAAGAGGGCTAATGTTAACTGGCACTAAGAATCAGTTGGTACGTGTGGGTAAAGTTGTGCCCCCTGCAGGGTAATAATCTTTTCGAAAAGCCATGTCCATGGTTATGGACGACTTGGGAACGGACGTGATGATCATAGAGAACTATAACCTGATCGTAAAACTTGACAAGAGAAGTGAGGTGTGTTTAAGGATGCTTCCTCAGGGATCGAGGGGGTGATCCTAGTTGGTAGGTTCAACTGATAAAGATTCGATGGATATTAAAAGAAGATCAAAGCTAGAGAGATCGTTTTCTTATCCCCTTTTAAAAGGTTCTCTTAGTCGAGCTACTCCTCTCTCTTTTACAAAGAAAGTTAGCTTTATGCAAAATAACCCCACCAGCCATAAGTCTTGCGGAGTACATCCTGTACCCAGCCTTGCTTTGTTGATACTTTTGCAGCAGGTAAGTGTTACCATAGAAGATGAGTTCATTACAGCATCGACATCGACGAGTAGCTTGGGGTTCCCGGTCGGCAGCCTGGAATCTATGGATTGGGACGTCATCGTTATGCTTCAGGACTCTTAGGCCATTTGTTAAGTTTGCTATACTTAATAGCAAAATTTGCCTTCCATTGTTTGATGTTTGTGGTCACTGACCTCTGTTTGTAATATTTTGGTTCTTTGCAAAGTTATGAGCTTGCTGTAATAATTTTTGTGTCGTAGGGTCAGTATAATGTTACCGATTCTCTCTCTGTATGCTTCCGAGATTTAGATTAGGCTTATATCAGACAAAGGTCTGGGATTTGTCTAGCCTTGATCCCGGGGGTGTCATAGTGCGGCCCAGCTCCTCCCTGAGCTCTATACGGCAAATGCCGCCCTTGAACACGTCAATTGCACATTCCTCCTTTTCTACGGAGTTCTTGATGATGGACCATCTCTGGATGTACGAGTGTAGCGATTCACCCGATCTTTGCTGGCAGCTTCTCAGTTCTTCGATTGATGCGGGCCTTTTGTAAGTGCCCTTGAAATTGCGCACGAAGCTGTAGACCAGCTCTTCCCAGCTGCGAATGGATCCACGTGGAAGGTTGTTGAGCCATGCGCGAGCGGCTGCCTACAGCTGTAGCTGCAGGCATTGCATGGCCGTGCTTCGACTCCCTCCATGTAGTCTGACGGAGGAGATGTGGTCCTCCAACCAGATTTTTTGGTCCTGTAGACCGTCAAATTTTGGGTTCTCGATGGGAGTTTGAACCCCTTAGGCATTCGCTTCTGCTTGATTGCCCTGCTGAAGCATCTAGCGCCGCAGAGCTCAGTCTTGTCTTCTTCTGAGTTAGTCGAACAAGCGTGTCTTGCCCGCATCTTGTCGACTTTGCACTTCGTGAGGTCATCGTGCGCATCGTAGTCGCGATCATGCCGCCGTGAGGGACATCGTCGTGACAGATCGTGACTGTCATCACTGGAGGAGTACGAGTAGTACTTTTTCAGAGCCTTACTGTTCTTTGGCTGTGGTGTTGGTTCTTTGTCGAGGGCGGCCTCGATTCGTCCCAGGCCCGCGATCATAGATCGGTGCATGGAAGCTCGCGGATCTCTAGCTGGAGGCTGGTTGTTGAGGAGGTACATGGTGGCCGCCGTTACCGTAGCTTGCGGCGTTTTTGGGAGCACGTTGCCCCGCGTGTCGACTGTCATAGAGCTGAAGTCGAGGACTTTCGCAGCCTCTACGCGTTCTTGCTCGGTGAGGTGGGCCAGTCGAGATCGCCTCTTGTTAGCAACGTACTCGTTGCCTTTGGAGGAGGATCCTCCGTGGGAGGAGAGCCCAGCTCATCGAAGACTCGACTCATCCACCGCCTTTCTGCGCGCTTCGAGTTGCGCGATCACCTGTTGCTGGAGCTTGAATTCCTCCTTTAACAACCAATGGTAGCCCATCAGCATGTCCTGCGATGTGTTAGGGGGTAGAGGATTGCCCCGTAGAGCTTCGTGACAACGGGCCCACTCATTGTCATTGAGGTGGATCTGCATGCGCTCGCCAGTGTTCTCATTCGCCGTGAGCATCGGTCCTCCACCGGCTCCATTGTTGACGGGCGCGCCATTGCCACCATTGGTGGGGCCGCCGTTCGTGACTGGCATGCCACCATTGGGTGTGCTGCCGTTGGGCGGTCTAGTGCCAGATCTGGTGCCAGTGTTTTAGTGATTGGCGGTGGTGTTGCCTGCGTTGATGACGACACACATGAAGTGGTTGGGGAAGCTGTTGCTCCCGCAACTTTCAGATCCGGAGCCGTAGGCTCCATCTTCTGTGGCTAGGTCACCCAGATCGGATCTGCGACTGCTGTCACTGTCCATACTCTCAGCTGCTGCTGAGGTGTTGAGCTTGCTAAGGGTGCTGATTGGCGATGGGAACCACGATGCTGAGCAATCACGGGTGCCATCGGCTGGTCAGGCATGCGAAGCGTTCCCAACTGACCAACCTGGAAGCGGAAGCTCCCAATCACCAGACTGATTCCATCACCCACGGACTCGAAAGCCAGGCGAGTGGCCGGCGTGTGGACGGTGAAGTAGAACGCGCCGAAGAGCTAGCGAATCTCCGCTGTTGCGGAGTTGTAGATCGCGGTTGACGGGGCCGAAGAAGCCGCGACATCAGCACTCTCAGTTCCCACAGAGGGTTTAACTCGTCAATGCCCATTGTTATGGACTTGGGTTTTGGAGAAGAAGGGAGCGCTGGAGGCATCAATCGGCTAGCAAACAAGCACATAGGGACGCAAGTTTTACCCAGGTTCAGGCTTCATAGAGGTCCCTACTCCTGCTTGTCTTCTCTTGGAATTAACGAAGGAATCAAAGATTACAGGGGCGCATAGATGCAATCTGGCGAGAGTCGTGGAAACTAGGGTGGTGATTGTCCTCCTCGCCGCCCCCTCTTAGCCTTTATATAGATAGGCTAGGTCTCGGGTAGCAGGTCGAGCCGGTTACAAATTAGGGTTTTCCCTTTGAACTTTCTAACTTAAGCTTCTTCTTGTCTCGCAAGCAATCGAGAGTCCGTGGGCCACTCGAATTCTTCATTGGGCCTTGGCAACGTAGTGGGCTTCTGCCGTATCTGGACCGTATATACCAAACTCGAGTACTTGTAGGGTATACCCATGTCAGCTCCATTATAATGGTATAGATATAGTGGTAAGATAAGATAAGAAATAACTAGTGAGTTGCAAGTGCCTTGCATGTGAGAATCAGATAATATAAGTATGACATATCATTTTTTATATAAATTATAGTAGTAGGTGAAACTCAAAAAATATTTATACTTTCGAGCTTCGCTCATAAAGTATCCTGTGTGTTTGGTTCTTGTACTTTTTGTATAATCTAGAAATCAACCTATAGCCATAAATAATCCACGTCCGTAAAACTGATCCGTAAATAAATTATATTCTATAGGAGTACGTGGACGGGGCTAGGGGAAACTGTATGCCCTTTCGTCTCCAGAACCGCTCATGCATGCATCTCCCGATCTTCCTAGCGGTTCCTTTCTTCTCTATCCCATTCCTTTTCTGTCACCCGGCCAGACCTCTGCAAAACAAAAGAAGGCGCCAATCGCAATCCATGGCGGCACCGTTGGACAAGAGGTACTACTTCGTGGACCCTGGCAACACCACACTACAGGTGGCGTATACCAACAGAGCGTAGGTGGTGAACGATTACATCGAGAAAATCCAAAAGCTTCTAGAGGAAACGAATGACAAGATTGTTGGCCTCGACGTCGAGTACACCAACGAGCAATCATCGACGCAGAAGGCTGCTGTCGTCTAGCTATGTGTGGGCATGGTTTGCCTGGTCTACCACATCTGATAGGCCGACCAGCCATGCTCAAAGCTAGCAGAGTTCCTCGCCAACCCTAACATTTCCTTTGCAGGCGTCGACATCGGCAACGACCGTATCAGGCTTAGGCGTTCTCTAGTACCAGTGACGAACTTCGTGGACATCCAGAAGAGGTGGAAGCCTGACAGCTCCATGAATGAGAAGGATTCTTTGGCTGACTACGCGGTGGCCCTCATAGACATCCGTGACAAAGTCATGAAGAAGAAGAAGGAGGATGTGGACCACAAGCAGTGGGGGAACATGCCCCTGACCAAAGAGCAGATCAAGTATGCAAGCCTCGACACCTATGCGGCCTACGAGGTATACATGTGGATAGTGAACTTCGAGAGGGGTCAACAAACTCTCGAAATGTTCAACCAAAAAAAAGAACTAAGGAAGAAGGGCAAGGGCAAGGGCAATGATACATTGCAAATGTATCTATAATTTTTGATGTTCCATGCTTGGTTTTATCCACTTTCTTGTGTTTTGTCCACACTTTGGAGTACTTTTCATATGATTTCTTGGACTAACCTATTAACAAGAGCCACAATGCGGTACTGCTTTTCTGCTGTTTTTGGTTCCAGGAAAGTCAGAAAATGAATATTCTCAGAATTGGACGGGACAAAAGCAAAAGTGCCTATTTTTCCGGAAGTCATCAGATGCCAGAATACGAGACGGAGAAGGGCTGGGGTCAGCCACACCACCGTCAAGACGGCCAGTACCGCCCACGCCAGGGGGTGGTTATTACCGAGGATAAGGAGAGGTTATTACCGAGGTAATAACTTCCAAGACTCAAAGAAACAAAAACAAACTGAAAGCAAAAACAAATTGGGTTGTCTCCCCAAAAGCTCTTTCTTTATAGCCATTAAGATGGGCATGATAATTTTGAAGGTGCTCACATAAGAATATGAATTGAGGTGAAAGGGAGCATTAAGAAGCAAAAATACACACATTTAAGTCTAACCCACTTCCTATGCAAGGGAATTTTGTAAATAAACAAGTTGTTGAAACCAGAGGCTACTTGCATAAGAAGGAAAAACAAGCGCAACATAAAAACTTTCAGCATAAAACGAGGAAACTTGATATTATTGAGATGCATAAGAACACTTTTCCCTCTTTCATAGTAACTTTCAGTATCATGCATAAACTTAACAATATAACTATCACAAGGACCATCATAGCAATGATCACTTATTCTAACAGAAAACACGGGAATACTAGCTCTCATAACACTACTATGTGAAACAATATTAGATATATCCTTACAAAGGATAGTGTATCCCTCTTCTTCATACTTAGTGACAAAGTCTTTCACATTTGCTATTATAAGTTCATCAACCATTTGTTTATCAGGTTCAACAACTTTACTTGTACTTTCATTAACCATACTAGCTATCATAGAATGTTCCTTTATCTTAACTGGGAAAGGCATTTTCTCAATGTAAGGTTTAGGTAAAACATGATTAGGAGTGTAAACTTCAGTATTTCTTGCAGGAACACTCTTAGCAACATCTTTATAAGGTTCATGATACTTATTCCACTTCTTTTTAGGCACTTCAATGTAGGAAGCAAAAGCCTTAAAATAAGAGGCAATAGCTTGAGAGTCTAGACCATAAGCATTTCTAATATTTTGAAAGTCATCAGTTCCCATAAAAGATTCAATGCATTCATAACCATAATTTATACCTGACTATCTACCTTTGTCATTCTCCCATGCTTCAGCATTGTCTTGAATACGGTCCAGAAGATCCCATTTAGCTTCTTCTTCCATGCGAGTGAATGATCCAGCACAAGAAGCATCCAATAAATCCTGATCATGTAGAGGGAGTCTTGCATAAAACTTATTGATAATAATATTGTTGGGGAGCTCATGAATGGGACATTTGAGCATTAGTAACTTCAATCTCCCCCAAGCTTGAGCTGTACTCTCTCCATCAAGAGGCAAAAAGTAGTATATTTGATTCCGATCTTTATGGATCTCACTAGGAGGATAAAACTTGGAATAAAAGAGAGGTACTATTTCCTCCCATTCCAGAGCTTGACCATTCTTCATCAGCTTATACCATTCCTCAGCTCTTCCTTTCAGCAACAATGAGAATAACTTCTTCTTAACTTGATCTGTAGTAATACCTGCACACTTGAACAACCCGCATAATTCGTGTATAAAGAGCAAATGATCACCGGGATGGACAGTTCCATCCCCAACATAGTAGTTATCCATAACACGATCAATAATTCTTGTAGGTATTTTAAAAGGATCATTCTCAGCAGGTGGTGGCTTATCTACTACCTTAGCAGTGGTAGTAGCATTACCAAATAAGAAACTCAGTGAATTATCCATAACGAAAATAAAGCAACTAGCACAAGTAAACAATACACACAGTAGAAGTTTCCTTTACCAGTTCCACTCTCCAATAGCGCTTCACTCCCCGACAACGGCGCTAGAAAATAGTCTTCATGATCCACAAGTATAGGGGGTGTATCGCAGTATTTTCGATAAGTAAGAGTGTTGAACCCAACGAGGAGCAGAAGGTGCTGGCTAGTGGTATGGATCAGGAATTCTCTGCAAAT